>BSDF01000022.1:2392500-5032500 GCA_027925045.1 Hypotaenidia okinawae
CTGCCATGGGGAGACCAGCAGGGCAACAGCCACTGCTGTTTGGTAGCACCATGCAGGGATGGGCCTGGAGTTTGGGCAAGGGGAAGTGTAGAGTCAGCAACCACTGAATCAGCCCCGCCCCACACTCCTCCCCCCCCCGCAAAAAGAACCCCTCCACACCCCAGGGTTTTAGGGGCCTGTGGCAGCAGCAGCCCAGTGTCACCCACTCCTCCTCTGGGGACTGATTTTTTGGCACAGCCCCTGTCTTTCTATTTTAACATCCCTTGACAAATAAAGACGATGACAAGAAAGAGGCCCAGTGCCAGGGGAGTGTCCAGGGTGAGGAAAACCCCTCCCTGTGCAGGGCAGCACCTGAAATCCTGAGCATCCTGAGCTTTTCTGGGGCACAGACACCCCCTTGGCCTGGGTTGTTTTTTTTTCTCTTCCTGCCTTATACTATTTCTCCCTCCTGGCTATTCCTGCCTGAGGACCCGTGTCCCCCCTTCCATGCTTTGTGGCCTTAGGAGAGCAGAGAAATCCTCAGGGGCCCGGGGAGGAGGTGTTTGCAGTACAAGGACTTAGCAGCAGATGGTGGTCTTTATCCCATTCTCTGCAGTCCAGGGAACAAACCACCAAACCCACAGCTCCCACTGGACTGCCAGACTGGGATCGCTCATCTACCGGAGCTTAGGACTGGGAGACTGTGGACCCCCCTCCCCCCCAGGGATTGGGTTGGGTGGGATGTAGGAGGGTGGGTTTGAACTGGTGGGGAGAAAGGAGAGAGCTGCAGGGTTCAGCTGGAGCTGGAACTTTCCCACAGCATGGATAGGAGACAGGGAGCAGAGAAACACGCAGGGGGAGAGGGCTTGAGTGGGTTCAACAAACAAACTGTGGTGTTAAGGGCCATAGTGAGCGCCTGCACCCCCCCATCCCCTCCAAAAATGCTGGAGAAGATTACAGAGAGGCTTCTAATAGTTAGCATTTTTGCTAAAGCCCCAGGTCCTGGAGTCATGAGAATACAGCGGGATGTCAGCTTCCAGCTAAGATAAATAAAGAGGGAATCACATCCCTGGGGCTGCCACTGGGAGCTGCAAGATGTGACTCCCCCTCCTCGGGGCCAGAGGCAAATCCTGGGAAGCAAATAAAGGGACAGGGAGGCAGGGAGCCCCCAGGCCCCCATCTCCTTTGCATGACCACAGCACTCACTGGGCAATTAAAAAAAAACCCCACCATGGGATGCATCCCTGCAGAGGAGAGCACCCTCCTCCCTTCCCGGGGCACCTGGGGACACCTGGGTCCCTTCCTCCCAGCTTTGGGTGCCTCTCCCCGACCCTCAGAGGCACGGCTCGGCCTTGGGGTGCACTGAGCGGAGCAGGGGAGTGGAGGGAGGGGGGAATTTGGGCAGCATCCCCAGCCCAGCGTTTCTCAGTTTACCCCAGGGAAGGCTTGTCTGGGAGCCTGAATTATTTTGGAGCCAGGCTGCTTGAGAAGAGGAACAGGTGAAGGCGGCCGGCGCGGCTGCCAGCAGAGCCCGGCTCGGCGTCTCTCTCCCTCCTCCTCCTCCTCCAGCTCTCCAGGGAAGCCCCCCCAGGAGATAAATTACTGGCTGTTGTTTGACAGCCTCAAGGTTGGCTGGAAAGAGGAATAACTGGGGGTTTCTGGCAGCAGCAGGGAACCGCAGCGAAGTTGGCCCAGGCTGGTTTGGGATTAAGAGCAGAACTTCTGCATCTGCCAAGCGGCTCCGGCCCCTGCCAGCTGCAGCCTCCAACCCCCCTCAGCATGGTGAAATCAGCCCCCCCAGGGATGGGGAGAGGCTGGGGGCAGGATGAGGCACAGCCTTCCACCTCCAGCACCAGACTGGCGCAGGAGGGAGGGTGTGAGTGCTTCCCCCACCCCTGATCTGCTCCCACTGCTTTGCTCTCTGGTGCAGGCACCATCCTGTGACCAAGGGGTATCCCAGTGTATCATCACCATCATCATCATCATCATCATCATCCTCATGTGCGTCCAGGCCCTAGCAAAGCACGCCTACCATCCTCACCATCACAGGGATGGAAGATCTTTCCCTTGCAAACCCATTTCTTTGCACCCAGAGGCCACATCCACCCTGAGTCCCTCTCCTGGCTCTGTGTGTGTGTGTGCGTGGGGGCGGGGGGGGTATCCCCTAAATCCAACTCCAGTCCTTCAACACCAACAATCCACCCTCTCCACTTCCCAGCCCTTTACAGCACATCCCCCCTCCCCTTCTCCCCAGCCCTGCACTGGGTGCTTAAAATGTATCTGCAGTACCATCTCAGCTGCTATTTTCCATCCCTCAGCGATAAGGCATCTGCGTGTACACAGCACCCAGAAAATTACTGACAAACAGCAGCTTCTTCCTGCAGATTCCCCCCCATCCCCCCCCCCCAATTATCACAGAGCCGGCCCCGCTCTGGCCTTGTTTTCATTTAAGCTTTCTCCCCCTCCCACCCCACCCTTTGGGGGTTATTTTACACACACACACACACACACTCACCCCCCAGCCCCACGTTGTGATGGCTGATTTGAGATCACAAACCTGACATTTCGGTGCCTGCTTCACAGTGCCAGGCGGGCAAAGGGACCGGGGACAATCGATTCTCCCCGCATCCTCTGCCGGTGCCAGCCAAAACATTTAATCAAGGGAAAATCAACACACCCCCCTCCACCCCCCCAACCCCTCCCCAGCAGCTCCCCGCTCGCCTTTTTTCTTCCCCAGCCCTGTGAAAATACGTGACACCCCAAAAAAATGAGGGATGCCAGGAGCAGGGGGTTGGAGATGGGTGGGAATATCCCTGCTCTGGAAGGGTTGGAAGGGGAAGGGGTCAGTCATGAGGGTTTCAGCTGGGAAAACTGGTGTCTACTGGGATGGCTGTGGGACTGGTCCGTCTCTCCTCCATTATCCCACCTGGTGAGGGGCCAACCATCGCAGGCCAAGGGGTTCCCAGCCTGATCCCTACCTAAAAGCACACAGCAGGGACTGGGGGGTTGTAGACAACAGGCTTCGTTTGATTTGGGGCTCTTGGGGAGATTCACTGGGTCAGAATTTCCAGGAGCTTCTGAGGGCTCAGCCTTTTCCTTAGGTGCCCCATCTGGGTGCCCACACCAGGTCTCTGCCCCCAGGCTGTGTGCAGTGAAGGTGTCTATACCCAGCTCTGTATTCACAGCGGTGTCCTAAAACCCTTCCTGCTGGAAGGGGATCCCTTCCCTCCCAGGACAGGGCAGCACAGAGGTGTTGCCATCCCAGGACAGGGCAGCACAGAGGTGTTGCCATCCTGCTGAGCAGCTGGAGATGCTGAGATGCTGAAATAAGTGACTCCCCTGCCCTGCACCACAGGCAGCAAAGCACTGACAGGGCTTCGGGTCCTCTGGGAAGGAGCAGCGGTGGGTGCATGGGGGGATTTGGAAAAGGGGGTAAGACCTGGGGCTGGGATGGCACAGGGTCATTTCTGCCTTGTGTGTGTCCCCCAGCTTGTATCCCCTGCTCCTCTGCACCCCAACAAACTCCTCAGGGCCCTCTTGTACCCTACAAGAGGGGGTGGAGGAAGGAGGGGGGTTATTTGAAGCGCTTCAAATAACCCCCCCCCCATCAACCCACAGGGGAGATGCACAGGCAGGGAGGGGAGCGCCGCAGTGACGCCTGTCCCCCAAGAATGTGTGTGTCCCCCCCTTCCCCTCCCTCCCACACGCCTGGCCCTAATCCGGGGGTGGCAGCAGGATGTCTGCAGACAGCTGTGCCTGCCCCCCGCCGCCCTGACATCACCCACCGGCTATGAAGGCGCTTGCCTCAGCCAAGGGGTCCTTCTCCAAGTGTTTGCAGGGAAAGGCGAAGGGGAGGGGGGAGCAGGAGATGCCCACAGTCCCCTGAACCCTCTGCTAACAGACAAGGAGTTCTGAGCCTGCACAGCAGCTCCAGGTAGTGTTTGGCCCCCCAAAAAAAAGGTGGGGTGGGGTGGGGGGTGTCAATCCTGTACCCAAACCCTGCTGTGGGACCAAGGCAGCGTGACACCGTAACCACCTGAGCCCTGCGAGCTGGGAACATGGACAAAGGAAAGGCCCTGGACAGCCAGTGTCATGGAATAGCCCCCATGGTGTGTCCCCCCTGCTCCCAGCTGTGAGCTTTGTTTCCTCACCCCCCAAGTCTCTGCTGCCGGTGCCTCAAAGCGGGGAGCAAAACTAGGTGGAAGGAGGGCAGGATGCAACCAGGAGACCTGGGGATGCTCCTGCTCCCCTCACCTCTCTGCTTGCTGCTTGTTACGTCATGGGTGCTGCTGCTTCGGGGTTATTCATCGATACTGCCCAGCAAAGCCAGCCCCAGGGTTGCCTGTGTGAGCCTAAAGAGGATGCTGGCCCCTGGGGAGCTGTGCTAGCACCCTCTGCTCCACTGAACAGCTGACTCCTCTGCTCCCCAGAACAGCCTGTGTCTGTACACCAGCACCTCTGCAGCTGGGTACCTTCAGCATCTTCAATGTGCAGCCCCCCACTACAGATACTGGGAACACTGCTGGGATAGTCCTGGGGTTAAGTGGGAAGGCAGCTTTCCACAGGCTGGCTGACACCCCAAATTTGCTGTGGTATATGTTGGAGGAGAGGGTTTCTTCTGGGCTGGGCATCCCCAAACCTTGCCCTGAACCGATCAACCCACAGAGATGCTCCTTCCCCTCTGCTCCTCTTTCCTCCTCCATCCCTGGCTGGGTAACCAGTGGGATGACTGCGACTGGTCCCAGCTTGCTGCTGGGCTTGCCAGAGGGGATAGGATGTCAGGCGGCTGCGCCCTTGAGAAGGTGATCCCCTCCGGGCAGATCTGCCTGGTGTTTTCACTGGCACCATCAATCAGCACGGGAGACACGATCAGATTTTATAGCCAGAGCTGCTTGTGAAACTCAAGCTCGGCGTGGCAGCCACTGCTCTGCCTGCTCGGAGGAGGAGAAGCCTGATGCATCTTTAACCCCTTATGATGGGGCCATCGAGTTTCAGTTCCGTGGCCGTGTCCCTCCTCTCTCCTCAGCCAGAGGATCCCCTCACTGCTCGCCGAGGCTGCAAACTCCCCGGGGAGCTCTGCAATGCAGGGATGCACAGAGCTGCTCCTTCCCACCCCCTTCACACCTACACATTTCCCCCAGGCAGGCTAAAAACCGGGCGACGGCATAAGCCACAAGCAGGTTGGCACCTTCTCCCAGGCCTGACTGCAGGGCCCAAGGCATTCCCAAGGCGTTTGGGCAGCTCAGGTAGCTATGGCACACGTCCTTCCTTCCACCATCGCTACCCTGGAGCGGGTGCGCTCTGCGCCATCCCTCTCAGCATCGCTGCGGCGACTGAGCGCAGATCAAAGCCCTGCCCTGGCCAGGCAGCCCAGCTCTGGCTTCAGAAAGTTTATCCCGGTGTCCCGATCCCCCTTTGTTTCCCCTCTCCTCGGGGAGCTTGTTCGTGGCCCGAGTCCCACTGTGTGATGCTGTTCTCCGGGAATTGCTCCGGTGGCTCCGGTTACGCCTGCCCGGGAACAAAGCCGCTCTCCCCGACGGGCCAGCATCCTCCCCGCAGGGGGAAGAGGAGCCTCGCTATTGAGACGAGGGGGATTCGGGAGGCCACAGGGATGTTTTTACAGCCCAGCCACGCCAGGCTGATGGATTGCTGATTGGAAATTAGATTTCCAAAGCTGGAAGCAGTTGTAAGTGGTGGAGAAACGACAGCTCCCACAGGGAATGAATGCATACGCAAGGGGAGGATGTGGCTGAGGTGGAGACAAGTCCCTGGGAACCATCGGGGGCACCTGCTCCGCATGGAGAAGGGTCTCTGCATCCCAGAGACAGAGGGATGTACCGGCTCCTCTGCCCCGCGGTTCAAGAGCACAGAGCAGCTCCAGCAACCAAAAGCAGAGCCCAGAGCGTGCATCCATGCATGGGGAGTGCAGTGATGAGCTAAACCCAACTTGTGATGGGGTGAGGGGGGTGCTGAAACCCTCCTCTGCACGGACCCATCCCTGCTTTGCCATGAGGATCCCTGAACCGCAACGCACGAGGGTACCAAGGTCTCTTGGCATAGCCCTGCCTGCCCTGCTCAAGGTGCCAAAGGCACTGAGATTCACAGCCCCTGCATGTGCCAAGCCCAGGCACCCGCTGCATTCGCAACGAGATCTCGCTGGCAAACGGTGGATTATAACTGAATAAATCTCTGGGAGGAGGAAATGGAACGCGCAGCGAGGAGACGAGCTGGGAGCACTTTCCACGCTCTCAGAAATAGGAACTGGCTGATTAAATCAGGCTGATTTCCGAGAAGCTGACTCCAGGACTGTGCAGTCTCGTGCCCAAACATGCCAGGGACTTGAGGAGTCACAAGTTTGTGGGTTGGGGAGCTGGGGGTGGGGGTGAAGCCCTGGGGGAGGGAATCAGCTAAAACCCCAACACCAACCGACTTGTGACTCGGAGGAGCCAAGAATGGAGGGGGTTTGTCCACACCAATAATAAAATATTGTCAGCTGCAGGCAAGGTGCTGCTCCCTGCCCTGGTCCCCAGCTTTTGGCTGCTGCCTTGCCCTTCCTGCTTCAAGCAGATAAATGGCTCTTGGAGCAGGATTTCTTGTTCCCTATTGAGGGGCAAAGTGACAGAATACAGAAGAAGAGAAGGAAGGAGTTGAAATCATTGTCTTTTCCTTATGCTTTGGTTACTAAAATGGGAAGCACCTGGCTTTGTTTCAGCACTGGGGTGCTTTGACTTCTCAGAGGACAGAGGTGCCCACCAAGTCCCTGGATCCTGATATGATCCGTGTCAAACAGCAGTAGCTTGGGCTCAGCTCCCTAAGCCCATTCCTGGAGCTAAACCCCCTTCCTGCTCCGAGCATCCTTGGCCCCAAACAATATGGTAGCCAGGCTGATTTACTACTGCCTGGGCTGTGGGGAAGGTGATAATTCCTCTGTAACACCTGCATTTACGGTCAGCTTGGGCAGGCTGCCTCCCCCACTTGTCAGCTCCTTTTAACCGCAGCTGATAACTTGTCAGGGGCTCTTGACGTTGGGGTTTTTCTCTCCCCAGAGCTGGGCAATGTGGTGAGCAGCTGCATGAGGGGAAAGTCTCATCTTTCTCCTCCAGCCAGGGAGAGCCTGCCCATAACCTCTCCACCTCCCGTTTGCATTACGGAACGCTAAGACTTTGGCATCACTTCAGACTCTCCCTCCTGGCCCAGGGTTTTTTTTTGGGGGGGGGGAGGGGGAAGCCAGCTGTGATGCCTTCTCACAGCCTGGGAAAATAGTTCAGGACTCCACTTCTCCCTGAGAGGCCTGAAATTCGAGTGGCCAAGCGCTCATGCTCCCCCTTCCTCTTCCATCCTTCTCCCCTTCCTTTTCCCTCCCCTTTTCTCACCCCAACCTACGCAGCCCTTGCTTAAAATCAAGCACTCTTCCTCCCTCATTAGGGGTGAGATCAGGCCACCCAGCCCACACCCTACAAGTAGCCTCAGTGCCCCACACATCCCGCACCTCTTTTCCCTACAAATATTGACCCATTCCTTCCCCACCCCGCTATTTTGAGGACAGTAATTCCAACCATTCCAAGACAGTCCTTTAAATTACTTCTCCCTTTCCAATTTCCCTGCATGGGGATGCTGAGGGCACTACTGCAGCTTGGCATACATTCCTAATACCTCTTTGGGGTTGAGACACAAAGAGCCCACATTCATGAACCTCCCAATCAATAATTAAGCCTGTCAGTGCATCCCAGCCTTCAGTAGGACTGTGCTGTCCCCCCATGAAGGATGAAAGCACTCTTTTCCCCCGTTTTGTAGGTGAGGAATGGAGGTGCAGAAGGATTTCACAGCTTTGCAGTACAACAGAGTAGTGCTGATGAAGAGGAACTGATTCCTACAGCTACCTGGGACCGCTGCTTTGTTAAGTGTATCCCTGATTTACTACCAAGGAACTCCCCCAATGCATCACAGTGGTGATTTCCATAGCTCAGGCACAAAACCAGGGTGCAAAGCCCCCCATTTCCTCAGCAGGGAGTGGAGGAACAGGCAGGGCCACTGCTCGCAGGCCGCACTCCCGGGGTGTGCGAAGGTTGGGCCTTGCACCCCAGTAACAGATGTTTGTGTGCAAAATAACTCAGACAAAAGGACACTGCAGGCAGCAGAGACCTCTGAAACATCTGTCAGCACATCCAGGCGATGCCTTGTGATGGCCTTCTGTATGCTAAATAATACTTGAATGCTGCTGGGCAAACCAGCTGTCTCCCAAGGCCAGCGAGACGCTGGCAAAAGTGCTGCTGAAGTGGAGTAGTGGCATTTTGCACCCCTTTTGTGCTGGAGAAGCTGTAGCACGGGAGGCAGGCAGTGGTCAGGGTCTGAAAATAAAGCCTCTTCACACAGTCATGGCATCAATTCCTGCCCAAGGGACACACAGCATGGAGAAAGAAGGGTGGCTGCATCCCTCTGGTGCAGTTGGACAGAGGATATCACTAAGCAGTGCAGGATGGGAGCAGCAGTGCTGACAACACAAGTTTCACCAAGATAATGAACCTCTTCTCCCTCCTATTCTCTCCTTTTTTGTTCTACAGGAGGAGGCTTGGGATGCTCACCTCAATCCCATGCAGCCGATGATTCAGATTAGGGATTTGTCATAACCCCCCTTGACTCATTGGGTTTCAACGCTGGGAAAGACACACAGATGTGAAGTCTCACTCACACAGCTTCCACTCGAGGTTGGATTGACAACTGTGGGGAGCTTGGGTTTTCATTGAGGTTCAGGCACAGCTAAGAGCTGTTATCTCAGAGTCAGGACTCGACAGGATCAATAAATTCAGTGGTGGGGATGGAAACGGGCAGGAAGATTTCCAGACTGGGAAATCTAAACTTCAAGGCAAAGCCTGAGCTCCTCGGAGAGCCTAGCACCAGACCCTGTCTCCATTTGCCAACCGTCACTCAAACCAAAAAGTTTGGCCCCCCAAAAAAGGCTCCCAGATCCTGCAGAGAAGCTGGCTTCTGCTCCCTCCCCTGCCCAGTGTCAAGGATTTAGGGGAAATGAGATCCTGTAGCTTCTCCCCCAAAGGGAGGATGCCAGCGTTTCCAACCCCCTGGCTGGGCTGGATGTACCCCTCTCCCATCTCCTGGCAGGGCTACCAGTGGTGGGTGGCAGTGGTGGTACCTGATCTGGGATGCTGCCGTTCTGCCTAATCACAGCAATAGGAGGAGGCAGCTTTTAACAGCTGTGAAATGCTACAGGGATCAGAGCGGTGCTGCTCTCGCCAGCTCCCTTCTTCCACCCCTGACACAAGGCATTTATTTATTAACTTCTCCCTTCGCCGTCCTTCTGTCCGTCTGACACTGGGGGTAGGCAGAAAGGGGACAGGACCAAGGTTGGGGTGGGGGGGGGCTGAATGCCATCAAACTGACCCAGAAAAGAGGGACCTGTTCATCATTTTAGTGTGTTCAACACACAAAAACCAGGCTGACCCAGTTTATCCCCCTTCCCCTCCCCGGCTTACCTGCTAGGGAGGTGTGAAAGAGGCCTCTGTGAAGGCTAGCAGGCTGAGCTTGGTGCAGGAGAGGTGGTTTGGAGAAGGTTTATATTCCTCTTCATTGCTTTTAGTTGCATTTATGCCACAGCAGCAGAGATGGAAGCAGCCAACAAGGACCTGAAGCCCATCCCTTGGTTTTTGTCAGAGGAAAAGTCTTTGCACAGGGAGCAGGTGGTTTTCCCTTGGTGATGGAGATGACCCTTCCTCTCGTAGCCAGTGCTTCTCCCTGCAGACAAGGGAGAGAGGTTGGATTAGAAAAGGGGAATTGCCTGTTTGGGGACAAGCAGAAGGTTTCATTCGTGACTTGCAAAGAGTATCAGAGGGAATGCTTCTGTTTCTCCGGCAGGTTTTGGCTGGAAGGGGTTTCCAGCCCAACCTCCCACCCAAGGCAGGACTGTGGTCAACACCAGCTCAGTGCTGGCTTTCTCCAGCTGAGTCTTGGTTGCTCACACTCAAGTTTGGGTTGACCTCCCCACCACGGAGGGACATGAGGGAGGGCTTAGTTCCTGTGAAGACACCCTGAACTTCAGGCAAGTCTGTTCCTAACTGTGAGACCTTGGGGGTCTCACCTCCTTCCTGGTTTACACTGAATTAATCCCAGGGTGACCACACTCTCTGCGTCACGCAGCCCCATCCCCGAGTACTGGGTGCAGCTTGGTCTCTCCATCCTGAGCCCTGTGTTTTCCCATCCCCGTTCACCTGGTGCAGGGAGGATGGAGTAGGGACACGGTGGGAGAAATGACAAACAAAGCAGAACAGCACATCTGACGCCCTGTGAATTAATCAGAGAGCAGGGCCAGCATGCTGGGCAAACAAGACCTGGGATTGCGTCTCTAACCTTGATTAAATTAGAAAGCTCTCCCACTAATACTAAGGCCCCTCGGTAAACAAGGGAAACGGGGGCTAATGAAGTGGATAAGAAGCAACTTGACAAGTGATGGGGCTGGTGAGGGAGAGGCAGGGAGGGAGGAAGGCAGGGCTAGAGATTTAGAAAGGAGAAAAGGGAGGAGGGAGGCACGGGGAGCCAGGGATGTGGAGAAGGGAGGGATGAAGGGGGGAAAGAGAAAGGCGATACCCTTCCTAAATGTCTTCCTAAAGAAGCCAACAAAGAAAGCATCCCTCTCCTGTTAGAAGAGATGCAAAGGCTGGAGAGCCAAACATCACCAGCAAAGGCACAGGATGATGGGATCCCACAGCTGTACAGCGCTCGAAGGCACGGGAGTGATGCAGTCAGGCTCCAAACCAGCACGACTCCACCAGCTCCGGACTGACTGTCATTTTAGAGGGGTCAAAACTGGTGCCCACAGACTGCACTTGACTGAGATGCTGAGTAAAAATCAGTAGCTGAAATCTTGCGAGATGTGGGTGGTCTTGCTCACCTGCCAACACCGGACAACCCCCTATGCACACCCCATCGACAGCCTCAGCGCTGCTTCTCCCTGCCACCCTGTCCCTTGGCTGTACACCCTCCTCATTAAGCAATGTCTCATTTAGTCAGAATGAAAATTATGTGACCAGCTCTGGGGTCATCAGGGAATGACCTGGAGATGTGTCAGCGCCTAGGGATGCAAGGACAGGACCCACCGAGCCCTTTCTCCTTCCAGTTTGGGATCTGGGGTAGGTCTGTCTCCATGCTGGGAGTACAGCAGAGGTACTCAGAAGGGATGAGGGGGTCTGTGGCTGTATAAGGGACAGTGCAGTGCTGAAGCAGAGCAGAGCTCTGGCAAACACAGAGCCCAGCCAACACTGACCAGGCACCCCATAAGCTGGCTTCTTCACCCAGGAGTGGGCTTTCAGGGGTGAGACAAGGTACCACAGTTCCTTCCCTAACACCCCACGTAACATCAGAAGAGCCCATGCAGAGAGACAACATCCACCGAGGGCCGTGAAACGATGCTGAGCTGTGTCCACTCGCGTTTGTCCCTCTGTCTCCCATCCCTCCTCACTCCCAGCCACCTCCCTCTTCTCCTGCTGGCCCAAGAATTAAGTTCCTTCCTTCCTTCCCTTCCTCCTTCATTTCTTTCTCTTTCTTTCTTTCCCTTCCCTGGCAGAGGAAGCCCATTCCCACCCCTCCCCAGCTCCGCTATGCCAGCGAATTTCCAATTTTCAGCTAATATCAAGGTCGTGACAGAAGGCGCAGAGGCCCTGGTAGGACATAATGGCAGAAGAATTGTAAATGTTGCTTTTAGTGAATGCAGAATGAGGAAGGGCCAAGGAGGGGAAATTTTCCATTCAGCTCTGGCCTCTGAAAGGCGAATACATTTTCCCCTCCAGTGTGTCGCATTAGATTTCCAGAGGTGCTCGGCACCAGGTACATGTCATTAGTAACAGTTTGCGTGGTAATGAATCCTTTTATTTCTCTTCCACACAGCTCATGAATACATAAAGAGGCTGGGTTTAGTCGCATCTGGTTCAGCTGCAGGAGCCTCACATAACTTAATTTCGCAGCCTCTTCAGGAGGGTAGCGAGCCCAGCTGGGGCCAGCCTTAAAGGCACAGGGAGGGTTTAAGGAACAAAACTAAGTAAAAGAAATCTAGGTTTTGGAGGTGAGTTTTTGCTTGGGGAGGCTCTGGAGCTTGCTCTGCTCCCCAGCAGTCTTCCCAGAGGCAAGCATCCTTTGTTTGAACTCGGGATGCGCTTGAGTTGGGCCAAAAGTTTTCCTCTCTGGGGCAACGGTGGGTTCGTCTTCCCATAGCCCATTGTGCCTTGAGCTGTTGGATTTTAAAACAAACGCCCCTGTCTCACCCTGGGAGGATGGAGCTGGGAGTGCAGGTAGCTGGGTCTTCCCTGGAGTTAGGAACTTGCAGCCAGGAATGCCTGAGCAGCCTTGTTCTGCAGGGGAGGAACCACTGCCAGCTCCCCCAGCACAACCACTGCTTCCCCTGCCGAAGTTTTATCTCTCAATTACTATGAATTGCTTTGCAACTTGAATAATAATAATAATAATAGTAATAAAAGCCTCATGCTTTTGGCTGTCTGCACCCATCCTTCAGGGCCCTGGTGACAAGCCCTGCCATGGGAGCTGCCAAGAGGCAGCTGGGGGGAAGGAAGGGTTCTCCAGCCAAGCCAAAACACCTGGTGAGTGTGACTGGAGAGCAAACGGAGCCCAAACCTCCTGGAGCATCCAGCAAACCCAGCCAGGGCCAGGCCTGCACAATGTCTCACCCACAAAGAGCCTCACTGACCTCCATCCTGCCATGCCCAGATGCCATCCAGAGCATTCCTTCAGAGCTACTTCTCCAGCCAGGCACTGTCTGCACTGTGGGCAGGCTCCTAGCTGAGAAATAAGATGCTGGGGAGATGCTGGACATTCAGACATCTGGTGGAGCTACAACAGGAGGGAGCTGAATCCACCAGTGAAGTTAACCCACCGTTTAAAGTGAAGGTTTGAGAAGAACATGGCTCTAGACAGCATTAGATGTTTCTGGGCTAGACACACTCCTGCAGAAGAAACCATCCAGAACTGGGGCTTCACCCAAATACTGAACCAAGCCCCACTGTGTCTGGGTATTATTAGACCTCATGGGCTCAGGAGAACTAGGCTGGACCAAGAGCTGAGCTCTGCAGTGGTGTCACCTCCCTGTCACAAGGTAGGGCTGAGATGTACATCGGGTGTGGGATAACCTGGCTGGAGGCCAGCACCTTTGAGACTGGTAATGACTAATTTCCCTTGCTGATAAGACCCAGCTCTGCATGGCCCATCCTGATCACCCCACCATCCAGCTCTCTTCTCATCCCTCTGCCAGGTCCTTCCTGTCCTCTCCTTTAGGAGATGGGGAGAAACAAAGGTACAGCAAGGTGTCTCAAGCTCATTTAGGGGGCACTGTAATTTATGGGCACAGCCCCTGCAGCAGACACTGGCCTTGGTAAAACCAGGATAGGCTCTTTAAGGATGCCTCTAAGCCCAGAGCATCCTCAGGGAAATCAGGGTACTCAGTGCTTTGCTTTGACCTGACAGGGAATAAGAGATCAGAACCCACCTCATCTTTGCATGTGACAGGGGAAGTCAATGTGGCTGCAATGCAGCAGAGATTGGGAGAGCTGCCTCTGCTTCAGGCTGGTGGTTGGGGCTGAGCTGAGGCCCTGCAAACTCAGTTCAGCTGTGACTGCAGCCTGAAGCCCGGCCCCAGCAGGACAGCTAACCCAGCCCATGGCCCCAGCCAAGGATGCTCCCAGAGCACTTTGCTTCCTTACCAGACTCAGGCACACCCCTGAGCCAGGCTCCCTGCCCACACACAGCACTTCCCTGCACACATATTCTTCACTAAAATCAGTATTTTCATTATTAAATACAAAGGGTTGCTAGGCTTTCGAGGTGCAGATGGGAAAATTTAAAAGAATATGTTAATAGAAATGTAAACTATTTAAAACAGGGGGAGGGGGATGATTTCCCAGCCAGTCCTACCCTCCCCTGCCAGGCTGCTCCTGCTGCAGGCAGCTGGGTCCTGGACCCCATGTGCTCACAGTGAACAAGCCTCAGCTCCTCCTTACCCACGAGCACCCAAACCACCATCCTTTCCTGGCAGGCAATTTACAGCTCCAAAATTTGGCTAAATATTCCACTTAACTAATGAGCCATGCAGTCTCTGACTGCCCAAGCCTCCAAGGTACAATGTGATGGGGGATGCTCACCTCCACCACAACACAGGTACTCACCCCTGCCACCCACAACAGCTTCTTGCCACAAGCTCATCCAAGTCAATGGGATGGGGGGGATGATTTTTCTCCCTTCCCAACATGCTGTTGCACTGCTCACAGAGCCCAACATCCAGCAGCCTCACACCCAGCCCCCACGCAAAGGGTTTTATACCCTCAAGTTTCTAATTAAGGCCACAAACAAATCAAGCCAGGCCCCTCCCAGCCCCACCCTCCCACCTCGTTATCCCCACAGCCACAATAAATGAGGAAGAAAACTCATCTCCATCAATTGCACACCCCAGCAAAGGCTGCACCAGCTCATTCCAAGGTACCTTTGAGAAGCACTGTGAACCTGATGGTGATTTTTCCAGCCTGGGGTTGGCTTTTTGCTTCCCCCCAGCTAAGGAGCAGTGGTGCCAAGGCTTTGGGCTTGCTGGGAATGCCTGTCACCTACCCAGCTCTGCAAAGGGGTTGCTAACAGACCCTGTTTCTGGAGAGCAGGCACAGGTGGATCCCACATCCACCAGCTGAAGGCAGTTGGAGCATTCACAGTAACAATTTAAAATATGAAATATTCCAATGACCTGTTTTATAGAGGAATTCAAACCAGATCAGGTGTAACTGCCACAGCACCCACCAGCATCACTTCTTTTCAGGCACAGTTATCCCAACCCACTGATGCTCTTTAATTTACATATATGCTAAATACAAATGCAGGTTAGGCAGGAGGACAAAGGGACAGAGCTTGAGACCAGTCCCAGCCTGGCACCTGCCCCATCAGTGGGTGGCTGGGTGGGATTCCTCAAGTGGGTGGGATGCTACAAGTGGGTGCGATGCAGACAGTGGGTGTCTGGGTGGGATGCTGCAAGCCCCCAGCAGCAGCATCACTCTAAATCAGGATGGGTTGGTGATACCTCTAGAGAGATATCTACCTTTTCTATCAGATTTTACCCAAAATAACAAGCCTTAAGTTTCAGAGCTGAGCATCCAACTCCCATTCTGGGAAAATCCCAAGGGATTTTCTTGGATTAAGGGGAAAAAAAAAAGAAATCATGGCATCACCTCAGCACAAGAAGTATTCAAGGTGGGTGCCACTGGATGAAGGAAACCAGCTGAGAATTGGGCACCACAGCTTTGCAAAGGCTCCCTGCAACCAGCCAGGCATCTGGACCACTCTTCTCCCCATCAAAGTCCACCTTCTCCTGCAAACTTCCCCCATTGTTATCCCTTTCCTCCTCCCTCCCCCTCTATGGGCGAACACAGGGGTCACCATTTCTCTGATTCCCCTTCTATCTCCAGCTATAAAAAAAAAAAAGAGAGAGAATAGAATGGAAAAATAATTAAAAAATAAAAGAGAGGAATAAAAAACCCACCATTTTAAGGGAGAAAAGGGGGGAGGGGGGAGGCCAGGAGATCTGCAGAGCTGGTAGATAACCAGCAGATGTGATTTTTGCAGATAAGCGTAGTAATTTAGATAAATCTGGAGGCTTTAGAGCCTTTCGCTTGGGTCCCTTTTCTTTCTGTCTGATTTTCTTTCTTCAATTTTATCTCTCAAGTGAAGAGGAGGGGGAGTAGAGAAGGAGGGAGAGGGAGAAGGGGAGGGGGGAAAGCTTAATCTTTGGCTAGTTTTTCTTTTCTTTTTAATGTGTTTTTCCCCAGAAGGTGGGATAATGTGAGCTGCTCTTCTTTTTATTACCCCCCTCCCCTCCCCTCTCCTTTCCCTGCACACACACACACACACACACACACACACACACACACACACACACACACACACTGGAGCTGGGGCTGTGTTTTTTAAAAGCAGCGGACAAAAATCAAAATATTTGAAAATGTATTTCATGGTAATTATGTCATATTTCATGGACTGATGCCACTACTGAAAGAGAGCCTGAATGCCTTAATTTGTATAGAAATTGTAATCATTTGTTCATTTCAAGGTGAAAATTGCATTTTTTAATTTAAATTGTATCCTGCGTGATAGTCTATTATCTAGTAAAATTGTCTCCATGTCTGAATGCCTTATATGCAGCTGCAATGCTTGTTACAAATCCAGTTATATTCATAAAAGCTTTGGTGATGTCTTGGGAAATGTGAACAGTTTCTTGTGGGTTTCTTCTCTCCCTTTTTGTTGGTTTTTCCCCCCTTCTCCCCTCCCATCCCCATCCTCCCTCCCCTTCCCCCTTAAGAGGGTTTTTTTTCCTTCCCCCCCCCCCAGTTGAAATAAACCCATATCTCCCATTAATAATAATTAGCCAGGGTATATACAAAAGCCAATTCTGTGTAGAACAGGGTGAGGGACGTGCAGAAAGCAGCCAGGATTCCTGCTTGTTTGGTTGTTTCTCAGCCAGCCAGCCCGAGGTTGAATATTGCTGGGGAACGAGGGATGGGAGAGGAGGAAGGGCAGGAGGAAGGTGAGGGGGTGAGGGGTGAGGTGTGATGTGAGTAGCTCTCAGCCCTGAAGGGTGGCAGGGGCACAGACCTGTGCTGACAGAGGAGGTTTAAGTCACTTTGGTGGTTGGGAGACTGGGGAGGAAGGGAGGGTGGAAGGTCACTCTGCTTCCAGCCCTTGGTTTTGAGCAAGTCCTGATGTTTTATGTCGTGATATATGGGGGGTTGGACCCGATGGTCTCTCCAGGTCCCTTCCAACCCCTGTGATTCTGTGATATCCTATCCAGCAGTGAAACCTGGTGTCTGGTTCGATCCTGGGGGTGATTCAGGGATGGCCAGAGCGAAACAGAGCCTGAGAGGTTAGCTGCAGTGTCCAAGGTGCTGCAAAGCACCAGTGAGAGGCCAGATCTCTCTTTGGCCATGCTCACTGTGTATTCAAGCTCCCTTGCTGTCTCACAAGAGGGAATTCAGATAGTGGGAATCACAGCCACTCCTCTGGGTACCCTCAGCTGGGCTCTGCCACACCCACACAGCCTCCTTCAATCCTTCACCCCACGCCTCTCCCACCTTTCCTGATGGATGTGCCTGCATCTCAGCCTCCTTCACCTCCCTGTCCAGCTTCAGACAGCCCAGCACCCAGCTAAACTGGGAAAACTCCCCCCCAAAAAAAAGAGTCAGCTCGGAGTAGAAACAGCAGCAACGCTGCTCCAAGGATGAGCAGCATGAGGGGATGAACTCAGAGGGATGTTACAGGAATGCAGGATGAGCCACTGGCTAGTGTAAATGGGCAAAAGCAGTTAAAATTCCAGGCTGGTTTGTACCAGGTGAGGATGTGGCCTGCCCAGGACAGGATATTAATTATATTAATCCTTAAAAAAGAAAGAAATCAGCCTCCCAAGGAAATCCTTTTTCAGTCATTTAATTCCCTTTCATACACCTCTCCCCGCTCAGAATACCCTGATTTTATGCAGGTCCACAGCCCATTATAATAAACTTCTCTACACCTATTCTGGGGAGAAATTGCTCATGAAATGCAGCGAAGCTAAAAGCTGCTGAGCCCGAGCTGCTGGCCCAGCCAGTGTCTGACAGGAGCTGCAGCCGCTGAGGGGAGTGGGAAGGGATCTAAACACGGGTCATGAGATGGGTCTGACCTCTGAGCCAGGCAAACATCCCCCTGGGGATTAAGGCTTGGAAAGGGAGGGACCAAAACACCGCTGGCAGGATGGATCTTGCAGGGATGCAGTCACTCAGGCACGCTTGATGTGCAAGGGTGGGTGCCTCAGTGCTCCTGCAATCATGCCTTTCAGGAGTTAATTCATTAGCAGAGAAATGTAAAGGCTAAAATACATAATAGGTCAAATAAAAGGTGGACCCTGTGTCCAAGGGGACGTGGTAAGGCAGGAGGAAAAGTGATGGTGCTCGTGGGAACTGATGGAGAAGGTGAGAAGACAGAACTGGCCTCCCCCAAAAATAAGCTCAGTGTGTCCCCTGCTAGCCAACAGGTTGTATCTGCTGTGCACCAGGCATCTGGATTCATGGCACTGGGGACTCACAGCAGCATTTGAGCCATGGGGGAAAGGCTGGTATTTTCCAGGGAGTTCCTGCCATCAGTACAACCCAGGATGAGTGCGATGATGATCATCGTCATCATCATCATCATCATCATCATCATCTTACAAGTCATTATTAATAATATATTGTATTATAATTAATATTAATATAATTATCAATTATTATAATTATTATTGTGCTGTATTATAATTATTATTAATAATAATGGTGGTGATGGTGATAATGATAATAATAATAATAATAATAATACCCCCCTGAAATGGAAAGCAGAGCAGGAAGGGCTCAGGGTGTGAGTCCCCAGCCCCTCTTGTGCACCTTGGGTCAAGGCAGCACCTTGGGTCAAGTCCAAGGAGCCCGGACAGAGCAGGGTCAGCATCCCATCCCCATCCTGCTGCGTGCAGCGCCTCTGTGTAAGTCAGCAGCTGGGATGGGACCGACTCCTGTTTGATTTATCACTGGCTTATCAGCAGATGAAAGCTGAGGACAGCTTAGAGCTATAATTGACCGGTGATACCCATAGCGGGAGCTGTATCGGCCCGAGCTGCTCCCTTGATGGGCAGCTTGCGTCCTTGAGGGCTTTCAGAGGGCAACGGATCGACTCTGGCGAGGCCTGGGATGTATCCTGCGCCTCTCAGATAAGGTTTGGGGTGGTGAGGAGAGAGGCCGAGGAGCTCTGGGAACGGTTGAGGGCAGTGTTGAAACGTTGGCTGCACCAGAGCCCGAGCGTGAGCATCGCCGGAGCAAAGTCATTTCTGGGAGGGCTGGGGAGGAAGCACAAGGCTGGTACTTTCTCAGCAGCAGCACGGCAGCAGAGATTTCAAAGCAAGGACGTGGCTAGAAATAATGTTGTCTTGTTCTAGGGCTCCCAGAAAAATGATGGTCCCTTCCCCTGTGAGCCCCAGCGTGTGGAGGCAGCGGATGGCTGGGCTGTGGGGTAAAAATACAAGTGATGCTACTTGAGTGCAGATGTGAGCAGGGAAAGGGGATTGTGGGGTGGGGAAAAATTTTAGATGGCAAATAGAATTCCCTTAGGATGAAGCTAGGAAGCTGGGGCTAACTCCTGCTCTGGCAGCTGCTTTGGTTCTTGCACAAAGGCGAGCCTCTCTTTTCCTAATTGTCACCAAAAAACGGGTTTCTGACAGCACAACACCCTTGGCATCATGTGAGGGTGATTGGCTCCAGCCCTTCCCCTATTTGCAGCCCTGGAATATTTCCATGGGGTCCCCATCAGGGCCCTCAGATCCCACCAAAGCTTCAGCCTGTGCAGCCCCTGCCCACCCAGAGCTGCCCCAGCCTGCGGCCAGGCACCCCCCAGCCCACTCCCCCACTGCAAAGCCTTCAGCAGGGTGACCAGCCCTTGGCTCGTGTGTCCCCCTGCATTTTCCCCTCCAAACTGTGAATTATCCAGGTGGTCGGACCAGGAGTGGAGCAGAGGGGTTTACCTGCCCAGTGTTTGTTTTTCTAGGAGCAGAGAAGCGGTTTTAGGGAAGGTCTCTGGTGTTTTAGGGAAGGTCTCTGCCTAACCCTCGGGCTCCAGGCACTGGTTCAGTATTTCTCCAAAGCCGTGTTCCTGAGGAATCCAGCTGCTGCCAGCTGTGTACACGCAAGGCAAGGAGCATGGGGAGGAGAGCCCTGGCCAGCAGATCGCTGCCTCAAAGACAAACGCAGGGGGAGCATCTCCCGGCGCAGCCACCACAGGTTATCCAGCAGTGACCCCATCGGGGTTTGGGAAGCTGCTCGGCCGACCCCTCTGCTGAGAGGCAACTGGGGAAAACAAACCCCAGCCCCAGCGACTAACTGGGGTAGTTTCTGAGTGCGGGTATTCGCCCTGCACCGCTTGGATGCGGATCAACTTATTTTACAGAGAGCCAAAACGTCTTCAGATGGGAAGGGCTCTTGAATCCAGTGCTTTGTTTAAAGGCAAACGGCTTTATTGCCATCGCCGAAGCCCGGAGCCATCTAGTCCTCCACAGAGTTTCAAGACATTTTTCCGCTTGTCGATGCTGCGCTTTGGCCTCTAACGAAAGCCAGGTGCCCGTGGAGCTGGGAGCTAACACAGACCCCATCCCAGGCCGGGCACACAGGCTGCCCGCCTTCCCTCCCTCAGCCCGTGCCTTAGCCTGCTGGGAATCAATGCATAAAGAGCCGGTTGTATTTAGAACAGGCCAGGTAATTGTTCTTCCCTTGTGAAAACTCACAGTGAAATTAAACGTTGTGTTTATTCACACGGCTTTCCCCTCCTTCCATCAGTGGGTGTGCTTTCTCACAAAGCCACCCGCGCTCTCTACACGTGTGTAAGAGGGTTTGCACGGGGGTGTGAGCTTTTCCCCTCACGCCCACCCCGCTGGGGAGCAGAAGTAATCAAATAAGTCACCCCAAAACCTCTGTGAGCTTTTCCCTCACGCCCACCCCGCTGGGGAGTGGAGTTAATCAAACAAGTCACCCCAAAACCTCCGTGAGCTTTTCCCTCACGCCCACCCCGCTGGGGAGTGGAGTTAATCAAACAAGTCACCCCAAAACCTCCGTGAGCTTTTCCCTCACGCCCACCCCGCTGGGGAGTGGAGTTAATCAAACAAGTCACCCCAAAACTCTCTTTAATCCTTTTTTTTTCCTTTTTTTCCTCTTTTTTTTTTTTAATGTATAACAGTTATGCCTGAGTTACAGAGAGACACCTACAGGCAGCAGGTAGTTAAAGCAAATACCAGTTTCTCTTCCTACTATCACTACTCCATATAGCTGAATAAATTATGGTGAGATTATATATATACACAGGCACGCACGCAGGCACACGACGCCCACCCACACCCACCCACTCACACACAGGCACACACACATGGAGCAAAAATGGCTATGAGGCAAACACAGAAGCGACATATCCGCGGTTACTAGGAATAAGGAATGTCCTCTAGTGCTATGTAGATAGTCCCCAGGCAGGGGGTACATGGGAGGTGTTAGGGGGTGTCGGGTTAGAAGCATTAAATACACAAAGTCTCTGAGCGACGGGAGCCAGTCTGCTGGGGTGGACACAGTGAGGGAATGTCCGTGTTGCTGTCTCAGGGTGGTGCTGAGAGGAGAAGGCAGGGGTGCAGGGAGGGGAAGGAAACCCATTCTTGGAGGTTTTTTGCTGTCCCTCAAGGGCCTCAGTTCTCATCTGCGGGCGTGGGAGAAGCGTCGAGCTGAGGGAACATCTCTGGAGCGTGTCCCTTCGCTTGGTGGTTCCTTTGGATGAGGTGCAGAAGGACTTTTTGGATTTCCCAGGCACCCTCAGAGCCCGGCGGTTGAGTATCTGCTCAGTCCCTGTTTGGCCTGCTGTGAGCAACCACAACCACACGTTCTTCAGGGTCCCACTGTCCAACGCTCCTCTGCAGCCGAGCGCTACTCTTCCATGCTCAATCTTGTTTCGCCTTCAAGGTACCTCCCTCCATTCAGTCCCGCCCCCCACCCCATGCTCCCCATCCCACCCCACCCCCTGAGTTTGTCTCTTTTCAGCAGAACTGAGGTTGGCAATCCATAAACCAAACCAAAACCAAAACAAATACTTTGACTTTCGTACATGAACATACCTTAAAACAAAACAAAGAAACAAAACAAAACAAAAATTAAAAAAAAAAAAAAAAATCAAATTTATCCCCAAATCAAACCCATCCCACCCCAAAGATTCTGGAATGTATTTTGAAAACACATGATAAGCAAATTTCTACAGTTCATCCCCCCTCCTCCCCCTCTTTTTTTTTTTTTTTTTTTTTTTTTAAATTTTATTTTTTTCTTAAACTAGCACGGCACTCACTGTGGTTTTAGTAGAAAAGAAAAGAAAAAAAAAAGCCAACTTTCTATAAACATACAGCACATGACCAAATTTCCAACTAATGTACAAAGTGCGACCACGAGGGAAAGGTCAGAGAATAGCTATTGGCGCTAGCACGGGGCGTGCTTCATATTCCTCTAAGAACTCTATTTACAGCGGTGCCCGGGTGACCACGGACGTTCTGGGGAAGGTAACTGGCAAACAGGCTTCTGCAGAGCTCCATCCTTTGAACAGATTTTCTTCCTTTCGGGGTCCCGCACTCTGCGCTGAGCTCAGCTGGAGTTCTCCTCAACAACAGGCTTGCGTGGGGAGGACCGGCTGTCCGCTGCTGCTGAGGGATGCTTGGGAAAGGTGGAGGCACGCAGGGGAGAATGGTGGGGAGAAGAGAGCTGAGGGGGGGGGGCAGTGGACAAGGGAGTCTTGTGGCAAAGGGAAACTTTCCTTCTAGTTCAGCAGGCAGCTAGGAATGGATTTGGTCAGAAACTTCAGAATAAAGAAGGAGGGATCACAAATGAGTCCCCTTCCCTGGGTGTGTTTAAAAAAAGGGTAGGTGAGGTGCTCAGGGGTCTGGTTTAGCTTAGGATGGGAACGGTTGGACTTGAGGATCTTAAAGGTCTTTTCCAACCTTGTGATTCTGTGAAATGTCAGGGGAAGATACAAGGCCAACAGTCACCATCTACAAACTCTGTCTTGCAGTGGTAAAGGAGGATGGAGGTTTGAGGAGTCACCCAGACTGGGTGACTACTGGTGTTTGGCTCTTAAATACAATTAAATGCGGCAACCCAAGAAAATCACTTGCTCTGTTGTTTCAGCAGTCGGCTCAGAATGATGCTGAGGCACGGCACAAATTCAGAGAGGTGCTTCAGGCATTAATCCCTACACCGGTGTCTAGTGCAGAGACGCCTTTGCTCTCGCCCTTGATCTCCCAGTTCAGGTGTGGCTGAAGATTGCTGTTGTTGGGAATGACATTTACACCAGGCCTTGAATTCAAAAGGGATTTCTTCCTCTGATCAGCTCTAGAACATAAACACAAACCAGCATCTGTTGTTGCTCAAGCTGGAGCAAAGCAGGGAGAGTGCTCCCGATAACACAGCCCATGGCATTCTGGCTTTTCAGTCACCTCAAGGTACCTTTGGCCTCACCTGCTCACCCAGCTGTAGGTGCCGTGTGTTGCCCTGAGAAAGGATGGGAAGGATGCAAACTTCAAGCGCTTCAAAAGCCTCATGGTGCAAGGAAAGTCTTTCACAACTAGAGGGAAGCTTTCTCTGCGATACGGCAGGACAGGCAGAGGTTGATTTGGAGCTCTGCAGCCTCTGGATGCAGATGTCACCCTGCACGGGACACGTGGGAGCACGTGAGAGGCAGGGCAGCCACACTAGTGTGTTGATACACTTTTAGGAATGTAGAGCAGGCTCTGGCAGAGCTGTGGAGCAAAGCTGATGGAAGTCACACGTGGCTCTGGTGGAATGCTGAGGAACATAGGAAGCAAAACTCTGCTTTGGTCAGAACAGGTACTTGTCCATGCAGCTCAAGAGAAAGCAGCTTGGTGGATGGTGACAACTGATGCTGGGGCAAGGCAGGGGATAGTTCCCCAGGAAAAAAAGTTGCTTCAGCTGCAAAACCAAGACCAGAACACTTGAGAAGAATGGAAGCAGCAGCAGCAACAGAAGAGACCACAGGAGAAGCATCTCCTTTAACAACCTAAGAGCACGTGCTAGACCAGGACTTGTCCGACCACCCAGTCCCATTATCACCAGTGGACAAGACCAGATATTTGTTATCCTAAAGCAGATGTATACAATCTGAAGTGTATTACAAACTCTAACAGCCTGGAGATGACTGAAGTACTGCCTGTTGCCACTGGACTTTACTCATCAGCCACTGGCCAGCACAGACTCTGTGCATCAGGGTGGTTATTGCCAGGGCAGCTTTTCCAGCTCTCCCCAGGTCAAGTTTCAGCGAGTTCTTGAAGTCCCTCTCAGCACAGGAAGGTGAGGGGGAGAAGGTCTACCATAGTAGATGTCTGCTTAAGACTCATCAAGGATCATCACCACATGCAAAAGGGGAACTATTTAAAAACCCATGTGGGCCATGACTTAGCAGTAACCTCTTATCATTGGCTGCTTCTATCTGAGCAGAGTGATGAGCAGAATCATGAGCTGATGCAAAAGCGAGAGGGCTGGCTGCTATGGAAAAGGGGGGTGAGAGATCCAGAGAACAAGATCTGGCTGAGAGAGAGAGAGGCTCCATCACCAAAATGAAAAGCAGAGGGAAGGGACTGAGAGGTTTGAGTTGTGCAGAATAGTACATGAAATGAGAGAGACGGGGAAAAAGCTGGGGAATGAGCAGGGGATGGTGTTTCTCCTGGCAGCTAGAGGATAAAGAATGCCCTTGGCAAGGTACATATCCTGCAGTACAAGTAGGGGCAGTGATGCAGCTGGGAGCACCTTTCCTTCCCAGCTGCTGTTAGAAAGACTCTTCAGGTCATGTCCCCTCTGCCTCCATGCCCACATCCATCCTCGGTGAGAGGCAGCTGCAGGAAAAAGCGCCTTCAGAACAAGCACCATTTTCTCTCCAGTGGCCCTTTACTGGCAAAAGAACCTGGCTTTGCACACTGACCCCTCTGAGCAGGCAGCTAACGAACACCTCTGACTCTTCCCTCTTTGCTCTCATGGCCAGTTCCTCTCCCGAGTGAAAGAAGGGCCACCAACAGTCCTCACCCTTCTCAACTGGACGGGCAAAAGCTCCGGCGCCATCGGGTGTATCCGATGCCCTTCCTCTGTGCACGCAAGGCCAACGTCCTCTATCACATCTCCTGCTGCTATCTGCTGCCCACGTCTTCTCGCTGATTAATCAGGTCTAAATTGGTCCCTAAGAGGAAAAGTAAATGTTGCTCGTGCCTGTGCCCATAATCACCAGTCCTCATGCAGCAATTTACATTTACACTTTCCAAAGGTCCCAGGCTGGACAGACTTAACATCCTGCCCCTGCTTAGCAGCAATGTGGCCTGCTTTGGCCCTGCTTTGGGAAGCCATCAGTGAGAACAGAAGGGTAGAGTGGGGTGGGGAAAATTTGCTGTCATTTTAATATATGTTTTTTTCTTTTTTTTTTCCTGGTTTTGTTTGTCTTTGTGTTTTGTTTTCTTTTTTGAAACAAGTTCTTTATATTTGGTCCATAGGTCTTCTGTGGTCCCGAATTATATCACCCTTAATGATCAGCTTGGTTATTCCTTCCTATACAACATTCACCAAATTTACAGCAATGGAAAGAAAAGGAAACAAAACAAAACATTTCTCTCTTTTTTTTTTTTTACAAAGAAAAAAATGATCAATTTGGCTTTGACTATGCCAACTACCTAGATCAATGGAAAGTCCTTAAGTGTGGGCAAAATGCCATGGCCAGGTAGGTTAGAGGGAGGGCGTGAACTCAGGGTTAATAAATGAACCCGACCCATTGTCTCTGGCCAACAGATGAGTTAGGTTGCAGAGGCCAGGCTTGCCTCTGAGAGCTCTGGGAGGAGCTGGATACTTGGAGAGCCCTCCCTGTCTTTCCTGTCTCCTTCACAGCTCAAGTTGGTGCAAGATGGAAGGGAATTGGGAAGGAGCAGGGTCCGGGTGCAGGTAGATCCCTGGAAGGCTGGTGGTGTTTTCTCCAGTGGTACCAAGTTGCTGGAGCGGGTTGTTGTTGGCACAGTCGGACTCTTCAGTAAGCTTGGCCTGTCTCTACTGGTAGGAGGCCCAGAACGGCTGAATGTTCTCCCAGCTTCATCCTGCGCTGTGTAGACAGACTCACGTTCTTGGCCAAATAATCGACAGCGGCTGAAGAGGAGGGGGAAAAAGACAGGAGGGTGAGAAAACAGCACAATGCTAGCATGGAGCAGAAAGGAGGCATGAAAGGGTGTGTAACCACAGACCCCGCAGGCTCATGGACAGGGAGGCCCAGTGCAGTGGTTGTCACAGCCATGACACCTGCTGCACTCCTGGTGCAAACAGAGCACAAACCAACGATGGTCCTGCCAGAATCACCCAACAGGGCAGGTGCTGCTGGGGTTAAGCACAGCTGTGGTCTGCTGTGTGCTCCGCATGAGCTGCTGTGGTTCCTTGCCTCTCTCCACAGACCTACCAAAAAGAGCTGAAATTCTACTTCTGCTATGGAAAATGATATTTCCAAGTGAGCTGCCTGAAGAGGAGAGCCGGTGGGATAAGCCTTCCAGCCTCACCTCCCTGTATCATCTCCCAGTGGCAAAGCCAACTCCTGCACTCAGGTGGTGCCAGCACAACTGATTCCAGAGATCTCAGTGGAAGCTCAAGGAATCTGGACAGGGCTTGAATCTGACTCATCTGCTGTGTGCTGACTCATCTCCACAAGCTCTGCAGCCTGCCTTCATCCACCCCATCCTAAGGGAAACAGTTCCATCTGGGTGAGAAACTCAGCCATGACTCCAGAGGCGATGCGTGAACCTACATCCCAGCTCGCCCAACTGCCCCATGGTCTGAGGGGGAAGAGGACTGGGGCAGGATGGTGACATTGCTCATTAGCTGAGCTTCAGTCAAAGTCTCTCCCTTTCACTAGCTTTAATGTCTCAAATTAGATTAATAAGTAGCTGGCAGGAGATGTACAATCGGTGCCAATGAGTAAACAAATTTCAGCCATCAACGTCTTGTCAGACGCCTGCCCCAGAGGAGGTCCCTTCCAGACACAAATTCTTATTAGACTTGTCATATCTATTAGAATTCCTTTCACGCTTCTGCGTTCCATCACCGGCATCATTAACACAGCTCTGGCCTTTGGGAGCTGCAAGGGCCACATTAATCTGGCATCTCTGCTCCTCACCGGCTGGGACAGCACAGGCTGGCAGCGAGCAGGCTCGTCTCAGGGTGAGTTACTGGGGGCTGAAGCCAGGCCTGCCAGGGAGGGAGCAGGGCTTCTGCAGGCAGCAGAGTCTGAATGGCGCTGAGCACACTGGCTGGTGCTCCTCAGGGACTGGGATCCTGGAAAAGCTTGAGTCTGAGTTCTGAGCACCAAACGGTGCGTTTTGGTGCTCCTAGCTTCAAGGGAGGGGATGTGAGTGCATAGGATAGGACCCAGGCTATGACTCTCACCCACACCTTATCAGCTCAGTCCCCTGGTATTTCAGATAGCCACATTAAATAATGGCTTTAAGAGGGTGCAGGGAAAGAGGAGAGTCACTGCTTGGACACATAGGGCGGAGAGGTGTTTGCTCTGGGTGAATTCAGATGGATGCTTGGGAAAAGAGGGAGGTGAACAGCTGGATCTGGACATCCTGCTCTAGGCAGGACCCAGCAAAAGAGAAATCTGATGGCAATCCCACCCTTCTAAAAAGCAGGATAAACTCCCACCTTTGCTTTTTGTGCCAGTGGGAAGAGTTAAAAGGCACCAGGGTATCCCACACCAGAAGTCAGAGTCGTTTGTTGCTTTAATACAGTGAAAGCCCAAATAAAACCAGAAACTTACCTGAAGTACTTGAGTGTTTATTTGCTTATGTGACAGAGAAAGTCTGGGTTTGTGTTTCTAAGAGAATAGGGAGAGAAGTGGGGAGAGAGAGAGATTCCCTGCAGGCCAGGTGCAAAGCCTATCAAAGCTGCACATCTCTTGTTTACAAGCCCTGATTATGTCCCCTGTCACACCCCCACCATAATAACCCCCCCATCTTCATTATATCAGTGCTCACTAAAAAGTATTTTGATTATTTATTTTTTTCCCCCCACATCACAGAAGGAAGAAACATATGATTTAGACTGAACATCAGTAAATGATGTTGTAATGGTCACCTCACACCACCTGGTGTTTAAACAGCGTTGAAAAGGAGTGAAGACTCAGAAAACAGGAGGAATTGGGAATATCTGCTAAATACAACATGCACCAGGCTAGACAAGAAAAATTGTTGTTATATCAAGGTCAACTTCATGTAACTGATTGCTCTAACAGGACTAATTACCAATGAAAACTGTTGCCTTGCACAGAGATTATTATAAACGGGGCTCATTAATAAAAGGTTGATAGCAAAGCAGACTGGTGTGTTGCCTGTGGAGAGCTGTAAGTATAAATACCTATATGTGTATATGCACACATGCTGAATTTCCTGCTTAACATCAGTCCCACCACAGAACAGCTCCAGTCAGCTCATGCTGCATCTGCCACGCAGGATGGCATTGGCTTCAGCTGGAAGACCTGCTGTCATGCTGGGTGTGACTCCAGCTCCCAGCACTGGGAAGCAGCGGCACTGTGGATGGTGCGTGATGGTTTCTAACCTGCCTTTCTTGCCACAGGATGGAAGAACTCCTTCCTGACTGGCTACCTGCATGGCTCAAGGCATGGGATGTGTCTGGATTAACTCTGCTGACCATGCAAGACTTGCTGCTGGGGACAGACCTGTTGGCAGCCCAGACTCCCGTGACCATTACCAGGGAGATAGCGCTGTTCCAAACCCAGCACTGTGAGCTGAATGGGTGCCCAGCAGGAAAGAGGGAACTGTGCAACAGAAATCAGGAAAGGGGGTGGGGGGGGAATAAGCCAACATAAATTGGGCCATGTGAGCAGTTTCTCATCAGCATAAGAAGAGGCCCAAGTAGAAATTCCTGCAGCAAACCAAGACAAACCCTCCTTTCTCTTTCCTTCCCTTTGCTGGTCTCTCTCTCTTTCAGAAAACGGAGTTCATCCTCCTTATTTTATTTTTTACACACATGGGTGTGACTAACGTCTTGCCCAAGGGAATCTTTATTGGAAATACATGGTATTGGAATTTGTTTAAGATTTTTATCAATAGCACGTGTGTCCAGCCTCACATCCAGAAGCGAGGGGAAGGTCAAGGGGTCACAGATCAAACTCCCGAAAAACAAAAAAAGGAGGGGTGGGGGGAGGCTGCTATTGATCCCGTCTGCCGCCACAGCCGGTTCTCATTTAGCTGGAGAAGTTAAAGACATTAAAGGGCTGTGACGGAGAGGGGAATAAAAAGCCACAGCCAAATGGAAGGAAAGGTCACTGAGGACAAGCTGTGGGCAAGCAGGAGCGCTCCCGGAGGAAGAGGATGCACCTTTAACCCTCCACGGATCACTCTCTCACAACACCACACTTATTATTAGTTTAACACCGGCAGGTGAGCCCTCTGCCAGGCTCGCTGGTGTTTTTGTGACCCAACCTTTCTGGAGGAGAAACAGATCCTCCCTGGGTCCCCCTGCCTTTGGGGGCTGAGGTTTGGGTTCAGGATTACAGTCCTGCTTTGACAGAACCACAGACAGGCACTGACTTAACATTTTTAGTAGCAAAATCTCTGAGCGTGGACACGGCCCTTACTTGACCCAGGGCAGGGGAGGGAGTGACACAGAGTTCTGCATCACCAAGGGTGGCATTAAAATCCCAGGTTTCCTTTGGCTGAGCAGGGTGAATATGTTGTGGGACTCTTGGAGAAGCAAGAAATTGAGAAGGGAAAAGATGGAGCTCTGGAAGTTGTCCTTTCCTAGCAGAAAGGTTTTGCCTAAAAAAATTTAAATTAAGACTTCTGAATGGGGCTGCATGAGTGTTGGGGAGGCTGCATGGAGCAATCTCCACCTGGGTCTGGTGAGTAGATTCCCTTTTTCCTCTCTAGATAGGCAGATTTCAATGGGAAACCCTTCCAATACAATATCCATACCTTCTTACCTCCCCTCCCTCTCATCTCCCATTCCCTGTGCAGGGGGAATGCATTCAGTGCACTTACTTTGTCCATACTGCCCATATTGGTAGCCAGCCACTGGGTCCACACTGTAACTGGTGGTGCTGTAGGTGGGAGGACAGTAGGACTGGGAAGTCGGGAGGCTGTCCACAGACTTGATGGAGTCACTTCGCTGGCTGCAGCTGGCAGAGATGGAGTTGGTGGTGTCCAAGCCGCCGTGCAGGGGAGAGATGGAGAAGTCAGCCTGGGGTTGCGGAGGAACCCCACTGGGGTTGCTCAGGATGCTCATCACCTGGAGAAACACAGGAGTCAACCCCTCAGTGTCTAGAGGAGAAAAGGTACATGTGCAGCTACCTTCATGCATACCAGGGAGAAACAGTCTACATACAATGGTGTCCTATCAGTATGACATATACTATCAATACAGGTCTGGCCAGGCTGGAAGATGAAGACCTGCTTCCACGTAGTAACCACAGACAGAGCCCACTGTTGCCTCCCCTGTCTCTTAACACTTTATTTGAAAGACCTTTAGGAAGGATAATTGATAAGTTCTTTCACAGCACACTCAATTTTTGCTCTGTTTTTGCTAACCTGCCGATGTTAGCTGTGCTGTTCAGAATGAACACTGGAGAAAAGAATAAGCCTGGGACCAACCTGCTCAACACACACTGCCTGACCTAGCACCTACTCCCTTCCTCCACACAGCCATCACAGGAGACAGGGACCAAAAATGGGTATTTTCAAAAAGAGATGCTGAAGAAGCCCCTTTCTTTAGAAGTCGGAGTGGGGCTCGGTTCATAATGCTCCCCAACCAAACCAGACACCAACTCTTTCTGCCTTTGATGCAGATTCAGCTTTAGGGACTGCAATGTCAAAGTTTTCTTTACCCTCAAAATGTTAAAGGACAACAGGGTTGGGCTCATTTCAGTGCAGTGCTTGGTTTGAAAAGGTAATTAAATTTGCACACAAGCAATCTTCCTCCTTTGAGACCTGAAACAGATGAACTTATGATCTTTAGGGTTTTTTTTTTCTTCTTTCTTTTGCAGCAAAAATGCCAGATTTGTTCCTGCGGGTGAGTTTGGGGTAAGCCGCGGCCTACAGGCCTTCAACAAGGCCCCTGATCCCGCTAGTGCTTTAATGCAATTGCCTCCTGCAATCAGCAAAATTACCCCCAGGGCCTCCAAGTTAAAAAGTGTAAAGAGTTGGGAGAAGCAGGGCCCTGGTGAGGGAAGGAAGGGAACTCCTGATGCCTCTCAGTTGATCTCCACAGCCGCCGCAGGCGTGCCGTGCTGGGGTAGGGCGGGGGCGAGGGGACAGCCAGTCACCTCGGGGGCCAGGCCAGCGCTCAGATGCCGAGTGGTTGAAAATCTCCGAATTTAGCATAACCTTATTGACATCAATTAAAGTGGCAAATTGGAAATATTTGGAGCCTGGCAAGTGGTAAAATGAGCCCTTTATCCCACACCAGCGGCCTGGTGAGCTATTGTGCGGAGGATACATTCTCTGGAAGGACACAAGAGGGGTTGTATAGAGCGGCGTCTCCCCTTCCTGCTCACCCCGACACCTTCCCCGTTCCCTCCTCCCTCACCTTCCTGCCAGAGCAGGGGCTTAGGCTGAATGACCAGCCACGCACTGGTCCTTGCTTTCTAAAGCTTCTCCTCCCCCCTCCCTGAAGGACTTGGGAATCCTGCAAAGATGCTTTCTCTTGATGTGATGCCACCTCCCGGCTCAGCCGGCTTGAGATCCTTCCCAGGCATTTGTCTGGGAGGGGAATTTGGGAGCAGGGGTGGCTGGACCCCCACAGAGGGGGAGGCTGTAGGGAGGTACTGAGGAGGGGGTTAGCTAAAAAGCCTGGAAAATCAATCTAACTCCAACCACTGGGTTGGTCTGCAGCGTGGTACAGACACAGGAACGAGCTCTGAATAAGCCAAGTAAAAGCAGCACGGTGGCAGCAGCATGGAGCTCAGACAGGGCTCATTCACCCTCTCCTCCTTCAGGGTTTAAAGCTTTGAGTTTGCTACTGGTCCCCAAAAGTTAAACCTAGCTTAGCTGTCTCTACACCACAGGGCAGACAGTGCTGCAGACAGAGTCTAAATTACCTCTAGCCCTCCAGACCCTCCGGGCACAGCTTCTTAATCACAGTGATTAAGCCTCGAGGTATGTAGATGAAGTTGTTTAGCCATAAGCTGTGCAAAACGTGCCTGTGGAACTCCCTGTCCAAAGACTAAAAGACAGGGGGATGAAGAAAGGAAATTGCATTTAAATATGCAAGACAGAGTGGCTTCATTTGAGGCTAGGACAGTCATGCTTTTCTGTGTAACGTAAACCTCTCTGCCTCAAGGCTTATGCAGCGAGGAAATCATGGGAGTGCAGCCTGAAGGTAGGTTTTCCAGCTGCAAAGTTATTTGTAACCTTCCACTAAAGCCAGGTCACGAACTTTGCTCTAGCTCAGCTAAGAATCCTCCTCTCTGCTCCCTCCATCCCACCGGCTGCAGACAGGTCTCACAGCTTCAGCATCACCTTAGCTGTAGGTGTTACAGCCTGCACCCTTTTGCCCTGACAGGTACCCAGGACAGCCGCATACACAGCAGCCATGAGACATTATTGGATTTCATTTGCAAGCAGAATCGGATGTTTAAAACGATAAACATCCTTCTCGCATGCATGAAAACACAGACATATGAATTATGAGTTATTTTTGGAAAGCTCCAGCTCAGGCAGTGCAAAGCCAGGCCATTTCCCTTCTCCCTTCTCCCTCCCTGAGCTGTCCAGGTCCGGCAGTGCTGCCTGCCTGCGGATGTGCCGCCCGTACCGCCAACCCCTGCAGATGCAGAAAAGAAATCGTGTGCTCTAAAATGCAGGGCAACTGGAACCACTCATAGACCAGAGGGTTTTCTAGTGCTCTCCCTCCTGGCCATCTCCCCAAAAGAGTCAGCTGCTTTATATTAGTCAGAAAAAAGAAAAGGCTCTTAAAGCAAGCAGAAGTCGTATTAACACTTCCGCTAAGGCCCTTTTAAAAAGAAAAGGGGATGTAAAGCAACGTTGGTAAATGAAACCCAGATTCACACTCTTCAAATTCAGAGGAGCTGAGACTGGAGAAGACACTTGTGCAAATCCTACTAAAGACAGTAATTGGCTTTAATCAGTCAGAATCGGGGCTGATTTCTAATCCCAGCTCTGCTACTGACTCACAAGGGCTTGTGCGAGTCACTTAAGCTAGGACTCAACTCCACTAACCTTAGCCATGGGAAGTTAAGTTTCCAGTCCCTTCTAATCCTCTAGAATCCCTCTACAGAGAGAAGAATGCTTCTGAAGGACAATTCATCCCATCCTAAGACCCCTTTCTGAAAAAGACAGGCTGAATGTCCCTCTGGAAATCCATAGTGAAACCTAAGGATGCCAATCTTTCATCACAGTGATGACAGGGTGGTGAATGGATAGGTAATTGTGTGGAGGTTGGAGAGGAGAGATGCTGGAAGGTTGTTGGAAGGAGTTTCACATCCCTGCCAGAGGCTCCCAAGGAAGTAGGGTGGCTGAGTGCTGCAGATGGACCCCGATGTGAGGCTGTGGGGCTGAACCCAGGTTGCGGGGCTCAACGGAGCCAGGAACCCCAAAGGTCTCCATTCCCTCTTCAGCAACGCTGATTGTGGGAAGTACCTCAGGCACACTGAAAGAAATCTGGGGCTGTGGTGCCCTGAGACTCTATTTGTACAGCTTTATCAGAGGACAGCACCTGATCTTCCCCATCCCAGGACACGAAGGTGTTAGGAATAACAAGAGTGGAACAGACACTTCTATTTCCTCTTTGCTACACAGCCACCCAGCACTGATAACCCTACACGAGCCCTCCAACCTCAGCAGGCCTATGTTATTGACTTCTTGTTTCAGCTGGATAAACTCATTTTCCAGGCAACTTTTGAACTTAGGAAAGTCTGGGGCATCTGGAGAAATCCCCTCCTCAAGAATGCAAAGTCCTTTTGCCTTTTCTTTTTGACCTTGCTTTCTTATAATTTATTACTTCTTGGTGCATTATCATCACTAACTAAAAATCAATACCCACTTCACATCTGTAAGGTTTTATCTGGAGGGAAATCTGCTACCTGTCCATCAGAGTGATTGACAGCCTTCCCTTTCCCCTCCCTCTCATCAGTTGGCTCTTTCCCTTTCCCCATCTCCTTTCCCTGTCCCAAATCAGTCACAGGCGTGGCGTGGGCTTGCACTTCAGGGTAAGTCAATAACAGCCACGGTGTGAGAAGCCTTCGGTCTCGTTTCTACCCTTTCCAGAGGTCATTTGTCATGGGGGAGAGTGGGTAGGGGTCTGGATGTGTTGGGGAGACCAAGGTTAATGCACAAAGACCCTCCTGGATGAAAGAGCCAGCCACCCCCCTCCTTCCCCTCGCCTCCTGCTACTGCCTCCCTCCCCACCCTCATCTCTTCAGCTCCCCCTGTTACCCCCCCGGGATGTTTCATCACTCTCTCCCATACTTTAACAGAAGGGGAGTTAAAAAAATGTAATTAATTCCCTCCATTTCTGAGCTGGCCCTCAGGGCCTCTGGCCGTGGAAACTGTAGCAGGGGAAATGTGCACCCTTTATGATAAACGAATGCGGCTTTGGAAAGGGAAGTGCAATTAGGGCCTTCAATCTGTTCAATCAGGCCTTCAGATTTTAGGTTTGAGGGTTGGGGGGGACAACTGGGTGTGTTGGGGGGCAGGAGGGACTCAAGGGGCAGACAAGTTATGGGGAGAGATGCTGCTTAGATAGAGAAGGATGTGAGCGCATCAGGGAGAGGAGAGGGATGGGAACAGAGAAGTTTCATGACAAAACCTTGCCCCAGCAGAGCTGGCTGCTGCACCTCGTTGGTCTCTATGGAAAACACCAGGGCAAGCCCAGGCCATGCCAGACAGGCTATATATCCTCAGAGATCCTACACCTCCTGTCCCGTGCTTTAAATTTGCTTTAGGCTTGCTAAGATACCCAGCCAACAGAGACATCAGGCCCTGGACACACCAGGCTTAAGATCTACTCTCCATGATGCTACATTGCCCCGCAAGCAGGAGGACACAGAGGTGTTGTAAGGAGATCAAACCCAAGCCAACCAAACCATGGGGAAGCAGGAGCCTGCAGACAGCATTTTCCAGAGTGACCCCTGATTCTGTGGCGTCTCCATTTCTGGACACCCGATTTGACACAGCTCAAAGCATCCAAAATCAGAGGCCGCCTTCGAAAAATGCTGCATTTAGAAACTGCTGAGCCTGGCTGAGTTCTGAATAGAGGGAAGACGTAATGATCTGCAACTAGCTGAAGGGTGTTAACTCCACAGAAGCTGCTGGGTGGTCCCAAAGGGATGCAAACTGGAGAGCAGGTAGAAAGGAAGGGTCTCCTGACAGTGGGTAATATTCCTGAGGCTGTGGTACTGCTTTCCTAGGAATGGGTAGAAATCTTTGGAGAGGCTGGAAACGTGATCAGTTGGAAGATTTGGTATGACAGCAGGCAAAAAGCACTAGGAAATTCTTGGTTGTGAAGAGTTTGTAGGCTGAAATCTCTTTGTTTCAGCTTCTGTGGTGGTAATATTTACACCCCCTCTAGTGAACACCAAGTCTGACAGGGGCCTGATGGCCATGCTGGGAAATGTGCTGGGCCTTATGGTTTTACTAACGACATGGATCAAGCTAAGGGTTCGCTCTGACTTCCTCCAGGAGGGTTTGGTCTCTCTACCTTTTGTGGCTGATTCAGCTTCTGCTCTGGGTAGGTCATGCTCTGTCCTCCAAGACTGGCCTTAGCTAGTTGGTGGAGACCTAGCTTAATCTTTTCCATCTTTATTTTGCAGCCTGTTCAGCTAATCTTTTCCTTCTCTCTTGCAGAAGGCAACCCTTCCTCATATTAATGCTTTTTGATCTCTGTGGATTCATTTTCACTTGGTGGGAAGAGTCGATTATTCTATACATACATTAAATGGAAACAAAATGAAGAGGTGACTGTAGGACTACTGAAAGCTGAAGAAAGAGTTGGGAGGAGATAAATACAGTTTCCCCAAAGATCTTCACTTGAAAGGAGGATAAATATATGCAAATATGCCCCTAGGTAGGACTAAAATGACTTATGTAGCAATCACTAACACTGCACTCACAAAACCAAGCAATTAATTTTGAATACTTTCTAAATCACTAGACCCAGCCGAGTTGTGTCCCAATATACCAAACATACCAAGCCAGTAAGTACAGCCATTAAATTTGATTTTGCAATCAGGCCAAGGATCCAGACAGTGCTTCACGCTGCCTGCACCTAGAAAATGTCTGATCCTGGCAACTACAGTCCCTTCTGGCTAATGTCACTTCCAACTACATTTTGGAGCCCGGGGAGCAAACTTCACATTAGGTGAAGTGACACTTCAAGCACAGTCCTGATTCACACTGGCATAAATGAGCAGGTGACTTAACTCTCTACTTCTATTTGGTTGTGGGTTAAAGTTTAAGAAACCTGATGCCCTGCTGCTTCAGCTTTACCTCATCTAGCCAGGTATTAATAAGCCATCCATCAGGATTCTACTAGTGCTAAAGAGAACAGTGTTGGGAAGGTGAGCTAACACAATCTCACAGGTCCTAACTGCTACAGGACTCCAGGGCTGCCATGGCTGCTGTTGCACAGCAGCACTGTCTTATTTTCAACAAAAAAGAGGCCAGTGAAATGCCTTTCCTGAGGCTGCAGGAAATGTGTCAGAAGCAGAGCTGGGAACAGAACGTAATGTGCCTGAATCTACCTGAATGGAGCATCCAAACTGGAGGGGAATCAACTTTTTGAAAGGGTAGATAATGGCAGGACAAGGGGGATGGATTAAACCTAAAGGAGGGAAGGTTTAAATTAAATATTAGGGGGAAGTTCTTTGCAGAGAGAGTAGTAAGGGGCTGGAACAGGCTGCCCAGAGAGGGGGTGGGTGCCCCATCCCTGGGGGTGTTCAAGGCCAGGTTGGATGCGGCCCTGGGCAACCTTGTGTAGCTCCAGGCCTGGAGGTTGGTGGCCCTGCCTGTGGCAGGGGGTTGGAGCTCTGTGCTCCTTGGGGTCCCTCCCAACCCAGACCAGTCTGTGATTCATTGAATCCCTTCAGGTGTGCATGGAACAGATCACAGCAGACCCCTTCAAAGTGGTCAGAAACAGTTCCTGCAGGCCCATGCTTAAACACTGGTACAGTCTGGCAGTGAACAATAAACCCAGAAATATCATCAATGCCTTTCAGTGACTTAAAACATCTGAAGGAAGTTTCAGCACCATGGGGTAAGTGGTCTAGGACACAGCGGGTGAAATGGAGATGAGCGTTTATGTCCTAAAATGACCCTCTTCACTTCATGGATGGAAAAACTGCCACACACTCATGATGGAGAGGGCTTGGGGAGATGCTGGGGATGAAATGGAGCTGGGGATGCAATGGTGAACTGCAGCAAAGCAGACCAATGCAGGCTGCACAAGGGGAGGATTAGGAAAAAAAGGCGATGGGAGGTTATTACCTGATTGTTCAAGGCTATGGTGAGGTTCCACCTGGAGCACTGCATCTTGTTTTGGGCACCCTGCTTCTGTAGAGATGTACAAATTATGGAGAAGGTCTAAAGAAAAGTTTCTAAGCTATACAAAAGAATGGGAAGGTCTTAGCTATGAGGATAAGAGAAATTGCTCAAGTCTTCATGGTATGGGAAGGAGGAGCGGGCTCTTTTGCAATGGAAATACCCCAAGGAAATGAGAAGCACCACAGGGTTATACATCCATAATTTGGAGGGGAGTGAGGGGAGGCATCACCACGAATGGGGATTACATTAAAACCTGCTTGGGCTAGAAACATGTGCCACCATCCCTGGTGTGAGGGCACCAAACTCTGCTATCACTTAGATAAAAGGAGACAACAAAGCTTTTAGTAGTCTGGATAACCAGAGAGGAAACAAAGACATGCTGAGCTAGTGGGGGCTGTTTAACGTAGAGGGAAGGTCCCAGTTCCACGGGCATCGATTTTGCTAACAAGCAATATCAAAAGGCATGAACTCACCCCTTCCAGAAACAGGAGAGACTCAGCCAAAAGGCTAAGTAGTGCCTTGCCACATTGAGACTGTCCAAGTGGTCTGATTTTCATGCACTGCTGAGAACGTCCCCTCTGAAAAGGGGTGGTTTGTAATTTACTAGCCATCCATGCCATTTTTCACCCTGTGTTACCTAGGCATTATGTGTTTCTCCTGATTAAATTGGAATTGCTAAGACATTTTATCTAGAATAACCAGAAGGAGGCCAATGCTTCCCATGTGTGCTGGTCAGCAAACCCAGCCACCCTGTCCTCTTTATTTACAGGCAGCAGGCTGCATGAACAAGAGCCACCACAAGCAAAAGCTATCCTGATGCTGTTTTCCCCAGGAATACATCTCTCTGTGAAGGCCAAGTTAATACACTGCAAAGGAAGTTTCCATAGAAAAATCCCTTTGCTGAGGGATTTTGAGGAGCATCTCTGGGCCACTTTCCAGAGGGTACTAATTGCAGGAAGATGAATCTTGCTTATGGCATTTTGGAACTCAGGGAATCATCTGGGAGGAGAAAGCAGAAAGGTATAACCATAGAAAGCTGCAACTCCTGGGCACTTCCAACCAGGCAGAAGGACTCAGGGTGGGTTTGCCTTTGGAAATAGGCTGGACTGGTGATCAGTTGAGTTTCTTACTCTGCACCTACTCGCCTGTTCTTGGGTAAGCTCAGGCATGCTGATGGCAGGCGGGGAATGAAAAGGGCTTGGTGAGAGATACCGAACACCAAGAGACAAACAAACACACACCAAGGTTTCCTGCTAAATCAGCCCTAAATCTGTAGCTGTGCATCTGCCTGATGTGCATAATGACAGGGTGGAGAGATCACGCAGCACAGCCAAACCCCAGCAAATTACAACTGGTTTATGAACTCGTGTCCGTCCTCAATTCAGCAGCCTCACACCATCAGAACCTAACAAAGACACACCAAAATTCCCAGAAAGGTCTCCTCTTCCCTTCCCCTCCCTTTCCATTTCTCTCCCTCATTTTGTTTTGGGTTGTAGGGGTGGATTTTTTCATTTCTAAGCTGATGTGTGCTCGCTCACTATCACAACCCCCCGCGGACACTGGTAATGGAGTGCGGGTGCTGACTTACTGCTTCCAAACAAGATTTCCTGAGATCCTTTGAGTCGGCTCCATGCCCCCCCACCCACCCACCCCCGCCTGCTTTTCTCTCTCTGTCTCTCTCTTTTTAGAGACTGGAGGGGAGCCTCTATAAATGTGAAAGGAGCTGCACTACAAAGAATCCCCCCGAGTAGCATATCCCAGCCCCAGGCGAAGCTGCTCGGTGCACTGATAGTCCTGCGTATCTGCTCTAGGACTCCTCTTTCTCTTTCCCCTCCCTCTTTCTCTGATCAATCAAGGGCTGTAATCAGTTAAGGTCCAGCTTAACTGCAGTGTAAGATACACCAGTTAAGCAAAGCCAATGCCTCCAGGGTTCCCATGGTAAATACGGGGAGGTCATGGGGAGATGAAATAACCCTGATAAGTCCGGCAAGTGCAGCGGTAGCCTGGCTTGCACCAAACACTTAATAACTTGAGCTGGCAAAAGAATGGGAGAAAGGGGAAATCAGAAGCATTTCCTATTGCCAGCTCCTCTGCTGCTGCTTCTCTTGCACTCTCAGCTCCCTGCTTCCCTGCTCAGTGCCTTTTTTTAAGGGAAGGGTTTCTCTTTTCAGCTCACCCTAATGCATGAATAACCCAGACCCTGGTCCTGTCTGGCTGTGCCTCAGCTCAGTTTGGATCTCCTGAGGCTATCACAAGGATGTTTTTTTTAAAGCTAGGACCCTTTTTTCCCCCTCACCTTTAGGAAAATGACAGCTCCTGAACCCAAGAAACTGCCTTTTGCAGCCCTACATGGTGCCATGTGCTCTTCCTTTGGGCTCCTCTCTGCTGCTAGGGAGCACTGTGCTATCTTCAAAGCTGCTTGTTTTTGCCAAACACGAACCCCAAAACTCCCACAGAATCAGAACTCGGGGACAATGGACCTGCAACCACCAAAGCATGGCATCCACTGGTGTGGAGGCATTAAAGAAATAGAAAAGAGAAGAGAAGGAGGTGGGGATCCTTGCTGAAAACACTGGCTTTAGTAGATGATTACCCTTACAGCTAAGCTGTTCTAGCTCAACAACTGCTTTCCCTGTTTTGCTCCATAATAAAGCTTTTCCTTTCTCTCCAGAAATGTCCATTCTCAGAGACGGCCCAGGGAAAAAGGAGCCCTTTGTATTCATTATTTGTAATCACCTTTACAGCTTATATAGTTTCCTAATTCACTTCTTGAAGAGGAGTCTGGGGACGCCAGACTGTCGAGGAGACCTCCCTGTGCAGGACAAGCTGCTGTCTGCTTCTGTTTCTGAGAGCCCAGGGGTCATTTCTGCCCCTCAGATGGGAGAAATCTGGCAGGATTTGGTCACCATCAAATCCTCCTCCAAATTCTACCTGGTCCTAATCCTGAACTCGTGACTTTAGCTGAACACAACATGAGGTTTGGATCCAAATACCACTGCGTCGGCTCCCGTCTAATTGGACGTTGGCCCACTAGGCATTACAGATAGGGGAGAAAAAACCATGTAGGATTTATTAGAAACGATGCAGACACACAAAGAGCAGAACAAAATCTTTAACCAGAAGCGATAAGAAAGCCCTAAAGGATTTGAGTTTAGATATGTATCCCTCTTTGAGTCCTCCAGCTCTTTAAAAGCTATTTCGACTGGAGTTTTCCTGTGGTGTTATAGGTGCTTACTTAAGCAGGGAATAAGATTAATTCTTCCCTGGGTATTTTGGCACTCCTGCACCTGGGGTCTCTGAGGAGCAGCACAAACCCTGGGAAGTTTGTGTTTGCAGTGATTATTTCAGTAGCCATCGCAAACAGGTGCAGCCTTTGAACAGTAACATAGAGAAGTGGAAGCTCCTGGGCTGCCACATCAACAACTGCATTTCCTTCTTATTTGCCTAGCACAATTTGATTTTGGCTACGTCTGGTGGCACTCCAAAACAAAATATTACTTGAGCATTATAATATGAAGCCACTGAGAAGCAAGCTCAAGCATCAGGGTAGCAAAATGCCTATTTTTAAAACCATGCTTTTCTTATGAACGTCATTTGCTCCATTGAACTAAGGGATTTGTGAGAAGAAGAAGATACCCTGATGAAAGGTAGCTTGTCTGTTGGCAAAAGCTGTGTTTGCACTGAAGGAAAGGGTCGTTACCTCATTAAAATCAAACCTCTTCCAAATGAAAACAGCACTACATTTACTAAGTGGGTACATAAACCAGCACACAGCTTGCTCTCCTGTACAGATGCAAGCGAAGAACTTTCTGCATTAGCCCCACCACTCCTGGCTGAGCTGCAAGCCCTCTTTTATGAAAATACCTTGATCAAAAAGCCTCCAACAAAATAAAAGGGCACATGCTAGAATTTGCTGAGCTGTGTCCCTTGCCTGTCCTCACTGCAGGGCAGAGGGGGAGAGTGAAGGTATCACACGCTGGTGTTACCCCAGCAGAGTTTTTAAGGCATCTCCTGCATGCAGAAGTTGAAAAGCAGACAAGGCACTGCTGATCCAGAGATAAATGGTGGAAAAGGGATTAGAGATACTTAGCGGAGGAGAGGGAAGACTCGGGAAGGGCTGATTATTTTAAAGATATGACTATTTAAAGATAATGATTGCATAAATTTAATTAATGCATTTTCATGCTGCAAATGGCCGTTTTGTAATTAATGTATCTGGCCTCGCTAAGCATGGGAGATCACATCTCCCAGCCCCCCCCCTTCTCAATTCCCCCTCCGCCTCTCGTTTAATGAAAGACAGAAAGCAGATGACAGAAACAATTTGTCAGCCAGTACGGGTGTCAGATGCCTAATTGGTTGCGCTGAGTTAGTGGAAAGTAAAGGGGGAGAGGGTCGAGGCTGGGGGGACTCTTTCCTCTTTATCCCAGGCTTCGGGGTGGGTGTCTGTATCGGTGGGGGGAGCGAGGGGGCGAAAGTGTTTCTTGTTAATTGATGGAGATTAGGACACAGATTGGCTGTGGCAGGGACTGGGCAGTGACAAGAAGGGGACAGGAGAAGCTGGTTAACACCCGTGCAAACAAGCTGCCATATCTCACAATACGTTAACTCCCGCCAGCCTCGACAACATCAGTGGTTATCTGCTGCGCCCTGGTACCCCAGGTCATGGCTGCAGGGGGAAGAGCTTAGCACATGGAGCAGCAGCTCTGGGCATGGCTCTTCCTTGTTTGGTTTGCACCCTCTGGCTTAGAGTGGAATCAGGACCTTGGAATAAAGTTTGGGACGCTGGGGAAGGGGTGTTGCACATGGAAGGATGCAGAGCTGGGCCCATGGGCAGAGCAGAAAGACTGAAGCCCGAGAACAAGACCGCTGCCTGGGTTTTACTTGCCCTACGCCTTGCCCTGGGTTCAGGCCTGCATGTCAGTGTTAGCACCTAAGAGATCCTCAGAAAATCTGCGTGTCCTGTCTTCTCCCACCCCCATCCCACTATGAGACTGTCTTAAAAACAGCAAGGTTAAGCAAAACTGGAGTTAATGTATGTAGCAGCTGGTGCCTGAGCTTTGTGGGTGCATTTGGGTCACTGCTAACAAAGCCCCCTTCTGATTAACTCTCCCCTGGTCATTATGCAGAGAGGAAAACCTCCTGTCCACACAAAAAGGCTCAGGAGAATGGAGCTTTCCCTATGAGGGAGCCAAGTGTCTGAGCCCCCTAAACACCAGTGAGAACATCCCCACCCTTCAGATGCCCTCCCCAAGAGAGCAACAGGACAGCTTGTGTTATCCACAGTTGCACCTGCATGAGAACATGTGCCTGAGCTCTGCCAAGAGTCCTGTGACCTGCTTTAAAGTATTTATCCTCACCACGAGGCAGAGCAGGGCTGCCACCTCTCACCTTACAAGTAGGAAAACAAGCCAAATAAAGGCTAGAACTCAGGCTGTGGGGCAGCAGGAATTTGACCATCCCAAAGCCAAGGTGGTTATCCTCATTCCAGCCAGCATTACCTCTCCTCTTGTAATAAGTTAATCACAGAAATGAGAACTTCACATCATTAGCGCTGTACGATGCTAATTGTTTAGTGTATCCATACACCATCCCCTGGAAGATACAACAGGTGGGAGCAGTTTCATCAGCTCTGTTTCACTGCCACACACAAAACAAAACCAGTGATGGGTAGAGAGGCACTGGAGAAAGAACTAAGAATAGAAAATACTGAGCTTCCATGCTGGGCTCTGATCACATTTAAACGTGCAGCCTTGCAGTAATGAAAACACTGCTAAGCTTCTGCATTATGCTACAGGTCCCTCTGTAAATGGCTTACAGAGGGCTGAGGGGTGATGAATAAATGTAATGGAAAAGGTAAAAAACATTTTCTTTTATATAAAAGAAAGCCTTTCAAATAGCAAGAGTGAAAGTGGAAAGGAAATGAGTGAGGGGTGCAAGTGGAAATACAAACTTTGGGTGGAGAGATCAAAATGCAGTAAAACGCTGCAGTTTGTAACAAAAACATATTGAGAATAAAATATCCAGTTGCAATAGTTTGGTCCCTTTGTTTAAAAAGGGAGACAAAGAAAATCTCCAGAGCGTGTTGAGTGAAATGAAACCATTCTGCTCTTTCCACAGCATCCCAGTAACCCGTCCCCTCATCTGCAGTGATGTCAGTTATCCTTCCCACTGCGGGATGAGCATGTTGCAGATGCAGGACAGGACCTGGTGATTTGTAACTGAGGCCACTCCTATTGGTATCTCTTTGTGCTGTAATGCCACAGACATGCTGCAGTCAAGGAGCACATCCTACCACATGAGACTCCACAAAACAAGGAAGACAATCCAAAAGCCCAGCTATTTCAGATCTGGGGACTGGCCACATCCTCTCAGGGATGGATGGCTCTCTTCCTACTCTCAAGCCAAGAAAGCAAACCCAGAAGAAAGAGGGGGAAAGCACCAGATCCAATTCCTGCATCTACTCCCCTGCAAAGGCAAAAGAGTAGGAGCCAACTCAGGTCCAACTCTAAGAATTAAAGACCAGCCTAAATTACTTCAGGTAAAACGGAGGAATGGGTATTATTAATTAATCCCTTCCAAAAATTCACCATGCATTGGCACTGAGGATGTACTCAGCATTTACTTTGCCCATAAGGGTGGTGGTGGGTGCCCCATCCCTGGGGGTGTTCAAGGCCAGGTTGGCTGGGGCCCTGGGCAACCTTGTGTAGCTCCAGGCCTGGAGGTTGGTGTCCCTGCCTGTGGCAGGGGGTTAGAGCTCTGTGACCCTTGGGGTCCCTCCCAACCCAGACCAGTCTGGGATCCCATGATAAAGACAACATACTCTCTCCCCACACACAGCCTGGTGTAGCCCTTCAGACTCTGACAGTCACCTAGCTTTTTCCTTCTGGTTTGTAAGACATGAGAGTGAATCCCTGGGCAGCAGAGCTCTGCTGGTGAGGAATATGCTCCATTGTGTATTAAACAACTGCTAAATGATTACAAGCACCATATTGGCTGAGGAAAAAAAGCAGGCTGGGGTGAGCTGTGCCTGTCACGTCACCGCTCCTGCTTGGCAAGTAAGTTCTAATGCACAATTGGTATTTATTAGATGACATACAACAACTGTCTCATTAAATCAGGGCCTGAGCATAGGCCGCAAGTCTTAATTTAAAGTGTCACCAGCTATTGAAATCAGATGGTTTAGGCAGGAGCCAAGTGAAGAGAAGGGGAAGAAAATGGGGTTTAAAGCAGTAGGAAAGAGTCAGCGGTCCTAACCCACCTTCTGAAGTGGATGGCGACTTCTCTCCCAGTCTAGGCACTGGTTTGAAAAATACTTGCTCTGCCTCTGCTTTCTCTAGGTGCACTTTCCAACTCCCCCTCAGCAAGCGGCTGGGCACCTTTCTGGGTGTTTTAAATGCAGCATGGAAAGCAAAGGTTAATGCTGGAGATTGCATTGCAATTGAAAACGCGGCCACCGGTAAATTTGGTTTGTTTAGAGTGGAAATGCTTGAACTGCTGTAGATGGGTGGTGGGTGCGAGAGCGTGGGGAGAAAGTGGGGGTGGGAGATGCTCCCTGAGCCCCGGCTCCTCTCTGGACAAAATTAAATTTCAAAGTTTAATGAGTTGAGAAGGGAGCTGGATTAAAAAGGCTGGTCCTTGCTCTGCCAAAACTGGAGCAGAGTGATGGAGGGAGAGAGAGAGAGGGGAAAAAAAATCCCACCAAACCCAAAACGTCAGGGAACAGAGCAAGTGAAAAATGTCAGGGCAAATTGCTCTTGACAGTGTTAATATCTGCACCTCATAGCAATAATTACATGTAAATAAATAGTGAAATAGCTCTCAGCTGGAGTCTGTACTCTGAGTGCAGATGCCACTAACAGCCAGCTGGGGACCTTTCGCTCTTCCACTGCCGCTTTCCCCCCTTTCTTCCCTCCCGCCTCCGGTTTCATCTGTGCCGGAGCTGAGAGAGCAATTGCTAGTGACTGCAGATCTGGGCACAGCCCTCCCCCTTTCTCATGGCACAGCGTTCACCCCCTCTTCACATCACCCTCCCATGCAGGGGCTGCTGTCAGCTGTCAGGGAAAGGGACGTTGCCTTTAGCCCCTTGCCAGGGGAAAAGCAGCTTTTCCAGATTCACGTCCAGTCATCGCATGAGTAAAGCTGAGGGGATGGGAATGGTGTGGCTCACTATCCTTCCATCTCTGTGGGCTCCTAAAAATCTCAGGAGGGATGAAGCTATCTGTTTCAAGCACTGGGATTATGTTCTTCTTATCACCAAGGTTGTCTATATTTCAAAAAGGACAGTGGAGAACATGCAGCTTGGCATCACGATGCAAAAAGATGCTTTGCTTCCACAGGAGATGCATCACCCACTGCTACCAGCAGCACCCACAGAGATTTAGAAGCCTGAGTCGGTGTCTACAACCCTTGCCCAAGCACCAAATGCACTGGTACAAACCCACACTGTCCCTTCCATGGCCCTCACTGCAAAACTGCCACAGCCCAAGCAAGAGGTGGCGGGGGGGTGGAAGGCATTGCTGGTGAACTGGAATCAGTCAGCACCTTTCATGGTTCCCCAGGCTCGGGGGATTTGATGGCAGCCTAAGAAATCACAGATGACACAGAGAGGGTAAATATCAAGCAGGTATTCACCGTGACCCCCAGAAAGAGCCCCTGAATGAATGTAGCAGGGGTGAAATCCAAAGCAAACGAAGTGGTGTTTCACTCTGTGGAGAGTCAACCTGTGGGACTCCTTGCCACAAGAAGCAATGAACACTAAGCCATGTGGATCGGAGAGGAGATGGGCTAAGTGCTTCTGCTGAGGATTACCAGACAGACTAACCACCTTTCTGAAGGAAAAGCCCTGAACAGGAAAGAGTGAAAGGCCTTGGGAGCCCCCTGTTCTTGATCCTCATGAGGAGTCTGCTATGGGAGCTGCACCAGGCAGAGCTTAGCCCCGGCCACTGAGGTTGTCACCAAGCTCTGGGCAGCTCCAAAGGAAAAATTCCCACCTTCCCCAAACACTTGGCTAACAGGCCAAAGGGCTTTGGGCATCTGAGCGAAGAGGGGGAAGCGACGACTCCAAAGGACTGAAAAGAAACATAAATGGCATACAAATATGGAATTACCACCATGGAAGCACTTCATCAGAGGAGCTCTTTGGGGCTAGCAATGGGCCCTGACAAAGCCTCAGGCTCCTGCCTTACATTTAAGCAGGATAAAAACCTTGTGTCTCCTTTGGATGTAACAATCCTCCCCATGGTACTGTGAGGAGCAAGGCAATGCAAGACAATGAGATGCTCAGATATTACAATGAAAGCCTTAAATAAAGTTAAGCTCATTATTTTAGCCCTATTCTCTTCCACCTGCACAATTTATCCCTCTGTGCCCTCAGCTCAGCTCCCAGCCCTACAAGTCAAGGTCTAATTGGGAGCCACAGGGCTCTGCTAACCATAGAGCAGACCTGTGATGCTTACTCCCAAATGAAGCTGGCACACAGAACCACCTTGACTGGAAGAGACCCTGAAGATCACCATGTCCAGCTACCACATGCCTGTCCCTGCCACCAAAAGATGCCACGTTCTCATGCCAAGACAGCTCGTTAGCCACTCCCTAATCAGCACCACTCCCTGGCCAATCTCCTAGACTGAAGCAAATTAAAAAAATTAAATATATATAGACATGTATAACCTGCAACTGATAGGAGGGAGAGACTCCTACTGAACTACTGCCTTGTGTAAGGGAAAACAGCTTTGAGGCCTTTCCTTTCGGGTAATGAAATTCACAACAACACCCCACACTGCACCGAGCAATAAACACAGCTCCATTATTTGGAAAACAAATATGTTCTTTAGAGCTTCCTGGTTGTCAAACACCTTTTTGTTTAGCTCAACAACTAATCCACTTATCAGAGGATAAAGCTGTCAGTGAATCACCAGTATGATAAAAGCATGCACAAAATTAGCAAAAATTTGCCTATGGCTCCTGCACATTTAACAAACACCAGCTAGGAGAAAAATGATTCTTTTTTTTCTTTTTTTTTCTAATAACTGAGATCCCCAGGAGAGATTCTGTCAGATAGTGGCTTTTATTTTGCTTGCAGTTTTTTTTTTTTCCCCCTGCTCTCTCTCTCTCGCTCTCTTTCCATAGAGCCCAAGCACTGAGGCTGGGAGATGCTGGGAGCTGATATGAGATCCAAGGAAATTGGCAGTATTTGAATAAGCAAGAGATGCAGGCAGGCAAAATTTTAATAAGTTGGGATTTTTTTTTAAATTATATTAAAAATAAAATAGTGCTAAGGCATTTGCTGCTTCTCTAGGAGCACAGCACCACTAGATGCTTTGCTGCTCAGGAGGTTATAACACCTACAGGATGCTGGATTTGTCCCCTCCTGCTCTTGAGTGTGTTTTGTAGCCCCTTTGGGATTTTAGCCTCTCTGCATTCCTGCATGGTAGATCCACAACAACTCACTCTGATACTTGGATGAGGAAACCAAAAGTAGCTTCACAGGGTTAGGCAACCAAGCTGGGCACAACTGTCATGACTTCCAGTCCTCTGCTGCCACAAACCACCTTCTCTCTCTCTTCAGCTCTTCCACTGAAACCTTCAGCAGGACCTTGCAGAGCATTAACTGGCTAAATGGGATTTACCTACTCTGAAACTCCCCTCAGCTTCCAACCTTGGGAATTTCTCCAGCATGGGTATGTGAAGAGATGTTCTGGTGAGATTTCCAGCATTTCTGGAGAGAGTTATAAACCCATGGGTGTGAAAGAGGGAACGAGAGAAAAGGGGAAAGAGAAGTCCTCAGGATTGGACTCTAGCAAAAGACTTGTCCCAATATAGACAAAACAAATATCTCCATAGTCCATGCCATCAACAAAGAGTGATTCAGCTTTTCTGACCCATTTTCTGAAGATCCCTGCATCTCTGCACTCATCTCAGAGCATGTAAGATGACTGAGACCCTAACAGAAGTATGTTAGTTAAGAGGAAGCAATTTGGGTGAAGTTCTCTGTTACCTTTAAACAATGATGGTCTGAAAGGGAGAATCACCACAGCTTGACTATGCTACCTTCAAGACTGCTGAAATCATGCTACCATATCTGTTACTGGTCAGGAATCAACACAGGCTGACTGATGCACTTAGCAGCAACCAGGCTTTGGACCACACAGAGCCCACAAACCTCTTCAGAGCCCACCTCTGAGGCTCAAGCCAGCTCAGATGATGAGGATGCTCCCTTGATCCCAAATCCTTATTTTCCTGGAGCGTATCAACCCCAGCTGGACATTTGCATCACTGTAGATTAGCAAGAAGATGCCATTAGTTCAGAGCTGCAGCCAAGCTGGAAGAACTGAGGCTCCTGGCTGCGCTTTGTAAGCACAGATCTTTCCTTCAGAGTCCTGTCAGCACACTGAGTGCTGGAGGTGAAGATCTGCAACCATTCCAGGCCACTGTCCCATTGCAAGGGCCTGAACGGAGAGAGAACCTAACGCATTCCAATATTTTCTTCTTTCCCCCCCCCCCCAAACTTTGCCTAGGCTTGAGCAGGACCACAGCACATGATGACTGGAGCATTTAGGGGAGCTGGGAATTAATCAAGAGGCACCCACCTGTCAGGCTGGTATCTGGAACTAAATGGAAACACTTGCTTGTGCTTGACCTCTCGCCCTCCAGACAAGCCCCTGGCTCTTGAGGGGTTTGAGAAACCCTCTTGCAGGGACTGCAGCTCTGAGACCCCAGGGGAAATAAAGCAAAGGGAGAAGGCAAGGAGAGACAGAGGAGCGGGGTTATGAGCGGTGGGGAAGGAGGAAGAAGCCATAGCTGGTGGGGCTGATGGGGAGACTGGCACTCTTCTGGTGTGGCTGATGGGGAGACTGGCACTCTTCTGGTGTGGCTGGGAGAAGGTAGCCAGAGAGCTGGTGTAATGATGTGGATGCAGTGGGGAAAAACAGAGCAGACAGCAGGCTGGCCAGCAGGCCAAAAGAGCAAGCTGTCTGAGACTCACTTATGTGGGTAAAGAGGCTGGATAGTAAAGACACTGGGAGTATTTAAATATCCCTATCTCTTTCTATGTATCCCCTGAGCAGGGTTTGTGTTGGGTGAGATGTATTTAATACATCTGTACGTGCAGATTAGAGGTCCAGCACACGTTTCAGCATTCAATCAGCCTTTCCTGTAGTTAATGGAGGCCCAAACTCTATGCTGACAGCCATTCAGTGAAACCTAAGGCAATGCTAGCTCTGCTAAACAGCAGAAGAAAGCCCTGCGTGCATGCCAAGGGATTTTGAAATACCAATCTTAAGGTACAGGATTAAGATCTTAATTTGTAGAGAGATGTAGGGTGCTTGCTCTTTGAAATGCTTGAATAGATTCTAAGCTGATGTAAAATGGCTCAGCCACTCTCATAGCATCGACCTCAGATGCAGATGATGTGACCAGAAAGATGCCGCTAGTTCTGACTTGCAGATTTTCAGTTTTAGGACTTTTAGGGTGTCTGTGTAAACACCTGTGAGAAGGGAAAGGATGAAAACTTCCTGAAAACCAGCCCACTCAAGTACTGAAGAGAGAACAAGATCTGAGCCAGCAGTGCAGAGAGGTTGGGACATCCTACACCAGCATCCCATTAAGTTCCCATACTTAACAAGCACAAGACAGTTTCCCAGTCCAAAAGACACCAATGTTTTCAACAAGCATCCGTTACACCTGCTTCTTCTTCATCTGAAATAAACCCCCTCCTTTCCTTAGCAGCAGAAGTCATTTAAGCACTGAATTTACTGAAAGCCTTAAGCCTCATCTGCAAGAAAGCCAAATATTGGGGGCTCAGTTCCAACAACAGCCCCTCCATTTATATGGTGTGGGACAGAGTTTGGACTAGAAACCTGCTGGAGCTGGAACATACACACAAGAATTCTTCATGTCAAAGATGCCACTTAATAGATGGGCATAGAAATGAGGTAGGGAAAGGGCATGCATGTTAATGGAAGCTGGACAGAGACTGAGAGCTCAGAGTGGGGAATTCCTTTGCTCTGTGAGCTGTAACGAGCCTGTGGCCTAGTGAGGAGGCAGGAAGAGAGAAGCACCTGCTACAGAAACCAAGAAGATTTCTGCAACTGGTCTCTGATTTCTCTTCTCTATTGCCCCAAGCAGCAGTGACTAAGAGTCCCCAGGAGAGCTCAGAGTCTCTGGTGTTGTACAGAAACAGCATTCCCTTGGGCTACAAACCCAGAGCTACAGATTCTTCAGTGAGCAATGCCCTTATGGGGGCTCACCCGTAGGCAGGATCAGGGAACAGAGCATGGATCCAGCCAAGGATGCAAAAATGTCTGGGATAAAGCAAGTAGCTAAACTGAATGCTCCAGAAATCTCAGCCCTGTCTGGTGCTGAAACCACCTTGCTTCCTAGGAGAGAGGAAAGCACCATGAAACTGCACCACTTTAGAAGCAGGCAGAACCACATCCCTGTTTCACTGCAGTACCAGTGACCAACCCCAGCCCAGCTCTCCTGCATCACTGACCTGCTCTCACCACTGCTCATATTTACAGAGCCCCGCACCCCCTCAGAAAGCAGCTCCCAGGCTCCCTCAGCATCTCCTCCCTCTCGCTGCAGCATCTATGTCCCATGGCAGGAGTTGGTGCCCACTCAGGGTGGCTCCTGCCCTGTCTGCTGGGCCAGAGCAGGGCGCAGAGGTGCTGTTAGCAGCACGCATGGCCCAGAGCTTCATTAGAGCTGGCGGACCCACACTCCCAACAGAGCTGCTGAATCTGGCGTTGGCTTTTAGGGTCGGGGAGACCCCATGTGGCTCCTAATTCGGGGCTGGATTTGTGCTCAGCGCGCACTCTAATCGCTAATTAAAGGTTTGCCATCATCCTCCAGCAGCTGTTCGTGTCCTACAGGTCGATCCCCAAGCAGCACTCCGCTGAGCCAGAGCCGCCGCCTGGAAAGTTCATTGGATGGGCAGTGTCCAACCCCCTCCCCAACACACAGGGGTATTTATTTCCTCAGCAGAAAAGGGTTGCAACACCAGACAATGCTCTGCTTTGCACCACCTCCTCTTCTAGTCAGCCCCCAACTATTTCTTGCTTTCCCCCCCTCTCATTCATTCTTCTTTCTCTCTTTTCTTTCTTTTTATTTTTTCCCCCCCTTTTTTAAATGAAAACATGTTATTTTGTGCCTCCTGAGCCTTGCTGGCTGGGCTCGGCGTCTGTATCAGCTGGAGGAGCTTATGAGCTTCGTCTCCTCGGATTTAGACTGAAATTTTGATTTTCTGCCGTGCTCAGATAATGTGGAAATCCTGTTCCCCGATATTTACTGTTTATCAGCGCAGCACAGCGCAGTTCTGGGGGGAAGGGAATCTCTCCCCCCATGTGTCCCCCCCTTCGCTCCCCTCCACCCCCCATCCTGCATGCTAATGGAGTTTGACTTGGGAGGAGACATTACAACAATAGTCTAATTACTGTGAGTAGGGAGGGGAAGAGGAACTCCCTGGCAGAAGCTGAGCATTGCTGGGACAAACTCTGCTCCCCATCACCTGAGCCAGACAGAGCACAGGGCTAGCCTCTCATCCTGCCAGGGATCACTAAGCCACATCCCCCTGTCTAGGCCCAAGCCTAAGCCAAGCTTTGTCACATCAGGTGAACCCCAGGTCCTCTCCAGCTTTACAAAGCTGAGTATGGGGAAGTGCAGGAGCACGGTGAGCTGTGCCACATCTCCTTTCCCCCACCTCCTCACCTGGATGAAGTTGCCCTGTCTTGTGTGTCCAAGCCAGCTCGCCCTCAGCATCACAGTCTATGTCTCTTTTGCATTGAATTTGTCCTGGAGGGAACCCCTGTGTTTGGGGACCCCCATGACAGCCCAGCTGCAAGCAGTCCCTTTCCAAGGCGTGTATCCTGCTCCCCCGTGTGCCAACACACATGCCAAGTCTTGCATCCTCCAGTGAGGATTAGTGTCACTAAGCCCTTGCAAACTCATTCCTGCAAGCAACCCAGAGGCAAGAAGGGAAAGGGGGGACACATCTCTGCGTAAGTGACCTGAACTAGGCAAGAAAAATAAAACAATAATAAAAAATCTGGGGCTCAGCAGCAGGGGAACAGCTCTAAGGACCACTTAAGTGGCCAGCAGTGCATAATGCCTTGCTATTAATGAGGCCTGCTGCCGATCCCTAAAAGGATTGGGTATTGTCAGATAATGTACAGGGCTTTCTCTCTCCCCTCCAGCCCCTTGCAGGGAAGGAAGGCATTTCCCTGCGGTTGGGATTGAGGTGAATTACGTCCCAGCCACCTGCAAATGCACTGGGCTTTCTCCACAACTGCATAATTAGATGCAGCATCGGGGTGAGGCAGCACGGAGAAGAGAGGGGAAGAAAAACGGGAGGAAGGTGGGGTTTTCTTAAATAAATAAATAAATAGATGTGGGGGAAAAGGAATGGAAAGATGATAAAGCTCAGGCAGGCGCTCTCTGCTCGGCTGTTCTCTGTGCAGCTTGGCTGTTGGCTGGCTCTTCTGGTTTAAAGTGACTCTGCTTCTTATGGAAACGGAGAGGCGGTATTAAAAAAAGAAAAAAAAAACCCAAGACACAGAGAGCTTCCTTATCTCATGGAGACAGTTGTCAGGAATCACTTTGACTGAGTCGTTTTGTCTCCATGCTTTTTTCGCTGTCAAGCAGGCCTCAGGACATGGATCAAAGGAGAGGCGCCGAGCGCTCGCTGAAACTTCTGATCCCTTCTCGGTACAGACGCGCGAGTGGCAGACAGCTCTCCTCCACATCAAATGGAAGGAGAGAGGAGAGGGAGGAAGAAGGGAAGGGAGAGGGAGAAGAAAAGCTGGGAGAGAGAGACAGAGAGAGAGAGAGAGGCTGTGAGGGGCTCTCCGCCGCTCTGGATCTCAGGGGAAAGACAGACAACGGCAGCCTTCGCTTGCTCTCTTCCCCATTCCCTGCCAGGGGCATCTCCCCTCAAAGGGCAGCTGGAGGGGGTGTGGGGCACAGATATTTGCCCCAAACTGGCACATGAGCTCTCCCCACGGGGCTTGTCTCAGGTCAGGCTTGCCCTCGTGCAGTCATGGGTCCCAGACCAAGCTTTGCACTGAAGGAAGAGATGTGGTCAGAGCTCCCACCCACAAGGGCCACTCAGACATCCCTGTTTCAGCTCTGCACTGGCTTGGGGGGTGAATTCCTCCCCCAAAACAGCCCCTCAGTGCCAGCCTTGCCTCTTTCCCTTCAGTCCAACCAGTTCTTGTGATTTTTTTTCCTGTATCTGCTTGGCAAGATAACCTTTCCCTCCCCACCCTTTCCCCTACGTGGCTCAAGATTCCCTTTCAGGTACTTATTCCCTGAAATAAGATCCCCCTCATCTCCAAACTGGATAGGCTTAAGGGCTGACTCCAGCTTACTGCAGGAGCTAAGACCCTCCGCACCTTTGATCAGTTTACTACTCACACACCCCAGACCCTGCCAGGATTTCTGATCTCCAGCCCCCGCTGTAAATTGATCCCGTGCACGCCTGTCTGACAGAGGGGAGAAGCAGCATCCTGCTGCAGGAGGCCTTGCTGCACCCAAGGCATCTTTCCTCACACCCACCACTGCATGAGGTGGAAACCCCTGCGTGGCATGCACCCCACAACCCAACAGCCCCCCGTTATTGATCTGTAGAACACAGAGCTATAACTTCTCCTCTGCAGTTCCCACACTCTCTATATGCTCTGAAGCCCCTGCACAGCCCTGGAACCCCAGACTGCTAAAGCACATATTGCACAGCCACATACTGCTCTCCCCTCAGCACACAGAGCATCAAGAGAGCCAGCCAGATGAACACTCTGCAAGCTGATGCAATACTCAAACTCCCTTCCATCTCACACAAAAGACCAGCACAGCATCCCTTCAGGGTATATCTCCCCATATAACCCCCTCCTGATGCTTCAGGACCTAACAGCTCATCTGAGCAGCCCTCCAGGATGCTCCAGAAACAGATACAGCCCCCCAGATCTTCCCTGTCCTCTCAGCCCCAAACATCCTGCTTGCAAGCTTGGCTCCAAGATGCTGTAAGCCATCCGTCATTGACCCCAGCAGCTGGCTGGCTTTGGGATGGGAGCAAACGCAGACTCCCTGCGTCATTAGCACATGTAGATGGTGAAGCAAATGAAAAATAAACCAGACTGAATAATGATCCTTTTCAAAATTCATCCATCAGCTCTGGGAAAGCTGGAGGTCACGGCACATCCCCCTAACGTGGAACGATGTGAGCGACGCACAGTCCTCTGTCCATCTTCAGCATAGTGTTTCCTGAGCTGGGGCAGGCTTGAGGCTCACAACAGCAGCAATGGACCCATGTAGACCTGCAGCACTCTGTCCCACCCACCTCCTCTCCCAGCAAGGTATCTCTGCTGTTTTGTCACACCTACTGAAGTTCATAAACTTCCCACAGCCCCTTTTTGTGGGGAAAAAAAGAGGGGGCAGGTTGGGGTTAAAGCCTGATCCACTGCAAAGTATGCTGCTGTAGATTTTTCCTATCAGAGATGGTTTTTCACAGCCAGGACACAGCTGGAGCACAGCTGTTCCACCGTTGCTGGATTTTAACAGGCACACACAACACACAGGCACACACTGGTGTGCACACACAGAATGTGCACGCAGGCGTGCAAGGGCACGCACGCTTCTGCCTCTGAATCCTAATTATGCCTTTTATTGCATTCCTCCCTTTCAAGCTTCCCCTCTGTCTTGTGTCCCTCATTCCTGGGCTGCCTTTCCCTACCACGGTCCCCTGGTTCCTCTCACAGCTCAGCACCAGCTCACCAGTCCCTGGGCTATTGCAGCTCTTTGAGCCGCACGGTGAAACACTCGCCTCAGTGCCAGAGGTCGCTCAGCAATGCCTGTCACCAGGCTGGATGCTGTATTAATTGCTAATCTCTCCTTTTCTCTATCTGCCCTGCCTGCCTTGTCTCGAGTTCCCTTATTAATCACAAAGCAGGGCAAAGCCTGCATTTGAATTCTCCAAGTCTGTGTCTTCTGGCCAAGTCCCTCTTACCCTCCCTGGTGTGGAGGAGACAGGACGCAGAGGAGAGGGGTTTCAGACTGTTTCACCAGCCCTGTCTGGATTTCAGCAGGAATTACAGCCCCTGGGATGCCTGTTCCACCCACCTGGATTCAGCTTTGCTCCCACCACCCTATGAGTGGGTGGTGGGATCTGGGTGGGAAGGGATATTTAAAGGTTTTTGGGTACCGATTTCCACATCGTAGCCCTGGGGGTCTTAAATACATGGTCTCTGCTCAGACATCTGGGGGCTTATCAGACACTGTCACACCACCCTGCATTTCTTTTCCCTGCTTGTCATTCTCCTCAGTTCTTTTTTTCCCCCCTACATTTCTTCTCCTATTTACTCCACATTCCCCTTTCTCCCCAGTGTGTCAACTTCCAATGCCTGAGTTTACAAATCGGAGCCACAGGGGCTGATCCTGGCACCACCAAAGGGAATGACAGAGCCTCTTTTGAACTCAAGACTAAGGAACCAACAGTTTGCTCTGAAATCCTTCAGTCTTCCTAATATTTTAATATCTCAGTAACACAGAGAACAGAGAACTATCACCTAGGCATAAAGGCAATCAGGGCCAGTTGGAAGATTAGAGTTAAGGTAATAAGATGCTGCTTTATTTGTTTCTAATCAGTTTGCAGTGAGACCTGAGCATCCAAATCAACTGAAGAAACTTAGGGAACCTCAAAGATTGACAGACAGCATTTTAGCCCCTCAGATACAAATTTCCCCCTTCCCAGCCTGCTCCTTCTCTCACAGCAACTGAGTCATTAGGAATCAGGCAAATAAATACATATCCACTTTCACATGAGAAAAATGCTCTGTTCTCCCCTCTTCCCATTGCTGAGAGCAGAGGCGTCTAACTGACAAGAGCAGATGGGCTTTGTTTCCTTAAATTTAAGGGGGGAAAAAAAAGAGAGTAAGAAGTTTTAGTGGAAAAACTACCAGCTTTCCTGGGATAAGTAGGTTAAAAGTTGAAAGAGATGGGTCTGCATTTGACAGTGAGCAAGGGAAAACGCCAACGCAGTCTCAGAAGAGCCAGTTTCTCTCCCTGGGAGAAGCCTGGAGCTCCCATGTCCCCCCCATCTATCCCCCCTGGTAAAAAAGGACATGGATTTTAGGATGTGTTCACCTCATTCTCCAAAAATCCTGTGTACAATCTGCTACAAGGTCATGGGGAGGGAGAAACAGGGGGTGAGGAGTAACTGTGGCTCGGGAAAGGGATGGCAGGCACTTGGGTTGAGGGAATCATGGCCCTCTAGAGAGATGGGGCTGCTGGAGGAATGCAGAGGAGGCAGCGTGGGGAGGAAGAGGGTAGAGACCATGTGGGGAAAAATATGGAGTGGAAAAGGAGGGTATTGAGAAGGAGAGGTGGGAAAGGGAGGCAGGAGAACCCAGGAGGCAAGGTTAAAGAAAACCCCTCATGTGGGGTGGCACCCAAGAGCCTCAGAGGTTAAGGAATATTAGAAGAACATGTTCCTCCACTAAGATAAGCTGGAGAAATGAATCCTTATCCTTCCAAACCCAACCCTTTAAAATTCAAGCTAGAGAAGGGTCTCCTTTCAGGGAAACGGGGAATCCTTAATGCTTCCTCCCTCAGCAACTGTAATGCCAGGATGTTCCCAATCTGCTTTGAGGGATGGAAAGATTAAGAATAATAAAAAAATTGCAATAAAATATGTGTGAACGAGGGGGTAATTGTGGACAAATGCAGCATTCAAATTCATTTTTCAGCTCTTTTACACACCATTTCAATCTTATTTTCTGCTTGTTAATGAGATCTTGTTGGTTGGGGTGGGCACGGCTGCCCAGTATCGCTTGGGTAATTGCACATAATTTTCTCTCTACTAGTGATTTGCATCAGATTTTTTTTTTTCTAATTCTTTGCTATTTAAACCCCCTCCTCCCTTTCCCACTTCCCCCCTCTCCCCACCAAATCTCACCCTCTCCTCCCCCTCTTTCTTTCCCTCCCCTTCTCCTGGCCCAGCAAGACTCATTTTGAATGCTTATTATAGGCACAGTGTCTCTGAAAAAAAAAAAAAAGGAAAAAGGGAAAAAAAAGAGAAAAAAAAAAAAAGGAGCCAGACAGAAGGGTTGCATGTCACTGAAGGAAGAACTGTCTTGCTGGAGCCAGACACCACGATGCCTGCTGCCCTCTCACCACCTAACATTGTGTCCATCCCAACTGCCAGGTTTCCCAATAAAAATAAATCAAAAAAATTTAAAAAAACCAAAAAAAATTAAAAAAGGGCTCAGCTGGCTCTTCTCATGCTTCTGCCAGGATCAATGTGCTCCTGACAGGGATTCAGATGCTCTCTAATCCCACCCCGGTCAGGCTCAGGAAAATGTTACCCTGGACAGTGGAAGAGACTTGGAGCCCTGGGATGATGTCAGGAGAAACAGGAGTGTGCTATGATTGTGCAAACTAAGAAGGTTCCTAAGTTTAGAGCGTAAATTTGTGAGCAGAGCCTGACCTGTGGCCTCAGGTGTCCCACCAGGAACGCTACCAAGAAACCAGGATAAACCAGGAATTGTAAAATCTGACTCCAGCCTTCAGGTACTACCATTACCCTGGGATTTAATTTACCTACAGAGCAAAAAAAAAAAGCTACCAAAAGCCCTGAGAAAATTAAAGCAACAGATATGAGATGGTGAACATGTTTCTCTTGGGTCTTCATGTTTCTGGAACTGTCCTAATTTCTGGGTGATCCCATGAATTTGTTAAAAGATTCCAAGGTTTCAGAAATCGCATGAAAATATGGGAAACACCTGACTCTCATACCCCAGTATGTTCTCCAGGGGCTACCTGCAACAAACTAATGTTCTTTGGCTTTTGAATAACCCCTTGCAAGCCCACAATCTGCTACAGTGAATGGTCAGACACATGTAAGATACAGCCCTGGATCTAAAAGGACAGCAGAAATTTTAGGAGGTGAAGCAGTGGACAAAATCATCCTAAAAACCATGAAAACATTTGAAAGGGCAGAAGAGGTGCACTAGGGCTGAAAATGGCCCTGAATACAATATGATCCTATTTCTTTCCAGTCTGGAAAGCACCCAGGGTATTTCCCATCATCACAAATGGCAGATGTGCAGTCAAATGTGTGTCTCACTTTCCTCTTTATATTGAATTGTAATATACCACTGAATTCACTTAATTTCCTCCCACCTCAGCCCCCACTGCAGCAGACACGTTTCTTGAAGGACTATCAGATGCTGCTCAGGGTGTAACTGGGCTTAATGCTGAGTTTACCATTGGATTGAGCTATGTGTCATACACCTTTACCCCAGCCAGAGCCAGTGGCAATACTTGGTTAACACAGGTCTGAACTTCAAAACAGAGCAGTTTGTTCTCACCACCAGCCAGACCTGACTAAGGATGTCTTGGTCCCTGACTTTGTTCTAGTTGAGGTTGATTTAGTCTCAAATAAAAGGGAAATGATTCCTCTGTGGGATGAAAATGAACTGGAAATATTTACAATGTATTTATGAAATCTCACCCACCCCTGCACACACTTGGTTTACAATCCACTCTTGTGAGAAATGATGAGACAGAAGCTCCAGGGCTGGAAATCACACTCTGTGTGACTGCTAACTGGTTACTCACTCTGCATATTGTTTTGGGTCTCTATATCCTTGCTATGTTTTGGCATTAATGCCAGCCTGGAAGCAGTTGTGGGCCACTGAGTCAGCCCAGCTGAATCTGTGACAGCTGCTGAGAACCCCCACGACTTTCAGGGAGCGACGGGGACCTCACTGCTGCATGGTCTTGCTCCCTGGTTCTGAGCTGCTTTCTGATTATCCATGACTGCTGTGGGGTCTGAGAGCATCCTGACAGATGCAAGGTGACTCATCTGGCTGCAGCTGGCCAGCTGGTAAAGTTCACTTTCTCAAAGGGGCAGCACTTGGAGCAAGCCCTCTCTCCTACAGAGGCTGTCCCAGCATGAAACCATCACAAATCACTGCTTGGGTTACCTTAAGGTTTCTCCCTAAAGTTTAGGAAGGATTATGACCTGAGAGGCCACGCTGGGTAGTGGTTTAATCATGTGAGATCACCCTTTGCACAACCAAGTCGGTGTTCCCGTATGGAGCATCCCAAAAGACATCAGCATGGGATGAAGGAGCTGAAGACAAAACTTCCCAGCTGATTTCCCACCGGTCTCAGGTCTGGACCAGAGGCAGAATGGGGGAAATGACATGGGAAATGCTTTGGGGACCCAGCCCCTGCACTGGACAAGCACAAAGCTTTGTGTGCCACAGGCTGGAAACCAAGGAAGAGCCGTGCCCATTTCCCACGTGAAGCCTGGGTAACTCTCAGCAGTGTCTGCTCCTTCTGTCAGGAGGGGGAGGACTGAAATGCATGTGCGTGGGGGGAGCGAGCCCGCAGAGCCCAAAGTAATCCCCTTTTCTCTGTGCTGAGAATGGAAATGCCATGCTTTTCCTCTAGAATTTCAGCTGCCAGCCCTGAGCCCGTCTGCTGGAGTCTGGCTGGGACACCCAATCCCGGGGTAACTGGATAGCGTGCCGAGCAGCAGCAAATGCTGGGAGCTCTGGGCCAGGCTGGCCCCCACCTCCCTGTCTAAACTGCAAGGAAATCTCCCTCCTGCTGCTGCTGCTAAGGGATGAAACCAGAGAACTGTCTGTTTGCAGCTCAGATAAATTGCCATCATTTTAAATTCCCTAATTTACTTTTTCTATCTATCTCCTGAAGTCCCTCCTTCCCTACAGTAGGTATTTACCCCTGTGGACAGCAACCAGATACCACAGATAGCTGGACAGGAGGATGAAAGAGTTGAGGTGCAACGTGCTTTACCTGTAATGCCATGGAATAGCTGAATTACACCCAAGTTACACAGGGGATCCCACATTGAGACCTCACAAAACTCTCACCCACCCCACTACACAAGAGGACACCTCTACACATTCTCGTTCGTGCCATCAGGAGTATTTCTTGCATCCTTCCACTAGGAACAGCAGAGGGCTTCAAGAGGCAGGAAGGTAGTAAGATAAGTAAATATAAAGCAGTCATAAAATAACCTGGGCTAGCCTTTTGAGGCACAAAAGAAATAGAAGAATTTGTATGCTGATAGCTTGGCCCTCACATGATTAAAAGCATTAGGAAAATGGGAATCTCCCATTCTTGGGGGTGCAAAGCTCTCTTTTCTTCAGGACTGCCAGATAATGTATCCTCTCTTTCCCATACAAAGGGCTTATTGGCTCAGGACTCTATCTTCCCCTAGCCTGAGCCTGGGGGCAGGGTAATTTGGGATAGGGATAAGCATAGAAAAAGCATTGGTCTGGTCATTTCAATGAGCTTCTGATTTAGTGAGCAGGACTGGTAAGGAGATGAGGAAGCTACAGAAATGGAAATTGCAGGGTGGACTTGCCTATGTCTAGTGCTCGTGCAGTTTATCACGTGGATCTCATCCTTAACTTATTCTATGGTGCTAAATTGCACTTGTGATAATCTGAATTAATCATGTGCCCTGGACCATCTAACCTACAGTCTGCCTTTGAATTCCATCCTATAGGCTCGTCTCCCAAGCCCAGTGCTATTAGAAATCCCTTGTCAGAAAGATGTCTCCCTATTTCCCCCACAAATTACACTGAGGCAATATTCAGCCTCATGCCAGTCACACTTTTACATTTTCTATCTCATCACCATTCCAAGCTTGAAGTGAGGGTTTGATACCATTTCAGAGAAGCTGCAAAATTTCCCTCTTTCCATCGACACTCAACATTTGTTTTCACACTCCAGAGATCAGAAACTATTGGACCTTAAAATCTATATACCTCCCCAATGTCCCCATTTACTGGTCTCCTCTCTAAACAGTTGTAGCCTTTTCATTTCAGATGCCTCCCTAATTTCTCCCCGTAGTTTCAAATTATTTTGCACTTCCTGTCTTAAATAGTATTACTGGCCACTCTGAAATAACTCCTATAGTGCACTTGCCATGTCTCTGTATTTCACAAGTGACTGAGAGCAATAATAAACCATCCTTGCTCCCCCCAGACCCCCAGGATGGCAGCACCACACAGATGCAAGTCCTCACTGTTAATTGTCAGTGTACCATACATGCCTTGTTCCACTTGAAGCAAATGTGCAGTTGGAAAACAGATTACTCCAAGGAAACCAAAAAGATTAAAGGTTTTATCTAATGAGGTGACAGAAAATTCAAATTCTTGTCCCAGGACAGTGACAGAGGGCTGTATTCTCAGGTGGCACCTCCACTGACTTCAGTGGAGCTCACCAGCTGGGAACACAAGTCCACTCCCATAACACACACATAACACAAGCTCTGCTCTCTCTAGACCAGCTGATGATGGCTTTAACCTCGATACACTGCTGAGGTTGCTCCTCTGACACACACAGCACACAACTGGCAGCAATCTGATCAAACCTGGGCCCTTTGGAAGGCAGCTGGGCTGAGACTTGGAGCATCAATCGCCGAGTCAGATCACAGGTGCTGCTCTATTCTGAGCTCAGGCAGGGATTTTAAAGTCAAGGGTGTATTACATGGGGAGGCCGTGGCTGTTACCTGGTAAACTTCAAATAAACATGCTCCATTCTTTTAGAGACATGTGTGAAATACATCTTTCCTCCTTTAAGGCTTACCTATACCTCCCACACTGACCTTGTGGAAAGCATTAGCAGAACTGTTTACATGACAATTAGTTTCTCAAAACAAGATCCCAGATGTACATCCCTGTGTTTTGAGGAAGCTCAGATCCACAGCACTTTCATAAAGTAAGGGCTTCCCATGTTTCAACCACACTCGGGCAAGCTGGCTTCAGCTAATCTCTGGATCAATAACCCACAAATCATGGACTACTTCTAAAGAGAGCCTGTAAAAAGTAACTAGAGAAGTCAAGCATGTTGTCACTAGGCTGACATCCACGACTGAAGGGCCCACACCTGCACTGAGATGGTTTTGGAGGGATGCTTCAGGTCCTGATGTTTGCAACTATAATGTTCTCATCTGAATGCAGGAACTAACAGGATACAAATGCTCTGGCAGTACAGTGCTGAGCTCAGGATAGAGATACTGCTGATAAACAAATTAACTAATTGCTTTAACTAGGCTGCCTCCAAGAATTCATGACAACAACAATAACTCCCTTGTTAACTGTAATACACTGTGATAGCCTGAAGCTTGCCCTGCTCTCAGAGGATCTGGACCAGCCAAACACTGTCAGCCAGAGCAAGAGAATGGAAGCGGGTCACATACCTGTGGAGAGAGGCCATTGCTAACAGGATTCATGTGGTTGGCAGGAGCAGCAGCATTCATGAAGCTGTCTGAGTAGCTGGAGAAGCTGTGTCGGGCCCCGTAGGCAGAGCTGGTGTCAGCAGCGGCGGCTGCAGCAAGCCCTCCCTGGTGCATGGTTGATGGCGGCAGGGGCTGGGGTCTGTGGACAGTGCTTCCCCCATCTGTGGGGAGAGCGTTTAGAGGTAAACAGGCATGGGGTGCTACAGTGCAAAGTGCAGATCAATGGCTTGGCTGTCCTGATCTCAGCCATCACCTGTGTTCCCTGTGAACACAAGCGTTACCACGCAACAGTTTCCATACACTACAAAATGTGCAAACCTGGGATGAAATATCTGAATTAGCTCTTCATTTCCCCCCAGACCAGAGCCATAACTCCTTTCTAAAGGCCAAGGCCAAAGCCAACTGGAATTGGCACCACTTCTTCCACTGAACCCTGCTATGGAGTTTTATCCAGAACAAGGAATTGCCTATATGGATTGCTCACTTTGGACTGATGTGCTCTCCATTTCAAAGCTAAGCAGAACAACTACAGTCCCAACACACACTGACACAGCAGAAGGGACCATGAGAAAGAGGAGAAAATTGTGGAGTTTCCATTGACTTGAGGAAAAACCTGGCCTCCCCAGCTAAAGGAAAACCACCTCGGTAATACCAGAGCCTCAGTGGTGTGTCATGAATCAGAAAGAGAAGGGACAATGGGATGACACAGAGCAAGAAGAGAGTGGTGCGGGTGAAAGGATACTCACCTTGGGAAATGGTGGTCGTTGGGTAGGTGGAATCTGGCAGCTGGTAGGGGGGAGAGTCGGCATTCCTGTGGGTGGGAAGCCCCCGGCAGCAGGTGATTGAAAGCTGCAAGTTGGTTTGCTCCTGCCTGTTTGCGCCACCTCGCCCTCCGGTTGCTGAACCACACCTGATGGGGAGAGGAGAGACCACGTGTGACTCAGAGCTGCTGCCTTGTCTCACCTGGGTCGCTGGCAGAAACACATCCTGAATTACAGCACTGGCCAAAACCAGGTTCATGTCAGTGCCTGACACAGACTTGGTGAGTATTTATGTCCATTCCTCAGTTTCCTTCCTCCCAAACGACATCACCTCTACCACCCTGTGTCCTGGGTGAAGACACATGCATTTAAAACTGTTAAAAGACACCACCAAGAGCATGGGAGGATGCTAGCAGCAGCAGGGAGAAAAGAAGAGGAATAATTTAACTTGTGTATTCCAGGAGAGTCCATACCAAATAGATGCACTGCTACCACCTGGCCATTCTGCCTTGTTATCTGACAACTATGTGAATTATGCTGAAGGATTAAGTACCATAATAGCAACACGGCTGCACTGTTAGGAGGGATAAATAGACAGATTAGCATCATGGTTTCTATGTTAGACAAGCTAAACAGATAGAACCAGACCGGAGGGAATACAGGGTTTTCTTAGCTTCTCTCTACTGCAGCAGATCACTGTTGTCTGTATGCTAAGACATGCTCTCCTTGCAAGAGGCACTGCAGTGTGCACTAGAATTGTACTGCAGCTGATTTAAGTCTCTGTGCATTAAAATAAACCCAGTATTAATGCACGTGCAAAGCTGGGCTTGTGTGTCCTACAGTGCTGGTTTACCTGTAAGACTCAAGGGGAGATTTTTCTAAATGCATTTCTCTGCCCTGAAGTGTTTTATCACAGGCAATCTCCTTTCTGCATAGTGGAAAGGGCTTCTCAAGCAGTCTCTTGGGCTTGGTTTACTTCATTTAATCAGAGAGGCTCTCAGGCCCGATCCCTGTTTGGGTTCAGAAGTATGCGGATAAGCTTTCAAGCCAGATGAGAATGCAGCTGCTGGACTTTGTGAGGCCTAAAGGGCTAGAAAACACGATTAAATTTCACAGCAACAAGAAAAAATGGAGCAAAAATCAAGAGCGTAAAGCATTCCAGGGGGAAAAAACCCTCCATCAGGCTTCCAAGCTGCTCAACATCAGATCAGAAGCTGGGGTTACAAGGGTTTGAGGCACTGCAGTCCAAACTGTCCCCACATCTTGTGAACCAAAACAAAACCCTCTGCCTCAAATATAGCAGAGCCATAGCTGCTAATGGCTAAGAGGGACCTAGTCCCGGGCAGCCCTTCACTTCACACTGGTATCTACATCCATGTACAGGGAAAATGAGAAAAGACCCATTTTCTTTGGAAAAACTGGTCTAAATGAAACCCCCTGAAACGTATACAGTGCTGATGTCAGGTCCTTGGCACTAAAGGCAGATCTGTTCCTCCTGCACTTCTGGCTGAAGCAGCATAACCTCCTAGCACCTTCCAAAAGCCTGACAGAAATAGGTCAGCTTACATCCGATCTGCATTGATCAACAAAGTGCATGCAGGTCAGAATCTCTGTGTCCATTTTTGGCACCAGAAGTTGCTAGCAAAATCTAGGACAGAGTTAAGGAGAGAAAAAAATGAATGAACATTAAGGTCTGGGGCACTTTACAACTCATTTTATACAGTGCAATCCATGGCACTGCTTCTAGGAGCAGTGAGCATCACAGATGGATAAATAACCTTCTGTTTGCCCTGGTCACACAAAGAGGATGGTCCTGTCCTTTTCTCATGCGTGCATGGATGTGTAATTCATAGAATCATAGAATCATAGAATTGTAGGGGTTGGAAGGGACCTCGAGAGATCATCGGGTCCAACCCCCTGCCGAAGCAGGCTCCCTAGGACATTTCACTGAGATAGGCATCCAGACGGGTCTTGAATATCTCCAGAGAAGGAGACTCCACCACCTCCCTGGGCAGCCTATTCCAGTGCTCTGTCACCCTCACTGTGAAAAAGTTTCTCCGCATGTTGGTGCGGAACTTCCTATGCTCCAACTTGCAGCCATTGCCCCTTGTCCTGTCTCCACAGACCACTGAAAAGGGGCTGGCTGATTCCCCCTGCATCCCTTGCTTAAGATAATTGTAAACATTAATTAGGTCCCCCTTAGTCTTCTCTTCTCAAGGCTGAACAGTCCCAATCTTCTCAGCCTTTCCTCATAGGGGAGATGCTCCAGGCCCTTTATCATCTTCGTAGCCCTTCTCTGGACTCTCTCCAGGAGATCCCTGTCCTTTTTATACCAGGGAGCCCAGAACTGGACACAATACTCCAGGTGGGGTCTGACCAGGGCAGAGTAGAGCGGGAGGATCACCTCCCTTGACCTGCTGGCTACACTCCTCCGGATGCACCCCAGGATCCCATTGGCTCTCTTAGCCACCGAGGCACACTGCTGGCTCATGGCCAACCTGTCATCCACCAGGACCCCCCTTCATGCTCATTAGCAAACAGAAGCTTGCTCTTCCTCTCATATCATTTAATAATAATTAACAGAATAATTTTGCTTCCACTTTCAGAGTTAAGACTGCAATAGCAGTATTTCTGTTAGCTGAACAGAAGGAATAAATAAACCTTCCCTCTTCAGAGAAGAAGGCCCAGTCCTAAACTGGAAGAGTTTCCGCTCCAAAAGAAAACAGATCTCAGTGCTGAGAACAGCATATAAAATTCAAATACCTGAAGGGAAAACACAAGCAAGCAGCTATGGATCCAGGAATGGAGAGGGAAAGAGAAACTGAACTCCAAGAAAGTAAAAGCCACTCCAGTGACTTCTGACACGTTCCTGACATTGCAAAGGGTGGGAAAGTTCCTTTTTTATAACCAAGAGCCAGATGCTGGCAAATCCACTCAGGATTAGAAGTTCAGAAGAAACGTGTGGAGTGAGATCCTCTAGTACAGGACATATTTCTCCAACATCCCCACCAGCACCCGACTCCCCTGTGATGGTCTGTCACTAACACATGATCAGAACACAACTCGGAGGAGATCTGTGTTGTCTCACACATCCCTACATGGGGTTATTGTCTTCCATGCACCAACACACACGTTTGCATTCATTGTTCAGAATTAAAAGGCATTCACGTGCACAGCTCCTCCCATCCTGCTTCTCCACATCTAGGTGAGGGTGTGTATGTATTTATTCCTTAGGGGAGATATAAGGATACCTATGGATCCTTTTACAACCAAGTGGAGTTGACCAAAAAGGCCTGTGCAGGGACTGTTCTTGAGGTGTCTTGCACACTTGGGTCTACACTGCACACAGGCTTGAGAAGAAAGAAAAGCTCATTTTCATGACAGTGAGGTATCACCAGAGAAAGTCAATTCTTAATTACACCATGAGCTGCTTCTGCAACTTCAGGAAACCTATTGCTTTTCTGAGTTGAAGGCAGTGGAAATATTGCTGCATGAAACAAACTTTGGTCCTTACACAACACAGGCGTGGGATGACTATCTTTAAATTGATGCTAAACCCCACAACTTTTTACACTTTATTTCAGCAATCATAGAATCCCAGCCTGGTCTGGGTTGGAAGGGACCCCAAGGATCACAGAGCTCCAACCCCCTGCCACAGGCAGGGACACCAACCTCCAGGCCTGGAGCTACACAAGGTTGCCCAGGGCCCCAGCCAACCTGGCCTTGAACACCCCCAGGGATGGGGCACCCACCCCCTCTCTGGGCAGCCTGTTCCAGCCCCTCACCACTCTCTCTGCAAAGAACTTCCCCCTAAACAATCAGCCACCTGAGATAGAGCCTCTCTAACTGCCAATAGGCACCATCCCAAGCACAGCAAGATCTCTATCCTGGCTGGAGCAGCACAGCAAAACAACTAACAAACAATATTAACAGTAAATACACACACACCAAATGAGATTCACTACTACATGCTTAAGAGCAGTGCTTCCTAACAGAGCCTGGCTGGAGAATGCAGCCACAAATCCACTGAAACCTTCCACAAAGAAATTGATAGGATTTATCTTCCCGTGCAGAGGAAGGGACATTTCATGGCCCAAACAGGTTGATTCTGCCCCTTATTTATCACCCACAGAAAAAGAGAAGATACATTGCAGCTAAGGACGTTAGCAATTCTTTCCCTTCCCCCTCCTTAAAGGTGGCTCAGGCCTTTATGCTTAGAAATCATTTTATTGGTAGTTAAAATATAGAGGCTAGAGCATCTAACTGTAATGCGAGGCGCACTTCAAAGGGGACCTGCTTTCATTTCACAACAGTTAAGGTTTTATCAGCCACTAAAGATTCACCCTGCCAGAGGATCCTGTTACACCATGTTAAGCCTGAGGTGAAGGCTACAGCTGCTAAAATCAGGCTGGTGGGAAGAATACGAGGAAGAGGAGGAAGTTTTGAAGCCGCTGGTCTGCCTATGGAGATGTTCTAAAAGCTGCTGGAGCTTTGGTCCTTGTATGACTGGAGTTTTATACTGGGACAAACATAGCCAGCACTTGGGAAAAAGACTCTGAAGAACCCAACAGCAGAAAAAGAAATGTCAGAAACCTGCTTTTTCCTTAAAAATACAAGTTCTTCATGACCATTGGTCTGTGCACAGCGAAGAGATCCTGCTCTGTGCAAATGTGCTGCTTTCCAAGGGTGGGGAGTTAAAAGTTAGGCCACTGAAGACATCAGTTTGTACCTGCTAAAGACATTTGGGGCTGTTGTCCCTATGAATCATCTTCCAAAGAACACATTAAGTAGATAGGAGATGTGTTACAGAAACTGCTCAGCTCTGCTGAGGGGAAGCAGATGGCTACAGAACAAACTCATGACAAATAACTTGAAAGAAGATATCCAAGCAGGTTCTCCATGTTCTAGCCCACCATCCAGCTAAATCCCTCACTGAGCCACATGCACCTTGCTCAGTAAGCAGGTAAGTTGCTACAAGGGTCCTGAACACAAGATGTTCATCACAGAGCATCACTCAATCTGTTCCCTTCACAGATGGGAGAGGGAGGCACAGCGAGCCCACGAAACCTCTCCAATTCATCACTGTCTTCCTTACAGAACCAGCTGATCTCAGAAGAGCCCATCCTCCCAGCCAGATTGGGTTTGGGGCAAAGGTTAGCACTGGTTCTTATTTAACCTGAATGCCTGCACCAACCCTGCCAACGGCTGGCCCAGGATGTCCCAGCCACTTGTTCTCAACCAGCAGAGAAGGGCTGCAGAGACAGCTGCCTGCCAGGATGGGGCTGGACTGAATTATCCCCTCAGCCGCTGAGATATGGGTCAGCTCCCACAATTTGTCAGACAAGGAGAGGAAAGGAAGGTCAAGAGAGTCTCCTGTGGGAAAGAAAGCCTGTTGTGTTCCTGCTCAGCCTAATCAGGACTCGATGTTGGAGAAAGATAGATGGGATAAGTGAGCTCATAAATGGAAACAGGGCTGGAAAAGCCAAGTTTTACCTTTGCTCTCCAGTGGAATAGAAGAGATGCAACGTGTGTCTGCTTTCCCAGGCCCAAGAGGTTGCAGAAACCAGGAGGGGTAGAATCATATGGCCATTTATGGCCCAAGCACACCAGAAAAATTCCACCAAAGTAGATGAGGTCTCTCCCCAAGTGGCATAGAGGTGACTCTGCCAGATCAGGTGCTCCTTTGAACCAGGGCAAATCTCTCCAGTGCACTGTTCATACTAGTCATAAACATTTCCTGGGATTCCTCTGTTACAGAAGGCATTTAGGGGGAACTCTAGCAGCAACAGCAATGAGAGGCTGGGGTAGTTATTGCTCCATCCCAATGCCTTCTTTTGAATGGTGCAGAGAGTCAGCTCTCCCAGACTGGAAAGGGCTGAGATACTACAGTGAGCTGGGATCCTCTAAGTCCCTACACCAGTTTAGTGCTGGCTACGCTTCCCTCTGCCAGGTGCTGAGGGGTGTGAAAAACAGATGTGAGACACTCAAGCATCGCTGAGGTAATTCTTTACAGAACAAGGGAGGGGGAAACCCCCAGAATAATGCAAGAACACAGATTTTAGGCACACAGATTTTTATCTGCATGTGTAAGGACACAGCAGTATCTAGTGACGCTTTGGTTCAGTGCCTGAGACACTGAGCCTCTGACACTTGTGGGTGATGTGGCTAAGATAAATATTAAACAAGGTTAGTGGAGCAGAACAAATGCCTCTTCACAAATGAGATTATCCAATGAATTTATCCTATATTTCTGCTGGCACATCCCAGCTCCTGAAGGTGTTAGCTATTTATAATAATCTACCCAAGAATTTGGACAGTTTGTGCTACTGGATTTTTTTACAAGCCACTTTTTTTGTTAAACTATTATCAGGAGTGAAATATTCAATAGTGACATTCATCACTTCACTCTTGCAATATTCTTTCTAATCTTTGAGTGATTGTCTAAGAATTAATCATGTCACAAACACTTCCTCAACCAAAAGGCCATCTCTAACTTCAAACAGTCATCACAGTATGAACATTTCATAGCTGCTAATGGGTTTCATACTCCAAACAGGGAAACAGGAGGCAAGAGAAATGGGATAGAATTGTCCATGTTCACACTGAGACATCCTAAGCCCAGGTTAAATGTTGTGTTTTCCAGCTCTGTATTTTCCAACTATGCATCTCAGTGGCTATTTCAGTTGTCAGAAAAAATCTGTCAAAGTAAAATTTAAAATAAAACACCTGGTTTACTCATCTGTTTACCTTTTTATAAACCCTGTGCCCGAAGATGAACAGGACTTGTGGAAGCTGAAAGACATTAGGATGAGTTCACTGCTGTCAGGAAGCAGCTGCAGGGTAGCATGTTTTATGAAGAGCGCTCTCTCCACTTGTGTCTTAAACAGCCAAGTTTTAATGGTGTTAGAGTTGCATTTAAACATTTTGGAACAGGCTTTGATGTTCACACCTCAGAGGTGAATGAGATGTTAGGGAGTTGATTTCCTGCTGCTCTTGTTTGGCTAGAGATAGGCTGGGCTTTGAGAGCAAACCAGCAGCACTTGGATCACCACTATCAGGATTTACTTTGGAAAAGAAAAAGCTATGAGCTTTTAAAAATAGCTTAAACATGATGCAGAGGGGCTCAAAGACTAAAATACCCTGGCAAACCCTTCTCCTGATCACCAGGAACATTTTCCATTGTTCATCAGACAGAATCTATTTAAATGGCGTCCCAGTAAACAGAAAGCCTCCTTAGCTGGGGAGACAGAGAACAGAGAAGAGCCACTCATGCTGGAAGCAACACAAGCTTTCTCACCAGCACACACTGGGTGGTGGCTCTGCTAGAATCAGAGCTTCAGCACTGGGCATATGAGCAAAGAGGATGAGAAATGCTGGTCCACACCCTGGTTGGACTGAAAATTTTGTGATAAAGGTTCTTCTCATAAAACCTCTGGGAGGCCCTATTTGTTTTTAATACAATGGGACAGACACTCTGCTGCTATAAATCAGTGCAACTTCACTGACTTCCATTTAGACCAGCTGAGTGCGCAGTGTTACACACAACCACTCCATCCAGGGGACTGGGATCCCGTTCATTGCTTTGGCCTCTGGGCCCTCTTTCTTTTGTAAGAGAATCAAATCATCACCTCATTGTTTAGGCCATCCCTTTTGCAGCTTGCAACCAGGAGCCTGGCAGTTTCGTCCAAAACAGACCAAGAAAAGCGGAATAGGACAAACAACCAAAAATTATACTGCCATTTCAACACAGAAATCCTCAGTTTTAGGTAAAAAAAAAAAAATCACATTTTACTGAACAGAATGGATTTCTCTCTCTGGAGAAGGTGGTGAGTTCAAAGAAGAGCTTGCTGTCATAAATTTCTCCATCTGTTTCACACAGATTCCCTACCCCACATGTACCAAACAAGCTGGCCCTGACAAATTATGCTGCAAGTCCTGAACTTTATATTTATTCCAGTTGATTTCAACCAATGCTTTGCCAGGAGGACTACAGGATTAGGCTTATCATTTTCATCTCCAGTAAAGTGTAATATACTTAACGAAATAGCGCTGACTCTCTCCAGCAAGATGCCCTTAGGCTTACAGAGCTGGGACTGTCCCCTGCCAGTGGGACATTTCTATTTCCAAGGGGGCTGGTTACTGTAATTCTACTACCAATAGAAAAAAAAAGTGCTGATGCTTTTCTAAGCAAACCCTTAGCTACTGATGCAGGACGTGCTTGCAATTTTAAAAGATCATCTCTGGCTTCCACAACGTTCAGGTGGAAAGCTACTTGCTGCTGCAGTCTGGATACCTGGAGAGAGACTTTACAGTTTGTTTATTTTTTTATGTGACTAGTACATAGACTGAGGGCTTTTTGGGGACATAATAGCTGGGGCAAGTATGCAATGGGTTCCTCTTTTCTTTAATCCAATTGCATTTCTGTTTCTACTTCAGGCTGAAGAGATGTGAAAGGACAGCAGTGATGCTGTCAGACATCAAGCACCGATTCACTAAGCAAAGAATCATAGAACAGTCTGGGTTGGGAGAGCTGGTTGGATCCAGCTCTGTCTGGATCACAGAGCTCCAACACCCTGCCACAGGCAGGGACACCAACCTCCAGGCCTGGAGCTACACAAGGTTGCCCAGGGCCCCAGCCAACCTGGCCTTAAACACCCCCAGGGACGGGGCACCCACCCCCTCTCCGGGCAGCCTGTTCCAGCCCCTCACCACTCTCTCTGTGGAGAGCTTTCCCCTAATATCTCACCCTTCCCTCCTCCAGCTTCACTCCATCCCCCTTGCCCTGCCATTATCTACCCTTGAACAAGCTGATTCCCCTCCTGTTCCTCTGCTCCCTTCAGGGACTGGCAGGCTGCAATGAGGTCCCCCCACAGCCTTCTCTTCTCCAGGCTGAACCAGCCCAGCTCCCTCAGCCTCTAAAAGAGAAAGGAACGTCACAAGACTGTAACCAACCTCCCTCATCAGCAACATCCTTCTGCAGCAAGATCTCCACAAGGCGTGAGGGGGAAGCATCTGGATCCCCCCTCACCATCTCAGCTGCATTCAAGCCCTCGCTGGCTTTACCTTGCAGAGCTGCTTCTTGAAAGCTGGCTGGAACAGCATGCTACCCTCACCTCGACCTCTCCCAGGAGCTGGATGCCGCTTGGCATCGCCCCGCCGGTCTCTGGACGTGCCTGGGCACACGCACTGGCAGCACCACTGCGGTTCTCACGGACTGGCTGCCACGGTGCCAGGGGCTGTTCTCACCGTGGGCTGTCTATCTGGCCTCTCCAGTGTGTGAGAGCGTGGCTGGCCCCGTGCCGTGGCAAACTCGTGTGTGCCAAGCCAGGCTCTGCCAACGAGCACCCCAACTGCCCGGCTCCTCCGCACAGCCACTCAGTGCCCCGGCTGCTGCCAAAAACACAGGGCAGCTGTTGTGTCATAACCTCATCGCAGGCCTCTTCACAGGACATGTAAACTAGTCAGACCCTCAGGAAGAAAGAAAACATTCTCAGCTGACCTTCAAGGGAGGGGGATTGCCTCAGAAGAGCCAGTTTGGACACATCTCAAAGAGTTTGGGAAGCAAAACACCAGGCAAACAGCATTAGGCTCCAGCAGCTTTGCATGATTCCGGTTAATGCTGGGAGCTGGGGGAGGCCTGCTTACTGCCATACCCTCCCTCTGCATAATACCTTCATCTTCAAAAAGCACTGCTCACGGAATAGGACAGACCTCTGACCACAGTGACAGCTGGTAAAAGAGCACTGGGGTCCCCACGAGCCCACAACAGGAATACCTGAGAAGTTTCCTGAGAAATTCATGTGTTTTCTAGAAACTAGACTGCAGGGTGCTGCTGGTAAATGGTGGGTTTCAGCTTCTTGTGAAAAGAATTCAAGCAAAATTGAATGGAATTTCTTTTCTGGTGCTCCATTTGGCATGTCTGAGGCGCTGCAGCACGATCTAGAATATGGCTGTTCGTTTACTCCAGTTGGAAAGTGTGTCATATAATACATATTATGTGAGTAGCCTAGAAATGCACCAAGATCTCAGAGACAGAATTGCTCTGAGCCTTTTTATTAAATGAAACATCCATTTTCTCCCAGGCAGAAATCACAATGGTATCCATCATAAAAATGATCAATAAAGCACTGGGTTGCGACTCCTGCTGTCTAGTTTAATTTTGTTATTTCAATAACAGTTTCTCAGTGCATGGAATTTCCTGGGGATTAATAACAGACATCAGCATCACAAGGCACCCACCCCTTCGTGCTTCTTATTTCCAGAAAGTACCCACTGCCCAAACCATAGGAACTGGGATTAATGGTACTCACTAGCAGTATGGATGCTTGTACCTAGCTGCCTGTGGTAGGATGGTCAGAATCACTCACAGGTGATGTTGAGAAGCAAAAGCTGCCATCCCTTTTTGGGGAACAGTTTTGGTAGATTTCTAAGAAAGCTTTTTGAGATACTATTTTGTAGCCTGCCATACCTGACTCTTTATAGCACCAGGGAAAACAGCCATGATCTGCTTGTGTGGGAACAGATGCACTGAGGTCTATGTGTGATAAAACAGTTTCAGTGCTCAAATTTCTAAGTGACTTGGGACTGTGGTGCTGACCTGAGGACAATTGGGGCACACACACTGCTCTATTTTAATCTTACATTGCCTTCTGTTGATGTTGTTCAAGTAAAAAACAGAAATAAGCACTGAGGTTTGTTGGTAACTAGCTTTTAAAAACACATTTGAGCAAATATATCTACAAATGAGATCCCTTAAGGAGAAGGATTAATTTAAACTCCCTAGACCCAGAACTGATGTACCTGGTGTCTCTTTGGACATTAGCATTGCTTTGAGAAGTCATTTCCACACAGAGGCAAGAATTTCCTGACAAAACTGTTTTCCTATTGAGAAACACTGTGCTAACACAGTTAAACAGTTTATGAGAGAAGGGTTGTTCTGAAAAAAATGCCCTTCTCTAGAAATGCCAGAGAGAAAAATTTAAGAATTATCACAGAATCCCATTTAAGGGTTTTTTTCCCATATAAAACTTTGACATCATCAGTTAGATAATTGCAAAACCTGGTGTAAAAACCTAAAATACATCCAAGATCAAAACCAAAGCTTCCATTAAATTAGCTAAAGTGAATTGTTTGGCTCTTAGACTTAATTTTCAAATCCATGAACACTTGGCATTCAACAGCTTGTTTTATGGAAGGGTGGAAATGGGAGTCTACAGATGGGCAAGAATTCCTTCAGTACTGGACAATTAGTGTGGACTCATGAGTCAAGACATCGCCTTGCACAACAACAAGGCAGTGGGAATTTCCACTGGTGGCCTCTCTGGGCATGGGTTTGGCACTGTAATCCTGATCCTTCCGGAAATCCATGGCAGTCTTGTCCTTTGCTATGTTCAATTTGGGATTAACCTTTTAATGGCTCATATTTTTGGGGGTGTTGAAGTCTCAGTGCACCTCAGCCATACAGACACTGCAGCGACCCTGCAAAAATATTGCTCACCCTCCCGTGATCTTCCTAGCAGATGAGAAACCAGAGCTTGGAACTGCTCCCCACCACCACCCCCTCTTGTTGTCCAGCTTGTGAATTTTATTAGCTGTCAACGTGTCAAACTTCCACTTAGCTGGACAGCTGCAGGACCAGCCAGACTCTGAGGCCTGCCAATAAACTTTAACAGAGCTATCAGCTTTTCATGTGGAAGAGATTACAGAACGTGAAGGTATCAGAGAGAACGAATGATATGTAGGTACAGTCACCTTTCACATGGTAAAGCAAAGAGAGGTGAGGAGAAAGGAGCAGAGGTAGACAGGCTCATGTATTTTTGATGCTTGTACAGCAATCAGCAAAACAGGACCCTAAGGCAGGGATGCTGTGATACAGTAAGAGAGCCCAATAGAAACACCTGAGCTGTGATTTGGAGACTTGGGGGTGATCCAACTGCACCACAGGCAAGCAGCACCAAGATCCAGAAGATGGATGAAGCAATGACCAGACACTGAGGAGCAGTGAAGGCTGCTGCTCTTGAGTCTCTTTTGTGGCTACCACAGAATCACAAGGTTGGAAAAGACCTTTAAGATCATGAAGTCCAACTGTTCCTGTCCTATGCTAAACCATATCCCTGAGTACCTCATCTACCCTGTTTTTAAACACACCCAGGGAAGGGGACTCAACCCTCTCCCTGGGCAGCCTGTGCCAGGCCCCAACAACTCTTTCAGTAAAAAACTTTTTTTCTAGTATCTAATCTGACCCTGCCCTGGCTATAGGTCACAAAACACTCTTCACATGTCTGCCTCCCACTTTACATATTAACACAATAAGCTTTTAGGGACAAGATCAATGGGTAGACGTTGGCATGGCCCTTACCACGGCCCTTACCACCCTGATCTCAGCTGGTTATTACAGCCATTTTTAATCCAAAGCACATCTCTTGGCCTTAAAAAACTCTGTTGAGACAGGAATAAGACTATAAGGTGGTAGGTAGAAGGTTCCCTTCTGGAAGGGTACATGTGCGGATGTGTGTGGCTTTTTTTCCCCCCCCACAAGAACTTGATTGACTAATGTTTGTAGGTCCCGAGAGCCAGGAAAGGATCTGCTCTGATATCCAGAAAATTTTACAAGGGGCGGCAGGCTTAAAAGTGGTGGGAAGAAGCTGACTCTGCCAGGATGTCGGAATGAGAAAGCCATCAGGAATGTGCCTCGGAGAACAGCTGCTACTAGAGCTCTGGCAGGAACCTCCATGCAAGCTGCCTGGGAGCAAGTAGGGGGATTGGGAGATCACAGCTTGAGACGAGGGAAAGGTTCGCTTGCTTTATTTATTTAGCTTTCCCTTTCTGTTTTCACCTCCCTCCTTTCTCCCAAGCCTTGCCACAGTGAGGTCAGAGCAGCTTGGTAAAGAGAACCTGCCCCTGGTTTTTGCATTCCCTGGCATTTCAGGGCTTTTCCCATCCCATCCCATCGTCCCCAGATGCCCACATCATGGCTCATACAACACAGGCTTTTCTCACCCCATAAAAAGGTGTTACCTAAACTCCATTCTCCCCTGAAACTCCTTCACCTCCCTCATCTGTTTGCCAGAGAAACATCTCTATTTATTTCCTCCTTAACATCCTGTATCCATCTACAACAAGCAAGCCCAATTAGAAGCAGAATATGCAAAACCAAAATGGGGTAATTGACACTTTCCAACTTCTGGTGGCTTCATCACCTAAATTAGCTGCTTTCCCAGGCTCCATCTGTGAACTTACGTGGCTAGCAAATCAACACTATTACTCTTGAACACTCTGGCACAGTCTTTTGGCTAAGATCAGTACTAAATGGGTATAAAGTTTGCTAGATTTTCTTTTTGTGGCCTCCAGAGCCAAATCTTGAGGGATGATGGATTCAAGAAAATCTCCAGAGAAAGCTGGAGGGAGGTAAGAGGGCATCTGCTGCAGTACAAGAGTGGCTTAACACTTCTTTAGGCAAAAGGACTAATGGGAAAAGTCCTTAACCAGGGAACATCCCAGGTATGGGGTGACAGGGGGAAATGTCCATTCCAAGACAGCTGGTGCAAAGCAGCTAAAGCTTTTTGGTGGTTTTGGCTTCTAAGTGTATACATCAAGCTCATTATCCTGAGAACCGCAGAACAATGATGCCAAAAAAGCCTATTTTGTTTTGGGGGGGGTGTGGGGGGGGCTAGTCAATAGACTTTTTCCTTGTCAGAAGCCCTGAGTGCTCTTTCTTCTCCACTCTCAGTGCTCACAATTCAACCCTCAGCTTGTGAGCAGAGACCCCCGTGCTCAGCCTGAAACCTAATCGCACTGGCCGCACGGAGGACAGACTGCTGGGGTCTCCATTTCACTTCTTTAACCCAGCACAATCCCCAAGCCCTCCCCTTTTCCTTCCCTTTCCCCAAAGGACTCTATTATACCCCCCGATCTGTTCACACTCCTTATCCCTCTGCGTGTTTGCACACACTGCTGACCCAGCCTTTATCTGGAAGACATAAGGGTCTCTGTGTGGAGTTCCCACAAGGGCTATTAATCGTGTAGATGTCAGAATCCCCCAGCTCCAAACCCTCCCTTCCTGCTCCTCCCCTCTTCTTCCCTCCCCCCGCCCTTTTTGTGCTCTCTGGAGATCAAGGGGGGGGGTGGGGGAGGATGAAAAAAGGTTTTATGAAAATTCACACACAGAACTTGCAAACTTTGCAAAATCTGATCTGCTCCCCTGGGCAAGGTTGGCAAATGGTGTGATTTCTCCCTAAAACACCAAATACAAACATGCACGCACACTGCTTCCCTCCTAGGCAAATGGAGGAATTTCCTCCAACAGAAAAACAGCCTTGCCAAGTTCAGGAAAGCTTGGCTCCTTGTCCCAACCTGGATGGAAACCCTACAGCTGGTATCTCTGCAATGGGCCCAATCCAAATGGCATATCTGCAAATCCATGGGAACGTGGGAATCTGCAGAACTGGATTTAAGTCTCTGATCCTTCTGAACGTGGCCCCAAAGACGAGGCACATCCACATGACTGCCTTTCAACACCCTCATCCCCAGCACCGCCATCTCCTTCCCCCAAGGCAAACAAGGCGCTGTGCCGCCAGGCTGACTTGCCACGCACGGGGCTCTAGGCCTTACCTGAACTCGGGCCTCAGTGAGCTTGGTTCTCTGAGCTAGCTCCTCTCGTGTGTAGATGTCTGGGTAGTGGGTTCTCTCAAAGGCCTTCTCCAGCTCCTCCAGCTGCTCAGCTGTGAAAGTGGTTCGGCTGCGGCGCTGCTTGCGCTTCAAAGGCAGGTCTGGCTCAGATTCGACGTCGGAGCCTTCATCCAGCCTATTACCTGGGGTGGGAAAGAGGTGGCAGATGAGGTTTGTGTGGTTAACAGCCACGGGGAGAAAGGCTCTCAGAATAATTAAGCAGCCCAGCAAAGCAATTTTGGTTCTACTGTGATCATGTCCATCAAAACAAATACTCTGTCCATGTGCAACACAGAGCAGTTTTGTGCCGTTTCTGATACTGTTTTCCCCCCACCTTGTAAAATGACAGCCCATGAAAACTCTTCACAGGAAAGGGATGGCTTGGAGTCCACTATTCAAATTGTTACAGTGAAAATACTTCCAGTTGTTGACTTATCTCAGGAAATCACCATTTTTTATTAGAAATGACTGCGCATCAAAGTTGCACCTTTTACACTAAGATGTGGCAGCTGAAATGAGCACCTAAAAAACTGAATAACCAATGTTTTGACCCATGCAGCCTGATTTCAACTTTTCAACCTGATCTTCAACCTTTTCAACTCCACATCACCTGCAGGTTTGGCTGCCCACAGGATTTGGTTCCTCTTAATTTCCCAGATTTCAGCAAGAGTTTTTCACGAGTCTGGACTCTTACGGCATTAATATGCCATGAGAGTCCTAATAGGTCAGTCACTTCCTCCACCTTGACCTGCCTTGAGCCTCTGCCTTCCCTTTCTCCCTGCCTTGAGCCCTGGACCACATCTACTGCTTCCTGAGGCCCTTACCAAACCCAAGTAAGAAAAGCTGGAATAAGTAAACCCAGTGTTATCAGGTTGGTTTTTTGTCTGGAGATAGGGCAGAAAGCACTATATTGATATTCACCAAGTCTACAGTCAGACCCAGGGGATTTTTAAGGGGACCCACCAAGAACAGCCTTGGCTGTGACTCCCATGTTTGCCAGAGGCCCCTCATGGAGCAAAGCTTGGGTTTCAAAAATGTGCACTGTGCAGGTTCCCTGTGGTGCAGATGTTGATGTATGGAGGATCTCAGCCAGGCCAACACTTTGTCTGCCTTTGGGACATTGAAAAATGTGCCACTGGTTCATGGCAGCAGAGAAAGAGGAATATGATATATGAAGCCTTTCAGCTAGGTGAGAGATCTGGCCTCTGTCACCTTTTCCTTCTCTCTCATGAAAGTGGGAAACTCCTTAAAAGCTCATTCTTTTTCTCTTTCTTTTCCTTTCTCCCTCAAGTTTGACTGCTGTCTTCCAAAACAACTGAGACACAGAATCTGCTCAAACACTGTGCTCAGAGAAACATGGGGGGTTTTTTAGGCTAAACCTTTGCTAATTTAGGATTAGAAGCAAGACTTCTTGATGATAAAAAGTTCCCTAAAGTTACTAATAGTGTTTTTCAGTCCTCTCTTTTTGTTCACCTCCTATACTATCATCATCCAAAAATCTGCCTTTTCAGAGCTGGGAACAGCAGCTGTGACTTGCCCCAACAGCTGCTTGAGAACAGCAGCAGTTTGAGGAGTAGGAGGCCAGTATCCCACCAGAGCTCCCTTGTTTATCCTGAGCTCACCACAAAATGCCTTTGCATTCAGCTTGCTGAATACAAAAATGCTTTTATGTCTTGGGGCTTCACGGGGAGGACGCGGTGTTGGAACCCAGCTAACTAGTTGCACTGGAGTCAGAGAAACTCTGCTGCAGATGAGTGGGATCCTTGTTTTGGGCCAAACACATCACCTCAAGAAGTTTTCCCTTGTTTCACTTGGGACTTACCAATACACAGGGTCCTTATACACATTCATCTTTTTAAAAATCAAGAACCTTTTATTTCTCACTGAAATCAGTAAGAAATTCACTTTTTTACATCAGAGAAGCAGCATCTGTCCCACATTTTAAAGACAGTTTCACCATACATATCAGAAATGTGTTATTAAACTAGATTTTATATGTTATGTTCATTTTCAGACCATTATTCTAGAGTCCCAAGTGGTGCAAAAGGAACATCTGTACTTAAACAGCCCTCCACATCTGGGTCCCAGATGATTCAGAGCAGGTAGAAGCACATCTGGACTTGGGAGTACCATGCTGTGCAAAAGCACATCTGGAAAGCCAGAGCATACGGTAAATTTCTTTGAGTTAATCACTTAAGTCACTGACTATTATTGGTTTAATTAATTAGTATCTTTTCTGGAAACATTTGATATAAGCATTGAGGTGTGTTTCAGTCCAGGATGTGGACATGCCAGCATGAGGGAGGAGGAGGAAAATACACTAAGTTAAGTGTCATTTAATTCTGCAGCTGAGCATTTTCCTTACAGCAAATCTGCATTTCTCTATAGTTAGCACTCCTGCTTTGAGCAACTTTCAGCCTGTGAGCTCTTCAGCACAGGAACTGCCATTTGCAGCAGGTTTCACAGCTCATGCCAGCCTGCTTGGCAAGTATTATGGTGACAGCAGTGTCAAAAATCACTTTTTTCAACATCTGACTCTTCTGCCTACTTGATACCAGTGTCATACCATCTACCTACAGCTCATCTGCTTGTCTGGTCCAAGTGCTTACACAGGATACAGAAACCACAGAACCCAGTATCTCCCCAAGTAAGGAAAAAGGTCTACAAGAGGATCTATAACATATTTTATCTCCTACACTTAGCTCTGCTCACTTTTTTTTGCTGTAAAAGCCTGGAAGGGAAAACAGCCAAACTTGCTTTAATAGCTTTATGCTCCTAATTAAAGATCCCTGATTCTGCCTCAAAGTTTTGTGGGAAGACAACTGATTGTCACAAGTAACAATCCATCCCATTCTCAGCAGCACTGGTGACTGTCCTGGCCATCACACCGGCTAGAGGGTTAAAAGGGTAGAGCACCAAACCTTGCCACATAAACTGATGGAACATTTTCTATCCGCAAGTCTCCAAACAGCTCCCAACCAGTATTATCTCCATTTTACAACCATGGCAGGAATGGCAGGAGTCACCCACCTACGGTCACCCTGTGAGTCAGGAGCAGAGCTGGGAAAAGAAGCCACAGCTCTTCGTGCCAAGTCCAAGGCTCCAAGAACCCGACTACAAAGATGAAACCAAGAGAGCAAGAAAAATCCCAGGGTATGTCTGGAACCAGCTGGTCTTAGCACGCTGCAGCTGCTGCTGTCAGACACAGATTCATTAAATAATATAGAAAGGCTTTCAGCTGAGACAGGCTGCACTATGAGCCTATTATCCAGTACAGCTCCTATTATCAAGGGGATCCCTTACCTGCCTAAGATGCAACTCAAGGATCTAACAGGTCTTTTCCATCCCTAAGCAGCTGAAGCCCACTGAACAAACCACTGCCACAATCTCTGCCAAGTTTCTGTGGAATAAGAAGTTTTCCAAACTGCAGGAGTAACCCAAGGAGTTACTCACCTGCTAGGCAAGCCCAGGGGGGATTCAGCCCAAATTTGAACATTTCACTTTTTTTTGCCCCACACCCATCTGTGGAAGATGGATGCACAGCACTGCCAGCAGGAGGGACACCCCAGCATGCAGCCTCCAGCACAAGGGGGCTATTGCAGTAGGAACAGTCATTAGCATGTGCTGGTAGCACGTTACACTTACTCAGCACAGACAGCAATGAACACCCTGTAAATAGGAAGGTGGAGAAATATCTAGCAGCAGCTCCTTGTGTGGCTTACCAATCAGTAGGTGTGATGAAGGATGGGAAACAGCTAGCTGTCTGGAACACAGCACCCCTAGGATATCATACCAGCTAAAGATTGACAGGAAAGAATAGAAGAGAGAGGTGCATGGAGTGGAAAATCCCATGGGAGGGCAAGTCAGAGGAAAGGAAAAACTCAAAGTGAAGGATGTGTATCACAGTATATGCACACTGGTCCCACTATAATTTTTTACAGCGATTCCACCTTTGTTGCTTAGCAGAACTGCTCAGTAGCTCAAAGGAAAAAGCCTAACTGCTCAAATCTCTTTGCTTGGCAATGCTCCTAAAGACACATAGGCTTCAGAATGGGAATGGAAGCAAGTTGGCCATTGGGAAAATTCAGAAGCTCTTCCCTCTGCTCAGCTGGGACTGTTCAAGGCACCTTCTTGGAGCAGAGATACCACACAGCTTGTGCAAGGTGGAAGAGGTGACTGTGTGAAGGGACTGTGCTGAAGGGTTGTGTGAGGCAATGTCAAGTCCCACATCTTCAGGGAGGATCAGCTGGGGAAAAGCAAACCAACCAAAGGGGTCCTTTCTCCCCACAGGGATCTGTACAGCCAGGGTGTGTGCACGGGTCTCTGCAGGATGGCAGAGGAAAGGTGACAAATATAAGTCTGGGCTTATCCTGGGACCCATTCTAGCATGGGAAAATGTGTAAATTATGGCCCACAAATTCACATTCCTGAATAAAGCTGCCGATTCAGGTTGGGGTACAATTAGCAAGAGCTGGGCACAGCTCTTTGGAGGGGTTTGAAAGGAGCAGAAGTAGACTGGAACTCAAGGAAAGGAACAAGAAAACCCCTCTGTAATTATGGACTGGATGTGTCCTCCCTCTCTCCATTCCCTGCACTCCTCTATTTCCCTTCCTCCCCCTCCATTCACTGCTTCTGGGCGCCTCTTAGCCCTGAAGTTAAATTAATCAACAGGATTAGGTGGAATCGGCCACAACAAGACCCTCCAGGCTCAGACTGAGCCCTTGATGCTCTACAAGGACCTGCTGCCTTGTCTTGAAGCACCTTGGTGCCGTCTGGAAGGCTTGGCAGACAGGACCAGACATGAAAACGCATTCATTAAAGTGGGGAGAGGATTTTGTTAGAGGGTAAAGGGGAGCTGCACAGTCTCTCCTTCAGTATTTCTCATCTCATTTCCTCTCTCTCTCTCCCTTGCTTCCAGCTGCACCATCCTAAAAATTAAATGTGTGTTGGAGGGGAGAGATGACGAGGGGGAGGGAATGTTTTTGTGAATGGCTTAGCTATAACTGCACCTTCTGTGCTGCAACTGGCTCTAGCAAACTCACTCATATACTGCTGGAGCAACGGCGATGCTCCACGAAACCAGATCTGGAGGCGGCTGGCTGGGCAGCTAAAGCAGCCTCAGGAGAACTTGGATTTAATTGCATGAGAAAAGTAAGGAAATCTGACTATCAAAGTCAGATCCAAGCTATCCCACATTACAGACCCACATCTGGTCACCCCCTTCCTGACAACACTCTCCATCCACCAAACCTGTCATGCTTGGTGGCCCCAACAGCTACCCCTGCATGAAATGACATACACACATCTTTCCAGGTCCATATGTACCTAAAGTTCAGGTACATAAAATAGCTTTGAGTTTTCTCCTGGAGGACAATTAATGAGTCTTTCAGTGACCTTGGAAAGGGCAGGCTTCACCTGTCTCATGATACTTTTGCTGCCTGACATTGCCTTAACAAACCAAGCCACCTTGTCATAAGACAACAAAGAGGTACCCATCTCACAGGTGAGAATATCTCCTGAATGCAGGTACCTTGTCACAAGGGCTTAAAATAGTATGATATATTATAGCTAAGATCCTTGACCTCAGCTATAGCACATCTGTGGAGCAGGAAGGATGGGACTGCACCCTTCACACTTTCTGCTCCCCCAAAAGCTGGAACCATCCCCAGGTGGGATGAAGTAGAATCACCAAGATGCAGCCCTTTATTCACAGAGCATGTCCCCTACGCTGGACCCTGCAGTCAACAGCTTCAGAAGCAAGAGCTGAAACTCTCCCTGACTTCTTAGCATCTGTCTTTTCCTCTGGCAGAAAGCAAACAAAACCCATCAAAATGCAAACAAGCCTATGAAAAGCCTGAGAGAAGGGGGAGACAGCAGCAGCATCACCAGCACAGAGTTGTATTGCCTTGGTTTTTCTTCCCAACGTGAAAACCAGCACATCCTTTGCTCTCCCTTCTTGGAAAATGATGAAGTCCCAGGTTCAAAATGAGAGGGGTGTGTGTGTGTGTGCAGAATAACCCCCACTCACCTCCTAACCTATTCAACAGCAAGTGGGACTGCAAAGGAGGAGGACAGAGGTGTTTCAAATTCATCTCTTTCCCACCCACCCAATCCCCTGTCCAAGCACATTCCCAAACACACAAACACCCCAATAATCAACACAGCACATACAATAAAGCTAGGGTTTCCCTCTCCCTCCCCTTCCCAACCTGTCAACTCCCCATTCTCCAGCATTTGCTCGTGCCTGCGCAGCTGTATTCCAGTTTAACATAGTTTAGAGGGCTGTGGTGTGGAGCAAGGGCAGAAAACCAATCACATAATAGTTGATATGCGTTTTAATCAAGTAATTCAGTCCAAGCAGAATGATAGTGCCTGTTGGTGGGGTGCCCTTGAATACCAAACAGACCGGGTAGCAGGCCTAGGAAAATGAAAAAGTCATTTACAGCTCAGCTGGGGACTGTGGTGTTCAGCAAAGCATTAGTGTGGGGGCCTTAGGAGATAAAGCTTTGGGTATTTCTCTCTCCTCTTTTTTTTCATTCAAGCACTGAACCGGCCAGCTGTAACCAAACCACAGACTGAGGTAATGTCCATTATGGGCTCTACAACTTGGAAATAATACTCACAGTGGAGCTGATGCTCTGGAACAGGAAGGCAGAGACAGTGTCTGTCTGGGGGGAGTGGGGGATATAGGAAGAAGGGGGTGTCAGAGAAAGGTGTTTCACAACTGGATAATTCCCTTATCATGGCAAGATCTCTACTGAAGGAGTGAGATCAGATGTGGGAGGAGAAAGAAAAGAAAGCTGGAGGTTTAATGGATTAAATGGGAGCATAAGTAAGAGGCATCCAGGTGTGCACACCTCCACACAGATGGGAGACAGGACACAGCCAGCCAGCAGAATGACACAGCCTGTTCTGGCTTGGAATGTCTTATCCAACAATTTCTCTGTGTCTGAATCCCAGAGATTCACCCAGGAGGAGCTGGGCTTGAAAACTCAAAGGTTCAGTTTTAACCTGGTTCTGGCTGTCCTGATTCCCTGGACACTCAGCCCAAACTTCATCTCCTCCCAGCTCTGCACAAATTGGCCTCCTAACTTGTGGATTGGGTTGGGGGATTTAAGAAAACTCTTGTATAAGAGTATCACCCTTGGCCATGAAATACACACGTCTCTAAACAAAGGAATATACACCTCTCTTTGGTTAGAGTGCCAGTTTGGGATGCACAGAGGTACAAAATTCACCTCGATTTTCCTCTATGAAATCCCTGCATCTCCAGGAATGAGAACCTTTGTCTTCTCAGCTCAGTTTTAGCTGGGTTCATAGGCACAACTGCAAATGGATCATTACAAGATTTTAGAAGGACAAAGCTAGAAAGAGTCCGTTTTCCTGGGGACAGTCATCCACCACCCAAAGCCTCTTGCCAACATGAGGATTTGCCCTGAGTGAAGACAGCCAAGAGCTCTCTGCATCCCTCCCTGTATCAACTGCAGCCATTCCAGGTAACTCCATTCAGCTTGGGAACGTACCTTTGCCTGGAAGCTAAACTAGATGAGGGGTTTTCCAAGCCCACAAAGAAGGAATTGCACCCCTAACCAGATGCTTTTTCATAATCCATGCCACACATAGACCAAGCAAAATCCTTTGCTGACATATACCAGTGCAGCTCTGGTGAAAGCCAAGAAGCTGTACTCATTTATCTCAGTGGAGGGATCTGGCCCTGGAGGCTCCATCTACTCTGCATGTGAAAGTAGTAAGAGACATCAGGGCCCCAGCAAATCCTACTGCAAAGCAGGGTCTGGCAGTGTAGGTACCAGCTGCAGTGCCCCCATGCAAAGACACATGGTCACAAAAAACACAACATATTCTGTTCCTTACGAGCAGTGAACAAAACCAAATCATCCAGAACATTTGGAGGAAGATAGGGAGGGAGGGAGGGGAGGGCAAAAAGGAGCCTACGTCTCCAACAGCCTTTGTTAATTCCCAGCACTGGCCTGAATATAAACAGATGGAATATCCATCAACTCCAGTCGTCTTTTCTTTTCTTTCAACTTTTTTCTAGTTCTCGCCTCCCTGCCCCCTTCCACCCCTAACACTCTTTCTTCTGGCTTTTGTTTGGCCTTTTAAAGAACCCCGAGGTAATGAGGCCTGCCCCAACTCCCAAGCACATCTGTGAAGTCCATAAAAGGCCCCTTTTTCACTTCAATATTCATAGCCGCGTGCTTGCGGCAGGCGCAGGATCCAGTGGAGGGCCGCACGAGAGGGACCGCAGGGGCTTGCTGGCTCCTCTACTTGAATTGAAACGATGTAGTTAGAGAGGCATCAATAGTGCTCCCAAAACTGGGAAGCAAAGGGAGACCAGCTGGGATAAAGGGGGAATAAAGAGGCAGGGAGAAGAAAAGGTCTGCTCGCTTTCTCTGGAGCTTTCCCCTTTTTTTGCTGCTTTCTTCCTTTCTCAGCTTCATCTCTCCAGTTCCCTTCAAATAACTGTTCACAGACATGGGGAAGTTGATGGAGCAGTGCAAGCATGTCTGACTCAAGGGTCTAAGCTGCACAGGAGAAGGGAGCATAAGTATCCAGGATGCTAGAAGCCTGCTGCCATTAAGGATGGAGATCTGATTCTTTGATAACTGCCTTGACTCACAACTCGGAGAAGCAGGAAAACCCAAAACAGATTACCTGGCCTGCAGTGTATAACGCCAGGCCCTTTATCCAGGCAGGAAGGACTAATGGGTATATGGTTCCTAGGGTTGAAAAGTCAGTAGGTGACTGTCCAAAGGGCACAATTAAATGTACATGTCCAGCTTGGTACTCTGTGTTTTGTTTCAGCACTGCTCCTAGCAGAGGTACTTAGCGCTTGCCTGGGCCAGCAATACAGCCTGGCCCCCAGTCAGCATACAGCCTTCCTCCCCAGAGCTCAGCTTGAGTCCCTGACTCTCACCCATTAAGCTCATGCCATGCCTTGACCAGGTTGAAGCTCCAGCTAGAGGCCAAAGACATGCAAGGAAGTCCTGGCGATGCCCAGCTTGCTGTAATTCCACCTTCTGTGCTCCAGCCATGCCTGTGTTCTCTCAGCAGCAAGCATACATAACATCACAGCCACTATAGTAAGCAGGTGAACCTCCAGGAGCCTTACACCAGCTGGCTGCCTCATTCTGAGCACAATACAACCCCTAACCACTCCCCACATGTGTAACAACCACCCTCTGAGGGTGTCTGGAGGTACACATACTGTAATAGAAGACACTGTACTATTCAAACACCTTTGTAAAAATAGCACTCAGAGCCACTTTGGGGGCTGGACCTGATGATCTCTTGAGGTCCCTTCCAACCCCTACAATTCTATGATCCTCAGGAGAGGAGCTCAGAACTGACCCCAGACAGATGATCGGCATCTCTGGGCAGTTTTTTCCTTATACCTCAGTTCTCATCTTGAGAAACATGTGATCTTCTGGTCCAGCCCCAATCCCACATCCTTAACATATCCCAGTACTTTTTGCTTAGCGATGTTCTCCAAGCTGACTGAGCAAGCAGCACCATAGGGTGATAGATGAGCAAAAGCTACCTTCCTCCAGCTCTGGGCTGGAACCTGCTTGGTGTAATGTGTTCATCAGCATGTCACATATGCACAGACATGCCATCTCAGATGTCTAGCATCCTAGTGAGGCACACAAATCCAGGTCTCACAGTTCCTTGTCTGTGACAACCTCTGCTCCCCCTGGCTATGTCCCAGCATGGCTCTGCTCGTGTACTTGAAGTACTGCCACCCCTTCTGTTCCAGTTCTGGGCCCCACATGTTCTGCCAGCACATCTCAATCTTGGCCGATAGCTGCCTTGCTATTCTTACCCTGGGGTCCCCGCACAGCTCTATCATTGCTCCTCCATCCCAAACTGCAACACCCCCTTTTATTTTTATCCTAAATGCCAACAGCCATATAGTTCTGCCAACAGCCCTTAATCTTGTCCTGTAGTTCCACTGCCGTTCCAGCCCTGGGCCTCCCTGGCTGGATACATCAAGTGAAAGACCTTTCAATATAAGACTCTTTCAGGAAAGATAAACAAATTTAACCTCATAAACCTTTCCCAATCCTGAAAAACCAGCCCGTGAGAATGAGGCACCAGAGACCACTTAACCACACATGAGAAACACATTCCTCCTGCTGTTTGCAAGCCCTGCTTCATTTATCTGAGTGTCAGGCCGACTGCCTGAAGCCAAGAGGTGTGAGTGAGAGCGGGCACGAGCAACCACTTTGTTTCCTTTTCCTTTGGCCTTCTACTGTGTCTGTGAAAACAGAGGGATGCAGCAGAAGTCATTAAGGCAGTTGTCCTTGGAGAACGTCTAAATGTCTAATCCTTTTGCCCCCCTTCTGTTTCCTTTTCCTTTCCTGTGTCCTTATGCTTTTTTATTTACATATATACATGTGCTATTACATTTACACATGTGTATGTATACACACATCTTGCTTCACTGCTACTTCCAGTCGCTCTCCTGCTCTCTCCACCCAACTTCTACCAGCTCCTCTGCCTTTCTCTCCACATTAACCCTTCCCCTGCCTACTTTTTCTCCTAACAAACACTCACAGCTTTACATTCATTTCAGCCCACGGAGTAAACACCGAAGTACATGAGCGTAAAGAGCTCTGGGAGAAAAGGACCTGCAAGCAGAGCATGTCCCACATCAAGCTGGCCAACAGCAACTCTGGCTGCCGCTGAAAACATGGTGAGAAGCTGGGCTGTGACATTCGCCTGCAATTGAACCCCTCTGCTTGTCTCTGCTGCTCTCTGCTAGCCGAGCCCGGAGAAGAAAGAGAAGAAAGAAAAGTGTAGGGAGGAGAGAATGCAAGTGACAGAAAGAAGGATTGAATGAAGGAGTGAAAAGAAAGAAAGATATCCCTGCGCCGCTCGGTCCTTTATCAGCCCTGTCATCTGGTGCAGGGCCCTGTTCGCATTGTCTCACCTTGGACAAAACAAAAAGGCAGTTTTTTTTTGTGCAGATTCCTTTAGAGCTGCCAGAGCCAGCACCTTAGGGGGTCGCTAAGGGCTGAATGTGCAGCTGACAGCCCCGCGCGGCCCGATGTGATATCAATAAACTCCGACACGTCAACTCTTCAGCACAGCTCATGTGGAAGGTACGGCTTGAATATTAAAACCTCCAGCGGCCGGGGAATAAGCTCGGGCTGGAGAGGAGGGGGAGGAGGAGGCTGAGAGAGAGACGAGGTCGGTGAGTGAGGGGGCTGCGCTAGCACAAGCTAGGGGCAAGGCAACCAAAAGAGACACCATTACAGACCTGCTACCTGCTGTCTCAGTAACTGTTCAGTGTCTTCTTTGCTTTTATTCTTGACCACTAGCAAGGACAAGAGGCATACAGGCTTCTATGACAGCTTCCACTACAGGCCCCAGGACAAGAGGCATACAGGCTTCTATGACAGCTTCCACTACAGGCCCCAGGACAAGAGGCATACAGGCTTCTATGACAGCTTCCACTACAGGCCCCAGGACAAGAGGCATACAGGCTTCTATGACAGCTTCCACTACAGGCCCCAGGACAGGGATTCTCCTTGAGAACCGAACTTGGCCAGAGCCCAGCAGCCAAACCAGAACCTGTGCTCGCCTGCTCCATATTGCATCCTGCCTCCTGCTTGGCAGGCATCAGCTTCAGGGCAGGCGTAGCTTATGCACAAGAGAGCAAATGAACCACCTCTTCTCACACTGCTGCTTATTGTGTGATGGTGCTCAAAGGTATCCATCAACAACACAGCCTCAGCTGTGCTGCCAGCAAAACTTCCAGTCCAGAGTGATAAGCCAGGCAAGAGAAGCACCTGTTCGCTCATGAGACCCTGAAGCCCAGTAGCTATTCTTTTGCCACTTCTGACACAAGATTATTTCTCAGAAGAGTAGACACAGCATTGAGACAGAAATACAGTTGCTTTTTCATGTTGTTACCACCAGCTACAAACACATTTTCCTTTGCTGACAGTGTCCATCACTAGGTTCCAGAGTGAACATACCCATCTGAAATAAAAGGCATCTCACTCCACAGGAGCTGAACTGCGTTAAGCTCAGAGCCAAGTTAGGCTCTCTAAAGACTACATAATGTCCACAGCCTCCATTTCCATTCTGGTCACACCCTGAAGTTTTATTTTTGCAGTGAAGGTTAGAACACATAGTACCCAAATGAAATACTTGGAGCCTCAGACTCCAGTTCCTCTAAAGGGGTGGGAGAAGGCCAGTGCCCAGAGCAGAACTATGCTGAGCACATCCTCAGCCTCGCTAAAGGCAGGACACAACTGTCCCAAAAGGCCTAGATCAAGGCAGAAGTTTCAAAGTCTCCACCCACATAGAGGAGTTTTTCCAGGAGGTAGATACCTGTATATGCAGAATATTCTGTGGGGTTTTTTTCTGCCAAGTGTTTCTCAGGATACATGATTCCATTCTTTAGGTATTTTAACATGAAACAAGGGATCTTTCAGGAGCTTGTGATGATCTCTTTTCCTCTTGGATTGTGATCCTATGAGGCAACTGTGCCCTGACAGACACACAGCAGAAGCTGAAGCCTTTCACCACTACTTCTGGCTTAGGAATTCAAGAAGAGAAGAAAAAGCTTTTCCCACCATTAAAGCAGAAGGATGTGCACAGCAGAGCTCTGCTCTTAGCAGACAGAGTGAGCACACACTGAATAATGTTGAAGCCTGTCAGTCACAGCCATGAACAGGGATTTCTGCCACGAGATCTATTTTAGTTTAGAACTGTGCAACTCCTGAGTTTTCCAGTCAAATTCCCCAAACACAGGGAGTTGAGAGTGTTTCAGGATAGCTTCCAATACTTTGCTTGATAGGGCTATTGGATTTTTTTTTAAAACTAAATAAAATATTTTAATTTAAGGTAGTAGAAACATTTTCAGCTCACCTGAAATGAAAAGATCTTTCTTTGTTTCCAAATTATTAGGGTTTGTTTTTTTTCATTAAGAAGTGGTTTTGTTTCAATGATATGAGAAGGCATTGAAAAAGCTCTTGTTTTGGTCTTTTATTATCATTCCCCTCCCACATGTGGCAAATTACTCTAGGATCTTTGCAGAGACCTCTGGTCTTGGTTTAATTCAGTTTTTACCACGTGCCCTTTGCCAGTCACAGAAATCAAGAGAGCCAAGAGTTGGCACTGTGTTGTTCAGAGATGTGATGCCTCTAAGGTTGAGCTGTGGGTTCCTCTGTGACCACTGCTGTGTAAAAGAGATGATTTGTGTGCCTGGCTCTGGGACCTGCACAGACACACGCAGCATCCCATGGCACGAGCTGATTTCTGACTGTCAAGCCAGCAAGGTGGTGAGCATCTCCCACAAGCTACACATAAGACTGGCACTGGGAGTTAACTGAACCAGATTCTGAACAAAACAGCAAATGAAACAGGTACCAACAACTCCAACTAAACAAAAAAATGAAGTCAGAAAGCCAAAGAAACCTGTTGAAAAATCAAGCAGGGAAGTGTTTCAAGAAGAAAATTCTCACCCTCAGCTTGAGCAGACAGAACAAGTGCACAGTGTCACAGGAAAAATATTTTTCCAGCTCCTGATGAGCCCACATGAGAATTGTTCACCCTTCAAGGGGCCCTGTAATATGTAAGTTAGTTCCACGCCATGTAGAGTTTTGAAAGCTGAGCACTGACCATGCAAAAGCTTAACCACCCCTTTCATCCACCCCTTCTTCCCAACCAAATTTTACAGACCAGGGAAAATTAGCTGGAATGTTTAATGAACCTTTTGATATTCATACTTCTTCAGCTGGTAAATAATTTCATTCTGCACGCTGAGGACATTCAGGGTGCAAGCATGGAGAGTTTTCCTCTTGGGATGGGGTAAGTTGGCTTAGCTAAATTAAGAAATTACCTCCCCCTGAAATTTGAAACACTTCAAAAATGCAGTTGTTTGAATTGTCCAGATTCTCTGTTTCAGAGTGTGAAACAGTATTAACTGCTATTTGTATTGCTGTAGTTCCTACAGCCCATAACTAGGGTTGGGCAGGGGGTTGCACTGTTCCAAAGAAAACATGGAGAAATTATGGCAGGAGGGCAAGATGAGGGAAACTAGATGGTGGAAATTCATTTTTACATGTCTGCATCAATACTGGAAGTGAAATTTAGATATCCTGATGCCCTAGAAGCTGCTGGGTCCACTGGCTGATCCTTTCTAGATTATAAAGCCCCCCCCAAAATGATTCTTTGCAGGTACAATGCATAAGTCCTGTATCAAACTCCTGGTTAGGTGAAAGCATACCTTTCTTGCAAGGCATCACTCTGCTGAGCATCACCTGCAGCTCTAACACATTACTCAACTAATTGATTAGCCTGCCCTTCTAACTTCAAGACTTTCCTTCCTTGCCTAAAGTTTCCCATTTCATGCTTCAAAAATCCCAGCTCTTGGGTTGGATCATTTAGCTGGACAACCCCAGAGCTGTTAGCAGCAGTAGCAAGGTGGATCCCTCTACTAGCAGCAAGGAGAAGACGATATCTAGCAAATCCAACAGGTAGGGAAAGGTTTGAAATCAGAGGTGCCCTTTGAAAACAAGGGGGTGTATTTGTTTTAATGAGTATTTCCTGAGCAGCAGGACAGACAAGCCAAGATCAGATCAACTCCACAATATAGAATTAACTACGCAGAAGGATGGTCAGAAGAGTTAAGCAACACATCTACACTTGAAGCCTCAGCAAAACACATGCCAGAGAGCTGGATGGTGCTCCCTGGATATTCATTTTAAGCCTGGGTGTGTTGTGGGGGAGAAACCCCACCGGGATATTCAAGCTTTGGGCTCGGATTGGCGGCAGCGGGAGCCAAGCCCCGTTCTGGGAATGGCAGGGCTGCCCCAGGTCACGTAGCCACCGTTCCACTCCCCACTGCGAGGGGCCCCAGCACTGGATATTTGCAACCGGCTTTAGCGTCACAGTGGGAGCTGGAGAGGACTTACCAGCCCTTTGTGATGGATACGCTTTTCGGTCCAATGCTGCCAGCGCTATCGCTATTAGAAATGCCACCAGAATACAGGAGAGATTTTCCACTCCCTTCTCATCCATTATCTTATCTGTCTGCATTGTCCCCTGTTTGGTATTGGGCTTGGGGACAGCTGACACGCAGAGACACAACTCAAGAAGTTCCAAGCAAGCCTTGAACCTCGTCGCACGGGCCACGGCTGGGGCTTTTCAAGGCGTGCTTTGCACACTGTGTCTCTGCGATCTGCCCAAGATGCTGATATTTCTGGGAAAAACCTTTTCAAGTGTGGCACACGCCCCACACCTACTTAGTATTAGGTGGAGGCACCCATCTCAAACCAGCAGAGATTGAGCACTCCCTTTGTACCTACAAACAACCTTCCCCTCGCATTGATTATTAAAGATAATGCTGACTCCATGGGAGCTTTGTCGCTGTAGCTGCTGCACTGAGCCATGAAAACACATGGTAGTACCTGGTCCGTGAGCAAATACCAGCAAAATCCAGCACATATACATATTGACAGCTGGGTCAAAAACATTCCCACTCTGTTTTAGTTCAGTTCGTAACAACCATCCACAGCCAGGCTTAGAAAACCTGTAGGCACAGCTCAGATTTTTCAATCTAACATTCATGTTCATTTATATTTTCACACAGTTTCACTTGGATCCAGACAATTCACAGAGGACAGAGAATTTATCTCCCAAAACCTGAAGTTTCCATCAAAAGAGTACAAACTTAGACATGCATTTTTAATATTAAAAAAGTAGCAGCACTTATAAAAATAAGAATTTTTATGCACATATTTAGATTTAAAAATCTATTCTTGGTCCTTAGCATTGCTACATTACAATAACTCCCTATAATATAACAATTTCCACAAAACCTAGCTTACTTTCTTTACTATTCTATTCACTCAGACTTCAAAGTTTTTGTTGATGGTACTCAAGATATTTCCCAAACCTGCACAATGTCACCCTCTGCTGACGCATTCAAATAGAAGATTTTATAACAAAAGAGATAAATGGTCAATTTAATCCAGTATCCTGCCCCTGACCGCTCCCAATGCTGGATACTTCCCCATGGAGCCATAGGCTACTCTGTAATTAGCTCCTGCATCATTACTTCTGTTGAGTGAAGGGTAACCTTCCCAGCACCAATTAATTCATGTCTGATGTGCAGAAACCTGGATGCTTTTTTCCATTAAATAGAGCTATTTGGTACGTAAAGATCAAACTGGGGTAATACCCCACAGTTCAGCTGCTATCTGGGACAAGCCTGAAAACCTGGGCTGGAAAAAATATCCTGAGAACCAAAGAGAAACCAACATTTGAAAGATTATTTAGAGATTAAAAAAAGGGGGGAACAAATCCCACAAACTTGCCAGCAAAATTCAGCTGTGAAAACTGAAAGTCTGAGAGAAGTTAGAGGCTGTCTCAATAAGGCTATGATTAATGATCCTTCACTAGAAAAGATGTTAAATTAATGAGACAAGGGCCTGAGTCCCCTCCCCAATCTTCACCCTCCTTGGCTAGCTATGCAGAGGTGCTCACTTAATTGTTTCAACAGTTTCTGTTTTAAAAAAGCACTGATTTAGCACAGGTCTCTTCGCACTTTCTAAGCCCTGCTCCATAAACTTTAATTCCAGGTGGAAATCACACTCAAATGCTTTCATCTGGTACTTCCTGGGTCCAAACAGCCAGGTAAATTTAACTAGTGTGATACAGGTGTCTTACTAGCACAGGGACACACCTAAATAAAACATGGTAAAGGCTAGAAAACTATATACTGATAATATACAGATCTTCTTACATGTTTACATAGGCTCTGTGCAGTACCTAAAGATCTGGGCAAACACAAGGAACAGAAACAGGGCTGGGTTAAGTAACAAAAAGGATAAATATAAATGACAGCTATGTGAATGAAACCATGCCTCTGAGGTTCTTTGTGACTTCCAAGTGCCATTGACAGAGGTGTTTATGGCACTCATCTTGTGTCCTGCTGTAGTGTTGAGCCAGTGGGCTCTGTGTTGATGCCTTGTAACAGAGAAGTGGGATTTAGCCTAATAAATGTTGTGGAGTTAGAAAGCCTTGCTGCAAGGTAGCTATCACTTATCAGGTGTGCAGTGAACGTAGGCAGAAACAGATGCAGGGGACTACATGCCTAGTGGGTTGATAAATGATGGGTGAGTTTGCTTCTTAACCTAAAAATTGTCGCTAGATGGAGGAGAGTGAAAGCAGGAATGACTGAAGGCAAGGAGAGTACTTTCATCAGTACACTAGTACCTCAAAATAAAACAGGAGGAGGAAAAAAATAAAGGGAGGAATAAAAGAAAAAGAGAGAGGTCTAAGTCCCTGAGAATGAGATCACCTGTCACCACAAGCCAGCAGAGCTGTTGGGAAAGAAATAAATGGTCTGGATTGTCTGCAAGGGTGGCTACAAGTCAGCAACACTGATCTGCACAACCATCTGGATGAAGCCTTGTTTATGGGCAGCCCCTTCCCTTGGTGCAAAGTGCCTCCTATGGCTCTTCCTGCCCATCCTTGCTCTCTCCTTTCCCTAAGTCAGACATAATGAAGTTACAGAGCTCCCTAAGAAGACAAGGGGATAGGGTTGGTTTTTTTTTCCTAACCCTTCAGCTTCCTCTGAAACAAACCCAACAACAACTCAGCTGATCTTCCCCTATTATTTTTGTTGGAGAGGCTCCTCCAGCCCCTCCCTCCCTATGGATCTGCTGCTAATAAGAGTCATGTAAGTTTGTTGTACACCTGCCAAATTTTGGGGTGGATTCAGGAGCCAGATCGCATGGTTCTTGTTTTTCCTAAATGAGAGAGCCTTCAAAGGCAGGCAGGAGTGCTGCAGTACCTGAATGCTGAGAATGGGAAATACAGCAGCAACTGCCCTGCACTCCACCACCATGGTGAAAGAGGGAATAAAAGGGATAGAGAAGGATGGAAGAGCACAGGAGTGTTAGCACTTAACAAGGAATGCCCTTGGAGAGCATTAAAGAGCAAACCTAGTCCCTGTGGCAACATGTTCTGGGGACAGAAGCAGAACCTAATGCAGTATTTGCTGTGCACTGCTGTTACTGCAAAGCACAGGCACTCAGGCTGTGGTAGGGCCCAGGGCTATACAGATACATGAGCACAGCACCACATGGAGGGAAGGAAAGGCCAGAAAGGGCTAAACCAACACACCAGCAAACTCAGACACCTTAGGGAAACTCTGCCCAGAGGCAAACAGCAATTTCAGCACAGACCACAAGAAGGGCTCTGACCTTACCGGAGCTGCAGCAGGTCACTCAGTCCCTGCAGGCTGCTGCAGTAGCACAATGCTGCATCTGGCTGGCTGTCCTGGCCACTGGACCACACCACTCTGTGTGGGCTGACCACAGCAAGGCTGTTCCCATGACTCACACCACCACAGCCACCCTGACTAACTACCCACAGCAGAGCTACCCTGGCTGGATGCCCACCCATATTAAGCCTGTCTTGACTGGTTATTGACTCTGTCTGCACCCAACTAACTGCCTGAGTAACCACCAGCATACTACCACCAACCTTCATCAGCCCTCAACTGGGCAACGGCTGCCTCTTGTACCCAGCCCAGACCTCCTCAGGTGAGGGGGTTGTGCTCCCATTGGCTCCCTGCCCTGCAGACCCACCCCTCTGCAGGTATCCCAGCCAAGCAGTGCTGTGGAGACACCTGGGAGTGATGGAAAGTGCTAGAAGTGGGAGGTGCCCCATCATTGCCTCAGGGGCTTGTGGCCTTGCTGTCAGGTGCTTGATGCCCGTGGTGGCCTGGAGAAGGGCTGAGGGGGTAGAAGAAACTCTATTTTCCTGTGGCTGAAAGAAGGCAGGGCCCTGCCTTAGCTTCTCTCCAGCCTAAAGGCAGAAAGGGTCTGGGAGCACCTGGGGCACCCATTAGCTGTGAGAGAGTGAAGGGTGGCTGCACACACAGCGCCCTCAGCCTGCGTGAACAGCAGAAGGGCCACAGCATATCAGTTGTACCCGTGTAATATCTTCACACAACTTTGACTCATGTGCATAAAGTGTGGCCTTTGGGCTCCTGCTCACGTTGCAGTGGGATCAGGGGGTGGAAACAGGCATGGGACATGGACACGGACATGGACAGGCAGCCCTGAGCTGCTGCCGGCCTGAGCCAGGGCACAACAGATAAAAAAGCAGGGGGAAAGGCAGTTTAAAGGATTTATCTCTGAAATTTGGAAAATGGTTCATAAGGGGTGAAAGAAACAGGAGAGGAGAGGTTGGGAAGGGGGTGGTGATTCAGGGAGCAAGGACAGGCAGCTATAATCAGGGTAGATTACATAGGTCCTTCTGCAGAAAGAGCAGGATTTGGCTGTCTCCCTGAAGAGAGAGATGCTCACACGAGGGTTCAAGGAGAAGATGGATTTTAGCAGTATAACTTCAAATAACCAAGAAGCCAGGGAGAAAGAAACTCAACAGCAAGAAAAAGAAGACTTAGTAGGTCATCTGCACGCGTCAGTCAGCACAAGGCTGTTCTTGCCAGTAGGAATTTTTCCTCCCAAAGTCGATAGTTCAGTTTAAGTCCCAGCACTTTTCTCCAGTGTCCAAATGCCACAAGAGAGGGAAATCCAGGCAGTCCAGCTTCACTAACAGCTAAGTCCTAAAATCTTTCTTCTTTTTTTTTTTTTTTCCTTTTTTCCCCTGTCCCTATTTCTTTTGATTCAGACAAAACTCCCTCTGAAGTTGAGAGGACCGAATACGAGGGCATTTACTCAAAGCTCAATTCAGATGTCACTGGGGGTAAATCTCCATAATGCCAGCTGGCGCTTGCTTGAGTGAGCAGTCATTACTCTCTAAGTCGGCCGGCCGGTTAAACCTGGACTGGGCCTGCTGGAGATGTAAAGGAGCAAGCCTGATATTGAGAAAAACGGGGTTCAGACCATCATAGGCTTTTATTTAATCAAAGACAAACTATTCAACGTCTGTGCTTTGCAAGCACAGTCCCCAGTCTCCATAAATTGTACCAACTAAGAGAACTCAGTTCATGTCACAGCATCCTGATCTGGTCCATTGAGTTGTCCACAGATAGCTTTAATTGTAATTTACAGAAGCTGAGTGGCTAATAGCAGACTGTTTTAAAAATCACAGGCTCTCTTGAAACTTGCAGTCTGCTGGTTTAGAATGGTTAAAAATAAGTCTCACAGGCTGCTAGGAACTGAGTGAGATGTCCTTGATCTTTATTTTTTTCCCCCTGGTTTTTTTTTCTCCACTCTGCAGGAAGGACCTCGTGGTTATTTCTTCCAGCTTAAGCTGGCACAGGACACGTTAAACCAGGACAAAGCCAAAAAAACCCAAACTGAAACCCTTGATGGTAGGAGGGGGGAAAAGTTAGTGAAAACTCAATGAAGGCAACAGCCGTTTCTTCCCGCCTCAGGTCTGATTCAATCAGGTCTTTCAAAAGAAACTCCTGTCACCACAAACTGCCTTTTCATGCCAGATTCCTCCAGCTCCCCCTCTCTGCCCCATCCCAGCGACTTCCAACAGCACCGATCAATCTCCAAGCGACACCCTGCTCTCTCCCCCTCCTTCCCTGCTCCCAGCTGCCTCCAGCCACCGCCGTTCCCAAGCAAAAAGCAGCTTCACCCAGGAAGGTGGTGGAAAAAATGTGGACAAATTTCTGATTTGCAACACTCTGGGAATGGGTTTATTGCCATTGTTTGAGTGCAAATGTATAAATAAAGCAAAACGAAGATTCCAGGGTGAGGCCGATGAAAAGCAGAAAACAAGAAATTTTATGGCCATAAGTGGCGTGGGCTAATGGTGATTTTTGAGGCACTGGACCATGGTAGTTACTTAGCTAAATGATTGCTGTGAAACCGGGCAAGAGGCTTATTTCTTAATTACTGTTACATATTATGTCAAGCTGACACTTCAAGGCGTGCTCGGGCACTGATAAAGTTAGCCAAAAAAACCCCACCCCAACAAACCCCAAGCACAACACCCTTGCCATTCTGAGAGGCTGTTTTTAAAGCTTGGGGATCACAGCTGGCGCTGGGAAAAGGCATGCCTGGCTCTCCAAAAAGGGGTGCAGTGGGCTCATGCTCTCCTTACCTCTAGATCCATAGGATAGGAGCGGATAAATCTCTGGGAACCTGGCAGCATTTCAGCTGGCTGAGCAGGAAAGATATAGCAGGGCTGGAAGGAGCCAAGAGGAGCAGTGGCACTAAGGACAGGGGAAGGGGACAGTCCCTGCTGCCTGGACATTCAGAAAAAGCAAGACACAGATTTTTTTCCTTCCCACACGGAGCCAGCCCACCGTTTTCAGACCCCAGGCACTAAAACAGACAGCACAATCCAGCCCCAAGGAGGGACACACGTGGGATGGACCACGGAGAATGGCACAGCAGCGTGTCATCCCCGGCTCCGTGCAGCCCCTCTGATTTCTAGAGCTCACAGATCTGACTCGGTTTATGCACAAAGCTCTCCAGAGTCCTGCCAGGACTCCAACCCCCTCTTTCCTCTGCGGGTCCTGATATTTCAAATCACTTTCCCCCGGGGCCACCCCTGTGCCCCGAGAGCTGTCCCTGACAACTGCTTCTCTCTTGATCGCTTTGCCCCGATGTAACGTCGTGGGTAACGTGGGGCACGAGCAATCGAGCTGCTAATTCCCTACTCCCAGATCTATCTAGCTATCATCAATTTAATTATACATATGCTTTCATCATGTATAGCCCATACATAAAAATCCCCCTTGGAGATAGCTCGGTTTCTTATGCATCCCATAAGCTTACAGTCCCACAGGCTGCAGTTCTGTTACTTTTAAAGTAAATATATAAGTATAGACACCATCCCTTGCTCTTTGCCAGGTACAGCAGGAGCTGTACAAATCCTGAACAAAAGCACAGTCTCTGCATTAAAATCTTATAACCTGAGCCCATGGTTTTGTCGGTGTATTTTCCTCCCAGTCTAAACCAGTGTGCTCCAGGAGAAGAGAGAGAAATTGCACATTTGCAATGCCTCAAGAGTATCGTCTCGCCACTGGCATGAGTTGGATATGAAAAATAAAAAACAGTGGAGAATATTGAGCTAGGAGAGATGGACAGAGCAGCATCAGAGTCCTATGTGATCCCTGGCTTTAATTTGATTTAATCGGCCAAATCAACACCTCTATTTCCACATGACCCTTCAATTTGTGGCATGCAAAAACCAGATACTGGATTTGCAGCTAGGTCAGTTTTAGCCTACGTGAACTGATTATCACTTACATTTCAAAATAAAGCCCAAGAAAGCTCGCTGTGCAGGAATGCTAATGGCAAATTGCATTCACAGGTTATTTAATAGCCCAAACCACACAACTGCAACAAGTAAACTCATCCTGAGGTGTTTAACTTATACATTGTGAGTAGAAAATTCTTCTCCAAGAATGGAAAATGACAAGTCCTCACTGAGGCTCCTTCTCAGGCTGAGAAATTTCGTTCCCTTGGAATTAGTTTCTGTCCTGAAAACTCCTCTGAACAAATGTAATTGTTTGTAAATCGGGGGGTTTGCTTCGCAGCTAGCTGGCCGTGCTCCGAAAATGCATTGGTCACCCATGGATGTTGCAGAACAAGTAAGGGCACTCTTTCAAAACTTCAGGAAAAGGAAAAAAGAAAAAGGAAAAAAATAAAGAATACAAAAAAGAGGCTGCTTTTTTTTTTTTTCTTTTCCTTTCAGCTCTTTGGAACAATTTGCCTTCAAGAGCCCTGGACTTGCTCCAGTATTTTTGAGGTAGGAAACATGCAGAGGTTTAATTCTTTATTGACTGCATCAGGTTCAGGTTACATGTTGGGTTATAAAATTATAAACAAATGGACGGCATTTACATTTCTGAAGTGTTTCCAGTCCCCTCACCCTCTTGCCCCTCAAAGGTACATCAGAAGCAGTGCCGCCTGGGTAAAGGGAGCCAGGTGGCTTCCCCGATAAACAAGACATCCTTTCTACCCTCTTCCTACCAATGGACCGCTCTCTCCCTCAGGTCCCTGGCTCAAGTCCAAGCTAAAGCCCTACGTGCACCGAGTAAGTCAGTCTCAGGTGAGCCCTGAGGAAATCAGACTTGTATCCCAAACCCAGAGGTCTGAGCAATTATAATTCTGCACTCTGGTAGTGTGGAGAATAAGCTGTAAGTCGCCTGGTTTTGTGAGCAGGTCACCCCTAATGGGGATCAAAGAGAAGGAGTCAAAGGGATGGGACAGGAATATGCCTGTCAACTTTCACCGCAGCTCCCCCTGCATTTTCGGGGGGGGATTTGGATCAGCTTGGTGAACAGCCCCAGAGGTGTTTTCTCTCTCCATTGCAAGAACTGCCATCACTTGCTCTGCTGTCCTATTTGTGACTGGGAAGTGAGGAAATGGGAACTGGAAAGTCGCACAAATCTAATGGAGGCTTCTGGTTCCCGGAGAGAGGAGGGACAAAGTGACACCGGCGCCAACCATGTCACTTTTTGTTCTAACACATTTCCAGTAGACAGTCCTGCCCAACCCTCCAAGCCCCCCGCAAAGATCAGAGGCTTGAACAGCAAGAACACGCAGGCAACTGGAGGGAACGCTGGAATCAAAGGCAGCCAAGCCCCAGACAAATCACCCACAGCCCGAGTTTTCCCCTGGTAGCACCATCAGCAGTCAGAAGTACAGCACTTCTCACAACAGTGTATAACCTTGATCATGAAACGGTAACAATGCTGCTTCACAATTAAAATCAATGTGCTCCTTGCACATGCCAAGGCAGCTGTAGCAAGAGCTCGTTTGAAGATGCTGGCTGACACATAGCTAGCGCAAGAAGCACGAGAAGGAGGCTGGCAAGCCTGCAAGAGGAGCCCCCTGCAAGAGGAGCCCCCTGCAAGAGGAGCCCCCTGCAAGAGGGTAGCTTTCCATGAGGCAGACTCTTAAATACCTGAAAGGGCAACAGGGACTGATGATAAATTAAGAGCAATCTCCTTGGAGCCTTGACAGGTACAGCATCTTCGCTATTTTTGAGGCATGGTGAAGAAGTGCTAGTCCAGAGTAGGTTCACTTTCTCCTTCTGAATTATTAAGAGCAGCTCTGCGCTTGGATGTTTCTTAGACATCCTCCAGCTTCAGGAGACTTTTAGCTAAGAGCAGTGATAAGTGGTTTCATTGCAAGAATGAGACGGCTTGGTGATTTTCACTGAATGAATGCACCGAAGGAGACTACCCTTGGTCAGACAAGATAGAAGAGGAATGGCCACAGAGAGGTGAAGCAGCTCAGTCAAAGGCAAACCAACCCAGGTTTTGAAAGTCTTCAGAGCCACAGCTCAGTTCTGTATCCATTAGACAAAGCTGAGAGCACACACAGAGCTGGGCCAGGTTGCGTGTTTGCAGGCTGAGCTGGTGGTGTCGAAATAAAAATCAGATTTTGGGTTTTTTTTTCAAAAATCAGTATCTAGATTTAACATACAAAGTTCCTTATTTGGTGCAAGCTAAAGTAGGTCTGCTAGATTCACTGGTTTATGACAGAAGCTCTCCCTTAAACCTGGCATGTGAACACAACACTGCTACAACAAGCATACAAGGAGAACCTGCACCCTGGAGAATGCTTATTGCTAACTGACCTATCCATCCCTTTTTCAGCTGTTGGCTTTTATGGGAGGTGGTAGTGGAAGTATCTTCTTAACCATCTCTGTGTTTCATCCCATGAGGCTACTCACATGTCCAAAGCTAAATATGCACATAAGTAATTACAGATTTGGGATGTGAGACAATAAGGACCAAATTTTCAGTGACTAAGCCCAGGCCTCCAAAACTGCATGCCTGAAATTGGGAGATGTGGTTAGGAACGATCACGTTTTCATATGCCCCAGAGCTCTGAAACACACATGAGTGTGTTTTGCATGCACCAACCTAAGTCCTGGGCAATGAAACCCAGACCAAAACTGAATGGAGATGGTGGGGGAGGGAAAGTAACCCAGCCCTTCTCTGATCCCAGCAAGGAATCTCCTATGAAATATCCCCTTGTATGTGAGGAACATATTTCTAGATCGATCCCCATGAGATTTCTTAGCTGTATTGCTAAAGAGCTCCCTCTCTAATTCTGAGCTCCCAATGGGACATCAAGTCCTATCTAGCCTGTGCTTTAATTTCCTTACCTATGAAATACCCATCATATTGCCCTTCTTCTGGGGTATGGTGACCCAAAAATCCAGCAACACACTGGTGAGTATATGACATTTGTGTTCCCAGATAGATTTTCCAGCTGGTCACATTTCACTGTGACCTTTTCAAACATTTTTCTTGCTGCTACAAAATATGAAATGCCTGTTACTGACTGGAATAAACCAACGAACATCTTTTCAGTGCTTGCTTGCAAATGGGAAAAAAAAAAAAACAACCCCCAAAAAAACCCACCCACAACATTCAGAAGAGATACAAACGCTCACAGGAGCCTTGAAATATATATTTTTTTGGTTAACTGTGATGTTGCCTGTAGCTCTATATGGCACTTTTAAAGCATCAAAGCTCAGATTTGTTATATTGAACCTGGAAAGCTTCAAAAAGTTTTTTGTAAATTAAAATTTAAAAAAAAAAAGAAAAGATACCAAACGCTGCTGTGAAGTGGTATTTTTCAGATGGGAATGTGCTTTGATTTCAGTGGTTAATGCAAATAATACTCTCTCCTCCTCCTCCTCCCTCCCTGCACCCCCAACAGAGTTTTCGGTGCTGCAGACAGAAGGTGGGGAAAAACAAATATGACATAAATTGTCTTGGTAAACAAGTAAATAGTGTCACTAAACTCTTCCCCCTATGACTCCTTGCTGGAACTTGGAATTAGTTTATGGCAGGGCTCTGTCAAAAGGCCCCCCTCCCTGGAAACAGAGGTGAGACCTCAAGAGCCATTGTCTCTTTAGTTAATTAATTAAGGTAATATTGAGTAGAGCTTTGCTTCTAAGTTCAAGGAACCCAGCTGGGGGCAGCAGCCTCTTGTTTGATGCCATGAATACGAAGGAATGAGCTCCGGGCCCTGCATTAAAATCCAAAAATCATTTAAAACATGCTGAGGAGGAGGGGATGGAGAGAAGGAGCTGGCGGAGGGAGCCTGTTTTACAGAGCTTTACAGCAGGGTCCAGCCTTCTTCAAACAACTCCGGGGGTCACTCAGCATCTTACACCACCGCCAGCTAAGTGGCAACCGGTTCCTCGGCTCATGGCTCTTGTCTTTCAAGCCTAAAGACAGGAGGAGACTGGTTTAAGTTTTGCAGAGCTGATTTCTTTCCCCCATACGGCTTCCTTTGGCTGGGGAATGCTTCTTACCGGTGCCTGGCCCAATCCCTATAAATGTCATATTGGTCAATTTTGCTTACATGGGGAATCCTCTCACAGACATGGGATGGGATGACTCATTTGGATAAAGTCGCCCACTAAACGTAAGCCTTTGCAGGCCTAAGCTGGAAATGTGTTTTATTTCCAAGCAGCATCTAGTTGTTTGCTCTGTGAGCTGATTTGCCTCTAAAGAAAAAGCCAAATATCCAGGTCCACGTTCAATCTTTGGGTAAAACTGCAGCTACTGTGGGAATTTTCCTGCATAAACCCACCAGGTTTGGAGGGGAAAAAAATACCCTGTGGATGGGGCTCTGCTTAGTAAATTCTTACACAAGGATCCATGCTTGGCTTTGCTGCTGATATACCATGTGAACCTGGGCAAGCTGCTTCACTTTGGTTATCCCCACCCTGGCTGTTTTCTACACGCACTGGCTGGTTCTGACTGTGCAACAATACACTGCCTGATACAAGGGCTGTGAATTTCAGTCCCAGCCCATAAAGCAAATAACATTCATCCATCCCATCCACTAAGCAAGGTGTGATGACCTACCTAGGTCCCTACCAGTCGGGGAAGGCAGCAGGCCTGCCAGCGGCCTAGCTCTCTTCACCGAAGACATAGGCCCTGACAATATCCTCGTGTTCCTGTGAGACAGGGAAAAGTTCCTCATGCTGAGAGGATTTTGATAATCACATTCTCAAAACACAGCGGCCTTGATGACAGGGGTACAGGCTGCCCTAAACCAAGAAGGAGTTATGGGAAGGCACTTAGGAGTAGCGGAACATGTTAAGAACCAGCCGTAATAAGATGGTCAAAACAGCCGGTGTGCAGATGCTTTTAGGCATCAAAGGTAAACTAACGATATTTAGCTATAAGATATGTTTATCAGAACTCCTTATAATCACTAACCAAGCAGTAGGGTGTGAACAGTGTGTGCAACCAATTAGCAGGTTTTTAGCTTGCCACCTTTGCAGTAACAAATGTCTCTAATCTGTGTGATTTCACCCAATAAACGGCTTCACCCAAAATTCATATCAAATTGTTGCCCATCACCGATCTCCTCACCTACAGGCTCCCCACGTGTAAACACGGATCTATTTCTAAATAAAACAGGAACAAACAAGCTGGTGGGTGCAGGATTTAATGCCTGGAGATTGCACAATCTTTGTGGCTGCAAACCTCTCTTTTTTTCCCCCTCATGCCCATATGCTGTGTATTAACGTCTGCCGCTGTGTTAAGTCTAATTTAGTTTGGTATCTTCTCAGGGGAGAGGTTGGCTCTCATCTGTACGTGGCTGCCTGAGCACCAGCACACCAGTGGCACCGTATAAATAACAGTGATCGTAAATAGCTGACAACACCTGCTGGGTTTGAATCGGCAACAAGTGATAATCCTGCGAGCAGCTAAATGGGACTTTGGGATTGCGGGTATTGGCCTGGTTAACTGGCTCCTTGGTTTGATTATGTGTTTGTGTTTTCCCATTCCCTTTTTTTAATTCTTTGCCTTTGAAATGCCTCAGGGAACCTCTATGGGAACAGGAATGACCCAAAATCTGTTGGTCTTTCATCACATCAGCTCCTCATCTGTTTCTTTTTTTCTCCTTTCCCCCGACCCTATTTGGAATGCTTTCGGGGAATTGTACCTTATGGAGACACCAAATGAAGATAATCAAAATATTCCCACACTTGATGTACTGCAACAGGTCCCCTGTCCTGCAAAATCCCGGGACCACCAGTATCTGTGTGAGCCAGCTTTACTCATATCAGTAACATCAAACGTGGATGTATTTGCTTGAAGGGTCAGAGGCTTAATTAATTCTAGCACGGGACCAAATTGTCGTGCTCCTCCAAAAACAAGAGCTTGGGATACAACACGGAGATGAGATGCCGTCACTGTGTGCACCATCCCTTTGTGAAAAGCATCAGCACCACCAAACCTCATCTGATGATGGGGATGCTTATCTGATGCTAAAGTCCTCTTTGGGTTTGCAAAGAGTTAAACAGCACCAAACCCACAAATGGGGTTCCTACAGCTCCTGAAGCTGTTTAAGCAGCTATTTCCCTGATTGGGAAATGCTTCTGGCTTGGTGGTTGAGGTTTGGTTTTTTTCTCAGTGTTTCTTCTCCCTGTTGCTGGTTTGGGTTGGGGTTTGGGTTGGTTTTTTTTTACATAAATTGGTTTTGCCCTTGTGGCTCTGCCTCCATTCAGGTCACCTCTCGAGGAGCACATGTCCTTTGGAAAGCACAAAGTACAGGTTAGGAGGGTCAGAAGTCACATAACCCCCTTGAGGGAAGTTTGGCTTTAGCCAGCCATGAAATAGCAACTCTTCCGCTGCAGAGGGGAAGGTGAGGCTGGCCAAAGCAGGGTGATTTTATTCTTATTATCATCTCTTGACCTTCCAACCCAGTGGCTCATTAAGGAGTGTGCAAACAGGCTCTGCAAGCACCAGACACCAGCTACACTGATCCATCATGTGAGTTATCAGAGCCCCAAAAACACCCTCGCAGCTGCTGCAGCAGCCGGGCAGAGATGCTCCCACTTCAGAGAGATCCCCTTGATGTGACACAGGGATGGAGGGGACCTGCAAACATCCAGGGCTGGGATGTGAAGGTGAGAATCGAGGCGTCTAGGTGGGCTGGAAAATCTCTGCCTCCGAGTTTACATCCTACCTGGGCTATTTGTCGCAGTCTGCACCCACACAAGTTATTTTGAGAGCCAAAGCAATGAAAGACCCTCTCCCTAATTTCCCCCCCCCCCATCCAAGCAACAACATATCCCAAGTTCCTAAAGCTAAAACACAATCAATTGCGTTTTAATTAACACACATATTAATACCCCATCTGCCCTTCCAAGGCTCTTAGAAACTTCTCTGGATTAACCTTAGGGAAGGTGGAACACACCTAAAAGAGCTGAAGGGGAGGAACTGGGTGCTTGTACAGCTCATCTCGATTTTATGGGACAAAACCAAAGCTGCTGGGCACTACCCAAATTTACCCAAACGCTGCTCAACCCCGTTCACTCAGCTGTGACACCAGTCTGGAGCAGGGAACGGTCGGTGATAGCGAAGGGACCCACAGCAGCATGTTTGGGACATTTCTGGGTACCCACAGCCAGATTTGCCATCCCTTGCCGTTGCTGGTGGAGGTGGGAGGGGGGATGCTCAGGGCATTTCTCTCCACCACCATGTCCTGACAGCACAAGGCCGATATCCCGGGGAAAAGAGGAAAAAAAATATATATATATATATATAAAATAAAATAAATCCATCAAAGCCTATTAGTTAAATTGCTCTGTGCAAACCTAATTGACCACGAGGGATCTCCTAGACAAGCAGGCCGTAAATCGCGATTTTAACAGCGGCAGGGGGAAGAAAAGGGGGGAAGAAGGAGGAGGAGGGAGAGAGGGAAGAAAGTTTGCGATTGCTGGGGATCATTTTAGGCGACTGCCTGGCTGGAGGCTGCGGAGAAAAGAGGCTGATCTGCAGCATATGGTGCAAAGAGCCAGTGCTGGGGGTGGAAGAATAAAAACCCCCGAAGGCCGCAGATCCTAAGGAGCTATTTATTCCTCCCCCTGCAGATGTACATTAATGCAGGAGGAGTAGGGGGAGCAGATCTTTGGGTTGGAGAAAGAGAAACAGCGCTCCTTCCTTTTAACATGCTGTTGTCTGGCTTGATCTTGTCACTCCAAAGGGACCCATTCAGAGGTATTCATGCATCTGCCTCAGGGGGACAATGGGACCTTAGTTTATAAACTGTCTGTCCAGTTGCCTGCGGCCTTTAGTCCTTTTGTTTTCGCTTCTCTTAATAAACTTTTTGGGGGAGTTCATCAATACGCTTGAATAGCTGATGTTCTCATTCTCAGAGAGGGGAATAACAGAAGGTCTCGAAGGGTTGGGGGGGGGTTTGGTGGGTTTGTTGTTTTTTTTTTTAATAGGGGTGGGGGTGGGTTTTTTCCCCCTTAAAGGGGAACCGAGGCTTGAAAAGCATCAGAATAAACCCTTTATAAAAAAAAAAAAAAAAAAAATCTGAATTAACCCCAAACAAAACCGCTATTCAAGAGAGACGGAGAAATGCGCAACATTTAATTGCCCCCACACACGCCTCCCCGAAAAGCAATTTTCGTCCTGCCGACAGAATTAAGACGATCTCCGACTAATTTTACAGCTCTCAAAATATTTTGGGTAGGGGGATTGGGAAGGAATTTCGGAGACCAGGCTCATTTCCAGGGGATTTAGGGCTGAAAGCTGCCTCTAACCTTTCCCCCTCCGTTCCCCCCATTCCCCTTTCCTCCGGCAATTGCAGAAATCATAGCCCAGCAGATATATTTTTCCCCACACGCTCTCAAATCACAGGGAATGTCCCCAAAACGAAGTCGCCCGCCCGGCCCGGCCCCTCCGGCAGCCCGCGGAGCCCTCCCCTTCCCCGGCGCCTCCTTTGTAGCCGAGCCCGGAGGCGGGGGGGGGGGGGGGATGCGGAGATGCCCCTATTTCTAAGGCACAGCCCCCTCCCCGTGCCAGCTCCCTCTCTCCTCCCTTGATTTCTCTTTTAAGGCGTTTATTTTCCTGGCAGCCCCTTTCTCCCGCCCCGCAAAGCCGAGGGAGCCCGGCTGCAGCCCGGCGCGGAGGCGATGCTCGGCTGCCCCCCTCCCCATCTCTCTTTCCCGAGGCAGCCCCCCACCAACCGCTCTCCCCAGTGACTCCAGTTCAACGTTTTAAGGCCCTAATGAGTGTTGACAAGTTTAATGAGTTTGTTTTAAAGAGGAAAAAACTGGTCAAGTCGAGATTTCCGAGTCAAATCCATTAGGAGATCCCATTCAGCCCCCTCCTGACAGCTCAGCCGCTCTCACACTTCACCAGCCAGCGCAGGGCCGGGCTGCTGTGTGAACCCGAGCCCCCTGCCCCACAGCGGGGGGAAACCCTCCCCCCATCCCCCTTCCCGGGATACGGCGAACCAGGGGGAATCACTGCCGGGGGAGAGCATCCCGCTCCCGGCTCCCCCTTGCAGGGACGGACCCCGGGTTGCTCGGGATGAAGGAACACACACCCCCTCCCGCGCCGGGTGATGAGGATGGAGAGGAGTCACCCCTCGGGGTGGGGGGAGCATAGGGAACCCCCTAAATCCGCCCTACAGGGCAAAGACCGAGAGCACCCGGCGGCCAAAGGGGCCGGTCCAGCCACGCAATAACCTCGCATTTCTATAGGAAATTTCATTAAACGCCCCGCTGTCCCCCTCCCTCTCGCTTTTCTGCCTCCCCCCAGCCTCCAAATAAGCAAACAGCCCCGTGAAGCCGAGGTGGAGGTCACGTTAAGTCATGCAGTCTGACTTGGTGAACTTTGAGCTGGGTGATTAGGAGGGGGGTTCTCCTTTTTCAATTTCGCCACTTCCTAGGTCTCTCCATTGTTCCAATTCCAAACAGCTGCTGGTGCTAATCTTTCGGTTATTTGCAATCAGGAGGAAGAAATACCCACACCCTAGAGTGCTCCGATATTAGCCCTGCCAGCGGAGTAAAGAGACCACTGGAAGCTGGGGAGATGGAGGAAAACAAAACAGACCCAAGTTATTGAACTCAGTTTGACTCTGAGCCTTTCAGGTACCTCTCAATCCCAAATCCACGCTGGCAGAAAGCCATGGAAATCAGGCTTACAGGTACCAACCACATCACTTAAGGCCAGACCTGATTTTTTTTTTTCTCCTTTTTCCTCCAAAGGTTAAACTCCTCCATCCAAAGTCTGGCCAGGGCTGGGGAGGGGGGGAAATACCAACCGGGGGTGAGCTGGGAGGAAAAGAAACCACCACAAAAGCCCAGTTGGAAGCAAACCTGGAGAGCTACGCCCAGGAGGGTTTTGCTGGAGCTGGCTCTGAAGGATTTCTTTTTTTTTTTTTTCTTCCCCAAAGCTATTATTAGGAAAGGATGGAGAAACTAAAGAGTTGACAGAACCTGCACTTTTCCTTATGCAAAAAGAAATCGTCCTACTTACACGCGTGTGGGTGGTGATAGGCGCGGGTCCTCTGCCCCACGCGGGTGGATAGGGGATGCCCTTCTAAGTCATTTATTGCCCTAATAAATAGAGCGATGGGTGCCCGGGTAATGATGTTTGAGAGGAGGAAATCACCCCCTCTCGCTTCCCAGGCAGCGCAAACAGCACCAACAACTCAAACCTTTTGCCAAGAGCCTTTAAACCCGAGCTCCTAAAATTGCTGGGCTGACCCCACACGTGTCCGGGCCGGGAACAAACCGCCGTTTTCTCGGGAGTTTATTAATATGCTGCCCTGGCTCTGCCGGGGGAGCCCATTAGGCCTTGATAGTCTTACACAGCCCCTGCCTGGCCCGCAGCCCTCTCACCAGCAACGCGGAGCCTTTATTGGTTTACTTAGGTGTTAATCCCTTAACAATCAAGTTGTCTGACCATGGAGCCCCGTCTCTATTCTTGTTTACATCTAATTACGGGGCTGAAATGCCACTTCCCTTCCCAGCCCCCTTCACTACTCCCCCCCAAGCCTTCAAACCAACTTTCATTTCACCCCCTTTAAGCAGGTAAAGCCCCTTCTCCCGGGGAGGCAATTGAAGATAATTACAGCCGCGGTGACTCGGCAGCATCTCGGGCGGCTCTGCCGGGCGCAGATGGCTGGAAAAAGGAGGTTGACCGGGGCAAAAAAGGGTCTGAGCACCAAAAAAACACCCCGTATGCCTTCCCCCTCCAACCGTAGCACAGCCTCCCTTGGTGATGGGGAGCATCCACAACCCCCTACCCGACCGGAGACACACACTCCCCCTCGAAGGGGCTCCGGTCCCCAAGATCTGCAGATGAAAGGAAGAGCTCTCCCATCACGGTGTCAGAAGCATCTCAGAGCTTCCCTTAATTCAATTAAACCTCGTAACTCCAGGAAACCAGCGGAGATCCACCCAAGCAAGCCAGTAGCCGGGACTAACAAAGGACCTTTCTTTCCAGAGGGTGTAGGGACCCCGCTGGCCCATGTGTCATCCATACTCGGCGACTCCTGCCTCTTCGGGGTTAACGATTCAGACACCACTGCGAGCTCTGGGACTGCAACTTGGCTTAGATAGCGTCTCAGCCCTGGGGCAATTCCTCTAAATCAATTTTCAAAACAATCAGTTTAGGGGCTTTTAATTAAGCTTTAAACCAGTGGTTAAAAATAGCAGTTTACTTCTTTGGGATGCAAACTAGGCTAGCGTAAAAATAAATCAGAGAGACGGGCCCGCTGCCTTTTGGGATTCAGGGAGACGTAGATTATATACATCCCAAGATTACGAGGATTTTTTTTTTCCTTTCTCTCTTTCTTTCTTCTAATACTTATTCTCTTTCTCTCGCAGCAGCTGCTCTTTCCCTGCCAGACACTGAACTGTCCGTAGGACCGCAAAGCCGAGGGATGCCGCGCCGCTTTCCCGCAGCAAAGCCGAATTTCGGGGAGGGAATCTCACCGACCGCTCCGAGGTCAAGGCGAATAGCACGTTCCCCACCTTTCTCTATATATCGTGAAGCGCGTGTGAGAAATAAAATAACATATCATAAACTATCCGCCTGGGTTTATTGCAAGGAGGAAAAGCCCGGCCAGCCCCTCAGCCCTGAGATGGGATCGCTGCAAACCCATCTTGCTCCCCCCAAAGATGAATTTCGCTTAAGAGATGAACTTAGGCTCCTCTTGTGCCTTTGTAGTTTAAATTAGATCCTCCGGGGTTTTTTCCTTTCCCCCCACCTCCCCGTCACTCTCTTCCTTTGTTTAATTAGAGCGAAAGGGATGCTCGCAGGGCCCAGCCCGAAACACGCGCTCCACACCTTTAAATCTCTTAAGCCGGAGCAGGTTTTTGGCTCCTCAGCCTCGGCCGGGAAGCAGATGCTTTAAACGCAGCTCTTGCACCAAAAGCAGCTCTTTAAAGGGACCACTGCGTTAGGTTGATTAAAGAGTAATTAAGGGCGGTGGGACTCCTTTGGTACCGCTTCGAGGACTCTCCGTACCCGGAGGATTTCTCCCTAGGTGACCCAGATAAATTACAGATAGGGCTGAAATAACTTTTGTCCACGACGGGCCGGGATGAGCCTGGACCGTAAATCCCCGCTCAGCAGTGGCTAATGAGGCAGTCATGCAAAACGCAGCCAGTTAAACCTGAAAAGCAGCGGCGTGGGGTGACTTCTCCTCCCTGCCAGACCCCCGGGGGTTTCGCAGGCAGGTTTTCCACACATACACACCACCATCACCCCCTCCTCATCCTTCGCTGCCCCTAATTCACAGCCCTGCTTGCGGGACCGAGCCCGGGGAACAAGCGTGGCTCCTCGGGCAAACGCGCAGCCGAGACCTTGACCCAGTTTATTCCCAGTTTGGGGAGAAAAATGGGGTCCCCCCGTCTCCGTGCTGCGGGGGTGGATTACACACACACACCACCACCCCCCCAAACTTTGATAGGAGACTATCTTGGGGGTACACCCAGCATGGGGAGAGATGTGTGCGCCCAGCCCGGAGAGGATGCACAGGTCGGCGGGGTGAGGACCCCCCACACACACACACACCCCATCTCAGCCGTGTCCCCACGAAACAGGATTTGGGTTTCTCCCTCTCCTTGCCTCTCTTAGCGGGAGGAAAGACACAAATTCCCCACGAGGAAGAGGGCGAAGAGCTTAAAAAAATAAATGTTACCACGAGGGAAGACAGGCAGGGAGATAAGAGGGGAATGACGGGGGGGGGGGGGGGGTCGGAGAGTTTCCCCCGATCAACCTGTTCTTGGGTGGGGAGTAAGAAAAAACCCTTTCCACAGTTAGAATAATTCCCAAAAAAACTCTCTCTCCTTCCCATTCCCCGCTACTTCCAAGGACTTGCTGCTGCTGCTGCTTTTCCTCCGCTCCTTCCCTGAGCATCCCCCACCCCTCCCGCAAGCGCCTTCCCCCCTTTAGATCTCAGCGTGTTTGCTCTTGACTTCATCCACTAAGTCAATAGTTTGGAGATGCCCTCATCCTCAGAGGCCCGAGCCCCCGTGTCCCCTCCCTGTTTTCTCCTGCGGATAATGGCAGCCTTTTGTCGTGTAATCAAGCTCCCGAGGGGTTGGGAGACAGATATAGATTCTTGGCATTTGTCGGTGAAAATGAAAGCTGGATTAGGCAGAGGCGGCTGCACACTCCATGGTAAAGGACAACAACTATTCCCCCATTGAAAGTCCCATTCTGGTTTGGTTATTTTATCTTTAAAAGTTGTTTGTATTTCTAAAGTGGCTATTGATGCACTTAGAAAGTGTAGCAAGCTGTAAAGCCGCGCTGCGAATGAAAGGCTGACAGAGAAAAGAGAGGAGGTTAAGGGGAGAAAACAGAGTGAGAAAAAATACCCTCAGAAAAGGAAGGGGGTGGGTAGGAGACAGGAGGAGGAGGAGGAGGAGTGGGGGTGGCAAAAGAGTTTAAAAGATCAAATTCAGCCTGGGTAAAGTTTAAAATCGGAGAGAGAGAAAAGTCACGAAGTCACAGCAGCCGGGGGAGAGGAGCGAGGGTGCGGAGATGGGGGGGGGTGGAGGGGTTCGGCTCCGTTTTTTCCCTTCTCTGCCTCGCAGGGAAAAAATTAATTACAATATTTGGGTTTCCCTCCTGTGCCATGAGCTGACGGGGATATTTTTTTCTCCGCGGGGGACACATGACTCTTTGCAACTGAACTCTAAACCCGAGCAGCTCTCTGCTCCGCGCCCAAGTTATTTTATCCTTTAGCAATTGATCGCAGCATCCACCCTATTTTTCTCCTTGACAGAGATTTGCTGAGACGCTCTCGCCAGGAAGAAACAGGGAAGATTGCCCATCTCTGCACTATTAACCTCTGAGCTGGACAAGAACGGAGATTCTTAATTTTTAAAAACCATTATCTATATAATTCCCCCCAAAACATCACTTGGATTTAACCATTTTGATTCTCTTCCTTTAAATGTGTCTTAATCAGGGGCTGTAGCGTCTCTCCCTCTTTACATCCTACCACCATCACACCCCCCAGTGAATAGGGGTGGCAAAATAGGGGTGGCAAAATAGGGGGTGGCAAAATAGGGGTGGCAAAAGCAGGGTTATTTTGTTTGTCTAAAAAACGACATTTGCTACCACCACCACCACCCAAAAAAAAAAATAAATATATATATATATAAATAAAACTACAAAAACCCAAACCAACCCCAAAACTTTTCCCCTCCTTTTGCTGCAGTTTCAGGAATGGAAATTGCAGCTTACCCGCTGCGAGCATATTCAGCCGCACGCACAAGGGAGGGTTTGTGGCTGGAGGGAGATTAAGGGGAAAACTCCAGGAAAAAGAAACAGCAACAAGGTACAAACCAAATATTCACAGTCTAAAAAAAGAGGGGGGGAAAGGAGGGGGGAGGAGGGAGAGGGAAAAAAAAAAAAAGCGAGCTTCAAATAGCTCAATTTGCTGCTATTTAGCATCAAACAGGCATCTTCTGGAGAAGTGGGGCAAGAATTTAAAAGAATTAAGTTACTGCAGAGAAGTAACGCATCCCTCTGGGAAACGCCAGCGTTCCACTGACACTATACATGCCTGGGTATCTATATGGGGGGGATATATATATATATATAGTCTTTAAAATCACCAGCAGCTCCGGCTATCTGCCCTCCCTTGGATAATTTACACCATACAAAGGTTGGGGGCTATTAATCCCCCCCTCCTTCAGACCCCCATTCCTATTCATGTCAGTGTTTCTTTCTTTTTCCGAGCAATCAAATGTGCCGGGGACAATTGTAGGGAGTTTAAACATGACTGTCCCCTGAATATCCCTCACCAGCGAGGTGTCCTTTGTACCCTCTCCCTTTTAAAGACGTTTTATACGTTTTTAAAACTGCAAAAAAAGAGAAAATCATGCGGCCGGTGGGTCTTTATTAAAGGGCAGGAGGATGCTCTGCTTGGATTGATTTTTTTTTTTCGCAAAATAAAGAAAATTAAGCAACTTCATGAAGATTATTATTTAACAAGGGGGAGTTTTATGGGGGATTTAAGGATCCTTCTAACTTTCAGCAAGGAGAAAAGCACCCGGGTGTTTTTAACTTCACTCGGAGGGGAGTTGCTCAAAAGCAGCTCCTCGCCGAGCAATCCTGTCGAGTCAACTTTCCTCCCTCTCCTTTAATTCCCAATAAAAATGCAAATTGATTCGTCCCCATAATGGGAATTTAGAAAGAAAAAAAAAATAAATAAATAAGTGACAGGATTGTGCGTTCGCTCCGGACTTTTCCCTCTGCTCCGGATTTGGACGCAAAAGGAAAAGGGATGGAAATCCCTGGCCAAAATAGCGCAATAACGTTATTTTTCGGACACCCCCCGGGCTTGGGGTCCGCGGTTTCATATCTGGCTTTCTCCCCCCTCAAACACAACACCACCCCTCCCCTCCTCTACCCTCCCTTCTCTCCCTTCTTTAAAGATGCCACCAGGTCACTTTGATCCGCGGTCTTTAGGGTCTCCGGACAAAGAAGGCAGTGAAGGCTGAAGGCTGCCGGGTGTCCCCCCCTCCTCCTCCTCTTCCCTCCCCAGCTGCCCGCACCTCGCCCGGGAGGGAGCCCCGCCGGCCGCCCTGCCCTCAGCCCCGCTCCCCAGGGTCAGGCAGAGTGCTGCCTTCCAATTTTAGCAACAACAACAACAAAACATCCCACCAACTCCCCCTCACACCCCCCCAACCCCCCCCAACCAACAACCAGGAGAAGAGTGAAAACCAAGAAGGGTTTTTCCTCTCTTCCAGAGAGCCAGCCCGGGGGCAGGGGACGGTTAACTTGAAGGGGAGAGAGGGTGTAAAAATAGTTTTGTGCTTCCCCTGTCTCTGCAGAGCCCCCCGAAACCCCCTCGGGGCTGCGGAGCATCCCTCCGTGTCCTGCCGCATCCTGGGGCAGGGCAGCGGGGAGCTGACCAGCCCTAGGAAAGGCAGTCCCCTCTTTGAACCCCAGCTTTTCCCCCCCAGAAAAAGACCTTCTGCCCCCTCCCCTCCCCCTTTTTTTTTACGTTGTCAGGTGGAGGCGCAAGGGGAGCATCCCTCGGGTGGGATGCTGTGGAGGGGAGCATCCCTCGGGTGGGATGCTGTGGAGGGGAGCATCCCTCGGGTGGGATGCTGTGGAGAGGAGCATCCCTCGGGTGGGATGCGGTGGAGGGGAGCATCCCTCGGGTGGGATGCGGTGGAGGGGAGCGACACCCTCCATTTCCAGCGCGACCTCCTCTCCCCTCTTGCCCTCTCTTTAGAAAGACTTAGCTTGTCTTTTCGACTTCCTCCACCCCTTTTTTTTTTTTTTTTTTAAATTTTTAAATTTTGCCCGGTTTTCCCTTCTCTCAAGCCTTAAACCACACCCCTCCCCCCTCAGCACCCCCAGAGCTGCTCAGCCCGGCGGGGACCGCGGCCGCACACAAAATGGATGAGCTGAGATGTCTCCCCAGCTGCAGACTTCATGAATGAGCGACCCCCTTCCCCTCTCTCCCTCCCCATCTCCGGCTATAGATTGATAGATATAGATATATTTCATGAATGAGCCGAGGGTCCTCCCCGCCTCCCCCTACCCCTCCACACACACCCCCTCCCTCCTCGGCTATCCCTGCAGAGCCTATAAACAGCAACGGCCCTTTTACAACAATTCATCACAGGACCCAGAGCCATCCAAGCAAGTAATATGTAGCCTCAGATCTAGTGTGTCCCACAAGACAGAGCGCCTGCTAATTAATAGACAGTGATTCCTGCAAGCAGCCCGAGCAGTCTGTAATATGATGAACTTCCTTTGTACCGGTGTCACCACAAATGTTTCTGATAAGAAAAAGCATCCAAGGATCAAAGACTATAAGCTTCTCAATTTCCTCAAGCTGCCTCTACTTTTCCTCACCTACTTTTTCTTTTTTTTCCCCCCTCTTTTTTTTTTTTTTTTTTTTTATTATTCTTTCCCCCCCACCCCCACCCCAGCCCCCTTCCCCTTCTCCCTCTCCCCAGCCCCTCCAAGGAGATGCAATCCCCCTTTCTCCTGACAGCCTTGAAGTCCGCTCAAGCGCAGGGGGCAGTCCCAGGTTGTGCCCCAAAATAACATCAGCATCCCTGGGACCCTTCGCAGCCTGGCTTTAAAAAAAAAAAGAAGGGGGGGAAAAGAAAAGGAAAAAGAAGAAGGAGGAACAAAAAAAGCAGCTCCGATTCTGGTTCCTGCCGTCCCCTGCACCTCCTCATCTCTTCTCCACTCTCCCCAACTCCGGATGACAAATGTCTTTATAAACAGGCATTAGCTGACATCTAATTTCTTTTGTGGCGAGTCCATGCGAAGTGCGAACCCTCCCCAGCGAGTTCCAGCCCCGCGCCGGGATGAGCTGGGAAGGGAGAGGGGCTTTTTTTTTGGGGGGGGGGAGGGGGAAAGAGGAGATGCCGGCAGGCTGAAGTTGGGGGGTGGGAGGTTGGGGAGGGATGCAGTTAACCTCCCACCTTCGAGCACGCCGGCAGAGCCGCATCCCGATCCCAAAACCGTGAGCTGCACCTGCGCATCCCATCGCCTTCATGGGCTTAATATTTTTATTTTAATATTTTTCTGGGCTGATGGGGAAGGAAGGGACAGACAACACCCCCTCCCCCCCCAAAAAAAACCCCACACAAACCCAGACCCCCCCAAAAAACCCAACCCCCCAAAAAACCCACCAAAAAAAGCCACAACACAACCCCACAACTCCTGAGGGCTCCGTTTGCTTCACCTGCATCTTCACCCCTCCTGGGAGGGGGGAACGCTGCCCGGCCGGGCAGGAGCAACTCCCACCCGGGGGTTCCCCATCCCCGGTCCTTAGAGCTCTCAGTTGCTTCCCAGCCTGGGACCCCCACACCCCGCCTCGAGCATCTTCTAAAAACAGACCCCCAAATCAAATAGAAGTTAAAATTAAATTGAAAGAAGGCGAAGAGAGAGAAAACACCCCAAAAAAACCCAGCACAACCCAGTGGCGGGGAGCAGGGGAATGTGGCAGCTGGTTGAAATGGGCGCTTTTTTCCCCCCTTTTAAGAACAGTCTCTATAAATATATAATATCCCCAAAGCTCAGGTCTTAAGAGGGCCCCTTATTTGCTTATTTCTTTTGTAGGAAACGTAATTTTCAGAAAGCTACTTCCCCCCCCCCCTCCCTGCGCCTTACCCTAATGCTCGAGTAAGTACCTTACAGCTTTAAGGCCAGTGTTATATGTGCTTTAAAATCCTGCCATGTAAATTCCCCTGAAAAATTTGGAAAGCTTCTCGGGGGAGGGGGACACACACACAAGGGGGGGACGGAGACTTTGGGAGGGGGGGACACACGGACGGGGGACGGGACACACGGGGAACTGGGAGGGGGGAGGGGGGAGAAAGGGGAGGTTAATCCGGGTTTAATGCTATGATGCAGTCACAGGACCAGGGCTAGGCTGATTGTGTTATCTCTTCCCAACATTTGGGTCTCCCATATTTCACCCAGCCAAATAGCTGCGAGAAAAAAGTGCGTATGGAGGCACTCCTGACGCCTCAGGAAAATATGTTATTAATATCTAAATAACTTCCCAATACTGTCTCTAAATCTCCCCTTCACCACTCCAGATGATGAATTCGTTTGAAGTGTTCTCCCGTCTCATCTTTTCAGTGTCTCTCTCTCTCTCTCTTTCTCTCTCTTTTTTTTTATAACCAGGCTTATTTCAAACTGGTAAATATCTAATTCCTTTAACCACACTGCAGACACGTCTCTCCCCTCTTAGATACAATTCTCATTTGGAGAGATCCGTATATACACGTCTCCATAAAAGAGAATAAACCCCAAACGCAGCCTTAAACTACTTCTTTAAATTATTTGGGGGTTGAGCGGTGGGTTGGGTTGGTTGGGGGTTTTTTTTGGGAGGGGGGGATGGGGGTCCTGTTTGTCTCCGAACAACCCCCGCACACACCTGGGTCACGCATTTGCCTCACAGCCTTCCTGCCTCCCGCTTAATTCAATCTCTGCCTCCTCTCTCCTACCCCAATTACGGGCGAAACCTCGGATTAGAAATAGACCTTACAGCTTCCTTCCTCTCCTCCTCTATCACGGCATCCATCTCTCCCCCCCACCCCACCACACACACCCCCCCCATCGCCAAATACCTACTTCCTAACCCTCCCAGGACGATGTAATCAACCATCCACCTACAAATTAGAGGCTCTAACGTCTAGAATGTATTTCCTCTCCCTCCCGAGCTGAACCCCGGGCACCCCACCTGCCAGCCAGCGCTCCCGACACCAATATCTGCCTTATATTTTCCCCGGTCTATAACTGAACCTATTCTTCTCCCCTAAAGAAGGAGGGAGAGGAGGAGGGGGGGAATGATGATGTAGCTATAGAAAAAAAAACCCCAACCAACCCACCTAACCACAAACAAACCCTGGATCACAAACATCTCCCTTATATTATTTCACTTCCCACTGTATAATTGAACCTCTCTCCCCGCATCCTTGTCTTAAGTTTGTTTTTTAAAACGCCTTGTATTAGATTATACTCGTTTATTCCCCCTTCCAACCTTATCTCTCCTCCTCTCTTCTCTCCTTCCCGTCACACTCGATTTAGGAAGGAGTTTATCTTGCAAACATTTGCCTACTTTGTTTATGTAGACCAGGTTCTGCAGCTACTTGTTCCCAAAAGCCACTGTTTGCCTTTGTAATTGTTATCTGTGTTTATTGTTGTACCTCATTTGTCTCAGCTTTTTTTGTGACATGTAAGCTCCGTGTGTGCTCACATCCAGCCCCCCTTTCCCTTCTTCTCCCTCTCCTTTTTTTTTTTTTCCTCCCCCTCTCTCTCTCCTCCTTTTTCCCTCTCCTCTCTCCCTGAAATATGCACGGAATAACTCAGCCTAAAGCCAATGAATTGCTTGACACTACCCTATCTCTTTCCTGCCCCCCATTATTAGAGCTGATCCCACTCGCAACACTCACAAATCCCGCCTGGTCTCTGTTTGATTAGATTGCCAACCTTTCGTAATCCCTTGATTTGATGAAGTGTCTATTCCACACACCCCCCTTCCTCATCCCACACCCCCCACCCCCCCATATCTCCCTTCTAAACATACATTTACAGAGAGAGCGCTTGTTGGTTTTAAATCGATGCAGATTGTTTGCTGATAAATTGACTCCATAGCCCCTCTTCCCACCCCCCACCTCCACCCCAGCTTGGGGAACAAAGCCCTTTTACAGGTGTGTGTGGGGAGGGGTCCCCTCTCTTCCTCCCCATCCCTTCCCTCCCCCGAGCCTAATTAAATTTGGCAGGACCCCATAGAGCCGGGTCCAAACAGCTTCCTCCAGCCCCCCAAAAACTGTCCATAGGCGGCAGGGACCTCGCCTAAATTAAATTGTTATCACCTCCATGTGTCCAAATATCACCCCCCTCATCACACCCCCTCCCCCCCGGTGCTGTTCACACCTGGACGCGCTGCCAAGAAAAATAAACCCGCCGGGTTTCCCCATCCTACGCGATGTTTCCACGCACCCACGGGGGTGGGTACCGCAGCCAAACCCGTCGGAGGGAGAAACTCCGCGGGATAAAGCCGGGGAGAAAAGGAATGACAAAAATAGGCGTTTTCAACCCCAGAAATAATAAAGCGACGGGTTCCCCCGCTGGCCGGTACCCTGCGAGCACCGCACCGAGCCCTGAGCATCCTCCGCAGGCATCCTGCCCCGCATCCCGGAGCGGGACCGGCTGCCCCCACCCGTGGCCGTGGGGTGACACGCCGCGGGGGAGGGAGGGGGAAAGGATCGCTGAACTTCCCTCTCCTCCCGTGCAGGCAGATCGCCTTCCCCATAACCTCATCGACGCCCCCCCCAACACTCACACACTCTTCACCCGCGTCTGGTTGCAATTAATACCCCGACAGGATGGGGGCTCGCCCCCCTCCCCCCTTCCCCTCCCGCATTAAACACTGAGCACCTTCTCCACCACCCCTTTAAATTTGGGGTTCCCCAAATGACACAGACACCCCCCCCCCCCCATCCCCACTCCCTCCCCCCGCTTCCATCCCCGCAGAGCACCTCGAATCCGCGGGGGTGCCTGAGAACAGCGCATCACCCACGCGTGACCCTCCCTAATAAACCCCACCAGCCATAATAAATAACAACAACCCAAAATAATAATAACTCGGTCTTAACAAGGATAAAAAAAATAAATTATATATATATATATAAAAAATAAAGTGAAGCCTCATGAATATATGCCCAGGGCTAGCTGGAGTGAGCCGTTTAAAGATGAAAGTGCAAAGAAATAAAGGCTCAATTTAATCTGCCTTAAAACCCTTCAACTTAACGTTTGTGCTGGGAACTCAGAGAGTGAGTACTGATTGGGGATAAATACATTTCTTAGCATGCCTTGGAGCTATTACACCCTTCTCCAACACAGCTCCCTATTCAACAGCCACAGTTTTCATTACCAGCTCTAATAAGTCTTAACATTATTAAATGCCAAGCAGACGATAGAAAGAAACAGGCGCAGGGTGGAAGCTTTCTTTAACACTTAAAAAGAGAGAGCATTTAGGGCTGTCTTCCTCCGGCTCCCCGCGAGGAGAACCCGCAAATGGAGCAAAGGCGTTTGTCAGGAGGGGAAAAAAAGGCCAAAACAAAGTTTCTTTCCCTCCAAACTCCGTTATAACAACAAAAATACTTGTTTTAAAAAATTACATTTAAAGAATACCCCAAAAAAAAAAATCCCTCCCATGGTTTTGTTTTGTTTTTTCTTTTTTCCATACGCACCCGCGTAGTAAAACTGGAGGAACAAGTGTCAGGAGTGCGCGGCAGTGATTTTATTTTGTTGTAAACCCCCTCCCCAAGGAAAATTGGTAGGGGTGAGGGGGGAAAAGGGGGGGGGGAAGGAGGTGAGGGGAGAAAGAAATAAAGAAATCTCCGAAGAGGAATATTATTTCCGAGGCAATAAAATAAAATAATTAAAAGGAAAAATACGCGGCGCGCGGTGTTATACAACTTAAATCATCGATTTAACCTTCATTAGAGCCGGGAAAACTTTTCCGGACGTGGAAAATACACGTTGGCGTGATTATTAGTATTATTTTTAATTGATATATTAATGATGATGATGATTTTTTTCAGTGCGCTCGGTCTGGCGGGGACCGCGGCTGCCGGGTACCAACCCGCTGCTGCTGCTGCCGCCGCTCCCCCGCCGCCCCCCTGCCAAAACCCCAACGCAAACCCTTTTTTGGGGGGTTTTCTCCGCAAATTTACAGAGTCCGGGCGCGATTGCGGGGGGAGGGTGGGGGTGGGGGTGGTAAAAAAAAATATAATAAAATTTAATAAAACTGGGGGAAAAAAAATCAGGATTTAACCCAAGGGATGGGAGAGGGAGCGGAGGCTGCGCGCTCGCCGTAACGCGGCGCTCCGCGGGCTCCGGCAATCAGGAATTTGCCCAAATTAGCCCTCGATTCAAAGCGGGCTGGTTTCATAAAGAAATGGGGGCTCGTGTTTTATTTGTCCGCGATATTACCCATGAAGGAAGAGAGAGAGCGTTTTCTTTTGCTCACGGACACGCACTTCTGCATGTTATTAAGGCGTAAAAAGCCTCCAGCTCCTCCGCTCTTTTATTTTTGGGGCGGTGGGGAAAACACGCGCGGGTAAGGGGGGCGGGGAGGGAATAAATCCGCCCTTTAAAAAATTTATATATATATATATATAAAAATTTTTTTTCCCCCTGAGAGAAATTCTGATAAATCCGAAACGCCAAAAAAAAAATCTATTTCCCCCCAAAAATCATATATATACGCACGAAACTCCCCCCAAAAAAAATAAAATTAAAAACACCCCCAAGTGATGAAGGGCTGGGGGGGGGGGGGAAGCTTTTTTTTTTAAGCCCGCACAATAGCCCCGGCTTTGCAAATGAGCATCGCCTGCTTCCAAATCACAAGCAACATTTTGCAACGTCCAACGGCTCTCCCCTTTTTTTTTTTTTCCCTCCAACAGACGGTCCTATAATATTACAAAACTATCTAACAGCAGGGAGTTTTGAATAATTTATCTCCCTTTCTTCCCTTCCTCGGCCCTTTGTCCAAACTTTTTCTCCTCCTCGCAGAATTTTGAATGAGAATAGACAAGCCCTCCCTCCCCCATCCCTTTACTCCATTTTTAAGGCAGCCTTAGAAGGGTTTTCCCCCCTTTCCCCACCCCCCCTCTTTTTTTTTTCTCTCCCCCTTTTTCTTCCCCCCCCCCCTCCCCTTCTTCTACTGTTTGCTTTTGTGGTCAGGAATCTTTTGCTTATAAAGCTTCAATAGACTTGAAGGTCTTTGTAAGTGAAGTTCATCTTCAAGGTTGGAGGGGAGGGGGGTGTGAAAAAAAATCCCCCATCCCACAACAAACTGGGATGGGATCCTTAAAGAACCCCCTTTTGTGCACCTTCATTTCAAGCTCCCAGGGATGTTTGACGGTAACACGGATAAGTTTTTATCTGCCTTAAATTCCACTCCCCCCTCCTCTTCATCAACCATACCCCCCCCACACACCCCCTCCTCGTGCTTCAGTATTCCCTCGCTCGCCCGTATTGTCCCAAATTGGGGGAAAACTTTGCAGCCGAAGGAGAAACTTTGTGAGAGGTTCCTCCTCCTTCCCACAGCCGGACCCGGGACCCTCCGGATGGACAATATCTCTGCCCCCCGACACCGACGGTACCACAACACCCCCCCATCCCCCCAAAACTCCGACTCCATCCCGACAGTCCATCACCGTTTTACCATCAATTTGGCAGGAAAATAGCAAATCCCGATTCCCTGACGCCCATCGCCAAGACTTGGATTATTAGGGGGTGGGGTGTATGTGTGTGTGTGTATCCCCCCACCCCTCCCCACCCCTCGGAAAAAAGCACCGAGCTCTGTGACACGGGGAAATCATTCTCTGCCCAAACCCAGCCAGCAGCTGCCCCATCCCACCGCTTCAACCCCCCCCCCCCCAATCTTTGCAAACACCCTCATTGCTAAACCTCAGTTATGCACCCTAAAAATGTCACCACCACCACCCCATGTTTTTTTTGGGGGGGAGGGAAGGAGAATCCTCACCCCCATCTTGCTGAGCAAAAAATAAAGCCACAAGCACCACAGCGGCCGCTCCGGGTGCGCCCTGGGGTGTCAGGGTGCCGGTAACACCCCCACCCCACATTTACAGCCCAGGAGCTTGGGAAAGTTTAACTTTCCCTCTCACAAGAGGAAAACACCAACCGTGGGAGGTGATAACGGGACCCCCCCTACTCCCCCCTCCCTCCCCCGCACCTCAAGCCTTTCACCAGAAACGCCAGGTTGGGTTTTCCTGATTTTATTTAGGGGTGCGGACACCCCCCACCCCTTCCCCCTCGTGTCCTCCGATCCGAGGAGCCCCCCATGTCCTTCCCACACATACACACACAGCCCGGCAGCGCTGGCTCTGCGGCAGCCCCAGCGCAGCCCCGATCCCGGCTTCTCTAATTGATATTGATTGGCCAAATCGGTCAACTGTCAGCCAGAGTTTCAGGGGACCACTTAGAGAGCAGGAGAGAAATCTGTTTAACAAATTCATTTAGGAATCAGAGATGTCTCGTCCCCCCCTCCCCTCTAGCCATCTCCTTTCCCCCTTTATAAATAATTGATCCAGAGGAAAAGAAAGGGAGAGAGAGAAATAAAAACCCCAACCCAAACCAAATCAAAACCAGCCCAACTCTTCCTCCTGGGAAAAGCATCCTCAGCCCCAGGGCTGGGTACCACCTTCCCCTCCCAGGGCCCTGCATCACACCTTTAACTTTGTCAATCATTTTTCGGAAAGGACAAACTCAGGGATGCTCTGGAGCCATGCCCCAACTCCTCGGCCGTACTCCTGGGAGGGGGAAGGAACGCTTCCCCTCTCCCAAATACCCCCTCCAGCTCAGCCCCGGGGCACGCCCGGCCACCTGTACCTTTGTCGCCCAGGATGCCGTCTATGCTGTGCTTGGCTTTCTTCTCGCCGTCTTCCTCCTTCTTATCGCAGTCCTCCTCTTCCTCTTTCTTCCCGAATTTGATGCGTAGCACACGGCTAATCGAACTCACTAAACCTCAGACAGTCAAAGACAAAAAGGCAAGTATAAGCTGCCTGGGAAGGGGAGGTGGGAGCCGGCCGGGGAAACCCCAGCCAGGGACGCACAACTCATGCAGGAGGCCTTACACACACACTATGCACCCCCTTTTCCCAGGGGTACACATCTTCCCAGCCCTCTGCGCCCTCTAAAAGCCCCCTGTGTTCACCCTCAGCATCCCACCGAGCCGCCAAGCTGGACACCCAAAGTCGGACGCGCTCGTCACCGTCCCACTGAGACACCCGGCACCCCTGAGTATGCACAACACCCCAAGGGGCACCTCGGCCGGTGCAGTTAGCCCAGGGTGTGCACCCCCAGGGTTATCACCTGCTTTGTAACAGGGAAAAGCCCCCACATCAAGTCCCCACCTATCACCCCAGTCCCAAATGGGACCCTCAGCCTGGATTCAGACCTGGCCTGTGTCCTGGATCCTGGGTTTGGGGGGAGAAACGTGCACTGCAGAGAAGGCTCAGCCCCCAGAAAACAGGTAGGAACTCTCAGCCAGGACCTAAGCAGCTCACACATCCATGCAGACCCAATTTTGGGGTACAGAGTCTCTTTTCCACAGGTGATGGGGATCCCTGGCTGATGGAAACACTGCCCCCAGCCCACACCGAGCAAGTCACAGCAGGGCAACCAGGGACCCTTTTAACCCCGGGTCTGCCTCGGTGCACACTCCCTTCACTCCAGGAGCCCCTCTGCTTTCAAAGGAGTTGGAATAAGTTGGGAAAATTGGTTTGTTTGTGTTTGTTTTTCCAGCAGACCGCAGCATGGCCAGGGCACAACCCCCCTCTCCTGCTGTGGCTTTGCTTGGGGTGATTTTTTAAAAATATATATATATTATTTTTTTCCTACCCTATAAAAGCAAAGGCCAAGAGGATGCTCATGACCCCTGGAAACATTTTTTTAAGTGGCAATAATAATTTCCCTCCACCTTCCTATGGGTATTGGGGGTGGTGGTGGTGTGTGTGTGGGGGTGTCCTTCTTGCCAAGCTGCCTTCTCACCTGAAGGCACGGTGCTCCGGTCGCAGTGCCCATCCTTCAGGAGCCTGTCCCTGATCTCCCAGCTAAACATCCCGGGGTTTTCCCGTTTGTATTCCTCGATTTTCTTCTCCACGTCGGGAGTGGCAACCTGCTTTTGGGATCAAGGGACACCGGTGCGTGCCCGCGTGTGCAGAGAGAGGGAAGGGGAGAAAAGGGGGGTGGGGAGGGGGAGAAAAGCGCTTTTAATTGAAGAGAAAAAGCTGTTCAGCTCGGTTCAGCCCTCAGCAGCACGGCTGGGAGTTTTGGGGGCTGAGAATAGGGATTTGAAGTGGGGGGAAAGGAGAAAAATCCAGCTGGGCGAAGGCCCCCTCTCCCAGATGTTGGCCACCCTAAAGGTACCGGGGGCCAAGGAGTGGTTTATCCTGAGCCCCGTGGGGAAGGGGATGCTTTTGTGAGGGGTTTATGTACACCCAGCGATTTATTACTCCCCCCAAAACACCCCGGTTTGCCTCCACCCCACACACCGGGGCCGAAGCGAACGCTGGAACGCACACCACTTGTTGCACATTGGGGAGGAGGGGGGAAGGAAACCATCACTTTAATTTATTCATAGCCTGCAACTCGGCACCACTTTCTCCCCATCTAAACCTGCAAAAAGGGCTTTATTAAAGCCCTTTCCCCCTCCTCCCCCTTCTCCCCCCTTTCCCTGCGTGTCCACCTGAAAAACTTCCCCCCCTTCGAAAGAAAACATTAATTTGGGGTGGGGTGTGTGAGGGGGGCTTGGTTTGGGGTTGTTTGGGTTTTTTTTTTAACCAGAAACGGGGCGGTTTTAACACATCCCCCCGCATTGCACTCACCCTGGGCTTGCTGCCTCCGATGGCTCCGGGACGGATGGAGCCCGTTTCCTGGTACCTGCAGAGGATTTTGGAGACGCAGCCGTGGGAGACCCGCAACTGCCGGGAGATCACGCAGGGCCGGATCCCGTGGTGAGCCATCTCCACGATTTTATGCCGGATGTGGTTGGGTAACGGGCGGCCGTTGATGAAAACCCCTCCGAGCTGGTTCACCCTGCCCTGGCCCAGCGGGGTGGATACTAGAGAGGCAAGGGAGGGGAAGGGGAGCGTGGGGAGAGGAGGAAGGGGGTGATGGTGGTGGGAAAGGTGTCCACAAAAACAAACAACCAAACACGAGAAAGAAAGGGGGAAAAACAAGTTAAAAGAGGGGGGAAAAAACCCAGCAAAGCGGGACACATCCCTCCCTGCACCTACCGTTTCCCTCCCGGTATTTGAATTATTTTTAGGGTTGGTTTTTTTTTTTAAATAAAGAAAAGAAGGGAGAAACCTCTCGCCCATCCCCTGCCCTCGGCATTTGTCCCCCCTTCTCCTCATCGCGGGGAAGACGATATATTTTTTTTAATCCCTCCATCGATAAAGGGGAAAATAAAACCAGCCGGTGACCCGCACGCCCATCACCCCGCTCTCCGAGGTGGCCGCTACGTCCGTGTCCTCCCCCTCCTCTACATATTTTTGGCATTTCACACCTATGTTTTAAATCACAGCTGACGTTTTTATAGGGAAAGGTTTAAAGCCCCCCAAAAAGTTCCTATTTCCCCCTCCAAAAAAAACCAAACCCCACAACCCAGCTCACTCTACTTCTTGCTTCCAATCGCGGGGCTTTCTGCTTCCAAACAAACTTTTGGAAATATTCTCTTTAAACACTCTCTAGGGCCTTTTTTAATTTAGATTTGAGGGGGTTTTGTTGGGTTGTTTTTTAAGGCTTTTTCCTTTTTTTTTATTTTTTCTTCTCTCTAGTGGGGTTTTTCCCAGCGGTTTAGGGAGATGCGGAACGAGCGCGGATCCCCCCGCGGCCGCACCGCTTCCCCGACACCTTGCCCGGCGCATCCCCTCCCGGAGCTGGAGACCAGCGGCTCGTTTAATCTCCCTACCGCCTCCTCCCCAATTTATTTAATATCTCGCAATGTAGATCTTGCAGATTAATACGATTTCACAGGCTGGAAATTAAAAGGAGAATTAAAAAAAAAAAAAAGAGAGAGAGAGAAGGAGGAAAAAAAAAGAGGGGGGGGAAGGAAGAACTCAGCTGGGTAATTTGCGGAGAGGCTGGAGGGGGGCGAGGGATGGGGAAGGCGAAGGGGGGTGTGTGTGTGTGTGTGTAATTTTTCTCTTTATACAAAGAAAAGTCGATTCCAGAAATTGCCTCGCGATTTAACAAGAATCATGCACCACTAATTCCAAGTCACTTGGCCAGCACTCCCTGGATATATCATTATCGACAGATAACACTCGAGTGGCCAATTTTACATTCAAGAGGTACTAAAACCGCCGGCCGCTCTCTCTTTTCATTATTCCCAGTCATGTTGTGCAAATATTGTTGTAATCCTTTGATCCTTTCCCTTGCCGTCTGTTTTACTTCATTTGCTACAGAAAAGCACTTCAACAAATCCCCCCAGCTTGTATGTTTTGCAGCCTGCGTGGTTTTCCACAGGTTTGAGTTTCGCCACTTGATCACGGGCAGGATGAATTTCCCCTGTTTAATAAATGCGGGTCCCGCTCTAATTTTGCGCCCCCTTCTTCTTCCCTCCTCCCCCTCTTTTTCCCCCCTTCTCCTGGAGATAACCACCCCGTAACACAAAGGGAAAAAAAAAAAAAAAGAAGAAGAAGAGATGATGGGGAAAGTTGATGCGCTGCGAGGTGGGGATGACACTTAGCGAGGTGACAGCTACAAAGCGTCCCCCCCTTTTCCCCTCGCCATCCCGGCCAAGGACATCTCGGCTACTCGCAGACTGTGGATACCTCCAGTTTAGGGTTATTTTTCTTATTTCCTCCCCCTCTTTTTAAAAAAAAATAAAGTTGAAAACAGCCAATTTGGTTGGTTTTCCCCCATCCTACCAAGGAGATGAAACCGTCGGGGTATTTGTAGCTTTTAAATAAAAAAATAAACCCAAAAGTACCCAAACCTGCCCCTAAAAAACATCTGCGGGGTGCGTGGAGCTACTTTAAATAAGAAGAAGGGGGATAAGGAGGCTGCAGAGCCCGGTTATTTGGCGGGGACGGAGCGGAGCAGCTACAGCGGGAAGAGAAGGAGCCAAATATCGGGGAGAAGTTGGATGCTGAAGTCGGGAATCACCTTCCCCAGGCTGCAAAGTTGAGCCGCATCCCCACCCGGAGCAGTCCAGCCGACCCCCACCTCACACTCCCCAGGGTTATACCGAGGTGCTGGGGGAAGAAGCGGTTTAAAGAGGGGTTTTCCCACACCTACCTTCCAAGGGGAAGCCTGTGCGAGGGTAGTTTTGCCCCGGAGCCGGGCGCATCATCCGAGGCACCGTCCCGGGCAGAGCTGCCATGGTAGGGAAGGGTTCGGAGCGGGTCCGGTCCAAACCGGGGCAGGGGGGAACCCCGTGGCCCCGGGAAAGCCGAAAGAGCCGGGAAAGGGGTTGGGAGGGGGAAGGGGGAGGGGGGAAAGTTGGGGGGCTGCGGGGATGCTTCTCCTCGGAGCCGAAGCGCTTCTCTCTTCCAGCCCGCGGCTGCAAAACAAGGGAGAAATCTTTGCTCCAAAGGGGGAAAAAAAACCCAACAACAAAAATAATAGCAATAAAGGGGGCGAGGGGGGGATGGAGGAGGAAGAAGGGGGAGAAATCACCCACCAGAAATTCCTCTTAAAGTTTTAGGGCTATGTCACAACCGGCCTGAGCGGGCGCTCCGGAGGAATGTAACCCAGACTGCCGGGAGAAGCAGACACATCCAAAGTTGCCTCGGTGCTGGGCTGGGCTTAGGGCTGGGTAGGAGGGGGGAGTGGGAGCGGGGCGAGGGGGGGGGGAAAGAGAGCAGAGTTTCCCCCCTTATTTTGTTGTTGCCTTTTTTTTTCCTTCCTCCCCCTCTTTTTTTCTTTCTTTCTTTTTTTTTTTTTTTTTTAAAGTGGTTGGTGCCTGTCGCTTAAGGGATGCTGGAGATGGGGGGTGGGGGGGAAAGGGTGGGAGGAGGAGGAGGAGAAGGAGAAGGGAGGCGGGGGTGGGTGTGGAGGGAGGGGGATGTCAGATGGAGGGTTTGGAAGTTGTTAAAGCGCCGAAGTTGGGGCCGTGGGGAGGACGAACGAGCTGTGATAGGCTCCGGCTCCTTTCTTTTATTCGTGGCCGGGAAGGGGGTACCGCGCCGGGGCCGAGGGACCAATAAGAGGCAGCAGCTTCCCAGGCAGAGCCACGGGCTCGCCGCCTTTTTATTTCAAGATATTATTCCTCACTAGGCTTGGCTTCCTTGTGATGGAAAGCTGGGGTTCCCCCTTTCCCGCTTAGAAAATATTTTGGGGTGAAAGGAGCGAGGAGAAAGTTTAAGGAATGGCTTTTTTTTTTCCTTCTTCTTCTTCTTTTGGGTGTTTCCCCCCCCCTTTTTTTTTTTTTTGCCCCCTAAAATATCCGTGAGGGTCCCCGGGGGTAAGATGAGCCCTGGGGGTGTGGGAGGATACGAAGGGGGTGTTTGCGGCGTGGATTCAAATAAAAAATTAAAGTGATAAAAAATAAAATAATAATAAATATAAAATTTAAAACAATGCAAATATAAAATTTAAAATAATGCAAATATAAAATTTAAGATAATACAAATATAAAATTGAAAAGAATAAAATTTAAATGATAAAATCAAAACGATAAAATCAAAATAATAAAATTAAAATAGTAAAAATATAAAGATAAAAATATAAAATAAGAAATAATAAAGAATAAAATAATTTTTAAAATAACAGGAAATAAAATAATAAAAATAAAAGAATAATAAAGAATAAAATAAAGAACATCTCCCCCCGAGCCCGGCCCTCACCACCTTGCAGCCCGCACCCCCGGAGCGGGGGGACGTCAGGGATGGAAACGCTTTTTTTACCCATTCCCCAGCAGCGGATGGGAGGTGGCTCATCCTGCCCCGTTTCCACCTGGGCCCGGCTCCCAGCATCCCCCCCCCTCCCAGCCCCGCTGAGCGGGGTTTTGGGAGCAGCTGAGCAGCCCCGTCTCCTCCTTCCCCCAGTCCCAGGTAAAGCGAGTCCCTCATTAACATCCCATCTTTAATTAAGAGGCAGGCTCCGAGCTGCCCAGCTGGTACCATCTGATTTGGGGCGGGGGGAAGGGAGGGAAGAGCAGCCTCGGGGGGTGTGGGGGAGGCGACTCCGCTGCTCCCCGCGGTTCTCCCGCGAACTGCCCGCTCGCTCGCTCGTTGACCCGGGACCGGCTGAACAAATAGCCAATGTTTTCCCCCCAAAATAGGAGCGGGGCAGGAATCCTCCTCGCAGCGGGGCATGACGCCAGGGCTCACGAACCCTTTTGTTTGCAGCTGTAAAAGGACTTTGCCCTGCAAACCGCTGGAAACTTCTCTCCCCCCCCCCCAACCCCCCCTTAAAAGCATCCGGGGAGGGGGTGGTGGGGTGTGGAATAAAGCAGCCAGAGACACATCTGAACCTCTTAGACCCAAAATATAGTCCTTAAATCTCAGCCCTGTCCCCGTTTAGGGCATCAGCACCACTGGTGTATGTACCCCCTCCCCAACTTCTCCCGGTGCTGGTTTTTGCTTTGAAATTAAAGCCCCTGGCTGGATCCTTTCCCAGTCCGGCCACATCTTCATCCTTCCACCCTCTTCCTCTTCTTTCCCCCGCAAGCCGCAAAGCTCAGCCTAAACCCGCAAGCCGCAAAGCTCAGCCTAAAGCCGCAAAGCCGCCTCCCTGCACAGCCCCGATTGGGTTTTTTCTCGCGTTTCCACGCAGAAAATTCACCCAAACATCCCTCCTCACCCCCCAAAACACCCCACCTTCTCACCCTCCCCCCCAAAAAAAAACCCACCCCCAAACCCCGAACTACGGGACCAGGAGGAGGAAAGAAAAAAAAAAAGCAAAAGCAACACCGAAATTCTTTCCAAGGTGTCAAGTTGCTCCCAAAGTCTCCAAATCTCGGCGCAGCCCCGACTTCGGGGCTCCAGCAAACGAAAGCACAGAGCCTTTCCTCCCCCCTCCCCAAAAAACTCCGATTCCCCAAGTTTTAGGCATTAAAATAACGGGCAGAGCTGAGCGGGACCAGGTCGGAGCCCCTCACCAGCCCCTTCTCAACCGCATTCCTCCAGCACGGCAGTAATTCAATTATTTGCCTTTCATTTGCTTAGATGGGGGGGGGGGGAGAAAAGGGGGTTGGGGATGAAGAGCCTGGGAATAAAGTTGAAAATTAAATGTTTCTGCTCTCCCAGCACCGGGGGAAGATTAAACTCAAGAGCCCGAGCTGGTCCTTGCCTTCCCCGCCGCTCTAGGGTTACCTCGCAGGGAGAAAAATCTCTCACATCAAACGCAGCAGTTGTTCTCCCTCCCCTCTGCACCCCCCTCCCCATCCATCCCCCCCCCTTTTCTCCTCCAAGATTTGACACTTTCAGGCAAAAGAAACCCCCCCCCCCCCAAAAACTTCACTTTCTCCCCCCAACACTTGCTGCCAGCTCCGACTGAGCGAAAAACTAATTAATTATTATTAATAATTTTTATTATTATTATTATTATTATTATTATTATTATTATTATTATTATTATTATTATTAATGGGATGGGGCAACAGCCCTTAATTTTCTTTCGGGGCGGGGGGATGGTTTAAGGGGGGTGGGGGTGGGGGGTGTGACAGCGGATGGTCCCATCCTAGGGATGGGGACACCCCCGCCCCCCAACGCTCCCGCTGGAAAGCAATTTCACAAATCATTTTTCTAACAATTAAGGAGTGTGCAGGGGTGAAATGGCGATTTCACATGCAGATCTGGGGGCCGGGGTGTATTTATATATATATATATATGTGTGTGTGTGTGTGTGCGTTACCTGCGCACCCAAGCAGCCAGCTGAGAAGGGGGGAACCCCTTTAATACTTCCAAAACCCCCCCTTTATTTTTTGCCTGGTGCTCTGCTTCATTACCCACGTTCACAAAAGAGAGACCCCTTCTTTTCTCTCCTGGGAGCAGCGAGCAATAGATTAAAACAAGCATCAATCAGGGGAAAAGGAGCAAGTAACTGCTTAAAGGAACAGGGGCAGAATTCCTCCCCGCTTCCCCCTTTCCCTGCGCATCTCCATGGTTTCCTAAGGTATGTTTCTGGTTGATAAATGCCGTATATATCGCTATTCCCTTTGGAGAAGCGGCTTGTAAATCAGCGCTGAAAGCCAACTCATAAGCAGAAGGGAAGGGGCTTGTTGGGCTGGGCTTGGTTTATTTTTTAGGAGCATCCTTCATCCCCCCCCCCCACCCCCCGCTACCCCCAACATCCAGCCCCTGCGTCCTTCCCACAAGGAAGGGTTGGGGTTTTTCTTCCCCACCCTCCTCTTCCTCCCCCAGCTCCGGGGTGTTGAATTTTTCCTCGGAGGGGTTTAACCTCACCAGGTTTGGGAGGGGAATAAATAGGGCTCGACATCCAATTCTGCACCCGGGGCTGGCTAAGCCTGCCCAGAAACACCACCGGGATGGGAACACGGCGCCGCCAGCGAGCAGCCCCAATCACCAATTATCATTAATTATGAGCCTCCTCAAATGAAAACCCTATTAATTATTAATTTTTATATATATTTCCCCCCCCCCCCCGGATGCCATCCCGGTTTCTGGAGCAATCCGGATCTAGAAAAGAGAGAGAGAGAGAGAGAGAAATCTACTTAGAAGACAAACCAGATCCAGCCCATCTGCCCAAATAAAACCTGAAGAATTTGACCACATCCCCCCCCCCTACCCAAATAGGATGCGGGGCGGGGGGGGGGTTGGGGTGGGAAAACACCGCCCGGGGATGAATTACTTAATGAAAAGTTGCTGCCTTCTGCAATTACAAGCAGATTACTAATGTGGGAAGGTTTTTCCATTTGAGATCCCGGAGTAATAAGCATTATTTTTTTAAGCGATTATCCAATAAATCTCTCTTTAAAGGGTGATAAATCCACCTTGAAAACCAGGGATTTAAAAAAAATATATATATTTCTGAGGCACTGCTGCATTTTTTATTTTTTTTTTAATAAGATGACCACTGGAAAAACTGGGGAGGGAAGAGCAACACAGTCAGCCCTGAAGGGGTTGGTTTGGTGGTTGAAGGGTTTGGGGTTTTTTTTGCCTCACCCCCTAGAAAACCCAGAAAGGAAAGGAGGAATGTTTGCAGCAAAAGCAGGCTCAAGAAAAACCAAGCTGCTGGGTTAAAAAGGTGGCTGAGAGCTGGAAAAGCAGCTCCCAGTCCAGGACTGGAGAAGCCAAGCCCACCCATCACCAAAAGTTCTCAACATCACCTATAGAATAATTAATTTTTCTTATTTGCTTTAAAGCCCAGGTGCTGCTGACCACTGCAGGTGGGATTTGGGTGTGGATATTTGGTACCTGATCCCACTCAAGCCTCTTGCAGCATCCCTCACCCTGGGATGCAGGCGTGCTCTCCAACATCTCTGAAGACATTGAGCATCCTCTGGTAAAGCAGCTCCTCTAAGCAGGTTGTGGGCATGGAATGACCCGTATTTATTGCAAAGATCTGCTCTTGGTTGCAGTGTTGTGGGGGGTAGAAGCAGTGGAGAAAGTTGGGATGGGAAAGATCGAGTCTTTGCTTGGCTCCTCAGCTCCAGAGCCTGGCCCTCAGGTTGCACAGAAAGCATCACTCCAGCCTCCAATTCTCCTCTTTCCTCCTCTTTTAGGGACACAAGGCTCTGCTTCTTTTCCAGAGGTACCCTTAACACCCTTGCTAGAGATGGAAAAAAGCCCCACACAACCAGCCCGTGGGGTTATGGAAGCCCTAAAGCAGGGAAGATCCACTTCCCAAACCATTCCTAGAGGAAAAGTTTGCACTTTTTCTTAATGCCAAGTGCTCCTGCACCAACAGAGACCCCACATCTCCACACACAACCAGGTTAGCCAAGCTGCCGGTTTATGCTTATAATGGGAATTAGTTTAAATATTTTATTTTATTGAAATTAATGTGTTTATTTGTTTGGGGGTTTAGTTTTCCCCCTCTGTTTTCTCTTTCCCAGGGAAGGGAAAAACCCTAAAAACCTCAGAATGAGACTCCTCCAGCTCTGCTCCCCATTGGGATGCCAAACAAAAGGCAGAGAGTGTCACAACACCACCAGCCTCCTTGGATCTGCCTCTCCACTGGGTCAGGTTTAATTTGCCCAGAGTGCAGTATTAATAGGATGTAAGCTGCGCCCTTGAACAATTACCTTATCAAAGCATAACATCTATGGAATGAGCAGAGTATTTCCATTAAACAAATCAAAATAACAAGGCTGGCAATGGCCTTGTTCACTCTTTGAACCTCTAAGTGGCTTTAGAGAGATTCAACTGCACCAACTTCTGTTCTGCTGGTTGTCCCTGCTTAGTTTTTCTAAAGAAGATTAACTACTCCTTGGTAAAAGGCTCAGTTCTGCTGTTGTCAGGGTGCACAGACTAATTGGGTTTTCCCTGCATACAAGGGGATTCCTGTGCTCCTGCTCCTGGTCTCACTTCCCCTCTCCTGGGGCTTTCCACCCCCTCCCAAGAGAGGGAGGACACTTTTCTCCAAGCCTTTGATTTGTTTGGGCATCATGGATGGGGAATAACACACCCAAACAGGGCCTGGCACCACACAAGGGTTGAGCATCTCTCATGTTGAGGTGCTGCTGGAGCAGAGTCAAGGGGCAAGAGGGGATTTTCCAAACTTTGTCCTAGGGAACCTGCTTTGGACTCCATCTCTGGAGGTCCCTCCCAACCCCCTGCAACTCCATGAGTTCTGTACCTTCCCAGGCCTAGAGGTTTGTAGATCTTGAGGGAACAGGCTGTTGGAGAAGGGGGTCAAAGGACACAACTGGTCCCAAGAAGGGGAATACTGATGCTGAGCACCCAGGAGCCATCCTGCTTTAAGAGGGGAGATTGGGAGCAAGGTGTGTGTGTGGGGGGGTGTTGGCAATTTTAGGGTGCCTTTGAGACACCCAGCCTCAGGCATGCAAAAGATGGATTTGCAGAGAAGAGCAGAGCACCTGCCCTCAAATAACTCAAGCTGCCTCTGCACTGGATATAACATCCAAATCCCCTGTTATCTGGCTCATAACTCACCTGCTCCCAGATTAGTCCCACTCCAGTACTCAGGGTCAGAACATTTCTCACCCCCATAAAGACATCACTCTTCCATCCTTACACTTGGGAGGGGTGGGGGTAAAGAAACTACACCCAGATGCCTGTCCATAACAGCCCAGCCCCTCTCAGAGCTTCTGCAGCTGCCTGGAATTTTCTGGGAGCTGAATCTACTGTAGCTACAGCCCCTTGGTGTAGGCAAGGAGGGCACAGAGCCTGAAGAAACCCTTGGAGAACCAGTAAAGCAGAGCGCAGGGCTCCTGCCTCACTTCCTGCTCTAGCCCCAGGATGCTCCCAGCACACAGAAGATCGTGGCAGCACTGAGAAGTCCTGGAAGAAGTCAGGAGCGTGGAAGGAAGAAGCCACAAAGGGTTTGGTTTGGTCTTTCCTGAAGTGTAAGGAATCAGATGGAGCCAAGCTGCATATTTGTCTGGGTGAATTAAAAGCACAATCCTCTCTTCCCAGAGGGAGCAGTTGCTTCATATTTATACATTTAGTCTTACAGGTGTAAAATAGCTTCCCTTTATGCTTATATAATAATTTTTTCATTTGAATTTCAAGGCTTTATTCCCTCCTTTGGATTCAAGTCTCCTACCTGAGCCTGATTCTCCATATTCTCCATTAATTCCTTCATCACAGGAATGAATTCCGTTTAATTCTCTATAGCAGTTGTTAAGGTAGATCAAAAAAGTGCATTTGCAAAGGCTTCTTCCCCTTCTCCCTTAGAGTTTCCAGCTCACTCAATGTCCTGAGAGGACTCAGATTTGAAGGCACAGCACTACTCCCCATCAGCTCCTCTCCTCGGGGAGGAGATTGAAGGAGAAGGTTCCCTAGGTGGGCACACAGCTTGTAGCAAGGCCAGATCTGCTCCCAGGAGCAGCATTTGGGGACTGAACCCGCTGATCTCTCAAGGTCCCTTCCAACCCCTGTGATTCTATGCTCTAGAGATGCTCTGCCTGGGCAGCTTGCCCCCAGGGACAGCGAGAAGCCAAGCAGGGATGTATCAGATGCTTCCCTTCCCCATGGAGAAAGACTTTTCCTCAAGGAAAGAGGAATCAATACCCAGGCAGCAAATGAGGAAAGCAGGTGAATGAAGGAAGATGGCCTGTGCTGTGCTTGTCTTATGCCTGTATACAGGTAGCATCCTGAAAGCAGCCCATCCTGGCACTCTGAGGCACAGAAGCACAGCCACACTGCCAGCCAGCACACCGATGGGGACCACCCAGCAGCAACAGCCCGACACTCACCAGGGCTGCAGCAGAAGCATTGCACAGTTACATCAGGCTTGCTGCTGCAACTCCAAGTTACTTCAGGCTTCCTCTTTCAAAATTACTTGGCATCTCCATACAAACCTTGCTTTTTAATCCCATTGCAGCTCAGGCCTGGCATTTGGCTCCAGCACTGTGTAAGCAGAGCTGCCTTAGCATGTACTATAACATGACATTAAGAAATAATTGTTAGAAACCCTCTTTGAGTGCTTAATTACAGCACTGAAAATTAAATACCCCACAATACACCTTTACAGCTTAACCACAACCAGCAAACCCCAGGATTACACATGGCAAAACAACATTATAATAGCATTTTGCTTCAAGCACCTACCAAGAATCACAGGACAGGATGCTCCCTGGGTGTGGGGAAGGGGCAAGGAGAAGCTGCTGCTCTTTATATCACCCAAGCTCATGGTAGAGGAGGGGGCACGACCCACCTGGGCTCTGTGAGAGCCACGTGTGGGTGTTTGGGGAGCTGCTCAGGGTTTGGCTCAGCGGCTTTGAGGCTCACAGGGAGCACAGATGGAGGAGGAAAGGTCTTAGGGAGCGCTCAGTATCCTCTCCAAACTTTTAAGGCTGCTAGAAAGAAGGCATGTAGAAAGCAGCAGAAGCAGTTAAGCTTTGCAAGTTCTGGAAAGCTTCTTTTTTATTTCTGGGCTGGTTTCTACAACCCTCAGGTAAGTGGGTTGTGTAATTGCTGGTTTGGGGGTTTTTTATGAACTGTTGGCTTTGTTATTTGTGTTGTTTGGTCTCTGAGCTCAATATAAGCCTTGTGTAAAAGCCTTGTTGAAGCTGTTAAAAGATATTAACATCTCTCTTAAAAGCAGCATCTCTTCATTCTTGTTACCCTGAGCTTCCTGTGCTTGACTCAGCTGTTTATCACCCTTCCCTCGTGGGGGTTTCTGAGGTTGGGGGTGGTAGCTTATTGCTGGGGTGGCAGCTTGAGTGAAGCAATGCACTGTAGTAAGTAATCCTACAGTGGGTAAGGCAGTAGGAAGCGAGGTTGGGTCTTTATAGGGGGCTTCAGGCAGGCTGGAAGAGAGGTTCTGAGCCCTGTGTTGGAGAGGATGCTCCTGACCATCAGTGATGTAGATGCAGGAGTGGACTGAGCTCCTTGAGGGTGTTCCTTATACTTGGTTTATAGTTAAATTCTTAACTATAAATCACTGTGTGAGCCAAAACCCAGTTGGTTTCAAACCTGGTGTGCTGTCCTGTGATGTGATTTGCTCCTCAGGAGGCTGGTTTGCAGGCTTCCCTTGGGGTGCTAGGAGAGAACCAAGCTGTTCTGGCTGAGGGACTGGACATCATCCCTAAAACTACTGGTTTAATTCTTCCTCTTGCTCCAGATTCCTTTATTTATCTTCTGTGGGACCTCTTAGTAGAGCAGGTAAACTTCCCATTACCTTCTTACTGCCTCGTGTATGAGCTCTGTAGAGCACTGATGCTTTGTGGAACCCCCTTGGGATCTGCTCCTGAGTTTCCAAGGAGTTGTAATTCTGTAGTTTCCCTGGAGTGATCTGCATGAAGCCAGGCATCCCTCCCCAAAAGCTGCTTTAAATTTTGGATGCTTTCAGTGCTGAGGCAGAGAGAAGCAACAAGCATGGGACAGAGATGGGGGGTGGGGGAAGAGATGGGGGGGGGGGTGGGGGAAGAAAAGGTTAAATCCCACTGAGCAAACCTCCAATTCCCCTCTTTCATTCCCACCAGGTAGCTTCTAATTACTCCAAGAGGAAAAAGGTCAGGAGGTGGGAGGAGGCTGCTACAATAGGGAGGAAAATGTTTTATTAGCTACTAAGTTAAGGGCTCCCACCCCCTGCCTGGGCAAACCCCTGCACCCTGCTACTCTCCCCAGGCTTAAGACTCTCAGCAATGCTGAGCTGCTTCTCAGAGGTGATACCTTTGATGGCCAGGTAATGTTTGAAGTGGGGGAGGAAATAAAGGGGGGGAAAAAAAGTCCCTACATTGTTTGGTTTTGTCTGATTTTAATGCTAGGTTGGGATTTCTATCTCAATTTAGATTAAGGCAATGCTTGGGGGAGTATTGTGTGGAGAAGAGCAGCTCTCTCTGCTTTTATTAATGGTGCATGTGGAGATGAAGAGCTCTGCCTTCATCCCTGCCCAGGAGTGCTTGGGATGAGGGGTTATTTTCCTCCTGTGCAGGCAGGAGCAGCGTGTCCCGCTTCTGTAGAGCGTTCTCTTAAAGTACCATTGTAAAACCTCCCTAAGATCAAGATGAAGCTATTTGCTTTTCTAGTGTGAAGTCTCAGTGGTGTTTTCTCTTCCTTTTTTCATTTTAAAAATACATTTTTCCAGCTATTTATTTTTTTTTAATTGTCCCATAATAGTGATCCCACCAATTGTCAGTGAGACAAAACATTAAAGGGGGGAGAGGGGGGAAAAAAATATAAAACCCCTGGTCTAAGAAATGCATAAATTTTTTGTCTGAAGGAGATAAGTCTCCAGAAACACAGAGAGAAATTTGCACGCAGCTCAGCCTTGCAGTGCTTAATCTCATGCAATAATCGCTGCTGCTTGGGCTGGCAGAAGAATAATTAAGCAGATATTAAAATTGCAATTGGCTGTCACTGAAATCTAATAGGGAACCCTGGGAGATCAACATCTGAACTGCTGCCCAGGGAAGGGAAGTCAAGGGGAGCTTTCCCTGGGTGGGGTTTTCCCCCATCCCCTGGGGTGAGGAGCTGGAGTTGGAGAGTTGGTGGTGGGGCTTGTGTTGGAGTGAGCTCTGTGGCTGTAGAGTCTGCAGGAGGATAAAACCTCTTAAACTATCTAAAGCCTGTGTATATATGTCTCTGGCTGGCTTGTGTGCAGCCAGACGTGGGCACAGGGTCTGTGATCTGTGCCGCCCTGCTCTCCCGTAGGGCTCTTGACTTCACCGAGTCCAGTGCTGAGATTTCAGCTGGGTACAAAGTCCACGAGGCCCCTTTGCAGAATGGCTTGCAGTCTAAAGAAGCATCTGGGAACAGCAAGAGAAGGAGGGTCCTATGCTACCCCACAGGACCCACACTGAGGATGGGCTCAGGCTCCTCAGAGCCCCTCACTGCGCAGCCTGGGGAGGGGAGGGGGAGGCACAACACGACTTGCCTTAACTTGGTGCTGACTTTGAAACGTCGTTTCTTTTGGCTCAGACCAGTTCAGGGCCTTGAGATGAAAGCCAACCTGGCCACTAACGCACCATAAAGTCGGGGGAGGGAACCAAAAATCCCCTGCAAACCCCAGTAAACAGGGCAGGAGGGGCTGTTTCTGCTCCAAGAGTCAATTCTAATTTCCGGCGTTTTCCTTGGCAAGGAGGGGAGAGGTTTCCTCCTTAATTCCTCTCCTTAATCAATTGCTTTGCTTTAATATTTGACATAGGTGACAAACTGTTGAAAGCAGGTAATTTGATTGTTTTGCTTCCAGTATTTGAAGGGTGGCCCCTGGTTTCTGGCACCGTTAAAGCCTTATGGAGATGTCCATCCCTGAGCTGGGAGAAGTATAAACCGGGCAGGGTAATACCTGGCTCCTTGGGCAGTGGTGATGTGGGATCAGGTTCCCATAACACAAACACAGGAGGAGATTTCGATCTGAATTATTTTGGCTGAAATCCAAAGTAACCCATTGACTTCAGCGCAGTTCCACCGGCTGGAAGGATGCCCAGTGTAATGGGAAGCAGGGTTGGGGGGCCCCCTCCCTAAAAGCAGATATTTAAGGTTCACAAGCTGCTTCTCAGCATTAAGAAAAAAACAAATTAACAACCCTCCAAAAGGGTGTCTTCTCCTGGAACAGTAAAATCACCACCACCCCACCCCCCACCTTTGCTTTTTATCCTCAAAACTGAAATCTTTATGTCTTCAAGACACTTTTTGGGGGGTTTTGGGTCTTTTTTTCTTTTTTTGAGGCCATTACCTGTATAATTTTTTTAAGCCCATGGTTCTATTAGCCTTGGATGATGCTGTATCTGCAAAAGAAGGGTCTTTTTGCTCTAACACGCTGCCTGCACTTGACTGTTTCCTATTGATAGGAGATAGAGCAGCATGGAAAATAGCCTGTGCGAGGCCAGGTAAAGGAGGAGGGAGGGAGGGGGGGTCCTGCTCAGCATATAAAACCACCCATTCCCTTATCATAATCCATAGGCCCACTTTCCAAACATCACCTCCCCTCTTCTGGGGAGAGGCAGAGCTATCTTCCCAGGCTGGAGAGAGCTAGATAGTAGAGGAGCTGCACACTTATCGCCCAGCGCAGCGGGTGTAATGGGAACTGGAAATTGCTCTAAAATAAAGTTGCTGGGGAATTAACTTCTAAAGGGTGGAAATCCTGGGAGGAGGGGGCTTGGGAGCCGTGCAGAATTAAAATCAGGCTTGGGCTTGGTCTCGCTCTGTTCCTGGGGAGTTGAAAGCCTCAGGTTGGCCAATTGTCAGGGTTTGGGGGGGTTCTTTTATCCCCCCTCACAAAGACTTCAAGCTTTGGTGTGGTAGCTCTGATGGGTCAGGCCCTGGATACACGCTCCTCATGGAGTTGGGAAGGACAGTGTGATGTATCCCAACCCCTGGCCGCTTTGGAGCGTGTCTTTGGGCTGACCTTGCTGGGCTGTGTGGATGCAGGGAGCACCCAGCGCCTTGCTGCAGTCCTCCCTGCTGTCAAGCAAGGCTGGCAGAGCTGAAACTCTAGCACAGCTTTAAGCTAAAGCCTTCTAAAACTGGCTCCTGGGCTTTGGTGAAACCATATAGACCCTCTCTTGGACACAAGACCTCTGTCTTCTCCCGGCTCTGGCTCACCAGAGTGTTTTCCTCCATCCCTGCAGGGTCAGCACTTGCAGATGCCTCCAGGGTGTCCTCTGAAATTCTTGGGGATTTAAGCTGTGCTTAAAGCACTTTCTAACTGAGCCAGTGAAAGGAGCCCATGGGAGGGAAGGAGGGATTTTGTGGCTGTGGGACATGAAGGAAGGAGTGCTGCTGGCCATGTCGGGTGGTCAGGACATCCAGCTGCTCCTTGTAAAGCCATTTTTTCCAGAGTTTTTGACCCTAGAAGGTAGGGTTGCATTGTCATCAGTTGGCCTGGCTCCGTTGCAGTCCAAAGCTGACTTAGTCCAGCATTTCACCTGCTTTTCCTCCCAAGATCAGGCTTGGAAGTACTTCTAGATAAAGCACCCAGGTTTAATTTGCCTCCCTGGAAAGAGGCTTTTCTGTTCCCTGAGTAGGAAATGAGACCTACTGGGTGAAAGAACAATGGCTAGCAAAACCCCCAAAGGGTCTGGCGGTCCATTTACCTACTGTGACCTCAACGAGGGCTTGAGATGGAGCTGCTTTTGGCATGGGAGTTGCTGGGATGTCTCTGCAGCAGCAGTCACCCAGCTCAAGCAGAGCCAAAAGATGTTATAACCAATGTGTTATGAGTAAAATAGAAAATAAATTGCTAATAAAAACTCTAGGGGATGCTGTGGGAATGGGAATGGGACCAGAGCCTGGCATCCCTCTGGACTGACTTCTGTGGTGTTGCACCATGCTGTCCCCAGGCTTGCTTCTGGTGATAAATGACAGCATGTTTCTGACAGGGGTGGAGTGGTTAAGCTCAGATGTCTTATGAAGATCTCTCCTTTCCAAAATGTCACGTTTGCCTTGATGTTTAAAGGTCCCTGTTGTGCAACAAGCAGGGCATTGTGGCCAGCAGCAGGCTCGCTGGTGGGAGCAGGCGGGACCTGTCTTGTTTAGGGGGAGAGGATTGGCAGCTCCCCTCTTGGCTGCTGGGGCCTCAACCCCACTGATGGCCCTGAGAAAAGGGGTGATGGGATGAGTGATGTGGGGCCTGGGATGAATTTTTTTGCTGCCTCCAATCTTCTGTCCTCTGTGCCAACTCAAACACCAGTGCCTTCAAGCCTCCCAGCCGAGCTTCTCAAAGCTGCTCTGTGTGACAGGACTGCCCACACCTTCTCCAGCCTGATGTTCTCACCCTGTCCTATATCTCTACGTGAGGGATGAGTGCCTGTTCCCAGAGCTGCAGCTCCTGCAAGACCTGAGGGGTGCAACCCTGGCACGTACCTGGAGCTGCAGCTTCAGCAGGACTGACCTGTGGTCTGAGAGCCATGCCCTCAGCACAACTGCCCACCAAGGGATGGAGGAACCTTTGAACACATCCTTGAGCCTACTGCCTGTAAGGACCTTTGCAGGGCCTGGGGCAGCTGTTGGCTGCCATATTCCTGCTGGTCACTCAGCAACAAAGATGGGACTCGGGTTCAAGTTCCTCTGTGGCATTAAGAATGTGTCCTTCAGTGGTACAAGGCTAGCAGGTGGTGAAGCACCTGGGCACCTCAGGAGGTTGGCAGCAAACCAAGTCCTGATGGCCCCAAGAAGGCCCCCAAAAGCCACACCCCCACCCCCCCCAGGCTGCAGAGGAGGCTGCTGGCTTGGTTGCCCTCCTGGCCATGGTGCCTTTAGCCCTGCTTGCCCACTTGCAGGGAAGGGAGGGGGTCTGGGAGCCCTTGGGGAGAAAGGGGTTGTCATCACACTGAGGTCACTTGTGTGTCCCCTCCACCCTGCAGCGGTGGGGAGGAGGGGACCCTCTCTCCGCAGTGGAGACCTTCCCAGAGTTAATCAAACCTGCTCCTCGGGGCAAAATGCTCCTCTGCTGCTCACCTCTGCCTTGTTTTTCGGGGGATGGGGGGAGCGAGCAGAGCTGGTGCCGGGCAGCAGGCAGTGCTGCAGGGCGCTGGTCCCTGGCTGGGCGCTCTCCATCAGCAGATACCTGCTGCCACCCCGTGGCCTCTGCCGGGAAGTTTCGGGGAGCGATGCCCTCCTGCCTTCCTCCCAGCCATCCTCCCTCATCCTCCCGGGCAGCTGGGAGCCCCGGGAGCAGTTGTGGTCCCTCTGCCGGGATGTGGAGCCCTGGGCTGGGTATCCCCCTGCACTGGGGGGTGTCCGGGCAACAAGTATTTGCTCTGGAGAAAGAGGGTTTGGCTGAGCTCCTCAGAGCAGGGATGGTGAGCGGGGTTTGGGTTTAGAGCTGAGTTATCTGGGGGTCCCACATGAACCAGCTCCTTCCAGGGGGCTTCTTGTACTTGTGTTCCAGGAGATTCCTGTAACCTGGAAAATCTGTGTTTAAAAAACCCAAATCAGAGGGAGAAGAAACCTTATGGCTTCTATTTTAATTTTTCCCCCTGAAATAGTGTCATTTGGAGACTCCCTTTTCTCCAGGCTGATCTTTTCCTCTGGCTTCTCCAGCTGCAGTTTGTGCTTAATGGGTCCTTTGGGGTGGCAACAGGCTCCACTGCCACCTCCTCTCCCCCTCCCATCAAATCTGGGGGTAAGGAAGTTTAGGCTGACTACCCATGGGAGTGGGATGCAACTGGCCATGGCTGTAAGGGTGTGGGAATAGCCTGGTGACAGGGCTTTCTCCTCCTTCCAGCCTGGTGACAGGGCTTTCCCCTCCTCCCCAAGGGTTGTAGGGGTCTGGTTAGAGTCTTTCTGCTTTATTCCTTTTTTTGGGGGGGTGCTTGAGCACACATTGCCTCCTCACTTCCCTTTTAAAGCAGGTCCTTGTGTCCCTTGCTAAATTACACCTTGAACTGGGCAGAGGCAAAGCTCAGGCCCTTCGCTGCTGGATGAGACAAAATCATACATGGCCCAGACCAAGAGGGAAGGGAAGACAGCCAGGACCTCCCTTGGTCCTGATTCTCCTCCTGACACGTGCCCAAACGAGCTCAGAGGGGCTCTTGGGTGGGTGCTGGGTGGGGTGCTCACCCTCCCCTTGTGAATCAGGAGCTGAGAGCGCGGCCAGGCCGCAGGGCAGCCGGGCCCTTGGCTCACGTGCCCTGGGAAGTCACTCATTCCCTGCCCTGGGCTCTCCAGGGAGAGAAGCTGCTCTTTGACAAGCTTCTTAATTAGCCAGAAAGTTGGGTCATAACCACTGCTGTGTCTCCCCTTGTCATGGTTGGACTCCAGGGTGTGTGAAGAATCGAGGCAGCACAATGAGCGTTTAGAGGAGCTCGTGTTTGGTGTAGAGAATGAAAGGAGGAATTTTCTCTCTCTCTCTCTTCCCCCTGTTGATAATGATTTTTCCAATACCCTGGGGAAAGGAAGAGAAAAGGGGCCTCTTTCCAAAAGGCTTGGGAAAAAAAAAAAAATCATTTCCCTCCCAAGTGCCTGTGGTTTAGGAGGGGCGTGCAAGGCTCCTGGCTGGGATGCTGGGGGGTGGGAGCATGAGTTTCCCTTGTTCCAACTGGGAAAGCCAGCAACAACCCAAGGCAGATCCTTTAACTCATCCTCATCCCTCAGCAGCCCAGGATTGGGTGTGTTTAGACTGTGCTGCAGGATGGTTTGGGCAAGCTTTTGGCTTGGGATCCAGGTCAGCAGCTTCCTGCAGACCCTCAAGCTTGGGCAAGGGTGTCCCTGCTCATGACAGCAGGTTGGAAATAGATGATCTTCGAGGTCTTTCCCAACCCAAACCAGTCTGTGATTCTGTGCAGTGGGTGCTGCAATTTCTGTTCTGACCCCGCTGTATTTAAACTTGGGGTTTTTCCCCCTCTGCTGGCATTTTGCAAGGTACAGGGAGCACTTCCCTTGCAACCAGGGGTTTGTTGGCAAACCTGAGGACTCCCTAAAGTCTGTTCTGGTCCAGGAGGGACCAGTTTTGACTAGAACAAGGTAGATTTCCAAGATAACCACCCAGATTTGAAGCCTTGGGGCTTCCCTCTCTCTCAGCCTGTCTCTTGCTGGGCTTGAGTCTGAAGCTCTTGAGGTCTGCAGGAGAAACCTGAGGTCCCTGATTGTGGGATGGGCATTTTGAGGTCTCCTTGGTACATCAGCCAGGTATTTCTGCCACTGATGCCCTTAGGGGCTGAAACATGGTCTTGGTGGCTCGGACCCCTCCTGCCATCCCCAATAGATTGGGTGGGTTGACGCCCACGTGTGATGAAGTCGGGCCAGGGCTGCCCCATGAGATGAGGGGTGCAGTATGCAGCAAGCTCTGCCTTCTCTAAGGTCATTGCTTCTGCAGGGTCTGATTGCAGCAGGTGATGGGGAGGAAAGGTACCAGAGCGTGTTCTAAATCATCTCATAACCTTGGGTATGTGTGGAAGCATGTCTTGGGCTAAGGGATTAGTGGTTTTAGGGTGTCTTGGGCCAAGGGATTAGTGGCTTTAGGGTGTCTTGGGCTAAGGGTTTGCTATTTTGTATGGGAATGAGATTTGTTGGGTGTTTCTCTGGTGTCAGTTGTGTGGCAGAGCTGGGAGATGCTGGGCTCAGTGTAACCAGCAATGCTCAAACCTCAGATCTTTCTCCTCAGAGCACAGAGCTCCTGGTTTTGGTGGGCTAAACGACACTGGAGTCCTTGTTCCTTTGGGCATCCCTGCGTGGGGGACCCGGGCAGCACATTGTGTGGCCTTGGCTCTTCCCCAGACCCTGTGCCTGGGGGGATGAAGCTGTGGTATCAAGGCTGACGTCCTCGCTGGGTGCTGAGCCTATCTGTGGCCTCTAGCAGGAGCTCCAAGCAGAGTCTGAGCATGAGCCAGTGTCTGGTGTGTGATGGAGAAGAGAAGGGAGCTGAGAAGGTGCCAGCCCTGTAAAGGGCAGAACTCTGGGGCCTGCCTGTCCAGCTTCTCTGTGTGGCTCTTGGTGCAGATGGGTGGAAACGCTGGGGGCTGCCTGTAACCCTGCTCTGCTGGCACCTGGTTTGGGGAAAACCAGACCTGATTCTTGCTCAGGCCCTTTATAGATGCAGAAGGAGGCTAAAGCACGATGCATGACCAAGCTTTTATTCACCTCAGCCCCAACCCCCTTCTTCAGCCAGCTTTGCCAGGTTATTGCTGGAGCTGGAGCTGGATTTGGCTGCTGTGATGTTCAGGGCTTTGCTCACACAGCAGGAGCAGGTTTAGGTGTGGATTTTTCCTCAAAGGCATCGGGAGTCCAAATAAAGGAGAAGTTATCTGTGTCCATTCAATATAAATCATAATTACAGGAGGTTTCAGCAGCAGTGGAACCAGCCCTGCAGTGTTCCCAAGCTGAGAGCCTGTGCCAAGCTGCTGAAGGTGAACACGTCAGGTAGAGGGTGGCTGTCTCCTTGAATTTCTTGGTTGCTGGCTTACCCTGCCCTGGGCAGGCTGCCATCCCTCTCTGTGACATCAAGCTCATGTTCTCTGTGTCTCTGGAGCCGTTGAGCTACTGCAAGCACTTCTCTGCCTTGCCCTTGGGTGTCTCTGGGGTTAGATTGGGGTCAAGGTGAGGTTTCGGCTTTCTAGATTCGTGGGTGACATCCACCAGCTGACTTAAAGTCCAGATGCTGGGGGGTGGAATGATAATGGGATACCTTTGCTTTTGGGGATTTTATAGGAGTGGGAATAGGTGGGATGGAGTGTGCTGGAGAGCCTTGCTCCTCTGGTACAGCCCAGCTCTTTGGTGCTGCAGTGAAGGTATCAAGTGCAGGAGACATTGAAGATGATGCCAAGAAGCTGCTTGTGCTGAGGCACTGGGGTGGTTTTATTTGCAAGTGTGAAATAAGGTGGATAAAGCCCAAAAGTAGCTTTGTGTTGTGGAGAGCTTAAGATCTGATAGATATATTGGCTATGGGTGAGAGCTGAGGCTCAGCAAATCTCTCCAGAAAGTCTGTTTTGGCCAGAGGAGCTGTGGGTTCATTGTTCCAGGCTCTCCTGGAGTTGATGGGTTGATGGGCTCAGTGTTGCTGGAGATGCAGGACACGTTGCCTCAGGTAGCTCCATGGAAGAGCACGCATCAAGGTGCTGCCAGCTTTGGAGGAGACCTGGAGAGCCCTGTGTCTTCATCCCAGGTGTCCCCAAATCACTGCAGTACACAAAGCCCCAGTGGGCTCCGATCTGCTGCAGCGCTCAGCATCATCAAAGCACCAGGCAGGCACTGGGAAGCTGCCCACCTCCAGAGCTGGGTTTCCATGCAGGGTGGGTGCTTTGTGAGCTTCCTGCTGCCTGTGCTGGGGTGTGTGTGTGTGTGGGGAAAACATCTGCAAGGACTTTATCAGCTGGGTTGGGAACTGCCCTCCTCCTCCTCCTGTCACTCCTGCTGCTGGTGGCCTCCTGCTTGAAGCATCTCTGCAGGATGGGGAGGTGGGGGGAAGTGTTTATTGTGGGGCAGAGGGAAGATCTCGGATCTCTCCAATCCCACAGGAGAGCTGGAGGAGTGCTTTGTCTTTCTGGATAACTGGAAGTGTATTTATAGCCAGCCCCAGGATGTTTACTGGCAAGGAGATGCACTCAGGGCTTCAATCATCTGAGCCAGAGCTGGTGTTCCTCACTCAGCTGAGCCCTGTTTGCTGCTGTTAGTGCTGTGTGAGGGACCAAACATGGAAAACAAAGCTCTGGGATGTGTCTTTGGGAGGGCTGGTGGTCTGTAAGTCTTGGTGGAGGGGGAATGGAGGAGCTGGGAGGCGAAGGGATGTGTCCCCGGTCTCAGCAGAGGGTGGCACTGGGTGTGGGGGGGATGTGTGTCATCCCCATCCCCTCCCCTCCTCGCTGTGGGGCCGGGGGGGGGGAGGCAGTGAAGCGTAGCAGGGGGGCTCTGAGGGTGTGCTGCTGGGAGGTTCATGTGGATTCAGTTAGGGGCGTGAAAGAGCGATGCTGGTGGGAGCTCCTGTGCCATTCATCACTGTCTGGGGGGTGTGGGGGGTGGGAGATGGGTGAAGCCAGCTGATGGCCCCGCGTGGTAGCTGTGACACAGGAGTGAATAATGACAAGTGAAATCCCACCAAACTCACTCACAGCCCCCTTCTCCTCCCCCTGCTCACCACCCCTGTCTCTCCAACTCGATCCTGTCTTCTGCTCAGCACCTCCAGCCCTGGGAAGGTGGGCTGGGGGTGTTTCTCAGCTGCCCTGAGAAGTGCCCTTCACTCCTGCTTGGAGCTCCTGCTCCTGGGCAGAGCTGTTTGCTTCTCCAACAGAGGATATTTTTTTTGGGGGCAGGCTTCCCCTGCCAAGATCATGTCAAGAGGGAGGTAGGGGAGCAGGAGAGGTTGGAAGACAGATGTCTCACCTGCTATGTCATGTTAGTGTCAAGGCACGGGGATCACTGGGAATGGATCTGGGGCTGGGAAGGGCACGGGGTGGGAAATAAGGTGTAGACATGGGGGGAAGCAAAGTGCTGTCACACTGTCTGCCTGTTTGATGCAGAAGGCTTGGAGCAGCTCCCCAGCAGCTGATGGGACTCTGCGTGCTGGGCTGCTGCTTGGGGCTTTATTTGTGGTGATTTAGTGCCCTAAGGGTCACTCAGAGGCAAAGGGGCAACACTGATGCTTGAGGATGGGTGTTGTGGTGGGGTGTTGGGCTGCTGGTGATGAATACCCCCTGTGATGGCCCAGCCTAGTCAGGAGGGGCAATGGGGGGAGCAGAGCTGAACAGGAGTCACGTGCACTGAAAGTGAGCGGTGGTAAGGGCTGCTGGGGGGTGGAGGCACTTTGTGAGGAGCAACCTCCAACTCCAGTCCTGCAGCGTGTGTCTGGGTCTCCTCATGTGTCCCTTGTGCTCTGGGGCTGGGTGAGGAGGTGTTGGTGCTCTCTGACCCCCTGGCAGGCTGGCTCTGAGGAACACATCCCTGGGGATGAAGGCAGCTAGGGGCAGGCAGAGGCTTCTGGGCTCCTATTTTTGGGATGAGAGAAGATGGCACAGGGAGCTCTTAGGCTGGGAAAACCAAACCCACCTCAAGAAGTTGTCAGGGCTGCTTGACTTCGTGGGGCTTCTTTTTGAGAAGCTCCTGTACAATTAATCACCAGTCAACCAGGCTCCAGTCCAAACTGTTGTCATCAGTCTGGTACAAGCTGTACAAGCTTCTGGGAGAAGACTCCACTGGTGAGGGAGGGCAGGCTTATGTCCTGCCCCAGGGCACTCTGAGTCTCAGTTTGGGGAATCAAGCTGATGGAAGCAGAGCAGTGAGAACATCAAGCATCAGCTCAAAATATCTTTGGTAGGAAACCAGCTGGGGCAGCCAAACGAGCTGGGAGCAGCTGATTTACAATGGTCCCATTTGTGGCATGTTTCCTCCCTCTGGTCTCTGCCTGGACCACAAAAGCCTCTGAGAAGTTTGCCTCTAATTAGCACGCTGCCTGTTGAACAGCCAGCTCTGGAGCCCACGGGTCTCTTCAGCCTTGAGCTGTGCAGCCTCCAGTTCAGGGCAGCACACACCCATCAGCTGAAACGGTTCCTATTTCCTGACCAGCTCCAAGTTAGGTATGGCCAGGGATGCTTGGCAAGCAGATGGCCACCACCGAGATGCTGTCCCTCATGGCTAGGCATTGCTGGTGTGGTGCTGCCCCTCAAGCTGTTGGACTCCACAGCAGAAGCTCAACCAGAGTCACTGAGGTGGCATGTCATCATGGTGTTCTTCCACACCAATGAACATGAGCAGCACGAAGAGCAGAAGCAGTACCCACATCTGTACCCACTCTGGGGCCCTGCTCTGGAAATAAGCTGATTTATTTGGGTTTTAGGAGTTCTGTATATACAGGGAGGTGGTTAGGGGTGGTGGTTAGGTGGCTGGTTGTTAGGAGTTGTTGTGTTGCCCAGGGAGGGGGCTGAGTCACCATCCCTGGGTGTATTTAAGGGACAGGCAGATGGGGTGCTCAGGGATATGGTTTAGTAGAGGACAGGACCTGTTGGATTTGATGTCAAAGGTCTTTTCCAACCTGGTGATTCTGTAAATGAGAATAAATTGAGCCATTGCCTGGCTCTAATTTCTTTACACCATGATTCAGAAGTACCTTAGCCCTAAGTCAGCAGCACCAGTGGGCTTAGCAAAGTATCTCCAGGAACAAGGCAGAAAACCTGTAAAAAAACCTGCTGTGGTGATGTGACAGCACCAGTCCCTGCTCAGACACTCCATCCCTCCCTGGGCATGAACATGAGGCCAGTGCAAGTCTGTGGTGGGGCGATTTATACTGGGTGATGCCCCCAAACCCACCCTTCATGTCAGTACTTGCTGCTTTGCAGGAGCCTCTCGGCAGCCAGGGGGGTCCTGGAGAAAGTCTGGGGTTGATGCTGATCCTGTGGGACAGGCTGGGTGATGAATGGGAGGGGGTAGAGGGTGTGTGTGTGGGGGGGAGAGATGGTGTGTGTCACGAGGGGAGGCCACGTGAGGAGGAGAAACGTCTCTGTAGGGAGAGGTTGTCCCCCTTGTTACTCAGGGCTATGAAAAGTTGCCCTGACCCAGCTTTTCCCCCTCGTGTGTGTGTGTCTGGCTTTGATAAACGGAGCTTGCAGATCCATCAGGGTGAGGGAGAGGAATAATTAGCCATCTTAATGAAGCTATTTATAAATGAGTTTGCTCTTGCTCTCCTCTCCCTGCAGCCACACACGTGACCCAGGCCTGCACAGGCCTTGGTCACGGCGGGTGACACGGGAGGGACCAGTGTCAGGGAGCCCAGCAAAGCTGGCTCCTCACAGGGAGCCCTGGGCTGCAGGGACCCCTTTGGGCTGACAGGAGATGAATTTGGGGCGGTGGCAGGGCTGGGTGGGTGAAGGGGGGAAGCCTTAAATGGGCCAGAGGGATTAGAAAGCCTTGTGGTCGTTAGATAAAAGCAGGGTGGAAGGGAAAGCCCAACCCCAAAGCTGGGAGCCTTTGCTAGATGAGGTGGGTGTTTTGATGCATGCACGTGGGGCAGGGGCAGGTGGGTGAAGCCCCTCTGCCTGTGGGGTTTTAGGGAGGGGAGAACACTGGGCATGGGCAGCCAGATTAAACCCTAAAATCCAGAATGCCTCTGAGTGTGGGCACGTGTGGCTCCAGCTGACCTCACTGCAGTGTCCCTGTTTTCCCAGTGGGTGCTGGAATCTGCTTTTCCCTCCTGTGCTGAGAGAGGATTTTTCCCTCCTGTGTGGAGAGGAATAAATGTATTCCTCTCCACAGCTCAGCACCCATCAGTAATGTCCATCTTGGGTCCAAATAAGCAGAAAAACTTCTTTCTCTGTTCTTCTGGGCACATAGGCTCATATCTGGGCAGAGGGAAAATACCCCCCAATTTCCCCCTTAAAAAGGCAAAACAATGAGGAGAAAGATGTCTTTATACCTCTGGCTGAGATGGAGAGAGTGAGGTGCCCCCCATCTCCTGGGTACCTGAGTGAGGCTCTTTATCTCAGGCTCGCTGTGGGACACACAGCTGCTGGAGATGGGTGGTTGCAGGGAAGATAAGGAGCTGAGTCTTGGGGGCTGTAAATCAGAGCTGTGCTTGCAGGCTGGCTGGCAAAGCAGCGAGCTCAAAAATGGGAGCTGGAGCCAGGCAGATTTATGCCATGGGCTGAGGGTGCCAGGCTCTGGTGGCACTGAGGCATGCCTTGCCTCAGGAGAATCACTAGTCCAACAACTCCCTGGCCTTTAAATTTCTGAGGTCAGCCATGTGCTGCCACCCTTGCTTGAATCTCCTTTCACTTGGGTGGCTGGGGATAAATGTCAAGCAGAGAAGCTTGCCAGCTCTGCTCCTGGGCTGGAAGCTGCATCCAGCTGAGGGAAAACCTTCCTGATCACAGCATCACAGCACCACTGGGTTGGAAAAGACCTTTGAGATTGAGTCCAATCATACCTGTCCTCTACTAAACCAGATCCCTGAGCACCTCATCTTCTGTTAAACATCCCCAGGGCTGGGGACTCAGCCCCTCCCTGGGCAGCCTGTGCCACAGCCCCACAACTCTGCCAGGGAAGAACTTTGCCCTCCCAGCTGAGCTGACCCTGCCCTGGTGCAGCTTGAGCCCATTGCCCCTTGTCCCATCTCCTGTCTCCTGGCTGAAGAGACCAGCACCCACCTCTCTGCACCCTCCTGGCAGGGCAGGGGAGGTGGGGAAAAGGGCTCCCCTCAGCCTCCTCCAGGCTCAACACCCCCAGCTCCCTCAGCTGCTCCCCACAGGATTTGAAGGTGCTCAGGACCATCATCCTTCTGCAGGAGATCCTCTCCTTTGGTTATGAGTGGAGCTGCATTGCTGGGTAGGGAAAAGGTGGGGAAATTAGAAAAATACATCAGGATTTAAGGGGGTTTAATTTTTTCTGAGCGAGTGCTCTGCTGCTCTAGCTCTTGGGTAAGCATCAGGTACCTCCATGCTTGGAGGAAGACAGGGAAGAAATCAGAAGCAGACATCTGATGGATCACTTGAGAAGAGCTGGCTGGTTAAGATGTGCTCCAGGCAAGCTGCTCCTTGCAGGCAGGAATGGTGAGGCAGCAGCTGGCTTCCACACACATAAAACTCTCTAACCTTTGGGATATGCAGCTTAGTTAAGTGTAACACTGCTAGCATCACTTCCCCAGCTCTTAACGGGCTTTTTCATGTCTTCAAACAGTATCACATTAAAGGCACACCAGGGGAGACACACATCCTCCCTGGGGGAGGATGGGAAGCTCTCAGAGCTATCTCAGATGCCAGGGTTAGAAGCCTATAAATAGATGTTTTGGATCTTCCTGAAATACATCATGAGCACAAACAGTGCCAGACCATATCCAACAGTGATTCTCCAGATCTGTGGGCACTTGCAGTGGATGCTACAGCAAAAGCTGCTGGCCCCAAGACCTTATGGATGTCAGGTCTCCATAATCCTATGAAAAGTTTGCCTCTTGAAAGCTTTGGGTTGGTAATAAAGATCAACATTGGCTTAAGATCGACTGTGGAGGGGTTTGAGGTGTCTGGGAGTCTAGATCTGTCACTGGAGTTGCTCATGGCATTGTCTTGATTGGAAGTGACCCTTTAGATCATTAAGTCCAACCATCACCCTAACCTGCCATCCACTATGAACCCATGTCCCTCAGCACCACATTTAACCATCTTTTAAAGCCTTCCAGGGATGGAAACTCTACCTGCCTCCCTGGGAAGCCCATTCCAGTGCCTAGCAACCCTGTCTGGGAAGAAGATTTTCTTAATATCCAATCTAAACCTCCCCTGGTGTAACTTGAGGCCATTTCCCCTTGTGTCACTAGAGGGAACAGGTCAGCCCCTGCCTCTCCACAACCTCCTTTCAGGTAGCTGTAGAGAGCAATCATCTGAGAGCTGGGACGCTGGTAGCCAAGGGGAAGGTGGGACACTGGAGAGGGCTCTTCTCATTAGATGAGGTTACCAAGATGCTCTTTCCATCGGTGCATCCTCCCTGGGGCCAACACCTCTCCATGGCCTTGACAACAGCCACAGGGCTTGACTGCAGCAGCTTACCTGAGGTCTCTTCTCCTGGCTGCCCTGGGGAGTCTCCTGCTTCTCTTCCCCAGTGGCCTCCTCTGTGCCAGGGACTGCAAGCACAGATAACTGGCATGAAATGCCACGTGTTTGCTGTGCCTCGAGCCTTAATTTCCACTGGAGCTTCCCACCAAGCCAGGAAAGCAGACCCAGCGTGCCTGCTGCTTTCAAGAGGACCAATAACTTGACATTTGGGCTAATTCCTCACACTGGCAAGGAGAAAGAGAAAGGATGTGGGGAGAGATGACCTTTGGAAACTTCCAGGCAACATTAGCTGGAGGATTTCCCCCTCTTGCCTTCCCCAATATGTTGTGTGGAGGTCCTCCCTCAACTATCCCATCTGTCCTTCCCTGTTGCACAGAGATGCCCTTTATTTCTCAATTATTAGCTGTTTGCTGAGCTGGGTTTTTCTCCAAGCTTCCCATTCCTTGTATTTAACTTCATCCCAGGGCTGCTTCTCTTTCTAGAGAACATCTGCACCAAAGTCACATCTGGCTGGGTTTCCCCTTCCCATGACAGCTTTGGAAGATGAGTGGAAGGGGTTAATTGTTGCCTGGTTGCTTCAAAATGAAAATACATAGAGAAATCAGCAGTGAGGTGCATGACAGTGAGGAGGAGGGGCGTTCCTGCACGCTAGCTTAGCAGCAGCAAGCATTATCTTGTTCCTAAACATGGTTTTGAGTGGGTTGATAGGAGGAATATGCCACTGAGTAAGCACTGAGCCTTGTCAAATAGTGATTTCCAGTGCAAGCTACATGATGGCAGGCTGAGGCAAGCTCCTGCCTGTGTGAAAAGGCTTATTAGCAGGCTGGGAAGAGCTCTTGCTCACAACTTCTGGACTCAACGGGGCTCTTGGGAGGGATGAAGTCACCCAACGCCTTGCGCACGGGGTCTTGTGCCCCTCCTGAATCACTCTGCCCCTGCTTGGAGCCAAGGGCCAGGGGAGAAACTGGCCAAACCCCACTGAAATGGCAGGGCTTTCCTGTCATTTCCAGGGCAGGCTGGAGCCTGCCCTCCCCTTTGTACCTGGGCAGGATGGAGCAGGCATCCCTCTGCAGCGGAGAGGGGATCTGGGGCTTTGGGGGCTTTGTGGTGGGACACACACAGCACTGTGTGGTGGCCACGTTTTACAGCCCAACCCCAGCCTCGAGGGTGTCCTTTCTTATCCTTGCCTTCAAGCTGTTTTCCACACCCCCAGAAACTTGTGATCCTCTGCTGGGGCTGTATTAAGCCACCCCCCTGGCTCTGCAGCAGGGGAAAGGAGGGATGCTCTGAAGGGCGTGAGGTGCAAATGAGGTAGGAAAATAGGGATGGAAGGGCACAGGAAAAAAAGGATGAATCTCATGCTGCTTAAAGATGGAAATAGTGGAGGGGGAGGTGGAAAATCCTCCCCCTCTTTATTTTTCAGTCTTTGCACTCAAGTGAGGAGCCACTAGATGGCAAGAACACCCTGCCAGCAGCTGGCCTGGAGCGTGAGGATGCTCGGAATGGTGAATTTTTGGGGACATCCTGAGCCCAGTTTTGAAGCCTGGGTGTCTCTTTCCCCTCCAGCACCGTCTCTGAGTGCATCCAGCACGTTGCTGCGACGTTTAGCTTAAGGGCTGTTGCATTTTTAGCATCTTTAACGTGTGCATGGGAGGGCAGGGGCAGTATTTTTGGTTTCCCTGCTCAAGAAAATACTTGGACCAGGAGGAATCTGCATCTGATGCTTCTGTCCTAGGGAAGATCTACTGCTTAGATCACCAGTGCCGTGCTGCTAATGAATCTGGCCCTGCTGAACTCCTTGGAAGCATCTGGGGAAAGATGGAGGTGAAGAGGGTCCCCAGCTCTGAGTTGAGGGTCCTGTGCAGGAGATGTCCAAGCTGAGCTAGCTTATCCAGTTCTACACCTGTCTGTTAAAGTCCCTTGAGGCAGGAGTTGAGCATCAGGTCAACTTCAAGGCCAGGTTGACTGGGGCCCTGGGCAACCTTGTGTAGCTCCAGGCCTGGAAGTTGGTGTCCCTGCCTGTGGCAGGGGGTTGGAGCTCTGTGACCCTTGGGGTCCCTTCCAACCCAGACCAGGCTGGGATTCTGGGATTCTGGGATCAGCCCAGGTCTTCTAAGGTCTGCTGGCTCCAAAAGCTCCATGCCAGAGTGCTCCAGCCCAGGGCTGAGCAGTGCAAAAGCACTTGGGGTTTGGGTTAAAGATACTTTGAGCTCTGTAGCTTCTTATCCAGGAGCTGTGTTACTCTGGGGGGCAAGTTCTTAAGCATGAAGTGAACCATAGTTCACATAGGCTGCGGGTCTGGACTGAGACTTCTTCTGCCACTGATCTCTGAAGCCCAGCACTTGCTTTTAATGATTTCTTCAGCAGTGGCTGTTAGAGCTCTGGTAGGAGTGCCTGCTCCTCTCAGCGCTGCTCGGGAGTTCATTATCTCACCGGAGAGGAACGAGAGAGTGAGATGAGGGAGGCAGCAGCAGGGGGTCTGGAGAGATGGAGACCTGTGAACTTCTGCATCCTCGGAGCAGGTGCCTGCTTCGTGCTGCGGGGGACACCGTGCCCCCCTGACCTGGTGCTCAGCCAGCACTTGGTTTCTGCAGGATGTGGCTGTATCTCAGGAGATGCTGTTCTCCTCTTTTTCTCATTATTGCTTTGGGAAGAGGGAACTCGATGCACATCTCACCTGCCCCGTGGTCTTCCTGATGCCTTTTGGTGGGTGAAGGGCTCTTCAGCCACCCCTGGGGATGCATCCAGCAAGCTGGGAGCACCGAGGCTGAGCAGCGTACGGATGCCTCAGCCTAAGGCATCCCCGGGATGCTCTCTGGAGCGAGGGGAAGCCCTTTGGGGATCAGGCTGGGACTCCTCCTTTGGTTTCTAAGGAGAGGTGGCTGCTCGTGCAGGCTGCAGCCCAGGAGGGGTCAGCACAGCCCAAGGATTGGGAGGGGAGCAGGCAGGGGATGCCCGGTAAGGGACCAGGGCAGAGGGGCCCGTCTGCATCATCGCTCGGGGCATCGCCTGGAACAGCCTCAGCGGCGCCAAGCGCGGGGCAGCGGCCTCGGGGGCCGCACCGGTACCCGGTGGGATGGTTAAGCATGGGGGCAAAGGGATGGTAAGTTACCAGTTCCTGGGGGATGCTCCTGCATCCCTTTGCCCCCGTGCTTAACTTAACAGTTCCTGGGGGATGCTCCTGCATCCCATACTCCTGCATCCCTTTGCCCCTGAAATGCAGTGACTTAACGATGGGCGACGGTGCTAATTAATTACCAGCAGCAGCGTGGGGGTCGCTGGGTGCCCAGGGTGCTTGGCCACTGGCTGATGCTACCACCAAAGTACCCGGCGTGAGGGGGTCAAAACGCCACCAACCTTCTGGGCACCGGGGCTGTGACACAGGCGTTGTTAATTACTAATTACTGGGGAGTCCTTAGCTGCCTCGCTGAATCTTCCTCTTGTGGTGCTCCTGGCCCCAGCCCTGTGCTTCCCTCTGCCCAGTCCCATCAAGGCTTTGGGATGCAAATCCCCAAAGCACCGGGAGAGGGCTGAGGGGGAGAGCTGTCGCCTGCAGCCTGCCTGCCCTTCCCCAGGCTGGAGGGGCTGAGCACAAAGGGGGCTCTTGCTTTTCCCTCCCCTGCGGAGATGGGATGTGGTGATGCTGAGCCCAGGGGCTGAACAGATGGCTTGTTCTGTGCCAGGCTTTCACGCCGGTGCTGGCTGGTGAGGGCAGGGAAGTGACACAAACCGGTTGCTAATTAGTAATTAGTGAACCGTGCTGAAAGCAGGAGTCTGGGGCAGGCAGCAGGGATGTGTGCAGGCAGACAGACAGACAGACAGTGTCCCTGGGAAGGTGCTGAATCAGGTATGTCCAGCTGCTCCACACCCTCCTCCTGTCCTTACTGGGTGTTTGCTCAAGCAGCTGATTTTTAGGAGCCCCCTTGTGAGGCGCTGGGGGGGCACAAGGTTTGGGGGCTGCTTTGGAGCCAGCATCCTCCTGCTGTAGCATCCAGCTTTGCTCTGGGGCTGTACATGAGGGCTGTAGGCAGCACAGAAGGAGTTTGTTTTCCTTCTGTTGGAGTGAAGCCCTGAAGGCCATAGCTCGGGATGGGCAATGAATAAATACCTCCAGGCTCTGCCCTTCAGATGGAGGCATGGCCATTGTCTCAGTGGTGGAAGGCAGCTTTGCTCATGTGCAACATCCCCCCCAGAGCTCTCTCAGTGCTTGGTGGAGCTCAGAGGTGTGTGTTTGCCTGTCAGGATGGAGATGGCAATGTCCATCTTCCTCACACCCTGATGTAACCCCTGTAGAAATATCTTGCCCCTACATTTCCCCCCTCTGACTCCAGCAGCTCCTTTGCAAAGAAGGATAATCATCCTCTAAGGCTGGGTCTTGCTGCTTTGGGTGCTTGGGGATGGATGAGAGGGGGATGCAACAGTGACTGGGTACCCCAACACCCCCAGAGCATCCACTGAGGCCTTTTCCATCTGTGGTGGGGATGCAGAGCTGCATTTTTCCCCTGCAAAACTCTTTTAGGCTCAGCTGGAGCCAGCTCAGCTTTTTCTTCTGCTCCTTGGGTTTTGGTTCTGCTGATGTTCCCCAGGAGGCAGCTCTGCCCCTTCCCTGCAGCAGAGCAAGGAAAGAGAAAGCAGAAGGGCTGGTGCAGAGGAAGCAAAAGGAGAAAGGGCTGTAAAGCAGAAGTGACTGGAGTGCTGAGGTGGCTCTGAGTGTGTCATGCTGCTGGTTGAGGGGCAGGAGTGTCTGATGCATCTGGACAGGGCTGGTGATGGTTGTGCTGCAGGGGCCCCTTCTCCTGCAGCTCTGCCCCTGGCCAAAATTAACTTCTCTTGGCCCAGCAATAACTTTATGCTGGGAGCTGCCTGGTTCCCAGTTTTTGGAAGTCCTGGCAGCCCCCTCAGCCCAGGCAGGGTGGGGTTAGGGGCAGCCTGTGAGCTCCTCAAGGGATGACATGAGGTTTCCAGGTCCCATTCACCGTGCCAAGGTGCAGTGACTTTACTGGTGATGCTGGAACCAAATGGTGCCCCTTGTTGGTGCCTTCCACTTGTCTCACCCCAACCATCCTGTATCTCAGCTCCCTGCACGTGTGCTCACCCAAAATCCCTGTTTATGCAAGAGGCTGATGGCTTCTGGCTATCCCAGAGGGGAATTGCCCACCTGCTGTCTGCTTTACCCACCCAAATAACCCTGGGAAACAGCCAAATGCTGCCATGCATCTCTCTCTTTTAGCTCACTGACCCCTTTTCCAAGCTGGATACTCTGTGGGGGGAAAAAAAAGGTGGGGAAAGCAGAAACCTTCCCCCTGTCCCACAGGCAACCAGAGGGTTGGTGGCTTGAAGGATTCAGGATGTCTGCAAACATCTCAGCTCGTGGGGAGCTGGGCTGTTTGGAGGCTGTTTCCACCTTACTCCTGTTTATTATCCTTAAAGCCCACGCTCTGGAGAGCTTCTTTTCTTGCCTGATGTGGATTAAGGTATTTGCAGTGCCTGGTGATGATCGACTGGCTTAAACAGCCCAGTGCCTTGCTGATGGAAACATCAAGGCAGGCAGGCCCCTGCTAACGAGCCCCTGCCCTAACGAGCTCCTGTTTATAGGCTGGGGAAAGAGGGGAAGGGAAAAAAATAAGAAGTCAGGAAGTAGAGCCCTGCATCATTGAGGCATGATTCTTCTTTATTAAGGGCTGGGTTTATGATGGGTGCTTCTCCCAGCCACCCCAACCTGCTATTCCAGCCCTCGTCTATCATCCCAAATGAGGAAGGAGGGGGGGAGAAATGTGGGAAGGAAGAAAAACAATTAGCTGGGAACAAAATCCTTGTAATGGCTGCGGTTTAATTACAAATAAAAAGCTCTCCAAATAGGCCTATCATGCAGAAATACAAAACCTCAGCTGCTTGGCTGGGTGCAGATGCTTTTCTGTGAGCAAAGGGCTGTTACGGCTCCGTGCCTGTTTATTGGGTTGAGAAGAGAAAAGGGGGAGAGCAGCTGTGTAGCAACCCAGGAGGTCTCCTCAAGGCACATCTGGTGCTGCTGTGGCTGTACCCTGTCCTCCTCTGGAGCCGTGGGGGGCTCTGGGGGTGTAAGTTGAGGGGTTTTAAAGCTGGGGTGGGGAGCGGGAGGTCTGTCATCCCTGTGGGAAATGAGGAGGGTTTCCCTCTAACCTCAGACACTGCTTGCAGTTTGTGGTGCTTTGCTGGCTGGGAACTGGGAGAGGGGGAAAATGTCTTTGGGGTTTTTAATCCAGCTTGGTGCAGAATGAATTTGCCCTGTGGCAAGATGGACTTGGATTCTCTGGGACTCTTTGGAGCAGTGCCCTTTGGGAGAGGGAGCAGTGCTGCTTCATGATGGGAATGACACTTTGGTAAAGTTGTTTCTTTTTTAGGGAGGGGAAATAAGGAGAAAAGAGGGTTTTATTGTCACCAAACCGAGTAGGAAGTTGTTTCCAGCCTGAGCGTTTTAATTCTCCCCGGGAATGTTTTGACTGTTCCTCTACCAGGTGCTGTAAGAAAGCTGCTTTGCTGGGGTCTCACCCTGCTCTTAGGGAGGGAGGCATAAACTGGGATGTCTCCCACTGAAACTGAGGGGTTGGCAGGGGCAAGAAACCCATGTAAACCTTTTTTGTTGAAGGTTTAGACACCACTAACACAAAAAAAAGCCACCGGAGCAGAGTTGGGAAGCCTCAGCCAGCAGCCAAGTGACAGATCGACCGTGTGTCACCCCAGATCCAGGGAGTGCTGGTTTTTCTACAGACCCACAGCCAGCAGAGAAATGCAGAGTAACTACTGCCCTGTTTATCGACCAGGGGTGCTGAAAATCCAAATTAACCCCTCCACTTCCCATGGATTTTGGCTCCTGAGGTGTGCTGGGATGTCACTCCCCACAGCACCCTGCCTTCCTGAGGTGCAGGGCATCTCTACTGAGTCATAATTAGATTGATTTTCTCTTCTTTTTTTTTTTTCTGGCTTTCCAGTAGCTTTCTTAGCAGCTGCCAGGTATCAATAGGTACTGCAATAAATGCCATGCTCCCGATCCATCCTCCAGCAGCACCTTCCTCCCTCTCGGGAGAGGAAGAGGAGAAGAGCTCCCTAAGCGCCTGCTGTTAGGAAGGGAAACTTAGGACCTGGCTGATCTGCTGCCGACTCGGGTTTGCCGTGGGATGGCTGGGATGGAGCCAGTGCTCCCCTCCTGGGACCCTTCCCAGAGCCTCGCTGGCTCTTGGCACCGTCCCTAAGCCCTTTATCAGCCGTGGCCAGTCTGGGCGCCTTCGAGCTCGGCTGCATCACTGGCTGATGCTGAAGCTGGTGTCTTACCTCCTGCCTGCAGATAAGGCAGGAGAGTGGGGTGGTGGAGGGTGGAAAATCCCATCCCCCTCTCACCTCTCCCTCCCCCAGGCTTAAACAGTGGGTATGGGGTGGGGGGATGTGGCGTGAAAGGGTTAATGTTGGGGATGCAAAATGCTTTCAGGACCTGGAGGTGATGGAGTTAATGCACTTGTGGCAGCTGCAGGACTCTGAGAACTTGCAGGACCTAAGGGCACCTTGACATGGAACATTTTGTTGGGCAATCCCTTGGGCGTGGAGGAATCAAGCAGCCTGTAGTGCTGCCCTGCCAGCTCTCTCCTTGGAGCTGGCTCCAGGATGACCTGGATGGATGTGGCTTGGTGGGGTGTCTTGTTCTCTTGTGTTGGATTCAGGAGCTGCTGTTTGGAATTCAGCAACCAACTGACAGGCTATTTGCCCTGATGGGAATTGAGGAGTTTTTGGGGCAGCGACCCAGAATGGAGCCAGTTGTCCCCAGACCACATGCTCACCCACTCTCAGTTCTCAGGGTGTGTTGTGGGAGAGTGATGAAACAAAATCTCTGATACAATAATAGAGCAGTTTTTATCTAGATAGATGTTTTTATCTAGATAGTTTTTATCTAGATAGATGGTAGCTTCTTTAGGGACAGCATCTCCCCAGGTTCCCTTAGGGCGAGGGCTTTCACCCCAGGGTTGGGACCTCAAAAGAGCCCTGAGGAGCTTTTCAATGAGGTCCATGAAAGGCAGCTGAGAAAATCCCAACTGCTGCTTTTTTGCCTTGAAATCACTGCCCACTGCCTTGTGTTTCTGGTTGAAAACCAGCTGAAACCCATAAACCTCCCCCCAATCCCCCTTGTGCAGCTCCAGGAGTTTTCCCTTCTGCCCCTCTTTGGCTCTTCTGTAAATAAAAATGAGCTTTATTGATTTTTGTTTCAGTAACAGAGAAATAATTTGCCTTTGGCCCGAGCTCACAGGATGTTAAACTCCAGCCAGGAGTGTGGGTTTGGGTATTTTTTCCACCTCCCCCCTTCCTTTTATAGCCTTTCTGATCTGTGTTTATGATGCCAGCGCCGACACATCCTAAACTACAGCGTGGCTATAACCCCCCTGGAAAAAGAAAAACCCTCCCAGAGGGATTGAAATAGTGGCTGGCAAATGTTCCCTCCTCCTTGTGAATCAAAACCCATCCAGGCTTTGAGCACAGGCTTGTGCTGGGGAGGGAGAACTTCTGCTGGAGCCGCTGCGTAGTTGATCACCGCGCTTGTTCCCTCGCAGCCCTTCTCCCTCCAACACCGCCTGGGCTTTAATTAAATACTCGTTGGTGAGGCTGTTATCCTGCCTTGGAAAGCCTCCAAATGGCTGTGGGGTGGTTTTTTTCCCCCAAAATGATCACAAGGGGATGTGCTCCCTTCCCAAACCCCCTTCCCCACCCCTCCCCAAGCCTCGCCAAGGTTTGTCTTCTGCACATACTGCTAATTGCATCTGGCTGGCTGGGCGCTCTGTGATAGCATCTTTCATTAGCACTGACCTCTCCACGCTCACAAGGAGCTGGCTGGTGTTCCTTGGAGCGGTGCCTTGCCAAGGAAGAGGTCCATTTGGCACCAGGAGAACAGGGGGTCTGGGTCTTCCACGTGATGGGGTTGCGCCGAGCCCTGGTTCGTTAGTGCCTGTTTGTAAGTGAGGGTCTGCTGCTTGGGTGAAGCTCCCAGCTGGGTTGGTTGGAAACCAGAACGGAGAAAGGATGAGGTTGGTGCCCCCTGGGGATCTGCTCTACCAAGAGCTGGTGGCCATGTGTGGGTGGTCAGCTTGGATTAGGTGCAGAAGGGGTGAAGAAATGCATGGAAGAGGACAGGGCATCTCCTCTTGGCTTCTCAGGGAGGCTCTCCCCTCCCTCAGCACCTCAGGGAGGCTCTCCTGACACCAACACAACCCATCGCAGCCTAGATGTTGCTGTAGGCAGCTCCCCAGAGGGTCTTGGAGAAACCCTAGGCAGGGGTTGAGAGGTGCCACCTCCCTTCCCAGCACCAAGATGCTGCGAAGGGTCTTTCCCTTCCCCTTGGCTTTTAAATTCCCACCTGGCTCCTCAACCACAGACACGAGTTTGCTCCTGCTTGTCAGGAACAAGATACTTAATTTGTCAGTTGGCTACGCTTAATATTTCTTTCATGTATCTCCCTGGTTTGAAATGCAAAACATGTCTGGGTAAAGCTCACTTTTTTTTTTCCCTTTTTTGCTTTTTTGGGTGTTTTTTATCCCTGCTGTAGCCGACACGTTGAAGGTAGCTGTGTTTAACTCATAAAAAAATGAAGAAGATTGTTAAAATGCTGCTTTTGCACTTCTTTAATTGACTTCCAATTTCCATCCCCATGCAGCCTGGCACATCATGAAAGGGGGGAGGAAAAAAGAGCTCTGGGTGAATAAGGAATGCGTCACTCACTGGGGGTTTTATCATAATCAAAAATGTAAAAATTAAGAATCTGAATCAATGTACATTAAACTGTGTAATTGCCTAAATAAACGTGGCAGGGGTAGATAATGGGTCTTCCTGATTAGAGGAAAATGCTGAATTTAGTGCAAAGGTTACGTCTGGCTGCCAAGCAGTGTGTGGTTTAGTGGTTGCCCCCTTCTTTTGGGGGGGTTACCCAGGTAGGGGGAGGCTCAGGTGGCAGTGATGGGTCTGGGTGTTGGTTGGTGGTGGAGCGCTCTGCTGGAGAGCATCCTTGGTGGCAGCCTTGAGGGAGTTATAAGGCTGGAGGGATTGCTAATGGGTGGTGGAAGTTGGGTTTTCCAGCCCTCAGGAGCACGGTGGTGGGTGTGTTTTCTCCTCCTTCCTGGGGTCCCTGACCCAGTGATGGTCCCAGTTTTCAGCAATGGGGCTTGCAGCAAGGGAAGAGGGTCCCATGAGCGGGACCCTCCAAGTAGCCCACCATCCTGGGTGGGTTTATTGCAACCTTTAAGTAGCTGTCTTAACTTGAACTTGCTCAGGGTGGTTTCCAAGGTGCGCCCTGCGGAGTTTCCTTGGGATGCTCTGCCTGCTTCCCAGCTCTTTTCCCCTGCAGATTGCAGCAGCTTTGCTGACCCCATCAGTAAAAATGAACAACATCCTGATGCCCCGAGCTGTGCTGAAGCTGCTCCATGGTCTTACAGCTACCCCAAGGGCTCCAGCCCACGGGTCAGCAGAGGCACAGCGGTGGGTGCCTGGCACTGATGGAAATCAAAGACCAGGATCTGGCGGTGGTGGTAGGAGTTGGCTGGTGACACCGCACCTGCCAGTCCTCCAAAGGCTCCTCCCATGTGCTGGTATTTGAGAGCAAACCAAAACCCATCCAAATCAGAGTATGGGTTTGCATTTGTCCTTTCCCCTTCGTGTTCCCTCAGCCACAGCCAGGAGTGGTTTCTCAGCCAGCCACACGCTTCCTGCTCCAGAGCTGGTTGTCCTCCACAGCAGTTTAATCTCCAGAATGCCTCCCCAGGGCGAATCGTGTTTGATATCAGAGAGTGCAGGAGTGGGGAGGGCAGAGCTGCCCACCCTTGGTGGTTATCATTCTGACCATCCCGCTGGGGAAGGAGGAACAAGCCGCTGGGTTCTCAGGCTGTAGCCTGGCAGCAAGGGGTTACAGCAAGGGGAAGCTGGAATGTTATGCGGAAGCAAAGAGGTGACGTGGGGAGGGCAGGATTCCAGGGGAGGGCAGGATTCCAGGGGAGTTTTTTTCTAGGGCCAGAAAAAAACAAACCCTGCCACTTGGAAGGGCTCCAGCTGCCCAGCTCCCAGCCAGCCAGTGCACCTGCTGCTCCTCAGCACCCATCCTGCCCCGGCAGGGATGCTGAAGGGCCTGAGGGCTGGGACAGGGATGCTGATGGGAACAAGAAGGTTTTGCAGGTTGTAGAGGGGCCGTTCCTGTGAAGCAACCAGTTGCTGGGGTTTTGCTGGGGGAGGAGTAGAGCTGGGCTGCAGTGAGCCTGTCTTGCTGGGCTTGCTGCTCTGAGCACTGGCTATGGGATGAAATCCTAATGGTGGATACAAGGAGGGGATGTAGCACCCACTTTCCGTCAGCAGAAGCAAGGTGCTACGGCTAATGAGCAGACCACAGAGGCAGAGTTAATTAATGCAGTTTCCCAAGGTCTGCTAACATGGGTGGGTGCTGCTGACCTTCATAGGAAGCCCTTGAAGGCAGAAACACAAGGGCTCTGGGCAGCGACCAAGAGAAGCAATAAATACTTTTGGGATCACCTTGAGAGAACATTAACCTAATGTTTTGGGAACCACCATGAGCAGCAAGGTGTAAGTGGTGGTACTGTGGGCCGCTCCAGCACCATCTCTTACCTCCAAGCTCCTCAGGCCCATCCATGGCTTCGTGCTCCTGATGTGCTGCCACTGAGGGTTTTGTCTGTCTGGGGGTGACAGATGATGGATGAGAAGCTGTTTGAGGGGAAGAAAATGCAATTACCCAAAGTAGGCTTTTGGCAGGACACAGAGATGGCAAAGTGAGGTCAGTGAAACCCGGGGAGAAGGGGATGAAAGACTGACTGCTCTCACCCAGGTCTGCTTTTGGGTGCCTCCTCAGAGACATTGTTTGTGCAGTAGTTATTGATGTAGAACATGCATCAGCCCCTCTGCTCCCACTGGGCTCGGCAGCGGCTTGAAATGATGCACACCAGTAGCCTGTGGTTAATTTTACCAAACATTCACTTTAATTTCATTTCAGACCGTTTGTCCATGAATCTACAGAGCCTATTTACATCACATGCATATAAATAGGTATATATACATCTAATTCTGTGCTGAGGAGAAGGTAGTGGATAGCAAGGCACTGGTAGGAGCGGTGCACCCTCTGGTCCCCATCCTCTGGAGTGATATGTGTGACCAAGCCTGAAGGCTCAACCTTGGCTCCACGCTGATGGGGCTGACCTTTGGGTGATAGCTCCTTAGGGGTGCAACCTCTTTGCTGTGTTCCTCCACCCGTGTGTTGCGTGTCCATGTCAATATTAAACACCCAGTGTGTAAAGCAGCCACTGATTGGGCTGGTCCCAGCTGGGAGCCTGCAGCGAGCTGGGCTTTATTTGCATCCAAGAAAGCACGCCTATGTGCAAACACCTCCAAGCAAACAAGTCCACCCAGCTCCTGCTTCGCTCTTCCTTGTGTCCTCAAGGATGGATTTATTGGGCAGTTTATCTCCTTCTGTACTTACAGGGACTGGTGTGATGCCTGCTTGGTGGTAGGTTTAGGTGACATTGCTCTGGTAGCGTTGGTCCCGTGCTAGGTGGTTTGATGTGAGTGGTGAGGGGCTGGAACAGGCTGCCCAGAGAGGGGGTGGGTGCCCCATCCCTGGGGGTGTTGAAGGCCAGGTTGGCTGGGGCCCTGGGCAACCTTGTGTAGCTCCAGGCCTGGAGGTTGGTGTCCCTGCCTGTGGCAGGGGGTTGGAGCTCTGTGATCCTTGGGGTCCCTTCCAACCCAGACCAGCCTGTGAGTCTATGATGTGGGCTGGTGGCTTCTGATACCAGCTTTCACCATCGTGTCACATCTGAGCCGTCGTCGCTGTTGTGTCAGATCCCAGCATGGGGTCCTCAAACCTGTGCTCGTGTCGGCCTTCCCTCTGGCAGCACTAGGACGGCCGGGAGGAGGCTGCCGTGGGGCGCCGGGAAGGGCTGCAGCTCCTTGGTCCCGAAGCGCGGTGAGATGTGGTCGGCCAAGAAGCGTATGTGGAAGTGCCGGCCGAGGCAGTGGATCAGGCTGCCCACCGCAGCACACTGGAAGCTGGATGGGTTGTCTGTGGCGTAGGTGGCACACTCATACCACAGCTTGGCCTTGGAGCTGCAGCGGTAGACACCGATGCCCGTGCCGCGGTGGAAGTCGAAGCGGTAGATGAAGCCGCCGGCGCTCACCATCTCCGTGGTCCTGTCCTTGCCACCACCAGCTGGGCTGACCCTCCAGCTGTCCGAGCGGGCGGCGTAGCGCAGCAGCACGTAGCGCAAGGTGCCCCCCGTCACGTAGATCTCCCCGTCGCACACCGTGGCTGTGTGGGCCACGGCGAAGGTGTCGTGGGGCAGGGGGGCCGTGAAGGCCCAGCGGTCCTGCCGGGGATCGTAGCGTTCCACTGTGTGGAGGCATTCACCTCCAATGGCGTAGAGGTGGCCGTCCAAGGCCACCAGCTTGCAGTGTGGCCGGGCTTGGTTCAGGGGACAGAGCTCCCTCCAGATGTTAGTCAGGGGGTCATAGCAGAAGACACGGTTGGAACGTCTCTGTGCCCGGCCCGTGCCCTCACAGCCGGCCACCACAAAGAGGTAGTTGAACATGCTGCACATGGCACAGCCCCGGGAAACCACCTCTGGTGGCATGTGGCAGAGGGGACGCCAACGGTCCCCTCCGTCATCATAGTAGCAGAGGCGGCTGGCGTGGAGGTTGGGCTCCTTCGCGTTGACATCAGCTACGACCATACAGCTCTTCCCCTTCATCCTCTGCCACAAGATGAGCTCCCTCTCACCAGCATTGAGGCGGCCGTAGATGGAAGGCGTCCTCAGGACCTGCAGGTAGTTGTCACTCATCACCTTGTAGGCAGCCTTCTGGAGATGGACAAGCTTCTGTGCCTTGGCTGTGCAGAGGGCCTCATAGCAGTTCCCCAGGTCCAGGTGGGTGGGTGGTGGCATGTGGAAGAAGTTATCACTGGCCACCAGCCCTGGCTGAGGGCTTGCTGGAGGTGTGACAGCTGGTTCCATGACCCCAAAACCCTCCATGGGCAGCTGGAGGTGGGAGCTGTCTGCAATCTGGAGGATGCTGTCCTTGCGGTCAGGAGATGGTGGCTCGGGGGAGACATCCAAGCTCCCTGTAGGTGGTGGGACTGTGGAAGAGGTGGTGGAGTCCCACACTGCCAAAGCTGGGTCCAGCTCCTGGGTTGCCAAGCCCTGCAGCTCTTCATTGACCGCCTCCAAGCTGTGGTGCTGTGGTGTTCTCAGGGGGATGTAGGAAGACCTCTTCTTTGACACTGACTGGGAGATAGATTGGACGTAGTAGTCGTAGACTTTGCCTTTGAGGCTGGGGACTGGCTGCCCAGCCCCGTCCTTCACCCGCTGCTCACTGATGTAGTTTTCCTTCACCTGGATCTTTGCAATTGAGGAGAAAGTATAGGAGGCATCTGATCCCGTGTTGCTTGTCATCATTGTTAGCCCCAGGCCTGAGGTGATGCTGAGGGTCTGGATGGTCCCTCTGCACTCCTTGGTCTCCTGGGTCACATCTGTGGCAGCCAAACTCTGCTCCGTGCTTTGGGTGCATCCATCACCTGCCATCTGGGTATTAGCAATCCCGCAGGAAAGCCCAGTGTCTGGGGCAAGCATGTCCTCCTCCCCACTGCTGCTCAGCCATTTGGCCACGTCCCCAGGGTCAGAAGAGCTTGGCTCACATCCTGGCTGGCTTACCAGATCACTTCCCAGTTTATTTCCTGGCTTGCTTGTCAGATTACTTGCTAGCTCAGTTCTCATCTGGCTTGACAGATTACTTCCCAGCTCACTTCCTAGCTCACTTCCCATCTGGCTTGACAGATTACTTCCCAGCTCACTTCCCAGCTCACTTCCCGGCTCACTTCCCATCTGGCTTGACAGATTACTTCCCATTTTACTTGCTGGCTTGCTTGCCAGGTAACTTCCCAACTCACTTCCCAGCTCAGTTCCTGGCTTGCTTGCCAGATTACTTCCCCACTTGCTTCCTAGTTCACTTCCTGGCTTGATTCCTGCCTTGCTTCCCAGCTCACATCCCAGTTCACATCCCAGTTCACTTCCCGGCTTGATTCCTGGCTTGCTTCCCAGCTCACATCCTAGTTCACTTCCCAGCTTGATTCCTGTTGCACTTCCTGCCTTACTTCCCATCACGACCATCCCACCTCTCCCGCGCATCAACCCCAGCTCAGGATCCATCTCCTCTCCATCCTCTTCCTCCTCACCCCTTGGCAGACCTCCATCCCCCCGGGCAGGCGTGTGCCGTGGTGTCCCAGGGGCGCTCCCTCTGCCCCTTCCTTGCCCATCCCCACCACCCCTCCTCACCTCCTCACCACACACCCTCCTCCGTCGCAGACCCGCTGTGCCAGCCCCATCCCGGGCAGCGCTTTCCCTCTCTTCTCCTGGCTCAGACGGGGGGATTTTGGCCCCGGCAAGCGAGCGGGCCTTATAGAACCTGTATGCCAAGGTCAGGAGGAGCAGAGCAGCGGCGGAGAGGACCAGCTTGCCAGCCAGCTGCATGTCGGACTGCCAGGGCAGGGTTATCTGCTGGGGCATTATTCCATGCTGGGAATGCAGAGGAGCAGATTAATGATTGCAGGAGCCAGCCCGGAGCGCGGAGCTGAAGGTTTGGGGCAAGGTGACTTTGTGCTGGGGAAGTTGGCAGGAGGTTCCCGGACAAGATTTGCATGTTTGGGATGGGCTGGGCTCTGAGGGAAAGGTGCAGCCCGGAGCTGGTGGCACAGGGACAGCTTTATTAGCCTGGTAAACAGAGAGACTCAGAGCAAAGGGAAGCATGTAAAGGGAGGAAAAGTATCTCCTCTGCCCAGCCTGGTGGGCTGGCTCTTTCCTTTTACTATTTAAAAAGCATTGGAATGGGAAAATAACTTCTTTTTCTTCACCCAGGCAAGATTCCTTGTCCTGGGGTGCAGGCTTGGGGAAGGGAGGGGGAACCAGCCCAGTGCCAGGGAGACCTTTGGGCAGATACCGAGCAGCTGCTGTGCGGCAGAGGTGGGTGACTAATTCTGTAGCCTTAGTCTGTGCTAACGAAGGGTGATGGGAAACAGCAGGAAAGCTTCCTGGGTCTCTTTTGAGACCAGCTTGGAAGTGGTGGGGGAATTAGGAGCTGGGGGCTTTGGGAGGGGGAAAAAATATCTATCCCCAAAGAGGAAATAAAGGCAGGAGTGAAACTGTGGCTGGTGGCCACTGCCTTAGGAGAGACCCGTGCCTGTGTGCATGGGGAGAGGGCTGAATGAAGGCAAGTAAAAAGAAATCAGTGGGCCCAGGAAGAGATTTGTGGTGGGAGAGGTGTGGGTCATCATTTCAAAGGGATGTGCTGCCTGTGTGGGGGAAGTCCCCGGGGACTAGAGTCACTGTGGGGAAACTGAGGCACGGAGGATGGCAGGTTGTGTTATGCTTGCTTGCTTTCTCCCCCTGGAAAGGTGTTGGTGGTGTCTGGTTCTGATCAGAGTTAGGGGAATCGTTGTCCCTGTCATTCCCAGGGCAGCTGGGTCCCCACGCCTGGACCACAGTGGGGGGTAGTGGAGAGGAGGGGGCCTGGAGAACAGGATCCCTCTGCAACCGCTGCCAAGTGAGCTGAATTCAAAGGGATAACGTTAATTTCCTTTTCCCTGAGGGGAATGTCTTGCATGCTGAGAGATTCATAAAGGAGAAAAAACAGCCCAAATGTGGGTGGGGGGTGGGTGGCTGCTCCTCTTTGTATGCAGGGACTCGCTTCTCACTGCCTGGGTCTTGATCCGGTGGGATTTGTTGGAGAAATGAGCACAGGTGATGCTGAGGCAAGTTCTTGTATGAGGTGTGGGAGACGTGGTCCCACCTGCATGGGTCATGGGTACGTGATGTGGGAGGAACTCTGATGGGTGATGGGTGTCTGCAGCCTCCCAAACCACATCCAGCCACTGCGTGAGCTCAAGTGCTGCCTTCTGCCATGGGTGGGGGGAATCTGAACCTCCCTGGGGCACGTTCCCCACCATCACCATCACCTGGAAGTGCTGGGATGCTGAATGGCACCCCATGGCATTGCAGGGGGGCGTTGTGGTGATGAAGGGGGTGGCACTAAACTTGCAGGGATGCTTGTTAGGTGGAGAACCACGTGCTAATTACATTTTTATATATATATATATATATGTATGTATGTATGTATTTATATATACACACACTCACCCACACACACTGTGAATGGGCTGAGGCACCAGCAGCTTTTAGGGATACCTTTGGGAAGTCATCACCTCACGTGGGTGCAGCATGGGGGAGAAGTAGCAACCAGGAGGTTGGGGGGAATGAGGATGTTTAGCCTGAGTGCTGGACTTTGGAGCAGGGTAAGTGCTGGTGTGACACATCCCTCAGGTGTGTCTTGAGCTGACGCCAGGGGCCAAAGCAGCACCAAAACCCACCCAGCTGCTCCCCTCCATCCTATTTGTTGTGGGGACCCAAAATCTATCACTGGGGGTGCTTTCTCTAGCCAAAAACCTTGGGGGAGGAGTGTCCCTGAAACCCAGAGGGGCCTGGAGCTGGGGCTCAGGGGTGTGCGTCGAGGCTGGGCATGTGTTTCAGGGCTCAGGTAATTGGCAAAGGGTCTGGCTACCCAGGGGCAGCCGTGACCCCCAGGTTCCTTCATCTCTCTGTGCCGTGGTTTTTCATCTGCAGGCAGATCAGCAGAGATCCTTGTGGGCAGGAGCTGGGAAGTAGGAATTATGCAGGCACCTGGCAACCCTCTTGAGAACCTGGCCACGGCAATAGCTGTGCCTGGTAATGAGGTGGGGATGCACTGAAGGAAGCCCAGCAGCATTCCCAGCCCCACTGAGCCAGAGCATCCCTGGATTTCTGCTCTCCCACCTCGATAGCCCAAAGGGGTTTGGATGTGCCGCCTCCTTCAGAGATGCAGGGCTGGGCTGCCAACCCCCAAACTGGCATTATTGTCAGGGTGAGCATGGTTATCCTTACAGGTCCTTGGGATGATGAACCACTGAGCATAGGGGAGTGGAGGCATTTTTGGCTTGGCAGCATGCTCCAGGTGCTGGTGCCTTCACGAATGGCAGGATGTGGGGACAAGAGCCCAACTGAGCTCAAGCAGTGAGGGATGGAGTCAGGAAGGAAGATCCCTGGAGCAAACCAGCAGGTCCATATAGGTATCAATGTATATTTATGTATACTTTAAGGAGAGGAGGGGGACGGTGGCGTGGGGGATGTGGCTGTGGCATCTCCAAGCAGCGGTGACGTCCTGGCACTTGTGACTCTAATTGAAGGTAATTGCCTCCTCCAAATTTTGCTAAAACCTTTTCAAAGTCCCCTGAAATTAGGGACCATGGATAACGCCCCTCCTTGGGGTTTTTCAGCCCGCCTCAGCCCTAAGAAGCGGCGATTAATTTTTTACAAGCTAATCATCTCTCTTAGGCAGGTTGTCAGCCGCTGATCTGTCATCTCTCATCAATAATGAAACAACCTGAGCAGCTCTTTCCCCCTCCAGCATCCTGCATTATTCACTGCCAGGTCCTCAAACAACGGGGTGGGTGGTGGTTGGGGGCGGGGGTGGGGGAGGAGGGTGCAGAGATTTAATTGATGTCCTTTGTAATTACCTGTAGGAAGGTGGAAAGGGGTGGGGAGGCAGGGCTGGTAGGTGGTGGGAGAAGGATGAGAGAGGCAGGAGGTGAAGGCAGGGTCCAGCTCGTTGTGGGGGGCTTTCTTTGGATTACTGCTTTGGAGGGATGGCATCTCTTTGTGTGTGTGTCCCCACCACCCCCAGGGAGGTACTTTGGGGAAAGCAGGCAGCATCTCTACCCAAAATGAGAAGAGGGGGCTGTGTCCCCCTCACCCAATGCTTTGGCCATGCTGAGACTGTCCCAGCCTACAGCCTGTCCCCTTTCCCGTTCCCTAGGGTAAGAGCAAGGCATCCCGAATGCACGCAGAGGGATGCAGGACCACTCAGCCCACCGGTCCTCTCCCAGCCACAGGATGGGGAGGTCACATCACTCCTGAGATGGCACCAAGCAGAGCTGGCCCGTGGTGGCCCTGCCTCTGTAATGCTCCTCATTTCCATGGTTCCGGGCTAAAAACCGCCACATTTGCATTTAAATGGAGGTTTGGGCGTCTGTAAATCCTCTTTTTTTATTTTTTTTTTCAGAGCTTGAAGGCCTAATGGTTGTTTAATCATGTTGGGATGAGGCCCTTGGAGCATCTCCAATGCAGTGAGGAGGGTAAGAAGCAGCCCTGCCGCAGGGTGTAAGTCAAGTCATGCAGATCCCCCTAAAAATATAAAGATTCCCCTAAAAAGATAGAAAGAAAAGAAAGAAGGTGGCTCCCTCTTGCCCAGGGAGGTGCAGTGAAACCAGTCAGGAAGGGAGCAGGCATTTGGGCAGCGGCTCTGAAGGGATCCTCATGCTTGTACGCTGTCCTTTCAGGATGAAAGCAAAGCCACCGGTCCTCCTGCATCCCAGCCAGGCCCATCCTGCCCCCGTGTTGCTTCCAGCCCAAATTTACAAAACCCTGGGCTTTTGGCTGTGGAAAGGGACTCCTGAGCCTGCTGCCTGCCTGCTCAGCTCCTCCGAGGCTGGGAAATCGCTCACAGCTGAGGTTGGCAACCAGAGCACGGTAGGGACTGAATCTGCTTAATAATAATTAATCATAATAGTAATAATAATGCTTAGCAGTCGTATGGGGCTTTGGAAAGATGAAGCTGCAGGCTAATCTTCGAGGATTAAGAGCTCCCAGAGGAAAAGGCAGGGGAGAGCCTCATCCTCCTTCGCTGCTCTGCCCAGGGATGCTGGCCTGGGGCTGGATGCTCCCCAGGGATGCTGGCCTGGGGCAGGATGCTCTCTGAGCACCATGGGGAGGGAAAGCTGCTAGGCAACCCCTACACACACACACACAGACACACACACACACCCCCACACACCCTTCCCCAGCACTGGGCAGGATTGGGGCAAAACCACCTGTTTTTTTTTTGCCATCCCGCAGCAGGATGTGCCCGGCAGCATGGGGTACCACAGGAACGGCCAAGCTGCACCCCTTTATCTGTTTCCATAGCAACAAGTAGCCAAGAGGGATGGAGAAGGTGGCATGGACCAAACCCAGTGCAGCTCTTTAAGCTCAGCTGGTGCCTTGGTGCTGCCCGACGGGACGTGTGCTGCCCGCTCATGTGTGAGCACTGACATTTTGTGTGGGGAGCCGCCTGTCACTAGAGATTGACCGTCCAGCCTGGGACAAGCCTTGTGCACAGCACCCATCCTCCACCAAAGACAATTTGCCCCCAACCAAGGGCTGGGTAAGGCCGCTGATCCGCAGCTTTTGGGCTCCTGCTGGCTGTTTGCCATGTGCGTGCAGGCTGAGCAGGGCTGGTCCCCAGTATCCCTCATGCTGGGGACGGGTGTGGTCGGTACCCCGGGTAGCTGAGACCTGGAGCAGCTCAGTGCACTGGGATTTTTTAAATTTTTACTTTTTTCCAGGGAAAAATCTGGTCCTTCCACCCCCAAAACCCCCATCCAAGACCTGACAAAATCTGGTCCTTCCACCCCCAAAACCCCCATCCAAGACCTGACAAAATCTGGTCCTTCCACCCCCAAACCCCCCATCCAAGACCTGACAAAGCCTCTGGGTACCCCACGATGGTGCTGGGTACCCCAGTCTAAGGCAAAAACCATTAAGCACAGCTTTCTACTGGGGGAGATTTTTTGTTTTCCTTTTAATTAAATTGTCTGAGGAAGCCAAGACACAGAAAGAGACCGAGACTGTAAATAGTATAGAAAAAAAATAATAAGAGGAGAGAGAGAGAGAGAGCAAGAGAACTGATTGACAGAGGTGTAAATGCTGGGTGGAGCCGTATGGAGGAAGAGGAGGAGGAGGAAGAGGCAGGTGAAGCTTCACGTTAGCTCCAGGATCACTGTTAGGGTGAGTGCCAAAACCAGTCTGAAGCCGTGGTGGCTGGTAAGTGAACCTAGGCAGGAGGAGAGAAGGGATGGGGTGTTGAGGGAGGTGTGCTGGGCTCTGAGCAGGTTGGGGTCACCACCTCATTTTGGGGGGGGGGGGGGGAAATCTCCCTTCCTCAGCTTGCTATGGAGCTTGTGATAGTAGAGGGGGTGGGTCAGGGATGCTGCAGGGAGCATCGCAGGGTCTCTTTGTGGTGCAAGGGCATCCCTGCTGCTGAGGGCGAGGGGAGATGCTCTCTGCATGGCCCTTCCCTCCCTTGGCGGGGGATTTCAGCTCGAAATACCAGTGCCACCACCACTCACCATTGGAGTCCTCTGTTCCTCTGGGAATATTTGGGTTTTCTATTGGGAAAGAAGTAGCAGAGAGACAAGTTTTACTGGGGGCTGGGGGTTGGAGGGGGAAGATGAATGAGGGCTTGCAGAGGGAGGGGTGACACCCCACCCCCCATCCCCCCGTGGTGCCACCGTACCGAAAACGATGAGCCGGGTGTGGGTGTCGGTGGAGCCCAGGGGGTTCTGGGCTGTGCAGCGGTACATGGAGCCGTTGAGCTCAGCTGGCACCCTCTCCAGCACCAGTTCCTTGCCATCATGCTCAGCGCTGCCATCGAGGAGCCGGCTCCCCACCCTTGTCCAGGTGAAGAGGGGCTCGGGGAAGACTTCGTTCTGTGGGGAGATTGGGGGGTGGTGGTGGTGAGATGTGTGTAGGTGGTGACCGGACCCCCAGCTTGTGCCTGGAGCAAGGATGGGGTTGCACCAATGTAGGGGCCACGATGCAACCCAAGGCCACCAACCCAAGCCCAAAAAGTGCTGGCGTGGATGCAAGGCTGGCTGGCTGTCCCCATCCATGGCGATGGGGATGGATGGGGGATGGGGATGGATGAGGATGGGGATGGATGGGGATGGGGATGGATGGGGATGGGGATGGATGGGGATGGGGATGGATGGGGATGGATGGGGATGCTAACCTGGAAGCCCTGCACCAAGATCCTCACGGTGTCTCCGACACGGGCTCTCGTTGGGGTCATGGTGATCTTCGGGCCCTTGGGAGCAACTGCAAGGGAAGAGGACAAGGGACGTGGGTCAAACGAGGGCTTCCAGGTGCTGGTGGGTGCCCTTGGGCAGGGTTAATAATGGCTTGATGAGTGATCGTGGTGAGGGGGTGGCATGGCCTGTGCCAGCTAGGGGAGGTGTGCCTGATGGCAGGTGATGGATGGACAGGCTGTTGGACATCCAAATGATTGATAGACAGGTATGCAAGGACCCTTTAGGCAGATGAATGAGAAGACTGTGAGACTGATGGATGAACGTAGTGGGATGCATTCATGGTGAAGGATGCATTCCCTAATCAAGCCCCTCTCTGCTCAGGAATAGGGGGCAAGAGGGGACAGGCTGGTTTGAAGCCATGGAGAAAGCACCTCAGAAAAGCAAACCCAGGTGGCCTCAGGGAGTATGGGAGACAGCCACAAGTCCTTGCTGGCACACAGTTCCAAGCACAGCCCTGTAGAGAGGATGGGGCCCCTTTTCCCATGCCAGGCTTGGAGTGCCCTTGCCCACTGCACCGGGGAGAGCAGCGGTGATGCAGCCAGTCATGGTGGGGTGACACCACACCAGGTCTGCTCTTTGGTCCCAGATGGGTTGGGTTGTGTGAATGTCCCTCCTGGGCTGCCTGAGGGATGGGACAGCCCCAGGAACTACCTGGTCTTAGCGTGGAAGGAGCCTATATGCTATTTATATATAGAAGGGGGTTAATGAGTCATCTGCTCTGATGGTGCCAAAAAAAACGTGTGTAGATGGTGGTGGTGGGGCACCCAGTGAGGTACATAGGCTGGAGGCATTTTGGAGGATAAGGAGGCAATGTGGGATGAGCTTTGCTCCAGATACTGGAGCTACCGGGCACAAAGCAGCAACCCATCAAAGTCTTGGCCTCATGAGGAGCCCCAGAGACTGGACACCTAGAGCTGCAGAGGGTGTGACAGCGCAGGGCTTAGGTTATTTTTTGGCTGGTTGTGTGCTGGGAGAGCACTTTAGTGCTTGGTGGGAAAGAACACATAATGGAAGACCATCTATTAGCAAGAGAGCTGCTGCTCTCCTTGTTGACTGCCTAGCTCCCACTGACATCCCTATTGCCACCAGCCTCCCACTAATTGAGATGGTTGATGAGCTGAAGGAAAAGAGATGGAGCACCAGCATTAAGAGGCTTGTGCAGACTGAAGCCTGTGCCAAAGATGGGTGGAAAGCCAACGAGGCAAAGCTCTCCAGGAGATGGTCTATCATTGCTGACACAGCGAGCCAAGTGCCCTACTTGGCCAGGAATAAAAACCAGTCTTCTCCACCCAGTTCAAGGGGAGGAAGGCTATAGGAACCTGACCAGGAGGGTGCTCCAAAGCTGGGGCAACCCCAGCTCAGCCTCTCCTAACAGGGAACAAGGAGAAGGTAAGGGAGTCCCAGCCTTACCTGGGGGCAAGTTAATCAGCCACGGTGGGGTAACAGTGAGGGGCCTCACTAACTCCTCTGTTTACCAGCTCCCATGATCATTTGGGGACCCTCTACCTTTACAGGGTCCTGGGCATGCTGGGAGCCAGTGGGCTGGCTCAGGCCTAGAACCCAGCCCAAAGCCCTTCTCCTGCCTGATGGACCCCTCCCCATCCCAGTTGCAAAAAAATATGAGAAAAAGGGCAATAAAAAGGGGGGAAAAAGTTGCTGAAAGCACAAATAAAAAGCCAAAAAAGCCAAGAAACACCCCACCCCCTCCAACCCCCCTCGCCCCCAGCCCCAGCCCCAAACCGACCCACGGCGGCTGCGCTTACCAAGCGTCACCTCGGACTGCATGGGCATGGAGAGGGCCGGGTGCTTCACCTCGCAGCTGAAGAGCGCCTCGTTGTCGATTTGGGGGTTGAGGGTCCAGGTGAGGGTGGCCCGTGCCTCCACCGTCCCATCGCTGACGGGTGCGTGGGTGTGGCGGAAGTAATAGATGGGCTCTGCCACGTGCACCCAGCGGGGGAACTCCCGGCTCACCACGGTCTCGGGGATGGTTTCGGTGACGGGACCCCGCTCGGCTGCCAGCCCCCGCGGGGGGTCCGCCGTGGCTGGGGGTCTCCCGCCTCCTCCCACCTCCCCTTCAGCTGCCAGTGATTTCGGCACCTTGGTGTCATCCAGGTCGCGGTGAAGGAGGTTACGGGGTGCCCAGCTCCCGGCGCCGGCCGGCGGCTCGGGCAGCGGGGTGGCCTCGATGGGCTCCCCGTCCCGCTTGAAGTACACCTGCAAGGGGACAGAAGGGACAGTGAGGGGACATCCACCACCCCGGGGGCATGCCCAGCATCCCACCCGCTCGGGTTGCTTTGGGTGGAGCTCCTTCCTACAGAAAGATGCTGCAGGGCAAGGTTTGGGGTAGCAGGCACCTATTTGCCTTATTTTGCCTCCATGAGCATCACATACATGTGACGGATTTTATAGTGATCTATTTTTATATTTTCTTTATATATATGAAAGATTAACCCCCCTTGCCCTCGGGGGGCTCACCAGCGGGGCGGGCTTGCCACCAGAGACCACACACACCAGGGTGAAGTTCTGCGCCTGGTAGCGGCTGAAGGGCGCCGGCGTGTCGGCAGCAAGAACGGAGATGGATGTCGGAGGAGCTGCCAGGGAGCAGAGCCAGGGGGGTTAGCACAGCATCCTAGATACCCACCCACCTCCATCCCTCTCTGTATTTCCCTTCTCATCCCCCTCCTCATCCCCATCTCCATCCCCCTCCTCATCCCCATCTTCATCTCCCTCCTCATCCCCATCTCCATCCCCCTCCTCATCCCCATCTCCAGGGAGTGGGGAAAATGAGCCCAATTGCTTCCCCCACACCTAGAGACACCCCTCTATGCCATTCCCTTCCAGTCCCACCCAGCCAGGGGCCACACTCACCCATCACGTTGAGGAATATGTTCCCAGAGGCCAGGACCACCTTCTCCCTCGTGGCTCGGTCGTAAATCCCCACGTGACATTCGTAGGGACCGTTGTCCGAAATGCGAACCTCGGGGAGGCTGGGGAGGAGAGGCAGGGCTCACCACTTGCTCCCCTCTCCACCCTCACCCCATTTTCCCAGGGGATGCAGCAGCCAGCAGCCGGATCTCAAGGCGTCGGGCGGAGTTGCCTCTCGCCAGCGATGGGGGATCAATAAACTATTAATAACTGCAAAGGCTGCAGGAGGCAGCTGTGTAATGCGGTTTAGCAGCTGGAGTTTACCGGCCCTGACAGCTCCTTGGGAGGGGAAGTAATTGCATTATTGAAAGGAGAAGCGGAAGGGGGTAAAGGCACCGCCGAGAGCACGAACCCACCAAGCGTGGACACTAAACGCCTGTGAAACGCTGCTGTTAGAGGCTCGGGGATGGTACAGGCTGCTCAGGCAACCCAACGGCTGTAGCAAAGCGTGGAGGATAGAAAGCATCAAAAGCCCAAACTCTGAGCAGAGCCAGAGCACGCTCCAGCTGAGAGATTATTTGGATTCTTTATATATATATATATATGCAAAACAGGAGAAGAGGGGATGTGCAAATGGATCGGTGCTGCTGGAGGTGGAAACATTCGTGGGAGCTGCCTTGCTGGTTGGCAGCATCGTGCCACCTCACCAGCAGCATCGTCCCACCTCACCAGCAGCATCATCCCACCTCAAGGGCTAGCGGCACCCCATCTCACCAGCAGCATCATCCCATCTCTCCAGCAGCATCATCCCACCTCACCAGCAGCATTGTACCACTTCATGGGTCAGCAGTACTGTCCCACCTCACCAGCAGGAGCATCATCCCACCTCATGGGCTAGCAGCACCCCACCTTGCCAGCAGCATCATCCCACTTCACCCCCAGCATTGTCCCACCTCACCAGCAGCATCATCCTACCTCATGGGCCAGCAGCATCCCACCACAGCAAGGCGGAGGGGGGCGATTCCCCCCACCAGGCACTTGGCAAAGCCACCCCCTAAGCTTAAAACCCTCCCAACTTTTCCAGACCAACACAGGGCTGCCGCATCCCCGGGATGAAACACGGTGCTGTCTGGCCAGATCACTTCTGAAAGCCTCTGGCTGCCTTCTCATGCCTCCTGCTCCCCACACGAGCCCCCCGCCAATGCAAACAAGACCCCACTGCAGGAACAGTCACTTGGCAGCTCCTTTTAAGGGCTCCCATGCTTTCAACTAAAGCCTCCACCATCTGCTCCAGCCTCTAATTACCCACAGAGGAAATCAGCCACACCCTTCATTAGCGGCACATAAGGGAGTGAGCACTGGTGGTCCCAGTCCCCGCTGGGTTGGGGACCACCTCCAGCCCAGCGGTAGCTTGCCATGAGGGGCTGGGGGTGGTTGTGTCCAGATTTGGGTGTAAAACTGATCCTAAGTGGTTCAAGTTTGAGGCTCCTGTGATGGGTAGGGACCAGAGAAAGAGCTCTGCAAAGCGAAACCGCCGCCTGACGTGTCCTTTGCGTCCTCTAAGCATGCTGGAAATAAAGAAGGGGAGAGAAAAAAAACCATATAGATATTCATAAAGCGGTGCCTTATTTGACGAGGGTGGGTTTTTAATCAGGGGAGGGGAGGGGGAGGAGGGAAAAAAATCATCATCATCATCCAGGGTTGGATATCTCCCTGCTTTGCTCTTCACATCTGAGCAGGCGGCGTTCAAAGCCGGTATGAAAAGAGGCAGCCCTGGCAGCCCTCTGTGCTGAGCAGATAAGAGCCACACCGCTTGGGATAAGGCTCCGTGGGACAGCACCGACGTGACCGTGCCATGGAAAAGATTAAAAAGAAGGGGAGGAAAAATAAAAAAAAGAGAGCTGAAAATACAGAAGAATCAAATAAAAAGGAGAAGGGGAGGAGGGGGAGGAAAAACCTGAGTGGAAACGGCTGGGGAAGCGACTGACCCATCACCAAACCCTTCCCAATTATTGCTCCTCTTCTTCACCAAGGCAAAGGCAGGAATCCTCAATAAGCTACAGAATAACAAGCTCTTTTTTTCCATCCCCTCTGAGAAAATCTCCTTTCTCCCCAGGCCTGTTGCTGGTTTTCCCCCTGGTCTATAAAAATAAGGCAACGGTGTGAAAAGGCTTTTTACCACCAGCATCGGCGGCTCTCCGGACGATTTGGCGGCGCTGTGCTGACTCCAACCCCCCTCCAAGTGCTTTCAAGTGCTTGGTCCTAGGGCAGTGAAATTTTCTGCTCACAAATTCTATTAGTTCTACAATATGTGGTGAAAGGGAGAAAAAAGGGAGGGTTTTTCAGCCCCCCCTTCTCCCCCCCCCCAAAAAAAATAGCAGCTGCTTTTGCCTCTTTCATCCCTTGCTCAAGGGATGCTGGTGGTTGGGATGTCTCGCTCTGTGCGCAGGGAATGGGTTTATCCTGGTTTAATTCCTTGGTTTTCCTGGTGCTGCCTGCTTGAGGAGAGCAAGGGCTGAATCCAGGCGCTGAGTAAAACCCCTGGGTTTATGGCAGGGAAGCAAGGTTGTTGAGTTAGGCAGTGTGTAATCTGCTCGTGAAGCCGCCAGAACAGCCTCTAAACAGTAATTAGTCGTGTCAGAAATGTGTAGAGCGGCGAAGCAAGCGGCTGAGCGGAGCCTGTAGTACACGGGGAACCAACTCACGGAGTGGAACAGCCCCTGAACGCTGTCTGAGCATCCTCCTGAGCATCCCCGCACCTGAGCATCCTCTTGAGCAAGCCCTAGTACACAGTAAGCATCCCCCTGAGCACCCCCTGAGCACCCCGAACATCTCCTGACCTTCCTGAGCATCATCTGAGCATCCCCCCGCCCCGAGCAACCCTATAGCATCTCCTGAGCATCCCGAGTACTTCCTTAGACTTCCCCTGAGCAAACTCTGTGCATCCTCCTGAACAACCCAAGCAACCTCTGAGCATCCCAACCATTTCCTGACCCTCCTGAGCATCCTCTGAGCCTCACCCTGAGCATCTCCTGAGTATCCCCAAACCTCCCCTGAGCAAACCCTGTGCATCCTCCCAAGAAACCCTTGAGCATCCCAAGCAACCCCACAGCATCTCCTGAGCAACCCCTCAGCATCTCCTGAGCAACCCCTCAGCATCTCCTGAGCAACATCTGAGCATCCCAAGCATTTCCATAGACATCCCCTGAGCAAACCCTGTGCATCCTCCTGAACAACCCCTGAGCATCCTGAGCAACCTCTGAGCATCTCCTGAGTATCCCCAAACCTCCCCTGAGCAAACCCTGTGCACCCTCCCAAGAAACCCTTGAGCATCCCAAGCAATCCTGCAGCATCTCCTGAGCAACATCTGAGCATCCCAAGCATTTCCATAGACATCCCCTGAGCCAACCCTGTGCATCCTCCTGAACAACCCCTGAGCATCCCGAGCAACCTCTGAGCATCCCAAGCAACCTCTGAGCAACTCCCGAGCAGCCCCAACCATCTCCTCTCCACTCATTTCCTGCTCCTTTTCTCCCACCTACCATCACGTTTAATCCCATGCAGCCATCTAACGCCATCACTCTTTCTTGTAACACAACACAGCTCTTAGCATAGCAGAAAAAGCCACTAAAAAAACCCAAAAAATCAAATTCCAAAGAATTTGAAAGAATTTCATGCTTGTAACATGCCCAGCTGGTGGGATGAGCCATGCTGAGCCCTTCCCAACCCATACATGGACATTTGCAGGTACAACCCATCACATCACTACTGTATTTTCCTCACCATACACAGGATTTTTATTACCCCATGCTGGGGGAAAAAAAGAAAAACCCCAAAAGCTTTGAAATCCAATTATCAAATTCTAATTTAAAAAGGAAACAAAGATTAAAAAATTATATAAAATAGCACAAAATAAATACTTCACCCCAGCCTCTGGGCCTTGAATTAAGTCTCCCCCTGACATTTTTTTTCCAGGCTCTAGTTTTGTTTTTATAACACCACTAATAAAACAAGTCTGTAATTAGTAATAAAGCTGACACTCCTGCAAGTGATTTTGCACTTGTTAGAGAGGCAAAGACAAGCTTCTATGCTGCCTATTCAATATATATCATAGAATTATAGCCTCACAGACTGGGCTGGGTTGGAAGGGACCCCAAGGGTCACAGAGCTCCAACCCCCTGCCACAGGCAGGGACACCAACCTCCAGGCCTGGAGCTACACAAGGTTGCCCAGGGCCCCAGCCAACCTGGCCTTGAATAACCCCAAGGGATGGGGCACCCACCCCCTCTCTGGGCAGCCCCTTCCAGCCCCTCACCACTCTCTCTGCATAGAACTTCCCCCTAAGATCTCCTCTAATCCTTCCCTCCTCCAGCTTCACTCCAGCCCCCTTGTCCTGCCAGTTATCTACCCTTGAACAAGCTGATTCCCCTCCTGTTCCTCTGCTCCCTTCAGGGACTGGCAGGCTGCAATGAGGTCCCCCCACAGCCTTCTCTTCTCCAGGCTGACCCAGCCCACCTCCCTCAGCCTCTCTCCATAGGAGAGCTGCTCCAGCCCTCTGAGCATCTTCATGGCTCCTCTGGACCCTCTCCAACAGTTCTACATCTTTATATATATATATATTTATATCTACATATATATATTTATTTTTTCCCCCTCAAGTTGTCTTTTTCTCTGCCTGTTTTCACCCCTGGATCTCCCCACTGCTGCCACCTTTTCCCTAGGGACAAGCAGAACCAGAGGGACAGACCTCAGATGTTTGGTGACGGCGCACGAAGGGGTGACAGCCTCTTCGAGGAGCACTGAATCCCCACCAACAGGCAAAGGGGGACCTGCTGAGTATCACCATAAGACCCTCATCTGCCCCAAAAATGGGTGTGTGTGGGGGAAATATCCCTAAAGATAGGCCTTAAAAAGCAGCTGGCATGGAAAAGGAGGCAATACCAGGCTGACTCACCGCACGGTGGACTGGTAGACCAGGTCTTCCCGCTTCCGGTAGTTCTCCATGTGTGAGAAGTTGGTGGAGAACATGGCATCAAAGGTGAAGATCTTCTGCTTGATGGTGCCACCATCGGTGACCTACCAAAAACCAAGAGTATATAAGATGCCCACAGTGGCTTTTGCCAAATGCCCCTGAATTTCCAGTTTAAACATAATTTTTCTTGTTCACATTCTGCTTTTTTTTCCTTCTTTTTTTTTTTTTTCCCCTTCTTTTTTTCCCTGTTCCCACTGTAATTAAGACTCAATAAATACTACCTCGTTACTACGAGCCTGCTGAGTTTCAAAGCAAAGCCCACACGTTTCTGTCTGGTTCTGGTGCTGTCAACTCCTACCTCCAGTCCCTTCCTGGAGTCGTGATTTTTAAGTGGAAAAAAAGGCTCTTTTTAGGACCAGGGAGACCTCGTTTCTTCCCCATTGTCCCCTCCCCTCCAAGTGCCTTCAGGTTTCTCTTGCAAGGAGCAAGACTTGGTGTAAAATCAGAGAGGAAAAAGCAGAGGAAAGCAAAGCAGATGGGAGATGGGCATTTTGGGGCTAGAACAGCTCAGATCGATCCATCAGAGGGGGAGAATAGTCTGTTTTTAAAAGGCCAGGCACAGGAGAAGAGGATTTGGGGGATTAACCCCCCCAAAAGCAGGGAGACCCTGCTCTCCCCACCCAACACTTCTTTCCCCACTTGGGTAAAACTCAACTTTGACTCCTAATTTTCTCTTTCCTCCTTTTTTTTTTTAATCAGAAAAAGGGGGAAAAAAAAAAGAAAGGAAGAAAAAAGAAAAGCTGTCACTAAAACATTCCCCTCAAATTTATTTGCTGAAGCTGAGGCTTTTATTGCAAAGAAAATACACAGGCTGGCATGGGCATGGGATAAGGAACTGCAAGGAGAATTATTGGAGCCGTAAATCTCCAGCCTTGGGAACCAGGGGAAGTTTTCAAGGACACATTTGGTTTTTCCCAACTTTTATTTATGCCCCAGGGTGGTTTTAAGGAGCAAACGTGGTGCTGCTCCTGGTGTATCATCATGGATCAGCTCAAGGGCTTTTTCCAGGCATTATTTTGGGGATGCAGGTGCTGCGAGGAGGGATGCTCAGGAGAAGGGGATGGGGAGTGGTGGAGGTGATGCCGCCTGTGGACCAGGTGGGTTGCAGCCACAGGAGTTCCCCAGCGCATCTGGATGGATGTGGGCAAAGCTGGAAAGCACCAAATTCAATCTGAGGATGGGGATGGGAAAGTCACCCCTCAAAGCATCCCCTGCCCTGCCACTCACCACCCAGGACCCCTTGCATCCCCCTGAGAAGGCACGGTGAGGGAAGATGCTTCAGTCCTGCTCCATCCCTGAGGGATTACAGGCAGCTAATAGGCTCCTCTGAAAAAGCACATGGAAAATAGCCTCTCTCCAGGGATTAGACCTACTTCCAGCCTTTTATCTGCACCCTGGGGTCAACTTCTGGGGAGAGGAGCTACATATAAAGTTGAGGGTGAACTCACGGGGTTGCAGGAGCAGCCAAGCTCAATGATTCTTGCTGGGGAGGGAAAAGAAAAAAGAAGGGATGATAATTTGGCAGCATCTGATGGCAATTGCCCCAAATCCTGTGAGGAGCAGGAGGTAAAGGGGCACGGGGAGAGGAAAAGGCACATTTAAGGCACCAGAGCTGAGCTCAGGCAGCCTGAGGCTGCCTGCTGCATTATTTATAAACCCAAGTAAAAACCTTATTCCTGACAAAAACCCAGCAATTGCCACTGTGCAGGGAGACATTAACCTCCTGCTCCTTCCTGCTGCTGCAGAGGCAGCCCCCTCCTGCCTTTCCCACCCCCCTCATCACTCTCACCTCTCCAGTGACCCGGCAGTCTGCTGTCCCCAAAATACACTGGCACCATTAATATTGTGGGAGCTTCTTGTCGGGATGCTGGGTGGGTTAGATAAGCTATCTGGGAGTGATGGATGAGGGACCAAGGGGGATGGGGGGAGGGAGGGGCAGGGATTTTGGAGGACAAAATGGGTGGTAATGCCCCATAGCACCCTAGGGCATCGGGTTCCTTCAACCACTGGCATCCTCGGGCTGGATTTGCACCCTTTCTCCAAGGAAACACAACAAGAACTTGCTGTGGCAAGAGGGAAAGTACCCTAAGAGGGGCTGCGGGCGGTGACCACAATGCTCAGTGAGCTCAGAGCTTGCAGCATCCCCAGCCTGCACCCTAAGGCCACGTGTGGCTGCTGGGAGAAACGCATCATGCTGGAAACCCCCTCTTTGCAAGCTCTTTTCCTGCCTCCCTCTCCAGCTCGCTCAAGCACCTGCACTTAGCTCAAGTGGCTGGTGCTCCTCCTCCCTCCCTGAGTTTGCTGGACCACACAGTCCTAACCACCCCAAAACACCTCAGGTGGCAAATTTGTCTTCCAAAAACACAGAGCCACTGATTTCTTTGCCCAAACCCGGATGGTTTGAACCCAGAATAAGGATCAAACCCATCTCCATCCCCCCTCCCCAAAAGCAGCAGTGCCCATAGCGGTACCCCCTCTCCAGCACCTAAACCAGGTGCAGGATCAAACTGATAAGGCAAGAGGGTTGTGCAGCGTTGGGAGGTGCATCCCAGGGCTCCCCACCACCTCCCCAGAGCAATGCCCTGGCCCGGCAGTAATAGAGAGCTCAGATGCTGCTGCTCGTGACCTTCTCTCCCCGGCCGAGCATGAGGAATTAAGAGAGTTCCCCACACTGACATGTAAATTATCATCTCCGAGGCGCGGCGACGGCCCAGCTGCCGTGTAGATGGATGGCACGAGTCAGACCTCTCGCAGTCACCAGCCCAAGCTCACTCCATCAGCAGCTCTGAGCCCATCTGAGAGAATTCCTCCTGCAGCCATAAAACTCCAGATTCTATTTTTTTCTCCCCTTCCCTAAAGGGGAGCAGGGTTAGAAATCAGAGGTGTAGCCCGTTGCCAGTTGGGTTGGCTCAAAACATAGAATCATAGAATTGTAGGGGTTGGGAGGGACCTGGAGAGATCATCAGGTCCAACCCCCCTGCCAAAGCAGCTCCCTAGAACATTTCACTCAGATAGGTGTCCAGACGGGTCTGGAATCTCTCCAGAGAAGGAGACTCCACCACCTCCCTGGGCAGCCTGTCCCAGGGCTCCCTCACCCTCACTGTGAAACATCTGAGGGAATCGTGGATTTCTGGGAGTGAAGAGAGGTCAAAAAGGAGCACCCATCCCAGCCCTGCTTCTCCTGAGCTTCCCCCCAAAAATCGGCAGCCTCGAGTTTGCCAAGGCTCTGGGCATTGCCAGGGGTATGGCCCAGTGTAGGAAGGGCTCGGCGCATCGGGTGAGCTTCGCTTGGCTCCTTCCACCCCCGTCCTCCCCCCTCCCTCTCTCCTGGAGCCGGCACTGCTGTGAGCAGTGACTTTATCACTGTCACCAGCAACATTTCCCGCTCGGAGCCACCACGGGAGACGCCGGCCGGAGCTGGAACGTCTCATTTCTCCTAATGGGCAGTGGCAGGGGAAGCCCCAGCGGGGACCGCGCTTTGTCACCATCGATCAGGCAGCTCTGAGCAGCGCCGCCAACATCTGTAATGCATCAGCCCCTGCTCACCATGGCCATGGGGGGTTTGGAGCCCCGGGACCTTGGCTGGGCAGGGGCCAGCCCGATGCGCCCTGGGAGGGAGCGAAACGCTTTGCGGTCCCCACGGGCAGCGCCACGGGAGGTGGGAAATGAGAGCAGCTTCCTGCAGGATGGGGAATGGCTGTGTGGGTGGGATGTGGGGGCATGGCATACGGCCCCTCGCCTGCTAAGGGCACCTAGATGGGTGCTACAGGGGGAAGCACTCATGCATGGGTGCTGCAATAAGCAATGCCCGTGCGCCATGGGTGCTACAGAGAGCAATGCTCAGGCACCCACGGGTGTCACAGTCAATGCCTGTGCACTGTGGGTGCTTCAGAGCCCAATGCTCAAGCACCCATGGGTGTCACAGTGAATGCTCAAGCACCACGGGTGCTACAATAAGCAATGACCAAGCAACCATGGGTGCTTCAGAGAGCAATGCCCAGGCACCCATGGGTATCACAATCAATCCCCATGCCCCACAGGTGCTACAATTAGCAATGCCCATGCAACCATGGGTGCTTTGGAGAGCAATGCCCAAGCACCCATGGGTGTCACAATCAATGGCCATGAACCATGGGTGCTACAATAAGCAATGACCAAGCACTATGGGTGTCACAGTCAATGCCCATGCTCTGTGGGATGCTATGGAGAGCAATGCCCATGCACCCATGGGTGTCACAGTCAATGCCCATGCCCTGTGGGATGCTATGGAGAGCAATGCCCAAGCACCCATGGGTGTCACAATCAATGCCCATGAACCATGGGTGCTACAATAAGCAATGCCCATGCACTATGGATGTCACAATCAATGCCCATGCACTGTGGGATGCTATGGAGAGCAATGCCCATGCACCCATGGGTGCCACAGTCAATGCCCATGCCTTGTGGGATGCTATGGAGAGCAATGCCCACGCACAGGTGCTGCAGACAGCACTGTCAGCCCCAACTCTTGAGTTATTCTCCTTCTTGCTAATTAAACTGAGCACCAAACTCTAATTAATCGAGGCAGAGCAACTCCCTCCACCCCCGAGGGCTCCTCTCCATCCCCAGTGCTCCTGCTCTACATCCCCAGGCCGAGCCCCCAGCCTCCATGGGGCAGAGGGACAAGCGAGCCTGGGCGTGCTGCTTTCTGCTGAGGAATGAAGCCCAGCCCTTGCTTGCCACCAAACCCCTGCCAAACACCTTTCTGCAATTCCCACCAGCACACCCAAGCCCCAGGCTGTGTGTACAGACTGGCTGCTGCCTGCTTCCCCTGCCAGCTGGCTGTACAGAGCCAGATCCCAGGCTCAGAGGGATTCTACCTCCCTCTCCTGCTCCTCTATTAGTTTATCTTCTTATTTATTTTTTTTTAAGAGCTCTGCACTGCTGCAAAAAAAAAGTCATTTTCTCCCTCCCCATCCCTTGCTGCAGCGTGGCAGTGACCATACTAATCAGGTCTCCAGCACGACCCACCCGAGGTGCCTGCCATGGGAGCCAGCTCACAGCTTGACAGCTCCCTGTCTTCCCAGGCTCATTACAAGCTCGTTTGCAAGGATGCCACCACCCTCATCTCCTCCAAGGGTTTTTTGGACACTCACTTGACCAGCCAGGCGGTGCCAGGGGGTTCAGACCCTCCTTTGAAACACGTTCTCAGGCAAAACACACCTTCTGGAGGTGAATTTGCCATGGAGGGGGATGGATGTTAATTAACACCTCTGTGGATGATGCCTGGTCCTGTTTATGCAGTGAATAAAGCCCTTTTGCTCATTGAATCTTCTGTATTTCAAGAGGCTCAGAGTGGAGGCTCATGCTGAGGGGGTTTCTGACCCTCGCCCCTTGCTGCCACCCTGGCTTGCCATCCCTCAAACACTGCCATCCCAGGGGAATCCCTGGAGACTGGGAGCTGCTGGTTTGCAGCACCGTGCTTCTGGGTGGTGTTCTACTGCCTTGGCCCTGGTAAGGAGACCCTTAATGCCTCACAGCCTTCAGCTTCAGTGTGCACTCACCCCAATGGGCTATGTACCCACCCTGTGGGTTATCCACACACCCCAAGGGTTATGCACCTATCCTGTGGGTTATCCACACACCCCAAGGGTTATGCACCTATCCTGTGGGTTATCCACACACCCCAAGGGTTATGCACCTATCCTGTGGGTTATCCACACACCCCAAGGGTTATGCATCCATCCTGTGGGTTATGCACCCATCCTGTGGGTTATCCATGCACCCCAAGGGTTATGCACCCATCCCATGCATTTTGCACCCACCCCATGGATTACGCACCCACTCCAAGGGTTATGACCGCATGGCTTGGGTAGGAAGGGACCTTGGAAGATCATCTAGTCCAACCCCCTGCCAATTATGCACCTGTCCCATGGGTTATACACCTGTCCCATGGGTTATGCACCCACCCTGCACCCTGATGGGCTATGTGCTCTCCCGAAGAGTCACACATGCACCCCATGGGTCATGGCTACAGCCCATGGGTTATGCACCCACCCCATGGGTTATGCACCCAGCCCTATGCTCTGCACCAAACTGCTGCCACGCTCCCCCCACCTCTTTTGCCTTTCCCCACCCTGCAGCCCGACAGGCACCCCCAGAGCAGCTCTGCATCCTTCAACTCAACAAGCTCGCTCTGCTCCCTGTAAAACAAACCAAGGGAGCCCCAGTGTGTCCCCACAGCACCCTGCTCTGCTGCCACACACAAAGATGCTGTCAGGGTGACTTATAAATGGTCTAAATAGAACTCCACAGCCCCAGCATCTCTCCTCCAGCTCACCTGAGACCACCCATCACCTCCTGCACAGGGGAGATGAGTCTGGGGCTTTGGGCAGCCCCAAAAGTCTGAGAGAGAGAGAGGAGAAGATGGGAGGAAAAGGAGGCAGGGGGAAACCCCTTAAAATTGGGAGAGAATTTAGGAAAGCTTGAGATGCTCTGATTAAAACCCAACTTATTGAATGTGGGAAGCTCCCTGGGAAAGGGAAAAAAAGGGAAGAGGGGTAAAAATGTGGAAGGAAAGGGGGATTTGTGACTATAAAAGTAAAAGCTGGGGTGTTGTTTTCCCCCTTCATCTCTCTGTCTGTGGTTTCTCAGAGTGCAATTTGCTTGCCTGCCCCATCACATCATCCTCTCACCAAGGGCTCCAGCATCCTTCTCTGTGTGTGTGTGTGTATGTCTGTGTGTTGAGGGGGGGAGGATTATGCAAATCCAGCCCCTGCTCAGGAGAAACTGGGTTAATCCAATATTACCCAGTGGGAAAGGGAAGGAAAAACCCACTGGAGACAGCAGCACCAGCACTGGGAGCACCATGCACAAAGCCTCTACCCCCCAAAAAAGGGGGAGATGACGCCAGTTATAAGGTGTGTTTGGGGCAGGCTTTGGTTTGTGTTTTGATATTCCTCTGCTTTCATCCCCATCACACCTAAATACACATATTGACAGCAAACAGCCAGGGCTCAAAGGGAAAACCCACACTGTGCTTCAGCAACTGGATATCCAGCAGTACAGAGAGCACCTAAACCTGCCTGGATGTGAAGAAGGGCTGTAAGGCAGAGATGCTCCTTGTCCAGGGAACAGAAACAAGATGGTAAAACCAAGGGAAAAAGATCTCAGAGCAAAGAGGTGGCTGCTTCACCCACCAGCCCAATTAGCTCTTTTTTTGGCCTCCTCCCTGAGTAAATGTGCAAAGAGCTGAGGGGGTTTTCCCCCACCTTGGAAAGCTTCTGAGTTTTCTCTGATTAAACCACTAGAAAGGTTTTATTTGTGTTTGGCAGCTTATCCTGAAATCCTGTGGAGGAAAGCAACAATACAGGGCTGGACCATCACACCTGAGGCTGGATCCAGGCTCGGTGCAGATAGGAGTGATGCTGGGGGTGGGAGCTACAGCCTCCAAACCCACCCCTTCCCCAATAAAACCAGGTGTCCTAAGTCCTGCTTTGCTCCAGCTCAGCATCCCACACCCAGGAGTATTTGGGGGACAGGGATAGGGAAGGTTTTGGGGGAGGCTGGGTGCTGAGCTCTCCCATGGAGAACCCAGCATTACCCCCCCAAACCCCCTCAGTTTTGCCTAATTTCCCCCTCAGCACAGACCCAACCCTCCTCTTTGCATCACCCCACACCCACCATGAAACCCCCAAGGGGCCCCAACCCCCGAGTCCAAAGCCTGCAGCACAGAACTGAGCCTGCAGACCCCAAATCCACCTGCAAAAACTAACCAAACAGCTGGAGAAAGCCAGCCCCAGCCCTCAGGAGGGTTCCAGAGCTGCTTGACATCTCTCCCCCTCCCCAGGTTTTCAAAGGCCAGGCTGCTGTGCCAGATCCACAGCCCCAGCAGCAAGAGCCTTTCAGGCTGCCACCCAGCCCCGAGCTTCTCTTGTACAGGAGCAAAGCAGCTGGGGGGCTTCATGTCCCCAGCCCCCAGGAGCAAGGAAAGAGGCACCAGCACCAACTTACCCGGTACCAGACGATTTCCCTCATCTTCCCATCGGTCTTGAAGTTGCATTTCAGGGTGACAGCATCTCCCACCACCACGGGCGGCAGCGGCTCGATGCTGACGGTCAGGTAGGCTGGGGAGGGACAAGGAGAGGAAGAGAGGTGAGCTGCTGGGGAAGGAGGAGGGGGGGCACAGTTAAAGGGCTGTCCTCAGATGGGTTTGTGGCACTCAGAGCTCTGCCATGAGGAGGGAATGCTGGCTCCAGCCCCACACAGGGGTAAGGGATGGGTGAGCCCATCGGTCTGGCATCTCTCCCCTTTCCAGTGGTGAATTTTGGCAGCTCCCAACGTGCCAAAAAAAGCACCAGTTGTGGAAAACTCTCCTTATTTACCAGCTTACAGCACCAAAATCCAGGAGCTGACTGTTTCACTGCTTCTCTCCCTACCTTCACAAAACCACCCCAACTAACCCTGGGTGCCCAGGTTTGAAGCCTTGCCTCGATTCCCCCTCCTGCTCCCACCATCCACCTGCAACTCAAGCCCATCCTTCCCACCAAGACATCTCCTTCGACTTTGTCTCCACCATCACCTGCTCTGCATCACTTCTCTCCCCATCACAGCCACGTTCCTCCACCCAGGCTTGCTCTAAACCCCTCCCAGTCACTCATTCCTCAGGGGAACAGGTCCAACTGATTAATCAGAGGGTGTGCAAAGCCCCACCAGCAGCTTTACAGCTTGGCCAACAGCCTGCTGCTTCCCCCTGTCTCTCTGGTGGCTGGGCACAGGGTTTGTCCTCTCAGTGGAGGGAGAAATCAGAGCAAGGTCTGGCCATTCCCTCCCCATTTCCCCTCAATTTGCTGCAAAACTACTGTGGGAGTGTGGAGGAGCCAGGATCAGGAGGGCAGGTGATTATATTCCAATGTCATTTTCCTCTATTTCTTCCAGCTGCTGAAAGATGCCAGACCAGCCCAAGAGATCTGAGCCTTTCCTTAACATCCTTACCCTGATTTCACCCTCCTGGCAGCATCCCAACCAGGTCACCCCAAACCCAGCCCTTAACCCCCTGCAAAACCTTAGTTTTGTTGTTGTTTTTCCCAATCCCTCCTTGCACCAGGTGGAAAAGCAATCCTAAAACACACCCCCCCCCCCCAAAAAACACCCAGAAAGCGACACCAGGTTTGGAAACAAAGCTCCAGAACTGAAGATTCCTTTGTGGAAGATCCCTTGGAAGGAAGGAAGGGGATTTTGAATACATCCTGCAGCCCAGGATTTGAGGCTCACATCACTCATAAACCAACTTTGCTGGTGTTTTTGCAATAAATCTCAGGCAGGACCTGCAGCAGGAGCACGCTGCACGCACACGTGCCTGCTGCAGCAGCCAGGCAGCGTGGCCTGGCATATTGAGCTCTCCAACTCAAGGAACCCTCTTTGTGCTGCTCTTTTTTATTTTGGGGGCTTGGGGGGGAGAGATTTGAAGCAGGTTTGCTGCCACAAGAGGCTGTCTGCAAGGAAATGAAGGGGGGAAAAGTGGGTTTCTTTTTGGTGCTGGGAAGTGGTTTGTGGTGTGCTCGGTGGGAGAGCATCGCTGAGGGAGGATGGGGTCCTCATTCTGGGTGGGTGAGGATGCTGAGGGAGGATGCTGAGGATGGGGTCCTCACTCTGGATGGGTGAGGATGCTGAGGGAGGATGCTGAGGATGGGGTCCTCACTCTGGATGGGTGAGGATGCTGAGTTGAGGATGCTGAGGATGGGGTCCTCACTCTGGATGGGTGAGGATGCTGAGTGACGATGCTGAGGGAGGATGGGGTCCTCACTCTGGATGGGTGAGGATGCTGAGTTGAGGATGCTCAGTGAGGATGCTGAGTGACTGAGGATGCTGAGGATGGGGTCCTCACTCTGGATGGGTGAGGATGCTGAGTTGAGGATGCTGAGGATGGGGTCCTCACTCTGGATGGGTGAGGATGCTGAGTTGAGGATGCTGAGGATGGGGTTCTCACTCTGGATGGGTGAGGATGCTGAGTTGAGGATGGGGTCCTCACTCTGGATGGGTGAGGATGCTGAGTTGAGGATGCTGAGGATGGGGTCCTCACTCTGGATGGGTGAGGATGCTGAGTTGAGGATGCTGAGGATGGGGTTCTCACTCTGGATGGGTGAGGATGCTGAGTTGAGGATGGGGTCCTCACTCTGGTTGGGCGAGGATGCTGAGGGAGGATGCTGAGCGAGGATGGGCTCCTCACTCAGCATCCTGAGCGAGGCTGAAAGGCCTGTTTCAGCCCTGAAATAGCACACAGCAAGCTAGATTTTAATATCACACCTCTGCAACCCCAGCCTGACGCCTCTCTCCTTCGCCAGGGCGACCCAAATCCCCGCCAGCAGCCGCGGCCGCGTCTTTCCAGCCTCTCTCCGCGCCTGGGCAGGGTTTATTTTAGCAGGCTAAAGCTGGGATTAATTCCTTGAGGCTGCCAACGCAGCACACAGTCCCCTCCAATTCAGGGCTTTGCAGTCATAGAGCGGCAGCGATGGGAGAGGGAGGAGGAGGAGGAGGAAGAGCTGCGAGGAAGGTCAGGCGAGGTCTCCCAGCGGGTGCCCCAGTTCCCTGCGCTTTGCTTTTTGACATTTCCAAAACAGAGACCAGCAAGAGGCACAAAGGGAGGGGAGGGGGATGAGCAAAGGCTTTGTAGCACGCTGGCATCTGCCTGAAGGAAATCGGGGCTGGATCCGTGCTGGGGCTGGAGAGGGAGGAAAAGCTCTGCCTGCTCATCCAGAGCCTCTGGGTGAGATTACATCTTCCTCCTGCCCCCCAGCACGGATCAACAGGGTGATTAAACAAAGCCTGCGGCAGAACCGAGGGGTGACAAAGACTAAGGCTGCATTTCCCTTCACACACACAAATTACTGAGATCTGGGAGTTCCCAGCCTGTAAGCACAGCATCCCCAGGTGCTTTGCCATCCCTCTTCCCATGGCATCGCATTCCAGACCCTGTTCACAGCTGGAGCATCCCCATCCCTGCCCAGCCAGCTGTTTTGGCGCTGGTTATAGACCATCCCCTGAAGCTTGGGGTGGTCCTGGCCACCCACCTCCACCCATGTGCAGCAAACATACTGCTACAAGCATTTACCTGAGCAAAAACATCCCCAGCCTGCTCAGAAAAAGCCAAAACAGGCAGGTTTTGGCTGTTCTGCTCCTTCCACATGCTGCAAAGCTACTTTGAGATGGCAACAGGGCTGCAAAACCACTAACTCCCACATCTACACCTGTAATTGTGCTGTCCAGAGACATCTGGTCCTTAAAAACCATGGAGTGTAACCACAGGATGCTCCTGCACTTCTCCTGAGCAGGTCCTGCACGGCTCATTGTGGAGAGGGACCCTGCAAGGGGCTGATGCCAGAGACCCCGCCATGCCCAGATTGGGGATGAAGGTGAAAATCCACCCCCTCAAAGAGCATCAGCTGTCTGAATTCAGAGCAAAATCACCCCAAAAGATGAGGGAAAGGAGGAGGGAAAGAGCAGGAGGGGGGAGAACAGAGAGAAACAGATGCCCGGTCCCTGGAGGAGCCAGCTCCCAGAACATGGAGGGGGAAAGCAGGGAAAATAAAGCCAGGCACTGAAAAATAAAGCAAGGATCCAGATGGAGCCATCCAAAACCTGCTGTTTTTGCTGGGGCTGACGTGTGAATGTCATCCCTTGACATTCCTCCCCCCCCCCGCCTTCCCTTTGCTTCTGACAGAGGAGGACAGCAAAGTGCCACCGGTTCCCCAAAATCCCCAGGTTGGTCTCATTTTGGGTTTGGATTTACTGGGGAGAAGAAACCAGCAGTGACAGGCACTGCTGAATCTTAAGGACTTTTTTAAAGAGGGCTGAAGCACCAGATTTGCACCTTTATAGGAGGAGCCCAGCCCAACATCTCCATTATCCTCTGCGTTATCAGCATCCCCCAAGCCTGATGCTCCTCTCCTTCCCCTTTGCTCTTTTTAAATAAGACATATTTCATAGGGAAAGCTGTGCTGGGCCACCCTCTGATTAGATTCTGACCTATGGAAATCCAGCCCTCTGATTAGATCCTATCCCTGGGGAGGAAGAGAGTATTTTTTTTTGCTAGTGAGTGGTGGGAATTCTCCTGACATCCAGTTTAAAGGGGGTTGGGGAGGGAGGGAGGTGGTGGGGGTTGGGAAGGGAGAGATAAGTGAAATGTCCTTTTAAATCAGGAGTGACACATTAATAAAAGGAGCACATTGTAACCCTGCTCAGTGCTTTCAATTACAAAAGAGCTGCGAGGGAGCAGGGCAGGTTTCACCCTGCCCTGGGCAGGGTGGATGCTGCTGGGTGCTTCCACCCAGGTGCAGGGAGAAACACCCCCTCCTCCCCCCCATTTCTGCTTCATTTGAGCATCCCATGGGTGGGGGTTTTAGATGTGAGAGCAGCCAACACCCCGCTCCCCAGGGAAATCTCTTGGGGTGCAGCAAGGGTGGCTGAACCCCTCTCCCAAAGAGGCTGAGGTCTCCCCTTGAGAGTGGCTGGCAGCCACCCAAAGGCAACCCACCACAGCACCCCTGGGTGCTTGGAAAACCTGCTTTGGCAGGGGGTTTGGACCAGATGATCTCTTGAGGTCCCTTTCAACCCTTACAGCTCTGGGGTTCAGTGAAAACCTTGGGGTGATGGAGCTTTCAGCATCCCCTGCACCACAGAGCAACCCTTCCACATCCTCTCCACGGGCCCCCTGTATTTTTAACCTCTATCTTAACCCAATAATTCATCCCTTCACCCACTCCTGTTGCCTGATTTCTCCCTTCCCAGCACTTCAAGTTACCCTCAAACCAAGGCCAGGGTGGAGCTGGAGCAGAGGACACCCGTGGGGACACAGCTGCCCCTTCTGTCTGTGCCTGTCCCCCCAGGTGCCATGTCCCCCATGTCCCCCTCAGCAGAGGTGATGGGGAGAGATAATATTAACACCTCATCATTTTAATCAGCCTGTGATTAGCAGGGCTCATACATAATTCACACCAGTTCCTCCACCTCCTTCTGGCACTCACTTCTTCAAGCCAAGGTGGCATTTTGGGGTGCAAATACAAGAAGGGGGGAGAGGGGAAGACAACATGGACCAGAACCCCCCCCATATAATTGCTGCAGGGCTGGTTTGACTCATTTCCCAGGTATTTGCTGCTTGAGGAAGCACTTTGCCCCTTGCAAAGGAGCCAGCTGGGATGCTAAAGGATTGCAAACCACCCCCCACCCTAAAAAAAGCAGCTGGGGGTGATCCCGCTCCCCCCATCCTCAACCAGAAGAAGCTGACAGCCGGCACAAGAGGTGACCAGCTTGCAAAAGGGTTCAGGGCTGTGCGTGGGGCCCTGGGGACAGGGCTGGCTGTCCCCCAGGCTGAGGAGCATTAAGCAAACTCACTTTGACTTGCAGCACTTTGCAACATCTTGTTCATTAAAGATTAAACACCAGCAGTCGCTCCCGTTCCTGGGAGCAGAGCAAGTACTCTCCCTCCCTCCCTCCCTCCCTCCCTCCCTCCCTCCCCTGCTCCAGCAATGCTTTATTTATGATATTCCAAGACAATTTACAATTAGAATGTGTTGCTACCTCTCCTTGCTAACCCGGGAGGGATGCGAGGGGCACGCACTGGTGATGGATTCACATCTGTCCCAGCCTGGAGGAGCCAAATTTTGCTGAATTCCAGGAGAGGGGGAAAAAAAAACCCCAAAACCCTTTGCAGGGTTTTGGGTTTTTTTTTTCCCCTCTCCTGGAAAGCTGCAGAGCTGAATTTTTAAATTTTGGTTTAGCAAGTGGTTTGACAGGGGTTTAGCAGCAGCAAGAGGAGTCAGATGTGAACAGACTGAGAGGAAAGTTAGAAGTGGGTTGGGGAAGGAGCCCGTTCGCATCCCTGAAGCCAACAACTCCCTGAGTTTTCCTTGAATTCCCAGCCTTTCCTCCTGAAATAATCCAACAGCCAAGTGCCAGCAAAGCTGAGCACCCCCAAACCCAACCTCTTCTCACTCAGACGCCTATCTGAGTGATACCATAGAATTGTAGGGGGTGGAAGGGACCTCCAGAGCCCATGGGGTGCAACCCCCTGCCAAAGCAGGGTCCCTAGGACAGGGCACACAGGGCGGTGTCCAGACAGGGCTGGAATCTCTCCAGAGAAGGAGACTCCACACCCCCTGGGCAGCCTGTCCCAGGGCTCCCTCACCCTCACTGGGGAAAAGTTCTTCCCCAGGTTGGTGTGGAACTCCCTGTGCTCCAACTTGCAGCCATTGCCCCTTGTCCTGTCCCCACAGACACTGAAAAGGGGCTGGCTAATTCCTCCTGCATCCCATCCTTCAGATATTGATAAACATTAATTAGGTTTCCCCTTAGTCTTCTCTTCTCCAGGCTGAACAGCCCCAGCTCCCTCAGCCTTCCCTCACAGGGGAGATGCTCCAGGCCCTTCAGCATCTCCATATCCCTCCTCTGGACTCTCTCCAGGAGATCCCTGTCTGGTTTATCCCAGGGAGCCCAGAACTGGACACAACACTCCAGGTGGGGCCTGAGCAGGGCAGAGCAGAGGGGAGGATCCCCTCCTGTGACCTGTTGGCCACACTCCTCCTGATGCCCCCCAGGATCCCATTGGCTCTCTTGTGCTCTAGGGAGCTGCTTTGGACCCGATGATCTCTCGAGGTCCCTTCCAACCCCAACCCCTGATGCTGGCTATCACAAAACGAGGCTGTTCCATGGAAAGAACCCCCGTGGAACCCAGCATCACCCAGGGCGAGCAGGGAGGAGCCCTGCGGGCAGGGAGCAAACCGCATTAACACTGTGTAAACAGGACATTACCGGGCCGACCAGACAATTAAAGAGCCGGTAATTAGAATTCATCTTCCTTCACACCGCCGTGTGTTAGAGCACAAACATTTCATTAGATGCCTTTTACCTCCCTTCATTTGCATAAGTGGGAGGAAACACTTTGCAGCTGTACCTCTAATTGTTCCTTGTGGGGAAGGGGAAGGGGAAGGGGAAGGGGAAGGGGAAGGGTTGCTGGACCAAACCAATCCCTAAACCCTCAAGTATCACAGAGCCTGGAAGAAGATGTATAGAATATATCTAGAAGATATTTAGAATATATCTACAGTATATTTAGAATATATCTACAATATATCTACAATATATCTAGAATATATCTACAATGTATCTAGAATGTATCTAGAATATATCTACAATATATCGAGAATGTATCTAGAATATATCTACAATGTATCTAGAATGTATCTACAATATATCTACAATATATCTAGAATATATCTACAATATATCTAGAATATATCTACAATATATCTAGAATATATCTACAATATATCTAGAATATATCTACAATATATCTACAATATATCTAGAATATATCTACAATATATCTACAATATATCTAGCTCTGCTCCATTTATATCCCTGGCTAAAGAGGATGCAGTAGGCACATCGACTTGAGGGATGCTATGGATGCCTCTCGTGCCTTGTTAGCTCTTTGTAATGTAAATCGATAATTTCAATCAATACATCGATTGAGCACCGGCCGGGTTTGGCCTTTCGACCCCTTTTAAATCAAGATTAACTGAGAAAAACCACTTCATGGGGGCTGCTGGGGCCAGCCAGACCCTTAGGGCTCTGCAGCAGCGAGGGTTTAATGATCAGGATCTGTCACAGCTCTACAAAACGATGGGGTTTTAAAGCTTTGCAGGTCAAAATTTATTGCCAGGTCCCAATCCGAAGCTTTTTCCACCCCTCTTTAGTTTAGTTTACACAGCCCTTTAGTTTTGGGCTGTATAAACTAAAACTAACTTCCAAGACTTTCAATGCAGGTGACAAGATCCGATTCAGATGGGACTTCTGAACACCACCCACAGCTTTCCTTTTTTCCCCCCCTCCACCTTTAATCCTGTATTTATCCTGGAAAAAAAAAATAAAATAATTCTAGGCAAAGCCAAAAAGAAATAATGCTTAATTTTGTCATGCCCTGGTACCCAACATCACTTGCATGCAGCCAGCTCAGCATCACAGAGAGCATCTTCAACACCGTGCAATCACATAAGGGCTTCCCAAAGAGCTGTGTCAATACATCTTCAGAAAAATCATTTGTTTTTTAGACCAGTTTTGTGCTCATTATGAACAGTAGAGTCATTTTTATGTTCTTAAGGGCAGAGATTGGATCTTCTATGCCAGTGCCTAGAGCTAAGGCCTGGCATGGTGCAGCAGCACCGCGGGCTGCAGAGAAAGGGAGAGCGAGGCTCCAAGGGGATCATGCTGGGCTAAGAACACCTGACAAATGCTTTGGCTCAGTGGGGTTTTCATCCACATCAGCACAACCTCGGCAAGGGAAATGACCTCAAAAAGGCAGACAAGGGAGAGTCTGGGCCACTTTGGGCACGGAAGTGCAAGGGGTGATTCGGGTTGTGGGGTGATGCTGCGGCATCTCCTTCTCTCTCAAACACCCACCCCTGGCCCCTTCTCCATTCCCTCCTTCCAGCATTTCCCCCTTTCCCTCCCCTGCAACTCTTCTACCAACTCCTCAAGCGCCAGCCCTACCCATCACTGCAAGCTGGCTAATAAAACAGACACCAGGCACCAGCTCCCTACAAGCCCCTTGTCACCTTTGGCGCGTGTCTCCGGGGAAACAAACCCACAGCAGGTAGAGCCATCCCTATCAGCAGCATGGCTGGGGCACAGACTGAAGCAAAACCCACTCTAACATCTTCATCAAGCCTTTCCTAAGCACAGGCTCATCTGTGAGGCTGTTCCAGCTCATCAGAGCACAAGATGAGAAAGCCCCTTCCTAGCTCAGCTCCTTTTCCTCCTCGCAGGACCGGGTGTTAGAGCTTGTACTGCATCTCCACCAAGGTGTTTGCCTGGCATCCCCAGGAAATGGGTTGTTTCAGTAAAAAGAGGGAAGTTTGGGAGACAAAACAGATGGGGTGTTGGGCTGGAGCGAGCCCATGCCCTGCTGCAAGCACCCAAGATGATGCTGGGGGCGGGGTTCGGGTGCTCAGTGGATCCCTCAACCTCAAATCCAGGGGATTTCCTGGAGAGAACCTCAGAGACACAACGTTGGTGGTGTAAACCCTAAGGTTGGGAAGCAAAGGGATGCATCCTGGAGCATTGTGTTCAGTGCTGGGCTCCCTGGTATAGAAAAGCCAGGGATCTCCTGGAGAGAGTCCAGAGGAGGCTATGGAGATGATGAAGGGCCTGGAGCATCTCCCAAAGATGCTTTGCCAGGGGAAAACAAGTCCTGCTCCAAATGGGTTGGGATATTTAGTTTCTGCCTCCTTCACCAGGTCAGGGCTTCTGCTCCAGGGGAAGGTTGTGCAGCCAGAAGGCAGAGCCAGAGCTGCAAGGGGCCAAAACTCACCTTGGAAAGACAGGGGATTATTATTATTATTATTATTGCTATTACTATTGTTTTTAATTTTAATTTTGCAAGGGGGTACCTCAGAGTGCAGCTAGGAAACATCTCCTCTGTGTTGTTTTTACAACTCTTGGGGCTTGGATCTGATGGTGAAGGGGCTGGAGCATCTCCCCTGTGAGGAAAGGCTGAGGGAGCTGGGGCTGTTCAGTCTGGAGAGAAGAAGACTAAGGGGGAAGCTGATTCATGTTTATAAAGATCTTAAGCAGGGGATGCAGGGGGATGGATGGAGGGATGGATGGAGGGAGGGAGGGATGAAGGGCTGGATGGAGGGATGAAGGGCCATGCAGATAATTTGATGGGACCAGTATCTGCATATCATACGTCACAGAAGACACAACCTATAGGGATTTCCAGCTCCAGGCTTTGACACTGGCCTGGAGATGCCCCTTTGCTCATTCCCAGGCACAGATTTGACCCAGGCAAATGGCAACCACACCCCAACCTCCCCCTCAGCCCTTGTCCTGGCCTTAAGGCCCTTTCCCTTGGTACCCTCCCCCTCCCCGCCTTTCCTCCTCCACCTCTGCCACCCCTCTGGCTGCACGAAGCAGGATTGCTGAGTTGAAGCTCCCCTCTTCCCCCCAGCTCCACGCTCTGTGATTAATAATCCCTCTGCTCTCTCCCTAATGCCCTGCTGCTAATGAGATTAAAACATATCTCCCCTCCCAGGGCCGATTCAGAAGGCTGATTTACCAGCACTTCCCCGCTCTCACTGAGAGGATGCTCGTGGCTGGTACCTTAATCCCCATCCATCTCCTCACCGTTGAGGAATAACTGCTAATTGATACTCCCCTGCCTCCCAGCTGCCTCCAGAGACCTGTGGCTGTGGAGACTCACCTGGCTGGCTGGTAGCCACCCATCCCCAAGGCTGATAGAGCCAACCCCCAGTCCTGCTGGTTGTTGGGGATGGTATTTTGGGGTGTGTGTGTTCCCCTCAAAATGGTGATGTGCCAGGGGTCTTCTCAGCCTGGGCTTGATGTCCCTGAGCTGGAGCAAAGCTACAAATTGGGAGCAGGATTTTCTAAGCATCTTTTCTGGGGGGTGTGCTCATCTCCACTCACGGCTCCAACTGCTCCATGGAATGACACAGAACCATAGCCTGACAGACTGGGCTGGGTTGGGAGGGACCCCAAGGGTCACAGAGCTCCAACCCCCTGCCACAGGCAGGGACACCAACCTCCAGGCCTGGAGCTACACAAGGTTGCCCAGGGCCCCAGCCAACCTGGCCTTGAACACCCCCAGGGACGGGGCACCCACCCCCTCTCTGGGCAGCCCCTGCCAGCCCCTCACCACTCTCTCTGCAAAGAACTTCCCCCTAAGATCTCCTCTCCCCCTTCCCTCCTCCAGCTTCACTCCAGCCCCCTTGTCCTGCCATTCTCTGCCCTTGAACAAGCTGATTCCCCTCCTGTTCCTCTGCTCCCTTCAGGGACTGACAGGCTGCAATGAGGTCCCCCCACAGCCTTCTCTTCTCCAGGCTGACCCAGCCCAGCTCCCTCAGCCTCTCTTTGTAGGGAAGCTGCTCCAGCCCTCTGAGCATCTTTGTAGCTTCCTCTGACCCCTCTCCAACAGCCCCACATCTTCCTTGTATTGGGGCCCCAGCTCTGGACACAGGACTCCAGCTGTGGCCTCCCGAGAGCAGAGCAGAGAGGGACAATCCCCTCCCTGTCCCTGCTGCCACCCCTCTGCTGATGGAGCCCAGATCATCTCCCCATGACTCCCCTGCCCTGCATCCACCCCTATTCCTACACCCACCAGCTACTCCCCCAGCACGACTCCACACCCCCAAGCCAGGAGCATCCATAAACAAAACAAACAGCCACATTTTTCACCCCATTCCATATTTTCCCTCCTCTGCCAGGAGACCCTGGACCAGCCCTAGGGCCAAGCCCAGCCATCAGATGCTCTGCAAGCAACAGCAGCCAGAGGCTTGGGAGGGAGAGTTTAAATAAAAAAAAAAACCAAAAAAAAAACAAAACCACCAGAGCCTCTGATCTGATGAATGTGGCAGGGGAGGCTGATGCTCTGCTTTTAATAAAACATAACGAAGCGTAGGATCATAAAATATTTCCTTTAATTCAGGGCTCCCCCAGGGGCGGGTAAAGGAGACTGGGAAAGGAATGCTCTGGGCTTTCCCTGCAGCTCACCGGGGTGGGGAGCACTGCTGGGCTCCTTAAACAGCCCATTGGCACGGCTGGAGGTGCTCTCCTACCCACCCCCATCTCCATTTTGGGGGAGGTAGAAAGAAAGATGGGGGAGGGTGCGTGCCCTCTGTAGAGCCAAAACATCCCTCCTGCTGCATCTCTAAAGGCTGAGGGAGCTGGGGCTGTTCAGCCTGGAGAGGAGAAGACTAAGGGGGGACCTGATTCATGTTTATCAAGATCTTAAGCATGGGATGCAGGGGGAATCAGTCAGCCCCTTTTCAGTGTCTGTGGGGACAGGACAAGGGGCAATGGCTGCAAGTTGGAGCACAGGGAGTTCCACACCAACATGGGGAAGAACTTTTCCCCAGTGAGGGTGAGGGAGCCCTGGGACAGGCTGCCCAGGGGGTGTGGAGTCTCCTTCTCTGGAGAGATTCCAGCCCCATCTGGACACCACCCTGTGTGCCCTGTCCTAGGGACCCTGCTTTGGCAGGGGGTTGCACTGATGATCTCTCCAGGTCCCTTCCAACCCCTACAATTCTATGATCCTATCATCTTTAGGGGGGGTACCCAGCACCTGGAGCAGCATCCTTTCACCCCCACGTCCAGGCTTTGTGGAGCAGAAAAAGGTCAAGAAGCAAACCCAGGAGGGATGGTTCCACTACCATCCTCATCCTCAGCGAGTACACCAGTGCCTGAGCACACATATGCTGCATATATATATATAAAATTCTCTCTCTATATATATAATTCTCTCTCTCCCCACTCTCGGGGGCGGTGTGGCGTAAGTGATTAACATTCCCCCGTTAAAAATCTCTCTGCATCTGCTTTGTCCTCCACTCAGCACTAAATATAACCATTCAATATGCTCCTCTCTCTCTCTCTCCCCCTTCACCAGAGAGATAACATTGTTTAAATAAGCCCTTTCAATTTTAGAGAGCCGGGTTGTTTTCTCACAGCAGGGGGTGTGTGTTGGGGGGAGGTGGTCCCTGCAAACAAACCCCAGAGGCACCAGCATCCTTAAACTTCCAAGTGCTCAAATCCTGCCCCCACTCCCCCTTCTCCAAGTCATTTTCCCACCGTGGTGTCACCCAGAGAGATTTTTCTGCTCCAGAAAAATTAAAAATAAAAATAAAGAGAGGCGTTTCTAGGAGTGGAAGGGTTTAATTTGGAAATGGGGCTTGTCTGAGCATCCCGGAGCATCGCTGGGCTCCCACGCTGCTGCTATAATGACAGCAACATAAATACCCTCCTCTGCCAGGAGGGAACCCAGCCAGCCACCCCCAGCCAGCCTGCACACACCAACGGCTTGCTAAGACCTTCCTCAGAGAAGCAAGGGAAAATAATTCAGAAAGTAAAAGCTGTAGTAGTGCAACCAGACAGGAATAGGGCTTAACAAGAGCCACGCTGGACAAGGGTGGTGGAGAACATCTTGTGAGCAAGTTGAAGGTGGCCCATATGGAGAGGTTTTTCCCCATGGTGATCATAGACTCACAGACTGGGCTGGGTTGGAAGGGACCCCAAGGGTCACAGAGCTCCAACCCCCTGCCACAGGCAGGGACACCAACCTCCAGGCCTGGAGCTACACAAGGGTGCCCAGGGCCCCAGCCAACCTGGCCTTCAACACCCCCAGGGATGGGGCACCCACCCCCTCTCTGGGCAGCCTGTTCCAGCCCCTCACCACTCTCTCTGCATAGAACTTCCCCCCAATCTCTCCTCTCCCCCTTCCCTCCTCCAGCTTCACTCCAGCCCCCTTGTCCTGCCATTCTCTGCCCTTGAACAAGCTGATTCCCCTCCTGTTCCTCTGCTCCCTTCAGGGACTGACAGGCTGCAATGAGGTCCCCCCACAGCCTTCTCTTCTCCAGGCTGAACCAACCCAGCTCCCTCAGCCTCTCTCCATAGGGGAGCTGCTCCAGCCCTCTGAGCATCTTCATGGCTCCTCTGACCCCTCTCCAACAGTCCCACATCTTCCTTGTATTGGGGCCCCAGCTCTGGACACAGGACTCCAGCTGGGGCCTCAGACCTCAGATGATGGTCTGGCTGGGAGCTGGTCCAGCAGTGTTATCACCCAGCCTTGCCCCTGGTCGTGATATGTGTCTTATATCTCCTTTCTGGAGCAATATCTACCCATTATATGGTACTTCTCCATCTATTGTTCATCCTACATGGAGAAAGCCCCTCTCCCTGGCAGCTTGCTGTCTATATTTGGGGTGCCAGGCATGGTGAAGTTGCCCAAATCCTCCCACCATGCTCTGAGCCACCACATCCTTCTGCAATACAACTGGGGCAGGTCAATTTTTTTAGGAGAAAAGTGAGAAAACCAGCTAAATTCACCCAGCAGCTCTTGGGGATGCTCTCAGTGATGCAAGTGGGGCATGGGGGTTGGATGGCAAAGCCTCTGCGTGTGGTCCTGGTCTTCCAATAGCTCACAGGGAAGCTAATTCAGCAGTGAATGAGGCTTTTCTAGGATTACAATGTGAGAAAGATGCTTGATGGTGTGGAAAAAGTATCTCAGATCATGGTACATCAAGGGACTACCTGAATTCAGGCTGGAAATCTTCCCAAGCGTGACTTTGAGCCAAGCTTTGAGCTCTGATCTCTGGGGGGGGAGAGCTGGGATGGAAATCTAAGTCTCTTGGCCATTCAAACCTCCTTCCAGACCATTTCCAGCCAAAGGAAAGATGCAGCTGAGAGCTGACTTGCCCTGAAGAGGGTGTTCATCTTTATGAGAGGGGTCAGCAGGGTGCAGGGAGCTGACCCACCTTCCCCACCACCTCAAAACTGGGGCGAATCTGGTGTTTTCAGTGCCACCTGCTGAGCTTCTCCCCCTCCTGCTGTCGTGGCCCATCTCAGCACCGCTGCAAGGACCCCAGCAGCTCCCAAAACCATTGCTCAGCACTGGTGATGGTACCAACTCCCAGCCCCAAAGTGCCCCTTTCAGCATCTTCCCCCTTTCCAAGCATCAGCAGCATCACGGGTAAAACACACCTTGGGGACCAGCTGGTGTCCTTCCCAGCACAGCCACCATCAAAACAGCATCACCCCCAGCAAATCCAGAGTCAGCCCTGAAACTTATCCCTAAAAAAAGAAATAAAAAGCATTTCCAGGGTTGGCAGCCCACCTAGCCAAGCACCACCACACACCATGTCCCCTCTTGCCACCCCAATCACTTTGCTCCCTTGGGGAGAACCAAACCCCCCACCACAGAGCATCTCTGCACCCCTCCAGCCCATCCCTCTCACAACAGACACCTTTGCAAAGAAACAAACAGGTATAAATTCACCTGCCAAGCAGGTGCATCCCAAGAGAGGGTTCTCCAGCTCCTGTTTTCCCTGTCCTAGCCAGGCAGGACACAGCACCAGGATTTATCTACAAGTACAGGGAGGTGGAGCTGGGTTGGAATAACTGCTGCTAATCCCCTTCACCCTCCCCTCCCAAGTATATTGCTGAATGCATTATATAAACTGGAAATTATACAGAGGTTTGGGCAGGACCTGAACTAAACCCCCATCTCCCCTGCTCTGCTTTGTGGTGCCTCCTAGACACTGAGTCTTGAAGCCAAAAAGGGATTTTGCAGATGGAGATGTGATCCCATCACCAGTAGAGACAAAACGTGGGGTCTGGAGGCTGGGAAGGGCTCAGTGATGCCACATTTCCACCTCCACAGCCCCCTGTCCCTCTGCTGGGAAAGGTGGTTTGCCCTGATATTCCCCCCAAACCAACTTGGAGGTGTCCAGCAAGAGGGTCTTTGCTGTGGATTCAGCCCAGAGCTGGGGGAAAAATAACCCCCTCCTTCCAAGCTCCAGCCCAGGGCTGTCAGGACCCTGTTAATGCTATTTTTGCTTTCAGCTAATACAAGTGCTAATTGCATTCCAAAGGACCAGCTCCAGCCCTGCTCTTGCTGCAGAGGGATGTGAGCACCGGGTGAGAACCCTGGGAGATCGCAAGGATGCAGCCCCCCCAAAAGAACTCCAGGTCACCCCACCAGATGAGTGTTTCAGGAGGGCTCTGACCTGAATTAGGAGGGGAATTAACCCCATTTCTCAGCCAGCTGGGAATGAAAACAAGCAGGGCAAGCACCCTCCCCCATCAGAACACTTCTGCAGACCCTAAAAACTGCCCTAATTCCACAGAGGGAACCAGAGGGGTGGGTTCTTTGCCCCTGCCTTTCACCCTAAGCCCCCCTTGCCCTTGGCACTGGGGGTGAATCCAGTCCCAAAAGCCTTGGAAACGAGGTCGTGATTGACAGCTTGTTTTGGGGGAAGGAGGCAGGAAAAGTGGGAAGGAGATAAGGCTGCGGAGGGATAATGTGAGCGCCAGTCATCAGTTAAAAACAAGCCCATCAGTACTCCAAGTGCCTCGGCAGAAAGCAGACAAAAGGGCAAAGAGAGCAGAGCTTGGCAAGGGAACAAACCCAGCCCCATCAGCTGCATCCTCGGAGTTTGCAAGGCCAGAGGCTGCACCCCCTGCCTCCAAAACCCAGGGGGGATCAGGGGGCTCCTTCCCTTGGCTTTCCCCTTTGTCGCTGCCTGAGCAAAGAGACTGAGTCGTTGTCACTGGAATCGAGGTCTTTCTCTTAGAGGGATAAGGGGAAATAATCCACAAAGCACCGAGGAAATCCCACCAACCTCAGGCCCCGAGGGGGTGATGCTTCATCCTCCCTCTACCTGGTCCTAAGCAGGCACTGGCCACCTCCACCCTTGCCAGGGTGAGGTTTTAGCTCCATCCCCACCTCCCTAAAAGGCTTTCCCCCCTCCCCATCTCTGCAAACTCTCTGCAGGAGCCTTAGCAGGATCATTGCCCCCACTTCAGCTTCATTCCCAAGCCATTAGCACATCTGGATTAAATAAAACCTGCTCTTATCCCCACGCTGCAGAGAGCTCTTCACCAGCACATCTTAAAGGGTTGGGTGAAAAGAGCAAGGCAAGAGCTGGTCAAGCGTTCCCAGGCAAGGATTTTCTGACAAAAAAATAGACTATTTCTGCAATAGCAACCAGGAAAAAAGAAAAAAAGGCAAGAAGGGAGGGCCCTGAGATGTCTCCATGGGAAAGGGAAGCTCCTGAGCTCACCATCATGAATGGATGCTCCATAAAACACCCATCCACGCAGGAGCCGAGCAGCACTTCCATGATGCCCAAGCCTGGGTGCAGAACCTGGGCAGACCTTGCCTGCAAGTGCTTGGAGGCACCAGAGAGGCCACTGGGCAAACACCAGGGCTGTGATGTATAGAGCACTTAGCTCATTGCATGTAGCACCTTGCACTGAGCACACAGGATACACCATGGAGCACCTTGTGTTTAGCACGTGCAGTATCACAGCATCACAGAGCATCAGGGGTTGGGAGGGACCTCCAAAGCTCATCTAGTCCCATCCCCTGCCAGAGCAGGGTCACCCAGACTGAATCCCACAGGAACACATCCAGGTGGAGTTTGAATGTCTCCAGAGAAGGAGACTCCCCAGCCTCTCTGGGCAGCCTGGCCCAGGGCTCCCTCCCCCTCACAGGGAAAGCCTGTCTCCTGACATCCCCATGGAGCTTCCTCTGCTCCAGCTCACACCCGCTGCCCCTTGTCCTGGGGCTGCCAGCCCTGAGCAGAGCCTGGCTCCATTCTCCTCTCCCCCTTCACAGATTTATAGGCATGGATGAGCTCACCCCTCAGTCTCCTCCAGGCTAAGGAGGCCCAGCTCCCCCAGCCTCTCCTCACAAGGAAGGGGTTCCACTCCCTTCATCACCTTGGTGTCCCTGCGCTGGGCTCTATCCAGGAGTTCTACATCCTCCTGGAACTGAGGGGCACAGAGCTGGACCCAACATTCCAAGTTTAGTCTCACCCTAGCAGAGCAGAGGGGGAGCAGGACCTCTCTTGACCTACCAACCACCCCCCTTCTAACACACCCCAGGATGCCATCAGCCTTCTTAGCCACGAGTGCACATTACTCCTCATGGTCACCCCTGCTGTCCCCCAGGACTCCCAGGTCCCTCTCCCCTACGCTGCTCTCCTATGCTGATCTCCACATGAGCTTCAGGCTCTTAAAAGCAAACCCACAACCTGTCCTCATTTCAGGGCAGAGGGGAGCGACATCCCCAACCCAAACCCTAGAGCATCCCCAGGATTCTTCATTTTTGGGTGATAATACCAAGGGATTACTTGTTGCAGCAAGGGAACGTGGGGGATAAACACCCCCAAAACTCAGCTCTAACACATGGAAGGGCTTTAGAAATGGTCAGGGACTAGCTAAGATTTAATTCATGGGGGTTTCCAGGGAGAAATGAAGCCCAGAGTTATCTCTGTGCCACGAAGATGCTCATTAGCTGGGAAAGGTACAAGGCAAGGGGAAGATCCTTGCTGGTGTTAAAGCGTTTTTAAGAGCTCTGGATTCAGACTGGCAGCTCTAAACCACTACAAACCACAGCTGGGGGGGAAAGGGAAACTGGGCTAATTGGGGAAGGGCAATTAGCTTGGTTAGGAGGATTGTCAGAAGGGGCTTCAGCCACCTGCCTGGCCTGGAGTTACCCAGAGAGCAAAGCAGGGGCTTCATGGAAATAGAAGGACTTCAAAAGGGGGGACACCCTGAGCTGAAGGCAAGATTCTCCAAGGAAAAGCAGGAGTAGGAAAGGCTGGAAGGAGAGTGGGATGGCTTCCCAGGGCAGCGCCAGGCGTGGGCAGGTGAATTAAGAGCAGGTTTTGCTCCCAACGTGGCTCCTCCTTTCCCCATACCCCCCTCCCAGCACATACAACTCCCACCCAACACCTCATCCCTTTAAATCAGCTCAGCAGAGGGATGATTGAGAGTGAGCAGGTGGCTCCCATCACCCCAGTATAAAGCCAGGCACTGGTATTTTCCTACACAAAGGAGTAAAAGAAGTAAAATAAGCTTTTTCCAGGCTTGCAAGGAAGGGCTGCCCCAGGGGGTTGCATGCAAGCTGGGTAAAACCCTGTGAGGAAAAGCCTTGGGGACACACACATCCCCCCTAGGAAAGGAAAGGGGGAGAAATTCAGTTTGGTGATAAAAATAATAACTATAAAAGGAACTTCCCAAGCTGGTTTTGGCTTGGAGAAGCAGGGTGGGTATATCCATCAGGGCAGGTTCCCTCAAACCCCAGCTGCCCTGTATGGGGCAAAGTCCAGAAAAGCCTCAAACAGCTTCAAAGTAAGGAGCTACACTTGAATTTCCCCCCTTTTTTTCCCTCATCACAGGACACGCTGGGGTAGTGGATGAGGGGTGTGTGTGTGTGTGGAAATCCAGAAGCTAAATCAAACCACTCACATAAGGACTATATAAATATCTCACTGAGATCAAACCTCGACATATTTAGCCCTCCCTTTCATGTTTGCAAAACACAGCCCTGATTTTACAGGGCTGTAAAACAAACCCCCACCAACCTTTTATGGGAACATATTTCAGGAGACAAGCTGAGCGCTGGCTAATCAGCCAGCCCTGGTTTCGGTGATGCCAAGAAACCCTCGGTGCCTGCTTGCAGATGAGGCTTCCCAGCTTTCCAAAAAAACCTTGGGGACACCCTGGGGCTAACAGTTCCATCATTATCCCGTGGTCCAGCCGCTTGCCTCCTCCGCCTGCCCTCGTTTTTCCTCCCTGACAGCTCCTTAACCCACTTAGCCCTACCCCAGGCAGCTTTTTTTCCCTGTCCAAAGAGAGAGAGAGAGATTCGAGCTTGTTCTAAGGAGAAAGCTGTATTACAAGGGGTGATGCTCCCCAGAGGGATGTAGAACACCATCAGGAAGGAGCTGGCCGACCTACAGCGCAGCGAGGAAGCCAGTGGGTTAGTGTGGGGGAAATCAAAGGGCTTTTCATGATGAGCTGATGGGTGCAAACCCCCCAAAAAGGCTCCCAAGGAAGGTGCAAGATGCTTTTGCAGGATGGGTAGTGCTTCTGATGGATCCCTCCCCCACAACAAGACCTGCTCGGTGCTGGCAGTGGGACCTGGCTGCACAAGGAGCCAGCACCATGCGATGTGTAAGGTGACACTAGAAACAGGTGAGGTTCTCCCAAAATCAGCTTCAGATGCGTATGGCTGGTAGGCACCAGGAGCAAAGGCACTCAGAGGGAAGAGCTGTGGGAGTTTGCATGCTGGGCACATGTTGTGTTGTCCCCCCAGGTGACGCAGCCAGATCCTGCTCCATCCCTTGGGAGCGAAGGTCCGGGATGGGCTCTGGGATGGGCTCTGGGATGGGCCTCTGTAAACACATCCTCCCTCATCCTCCCTCACCCACAGCTCCAGCCAAGGATGCTGTCAGCCACGGAGAAGCCATCTGCCCGCCGGATTTCGGGAGCGGCGCTCAGCCTCCACAGCCTCCTGCTGCCCTGAGCAACGGGAGGCATCAGGATGGGGGGCAGCCACCCCAAACCCAGGCTTTTGGGGAGGTTTTTTAGCTGTCTGCTGGAAGAGCAGAGCGCAAACTGGCTTTTGTCTGGGACAGCGTTTCCCTGCTGAGGGTTGGAGAATACCTAAGGCAGGACAGGGGAAAGCAGCAAAGTCCCAGAGTGGGTTTTAAGAGCCAAAACCTGGCTTGTTCCTGTCCAAACCCAAGCTCTGCCCATCAGACCTGGCCACAAGACCCTGCTGAATCCTGGGATCCTCCTTCCACATCACTTTATAACCCACAGCCACCCCTGGGTCCAACAGCTTTCCTCTAGACCGACCACAAACCAGCTTTTACCTCTTCTTTCCACACCCGCCCCCCCCCCCCAAAACACACATCCCCTCCCCTGCCCTCACAAACCATCATCATCAGAGCAATCACCCAATCCACAGTGAGAAAAAATAAATAGGAGGAAGGGAGGGAAAATGATCCACACACCAGTGATGGCCAGCTTGCTGCTAGGGGAAAAGCAGGGGGGTGAATTGTTCCTTGGAAATTAGCTACCCATGACCTTAAAACCAGTGGAGGTGGGAAGGAGATCCAGGTGGGAAGGAGATCCAGGTGGGAAGGAGATCCAGGTGGGAGACAGGAGAGGGTTTGGCACAAGTTCCCCCCAGCCCCAAACTGTGCAGGTTTTCTTATCGACCGTGTGTGCAGCAGCAGGATGCTGGTGGGATGCAGGGAGCAAACTGGGGAAGGGGAGGAGGGGGGTGGTGGGGGGAAAGAGCAGCAGCCGCAGCCTGCCAGGACATGGAACCCATCAGGGGGATGCAGGAGGGATGCTGGAAGGATGCAGGAGGGATGCTGGAAGGATGCAGGAGGGATGCTGGAAGGATGCAGGAGGGATGCTGGAAGGATGCAGGAGGGATGCTGGAAGGATGCTGGAAGGATGCAGGAGGGATGCCCAGTGCCATCCCAAGCCTGGTTCAGCCAAATCCAAGCCCTGCTCTGCAGTTTGTGGTCCCTGAGGGGTGATTTTTTATTTTTTCTTTTGGAGCTGCTGGGGAAGAATCGACTCTTTTGTGTCAACCTCTCCCTCCCCGCTCAACCCCGCAGAGCGCGGCCGCTGCTCCCCCCTCCCCGCGCCCTGCAGCAGCTGAGGGCGGCTTTCCAGAGGGAACAAAGTGCAGGAGAAATTAAAATAATAACAAATAAAAAGAGATACAGAGCAAGCCGTGCTCATCCCTCCATCGCCCGGTGCTTGGCAGAGCCGGGTCTCGCTGTGCTCATTAAAGAGCGGCCACCTGAGACCCCGCAGCGGGTGATTTTTGGGGTGGGGGGTGGACATAGAGGAGGGGGGAAAAGAGGAGGGGGAAACTGCCCTCGGACACACAAGAGGTCGGATTGCATGGTTAGCCCGCAGCCTCCGGGATGCAGGGAAGGGGAAAGTTTCCTGCCCTGTTAATTTGCACCCCCTGGGAAGGCGGCTTTTGGGGACAGGATGGAGTTTGGGGGGGTTGGTTCCTTCTCAAAACCTCTGCGGAGTGAAGCAGGGAGTCCAGGGGGTCACTGAGGAGCTGGAGCAGCCGCAGCCCCCCAGGAGGGTAGGGATTTGGGGGGCTGCTTCTGGCTGCTGCATGTTCCTTCCCTCCCATCTGCAGGGTTTGGGGCACCCCACACACACCCCCCTCAAAGTGTAGGGTGGGCTGGGGTGCCGCTGGGTGCTGTACTACATCCCCCACCCCACCCCCCAAAAAACATAAGCTGTAGATCTGCAGGACACAGATCCCAGTACAGAGAATCCAGGACTGGGACTCACAGCTGGAGCCCCAGCAGGGAGCAGCAGGACAGGGGGACAGGGGTGCCCCCCACCCTGGTGATGCTGGCTCAGGGGCAAGGGACAAGCACCCCCCATCTTTGCCCGGTCCCCCAACACCGGTACCGAATTGCCAGGTCCAAGGTCCCCCCACTAAATGATCACCTATTAACCGGTCCCCAATTAACCGCTACCCCATTAACAGCCCAACAGCAGCACCCCATCGACGGGTGCTCCCTTAACCAGTACCCCATTACCGGCTCCAAACGGGGTGCCTGCCCCCCACCTTGCCCCCTCTGGACCCCCCCCCCATCATTCCATGAGCTTCGGGGAAGGGATTGGGGGGGTGGGGTTGGGGAGCCGCCGCGTGCATACCGGGGTGCAGGTGAGCACCCCATTATTTCAGCGGCTTGCAGGGGGGGGTCCCCCTTATCCTCAGGGCGGTTGGAAGGGGGGGTTAGGAAGGCGGGGGGGTTGTGGGGGGGTTTACACTCACCCAGCGTCAGGTCGAGGAGATCCCAGAGCAGCAAACAGAGGGGCAGGGGGCTCACAGTCCGCATGATGCCCGCGGGGGGGCAGCCCCATGGGGGCTCACCGGCGCCCCAGCCCCCTGCCCGGGGGGCAGGCGGGCATCGCGGCGGGGGGGGCTCAGCCCGGTTCCGCGTCCCCCACCCCCTGCCCCCCCCCCAAGCCCGCACCCGCCGCTGATCCCGCCGCGCTGCCGCCCTTAAGCCGATTTAGTGCAGCGGGAGCGGAGCGAACAGGAGACCGAGCGCCTCCTCCCCTCTCCTCCTCCTCCTGACGCCCCCCCCACTCCAGCAGCTGAGCCCGCCCCAGCCCGGCCCCCGGGAGGTGCTGGAGGGGGCGGGAGCGCTATACAGGGGTGCAGGGGGGAGAGAGAGAGAGAGTGTGCGCGGTATAGGGGGGATGCGGGAAGGGGGGTAACGCGGAATAGAGAAGGGGGTGTATGGGGGGGAGGGTGGCATATGGAGGTGGGGAAGGGGATGCACAGCCCAGGGCAAGGGGGTTGCGCGGGGGAGTGAGGGGGGTGTGCTGGTCCGCGGGGGTGGAGCGGTGTATTGGGGGGGTTAAGGGGGTGCGGGAGGAGCGGGGGCACTGTGCGGGGGTGCGGGAAGGGGTGCGGGAGGGGGTGCGAGGCGTTTTGTTGGGCGCGGGAGGGGAAAAGGCGGTTGAGGGAGGGGGTGCAGGAGGGGATGTGCGATCCAGGCAGGAGGGCACGGCCCGGGGAAAGGGAGCATGGGAAAGGTGCTGGATGCAGGCAGGGATGTGGGGGGGCGGGAGGGGGCAGGATGCAGGCAGGGATGTGGGGGTGCAGGCAAGGGATGCAGGCAGGGATGTGGGGGTGCAGGATGCAGGCAGGGAAGTGGGATGCAGGCAGGGATGTGGGGGTGCAGGAGGGGGCAGGATGCAGGCAGGGATGTGGGGGTGCACACAGCCAGAGGGGCAGCAGTTTCCATCTGCTCCCCACCCCCTCCTTCATTCCCCTCTCCCTGTCCCCCCAAAGCAGCAGGATCCAGCCCTGGGGCCATTCAGTGACCCCCCAGAACCACACCCCAGCGGGGGATGCACATCCCTCCATGGCCCCACTTCACAGGTGACCTTGTTTTCCTCCCACTTCCCAGATCTAATTAGCTCCTGGATGGAGGGGAAGATGCCAGTGCTCTGTATGAAGAGCCCAGGTAGGGAGCGGGATGGCCTGCGGCTCACAGGCAGCCACAGCAGAAGACAAGATTAGGGGGGCTGGAGGAAGCTTTTCCTCCAGGTCAGAGACTTCTTGCTGTTGCTATTTCACCTCAGAAGCAGCACTTCCCAAAAACACACCTCTTTTCTCTGCAAAACCAGCTTTTTCACCGTTTCTTTGGAGTCTTCCCCCCCATGGCTCACATGGTCACGCTGTCTTCCCCAACACTCCAGCTTAACCTTACTGCTTCCCAAACACCACGTGAAAGCCCCTCATTTCCAGCAGCACAAGCCAGCCCCGTGCAAGAAAAATAATCCAGCATCCTCTTTTGGGGATTATATTTGCATTAAGAGGAAAAAAAAAAATTCAGCCAAAAAAAAAAATAATAAAGCATCAGGGCAAAAGAGTTCCCTGGGATGGGGATGCAGGACAGCCCCTGTGCCAAGATTTGGGCACAATGGGTGACACTGATGGCAAACCAGTGGGTCAGGGCTTGTTTCTGAGATAACCACCCTGGAAGAAATCAGGGGGAAAAGGAAAATATGAAATTAAATCAATTAGTTGCTGAAATTCCTTTGAACGAGCTGGGTTTTCTCTTCCTTCTCCCTCAGCCTCTCATCCTCTGGGAAAAGCTCCTGTTTGTTCTTGCAGGGAGCTGTCTGGAAATCAAACCTGGCTTTATTTGATCGTGGATTTGATAGACACCCCCCTCATCCCTCCCCTGAGAGACATCCCCCCTTTTCTTCACTCTCCTGGGAATTTAACAGCCTGGGGAGGAAGAACCAGCGCTGGAGGGGCTCTATCCCAGCAAACCCTAAGGAAGCTTCAAGCCTAACTCGGTGGCCCTGAGGTAAAACCGAGTTCAGCCAAGCCAAGCACGCTGCTGCTGCTGCTGCTTGGAAGCTGCTCCACCGGGCTAACAGCCCCAGCTCGACCCAAATGGTGCTGTCAGCTTCTGTAAGAGCTGCTGCTCCCAGATGCCTCTGCTGAGACGCTGGGTTCTTCCCTTTCCTGGCTGAGCTGTGCAGCCCCAGCCCCAGCCCTCCACCGTCTCCTCTCTCACTCCCACCCCAAGCAAGGCAGAATAACCTTGGTTTAATTCCCACCCCCCTTGATTACTGTAACCCAGGGGTGAGGGGCTTAAGGGGGACAAAGATTTTAGGCTTGGAAGGAGAGAATCACAGAATCAGGGGTTGGAAGGGACCTTTGAGAGATCACAAAATCACAGGGGTTGGAAGGGACCCCCAGAGCCCATGGGGTCCAACCCCCTGCCAAAGCAGGGTCCCTAGGACAGGGCACACAGGTTGGTGTCCAGACAGGGGCTGGAATCTCTCCAGAGAAGGAGACTCCACACCCCCTGGGCAGCCTGTCCCAGGGCTCCCTCACCCTCACTGGGGAAAAGTTCTTCCCCAGGTTGGTGGGGAACTCCCTGTGCTCCAACTTGAGGCCATCACCCCTTGTCCTGTCCCCACAGACACTGAAAAGGGGCTGGCTAATTCCCCCTGCATCCCATGCTTAAGATGTTTATAAACATTAATCAGGTCCCCCCTTAGTCGTCTTCTCTCCAGGCTGAACGGCCCCAGCTCCCTCAGCCTTTCCTCACAGGGGAGATGCTCCAGCCCCTTCACCATCAGATCCAAGCCCCAAGAGTTGTAAAAACAACACAGAGGAGATGTTTCCTAGCTGCACTCTGAGGTACCCCCTTGCAAAATTAAAATTAAAAACAATAGTAATAGCAATAATAATAATAATAATAATCCCCTGTCTTTCCAAGGTGAGTTTTGGCCCCTTGCAGCTCTGGCTCTGCCTTCTGGCTGCACAACCTTCCCCTGGAGCAGAAGCCCTGACCTGGTGAAGGAGACAGAAACTAAATATCCCAACCCATTTGGAGCAGGACTTGTTTTCCCCTGGCAAAGCATCTTTGGCAGCCTCCAGATTTAATATTCGAGTGCAGGGAAACCCGGAGAGAAGCGAGCAGGCCATCAGCTGGGTCCCCAGGACATTGGAGGAGACAGTAAGTGATGTAAATTGTTGGATAAAAATATTGCCGTTTGTATTAGGTGTCTGGCTGGGTTGAGCTTTGCCTGGGTTTTAATTCCGTGTGAATACAACGGCTGGTAAGAGCTACTCAGTTGACAGCCCTGGGGGCTTTGGTCCCCTGGAAAGGCAGGAAATGAGCTGAGTGGATGGGGAGAGATGCTCTTTTTCTGGTCAAACGCAGCAATCCAGACTCTGGGGAGGGGGGATGGGGAGGAAAAGGGGGGTTATTCCATTTTTTAAAAGATAAATAAATCACTGCTTGCTCACAGCCCACTGGAAAAGGCTGGGTTGCTTCCTCCAGGCATCACACCCTAAAAAACTACTAAAATCACTATTTTTGGGGTGGAACTGTCGTCCTCCAGCCCTGTCCTCCTCCACATGAGGGATGGAGCCAGCCTGGAAAACTAGGTCCGAAGCCTCATCCCTGACATCCTTTGGGAGCAGCTTAAAATCCAGGGCAGAGCTTTGTGGGCGAATCACCTCCGTCTGTCCTTGGTGACCCCAATTCAGGGCAAAAACAGGCTCTGAAAGGTGAAATTCCTCAGCTCCTCTTTCCTGACCTTTCCAGAAGAAGCCCGTGTACTAATTAGCTGAGTAATAAGGTGGTGAGGATGCTGTTCCTCATTAGCTACCGAGAGATTCCCAGCTACATGACTGATATGCATCTACAAGGAAATTAACTGGGGTGTGAGGGCTCCATAATCAAGATTAATGAGGAACCAGGCAAAGAGCAGCACGTGGCTCCCCCCTGCCCTTCGTGGGGAGCCGAGCGCCTCCCAAACTGGGGCGGTTCCCAAACTGGAGGGATGCTCTGTGACAAAGGGGCATCGGTTCACCCCAAGAGCATCGTCATCCCAGCGCCTGGGCTCGGCTGCATCCTGCAGTCCCCGTTGGGAAGCCATTGGGAGGGAGAGGAGGTATTTTCTGTGGGGCACTGAGAGCAACTTTTCCTTTCCCCATCAGTTTTCCCTGTCTCAAAGCCACAGCACGATGGGGTAATTAGCCACACATCATACCCATTAGCGTTCTCCTTGGCTAATTACCCCTTGGAAAGACCTACCCCAGCTACAAGCATTCCCAAACCCCAGCTCATCCCTTTTATACATCCCTCCACGGCTTGAAACACAGGGGCAAAATTAACTCAAGTCACAGGTGCCTGACTTCAAATAATCCATTTTTTTTCCTCCACACAAAGAGTTTTTCATCAGAAATAGAAATGCCAGCAGTCAAAAAAGCCAAAAAAAAAAAACCCAAACCCAAAACAAATCCAACCCAACAAACCATCATCACAGGATGACCCATCGTGCTGGCTTTAACCTGTAACATTTCCCTACGCTGCAGGAGCCCAAGGTCTGGCTTTTCCCACCCACAACATCCATTTTCCAACAATAAAAACCCCACTGTAGAGTGAAACAACCAAAATACAGCTTGCTCTTTTTCTGTGTGTGTGTTTTAAACCCCTGGCATCCCTGCCAGAAGTGCTTCTTAGCAAAGCAGCTGGAGCCAAAGCACCACTTCCCTGGTTTAAAATATATATATATATAAGAATATCTCACTGCATTTATTTTTAGTGTATCGCTGAGAGCTGAAGGCTCTGACAGAGCCTGCTCTGGCCAGGTAACATGAAACACTCGAGCCCCTGCGATGGAGGAGGGAATTAAAGCGATTTTTCCAAAGCTTTTCTCCTCCCTTGACAAGCTGAGTGCTGGAAAACCCACGAGGAGCAAAAGAGCATCGTTGTGTTAGCCAGGGGCTCCTCACAGCACACACGCTGTCATTAGTAAGCTATAATTAATACCCTATAATTAATACCCAATAAGTTATAATTAATAGCGATGCAGAAGGGTAGGAGCAAACCCTGGGGCACCCAAACCAGCAGCTTAAACGTGTGTGAGAGGGCTTTTACCCCCAAAAGTTTGCAAAGTTAAGGTGTTTTTCAACCCAGCCTCTTGCTTCAGCTCCAGCACCCATTGATTAATTCCCAGGGCAGATGTCTGGGGCCAGAATGATTCCACTACTATTTATAATAATATCTTTATTGACATATATTATATATACTTATACTATATGCAATATATAATGTAATACAATACTATTATGAAGCAGATGATGTTATATATGTATTATTTCATATTATATATTAATGCTACATAAGTAATGTTATTATAAACATATAATTATATACAGTATAAGAATATATATTATAATAATAATATAAAATGTATCATGTTAGTGGCTGACACACTTTAAAAGTACTTATTTCATTCATCTTAGGCACTGAAGTGAGACCCTATAGGTGAAAACCTGGTCACACAAGAGGGAGAAACTTCCCCTCTGTCTGTCTGTGGATAAACCCCACACTATAAATCCCCCCATGCTCAGCCCTGTCCCTCACCCCAAGCCTGTGAGTCACTACTAAAGCTGGATTTGCTTGTTTTCCTTCAAAATGAAGGTGTGGGGGAGTGAAAAAACCCTAATTTTAAAAAAAAAACCAAACCCAAAACCTATAGTGTTTCACGCTAGTTGGGGAGGGGGTTTGGGGCTTGAATGGGATGTTTGGAGGCAAATCAGGAGTGTTTTGAAAGGATGAGCAGGGCCTTTCTCTCCCTCCCCTCAGATGGAAGGTTTCAGTTCTTCAGCTGGAAAGAACATTCTGTTACAGAAATCTCTTCCCCCTTGCCTTAAAAAAACCCAAAATTGAAACGTTTCAGCTGCCTTTGAGACCAAACATCCCAGCTGATGGTGTTTTCCCCTCCTAAAGCCTTGATTTACCAGAAACCTTAATCACAGAGCATCAGGGGTTTGAAGGGACCTCCAAAGCTCATCTAGTCCCATCCCCTGCCAGAGCAGGGTCACCCAGACTGAATCCCACAGGAACACATCCAGGTGGAGTTTGAATGTCTCCAGAGAAGGAGACTCCCCAGCCTCTCTGGGCAGCCTGGCCCAGGGCTCCCTCCCCCTCACAGGGAAAGCCTGTCTCCTGACATCCCCATGGAGCTTCCTCTGCTCCAGCTCACACCCGCTGCCCCTTGTCCTGGGGCTGCCAGCCCTGAGCAGAGCCTGGCTCCATTCTCCTCTCCCCCTTCACAGATTTATAGGCATGGATGAGCTCACCCCTCAGTCTCCTCCAGGCTAAGGAGGCCCAGCTCCCCCAGCCTCTCCTCACAAGGAAGGGGTTCCACTCCCTTCATCACCTTGGTGTCCCTGCGCTGGGCTCTATCCAGGAGTTCTACATCCTCCTGGAACTGAGGGGCACAGAGCTGGACCCAACATTCCAAGTTTAGTCTCACCCTAGCAGAACAGAGGGGGAGCAGGACCCCTCTTGACCTACCAACCACCCCCTTAATCTTTGTCTCTACCCTTCTCCCACAGATTTGCCCCCAAAATTCTTCACTGTGCTTGGGGGCTGTGCTTTGCCCAGCACACCTGATGCTCCTGCAGCATCTCCAAGTTGGAAAGAGGAAGAAAATCACCCAAGGAAATCTTTTTTTACTTTTCTTGATAGGATGCTCATGCCAAAAAAACCCACCTCCATCAGCCCACGACCCTAAATTCCCTCCAAGCACCTCCAAGAAACATCTCCCATTGCTAAATGAATCCTCCTAGGAGCTATATAAATACATAAGTGCACATGTACAGATATATATACATAGAAGACGTTGGAGAGGACGTCTTCACAGCTGTATAAATAGGTTGATGACATCCACGGGGTGGATATAAATAAGATTAAAAGTTGCAGGCACCCTTTCCACAGTGTTTTTCCCACCTCCATCCCCACACACCGTGCAGAGGGGATGGAAAATACCAGCCTCCAGCCTCCCCCAAGCCCCGTTTTTGCACTAAACCGATGCTGTTTGCATATGGATATGTTAAACAGCCTCAAAGCCTGCTCAGGACCAGCCTCATGGCTCACTTGCTTTTTGCTTTAGGTTGCTGGGGATTACATCCATCCCTGCCCTCACCATTAGTAATCACCAAGCTAGACACAGACCAAAAAATGCAGGGGGGTTTGGAGCTCTGTGACCCTCGGGGTCCCTTCCAACCCAGACCATTCCATAATGCCATGACTGCAGTGATTTGCTGGAAAAGATGCAGAGGGTCCAGGTTGGGCGATGCCTTTTGGGCTAGGGATGCTGCAAAGGAGGGGGGAAACAAGCCTCCTAAGCTGGGGATGGGAGGGGATTTTTGGGAGGGGATTTTAGGAGGAGGTGTGAGAGGAGCTGGCAGCTGAGAGAGGCTAGGGTGATAGTGCTTTAGCAGGAGTGTAAACAGCCGGGCGATGCCCCCGACGGCTCCGCTGTTTAAACAGGCGCCGGCTGCTGTTTGCTCCCCTGGAGTTGGGTGATGAGAAGCTGCTCCCCCTCCTTCCCCCTCCAGTGCCAGCTGGGATTACCCCCAGACAAACCCCCTCTGCCGTGGAAATCCCTCTGCAAACATACCAGGGATGGATTTGCCTTGCCAAGGGCAGGGGAATGGGGAAGGGGGAGCCAGCCAAACACACACCCCCCCGCCACACACACACACACTCCTGCCGTGCCAGGGAGAGGGACCAGGGCTGGAGGGGACCTGTCTCATCGTGTTTGGCTGGGTCCTGGCGAGCCCTGCCTTCCCAGCATTGGCTTTTCCCCAGGTTTCAGGCAGCTGAGGTTGAAAGGGGACGCAGGCAGGGCTGGAAAAGCTCCTGCTGCCATCAGCATCCCTCCTCAGTCCCCATTTGGGGAGGAAGCCCCACCCTAGGTACCAACTCACCCTATTCCCCAGGGCACAGCCCTTTTACTGAGGGGCTTTGCCATGCAAAACTAGCTATATTCTCCCATTAACATCCCATAAACCCCCCAACCTGTGTTGGATAAACCCTGGATCAGCCCCTTGGAATACAAGTGAGGTGGAGCAAGGCACCAGACACAAAAAGGACCTGACAGCCTTTTGCAAGCGAGCGATAGCAATGGGCATCAGTAAATAAATACCTGTGTGATCTGTGCTGGAGAAGGCAGCAGGGCTGGGTTCTGCTGACCCTGGCAGGGAAAACGGCTCTATAAAATACTGGGGACACAGCATGATGCCAGGGAGGTCCACGTGCTCCTCAGGTCACCCCTTACTCCGTTTGCAAAGCTGGCAGCCCCAAAGTCCAGCTGCTGGAGCAAAGCTGCAAGTGGGGAGATGGTCCCCAAATATATTTTACTAATATATCTAAAATCCCAATGGTTTCTGGCCAGGTGCAGCAGCCCTGAGCCCATGGGCAGCTGCTCTCTGCTTTTAAAAGGCAGACATCCCTCTGTCCATCTTCTGCTCCTGCTTGAGGCTGGGGACACGTTGCAGGGGTGGCAGGATGCTTTGAGGGTTTCTCCCCATCACCTGAGGCAGCAGCCACCTTTTTCTGCCTTTATACGCTGAAAATTGCCCCTGTGAAAGTGACCCTGACCGTTAAGAGGAGGAAGGAGGTCTATTTTTGGTGAGTTTGGGGCTCTCTTGGCCAACACTTGGGACCCTCCTCCCTATCACCCTCCCAAAGGATGCTGTAAGCCAGCCACTGGCTCTGTGTTATCCCCACATCCTTGTGCCAGCAACTTCAAGTCTATTTCCCCCTCTCTCCTCCCCCCAGAAATCAATCCCTGGTGCCCACCCAAGGGCAGCCTGCTCTCCTGGACCCCAAGGAGGATATTGAGGATGCGTTTGCAATTATTCCTCAGCCTCCAAATCAGAGATATCTCTGTTTAACCCCCCAGGCCAACCTCCCTCACCAGTGCAGGAGCGCTGAGGCTCCCCACTTTGGCTCTTCCTCCTTGCTAATCGCTCTCTGTGTCTTGTTGGGAACAGGAAATATTGTTTACCCCTTTTTCCTGCTCTTTTTTTTTTTTTTTAGGAGGGGGGCAGGGCTCCTCCATGCCCTGTCAAAGCCACCATCAAGCTCAAAGCAGATCCATCCCCAGGGGCACAGAGCTTGGCCAAAAAAACCCCACGGGAGCCTGGAAGTAGCTCTGACCCAGCTCTGGCTCCATCCTTTACCCTCTCAATTACATGGTAATGCCTGTTAAAATTACAATTTTATTTATAGCCTCTATTTTTGCCTTCTCCCCCACCCCCCCCCCCAAACTCCACAATTTTTTACAGCTCATCCACCGTAACAAATTTGGCTTCATAAGGCAAAGGCACAGGTTGTTATTGCCTTATGGAAATAAACTGGAGCAGCAGATCTTTGTTCCTGGGCCTGGCATTTGTCTCCCTGAATGTTTAACATGGTCTCAGTCGACACTTCAGATTTGTTCCAGTCACTAAAGACAGCGACAAGCTTGGTGCTGGGGAAGGGGGGTGGATTCTCTCCCCCTCCTCGCTCTTCATGTGGGATATTGCTGGGGAATCATAGAATCCCAGCCTGGGCTGGGTTGGAAGGGATCCCAAGGATCACAGAGCTCCAACCCCCTGCCACAGGCAGGGACACCAACCTCCAGCTCTGGAGATACACAAGGTTGCCCAGGGCCCCATCCAACCTGGCCTTGAGCACCCCCAGGGATGGGGAACCCACCCCCTCTCTGGGCAGCCCCTTCCAGCCCCTCACCACTCTCTCTATAAAAAAACTTCCCCCTAAGATCCAATTTAAACCTCCCCTCCTCCAGCTTGCTTGCTTCCTTTAGCAATCCCTACACACCTCTGCCACTGGGACAGACCTCCATCATCAGGACCTTCCTCCTCTTCCCTTGCCTCCAGCATCCCTGTACTCACTTTACTTTCACACAGCTTTACCTCCCCAGCCCATAAATCTGCAGGTTTGAAGCAACTATAAATTTTTTACCTATTGTCAAGGGAGCTCTTACAATGTCTGTATCACCTTGGGCACATAAGATGTTTCATGGAGCGGGGAACATCCATCCATCTCAGAAAGCAGTGTGTTTTTTTTCTGCTCTAGATGCTGACTTTAAGCACTCTCCATCACCCAGTGAGAAATATGGATTATGGGCAACACGTGCTGACACAAACAGGTGAAATTTGGGCACTGGGGAAAGTTTTCAGCCAAGTTTTCCATTTATTTCCACAGGTTTGAGGCTCATTCCCAAAGGTGTAAATGGGATTTGCTTGTTTGCATGCTTCCCCCTGCCCCCAGCAGCGATGTATTTGCCTTGGAAAAAAGGTGAATTATGCAAGGTCTCTCAGCAGCCAGGTTAACAAGCACTACCACCAGCAAGAGAGGAAAAAAACCCCTCATTTTTGACCAATATATGAGTCAATCCCTCAGCTTCAAGCAAGAGAAGCCCACAGTGGGACTCACAGTATTTGTGCCCACCTTCCCAGTGGTGAGGGATGAGGGGAGGAAAGGGAAAGGGATGCTTTTTGCCTCAAAAGCTTCAAAATGGGGAGTGAGCTGGTCCAAAATTTCAGGTTTTGGGCAGAAGGAAGGACGAGGAGCAGTTGCACAAGAAGGGGAAGCAGATTTAAACCAGCTGCCCAACAACCCTGCTTCAGAGCCATTATGGGATGGCTCATCACTTACCCACACAATGCAAAAATGAAAATAAAAGGAAAGGTGGGGGTTTTTTTTGACAAAGCCAGGAGGACTCAGTGGTTCTTTGCTGCTGCATTGCAATGTAGGAATTGCTGCTAAATTTAGGGGGAAAAAACCTAGCATCCCACCCCACCAATCACTGCCTTCACCCAGTGGTAGATACTCAGGGCACGGCGGTATGAGTGGGACAGCACGGGGCTGATCCACCACATTCACATTAATTGCCTAGTTTAATTGGCTGCTGTTGAGGAGGACAAGCCAGGCAGGGTTCAGCCACCTGGATTCAGCTCTTTTTCTCCAAGCTCAGATGCAAAGCATCCCCTTGGCAGGCGTCAAAAACTCAGCGAGACGAATCAGGCTCTGATCTCCAAGAGCATCCCCTCACTGCCGGTGCTCTCCTCCTTCGTTAAGGCCACGTTAATCAATGTGTTTCAAGCACAGCACAGGCCTTTTGAGCCTCAAAACATGACCCCAAGTGCTTTCCACACCATCTACACCCGTTTTGACTCCTTTGGGAGCATCAGGATGGTTTCACTGCTCGAGCTTTAGAAGAAAAGGGGAAATAATGGAGGGGAAAAAAACCACACACAACCCTCAAGATCCTGCCTCCTGGAGCATCCCTGCTTATTTTCCCTTCAATATTTTCACAACACGCTCTTCTGCAGTGGGTTTCCCCTCCTCCCATCGCTGCTTCACCTCCCAGCATCGCGGGCGAGATGGAGAGGCGCAGCTTGTGTATCCTACTAAAAGATATTTAATAAATATGCTAATGGCTCCTCGCATCTCCTCGGGCAGGTGAGGTGCACCAACAGGCTGTAGTTAAGTATTAAATCCATCCACTGCCAAGTACCCAGAGAAGAGCAGAATAAACCAAGAGCTGAAGTTTGCATGGATAAAGAAGCGCAGCTGGCAGCGGTGGGGGGAGCTTTTCTCATTGAAAAACAAACCCAGCACTCCGTACCACAGCACCCACTGGTTTAGATTTAAGTGAGCTGTAAGAGGAAACAGCTAAACCCACAGCATATAGTCTCATTATGGCCCCAGACATGTGAAATTTTCCCTTTATTGAGTCAGGTTTTCCCCACTGGGCTCTTGCAGCATTTCTCAGCCCCTGATTCCCTTTCCAGGATGGGTGATGCCTGATTTCTCACCTCTACCCTACTCTGTATTTCCCAGGTCCATAATAGCCTTTCTATCAGGTTCTCCTCCTGGGTAAATAAGTCCATTCTCCACGATTGGTCTGCAGAGACAATTCTATTCCAAGGCAGACAGACTTTATAAATGCTTCTCTCAAGGAATAAATCAGTGATTCCCCTTCCCAGGCTTGCCAAAATAAATGCCACACCGAGCAAACCTTGGTACGGGAATGGGTGGGCAAGCATAGGTAGGTGTCTTACCACTCCATGCTCTCGGGCACATTGTGGTTTTCCCCTGTTTTTCAGCCAAAACCTCCCAAATCCAAGGATGATTGTAATCTGTATAGAGAGCAAGGGTAGGAGCACAGCTCAGGTTCACCTACATCACTGCATTCGGGCAAAGGTTGGATCCCACCAACCCAACGTAACCCATTGGGCTTCCCAGCCTTGAAAACTCTACAAGAGTGATGCAAAATGCCTTTTAATCCCCCTTTTCTTTGGAAAAGCACCAAGCATTCCCCTTGCCAGCTACCTGCCTGCACACAGAACCCTGCCAGATGGGCCACTGCTGCCTCCAGCCAGCTCCTGCCCATCCCTGCTGGCGCTCCAGACCTGACCCATGCAGCCGTGCTCCTGGCCAGGCTGCTCCTGGGAGAGCAAACCCAACAAAACCTCCCCAAATCCTTCAGAAAAATATAGAGGCAGCGGGGATAGGAACACACACACACCCCCCCATGCACTGGAGTCAGCAGCAACCTGTGAGAAGGGACCTTTTACCTCACATGGGGCAAGGAGCCTAAAAATGACCTGAAAATGAGCCAGAAACATCAGTGCTGTCGAGATGGTTCGGTCAGTTGGATGCACAGCTCAGCATTAGCTCAAGCCACAGCGCTGACAGCCAAATATTGCAAGTGAAAATATATAGAGCTGACCTTAAACAATGCAGAAGAGCAGCCAGACCCTGTGCATCCCTCTACCAAGTGAAGGAATAAGTATTATTATTATTTATTTTTTTAAGAGAAAGTGAAATAAATTAAAGTTGTTTTTCACAATTTCTTGTTTCAAAAGCTGTAATAAATAACAATTTGGGCTCTGCTTGGAGCTTTTGCTCTTCCACTGGCCTTGGTGAAACGAGAGCTGGAGCTTTCAAGCAAACCCAGCAATAAGAAATCAAAGCCAACCCACACAACCCTCTGTGAAGCAACGAGGGGGCAAAAGGGGGAAAGAGCATGACCTGGCTCACCCTCAGTTAACAAAAAACCCACCCCAAATGGGATGGGAGCCAGCTGCTTCAGGTGAACACAACCCCTCACCTTGAGCTGAGAGAGAAATCTGCTTTATAAGGGGTTTTTTTTTTTTAGCCTTTTAGAGGAGACCTTGCCCTCCCTCCAGCAGTTTTACAGCGAACGAGGCGCTTGGCACCAGTCTGGATTCTGGGCACATCCACAGCCCTGCCCAGCACATGGCTATTGCCTTCAGAGGCCCGACCTCAGCCTGCAACAGGCAGTTTGATGAGGAGGAAAAGCACCTCGAGGAATTTGCAGGAAACTTGCTTTTTAAGCAAAGCAGCACCTTGCTCTCTCCTTTTGCTTCCTCTGTTTATGAGCTCTTTGGAGATTTGGCCAGGCATCTGGCTGGCAAAAGGGCATCTTTCAGGGATGTCCCTACATGACAGTGAGTGAAAAAAGTCACCAGCAACACCTGACCTGGATCCTCTCCATTCCTTTACTCCAGCAATGGGATTGCTTCAAAACAAGCCTTCTCCCAAGAGGATTCACAACTGAAATAGTAGAGGGGGAAAATACATAGAATCACAAGGTTGGAAAAGCCCTTTAAGATCATCAAGTCCAACCGTTCCCATCCTAAGCTAAACCAGATCCCTGAGCACCTCACCTACCCTTTTTTTAAACACCCCCAGGGATGGTGACTCAGCCCCTCCCTGGGCAGCCTGTGCCAGGCCCTGACAACTCTTTCAGAGAAGAACTTTGCCCTCCCATCTGCTCTGACCCTGCCCTGGCACAGCTTGAGCCCATTGCCCCTTGTCCCAGCTCCTGTCCCTGGCTGAAGAGACCAGCACCCACCTCTCTGCACCCTCCTGGCAGGGGAGGGGAGGTGGTCTCCCCTCAGCCTCCTCTTCTCCAGGCTGAACACCCCCAGCTCCCTCAGCTGCTCCTCAGAGGATTTGCCCTCCAGCCCCTTCCCCAGCCTGGCAGTGGTGACCTGACCCCACATTGCCACAGCTGGAAGAGGTGAGGATGAGGGAGCGAGGCAGCAGCAAGCCAGGAGCAGCTGAATGTTAATATCTTTTATTTAAAATGGGATTTAAAAAACCCAACCCAAAACCTTCAGCATTTGCATCAAAGTGCTTGCCTGTATCCCTGCCAAAAGAAAGCAGCTGGAAAAAGGCCACGAGGAAAGGAGCTGCCCCTTTGCCACCCGGCTCCGCGCACGAGTTGCGGTGCGATTCCCGAGGAGGCTGGGGCTTATCACCCTTGATAAGCCTCTTTCTAGAGCCCTGGCAGCAAGAGGCGAGAAAAGCAGTGATTACATTTTCAGGCAGGAGGAGGCTGGCTCCTGCTCTGCACCCGCCTCGGGAGAAGTCAGCGGAAAACCCCGGGGTGGGCCAGCAGCAGGGGGAACTTCATTGTATTCAGGGCAAGGCAGGAACACTGGGAGGATTTAACACTTTTCAGCTCAAAAATTAAAAAAAGCAAGTGCATACCCAGGAGCACCTTCTTTTTCCCAGTATTAATCCACCCACCACCTTTCCCCCTCCACTAAACACGCACAGGATCCTGTAGTTCACCAGTGTTGCAAGCTCAACCTACGTACATGGAAGAGAGCCGCCTGTAGTTGGGTAGTAAAGTCAATGCCTGGCTAGAAAATGGCTTGGAAATGTGGGTAGACCAAGAACAGCCTTGAAAAATGGGTCTGCCTGGGATTTCCAGCCCTTCCAAGAGAAGCACAAGTCCATCAAGGTGACCACAGGTGGTGGTGGCCTCCATCTAAGGAGCTTTCCCTATAGTCCACCCACTGCTTGCGTGAGTTTGGAATTCTGTGGGTGACCTCCACCGAGCTGCTGTGATGGTTGATCCAGGCCCAGCCACTCCACACCCCCAAGGAAAACCTCTTTTCCCAAGGCATGAAGATGAAAAAGAAGTTGCCAAACATGGGGAGACCAACATGAGGAGAGTGTCCTTTCCTCCCAGGATGAAACCCAACCCTGACAAACACCTGCTAGCCCCAAAGAGATGGAAAGCAGAGGCAAACAAGGGATAACAATCTATTTTCAGGTGGAAGATGCAATGTGATGCCCTACTTATGCAGGTGCTCCATCAGCCAGAGGAAAGGACTCGTGTCTATTTTATGAGGTCTTTTACTCCATTCTGCTGAGTGCTTGGCTGTCTCAAGGCTCCAGACTTCCAGTCGTTAGATGCAGTTATCTCTATGCAATTTAATTAAAGTCTAGTGTTTAATGACACAATGTGCTGCTAATTATTTTTCACTGGTTGTCAGGAGGCTTGGGTTTTTTTTTTCTCCTTTCCTCCTTTTGTGGTGGTTGCAAAGCAAAATTTAATTATGGCAAAGCAAGCGTGGGGGTACTATCTGGAGGGCTTTTGGAAACAAAGAGCCTCAGGTGGGCAAGTGGCACAGCCAGCTCTGCTCTGCAAGGAATACAAATAAAATACATTGTCTGGAGCAAGTCAGCACCACAGAGAGACAAGAAACGGGGGCCTGAGGGGCACACCTGGCTTAGTCCACTCTTAATTGGCCAATGCAATCATGGAGAGGTGTGAAGAAGCCAGCATGCAAATGCATCCTAAGTTTCCATGGTGTGGTTTATGGAGGTGCCTGGATGATCTAAGGAGCTTTCCCTATAGTCAACCCACTGCTTGCATAGGTTTGGAATCACAGACTGGCGTGGGTTGGAAGGGACCCCAAGAATCACAGAGCTCCAACCCCCTGCCACAGGCAGGGACACCAACCTCCAGGCCTGGAGCTACACAAGGTTGCCCAGGGCTCCAGCCAACCTGGCCTTCAACACCCCCAGGGATGGGGCACCCACCCCCTCTCTGGGCAGCCTGTTCCAGCCCCTCACCACTCTCTGTGGAAAAACTTCCCCCTAATATCTAATCTGAACCTTCCCTCCTTCAGCTTTAGTCCATTCTGTGGGTGACCTCCACTGAGCTGCTGTGATGGTTGATCCAGGCCTGGCCACTCCACACCCCCAAAGAAAACCCCTTTTCCTAAGGCATGAAGATGAAAAAGAAGTTGCCAAACATGGGGAGACCAACATGAGGAGAGTGTCCTTATACCAAGGCAGTGAGTAGTTTTGGGGTGAGGTAGAGCCTATGGGGTACAGATTGGGTCACCCCAACTCACAGCCTGAAAACCAGAGCCAGAGTTTGTTCATGCAGGACAAGGCTTCTTGGATCAATGCAGTAAAATACAGACTTAGGTCCTCAAAATATCTTCCCACACAGCATGTCAAGAGTCCCTCTTTCAAGCTGTCATATTTTTTGGGGGGAGGGGGAAGAACATGTTCGCATCTCAATCCATTTCTTCTTTCAAGCCAAATTATTCCCCCATTGGAGCCTCCATCCTTCCTAGGCTACCAAACACGTTCTCCAGCAAGCTTCAGCGCTCCACAGTTTCTCCTCGTCAGCAGAAGAGGGGATTTGGGAATCCTCTTTTCCCCTCCCTGCCTCCAGCCTTTGTCTGCGGGGAGATTTCCCCTCTTTAAGCCTCAGTTTCCCTCTAAAGTCGAGATAATGACGCACATTTATTTTGCAAATTGCTTTGATCTCGGCTGTTGAAGGGGGTTCTGCAAGGCTTAATTACATGTGTCACCACCAGCCCCTGCTGCACACATTAAAGTATCTTTAAGCTGCCTGGCAATGCCGAGGAGAGAATTAAATGTGCAGCATGCTCATCTGAGAGCAGAGTTTTGCAGTTTTGAAGAGGGCTGGCGAAGTTTCCCAGCTGATAAGTAGCTTGGAGAAACTCCCCAGCATTTTATTTTTTGCATATTATTATGGTTTTCCCCTTCAATAGCCACCCAGCACTGCACTTGGATATGGTGGTAGGTCTAGAAGCAAGAGTTTCTTGCAGCAAGAGAGAGGCAGATCCTGTTTTCCTGCAAATTAACCCAACTTTTGAAAGCTAAACCCCCACTGGAAATGGTGATTTTCTTGAGACCTTTGGAATTCCTCCACGCTGGGATGGCACAAGGTGACACCCAGTAATTACAGCTGGTCAAAACATGGAGTTTCAATCCTGGGAGAAAGCCTGACATCCTGAAATTTCCAGGTTTATTCCAGCTGGTGGAGAAGATATCACTGCAAAACTGCCCACAGATGCCAAGTGGAAGAATGGGGGATGTGGTGTCTCTGTTTTAGGGCAGCTGGGTGATGTTACAGAACACTGTTGGTGGAGCTTCACGCTAATGCATGATGCCACAGCAGCCAAAATATTAGAAGTATTGAGGGAAAAAAAGCATGAAATAGTCATTAAATACCCCAAACCTGTGTGATTGAGGGGCAGAACCTGTAACAAGCCAAGCTGGATGATGTGTTTCCCCAGCAGCGTGGCCCTGACGAGCTGAATATTGCAAAGACATCCAAGATAGTTTGCATCCTTCTGCCCACGGCTTTCTTCCTCATCAGCCATCTGCTACCCTTGAAGGGCTTGTGCTCTTTGGGGAGAGGTTTAGTTTCCAAGGCTGGAAACGGTGAGAGGAGCTGGAATGAGCACAGCAAAAAAACAACCCACATCCAGAAGGAATTTGGAGGTCAAGGATGGAGCCAACCCAACGTGCTCCAACATGTTTTTCCTAAGGGCTCACCACAGACTTTGCACACACAAAAAAGCAAAGAGAAAAAGAGGAAAAAGGCCCAAAATGGGCAAAAAAAAAAAAAGTTGGGAGGGGGAGGAATCTGGAAGGGAAGAGCAAAATGCTTCCCAGGGAAAAGCATCCCACCCCCAGTTCCCACCAGCATAGAAGGGGACAGGTCAGTGAGTGGCAGTGGCGAAGGCTGGGGGAGAGCTGCTGGTGCAATTATTTTGGGGAGAGGAGCGTGGCTTGAGAAACTTGTTGCCATCCCTTGTAGATCTTTAATGAACGTTTAAACACACCCAAAAAAACCCCACGCCACAACCCCAAAGACCCCACCCAACAAACTGAAGAGGAAAGGAAGTGAGAAGTTCTCATTGAGGCTTTTGGCAGATCTGATTAGGGGTTTTAGAGCCCTAAACAACCGTTTAATTGGTAAATCCTCCAGCAGCCAAGGAAAAGAAAGGGCCAGGCACAAAAGCCGACTGTTTTCCTTGTTGTTGGAGAACTGCTCCCTTCCTCCCCGGGGAGAGGGCAGGGCTGAGCAATGGCACTGCCAAGAAATAGCAAATATCCAGCAGAAATACCCCTTCTCCCTTTAAATCCTGATCTCTCCCTTAAGTGTTGCATCAAACTTTGTGTTCCCCCATCTCTCCCCCCAAAAGAGATGCTTTATATTGCAATAATAGGCAGGGCATCTGAGCCACAAGCAGGGACATCATATAAAAAGCAGGTTTTTTTATGCTTGGGGGGGTAATTTGGGCTGATGCTGAAGGTTGTGGCCACATCCTTCATGAGGCCCCAGCTGGAGTCCTGTGTCCAGAGCTGGGGCCCCAGTACAAGATAGATGTGGGACTGTTGGAGAGGGGTCAGAGGAACCATGGAGATGCTCAGAGGGCTGGAGCAGCTTCCCTATGGAGAGAGGCTGAGGGAGCTGGGCTGGGTCAGCCTGGAGAAGAGAATTGCAGCCTTCCAGTCCCTGAAGAGAGCAGAGGAACAGGAGGGGAATCAGCTTGTTAAAGGGTAGACAATGGCAGGACAAGGGGGAATGGACTAAAGCTAAAAGAAGGAAGGTTCAGATTAGATCTTAGGGGGAAGTTTTTCCACAGAGAGAGTGGTGAGGGGCTGGAACAGGCTGCCCAGAGAGGGGGTGGGTGCCCCATCCCTGGGGGTGTTGAAGGCCAGGTTGGCTGGGGCCCTGGGCAACCTTGTGTAGCTCCAGGCCTGGAGGTTGGTGTCCCTGCCTGTGGCAGGGGGTTGGAGCTCTGTGACCCTTGGGGTCCCTTCCAACCCACGCCATTCTGTGATTGTGATCCCCAAAATACACCTGTAAGCAGCCGATCATTAAAGCTTCACAAGGAGGTGAAATGGAATAATAAATATTAAAAAAAATTAATCCCAAACAGAAGGAACCACCCTGCAGCTGCACAGGCTGGAAGCTCAAATCCATCTTTTAGCACATCTCCAGCTGGAGATGGCCTGTGCCTCTCTCTCCACGGGTTACCAGAGCTCCAAACCCCGAGGAGGAGGCTGAGCAAAGCCCTCGTGCTGTGACTCATGCAGCGAACCCGATTTAGCTGCTCTCCCCCGTACCCCACGAGCTCGCCCCGTTTCCATGTGACTCAGGATCCCTCTGCATTTCCACGTTCCCTTTGCCACTCCACACCCCACACCAGTAGCAGAAGCTGCTCGAGGTGGTTACAAGCAGCAGAGTGAAAGTCAGGGTGCTGGTTCCCTGGCAAAGCAGAGTTTGCCAGGGTGGTCCCCATCCCACCCTGCCTCCCCTCAATAACAAGACTACAACAGCATCCCATGCAGACTGGCCCCTTGCAGCAGTGTTTTCACGCCACAGCGCCATCACCACCAGCTTTGACCTTTTATTTCCCTACTTCATCATCCTTTCTCACTCTTTCAGCTTCACTTCACCATCTCCATCCTTCACCGCCCCGTTCCCAGCTTGGGCTGTGCCTGCCTGCCAGAGAGACACCTTGTCCACAATTAAAAACCATCGTTTGATTGGATGCTGCTCACCCCAGCATCCCTAAAACCCGGGTACCACAGCTTTCCCGCTGGACCACTGCCACCAGGAGCAAACCATCACAGCCGAGCATCACTCACCTTTCCTACTCCTCCACTTCCCCCAGGAATATTCCCACACACACTGTGCTCTGAGAAATTTGGGAGAGCTCCTCCCTGCTTTCTGCAACTTGAGCATCCGACTGTCTGCTTTCACACAAGTCTGCAGCATCGCACTGGGGATTAATTTGGCCCTTTGCCTTCATTTCCATCCTTGGCCTTGAATGTCCTTTGAGCTCCTCTTAAAAAGAGATTGATTAACAGGAAATTACTCAAAGTCCTTTTAGCCAGCGCTGGTTTTGACACCAAGAAGGAAAGGAAGGGATGACAGAGCCCAAGTCAAACATTTGCCAAATTAATTCCTCTGCTAAAAATTGTTTCAGATCCCATTTATCTAAATCCATCACATGGTTATTCTGCCATTAGCTGGGCTTTGCATGGGTGAGGACACACCAATCTGATTCCTGAGGAGGGGAAATCTTTCTAGTAAGTACCTTCTCCCACGCTTCACAACACAAAGGGGAAGGGAAACAAACCCAACCCCACCAGTATGCAGGAGAGTTCTGGGAGCTGAGAAACAGCCTGAAACCTCACAAGAGCGTGAAGTTCGAGGGAATCTGGTCCTGGGTACCGGGGCGCAGGCCGCAACGGCGGGGCGCAGGCCGCAACGGCGGGGCGCAGGCCGCAACGGCGGGGCGCAGGCCGCAACGGCGGGGCGCAGGCCGCAACGGCGGGGCGCAGGCCGCAACGGCGGGGCGCAGGCCGCAACGGCGGGGCGCAGGCCGCAACGGCGGGGCGCAGGCCGCAACGGCGGGGCGCAGGCCGCAACGGCGGGGCGCAGGCCGCAACGGCGGGGCGCAGGCCGCAACGGCGGGGCGCAGGCCGCAACGGCGGGGCGCAGGCCGCAACGGCGGGGCGCAGGCCGCAACGGCGGGGCGCAGGCCGCAACGGCGGGGCGCAGGCCGCAACGGCGGGGCGCAGGCCGCAACGGCGGGGCAGTGCCAGTGTCCACTGGCTGCTGGCCACAGCCTTGGGAAATCGCATTAGGGCTGTTGCCGCGCTGCTGCTTCCCCGCAGAACTGCTGCTAATGCATTAATGCTCCACTCAGGATCAGGGCCCATCGATCCCTCATCTCTGAATAACTAATTCAAAGCCCCTGGTGGGTTAATATAATTCTTTCACCCTTGGAAAGCTTCCCCATCACCAGCACACTCTGCACCCCCTGTGTGATGAAGGCGTCGGGGCTCAGCACCCCATCTCCCCTCTGGGTCCACATCTCTGCCCTTTGCTGCTGGCAGAACATGATCACTGCCAAGGGCTTGACACACACACAAACATAAAATAATCATAGCTTGGAAATCCAGAGAGCCCAAACTGCAGCTCTGGATGATGCTGACTCAGCAAAACACCTCTCCCTGCAACACTCGTGCTCAATTTTGCTCAGGTTAATTAAAGGAGGGAGAAGATCCCATCACCAGTAGTCTCAGACTTACAGTAACAGGAGATCGGTCATCACCTCAGGGGAAAATTAGTTGCTTTACTTTTTCAAAACCCCCAAACCACCCCCAGCTTTCCCCCCCGCCCCAAAACTTCTCCCCTCCTCCTTTTCCACCTCAGCACTGCTAATCCTACCCCCTTCTCTTTGGTTCGCTGGGAACAGATCCACATGGATCATCCCACACCAAGGCAAAGCCAACCCTACCCCACAACACGAGCTAATTTGGCAGAAATCTCCCTCCTCCCTCCCCCCCAAAAAAATAGCTCATGATGCTCAGCATCCCTGCTGCACACTGAGGAGCTTCCCACTCCCGCAGCGATTCCTTGTCGCTGGTGGGTGAAGCTGTTCCCACCTCATCAAGCGCTGTGGCACGCAAGGCATTACATAACCCCACCACAACCAAGTCCTCCCAACCCCCATAAAGCTGCCTATAAATAAGAAGGGGATGAGGAACCAATCCCATGGGAACCCCAGGATGGAGAAACCCACCCCACGCACCCACGTGTGGTGACAGCTCCCTAGGGGAAGAGAAAGAGGGGTTCAATTCTTGGCTCACATTTTCTCCTCCACTGAAGAAGAAAAAAAGCCCCCCTCCCCAGATTTCAACACCATGGACCAGATAAGGAGCAGCCCTCACCCCCAGACTCTGCAAGCTTGGGGCTGGCTGCCTTTCTGCTCCCTGGGGTGAGGTTGCAATACCCACCCCACTCAGGAGCTGAGTCTGCTCATGGACACAGATTAAATGCCACACAGAACCTCCCCATCCTTCCCAAATCCCTCCTTTCAGAGCCAAAAAGCTGCTCTTCAAACCCCAAAAGACCTCCTTCTGACCCCAGAACCACCCCGATGTCAGCATGCAAGCTGGTGGAGAGCCCATGGGTGAATTTGAGGAGGAAAAGACGACAGATTTGGGAAGAAAGGGATGGATTTGGCCTCACGAGGGTAAGAAAAGACAGGAGGAGGATGTTGAGGAAAGCTTCAAAGCTGAATTTTGCATAAATCAGCACTGAGATGAACCAAGTCCATGGGGATGGGCTCGAATATCACTCTCCAGCACTCATCTTCATTTTGGACAGCAAAATCGGGCTTATTCCACCCCTACCCCCTTTGCATTTCTTTGGGATTTATTCATTTAAGGTTGAGACCCTTAAACAGATTTTTTCTCCCTTCCCAAACCCTTCCTGTCTCCTCCTAAGCCACTTTCATTTCCCAACAAGATTTATTCCAGCTACTTTTGCTCCTGTTACTGATGATCCCAGCTTGGGAATTGTCACTGGAGGATTTGCTCTCCTTTCATTGCTACACAAGCTCAATGGGCAAAAGGGGCTGAGAGAGGCAAAAAAAAGTCTTTCAGCTTTTAGGAAGAAATAAAATCCCATCTTTCCTCAAATTCCCAATGCTCCCCCATCAGCAAGAGCTCAGGCGTGGTTGCAGTCAGCCACCACTCCGTGGTTTCCCCAGTTTTCCTTCAATATCTGCTTTTGCCTGTTATTTCTGGTGAAGGAAAAGCAGGAAAAGCTGCTACTGGGTGGAAATTTGGGGCAGAAATTCACATTTTGAAGGCAAAGCATTAAGGCAAGGAGAGGGCTTGAAAATCACCAGCACTGGGAAATCCTGCTAATGGATTCAACCTTGCCTTTAAGGAGATAAAATAAAACAGAGGGGGGAACAACACACATACAGGTGATAGAAACTGTTTGGGTGATGTAAAGGTTGTATCTAATCCAAATTTTGGGATATTCATGTCCCCACATCAAAGTCCTGCTGGCTTCAACTTCTGGATGCCCAGGTCTGCCCCAGGAGAATGGGAGGAGGGGAGCGGTTTCTCCACAAGGTATTGATAAATGTTTCTGCCCCAAATCAGGGGGGAATATTTTATATATATATCCACACACACACTCTCCAGAAAGTCTGAATACTGAAAAACAATGGGGTCAATCAATGTATTTCACTGCAGCAGCTTGAACTGCTCCACACTCCCTTCTCCCCCCGATTTTTGGGAGGGTTTTTTATTTTGCCAAGGAAGATGACCCTGAATTTAAACACATATGTCTAAGAAAAAAAAAATCCTTAAATAGATTTTTTTTTCTTCTCTCCCCCTCCCCCTTCTCAATTTGATACCCTCCTCTCTCACCTTCCATCACCCCCATGGTCCTCCTCTTCCTCCCCCTCCCACAGCTACCAGGGTGATGCTGAGCCCATTAGGGAGCCATAGGCTATAAATCATCCCCTTTCCAGCCTGCTGAAAAGCCAGGTTTCAAAAAAAAAAAAAGGGGAAAGACTGATGGAAATCTTATTTAAACATTTTGGAAGTCATTTGGGGACATTTAAGTCTTTCTTCATTTGCCACCAGCCCCTCTCTGGCAAACCCAGGGCCTGAAAGGAAGACAGATAGCTGAAATAAAGCTTCTAATTGGCACCTTTTCCCCTGTCTTTGGCCAATTTCGAGGCTTAATCATGATGAATAAGGAGGAGATGAGGGCTGAGCAGGAGCTGGGGTAAGGGGGAGGCAGTGGGACAGCAGCATCCCCCTCTCCATCCTGTTTTCCAGCGTTTCCATTGGTGCTGCTGTCTTATCTTCCAGCAGGGAACATTGTATTTCGCTCCCGATTCCTATCTCCCAGGGAAGGAGATATCTTGCTAGGCATGAGCTGAAGCCTACAAGCATCCTTCCAGACTAAGAGTCCCATTATTAAGTTTTATTTTTTAACAAGTCACAGGAGATTTGACCAAGCAAGCACCAGGGCTCCATCCTTGGTCTTGATCTGACCCAAAATCCCAACGTGCCCATCCCTCACTGGGGTATTTTGGGGCTTTGGGGTGTTTTTAATGGGGGAAAAATGCAATGTGCCATTATCTCCCCTCACACAACCACTCTTCCCACGTGGATTCCCTAAAAATAAGCCTTTTGCAAGCTCTTGGCAGCCTCCCTTCAATGCATGGTCATTCCATAACCAGATTTATGAACATTCAGGTTATTTGGGGGATTTCCACACAACACTTTCCTAGCACCCTTGGCAAAGGAGCTCAGCATCCCACAGCTCCATCCCAGAAGCAAGGAAGAAAAAAAAAGCAGCATGCCACAGTATTTTGTGGTTAAAAGCACCAAATCAGGGCTGAAAGCTACAGGAGCTGCATCATGGAGAAGAAAACCACCTGAAACATCTTGTTTGTCTGATTCTGTCCCAATTCCCCAGCAAGGAGCTGAGGTTTAGGGCCAAGCCTCACACTTAGCCCCCAAGCTGGTCCCCAAAACCCCTTCCCCAAAAGCACAACACGCCCTTGGGATGGCTTTACCCCTCCCCTTATTTCTGTAAACCATTGTTTTACCCCTGGAGATTTGCATTGATTTTGCCATAAAACCTTTCAAATTCTGCTTGGGGAAAAATCATAACAACAATACAAATAACTAACATTGATCTCCTGCTTAACTTGGCACCACTCTGCCAGACCCCATCATGGCTCTCCCCAGGGTTTACACTAGGGTCTCAAGAGCTCAGCCTGTTTTGTCTTTTTGGCCTTTTAAATCTACATTTTTATGAAGTTGCTGCTGGTTTTGGGAGGTCCCATCTCTCCTGGCCATGGAGTGGGGGATTTGAGGGGGTGAAGCTGTTTCTCCCACTGTGGGCAGAGCCCCTCTGTCCTAAATAGCATCATCCAGGCTCTTATTTTAGGGCTCAGGCATCCCAGTAACCTGATTTTTAGTGGGATGCAGCAGTCCTGCTGCTCCCTGGTACCCTTAGGAAGAGCACAGCTTAACCCAACATCCATCTGTCTGGGCCAAGTGGTGCAAAAACTAATGGTTTTGGGCAAAACCACCCACATTTTCCCCTCCCTATGGAACAGGGTGTAAAAAAATTGACAAAAACTAGTCAAATTTATTCTGGAGTGGGCAAACCTGGCAGCTGGTGTAAATCCAGTCTGGTCCCATTGGCTGCAGAGTAGCAGCACCAGTTTACACCCATGGAGGAACGGGGTCTTTCTCCATTTGTTGCCTGACTTCAGCAGGTCCCAGTCCATCCAGAAACATCAATAAATCCCAGCTCCATTCCAAATCAAAGCAGGCATTAGTCCCAAGGGGAGGGGCAGAGAGGTGCTTTGGTTTAATTTTGGGTGGTGATGCAAAGGGTTAAAGCCATCCTTGGGGGAGCTGCTCCCCCAGCAAAGGTAAAATGCCTTCCCAAAATCATTCTGAGTTTCTCTCATGTGAAATAAAGTTAGAGCTGGGTACAGAGGGGAAATAAAAGCTCAAGAGCTGGTTATCTTCTCCCCAAGGAGGATTTTTCCCCACTTTCCCTTCTTGCAGGATGACCTGTCTTGCTATAAATTCCTTGGGGTACCTGTAATCTCCTGCATGCAGCAGGCAGCACAGAGAAACCCAGGGTTGGTGTGGGGTTTTTATTGCCCCTGATGAACAACACCTATCCCAAGCAGATAAGCGCTGAGTTCAGAAACTCACACCCCACAAACGTGAAAATTGGATTTCACTGATGTCCTCAAAGAAAGAAAATCAAAGAAAAATAATAAAAAATAATAAAATATACAGATTTCCCCCCCACACACACACACCCCCTCTCTCTCTGGAGGAAAACTCCTCCAAAGGTGTCAGCTTGGGCTTTTCTGAGCTTATGTATTTCAAAACCAAATTGGAATCCAAATGCTTCAAAGAGTTAAAGTGTTAAGGGGTTGGTTTTTGGGGGGGAATAATAAAAAAAAATAAACAAAGCATTTCTGCTCTCTCCAGACCTTTCTTCCCCAAATAGGAACCTGGCAAGACCAGCAGCATTTTGCTGTGTAGGGGATTTCAAAAATTTTAATAGAGTATAATTCAATTGAGATGATGTACCAAGTCCCTGGCACCTTGATGGAAGTCTGTCCCCAAGGCTGGATTTGACAGGAATTGCCTGGGGATACAAATGCATCCTAAGGAACCAGCTCCTTGGTTTTGAAAGTGGTAATTTCAATCTATTTAGGCACCCAAATGATGCTTTGGAGAAGTAGGACCTTCTCAGAGCATCTTCATGAATCAGGAATGGGCCCAATGACAGGGACAAGCTCTGTCCCTGGATTTTGTGTGCCACCCAACAGCAGCTCTGGTGCTGTCCACCACCAAAAAAATACAATTTTGGGGTGAGATACAGCATTTCTCCTGCTGGCAGGTGCTCATTTCCCAGCCTGTCAGGTGCAAATGAGATCATCATTGCAACCTTCTCCATGAGCATCTGCAGGTGAGATGTCATGGCCCTGGAAATGGGCACCACACTGCTGTGACAGCAGTGTTTCCCCTGATGGGCAGTATTCACAGCTGGAGTAGCTCAGCTGGGTCCCACAGCCACCCCCTGCTGACACCTGTGCCCTCCAAACACTTGGGGACAACCCCAAACTCCTCAAGCTCCCAGCAGCTGGGCTCCTCCATGACCTGGGGCTTGGGGACAGGACACCACTGAAACACAGCATCCTTTATGGGAGGGGAACAGCTAAATTTTCCACAGCCCAAAGACAATATCACTGCCAAACAACCCCAGGAGATGCCAGCCTGTGTGTCTTGGCCATGCTCCTCCTCTTGAGCATCTCTGTGGACATGATAGAGACAAGGCAACTGCATGTTACTGTGTACCCCCCAGCCACAGAGCCAGCTGCTGGGGCTGATTATCTGAGGGCAAGCAAGCAGAAGAATCCTCCTGAAATACTGATTGCAAAATCAATAGGTGCTTCATTTCCATTGAATTCCTGAGCCAGGCAGGAAAGCCAGAGCTGCTTCCACCTCTCTCCTTGCACAGGGGCTGCAGTGGAGACAAACAGACATCCCATCCCAGTCAGATAAGCCAACTCAGGTCAGTCCAGTCTCTGGTGAGCCTAACAACCCACAGATTTGAGGGCAAGGTGCTTTCATCAATGAGAATAGCTTAAAATTGCCCAAATCTCACTCTCCTTCTCCTAGCCCCTCCAAACCACATCCCCTTGTAGTTGGCAACCGACTTTGGGCATGTCCAGAAAGTCCAGGTGCCAACCACAAGTAGGGGGCAGAGCTGGGGCAACCCATGAGTCACAACTAATTTTTCTAAGACACAAGGATGGGGATTACAGGATGCAAAGGATGCAGGTGACCCAGGAGGCTCCAGCTGGTGGTATATCCCTCCAATACCCACCATCACTGCCTCTTGGCTCCAAATGTTCCCAAGAAACTAGTCCTGCCTGTAGCCCTTCGTTCTGCCAAAGAGGGTTTTTTGGAGGGGGGCATTTTTGCTTTCCTCGTACCACCTCTGGAGAACATCCACCAGCTTGCCCAAACCTCATTGCTGAAGATATTACTGGCTAAACCCCCTAATTTTCCTGCCTGCATCTGCCTCCACGGGCCAGCATGGGAAGTCTCAGATGCACAAAGCAGATCGATAGCAGCTCCTTCATCCACCCACCTTCACCTGCAATTTGGATGCAGAGACTGCTCACACATGGGCAAAAAGAAGAACAGAAAGCAGGTGGGGAGCAGCTCCTGAGACTCCAAGGGTTTGGGGGCAGAGAGGGTTGGGAGGGGAGCACACAGCTCTCAGGATGAGCAAGACCCCAAGCCCATCCTTAATTCAGGCTCTAGGTTGAGCAAGGGTTGCTAAACACTCCTATAGCTTCATATCTAGCCCTGCATCCCTCCATCCCTGCTCTTAATACCTGTTGGTTCAGCAGGACAAGGAAAACCAGCAAGGAAAAATTCAGGATGAAGCAGCACTGCATCCCTGCAGTCAAAAAAATTAGTCCAAAAGCCCTGTTTTCCTGTATTTTCTGTGTTCCCCACAGCACCATCCCCCCGATGCTGGTACAGAGCAGCTGCACAATAGTGATTTTGAGGGAATATTTATCACCCCAAGAGATATCATCTGATATCATCCTGCCTCTCCCTTTCCCAGGGCATACATGCTTCGTCACCTTCCACCTCCAACCCTGCGACCACCATCTCCTAAAGGAAACCAATCTGTGTAGCAGAGATGTCCCATTTGGAAGAGCCAAATATCCACCCCTCAGGCTTATAAAGCAATCAGAAGATGAAGAGACCTGAAAGGAGCCAAACAGACCCCAAAAATAAGGATCAAAACCTCCACCAGACTAGTGATGAGCATGAGCTGGTCCCCATCCCCACAGCAGTTGCTCCTGTAAAGAGCTCTTTGTGGTCTAGGTCCTCAGAGGAACCCCACACAACTCACCCCAGCATCTTTTTCTCCCCTTGTTTTCACAGTTTGGCCAATTCATGGAGGGTTTCAGCACTGCAGAAATCAGGGTGGGGTGGTTTTTTGCAGCAAACTGTCCAAAAATCCCAAATTCAACTGCTCCTGGGAAGGAGAGATGCCAGAGAGATTGCTGCTGAACACCAGGTGCTGAGATGGATGACCCCAATATTTAAATCACCACATTTTCCTGCTAAATAGCTTTCTTTTTTGGAGGTATTTTGGAGCTTGAGTCCTCAAGGGATGCCCCTTCCCAAAGAAGGGATCTTCAGCCAAGTCCTCCAGAGGTGCACAAGCCCCTGTGGAGTTGGTATGGATGCTCCTTGGAGAGGGTCACCCATCCCCATGGGGACGGCAAAGATGCTCAAACCCATCCCCTGCCACAAGAACCACTTCACCCACGCACAAACCACCCTAATATAATCACATTATAATTATAAGTTAATTAAAGCAGAAGAGATCAAAGCCAATTTAGACAGATTAATGATACGACGGGTGCCAGAAATTCTCCCTGGTTGATGCATCAACCGCATCACCAGTGCCTTTCTCCAGGCTCTGGTGCTTTTGTGAGCACCAGGCTGCTCTTTCATTTCCCCCCCCCCCCCGGTCCATCCCCACCCCCCTCCTTTTTTTTTCCTTGCCTCTCTTGATGGATGAAGGATTTGAAGTCCTAACAGCTGCAGGGATTTGTGTGGGGAAGAGAGGCGACATTCAAAGGATTATCAGGCAAAAAAAATCAAGTCTCTTAATAAAAAAATACAGTAAAAAGATGAGAAGGCTGGAGAAATTGCAGGCACATGTGGAAAGATGTGTATATATGTATCTATATACATTTATTTTTATATATATTTAGGTTTTCTACATATTTTTATATAATTTTAATATATGTATGTATAAATTATAGATAGAAATATAAAATATGTAATCTATAAATACACAATATATGATAGAAACACTATATATGGTATGTCAAGTCTTATTTATATAGAAAAACGTATTTTTATATATATACTTAGACTTTTACTTACATATTTTTAATATATATAAAAAAAGAGATAGGAGCCATGAGAAAAACAGAGGCCAAGTTCAGGAATGAGCCAGGATCCTACAAATCGAGGGGAAATGGGGTAGTTTTAGCCAAAAAAAAGGGGCATTTCCCAGCTTTCAACTCCTTTTCCCCCCACCCTGTTTTCTGTCTCTTGGCTGAAGAGGATGTTTTTCTCCTTTTTCTCCCCATGGGATGCTCTTCCCTGTGTCTGGGTGGTGTGTGCACCCAAGGGAGCATTGGGGTGGGTGTCTAAAGTCTCATTTTCTCTCTGCTGTTGCTGCTGAGGACTGGGTGTCCCCAGGGAAAAACAAACTAAAGCCCAGATAGAAAAGGAAAAAAGATAAATTAAAGAAACCCTCTATAAACACCCCCAACTTGGCAGCCCAAATTTAAAGTTTCCTGGGGAAGAAGAAAAATTCAGCCCCAAAGCAAAGCTGGAAAAAAATTCTTCCATGCCCCCCTGCAATGCTTCAGAAGGGGGAGAAAGAGGAGCAAACCCACCCTAGAAACACCCCTACCCTTGTGCCAAAGGACACCCATCCCTCCATCAGAGGATGAGCAAGCTCTGGGGGAAGCCAACCCCAATAATTGCCATCTGTAAGTGTCTACAGGCCAGGGCCTGACCAGGCAGCAAAAACCTGATGTCAGCTTAGCTGTCTTTCACTGAGGTCATTTGAAAGCAGAAAATAGCATTTACATGCTATTTTAACTAAAAACTCATTCAGGTGTGTCAGTTAAATTGACTTTCTGGGAATTTTCTTCCTCTTTGGTGAGAGGAGATTGAGGCCTGGCGTTCCTCTGCAATGACTTCTCAAATCCAGTTACATGTCTCCACTGTTTTACACATCCACCAGCCCCAAAAATAGACTAAAAGACATAAACCCCAAGTTTTGAACAGCTCATAATCTTGTGGGTTTAATTCTGGGCTCATGGATGCTGCTGGAACAGGGAGGGGGGAGGGGGCTGAGAAACAACCCTGGGGGTTTCCAATGTGACCATGCACCTTGATAGGCATCACCATAAATCACTGCAAGCTAGTCATTATCTCCCCAAATATTGTGAGCAGATGTGATGTCACCTCCACGCACCTGTCAATCACACCTACATAATCAGGACAGATGATTGACAGCTCAGGATAAGAGAGTAAACAGATACACTGCAAGATAGCACTGTCTACCCATGAAGTTGGGGGTGTTATATTGTAGTGAACAAACATCATGATGGTTTTAAGGCTCAGAAAACAAGGAAATGGTTCATTTAGTGCAATCCCACTCCCAAAGCTGCCCAGCATCCACCTCTGCCCAAAGACCCAGGCAATGGGTTGGGTTAAGGGACCAATTTCTCATGGGGGGAATGGAAAAGCCCTCTGAGCTGCTCTTCCACCAGCAGCTTTTCCTCAGGGCAGCCAAACAGTGAGTGAAATCTCTTGGAAGTGTTATAGATGATTTAAATACAGGACTTAGAGGAGTATTATGGTCTATCACCATGAAGCCTTCAGGTATGCCAAGATCCATCATCCATAGGCAACAGACACCCAACTTCTCCTTAAGATCAAGCCCTCTCTCCCAGCTCTTAACCCCTAGAAACCTTCCTCAGGAGGAAGACTACCCAAAAAACCACATGCATCCAGCTCTGCCTTGCACAGGTCACCATTGCCAGACCACAAAGTGGTTAGAAAGACCCATAAAAGCAGCAACTGCAAATATTTCCCACCCTCTCAAGCACTTTGCACAGGCAAACACAGCATCCTTCCGGAGGAGCATCAGCTGCTGACGCACCAGGTCTAGCCTGAGGCTCAGGAATCAGAGACTGAGGGGCTCAAGGAAGCCACGGGGATGAGTACAGCACATCCTCAAGCTTCAGAAAGCAAGAGGAAAAAGCCAAATTCCCAGATCTCTATGGTCCCCTGTCAATCTGTGACACCTTCCAGCAGAGCAGGGTCCCTTTTAAGGTCAGGACAGAGCAAATTGGGCATTCAGCCTTCCCTACCTGTCCACACTTAGGCACTAAATAATTTTTAGTCAATATAGACCCAATGCAGATAAATCTGACTTACTGAACTTGCATCACCCACATGCACATCCTAGAGATGGGATCGCTGTGGTCCTTGATGCTCAGCATCCTCCTCTCCACCTGGGTGATGCCTACACAAAAGGGCTTCATTTAACTCCCCAGCACAAACCAGTCTGGAAGCAAAATGAGCCTCCAAAGCTGCAGGTTTTGTTGCATCCCATCCTCAAAGCTCAACCTCAAGGGTTCCAGAGGGGTTTTCCTCACACCAAAGCACCCAGGAGCTTCAAGCTGACACTTCCCTGGTGTAGAAGAGCCAGACAACAGTGGATCCTCCCCATGACAAAAAAAAAATAAATATCCCACAACAAAAAACCAACCCAAGGAATTAGAAGCTGCATGCAGATCATATTTTGTATTTGTGTTCAGATAAACACAGATTTTGGCTCCTTGCCCAGGCCAGGAAAAGCTTTTATCTCCTGAGAAACACCAGGGACTGGGTGAACTTTAAAAAAAAAAAGGCAACAAAACACCACATCATTTCCCACCTCCTCCTGCCATCTCCCTCCTCCAGCCAGGGACCATTGTTGTTTCCTTCTCTGGTGCAAATTCATTGCTAAAAGACACCTTTCTCCCCAGCTTTTCCCCCCACACCCCCCACCCCTCCTGCTTCTCCCCCCTCCACACAATTCCTCATGCTAATTTATGGAAATGTTCCCAGCCAGGGATAATAAAGGAGAGGTGTTAAGGTTGGGGGGGAAGCACAGCAAAGGAGGGGGGCTGTAAATACTAATTGTTCTGTAAGGAGAAGGCAGTTTATTTACTTGCTAAAGGGAAGGTTATGTTTAATTAAATCTGCTTGTTCTCAGTTTTTAAATGAGCTCCAAGCCTCCGTTATGGGGTGGCAGGAGGAAGATGCTCCAACTCACCCTCCTTCCCCAAGGGAGAAAGGGGGACATGCCAGCCAAATCCCACTTGATGTGAGTGTGTTGGTGCATGGATGAGCACCCACATGTGAAAGGGGGTGAAGCTGGTGCAAAGTTGATGAAGAAGCATTTTGAGGTTTAATTGTTTGGGTTTGGTTTTTTTTTCCCCCCGGAAAACTCCAGGAACACAGAGGATAATTCAGCATCCTGTTTCCCAAGCACAGTGCTTCCAGATCACACACTGGGATGCAAACGCACCTGAGGACCCCTTGGACAGGAGCACAGAGTCAAACCCAGCCAGGAACTGGGAATAAAATACAATTTTAAAAAGCTCTTTTGCCAGTAAACTGAGACACGTGCAACCTGTGAAGAGCCCCATTTACACACTCCAGTTGCCCTAACCCCAGTCATCACCCAGCATCACCACCCTGGACAACTGTCCCTCCCCTCTCATCCTTCCGGAGCCCAGATTTTTGGGTGTGGGGGTGTGTGGGGGGTAGGGTTTATACCTTTTCTTTTCTTCCAGGTAATTAAATACACTCTGCTCAGCTCTGCACAGCCAGGCACTCCCACCCCCTCCGATAACATCTCGGATCAGTCAATTCTCATTGCTCCAATAATCCAGATCTAATTTGCCAGGAGCCGGCGCAGCGGAGTCTTTCGGCACTTCATTAGGGCACGTGAGCAGCATCTCATTACCCTGCCACCATCCCCAGCAAGTTTTCCCCTTTGGAAAAATCCAAAATAAAAAGCCAAATTTGCAATCCATCCAATCCCTTGGGGGGAAGGGGGGAGGATTTGAGCAATTCCCCCAAAATTGATTTCCCTCCCCCCACTCCATCACAAGAGGCGCAAAGTTTCCACTGCCCAGACATGGATTTATCCTCTGTGTTCCCCCAGTTCAAGCTCACTTCAGCTTATCCCAGTGGGTCCAAAAAATTAACACATTTTTTTATCAGGGTAATTTTTATTTCACATGTTCCTCCAGACCCAGCAATTATTCCTGGGGGAAAAATACATCTCTATATATCTATCTAGATATCTCCACAAGCCAAGGACCCTCTATATATCTATCTAGGTATCTCCACAAGCCAAGGACCTTGTTCATAATCCACATGCAGCTATCCTACCCCCCTCCCAGATATTTAAACCAGGTTCTATCATTGGGGAAAGATGAAAAATATAATTACAAGCATTTTCCTGCAGGAAAAAAAAACACCTTTAGGGGTGTTTTTGGGGTGAAAAAAACAGGTAACTATAAGGATGGGGTGAAATGTTAAAGGAGGAGCTGCCTGGATTTGGGAACATTGGGAAGGGTAGAAAGTAAAGTCAGTCCTGTGTGTGGATTGATCTGTAAGGGGGGGCTTGGGGAGAAAAGTAGGGTGGGTTATTCTGTGTATAATGCAATTACAGGGTATCTCTCCCGTGCCTCAGATGCAGCAGATCCCAGGGTGTTGGATAAGACAAGTCCCTGCTCCAGACTCTTAAAGCATCTTCCTCTCCACGGGCAAAGGGACAGATGAGGCAAGGAGAAAGGAAGATGGAGTGATACAAGGGAGAAGGGGGGGAAGCGAGCACGAGCGCAGGCTGGAGTTATTTATAGGACGTGGTTTTGTGCGGGAGGAGAGAGCGATGCCAAGAAGAGATGGTAAAAATAATCCTGGAGACAGGTGCCGCTGCCTTGGGGAGGAGGCTGCTGCAGCAACAGCTTGGGGGAAGCACGAGGTAGGAAATAAAAAGGGGGAAATATTAGGAAAAGAATAATTAAAAGAAAAGTGCTCCTATTTCTCTGCACCACCTCTGGCCCCTACAGAGAAACACCACCCTCTGCAAAGCCATAAAATTGAAGGCTGGGCTTAGTGGACCTTTTTACTGTTAATTTGGGGGGTGCACCGATGCTGTTGGCTCAGGTTTGGGGCAGCCAAGAGCTCCCCCCCAAAAAAAACCCAACAAGCCAAGGGCTAGACACAGGGCATGACTACTGACTGAATCCCAAGGGATGGGTAGGGAAAACAACCTGCTGAATCCAACCATGAATGCCCACACACTTTGCCCCACGGATGGAAAACCATCCTCAAAACCCATTTTCCACAGCCAAGCTTCAACTCAAAACTACATTATTAATTAAAAAAACTTCATTAACTTAGCTTGCAAAGCTCTTACCCTCTCCAGAGGAAAAGAAAAGAGGAAAAAAACGTATTATCTTGTACACAAGATCTGTTTTGCCTGGTATTTTGCCATCAGCATCACTCCTGGAGGTATTTTTGCCACGTTACACTCCTCAGGTTTGACGTGGGGAAGGGACCACGTCTGTCCTTCCCCATCCCCACACTGCATGGATGCAGCTGGCACCCAGATGGCTCTTGCTTTTATATATATCTATCTATTAAAAAATAGATATATCTAAGAATATATAAACATATATATAAAAATAGGAAAAGCCACCAGAAACGGAGGAGGGAATTAATCACACTGTGTGAGGAGGAGGGAGGCAGCACACACTCCAGCTCTGCAATCAGATAATCAAGGCGAGTGCTGGCAGCCAAGTGGCATCTCAACGTCTTGTTATTCCTTCTGTGACCTCCTCCCCTTCCTCCTCTCCCCCTGTTCCCCCCCCCAACCCACCCCCTTTCCCTGCACAAATCTATCTCCTCGCCCTCTTTTCGGAGCAGCTTTCATCAACTTGTCACCCAGAGACAACAAGCCAGGCTGTGAGTGCAGTGTGGAAAAAAATACACAAACCCAACAAAAAACCATCAGCAAGGAAAGGGAAAAGATAAGTAAAACCATCTAAACCCATCCAAAGCTTGATGAGCCATCCCAATAACACAAAACCTGGGAAGATGCTCCTAAAGCAGCAGTGGTCTTGGCTGGAAGAGCTGGTGGTGGGCACTTGCACCCCAGCAAGATGATGTGACAAGCCTCCTGGCTTGCATAGAGGCTAAAAAGCTGTGGCACCTGTTGGGATGGAATTAATCATGTTTGCCAAGTAGGGGGGAAAAAAAAGGAAAACACCTTGCTTTGCTTTTCTTTTTCCCTGTTTTGTGTTGGGCTGGGAAATGCTGGAGGATGAGGCCAGGAGGGATCTCTACTGCTGGCGGCACAGCCTCACGCCTCGGCTGACAAGGGGAGGACAAATGAGAGCGTTTAGGCAGTAATTAAGCAGTAATGACCTACTTGGAGGTCTCCACCGTGCAGGAAATAACCTGAGTCGGGACTCAGGCGAAGGGAGCTTGAGCATACTCAACAATTTATCAGGTTATTGCCGGCTCATGGGGAACCAGAGACTGAGTCATTAACCCCATTATGGACTTCTCACAGACACCTCTCAAATACAAAGCTTTTTCTTTTTTCCTTTTTCACCCCCAAACCCTCAGTTCCTCCAACTGGGAGCTGCAGGGCTCCTTTAACCTCTTCTAGCAAAGCAAAGCATCATCCCTGCTGGTGCTAGAGGATGCACAGCCACCTTTGTGGAGGCAGGGTGCAAAAAAAAAAGGGGTGTTTAGCCCCAAATCTTCAGCTCTCCAAGGCTTTTTCTGGTATATACACCCACGTCCCTGAGAAAAGACTTTTTAAAGACTTGAGCATCTTCCCATCACTATATATAGATGCTCTTACTTAGACTGAAGGAATTGATTGTACTTTGGGGGGAAAACCCCACATCTTTGTCCAAGTTTCATATTTATAAACTGCCAAGATCATGCAATTTTAATGAGGGGTTTTGGCAAGCTGGCTGAGCTGGAGCAAAAAGGAAATGACACGCTGTCTCCTTCTCAAATCCCTCTCTGCCGGGTATGGAGCTCACCTGGCTCCAAGAGACCCCCTGGAGATGCTCAGCAGGACTCTGGATGCTGGTAAGGGTGTTGGATGGGATCCCATCCTCCTGCAAGCGAGCTGGAAATAACACAAGCCATCCTGTGTGAGGTTTCTAGTAATCCTGGGGTGGATTTGGGTTTGTTTTTTTCTTTTTTGGCAGGGAAAGCTGCAAAGCCAAACCCCCAAGCAGCAACAGAAGCCAGCATTTCCAAGCCTGGCACCAACAGAGCTTGGTTTCTGCTTTGGATCCAAGTTGAAGATTCTGCTTCCTTCCAGTTGACTTGCTCCTCAGAAAGATGCCAGAGGGATGCAGGCAGTTTGCAAGCAGCAAGGGGAACAGACCTTTCACGCATCAACTTTTTTTGGCTGCCCTGGCATGCAACCAAAAAGAAACCCAAGGTGAGCTTCCCCTTCACCACCAGAGATGTCTTATAGATAGTCACATCTTGGATGCGACCTTCACGCTCCTAATAGTCAACTGGGAAAAAAGGAGATGTTTGAGCAAGAAAGCAAAGAAAAAAAGGACATTAACTGAGGATAACAGCACCCTAAAGGCACTTCCCTCTCTCTGCTGATCCTTAAACAAGGTGCACAACCTGTGCTGGTACTGATATCTTCACCACAGGTACCTAAACCCAGGCCAAGAGCATCCTCCTCACGCAGCATCCTGTATTCCAAAGCTTCAGGGGTCGGGTCCTCCCCAGGGTTTAACAGAGCACGGCCATCAGAGATGCTCACAACACGGAGCATCCTTAATTACCACTACGCCCCATTTACTCTCTGGGGTGGTATCACCACCGCAGCCTCCCCGTGCTGCCTCATCGCAGCCTTAACGCGCTGTGACTTACACGACAGCTGCTCTGCCCCACGCCTGGGTACTACCGACACCGATCCAGCCCTCAACCTGTCACCACCCCTTAAAATCAACAGCGGGGACAAGCCCTGGGTTGCACAAGGCAGCCTGCAAAGGGCGTGAATAATTCAGGGGCGAGATGCAGAGCGCGATGATGCGACAGCAGCGCTGGCGCGTGCGGCGAGGGATCCCGTGAGGTCCCACAGTAGCATCAGGGCAGAGCGGGGTGAAAAGCATTTGGGGAAATAGCTTGGCTGCCAGAGGAGGAAGGAAAAGGGTAAATAACTATAAATAAATAAATATCTATAATAAAGCAGGGTTTGGCTGGTGAAGAGATTCATGCTGGATCTCTGAGGGGCGTCTGCACGATGCTCCAGGATGACCAAAGCTTTCCCATCCCACACCGATACTGCTCTTACCATTGGAGAACAAGGAGCATGGAGAGGGATGCAGAAAAAGGGAATCCACCCCAACAACCCAAGGATGTCACAAAGAGGAGACCCAGCACACAAGGCATCATGAGACCCACGCTAATTAATTCTCCAAAAATACATTTTGACACTGAATACTTTTTCTCTCCCCAAAACCACCTGCCCTCTCTGCTGTGCAGGTTCAAACGGCCATGCAAACCCCACCTGCTCCAGACAGGAGGAAAACAGCCTTGAACAGGGCTTCACCTCTCACTGCTGGGACTCGAGATCCTCCCAGGTTCCTTTCAATTCATTTCTCCCCGTTTCTTCAGCCTCCACAGCAAGGAAAGGTGCACACAAAGTGTCATTAATGACCTCGCTACAGGCAGGGATGGGGTCTGCATCACATCACACATGGGCACCAGGGGCTGCTCGGGTCCTCCTGAAGCCTCTGACCCTGTTATTGTGTTTAAATCCAAATGACTGATGATTATTTGTCTCCTCCTTTCTTTCCCAGATGCCAAATGAGAGGCTGGAGACCAGGAAGGTCACCCAGAAACCTTTCCAAGGGTTGAACGTTAAATCAATGCTCTTGAGCTCAGTTACATGAAGCTTTTTTTCTTGATCTGGGACTTTTGGGCAAAACACAAGCCAATAGGTCATGATGTTACCCAACTTCATCTTTCTCAGTGGCTGTAACATCATAAAGGTGGGTTCTGTTGTGAGCACCAGCAAACTTCTCTTTGCTGGAAACAAAGGAAAGGCAGAAGATACCTGTGGGCAACATCCTGGTGGAGGAGGAAAGTTCTGCTCATGGCAAGGAGGTAGCCATGAAGTGTCCTCAAATTAGGGCATAAATAGCCAGGCTGGGTGTGCAACCAAGACCCAGCAGCCTCAGGGATGCTCACCACCAAGAGAAACCAAAATGCCACAGAGAGGTGGCTTCATTTCTGAGGCCATGAAAACCCTGTTGTTACCTGAAGCATCACTGATAAGAGGGCAGAGGGATGCTCCTCAGCCAACAGGTAAACCTAGGGTTGTGTTGAAGGACCACAGCGGGTGATGGATCTGTGCCGGTCAGAGCCACGCCAGCTCCCAGGTGTGCTTCTGCTCATTCCCAATTTCAATTTCCTCCCATCACCGGCTTCACTTCCCAAAAGCAAATCACTTGTGACTACAAAGCTGCTCCATTTTGACAATTTCAGAACATAAAAAACCTACTGCAATCACTCTGTAACGTCTTCAAAGCGGCAGGGCTGCCACTCAATCACCCTTCCCTCCCTCCCTCCACAAAGGAGCTCTGCAGAAATAAAGCTTCATCCAAAAAAAAAAACCCCTGACAAAAAATTTAAGCCTCTCTTCTGCCTCCCAGAAAAATCAAAAGATCATTTATGGAAACTGAACCACTTATGGGTCTGTATTTGAGGGGGGGAGGTGTGTGTGTTGTGGAATTATTTGGCTCTGTAGCCAAGCTTCTGCTGGAACAGGCTGCCCAGAGAGGGGGTGGGTGCCCCATCCCTGGGGGTGTTCAAGGCCAGGTTGGCTGGGGCCCTGGGCAACCTTGTGTAGCTCCAGGCCTGGAGGTTGGTGTCCCTGCCTGTGGCAGGGGGTTGGAGCTCTGTGACCCTTGGGGTCCCTCCCAACCCAGACCAGTCTATGATTCCACAAAGCCTAGGAAAAAACCCCAAACCAACCCTATGGCATAAAAAAACCCCTCAAACCATCAGTTTGCTTTCCTTCTGACCACACACCATCACGTCTCAGCTCTCTGCTTGGGAGGATGGGGATGAGAAACACCACTCCCCAGAGCACCAGTGCTGCAGGTGTAAAGCAGGCTGTGAGTGGAGCCAGTCACCATCTATTCAATCTGCTTTGCTTTTTTCCTTTTTTTTTTTTGGGTATGAAAAATTATGTTAAGCTAAAATTTGCACAGAATTGGGAACCCTCCACGCTTGTAATTACTTACTTTAATGTGCTGTTTGACAGCTCTTGTGATTACTGTGGTTTTAAGGCTCCTGGCATCTCATCATCGCACAAGTAGCTCAGGCTTTGGGAAGAGAAACGTGAATTTCTCTCTCTCCCCCCTGTGATTTCACAGAAAATCACAGGAATTCAACCAAAATACACCCAGGCTGGAAAATAAACAGGGAGACCCTCCACGTACTGTGATTCCTCCTCGTTATCGCTGAGCCCAGTTAATTCCCACCAAGCTGCTGCTAAACCATTTACCCCATGAAGCAGCGGGTCCAAAGGGACTGTTTAGTTCTCTTCCCTCTAACCAGATTAAGCAAAGCAGCTCTCAGGCACAGCAGCAATCCTGGCTGGCATTGGCCAAGGCTGGCACCTCCTGTGCTGAGCTGGTGACCTGCAGTCAAGGACTCATTTGGGAAAGGAATGTTAAAGGTTAAGGAAAACCTCCCACCTGCCCTGTGCCCCCCCAGCTCTGAGCACTGGAGACCAGAAGGGGTTTGATATATTCAATAGGGGACCCAACACCACTCCTGAGCCCCCCCACCCTCAGACCTCAATTTCTCCATCCAGATGGATCCCCAGATGCTTTGGGTTGGAAGGGACCTTCAGAGGCCATCTGGTCCCACCCCCTGCCATGAGCAGAGACACCTTGAACTAGGGCAGGGTGCTCAGAGCCCCATCAAGTCTGACCTTGAAGGGCTCCAGGGATGGGACCTCCTCCACCTCTCTGGGCAACCTGTGCCAGGGTCTCACCACCCCTCAGAGGGAAGAACTTCTTCCTCATGTCCCATCTGACCCTGCTCTGCTCTAGTTTAACCCATCACCCCTCATCCTGTTGCTCCATGCCCTCACAAACAGCCCTGCCCAGCTTTCCTGTGGGTCCCTGCAGGGACTGGAAGGGGCTCAGAGGTCTCCCCGCAGCCTTCTCTTCTCCAGGCTGAACCAGCCCCACTCCCTCAGCCTGGCTTTGTAGCAGAGCTGCTCCAGCCCTCAGAGCATCCTCGTGGCCTCCTCTGGACCAAGAGGTCCGTGTCCTTCCTGTGCTGAGGGCTCCAGAGCTGGATGCAGCACTGCAGGGGGTCTCCCCAGAGCAGAGCAGAAGGGACAATCCCCTCTCTCCATCTGGCCACGCTGCTGGTGATGCAGCCCAGGCTGCCATGGGCCTTCTGGGCTGCCAGTGCCCGTCGCTGGCTCCTGTCCAGCTCCGTGTCCATCAGCACCCCAAGTCCTTCTCCGCAGGGCTGCTCCCCATCACAGCACCCCCAGCCTGTGCTGGGAGCGAGGATTGTCCCGACCCAAGGGCAGCACCTGGCGCTTGGCCTTGCTCAACACCACGAGGTTTGCACAGGCCCAGCTCTCCAGCTGGTCCAGGTCCCTCTGGATGACATCCCACCCCTCTGGCCTGTCAACACACCACTCAGCTTGGTGTCATAAGTGATGACAAAGCCATAGTGTCCACTCCTTGGGCTGAACCCCTCCAGAACCCCCATCCCCTTGAAAACCCTTTAATTACTTATTCCTTTTACAGAGCATCAAGAAAACCCCACTGGGCATGTGTGGTAACATCCATCTTCTCCCAAAATCCCAACATAGCAAATCCCAGCCACAGCAGGACCAGCAAAGCCTTTGCCTGCTGCAATTCCCACTCCCCTGCCTCAGGCACGCACAGCCCTCTAGATAAAGACATTTTGGTGTTTAAAAGTCTCCTTGGCCTCCTCAGTGCTTTCCCTACTGATAATAAAAGTGTATTTACACTGGTGGATTTTAATTTAATGAAACAATGCTTCCTCTTCCCCCTTCAAAAGCCCAATTCTCCCATTTATTTCCTGTCATCACCTCAGAGCAAACGATTCAACCTGGGACCTGAGGACATTAGTATAAAACACTTAAACTATAGGTAGGGAGGGGGAGAAAAACCCCCAACCCAACCCAAGCAGCCAGATAATAGCAGAGAATTGCAGGTTACACAGTACAGGAAGGGAGTGCCAGTGGAAATGCTCATGGTCAAGGGTGAGATGAGAAAGGCTGCTTATAAATTTAACTCCACCTGCATCTATATATACACACACCTGTGCTGATCCAGCAGTGAGCAAAGTACACAGTGTTCCAGGCAAAAGGAAAGAGAAAAAGCACAGAGAGTATAAATGGGATGGAAATGGGTCCAGCAGCAATCCTCCCATCCCTTCCCAGCATCTCCCAGCCCCACCAGTTTGGTGCAAGGATGGGAAAGGAGAGTGAGGAAATTGGTGTGGAATGTGGGTTTGCAAAAGCAGCTTTGGCAGGTGGAGTAGGTCAGGAGCTGCTGCAGACACAAGAGGCAGAAGGACTCCTGGAGCAATAAAATCACACCCATCCCTGCTAACCTGTACCGTTTCTCCATGCACAGCCTGAATTTGGGGTCTGGAGCATCCTTGGGGAGGCAAGTCCAGCCCCAGGGCCAGGGAAGCTTGAATGCCCTGGGGGCCAAGCCAGGCCCCAGGGCCAGGGAAGGTCAAGCACTGGGAAGACATCCCCATCTCATCCCCTTTCAGGGCTCAGGAGGGGGAAAATCACACTGAGAAGGCGAGCAGTAACACACTGGGGCACAGGGGGTCATTGAAAGACACACAAAACCAGTTATTCCCTCAGAAAAAGCAGGATTTCATCTCAAAATGCCACCCCCAAGCCAGGCTGCCTCTCTCAGACATGTTTAGTGGCAGCTCCCCAGTATGCCCAGTTCCTCCCAACTCACCTACCAGCATCCTCCCACTCCAGACATCAACTTCACAGCTATTTTAGGCAAAAAAAAAAACCCCCCATGAACCAGCCTGATTCCACTCAAGCCCTAAACGAGCCCACAGTGCCATCACACCTCCATTAGCCAGCTTCCAAACCCCTCAAAACCCATCCCATTAATCACTCTTTCCTCCCCTTTTATGGAAACCCCATGACTTTTTCTCCAGCAAACCCAGCCCATTACATCCCTTCCCATTTACCTTCACACCCATTAGCAAAACAAATTAAGCTTTTAGCAACAGCTCTAAATGACACCACCAGTTCCCATCCCATTGTTCCCCTGGATGTTTTGCATCCAGGAGGAACCTCAATTCACAGAAAAGGCAGAGCTTTCCTCCTTTGCAGCCCAGCTCAAGCTTTTATTTAAAAAACAAACCCCATAAATTAGAGTTTGCATGGAAATTATCTTTCCTTGCCCTGGGAAAGGGCAAGGGAAGCATTCAGCTTTGCTCCACTGAACCTCACCCACACTCAAGGTGGTAGAAATGGGTCAAAAAAGGGCTGATTTTAAGTTTTTTCTCTCAAGTTTAAGGGAGGGTTGCATGCTTTGGAAGCTGGTGCAACAACACAGTGTGATCAGCACACAGGAGGCAGCCAAAGGCATTGGATGTATCCTTGGAGAACGGACACCAAGGAGCATTTCCAACCACCAAGATAAGTGCCCTAATTACAGGGCCTGCTAATTAAACTGCTTCTCAGGCCAAAGGAAAGGCAAAATAGACCAGAGCCCAAAAACCAGGACGCTTGTGTCACAAGGGGAACCCAAAAAGCAGGCCTGGACGTCAAATGTGCCCTCAGGGATACATCCCCTACCCCAGCTACCATAGCCAACACATTCAGCCTTGGAAAAGCTCCAGACCAGGCTGGGATACACAGAGCAGCTCAAGCAGCTGATGTTAAACTCCCCCCAGATAAAAAAATCTCACCACAGAGAGGAAAGCCCATGAGATAAGGTCCAAAAACCTCTTTTCCAAAGTCTCCTCCCACAAAAGTCCCTACAAAGCATAGACCCACTTGGGCCAAAAGCCTTCACAAAAAACAATCTCTTTCCTAAAATAATCTCCAAAAATCCCCAAATCACAGATTTAAACAATACCAGGTACATACCATGCTTCCCTTCAGTGCAGGAGGTGAAGAGCTGCAAGACAAGTCCCAGCTTTCCAGCATCTCCAGGGTCTCAGCTCCTCCAGCTTCAAGCCCACATCCAGGCAAAACAAACTGGAGAGGATTAGGCTCAGAAAAACTATTTTTCCCCTAGTTTTGGGGGGAAAACACTGAAAAAAAACAACAGCAAGAGCCCACAGAACGTCTCCAGACCAAGAACCCTCCCACCTCCAACCCGCTCCTAATAAACCCCAGGCAATGCCCCACCTGAAATGAATAAACTTCTGCCTCTCCACTCAGGTTTGGCTGCAAAAATTAAGGTGAAACAGCAAAAGCTGAGGGGAAATTGTAAAAAGCAGCTGCTGCTTGTAGGAGCAATCCACCTGTGTTTGCAAATTTTCCTCAGAGAAGGATTTCCAGGTCCTGCTGAGGTCCAATCCAGTACTTAAATCCAACTTAGGCTGAGCTTAGCTCCTTGTGCCCTGCACTCTTTGTGATTTTCCCCTGCTGTAGATCTTACTGCATTTGAAAAAGTTTAGGTTTAAATGGTTAGGGAGGCAGGAGCAGCATGGCACAACTGGGTGGGGATGTCTGAGGTGCCCACAGCAACTCTAAATGGGCCAAATCTTGGTGTTTTATACCCAAATCCCAGTATTATAAAGGGGGAGCAAGGAAAAGGAAGAATTAATCTTGTGACAAATAGACTCTTCTCCTCGTGCCTCAACTCTCACAAAGCAGAATACACCGTATCCCAGCATTTTGCTGAAATAAAGGCAAGGTTTCAGCAGAGCTGGAGCCATCCCTGGCGCTTTATTAATAGAGATTTATTTATTTCTTTGTTTATTCCATCTCCCCAGGCTGCCTTCGCCTCGTGTCACCACCTCGGTGTCACCGAGGTGGATCGGAGAAGGATGCTCACTTGGAAACAAATAGGTCAGGCTGTCAAACAAGGACAGGCTTGTCACCCCCAGCGCTGGGGAAACTTGCTCCTGTGGTCCTTGCTTCATACCTCAGCGGCTCCAAAGGGGCTGGATCTGGCCAAAATGTAGGCACTTCTTCCTTGCTAATCACAGGAGCAGCGTTAGCGTTGCTGTGGAGGTGCTTAAGTGCTTTGCTGGCTGGGTTTGAGTGGGATTTTTCTGCATTTATGTGTCTTTTGGGAATCCAGGGGGTGGGTTTTTTATCCCTGGCAGTGTAATGGGAACATTACAGATGGGGTAAATATAGGGACAATTTAAAGCAGGTCATTAAGCAGAAAAGTCCTTGAAGTAAATAAAGCCAGGGCAGGGGGATGAATCCAGCTCTGAGCAAGGTAGGGGAGCTAAAACCAGGTGGTTTGGGGGCTGAGATAACCCCTCAGCTACTAAATACACCCCAACAATGGTGCTTGTTTCATCCTACCACAGCATCCCAGCTTAGCATTGTGGCCAAACTGAGGAAATGTGGTCTGGAAGGTCAAGTAGTGAGGTGGGATGAGAGCTGGTTGAAGGGGAGAAGCCAGCGAGTTGTGATCAATGGGACAGAGTCTGGCTGGAGGCCTGGATCTAGTGGGGTCCCTCGGGGGTCGGTGCTGGGCCCTGTGGTGTTCATTACATTCAGTGATGACCTGGATGAGGGAATAGAGTGCACAGTCAGCACGGTTGCTGGTGACACGAAGCTGGGAGGGGTGGCTGACACCCCAGAGGCCTGTGTTGCCATCCAGCAAGGCTGAGGCAGGCTGGAGAGCTGGGAGGGGAGAAGTTTAATGAGATTTAATAAGGACAAGTGGAGGCATGCGGGGAAGAACAACCCCAGGGACCAGTATAGGTTGGGGACTGGCCTGGTGGAGAGCAGGATGGCCATGACCAGCACTGTGTCCTTGTGGCCAAGAAGGATGGCCTGGGTACATTAGAAGGGGGTGGTTAGTAGGCCAAGAGAGGTCCTTATGCCTTGGTGAGACCACACCTGGAATATTGGGTCCAGTTCTGGGCCCCTCAGTGCCTTCAGAGGACCAGCCAACTCATGAACAGAGTGGGGATAAAACCCCTCAGCATCCCATCCTTTTTTAACCCACAAATAGTTAACCTGCCTGAGGAAGGGAGAAGGAGTTGGGGGGGAATAAATAAATAAATAAACAAGTCAAATAAAGCCATTACATCCCATCCCCACCCAGCCAGGACAAGCCACCAGCAGATAAATGGGGGAAAATTGCAAGAAGGTGCATAATGACCCCCGAGTTATTTCTGAGCCATTACAGAGGATAACAGTTATTACAGGCAAGAACGAGGAAGGTCAAACGGCCTGATCCTGGCTCATGGCAGCTCTGCAGCTCTTTTCCCTGGGAAGGGGGAGTTTGGAGCCTCTGAAAATATCCCCTCAGTGACAGGCAATTTTCTAAATCCATCTTGGTGAGGGAATAGCCAAGCCTGGGTCGTGCAAGGGGGGAAAACTGCCCGAATTAGGGGTGGTTTGGGGGTCACAGCGCTGGAAATGTGCTACTATGGAGTGATGCTCTGCTACTGTGTTCCCCTGGTGACCTTGGGCATGTCCCTTAGCCTTCGATCAAGACCCACCTCCAGCCACTTCAGTAAAAATCCCATTTATTTTAAATAAAACCCTTTTTCCTATAGAAAACCTCCAATTTTTAACCTTTCTGTGGAGAAATAGCAGGATAAAACCACCATACCCAAGCCTGCAGAGCAAAATTTTGGGAGAATGCGGAGATGAAACAGGGAAATAAGGGAAACTAAGGGCAACACAGAATTTGGGAACACTGACCCCCCCTCCCCACTCCTGCCAGCATCACATTATTTGATTCTCCCATGAGGGACACTAATTTTTATGGTGGAGCACACTCATCTCCCTATTATGGGAATAATTTAATTAACTTGGAGAAATGTAATTAATTTTAATTGTTCGTGATAATTCATTGTTTAATACGATATTAATAATTATTTTTTGAGAAAAAAAAAATCCTAATGGCCAGTAACTGTCCTATAATGTGGTAATTAAACTCTCATATAGGAAGCACTTAATTTAAATCGTTGGGAAATTGTTTCAGCTCTCCAGAGCCTGAGTCAGTGACCCAAGAAGATGGAGGGAGGTGAGAAGTGGGGTAGGGCTGCGTCTGCTGCACCCCAAATCTCAAAAGTGGGGCTGGGTGCTGATGCAGATGAAGGTTCCTTTTTCCCCCCTTGGATTTTTGCTTTCCTGAAATGATCTGCCCTGGGGCCCGTCCCTCTTCGCCTGCTGCATCCCAACGATCATAGAATCCCAGACTGGTCTGGGTTGGAAGGGACCCCAAGGGTCACAGAGCTCCAACCCCCCTGCCACAGGCAGGGACACCAACCTCCAGGCCTGAAGCTACACAAGGTTGCCCAACATGATGCTCCGTTGAACTTGGCAGGGCAGAAAACACTCATTTCCACATCCTCTGCTGTTCTCATAACCATCTTAAGTACTTAAATACACAGTTTCCATCCAGGAATTACACGCTGCCAGCAGCCTTTTAAACCAGGGAAAGGACGCCCCGTGGAACTGTTTGCTTTCTTGGAGTGGCATCATCTTCAGTGAAGGATTTGGCCTCTAATTGCAGCATCTGTGCGGTGGGAAGAGGCAGTCGCATCCCTTGTTTGCCTAATTCTCCCCCCCACCCTCTTTCCTTTTCTTTTTCAGCCTGCCTGAGAGAAGCTCTGTGATTGCAGGTCCCAGCCCAGTGCTCAGATGCTCAGACCCACCAGCCACAAGCCTCCCATTTTGGGGGTAGTTTAATGGGAAATACATAACGGGTACCAAAGCAGCATCCAACGGGGTGCAGGACCCTGTTCCACCATCCCCCCTTTCCTCCTCGTGCACATCCCTGTGTCACGAACCCCCTTATCCCAACCACACAGACCCCCAACCCTATCAAGATGCTCCCCAAAAACCTAAACACCGGAGCTGCAACACCAAAACAGGGACAGAAACAGCAAATTTGGAACGAGGACATTGGAAACATCCACGTTTGGATGCCTGGGCAGAGGTTCTGGGTTTTACTTCCCTGTTAAGGGTTTGATTTCTGAACATCCCTTGCGAAAAGAGCCTTGGGGGGTGAGGGGGGGATGTGTGTGGAAGGAGGAGGGGGGAACACGCACATCCCTTGCTCCACTGATGATGCTTCAGTCGCAGCGCCAGCGCAGAGCCTCAGCTAAAAATACCTCCGCCTGCTTTGATGAGGCAGGAGGCAGCAGCTCCCCGCGCCTTCGGCAGCCGTCATTAGCAGCTTGCATCTGCCTGGCTGGCAGCAAATGGCTCCTTCTCCGTGAGGAGGTGTTAAAAAAAATTAATAAAATAAATAAAATAAATAAACCTGTGTCATTTGTTTGGCTTGCCAGCCCCAGAGCGATGGGAGATGAGCTGCGGAGCACCTGTTTGCTGCTCTCCTACCTCCCTCGCAGGTGGGCTTTGCACAGCTTGGGGAGGGGGAGGAAAGAAACGCCACCCCCCACCCCCTTCCCAGGGTGTGTGGAGTGGGGAGAGATGCCTCTGTGGAAAATCACGGGGGGCTGGAGATAAAGAAAGGGGGAGAAACCTCTCAAAGCGAGTGGGGTAGTGGAAAAGAGGGAGCTCAAGGGGCTCTGCAAGCTTGGGGGAGGCTCGTGGGCCCAGCCCAAGCTCCCCATCTCCACGTGTACAGGGGGAAAAACCTCAGATTGGGAGGACTGGGTGGTCTTCAGCGTCTCCTGAAGCAATCCACCGTGCCGTGAGGCAAACTTAATTTACGGATGATCTGGGCAGAGCCCTCATGGGCCGTGGCCTTGAGAAGACAGCAGGGGGACCTGCAGAAGCCGGTTGCCCCTAAACTGTAACAGCATCACTGGCAAGCAGCAATTAGCACCAGAAGAAGATGTCTCGCCGTAATTAGTGTCATTTACTTAAAACACTTGACCTTGAGGAGGTGTTGCATCCGTCTCAGCTTGGGTGTTGGGGGATCTGAGAGCAGCGAGACCTCCTGTGTGCATATAAACCACCCCTGCCTTGCTCCCAACCCTACAAAACCATACTGAGATCGGGGCGTTGGGGTCTCCAAATTAATTACCGGGGGTTTGTTTTGCTTGGAGAGCAGGAGGAAGGTGGGAGCAGGCAGCTGCTGGCCAGGGACCAGCTTTGCAAAGGGGACTTGGAGTCTTAATTACTCCTCTCTCTTAACCTCGTTGCACCTTGAGGTATTTCAACATCCCCGTCGCTGGCAGTGGGGATTGATCGATCGCCTCTCCTTTGGCATCCAGACGGCCTGATTAATGTAAAACTAACCAGTTGCTCTCAACCCTGGGGAATTAATCACTTAAATGTGGGAATTACTCAATAAACCATTCAAACCAGCAATAAACCAAGCCATTAAGAATTAATCGCTTGACATCCCTGCCATGTAAACACAGCTAATAAGACTGAGGTAAGGAGTGGAGTGAGGCAAGTAGCCACACATCACCTGTGTTTCCCCCTTCTTGCCCTAAAAAACGTCACCAAAGAGCCCAGCAAAGGACCCATCTCTTCCAGCCGCCTTCCCAAGCTCAACCGAGCCAAGGACTGGCAGCTCAACACCAGCCCACCGGCTTCATCTCCCCCAGGAGCAAGGCGAGGGGGGTTTATTTTAAATCCCTTTCCTCCCGTAATACATCTGACACTAATCAGGGTTCCAGCCCCATGGGAATAAATGATTAATGATGTTAAATATAGCAGGAGATTGCGAGGGTAAAATTAGGCGCCATGCATAAAACATCACAGCTCCTTGTTAGATAGTCAAATTAGACTAATGGTTTGATGTTCAGGCGGGCTCTGGCCCTGTAATTATGAATGGACTGGCTAACCTCCTCCCCAGCTGCACATGGCTGGGATGCTGGTGCTGAGAAACAGCCTGGGCTCGAGCCTTAATGAGAACACGGCGAGCGTAATTAGAGCACAAGGGCGCAAGAGGATGGGGGCTGAAGGTGGGGCCTGGACATCCTGAAGGTTAAGGATGTGATGGGGACAACGTTGTCCCCTCTGACCAGCTGGTTTGCATCCCTGAGGGTCCACTGCAGCCCACGGGATGGTTTGGGGCAGTGTCATTGTGGGTTGGCCATAGATCAGCATCGTTATGGGTTGGCCATTGATCAGCATTGTTATCAGTTGGCTTTGCCCAGCAGCATGGTCATTGCTCCAACGTTCTCTGCCAGCATGGCAAGAGTTATTTTTGCTCTGGTTTGCAAAAATACCACACCCCCCCCCCAAACTCCCCCAGCCTTGCAGTTTTACATCATCATCTTCCACTCCCCTGGTCAGTAATTAGCTCCAAGCCAAGCTATTAAGGAGCCTGAAGCTGGGGAGAGAAGGAGGAGGAACACAAAGCCGTCAACACACAGAACCAGCTCCTCCAAAAAACAGAGCAGAGAACATAAATCTGGCTGTAATTAATCTCATTATCTAGGAAAGAGAGAGATGCGGAGCTGGTGCGTGACTTGAAAGGCTTGTCAGAAACAGGAGTACAGGGGGGATCAGCCTTTGTGAGAGTTTAAGCTCGGACAGCAACCAGCCTTAAAGCTGGTTTCAGGGGAGATCAGAGCAGCAGGGAAATAAAGAGGAGAGGAAACCAGCCTGGAGGAAGCGAACTCAATAATGTCTTATTCCACGGCCCTTCTGCTTAAGAAGAGAGGCAAAAATAGCCCCAAAAGGCCAAAAGAGCTGCTCAGCACTGCCACTGTGGTGTGGCATCCCCTGCAGAGCCTGAGCAAGTGGCCAGGTGTGGGATGGGAGCGTCCTGTGTTCCTCCTCTGCCCCAAAGGGCCACATCTGCCCCGTAGAGCCGCTCCGGGACCACATCCAAAGCATCCTTCAGGAGAGGGATTTGGGGCAGGAGAGCCTTTCGCAGCCAGCCAAAGGGTATCAGGTTGGATTCCACAACTCAGAGCAGGGGTCAGGGCCAGCATCCACCCACTGATACCCTCCAAAACCATTATAAACCAGTTAAACAGCCACGAGGCAGTGGATGAGTCCACCTCCCCAGGGCTTTGGTGCACACCATGGTACCACCACCTCAGGGAACAGCCTTTTTGGGGGGAGAAGGGGAAAATTCCCCCTCCTGACACCCTTGAAGGTTGCAGATGGCTATTCTGTGCCGCTTCGGAGATTGTCGATTGTTTGGAGAAGAGGAGATTATAGCCTGTCAGGCAACCTGAAACCGAGCCAGGCAGGATCTTTGCAGTCTTAAACCCCTGAAAACGAGTCAGCAGATTAAAAAAAACAAAAAAAAGCTACCAAAAAACCCCCCACTTTTTACTTTTTCCCCCTCCCCTGGCTGCAGAGAAAGGGGAGATGCAGCCCCAAACCCAACCCAACCTCCTCCATCCCCATGCTGGGGAATTAACACCAGCCTTATGGATGTTAGGGGTTTTTTTCCTACTGTATTAGCATCTTTGCTCCTCCAGCTTTAGTCACAGAGGGCTGGAAGGAGGCAAAGCCACAATGCTCAGCCCTGGGTTCAAGTTCCCATTCACCTCTGGCCTGAACGTGGGCTAACGGGAAGCAGAGTGAAACATCAAGGGGGGCAACCCAGACACGCTTCAACCCCAAACGTGGGCAGAGCATCACTGTTAGCAAAGGGCAACAGACCTGGCTGCTCTCAAAGCAGGGGTTTTTTCCTGCCTCCAGCAGGATTTGACCTTCCCAGGGCTTCAAATCCCTGCCACAGAGGCATCAAACCCCTGCCGCATCCCTACCGCAGCACATCCTCACTCCCAGCCCTCCATCCTCTCCAGGGGGCTGAGGGGGTGTGTGTGTTTGGTGTGTGTGTCTCTGTGTCCCCACCCCGAGCTTTTTAAACCCTCTTTCCACCCCCTAAAATTCCCCAAACGAGACACAACCCAGGGTGACCAGCAGCATCCTTGCTCCAGCGAAGGCGCCTGGGATTCGGCGCCGGCAGCGGATCCAAACGGCTTTGTCAAGGGGGCTGGAGAAGGACGTGTCCACTTGACAGATTGGGGTTTGTTGGAGCGGGGAGGGGGTGTGTGTGTAGGGGGGGGAGGAGTGGGGGTTTTTGGCTAACAACCTGAAAACTGTCATTTTTTGACAAGGACTTCAAAAAAAAGCTCTGACACCAAAGAGGGTTTAAGCCTTGTTGCTGCGAGTGGCTCCTGCCAGAGCGCTCTCCCCTCGCTGCTCGCAGCCCCCAATCCTATTAGGATGGTTTACAGCCCTGAGCTGGGGATGAGACCACAGAGAGCAACACAGGACCCCCAAATCCATACCCAAGGGACTTATACACCCCCAAATCTATACCCAAGGGACTTACATCCCCCCAAATCCATACCCAAGGGACTTACATCCTCCCATACCCCCAAATCCACGCCCAAGGGACTTACATCCCCCCAAATCCATACTCAAGGGACTTACATCCCCCCAAATCCATGCCCAAGGGACTTACATCCCCCCACCCCCCAAACCCATACCCAAGGGACTTACATCCTCCCATACCCCCAAATCCATATCCAAGAGACTTACATCCCCCCACCCCCCAAATCCATACCCAAGGGACTTACATCCTCCCATACCCCCAAATCCATATCCAAGGGACTTATACACCCCCAAATCCATACCCAAGAGACTTACATCCCCCCACCCCCCAAATCCATACCCAAGGGACTTACATCCTCCCATACCCCCAAATCCATACCCAAGGGACTTATACACCCCCAAATCCATACCCAAGAGACTTACATCCCCCCACCCCCCAAATCCATACCCAAGGATTTTGCAAGGCATCTCAGTCCCCATCCCACCTCCCCTGCTCAGGACCACCTCCATTTCCCCACAAACCCCCCTCAAAGCTCTTCACATGGGCACCACCACGATACCCAGGCGAAGCCACCGCCGCTGTGACCGCGTTCCCAGGGGACAGCCAGGTCCAACCCAAGGGGGAACAGCAGCCAATTGACTCTTATTAAGAGTCCACTAACGTCTGGGAGATTGCAGCTGGGAGAAGCACTCTGCTGAGTGCCTGAGGTCAACTGCATTAGGGAAATGTAATTAGACTAATACATTCTGGAGTTAGATTTTTCCTCCTCCTCAGGGGTACGTGGAGCTCACCCAGGGAAGCTGCAGGCCCTCAGCTCAGGTGGATTTAAGCACCTGAATCTGGTGGTTTGGGGTTGTGAGCTCAGCAAACAGGGAGTTACCATAAGGATCTCCAGCCCCGTTCTCCAGCACTACTGGTCCCAATGGTGACCGTCCATGAATGCAATGACCCATGGGGGGGTTAAAGCGTGGGAGCTGGTCCTGCATAGGGTGTGGACAGCCCTGCCACACCTCTCCAAATATCTTTCCACCTCTTAGGAGGAGACTGGCAGGACCCAGGGTCGCATCCTCACTCCCAGCTCACCGTGATGCTCGCTGGAGGCAGGGGTTGGGTTCACCCATCCCGTTGCCTCCCTGCCCATTTCCCAAAGCTCTGCCTCTAGCAAAGCTCCCAAAGGCAGCAGCTACTTCCCAGCTCACCCAACTTCTCTTGGCAACCTTTGCTGGCAGAGCCCTATCACCAGGAATAGCAATGCGTGCGGAGGTCCAGCTCTTGCAAACAATGATGCCTGATTAAGGCAGCTGCCTAATATCCTACCCTGGGAAGGGGAAACTCTTCCCAGCAGCTCCAGTTCCCCTTGAATCAAGATGTGAAGCATCCCAGGTCCATCTTCCCCTTCCCCACCGGCATGGTGGATGGCAATGGAAAGCTGTTTGCACGGCAAGCTCATCCTCCAACATAGCAGCCAGGAGCAGGACAACCCTTGGGCTCTGCTCAGCATCCCTGTATTGCTCCTAAAAATACCAACCCAACCCAACAAACCCCAGATGACCTGGAGTGTTCTGTCCAGTTTTGGGCTCCCTGGTATAAAAAAGTCAGGGATCTCCTGGAGGGAGTCCAGAGGAGGCTACAGAGATGATGAAAGGACTGGAGCATCTCCCCTGTGAGGAAAGGCTGAGGGAGCTGGGGCTGTTCAGCCTGGAGAAAAGAAGACTGGGAGGGGATCTTATTAATGTTTATAAACATCTCAAGTGTGGGACACAGGGAGAAATGGCCAGCCCATTTTCAGTGTCTGTGGGGACAGGACAAGTTGGAGCACAGGGAGTTCCACACCAACCTGGGAAGAACTTTTCCCCAGTGAGGGTGAGGGAGCCCTGGGACAGGCTGCCCAGGGGGTGTGGAGTCTCCTTCTCTGGAGAGATTCCAGCCCCATCTGGACACCGCCCTGTGTGCCCTGTCCTGGGGACCCTGCTTTGGCAGGGGGTTGGACCTGATGGTCTCTTGAGGTCCCTCCCCACCCGTGTGGTTCTGTGATGAGACCACATGAGTTGCACGGGCTTCAGCTACCGCATCATGCTCCAAAGCCCCCTCCTTGCACAGGAGGTACCAAAGGAACAGCTCCACAGAGCCCCCATGAATCAGCCTTCAATACAGCGAACGTGGCGTTATTTTTAGCCGGGGACACTATTGTGGTGTGCTTGTGAGCAGGAATCAGACCATGAAATTGGCTGGATGCAGACTAGTCGTGTTTGTCAGCATGAACGGGCAAACAAGCAGTTGAGCTGTGCCAGGGTGAAATGTTAAAAGCCTTTAAGTGCCATTTAATGGCACCTGATATTAGCAAAGCTGGCCGTTCAAAACAGACACCCGGTTATTAATCGGGATCCTCAGCAGCCGGTCCCCCATAGCCCTGGTCAAGCCAGGAAGAAAGGTTGCCCTAAAATTAACCTGCTAGCCTAAATTCAGAGCCTGGCAGGGCACCTATAGATGCTCTACGTTATGTAGTGGCTATAGGGAAGGTATCACTTGCCCTTGGAGTGAAATATAGGCAATATATTATATTGCAATATATATACAAGCAATCAGCCCCTAGCTCAGCAAGCTGGGGAGGCTTCAAGTGAGCATGGGAGCAGAAAAAAAAAATCCCTCTTTTTAAGGATGATTTCAAGCCCTGGGGCTGGATCATCCCCCACTGGGGCTGCAGTCGCTCCTCTGTGTGCTTCTAAGGTAATTAATAGCTGCTGGATCCCAACGATGCTGTGAGAGGCACCCCCCAGCCAGGCAAGGGCAAGAGACAAGGCTGAAGTAGAGAGAAATACCCTGACAAGCATCAGAGAAGGTCAAGGAGGCTGTGGCATCTTAATTTATCGGCTAAAAAAGGGGATCAATTGGGGTCTCTTACCCCCTACGCCCCACAGCTTTGGAGGAAGAGGAGCCAGGAACTGGAATCCTGCTTGGAAGGCACCGAGCCAGGAGGGAAAAACAAACCCATCCAAGATCTCTGAAGAGGGCAATCACGGCTCTTCTCGCAGCCCAAATTGTTGGTTTAGCAAATTACTCCTGAGCAGCCCATGTTTTGACATTTCTCAAGTGGTTTTGCCTCCCTTCCACCCAACTCAAGGTGACGGTTTCCAAGCTCAAACGCTCGGCCAAGAGCAGAATGAGAGCAGCAGAGCTTGGCTTCCCCTGCCTTGGAGCAGCAGCTGGTGGAGGGACCGTAAGTGATGGGAATGGGGATAATCCCACCACACACCCCATCTCCATCCCTCGCCTTGCGGCCCCTTATGGGGCTGTAAACCCCAGATTACCTGGGACAGGAGAACCAGAGGAGCAAACCCATCAGCCTACAGGCTGGGAACTTAATTCTGCACTTAATTAAATTAAAATCACTTGTAAGTCACAAGTGCTGGGGGAGGGGTTAATGTTGGTGGTCAGGTGCCTCTAAAAATTGATGGCAACTGATAAAATGGGAGCCATCAGCTCAGGTCATGCTGAGGATGGTCCTTTGATGCCTTTATTTGCGGTGGGAGTTAACGGGGAGCAAAGGTTGGGTCTGTCCTGCTGCTCCAGCGTCAGTCACCTCATTAAGGTCCAGATACAAAGTGTTGCATTGCAGAAGCAATTAGCAGGTAGGATTTATGTTGCCAGCAGCGGAGGATGCTCTGCTGCACAGCACCAAGCTGGAAAAAAGGAGGGGAAGGGGGAAAACCAGGGGTTTCATGTCCCCTGTCCTCACCTCTGATGCTCTTGCAGCGGATCTGTACGGCAGCTTCACTAAGCCTGAGCCCAAACTCAGCTCTGAGCTTCACAAGAGCATTATTTCCTCTGCTGAGCTCCTCTCTGCTGCTGTATTTGATGTCTCTTACTCCCAGGCTCCCCAGGGACGGAGCCTGGAGGAAAGCTTGCGAATGAACACGAATTTCTGGAGGTTTTTGGGTTATTTTATCATCACTCCCAGGTTGGAGACGGCTGCTCTCTGTGCTGGAGCCGTGTAGCTGGGCTTTGATACCCAAAAGCCCGCAGCCTGGCAGGTCGCTAGCTCCCCTGCTTGCTTTCTAAGCCGGAGACAAAGGTACCACGAGGGATGTTTTGCATCTGAAATTCATCTGCTGTTGCTCCCGGCGATGCCTGCGGCTTCTCTCGGTGGCTCCAGGCACCTGGAGAACACGCTGGTCCCACACAAGCTGTGCTTGGCCCTTGCCTTAACCCCAACAGCAGGCACCAAAGCCAGGGGAGGGCTGTGGAAGTGTTGAGCGAAGCTCTGGGTCACCCCTCCACCAAAGGGGATTTCCATGTGCCAGAGCTGGCTCAACCCCCTTCCCACCCGGCTCTCCTAAAAACCAGCCTCTGCTTTTGCTCCTCAGCCCCTTAAACTCCTCTTGCAGCTTCTCCCAGGGGAAAGAAGGGGTCTCCGAGCAGGGAAACTCCCCACCCCCCTACAGGGAGGTAAATTAAGGCAGAAAAAAGCCTTAATAAATAAAGCCTTAATAATCCTGAGCCATCAGGGTGTCGCTGGAACCTCACACCAGTTCCTCACTGGGGATGCTGGCAGGGCTGACAGCCAGGAGGGAGACGGCAAGGAAGTTGGGTGGATGCTTTCCAAACTTTCCTGGTGTTTTATTATCCCTTTTTTTTTACCTCCTTTCCCCAACCCTCTTTGGGTTAAATCCCATAATCCCAGCCCAGGTTGAATCCCAGCTGTTTTTTCCAGCCCCCAGTAAAATCCGGCGCAGCGGAAGGAAACGGGGCCGTTTTGGGCAGGACCCAGCTCCTTTGGGAAAGCAAAGCCCAGCTCGTGGGGGGAGGATAAAGCCAGTTTTGAGGCAATTAGAGCCCGTGGAGCAGGGCCTGAACACCATCCCAGCTAAGCCAGGCGCTGGGCTGGCAGCCAAAGCCAAACTGGGTTAACTCCGAGCTGCAGCGTGGCTTTTACAAGCCCCTGTGCTGCCAAAAATCCCTCCTAGGCAGGGTCAGGGGGTGACCCCTGAACCCCACACCCCTTCACTGACCCCTTTGCACCCCCAGCTGCTGTGCATGGGTGATGCTGCAGCAGCCTTGCCTCTCTGCAGTTACAAAGCTGAGAAAATAAAGGCGCAGCGCTCCAAGTCGTTCCCTGTTGTTGGGAATAAACAGCATCCAGGGGGAATTAAGCATCCCCAGGTGAGCTGCCACCCAAATCCTGTCTGCTGCCAAGATTTGGGTGGCAGCTCACCTAGGGATGCTTAAATCCCCAGGTGAGCTGCAGGTCTGCTGCCAAACCCAGACACACCACGGAGTGTCTGGAGATGCTCCGGGTAGGGAAAACCTCTCACATGCCAGGGATGCATTTGCCAGCACTGGGATTATTACCTGCTGTTCAGTTTGGGGTTAACCTGTTCCAAACTGCAGAGGGGGAAAAAAAATATCTCCTGGAGGAATTAAGAGGCCACAAATACTGCCCTGAGTGAGCTGGGGGAGGTGGCTCCATCCCACCACCCTTCTCCATCATTTCCCTTACCCCTACCCCGTGATTTCATTTTTGCTGAAGGGGTGTGTGTGTGTGTTTGTGTGTGTTTGTGTGTGTGTGTGTGTGTGTGCAAACACCCCAATAGCTTTCACAAACCCAAACCCACCCAACCTGGGCACAGCTTTACGCTCACAGCAGCCACCTGCACGTGTGAGGGAAAACAAGCTCCAGATGCAGCTGCATTTTGAAATCTCATCTTCCCTCCCCATCCCCATCCCCATCCCATCCACCCACCCCACCCCCCTCCTTTCCTTTTTATTTTAAGGCTGCAGGGGCAGCACATCCCCCTGCAACACAGCTGGGTTCAGCATCCACCTGCAACAGGAGGCTCTGCACCTTGGCACCCAGCCTGCTGGGTGCAATCCTTCCTTCTCCCTTAAAAACAAGCTGTATGGGAGCATCCTGGAGTGCTGCTGGGGCACTGGGCTTTGCTACCGTGGTGTTTAAAGCAAGAAGAGGATGGAAAACCAGCCCTGCATCCCATCTTTTTTAAGCAGGCAGCCATTTCCCCCACTGGGAGAGCATGTGAAGAGCCGCAGCCGTTAACCCTCCGCTTCAATTAAGGGGAAAAAGGGGGGTTGAGGGGGGTGTTGGGAGGATTTTCACGTCCAACCCCAGCAGTCTCAATCACATCAGATAAAGTGAGAGGGATGGATGAAGGACACCAGCTCCTTGAGTTGTTTCTGAAGGGAAAAACGGATTTAGGGGGATGAGATGAAGTGATGCTCGTGGGCACAGTTGGAGAGATCTAAAAGGTGCTGCATCCTGGAGGGACAGCAGAATCCCAGCACCCAAAAACCCCCTCCAGCAATGAATTCCTCAGTTACCCAGCCCAACTGACTTGGGAAAATAATTCCCAGTGGGATTTCCCTCAGGATTTAAAGAAAACCCCTTCCAGGTGGTCCAAAAAACGGTGTTTTTCAGGCTTATCCAGAAGCCCATAATCTTATTTAAAAGTCACTTCTGCTCATAACAGAGGCACTTACCCCTCAGATCCATCATTCGTGTGGGTTTTATTGCTGGTAATAACTCCCAGAAAGTCCTCAACAGATGGAAATTTTATTCAGCTAATCATTGCCATTTGAGTTACAGCAGGGAAGGCACTGGTGGGGAGGCAGGGGGGTGAAGAGCACCATGAGGGTCGGGGCTGTGACCCCCCAAAGGAGCAGGATGAAGGCAGGAATTAGGGAAGCTGCAAGTTTCTTGACCAGTTTTTATGAGATGGAGAGAAAGAGGAGAAAAATGTGATTTCTTCCTACCCAGGAGAGCACTCCTTCTAGGAGAAAAATAACCAAAAAAAGGGAATTATTAATTTTGAGGTTTTTTTCCTCCAGTTAAACTGGTCTCCCCAAGCTGGAACTTCAGATCCCTACATCCCTATCCTCTCTGGGACATGTCACCACAGCAACCCTGGGAGATGGCACCAGGGCACCCTTGAGACTTATCACCATGGCATGCCCTGGGGACACATCCTCCCCACAGCAGCTCTCCAGGGAAGCTAGAGAACCCTCACCAAGCTCTCTGCACCTTTTCCTACATCAAGATCTGATCCTAAGGACCCCCAACTCACCTCTGGGCTGCTGAGCCACAGTGCCACCACAGGATCTGGACCATTGCACACCCATGACACCCTGCCCACCCACAGCCCATGCCTTAAGGTGGAAGGCACAGCCGTGACAGCCCCTGACCCTCAGCCAAGGTAGTGGAGCAGCTTCCCCGTGCCATCAGACCACATGTGGGGGCAAGACCCCAGCAGCATGGCTTGATGCAGCATCCTCATTTTGGGGTATTTGAAAGGAAAGCGTTGCTCAGGTGGCTGTGAGCCCCTAGGGGTGCTGTCTGGGGTCCCCCAGATTGGTTTTTACAACATCCCATTGCCAAGTCAAGCTCAGACTCCATAGGTGGCACTAGACATGGCATTGTCATAAATATATGTGTATTAAACTGTGTGGTGGTGATCTCACAGCATGGCACAGAGAGATATCCCTGGAGAACCAGCTGCTTTCCCACATGCCAGCCCTAAAAGGCAGCAAAACTGGGAAGAAAAATAGGACAAAAATGGGTAGGAGAAGCCAGCAGGCTTGACACCCTTCCCATTGACATCACTGATGCTCAGCAGGATGCTCATGAGGCCCTTCAGCATGGCTGGTCCAGAGACTTGGCGACCTTTATATCACAGGGAGAAAACTTCATCAGAAAAAAGGGTTTAAAGGCAAAGAAAGAAAAACCTCAAGCAAAGCACATTTGGTGGGTAATTAGAAAAAGCCACTCCAAAAGGGGCACGAGGTGGGTAATCCGCAGCAGCGGGAGCCACACCGTCCCATTTCAAGGTTGAGCAGTCAAGGAATATCCATCTGATAATTGTAATGCTACAAATGAAAATCAAATTGAAGCCAGTTAGACAATCACATTATAAATTGATTTAGTCCTCAGACAAGTTTACACCTCCCCAGCCCTTGGTTTCTCTGTCAAGGATGGAGAGAGATTTTGGGTACCGGGGATGCAGGTGATGGGTTTGTCCAGCCTTCTGCCCATTTTACCTCCACCCTGGCACCAACTCTGGGATGAAAAGTGATAATTTTAGGGCTTTATATTGATTTTTTTGAGCAATGCAGCTCCAAAGGGGGTATATCAACTCACCACCAAGGCCCAGGATAGAAAACATCCCCAGCCAAACCCACTTACCAAACACCACACACGGAAACACACCGATTCCTATAGGATTTATTTCCACGCTCCCCAAATTTCCTTCCCTCCTGAAACCGTGCTTGCTCAGCTCCCATCAACAGGGGGAATTTTTGTACCAAATATCCTCAATTCACAGTCAAAAAAAAAAAAAAAGAAAAGAAAAGAAGAAAGAAGAAAAGGCTATTTCACCAAAACCCCCATTTCGGCGCAGCCGGCACCCGCTGAGCGCTCCCCTACCTACCCCACTACTCCTGCATCTCCAAGTGCCCCAATATATACAGATTCCTTCTTTATACAGGTAATAATATACATCATATTTATATATATATATTTATATATATATATATTCACACACAGACACACAGATTCCTTCAGCTAAAGAGCCAGCACCTCCAAAGCCCGCAGGGAGGTCGCCGCTCCCACTGATAAAAAAACCTCCTCTTTCCCCATGCACAAAGGGGGTTTTTGGGAGAAAAAGCCCATTTGAGCAGGAAAAAAAGCCCATTTGAGCAGGAAAAAACAAGCCCATTTGAGCAGGAAAAAAAAAGCCCATTTGAGCAGGAAAAAAAAAGCCCATTTGAGCAGTTGTGGGATTTTTTTTTCCCCCCCAACTCTAAAAAATTGAGTGTGATGCACCCAGGGCAGGACCACTCCCCGGCAGCTTTTTTTGGGTGGCTTTTTTTGAGGTAGGTGCCAGGTGGGTTGGGAAGGGGTGGCCCCAAGGATGCTATAGCATCAACGGGACCTGCCAGATGAGCAGGGTGCTGTCGGCGTCGCCAGCCCGGCGGGGCGATTCGGCGTTGAAGTTACGGTAACCCCGGCCCCCGAAATGATGGCTACAGAGGAGATCTCCTTGCGTGGGGCGTCACGGGCACAGGGTCGGCTCCGGACCCAGACATCAGGGTCATCAGCCATCTCATAGATGGAACCGTCCTCTTCGGTGTGCGCCGGCGCGCCGCCCGCCGGCGCATCCCTCACCGACAGCAGCTGCCCAGGCAGGTGGGATGTGGATCGCAGGCGGTATTGTAATAAAATCCCTTTTTTCCTCATTTCCCGAGGTGGGGGACCATCCAGTTCTGGGGGTTTCTCTTCTTCACCTTCTTCTTCCTCCTCCTGGTCACCTTTCAGCACATCCGGGGCCAAAGTGCTCAACGCCACCGCCAAGAACTCCACGGGGCCGCTGTGGCCGTTGAGGGACACCATGCCTTTTCCTGATGGGGAAAAAACCAAGCCAAAAAAAGAAGGATTTTGCTAAAAATGAGCCCAAATGTACAGTCACATCCACACAGGGAAGGGTTGGGGGTTGGTTTTGGGTGCTCACCGGTGATTTTGGGGATACCCTCCAAGCGGGGCACAGGCAGTAGAACAATGATGCCCTGGTCGGTGCCCACCCAGAGCGAACCCTGGCAGATGAGGAGGCTGGTGACTCGGACGTGTTTTTGACCTGAAAGAGAAGAAGGAAGGAGGAGGAATTTAAGAGGAAAGAGATGATTTTGCAGCAGCACCTTCCCAGCTGGCCCATCAGCAGCGGCGTTTATCATGAGGAGCACATGCCAGAAGCCCCCCACCAAATCCAAGCAGCACCTTTGCAGGAAGGTCTCCATGCCAAGAGCAGCACTAAAAATAAATTAAAAAAAAAAGAAATGGGGGAAGGAGGAGGAAAAAAAAAAAAAAGGACAAAATAGACACTTCTAATAGCAAATGAATATTTTATCACCAGGACTTAGCGCTGCACGACGTCGGAGTCGGTGAAGCAATATATCTGTGGAGATGCAAGTTGGGTTTCTCCAGGAGGACTTTATTAATGGCCTGTCGAGTTAAAAGGGATGAGGGAGCACAGGTTCAACAGCACATTAACACCCAGCGCTCGCTCCCCAGCAAGGGGGGAAGGGATCAGTATTGGAACGTGGCCTGGGAAAGGAGAGAGGGGAGCATCTTACAGGAGCGTCCTGCCTGCGACTAGTTATGCAGTTACGTCGCTTGGAAGCTGGAACAAGGAGGGGGGACAATGGTGTGAGCTGGGGGCAGCTGGGCTGGGTGGGGGGACACGGCACTGGAGGGTGATCTGGGGAAAATGGGGTGATGGTGGGGGGTGCATGCGGAGGGGCTGGGGCGCAAGGATGCGCCGGTGGGGATGGAGATGGGTGCAACAGGTGCAAGGATGCACGCAGGAGTTAGAGGCGGGTGCAAGGATGGGGTGCGTGGATGCCTGTGGGTGCGCAAGGGGTGCAAAGGGAAGATGCAGGTGTGGGTGCAAGGGTGGGATGCATGGAAGGAGGTGGGGTGCGCGGTTGAGTACACGGAGATGGGGTGAGTTGACACGCATGGGGTGTGCAGAGCAGAGGTGCACAGGGGGAATGCACAGATGCAAAGATGCCACCAGCTCCACCTGTACAGCAAAGGAGGGGAAACTCTGGCCAGCAGATTGAGGGGATTGTCCCCCTCTGCTCTGCTTTGGGGAGACCCCCCTGCAGTGCTGCATCCAGCTCTGGAGCCCTCAGCACAGGAAGGACACGGACCTCTTGGTCCAGAGGAGGCCACGAGGATGCTCTGAGGGCTGGAGCAGCTCTGCTATGAAGCCAGGCTGAGGGAGTGGGGCTGGTTCAGCCTGGAGAAGAGAAGGCTGCGGGGAGACCTCTGAGCCCCTTCCAGTCCCTGCAGGGACCCACAGGAAAGCTGGGCAGGGCTGTTTGTGAGGGCATGGAGCAACAGGATGAGGGGTGATGGGTTAAACTAGAGCAGAGCAGGGTCAGATGGGACATGAGGAAGAAGTTCTTCCCTCTGAGGGGTGGTGAGACCCTGGCACAGGTTGCCCAGAGAGGTGGAGGAGGTCCCATCCCTGGAGCCCTTCAAGGTCAGGCTTGATGGGTCTCTGAGCACCCTGCCCTAGTTCAAGGTGTCCCTGCTCATGGCAGGGGGTTGGACTAGATGGCCTCTGAAGGTCCCTTCCAACCCAACACATCTGGGGTTCTATGAGACCCAAGAGATCCAAGCTCAAACCACGACACCACCATCCAGATGAACTCCTCCTGCGGTTCCTCTGCCAATCGGTGCAGCCACCAGAGTGACACAGCTGCTGGGTGACACCCCAGTTTGCCCATTCATTGCAATTAAGAGCCAGGGGGACGAAAGGGAAGCTCACCTGGCAGGACGAAGGTGGTCTTGGTGGCGATGTTGATCTCCTGCAGATGCTCCAGCGTCTCGGTGTGGAAGAGGCGGATGGAGGAGCCCGAGGAAAAGGCCATCCAGACCCCGCTGCCGGCTTTGACCATGTGTGTGACGCTGGCTTCTGTATCTGGGTGAGCCTCAAAGGTGTGCTGCCAGGAGGGGAATCCACAAAGGACATCAGGGCTTGCTCCCTAAAATTCCTGCCAGCTCAGGCTCTCAACAGGGGCATGAAAAGGGGACTAGAGTCACAGCATAGAATCCCAGCCTGGTCTGGGTTGGAAGGGACCCCAAGGATCACAGAGCTCCAACCCCCTGCCACAGGCAGGGACACCAACCTCCATGCCTGGAGCTACACAAGGGTGCCCAGGGCCCCAGCCAACCTGGCCTTCAACACCCCCAGGGATGGGGCACCCACCCCCTCTCCGGGCAGCCTGTTCCAGCCCCTCACCACTCTCTGTAAAGAACTTCCCCCCAATCTCTCCTCTCCCCCTTCCCTCCTCCAGCTTCACTCCATCCCCCTTGTCCTGCCATTATCTGCCCTTTAACAAGCTGATTCCCCTCCTGTTCCCCTGCTCCCTTCAGGGACTGGCAGGCTGCAATGAGGTCCCCCCACAGCCTTCTCTTCTCCAGGCTGAACCAGCCCAGCTCCCTCAGCCTCTCTTTGTAGGGGAGAGGATCTTCCTGTTCCTCCTTGTGAGCTCCAGCTCAGAGGACATCAAAACCAACCCACCATCGGATGCTTCTTGGGGCCTTTTCATTTTTGGGGTAACACAGCCTCTCCTACCCCTCCGGAGCTGGCTTGTTGGGTTTCTTTCTTCTGTAAAAGACTTATTAGCTAAACCAGATGCCTCTACAAAACCCATCTGAAGATGGAATAAGATCTTCCTGCTTCCCTCCTACCTCCCAAAAAAATCAGTAATCAAAGGCTCAGCCCCCTACAAGAGTTATTTGGGGATCATGGGCTGGGTCCATCTGCTTCCCACAGTCCCCATCAGAGCATTTTCCTATCAGACACTGCAAACTGCAGGAAAAACCACCATTTTCCATCAAAAACTTCTCCCCCTGATGCAGATTTCCCAAGATAAAAACTTATACGGAGCATCAAAGAATTAAAATCACCCTCAGAGAAACCTGAAACTTTGCTTCATTTCTCCCATGGCTTTGGAACCTTCTTTGAAATATAAATCAAATTGTGAAGAAAAATTTAAAACACAGAAGTTAAGAAGAAAGAAAGAGAGGAGCAGGCATTGATCACCTTCCTGAGATGGCCAGCATAGAGCATCCTCTCCCCAAACCTTCACGAAACAGGGACAAATAGAGCCTTTTAGGTGATCTCCCCCTTGTTCCCCACCCCCCAGGTGGGATTTCACAGAATCACTGTAGGGATTGGAAGGGAACCCCCAGACAGAGTCCAACCCCCACATTTATTCCCTGCTGGTTTAGTCCCAAGTCACCCATCCCACCCAAACAGACCTTTACCACAGCTCAACATCAAACCCTATTCATGCCACACACACCCCCAGTATTTCCCCCTCACCCCTTAATATTTTTCCTCCCCCATCAACTTTTCTTCTGGGAACATCCCCACCCAGCTCCTGTCATAAATAAAAGCAGAGGCTGCAGATGAGTCCCATCCCCAATGCATTATTCATCCCCAGCAGCCGTTGGGCTGGATTTACGACAGCTAATACATGCAAACTAAGTTTGGGCACTAAATGTGAAAATTAAGGGTGGGAGAAAAGCTTCTGTGGAGGGGTTTTGGGTTTTCTTAAAGAAAACACAACCCAACTGTTCAGCTGGAGGTGTGGGAGACGCTGCAGCATCCTTCCCCTGTGACCCAGGGCCCCAAAAGTGATGAAAAGCAGCAATAAAAGGTTGGGTTTGGGCATGGTGCACCCACACACACAGTGTTTGGGGGTCAAACCAATGTGACCCACACACACACATACCCCCCAAAGCCACCTCTGAGTCCCTGCATGGATGCAGTATGGGGGTCCCAGCGATGGTCCCTACCTGGGTGTGGAGGCTGGTGGCATCAAGGACAGTGACCTGGTTGGCACAGCTGGCCCAGAGGGTCTCATCCAATGTCAGGAGGGCTCGCACGGGGCCGGTACCCACGGTCAGGCGGGTGGGCTGCTCTGCTGGCTCCCACAGCCCCCCTGCAGCAGGAGATGACAAGAGGATGCTCCATAAAAAGGAAAAAAAAAATCATCATTTGGTGGAGCTGAAACCACCCCAAAAAGGCTGCTGGGGTCAGCTGCACCCCCTGCCCCACACCCACACATCACCTGAGATGTCTCCGAGCATCTTAATGCCACAACCATGGGAGAAGCTGAAGCTGGGGGGTGTGAGCTTCCCCCCAAGTCCCTCTTCCCTCCCCTGTGCAAACAGCTTTTTAACAGCAAACCACCATCCACCCACAACACCCAGGGCATGTTCCTCAGCGGAAAAAGCCCCCAAAAAAAATCCCTTTTTCCCCCTCTTTTTAAAAAAATTCTTTGCTCTTGAAGCAGCACTCCAGAGCAGATTCATCTGGAGCGGCTCTGAACAGCATCCAATCTGGATTCAGATGAATTCCCCACCAGTTTCAAGAGATAATTGCTCCCCTTTCCTTATTTCCAAGGCTTTTTAAAAATATTATTTTCTTTTTAAATAAACCCCCAAGATCCAAGGGATAAAAAGGCCCTTTGGACTCTCAGACCTCTGCTCCCAGCAGCAGGAGTTTCAAGCTGAGCCATCTTTTACCAAATCCTATTTTTCCCCTGTAAAAAACACCCCCCTGAGCTATTTTGGGAAAGCTTTTCCCTTCCAAAAAAGATGGGGAGAAGATTAAAAACCCCACCAGCAGCTCACTACCTTCCATGTGCATCTCTGTGATGGGAATTAAATAAAAGCCACCTCATTAATTGGCTGCTACAAGGTGGGGAAGAGGATGCTCAGAGCCCCAAAAATGGGATTTAAGCATCTTTCCCAGCTCGGGGCTGGCCCGGGTGCTGCTCGCTGCAGGTTCTCAGAGCAAATAAGTGGGTTTTATCCAAAACTAGGCCAACGTAGGGTATTATTTGAGGCTCTTTCCTACCCTCTAGCGATGAAGCAAAGGTATTTAACAACCCAGGCGAGGAGTTCCCCCTCGAGGTGGAAGGCTCTCAGCAAGCCACAGCCTTGGGCTGAGCTAGAACCGGGGAAAACCACCCCAAAATCAAGGGAATAAAGGAAAAGACAGGGGGTTGGAGGGGGTCAGCTCGGTTTATAGCATCCAAAAAGATGATTTGGGTTTTTTTTTTTAAAGCCAAAAGCACTGAGTCCTCAAGAATGGCAGCACAGGACCCTCCCTGTAGCTCCCCCAGCACAACCATCCCCCAAGAAAACTCATGGCTGTGGGTATCAACACCTCCCCAGGACTGTTTCCCCCTCATTTTCCCCCAAATCCATCCACCCCCCTTTGGCATTCATCCTGGTGATGTGAAACAGCATATTTGCCCCACACCATCCCTCAACACCCCCAGGCTGCAAGGGGAAGAACGAGATGGGGAGTGAAAAGCTGAGATTTATCACCAGTTTACCAGCCACTGGGAAGGAACCTCCTGGTCTTTGTGGGGTTTTTTTTGAGGGTGCCCCACCAAAAAAGTCCCCCTGAAAGCATGCTTTGGGGTGCGCTCACCGTTGCTCCTGGGGTAGGCAGCCACGGTCCCATCCTGCAGCCCTGCAAACAGGTACTCTGGGCTGTGCTTCAAGCAGAGGACAGGTTGCATGCCAGGGCTTTTGCAGGTCAATAAGCATTGTGTCCCTGTGTCCACGCTACCGTAGACCACGATGCTGGGGAAGGAACCAGGGAGGGGGAAAGAGGCCAGAGATCATGCTGGTCCTTGAGGTTTGGTACTTGGCAGCGGCACCAAAGGATGGAGGTGGGAGATGGAGGGGCTCACCTGCCATCCCGTAATCCCAAGCACACGGTGGGATGAGAGGATGTGGGGGGCTGTTCAGGGGTTGGTTGGGACTTCTGGCTGCTCAGTGGATCCCCCTCCCCCACCTCAGGGATGTACTCCATGCACAGCACCGGAGAAGCCACCGGGAAGGACTTCACCGTCCGCGGCACGGCACGGTTGAGGGAGAAGATTTCCACCTGCCCCCTGAGCCTTCCTGGCCCCCCCAACCTGTGGGGACCAGAAAAATGGGTGTTAGCACCAGGGATGGCTACTGGAGACAGGGTTTGGAGCCAGTGTGACCCAAAGGCAGGGGGTTTTGCCCCGGTTTTGGGGTTGATTTGCTCACCCAGAGGTAGCCCTGCGGCAGGGAGGTGCTGACGGCGGAGAAGCCCAGCAGGGAGGACTGGACAGGGTTGTGCACTGCGGCGCCCAGCTGCAGGGAAGACCAAGGTACAGGGTGGTCATAACACCACCAAGTTACCCCAACATGTGCATGGTATCAGTGCATGCCCCCCCAAAAAACCAGGATTCCAAAGCCCAGCTTGTATTGCCAATTCTTCAGTGGATCGCACCCTTCATCACCCCCTGGTCACCCCCTCCAGCCCATCCACCCTGGGATTTCCCTCTTTATTCCCCCAAAAAAGATGGTCATAAGGGGAAAGGAGGTCCAGAGGGGCTGGAAAAGAGGTTTGCCACCGCTCTTACCTGAAGATCAAGGGCCTTGGAGAAGGCTGGCATGTGGCAGGAGAGGATGGGGCACCAGAACGGAGCTTTGCTCTTCTTGTCTTCATCAGGACAGAGCCAGCCCGGCTGGTTCTCCTCCCCTGCAATGAGCAGAGGAGATCAAGGACAGCTGATATCCCCCCAGCATCTCCCCCTCCTCCATGGGACCCCAAAATTGCTAGTTTAGGTTGCAGCTCTCATCTCCAACCCCAAACCACCACCACCTGCAGACATGGGCTGTGTCTCCCCCTTCACTATCACACCCCATGGCCAAGCAACCACCTCCAACAGCAGCAAAACCAGCCACAAACCCCAATTATTTTTTATATATATATAAAGGTTTTTCCCCTTATATATATACACACACCCCATCCTAATGTGTTTCTTCACATTAGGCTTTAATGTGCTTTCATTTCTAGCTCATGGATACAGGATTATCCCTCAGGCAGCCCAGATCTAAAGAGAAAAAACAACCCCAACACTACGACAGCCACATAAACTGTTAAAAACAAGAGAATCAAGAATCCTTCCAGCCTGAGGAGATCTGAGCACTCAAATGGGATTTCAAATTATTTTTTTCTTCCATTAAAGTTGGTTTGGGTTTTTTTTCCCCCAATTTTGTTTTGCTGCAGTGGCTGGTGGAGTTACATAGGAATGGGGACGGTAGGGAAGTGGCAGAGGAACAAGCTCCTCCTGGGCTTATTCACTCTGTTTAATGGAAAATGGGTCAGTCCCAACACCATCAGCATGAGAGCCAACAGAAACCCATCACCACACAGTGCCAGCCCAGAGATGCCACCCAAGAACAGCACCACAGTGTCTTGAGCCAGAATTACCAGTTCTGATCAATTCCCACCTGCAACCCCCTCAAATGTTCTCCATCCCCTCGTTCTGCATGTCTCCTGCCCTGTTTTCATGTCAGGATGCTCCAAGCAATGCAAATGCCCCCACCAAGCTCCCAAATGTGGCTTCTCAAGGCAAGGGTGATGGAAAGCAACGTGCCATGGGGCTACTCACGCAGTCCGATCTTGGCCAAGTGCAGGCGGTTCACCCAGGAGATCTTGCTCAGGGGGTTTGGAGTGATGAAGACCACCATGACACTGATGGGGCGGCCAGACCTGCACAGGGAAAGCAGCGCCAAGTTGATCTTCAGCCTCCTCTTCCTCCTCCCTGAGGTGGGAAGAGCCCACCCATGACCTGCAAACTCACTTATCCGGCTTCCCGGGCAGGAGGAGACGGAGGCGGCACTTGTTGGCAGAGTGGATCTCCTCCTCCTTCACCTTCATCATCCTCTGCAGCGCCAAGCACCAGTCCTGGGCCACTGTCATGTTCAGATTCTGGGGGAGAAGTTGTAGATCACAGAAGTGCCTCCAAAACAAGCCTGAACCATCCCAAAACTTCATCTGCCGGGGTACAGAGGATGAGATGTCCAATGGTCCTTGAGGAACCAGGGACCCAAGCTTGGTGCTCCCCAAACCATCAGTCTGACCATGCTTTAGTCCACAGGTACCTGGTAGGTGCCATGCAAGGTGCTGATGAGAAGGGTGATCTGCTCCACCACCGCCAGGTCCTTCTGCAAGTCCTGCAGCTCCTGGAAGAGCCGTGGTGGCCCCAGGTAGACTTTATCTTGGGTGGAGAAACGGAGAAATGAGGTCCACGGAGGATGCTCCATCCCCACCCTCAACCAAAAACCACCCCAGCGCGAGGTGTCAGGGGTATGGGTGCTCACTGTGTGAGGTCTGCCCGGCCGGCGCGTGCTTCTTGGCACCGGCGTTGTGGATGACGACGTTGTCCTTGTCATAGGTGCCACTCTCCTGCCCCACCTCCACCACCTGTACCTGTGGGAGGGCCGTGCTCCACTTCACCACGTATTTGGGACCCAAGGGCACCAGGCTGCTAATTTCCAGCTGGCCTCTGCCGAGGGAGGATGCAAGGACAACACATCATGTCAGTCGGGTCAAGCAGGCGCCGTGGCTTCCCCTGCCAGCCCTGGCGAAGCACATTTGGCACACCCAGCCCCTGTTTCCAACCCCCACATCGTGCACCAGTGCATGCCTGCACCCCCAAAACATGGGGCACCCAACCACAGCAGACCACACTCTGCACCTACCCTGGGGTCACCGGCCTGGAAGAGGGGGGAAAAAAACCAGTTAATAGAGAGGGGTTATGGGAAGCTCAAGGAGGGGTTGTGTGTCCATCCCCCCACCTCTGCAGCACCCTTCACATCAGGCTTTCATGTGTTTTCATTTCTAGCTCATGGATTATCCCTTGGGCATCCTCCACCAAGCCCTGAAGGTGCCCATGCACCCTGCCCCCCACCCAGGGATCCCATAACACCAGGGGATGGAGGCTTTGCCAAATCAGGGGGGACAAAGCAACCCCAAAACAGGTGGGTTCCCCCTCCAAAACAAAGCGGGGTGGATTTAAAAGCCTTTAGGGTAGAGCTAGAAACCCCCCACCCAGCCCAAAATCGAGGTGGGGAAGGGAGATTGCTACCCTGATGCTTTGCAGATTGGGGGGATGGTGTTTGGGGGTCACGTACTTGAAGTTGATGTTGGCACAGACCAGCATGTCATTCAGGAGGAAAACCTTCCTCTCCTTGGACTTGATGAGCTGCCCCCGGTCGCCGTACACCGTCTCCGTCAGCGTCTCGCACAGCAGGAGCTGCCGCTGCCCCGAGCTCAGCAGCTAAGGAAGGAACAGAGCAGGGATGCTCAGCCTGGGGTAGAGGGTGGGGTGGGGGTCCTGCAAACCTCCTGACCCCAAAATTTTAGGTTGCTTCTCCCTTATTTGCAAGGATTTCCCTCCAGCTGGGAGCACTGACAACCCCGAGCGCTCTGCAAGCAGCTGGTGCAAGGAGGCACCATGGGTGCAGGAGGCAGAACCCCCTTTGCACCCTGGATGTCCAACCACCAAGAGAGCCCAGCATGGCTCTTTCACAGCCCCTTCTGGGTCTTCTCTTCACATCCTGACCCTAAATCATGATCCCAGGACCGAGCTGGAGGGTGCCCCACTGTGGTTTTTGCCTCCACAGCTGGTCCCAGCCCAGGATGTGTCACAAGAGCTTCATTTATGGGGTTTTTTTTTTCCACCAACGGTTGCAAAATCAGGCAGATGAGACAAAGCAGCTCATCCCCCCTGATCCCAGGAGAGGAGCTTCCCCACAGCAACCTCAAGATTGACTTTTGCTCAACATCCTTCCAGAGAAAACAGGAATCCTGGCTTCCCAAAACCACCCCGTGATGCGAAGAGGGAGGCGGGAGAGCCGCAAAGCTCCATCGCCAGCTCTAGAATAACCCAACCCACCCTGAGGATGAGGAGGTGAGGCTGAAGGACCCCACCTTGTTGAGGCTGCTGCGGTCGCTGATGCTCTTGCTGAGCTGCTGGATCTCAGCGACCTGGTCGGCCAGGCGCTTCTGTTCGTTGAGCTTCTCCGCCAGCGTCTCCAGTTCAGTGAGGGCCAGCTGGAGGGACAAGCGGTCTGCGTGGCCCTTGGGGGTGTTTTTCAGCATGTCCTGGGGTGGGGGAGAGGATGGAGAGGGGCAAAAGCCACCCCAGAAAATAAATCAATCCCATTGGGGAACGCTACAAGTGGGAGAAGCACTTTCAGCACCTCCAAATCACAGCTTGGAGGAGGGTCCATGGGAAAGCCCCCGATGCTGCTACCAAGCTGACACCCTCAAAACATGTTCCTCGCTAAACCCTCTACCCACAGCGCCCAGGCTGCAAAAAAATAGGGTGCAAAACAAGGTGGGTGCTGGTACCCTTTTACCCATACCTGCAAGAGCAGGATGAACTGGGGGAACCTCTGGATGGGCTTCACCATCAGCCCGTAGAGCGTGACCCGGTCAGCGCTGGCCATCTGCCTCTTCTGTAGGGAGGGGTTAAAAAAAAAAAGAGAGACCAGTGAACCAAATAAAGAGGAGTTTTCCCCAAAACAGTGACTGTCAGCACCGTGGCACTTGCATCTAGGTACTGCTGACCTTGAGGAAGTCGAGGAAGGCAGGTTTGGTGAGACAAGCCTTCTTGATGAGGGACATGGCGGTGGTGAAGTTGTTGACATAGTCACTGTAGACATCCAGCACCATCGACTTGGAGAACTGGGGAGAAGGCAGGAAGAGAGCAGCAATGGTGTGGAGCTCCCCCCAAAAGGTGGGTTGGCGAAGCAAGACATGGGGGTGCTCAGGGATTATTTTTTTTGGAGACGATGCTGAGGATGCTGGTGGTACCCCAGGTTGGGGTCGCATCGCTGAAATCCTCCAACCCACCCACCCCTGCTATCAGGGAAGGGGGTCCAGGGGAGGGGAGGTTTGGCAAGTGGTCTGCTGACTTGCCCCCACCATACCGAGGCCACGAAGAGGTCCCCGATCTTCTCTGCTGAGTCCCACTCGGCCACGCGGGAGGCGAGGGCGATCTGGAACATGGAGTGGCACTGCAGGATCTCCTTCAGCCGATAGAACACCACCTGGCACTTCCTGGCGCTCAGCACCTTGGGTTCCATCTCCATCAGTGGGTTCCTGTAATCCTGCGGGATACACCAGTGTATCAGCAGCCCCACAGCCTTCTGTTTCCACCCCTTTCCTCCCCCCCACCCCAAAAAATAAAAGAGGGCTGAAAGAAAAGGGGTTCCCCCACCTGCAAGATGCGCTTCAGGGAGTCCACGTAGCTCCGCTCGCTCTGCACAATGGAGCCCAGGATGTGCCGCCGTACCACCTGCAAGGATGCTGGGGCTCAGCCATAGTCCCCATCCTTCCCTATCCCCCCCACTCCCACCTTCCCCAAGCAACAGGACTCGGGGGGGGGGGGGAGGGGGTGTGTGTGTTTGCGGGTGGGGGCGAGGCGGGCACAGCAGTGCTGCAGAAGTGCTGACGCGGTGGCACGGGTGGCTTTCTGCTGACTCGCCCGTTCCCCTCCCCGTTGCTCAATCACAAGACCAAGGGGAAGCCCTGTGCGTGTGGTGTCATCCCTGTCACCCCCCCACCCCCAAAAAACACCCCCCCCGGGACCAACCTGCTGTGGGCTCAGCCCCTCGGGCATGGGGCCCAGCTCTGGTGGTGGGTGCTTCATGTCAGAGACAGTGACCTCCAGGAAACCAGTGTCCTCCTCCTCTGAGTCCCCTGCAGGGAAAAAAACAACCAAAACCCCCAAACCACCCCCAAACAACCCCAATTTTAGAAATTTTGGGGGTCTAATCCTTTAGGCCTGCTTGGCTGGGATGCTGGGAGGGGGCTGCATTCGGGTTGGGAGCTGCAAGCAGAAACGGGCCCCAGCGTCCTCCAAGCATCGCCTGTCCGTCCCCGAGCTCCAGCCACTGTCACCAGACACCAGCATGAGTCAGGCTGTGAGCAGGGACAACAGAGCCAGCTCCTCACGGGGAGGGGACAATAAAAAGGGTCCCTGGTCCGCCCCCCCAAAAAAACCCACCCTGGTTGGGGATGGGGTGAGGCAGGGAAAGGAAGCCACCCCATTGCTGCTCCAAGGGTAAGGTGCGAGCAAGCTGAGGGGGGAAACAGGGAGGAGGAGGAGCTGAGAGCAGCAACAGGGAGTGAGAGGGGAAGGAGAGAAGCCAAGGCTGCTGCCCCAGCATGGAGATCCCTTACCCGAGGCCGAAGCAGCAGAGGAAGAGGAGGGTGAGCGAGCCAAGGCGGCGTTGCAATGCGGGGATGGGCGCTTCTTCCACATGGCCGCTACGGCCACCCCGGCCCCATCCCCGGCGCCTATAAATAGCCGGTAACGGGGAGGACCGGCCGAGCCCGAGGGGAGGGCGCTGGCAGCCCAGTGACCTTTTTCCTTCCCTAATTATGGCAGGGAGGATCGCTGCCCCTTGGCTGGCAGTCCCTGCGAGCTCCTTCTCCCTATCTCCTCACCCTGGGGTGTGGGATGCTCTCCAGCTCCTCGGGGGGAAGAGATGATGGGATGCTCTCCAGCATCCCATGCTTGGCATGGGGAGGCCCCAAAAGCATTTAAGCTCCCCAAAAAACACCCCAGCAAGGCTAAGCCACGTCGAGGGTGAGAGGGACATGCAGCCAGGCTGGGACACACACACACCCCAGATCCCCTGGGCAGCCCTGGCCAAGCCCCAAGGCCACACACCAGGATCCTACCTCCCCCGTGATGCTCCAGGGAGACCCTTGAGCTCCTGTGGGCAGGAGGCTGCTTTTCCACCTCTGCTGCCCTCCTCCTCCTCCTCTGTTCCCCATCCCCTATGTGATGTGTGTGTGTGGGGGGTGTTAGGAAAACATCCTCATCCCCCTCTAAAAGAAATTAGCATCTTGAGGACAGATCTTGCCCTGTGTCTGAGGAGGAGCACCCATGGAAGCTGGGGTGCCTGTCCCCATAAGGGTGTGGGTCCTGGGAAGCAAGGAGCAAGTCAAGTTGACCGAGCTCACACAGGGATGCAGAGATGATGGGGGGAAAAAAATCAAGTAAGAGCTTAAAATGCAGAAAATGAATCAGCAAAAGGAAAAGCTGAGAGCCACAAGGATTCAGAGTGGGGTTTGTTTTAAAAATACCCCCAAAAAGGCCCTTTTGGGGTCCCCCAAAAGCAAGCAGCCTGGTTTCCCTGCTTACCTGGGGCTTCTTTCCGGTGCAGGAACGTCACCTTCCTCATCACTGCAATCTTGGTCTTCTCCAAACCATCCTTGGTGCCGCTTTTGGCCGCTTTCATCAGCTGGGTCATCTGGACAGAGGGGTGAGAGGGACCGGGATGCTCGAGGCAGCACCAGGACCCTGTCTCTGGTCTGGATGCAGCTCTACCATCCCCTTCCCAGCATCATTCCCATTTTTTCCTCCCCCTCCCCCATGTGTCACACCAGGAAGGAAAGAGGGCACGTGGATGAGGGAGAAGGATGCTCCAGCATCTCTTCCCTCTGCAGGGCCACAGCTGCCTGTGAGCGGGCGCGAGCAAAGCGGGAGCATGCAGCAGAAGCAGAGAGGGGAGGAGGGGAAGGGAGGCAGGAGCGCATCCATCCCCCTCCCCATCATGGTGAGGGGTGTTACGTGTGAGAAGGATGTGGGTGTCATGGTGGTGGGGGGGTGTTGGCCTTCCATACCTCAAATCACAGCATTTTTAACCCCAAGCTGACACTGGTGCCACCTTCCCAACCCAACCCAGCCGTAACAAGGCCAATCTGGATGGGTTGGGGAGGGGGTTGGGGAGGGGGAGCTGCAAAAGGCTTTGCTCTAAGGTTTCTACACCTCAATCTCCTTCCCCACCTGATTTCCACCCTGTACCAGGGCAAAAACAACACCTTCTCAGATCCATCTATCCCATGGGTGAGTTTGCTTCATCCAAACGCCCCTTAAAAGAACACAAACACCCAAAGCAAATGGTCTGGGCAGCTGGAGGACAGGGAGCTGCAAGACAGATGGACATCAGGGGCAGCTTTGTGATGCTTAACTCATGATTTTCCTCTTTTCCCTCATCTGGGGGATAAACCCAGGATGAATTCAGGCTGGATAAACGCTGGGAGGGTTCCCCACCCCTCCCTGGGAAATTTGGGGGAGAAGGGGACAAGGGATGAAGGTGGGACAGTACCTTCCAATCGTACTTCTGCTTCAGCTCCTGCATGTCTCTCCCCCCAACTCTTAAAGCCAGGATGTCCCTCTTAGTCCTGGCGTATCTCTCCTTTAGTCTATTCAGGTCTGGAGAAAGCTGAGCCCAAAGCAAACCAGGCAGGAGGAGAAGGCAGAGGGAGGCGAGAGAAGGCAGAGGAGAGATCCAGGTAAGCAGCCAAAAAAAACACAAAGAGAGGAGGAGAAATCATCCCAAAGCAGCACAGTATAGGCAGCATCTTCCCAAAAATCCAGCCTGGCTCGAGCAGGGAAGGGAGCAAGCGTGGGGGGAAAGCAGCAGCCACGCTCCAGCGATGCCAAAATGCAAAAGCAAAAGGGGAGGGGGAAGTTTAAAAAAAAAAAAAGGGGGTGAGAAAATAAAAAAAGGAGAAAGAAATGAAACCCCTGAAGTTTTGGGCTGGTTTTGCACTGGGTGACCCCAGGAGTCACAGCATCTTCTGCTTCACCAGCTGCCAGAGCAGCTGGGCTCGATGCTCTGGTGCCTTTGTACAAGCAAACCCAGGGAAAAAGAAATGGAAATAATCATTTTTAAGGAAAGAAAATTAAATGCAAGCATTACCTTGGGCTGGAAGGATGCTCGCTGCTTGGCTGGCTCAGCCTCTGGCTTGGTTTCCTCCCCTGAATCCTCACTGTAGCTCTCGAACTCGCTGGAGCTCCAGCCCAAATCCTCACCGGCCCGCGGCCCCTCACCGCGCTGCACCTCCTCATAGATCAGGCTGCGCTCCGTGCCTGGGCCTGGCAAAGGGAAACCAGCTGCTTTTCCCTTCAGGAAGGCAAATTCCTCCCCCCAGGAACCCTCAGGAGATGCCCCAAATCCTGTGGGAAACACCTGCCCTCATCCCTCCCAAATCCCAGTGGGGTTTCTTTTTTCCCCCCAGGGTTGTCCCCCTTCTATATCCTTCTAGGATGTGCTGCTCCTTCCAGGAGCGTGCCTCAGTTTACCTGGCTGGAAAACAGGCACATGGCCCCTAGGGAACATGGGGAGGAGTTTGGGGTTGGAGGGGGAAGATCTCCTACCATCCTGCTCAGCATCGAGGCTTTCACAGGGGACGTCATCATAGATCACGTCGTCCTCCACCGCCGGGAACTCGAAGCGCTCACCTTTGGGGGGGACAAACCCCCCACCCCAGGAGCTCAGGTCAGCACCCAAGGATGGAGAAATCCTTCTAGAGCCTCAGCAGGGGAGGGGTGTGTTTGTGGGGGTGTTATTGAACTGTTTTAACCCACCTCTGCGACCGCTTTTCCTCTTCCAGGTCTGGGTACCGCTGGGGGGTCTCCACCAGCCTCCCCATTGCTCACCCCCACTGGCAGCCTGCAAGGAAGGGGGTCAGGAAGCACCCCAGGGGGTGCAAACCCCCCAGGATGGGGCACACCCAGGCCACGTACCCCGCCCCCCATAACCCTCCCATTCCTATTACAAGCATAGAGTAAAGCTTGCATCATGCCCCCCCATCCCACATCCACTTGCTCGTGGATTTAGGGGGGCACAGGTTTTAGGGGGACCCAGGTTTTACGGGACCCACACAAAAGACCCAAAACCAGCTTATTTTAGCCCCAGGTTGGGTGTGGCAGGACGATGCCCCAGCATCTGAGAGCACAGGGAGAGGGTCCCCATCCCCAGTGGGGGTCCTGCCCCCCTCACTGCACCCCGTGAGTGCTCTGCTGGGGGTGGGGGGTGATAATGAACCCTCCTCACAGCCAAATTCACAGCCCTTCCCCCCAAATCTGCAGCTGGGGCAAACACCAGCCCCCTTTCTAACATCCACCCCAGGTGCTTCCTCAGCCTGGAGGATGATGGTCCCCACCAGCCAGTTAACCACAGGACCCTGATGGTACCCAAAGCATCCCCCCTCTCCCCCCAGATCCCCAGGGTTGCAGGGTGCACCCCAAAACCCTAGGGCTCTCTTGCTTGCAGGCCCTTTTAGCAAGAAATAGACAGACACTGGGGAAACTGAGGCATGGCACCAGACTGCAACATGCCAAAGGTGGGGGGAGATGACAACACACAGACCCCAAAGGTGTGTTTGCCCCTTTGAGGCACCTAAAATCCCCCCAAAATCCCCCCAACACCCCACATACCCTTCCTGGGTCTCTGGCACCAGCCCATCTGCAGAGGGGAAAAAAAGCAGAGAGAGACGGTGTTAGCACCCAGGTTTGCAGCACTGCCACCCAAAGGGGACCCAGTGGGGACACCAGGGACACCCCCCACCTGCCCCCCTCACCGACGCTGGAGCTGGCAGCACGCCGCCTGCGAGGAGGCGCCTGGAGAACCACCTCACTGCTCGGCTCAGCCGCCGAGTCTTCCTCCTCCTCCTCCTCTTCCTCGCTGTCCTCGAAGTCGAAGGCTTCGCCGAGGTCTTCCTCCCCCTGGGGCAGGGGGCTGGGGGTCTCTGGGGCGAGATGGTCCCCTGTGAGCAGAAATAGTGTCACCTGGGGGGGGGGGGTGTGTCCCCCACCATGGGGCTGCTGGAGCCCCAGGGGAGGGGGTGGGAAGAAGGAGCATCACCCCTCAAAAACCTGCAAGGTGCAACAGCCCTTCGTGTTTTTCCAGCTCCAAAAGGCTCTGGGGATGTGGGGGGTGCCCCCCTGAAGGTGGCTGCACCCCCTCCTTTTCTGCCCAAGGCTGGGTGTCTCCCTTCCCCCCAAAACCCCAGCCCCAGCGTGTTGACAGTACCTACTGCAGGGTGAGAGGGCAACTCGGATGAAGCCATGGCCTGGGGGGTCCGGATGCTCTACCTGGGCCCTTCCCCGAGGCTTTCCTGCAGGAAAGGAGGAGGAATAGGTTGAGAAGGGAGGTCAGCCCCCACCCCAAATCCATCCCTGGGACGGGAGACGACGTGGGGAGACCCCCAAAGCGTGATGGATCCAGCTCTGGCTGGGCAAAACCTTGCGAGGAAGCAGAGGAGCTGCTCCCAGGTCCCAGTTTGCTCGGCAAATCCCCCCCGGGCATCGAGCTGGAAGGTCTGGGAGGGTGGAAGCGCCAAGCATCCTCCTCAGGATCGATGGCTCATCCGCTCCGGTAACCGGAGCCACCCGGCTCGGCGCCCCCAAAGGTCACCGAGAGGAAGAGGAAGGACAGAACGGGGGGAACCCCCCTCGCCCCGTGCCCCAGGGACGATGCAAGGGGGAGAAGCGACGCTGCACAGAGCCAAACGCCTCTAATTCGGGCTGTTTGTACCCCAAAACACCCCCTGCCCCGAGCTGGAGCACAGCAAGGGTGCCACCGCCCCCCAGGGGCTGGGGGATGAGGAGGGGGGCAGTGAGGTCTGTGCCCACCTCTCCCCATTGCATTCCCTCCCCCACCCCCCCAAAAAACGAGCTTTCACCCCCTCACAATCCCAGCACGATGCTGCCAACCCACCCAGCTGGGAAGTGCTTGGTGACCCCAACCCCATCCTGCTGCAAATCCCCCCCCAAAAAAAAAAAAGCATCCAGCCAAAACCCAGCTGGCCCTTTCCCACCCTTAAAGCCCCTCCCCAAACAACTACAACCCCCTTCCTCCCCTCGACCACTGAAACTCTCCTTCCAGCTGCTTCTGCCACGCTCCCAGTGCCTCCATGAACAAGTTAGAAGGCATTTATTTGGGAGGAGGCACTGGGAACACTCCCTCCCCCTCTTCCTCCTTGAGATCTTTCCCTGGCACAGCCAAGGCTGCTCTCCTGTATCACCTAATCCACTCCCCATCACCACAGGAACAGGCACTTCCCTTCTTTTCCCTGCTTCCAGAAGCCTTTATCCCTATGGATGAGATGCCAACTGAGCCATAAATCCATGATAAACCAGCTCCAGCAACTGAGGATGATGGGGTGGGGAGTGAGGGGGGATAAGCCCTCCCAAAAAAACCCCAACCAACCAGCAAAGAGGAAAATAACCCCCAGGGAAAATAAACCCAGCTGAAACTCCAATGGTTTGATCCAAAAAAAAAAAGAAACCCAGTTTGCTTACTGGTTTAGCTTCACCCCTCCAGTCCCCCAATGGCTTCTGCATCCAGAGGACGATGCGTGAGCCAGGCCCTGTAGCTGAATCCCAATTTGATCCCAGGAGAAGGTCACTCTTCCCATTTTGACAGTTGACATAAGCTCCCACCAGCCTGATTTGTCCCAGGGCTGGTTATTTTTCTGGCCATGAGCACACAGAGATTTCCCAACCCTCCAAAACAACCCCCTCCCACAGCCTTTAATTCAGTCTAGCTTTTAAAAGGGGGGGAAAAAAAAGAGAAAAAGGGAGAAAAAGGAGTTATTTTGTGTAATTTTCCATAGCAAAACTGCTCCTGGGGGTAGGAGCATCCCAGTAGCAACAGGGGATGCAGGAGGTGGATGGAAAAGCCAATAGGGATGAGCATCCAGACTGGGCTAGCCAAAAAAAGGGGGTGTAGGAAAAAATCCAAGGTGCCCTGTAACCCCTGAAGGATGTTGGGATGCGATGCTGAACTGGGAACACTGGGATTTAAACCCATGAGAGGTGCTGGGTCCTCACCCTGCATTCAGGGTTCGGCCCCATCTCCCTCCCAGCCCAGGGTGGGGAGGGAAAATAAACAGAGCCAGGTCTAAATAAAGGCAGAAAAGCAGGACCAGCTGCTAAACCCAGCCTGACCCTTCTCCACCTCCCAACCTGGCAACTATTGGGCTTTATTTTGGTTATTTTTAGCTGCAGCAACCAGAGAGACAGGTCCCAGCTGGCAGGGAGGGATGCCAGCCCCAAGGGGGGACTGGTTCCCAGTTAAAGCATCATCCAACCCATCCCACTGACCCCCTTTTTTGTTTTTTAATAAATATGGGGGGGTTTTGGCAAAAAAAAAATATTAATATCCCTAATATCACAGCAGGGATGCAGCCAGGATTTACACTGGGAATCCCCCCACCCTCTCAATCCCCCCCCCAACCCTGCTGCCTCCTCCCTGCATCCCAGCCACATTAATCCCTCCTCGTAAATAACCCTGGAGCTATTTATAAAGGATGGAAAGGGGAGGGGGGTGGAAATAAGAAAGGGCTTTTGTGTCTCAAGAGTTTCCTCCGACTCATCATCAATCCCTCCAGCCAACAGTTCCACATCCCCACTCAGGGTGATCTTTCCCTCCATCACCTTGGCTAAAAAATTAAGCCAATAAATAGAATTAATTCCAATTTCCAGCACAGAGGATGCTGAGGAGCATGGCACAGTCCCCAGAACAAAGCAGGGGTGGTTTTCCACCCCTCCAAACCTCAATCCTTTAAAATAAGAATTAAAATAGCCCAAAACCAACCCAAAAAACAGCAAATATTTGCTGCAAGATGAGATGGGGGGTTGTTTCCCCCCACACACACCATCCCAAACAGGGTTGGTACAGCATATTTAAGGCCTGAATTCCTTTTTTCCCCAATTTTCCAAGGAATTCTTTGTGGGTTTCAAGGTGGCAGCACAGGTCCAGTGATGAAACACTATCCCCAGGAAGAAAAAGTTATCCCACATCTTCAAAATCCCCCCAAAATTGGATGCTTCAAAGAGGAAAAAAGGGGTGGCTCAACAAGCAATGGGGAGAAAGAGATAGCAAAAAGATGGAGGTTTCCCCCTAAAAACCCCCAAACACCTCAAAATATGGATTTTTTTTTTAAAAAAAATAATTAAAAATGGGTTTTCCTGGAAAAATCTCCATGAAAACTCAAATTCAAGGCAATTTTCTGATTTCTTTGCAAACTCTCACCAAAAAAAAACCCAACACCTCTTCCTGAATGTGGCATTTCCCCTCTTTCACCTCAAAATGACTCTTCAGGACAAATATCCCACAGATATTCCAGTTAAAAATCCCAAGAGCTGGAAAATTGCCCCAGTTTTTTTCCCCCTCTCTGATTTATTTGATGAACTGGGGGAATAAAAAAAGAATCAACCCCTCCCTCATCCAGCTCGTGCTGTGAGAAGCACAAAACCAGGGCAAAAAAACAGGAGGGGGAGAGAAAAAAAATCAGTTTAAAAAAATCAGAATTATCCCACTTCAATTAAAAAGCAACCAGCTTTGCACCAAGGTTTCTTACAGAGACTCCCAGAAAGTGATGGAAACTCATTTATCCCCCCCAAAATTCCTCATTTATCCCCCCAAAACCTCCCCAGGCTGCTTCTTTATCCTGATTTTCACCTCTCAATGCTTTGCAAGTCAACCCCACTGTGAACCTACCCCAGAAAGGGATTAGAGGGGGAAGAAGTTCAACCAGAAATGACATGGGAGGGGGGCAGAAAAGTTGGTTTGGGGGTTTTTTTGGTACCTATTACTGCTTCCAGCTCTAAATCCCCCCAAATTTAGGACTTTTTTTATCACAAACCCCTCAAATGACACCCTCTCCCCCTTTGCCAGTGAGTTTTCCTCCTGCTCACCTTATTTTGGCTGATAATTAAACACACCCCCCCAAACCCACCAGCATCAGGCAGTGAGAGTGATGGATTTGCACCCCTCATACCCCTAATTCCCCTCCCTGATTTGCAAGCAGCTATTCAAGCCCCCCTAAAAAGCAGGGGTTCCCCTCCCAGATGCCTTAATTCACTTGTTTTTATTATTTATTGGTTTGGGGGGTATTATTTTGGGGAGGGAGGAACCTCCCTAAACACACTTAATACATTAAAACCAACCAAACTGGCTCAAACAGGGGGTGAGGAGGGGGAATATCACAACCCTTGTGGGGTGCAGTGCCAGCCTCACCCCCCCCCCCAACACAAGCAATGTCCCCTCCAAAAAAATCATCATTAAAAGGGGGAAAAAAACACCATTATCTGCTGTCAAAGTTATCCCAGGGGAAGCTCCCACATCCCACTGCCCCCTCCCCCATCCTGAAATCCCAGCTTCCCGCAGGTGCAGGAAAGCCCAGGAGGGATTTGCAGCCACTGCAGATTTAGCAAGAAAATGGGGTGAAAAAGCCCAGGAAAGGGTGTGGGATAAGCTCAGTGGGCCCATTCCCACCTCCCCCTCCCCATTTTCAGCTTCTGTTTCCTGTTGGGGCCTCTAAAAGCCTTAAAATAGCATGGAATAACACCCCCCCACACCATGGCTGGCGGCAGCGAGGGGCGGCCTGGGAGGGGAGGAGGTACCCTATGGATGTAGGTTGTGTATAGATCTGGATTTAGGATGGATTTATGGGTGGGAAGGGGAGGGGGGAAGGTGGGTTTGCTGACCTGGGAAGGCCGCGTCTCCTCCGGCTTTGTGTCCGCATCGGCCGAGCAGGCCCCCGGCGGGGAAGCGACGCTGGGAATGGAGGGGGGTGGGGGGGATAGCAAAGAGAAACCCCCACCCCCCTTAAACAACCCAGATGGGGATTAAATCCCACCCTCAGCTGTAACGGGGTGCCCTGGGTGGGTGACACCCCGCTGGAACCCACCCAACCACCCCAACACCCCCCAGATCCCTGTGGCCGAGGGCTGGCGGCCGGATGGGAGCCGCGGTCCAGCGGCTGCACCGAGGGATGCCGGGATTTTGGGCAGCATCTCCACCCCCCTCCTCCTCCTCTTCTTCCCAATCAACTCTGATTTACACTCCTGATACTCCAAAACCTAATATATAACCCCCACCACAACCCACCCCCCCCCAGCAGGATTTAACCCCCTCCTTGCCTTTTAACCCCTTCTATGCCGGTGCGACCTGTTAACCCTCCCATCACCCATACACAAACATCCCAGGAGCTTTCAAATTTTTCCAGGAAAAGAGGATTTTTCTCCAGGATATTTTACAGCTAACTCTCCCAAAACACAGCTCCACATCCCCCCCTTCACAGGTATTGCCCCCAGGCTTTTTACTCCCTCCAAAAAGCCCCGCCATAAGGCAAATAACCAAAGACACGTTAAATCACTGTGAGGAACATCCCATGCACGGTGGCCCCAGCATCCTTGGGATGAGCTGCATCCCATCTTACCTATCCCCTCCGTGTTTGGGGCTGGGTTTTCCTTGCTGGGAAAGGAGTTGTGCTCCCCGGGTGAGGAGAGCGTTACCTGCTGACACGCCTCAGCCACTCAGCCCCACTGGAAAACACCCCTTGCAAACAAACCCAGGTGACTGGCGGGTTTATTCCGGCTGGGAACCAGCTGAACAAGCCCAGCAGAAAAGAAATAATTAAATAAATTAATTACAAAGTCGTCCCAGTGCCCTTCGGATGACTTGTGGGCAGCCAGGAAGCAGATATATATATATCATATAGATATCTCCCCCCACACCCTTTGGGAAGCAGCATCGCTGCCCCCAAACCCTCTCACCAAGAGGGGACCAGCCCCAGGCATCATATCAGAGGGGGCTCTGGGGGGATGAGACCCTCTGCAGCCCTGTTTTTGGGGGCTGGGGAGCAGCCAAACCATCCAGGTGGCGATCAGAGGAATTAAAGTTACTTTTCCCACCTTTCAGATGGCATTTTGGGAAGGAACTTGCCTCCCCCTCCCCACACCCCCTCCCCCTCCATGCTCCCCACCCTGGCAAACAGGGTGTGAAGCTCATTCCGAAGGCACGAGGGGTTGTTGCACCCCAAAACTAGCTCTGCAAAGAGAGAGGGGAGCCGAGAGCACCCACCCTCATGGGTGCACCTCTAAGAGAGGGGGCTTGCACCCACAGCCAGCTCCCTCCATCCGCAGGGATGCACTGGGACTGATCCTGCTGGCGAGTCAGCACTGGCCACACGCTTGTCTTGGCAAAGGGGTTGAATTTGGGCACACCCCAAGACGCTCACACCCATAACCCAACCTCCCCCCACCCGGCATCCAATGCACCCACCCACGATTTGGGAACCCCTTCACAAGGGTGCATGGATGCAACCCCAAGCATGAGCAGCCCTGGCACCCATAGTGGGCCCACAGCCCCACCTCCCCCCCCCCCCAAAATAAACTCACCCCGTGCTCAGGAGATACAGGAGCCAGGAGAGATGTGCTGGTTGGGTGCCCAGCGTGCCGGCGGCACTGACTCAGCCAGGGCTGGGTGCTGGCGTCAGCAGGGCTGGGTTACCCTGGGGTGCTGGGAGCTGCAACAACCCCCAGAAGCAAGTTAATTAAAGAGGAAAAAACGAATTAAAAATTAAAACATCACCCTGCAGATCATCACCTTTGCAAGCCAAGGGGGTTCCCAGCTGCAGGGACCAGCCAAAAGCCCCCCCCAAATCCCCCCCACCCCCCAAGGCACAGGGCTGCATTTTGGCAAACACCAGGAAGGATTAAGGATGCTTTCCTGGTTTTTTGCTTGGAAATAACTTCACACACCTCCCACCTCCATTTACCCCCCCCCCAAAAAAATGCCTATCAGCTCCAGCAAGGTGGTTTTAGTCCCCCATGAAAGATGGGGGGTGCTTGGTGCAGGATGGGGGGGGGGGGGGTCACCCACCTGTGCTCACAGCAATCAAACCCTGCCTGCCAGAGGGATCACTTTTGCTATGCTAGGGAATTCAGGGATGGAGACACCCTTCACCCCTCCAGGAAAGGACCCCTTCTACCCCCTCCCAGGCCACTGGAGCAAGTAAACAGCTTGTACCCCTGCCCAGCCTTTAAATAACCAGCCCCCACCTCTGCCAATGGAGCTCAGCTGGGCTCATCCTGCACCACCCCCTGCAAGAACCATCAGTGCCTGGTTGGAAATACAACACACACACCTCCTTCCCTCCCTCCCTGAGCAAAACCTGTCTCTGTGAGACATTAAAGACCCCTCCCTGGGCAGGTTTATGCCCTCCCCATAAAACTTTACAATATATAATGTGGCAGGAACTCAATAAACCTGTTTCTGTGGGTGTGGAAGGGTTTTCACGGAGCTTTACACCTCTGGCGTCCCAGTCCCTGGGTGAGAGCACCGTGTGCTCAGCGTACAAGTGATGGGGGGGGGTGAGGGAAGATGTTTATTGATGTTTATTTAAATATAACATCCCCCCCCCCCCGTGAATCTCTATGTATGTGTTTAGAGATGTATGTAGGTCACTGGGGTGCTGGAGCCAGACAGGGATGCCCTCTGCTGGCATCCTCCTGGGGAGGGAAGCCTTTGGGACGCCTCTGGGACATCTCCCAACTTCTCCAGAGGTTTTTGGGGTTGGCTGGTTGGGTTTTTATTTGGAAATACCTTGCAGGGAGGCACCTAAAGCCGATGCCTGCCTGAAAAGAAAAAAACAGGAGGAGGATGCTAAACCTCTTGGTGCAAAGCACAAGGATGGAAGTGGCTTCACTCACTGGTCTCCCACCCAAACCCCCCAGCAAGCAGATGAGCTAAGCAAGGAATGCATTCCCTTCTCTTCTTTAGCTCACCCTTTGCTTCCTCCACATCCCCTGGCCATGAAATTCCCAGCAAAACCCTCCTGAGATTCCATCTGCCAGCAACATCCCGTGGGTCGGGGCCAAGCCAGACCTTCAAATTCCCCTCTCCCTCAAATAAATCCTGAGGAAAATCCAACAGCTGCTTCTCCCAGGGGATAACCCACCTCCCTCAAATACTCCAGCTGCAAAGGGACGGGGAAAAGGGGACTTTCTTGGATGCACCAGCCGGAGCTTTGCTCCCTCCCCGCAGGCAGAGCATGCAAATCCTGCTGCACCCATTCCCACGCTGCACCCAAAACCACCCTCTCCCTGGGAACGGGGTGATTTTTTTTTCCAGAGGGTTTTGCTGCAAACCCCCTTTTCCAATCCCTGTGGGTGCATCCCCCACATCCCCACCCCTAGGGATACCCCAAATACCATCAGCCAGAGCAGGGGGAAGTGTTGGAAACCCCATGGCTGGGACCAGGGGTGGGGAAGGCGCAGCAAAGCCAAGGTCACCCAAGGTGACTCGCTCCCCATCCCAGGGGCCCTTGGGAATTAACAGGCAAGACCAGTTTTTTTCCCCTTATCCCAGGAAAAACCAGTTTAACCCACGGCCTGATGCAACCTACCCAAGTCACCTCTGAAGCTTCACATCCACCCAGTACAACCCAGCCACTGGGGTTGGTTTTTTTTTGGGGGGGTGGGGGGAAGGAACAGGGTTGTCCCCATTTTTAGGGACAACCAGCCAGGTTTTGGTGCCAGCAGTGGTTTAATTCCATCACGTTGCTACTGGTACCCTGGAAAACCCCTAAATAAACCCAATCCCTCCCCGCACCAGGAAGTGCTGCTTTGATGTCTTCATTTTAACCAGAATTAGGGCAAAACCCCTGCAGAATTCTCCCAAACACATCCCAAAACACCCCAAATTTTAAGGCAAAAACCTGCTGTCGATAAGAGCAAGTGGGTAAAAGCGGAGGGGAATCTGGCTGGGGTGCCGAAACGCATCCTGGCAGCATCCTCAGGGGAATCCTCACCCCTGAGTTATTCCTTCTCCCTTTCATAACCCCAGCGTTGTGCTGGGTTTGGTCTGTGATTTTTAGGGTGCTGAGGGGTTGAAGTCACCAGGCGCTTCTCTCCCTGCCTTGCACCCGAGCTGTGATCCCCAAAATCCCGCTGGAGCATTGTTGGTGGGACGAGAGGTCGCCGACACGCTAAGATGCTCCGCAGGTGATTCAGTAAGTAACATATTCTGGGGGAAGGGGGTTCCCCCCCGCCCCCCCCCCAAAAAAAAAGCACGGTGGGGGGTGTTCTCCTTAAATATCACCCCGGGTTTGGGGGGTTTGGGGTGGTTTTGCAAATGGGGCCCACCAGTATCCCACTGGTGCAGGTGCCCTTGAGCTCAAATGGAAGAGAAATTGCAATATAGCTGATGGATCCCAATGGATTGGAATTAGATCACAGTTTGGAATTAATTATATCAGGTATTGGAACCATATTACACATAGCAATTATATCGTGGACTGCAATTAAATCACATATTGCAATTAATTATATCATGTATTGGAATTGCATCATGTATTGGCATTATATCATGGGTTGGAATGAATGACATCACGTATTGGGATGCTATCAGGTGTTGCAATTATGCCACATGCTGGAATTAATTCTATCACGCCTGGATTAATTATCTCAGGCGCTGTGATGATGTCACGTATTGCGACTGCATCCTGCATTGTGATGACGTCACACACCGCAAATGCACGGCCTGTTGCAGTTGTGTCAGGGGTTGGGGTTGTACCTCGTGCTGCTATTGCATCCTGTGCTGCAAATGTATCTCTCAGTGTAAATGTATCCCATATCACGATAGTATTCCATATCATGACAGTATCCCATATCACGATAGTATCCCATATCGCGATCGTATCCCATATCACAATTGTATCCCACATTGTAACCGTGTCCCACGCTGCGATTCTGTATCACGCTGCAGTCGTATCCCATGTCACGACTGCATCCCATGTCACGATCCTATCCCACGTCACGATCGTATTCCACATCACAATCATACCCCATGCCGCGATCGTATCCTATGTCACGATCACATCCCACGCTGTGATTGCATCCCACACCGTGATCATACCCACGTCGCGACTGCATCCCATGTCGCGACTGCATCCCATGTCACGATCGTATCCTATGTCATGATAGCATCCCACATCATGATCAAATCCTATGTCATGATCACATCCCATATCACAATCATATCCTATGTCATGATAGCATCCCATATCACGATCATATCCTATGTCATGATCACATCCCATGTCACGATCATATCCTACGTCGTGATCGCATCCCACATCACGATTGTATCCCACACCGTGATCACATCCCACGTCACAATCATATCCTATGTCATGATAGCATCCCACGTCACGATCATATCCTATGTCGTGATAGCATCCCACCCCAAACCCACCCCAGGTTTAAAAATCCCTGTTTTGGGGACGGGGTGTGTATTGGTCCCATGAGAAGAGTCACTTGGCAAGAAGGGGAGAGGGTCTTTGCCCCCCTAAAAACCTCCCTCTGCACTAAGGGGATGGAGCACACCTTCCCTCCAGCAAACCCCTCTGCAATGGTGGGGTATCACCCTTTATTTCATGGGGGGGAAAGGAGGAAGTAAAGGCTCTATGGGCTGATTTTGGGGTGTTTTTGGGGGGAAACACAGCTCCCCCCTTCGTGCTGAGGTGCCCAAGCGCATTTTCTCCTCGCAAAAAACCCCAACCCCCCCACCCCAAACAACCCAAAAGCCCCACCCCACCACCCACCACTCCCCACCCTTTACCACCAAGGCCCCCATTTCCCTTCCCCAACACCCCCCCCAAAAAAAACCCCCACAACCCAGCCCTGCAACCCTCAAGGAGAGGGAAAATCCACCCCTCCCTCCCTGCTGCCCTTCGCTCTCCTGGAGTCTTCCTGTCCTAAAGATGGAGCTGTGTGTACCGAGCTGGACTCTGCAGCCTCTTCCTCTCCCAAACAGGAGCGTTTTCTTTCCCTTTTTTTCTCTTTCTTTCCCTTTTTTTCTCTTTCTTTCCCTTTTTCTTTCTTTCTTTCCCTTTTTTTTCCTTTCCTTTTTTTCTTTTTTTTTTTTCCTTTTTTTCCTTTTTTCTTTTTTTTTTTCTTTTCTTTTTTCTTTTTTTTTCTTTCCATTTTTCTTTCCTTTTTTCCTTTCTTTTTCTTTTCCTTTTTTCTTTTTCTTTTTCTTTTTCTTCTTTTTCTTTTTTTTCTTTTTTTTTTCTTTTCCTTTTTTTCTTTCTCTTTTTTCTTTCTCTTTTCTTTCCCCCTTTTTTCCCCTTTTTTCCTTTTTTTCTTTCCCTTTTTTTTCTTTCCCTTTTTTCTTTCTCTTTTCTTTCCCCTTTTTTCCCCTTTTTTTTCCCCCTTTTTTCCCTTTTTTCTTTCCTTTTTTCCCCTTTTTTCCTTTTTTTCTTTCCTTTTTTTCTTTCCTTTTTTTCCCTTTTTCTTTTTTTTTTTTTTTTTTCTTTCCTTTTCTTTTCTTTTCTTTTCTTTTCTTTCCTTTTCTTTCCTTTTCTTTCCTTTTCTTCCCTTTTTCTTTCCCTTTTTTCTTTCCCTTTCTTCTTTCTCCTTTTTTCTTTATATATCTAATTAATTTTTAATTTCTTTTAATTTTTTCCTTTTTACCTATTTAATTCCCCCCCTTTTTTTTTTCTTCCTTCCCCCTTTTTTTTTTTTTCTTATTTAATCCCCCCCCCTCCCCTTTTTCCCTTCCCACCCCATCCATGTGTTTCTACTTTAATACCCCCCCCCAGCATCGGTTCTGCCGGCTCATATTTACATTTTAAGCGCATCTGGTGGGTGGGCACTAAAGGAGGAAAAAGAGGGAAGGGGAAAAGAAAAAAAGAAAAAAGAAAAAAAACCCCAAAAATAGAAAAAAACCACCAAAAAAAGGGGTTTTTTTTTTCTTTTCTTCTTTTTTTTTTTTCCCCTCTTCCCTTCCCCTCGCTGCAACAGGAAACACCACCAAAAATATTGCCCAGGGCCCCCGAGTTGTTGCTTTCTTTATGCTGAGCCCTGCGCCCTAAAACCAGGTTTGCAACTGGGGGAGGATGATGGGGAGGTTGGGGGGGGGGGGAGAAGAGAAAGGGGAAGGGGGCGGTTTAAAGGGAGGGGGGTGGGGGGCTGGGAAGGAGGAGGAAGAAGAGGAGGAGGAGGAGGAGGAAGAGGGGTGGGGGGGCTTAGAAAGGTTTTAAATAAAAAAAAGAGAGAGAAGGAGGAAAAAAAACCCCTCAGCGAGCGGATCCACGTGGTGTAATGGGGCCAGACAGAGATCCCATTGTTCGGCTGCAGTCATAAAGGGGAGACTTTAAATGGGGGGGGGGGGGGGGGGGGGAGAGAGAGAGAGATGGAGTTCGGGGCGGGGGGGGGCGCGCAGGGGGCTGGGGGGGTTTATTAGTGTTGGGGTTTTTTTTTTGGTAGAATTTTTATTCTTCTTATTAAATTTTTTCCGGTACCCCCCCCCCCCCCGAAGTATCATCTCTCCCGTCTTCTTCTTCTTCTTCTTCTTCCCCCCCCCACCTCGGCAAAGGGAAGCCGCCTCCCCCCCTGCCACAGCCTCCCCCCCCCCCCCTCCCCCGCCACCAATAAAAAAGGCCAGAGGCAGGAGCAGCACAAGCGGGGCCCCCCCCGGAGCAGGTGTGGGGGTGCTGGGGGGGGGGGGGGGGGGGGGCTGTGTGTTTTGGGGTGAGAAGGGAGGGGGGGATCCCGTCTTGCCGTTGTTTCCACACACACACACCAACCCCCCCGCCCCCTCCCCTCCAAGCCGATTCCCCTCCTCTTCCCCTGCGGGGGGGAGCGGGGGCGGGCTTTTTGTCTCCGGGCCGTTTTCTCGCCGTGCAACCCGCCCCCCCACACACCCCGGTTTGTGAATTCCCCTTCCGCAAACCCCCCCTCCCACCCCAAACCCCCCCTTTTGCGATCGGCCTTTTTGCACACACACCCCCCCCGGCTTGCAACCCCCCCCTCGAAACCCCCTTTCCATCCGCCCCCCCCAAATCCCCCCTGCAAGTCGCCCCTTTGCACCCCCCCACCCAACCCCTTAGCGAAGTCTCTTTGCACTCCCCTCGTGTACCCCCCCCAAACCCCTCTCGCACCCCGCAACTCGCCCCTTTCTACCCCCCCTCCACAAACCCCCTCCCTGCGCCCCCTGCAGACCCCGCTTTCGGGACACCCCCTCCCCCCTCCCCACTTAGCAGATCTTCCCCTTGCACCCCCCTTTTGCAAACCCCCTTTGCAACCCCATCCCTGCACCCCCTTTTTCAGACCCCCCCCCTTGCAAATCCCCCCTTTCTAAATCCCCCTTTGCAATCCCGTTCTTGCACGCACCTTTGCACCCTTTACCACCCCCCTTTACAAACCCCCTTTTACACCCCCATTCTTGCCCCCTTTGCAAACCCCCCTTTACACCCCCTTTGCAAACCCCCCTTTACACCCCCTTTGCCCCTCCTTTGCAAATCCCCCCTTTACACCCCCTTTTCACCCCCTTTTTCCCCCCCTTTGCAAATCCCCCCTTTACACCCCCTTTGCACCCCCATTCTTGCTCCCCTTCTCACCCCCTTCACCCTCTTTTTGTACCCCCCCACAAATCCCCCCTTTGCACCCCTTTACACCCCTATTTCTCCCCCTTTTCACCCCCTTCTCCCCCTCTTTGCACCCCCCTTTGCAAATCCCCCCTTCACACCCCCATCCCCCCCTTCGCCCCCCATTCTCGCCCCCCTCCCCTTCCCACCCCCCATAAACTTTCTCCAAGTGCAGTTCTTTTTGGGGTGGTTTTTTTTTGGGGGGTTCCCTGTGTGTGTCCCCCCTCCCCTGCCCCCTCCTCCCCTGGGCCTCTGGCGTGTGGTTCCCCCCCTCTCCACTCCTCCTCCTCCTCCTTCCCTCCGCGTCCCCCCGCCCCGGGTTGGGGGTAGCGGCGGGGGGCCGGGCCGGGCCGGGCCGGGCCGGGCGGGTGACGGCGGCGCGTCCGTGTACCCAGGCGCCATGCCCCGGAGGAAAGCGGCTGGGCCGGCCTGGGAAACGGGCCCGGGCAACGGGGCGGCGGCGACGGCGACGGCCACGGGGAGGAGACGGCCCGGCCCGGCGGCGGCGGGAGGGAGGAGGAGGCCCAGGCCCGATCGCGGCGGAGGGAGCAGCGGAGGGAGCAGCGAGGAAGAAGCGCCCCGAGAGCGGCGGCCGCGGGACGGCAGCCCCGGAGGGAGGAGGCCGGGCAGGGCCGGGGGAACCGGGACTGGCGGAGTCGGGGGAACCGGAGGAGGAGGAGGAGGAGGAGGTGGAGGAGGCGCGGCGAGGGGACAGAGCGTCGTTATCTGCGAGCCCGAGCACAGCAAGGAGCGCGTCGTGAGTGGGGAGGCGGGAGGGCAGCACCCCCCCCAACCCCCCCCCATTGCATCCCCCCAGGGCACCCCCCATTGCACCCCCCAGGGCACCCCCCCATCGCATCCCCAATGTGTACCCCTATTGCCCCCCATTGCACCCCCAATGCGTCCCCCCAATTGCACCCCCCCAATTGCACCCCCAATGTGTACCCCTATTGCACCCCCCTATTACAGCCCCCCATTGCACCCCCAGTGCGTCCCCCTATTGCACCCCCGTATTACAACCCCCCAGTGCACCCCCCAATATATCCCCCGTTTCACCCCCCCATTGCACTCCCCATTGCACCCCCGTATTTCATCCCTCTGCTGCACCCCACCCCATACCCCCCATTGCACCCCTTCATACACCCCCCTTTGCACCCCCCTTTGCATCCCAGTTCTCCTTTACACCCCCTTTTTGTGCTCCCGTCCTACCCTCTGAAGTATCCCCCCCCGCACCCCACGTTGCAGCCCTACTGCACCCCTGTTTTCCAGCCCTTCTTGCTTTGCAAGGGGAGGATAAAAAGTGGGGGTGCGCTCGGCCCCTGTCCCTTTTGGGGGGCACGGTGTGGTGGGCGTGGGGTGTGGTGACAAGGGGATACTGTAAAATACACCCCCTGTGTTCCCCCTGGACCCCGTGTCCCCAGTGCCCCCCATGTCCCCAGTGTACTCCATATCCCCCATGTCCCCAATGTGCCCTACATCCCCCATGTCCCCAAAGTCTCCCACATCCCCAGATGTCCCCCCATGTCCCCCAGGTCCCTGGTGCCCCCTGTATCCCCCATGGTCACAGTGTCCCCCAGGTCCTCTCTCTCCCCCTGTGACCCCTCTGCCTCATGTCCCCCATGTCCCTGATGCCCCCTGTGTCCCCCCGTGACCCCTGTACCTCTCCCACCCTCCACATCCCCATGTCCCCCATGTCCCCCACGCCCCCATGTCCCCACGTGTCCCAAATGTTCCCTCTGCCCCCATGTCCCCAACGCCCACAGTGTCCCACCACGTCCCAAATGTTCCCTGTACCCCCACATCCCTAATACCCCCCACATCCCCAATGTCCCCATGTCCCCCCATGTCCCAAATGTTCCTTCTGCCCCCCGCATCCCCTGTGCCCACCGCATCCCCCATGGCTCCTATGCCCCCACTGCCCCGTGTCCCCCACATCTCCTATGTCCCCCCCCCCGTGACCCCTCTGCCTCTCACACCCCCCACACCCCCCCGTGCCCCCCACTTTGCTGATGTCCCCCTCTCCCCCCAGAAACTCGAGGGCTCCAAGTGCCGGGGGCAGCTCCTCATTTTTGGGGCCACCAACTGGGACCTGATTGGCCGCAAGGAAGTGCCTAAGCAGCAAGGTGAGGGGCTGCAGCTTCAGGAGGGGGTCAGGGTGGGATTCCTGGGGGGAGGGGAGGATGTTCCAGCTTCTTTTTACACATTTTTATTAATTACTATTATTTTTAATCAACATTTGGGGATAGTTTTGGTTAAACCAGTGCCTGGGGTGCGCTGGGTCTCCTGAGAATCCAGGTGAAGGCACTGCTTGGGGTCTTAACTCCTTTCTATTGCAATTGGTTTCTCCACTGATTTTTATGCATTTATACTTAATTTGTTTAATTAATTAATACAGGGGAGATGAGGGGGGGCAAGCCAGTTGTATATGGGAATCTGGGCCAGAATTTGGGGGTCTCCTGCAGAGCAAAATAACTGCTGTGCCTCAGTGTTCATGGTTTTGGGGTGGTTTTTTTTCCCCCCAGCTTATTTTTAATGCAATTAGATTTAATTAATGTTTTAATTAACGAAGCTTTTGGAGGGTTCAGGGGCTTGGTGGTATTCCTTACTGGCCCCAGCAGAATGTGGCCACGCAGCTCGGGGTGCACCAGATCTCCCCCAAAGATTTTGACTTTGTGGGGTTGTGGTTCGGTCAGTTTCTCTGCTGAATTAAAGATGATTCAGATTTCTTCGTTGTTATCAGGCATATCGGTATTATTTCTGTGTGTAATGAATGAATGCAAGATTATGTCTTAAAAATTCGCTCATTTGGGCTGTGCCAGCAAAGCAAAAATAACTAAAAAATACTCAAATTTTCAAATTTCCTTATTTTAATGTGTTTCTGATTAATTTTTTAATTTATTCTCCCCCTTTTTTCTTTCTTTTTTTCTTTTTTTCTTTTTTTTTTCATTTTCCTTCATATTTTTCTTTGTATTTTCATCTTTTCTTTTTTTCCTTCCTCTTTTCCTTTTTTCTTGTTCTCCTTTTCTTTTCCTTTTCTCCTTTATTTTCTTCTTTTCCTTTTTCTATTTTCTTCTTCCTTTTTTCCTTCTCTTCCTTCCCCTCTCCCTCCTTCCCCTCATCACCTTCATCTTTCCCCTCTCCGTCCTTCCCCTCTCCGTCCTTCCCCTCTCCGTCCTTCCCCTCTCCGTCCTTCCCCTCTCCCTCCTTCCCCTCTCCCTCCTTCCCCTCTCCCTCCTTCCCCTCTCCCTCCTTCCCCTCTCCCTCCTTCCCCTCTCCCTCCTTCCCCTCATCACCTTCATCTCCTTCCCCTCTCCCTCCTTCCCCTCATCACCTTCATCTCCTTCCCCTCTCCCTCCTTCCCCTCATCACCTTCATCTTCTTTCCCCTCTCCCTCCTTCCCCTCATCACCTTCATCTTCTTTCTCCTTGGCCCTTCTCATTGTCTTCATCATCCTCATCCTCACCTTCACCATCTTTGCCTCCTCCTCCTCTTTCTTTTCCTTTCCTCTTCCTGTTTCCTCTCCCTTCCCTTTCCCTTTTCTCTCTTGCTCCCTCTCCTCTCTCCCCACCACAGTCGCCTATCGCAACCTGGGCCAGAACCTCTGGGGGCCGCACAGGTACGGGTGTCTCTCGGGCATTCAGGTGCGGAGCGTGGTGTCGGGACCCTGCGCCGCTCACAGCCTGCTCATCACCACCGAGGGCAAACTCTGGAGCTGGGGTGAGCTGGGGATGGGGTACAACACCCCCCACCCTCCCCAAAAAAAAAAACAACCCCAAAACAACACCCCAACCCCCACCTCCTGCATGGTGGGGTGATGCTGGGAGGCTTCATCCTCTTGTTTTGCTATAAAAAAGAGCGATTTTTGGGTAGGTCGCAATGAAAAAGGGCAGCTGGGACATGGGGACACCAAGAGGGTGGAAGCCCCGAAGCTCATCGAGGTGCTGGGGGGTGAAGCCATCGTCTTGGCAGCCTGCGGCCGCAACCACACACTGGCCCTTACAGGTACCACGGGGAGCCAGGGAAACGAAATCAGTATCAAAAGAAACCCCCAAGCTGGGGGGAAATTGTCTGAAATCAGCTGGTTTTGCCCCAAAACGCTGCGCTTTTGGGTTTGTTTGGGGGGTTTGGGTGGTTTTTTTCCCCCTCTCTTTCTGTGTCGCAGAGAGCGGTTCAGTGTTCGCTTTCGGGGAGAATAAGATGGGGCAGCTGGGGCTGGGGAACCAGACAGACGCCGTGCCCAGCCCTACACAGGTATTGCTGCTCCTTTCTGTGCTTCCCCTGGCTTTGGGGTGATAAACTCTGGATTTGGGGGGTGTGGGGGTGGTTCTCATGGGAAAAACACAAAAAATCCCTACCAGAGGTCAAACCCCATTAGGATCCCCGGGGATTTGGGGGATGCTGCTTCGTTTGCAGCTTGGGGGTGAAGAATAAAACAAGTAACCCCCCAGGTCTGAGGATTTTGGGGGTTTCCCCTGGGAAAATTCCATTTTTTGGGGTTGGTTTCCTTTGAACTTCTCTCCATTTGCTCCTCCTGCAGATCATGTACAACGGGCAGCCCATCACCAAACTGGCCTGTGGCGCTGAATTCAGCATGATCATGGATTGCAAAGGAAACCTCTACTCCTTTGGGTGCCCTGAGTACGGGCAGCTGGGTACGGGGCTATTTTGGGGCTAAAATGTGGGGTCAGCGGGGGTGAGGGGGAGAACACTGCCTCAGTTTCCCCACCTGGGAAAGCATTCAAAGCATCCCTCCCCTTTGCCTCCAGTAAAAACAGCAGGGTGGGAGCTGCAAATATAAAGGAGGTTTGCAAAAGGAGATGGGGGGTGAGGGTGGGGTGGGGGTTCCTGCAGCCAGCTTGGGAATAGCGGGGTGTTTTTGGGGGGTGTGGGCACCCCCATTCTTATCCTGGTGCCTGCCCACAGGGCACAACTCGGATGGGAAATTCATCGCCCGGGCGCAGCGGATAGAGTACGACTGCGAGCTGGTGCCGCGGCGCGTGGCCATCTTCATCGAGAAGACCAAAGATGGGCAGATCCTGCCCGTCCCCAACGTGGTGGTGCGGGACGTGGCGTGCGGGGCCAACCACACGGTACGGTGCAGGGGGGAGCCTGGCACTGCGGGGCAGAGAGGTGCGGCGTGGGTGCCGGGGTTGAGGTTTGCAGGGCGCCCAGAAGGGTCAGTAAGGAGGGTGAAGCTTGGCGGAGGATCGGCGTTCACGGCGTGCGTCAGGGATGGGGTGCAGCAGGTGGGTGGGAGTAAAGGTTTGCAGGGTGTGTTTGGGGGTAGAGATCCCAGAATCCCAGGGGTTGGAAGGGACCTCGAGAGATCATCAAGTCCAACCCCCTGCCAAAGCAGGGTCCCCAGGACAGGGCACACAGGTTGGTGTCCAGACAGGGGCTGGAATCTCTCCAGAGAAGGAGACTCCACACCCCCTGGGCAGCCTGGCCCAGGGCTCCCTCACCCTCACTGGGGAAAAGTTCTTCCCCATGTTGGTGTGGAACTCCCTGTGCTCCAACTTGCAGCCATTGCCCCTTGTCCTGTCCCCACAGACACTGAAAAGGGGCTGGCTAATTCCCCCTGCATCCCACGCTTAAGATAATTACAGACATTAATTAGGTCCCCCTTTAGTCTTCTCAAGACTGAACAGCCCCAGCTCACTCAGCCTCTCCTCATAGGGGAGATGCTCCAGGCCCTTCATCATCTTCATAGCCCTTCTCTGGACTGCAGCGTGCCTTTGAGGAGCGCGGTGCATGGCATGCTCACAAGGAGAAATGCTTGTGATGTGTATGAGAATTAAATACTGGAGGGGGGTTTAAAGGTGGAGGTTGGCAGCATGCAGGCAAGGATCAATGCTTGCAGCGTGCATAGAAGGATAAATATTTAGCAGTGTGCATTTAGCAGTGGAGATTTGCAGCCTGCATTTAAGGATAAGTATTTGCAGCATGCAGGCAAGGATAAGTATTAGCAGTGCCCGTGCAAGGATGAATATTAGCAGTGTGAGTGTGAGGATAAATAGCAGTGCATGTGCAAGGATAAATACTAGCAGCATGTGTGCAAGGATAAATAAGTGGTGTGCATGCAAGGGTAAGTATTAGTGGCACCAGTGCAAGGACAAATATCAGTGGTGCGAGTGCAAGGATGAATATTAGTTTGCAGGCAAGGATGAGTGCTTGCAGTGTGCATTTGAAGATGAGTGTTTGCAGTGTGTGTGCAAGGATAAATACTAGCAGGGCATGTGCAGGGCTGAATGTTAGAGGTGCATGTGCAAGGATAACTGTTAGCTGTGTGAGTGCAAGGATAACTACTAGCTGTGTGAGTGCAAGGATAACTGTTAGCTGTGTGAGTGCAAGGATAACTGTCAGCTGTGTGAGTGCAAGGATAACTGTCAGCTGTGTGAGTGCAAGGATAACTATGAGCAGCATGTACAGAAGGTGAAATATTTGCCAGGTGCATTGAGGGATAGATACTCAGGGTGTGTATTCAGGGGTGGAGATTGGCAGTGTGTGTGTCAGGATAGGTGCTCACAGGGTGCTTTGAGGCCAGAGCTGCAGCCTGTATGTAATACTCACACTGCGCCCTGCCATCGGCAGCGTTTATTGGGGCAGCAGCGGCTCTGCCGGCAATGAGCCGGTGGGGTCGCGGCTGCTGACGGAGCCGGGGGTGTTTCTCCATCCCCAGCTGGTCCTGGACTCGCAGAAGCGTGTCTTTTCCTGGGGGTTTGGGGGTTACGGGCGGCTGGGCCACGCCGAGCAGAAGGATGAGATGGTGCCTCGGCTCGTCAAGCTCTTCGACTTCCCGGGCCGTGGGGCAGCGCAGATCTACGCCGGTTACACGTGCTCCTTCGCTGTCAGCGAGACAGGTGGGGGTTTGGGGGGTTTTAAACCAAACCTGGTGTTGTTTGGGGTGGTTTTGGGGTGCTTGGTAGGTTGATTGGTGATGTTGGGCTTTGCAGGTGGCTTGTTTTTTTGGGGTGCCACCAACACTTCCCGGGAGTCCACCATGTACCCCAAAGCTGTGCAGGACCTCTGCGGCTGGAAAATCCGCAGCCTGGCCTGTGGGTAAGTTCTGGACTCCTCCCAAAACCCCCAATTTCTCAGTTTTCTGGGGGCGCAGCTGCCTGCAGGGTGTTAGGGGAGGTGGCACAGGGTCACCCTGACTTGTGTCCCACTGCAGGAAGAGCAGCATCATCGTGGCGGCGGATGAGAGTACCATCAGCTGGGGACCCTCGCCCACCTTTGGGGAACTGGTAAGAGGGATTCTACAGGGACCCTCCAACCCTTTAGCACCCCCAAAACACCCCCCGGTCGCTGGAAGGAGGGATCGGCTGGTTCCCACCCACTCTGTGTTGGTTTCACCCCTCATGGGATGTGTTTGGCAGGGCTACGGGGACCACAAGCCCAAATCCTCAACAGCAGCCCAAGAGGTGAAGACCCTGGATGGGATCTACACGGAGCAGGTCAGTGGGGAACCCCAATAGAAGATGTTAGAGGGAGGGTGCCTGGACTTACCCCTCCCCTCCCCTTTAGTTAAATACGGTGGCTGAGGCTGTACACAGCTCATCACACCCACGGGATGCCGGAAGGAGGGTGTGTTAGTCCCCTGCCTTTCGTTAAATATGGTGGCTGAGGCTTTACACAGCTCATCACACCCATGGGATGCTCAGCACTGAGGCTGTACACAGCTCATCACACCCATGGGATGCTCAGCACCGATGCTGGATTAAAGTGGGGAGGAGCACAAAGCGTGTGGCCCCCCTGTGCCTCAGTTTCCCCACTTGCAGGTGGCCATGGGCTACTCCCATTCACTGGTGATCGCCCGCGACGAGACCGACGCCGAAAAAGAGAAGCTCCGCAAGCTGCCCGAGTACAACCCCCGCACCATCTGAGGGGCTCCCCCCTTCTGCCGGGACCCGGGGTCCCCCTGAACCCCGCTTTTCCATGCCAGCCGCGGTTTTAACTACCTGTTCTCCCATTTCCAAAGCCTTGGGGGGCAGAGGGAGAGGGGAAACTATCCCCCCCAGCCCCATCCTCCCCCAGCTTTTCCAATTCCCGACCGTAGCAGGATCGTTTGGCACATCCAGGCTTAATTTTTTGGGGGGGGGTTTATTTGTTTTAATTATTTTATTTTAATTTCCCCACATCGCTTGCTTATTATTTCTTCTTTTCCCAGCCACAGGCTCGGGATGAAATCGGGGACCTAAAGAGCAGCTGCAAAACACCTCTTTTTTTTCCCAATATTCCATTTTTTTTGGTATTTTTCCCCAAAAATTCCTACTTTGGGTGCTATAATTTTGGGGTTTCCCCCCCACACCCCCCCTAAACATCCCTTTTTTCCCCCGCAGGGATTCAGGCTAAACCCATCAATCCTACATCCCCAAGGGCCATACCCATCCCCAGCATCATTTTTGGGGTTTCCCCCCTTTCCCCGCTATCGCAACCCTCGCCCACCCCAGGGGAGATCTCAGGTATGAAGAGGGGGAAGCCCAAAAGCATCGTGGAAGCTTTTTTTTCTTTCCTCTCTTGGAATTATTCTGAATTAAGTTTTAATTATTATTAATTATTTCTGCCTGGTATCCACCCCAAATCCCTCCTACGACGTTGTGCACTGTGCTGGAGAAACGAGGTGCCTTTTTTGAGGAGAGCCCGGCTCTGCCTCCACGCAACCCAAGGATGATTTGAGTTTTGTATTTTTTAGGGTTTATTTTGAATTATTAATAATGGGGTTTGTGGTTTGTTTTTCTTCTCTTGAAAGTCCTTTCCACTCTCCCCAACGGGTTCGTGCTGGGTGCTCGGGGGGTGGCGTTCGCCGCCGTTCGGGGAGTTTTGCAGTTAAAAAAGGGGGAGGGGGAGTTTTTTTGGGGGGTTGATTTATTGTGAGGGTTTGTTTGGGGTTGTTTTGTTTTGTTTTTTTAATTTGCTTTGGGGTTGGGGGTTATTTTGGGGGATTTATTTTTGTGTGTGTGGGGGGGGTGGTGTTAGGAATTCAATATCCAGGACAGGGAGAGCAGCTGGGTGGAAGAGTTAAATATTCCGCTTTTTTAGCAATATTGGGGTATTTTTGAGGGTTAGGGCAGGAGCGGATGCCACAGCCTCAAGAAAAATGGGGGGGATGATAGAGAAATCACCAAAAACTTACTTTTATCCCCCCCAAAAGCATCATTTTTAGTTCCCAACACATGAGGGATCCGGGAGCAATTTGTCCTTTAGCCAAGAGGGTCCTGGGTTAGTGCTGTGATTGTCTTCTCCGCGGGGAGGGGGGTAGGGAGGGGGGTGTTGGTTTTTTTATATATTTCTTGGAGTAAATGTTTAAATAAAACGATGTCATTGTGTACACCCCTCGCTCTGCTCACTTCATCCACACCGGGTCTGGTTTTTGTTTAATTAATTAATTAAAACTAATGTAACCAAGGAGGTAATTCTGCACCCGCGCATCCAGTGGTCCCCAAAACAAATCCACAGCCTTTAGAGGGCACCATCCTGCTGCCGCCAGCATCCTCCATCCCAAAATATTCCCTCCCTCCCTCTCCTTCCCGATATTCCAGCTCATATTTTGCAGGTGGGGTGCAAGGACAGGGTATGTGCACGGGGTTTGGGGCATGCCCACCCACACCTGGGCACGCACGGGGGTCTCGGCGCTTGCAGGGGTGTCTTTGCAGATGTGATTTGGGGTGCAGGGGTGGGGGTGCAGGTGCAGCAGCGTGGGTGCACGCTGGTTTTGCTGCACATGGGGTGGTTTTGCATTTCTTGGGCAAGGCTGACCTGCACACGTACAGGGCCTTCATGCTGGTGTGACATGGTGCAACCCACAGCTCCCCTCTGCCCCCCCATCCCTCTTAACCAGTTTAAGTTTAATTGCTGGGCTGGGAGCACCCCACCCAGCATGGAAAAAACATCTTTCCCCTCGGAAAAGCTTCCACCCTCACACCCAGCAAGAGGGAGGCCAGGAGGAAGCCGCAGCCTGGTTTTATTTCAAGCCCAGGATGAGGGCCAGCGCCACCAAAGGCACTTTAGGAACAGGGAGAGGAATTTTTTGGGGGGAGGAGGAAGAGGAGACGTGGGTGCCAAGGCCACTTCAGGGCACCATGTGCCACCATTTGAAGGCAAAGGGTTTCCGACGGACGTTGGTGCCGCAGTGAACCTCCCCAGAGAGGACGTGGTAGGAGAAATAGTCATCGATGAAGGTGCAGGTGAGTCCCAGGGGCTCCAGCAGCGCCCGCACCCGCTCCTCCAGGCAGCACTGCCCCCCACCAGTGGTCCGAAGGGCTTGGGAATGCCCAGGTGCCGGCCCAGCACCAGCATGTTCACCTGCAGCATGGGGATACTGGTGAGAATGCAAATCTCACCCCAAAATTCACCCCCCGGGGCTGGCAGAGGGAGGGGAGGATGAGGAGCGTTTACCATGTCGGGGAAGAAGGCTTCAGCTCCGTCGGCTACGTTGCCTCGGAAGAGCTGGGGGATGTCGAGGATGTCCAGTTCGGCCAGTCCCAGCGCCCGCTTCAGGATGTCCCTGTTCCAGCTGATGCAGCTCTGGTGGGACAGAGGGAGGGGACAAGGGTCAGCGGAGGGGACGGAGGGATGGATGGTGGGGTGGAGGGGGCGGGAGGGATGGAAGGACGGATGGATGGATGGGTGGAAGGGCAGAGGGAGGGATGGAGGACAAGCAGACACAAGGATGGGTGGATGGATGGACAGAGGGATAAGGGGATGGACAGAGGGATGGGTGGATGGACACACAGACAGAGGGACACAGAAATGGAGACACAAGTAGACAGAGGGATGGGTGGGGGGATGGACAGAGAGACGGAAGGGCTGGAGAGCAGCCCCCTGTTCCACTTCCACACCTGGGCATAATTATTGAATTTCCGGAGACCTTCGTTAGCCAGGATCTCATTTATCGTGGGTTTGGGCACCTTCTCCAGCCCTGCAAGGCAAATAACAGGGCAGGAATTCTTCCACCATCACATCTGGGATGAGACCCCCAGGTCTAAGCCAGAAGCTCCCACCTCCTCCACAATTCTGGGGTCAGCAGCAGTGAACTCCATCCCAACCCCAGAAACCCAAATCTATGCAACTTTTTAATTAGTTCTGCTGATTTCTGCCCCAGCCTCACTACTAGCAGCCCTTCCCAGCCATCAGCTGGGCTTTGGGGTGCCGTGCACCCACCTGGCCCGTTACATTTTGCAGAGAAAAGGGAAAAGCCACCCCTCGAGCCCCATTTTTCCATCCTCCCCACCTACCCTCAAACATCACCGCCTCGCCGAACCCCTCCTCTTGCTTCTCCTTGAGGAGCTGGTAGCAGGCATTGGGGCTGGCCAGGAGCAGCCGAAAACCCTGGGGAGGGAGAAAGTGATGATTTTTAGGGGGGTATAAAGGTTGCACCCCATTTTTTCCCCCCACCTTGTCCTAGGACTCCTTACCTTCCTATCAGGTGCAGGGACAAAGCTGAGGAATTCATCTACGTGACCGACATGGAGCCAGTCTGCAAACAGCTCCACAGGCGCCTGCACTTGTTGGGCAGCCAGAAAATCCTTGACAGCTTTTGCCATCCGCCGGCCACCAAACCTGGGGGGGAAAGGGGGCACAAAGAGAGGGAACTTCCATTTTGGGGTGCCCAAGGTGTTACTCTGCTTGAAACCAGCCCCAAATGGTGCATAAAAGTCCTTTTTTTTTTGGGTGATTCTTTTCCTTTTCTTTCTTCCACCCCCCTCCCCCCCCCAGCGCTTTGGTCCCTCCGTTCTGCATCTCACCTGGGGAAGCTGCAGCCGATCAGGATGCGGCCCAAGGGGTACTCCTTGCCCTGCACTGTCACAGGGGGGCTCACCTCCAAATTACCAAAGGAATCAAGGCTTGAAGCACCCTCTGGTGCTTGTCGGGTCACGTAACCAAAATCTGGACCCTGGATAGAAGGAAAAAAACACCCCAAAGGTGCTAATAATTAAAACAGAAATGCCATAAGCACCCAAAGTGCAAGGCTCCCACATCACCCCCCATGCTGGCTCTTCCCTTTCCAAAAGTGCAAGAAAAATAGATTTATTCTAATTTTTCTAATAGGTTTGCAAAGCTTTTGGAATTGGTGAGGAAGGAGGGAGGGGTCAGGTACCAGGATGCTCTTGACTGGGAAATCCTTCAGTCCCCGGTCGCGAGGTGAGTCGAAGACAACGGGGAAGGTCTTGTGGGGGGCTTGAACGTAGCCAAATTCAACCTCATCCTGGAGAAGCAATGGAGAAGATGGAGAGAGCCCCCCTGGAGCTCCTGCAGCAAGGATGGGGCTGGGGATCATCCTGCACAACACCCACCTGGATCCAGCGGTCCTGGCGGTTCTCCAGTGGTGGGCAGACAGTGAGCGGACATTTGGCTTTTTCAGCTACAGTGCTCACAGCCGCCACAAAATCCTCGTTGTTGTCCACACTGGGAAGAAAAATGGGATGTTGGGGGTGAGTGGAACTGAGCCAGCACCCAGCAGGATGTGGCTGCCCACCCAGCACCCACCTGCAGACGAAAACCTCCAGCGGTGCCGCAGTGTTGGGGGTCATGATCCACGGGGCCACACGAAAAACCACCGTGTCGGTGAAAATCGGCGTCTCCAGCAAACCCTGGCATGGTGGGAGGATGGCATTTGGGCTCCGCTGCCCCTCTGTTACTGCTCACCCTGATCCCCCACCTCTCCTGAGTCTGGTACCTTCTCAGGGCTCTCCAGCAGCGTGACATGGAAAGACACCAGCCCCGAAAAGCCGATGTCAGGGAAGGCGAGCCCCTCCACGTAGAAGATGCTCTCCTCCTGATGCCGGCTGGGTTTGATGGCGTAGGCAAGCTTTGAGCCCCCCAGGACATGCTTGTACTCCTCCAGTGCGACACTGTCTGCAGGCACACACACCATGCAACCCCACTAAACAGCCGGCCCCCCGGCCGATGCATTTCAGCATCACCCAGCACATCACATAAACCCCCCCCCAATCCTTTGGATGTAGGTGGACACACACTTGCTGCAAGCATTTTGCTTGAACCTTGATAATTTGGGGTGTCTGTGCCCCCCCACCCCAGGCCCTGGTGCTGGGCACTCACTGCCACCGTAGAAAACGCCAACTTTGTCGGCGTCACTGAAGTCCACGTGGAGGAGGAGGCGGTGGCCGGCAAAGATGGTGCGAGGACCTCGGGTCCGAAGCACCATCTGCGACATGTCCTTCAGGTCTGGGGGGAAAAGGGATGTCAGGAAAGGAAATTTTGGGGGAAAAAAATAAGAAAAATTGAGGTTTCCTTTATGGGATGTGCCAGTACCTGCATAGGAGAGCACAGCAGTGTCGAAGTTATCCAGTGTCTTGGCTTTGGGGTCATCGCGGTCGCAGTTTACCAGCAGAATGGCCCCGTGCCCGTCAGGACCCCACATCCATGTTGCCTGAAGGTGGAGAGGGGAGTAAATGGGGGCTGGGGGTGTCAGCCATCACCCACATCACCACCCCACGGTGCTCCCAGGGGGTAGGACTCTCTCTTTTTATACCTTATCCAACAGCGTCTTGTTCACCGCCCCGGTACGACTGGTGTCAGCATCTAGTGAGATCTCTGCGGGGAAAGGGATGCTGGTGTGGAGGGGGCTAAACATCCCCATCGGTGCCACGATTTGGGGGTCACCCCCTCCCCACTTACCCACACAGGTGAGGTACAGCATGGCTCTGCCCACGGGCACCCCGCCGGCCTCCCTGAAATAAGAAATCCTGACCTGCAACAAGGAACGGGTGCTCGCCACCGTGCAAAGAGGGGCCAGATCCTGCCGGCGTGCCAGCACCCACCTTCTCATCACCCACATCCTTGCTGAGAGCATCCATGGACAGCAACACCTCAGTGCCGGCAGACAGGGGCCAGCGGCTCACGCTGGAAGGCATCTTGATGCTCTGCGTCTCGTGAACCACGTAGAGCTTCACACCCGGCGTCCCCTGGACGTGGAAGGCGACGGCATCTTTGGGTGCAGATCTGGGGGAGGAAGAGAACAAAGCCTGGTGAGAGCCCAGGATTGGGGGGCACCACTGGGATAACAGAGTGTGAAACCATTCGCAGGCGACGCGGATCCCACCATGTGCAAGAGATCTTGTGATACACAATAAATCCTGCAATGTCTGGTTGCAGAGAGTTGTGCTAAACACAAATAGCCCTGCAAGAGGAACCTGCAGTTGGTCCTTTGATACCTAATGAGTCCTGCAAGAGGAACCTGCAGTTGGTCCTTCGATACCTAATGAGTCCTGCAAGAGGAACCTGCAGTTGGTCCTTTGATACCTAATGAGTCCTGCAAGAGGAACCTGCAGTTGGTCCTTTGATACCTAATGAGTCCTGCAAGAGGAACCTGCAGTTGGTCCTTCGATACCTAATGAGTCCTGCAAGAGGAACCTGCAGTTGGTCCTTTGATACCTAATGAGTCCTGCAAGAGGAACCTGCAGCTGGCCCTTGGATACGCAATAAATCCTGCAAAGCATGATTACCATAAATCCTGTAAAAGGCAATTGCAGCAAATCCGACTACAAGGAATCCTGCAGAAGGTGATTACTGCAAATCCTGCCAGAGGCAATAAATCCTGCAAAAAGCAACGGTGATGAATCCCCAAGATATGAAATGCAACAAAGCCTGCAACATACACTGGATTTCACAATATTCAAATTGTGATAAACCCCACAATAAGCACCAAATTCTGCAACGTTCTGTTGCAATGAGCCCCACAAAATGCAATAAACCCTCCAAAATGCAACTGTGACAAATCCTGCGACGTTCCCTCGTGGTGAAACCCCGGGTTTGTGTGGGAGAAGGATGGATTTTGGCACAGAGCCACCCAAATATTCACATCTTGTCCCACAGTAGCGCCGGAGGCGGTCCCTGACCAGTTGCATCCCCTTAAGAGCGAAGCAAACTGTGATGGTTGGGGAGGCTGCAGCTCGCAATGTTCCACCCCGCTGCAAATACCCCAGGCAATGGACCAAGGAGCACAATCCCGACCTGTGAGGAGGGAAATGTGGATCCATCCCTGGAGTGGAGGGGGAAAAATCCCACCCTGGGGCCAGCGGGAGAGGATACGACGCTGTCAGCAGCGATCATGCAGTGGGTTTGGATGCGTTAAGGATAATAAAACCCCAAGATGTTGCTTGAGATGGGCTTTAAAGAAGAAAAAAAAACAAATCAAATCCCAAGCAGCTGCTGAAGAAGCACTTGGACTTGGGCTGGGGCCAGGGAAGCAGCTGAAAGAGCTGGTACCGGGAGGTGACGCCCCGGCCAGCAGTGCCATGGCAGTTTCACTCTCCACGTTCCCCCAAAACAAGGAAATATTTCCATTTCTCAGCAAAACACAATAGTCCCTGGGCAGGATGCGACCCTCAGCCTGGAGTGTCACTTGAGGCTCCAAGGGGAGCTGCTGGCACCCAAAAATCTAGAAAAACAATCCCTCTTTGGGGGGTCACTGCCAGGCCGCTGCATCGCGACTAGGAGCGTCCCCTTCCTCCTGGGACATCCACCCTGAGCAGCAGCACTGTGTCGTCATCCCCCAAGCTTGGTTAATTGGATAAAAGCAAAAAAAAGAAGAAAAGATAAAGCATTTTTTAATTACTTTTTGCCCCCCAAAACCACAGCCACTTACCCACAGACATCCAGGGAGAGCTCGGTGCCCAGCACACAGACAGTGCTGGTGGGACGCTGGAGAGAGAGCTGGATGCGGCGCTGCTGGGCCATGCCGGCAGGCCCCGGGGCACCCTTGGGTGCTGAGATGGGTGGCACCAGGGGATTTATAAAGCCTGGCTGCTGGGAGGGGATTAACCAAAGCCTGGTTTAATCCCACCTCCGGGCTCTCAGCCTCCAGGCTGGGTGCACTCGGTGCCCAGCTGTGCTTCCTGGTCATGGAGCATGAATCAGTGACAAGAGGAAAAGCACCCAGGACACCCACAAGTTGAGGGGGGTGGGGGTGTTTTTCTTCTTCTCAGAAGCACTTTCTTTTTTTGCCCCTCCCTCTTAACAGAAAGAGACTCTGATGTGACCAGCCACCCTTAAACCTACGCCATAAAATATTCAGTGTGTCACCAGAGCCAAGCTGGGGACGTGCCAGCACCAGGCTCCAAGGGATTTTATTTCTCCTTCTAAAAAGGGTTTTTATTTGCCCAGCTGGAAAAGTTTCCTTGAGTCCTTTTCTTTTGGGGGGGGGAGAGAGGGTGTTGAAGGGACAAGCTGGGTGTTTACCCCATCCCCTGGGTGCTGCAGGGGTTGGGAGGGGTTGGTATGTCACCTGAGGTGGGGACAGCAGACCCCGCAGTGGCTTTAATCGTCTTTGTTTTAATTAAATCCCTGTCTGGGCGTGGGAGAGCCCTTTGCAGATGCAGCTGTCCCCCCACCAACTCCCCATGGGGTCATGTGCTACTGGAATTTAATATTGCTCAGTGAGGCTGGGGAAACTCAGCCAAGCCATAACTGTGGGGAAAGGAGGCATCTGGGGTTAGAAATCACCTTTTTGGTAAAAAAAAAAACCCCAAAAGGAATGCAAAGAAGGATGCAAGAGGCTTTTGGGGAGTATGTCCCTTGATTTTCCAGCACCACTTGTAAACACATCATCACAGCTATGTTTTTATACCTCAAAAAGTACAGCTTAAAAGGGAAATTGCCCCCAAAAAATGGGTTTAGCCCCATAATAGGGGCTGGTTCCACAGGGCTAAGCAGTGCCCCGGGCAGGGGATGGGTTTCTGTTCCTGGTGCTGGATCATCGTGCTGGGTGAGGGCAGTGCAGGCAGGAGAGACAGGCAGGGGTGCCGGGTCTGCACAGGGAAATGTCACGCTTTGTTTGCAATGAAAAGAGGGAGAAAAAGCAGGCGGGGCGGGTGGGAAGGGAAAAGGAAGTTTGTTGTCCTGGGGGAGGCGTAAAACGATTTGTAGGAGGGCAGGGCTCTGCCTCTGCAGGTGCTGGGGCAAAGGGCTGGTCTGCCCCAGGGAAGGTGGGTATTTTGGCCAATAAAGGGAATTTGGGGGGAGTTTCTAAGCTACAAATGTGGGATTAAGGGGCTGTAAGGCCCTTTAGCACCGGGATGGCATCCCAAAATCCCCAAAGCAGCCTCCTTGCCAGCTGACTTCAATGGACCACACTCCCAAGGACAGCGCTGGTGTTCCCGTAACAAACCAATTAAAAACCAGTATCTCAAACAATATTTTCAACGGACAGGAGAAGGGGAAGAGCTGCAGCTTCTGCGTTGATGCAGCTTTATTGGTAAAACCCTTTATTTTAAATGCATCTTCTGATGCACCAAATGCACCTTCATCCTCCGGCTGTGGGACCCAAGCCCATCTCTGGGCGCTTCAGGGCACCATGTGCCACCATTTGAAGGCAAAGGGTTTCCGACGGACGTTGGTGCCACAGTGGACATCACCAGAGAGGACGTGGTAGGAGAAATAGTCATCGATGAAGGTGCAGGTGAGTCCCAGGGGCTCCAGCAGCGCCCGCACCCGCTCCTCCAGGCAGCACTGCCCCCCCACCAGTGGTCCGAAGGGCTTGGGAATGCCCAGGTGCCGGCCCAGCACCAGCATGTTCACCTGCAGCCCGACCAAAAAAATTCACTAAGTGAGTGTTTTCCACCCAAAAATGGTGTTAGTATCAGATGTGGATGGAGAAAGATGGAGCAGAGGGGAGGAGGCGCTGTGGAGGCGCTCACCATATCAGGGAAGAGGGCATCTGCGCGGGAGCCTTTCAGGATGAAGAGCTGGGGGATGTCGATGATGTCCTGCTCACTCAGGCCCAGCTCCTGCTTCAGGAGGTCACGGTTCCAGTCAATGCAGCGCTGCAAAGAGAGGGGAGGACCTGGAATCGCCACCCTTTGCATCCTGCCTGGACCTCATCTGCACCCCACCCCATCCCTGTGAGCGACCTCCCAAATCCACCCCCAAACCTGAGCAACCAAAAGGATCTGGCACCTCTGCAGTCATCTCCCAGTGGGACAGTGGGCCAGGGTGGCCCAGCGCTCGAGTGTGCCCAGCTCCTTCATGGCTGCTCTTCCTGGTCACTGCTGTCACACCACACGTTCCAACTCATGCCACAGCTTCTTGCTCTTCCCCAGGATCTTTAAAAAATGCTCCCTGCACCCAGAGACCACCCAGCAGTGATGTCCAAGTGAGAAGAGTGAACCCTCAGATGCAGGGACCCACCTGCACGTGCCGGTTGTCACTCCTTAGTGCCTCATCTGACAGGATCTCGTCAATGCTTTTCCTCTCTGTGCCCTTCATCCCTACACAGGGATCAGAGCAGAGCAGTGAGGGACACCAGTGAGGGATACCAGTGGTTCCCAGCACGCCACAAAGATGCCCTCACCCACTTCCTTACCGACAAGCTGCGTGGCTTCACCGTGGCCCTGACTCTGCTTCTCCTTGAAGAGTTTGTAGCAGGCGTTGGGACTGGCCAAGAGGAGACGGAAACCCTGTGGGAGAAAGCCATAGGGCTTGTGATATTTTATCCCACCGTCCTGCCAAGAGACACCATGCTGACTCCAAACCCAGCCCCAGGTGGTACAGGGGGTATGAGATGCCACCCTGAGACTCCCTGTTTCCTAGGAAGCCACCACAAGATAAGGTGCATCACCCAGCCCCTGTAGAGAGGACGAGCAAATGGAAAAAGGGGGTTTTTGGGGTTATTTTCCCACATTTGCAGAAAACACCCTGTGCAGGACCTGTGGTGGCTCCAGGGACAGGTACCTTCCTATCATAAGCGGGGACGAAGGCGAGGAATTCATCCACATGGCCCACATTCAGCCACTCCGAGTAGACCTCCACCGGCGCCTGCACTTTCTGGGCATAAAGAAAATCCCTGACCACCTTGGACATCCGCCGGCCAGAGGCCCTGGGGAGCAGAGGGAAGAGGAGAAAGAAGGTGGCCATCACATCTCTCTGCAAGGTTTACCCCCACCTATGCATTAATATATCTGTATGATGTATGTTTATATATCTATAGACATCACATTCCCCACACTGCTTGGGCACCCACTGGATTTCATTTCCCGCCATCCCCGCGAATCTTTAATCGCTCTTTCGCATGAGGGCAAAGTTTTCTTAGACAGCAGCAGGCTGGGAAAACATTAATTAAACTTCTTGTAATAAGAGATAATTATGGTCCCAGAGAGTCTGGGAAAATGCCATTTCCCCGCTGCTGTAACCGAAGCAAACTCCCTGGCTCACAGCAGGGCTGGGGTCGGAGCATCCTGGGTGTTATCCTGGATCAAACCCCATCTGGATTCGTTCCAGTAGTTATTTTTTTCTAAGGAGGAAAAAACCTCTCCTTTGTGGAGGATTTTGCAGGGCGCTGTTGTTCCCACGGAGCTGCCTAGCACTGCCTGCCCAGAGCAAAACAATTTCCAGTTATTCAGGACTGTGCCCCTTTCCTGGATTCTCCTGTTTTTCCTTTTAATAGGGGACCAAAAAAATATCCTGGATACTTTTGGCTTTGTAGGTTCAGAGCAAAAAGCAGCAGAGGTTTGGGAGGAAGTAAAAGTCAGAGTAGTGGCAGGATTTTGTAAGGGATGAAGGAATAGTGATGCACATTAAATCTGGGGTTTGATGGGAGTTGGTCCCCAGAATTCCCATTTTGATGGAAACAGGCCCCAGATTTCTGCTCTGAAGGATGCAATGCTTTCTCAAGCAAGGGCTTTGGGTGCTTCCACTGCTTCCCAGAGAGAGGACTTGAGCTCCCTCCATCTCACCAAGGCAGTGGGCTGCCGATCAGGATCCGGCCCAGGGGATACTCCTTCCCTCGCACCGTCACCGGTGGGCTGACATCCAGGTTGCCAAAGGAATCAAGACTGGAGACATCTTTCCCGGGGGGTTCACGGGTCACATAGCCAAAATCAGGGCCCTGAGGAAGTGGAGAGTGGTGATGGGGACCCCTGGGGGTGGGATTTGGTGGGGAAGAAGGAGGATCGGCCACATGACATACCAGGATCTTTTTAAAGGCAAAATCCTTCAAGCCTCTGTTCCTGGGAGAGTCGAAGACAACGGGGAACGTCTTGTGTGGTGCTTCCACGTAGCCAAACTCCAGCTCATCCTGTTGTAGGAAGAAGAGGAAGAGGAGGAAGAAGAGGAATGCTCCTGGCAGGGTGATAGCTACCTCGGTGAGGCATGTGGTAAGGGTGGAGCAGGAAATGGGGCAAACCTGGCAAAGCCTAGCTGATGCCCTTAACCACAAGGGAGGCAGCTGTCTCACTCTGCCAGGGGATGACACCCCACCTGGCACTGCCGCACCTGTCACAGGTCACCCCCAGGGATGCAACGTGTGACCACAACAGTCAGGGGAGTGGAGCAGGGAGGGCAGAGGCTTGGGCGTGCTGTGGGGAGTACATGGCGCACCCAGCCAGCACAGACTGGGTCCTGGCACTGCACTGTGGGGTCCCTCTTGCAGCAGAGACCCCCTAGCAATGCCCCACAGGGTCCCTTTGGCAATGAGGTACCTCTTGTAGCACCCTACAAGGTCCCGCTTGCAATGGGACCCCTCTTGCAATGTCCTACAGGGTCCCTCTTGCAGTGGAGACCCTCTTGCAAAGCCCCACAGGGTCCTTTTTGCAACGAGGTCCCTCTTATAATGGGGCCTTCTCTTGTCATATCCCATGGAGTCTCTCACAATGACCCGTTGGGTCCCTGAACAAGATCCCTGTGTGCTGGTTGCCACCAGCAACAGCATTTCCCTGCACTTTAGTCCATGGTTGCCTGATTCACCTCCTTTGAACCTTCCCTGAGCACTGCAGCTGATCACTCCCAAGGGTGCCAACAAGAGGGGGCACCTTACGTGCCCAAGGAGAGCTGTGTATAACAAGTATCAATTGATGACCTGGATCCAGCGGTCACTGCGGGTTTCCATCTCTGAGCAGATGGTCAGCTTGCAGTTGGCTTTCTTCAGCAGGACCCGCAGCCCTTCCAGAAAGATTTCGTTGGAGTCTGAGCCCCGCTGGATGCTGGAAGGAGAGAAAGGAGCAAATGCTGAGAGGAGGGGGAGAAGCCCCCCAACCCCAACTGTGCAGCCCATTCCTCATGCCTAAATACGCTGGGTGTAGGGTAGACCCCAGAGAGGGTCCTTCAGCCTTTCTCCTGGGGGTTGCAATGAGTGTAGCAGTGCCAGCAAGCTCCTTACCCAGACAACTGGGTATTAGCTTTATGTACGCTATACCTTACCTGGAATAATGTACATAAAGCCTGGCTCACCCTATGGCTGCTGTGTAGCAAGGGAGGGTCAAAAGCTCCTCCTTGGAGAGTCCCCCAAGACAGAAAAGCAATAAATTGACATCCTCCTACCTGCAGACATAAACCTCCATAGGCTGCTGGGTGTTGGGTGTCATTATCCAGGGTGCCACACGGAAAACCACCGTATCCGTGAAAATTGGGGTGCCTGGTGAATTCTGTGACAGGCAAAAACATCAGGGAGCAGTGATTGAAAACCCTGCTGTTGGGGGATTTTGCAGGGGTAGGGGGAAAACCTCACATACCTTATGGGCTACCTCCAGCAAGCTGGCGCTGAAGGAAACCAACCCAGAGAAGCCCACATCAGGGAAAGCCAACCCCTCAACGTAGAAGGTGTTTTCTCCGCTGCCAACATGGTCCAGCACGTAGGAAAGCTTGTCCGACCCCAACACGGGTTTGTAGCGGGGGTACGAGTCACTCCCTGGAGAAACACCAAAATGCCCAACCCAAGACAGGGTGACCAACCTGTCCACCAAGCTGGAAGGAGGCACCAGCAAGGTGGTGGCTGATGCCAGCATGGTTTGCAGAGGAGCGGGTGTGCCTCCTCTTCTCTGGGGAACACACTTGATCTTCCTCATACAAAGAGGACTCTATACCCTCAGGTCCAACCCTTTCAAGGTGCATGGTTCGAGTTAAGCATCTAATAATACACTTGGGTTCCCTGTCCTGATTTTCAGCTGCTGGGGATCCAGCTGCCAGGGTATTCAAAGGCAAAATGTGCTGCCCAACAAGATGGGCCACTTTGACAGCTGGGTCATTGCCTGTGCTGAAAAGGTGCCAGGAGCCACGTGGGGCTTATCTGCCCCATGGGAATGTCAAAATTTCAGCAACTCCAATGAGAAAAACCTTTTTTTTTTAATCCCTTTTCCCCCCCCACATAACTCCATCTTCTAAAATAGCAGAGGAGCTTTGGGGATAAATGAGTGTTTCCAGCAACTGCAGGTGCCCAGCTGTCAACCATGGTGAACATAAAAATTAGGGTTCATCCACTTCAGGGTCACACACAAATCTCTGGGAAGGAGGGAAGAAATACTCACGGAGAGCATGGAAAACCCGCACTTTATCCGCATCTGACTCGGGGACATGCAGGACCACCTGGTACTCAGCAAAGATAGCGCTGGGACCTTGAGTCCGCAGCAGCATGACAGACATGTCCTGAAGGTCTACAGGGGGGAGCAGATGGAGAGAAGGGATGCGGAGGGAGACTTGCAAGTGGGAAGGATCCTGGTGAGATCTTGTGTGTCCTCTCATGCAGCAGATAGCGCCTTACCTGCAGTGGTCCGTATGTCTACCTGACCGCTGTCTGTCCCTCCGGTACCGGGGCTGTCCCGGTCACAGTTGACCAGCAGTATGGCGCCTTGTCCGTCTGGACCCCACGTCCACTTGTCCTAGAGGAGAAACACCCAAAGGGGATGGGAACAAGATTTTCCCCATCCCAGCTTCATCCTGGACTCACAAAAATCCCACCGCTATGGCCACACTTGGAGGACAACCCACAACATGCAGTCAAGCCTGGTAGAGAGCCAGCAGCGATGCTTTCAAGCCACTGAATTTCCTAGCCTCAGCTTCTAGCATGGCCAGCAAAGTCTATTTCAAGCAGATCTTATCTTCTAACAAGCCAGAAAGTATCTGCCAGGCCTCATCTGGACAACACTACGCTGTTTCTAGAAACACATCTCATCTCGGTGCACAATTAACTGCAGCCCAATCAGCAGTGTAAATTACCTGGGAGTAAGTGCTTGGGCACATGCAGATTTGTTGCCAAAGGGGTAAATCTCTTGCTATTTGCAAACCTCGCAGCTGACTCATTTAGCGGCATGTTTTAAGCCCAAAAAGGCAAAAAGGAAATAAATTAAAATAAAGCAGAGTATTTTCTCCTACATAATCCCTGGGGCTGGACTAGAGATGCAGGAGACTTTGGCAGGGAATAAGAAAATCAAGTCTTTTCCTCCTCAATTAGTAGGTTGGGAATTTGCTGTGTTATTTTCTCTAATTCAGGCACCAGTGACACCACCCAAGTCCCTTTCCCTCCTGGAGATTTTCTGGGAAGAGATTGCAAATGGCTGCACCTTGTGTTGGCCCTCTGTATGCTGCCTGGAGCAAAAGCTTCTCATTACCTTTTCCTTCCCTTTGCTCTTCACTCTGCCATTACGGCTCAAGTCCACGTCCAGGGATACATCTGAAACATCAAGAGAGAAAAGGATGCCACGTGGCAGGGGAACAAGCTCTCAGTGGCATTTTGGGCTTGCCCTTAGCATGAGTCACCCAAGACTGACCCCACCTTCATGTCCCAAAGTTGCTCCAGACCCAGTGTCTCCAAGAGAATGCTGATAGAAAAGCCAACCCATGGCTTTTCATGTCTTTCCCCTTTGGTCTCCTGCTGTCTCCTCTTATCTTGGTTCCCCAGCAGAGACCTACCCATCTCACAGAAAATCTTGTGCTTTCACCAGTTTTTCAGCAGCTTTTGTGAAGCCAGAACACAGTGAAGGCACGAAAGTCTTTTCACCATGGGTGAGTAAATAAACACTAGTGTTAATGCAACATTTCAAGAGGACTTTAAAGAGCTCTTCTTGGCCCTAATCTCTGCCTCTGCTGCAGTAAAGCAGAGGTTTACCAACAACCTCATCTAAACCTTACTTAAATCTGTATTAAGCCTATCTTAACACAAATACTCTTCCAAATTGGATAGAAAATGTGAGGAAAACACAAGCACTGAAGCAAAGATTGTCTTTCTCCTTGATGTAGAGGATGTGGAGATGCTGGAAATGAAAGCCTAAATCTAAGCAATCAAAGAGCATCTGTAAAGTGAAAGCTCTGCAGACAGCGGTTGCCCCAGATGACTCCAGTGGAACCCCTCAGTCATGGGACATGGGCAACCATCAGCCTCTTCAGGTGTAAATTTGGGAGGCATATGCATGACTAAAGGACACAGGTCTGACTGTCACGTGAACACTTTAGAAAAATCCCAAATTTAGGATAATTAATCCATCCAAGTGGAAGGCTCTGCATCCAGACTGGTTGTCTAGACTCACTTTGTAGTCAGCAGAGGAAAATAGGCATTTCAAGGGAATGATTCATCTCATCCTAAACTTTTAAAATAGGTCAGACAACTACACTTTGGTGCCTCTTCCACCCCCTAGCTGCAGTGGAGGTTGAGGAAGGGGACACCAGCCAAACTTGGGTGAGATGGTCTCCTTTGGATCCTCTTCTGCCAACGCAACGATCTTGGCAAGCAGAGGAGGATGCTTGGTGTATGCGTTGGGTGGGGACACAGCCCAGCCTGTGTCTTTTTTGCACCATATAAGGCAGCATAATAACATTTTAATTATTTCCCTTTTGCTTGTCAGCATCAGTCAACACCCAAACCTCCATCGTACGTCACAGATGGGCAGCCCGCGCCCCCCACTTAACTCCTGTCCCATGACCCCAATGAGATCTTGGCATCCCAAAGGGGTGGCTGGGTTGGAACAAGCATTCTTGTAATACCTACCCACACAGGTGAGATACAACCAAGCCACCGAAAGCTCATCGCCTTCCCGTCCATAGTACGAAATCTTAACCTGCAAAGACATCACCAGACCATGACCCACGTCCCGTGTCCCAAACATGCTGAGTAGGTCTCCCTACTCATTGGGTTGGCCAACCAATGCTATGCACCTAGATCTTGGAGGGTTCATCCAAGCCCATCCTCTGTTAAACATAGTTCAGCCAAACAATTTCTGACTGCTTCAGCAAAAGATAAAAGCCAGGAATGGAAAGAGCCAGGGTTGGAGTGTTTTGGCTGCCTGGTATGGAGTTTCCAACACTACTTTTTTTCAACCACTGCTATCTTGTCTTTGGGACAACAAAATGTCACCTCCTCCTTCTTAGTTCCATTTTTTGTATGCAATAAGTCTATTTAGACTTAGAAATGCTCAAGCCTACCCTTAATCCTCCCTTTTTTCCTAAGAAGTTGGACTTATTACCCCAGTTTTAGTGCACGAAAAGCAACTAACCTTATTGTCATTGACAGTCCTGCTGGTGACATCAATGGTCACTACAACCTCTATATCAGGATCCAGGGGCCATCTGGAGTTAATCATGGGTTTTGTCATGGGGTTGTGGATGATGTGTACCGTAACCGTGGAGGTGGCATGGACATCAAATGACGTGGCACCTTTGGGGGTAGATCTGAAAGAGAGCAACATTGAGTTATAGACCAAGTTGTCCCTCCTGTTTTCCTCTGTGAAGCCAAATACTTGAACCTGGAATTAAAATCCAGCCTTAACTGGGTGGAAAGGTCTCAGAAACCATCTTCAGGTGATGAAATGCATCATCTGAATTTTATACGTATTATCTCTGTGGTGGTGTTGAGCAAGCAGAGCTCCCACTGGAGCTTTGGCACGTCCGTCCGTGGTTAAGCCTAGATTACAAATTGCTGGAGTTTGGGCATCCAACTCCCCTCCACAACAGCAAGAAAACCCCCAAAAATTCAGCATCTTATGACAAACCCCCAACAAAGAGTCAGGACAATTTTGATGTCAACCACCTGGTAAGATGGTTATTGTGGGACCATACCCTGACCTGAGTGATGCTCAAACTGAAGCAGAGCCTGAATCCAAGCACGGAGAACCTGCACCCCACCTGCATGACATCCCTTGCCTTTGAAGTTCTTCCTACCTGCTCATTACAGCCCAGCACCTCCATCCCAGAAGCACGAGTGCTCCAACCTGTCTGCTGTTGGGAGCCAGCCTCCCCAGCCACGCACAAAAAGGGACAGGGTGGTAAATTTTAACAGCAAGAAGAACAAAAACAATACAGAAGAGATTTATTCCCAGTGTTGCTCTTGGCATAGCATCACTGGTGCTTGCAGTGGCTTGCAGGGGGAGATTAAAGTGTCATCTTGCTTGCCACCCCTCGTATTTAACATCATGCAGTGTTGTAAATCCACCTGCACGCTGTTGCACGCCATGGCTTCTCAATTTCGGGTTTATTTGCCTTGATTTTACAGCCCTCACACCTCAGCATCTCCACCAGATTCCCAGCATCCTCCATTTTCTGTCCCAAAACAGTCAAAGCTCAAAGCATCCATCACCGAGTTACCCCCAGCCAGCTGACTCTGGAAACAAAGTTAGCCCCCACCCCCTTTTTTTTTTTCCTTTCAGTTGAAAGAACATTTGACATCTGCTTTTTTGGACCAAAGCTCAAATTTGCTACAGAGGAGCCAAACTGGTCCATTTTGGGGCTCAGGCTCCATGTTTAAATGGAACTGAACTTGCTTTGAGTCCAAAACCAGGCAAAAATGATTTGCAAGTAAGAGGTTTTATATATTCCCATCTGGTGGGGAGGAAAAAATAATGCTTTTTTAGGGAAACTAAAGCTCAACCCAAAGCTCTTTGAGGGGGACGAAGGCATGGCCTGGCCTGGCTCCAACACACAACCCCAGTAATTGCCCCGGATGCGATGCTGACTGGCTTGTCCTGTAGTCTCTATCATTATAAAGGTAATTTATTAAATAATGACAATGTAACAGCAGGGTAAATACAGCCTCGTATCTGGCCAATAAAGCAACCCCCATATTTAATGCCAGAAAAATCTCTTTTTGTGAAATCCCCCGTGCAAATCCTGCTGGTGGATTTTTTCTGCCTGAGCCACACGTTTTATTCTTTTCCCCATTTTAGCTCTGGCCAAGTTGTTCATCTTGAATTGCTCTTGCTTAATGTTTTCACAGCCAGAAATAGATCCCGCTCAGCCAGGGTGTGCATGGGCTTTGCCTGCGAATTGTCATGGCTCGGCTACGCTTTGACACCTTGGGTTTGCCAGAGCCAACGTCCCTCCTTTGGGTGCAGCTCCCCATGGGACATTGTCCCCTAAAACAGACCTGGAGGGACATGTCATCCATATGCTGAACAAAGTTGCCAAATCATATGGCTCAAAAGGAACTCTAGATTCCCCGCCTCCCCCAGCACCCATTTCTCCTCCAAATGAAGAGCAAAACCACCTTTGGCTCCCCCAAAACCCATAAAAACCCTATGGAAAACAATGGCTATACTCCAATCCCAAGCCTTACCGGCGTGTATCGAGGAAGACCTCAGTACCCAACACGCAGACGCCGTAGGTGGCGTGGCTGGTGGACATCTGAACAACGTGACGTTGGGGCATGATGTGCCGGGGACGGCAGCTGCATGTGAAGGAAGCTGCTGCTTGGCTTTGTAGGTAAACCAGCAGGACTGGATTAAAAGGCAGGGGAATTTAACTCCTCCTTCCCTCGATGACGGGGTTTAGCCAGGGGACCCTACCGTCTCCACCTCCACCACCCAGCAAGCTGCCGCCCCACTTGGGGAGATGGAGGCGATAAGGCAGCCCCTGGGGAGAACGGGCGTCTCCGGGGAGGGGACATGAGGCAAAGGGGCAGGACAGGGTGGGTGACCCCCAGCCCTGCCCCAAGATGCTCAGCAGCAAGCTCTTTCGGGGCTTATTCTCACCTTTTTATTCCCCTATAGCTCCATGTAAGGACTCCAAAGCTTAATGCATTAAACATTTCAATTCCTCCTGTTGTACAACGTGGTTGTTTAGGGTTATTACAAGAAACAGCACCATTAAAAGATAATAATTTTCTTTAAAACAACCTAAATTTTCCATTTAGCCTCTCCTCAGGTGACTCATGGCCTCAGCTACCCCATTAGGGCAACGTCCAGAATAAAACCTAACAAAAGGAAATGTTTGTTCAGGTCGGTCCTTCCCATCGTAACAACTCCCAAGGAACATGATGGGCAGAAATGGGTGCAGGGAGAACTGGTTATTTGGTAGGCAGAGAAGGGGAAAAACAAACAACCAACAACAAAACAAGAGAGAAATTATAAGTTCTCAGTGTTTTCCTTTAGGCTTAGTGTTTCAGGGGATTTGGGGTTTATTGGGCATGCAGCAAAGCTCCCACGGGAAACATCCCCATCGCTGGAAGATGTCACCTACCCGAGACAGCCATCTCTCTCCTGGCTGTCCCAGAAGGCTTTGCCTACCTGCAAAGAGGGAAATTGAGTGAGATTAATCTTGCTGAAGCCAAGGAGGAGGATTCCACGATGCTCAGGAATGGAGAAAGCAGCTAGGAGGAAGGAAAAAGGCAGCTTGGGCACAGAGAGTGTGTCCACAGCCCTATTGCTGCAAGGTTCATCCTCATAGCACGGAGGAATGGGGCAACACAGTCCCCATTTTTGTAGTGAACACTCAGAAGGGGGCTGGAGCCTAGAGAAACCAGGTTTAGTGAGCAGCAGGACCCCTTGCAAACCAAAAAGGTCGAAGCAGGCTCCGTAGAGCTAGAAGGACCAGTCCTCACCACTGCACCGAGCCACACGTCCTCAGCCAGAGGAGAAACGACCTGCACGCACCTTCCCCTGCAAGATCAAACCAGCTGCTTTAAACATCTCCCAGCCAGTCTACATTAAAGGGCTCCTTCCGACTTTAATTGCAGCAGAAAAAAACCCAAACAAAGCAGCACCGTGTCTCGTAGTGGAACGCAGCTTTAATAAGATCGTGGGAGCCTGCCGGGGTGGCCAGGATGCTCAGCTGGGGAACGCTAGCGGCATTTCCAGGCTCTCCAGGACCTCGCCTTGCTTGAGATTTTAGATAAAACCCCGTTTCCCAAAACCCAGCGTAAGCCAAACTCCTGATATTCATAGAGTTGTGTTCCCAGGGGAACACAAGACTTCATGCACCCCTAAAACTCTTTGAGCCTGGGCACACTAGAGCCTGCACAGCGGGTGAGGAGCTCGCTGCATCCTCCAAGGAGACTCTGGCCTTGGCAGCATCTCTTCTGAGGAGACCTGCAAGATGGATTTCCCACTCAGGGCTGCTGGTCGCACTGGTTTGGACTGGGCACAGTGCTGAGCTTGCCGTCTGCTGTGATTTTAGCATCGTATCCTGCTCAGCTGGTTTGAGCCCTGTGCTGGACAGGGAACACACCTTAATCCCCACAGGGTCAGGTTGGTACGGCCTATAATCTGGAAGGAGGTGGAGGATGGTGGTTTCAGGCTCCCAGCAAGCGTGGAGGCTTCAGCAGATGATTTGAGAGCATGTGCTTCTCCAAACAAACCTGGAATCACCCCTATGCAGAAAGGATGGGGAGACAATGCCGAAACCTCATCTTCAGTTTGGGTTTGGGGTTGTTTTTTCTTTCCCCAGCAAGTTTAGTCACAGCATTTTGAGCCGCCACGGTCACTGTGGATGCTCACTCAAGCCCAAAACACCTCGCCTTCGTTGGGTGGTACCTACACTCGCCTCTTCTTCCTACTCCACCTGCTATTAGCTCTGACATGCCTGTGCACAGGGAGAATGATGATTTTAAGTCATCTGGCCCATTCAGAGCTGAGTGTTTCTTCCTAATAACAACTTGTCCTGAGAAGTTGCTATTAAGATCCCTGGTACACGACGGACGGGATCCTGCCTCTCCATCAGACTGAGTGAGCCTGGTAAGCCCTGTTTTTTGGGGTTGACTTCATCTTTTTCTCAATTTCAGCATATTTCTAGCCAAGATGGAGCAAGACCCGACCCCCCAATGCTCCCTCAGGAACCCCACTAATAGCCCAGACCCCCTCAGGGTGTTTCTTCTCACCCATCCTGCACCTCCACTCTGTCAAGGAAAGTTTGATAATCTCCCTAAGCTGATAATTACACCTTATTTATTACTCTGCATGTGTAATTGCAGGCAGGAACTTTTAAGAGCCATGTCAGCCTAATTACTTGCAAGAGGGCAAGGCATCAAGCCAGTTATCAAGTCCCGCTTGGGTTTGTGCGAGGGTTTATTTTCTTTAGGTGAGGAGCTGTAACAGCACAGCAGGAGCATCCAAGGCACCAAGTCCTTTCTGGGGTCCCACCTTCCCCATCCCGCTTGGAAGCCAGAGAGGAAGGGTAGGAGGTTGGTTTGGACCAGGAAAAAATGCTTGTAAAGCCAGTAAAACTCAAGAGAGGTTGGTTCCCCATCCTAGTGAGACGTCTTAGCTTTGCAACCACTTTTTTCTGTGTGAGAAAGCACCAAATAATCTTCCCCCATGCTTTTCTCTCCCCAAAAATCAGAGTGTCTGCCTGCTGGGAGACTTCAGACTTGGCAATCCAAAAGCAAAGCACCCCATAAAACTACTTTTTTCTTCCCAGGGCTGGAGCTGTGCACATACCCCTGCCCACGCTCTCCCCCAGCTTTGCATTGAATTTGCTGCCCTATAAATATCTCCCTTGCTGGGGCGTGCTGGATGCTGCCTCCATAGAGAGCAACAAAGCCAGGGGTGGGCTAAGCTTCACCCAAACTCCTTCATCCTCGCCTCCTCGAAGCTACGTGCTGCTTCCAAAATAAAGGCAGCGCGGGCAGGAATGGGCAGTGCCTCGTGGCTTGTTTGGGATGGGCACCTGTTTGCACCTCCTAAATGTGAAAGGTCAGCTTGAAAGGATGCCACGGGGGGAGAGGGGGAACATTTCCCTCCTACTCTTCGCAATAAGGCACGTGCCTGCAGGAAGGGAGCTGCAAAACAACCCCAAAATCCCTCAACTGGGCTCCCCATAGAGCTTAAAACCCCCTTGCACTCACCGGTTTCATCCTCCCCAGGGTGGAGATGCTGGGTGATGTGCACGTGAACACCCTCAGAAATCCACTGCTGGGGGTTTTCACAAGCTCCTGCGCTGGGATTTGTTCCCAGGTCCTTGAAATCAGGGCAGGCAGAGATCCACTGGTGATGCGGAAGTTTATGCAGAGCAGCTCCTAATCTGGCAGATCTGATTTTTAAAAAAAAAAAAAGGAGAACTCCTCTGACCTGATTGACTATAGCCACGAAACCACGAGCCTCCAGACATCTACATATATATACACACACACAGGGCCTGTGATGGTTTACCATGTCTGATCTCCCAGCTGATAGCACAGAGCAGAGCCTGCATCACATTTAGCACTTTTGCCTCCTGAAAAGCCCCGTTCTTGAAGCATATACTGAGGTTTCTGCAGCTGCTTGTGGTGGGAGTCACCCAGGTTTTTGCTGGGATGGGGACTCACACTTGTCCTCAGCACTGGGCATACACTTGGCCTCAGCCACCTCTCTACAGCATGATAGTCCCTCTCCTTCCTCCCCTAATGAGGCACTGCAATGGGTGGATGCTTCACCAAGGCCTCTGCAAGGATTTAGTATTTTCCCCACTGTTAACATAGCTGCAGCTGCTCCACCAAGACCTCCAGAGGCTTGGAAAAGCTCCAAGGAGCTTCAGAAGACCCTCAAAGGTTGCAAAGAACACAGAACTCTTACAAAGATTTGGCTTGCAAAGAACCCAAGAAGCTTTGAGAGACCCCAGAAGGCTTGCAAAGGCCAAACCTGATATCCAAAACACACAGGAATCCTTCAAAGACAGGGGTCTCTGCAAAAATGGGCTCTGGGGAAGCCAGGGCCACACAAAAAAAAAAAACCCAGGGCCACCTAAAATTGCCCAGAGGCACCAAGGTTCCAATCCCACATTTGCTCATGGGTAACACTTGAAGGGCCCACAGGTTTCCTTCTGCCTGGCAAGCACCAGAGGCTTTTACCCACGTCAGCACCATCACACCAGCTGGACCATGGGGGATATAAATCCATTTATATTTATAGAGAGATGTACAAAACAAACCTGTGACAAGCTAGAAACACTCCCACTGATTTTAAAAATCACAAGTGATGCAGCGACCTCGGTGTCTTTCTGTAAGACAGGAAGGATCTGGGGTTGGGTTTTTTTGGGGGGTTGGGGGGGTTTTTGATTTTTTTTTGAAGAAAAAGACTTTTAAATAGCATGTCTTTTCCTTGCTGACAACTGAAATACTAAATCCTCAGGCACAGGAATTAGGAAGCGAAAATGGTAATAGCAAAGGTGCTTTTTGCCTTTTTTCTTCCAAACTGGTGGGTGTACACCTCCATTTTCCCAGACAACAGGTCCTAGGAGGGAGGGGAGGCCACCCAGTCCTGTGCAATGCCAGTTGCAGGCCCTGCTTTGGGGTAAAAAGAGGGAAACTAAGTCTCACACAGTGCAAAGCTGTGAGCAGAGCCCACTTGTGCAAACCTAACTCCAGTTTCCATTTCCTTTTTTGTTTTCTTTTTAAATTATTTCTCTTTCAGGTTCCTCTTTCACCAGTATTTCTAACTGCTGATGGCTTAAATAGATAAATCACGATGCTTCTCAGAAGCTAGGTCAGCTCCCAGGCCAGAGCATCTACACCAGAAGTCATTTAACCCCAATACACTGTGTGCAGCAGCGTTGCCCAGACCACAATGCTCTACAAAAGGCACAGTCTGGGAGCAAAGGGGTTTATATTTTCTTATATTCTTAGGGGAATAACTAATCCTTTAATAAAATCCCTCCCCTCACCACAAACTTTGGTTTTACATGTGCAGGAAAACAGCAAAACTGCCTTTTAAAAAAATTTTTTACAATTTATTCCCAGAAGTTTGCTCAGCAACGTGAAGCCCTCACTCACATTTGCTCAGGTCACTGCAAAATAAAACAGGATCTGGTTTAAATGGGAAACTGGATTTGAACTGGTTTACTACACCCTGGCAAGACAGGGAAGAGTAATAAGGAAAAAAAAAAAGCCCGAAAGGGATATAAATAGGGAAACCTGACCGTTTCTGTTCCTCACTAATTGCTTGTGGCTTCTAAAATCTGGGGCAGAAGTTTGGTTTTTCAAATGAATATTTAGGTGGATGTTAATAATGCAAATGCCTGCGTGGGCGGCAATTGCTCCCAATGTGCTGCGGTGCGGGGTGGCAAGCGACAGGTTTGCTGTACAAAACCACCTCTGACTTCCCCTCATCAGCATCTCAGCTCCTCAGCTTCCCTTTGAAAATAAGCAGGGGAAAGAGAGAGAGAGAAAAAAAAAGGAGCATTTTGCTCTAGCCTAAGGGCTAGAAAACTCTTATTTTTTCCTCCCAAGAGCAGCCAGTTCTTCTCCCTCGAGAGCAGAATGGAACCCCACAGATGCAAATGCCAGCCAAAACCCAAAGCGCTGCAAGATCACCTCCCCACTGGGCTGCTTGTCCCTGTTTGGGGTGGGAGAGATGCTGGAGGGAGAGGGAGTTGGGGGGACAGCTGAGGGAGCTCCTTGTGTAGGGCTGGGAGCCAGCTGGGCTTCAGGCCAGCTGCCCTCCCTCTCCATCCCGCCCCTCCCCTCAGAGATCATTTTCATGGGGCTTTAGAGGGTCCAATCCAACCGCCCCCTCCCTTCCGACCAGGGTGGGGGCCAAAAAGTTGCTGTCACAAACTCTGCAAGCTCCAAAAGCAGATTGATTTGCTGCGGGGACAGTCGAGGAGGAGGGAAGCGTGCCAGGGAGAACAGAGAAACAGCTGGTGCTGTGCCCATCATCAGGGCATCTGGGCTGCTGTGTGGGGAGATGCCGGGAGACCGCACGCTCCGGCTGCAACACGGGAACCGCATCGAGGCCCTGTGCGTGCTGGGCACCCGCATCTCTGCCGATGTTTACGGGTGAGTGGGATGCTGCAACACTCCCTTTCCCCCCACCCCTCCATTTCTGCACCTCCATCTTTCTCCTCACCTTTACCCCCACCCCATTTATCCTTCTACAAATCCCCCCTCCTACTTTTTCCTCCTGCTGCCCCAAAACCCACAACCCCAACACTGTGATTTAATGCAATTTGTGGGAAAACTCCTTCCTGGGCTTTGGAAATCTCCACAAGTCCCAGGAAAGCTTCAAGCATCTGCATTTGCACGACATGGTTATTTACCCCGGGCGTGCGACGACGGCAGCGATGAGTTTGATCCGTTTATGGTCAATAGATCCAGGGTCATCTCAGAAAACTACTGGAGAGCAGAAGGCTGAGCTGGAATCACAGGGATGGACTGCAAAGGAAGGGATGCAGCTGGGAGATGGGAAGAAAATAAGATTAGGGACCAAAGAGTGCTCTGGGAAAGCATGGAAGTTCCCACAACACCACCCCTAGAACCAACCTAACACATTGCATGATAATTACTCCCCCAAAGGAAAACAGTTTAAAAGCTCATTTCATGCTTCACACCGATCTTTGCTGCTTTAGCAAATCTCACTTTCTATCTTCAAGCCAAGCAGCACAGTTCCAACCCATCTACTATCTCTCCAGGTCAAATCTCTTCCCGGTGGGAATTCCAAAAGCCAGAAACAAGGAAACCAAACCAGTTTTTCCATAGATAATTAAATGTAATTTTAAAAATTTAAGAAACGCCCGGGCAGCAAGCAAACGAGCACTCAGATTTCCTCTCTCCCCCCACACCCCCCCCATTGCTGGTGTGGGTTTGGCAGGACTGCTGGCATCCAGAAACCCAATAAATGATGCTGTAACACTGATACGGTGCAAACTCTCCGGTGTCAGGATCACGCATGCTCAGAGCCAGCCAGCACCTTGGGACCTGCAAGCAGCCCAAAAATAACCCTGGAAAGACAGGGAAATTAGGGACAAGGAGCCAGGAGAGACAACACAGTGGGAAAAGTAAAGCCATATCGGCCTGGGAGCGGTGCAATGCCAGCTGCTTTGGGGCTGGATAAAATCACCCTGAAAATTAGAGTTTCCCATGGTAAAGTCTCTTGGCTGGGTCATGACGCCGTTACGATGAGCTTACATCCCAGCTTTGCCTGGGTTGGGAAATAAACATGGATTTCTCCCTTGAAGTGCAAATCCAAGCTTGGTTCCAGAGGCACTGAGCGTTTTGGCTGTTATTATAGGTTGTAATCTGCACCAATGGCTATAAAATAAGCCTCATTTTGCTAAAATAGTGAGTTCTGCCCTAAAATAAGACACTTAAAGCATTCCCAGGCTGGGAAGAAAGGGCAGAAAGGTGCCAGTGGTGAGCGTGAAGATGCCAGCATGCCCAGTCTTGGCTGTGTTTTGGGCAGAGAAATTAATTGCAGTGAGAACCAAGTGTTTTCTGTGCAAACCTCTAAAAACACAGCATCTTTTCGGCAGGGCGGCTCCAGCTGGGGCAGTCTCCTTCAGCGTGAAGCACACAGAGGGGGTGAGCGTGGAGGTGGCATGCCAGGGCCGAGCAGAGGTCGGGTCAGGCCCCAGCAGCGGGACACAGTGGCCACTGGACAAGGGGACGGTCCTGAGGTTCAGTATGAGCCGGGCCAGCACCGAGGTCAATGATAACAAGGTAAGAAATAGGTTGCAGGACCCCCACGGAGGGAGAGCATCCTTTCCCCAACCAGGGATTTGGGGATTTGCAGGTAACAGTCAGCTTTTACGCAGAGGGAGGGCAGCCCATCAACCAAGCTGGGGTCTTCCTCACTGGCATCGGTGAGTACGAAGGCTCCCACAACCCTTCAGTCCCTTTGAGCAGGGTGCTTCAATGCAGGGACAGGTGGACCTGGGTTTGCTGGGTCTGGGGGCTTTTGCTCCCACCCAACCTTGCCATACCCTGGGATGATGGTGGGGCCTGCCCATCCAGGGATCTCTCTAGATGTCGACGCGGATCGGGATGGCGTGGTTGAAAAAAACAACCCCAACAAGGTAAATTTAGCCCCTCCTGCTGCACAGAAAGTCCATGGGCTTGTAAGAGCCTGAGCTCACTAAACTCCAGCGGGGTGTTTTAGGCAAGCTGGACCTGGGGGCCTGAAGGACATGGGGCCATCCTGCTCGTCAGCTGCGACAAGGACAGCCCCTTCACTCCAGCATCAGACTGCAATGACGAAAGGGTATTCAGCAAAGAAGGTAACAAAAAAACCCTATAAATCATATAAAGCAAAAATATTGCTCCGCTATTCCCCTTTGCTAACCTTTTTGGAGGTGAAATTTCACTTGGGAACCAACTGCCCATGAGCTGCTCTCCACCAAGCTGCTGAGTAAGCTTCCCAGGTGGGAATTGCTCTTTTTAATGCCATGTAAGCTAATTGCGGTTCAGCATGGGCATGTAGCACAGCCAGAAACACAGCAGAGGTGTCACCAATGGCAGAGCTTGGTTCAGAGACACTTTGCATGGGTGAAAGGAGCTTGGGGCAAGGCGTACAGCCGGCAGCCAGGAATACCTGCCTGTTCCTGGAAAACTCAAACCACACCAAGTCGATGCCCATCAGCTTCTTGAGGCCAGGGACCGGCTGTGCCAGGAGTGTTGGGGGCAAAAAAAGGGCATTTGTTTCAAAGGACAAGCCACAAGCTTTGCTCACAGGACCACAGGTTGTTTTTCCAGTTTGCAAAGGCCAGTAGCAAGGGAAGAACAGATTTCTTGGCACAGGAGATGCAAACCCCAGGAGGCAATACTGAATCCAGCTAGAACTGCACTGTGCAGTCAATGACGAGCTAGTTTTTTTGTTTGTTTGCACCCCAGACTTGCTGGACATGTCTCAGATGGTCTTGAGGACTGAAGGGCCACAGCGCCTGCCCCGGGGTTATGAAATTGTTCTCTATATTCCTGTCTCCGATGCTGACAAAGTTGGGGTCTTCTATGTGCAGAGTAAGTCCCTCCTCCTCATTGGTGGTGCTTTCCATAGCCCTGCAAGCTCTTTTCTTTCCATCCCCAAACTTATCCTCACCACGCTCTTCGAGCAGCACTTCTGAAGCAAGTCATGCCTCAGCATCCCTTCTCCAAGTTTTTCTGATGTTGAATATTCTCTCTTCTCAATCAACTGGAAAACTTTGGAGATTAACAAGGACATTTATGGCACAGGGCCATAAAGCCATTCATCCGAGGTCATCAGCAATGGAGTAGCAAAGCAAAGCCATGTGTCCTGACACCCAAATGCTTTATCCATGATGGCAAAATGCTCTACAACACAATTTCCTCCCTCCTTGTCCCTTGTTGTGGGACCAGTGATTTATTCCCTGGGAGCAAAAGCCCTCATCCAGCCCAGTAAATAGCTTGGCCTTGTCCCTCCATGCAGAGGCAGTCTGTCAGCAGGGATGATGGCATTGTCATGTCCCACAGCAGGTCAGAAGGGGCTGCAAGGGCAGAAATCCCATTAAAACATCTTCCCAATGACCTCTCCATCTAAGAGAAAGCTGAGACATTTTCCCTCACCCTTCTCAGGCACGACAGCAAAGCTGCAAGCCCCTTAGCTCTTATAAAATATTTCAGCCAGGTGAAGTCATATCCGCCTCACAGAGCCAGAGAAGCCCCAGCACAGAGGGATTGCAGTACACTCTCACACACAAGCAAAACAGGCTTGAAACCACCACCAAAACTTTGGAAATTCCCTACCTTCCCCTTTGTCTTTTTGCAGACCCCTTCTTTGGGCAGCGCTACATCCACGTGCTGGGCCGGAGGAAGCTGTACCACACCGTGCAATACACTGGTGGGGCTGCTGAACTTGATTTCTTCGTTGAGGGGCTCCGCTTTCCTGATGACACCTTCCCTGGGCTGGTCTCCATCCATGTCAGCCTCCTGGAGACCCTGGCTGAGGTCTGCGGGCTCCAGGGAAGGGTTGCAGAGGGGAGACTGCAACAGCCCAAGGGGCACAGAGAAGGGGATGGGGATTGAATGGAGAGCGGTCCCCATTAATTTACCCTCAATTACCTCAAGGGTAGGGAATTTGGGGGGTGAAGAGTGGTAAACATGGTGTGAAGTGTCCCAAATTTCTGCTTGCTTCCCCCAGGGTATCCCACATACACCAATCTTCACTGACACAGTAGTGTTCAGGGTAGCACCATGGATCATGACCCCCAACACTTTGGCACCGGTGAACGTCTTCGTCTGCAGGTAAAGGCCAAGGGACGATGCCTTCCCAGCCAAACCAGCATCAGCCCCACAGTCTCTCCCTGAAGGTCACCAAGATGGGTCAGGGAGGCGCTGGGCAGAGGCAGCTGCTTGTGAGGAATATCCATCCTCCAGCAGCCATTCATCCCCTTCCCTCCTGCCATCCACTTTCCCAGCATGAAGGACAACTACCTCTTCATCAAGGAGATAAAAAACTTGGTGAACAAGGCTGGCTGTGAGCTGAAGGTTTGCTTCGGCTATATCAACCGTGGGGACCGCTGGATGCAGGTACGTGGGCACCAGAGGTGGGGAAAAGCTTTCCTTCCCTCTGGATGTGCTCCATGTGGGTTTTCCTTCCTTCAGGATGAAATTGAGTTTGGCTACACCCATGCTCCCCACAAAAGCTTCCCAGTGGTGCTGGACTCCCCCAAGATGGCGGGATGGAGCAATTCCCCATCAAGAAGCTGCTGGTAAGAGCGAGATAGCCACTTGCATCACCCAAGGAGTAGCCTGCAGGTTTTTATACTTAGCCTATTTCACCCCTCCTAAAACCCTTGGCTCCTTGGGAAGCCCTACAAGAAATTGCCCTCAAACCAAGGATCAGAGCCTAATCCACACCCCAGCCATCTGGAAAACCCTTTATCCAGAAGGTGCTGGATGAGAGGGGCAAGGAGGACCTCATGCCTCTGGGGAAAAAAGAGAAAAAAAAAGAAAAAAAAAGACTCCTACCAAGCTCTGGGACAGGAATGATTTCTTCACCCTGCATCTCTGAGCAATGGGCTGGTCTTTCCTTTCCTCCTCCGCGCCTGTGAATACGCAGCAGCTCCCAAGTCAGAGAGGAAGGGAAAGTGTGAGAGGAGTCAATTTACTTGCTCAGAAGAGAGCAAGATGTAGCCAGCTGCCAAAAACATCCCTTTGGAGTTTGTCTGCCAAGGCAAAGGGCCAGCCATGGATGGGCAGGGCGTGCGAAGGAAGCTGCCTGGGAGAGCAATGACCCTGGCCAGGGAGTTTTGGGAAAGCCCAGCAAAGATAAGCATGGGAAAAAGATGGCTTGAATGATCCCTTTGAGATATCACCACACAGAACGGGCAGGACATCCCCAAGCAGTCACCACCCAGCCAGGCCCAGGCAGCAGTCTCAGCCTTGGTCTTCTCTACCAACAGTACTGGGAGGACAACTCACCTTTCCCCCCTGCCCCCACATGTCACTTTGGGGAGGGTTAAACACTTTCAGGAGCATTGAAATACATCTTTTCTCATGCCTGAAATGAGTACATACAGTCCCAGATTCATCAGGCAGGATGGGAATAGCACGCTGATCTGCTTGTTTGCAAATAGGCCAGGCAGCCACTCCTATCTGCCCTGGTTAGGAGCTGCTTTGCTTCATATTTAGAGAAGCAATTTCAGCCTTTGGAGCTGCTAACACATTATACTCCAATTTCTGTTTTGAAGCCTCCCTTAATCCCCACTCCAATCTTTCCAATCTCATTTTCCAGCAAGGATTATTTAGCCAGATGCAACAGGCATGGGTCTTCCTTTCGCCCCAGCCAAGCCCTAAGCCCTTGGGACCCTACGCCAGGGAAAAAGGAGACGAGAGGGAATTAGCCCCTCAAAATCAATCTGGAACTGATAGGACTTGGATGCAACCTGCAAACCTGGGATGAACCAGTGCCTCGATAATTGAAACCATACCAGTGGTTTATTAAATGGAAATAAGCTGAGAGCAGGTGCTTCGTGCTCCATCCCTCCCATAGCACCCAGGGAAAGAATCAGACTCCCAGCCATCCTCCCCACAAATACATGGGAAACCTCACAGAAAGGCAGTCCCATTGCATTCTCTATCCCAGCTTCCCCAAACACCCTCAATTTTTTAAGAAAAGCAACTTCTACATCTAAGCCATGCACCCTTGGATCTCCTCACTCATTTCTATCAACTTGTATATTTGGGTTATCCTGAAAGAAACCCAACTCTAATACACAGGTAGGATTTAACATGAACCAAACAGATACCTGATCTTGCCCCAGGGGCTGTCGTGAGGTCCAAGCTATGTTGGCATGAACCAAAGAGCAAGGAGATGTTCAAGGCAGGCTTTTGTCCCACCCGTGCCAGATTTTGGCCTGGTTTTAGCACTGCAATCTCTCCCCTGGGGAATTTCACCCTCACACATGACAAGCAAGGATTAATTACCCCAGCATGCACAACACCTTAAATCCCAAATATAAAGTCCTGAAAATCAGAGCTTAAACAGGATTTAGGTGAGGCACAGCCCTTCGGGTGGCTCTTATGCCTAGGGTGGATTTACCCTCAAGAGCTGAAGTTCATCTCACTCCACAAGAGTCATCCAGAAACTCAGCTTCAGGGCTACCCCAGCACCTAATTAGCTTAATGTGAACACTTAAACATTGGCTGCAGGGTAGCAGAGGAGGTCTCTCCCCAGCTCAAAGCCCCAGCTCTGCCCCTGGCATTTGCCTTGTATTACCAAGCTTAGATGACCCAGAGACCTTTATCCTCTTGCCTTCCCTTTAGCCTCTCCCCACCCAAGGACAGGCTTCTCTTGATATTTTTTACCTACTCAAGCAGGTCTGAGCCCAGGGGAGGGATAAAAGCAAAGGCACAGAGTCAGGGGGGTGTCAGGGCAAAGCCCCCAATGATTCCTCTTTCCCCAGGGCCCTGACTTTGGCTATGTGAGCAGAGAGCCCCTCTTTGAAGCCATCACCAGCCTCGACTCCTTTGGCAACCTGGAGGTCAGCCCACCTGTGACCGTGGCAGGGAAAGAGTATCCCCTGGGGAGGATCCTCATCGGCAGCAGCTTTCCCACGTAAGAGATGGGGAACCCACACTTTGGGGAACAAAGGAGCTACAGTTGCCCCTAAATATCATTTAAAAGGGGAAAAACCCCAATGCATTAAGGACTTTAATTAGCCATTCATTGGCGCACCCAATCTCTGCCTTCACATCCACACCCTCCTTTCTCTCCTCCACCTCAGTAGCAATTTATATGTACATACAACTATTGATTCCCTCTATTGGGGGTGTTTCACCCCAGATCTGCAGGGAGGAGAATGACCAGAGTGGTGCGGGATTTCCTCTACGCCCAGCAAGTGCAGGCTCCTGTGGAGCTCTACTCTGACTGGCTGGCTGTGGGCCACGTCGATGAGTTCGTCACCTTTGTGCCCACCGCTGATGCAAAGGTACCCCAAAACCCCATTCTGCTTGGTGGTTAAACCCATTGGGGAACATCTTGGGAAAACCTAAAGCTCTTTTCCCCAACAGCAGGAGACAGTTACGTGCTTGGGTTCTCACCCCATCCCCAAAGTGAGAGCTCTGAGGACAAAAAGGGACTTGCTGAGCTAATTATCAACACAGAGAAAGGGAAAAGATGCCTGCAAAGGGGACCCCACAAAGTTAAACCTCAATATTCACACAGACTGACCAGGGCTCACAGCAGCTCAGAATCTCCCAGAGGTTTTCAGAAACTTTCAAGACTTTTTACCCCATCAGGAAACCCACTTGACCTAGAGAGATAAGCAAAGGGGCACCTAAGCACACAGGCACACCCAAACACTCCTCCCAGTGCCTTCACCCTCCCCAGGGCTGCACTAAGATCCCATAAGAGATGCCCTCAAGACTGCATCAAGCAGCCTCACATATTCCACCATAAAGACCATTTCTGCTGGCTGGGAAACAAGTCAGGACACACACAGGGTTCAGCTCCCACAAATTCCCAATTCCCATTTCCTCAGGATGCCCCTAACACCACTTTTCAGCCCTCTCAGCGAAAACCAAAGCCTGGTTCTTTACTGCCTCCATTCTACCCCCAACTTTACAACACCAATCCAGAGATTATAAAAATAAAACAATAACCTAGTCAGCAGCAGAACACTCCACTCACCAGCTCAGCTCAGCTCACCCAAACCTCCAGCAAGCACCCTCAGGAGGGTCTATATACCCTGCCTGGGATAGGCAGGATTGGACTCAGCTGCAGCCAGGCTGCAGTTCTCCTCCCTGCCCCAGCAGCAGTTTAACCCCTTGTGGATGATTAGGTAGGTATTTGCCCGCAGTGTGAATCTCCACACCTCATTCAGATCTACCCCCTCAGCGCTGCATTAAAAAAGTGCACTGAATAACAACAAAAAGACCTAATATTAAGAGTTTAAGCTCAAGTGACTCACAAAAAATAAGCCCCAAAGCTTTGGCTAAGGCGCTTTTGGTGACCACAGTCCCTCTTCTCTTCCCCCAGCGATTTCGGATGCTGATGGCCAGTCCCGCCGCATGCTACAAGCTCTTTCGGGAGAAGCAGAAGGAGGGCCTGGGCGAGGCCACCATGTTCAAAGGCAAGGGGACAGAGGGCAGCTTCAGATGAGCTTTGATGTGGGCTGAGACAGCCGGAGCCACCACCCCGCAGAGCAGCCGGCTTGAGGGCGGCAGCACCTGACCGACATGCGGGTATCTGGGGGGACGTGGGGACATTTTCCCACCCCGTTGTCCTTCACGGCTGGCAAGCGGGATGGCTGCCCACCATACTCAGCCTCCTCAAGCCCTATTTTGGGAAAACAAGTGGGACGGGAGGGATAAAGGCCTCTACACAGCAGGGACACTTGCACCTGTGGGCAGGAGGATGGATGATAGAGCCTTTCCAATGCTTTTTCCAATGGGCAGGGGTCTTCCTCCCCTCCCAGTTTCCCAACTAAGAATTGGGACTCCTGGTAGCCTGAGCCGCAAGCTCAGGGAAACTGTATTTTGTTGTTTCATTGGGGTTTCTTTCCACCTCAGCAGCTCTGTTGTAAGCTGGGTTCCTACCAGCACCGCTTCATTCTGACATGGGAGTGTTGTACTTGCAGGGTACTCAGGGACAGACACAAAACGCGTCACCATTAACAAGGTCCTTTCTAATGACATTCTGGTGCAGCAGAACCAGTATGTCCAGGTAATAACCGATATTTCCAGTAATAACTGATTTTTCTTACAATAACCACCCCAGGGTGGTGCAAACCCTGAAGGGGAAGCATTGCATTTTGGCTCTTCTCCTGCATGAGTTGCTTCTGGGGATCATGTTCACCCATGTTCCTCCCCCTCCCCATTTTTTGACCTGCTTTTCTCAATCCTTCCCAGCGCTGCATCGACTGGAACAGGGATATCCTCAAGAAGGAGCTGGGCTTGATGGAGGAGGACATTGTCGACCTGCCGGCCCTCTTCAAGCTTGACAAACAGGGCAAAGCCGTGCCATACTTCCCCAATATGGTGAGGGGGGTCCCCACTCCTTGGGTCCTCCCCAAACAACAGCTTATTCAACCAGGATGAGTCCCCAGAATTTTCCATTAAAAAAAATCCCAAAAAGCAGAATATATGCAGCTGCCCAGAAAGAGAAAGTATCTCCAGCCAGGCTCACACAAGCCCAGGTTTACCACAACTTTGTGGCTTTGTCTTGTTTGCGGTTGGGTTAAACTATGTTGTTCTGAGGTGAAAACCTTTCAGAGGAGTGAAACATCAAGGCGCAAGGCATGTCTTAATGATTAAAAAAAGGCGAGTTATGCTAAATTTGGAGGTCTGGGGGAGGGCATCTGCAAAAATCAGGTCTTGATGCCCCATTTTGGGGTGAGGCCGATGGAGGAGAGCAGCCAGCAACTTTCCTTCAGCTTCATCGGTCCTGATGTCGCTGGGCTTCTCATCTGTCACTCCACAGGTTACCATGATCATCTTGGCCAAAGACCTGGGTATCCCCAAACCCTTTGGCCCCATGGTGGGGGGCGAATGCTGCCTGGAACGACGGACCCGCTCCCTCCTGGAGCCGCTGGGCTTACGCTGCCGTTTCCTCGAGGATGTGGCTTCCTACCACGGCAGGCTTGGGGAAGTTCGCTGTGGCACCAACGTCCAGCGACGGCCCTTTGCCTTCAACTGGTGGCAGTTAACACCTTAGCAGGGCCTCCTTCTGCCTCCACCTTTCCCCCCGGGGGCTTTTTTTGCGTGTGTTGCTTGAAATTCAGTTAATAAATACATTTGCTGTGAGGAAAGAGGTGGGAAATTCAATAACAGCAGGCGATAATCGTGAGAGGAAGTGGGGAGAAGCCCTCAGGGAGGGCGAGGTGGGGGGATTCCATTTCACCCCTTGGTGCCCCCTCCATTTTGCCCTGCCTGGTGCTGGGGGTAGCAGGAGGGCCTGTAGAAAGACTTAGGATGGGAACTAGTGGGAGGGGAAGATACCAGGGAGGTCCCCCTCCCCAAAAAAGAGGGGATCCGGCGATCCCAGCCCTTCCATCCCGCTGTGCGTCTCAAGGGGCGCCACGCTCAACATGGCGCCTCCCGAGAGCCCGTCACCGCCGCACCCAAGATGGCGGCCGCCGCGGCCCGTCCCGCCTCTTGAAGCCGCGCGCCATGGTGGCATCGTGGGTAGTTTCCGCTTCCGTAGCGCCAAGATGGCGGCGGCCGTGGTGGGAGTCTCCTTGAGGCGCAGCGTCCCCGGGCGGCTCCTGCGGGCTGGCCCGCGGCCGGTGAGGGGTCTAGAGCCGTTCTGCTGTGGGCAGCTCGGCGGTGGGGAGGCTTCGGGAGAGGCGGGATGTTAGGGGGTGAGGGGTGTTAGGGGGTGCGGGCTTAGTGAGGTGGAGGAAGATGGGGGTCTGGGGAGGGTGAGAAGGGGCGTGAGGAGAGCTGGGGTGAGGGGAGGGGGTCTGGTGGGGAAGAGGGGCTGTGTGAGAGGGGGGTGGGCTAGAAGCTGGGAAAGGCTCGGAGAAACCTGGGGGGCAGGAAGGAGTGTGGGGCGGGGGGCTGGGAGGCAGTTGGAGAGAGCGGATGGGGCCTGTGATGCGGTACAGGTTGCAGAGGGGAAGTGGGGTGGGCTTGAGGGGCAGAAGATGTGTGAAGGGAACGCTGGGTAGGGTCTGGGGGTCTCAAAGAAGCAGGAAAGGGCTTAGAATTATTTAGGGGGAGGTAAAGGGTTGAAAGGGAGTAGAGGAGGAGGTGCAGAAGGGAGTTTTTTGTCTGGAGTGGGCTGGAGACATGACTGGGACAGTTTTGGGGTGGGGAGAGCCACAGAATCCCAGACTGGTTTGGGCTGGAAGGGACCTTAAAGACCATCAAGTTCCAACCCCTTGCCATGGGCAGGGACACCTCTCACTAGAGCAGGCTGTGAGGGAAAGGCTGTCTGCAGGCCAGGAGGAGCTCCTGTGAGTTGCCTGTTAGTTTTGAGGATTATCTCCTCTGCCTCCGGGAGGAGGAGGAGGCAGCCCCAGGACAGCAGCGGTTGCCTGGGCCAACACGCATGGCTCCAGCAAATCCTTGGGAGGAACTTCCAAAAGCTGTACAAGTGCCCAGATACAAACTACAGGCCCTGTAGGAGTCACCCCAAAGCTCCTGGCTTCGAGTCATTTTATTTTCCCCTGCTAAGAGCCTCCTGGGAGGACCTAAGGGCTGGTTTGCTGTCGTTTGAATACAGATGTGCCGGGAAGCGCAGACGGCAGCCGCAGCAGCACCCCGTATCAAGAAGTTTGCCATCTACAGATGGGATCCCGATAAGCCTGGGGACAAGCCCCGCATGCAGACATATGAAGTGGATTTGAATAAGTGAGTATGTGCCCCATTAGGGAGAGGCTTTGCTACCTGGCTTTGCGCCGGGGCTGCGTGTGCGCGTGGGTTATCCAAGAAGTGATAATAGAGGGTGGTTGAGGAGCGTGTGAGCTGACAGCTTGAGGTGTTGGCAGCTTCATGAAGCCTCAGGGAGTGTTAAAAACTTTTGGTAGAGTGGCCAGGGAGGTGGTGCCTCACCAGTGTTAGAGCACCTTGTCCTCAGTGCAGGTGGGAGTGGTTATTTCCTAATAAAGCAAATCTCACTGTGATCACGTGGGATTGTTTTCCTCTCCCTCACCGGTCAGCACTGAGCTGCACTCTGAACACCAATGTCTTCATAGCTGTCAGCAGGAGAATGGCCACTCTTTTGTGACTTCTGTGAGGGTTTTCCTCAGCATAGATGAGTTCTGTTGAAGACCTGAGCCATCTTTGTGGCTTTCATAAGCTTTATTTATACAGTAAATTTTGGGGCACGTTCCAAAAGGAAACTCTTGCACGTATAGCTCGCAGCCACAGACCAGCAAGATAAGGTAGAAACTTTATCAGCTCTTCTCAACGTTTTTCTTAACACTTAGTTCTAACTTACAGGTCATGTTAAACTTGTAGTAACCACCTACCTTGTGCTCTTGCCAGAGGGATTCACCTTGTGTCCTTTCTGAAAGCTTCAGACACAAAGCCACGCAACTCTCTGCTTAAGCAGCACGCAGTGGAGACCTCAGATTTTTGTGTGACTTGCTCTGGTTAATAATTTCTGGGTGTTGCCTTGGCTGCTGTATATAAAATTACATAAGTTTTCCAAGACTGTTTATTTTTGAGTGCTGAGCTGCCTCTTGTGACTCATGAGGACAGGCAGACTTGTCAAAACCTGACCCAAAAGGAGAAAACCCATAGCAAGGCACTTGGTTTTTCAGCTGCACTGTCTGAACCCTCTCCAGCTGAGCCATCTCCTTGGGCATCAGGAGAAGAAAGGGCTTCTCTCCCACTTTTGACTGTTCTGAGGCAAATGGGTCATGCTGCTGGTCAAGATCTCTCTCTCTCTTTTTGCCTGAAATTGGCCAAAAGAAGGAGAAAAAAAGAGGATTTTTAATCATAGTTGATCATAGTCCTTTTAGGTGCTGCTTAGTTGGGATGGCAGAGATGAAAGGCTGAGGCTTGATCGTGCAGGCTCACCAGCTGTGTTTTCTCTTGCAGATGTGGGCCTATGGTGCTTGATGCTCTGATCAAGATAAAAAATGAGTTGGACTCCACTCTCACCTTCCGCAGATCATGTAGGGAAGGTAAGAAGCATTCTTCCAGTCTCCTAAACTGAAGGTTACCCTAGAAAACTATCCAGTTCTGGCAGCATATGTGTAACCACTACAAAACTTGAGGGTAGATGCCAGCATTCCGCTCTCCTCTTCCAGCTGTCACACTTGAAATACCTCAAGTGAACCAAGCAGTGAAGCTCATATTGGCAGGGTGGAATCATGCAACGCTGAGCCATGAGCAATCCACTTAAACAGCCCCAGTTGTTCCTGTTTCTGCCCTAATCTTGCTCATCTCACTGCCCTCCAGTGATGGACAGTGTAGGGAGAACGTAGCCAGGGAGATTACAACAGCAGCATTGAGGGGGAAGACGTGGTGAATGGGAATGAATCGTAGGGGCCGCTTTATCTGGCTGTGGGAATAAGAAAGGGTGTAACTGGAAGAGTACTTGTGACTTCTAGGAATAGCTTGGGGAATCTTTTTTTGGCCCTTTGACTAAGCAAAATGATTGATTGAGGAAAAGGCTGTCTGGTGGTTTTACGATGCGGAGCGACCGGCTGGTTCTTGTCCAGGTACCAATCAGCCTGTCTGTTCCTCTGTGTTAAAACTTACCTGTCTGGGTGATTGATTTTCATTTCACCCCCCTGTAAAATCAATCCTAATTCCTGGGTAATGTTGGGACGCTGAGTTGGGAATGACAGTGGTGGAAACACAGGAAGGGAAGGTGACTTTTGATTTAATTAGGTGGGTTTGCAAGTAGGGGAAAACCAGGTGCAATGGATGCCTGAAGATGTTTTGACTTGGATCTAAATGAAAAGCAAGCTCTAACACAGCCATTTCCTGTAGGATCTGGCTGGATGGAGGAGGAGTTTCACATGATGTTCTCAGTGTCTGATATTTAGATGGCCAACACTGTTCCCGAGCTACTGGAGTTAATTGCCCTGAATACTTTTCTTTGAGAACCTGAAGACAGCTTTTCAAGCTGGGCTGGTTCAATCTTGCCCCTTTTTCTACCATGTAGGGGAAAACCCAACCCAGATGATATGTTACTCTTGCGCACTCGTGGGCCTATGTCTGCTGACCTGGTTCCCTTTCCACCTGACTGGAAAATACTTGTCACCATTTCTCATGTGGGAGGAATAACCTCAGTCAAGTGCCAGGGTTTGTCTGGCAGTGAGGGGAGTGCCAGGCCTCAGACACCGAGGCGGGCTGGCTCGTTGGTGTGAGGAGAGGTGGCTTTTCTCTGTCCCATATCAATTGATGTGTGTTAAATCCTCTGCAATTAGAGTTTGGTCCTTGTGACGCCTGTTCCCTTCTAACAGGATGTTTTAGGCATTGGTCTGAATTGGATACCCGAGCTCCTGACCCGAGCAGTGTCTGTGTTGGTTCTGCAGTAGTTTTTCTTGCAAACCTTGGCCTTTCTGGGGCTTCATCTGATCCTTCTATTACTGGCAGATCATTAGCACTGTCATTTAATCCATTTGTTAAGCTATTTATATGCTGTTTGTTCTGGTGAGCGACTGTCTGCTCACCTTTAGGAGTTAACAAAGCTGCCAGCCTGCCCTGCTGTGGAAAGCAGCAAGAGAAGCCTCTGTTTCTGGGACTTTGGTTTCTGACCTTCAGCAACATGCCTGGTGCCCCTGTCACCATCTTTGCGTTAGCTGCTTCCTGTCAGTACAAGCTTGTGCTTCAGACCTGTGAACAAAGCTTTTTAGGTTTTCCCCAACCCAAAGGAGCATGTACAAGTAGAATCATAGAAAAGAATCCCAGATGCTTTGGGTTGGAAGGAACCTTCAGAGGCCATCTAGTCCCACCCCTTGCCATGAGCAGGGACACCTTGAACTAGGGCAGGGTGCTCAGAGACCCATCAAGCCTGACCTTGAAGGGCTCCAGGGATGGGACCTCCTCCACCTCTCTGGGCAACCTGTGACAGGGTCTCACCACCCCTCAGAGGGAAGAACTTCTTCCTCATGTCCCATCTGACCCTGCTCTGCTCTAGTTTAACCCATCACCCCTCATCCTGTCACTCCATGCCCTCACAAACAGCCCTGCCCAGCTTTCCTGTGGGTCCCTGCAGGGACTGGAAGGGGCTCAGAGGTCTCCCCGCAGCCTTCTCTTCTCCAGGCTGAACCAGCCCCACTCCCTCAGCCTGGCTTCGTAGCAGAGCTGCTCCAGCCCTCAGAGCATCCTCGTGGCCTCCTCTGGACCAAGAGGTCCGTGTCCTTCCTGTGCTGAGGGCTCCAGAGCTGGATGCAGCACTGCAGGGGGTCTCCCCAAAGCAGAGCAGAGGGGGACAATCCCCTCTCTCCATCTGGCCACGCTGCTGGTGATGCAGCCCAGGCTGCCATGGGCCTTCTGGGCTGCCAGTGCCCGTCGCTGGCTCCTGTCCAGCTCCGTGTCCATCAGCACCCCAAGTCCTTCTCCGCAGGGCTGCTCCCCATCACAGCACCCCCAGCCTGTGCTGGGAGCGAGGATTGTCCCGACCCAAGGGCAGCACCTGGCGCTTGGCCTTGCTCAACACCACGAGGTTTGCACAGGCCCAGCTCTCCAGCTGGGTCCCTCTGGGTGTCATGAATGATGTGAAAGGGATGAAGTGTCCAAGCCACTTGATTTCTGCTGCAGGAGGAAGCTCAGCACTGAGAATGTGTTCAGGCTTTAATGAAAAGCGACTCCTGTGTTTGTTCTTTATTTAAATAACGACGTGTTTGGCCCAATGGCAACTTCTGGCGTTTTCCTTGTCACGTACAGAGTTTCTTGGAGACAACCTGAGGGCATGTTTGGGGCCAAGATGATCTTCCTCAAGTAGGATAAGAGAGCAAAGATCTCATGTTTTATTCTTCTTCTCTCGCTCAGGCATCTGTGGCTCCTGTGCTATGAACATCGCTGGCGGGAACACGCTGGCCTGTATCAAAAGAATTGACCCAGATACCAACAAGATCACCAAAATCTACCCTCTCCCCCACATGTATGTGGTGAAGGATCTTGTTCCGGTGAGTATCTCCCTTTGTCACCTTCCCACTGAGGGTGACACCGTTCCAGGGGTTCAGATCTGGGCTGGAAGTGTCAACGCTGGGAGGTGCCAACAATATCAGGGCTCACAATACTCCAGCTGGTGTTTTCTGGTTTGGGTGGGTCTGAGCTTCACAGCAGTGACTAAATCTGTCCTCCCTTGGAGGAATGTGGCCAGTTGAGGTACAAGATGCCTCCTCCTGCTGGAGTTCAGCCCCTCCTGGATCGATTCGGCTCACTAACCGTGACCTCTCTGCCTTCTGACTCCTAGGACTTGAGTAACTTCTACGCACAGTACAAATCCATCGAGCCTTACCTGAAGAAGAAGGATGAGTCCAAACAGGGCAAGGAGCAGTACCTGCAGTCCATAGAAGACCGTCAGAAACTGGTTACTCCTCCTTTCCTACCACTGAAATCCCTTCCAGATAAGACCAGGGTTAAATGTTAACGTGCAGTAGCTTCTGGTTCCTTTCATGACAAAGCTGCCTGGTGCAAAACCTGGCGTGGGTGGAATCTGCTCCCTGAAACGCAGTGTCACGGCACGCCTGCATTGCTGGGGGTAACGTGCTGATGAAACAGTCATGCTGAGGACTCTGATCTCCTTTCCAGTGTCTGCCCTGTGAAGCTCTCTGTGTCTGTACAAACACTCTGCAGGCTTGAAATGCTCCAGCAGAGATAAGACGCTGCGCTTCGTGCTGGCACGTAGGCTGGCGGGCTCAGCGCTGGCCTGTCGAGCTGCAGCATGTTGAGCACCCCTCTCTTGTTGCTGCTTGCTGGGTGTTTTACAGCCCTAAAAACTAATGGCAGAAGCTGGTTTGGGTGTTGAGACAGGAGCCTGATGTGTTGGTGCAAGTCTCGGGGCGTCTGTCTTGAGGGTGGTGGTATTTTAGGTGGGGGGGATTTTTGGGGAGTGTAGTGGTGTTGGGCCAAAGTTTGCTGCATAAAGCTGATATCTGAGGAGCTGTTTGAACAGCTGGGAGATAACAACAGCTTTAGGAACAGTTACCTAGGCAAGAATTTACCCACGCTGTGAGAAGTGAATGCAGACAGCAACGAGGAAGACTGTTTAAAAGGGCTTCAGTAAAAACACGTGAGCTGCAGCCTAATTCTCTGCAGTGCTTCTGGCAAGTTCTCCATGATGTGTCTTTGCTCTGAAGTTAACACCTCTCTGACAAAGAACAGCCAGGTCCTGTGCTGGAGCTGTCAGCAGTGCCACGCGACTGGCGCGGTGACGTCTTGCCAACCGCGGGGTTTTACAGTCTGAAGGAATCTTTATCCCAGGGCAACAGCGTGTGCTCCTGGGCTGCTTCTGAATGTTATCTGATCCCTATGTGAGGGCTGAAGGGACGCTCCCTTCAGGTGGTGTTTGTAAAGCACCGTTCTCCTTGATCACTTCCTCACTGGAGTAGAAAATGAGCAAACCTAAAGGTGACTGCAAGGGCTGCCTGAATCTTTCTGACAACCAGAAAACTTGCTTTGTATCTCACTGCTGAAGTTTCTCTTGCCTTGGGAATGGCAGGAGAAGCTTGGGATTTGTGTCAGCTAAAAAACTCCCACCTTTTTCTTTAAACCAACAACCATTTGGAATGTTACAATTAGAAGTAAGTTTAGATGGAGAAAGTAACTCTGACTTAGTGGCAAGTCTTTCCTGAAGTGGAGTAGAGCCGCCCCTCTAAAGCCTTTGCTGCAAGCTCCCCTGGAGGTTTTGGCATCAAGTATCTTTCTAAATTTTCTAAACTAAATTTCATGACACACTTGTCCCCAAAAGCAACTTTCACATTTAAGGTTTAGGGCTGGTAGTGGGGAGGTAATTGAGCTGGGACATCTCTGCTTCTTGGAGTTTAACTGTGTTCTGCTCACTGTTGGCTTCTGACTTTCTTCAGTGCCCAGAATAAAAAGGATTTGTTTCTGTAAAAAATGGTGAGATGGCTAAAGGTTTGCACACATTCCTGTTCTGTAGGTGCTTGAGGATCCTCTTGAAGCTCAGCCTAAACTGAGCTCTTCTGCCCTGAAGCTGTTGGGCAGGCTTTGCCCTTTCTTCTGTTACATTGGTCTTGAATTGTTCATGGATTGTGTGTATCTGCCTTTCCTCAGCTGCTTGCCAGGGCAGGCTGGAAGGAAAGAATACAGGGATATCAAACAATCTTCACCTTTTTCTTCAGTTAAATGTTTCCCCACCCCTTTTTTTTGTCACAAAAACCCACTGAGTTTATAATAATCTTTGAGTTGGGAGGATTGTGTGTGTCTAGTCTCACAAGATGTGTGGGGGGATCGCTTTCTTCTGGCAGTGTTTACTCAGCTCAAGGGTTTTTGGAGCCATTCTTGTGGTGAGGCACTAGAGGGGAAGGCGGTGAGGGAAGTGTAAATCCCCTCCCTGAAAACAAGGCTTCATCAGGGGTTTCTGTTTGACTCTGCTCTCCCACCTTCTGTGCAGGACGGACTCTACGAGTGCATCCTCTGCGCCTGCTGCAGCACCAGCTGTCCCAGTTACTGGTGGAACGGGGACAAGTACTTGGGCCCGGCAGTACTCATGCAGGTAAGGATGGGTCCTGTCTGTTGCTTGGGACTCCCCAGCTAACAGCACTACAAATACTTGTGAGCACAGATGGGATAGCATTGCATATTCCAGATCCTGCACCCAAATTCCCAAGTTAGGTGGTGGTTTTACATCTCCCACTGGTAACAGCACCTTGCAGCAGCATTGGGTGTGTTAACTGACTTCCAGGCCTATCGCTGGATGATTGACTCCAGAGATGACTACACAGAGGAGCGCCTGGCACAGCTTCAAGACCCCTTTTCTCTCTACCGCTGTCACACCATCATGAATTGCACAAGGACTTGCCCTAAGGTATGTCTACATCCTCTCTGTGTCCCTCGTGGTGTTATCAGCTTGTTTCTAAGCACCTTGTTTCAAACAAATTGAAAAATACCAGGTTTTCCTTGAGCTTGGCTTGTTTAGCCTTTTGAAACAGTGAGTTACCAGCAGCCTTACGCCCAGTGGTGATTGTATGAGAGGCCATGGCAAAGCCTGTACAGCACGTGGCAGGAATGTCCATTCCTCAGGAGCAGGGCTTTGACTTTTGAGAGCCTGTCCCTGAGGTTCAGGAGTGACCATAGGGTGCTGGGGATGAGGGACACTGCCAGAAACAGGATGGGGAGGTGACTGTAGGGTGTTGGGGATGAGGGACACTGCCAGAAACGGGATGGAGATGTGACTGTAGGGAGCTGGGGATGAGGGACGCTGCCAGAAACGGGATGGGGAGGTGACTGTAGGGGGCTGGGGATGAGGGACACTGCCAGAAACGGGATGGGGAGGTGACTGTAGGGAGCTGGGGATGAGGGACGCTGGCAGAAACGGGATGGGGAAGTGACTGTAGGGGGCTGGGGATGAGGGATGCTGCCAGAAACGGGATGGGGAGGTGACTGTAGGGGGCTGGGGATGAGGGACGCTGCCAGAAACGGGATGGGGAGGTGACTGTAGGGAGCTGGGGATGAGGGACGCTGGCAGAAACGGGATGGGGAAGTGACTGTAGGGGGCTGGGGATGAGGGATGCTGCCAGAAACGGGATGGGGAGGTGACTGTAGGGGGCTGGGGATGAGGGACACTGCCAGAAACAGGATGGGGAGGTGACTGTAGGGTGTTGGGGATGAGGGACGCTGCCAGAAACGGGATGGGGAAGTGACTGTAGGGTGCTGGGGATGAGGGACGCTGCCAGAAACGGGATGGGAAAGTCTGCCCTGCACAGTCCTGTCCTTGGCACGAGCCTTGTCAGTAATACACGTAACCCCCACGCAATGTAACCTTAAACTCCGGCGGTGGCTGCTCCCCTCCGTGTGTTGTGCAACTTGTGTAATGCAGAAGTCAACGATGAGGTTTTGGTGCCTTTGTGGGACGTGTTTTTATGCTGACATCCTGCTGTGAGGGCATTTCCCAGATGGCCTGTTCTCTCTGGTATTTCTTTTGAGAACTGAGCAAGCTTTCCCGAACCAGAGCGTGCCTCTTCTTGGTCTTGCAGTGACCTTGTGCCTGTTGTTGGGCAGATAACCAAGCTTTGCTTCACTGCCAGCTCTGTTGCTTTCTAGCCAGCTTTGGCTCAGCCTGGTGGTGGTGTAATTCTTGAGCCGTGAAATTATAATGGGGGCAAATGTTTGAGTGGATGTGGGGAAAAGGTGATCCTGGAGATCTGGGTTGAGGAGTTGGGGGCACTGCACAGTGACTGTTTTGTGTGTGTGTGGTTTTTTTTCTGAAGGGATTCACTGGCTACAGATAATTCCCCTTTGTATGTGGAGCTGGGTTGTGATCTGGTGTCAAACACAGTTCAGCTCAAGGCAAAGCTTCCACCCCAAGTTCTGTCTGGGTGTGGAAACATGCCTAGTTCAGGGAAAAAGCACACTTGAGGCTTCATCTTTCAAGCTCCAGACACATTTATGGTTAATAAGACGCTTCCACTCACAAGCTCTAATCCTGCCTGTTGTCTTGACCAGCCCCAAAAGGCCACGCTGAGCTTTGCACCCGGGTAACTTCCTGTTCGTTGCTGTCCCGCAGCGCTGCCACCGTGATCAGATGATAGAGCAGGGCAGTCGCAATCCCCCCCCTCTCTCTCTCTCTCTTTTTGAGATTAGGCACGCTTGGTTTGGCAGCAGTGCCCCGTGATTAAGGGCCTTGGTGATGTGATGTGTCTACACTGTAGAAAATCCTCCTTGAAAAAGCTTGGCTGGCTGGCTTTTGTGTGAGGAGCCTTCTCACCTTGTGACTTGATGTTCTTGCTTGCTTCTGAGTGTCCTCCAATACGTGGCTGCTTCATCTCAGGCAGGGAGAAAAGCCACAGCTCTTGTTCTGTCACCACTGAGCTTTTACAAAGGCAGTTTCCTGCCTCCAGAAATCCAAACACCCATAGAAGTGTTGAATCCCGTCCTGCTGGAGCTTTATTAGAAGCTCCTATCGCCCAGCCGCTCGTCCTCCTCTTTGATCCTGGCGTTGCTGATTAAAACCAGTCCTCCCAAGTCAAATGAGCGTTTTTCTCCCAGCGCTGGGAAGCGTTGTGGGTTCAGCCTCCAGGTAGAGGAGTTGAGCTCCGGGCGCTGCCTCCCTACTCCAGGCTTCCTCTTCCCTTGTGAATCGAGGCTGGAGCAGAGCAAATGGGTTCTGCCTGGAGCAGCCTGTCCCTCAGTATCCTGTAACCCACTGGCATTGGAAAGGAAGCACAATATTAGGCTGGACTCCAGCTTTTTAGAATAAAAAAAGGGCGCTGAGCACCTCCTCTCTGTCTTGAGTAGCAGTGTAAGTGTGGATATGCTGTGACTGGGATCGGAGTGCAGGGAAGGAGGGTGCTCTAAGGTGCTGGTTTCTCAGAGGAGCTAACTGACATCCTTCCCTTCCTAGGGTCTGAACCCTGGCAAAGCAATCGCTGAGATCAAGAAGATGATGGCCACCTACAAGGAGAAGGCGACTGCTGCGTAATGCTGTCCCCCCAGCCAGAAGTGTGACACGCCAACGTGCTTTACCCAAGAGTAATTTATACCTGATGTAGGGAGAGAAGGTTCCAGCAGGGAGTTTGGCCTCTTCCCTGTAGGTTTTGCATGTACAATAAATACTGTAAAGAACAAACAAGGCTTGTTACTTCATTAACAGCATTGAACTGATGCTTCTGCCTCCGTTGGAGAATCCCAAACCTCGCTGGGTTGTGGTTTTGTGCCCCTCTGAGGCAAGAAGAACTCGATGGAAGTGGCTGGAGAGTGTTGGAAGAACCTCTCCCTGCTCTGAAATCCAACAGGGTTCTGGTGGGGAGCAAAGGAGGGCGCAGGCATGTGGCAGAGTACTGGTGGCACTGGGGAAGAGGCACCTTGCTGCTTTCCCCTGGGATGCTTCCCTTGATTCCAAGCCCTGAAGAAGATGGGATATCCCAGAGCAGGGCTGAAGCGCTCTCTTCACTCTATCCAAGCAGGGTTCAGCTCCAGATGTCTCCCAACTTGGGCTGTTTGTCGCTGGTTGTTGCTTGAAGGTGTTTGTTGTATTTTGGGGTGGAGAAAAGGAATGTTATCTAGTTTGCTGTGTTTAAGAGATTTATGTTTTGTCTGGATGTAGGAAAAGCTGCTAGGAACGTGGTGATGCCTTCAGAGAGGAGGTGCAGTGACTGGGATGCTGCTGATGAGGATTGAGGAGGCACAAAAACCTGCTGTGAGGCTCTGGAAAGGCTCCCCCCAAATGTCCCTGCTTTTTTTTTCCCCCCCCATGTATTTGTTTATCCAGTGGTGAGGGATCCTGGTGGCTGTCAGCAGAAGCCAAGCTGGTCATTGCCTTGATTGACTGAGATACTGGTTGTTTTTTTTTCCTTGAGCTGGTTTCTTCATTCCTGAGGGATTTTATGCTTGAAATCCACGTGTGCTGGGGTGCTCCCATGTCCCTCTGTACTGGGGGGGCTGAGCAGTGGGTTTTTGGCGTGGTGGTGGGGGGCAGGAGCAGCCCCTCTTGCTGCTGCCAGCTTTCTGGGGCTGTGGTTTTGCAGCAGTTGGAAGCCCCAAAGCTGGGGTCTGCTCAGGGCTGCCACTCGGGTCTGTGCCTGGTTGGTGGCTCCCCAGCTCCCTGGGACTGTGCAGGGGTGCACAACCGAGGGGGGGGGAAAGGGGGTACAGGATGTGTGAGTGTAAAGCCTTTGGGGAGGCAGGGCCTGGTGCACCCCCATGTCCTGGAAGAAAAATGCAAAGTCCTTTTGGGGTGCAAAGCCTGGTGCATTTCCTTGCAAGATAAGGGGGTGCAAAGACCTTTGGGGAGGGCAGGGCCTGGTGCATTGCAGTTCCTTTCAGGCTTTGGGGGCACAAAGTCCTTGGGGGGTGGGGGGGGTGGGGAGGAGAAGAGCCTAGTTCCTTGCAGGACAGGGGGGTGTGAAGTCATTTTGGGGTGTGAATCCTGGTGCGTTTCCTTGCAGGATGGGGGGGGGCAGAGCCCTTTTGGGGGGCAGAGCCTGTTGTGTTTCCTTGCAGGATGGGGGGGGGCAGAGCTCTTTTTGGGGGGCAGAGCCCTTTTGGGGGGCAGAGCCTGGTGCGTTTCCTTGCAGGATGGGGGGGCAGAGCCCTTTTGGGGGGCAGAGCCTGTTGTGTTTCCTTGCAGGATGGGGGGCAGAGCCTGGTGCGTTTCCTTGCAGGATGGGGGGGCAGAGCCCTTTTGGGGGGCAGAGCCTGGTGCGTTTCCTTGCAGGATGGGGGGGGGCAGAGGTGCTTTTTGGGGCAGGACCCCGGCGGTTGAGGAGGGGTTGTGCAGAGCCCTCGTGGGGCAGAGGGGTTGCAAACCCGGCAGGAGGAGGAGGAAGGGAGTTTGGGGAGGGGGGTGGGGGGCAGGACTGCATCTCCCAGCATCCCCTATGCTCCGCCCTTCCGCCGCGCGCCGGGGAGCTGGGTGCGCGCGGGGCTCCGGCCCCGGGTCCCGCACCCCCCGGTCCCGCACCTCAGCCACCGCACCCCGGGTCCCGCACCCCGGCCGGCGCGGGGCCGCTCGCCATGAGCTCAGGTCAGGGCAGGGGGGAGATCGCGGGGAGGGCGTAGGGATGGGGGGGCGGGGGGGGGAGGGTTGTGTGGAAAGGGGGTGCGTGGCCCCCCCTCCCTGCTCCCCCTCCCCGGCCCGCATCGGGGAGCTGCGGGCTCGGCGCGGCGTGCGTGGCCCCGCGGATGCACCGCGCGCGTTCCCCGGGGGCTGCGCTCACCCCTCCCGCAGCCGCGCCCGGGCGGGGGATGTGCGGAGGGGCGAGCAGCTTCCCTTCCCCCTGGACCCCTCTTTGGATCCCCCTGGATCCCCCTTCCCCCTCCAGCAGCGTTTGCAAAAGGATGGGGATGATGCCCAGCAGGGTGCTGCCCCCTCCCCGCCATAGTTTTGGGGTGCAGCAGAGCGGGGACCCCAGGACCCCTCTTTGCCCACCCGATGATGCCCAGCAGGGTGCTGCCCCCTCCCTGCCCTAGTTTTGGGGTGCAGCAGAGCAGAGCGGGGACCCCAGGACCCCTCTTTGCCCACCCTGGGGTGCTATGGGAGTGGAGAACCCCCTGCGCCCACCACCCTGCGCCCACCACCCGCCCTTTTGCCTTCGCAGCCTTTATCTGGCAGAACCTTTTCTCTTTGCATCCCGTGGGGCCAGGAGCTCAGGGGGGCCCTGCGCCCACTGACACCCTGGGCTTGGTGTCAAGGTGTGTGTGCACAGGGGAAACGAACCCCGGGGGTCGCTTTGGGAGGAGCCTGATGGAGCCCACCGGACCCTTGAGCACTCCACAGGCTGCATCCCTGCAAGCAGGATGCTCGGGGTTGGAGCTCGGGGGTGCTGACAGCTCCTGTGGTTCTGCAGCTGGAGCCGGTCGTCCTTCTGTGACACCCTTACTTGGCAGCATGAAGATGGGATGGGTGTGGTGGTTACTGAGGACCGTGTCACCCTGCTGACCCCACGAGCAGAGCGAGCCCAGGGGTTTCTTGCATGGGGAATGCAGCGTCGGGTGGCTGAGCCCTGAGCTGGCATCGCTGCCGGGCACGGCACGGCGTGGCGAGGCTCCTTGTGGGGGACACCCAGGCGCTCAGGAGAGGCTGAGAGATGGGATGCTGCCTTGGGAGGAAGCATCCCATGCTCAGCATCGTCCCTCCAGCCGGGGCATCTGGCAGTGGCACGGCCCGTGTCACCTTTGCTGTGTCCTTTCCAATTCGTCCCCGTTGGCGCGGAGCCGTTTCTCAAAGGCATCGAGAGAGGAAGAGCTTTGTGGCAGGAAAAGGGAGGGGTGTGACTGCCCCCCGCCCCTTGGAGGGTGCTTTGGGTGCTCAGACCCAGCTCTGTGATGCTCGCCTGGCTGTGGTCCCTGCCACTCCAGTCCCTGTCACTGCGCTGACCCCACTGCCAGCACCTCTGACACCCTGCGCCCCTCTTTTGCTCCAGGTCTGCAGCGTAGCAGCACTGGGGATGGGGGGTTTAAACCTCACCCCTTTCTTACCTCCCCCTCTACGCTGCTTAATTTAAGGGTACCCAGATTTAACACCACCAGCCTGGGAGACCAGCTCAAGAGGTGGGAGATGCTCAGATCCTGGCTTAGCTCACCAAGCTGGGGATAATGGGCTACAGGGAGCACAGCCCCACTCTCCCTGAGGGAGAAAGGAGCCCCTTATTTAACTGGAAATTGGGGAAAATGTGGAGTTTGGGTCTAAACAACCTTTTTTTTTCCCCCCACCCCTCTCCAAGCATTTCCCAAGCCAGGATGCTCTCCAAAGGGGCCGTGTGCTTTTGGCATGTGGCGTCGTTCTTGCAAAATCTGGGTGCAGGAGAGGTCAGGGCGATGCCTGCCTGGGGTAGGGGAGAGACCTGCCTCCCCAGGAGGGTTTGACCCCCCTCCGGTGCCTCAGCCGCTGACATCAGCACGTCGATGAAGCAAACGCTGACCGTGCTGCCAGCTTCCTCCTCCTTTTTCCCTACAAACCCAAACTGAAACCAGTTGGAGGTGGACAGGGCTGCTGGGAGGTCACCTCACCTCCAAGGACTTTTATTTTCCCACCAGCTTTGACGCACAAACTGATTCTTGTGGGGTTACCAGTGAGGAGCAGAGCCTGAATCTCCTGAATCTCTGTCTTTGCCCCCACCTGGTGTCTGGTCCTTTTTATTTCTTCCAGCCTTGGGGCGTTCTTCCCAGTCTCCCCAGGCAGGATGCTGGTGGATCAGGGTAGGAACCGGACCGCCTGGTAAAACATGTTTGTGGCGTGTTGCTCTCTGGTTGGTTTGTGTGGATGAGTTTGTGTTGGCTTGGTGGAAAGGGCAGGAGAATCTCATCCCAATCCCTTGCTGGGTCTGGGCTTGCAGGTGGCTGTGACATCTCCTCCCCTTAAGGAGAGCCCGAAGGCTGCTCCAGAGGATGCTCATGAATGGAATTGTGCTGGTTTCCTTTCCTCATCCCTCCTTCCTGCCTTTGCCTCGTGCTAGTTTTCTGTATCCTGGTCTCCCAAGAGGAAGGAGAGATGGAGGGATCGGTGGATGGAGGGATCAGTGGATGAATGGAAGAATGAGAGGAAAGAGGGATGGAAGGAAGGACGTTGCTGCTGCTCAGGAAGCCTTGAGCATCCAGTGGAGACCACAAGAGCAGAAGGAGATCCTAAAGTCCCCTCGGGGATAGTTCGCTTCAAGAAAAGTGCTCCTAAAAGGGCTGTGGCTGCCAAGGAGCACGTGGAGAAGGGGTCTGAGCAGCCTGAGCCCTGGTTATCCCCCACACCTTGGCAAGAGGGATGCACGGTGGTTCTCTGAAAGGTCCAAGGCAGGGCACGAGCAGCCAGGCATCGCCGAGGGCTTCCAGCAGCGTTTCACCTGTGCGAACCCGGCGTCAGCCAGGACTCGTGGCTCCCTCTTGCCTTCACAAGCAGGGTGGCTGCATCACTGCCCCCCACCCAACTTTACAGACACTCCTGGGTGCTCCCCCCACCTCCCCGTCCCTTAAACCCCCTTCAGCAGCAGAGAGAGAAGCAAACCTCTTCCCAGGGATCTCTCTGGGTAAAACCCCTGAGCTCCTGGAGCCGGAGGAGGGATGGCCGTGTGCCCCGTGCCGTATTTACCCACGAGGTGTGGCTGCTGTGCCGCCATTCAGACTGGTAGCACAGCTCTGTGGTGCTCTGCCCTCCCCTCCCCTCCCCTCCCCTCCCCTCCCCTCCCCTCCGTGGGTTCCGGATGCTTCCCGGACACGTCCTCATCTGCTGGCGAGCAGGTGATGCCGGGGCCTTACCCATTCCATCCCAACCCCTGGGGACCCGCTCCGCCTGCGGGGCTAACGGCACCGTGGGTGAGTGGAGGCGAGGGCCCATCCTCCCCGCCCCGTGGGATTGGGGAGGAGCGGCCCCAGGGGATGGGGAGGAAGGTGAGAAACCCCCAATGGGGATGGGGTGCAGGGCGGGAAGGGTTCGTGTGCTCTGCTGAAAGGCTCAATGGGGAAAGTCGGGGTGATTTGGTTGCTGTGGAGAGAGAGGTGGGATGCGCTCCCCTGCCTGCTTCGGGGAGGTGCAGGAAGCAGATTGGGTGGCTTTCAGGTTCTTTCCATACTTGCCCCCTGTGGAGAGCCCTTGTGTGAGGTACCCTCCTCACCCTCCCCCTTGTTCTGGGCTTTTGGGGGGCAGTGACACGCTTCCTGGCTTCCCTTGCCCAGCCTCCTTTAACCTGGCATCCCACCCCACCCCCCGGCGTGGGCTCTCAGCTCCTGTTTGGTTTGGCTCCTGGGAGGCCTTTTATTTTAATAAACCACCCCCTGAGTTCATTTGCCCACCCCATCTCTTCCCAAACTCATCCCCTTCTCTTCCCCAACCCAAACCCTTCTCCCTGGGAGCTGCCCCAGCTGCGTTTTGGGAGCCGGCGGCACGTGGAGCCGCTTGGCAAATGGGAGCCCCTGTCCCCCATGGTCGTTAAAAGCAGGGCGATGGTTTTAATTAATGGGTTGTCACCTTCAGACGAGCTTTTGGGGAGCAGCAGGAATCCAGCTGGGGGGCTTTTCGCTCAGAGGATGGGCACGCAGGCACCCACCCACCATGTAATTCATTAAGCCGATCCAGGAAATGATCTGCCAGCCCTGAGGGTTTGGGTTCGTGCCCCGTGTTACCCCCTGCTCCTGCTTTAAGGTCCTGGCTCTTCATCCAGAGCAGATTTAGGGCGTAAGCAGGTTTGGCTCCATGGGACAGAGGGTGGTGGTTAAAATCCCACCAGGAATGATGAGAGCGATGGCTCTGCCCTGCTCTGTATCCCAGGCTGGGCACCAGAGACCGGTGGGAATCGGAGCATCATAAAAATGGGGGGAAAACCCCCAAGTTTAGCGTCTGGCATGCAGAGGGGAGACACAAGGAGTGTGAAAAGCAGCTGGGAGAGCCGAGCCTTCCCCACAGCTCCTCCTCGCCCTGGCTCTGCACCAGCCCTGCTCCCTTCCCCCGGCACTAAGCCGCTGGGTCTGTGCCAGCTTTTCTCCCTGGGCTCCTTTGGCATCGCTCACGTGACCCTCACGTGCCGTGGGAGGGTGACCGGGCAGTACCAGGGTACCCCGTGACCCCCTGGCAGCATCCCCCCTCCCTTTCCCTGTACCGTGCTGGAGGTGGTCCTGAGCAGCTCTGCCAGCAGCCTGGCTGGATGGGGACACTGAGTCCGGGACCAATGCGGGGAGGTGGTTGCTGTGGCTGGAAGCCCATCACCGTGGCGTCTCCTAAAACAACCCCTCGGATCGACTCCCCTTAATGGGGTGTCCCCTGTGCCCCCCTGTTTGGTTTTGCAGACAGCAGCAGGCTGTTGGGGAGCCGGCGGCCGGGATACGGGACGCTGCAGCGCGAGGCCGATAGATCCCACATGGTAGGTGCAGGGAAGGAAGGTGTGTTCGGGGAGCTGGGGGCGGTGAGCTGGCACAAGAACCATGCATTACCCCCACTTTGGGGTATCCCAGCCCAAAAACCACCTCGTTGCCACCCATTGTGAAATCCCAGCGGGAGCCTCAGCGCTCGGGTCAGTTTAAGGCTTTGATGCTCTGCAGTCTGAGTTTGAGTTTATCTGGTGAATGAGCCCCCCTTATAAAGGCTTTTTCCTTCTCCTTTGCTTCCAGGAGGTGACCGGCTACCAGACCAAACCATGGCGGGTGGCCCTGTGCCACGCGTGCTCCGTGCTGACGGCCGGGCTGCTCCTCATCCTCTTCCACTGGAAGCCGAGCCTGGAGGTGCAGGCGAAGTGCAAGCCCTGCGCCCTCAGCCAGGCCGACTGGCTCGTCATCAGAGTAAGAGCCCATGGTGGGAGATCCGGGGGGTCTGGGGATGGGGTCAGGCTCTGCCACTGCTCTCCCCAGATGGCCCTGGGTGTGTTCCTTGATGCTGGCCCACCTCCATAACGGTGTTTGATGACCTCTTTCACCAAGCCTTGTGCTACCTTGGAGACAGATTATCCCAGGAAAAAAACAAATATCCCAGGAAAAAGTAATTATCCTAGGAAAAAATTAATATTATCCCTGAAAAAAATTATTATTATCCCAGGGAAAATAATTACTATGCCAGGAAAACTTTATTCTCTTTCCCCATCCATCGCAGCCAGCCTGAGCTTTATGTTCCCTCCCATCATCCCAGCTGGGTGGCAGGGATTCACTGCCCCTGTTTGAAGGAGCAGAGGGGGCACATGGGGAGCTGCCCCCTCCCCACATCTCAGCCCCCTGCCTGTGTTTCAGGACCGATTTGGACAGTGCTTCACCACCCGGGTACGCACGGAGGTGCTGGGCGAGGGCAGGTGAGCTGGGCTGACATCCCTGCCACGGTGTGGCTGCTTTGGGCTTGAAGGGAGGGGGCCATTTGGGTGGTTGACATTTGGGTTTGCACCCCGAGCAGCCTGGAGCATCACCCCGGGGCCAGGCCAGAGGACCGGAGGACCAGCATCGCCATCGGTGTGGCGGATGAGGAAGAAAGCCGGGACACCATCCGGCTCCACGAGAAGGAAGAGGTGACACCAGCAACCCTCCCCAACTCCACTGCCTAAATCCTCCGCCCCCCGCCTTTGGTGTGGGGGCTGCCCTCCTCTCCTCCTCCCAGCTGATCTTTCCCACTGGCTCTGCTCAGCAGAACACCTTGAGGTATTACCTCTTCGAGGGCGTGCGCTACGTCTGGCTGGAACGGCGACAAGCCTACTGCAAAGTCAGGTAGCGCTCACTTCCCCTGAACCCCCCATTTCTCCCCGCACCCCCAAACCCACCTGGGACCCCATCGAGAAATCCCATAACCGCGCCGGGGCTTTTCTCTGCGCCCAAACCCTTTGGGGACCATCTCCAGGGGTGCTTCCCTCCCTCCCTCTTCCTTCCCCCCTGCCTCCTCCCCAGTCTTTGGGTGCGGGGGAGCCGGGCGTCGCGCCTTGGCAGCCGTGCCGTGCTGGATGCTCCCCGCCGCGCCGTGCCGCTGCCGGCTCTCCGAGCTGTGTGCCCTTTTTGTTCCCATGCCTTGGCAGAGGATGCCAGGGAATAAGATGCTCCCCCTTTTCCCAAAGGGGTGGGGGCTGGAGGGGGTGGGGTTTTTTTGTCCCCGAGGACTTGGACACGGTGTTTGTTCTGCTGGGCTGAGCTCCTGCTGACTTTGAGTCTTTCTCTCTGTTCTTTCCCCTTGGAAAGCGTCTTGGATGAAGCCTGGACTTGCGCAGATCTCCACTCCTCCCAAGCTGGGCTCCACCAGCAAGACCACAACACCAGGTATGGCTCTTGCAGCTTCGTGGAGCTTCTGGGAAGCACAAATGGGACTTTTCCAGGGCCTGGAAAACTCTGGACCCTGGGGCTGTAGGGTTTTTTTTTTTTCCTCTCCCAAACCAGAGGATTGCCAGGATTCCCCTGGCTTGACCTCTCCACATCACCAGGCTCCTGCTGGGGGGTCTGGGTAGTGTGAGGGTCCCTCAAGATGGGGATACAGCTCTTCCTTAGTGTGCCTTCATCCCCACCTCCTTTTTTTCTCTTGCCTTTGCAGAAGGAAGATCTATGGACCGAACCTCATCGAGGTGCCAGTCAAGTCCTACGCGAGGCTGCTGGTGGAGGAGGTGTGCATCTCTGTACTTGGAAAGGCTGGGATGTCCTGGGGGTGTCCCTTCCCCTACTCCATGTCCCTAGTCAGGAGCACTTCCACGCTGGCAGGGAGGAGAGGACTTTGGGAGAGGCGGCTTGGGCAGAGATGGGAGGAGGCAGAGTGGATACAGCCAGGGCGGGGGGACCCATCCTGCCCCCTAGCTGGGACAGGAGCAGCCCCAGGGGGGTACAGAGGTGGCTGAGCATCCTCAGGAGTCCTGACCACGAAGCAGAGCTGGGGAAGTGTGTGAGAGACCAGAAAATCCATCCCCAGGGAGCGACCAGCTTCTCCTCTGTTACTTGACGGGCTTGGGGGTCTCCTGATGGGCCAATGAAGCTCTCCCTCCCTCCCCAAAACACCCCCCTCTGCCTCCCGGTTCCCTTCCAGGTGCTCAATCCCTTCTACATCTTCCAAGTGTTCAGCATCGTGCTGTGGGTCTGTGATGCCTATTACTACTACGCCGCCTGCATCTTCCTCATCTCCACCGTCTCCTTAGGGCTGTCCCTCTACGAGACGAGGAAGGTTGGTGCTGGGCTGAGCTGGGACCAGCAGCTCTGGGGAAACACCCTGTTTTCTCACGTCGTTTGACCTCCACAAGCAGGGAAAGAGAAGGGGGGGGGGTTCACCTGCAGCCCCCCACCTTCATGATGTCTTTTGATGGGCTCTTGGAGCTGCTTCCCCATCCCTCAGACAACTGCTCCTTCTCTTCCAGCAAAGCTCCACGCTGCAGAACATGGCCAAGATGTCAGTGGGCGTCCGAGTCCGCCGCCCCGGCGGAGGTGAGTGTGGTGCCCAGGAGGAGCGAGAGCTCCAGGCGGGAAGCCGATGGGGCTGGGATGATGCGTCTGAGCATGGCCACCCTCCTCCTTTCTTCTTCTCTCCCAGAGGAGATGGTGGTGAGCTCTGCAGATCTGGTGCCAGGAGATTGCTTCAGCCTCCCTGCAGAAGGGATGCTGGTCCCGTGCGACGCCGCGCTGCTTTCAGGGGAGTGCATGGTCAACGAGAGCATGCTGACAGGTGAGAGTCCCACTGGCTCCATCCCATCCAGGCTGGATCCCGATCCCTCCTTCCCTGGGTGATTGGGTGGATCCTGACCCTCCCCCTTCCTTTCCTGGGTGACAAATCTCCTTCTATGATATTCCTGGACATCTCATAGGGGAGAGCGTGCCGGTGATGAAGACCCCTCTCCCAGCCAGCAGCCAGGCAGCCAGCACCCTGTACTCCCCCGAGGAGCACCGTCGGCACACGCTGTTCTGCGGGACACAGGTGATCCAAGCCAAGTCCTACGTGGGCAGAGATGTGCTGGCCGTGGTGACCCGCACAGGTAACGGCATCGATGGGCTGAGCAGAGATAAAGCTGCATCCTTTGGAGCCGTGACATCACACGCCTCCTCTCCCACAGGGTTTTGCACGGCCAAAGGGGACCTCATCGCCTCCATCCTTTACCCCAAACCCGTGAGCTTCAAGTTCTACAAGGATGCTGTGAAGTTCGTCCTGTTCCTCGCCGTCCTGGGTATGTCTGAGCCGGGGAAGGGGGGTGGAGGCATGGGTAGGGGTGGCCAAACTCCTCTTAAATGGATGAACACGACCCTTGGGCTGCTTCATTTTGTAACTGAGCCCCGTTATCCCTCCTTCCCTCCCACGCAGCGCTGGTCGGCACGGCGTACAGCATCCTCATCCTGGTTAAAAACCAGGTAGGGCCGGTGGGACCGGCGAGCCCGCGGGCGCTGCGGGTGGAGGCGGCTGTCGGGATGCCCACCCCTTTCCCCCCCACACCCCCCCTTCCCCCATCGCCTGCCAGGTTCCCGTGGGGCAAATCATCATCCGCGCCCTCGACCTCGTCACCGTCATTGTGCCGCCGGCTCTCCCGGCTGCCATGACGGTGGGCACCATCTACGCCCAGAACAGGCTGAAGAAGCAGGGCATCTTCTGCATCAGCCCTCCCCGGATCAACCTCTGCGGGAAGATCCGCCTGGTTTGCTTCGACAAGGTGAGTCCCACCGCCACCACCGCTGGTTTTAGGGATGGAGGAGGCGAGCTGGGACCCCTCCGTGCTCTCTTCCCACAGACTGGAACCCTGACAGAGGAAGGTCTGGATGTCTGGGGGGTGGTCCCGCTGGAGAACAACCGCTTCACACCCGTCATCCACGAGCCCCGCTGCCTGCCCGCTGGTCCCTTGCTCTATGTCCTGGCTGCCTGCCACGCCGTCGTGCTGCTGCGGGCGCAGCCCATGGGGGACCCCGTGGATCTCAAGATGCTGGAGTCCACTGGTTGGGTAGGACGGAGCAGTGGGGAGAGGTGGGATGGAGAAGGGGTATCTCAGACCATCTGCCAGTGGATGGGGCTTGGCGGGGGGAAGCTTGTGAGGGAAGGCTTCACCCACTTGGTGTCTGCCTTGGTTTCAGCGCCTGGAGATGATGGAGGAGGAGGAGGAGGAGGGTGAGCCACCTGCCTTCCAGCAGTTCGGGACGAAGGTCTTGGCTGTGATGAACCCCCCGCCTGAGGAAGAACAGCCACAAGACAGGGTGAGTCCCATGGATCAGGGTGGCTCAGGTCCCCCACATCCTGCCCCCCTAAAAGGGTCGCTGTGCTTCCTGACCCCCCTTTCCCCGAGGAGACCCTCCCCATCCGTCCCTGACACCCACTCCCTCTCCTCCACAGAAGCACCAGTCTCCCGTGGGGATCCTCCGGCGTTTCCCCTTCTCCTCCTCCTTGCAGAGGATGAGTGTCCTGGCCAAGCTGCCTGGAGAAGCCTCAGCCCATGTCTATGCCAAAGGTGCACCGGAGATGGTGGCCAGCCTGTGCCGGAAGGAAACTGGTACATAGTGGGCGGGTACGGGGGGGGTCCCTTCCCCTGCTCCACCATCCCTCCCTGCAGCTCATCCCTATGGGGAATCCTCCTCAGTGATGCCGCAGGGCTTTGGATTAGCCACAGCAAGGGGATGAAAATAGGAGCTGGGAGCCAGGGGAGGGGGTTGGAGCCCTCAATCCTGCGGGAGCTCAGGCCCCCCACTCCCCTCACCACGTTCACCCAGGACCTCCTTTAACTGATGCTCCTTTCCCCTCGCCGCCCGCAGTGCCCGGGGATTTCTCCCAGGTGCTCCGGCACTACACCACCGATGGGTTCCGGGTCTTGGGTCTGGCTTACAGACCCCTGGGCACAGTGAGCACCTTCGAGGAGGCCCTGCAGCTCCCCAGGTTGGTACCATGACTTCCTTCTCTGCTCACATCTCCGGGTGTTTCACGGGATGCTCCCGCTGCCCCACAGCCCACCCCATCCCCGCAGCTTGCAGGGAATTAAACACACCCCTCCACACACACCCCCACCCCAATCCCAAAGCGATGGCTGCTGGCTGCCCCCCTGGGATGGATTTTTAGCTCTTTATGGCAATTGATCCTCTGTGCCTTGAGTTGACGGCTCATCGGGTCCCGGCAGAGACTCTGTGGAGAGCAGCCTGACCTTCCTGGGGTTCCTTGTCATGAAGAACGTCCTCAAGCCCGAGTCTGCGCCCACGATTCGCCTCCTGAGGAACGCCAACATCCGCCCCGTCATGGTGACAGGTGACCCCGCCGAGGGGAACGGGGATGCTGGGCTCAGGGAGGAGGTGGGATGTGGGTGACCCTTGGTGCTGTGTAAGGGGTGGTGGGTTCCTCTGCCAGAAACCGGTGGCCTGGAGCAGCTGGGATGCGCAGCCGGGACCCCTGACCCTGGGTTTTGTGCATCCCCGCCATTTTGTTGGCATCACTGAGGGTGGGCAGGGTGTGGAAGGGTGCAGGGTCTGTTTTTGGGGGTGCAGCATGAACCCACAGGCCTGGGGTGGGTGGTTTAGGCAGCAAAACCACTCACAGCTTCACCACCCATCCCGTAAGTCGATGTACGGTGAGCACCCCAATCGGTGCAGCCAGCACTGGGGAGCACAGGCATCACCCCTGGGTGCTTCCCGGCACGGCGAGTGACACTGCTGGGGTTTGGAGGTGCTGCCTGCATTTGGGGTAGGGCAGGGATGAGCTTTTTGGAGCTCTCCCTCCAAAAAGAGAAGCAAAAGGCCCCTCAGCGTGGCTATGAGGGGGGAGGAGAGGGACACACAGCAGGTCTGAGCTGTGCTGGACTGCGCCAGCGCTGGCTGGCACACTCCACGGGGGCTCAGCCGCCTCTTTCCGTAGGAGACAACATGCTGACGGCCGTGAACGTGGCCAGGGGGTGCCGGATGGTGGAGCCAAATGAGCGGGTGATCTTCGTCAACGCCTCCCCACCCAGCCACGACAAACCTGCTGCTCTCAAATTCCTCCTCGCTGAGCCCTCCCAGGGGGAAGAGCAGCCAGAGGTGAGTGAGTCCCTGGGGTTCAGGTGGGGTTGTAAAGCCTGAGCTGCCCCAGCCCTTGCAGGGCTCCTTTCCCAGCATCATTGCCTGTGGACGCAATTAGGGCTGCGGCTCTGCCCCTTCCTGAGTGTTTCCTGGAGGGGAAGGGCTCCCGTTTCTCTCCGGGATGCTCCAAACACGCTCCTCGGATGCCACCAGCAGCGTGGTGCTGAGCTGCTTCAGGCTTGGCACAAGGGGCTACTTTTACCCAAAATACCATGGTTTATATGCCCAAAATTGAGGTTTGAGAGAAGCTACTGTAGCTCCGGCTCCCTTGGGGGGTGCGGGGTGCAGCTCAGCTGGGGTTTAGGAGCAAGCTGAAGCCCTGCTGCAGAAGATGGAGATGTTTTGCTCAGCAGGGTGAGCACCAAGGTGACAGCAGCTTCCTCCAGCCTCAGCCCTGCCACTTCGCCCTGAATGGCAAATCCTTCACCGTGGTGTGTGAGCACTTCCCTGACCTGCTCCCCAAGGTGAGTCCGGCAGCGCCAGAACCCTCAGGAGAGGTTTGTCTCACCTGGGTTTCATGCTGGGGCTTCCAAGCTCCAGCCCAAAACGCCCTGAGGGTTTGTTAGGGAGGGTTGGGGGGTTTTGTCCTCCCCTTCTGCCCACTAAGCTGGCAAAGTTCAAAACAGCCAGGCTCCTGGGTGTACAGGGATGCTGTGATGCTGGGCTTGATGCTGTGGGGCTGGGCTCCTGGGTGTATGGGGATGCTGTGGTGCTGGGCTCTTGGGTGTGTGGGGATGCTGTGGTGCTGGGCTCGATGCTGTGGTGCTGGGCTCCTGGGTGCAGGGGGATGCTGCAATGCCAGGCTCGATGCTGCAGTGCTGGGCTCCTGGGTGTGTGGGGATGCTGTGGTGCTGGGCTCGATGCTGTGGTGCTGGGCTCCTGGGTGTATGGGGATGCTGTGGTGCTGGGCTCTTGGGTGTATGGGGATGCTGTGGTGCTGGGCTCTTGGGTGTGTGGGGATGCTGTGGTGCTGGGCTCGATGCTGTGGTGCTGGGCTCCTGGGTGTGTGGGGATGCTGTGGTGCTGGGCTCGATGCTGTGGTGCTGGGCTCCTGGGTGTGTGAGGATGCTGTGGTGCTGGGCTCGATGCTGTGGTGCTGGGCTCCTGGGTGTATGGGGATGCTGTGGTGCTGGGCTCTTGGGTGTGTGGGGATGCTGTGGTGCTGGGCTCGATGCTGTGGTGCTGGGCTCCTGGGTGTGCAGGGATGCTGTGACACAAACATGGAGCTTTCCCTTCTCGGCAGATCCTCATCCGAGCCACCGTGTTCGCCCGCATGTCGCCTGACCAGAAGGCTCAGCTCGTGTGCAGCCTGCAGGAGCTCAAGTGAGCCCCCCCAGCCCCAAGGACAGAGGTCGGGGAGGGGGCCGAGGGGGTCGGTCCTCTGCCTGGGGATGCCTCTCTGCTTCTGCAGGCGTTTGCAGCTCTCCCAGCTGTGGGGTTATCCTGAATACAGGGGGTGTTGTACGGTGTTGGAAGACCTTGGGGGTTTGTTCCCCGGTGCTGTCGCGACATGTCGCATCCCGTGTCGCTGCAGCTACTGCGTGGGGATGTGTGGTGACGGCGCCAACGACTGTGGGGCTCTGAAAGCAGCCGACGTGGGCGTCTCGCTGTCGGAGGCGGAGGCATCGGTGGCCTCACCCTTCACCTCCCGTGTGCCCAACATCCAGTGCGTGCCCACCCTCATCCGGTGAGCTGCCCCAGGCAGGGCTGGAGGGGAGGCGGGATTGGGAGGGGTGTGTATGTCTCACGAGTGTCCCCATCCCGTTTTGGGACAACCCACTGGAGGGGTGTGGTGGCTCTTCATGCAGGGAGGGCAGGTGCTCGCTGGTCACCTCCTTCGGCGTCTTTAAGTACATGGCCCTGTACAGCCTGGTGCAGTTCGTGTCCGTCCTGCTGCTCTACACAGTGAGTCCTCGCGGCGCCGGGGGGATGCCCTGGGGGTCCCCGTGTCTCCCCGCTGGCTTGTGAACACACCCCCATCACCACTCCTCCATGGGTGGTTTCTCCTCCCCAGATCAACACCAACCTGAGCGATTTCCAGTTCCTCTTCTTCGACCTGATCATCACCACCACCGTGGCCGTGCTGATGGGTCGCACCGGTCCCGCCCAGGAATTGGGAGCAGAGCGTCCCCAAGGAGCCTTGATCAGCATCCTGGTGCTGGGCAGTTTGCTCCTCCAGACAGCTTTGCTCATCACCGTGCAAGTCCTCAGCTACTTCATCACCGTCTCGCAGAGCTGGTAAGGGACCCTGGCTTCACGTGGAGGATGAGCACTGAAACCTGGGTGCTCCTCCTTGGGTTTGGCATCATGGGTGCGTCCAGTCACCGTGTGCGGAGAGCGAGGGGTCGGCGTTGAGACCCTCTCCTTGCCTCTGGCTTCCTCCACTCCCCCCATCCCTGCCTGGCTCAGGTACGTGCCGCTGAACAGCACGGTGACAGCTCCCCAGAACCTGCCCAACTATGAGAACACTGTCCTCTTCTGCGTCACGGGTTTCCAGTACCTCGTCCTGGCCGTTGCCATGTCCAAGGGGTACCCATTTCGGGAGCCGCTCTACACCAATGGTGAGGATGGTGCCAGCCAGGTAGACAAAGATAGACCTCAAACCTCCATCATCCTCCTCAACCCTCTTCCTTCTCACCCTCAGTGCTCTTCTTGGTCGTCCTTATCCTCCTCTTCAGCCTCATGATATGGTTGACCCTGTACCCCCTGGGCTTCCCCAAAACCCTGCTGAAGCTGCAGAGCATCGATGACTTGAATTTCAAGCTGTTGCTGCTGGGGATTGCTGCCCTCAACTTCTTCGCCGCCTTCGTGCTGGAGGTAGGTGATGGAGTGGGGGGACACAAGGGACACGTGTCACCCTTCTGGGTCTGTCTGACCACCCCGTTTTCCAGCAGCCGTGCAGGGCTCACCTTAGCATCAGCTCTGCCCTCCCCTGGAGGTCCACAGCCTCCCCAAAACCCCTTCCCTCCTTCCCCCTCCCTCCATATCTTTGCTGCAGACCGCCCTGGACCACGGTTTGCTCAGCTGCCTCCGCAAACTGCGCCGGAAAAAAGCATCCAAGAAGATTTTCAAGAGGCTGGAGAAGGACCTGAGCCAGCAGCACCCATCCTGGCCGCCCCTCAACCAACCACTCTTTGCTACACCCAAGCTGTCCATCGCTGTGAGATAGCTGGTGTGGGGCCTTGCCCTGCCCGCTGGCCCTCGGCCGATGGTTATTTATTTCCCCTGGCACAGCGAGGGGTGAGATGGGCAGGTTCTCCTGGGGAGAACCCTCAGCGCTGGGAATTTGCACGTGGATGAGAAGAGGAGATGCTGGGGAGGGGCAGGAAGAAGGTTGGGAAGAAGAGGAGATGCTGGGGAGGGGCAGGAAGAAGGTTGGGAAGAAGAGGAGATGCTGGATGGGAAAGGAAGGTCAGGAAGAAGCAGAGAAATGGTCCATCCCAGCTCCAGCCCTGTCCTGCTCACACCCATCTCCCCATCCCCATCATCCCCATCTAGGCACTGGTACTGTTTCCCAGGGTGGTGGTGGTGGGGGGGTCACCTCTCTTTGCCCCCTCTCCTCAAAACCCACTGGGAAGAGGTTTCCTGATCATCTCATGGCGAGGACGCCCATCCCTGGCCTCCTCCTGTCTCTGCTCACTGTGAAACACCCCCCACACCCCCCATCCGCCTCCCACCACAGCCGCTCTAGATGTGTAGGAACCGTTTACAACCCCCCCCCCAATCTCCAGCTTTGCCAAGGGGGATGCTCACCCCCAACACCCCAGGGACTGGCCATGAGCATCCTCCCCACTTTGAGATGCTCCCACAGAGCCCTTCTCCTCTGGGACGGGACCTTTGTAGCATTAGAAGGAAAAAAAAACAACCAACCAACCCAGAAACCCCATAAAACCACCCCAAAATGCCCCAAATCTCTTTATTTTTTAACTCTACTCCAGCACATCAGGGTGTCAAGGCAGCTGGGGAGCGTGACACAGCTCTTGGGGTCCCCTATGGTGCTGTCGTTGAGCGTTGTCTAATAAATTAACACTTATTTTTCTGGACCACTTTGCTCGTGGGTGAACTGCTGGGGGGGATGGGGGGGGATGAGATGGGGGGGATGTGATGAGGGGGGAGTGGGTGAAAGAGGTTTTAGGGGCATTTTATTATTTGGGGTGGAAGATGCTCTCCCTTCAATGCTTGAAAGTGGAGAGTGAAGCCAGGGGTGGCACCCAGCACCCCAAACTGAGTCAATGACCCTTTTCCAGCTGGGAATCCCTAGAAATTGATAAATTATCCCTGGAAAACCCACCCCAGGTGTCCTCACCAAGGCAGCAAAACCTCGCTCCTTCAGCGGGTGAAGAGCTGGTAGATGGAGACGCCGCATCCCAAAAGGGGAAGACCCCATCCCAGTGAGGACGGGGTGGGGGGATGTGTCTATACAATCCTCCCAGGGAGGGGTGATTTTTGGTTGCCTCCAAGCCTGGCTCTTGGATCCAAAGGCTGGTTCTTTGCTGCCTTGCCCGGAAAGCCCTCGGAACGCCGTCGGCGCCTCTCTGCCCTCCGGGAGCCAGGGATTAGATCAGGAAATGAGGCACAAGCAGAGGTAAGAGGTTTCCTGGAATCCCAGCCAAGGTTGGAGTTATTAAACCAGCCTTCCCAAGCCTGGAAAAAAAAAAGGAGGGGGGGGAAAGCAGTAAAAATCCAAACCCTAAAACCAACCGGCACGACCCCTCCAGGCCCGTGTGGGAGGGGGGTGAGGGACCTGGTTGCACCTCAGTGTCCCCATCCCGTCCATTGTGTGCCCCCCCCCACCTCCTCCAGCACTGGGGTGTTTTCCTTGGCTGGTTTCCACAGCCAAGGGGGGGTGTCACATACCCTGTTTAATTATTAACAGGCAGCCCCTGCCCTTGGTTGGAGGGTGACAGGGCTGGGGACGAGGATGGTGCTGGGGTTTGGGAGAGGTGGGAGCAGCTCTGAGCTGTGTTTGGAGGTGTTCAGATGGGTTTATCCATCCTTCAGGGTGGAAAACCAGGCTGGATCTGAGGGGAAACACCTTTCCAACCCTCCCTGCTCCTCCTCCTTGTGTGAAACTCTGTGTTCTCTGTGATTTTGGGAGCAGCCAGACCCTCTCCCAGCTGTAGGGTCCCTCCTACCTCGGTGATACCATTTGTGGGTGAAATCCTGTCCCATGAGTGAAAAAACCTCTGCTGCCTCCTCCCTGTCGCTCATCCCCATCCTGGTGCACATGGATGGACATCTCTGGAGTGGCTCTTCCTCCACCCCAACCCCCCTGAGCACCCTCCCTTTGCTCCATCACTAGTTTCGGACACGCCTTCAAACTTGTGAGGTGTATTGAAGCCCCCAGCACCGGGCTCAGTGTCGCTGGTAGGGCTCAAGGATTTTTGGGGAGCATCCCCAGCTTCCCCAGGATGCAGCCAGCATCCCACCTCCTCCGGAAAGCTGCCAGCAGGCCGGGGAAAAGAGGGCCCCACGGTCAGCAACGCCGGCTCTGCCGCCACGCAGGGGCTGCAGATCCGCTCCAGCATCCTCACCCTGGGTGGGGGTGGGAGGAAAAAATGGGATTTTTTTCATTATTTTAGGGTTGGTTTGGGGTTTGGTTTTTTTTTCCCCCCTCCATCCTGAGGTAAAGCTTTAAATCTGCTTGCAGGGTCGTGGCATCCCCACTGCTGGGGGTGAGGGGTGGATTGAGGGGATGGATGGACACACAGAGATGGAATTAATGGCAAGCTTGGAGTCAGGAGGGACAGAGCTGGGGGAAGGTGGGGAGGGGGTGTCCCAAATTTTACTGTTTATCCCCCATCGTGGAGCGATCACCTGATGCCAGCCCTTCAGCAGCACAAAACCCGACCTAAACAGCACCGGTGTGCTCGGCGCTGCCCAAAAATCCTCCTTCCCCCCCCAACCCCCCCCCCGCCCCCTCCCCTTTTAAAACTCATCCACCCAAAAGAAACCAAAATAAACCCCTCAAACCCCCAAACTCCCCCTCTCCCCCCTTTACCCCTGCTGCCCAGCGGGGTGCGCTCATTGATGTTATTACATGCATAGTTTTAATTGTTGTGGTCCTTCCCCCCACCCCTCCCACCCCCACCCCACCCCCCAGCAGGCAGCGGGCTGGGAGGAGGAGGAAGGGGCCGGCTCAGGTGTGGCATTAGGACCCAGCGGAGCCCCCATGGTGGAGGTAGGAGTTGTGGGGGTTGGTGTGGGGCTTTTTTTTTTTTTTTTTGGCTTTTTTTTTTTTTTTTTTTTTGGGGGTTTTTTTGGTGTGTTTTTTCTCTTTTTTTTTTAAACTCTCCTTTTTGGAGTTTTGGGAAGAGGAGAGAAGAGACCAAGGCGGTGGGGCGAGGGCAGAGCCAGCACCCACACCCAGAGCGGTAAGGACACCCCCACACACCCCTTCCTCCATCCCCGCATCAAGATAGGGATGCTGCGGGGGGAACCCCCACATAGATGAACCCCATCTTTAGGGCTCGGCATAGTCACCTTAAAAACCTCCATCCCTCGGGGCAAGCGAGCTCTCCCAAAGCTCTTTTCAACCTTTTGAATTGCATTAAAAAGGGAAAAAACACCTTATTTTTTGGGGGTGCTGAAGAGGATGGGGGTGGGGGGAGGTGGGAGGGCACATGGGACACCCCATCTCTGCAGCCTGACAGCTGCTGCAGCAGATTTTTAACCACTTCAGAAAGTTTTTAAACACCCTAAAACCCGAAGGAAGCTGTCTCTATATATGTTGCCCCCCCTCCCTCCCCATCCTGGAAAGAGACGGCGGGAAAGGGAATATTTTACTATTGTGATTTATTCCCCCCTCCCTCACACCCTCCCTCCGAGGGGGGACGGGCCCCTAACGTGTGAAAACTGGGATGGGGAGAAGAAGTTTGGGATGGGGATGGTGGGTTGGGGTTGGTTTTTTTTTTAATGTAAAACCTTTGGTCGGGGGCCAAACCCACCCCCAAACCCCCCCCCCAAAATTGACTCCTTTCATATTCCCTTTGTTCTTCCACACTGGCAACTGGAGAGCTTGGGAAAGGGGGGGGGGAAGAAAGGAAAAAGGGAGGAAAAAGAAGCAGCTGGGGGAGGGGGAAAGGCTGAGGGAAGGTGGGGTTTAGGGAATGAAAGGGAGAGACTGTGGTGTTCTTTCTTCGGGGTTGATTGTTCCCAGATGTGCAGTTGCAAAAACATCTGGCGCGGTTGAAGTGGCCGGGACCCCTGCGCGGAGGGGAGAGGGGCTGGGATGGGGAAGAAAAGGGGGGGGGAAATGTGAGGAAGGGGTGGTGAGTGGCATGTGGCACCCTGGGGTGGCTGGTTTGGGGTTGTTTTGATGGTAGGAAAAGCCCAGGTGGGGAAGGAGGAGGATGAGGAGGGTGAAGGTGGCCTCGTGGTCTCCTCTTGGGATGGAGGAAGGTGTCGTGGTGACCTGGGGCCTGGTTGGGGTGGGAGGTGGCAGTGGGCGCCTGGGGATCCTCGTCGGGAGCAGACAGTGCTGGCAGCGCCAGTGGTGGAAGACGTGACCCGTCTGTCCCCGTTCCCCGGCCAAACCCCATGAGCCCAGGCCAAGATCCTCCGAGTTTGGGGAAAATTCCGGGGGAATTAGACCTCAAGAGGAGCCTTGGGCCTTGCAGGGGGCCCCGGGCCCAACGCGCTGGGCCTCAGCCGCGGGTCGTGTCCTCGGGGCTGCCGGCCCGGTTGGGAGCACAGTGTCCCCAGAGATGGGTGTCTGGCTGGCCCCAGGCTCTGCTGGCGCCAGAGCCGGGTGATTTGGGGCCGTGGGATGTTGGCGTCCTCATCCCACGGGATCCCAGCAGCTGGAGACATGGCGAAGGCCGGGATAGGGAGCCCCAAGCCCCCGCTGTAGCGGCCCCGTCCTGGCCAGAACCCAGCTGCTCCCCAATCCAAACCCTCCAGACCCCCTTTGAGCCCGGGGCCGTGTGTCCATCTCGCTCATCCCAGTGTGATCCCTTGTATCCTGGGATAAATGAACAGGCTTGGTCTGGGTTCAACCCAGGCTCTGCGGTCGGCAGGGACCCCACATCCCAGGTGGGTGATGAGGAGGCTCTGGGTGCTTCCTTTGGGACCACCCAACTTGGGGTGTCGCCTGAGCCGGGTTACTGGATCCCAGCTCCTGTAGGCACCCAAGACTTCGGTGTTCCCAAAACTGGGAGAAGGGTCTGGAAGTCCCTTGGCAGCATCTCTGGTACCTGCGAGCATGGGGCTGGAGGAGGACGTGGTGCCTGGGAGAAGCAGCCATGGTGGTGGTGCTGGGAGGGTGCTGGAGGACACTGGGCTCTGGGGATGGTGGGGACGTGGAGGGGCTGGAAGATGCTGTGGTGACACTGCACTTGGTCCCAGTGACCTCACCTTCCTTCACAGCCTTAAACCCAGCGGGACCATTGCTGTGAGGGGCTGGAGCCGCGTTCCCATCTCCAGGTGCTACACTCAAAGGTGAGTGCCCAAAGGGGGGTGGGGTTGATGTTCCCCCCTCATACCAGCTTATCTCCACTCGTGCCTCAGTTTCCCCACTCCAGCAGTAGGGCTGGTGTGGCCAAGGAGTGGTACTGGTACGAAGGGTACTGGGAATGCTGATGTGCTTTATCTCCAGCATTCGGGTGGGTTTTGAAGGAGATTTTGAGGGGGGAATTTTGGGGGGTTTCCCCACAATTTTCTCCCCTCCTCCGGAGCCAGTTTGGGTGGAAGGGGGAATGGTGATGGGTCCCTGCCAGCCGTGCCGAGGAAGGGGGCCCGGCTCACCGGCGGCACAGCGGCCTTGGCCCGTCTCCCCGCCGGGGAAAGCAGACGTTGGGCAGGAAAAATCCCTGCTTGGAAAGCGCCGAGGAGCCGCCAGCGCCCGGGGCTGCCAAACCCAAAGGGATTGTTTCTTGAAAGCAGCTTTTCCCTCCCCAAATCTCCCAGCCCCTTGGCTTTAAGGGATACCCAAGCAATCCCCCAGCAGCGGGGACACACACACACCCCCCCCAATAATCTCCTTTCCCACCCCTACCCCCCCCATAAGCTCCTTTCCCAAGGAGCAGGGTGGAAAAACCCAGGAGAGGAGCCCCAAAAGCTCCATCTCACGGGGCTGTTATCCCTGGGGGGGTCCAGATGTCTGGCCTTGTGGCGGTGATTCAGACAGCCCAGCATTTCTCACCCCCCATCCTCCCCCACAGATATTTCAGGGCAGTTCCCCAGGGAGCCCAGCCTGTCTTTATTTTGGGGGGGTGGGGGGGTGTTCTTTATTTTTTTTAGGGTTTGTTGATTTGATTTGATTTAATTGTTATTTGGAGTGAGCATCATGCTGGGGGGAGTTGGCAGGAGCACAGAGAGGGGCTGTTGAAGAGGATGGGGAAGCAAGGGGTCACTCTGCATTATACACACACCCCGCCCCACCCCACCCCCCAAAAAACCCCTCTGTGTCTTCCTCTGCCCCATCCAGAGTCCGGCTGCATCCCAGCCTGCGCTGCTCCTCCATCGCTGCCGTCAGGATGAGAGCGGTGGGGCTCTTCTTGCTGTGCCTCCCAGGTGAGTGACACCTCCCCGGGGGTCCTCAAGGTGAGGTGACACCCCATGAGCTGACCAAGCCCCCCCACCCCCCAGCGATGCTCAGATACCCGCACCCCTCTGGTGCAATCACCTCTTGGCTCGTTATACCCCAAAATTCACCCCAAAACCCTCGCAGAGGCTCCTGGAGAGTGTCCCCTCCCTGCTTTGGGGACGTCGATGTGGCACCAGAGCTTGGCACAAACTTGACACCTCGGGGCTGGGCCAGCATCCAGCCAAATTATATTTGTAACCCCCCGGGGGGGCTGGCAAAGGCGGGATGGAAACGGGGAGGGAGCGACATTCCCGGAGCCAGGAAAACTTTGGGCGAAACTCGCTCGGCACAAGGGAACAGCTGGAAAACATTAGGCAGGAGAGGCTGAGGGGGAAAGGGGGGGGGGGGGCAGCAAAGGGTGGGGGGTAGAAGAGATTTGTCCTGTCCCAGGATGGGTCCTGGGGTCACTTTGTGTGTGGCTGCTGCACCCCGGGAGGATGCGGAGGGATGCAGCAGTGGATGGACCATTGGGCATCACTGTGTGTCCTGGGGGTGCCTTGGGGTGGGGGGTGACTTGATGTCTTTTCCTCCCCGCCCCCCCCCAAAATAATCCTGCCTGTGTAATCATGTGCTGGTGTTTGAATAGGGGGGTCTGCAGCAGGATTAGCTCCCCCAGGGTTTGGGGGGTGGGGGGTCAGCAAGCTGAGCACCCTGAGAATGATGGTGGGATGGTATTTTGGGGGGGTGGAGAAGCAGAGGAAGGAACCCCAAATCCTTGGGGTGGGGGTGCCTCTACCCCTCCTGGTGATGCTTCTTCCTCCCTCCACGCCCAGCAGCGCTCCTGGTCCAAGGACAGTACAGCAGGTTTGAGGGCATCACCTACCCAGAGCCCGTGCAATATTCCCAGTATGACCAGCAATCAGGTTAGAGCACCCTGACTTGGGGGGGGGCGGGGCTTCACCCACCTCTCCCCCCACCCCTTTCTTGGTCTGACATCACCTCTCCCTGCCTCGATGCTCTTTGCTCCTGCCCCTTAAACCCCCAACCTCCTCCTGACACCTTCCCCCCATAGGTTGCTCTCTCCCCTCCCAATTATTTCTTAAACCTTTATTAAGCTTATTTTTAAAAAAAACCAAAAAAAACCCCAAAACCCCATCAAACCCTGGTGGGATGTTGCCCAGGTTCATTCCAGGGGTGTTGGGGGGAAGGGGGGGCAGAGGGTGTCTTCCCCTTGCTCAGCCTGGCTGCAGCATTTTGGGGTGCTCAGTGCAAAGTCCCAGTCCCCATGGGGGGTGTCTTCCCCCCATCCTCAGCTCCACTCTCTTTTATCCCTCAGAAATCCAGGATTACTACGACTATCATGGTAAGTGGTTCCCCTGTGGGATGCAGGGCTGGGGGGCTGGTTGGGGGGCGGTCTTGAGGGGGAGGGCAGATTTTTGGGGTGTGCCTGCACTGCCTCTCTCCTGGCAGATGTCACCCCTCGTGCTCCTGAGGAGCAGTTTCGGTTCCAGTCCCAGCAGCAATCCCAGCAGGAAATCGTGCCAGCCCCAACCCCAGGTGGGTGACAGCCCCCCTTGCCCCCCCAACCCACCCCCCGGGGCTCCATCCCTCCCCTGCACCCTCAATAGGGTTGTGCTCCCCCTCCCTTCCCCCAGAGCACCTTTGGGTGCCGGCGTAAGGATGCTCCAGCCCTAAACTCAGGGAAAGGCCAGCAGGACGCTGCTGCTTCACCCCTAAAATTTCTCTCCCCCTCCTCACTTTCCCCCACCATCCCCCCCAGCTGCTTCTCCTGAGACTGAGCCCACGGAGCCAGGACCCCTTGGTGAGTGCTTGTGTCCCCCCCAAACCCCGGGGATGGAGGGGGGTGTGTGTGTGGGGGGCACTTCTCCACCCAGTTGGGATGCAGGTGTGCTGCTGCTCTCACACCCGGGGTGTTAATACTGGGGGTGGGGGTGTTGCACAGAGTGGATGCCAAGCCCATCCCTGGGGTGTCAAGCCTCTCCCCATGAATTTCCCAGACCTGCCCCCTCCCAAAAAAAACCCCACCCCCCTTTTCCCCCTTGCAGACTGCCGGGAGGAGCAATACCCCTGCACCAGGCTCTACTCCGTGCACAAGCCCTGCAAGCAGTGCCTGAACGAGATCTGCTTCTACAGGTGAGCTGAGGAAGGAGTGGGGGGGGGTCCCTGGCACTCCTTTCCCCTCCTCTAGTCGTCCCCCCTCCAATATTTTGGGGAACCCCTCTGCTGTGGAACTGAACCCCCTCCATCCTTATCCAGCCTCCGCCGGGTTTATGTCATCAACAAGGAGATCTGTGTCCGCACCGTGTGCGCCCACGAAGAGCTGCTGAGAGGTAACTGGGGGGGGGGGGGTTAAGAATGCACCCCCTCAAATTGGGGTGGGGGTCTTCCCCATCCAGGTCACCCCTTTTTTGCATGGTAGGGAGGAGGAGGAAGGCAATCCCAAAGTTGCTCCAAGCATCCTACTTTGGGAGGGATCCTCCCTTGCTCCTTGCCACAGCATCACCCAGTCCTCGTTTTGGGTGGGGTGGACAGGGGGGACAGAGAGGGGGAGGTAAATCCTTCCCTGCTTCCCCCCACACCCCCCCCCCATCCCCAAAAATCCCTGGATTTCTTTCCCACAGCCGATCTCTGCCGTGACAAGTTCTCCAAGTGTGGGGTGATGGCCACCAGCGGGCTCTGCCAAACCGTCGTCGCCTCCTGCGCCCGCAGCTGCGGCGGATGCTGAGCTCCAGGGGTACCCCCTCTCACCCCCCTCCAACACCCCCCCCTCTCACCCCCCTCCAACACCCCCCCCCACACACACACACACACCCCAAATTCACCACCCACATCCCACCATTCCACCCCCCTTCCCATCCCAGCTCCGGAGCCTCACCGTGGTGCTAAAGGAACCGTGCATGAAAGAGCATAAAAGGAAAAGCAAAAAAAGTCCAATTTGGGGTTTTTTGGGCACATAATAATTAAAAAGGGGGGGGAGGGAGATGGGGGGGTATTTTTATAACTTTCCTTATTATATTGTAAAGGGGGGCGGTGAGAGCCCCCCTGGCACCCCCTTTTCTACGTAGAGTATCCAAAAGATAAAGCGGAAGGGTCGCTGCCACTCCTGACTCGTCTGGTTTTTGGGGGGGGGGGGGGGCATGGGTGATTTTGGGGGGGTTGATTTCTGATTTTGGGAGGGTATGCCTGATTTAGGGGGGGGGGTAAATTCTGATTTGGGGGGTAAATTCTGATTTGGGGGGGTTATGTCTGATTTGGGAGGGGTATGTGTGATTTGGGGAGGGAGATATTTGATATGGGAGGGTATGTCTGATTTGGGGGGTATGTGTGATTTTGGGGGGGGTGTCCTGATTTAGGGGGCGGTGTCTGATATGGGGTATGCCTGATTTGGGGGGTTATGTCTGATTTGGAAGGGGTATGTGTGATTTGGAGGGAGTAATTTCTGATTTGGGGGGGTATGTGTGATTTGGGGGGGGGTGTCTAATTTGGGGGGGTATGTCTAATTTGGAGAGGTTCTCATGGGGGGTTTTGGGGGGGGTGGGGTTGATGTTTGGGGTGGTTTTGTGATTTTTTTCCCATACACCATGAGTAGCACTTGTGTACAGTGTGTAGCTCTCCTACACAGTGTGTAGCCCTTGTGTAGAGTGTGTAGGTGTCCTATACGGTGTGCAGCTCTCCTATTCAGTGTGTAGCACTTGTGTACAGTGTGTAACTCTCCTATACACAGTGTGTAGCACTTGTGTACAGCCTGTAGCTCTCATATATGGTGTGCAGCTCTCCTACACAATGAGTAGCACTTGTGTACAGTGTGTAGCCCTCATACACAGTGCATAGCACTTGTGTACAGTGTGTAGCTCTTGTGTAGAGTGTGTAGGTGTCATATACGGTGTGCAGCTCTCCTATTCAGTGTGTAGCACTTGAGTACAGTGTGTAGAACTTATAGAATGTGTAGCTCTCATACACAGTGTGTAGCACTTGTGTACAGTGTGTAGCTCTTGTGTAGAGTGTGTAGGTGTCATATACGGTGTGCAGCTCTCCTATTCAGTGTGTAGCACTTGTGTACAGTGTGTAACTCTCATATATGGTGTGCAGCTCTCCTACACAATGAGTAGCTCTTGTGTACAGTGTGTAGCTCCTGTGTAGAGTGTGTAGGTGTCATATACGGTGTGCAGCTCTCCTATTCAGTGTGTAGCACTTGAGTACAGTGTGTAGAACTTATAGAGTGTGTAGCTCTCATACACAGTCTGTAGCACTTGTGTACAGCCTGTAGCTCTCATATATGGTGTGCAGCTCTCCTACACAATGAGTAGCACTTGTGTACAGTGTGTAGCCCTCATACACAGTGCATAGCACTTGTGTACAGTGTGTAGCTCTTGTGTAGAGTGTGTAGGTGTCATATACGGTGTGCAGCTCTCCTACACAATGAGTAGCTCCTGTGTACAGTGTGTAGCCCTTGTGTAGGGTGTGTAGGTGTCCTATACGGTGTGCAGCTCTCCTATTCAGTGTGTAGCACTTGTGTACAGTGTGTAACTCTCCTATTCAGTATGTAGCACTTGTGTACAGTGTGTAACTCTCCTATACACAGTGTGCAGCTCTCACACACAGCGTGTAGGTCTCACACCCAGTGTGCAGCTCTCACATAGCATGTAGCTCCCCTACACCACGTGTAGCCCCCCTACACCACATGCAGCCCCCACACACACACTCCGTGCAAGAAAACAAACCCCTCACACACCAAAAATTGGGGTTTCTCCCCATTTAATAGTGCCCAGGGTGACAGGGGGTCAGGGTAGGGGGGTCCCCACTCAAAGCCACCCCCCCCAGACCGGCACAAAACCCCAAACTCCACAAATTGTGATATAAAACTCCAGCTATTGACTAAAAAAACCCCAAACTCCCCAAAACAGAGTTGGGGGATGGTTAGAAAAAGGCTCAGGGAGGGGCAGGATTTGTGAGGGCTGGGGGGTGGGGTGGGGGGAGGAATAAATTGGGGTGGGCTAAAAAAAAAAAGGTGATTTCCATTGTTTTTTGTTAAAAATTGCAGTAGAAAAAAAGGGGGGACCCCCCTGTGGGACCCCAACTTGTATAAAAACCCCACGAGCATCAGCGTCTCAGGGGTAAAGTGCAGTGATTTGCCCCAAGAAAGGGACTGGGGAGGGGGGAATATTGGGGGTTTTTTTGGAGCAGGGGGGCTGGGCTTGGTTTGCCCCGCTCCCTCCTCACCCATGTGATGAGTTGTGCAGGTCTCTGCGGGCTGTGCCCAAGGGGCCCTAAATGCTGGTGGGGTGACGGCGGAGCTCCTGTCCCTTCAGCTGTGGAGAGGGGAACACAAGCGTTGGTATCCCACCCTGGGGTGTCCCCTCTGTCACCCCAAGGGGTGTTGTCACCCCCTCACCTGCTCCTCTGGGCCACGGTGCTTGCGTGTCTCCAGTGCCCGCGGGGTCTGGAGCTGGGTGAGGTGCAGGCGACCCGGTGATGGGGGAGAGGTGTGCTCCAGCGCCGACACCTGCGCCTGGGTGGGTAGGGCTGGGCTTGGCACCCCAAAAGGAGCCCAGTACCCTCCCGTGTGTGACCACCGGTATCCCGGTGAACTGGGATGAGCCCAGTATCACCCCCCGTGGAAGCATCACCAGCTTTCCAAGCTGGGCTGAGCCCCCAAAAAGAGCACAGTAGCATACTGGTGCAAGCACAGGCATCTCCCCCAACTGCAGAGCATCCCAAAAGGAGCTCAGCATCATCCCAGTGCGAGTGCCAGCAGCACCCAGCAAGTGCAAACTGGGATGAGCCCAGAAATGGGCAAGCATCATCTCAGTACAAGTACCAGCATCCCTCCAAACTGGGCTGAGCCCAGGAGCAAGCCCAGTACCATCCCAATACAAGCACCAGCCTCTTCCCAGATCTGGGCTGAGCCCAGAAACAATCCCAGCACTATCCCAGTACAAACACCAGCATCTTCCCAGAACTGGGCTGAGCCTAGGAATGATCCCAGCACCATCCCAGTACAAGCACCCAAACCGCGCTGAACCCCCAGAAGAGCCCAGCACCATCCTGCCCCAACCAACAGGCACACCAACAGGCAGGCAACACCCAAAGGGTGCTACACCCCAGCAGCCCCCCCCCATCCCACCTGCAGTCCCCGGATACGTTGCTGCGCCTCCGCCAGCTGCCGCTCGGCCGTGCCCAGCGAGTGCCCCAGCCGGCCCTTCTCCGCTGAGAGCCGCAGCGAGTCCTCCTGCGCCCGCAGCTTCTCCCTCTCCACCTTCCCAGCAAGACCAGAGCACAGCAGGGAGAGCAGCCCCTCATTTACACACAATATCCATACAGACACCAGAGGGGTGTTTAAGGGGAGGGGGAGCAGCACCCAACATACGCATCAAGTATGGTTTACGGTGGGGAGAATTAAACCGTGGGGTTAATTAGTGAGTTTGAAGGGGTTGGGTTTGATTTGCAGGCAGTTCTGGGCACCCAAGTGTCAGGGAAGACAGCAGGCCCGCTAGCGGCCTAGCTCTCTTCTCCCAAGATTTAGGCCCTGAAGACAGCAGGCCCGCTAGCGGCCTAGCTCTCTTCTCCCAAGACTTAGGCTCTGAAGACAGCAGGCCCGCTAGCGGCCTAGCTCTCTTCTCCCAAGATTTAGGCCCTGAAGACAGCAGGCCCGCTAGCGGCCTAGCTCTCTTCTCCCAAGACTTAGGCTCTGAAGACAGCAGGCCCGCTAGCGGCCTAGCTCTCTTCTCCCAAGATTTAGGCCCTGAAGACAGCAGGCCCGCTAGCGGCCTAGCTCTCTTCTCCCAAGACTTAGGCTCTGAAGACAGCAGGCCCGCTAGCGGCCTAGCTCTCTTCTCCCAAGATTTAGGCCCTGACAATCGCATCCTGTTCCCATGAGACAGGGAAAAGTTCCTCATGCTGAGAGGATTTTGATAATCACATTCTCAAAACACAGCGGCCTTGATGACAGGGGTACAGGCTGCCCTAAACCAAGAAGGAGTTATGGGAAGGCACTTAGGAGTAGCGGAACATGTTAAGAACCAGCCGTAATAAGATGGTCAAAACAGCCGGTGTGCAGATGCTTTTAGGCATCAAAGGTAAACTAACGATATTTAGCTATAAGATATGTTTATCAGAACTCCTTATAATCACTAATCAAGCAGTAGGGTGTGAACAGTGTGTGCAACCGATTAGCAGGTTTTTAGCTTGCCACCTTTGCAGTAACAAATGTCTCTAATCTGTGTGATTTCACCCAATAAACGGCTTCACCCAAAATTCATATCGAATTGTGTGTTGCCCATCGCTGTTCCCCACACCCAAGGGTGCTAACCAACGGGGGTCTCACCTTATCCAAGGTCTTCTTGAGGGCACTCTTGTCCTTCTCGAGGCGCAGGGCGACGCGCTCCGCCTCCCGCTTCTCACCCTGGGTGCGGGTCAGGGTGTGCTGCAGGCTGCCCACCCGCTCCTGCAGCCCCCGGCGCTCCTCCTGCCGCTGCCGCAGCGCCTGCGCCGGGAAGGGGGGTTGGATATCACCCACACATGCCCCCCATCACAGGTATGGGGCTGCAGGGAGGTGTGTAGGCTGATGAGGATATATGGAGGGTGATGGGGATGCTGTAGGAGAGGGTAAAGGTGTGCGGGGTGCTGTATGAGGTGGGGATAGGGTGCTGCGGGGGGTGTCGGAGGGTGCTGGGGGTTGTATGGGTGCAGTGGGGAGCTGGGAGGGGTGCCAGGGGATGCTGGGGGCTGTATGAGTGCAAGGGGGTGCTGAGAGCTAGAGGAGTGGGTGAAAGGGTGCTGGGGGGCAATAGGGTGCTGGGGGGTGCAGGGGGATGTGCAGAGGGATGCTCTGGGGCAAGAGGATGCTGGGAGGGGGCTTCACATGGGACAATGGGGTGCTACACAGAGTGAGCCAAGGTGCTGACCAGGGTCAAAAAAGCAGAGAATTTGGGGAGCCCCACAGGTGTGGGGTGCCCCCAGCCCCCCTTACCTCCTGCTGCTGCCGGACCTGTGCCTCCAGCACCTCCTTGCTCCGCCGCAGAGCCTCCTGCTCCTCCCGCAGCCCCCGCAGCTGGTCCCTCAGCGCTCCCTTCTCCTCCCGTGCCTCAGCCAGCGCCCGCCGTGCCACCTCCAGCCCCTCCTGGGATCACGGGACAGGAGGCGGGACACCTAGTGACCCCCAAAACAACGGGCACCCTCACTGTCCCTCCACCCAAGGGTGCTGGCTCCCCACCTGCAGCGCCCGGCGGTCGAGCTCGCCAGCATCCAGGGCGCTCTGGAGCTGCAGCAGCCGCTCGTGGACCCCGGCGCCATCGGCCAATGCCGACACGGTGGGAGCATCGTCCTTGGAGCCGCTCTCAGCCAGCGCCGTGCTCAACCTCTCCATCGCCAGCTGCAAGGTGCTGGCACGCTGCTCGCTCTCAGCAAGCTGCACCCCAAAACCAGAGCACCACGACTCAATGGGATGGTTAGGAAGAGATCCAGAGGGTGGGAAGGGGCAGGGGGAGGGTGGGTTAGGAGGAATTTGGGTTGTTACCTGTTTCTGGAGCAGCTCGGCGCGCTCCTGCGTCGCCCACGCCTCCGCTTGCCGCTCGCCCAGGGCCAAGCGTGCTCGTTGCAACTCGCCTTCCAGCACCCGCTGCTGCAGCTCCAGGCGGCTGCTCCGGCTCTGAGCCGCTTCCATTCGCCTCTTGGCATCCTCCAGTTCGGCCTCACTGGCTCGCACCGCACTCATCCTCTCCTGGTAAGGTACCAGATAGCCAGCGTGGAGCAATAAGGGATGGGGGATGCTGCCCCACCCCCCGCCCCCATGCCCATGGTGATCATAGAATCCCAGACTGGTCTGGGTTGGAAGGGACCCCAAGGGTCACAGAGCTCCAACCCCCTGCCACAGGCAGGGACACCAACCTCCAGGCCTGGAGCTACACAAGGCTGCCCAGGGCCCCAGCCAACCTGGCCTTGAACACCCCCAGGGATGGGGCACCCACCCCCTCTCTGGGCAGCCCCTGCCAGCCCCTCACCACTCTCTCTGGATAGAACTTCCCCTCAATCTCTCCTCTCCCCCTTCCCTCCTCCAGCTTCACTCCAGCCCCTTGTCCTGCCAGTCTCTGCCCTTGAACAAGCTGATTCCCCTCCTGTGCCTCTGCTCCCTTCAGGGACTGGCAGGCTGCAATGAGGTCCCCCCACAGCCTTCTCTTCTCCAGGCTGAACCAGCCCAGCTCCCTCAGCCTCTCTCCATAGGCGAGCTGCTCCAGCCCTCTGAGCATCTTCATGGCTCCTCTGACCCCTCTCCAACAGCCCCACATCTTCCTTGTACTGGGGCCCCAGCTCTGGACACAGGACTCCAGCTGTGGCCTCCCGAGAGCAGAGCAGAGAGGGACAATCCCTTCCCTGTCCCTGCTGCCACCCCTCTGCTGATGGAGCCCAGGATCCCATCACCCTTCTGAGCTGCAAGAGCCACTGCTGGCTCATGTTAAGTTCCTCATCCCCCATGACACCCAGGCCCTTCTCAGCAGGGCTGCTCTCCAGCAGCTCTTCTCCCAGGCTGTATCTATGGCTGGGATTCCTCCAGCCCCAGTGCAACACCTGACACTTGGCAGTGTTGAACCTCATTACGTTCCCCCAGGCCCACCTTTCCAGCCTGTCAAGATCCCTCTGCATGGCTCCTTTCCTCCTCTTGTGTCACCCACACCACTCAGCTTGGCAAACCTACTGAGGGTGCTCTCCATTCCACCACCGATGTCCCACCTGGGTGGCTCTCCGCTCGCCCTCAGCAGCCTGGAGGCTCCGTTCCAGCGCCGCCACCTTCTCCCGCAGCGCTTGCCGCTCCCGCTCGCTCCGGCGCAGCGTCTCTTCTTGCAGCACCAGAGTCGCCCGGGTGCTGCTCAGCTCCCCTCCACCACGGCGACCTGCCAGGGCCACCACGTTACCTGCCTTACTGGGGTTAATGGGATCTACTGGGAGGAAGGGGGAGAGGGGGTGGTTCTGGGGACGTGGGGGGCACACGAAAGAGTTTGGGGGGGATGTAAAGGGGATCTATCGGTTTTACTGGGGTCTGCACGGGGGGGTTACCAGTTTTACTGGGGCATACAGAGGATGGGGTGGGGGGCTTTTCCCAGTTTTAATGGGGTTTATTTGGGATACAGGGGGAGTACTCACAGTTTTACTGGGTTTCTAGGGGATCTGTGAGGGCTTTTACCAGTTTTACTGGGGATTGTGGGGACTGCACAGGCTGTTTACCAGTTTTACTGGGATTTATAGGGGATCCAGAGGGTGTTTACCAGTTTTACTGGGATTTATAGGGGATCCAGAGGGTGTTTACCAGTTTTACTGGGATTTATAGGGGATCCAGAGGGTGTTTACCAGTTTTACTGGGATTTATAGGGGATCCATAGGGGGCTTACTAGTTTTACTGAGATTTATAAGGGATCCAGAGGGGGGTTACCAGTTTTACTGGGGTTTAGAAAGGATGCAGGGGTAGTTTCACCAGTTTTACTGGGGTATACTGGTTTATCAGGGCTCGTGTGGGGGGTTACTGGTGTTTGTGGGGTTGTACAGAAGATTTTACCAGGATTTTGGGGCCATCTGTGGGGTAGATGGCAGTGAGCATCCCGCAGCCCTGGGCAGCACCATGTCCCCCCGTGCCTCAGTTTCCCCAAAATTCCCAATTCCCTGGTGAGGCTCCAGCAAAGGAAAAATGCCCCATGACTTTTGGGAGGGGAGGATGTCCCAAAAAGCCCCATCACCTTCCTCACTCTCAGCCACCAGCTTCTGGAGCTGCTGTGCTCGGGCTCCGGCGTTGTCCCGCTCCTCCTCTGCCTCTGCCAGCCGCCGGCCCAGGCTGCTCACCTGCACCCGCAGCTCCTCCTGGGGTGAGAAAATGGGGTGAGGAAGGGGGTTTTGGGGGATGGGAGAGGAAGGGGGGGGGGGGTGGGAAGAGGGAGTGTACCCGCTCCCGCTGTGTGTCCTGCAGCTCACGCAGGAACTCTTGCAGGGCTTCCCTCACCACCTCGGGCTCGGCTGCAGTGTTGGGGTCTGTGGGTGAGCTGGGGTTCCCTGACTCCCCCAATCTCCCACCTGTGTGGGGATAAACAGGGTGGTATGGGGATAGCGGGGTGCAGCACCCAAGGGAGGACTGTAAACTGCAGAGGGATGCACTGATGGGATACAGGGGGAGACCCCAGGGATGTGAGAGGTGGAGCGATGGGAGACCCCCAGGGATGGAAGAGTGGGGTACGGGGACCCCCCTAAGGAAGCAGAGGGTGGAGTAATGCCGTGTGGGGGACCCCAGGGCTGGAGCAGTGGGGTAAAAGGACCCCCCAGGGATGGAACAGTGAAGGATGGGGGACCGCCAGGGTGTGCAGGAGGGACACTGCAGGGCTGGAGAAGTGGGGCATGGAAGACCCCCAGGCATGCAGGGGGACCCCAGGGTGGGAGAATTGGGGTACAATGACACCCAGGGATGGAGCAGTGGGGTACGGGGGACCCCGAGGCATTCAGGGGGGCTCCCCAGGGCTGGAGAAATGTGGTATAGGGACCTCCAGGGCTGGAGCAATGGGACACAGGGGACCCCCAGACATGCAGGGGGACCCCCAGGGCTGGAGCAGTGGGGGTACAGGGAACCCTCAGAGGTGTAGGGAACAGAGCACCGCAGCAGGATGCATCCCCTTCCCCTAAACAAGCCCCAGGACACTGAGGGGGTCACCCCCAGGACCCCTCACCCTTGCTGGGGGAGCCGTGGCGTGCCCGGCCGATGCCCATGGTCCGGCGTAGGGCGGACTGGATGCCCCCCAAGCGGGTTTCGGCCTCCCTGCGCAGGGCCTCGCCGCGGGCCAGCTCGGCCTCCAGGCCCTGTGCCCGGCCCTCGGCCGCGCTCAGCCGCAGGCCCAGCTCGGCCGCCTCGTCCCGGGCCGCTTCCACCTTCAGCTGCAGGTTGCGGGCATCGGCCAGCAGCTTCTTCTCGTTGCCTCGAGCCTCCTCCAAGCTGCGGGCCAGGTCCTTCTCCCGCTGCCCAAATTCAGCCTCCACCTCTAAGAGCCGCCGCTGCAAGGCCTGGAGCTGGGGTAGAGGGAGGGGGAGTGGGAAAGGGGGTGGTGGGGGTCGTTAGGGTGTAGAGTGTGGAGAGGTTGGGGGGATAGGGAGGTGGGGATGGAGCAATGGGGTGAGGGGGTGTGAGGGATGGAGTAATGGGGGGGATGGAGGAGCCCAGGGATGGAGTAATGGGATAGGGGGGACTCCAAGGATGGAGCAATGGTATATAGGGGACCCCAAGGATGGAATAGTAGGATATGGGGGACCCCACGGACGGAGCAATAGCATATGGGGGACCCCCAAGAATGAAGTAATTGTATATGGGGGACCCCGGGGATGGAGTAATGGGATGTGGAGGACCCCAAGGATGGAGTAGTGGAATATGGGAGACCCCAGGGATAGAGTAATGGGATACAGGGAACCGCAGGGATGGAATAATGGAATATGAGGGACCCCAAAGATGGAGTAATCATATATGGGAGACCCCAGGGATGGAGAAATGGGATATGGGGAACCTCAAGGATGGAGTGATTGTATATGGGGGACTCCAGCGATGGAGTAATCATATATGGGGGACCCCAGGGATGAAGTAATGGGATAGAGGGGGACCCCAGGGATGCAAGGCACACAGCAGCTGGGTAACAGGAGCCCCTAATGATGCAGGGGATGGAGTGATGGGGTGATGAGGAATCACTGGGGATGTCAGAGGTGGAACAGTGGAGCATGGAGGACTCCCAGGGGTGCAGAGCACAGAGCTGTGGCACTGGGGACACTGGGGGACCCCCCACACCTCCTTCCTGGCAGCCTCTGTGCCAGCCTCGCTCTCCGCCACCTTCCTCCTGAGGCCGAAGGCTTCGCGGCGTCTCTCCTCCTCCCGCTGCTCCTCCAGGCTGACACGTGCCTGCAGCTCACCCACCTCCTTGCTCCTCTTGCTGTTCTCACTGTCCAGGTCCTTCACCTGGCACGAGGAGGAGTTGGGGGCAGCTCGATGGCACCCCAAATGGAATGGGGAGAAGGGGGTGGGGGGAGGGGTGTCCCTCTGCCATCCTCCTCCTCACCTGCCGGCGCAGCTCCTGCAGCTCGCGGCGGGCGTCGAGCCGGGCGCGTTCCAGCTCCTGCAGAGCTGCTCGAAGCTCCAGCACCTCCCTGTCCGCTGCCGCCCGCCCGTCCTCCACCAGCACCAGCTGCTGCTCCTTCTCCTCGCTGGCACGCTTCAGGCTGCGGGAGTGGCAGCCAGGGGGGTGAGTAAAGGGCTGGCACCCCCCACCCAGGGCATCTCCTCATCCCCTGCATCACCCTGAGCCATCCTGAGCACCCCAGCTACCCTCACCTCAGACACCACCCCTCACCCCCAGGACTCGCTCCATGGGGCAGCCCCCACCCCAAATACCTCCTCTGCCCCTGCCCCAGTATTCCTCTCTCAGGAACTGCCCCATCCCAAGCACCTTGGGCAGCACCCCCCCGTCCCAATTGCACCCCCTATTCCCAAACTTCCATCCCCTTGTCCTAAGTATCACCCCAACACCAAGCATCACCCTCCAAGGCGCTGCACCACACCCTGCACATCCCAAGTGGGGCATCCTGTGTCCCAGTCGTCACCCTGACCCTGAGCATCGCCCTCCAAGGCACCACCCCACCACACATCTCCTGTTTTGAGCATCTCCTTGTCCCAAGCATCACCCTGACCCCAAGAATCACCATGAGCATCACCCTGAGCATCAGCTCAACCACAAGCATCACCCTGAGCATCACCCTGACCATGAGAATCACCCTGAGCATCACCTTAAACTCAACTATCACCCTCCAAGGCACCACCCCACCACACATCTCCTGCTTCGAGCATCTCCTTGTCCTGAGCATCACCTTGACCCAAAGAATCACCTGAGCATCACCCTGACCATGAGCATCACCCTCCAAGGCGCTGCACCACCCCTCTGCACCTCCCAACTTGGGCATCCCCGTATCCCAAGCATCACCCCGACCTCGAGCATCACCCTGAATCACAGAATCCCAGCCTGAGCTGGGTTGGGAGGGACCCCAAGGATCCCAGAGCTCCAACCCCCCTGCCACAGGCAGGGCCACCAACCTCCAGGCCTGGAGCTACACAAGGTTGCCCATCGCCCCAACCCTCAGCCTCACCATGAGCATCACCCTGCCCGCGAGCACCACCCCCCTGAGCACCCTCATCTAAATAATCCCAACCCAGCGCACCCCCTCACCTGATGCGCTCGCCCTCGGCGCGCCTCAGCGCTGCCCGCAGCTCCTCGTTGGAACGCCGCAGGGCTTCCTTCTCCCTGGCTTCATCCCCCAGAGCCCTGCGCGCCTCCTGCGCCTGCCGCCGCTGCGCTTCCAGCCCCTCCCGGCACTGCCGGGCCTCCCGCTGCGCCTCCAGCAGCTCCCGCCGCCCCGCCGCCCGCGCCTCCGCCACCAGCTGCAGCTGCGCCCGCGCCTCCTCCACCTGCAGCCGGGGGGAGAGGAGATTTGGGGGGGGGGGGCGACAGTATTTTAGCGGGGAGGAGAAAGGGTCTGGGGGGAACATTCACCTCCCGCAAGGCGCCGTCCCGCTGCTTGGCCGCTGCCGTCGCTTGCTCACGGAGAGCCTTCGCCTCCCGCTCCTGGGCTGCTGCTGTCTCCTCTGCCTGTGCCCGTAGGGTGCGCAGCTCCGCGGCCAGGCTCTGTCGAGGGTGGGGGTGGAGGGTCGGGGGAAGGCGGCATGGAGCCCTGAGCATCCCACACCCCGGTGGTACAAAGGGTCCCGAGGCAGGGGGATCGCAATGGGGATGGTGCAGGGATGAGGATGCTTGGGTACCACACCTGAGCATCCCCACGGCCAGGAGGGTTGTGATGGGGAGATGGGGGGTGGGGGGGCTGCAAGAATTGGGGTGGGGGGCTTTGAGGGGTGTTGTAAATAGGGGCTGGGGGTGGGGGTGTGCAATGGTGGGGGGTGCCCAGGAACAGGGGTTTGCTCTTGGGGTGGAGGGTCATGAGGAGGGGTTTGCACTGGGTGAGGAGGTCATTAGGGGGGTCATAAGGGTGCCCAGGCAAGGAGAGGCAGGAATAGGGGTTTGGAATGGGCAGGGGGCGGGGGGCGGCAGGGGATAGGGGGTGCCTAGGCAGGGAGGATTAGGGGAGGGTTGCATTGGGGGACACCCAGGCACAGGGATGGCAAGAGCAGGGGATGCCCAGGCATGGGGGGGCGGTCACAATGATAGGGGACACATGGGGGCCTGCAGTGGGGGGACACATGGAGCTGTGTGCCACTCTCGGGGGCGGGGGGGGGGGGCCCTAGGACACACACACACTCCCCCCCACCCACCTGCTCCTTCTCTTGATGGTTGGTGACCTCTCGCCGCTGCTGCTCCAGCTCAGCCGTGGCCTCGGCCAGGCTCCGCTGCAGCCCCCCCAGCGTCTCCGCCAGCGCAGCCCTCTCCTCCTCCTGCAGTGTCAGTGCCTGGGGGGGGACACGGCTCAGCATGGGGGGGACACACAGACCAACTCACCTGGGAAACAAGGTGGGGGGACAGCAGGGACACCCACCTGCTGCTTCTCGCTCTCACGCTGCCGCCGCGTCGCCGCCAGCTCGGCCACCAGCTCAGCCTGCTCCTGTGCCAGCCGGCCCCGCTCAGCCTCCAGCTCCTCCTGCTCCCCAAAAACCAGCATTGCACCCCAAACCCCGGCATTGTAACCCCCCAAAAACCAGCATCACAACCCAAAAAACCAGCATCGTAACCCAAAAACACAGCAACGTACCCTAAAATCTAGCATCACCCCCCAAAAAAACAGCATACCCCCAGAGACCAGCATCGTACCCTAAAAAAACAGCATCACTCTCCCAAAAACCAGCATCTCACAAACAAAAACCAGCATCTCGTGCCCAAAAAACAGCATCTCACCCCAAAAAAACAGCATCTCACCCCCCAAAAACCAGCATCACCCCCCAAAAACCAGCCTCTCACCCCCCAAAAACCAGCCTCTCATCCCCAAAAACCAGCATCTCATCCACAAAAACCAGCATCTCATCCCCAAAAAACAGCATCATCCCCCCAAAAACCAGCATCTCATCCCCAAAAAACAGCATCTCACCCCCAAAAAACAGCATCTCACCCCCAAAAAACAGCATCACCCACCAAAAACCAGCATCTCACCCCAAAAACCAGCATCTCACCCCAAAAACCAGCATCATCCACCAAAAACCAGCATCTCATCCCCAAAAAACAGCATCTCACCCCCAAAAACCAGCATCATCCCCCCAAAAACTAGTGTCACCCCCCCGAAAACCCATCGCCCACCCCCCGTGCCACCTTCTCGCGCTGGAGGCGGTTGAGCTCGCCCTGGTGCGCCTCGCGGGCGCTCTGCAGGGCCACCGTCACCGCCGCCGTCTCAGCCGCCGCCACCGCCTGTCGCCGGGTCTCCTGCTCCTGCTCCCGCTGCCGCCGCGCCGTGCCCAGCTCCGCTGCGGGGATAGACCACCCCCCCATCAGTGGGGACCCCCCAAAGTGGGGGGGTTGTCAAGGGACAGGAGCAGAGATGGGACAGGGAGGTGGAGGGTTTGTTGTGATCTTGTTGCAGGGGGATGGGATGGGGATGGGGATGGAGATGGGGATGGGATGGGGATGGGATGGGGATGGGGATGGAGATGGGGATGGGGATGGAGATGGGGATGAAGAAGGGAATGAAGAAAGGAATGAAGATGGTGATGAATAGCATCGGGGATGAGGATGGAGCTGGGGATGAGGATGGAATTAGGGATAAGGATGGGGATGAAGATAGGGCTGGATGAGGATGAGGATGGATGGGGATCAGGATGGAGTTGGGGATGAAGATGGGGATGGACAGGGATGGATGGGGGTGAAGAAGAGAATGAAGATGAAGGTGAAAAGGAATAGTGATGGATGGGGATGAGAGATGGAGTTGGGGATGGATGGGCATGAGGAAGAGGAGGCTGGATGGTGAGCATAGTGGGGAGGTATAAAGAAGGATGGATGGGGACAAGGATGGATGGGGACCCCTCACCCTCCAGCGCCTCCTTGGCCTGTTGCAGGGTCCGTCCCTCGGCCTCCAGCTGCTGGTTGTGGGCCTGGAGCTGGTCGAGCTGCTGCTGCAGCTGGAACACGCTGCTCTCCAGCCCCTCCTTCTCCGTCCTGCCAAAACACCGCGGCCACGCTGCCGACACCGGGGTGGGGTGGGTCCGGAGACACCCACCCAGCCCCGCCAGCACCCACCTGAGTCCAGCCACCTCCTGGGCCTGATCCTGGCCGTGGCGCTGGGCGGCGGCGAGCTGGACGGCCAGGCTGGCCCCCTCCTTGGCCAGCCCCTGGCGCGCCCGGCTGAGCCGCAGCAGTTCCCCCCGCAGCCGCTCCTGCTCGCCCCGCGCCGCCGCCAGCGCCTCCCCCGCCGCGCTCTGCTCCTGCACCACCTGCCAGCGTGGTCCTCCCAGTCACCCCTGTGCCCGCCATCATCCTCCCAGTCATCCCCCACACCCACCATCCCCCTCCCGGTCACCCTACATGCACTGTCCCATGCCCCCTCCCGTTACCCTGCGCACCCTCCCCATCCTTCCCAATTGTCCCTTGATCCCTCACAGTTGCCCTACACCCCATCCCAGTTGCCCCTTGCCCCCTCCCACTAGCCCCACATCCCTCCCACTTGCCCCATACCCCCTCCCACTTGCCCCATACCCCTACCCACTTGCCCCATACCCCCTCCCACTTGCCCCACACCCCCACTAGTTGCCCCACATCCCTCCCACTTGCCCCATACCCCTTCCCACTTGCTCCACACCCCTCCCAGTTACCCCCTACCCCCTCCCAGTCACGCCACACCCCTCCCAGCCGCCGCTCACCCACCTGCCCCAGGTGCTGGCGCAGCCGCAGGTGCTGCCCCCGCAGCACCCGCAGCTCAGCCCGCAGCCCCCGGCAGCACCGCTCTTCCTCCTTCTCCTCCTCTTCCTCCTCCCGCTTCTGGCCCTTCCTCTCCTCCTCCTCCTCGTCCCGCTGCTCCAGCCGGCCCCGCAGCAGCTCCAGCTCCCGGCCCAGCTCCCGCGTCCGGGCCAGGTCCCTCTCCCTCTCCTCTTCGAGGCGGGCCAAGCCACGGCCCAGCTCGGCGCGGTCCCTGGCCAGTCCCGCAGCCAGCCCGCTCGTCTTGGCCAGCGCAGCCCGCAGCCGAGCCTCCTCCGCGCCCGCAGCCCGCAGCGCCGCCGCCTGCTGCCCGCAGCAATCCCGCGCCTGCCGGCACCAGAGCGGGGCTGGGGCGGGATGGGGTGGGGAGACGGGGGGAGCATGGGGGTGCGGGGTGAGAAGGTACGGGCTGAGGTGCAGGATAAGGGGCTGCGGGGTGATGGGGAGCACAAGGCAATGGGTGGGGGCTGCTGGGATGTGGGGATGCAGGGTAAGGGGCTGCAGGATGGGAGGTGCGGGGCGATGGGGGGCTGCAGGGTGATGGGGATGCTGGGGGATGGGGGAGATGCGGGATAAGGAATGATGGGGGTGTGGGATGGGGAGGTGCAGTATGGGGGGCTGCAGGGTGATAGGGGGTGCAGGGTGATGGGGGATGCGGGGTGGGGTATGCAGGACAATAGGGGCTGTGGGATGGGGGGGTTGCGGAGTGATGGGGGTGCGGGATAAGAGGCTGTGGGGTGGTGGGGGTGCAGGATAAGGGGCTGCAGGATGGGGGGTGCAGGATGATGGGGGGCTGTGGGATGGGGGCACTGCTGTATGGGGAAGGTCTGCTCTGTGGGGGGGATCTGCTGTATGGAGGGCTGCGGGATGATAGGGGGGCTACAGGTTGGGGGGTGTGGGTTGGGGGGGCTGCGGGACGTGGGGGTGCAGGATGGGGGCTGTAGGATGATGGGGGAGTCTGTATGCTGATATTTGGGGGGGGGGGTTTGCACGCTAGGAGGGGGGTGGGTGCACGTGCTGCAGGGGGTCACGGGGGCAGGGGGAAGGATTCGGGGCACCCACCTTGCTCAGCGCCTCGTCCAGCGCCTCCCGCTCGCCCCGCGCCACCTCGGCCTGCAGCAGCGCCTGGCTCAGCGCCTCCCGCACCTCCAGCAGCTCCCGCTGCGCCTCGGCCCGCTGCACCTCCAGCTCCTCCGCCTGCTGCCGGCTGCACACCCACAGCCGGGGGGACACACACCCCCGTGGGGAGGAGGGGGCTGCAGCACCCCCTTTTCTGCAGCACCCATGGGTGGGGGGTGGGGGTAGCACCCACTGAGGTTTCACATCCCGCCCACTCATTGAGGCACGGTGCCCGGACTTGGGGAGAGGCTGTAGGGGACTCAGAGGGCTTCACAGCACCCCCCCCCGCCCTGCACCCCCCAAACACACACCTGGACTCCAGCTGCTGGCGGGCGGCCTCGGCGTCGCGGGCGGCCTGGTCCCGGGCGTCCTCCAGCCCCTCGGCGCGGCGCTGGAGCTGCGCCCGCTCCTGCTGCAGGGCGCCCGCCCGCTGCTGCTCCACCGCCAGCGCCTCGGCGGCGCCCAGCCGCTCCCTGACGGACAGACGGGCGGACACGGGTGGGCGGAAGGGTGGACGGAGGGAGTGATGCTCGTGGATGGGCATGGCGTGAGGGAGGGATGGATGGATGGATGGATGTGTCAACAGACGGATGGACAGACAGACACATGGATGGACAGATGGATGGAGGGATGGATGGACAGATGGACAGACAGGGCAGAATGCACACAGACAGACAGGCATGGTGAGGCAGGTAAAGGTTAGACAAACAAACACATAGGCAGGATAGATGGGGTATGACACAGAGGGATGTGTATGTGGACTGACAAACGGACAGGCCAGCATGCCCAAGGAGGAGGAAGGGTATGCAGGGACGGATGGACAAACGGGCCAGAGGGATCAGACAGACAGACAAGCCAGCATGTTCTGGGACAGAGGGACATGCAGAAGGACACCAGGAGAGATGAACAGGGATGGAGGGACAGACAGACGGACTGGGATGCACGGGGACAGCCAGACACACAAGGATGCATGCACTGGGACAGCTACGCAGGGACAGACAGAGCTCGGGATGGACAGACAGACAGCAGGTACCTGCGCAGGACCTCGGCCTCGGCGCGCAGACGAGCCACCTCCCGCAGGGCCTCACCCTGCGCCTGCCGGCAGCTCCCGGCCTCGGCGCTGAGCTCCTCCAGCCGCTGCTCCAGGGTCCCCAGCCGCTGCTCCCTGTCCCCCAGCTCCTGCCGCAGGTTCCCGGCCTCCTCCCGGCTGGCATCTGCCTGGCCCCGGGCATCCTGCACCGGGGGTGGGGGTGGGGCGGAATATAAAAGGGGCTCAGCCTTCATCACCATCCTCATCCTCACCCTGTGTCCCCCTCCAGCCCTCACCTGCAGCTGGAGATGGCGGCGGCGCAGGGCAGCATGCACAGCAGCGGCGGTGGCGCTGGGCGAGAGGCTGGGGTGAGGGGACATGGGGGGACACTGTGGGGACTCCGGGGGTGGCGGTGGATGCTCAGGGTCATCTGCCAGCACCGCCTATGAAGGGATAGGAAGAACCCCCCACCGTGTCACCAAGGGGAAACTGAGGCAGGGAGGAGGAGGAGGAGTGGGGCACCCCAGCACCTGGGTCACATCCTGCAGCGTGTGGCGGAGCAGCTCCACCTCGGAGCGCAGGGCTTCCACCTCCCCTGGTGACGGCTCCTGCGCACGTGAGGCCTCCTGTAAAGCCCATCGGGATGGCGTCAGGCACTGGTGGGCACCGTGCCCCGGTGTGCATCACACCCCGGCGTGTGCCACAGCTCAGCGTGTGCCGTGCATCATGCCTGCTCCCCGCATCATGGCTTGATGCGTGCTGCACCCCCAGGTCTGGCGTGCATCACTCATCCCGCCCCAGTACACACACCCCACACCAACCTGTCTCCCAGCTTGGTGTGCATCCTGCCCCGACACACGTGGTGCATCGTGCACCAGCATGCATCACTGCTTCCCCCCTGTCCCAAACACACACCCCCACCCCCTCCCCAACCTCCGCACCCATCCTGCCACCCCTGGGGCTGCTCCCTCCCAGCTCTCACCAGATGCTGCAGCTGCAGGCTCAGCGCCTGCACCGCTCGCTCCTTCTCCCCATCCTCAGCCCAGAGACGCTCCAGCACCGCCGCCAGCTCCGCCAGCCTGTGGCAAGACACAGGGTAGCGCCAGAGCTTTGCCCTCCCCCACCAACCCCCCCCCCCAAAAAAAAAACCCCACCCAAAAAAGGCCCCAACCCCCGGGGTACCTGGCACTGAGGGCCGTTTTCTCCAGGTCAGCATCCCGTGCCCGTGCCGCCAGCTGTTCCTCCAGCTGTGCCAACCGCATCTCCTGCTTCTCCCGCGCCGCGCCAGCCTGGCTCTCGGCCAGGCGCAGGTTGGCAGCCAGGTGAAGGCAGGCGGCGTGGGCAGCTCTGCCCGTCCGTGAGGCCTCGTGGCTCAGCTCTGATAAATCCCTGGCGTGGGGGGAGATGCAGGATAGGGCCCCATGTGGGGTTGGTGGGGTTTTTGGGGGGGTTTCCAAGGACATCCCCAACCCCAGGACCCCTCTGACCTCTCGGTCGCAGCTTTGATGTCACCAAAGTGCCTCCTGAAGGCCACCACCTGCCTCCAGAGCATCAGGAGCCGGCTGTGCTCGTTGCTGAAGTAGGTGTTGAAGGACTGCGAGTGGGATGCAGGGATGTCGGTCCCAGCCAGGAGCCAGCATCCCTCCTCGCTGCAGCCCCTTCTGCCTTGCAGCCCCCCCACCCCAGCAGCATGCCCACCTCCCCCAGCCCTCCATCCTGCTCCTTTCCATCCCCCAAATCTCCTTGCAACACACCCCCAACATCCCCACGGTCCTCTGCAACCAGCAGCCCCCCACCCCAATTCCCTTCCACCCTGCATGGAAAGGGATGGGGGGGATACATCCCTCTGCCTTGCATCACCCCCCCAACCATGTGCCACATCCCCTGCACCCCAAAATCCTTCTCTGTGTAGCATCTTTCACAGCCCTGCACCCCTCCCAGTGGTCCTGCACCCCTCCCAGTGGTCCTGCACCCCTTCTGGAAGTCCTTGCATCCCTTTCTCCATCACCCCTGGTCCAGCTGCTCGCTGCACCTCCAGCCCCGCCCCCACCCTCAGGGCCCCCCCAAACCTCCTCCTCGCGCCTCCACTCCGCCTCCCGCTGCTCCAGCTCGTCCCGTGCCCTCGCCCAGTCGGCCGTCAGCTTGCGGATGTCCTCGCTCAGCGCCGCGTTGGCCACGTTGGCTTGTTCCAGCTGCTCCCGCAGCATCGAGTTCACCTGCACCAGGCTGCTGCTCCTGGCATTGGGGGGCAGGTGGGATGGGATGGGGGGCGGGTGGTGTCACACACAACCACAGCACCACCCCAGGGCATTGGGGGGGTCTCACGGCTCCTTGGGGATCCCCGCTCACCTCTGCTGCTCCTCTTCCAGCCGGATCAGGGCGTTCTCCAGCTCGTTGCTGCTCTCCTCCTCCGGCTGCGAGCCGCTCGCATCCAGCTGGCTCTGCGGGGATGGTGGCTGGTTCATCAGCACCCTAGTTTTGGGATGGGGTAGGGGGAGAATTGGGCCAGAGGGATGTCCCCCCAACCCAAACCACCCCGCACCGTCAGCCTCTCCTGCTCCAGCTCCGTCTCCTTCTCCAGCAGCTGCTGCTCCACTTCGCCGCATTTCTTCTTATACTGCAACACCTGCACGGAGGGGACGGGGGTGGGTGACACCGAAACAAGGAGGGGTACAGGGGTGGGTCCTCCAAAAACATCACCGCGTCCCATCCCAGGAAGGATTTACCTTGGCTTGGAGCTTCTGGACCAACTGGGCTTGGCGCTGCTGGCCCTCCTGGTACGCCTGGAGCTTGCGCTTGTAGGCAGCTTGTTCTTCCTCCAGCAGCCGCCGCAGCTCGATGTTGTGCTGGGCCAAGCTCCGGCTCTCCGCAGACTCCCGCTCGCCCGTTTCCAGCCGTAGGGTTTGCTCCAGCTGGGAATGGGCAGGGTGGGGAAGGTGAGGATGGACGCGCAGGAGATGCTGGGATAAACTCACCCCCTCACCCGGCACCCATCCAACTTCACTTGTAACACCACAGCCAGCGCCTGGGGAGAGGTGTCCTACAGCAAACCCTCACACAGCCAAAGCTGAGACACCCCTTTCCCCCCACACACACACCTACCTCTTTCCATGCACTAGGTGGGGATTAATACACGATTTTTGGGGGTGCTTTAAAAAATAACCCAACTTCAAACCTGGAAGTTCAGCAAAGTCCCACCCCAGTTCACACCAGACTGGTTGATGGATAAAGGGCCCTCAAGCTTGGTGGAGTCATCCCCCTGGGGGTATTTTTCTGATGTTTAGGTTTTTGGGGGGTAAATAACCAAGCACAGGCAGGGGGGTTCCTCCCAAAATACCCAGCAGCCCCTCGGCTCAGGTCTCGCCATGGTGCAGGAGCCACGTTCAGCGTCTGGCCGCTGCCCAAAGCCCTTTTGAATTCCCCCTGTTGCCATGGCAAAGGGATGCAAAGGCAAGGGATGCTGATGAGGGAAGGGGGTGCAAAAAGCAGCAGGATAAATAAAACAGGGATAGAGGGGTTGGAGGAGAAAGACTCTTTGTTCATCCCATGGGACAAGTCCCAACAAGCCAGAACAGGCCCAGGCATGGCTCTGAAATTCCCATCAACGGGACGTTACGAGATGCGGCAGCATCTCCTGCCCAGAGCGCTGGGCAGGCAACGGTCATGCCTCTCATGGCTTTGATTTTGGGGTTAAAACGGGTGGGTTTGGGTTAACGCAGCCGCTGACCTACCCGCTCGCTGATGGCGTTGTACTTGATGGCCAACTCATCGCGCTCGGCCCGGCTCTGAGCCAACAGGTCCTCGACACGCGACAGCTCCTGCTGCAGGATGCGGTTCTCCTCCTGAAGGGACAGCAGCGAGGACATGGCACCCGCTGCGGGACGGGGACAGGGCTCAGGATGGCTCCGGAAAACAACGGGATGGGGACCCGGCCCTGCGATGGGAATCCGGCCCCAGGATGGAGCCAAGATGCCCTTTGCAGCCAAGAGCTGCTTTGTTCCTGCAGCGACGAAGGGGGCTGGGCTGAGCCGTCCCCACGCGCCCGGCCGAGGCCACAGAAAGCAGTTCTCTTTCCCCCTCAGCCACAAACGTCACACAACTCAACTCAGGGCGCACCGAGCGATGCAACGGCAAAACCCCACAGATCTGTGCCCGCCGTCGAGAAACCGCTGCAGGTTTGAGCTTGTCATCGCAAGAAACAGGGCAGATTTACAGCTGTGAGTGCAAAACTGCTGCAGAATCGCAGTGACAATCCCAAAACTGCTGCAGAATCACAGTGACAATCCCCAAACCGCTGCAGAATTGCAGTGACAATCCCAAAACCACTGCAGAATTGCAGCTGCGAGTGAAAAACCACTGCAAACTTCTAGTTACCACTGCAAAACCACTGCAGAGTTGCAGTGACAATCCCAAAACTGCTGCAGAATCGCAGCTGTGAGTGCAAAACTGCTGCAAACTTGTAGTTACCAGTGTAAAACTGATGCAGAATTGCAGTGACGATCCCAAAACGAGTGCAAAACTGCTGCAAACTTGTAGTTACCACTGCAAAACTGCTGCAGAATCGTAGTGACAATGCCCAAACCGCTGCAGAATTGCGGTGACAATCCCAAAACCGCTGCAGAATTGCAGTGACAATCCCAAAACCGCTGCAGAATCACAGCTGCAAGTGCAAAACTGCTGCAAACTTGTAGTAACCACTGCAAAACCGCTGCAGAATCACAGTTACAATCCCAAAACCACTGCAGAATTGCAGCTGCGAGTGAAAAACCGCTGCAAACTTGTAGTTACCACTGCAAAACTGCTGCAGAATTGCAGTGACAATCCCAAAACCGCTGCAGAATCGCAGCTGTGAGTGCAAAACCGTTGCAAGCTTGTAGTTACCACTGCAAAACTGCTGCAGAATCACAGTGACAATCCCAAAACGGCTGCAGAATTGCAGCTGCGAGTGAAAAACCGCTGCAAACTTGTAGTTACCAGTGTAAAACTGCTGCAGAATCGTAGTGACAATGCCCAAACCGCTGCAGAATTGCAGTTATAATCCCAAAACCGCTGCAGAATTGCAGTTATAATCCCAAAACTGCTGCAGAATTGCAGTGACAATCCCAAAACCGCTGCAGAATCGCAGCTGTGAGTGCAAAACTGCTGCAAACTTGTAGTTACCACTGCAAAACTGCTGCAGAATTGCAGTGACGATCCCAAAACGAGTGCAAAACTGCTGCAAACTTGTAGTTACAGCTGCAAAACCGCTGCAGAATCGCAGTGACAATCCCAAAACCGCCGCAAACTTGTGGCTGCGAGCGCACAAACGGCTGCAGCTTCGCAGTCACCATCGCAAAACCCGCTGCAGAATTGCGGCCGCGGTGGCGCAACCCGAGTCAGGCTCCTTGGCAACCGCAGATTTACAGCTGCAGCCCCAGGACAGCGGCAGATTTGCCGTCACCATCCGCCAAAAGGCTGCGGATTTCTGCTCGCCGTCCCGAATTTGCGGTCCCAGCCGCAAACCCGTTCCAAGCCTGTGCCGGTGGCTGCGGGGGAGCAGCGGGTTTGTAGCTGCGAGCACCAAAACCCTGCTGCCAGCCTGCCCCGTTGGGAGAATTTCCAGCCCCAGCTGCAAAAACCGCCGTGAGCTTGAAGTTGTGACTGCGGGGGTAGCCGCGGGGTTGTAGCTGGGATCACACACCCCACGGCGGGGTCGCAGCTGGGGTGGCAAAACCCCCCCCACTTTTGCGGGCTCGCAGCATCCCGGCTGCCACCCCTAAAGCGCTGTGGATTTGCAGCTGCAGGAGTGCAGCCCAGCTACGGGTGCAGCTCTGGAATTACCCCAGAAGCCAACTAAAAACCCCTGGGAAAAGTCGCTGTGCCCCAGCAGCAGCTGTGGGTTGGGAGGTTGGAAGAAGCACGACCCCGCTGCAGAATCCCCCCCTCAATTTTGCAGCCGTGATGGCAAAGGGAGCCTTGGTGCTCCCCAAACTCCCTGCCAAAGCAGAGTTTGTAATTGCAATTGCAACCCACCCCCTCCCAGCTCATCCCCCCCCCCCCGCCCCCTTCCTTCACCAACCACCCTCCTCTTCTTCCTCCTTTGGCTGCTCCCGCGAGAGCTGCCACCAGTTCCCGTTGTTTGGGGAGGGAGGAAGGGGGGGGGAAACCACCCACCTCAACCACAAGCTCTGCCGTGGGCTCCGGTTCACTCATGGGTCCCCCAAAGGGATCCACCGAGCCCCTCACACCCCCCACGTCGCTGAGGCCTCCTTGTTCCTGGATCCCCTTCCTGGGATTTTTAAGGGGGGCTGGGGGGGGGGTGGGGTGGGTTGTGGTTACTCCTGGTTCTCCCTAGGAGTGGAAAGCGGATGCGTGGTCGGGGTTGAGGAGAAACATTCGCCTTCCTCTCCCTGCGTGACGGCGGGAGCGGGGACCCTCCTCTTCCTGGCCGCCTCGGGGGTCCCCAGGCCTCCAGGAAAGGGCGAGCCGCAGCGTTTTAGCATCATCCACCACCAAAAAACCACCACCGGCTATCTCCCTGCTTCCCCCCCCCCTCCCCGCCCCCTCTCCAGCCCCCCTGGCTCCGGCTTTGTAATTAAAAACAACCCCGTAAGGAGAGGGGATGACGATGAAAAGAAAGGAAAACGTAGTAAAAAGAAGGAAAATATTAAAAACTAAAAGAAAAGGAAGGGAAAGGTTTGTAAGAGAGCTGTGCCGCCGCTCCCCTGTACCCCAAATCGGTGGAAACAAGCTTACTGTGCTGTGCTCCCCCCAGGAGGATGGTGCTGGTTCCCACCGGGGAAAGGAACTCCTTGGAGAGAGTAAAGCAGCCCTTTCATTAAATCCCAGCCTTCGTTAAGCTCATTAAAGCCCAGGGGTTTGCTCTGGCAGGAAAAGCTCCGGGGTGGAGCGCGCCGGGGTTGCTACGGGGCATTAAACCCGCATTAACCCCCCCAGCTCCTTCCCTCCCCGCGGTGCATCTTCCCTGTGCCAGAGGCTCCAGAACCAACCCAGGGTGGCAAATTTTTCACACCCTGGGGTCATTTGGGGTTTTCTCCTCCCACCCCAGAAGGAAAAAAAAATCCCAGATAAATCCCCAGGGGGTGCAAGAAACCTCCTTTTTCTCCCCCCCAACCCCATTTCTCCTCCTTACCTTTCCCCTCCCGGCGTCCTTCCCGACCAGAAAACCACTGCTAAGCAACAAGCGTGTGTTGTGCTTCGCCATCCGAGTCTCCTCGACACCAGCAAGGAGGGGGGCGGGGGGGATAACCACAAAAATCTCATCACAACCCCTCTGATTTCCCAAGGAGGAGGAGAAGAAACCCTAATTCCACTAATTCCAACTCCAATTTGGCCTCAAATCCCGTTGTATCATTCACTTCCTCACCTCTCACCCAGGTCAGCGAGCTCACCGCCTGGCAAAACTCAGCTCAGGAATTAAAATGCTCACTGTGTTCAGCTGGAAACGGAGCTAGGAAAGAAATTCTGAGGCACTGAAGGAAGCAAAAGAGACTTTGGACACTGATAAAGCTTTGATATAAATAGATATGAAAATATTTATTTGTTTAAAGAGGCATCTCAAGCCCAGCTCTGTCAAAGAGACAGACTCAGTCCTGTCCTTCACTGCGCAGATGGGTTAATAAAACGTCCGCAGAAAGAAGCGGCGAGTAATTGTCTTCAAAACAAGGCAGAGGGGAGAGGGAAATTATCTCCTTGGAGCAAAAAAACTGGGGAGTTTCAGCATCCAAATGCAGCAGCCTGGCTCCAGCCTCCCACATCACAGAGTTAAGCGCTCAGCGGTAAGAAGTAGTAAAGAGCAGGGTGATGCTCAGCATCTCAGCGGGGTGTTCGGGTGGATTCTGTAGGTGAGGTGTCTCCGGGATGCTCCACACTGAGGGAAGGGTTTATCCAGCCCAAATATATGAGGAAAAAAGACTCCAAAGAGGCTCTATCATATAAAGCTTTAGCGGCAATTATCTTAATTAGGGGAAGGGAGGAGGCCCCCTGCTCCGAGCAATCGCTCGCCCTCTCGTTAATTAAGGAGGGGATGAAGCTGACAGCCTTTATTATCTTTTTCTTTTTTTTTTTTTTTCCTGCTGGAGAAAGGAGAAATCTCAGTGGTTTCCTGTGATCTGGGTAGAAAACAGCTCCCCCAGCTGGATGCAGAGGGCGCTGGCACGGAGTGTTTGAAGGCACGTCTTGGTTTGCTTTTCCAGCACTTATTTCAATGTTGTGATAAGGAATTATTATCGAAATTTATTTCATTTCGATAATAGATTTAAATTAAGGGTGGGAACGGGGTGTTCCCAAATTCCCACCCTTCCTTTTTGGTCCTGAAGGGATTCCTGATGAGGCGATGAGGGGCCGGGGTCAGAATTGAACCCAGCCTGTGTTGGCTGGAGCCTGGGTAGAACCCGACCTGGAGAGAGAGAGAGAGAAAAAGGGGTGAGGGGAAGGAGCTTTCACACACTGGAAGGGACTGCAGCACACGGGGAGGGGGCTGAGCAGCCACAAACGGGGCCTCTGGGGCTGCCCAAAACTCTACAGGGAAGATGGGGAGGAAGAAGGTGGCAGCACCCAGAGGTATCTGTGGGAGGTGCTGTTGGGAACCGCTTTTCAATCCCAAATGGGTGTTTGGATAGGGTGGTACCCCTACCCCAGCAGGGCTATTTTGGCAGACCAGGGAGGACTGGGCCGGCTCATGTCACCCACAGACCCCACACGGCCTCACCCTGAAGCTTTGGCAAAGTCTCCCCAGACGTCGGCGGTGGCAGCAGAGGGAGCAACAGCAGGCTGCGGCCAGGACAAGAGGGAGTCTGTTGGAGGCCAGGAAAGTCAGGAAGAGAGAAAACCAACATCAGGAGTCACTTCCCACTCTGATTCCCATTTCCCCCCTCTGTTTTCCCAACTTTGATCAATAAAACCGAGCCCAAAGAGCTTTAGAATCATCCCTATGTGACCACAGACCTGTGATGGGTGTGCCTGGGAGCTGGGCAGGCACAGAGAGCGAGGAAGGTCGTTCTCCAGGACAAACTGGAGTGGAATTTTTCCCCCAGGAGGTGGTGGGAGCAAGCTCAGGCCCCCGAGACTCGCTGGCCGTGGTCTGGCATTCACTGTTGTTCCTTCTTTTTTCTTCATGTTCTGAAAGAAGAGAGGAAAACTTGGGTGGTGTCCTGTTTTAAATTCAGAGCTGGAGGGTGATTCCTCCTCCCAGCCTTGCCCCAGAAGCCAAACTGCCTTTTTGCTGGGGATGGTGGTGGGGGGGAAATTGCTGCTGTGGGAAATGTTGGGAGTGGGTTTAGCTGGAAAAGCCCCTCACCGCAATGTTGAGCTTGATGGTTTGTCCCTCCTTGAAGCCCAGATCCAGTTTGGGTCCCTGATTGGGGTTCTCAGCCTGTCTGGCCAGCTCGCTCTGCTGCCTCACCCATCTGTGGGAATGAAATAGAATAAAAACCCCAAAAGATGCCACATCCACCATCGGCCTGAGGCTCTCCCAGACAAATCCTGCCCAAGATCATCTCCTCCAGCACTTTAAAGATGTGGGATACAATCTGAGTCATCGCCTGCTGTGCTACAGGCAGTGTTGGGGGAACAATTCCTACCAGGAGCTGTCAGGGCTGGGGCCAGAGCAGCACATCCCACCCTGCCCCAAAGCCCCGTCATCTCCCAGGAGCTGGAGCAGCATCCTGATCCCTCAGGAGCAGCTCTTTGCCAACAGCACGCAAAGAGAAGGAAAGGAATTTAGATAACTTGTCCAATTTTGGGCTGGGAAACTCAGTTTAGGACTGTGATAATACAGACTGGGGAGTATTTGAGTGAGAGAGAGCTGCCCACAGAAAGCTGCACAGAGAAACAGGTGCTTCCACCTCTTTATGCCATGTTCACCCGCACAGGAGCGACAGGAGCTCCTGTCTTCCTCCCCTCACATCCATTTCTGGTGGGCATCGGTGGAAAAAAAGCCAAGAGGAGGCCAGGAGAGGCACCAACTCACTTAAAATGGTCTTGGAGAGCCACGTTGAAGTCAAAAGCGTCCCCTCGGTCAACAAAGCCGACTCCAATGAAAGCTCGGCGGCCTGGGGAAGGAGGAAGGACAAGGGCTGGAGTGGGGATGGGATGGGATGGGTTGGGATACCCCGTGCCACCTCTTCCAGCTGGAGCTGGGACTCTAGAGCCCGAGATACGGGAGTGCAGACACCTTCAGCTTGTTGGTTACATGTGCAGGCTGAGTAAAAGCAGTCTGGAAACTAATATAAGCGAGTCAAAGCAGAGGTCAGCGTCGCTGTGATCCAGCACAGAGGTGTCCTCACACTAACACCGAGCAGCAAATTAAACAGGTTTCGTTCCCAGTGAAGGACAGAGCACTCCTGGTGTGTGGGAGCGAGGTAAGCTCTCCCTGTGCCACCATACACTGGGAGCATTTAGCCCGTGGGAGCAAGAATCCTTCGAGAACAAGAGCAGCAGGGGCACTGAAGGCTTCCTGAGGGGATTCCCCAGCTCGCCCCGACGCACCGTTCCCATCCTCGATGCGGATGACGAAGTATCTGCTGGAGTCTGTCACACCCTCCACAGCGATGCCAGGGAACTGATCCACTGGTGCCTGGGCAAAAAGTTCTCCTGAAAAGAAAAGAGGAAGAGGAGTGAGTTAATGCCAGGGTGTAGCATCTCCACAACACGTTCCTCCCCATGAAGAGGTGCAGGGCCTTCACCTTCCCTCCTCCTCCTCACCTGAGGTCTTGTCTTCCAGCTTAATGAAGGCGGTCTTGCCCTTGGCTGTGATCCGCAGCCTGCCGCTCCAGGCCGGCTGGTCCAGCTGCCATTCTGCAGCTCTGGGGAAAGAGGAAACAGCACCCGATGTCTGAGCCATCTCTCAGCTCCCAGACAACACCACCGACCTATTGTAACGTCCCCATCAGGCATCACAGAACTTGTCTGCTTGATGCTCCGTGTCAACAGCACCGAAGCAGCGTGAGAACCTGCTCGTGCCCCGACTCGCTGCGGAAGGCGGCAGGCTCATCCCGGTGTCTCTTGCTTTGCCCCAAACCAGCCATTCCCCCAACAAAACCCGATGCCAGGTCCCAGCAGGGCCCGGGTGGGAGCTATGGCGAGAGGTTTCACTTCCCTTTCCGCGGGGTTTCCAGCTCGAAAGCAGCTTCTCGAAGGCGCAGGGTGGTGTTAGCTACAGCCCGGCTCGGCCAGGGCTGCCCTGAACCCGGGCTGAGGCCTGACAGGCAGGAGACCCAAAACACGGGGAGAGGGACCGGAGATCGGCGGGGCCGGGCTGGAGGCAGAGAGGCCTGTCGAGGAGCTGGCCCCGCTCGCCCCACGGGGATCGGGCAGACCACCTGCAGCCCCGGGACAGGAGGCACTGACACCCCTCGGGGAAGGGGAGGGAAGGGAAGGGAAGGGAGGAGACAGACGCCGCGTAACCCAAGGCGGGCGGGGGCAGAGGCACCCCGGAGCGGGACAGGGCCCAGGGGAGAGGGGCAGGCCCCACCTGTAGCCGCGGTTGGAGGTCCGCGGCGGCACCCGGTAGACGTGCACGGCCGGCTTCACGCACAGCACCGCCTCGTACTCCTCCTCCTCCGCTGCCATGGCCGCCATCGCGGCGGAACTCCGCCCACTACCGCTCTGGCCCCGCCGTGTCGATGGTCGGTCTCCGTGGTACCGCCCTCTTCCCCGGGCGGGGCGGGAAGGAGAGGAGCTGCCCTGCTCGCAGCCGCCGCGCCCTCTGGCGGGCGGGAGGTCCCGCTGCGAGGAAGGTGCTTGGGCTGGGCGGGAATAGGGAGAGCACTGGTCCCAGTTGGCTGCGGGAACTGGGACCCAGTACACGATCGCAGGCAGAATTAAATGGGGGTGGGGGGGGGCAGGCAGCGCAGCTCTATCCCTCCTCACCACGGCTGGGCGCACCCCAACAGCCTCTGCCCCGCCTCCGGGGCAGCAAGGGAGCACAGCCCCCAGGGTGGGGACAAAGTGCAGCACAGAACAATTCAATAAAAATCAGTAAAATCAATAAAATCAATAAAATCAACCCCATTTCTCTCCTCCTCCACGCCCAGGGTTTGGAAAGCCCACCTTGCCACCCACCACTGCCGCTTCCCCCCATCCTGGGGCCACTTCTCCCCCAGTATGCCTAATAACGGGGCAAAACCAGGCAAAATTGTCCATTTTTTGGGGTAAATAGTGGCAGAGTTGCAGCTGGAGACTCCAAGGTTTTACCTTCCTGATGGATTTTTAAGCACCTGGACACGGTGGGAGCTTAAGCTGCGATGGAAAGCAGCCCTGGTGCAGCAGCTCCTGCGAGAGACGGGGATAAAGGGAAGGAAAGAGTTAAAAGTTTCAAGGCATTTATTTAAAATACAGTTTATAAAAGGTTTTCTCCTCGGCGCACTTTTTTGGGTGAAAACATGTGGTTTTAAGTATCCTCAGCTTTCCCCAGGGATGAAGGGGTTTCCTCACAGGAACGCTGAGCCCTGCCTGCGGGTGGGACGTATCCTGGTCACCGGGCCAGAGGAGGTGGGAGGTTTTCAGTGCTGGAAAATTTTGGTGCTAGAAAGGGAAATTTTAGAGCTAGAAAGGGAAATTTCAGTGCCAGACGAGGTGGCGATTCTAACACTGACCAGCTACAGCAGGAATTGGGTGGAATTTGGGGGAGTTTTGGCCACGAAAAGCTATTTTTAGTCATAATTAAGACGCGGTGACCAGTTATTGCTGATATCCTGCCCTCCCACAACACCCCCACGGAGTGTCCCCTGCAGAAGGGGATAAATAAGAGAATCCCCCCCCCCAAAAAAACCCACCCCAAGAATATCCACCCACCCCCATCCTCAGTGTGTTAATCAGCTAATTAAAGCTCTAACAGATTCTTTTAATACACAGGTAGTTTTATTTTACCGGTGTTACTTTTCTTTCCAAGCCGCGTTTCCATACACGTCTCTCTGTACGGTCACTTCCCTTCAGGCAGAAGGCTTTTAATTAAAATTTGCTCGTTTACCCTTGAACCTACTGAGCACGAAGCGGCAGGGAATGCTGTACCCGTACAGAATCGCCCACCGATAACCAGAAATGGGTTTTTAGGTACTGTCCCCTCCAGGGAGAGATTTAGTGTTCATTTAATCCCTCGATATTAGCGATATTAAGGTAGGTCAGCTTCATCCGGAGGGGAAGGATCCGCGTTCTTGCGGATAACCAGCTTCCCTGTCCTCTTCCTGGGAGCTGGAAGAGGGAAATCCCTTCCCTGAAGCCTCACGGGGAGCCAGCTGTCTCCAGGAAGACACGAGGAATCATCCAGACTTTAACCAAGGTGGGTTTTGTTCCCGATGTCTGTGATTTCCAAAGGCAAACTCCGCTCATCCCAGGACTGAGGGATCAAGCAGAGCCTTCACCCCGGCGTTAAGCCACTCGGGTTTGGATCCTCAGGACATCCCGCTCCTCATCATTACACCAGCTGCTTGACAAGCACGGGCTGTACGGAGCAAGGCTCATCCCCAGGTTATTTATTTCACCGCTGGAGCGGCACTGGCTATTCTCCTCCTCGAAACGGAGCGCTCATTCTTTGCCACCAACAGTGGCTGGGCAGCAGGCATTTTCATGGGATCTGCCGACATTCCCTTCTCCCCAAATACAAAAAGGAAAAGAAAAAAAACAAAAGAAAAACAATGTATTTGAAGCTCTTCCTCAAAGCCAGCAGAAAATACTAGCCAAGCTTTAACTGGTACAAGAAGTAAACTAGGTTGTCAGTCTCCGCCGGCGTGCCAGACGATTGGAAAGGCCAGGTATCCCAGAGTCCATGTGCCTGGAAGCCGTAGGAATCGAGACCGAGAAGCAAGAGTTTGTCAAACCCGAGCCACTTGAAGTTACAAAAATCCACCAGAACTCCTCTTCAAACACGGAACTACCTCTCCCAATGAAACCAGAGAGGTTAAAACCCTTCCCACACACTCCACCGAGCCGGTAGTACAGAAAACCAAACCCCAAAATAAACTAAACGAGATCCTTTGAAACAGAACTTGCTCTTAAAAGTGATGAGGGCAACACGTGCATCTGGGGAGGCTTCCCATATTATTGGGTTTGTTTTCCTTAAATCCCAGGTTATGAGTACAACGAACATTATTGCTGGCGCTAGCTTCAACCCAAGTGGCGCACGCACGACTCCCTGCACCCGTTCCGAGTCCTTTCTAACCCCCCCCCCTCGTCCCCTCTTTTTTAACAGCGACACAGGGCTGAGCCCTTCTCGGTTTGCCGGTCACAGTGGGTGGAGAGGGGAGGTCACAGTGCGTGGGGTTGAAGGTCACAGTGGGTAGAGCAAAGGGGAATCACAGTGCAAATAAACCAGGTAGTTCCCTTTGCTCGAGTCCGTTTGTCCGTCACGGCAGCGCGGCGCGTGGCGGCGGACCCTGCCTTCCGCAGCAGCATCTCCGGCCCGCGTTTATCTGCGCTGTTTGAAGCCTTGTGAACCATCAGGACCCAGGGGTTGCCTAATCACATTATTGGGCTGCCTGGTGTCTTCGGGCTGGGAGATCCTCGGCGGCCTGCAAGGAGAAAGGAGAGCTGAGGCAGGGGAAACGCGGCTGTGTTAATGCTGGACGCCCTTCATACGCTTCCAAAGCCATTGCCAGTCAAAAAGCTCAGGGAAGATGAGGATACACCAGCCAGGAGAAGCCTGCTTGCTTGCACTGTACTCTGCTCCTCCAGCACACTCCTCCACAGGTCACAGAATCATAGAATGGTCTGGGTTGGAAGGGACCCCAAGGATCACACAGTTCTAACCCCCCTGCCACAGGCAAGGCCACCAACCTCCAGGCCTGGAGCTACACAAGGTTGCCCAGGGTCCCATCCAACCTGGCCTTGAACACCCCCAGGGATGGGGCACCCACACCCTCTCTGGGCAGCCTGTTCTAGCCCCTCACCACTCTCTCTGTAAAAAAACTTCCCCCTAATATCTAGGGTCCAAGATGACCTTTACAGCCTCACCAGGCACTCGTGGTAAGGTGTTGCACAGCACACACAGAGGGGTCGCTCTGCCCTAAATCAAGAGAGAAGGGGGTTCTCACCTATCTAAAATGGGTTTCTCCTGCTCTTCTTCGGGGCTGGCGCTGCCCAATATTCGTTTCCTGGCTTCCGCGTACTCCGCCTCCCTCTGCGCCAAGGATTTCACGGGGAAGGCCGGTCTGCTGGCGGAGTTGGGATTGCTGAGCACCCCGTTGGTCGTCGGCCTCTTCAGGATGCGGATCTGGGGGGAGGACCCGCAGGAAGGCTGTCGTCCTGAATCACGATCGGCACTTTAGGAGGAGACTTTGACTTCCGACTGTTGAAAAGAAAAACATGGGGTTGGTACTTGTTTTCTACAGCCAGCGTGCTTTTTCGCTCCATGTGTGAATTCCTCCCAGTCAGATGTCATTCCCGTGATTAACAGGCAGCCTGTAATAATTAAAGACCTCATTATATTTGTAACCCTAAACTAGAGCAGCAGGCAGGTTTGCAGGAGATTAGCTCAGGAAGGGCCAGAAAACCAGTCCCCACTGCGTTCCACATCTTTGAACTCAACCAGAGCAAAGGGAAGCAAGAGTTTGAGCACTTATATTCTACCCTATCAGTACAAGCACCTCGATTCTAGTCCCTGCAAGGATTTTTAGGGCTCCTCTCGTTGGGGTACCCACCCTTCTGCTTCAACACTGCCATTTCACTTCTCCAAGCCAGCCTGGGCCACCACTTCACCGCTTCAATTATAATTTTACGGTGCTTTCTCTGTGCAGAAGTCCCTGAGGAGTAATGTCACAGCCCCTAAAGTGGCCTAAGTGTCAAAGGGGAGGAAAAGTCCCAAGAAAAGACTTGTCAGAAGTGATCAGAAATATTTCTGCTAGAAGGTAACAACACAGGCACCCCAACCCAAAGTAAGCAGGAAAAGAAAATCCTACTGACGCAAGACACGGCAAGCCAATTTAAGGCCATGAGTTGGGATTACCTGACTCACCCATTTCTTCCTTTCAGTGCCTTTTTCTTAAATGGCTTCCCCATAGCTGTAGCTACATCCCATCTGGAAGACCCAGCTCTGAAATAAAATCACTCTCAAGAAGCTTTCCACCACTCTGCTACGGATCCAAAGGGCCATCTAGTGGCACAATCACCGAGATTCCCTATTTCTGAACTCCGACCCAGCCTGCTCTGCTCAGTTCCAAGCAGTTTCCCCTCTATTCCTACTCCCCAAGCCTACAGATGTCCAACAGCACCTCAGGAGAAGAAGTTGTGGCTGTCTGGGGTTTTTTTTCAACCAAACCACACAGCATCATTACCTTTCCTTCTGTGTGATCTTCAGCTTCTTTTCCAACCGTCTGTCTATTTCCTGCAAAAGGAAGAGATAAAAATGAAGAGACCTGGATGTTTGCCTCAGAGGTTGGAGTTTGAGCCCATCTGCACATGTATTTAACTGTCCCCCTTCTGTACAGAGATGCAATAAAGGGGGCAGGGAGAGTGTCTCTCCCCTTCTGAGGATGACTTGCAAATTAAGAGGCATGAAAAGCAAAGGCACCGCAAATATTCTACCTACAGCAGGCTGTGGGTTTGGCGCTTCACGGTGAGAGGGCAGCTGAGAGGTGTTCATCTTTCGTTTTAAGGACTTGGGTTGGGAAGAAAGCTCTATTTAGGGTAAAGAGCCATGGGAATACACAGTAAGGTATTCCCAGATCCGAACAGGAACCGGTGCCAAACCTCTCAGGCAGAGCAGCAGCAGCTGGGGTGATCTGCATCAGTCTACAGGCTTGATTTCAGTGGCAGCTCAGCCCCAGAGCCCGAAGCCATGCGGAGGACTAGCCAGCAGGGCCGCATTCCTGCTGCTTGGTGCAATAACCCTCCTTCACAAAGAAGTCCCTGCCCTGCCTGACATGCACCCAAGGACTCGCTGGAGCAGAGCAGAGCCTTAGAGCGCTTCTCTTTCCCTTTGCAACACAGCTGCCGAGTCATCAATTGGCGGAAAGACTAATTAATCACCCCTGGATGCCAACAGAGTGGCTTTAAGCTTTGTCAACTTGTGTCCAAGTCTTGCATCCACCTTAGCAAAGGTGTTGGTGTTTGGCAATCGTGCAGACAAACCTTGCTGAACAGAAAAATGAAGGCAGCTTTCAGTCCCAAGCTCTCTTAAGGCAACCATCCCCAACCCCACGGGTCCCTCCGGATTCCCACAGCTGCTGACGCTGTTAGAAGAGCCTCTGAAACAGTGATGGGTTTTATTCATCAGTAGCAAAGGAGGAGAAACCCCAGCTACCTGTGAGTGTCCCAGTTTCACCAGCAGATAACTGGCAATACTGAAGGAAATTCCAAGCTTCTGGCAGGATGCAGCTGCTCTACTTTTCAGGCCAGTTTGCTTAACTAGGCTGAAAGCTCACTGCCAGCAGAGCCTACCCTGCTGTCAGAAGCCACAGCAGGCGCAACCCAGTGAAGAAACTGGTTTGCACAGCAATTCCCCAATGGCCCAGTAAGCAGGGAATGAATACAAGTCTCTACAAGATGCCAAACCACGGTGTTTGCTCTTGGTCATGCAGCTAACATGGGCCAACAGCCCACAGTAGTCTCCACTGAGAAAGGAGTAGTTACAAACCGTTTTGGGAAGACAAAAGGTGGGCGAGAGGTTGAGTTTTCTACCAAACTCTGTACTGGGAGGTGATGGGAGATTTCTAGAAGCAAAACCAGGTGGGGGCTTAATGTGGCTTTGAACTAAAGGCCAGGTCACAGCCAGAGCCTCCCAGCAAGGGCAAGCACACCGACAGTTTCCTTCCTCTGCAAGAGGACAGGGAGGAAAACCCCGTCTCAGCTCAACAGGGCAGACAAAGCTGTGGATCAGCTGTCTGCAGAGACAGAAGAATGTCTGTCCAGACAGAGAAGCAGGGAAACGGATATCCTGGCAAGGATGGGGATGTTGTAGTGTGGCTGGTGGCAGACAATGCAAGTCAATTAAGGGGAAGGGGTTAGCTCATCTGCCTGCACTATGCCAGAAGAGGTTATATCCTGTTATAGAGGAGTCCCATATAGTTCACCGTGTCTCCCCAGGGCCTCCTGGAAGTGGTGGAATGGAAGACAGCTTCCCTATATATCCCTCAATAAATACTTCAATGTATGGGGAAAAGGGACAGCAGGAAGACAGAGCAGAGGGGAGAAGGATGCTCAAGAGTGTCTCAACACATTTCACTGAGCGCTCAGTGCCACACAGTGACTGCAAAGCCAGAGGGGAGTCAGAGCCACGGCACTGAGCCACTCAACTAGAGCAGCCAAGCTCGACAGCCCACGGCAAGGACCGTGGGGCACAGAAGCAAGAGAAGCCACACAGTAGGCACAAGGAAGGCCTCGCTCTCACCTCTCTCCTTCCTGTCAGAGGAGAGGCGATTGTGACAGAAGCTACACTTCTACATTCCTGGTGGCTTTGCAGGCCAGCCCTGGGGCTAAAGTTGTGGTCCATACATAGGACTAAGAGATCCTGTAATTGCAAAGCATTGGTCAACCTCAGCATCTGAAAAACATGCTGATGAATGTGACTGTCACCATTACAGAGGGCAGCTCGACAGCTCTTCACGCCCTCACTCGTGCCAACTTCCTCTGGCTGAATCAGGCTGCGGGTCTGATGTCAGGACCCACAGCTTCCCCTACCAGAAAAAAAACCCCAACCAACCAAACCACCTCACAGCTCTTTCATTTGCTCAACACATGCAAACTTATTCCAAGGAATCCTTCAAAATCTGCCATCGTGACACCCCTCCCCAAACAAGCCCTTTACAGCCTTGGTTTCCCTCCTTCTTCCTCCTCCTGTGCAGACCACTTCCTTGTAAAATAAGATGTATTTTCAGCTCTCCTCCCTGCACAAGGGCAGTGGTCACCAAGCAAACGCATCCAGTCCTGGTTTGTAAGCCACCACATGCAGCTCCAAGCTGCTCCACTCCTGGGGAGCTCCCCACACCAAGGAGCAAAGTAACATACAGCTAAAATACCCTCAAAGTTGTGACACTGGCTTCTGTTAGAACCACGGTGTACTCTTCCAAAACAAGAGGCTTCCTCCACATGTAGAAATCCTGGCATGAAACAATCATCCCCACCAAACACACACACAGACATTGCTCTCACCCCATCCAAACCAACTGTTAGTCTTGCACAATCCTCAGAATTCCCAGCACTGCAGAGGGAACTCCAACTGCCTCCAGATACCCACTCAACCCTTGGGTAGAAATAGTCTTCCTTTGGGTTTAAGGTGGATGACTAGCATAAAAAGCAGTTTCCCACCTCCCACACACCTCTTGATGTGTTAGAAGTTGTATTTTCTTTTAAATGCAAGGATTGACCCCATTTTTTCCTCAGAAAAAGCCACAGCACTGCAAACCCCTCGGTGTTTAATACCCCTGAGTTTGGAACTGTTTGAAGGTGGAGAGCATTGCAAAGACAACCCAAGACCTTAGCAGCCTCTGCCAGCCAACAGTTCATGGTAGGGATCACACTGCATGAATTTACAAGTTGGAGAGATGAAGCCACCTCGACTGGGCTGATTCTTAATAAAGACATTAAGAGCTGCAGAGAACAGAGCTGTTCGTCTGCTGATGTCATTCCCTTTCCACTGCTATGTCACACAGTCACAGAGCTGTGTGGGTAATGAGATAAAATTAGGACCTGACTTACAGGGCAAGTGCCAGAAGCACTATAACCACCCAAAGGCACGAGCTCAGAGCGGAGGCGATTGGACTTGGTATTCAGAGACATCACGCTGCACGTACCCAGTAGCTGGGCAGGCTGCACCCTACAAAAAACAGTTAGTAACCTTTTTAGGAGGCTCTTCCTAGCTTTCATTTCCCAAACAAATTTATTTATAGGATCAAAAGCTAAGGCTCATTCACACCCCCATTCAAAACACCCTCCCCAAAGATTAGTAAAGAATCTCACCAAACTATTTTTAGTGCTATTATGTCTAGATGCTAAAAAGGACCCAAACAAACAGCACGAAGAAGACACTGTTCTTTGACATTTAAACCACATTGGTAGATGTAAACGTAATGGAAAGGTAACTCCAGGCCCATCACCACCACCCTTCCCACCCTTTAACCCTGGGAAAACCAGCAAGGCTCAACGAAACACCTCCTGGAAAGTGGTTAGATGCAGATGCTGAGGCACAAACCTGCTGCTTCAATCTGACGCCCCCACAGTCTGTCCCCTGCAGTACGAACCCACCAACACAGCCCGTAGTTTTGTGATGATATTGGAGAGTCAGAGAGATGCTGCCCCCCAACACACCCAGAGATGTGCCCTTGAGGAAGGGACACCCCTACAGAGGTTGGTTACCCCAGATCACGGTTTTGTGTGGGGTCTGTGCACTATCCCAAGCAATCCCCTTTCTCCAGCATGTTGCAAAGCAGAGATGAGGCCTGCGTCTGTCCTTGTTGCCTCAAGAACTTTGCTGGAGTAACTGTAATGCATCAGACACATAGGATGACTGTTTCCTTGCCAGGAAAGGCTCTCTAACCAGACTAAATAACAGCAGCTCCGAGCTCTGCCGATACAGGGGAAAGGAATAACAAGGTAACTGCTGGCTGGTTCTTATTTCAAACTAGTGAGTAACCACGACAATATCCAAAGGAAGGCAGAGAATATTAATATATAAATATTAATAATTAGAATATATAAATTCCTTCTACTAGGAGGATATTCCCCCTCTACCTCCAAAACGAGCTTACTTTGCAGAAACCAGGAGGAGATACCTGCCAGCTCCCCCACCAGAGCACAGGACAGTCCTAGATAAAGCTGTGCTCTCCTACAGACCTGATGACATTTCAAATACGCAGCCCTAAAAAAACATTAACCACATTCTTTGATGTGTTTACTGGAGACTGCTCCTGAACACAACCTTCTACCCCCACTCACTCAGCTTGTGTATGAGATCTAACCCAGAAAGAGGGAATTTAGGCTAGAGCCGCACCCTCCCACACCAACGCTAAAAACAAAGCCTCATCTGCTTATTAAAAGCCCCATCAGGCTCTCTGACATTTTCTAAAGGACAGGAGATAAACTTCAAGGCCTGGTTAATGTTCTCTGCTTTAGAGAAAATAAATAAATCAGGTTTTAACATCTGAGGTTACCAAAGCTGTTAATGGGTATCTAGGAACTTAGAGCTGCAGCTATCTGACTCACTGCTTCACCAAAAACTTCATCAAGTAAAAGCCTAAGTAGACAATCCTATCTCCAAGCTGTCTCCTCATTAACTACCTATTTCTTTCTTCTGAAGATAAATTAATCTTCTATTAAGTACCGGAACATTCCAATTCCTGAGGCTATTGGGAATCAGGCTGCTCCATTAATTAATTCTCCAAGTTACTTTGCTTATGTTAAATCCTGGCAGTAAAGTGTACCCAAGAACGCTGCAGATGCTTTTAAGCTGTGCTGGTGTTTCCATCTTCCATAGGTAGGTAACGCTCCTCAGCGGCTCGGAGAGCGAGAGGCAGGACACAGGGAGTATTTTTGGGACCCAGCCCAGCAGGAGCCACACGGTATTCCCAGCACAGATACATTGCAGAGCTGGGAAATGCATTTCAGAGGGCTGCAGCTCCTGCTCCCTCTCCACCCTTTGCATTTCTGGCCTGAAGATATTCAGATCAGGAACATATTTACACCCCTTATCAATTGAGATTAAAAAAATATGGGCAAAAAGCTAGGTAAAGCCCGTTAATTTCCACATTATATTGTGAAGGTATCAGTACACCCCTGAATCCAGAGGATTACCCTTGCCTTCTGTACCCATGTCCCCACACAGGGTGATCAGCACATCCAGCTGTTCACTCCCAACCTACAAACATCAACTTTTCTTATCAAACCAACTGGCTCTGCCTCACGCTGAGCAGCAGGAAGAGAAACTTCCATTTCCCAGCGTCAAGATGTTGATCAGAGACAAACACCTAAAGCAAATATTTACTAAATGTGTCACCAAAAAATCAAAACCCAACCTCACAGTCCTTCTTCCCAACCCCAAAACCCAGCAGGTACCCTTCCCAGGTTTCCCCCCAGAGTAGTTCCTGCATGCCAGAACCCCACAGACTCATCCTCTGGTTGCACACGTAGTTGGCAGATCAGAGGTCACAGCGTTATGCTTCAAAACATTTCACTTTTGGCTTCTCTGTACTTTGATCACACTTAGCAACTCAAAGTGATACTATCCAAACCCCCCAGTCAGCCCTCTGTGACCAGAGAACATGCTGCCTTTGCTGGTGGGGGAAATCCCAGGCTGGCTGCTCCCTCCACCACTCACACAGACCAGTTTAGGGAAGACAGAAAGTAGGGTGGGTGCGTGGGTGTGATTTTGTTTTTTGCAAACCTCAGGTGAATGGTCCTCCCAAAGCTCTGTGACACAAGCAGGTGACAATCCCCATCCCCACAAAGGGGACAAAAAGTCAGTCACCCACGTTTGGCTGCTCACATCCTCCCCAAGCAGCCAGTAATCAGATGATTGGGGCAGAGGGGGGATTTCTCTTTCTGGTGGTGACTGGTGAAGCAAGGCGCAGTCTAACCACGGGACCCAGACTCAGGACTAACAGCAGGGAAAGTTTGAAGCACCAGTGAGAAGGCTGTTAGCAGCAGCTGGGAGCTAACTGCCCTACAAAGCATCCATCAGTAAACTGAAGAGGGGAAAAGAAAACCAAGACACAAAAACATAATTATTACTTGGTTTTAACTGTTTTGGCTTGCCAGGCTAACGTTTTATCTGACTTGAAATAAGTCAGATAAATTCTGACTTGAAATAAGATACTTATTAGGACCCTCAAAATCTAGTTAATGAAGGTATAAACAATCTATCTGGCTGGAGAGCATCAACTCAGAGCTGCAAATTACCTGTGACCCTGGACATGGGGTTTCCACTCCAGTTTGGGAGCCCAGCTTCCCACCCAACGTTTAATTATTAGTTTAACCAGGTAAATAAGACTTGGCCTCTCATCTGTAATTTCCCTCTTCCCTAAAGCCAGCTAGGCCACACAAAAGGAAAGCGAGCCACGCATTAGCTCGTAGTAGTGTTTATTAACCCAGGCTGGGTCTTTGAAGCCCAGCACTTCAGTCCTTACTCACACCTCAGACAACTCATTCGTTGCTCACACGCTGGTTTTCCATCTGGAACTCAGGGACAAGCAAAATCTCCCCATTTCACAGTCATTTCAGAGACTTAATTAGATAGCAATTAGAGAACAGAGACCTAGAGGCCTCGTGGAGTTCTGCTGCAGCAGCATTAACACCACCGTGTCTGCAGGACTCCCAGCACAGGTGAAGCTGCTGGAGCAGAGGGCATCTGCCTGGCATATCCTCAGTTGGGGGGTGGCACATACTCAAGGAGCTGCTCCTTTTTTAGCAACTACTGGGTAATTCTGATGATGCAGAAGACTAACAGGCAACCAGAAACCACACTAAAGACACCAAAACCCACTTAAGCATCTTTTTTTACAGCTACTTGACTGACCAAGTCAATGCAGAAGGTCTACATCAGGTTTTTGGAGGCTTTCTCTGTACCTAGGAAGATTCTGGCAGAGCAGATAAGCAAAAGCTAAGTAAAGAGGCATTGTAACTAGAGGACCACAGCATCCCTATCAGCCCAGAACTGCCTCTTGCCAAGAACCAACTTATTTAAGGCCTTGACTACGGTTTAGCAGCCAAACACCAACAGCCACATGCACAAAAGAGGACCAGCACTGAAAATCTAATGCAACAGTACACACCTTATGGGTGGAATATTAAAAAAGTACATGCTGAGAAGCAGGCATGATATCCCAGAAGCTCATCAGGCATCTCCTGCTACACCTCTGTTTCCTCAGAGATGGGCTGAAGGGTCTAAAAAAAAAAAAAACCCTAAGAAAAACACAAAGTCAAACAAAACTACTTCAGTTCTCAACGGTGTAAAATATTAGGAGTGGAGTACATGTTTAAAGCTGCTCCTGGGTGTCTGTTTTATTGTGTATTCCTTGAGTACTGACCACGACTGTCATATCTTGAATCTTTACTCTGGGATCAGACTCACACCACCTTAGACCCACACCATGTAAGCTTCAGGTGAAAGAAGGAAATAAAGGGACTTCCTTCAGACAAAACCACCACCCTGCGATGACAGGACCAGGCCAGCTCATACCCTTTTCCTGCACAGCTTTTCCTCTCACACCTTCAAGAGAAGGCCCACCTCGTTTGGGCAGTTCCCAAGCTCCCCAGCCTGATGGCTGGAGTGGGGGTTTCAGGCCCAGAGGACACCAGGTGTACCCACAATCTTTCAAGTGCTAACCATCAGCTCGGTCACGTTGCGGCGTGCTCCACAGCAGAGCCTCTCGCTGCCCTCTCTTCCTCTTTTCTCAACCTGCCTACCTCCAGTAGCTTTGATTCCTGTGGCAGAACAGAAAGCCTGCAGTCCCCAACCACACAGCCATCCATTCAGACCACAAGTGGCAGAGAAGATGAGAGGCTGGGCTCTTCTCTACTCCATTCTAGTAGCTTTTCACTTCCTGCAGCCACCAGCAGCAGCAGAGGGTCTCCTTCCTGCCAGGCAGGGCTTGAAAATGACCTTTCTAAACCTGATGGATGCCAGAAGGCAGCTCCTGTCTCCTCTCTTACGCAAGAGGAGCTCCTGCAGCAGACAGCTCACTTTTCCCATTGCTCCAACTACTTTTACAGACATCCAAAGCCCCAACAACTGCAAAAGCAGCTGCGAGGGCAGTAGCAGCTCCTCAAGAAACCTCTCTGCTCAGCAGCACAAGCAGCGCTGAGTTTATGAACACAAAGTCTCAGTAGCTGGGACTGAAAAGGGAAGTGAGAAAGGAAAGGTGACAGATTTTTTTCCTTTTACAGGCTTTAAAAGAACACCTAACAGGTACAGGCTAAAAGGACAAAGAGGAGTGACAACCGACGGCTGGGCTTTGAGCAGCCCTGCAATTTTAAACCATTACCCAAGGCCGCAGCTATCACCAGCTCCCAAGACACAAGCTATGTGTCCCTTCATGGAACGATTTAACAAGCACCAGAATTAACTCCACCACCCAGCACGAGGCTTCCCAGGACTGCAGCCTCACAGCGTTGGCAAGAGGAGAGGGCGAGCGCTTCGCTTACACTGCCAGCCTGCCACTGGCATCTCACAGGGCTTGGCGAGGGCATTGAGTTACAGGGTCTATTTTGCTCCCCTCTTTCTGACCAGCTGTAACCCAATCCCCTGACCAGAATCAAATTCAGTCTCCTCACCGAGTCATTGTTACGAAGCCCTTCTGCCCTCTGATGATTAACAAGGCAGCTGAATTTATTAAAACAGGCTCTTGCCTGGCAGAGATGGTTTCCTTTCTCTCATCGTGCTGTTGTGAATACCCTGCAGATCATCCGCCCACACTCCTGCTAAAATAACGACTTTATTTTGCAAGCCAACACAGAGAAATGCTTCGGAGTCTCTCAGCATGAGAGACATGATGAAAACTTCAGCTATTGAGCTGGCTATTAAAAGCAGGAGAACACTTCAGCTGTGACGCTGGAAGCTGCACTAGGCCATGCTAAGACTCCCCACGTTTTGCCCTATAGAGGAAGCACGTTCACCTAGAGCAAGGAGGAGCAAGGGCTTTTGATGCAAACCCCCAGCCCCGTTGCTACACCCTACGAGACAGGGCCCACCCACTTCTGCCCAAAGGCCCTGCGAGGGCTGAGGCAACTCCAGGGAGGCAACCTTAGCCAGAGCCCCTCACCAGAGGGGGAAAGCCACCCGCCATACCCCCGGCACCTACCGCACGCTTCCCGGCAGCGGGAGCGCTGTATCGGGTCCGGCTGCGAACCGCCCTGCCCAGCCACCGCCGCTCTGCCCGCGGCCCCACAGGGCAGGGGGAACACAGGGGTGGATTTCAGGAACGAGTAGAAAACGGTGGAGGAAGGACGGGCAAGGAGCGGCTCCCAGCAGCGGCCCGACACCAGGGGACAGGGAAGAGGCGAGTAGGAAAGACCAGGGCCGAGCCACAGCCCCCCACGCTGAGCGAGGCCACTGTCCCTTTAAGAGGCCTAGCAGGCGCTGGCGGCCTGCCGCCCCTCCGGCCGCACCCCACCGCCTCCTCAAGCGCCGCCGCGCCGCCTCCCATTCTCCCCCTACCACCCCCAGCCCGCCCGCACCGCCCCAAGCAGCCGCCCTCACCCCGCTGTCGGCCGCCTCCTCCCAGCTCTCGGCGACCTCCTCATCTTCCATTTTAATTCCCCTCCGCCGCCGCCGCCAGCCCGCGCCTCGCGCATGCGCGCGCCGCCTCACACCCGCCTCCCTCCCCCTGCAGTGCGCATGCGTCTCCACCGCCTACCGGCGCTCACCCGACGCGCCTGCGGGAGGGGAAGGTGAAGGGAGGGGAAAGCGCATGCGCCACCGGCCGCTGCGGGCGGCCACGTGCGCGGGGCGGGAACGCGGCTGAGGAAAGAGCGCGGCGGGGAAAGGAAGCGGCGTTTCGTGACGGCGCCTCCTGGCGGGTGGGAGGACCGGCTTACCTTTATAAACACTAAGCTATGAACTGGGGGAGCTTCTCCCCGCCTGCAGTGACCTGACAGGAGGGTGCAGAGAAGGGGGGGGGGGGGGTGATCTCTTCAGCCAGGGGACGGGAGATGGGACAAGGGGAAAGTCCCCAAGCTGCGCCAGGACAGGGAAAAAGTTCTTCCCTAAAAGGGTTATAGGGCACTGGAACAGGCTGCCCAGGGAGGCAGCTGAGTCACTGCCCCTGGGTGTATTTAAAAGATGGGTAGATGAGGTGCTCAGGGATATGGTTTAGTAAAGGACTGGTATAGTTGGACGTGATGATCTCAAAGGGCTTTTCCAACCTGGTGATTCTGTAAACATTGGGGCAAGGAATGACCTAAGCTGCCCTTATATCCTTAAAGCTCTGCCTGACGGCAGCTCGCCGGCAGATGGCGACTGGCTTCTTAAACAAATAAATTATATTATTATAATAAATACTCCAGCTAAAAAGGAAAGAAAATCCCTGCTACAAACACTGGGGTTTGTCCTCTGCAACCCCCACCCACCCCCTACAACGACCATCCCCTAAATCTAGGCAGGGAACAGCCAGGGTTTGGGGGTGTCTGTGGAAATCAAAGGTGTTAACAGGGTTTTGTGGGGTGCACAGTGCAGCAGAGGTGCCTCAGGAGGGGTGCTTATGTCCTCAGATTTCAACTTTTTTGGCATCTGGAAGGGCGGGAGGTGGTGTTTCACCTCGCTGGGAGAGGCGAGGTGGGTGCAAAGGGTGCAACAGTTGTGGGCTGTTCCTACCCATCCTTCAAATTGGTTTTTTCCAAAGGAAACAGGAACTAGCAGTGCCTGGCATTGTTGGCTCGATCCACAGCATAGTTAACATCCCAGCAGCAGTATTCACAGATGTTTCCCTCCATCTGGCTGCTTTTGCCCATGCCATAAGAAATCCTGTTCCCAGCCACGGTGCTGAGTGTAGGAGTGTCACAGTTTCTTTTGGGAGTCTGACCTCAATGGTCTTACACACCCACCCAGAGTGAACACTGGGTTGGTTACACACTTACAGATGAATCCTGCATCTCCTTCAAGGTAATTCCAGCCCTCCACAAGGCACCTGGCACATCCAATTCAGCAGGGTACACGTCTGGGATGCTGAGCCACAGCCTCGGTGGTCGATGCAGGTCTGGGGAAGGCAGAAAGGATGGCGCTGTCTTTCCTCTGCTCCTTCTGCAGAGTAATAATGTCACCCCGCAACCCAGATGCAGGTCAAAACATGGACCTGCTGTGCCCAGATGTACATACCCTCACGGGGACAGGTTCCAGCAGCACCGAGGGCTCCCCTCCTCCCTCACCACCACGGCAAAATGGCCACTTGCTGCCATTTGGAGTTGGGTATCCTCTCCTCTCCCTGCTCCGCCATCCCTGCCTCGTCCCCTGCCCCAGGAGGCAGCCAGAGCCACAGGGCAGATGGCAAGGCAGCAACAGAGGCCCTGGCTCTGTGAACAAGGAGGATCCCCGGGCCCTAGCTGTACCTCCCCGCAGGGGTGGCTGAAAAAGGAGAGCGCGGGAAAGGTCGAGGCGTGAGGAGAAGGGCGGTGGCCAGGGAGGAGAAGGAGCCGCCCTGTCACCTTCACCTCAGGGCCGACCTCCCCAACATGGCGGCCCCTCCCGCCCGCCCCTTCCAACATGGCGGCGGGGCGGTACCTGCGCTCCTGGCACCGCCTCCCAAAGATGGCGGCGTCCCCCAAGCAAGGGCTCTCCGTCCTGCGGAGGGGCGGGAGAATTGACCTTCCCATCATGGCGGGCATGCGCCACCTGACCCGCACACCCCTCCCCATAGTCATGTGACGCGGGGCCGGCCGGCGCCTGCGCAGTACGCTTTCCGCCGTGGCCGGAGCGGCGGCGGTGGCGGCTGAGGGGAGGGAAGATGGCGGCGCCGGTACGAGCCGTCACCCGGGAGACGCGGCGGCCACGGCGCCTGCAGCCGTGAGGGCCTCGGCCCGGCCGCGGCGGGCGGTTGGCCGGAGGCAGGTGAGCGGCTCCGCGCTTGCGGTTCTTCGGGGTGGGGGAGGACGGGGAGCCGACCGTGGGCAGCGCCCCTTCCCTGGGGAGTGGGGCGGCGGCGGCGGCGGGCCCGGCCCGCCAGGCCCCTCAGGGCGGGACAGGCCTCGCCTCGAGCGGGCCGCACCCCGGGGGCTCGAGCTTCTATTTTCCCCGCCTATTTCTTTTTTTTTTTGGGGGTCTCTGTTGAGGGCAGAGCCCCCGCCCCGGGGTGTTGTAGCCCCTCCCCGAGGGCCGCTTCTTCCCCCTGAGGAGGGGAGGCCCCTTCCCCAGCCCTGCTTGAGAGAGGGGAAGGTGAAGGCAGCCCTCATTGCCGGGGCTGGGAAAAACCTGCCCCTCCCCTCTCCCCCCAAACCCTACCTAAACCTCAAAAACCCTCGGGTTGACCCCTAAAAAATCAAGATGGGTGTTGGGCAGCACTGAGGCACAGGGAGATGAGTGCTGCTGGCTGTGGGATGCTGGGGCTGCTCCCGAGGCACACGCCTCGTACGTGTGAAAACAAAGGTGAGGCTCAGTCTCCAGCCTCATATTATTCTCCAAATAACTCCAGACAAACCCACGTCTCAACTCAGCTGTGTTCATGCCTCCTGAACTACTCCCTGTATGTGTGTGTGCGTATATATATATTTGGTTTGGTCCTGAAAGCGCTGTATTAAATCAATAGGTTGTATTGGTATTACCAGTCCAACAGGGTTTGAGGTGTTACTTCCCATTGTCTTTACTGATAATCTCTTGTCAGTGGTTTAAGAATGGCTTTCCTTTTTTTTTTCTTTTAATGTATTTTTTTTGTTGGTCACGACGGGGCTGGGCTGAGCAGACGCTGCAGGGGCTCGTCGCGGTGCGCGGGTCTCGCTTGGGAGGATTATCTCATGCTGCCTGCAAGATGCTACCCAAACCTCTCTGGGGTGATGTGTCTTGCATCAAGCCTGTTTGGGTTTTCAAATGGGGCAGGGTATTTCTTAGGAGCCAGAGCCTCGGTATCTCATTCTTAATAACCTAAACTCTAATTAATGCTTGGAGGAAGAACAAAAGAGAAGTCGTGCAAACTGCAATGCTTGTCTGCAGTATGGCAGATCAGTTCGTTACATGGGGACTGTGCTCTGTTTGTAAGATAACCCAGTTGATCACAGGGGATGGTGTTTGTATTAAAATGGCATTAATTATCGCTGGTGAGACTGGCTCATGCTGCAGGTCACCAGCTGGAAGTCTCCTCCTTTACTAAAGGGGGCGTGAATTAAAATAAATTACATTAGAGATGCTGCTGACCTAAATTTGTATCCTGGGTGTAGCGATGCCTCTACCCACCCTGCCCTTCTAGAGCGAAGGAGCCTGAGGGCTGAACCGATCCACTGCCTCGCAGGTGAAGCCCCCAGTTGGTCACGATGCTGCACTGTCCCAACAACCTGCTTTGTATCGCAACACGGTGGTTACAGCCCGGAGGGCTTGGCCCTTCTGGAGAGCCAAATCTGAGCCTGGGCGTTCATTCAAGAGTTCACAGACTCGCTGTTATTTCCTCATTTCCGTAGCCCTGTGTGTTCCCACCACCTTCTCTCCTTCCTTTTCCTCATGCTTATGCCAGAGAAAGGCTGATTACTGGTGGCTTTTCCTGAGGTTATATCCCTCAGGTTTGCCTGGGGTCGGTTTTTCCCTGGTGTTGGGAGAGAACAGGATTCCAGGCAGGATCATGGGCATGTCACCGAGTCTGGGTGATGCCTCTTTTGCAAAAGAAGAAAGTACGGTTATCACCACATGGATTTCAGTCCTCATCACCAGGGCTTTTGTGCCTGAGTGCTTCTGGCAGCAGCAGAATTGCATCCAGTGGTTGTTTTCTGACAGTGAAGATGTTTTGCCTGTGTTTTTCCTGCTGTGTTACCTGGTATTTTAACTGATGGGTGACTCCACCCAAGCAGCACTTTTTCCACAGTGGCAAGTGAAACACTTGGGCTGGAAATGCAGGACATGGTTTTATTATTACATTGGTTTACTCTTGTGGACTTTTAAAGGCAGCACATGTAATTTTGAGTTTGCCATGGCCTTTAGCCTCTGGGGCTCAAACTTTCACTGTGTTCAATTGTCTGAGAAGCCCCAGAAGAAGTCTCACCTGCAAAACAAATGGTGGTATTGTCCTGCCTGAGGTCAGTGGAGAGATGGGGATGGTTTATTGCCGCTGTTGAATGCCTGTTACCTTTGACTTGGGGATTTCAAGTCTCTGGTATTTGTAGCTGCTCGATCCGGCACCTTCTCTGGGAGGGTGGTGTGTTTGTTCCTGAGGATAGCCAGGATGCAGTCGACCATCCTCTCCTTAATCTCAGGAAATTTAGTGTATATAATCTTCACATTTAACAGGAGTGACACCAGCTGTCATTTTGTTGTGGGAGGCCAGGGATGGTCCATCCTCCATGCGTTTCTAGCCCATGACTGATCTGATTCTTAAAGGTCTGTTTTCAGGGCTTCGAAGAGGTGTTGGGTTTCGGCACAGCCTGCTGCTGATTCCAGCCAGTCCCACAGGATGTGAACGAGTGCTGCTGGAGAAGGCTTCCCACTTTCTGTGTAAACAGAGCTGTGCCTCTGGGGGAAGTTATTTTTCCCCATGTATTTAGTCGTAGCAGCTGCTGTTGTAAAACATCGATCTGGGCTTTGCCCTAACACATTTTTTAAGGTTGAATGTAAATAAGCTTCAAGCCCTTGTCTTCTGAAATGTAGCATTGTGTGGGGATGACTGTGAGGTCTTAGCGCCAGAGCTAGGCTCAGGTTTAGTCCAAGTCTAGCTAAAAGCCTGAAGAAAGAGGACTCTGGCTCTGATAATGTGCCTTCTGCAGGTAAGAGCTCCTTTTGGAGTGAGTTTTCTGACCTGTGTGGGACCATCTGCAGTTGGTGATGTCCCTGAGAGATGTATCGAGGTATCTGCGCTGTGCTGCCAGGCGGCCAGTGCAGCCTTTTGATGTAGTTTTAGAAATTCAGGTCAAAATCCCTTTTGAACTCGCTTGAGTCTGAGATGAAAGGAGAGAGAGGTGACACATTGCATAGAAAATTGTGACTCGTCTTGAGCAACGTGCAGCAATCATGGGTCTTGCCTTCAGGAGCTTGCTATTTCGGGAGCTGCAAATGTTCTCCTAGAGCTTTGTCTCATTCACATCAGACTGTGCTGGGGACTCTATTCGCTTCCTCATTTCTATGGCAATTTAAAAAATATTTATCTTTGCTTGCCAAAACACCTCCTGAAACATCTGTGATGTAAAATGTTCACACTCTCCCTTTTCCCCCTCCCCAGTATAGTTCAGGCACCAATGATCTGTGGCTAAAGCATGCCATGTCTCTTCATATTCAGATTCACTTTGAAACACTTTGGCTTTTTTTTGTTCCTTGCTTGTGCACGTTTCAGAACAATGTGAGATTTTGAGGGTTCAAGGTAAATTGGTCAAGCAATTTGAATTTATTTGGGGCTTCTTGTTAGGTTAATACTGTGCTGTGGTTCCCCTCTGCCCCTGATCTTGTCAAACCTCCCATCAGCAGTGATGGCCCCACAGAATGAGAAAATTGTAGGGGTTGGAAGGGACCTCCAGAATTCAGGGTCCAACCCCTCGGCCAAAGCAGGTTCCTTATGACAGGTTACACAGGTCAGCATCCAGACGGGTCTTGAATATATCCAGAGAAGGAGATTTAAGTTGTGTTTAGTGAAAAGATGCTTTTATTGGAGTTGGTTGTGAAGGGACGACGTTAGAAGGTGACCTGCTGCTGGGCTGCCTTGTATCAGAGGTGTAAAAGCAAGAGGCTGTCACTGAATGCTGCAGATTTTTACCAGAAATACACAATAACCTTATCAGAAAACCCCTATTTTGTGATGTACGTGCTGGCTAAGCAAAGCTTCCTGTGAAGCTGCAGAAATCATTGCTCCTCCTGTTACTGTTGGTGACAGTACGGTCTGTCTGCAAGTGACACACTTCAGCTGGCAGAAGATCATCTCTGGCTTGCTGTGGGGTTTTGGGGAAAAAAAAAAAAAGCAGCTTATAAATGTAAAAATCTTGCTGTCATATCGGGGTGGCTCCAGGAAGAAACTGTCCATCCCAAAACTTTTTACGTTGGGAAATCTGTAGTGTGTTATTAACCGGTATGGCCGGCTTTTTATTGCCCCAGAGAGCCTGCAGTGATACGAGTGATTGATCTGTGCTGTAACAAAGGATTACAAATCCCTTAGGTGCAGTTATCCTCCCAGCGAGCTTCCAGGGGAAGGGGCTGAGTGTGTGCAGGGTATTGAGCCTCTTTGAAAAGTGTAACTTGGCAATAAAGTTAAAGGTTTTCAGTGAATCTGTTTTTTTCTTGTCGCTGGTGTTGGATAATGCGTCAGATCCTTCTGCCAGTGCGCGAAGGCACCTCCCCAAAAACACCTTAAATGAGAAAACCAACTAGGAGCTGCTTCTGTGCCATTGTTGTTGCATCCACTCTGCAGTTCAGAATTCAGTTCCTCCGTCCAGCAGCCGCTTTTAATCTGTCCTGTTGAATGCATGCTTTTCCTGCATTTGTTTTTAGGCTGGCTGTTTTCTTTCCTTGTCGTGGCTGCTGTTGGGGAAACCTCCTGGACCCGTTCTGTGGACACAGCCGTGTATTGCAGCTCGGGATGGGACATGTGGGACACAAGATATGGCATATAGAATGGAAGGATAACCCTTGCTTTTCGCAGTGGTGCTTTTGCTTCTCACTGCATTGCCTTTTTCATTAGCTGGGGAGCAAAGACAATCCAATACAAGGCAGGCAAACTCTCAAAATGTGTGGAAACAGCAACGAATCCTCATCCAGCCCGCTGGGTGGGCCAAACTCGAGTGAAATGTATTTTAAATTGAATTGCTGGCTTGTGTTTTTCTGTAGGTGGCTCAGTTGCTCGCAAGGTCTGCATGGTGGCATTTGGGGCTGTTTGCCACCCCTCACACCGAGGTGTGTGGATCCTCTGCATGGCTTTAGCCCTATTTCTTTGTCCTTTAAAGCCTCAGAAGGGACACGGAGCAGTCCTTCCTGTTTTATAATAATAGGGCTGCAATTGCCACCACCCCGCGGGCTGGTTTGTATCACCAAGGAGGCAAGTACTTACCTTTCCATCTGCTTTACCTCCTGAAGGATTTAAAGGAGTCGTCTGCTGCTTGCTTTAAATGACACTGCTGTTTGCTAGGAGCTGGTTGGAATTTTGCCCCACCAAGGTGCTGGTTTATGGGAAAAGAGCTCTCCCAGTGCTCGCTGCCACTGACAATGAATAAAAGCGACGCTGTCTAGACTGCCAGTCACCAGCTAACGAGGGCTCCATGGGATGTTGCGCGAAGGAGAAGACACACTGCCTCAAAGTCAGTCCCACCTTGAAGCCACTCTATGCTGGATCCTGGTGATGTCCTTCCACACCAGTCTCATGCTCACGGACCCTAAGGCACTGTTCTTCTCTCCATCCATCTTGCACAGTGCGACGAGGGGGTACGTAGTCTTTTATCAGCGGAGATAGACGGGTGTTTGCTCTCCCTGCTTAATGCCCGCTGCTAAAAAACCCACTGTTGAATTCAGCCACGTTTTTAGCCCTCTTTGTGGGTGTCGAGGCAAGCTCTGTGCTTGCCTTTTATAAATCTCAGCTCTTCTCCATCACCTTTTTATGCTTTGATCAGTGTAGCTTTGTTTCCAGCTCACCCATCAAAAATAAAACCAAGCTCTTGGAGTTATCAGCATATTCATCTTAACTCGGGAGAGGCGGTGGCCTAATTTCTTCAGCACAGGACAGGGAGCCTGAAACCTCTGGTATTGTAATCCCAGTGCTGTTGAGGGCTTGCTTGACCTCGGCTTTTTGTTCCTTTACCTATAAAATGGGGTTAATTACTCCTGTGGCGCTCATGAGCCAGGAGCTGGGACACCCACCGACACTGCATGGCCAGAGGGTTTTCTGGCCCGCAGTGTATCTTTCATAAACTCTATTTTTCCTCCCACTATGGAGAGAAAGAAATTCTTTTCTATATTGTTGTGATTGCTGTTTAGCAAACAGATCTGCCTTTAAATTCCCTTTGGTGTGATCCAGCCTCGCTCCTGGGCAATATTTGCTAGATGGTTAACTCTGTAGTTGGCAGCTTTCATCAAAGGCTTTGCACTGGGAATTACACAAACTAGTTTGAAGGTGGCAATGCGAATTTATTTGATGGGATTAGACAAGTGGACATCGTAAAAACACACCTTTATTGAGTTAGACACACAATATGTGTTACAGCCAAGCAGCTCATCTGCTAGGAGTTAAGATCGGGAGGAGAACATCATTTGCAGCACTCAGATGCTGATAATGTCCGTGTCGAGATGGTATTAGATATCTTGGTACCCTGCTTGCTAACAAAGGTAAAAACATTGCATCAGCACGCTGCTGCAAAGTCAGCAGTCCCTCTGAAAGCTGGGGATATCGATTTAAATTAAACCTTGGCTCCTGAGCCTACGCTAATGCACGGCTTTTTCCAGTGCATCCTTTTTGTTGGCCTGAAACTCGGTACCCTTGAGCTTGTCTTCAAATGAAATGTGTCAGGGTAGCTCGTGACTTAGATTTCTTAGTCAGTACGGGAATGTTTGCAGTTTGTGAGTCTACACTGCAAAATAACTTTACTGCAAACACCACATTCTTTCCCATCCCTCCTCCTTCACCTGCTCCTGCAAAGCCACAGAGGTGTCGCAGGGGCAGTGGGACGAATGAGAGGCTTGAATGTGAGCGCTTGCCTGACGAGTTGCCTCATTGGTAAACCCTAACCTTGACCTAATGTTTGCTTAACTTATTTTTCCTGAGTGCCAAAGCTTCATTCTTCATTCCTGCAGTGAAATATTAAGCCTGAATTTTGCAGGGGTTTTGGAAACCTCAGTCTTGACTGGTTGTCTTGCTGCTCAAAACATAGAGATTGACCAGTTTACATGGGCAACATTGTGACGTGGGTATTAGCACTGATTATTTTGTCTCTTGAAGTGCGGGTGGTTTCTGAAGGAAGCTGAATGGAGCAGTGTGTGTGTGTGTCTCAAAAGAGGCTTTTGCCAGGGTTGTGGGTTTTTTTCCAAACAGTTAATTCCTGATCCAGTTGCCCCTTTCTGCCTGATTCACTGAAAGGGTAAAGGTCTCAAACACCCTGAGTTCCCCAAGTTTCACAGGACGGGAAAGGGAGAAGAGAGATCCCACCAAAGCCAAGAAAGCTCCAAATCCTGGAGCCCAGAGAAGCTGTTGGGAAGACCAAAAGGTCCACCATCCCAAGCTGTGCTGCAGAGACTCACCCGCAAGCGATGATGCATCCATAGGAAATGCCATTTTGCTGCTTTCCTGAGCTGCCTGTTTTGCTGGCTGTGCTGGAGGAGGTGGATGTGATCCAGGGCTTTCCCGGCCAAGGAAGTCGTGCGCCGGGGTTGGACTCTGACACTTGCCATGGGGCTGCTTTCCTGTGGCAGTGTCTGCTTGACACGTGCGCACCTTGGGGACTGCGGTTTCCTGCGTGTGGGCAGCAGTTTAGTGGGAATTGTGCTGGGAGCAGCTGTTTGGCTTCATCAGGTTTATGCTGTGCAAAGAAAAGAGTTTATTTAGAAAAATAATCCTGACTTTACTGAATAAGCCTCTAATTTGGTCTGTTAAATCGGGAATGAAGTCACACAACACATTTGAGTACATCCTACTTTTCTTAGCAAACCTTTTTCCAGGATATTTCCATGCTTTTCATGTAATTTTTTTTTTGCCTGAGAAGGCTTTCTGGGCTGTCTGTATGTATGAATGGGCATTGGGCTGTATGGAAATGTAAACAATGTTTCTGGATTTGTGTTTCCAGGGTTATTTTTCCTACAGACAAAACCAGACAGGATTTTAGATCAGTAGTATGTGTGCTCCTCACAGTTTAACTGTGAACTTGCCTTCGTTTGCCTGAAACCTATATGCAGATTAACAGATTGTAGTGACTTTGGCAGGTTGAAGAGATGTCAGTGTGTTGTGTTTACACGCTGTCCTCAAAATAATTAATTCACCTGCAGCTTTCCAAGTGCTGCCACTGAGCTCCAGCCCTGCCACGTTACCTTGATGGAGGAGGGAGGTGACAGTTATTTCCAGGGTCTGCTGTCCTGTGTTAACTTGGCATTAAGGAGCAGAACTTCTCACTGATGAATCATCCCAGGCAGGTTTGGATAGGTACCCAGAATGGCATTGGATGGTTTTATATGAGGAGCGTTACAAGAGGAGAAGCGTCTGCATTTTATCTTGTAAAAACCCCTCTATTTCCAAGTCTCAAAGCCTTTTATTTGCTTGTTTAGGGATCATTCTTCTTTTCTGGCTAGCGTGTGTTTTTTGCTTTCATTTTGCAATGAATCATGATGATTTGTTTTGCTGGATAAAGCTTAGACAAGAATAATTTTAATTAAAGGGTTGGAGGGAGCCGGTAGAGGGAGTGTGTGAGTGCAAAATGCTGCTTATTTACAGCCCTACAAATTTTAGGGTGATTTCATTAGAAGGGATGAATTCTAAGAGCATCTGCTGGTTCTGCTGATGCTTATCAAGCCAGATTTTAACAGGTTTTAAACAACTTAAGCTATTTAAGGGTAATAACACTGTCAAAAGAAACCAGAAAGTCTCCAAATCCTGTTTGTTAGGGATGGATTTGCAGGGAAATGGATGGGTGTTGGAAATCTCAGCTTGTTTAGCTGTGTTCTGCCGGGAATACCTGGAGATGGTCTTGGTGCCTTCAGTTCTTGTCCTGGCTCCTGATTTGTTAATAATTTATGAAGCTTTTTAGGCCAATTCTGAGATTCTGTCCTGTTTATTCCATTAGCAAATTTGAGTGACAGGTTTTGCAGTGTTCACCTGAAACGTGGTGCCATTACAGTCTGCTATTTCCTTTTATTCCCATGAACCATACACCAACAGCGAGTATATAAAACACCTGCTGCCTAGGTCTGTATTCCTATAATCAATCCAGAATAAACCTCAATTTTTTCTTACTTTCAATGTTTTAATTTATTTTTAATTAATTTATTCTTAAGCTGCTGTGCTGGTTGTGTAGTAACTCTTGCCATGCAATGTTATATTACTACTTTGTTTTTTATATCTTTTTCCACATTAGCTTAGAATAAAAATGAGGGAGAATCAAGTAGCTGAGGGGTTGGGTGGCCATCGGGGTGGGAGGGATTTTGGGTAAGATTCTAAACCTTTTTATTGCAATAATATGCATGAAAATTCTGATGAAACGCTGTTTCATTGCAGTATGGTGCGGGTTATACAGCCCTGTAAAACGAAATCACCTCATGTTGACTTTGTCTCTGGAGTCTCTATAAAAATACTGGTTTAACAGGCAAAACGTGGCAGTGGGAGGTAGGATTGAAAGCTGTACGAATTTTCAAACTTGAGGGTGAAATTTAGGAAACCTTTAGTTCCCTGGGTGATGCTCAGAGAGGAAAAAAAACCCACCCCAATTTCCTGTTGAAAGGCATCTGAAGGGAAAAAGCTGTGCTTCAAAGGACTTGTAATTGCCTGGTTTGCAGGGATAAGAGGAGAAGCGCGGTGCGGGTTTCCCCGAGGTCTTGCTGGTCAGTCTGAGCTGATGCTCAGCAGCAGCACAGGCAGGATATTGCTCACTCTTTGGTTTCCCAGAGGCTTTGTTTTTCTTTTTTTTTTTTAATTTTTATTAAAATCTGCTCTTTTGGTGGTGGTGTTCTGTTAGTGAATTTGTGTAGCAGTTGATTTTCAAATGGGTCGACACGAACTGGTGCAAGCTTTGGAAGACTGGATGCATTGTCTTATTTAATGGTATTTATCCCTTCCCTGAATCCCTTGGCTCCCTCAAACCTGTGCTGTCACCTTCATAAAGTAGTGTGCTTCTACCTGGGAATTAGTGCTTTATTCTTCCTCTTGTATGACTAGAAAAGGGCTCAGGTCTTCTGTAGGGCAACTTAATAGTAGCCAAAGCTGAACTGGAGGGGGCAAAGATGCCATTGAAGCCTTTGATGGCACAACCACATGAGTCAAACAATAAAATAATGCAAAAATAATCCTTCCCAATACTGATAGACCTTTTGTTTTAAAGAAAAGCAGCCTAAGACTTATTAAATGTGTCTGATGGAATAGGTTTGGTGTTTGTTTTTTAAGAGGGTAAGAGAATAAGCCCAAAAGGTCTAATTGTCTCCATAGATGCTACCCTGCCGTGCCGATGGGGCTGTTGACAAGCAGAATAAGCAGTTGCAAAGTATGAGGAAGAGTCTGGAGTGGGTTAGAGGCAGTTGCTGTCTTCCACCCCTAAATTAACATCATAGCTCCTGATTGCCAAGTGCAATTAGCTGTTCTGTTCTGCAGAGTCCCTTTCTCCTTCCAGCTGAAGCAGCCAGCCAGGGCTTGGTCCTTTCACACACCTTTAGTATATATTTTTGTTTCTGCCTGAGTGAGAACATAGCTTCTACGATTCTGTTTGGAGAGAATTTTTTGTGGCATGTGAAAATGAGCATTCCCTTATGACTAATGTGCTCTGACTCAGTACTATTACACAGCCTCTTATTTTCATTCAAGAACTTTCCCTTGGAGGCTTTTTTTCCCCCCTAAAAATCTGTTGACTTTTTTAAAATTAAAAAAAAACCAACCCAGGTCAAAACCCCAGTGTGTTCAAGTGCTTCATAAAACAGCTGAGAGTTGTGGAGAAGAGGGGGCAGCTCCAGACTGGAACCACTGATGCCACCCACGCCTGTGAATTGGGGTCCATGGTGCCTGCAGGTAGGAAAACCTTTTTGGGTGGAGAGGGGTTTTGCAGGAGCAGGCTGCTGGCTGCCTGATGTCGCTGCTGGGCTTTGAGAAGTGCTTTCACCCATGGGGTTCTTTTGCCTGTGTTTAATATACTTTTAATCTGTTTGTTCCAATACAGCAAATAATTACTTTAGCAGAATAAATAGTGGGTTCTTAGATAATTTCAGGGGGGAAAGGGGAGAAAATTGAAGTGTTCTGAAAGGAGAAAAAGAATTATAAAACATTTTGCCAACTGGCAGGCACACAGCTTTTAGGAAGGGCAAGGCAAATTTGATCAGCTTTGGCAGAGCTCTGTTTCGATTGCCCTTCTAATGTTTCTTTACATGTTATTTTAAACAGCTGCCATACTCCCTTGGTAAGGCTTTAGGCTAATTTCTGAATGCCATAAACTACTGCTGGAATACAAGGGCTGTTCTCCATGAGCAGGGGGGCTGTAAGGTGCAAAATATAATATGATACTTCAAGGGGCTCCTTGTTGGCCCTCACAGCGAGCGGTCCAAGCAGAAAGGTACTCCTGGATCCATCCCAGAGAGTTAATTGAATTGCACATACTTTTGGACGGGATACGACTGCTTAAAGCCCTTTACTGCAGCTTTCTGAATGCTTGGAGATTAATTTTGGCTTGTGGACAAGCTGAAGCCCAGCTTGGTGCAAGCAGAGAGCACCCAGACAGCCAGGATGAGTGGGAGAGAGCACTGACTGCATCCTCCTGACTGCAACATCCCTCTGTCCTGCTGGTCAGATAACTAGTAAAAACACTGGCATGGAGTTTTATCCTTAGCATCTGAATAGTTGGTAGTAGGAGCTAGTTGGGATGCTTTAGCTCACTCTCTCTCTCTGGGTTTCTTTTCCTTTTCTGATGTTGCAGCAGGGTTATAGGACAGGGCTTTTGCTCATTTGCAGTCTGGGGGTGGTTATTCCCAGCTCACTGTTCTGCTCGCAGGTCAAGCTTGAAGGGTTATTTTGACGGCGACGAGTCTTTTGGGAGTTGAGTTTATTGCTGGTCTTGTTTTCCTTAAGAAAAATACCACAGTGTGGGTGTGAAAACTTGAAAGATGGTTATTTCTTACACTCAAATGTTTAGAAAGTGAGGATCTAGCAAGTAGATGCATTTGAATATTTATTATAGTATCAAGTGATATTATAAACAAGACTTGGTGCAGCTTCAACATCCCTGCATCTGCATAAGCTGTGCTGTTGGGAGACATCAAGGGGTTTCCCTGCTCCTCCTGCATCATTAAAATGGGTCTTAGAGATGCTTTTCTAACCTCCAAACTGTTCCGTGCCTGTAATTAATTTGCTGTGTTGTGTTGTTCCCCAGCCTGCTCCAGAGGATTGCAATTGGTATTTAATAATTGGGAGGGAAAAAAAATAAATCTTAGTAGCCAGGCTTTCATTCCTGCCCCTCTCATCTGGCTTCCTCCAGCAGGGTTTGGGTGTTATTTAAAGGATAAATAAAAGCTGTTAGGAAACACACATAACCTTTGCTTCTAAACCTTAATAACACAACAGATGTCTCGTGAACCTATTGAGCCTAGGCTTCTGTTTGGTGTTGTCAGCTGCAGGTGTCCCCTTGTACCTGATCTGAGTGTAAATCCACTTCTGTTTGGGTTTAGAGCACATGTTTAGGGGGTGAAACACCTTCTGCTCCATCTGGGTAGATACCCTACTCTTGTTTTCTCAGGCCCTAAGACAGGGACCGACCCTCATTCCTCCAACCCCTCCACAACTCAAGTGAAACCGCATCTCAGCATCGGAGTCCCGGGAGCATTTGGCTTCCTTCCATGCTGTGTCAGGATGGAAATCAGCACGTGTGCTTCACAGCGATGGATGCTTTTGCTTGGAAAAGACCCAACCCTCTGGTTTTTAATTGGGTTTGGGTTGGTTTTGGTTTTTTTTTTTTTAAAGTGCAGCTCTGCTTTTTAAGTTTTCCATTTGTTAATCTTTGGGAATTTGTGTATGATCTGCTGTGTAATGCAGTGTGCTGGCAGCAGCAGCGCTTGTGTCACAGCGTTTGGGTTTCAGCCTTTCTCTGTCATAACATTGACTCCAAGAAGGATTTCCGACATGGCAAAACGTGCTGAGCATCTGTTAGGATGAGAACTGCAAGTTTCATTTTGACATGGTTTCTACCAAAGATTGACAGCCTCTAGGATTTTCTGAAGCTGCTTCATCAGGGAACCTGACAAAATTGGAGAGTAATGTTGTTGAGTGTAATTTTTCTCAGCATAAATTAGTTGTCATGGCAAGCTCTTCTGCTCCACGTCTCTGCTGGCTGCTATTCCCATGGCTCTTTGGCTCAGTGTATGCTGGGATGGGAAAGCCCTGGGTTTAGCTGAGGAAGATGGTAGAGTTTGCATTGCTGAAAGCTTGTTGTTTTTTCCTCATAGCTTACTTAACTTCAATTCCTTTCAGATAAGTTTTCTGAGATACTAGGAGTTTGGTAAAAATAAGTTGATATATTTTAACCAACATGGTGCCAGGTACTTGTATTTAAGTATGTTGGGCAAAAAGCCATACCTTGGTATCCCTCTTGAGAAGATGGTTTGCTTTCTGGGCTCACTGCGGGTAGGACTTGTCCCAGGGACTGGTGTGGTCTGTGTTCCATCATCCCAGTCGATCTGGGGATGGCTGGGCTGCTACCTGGGATCAGGAGAAACTCGGGCTGAGCAATGTAAGAGCTGAGAGCTTGCCCTGTTTTGGGTCCTTCATTACACCCTGCTGTGCTAGGAAGATAAAAAGGGAGTTTGGGATTGCAGTGTCTGGAAAAGAAAGTCCCTGTGTTGTCTTCATGAGTGATTTTATTGGTTCAGCCTGTCTGTTCAGGTATAATCATGGAGCAGTTGCATCCCTTGATCTTTACTTACTGGCTATGACTGCTCTCCCCAAGACAGGTAGGCTGCTTCCTAGGAAATAGGGTCCAGGGATTTGTTCCGCAGCGGTGGGTGTGGGTTTAACAGCAGACCATGCCCACTGGCCAAACTGGACGCAGCTGCTTGTTAAGATAGATTTATTTCATGATGTATTTTTATCATCAGGACGTTACCACACACTTAAGCTGCTCTGAATAGCTGGACATACAATATTTGATATTCCAGCCTTTCATCAGCAGTAAATTCTGTGAGGTTTTCTCTTTCCTCACCTATTGCCAGGAAGAACTGTGTGCAAGTATTTAACAAAAAAGGGGGTGTTAAGGGAGAAAGGGACAGGGATTTTCTTTTTTTCCTCCTCCTGCTCCTGAGAAATTGCTTGGGGTAAAGCAGGCTCGCTGGTGAAACTGGTTTCACAGGGGAGGAGGTGCTGCAAAGCTGTCGCTTCCATCCTGTCTTGCCTTGGGTTGTTCTTGATTTGGTGGGGATCCCGTTCCCCATCGCTGCCTGGCCCTGCTGTGCAAACCACCATCTCCTGCCCGGCGAGGGGATTCCAGAGGCAGCTGTTCCTCCAGTGGGTTTATCTTACTTGCTGTCTCAGGGCTGTGTAGGGCTGAGAACAGTGGGAAATGGAGCAGCCTGGGGAAAAGCTGCACCAGCAGAGAGCAGCTTCTTCCTAACCTTTGAGCAGCTTGCATTGAAGCTTTGCAAAAAAACCATCCTCAACTTGGGAGTGTGCAGGGGTAGAGCCTGATGAGCGTTGGTGTAACCTGTGCTGTTTGTAGCTGTACTTCTGATCTGTTCATTTTCTTTGTGACTTTACTGTTGTCTTCCTGCTTTTTCCCATCAAGCTGTGAAGTGGAATGCCATGGCCAGCTCCTCGGACAGTGAAGATGATGGTTTCATGGCCGTGGATCCAGAAGATGCTGTGGTTGAAGGGACGATGGAGCAAGATGATGACCCACATGCTGAGCTGGAGGTGGAGGAGACCAGACATAACAGATCAATGTTGGAGCTTCCAGAAGAGGTTTTGGAATATATCCTCTCCTTCCTTTCGCCCTATCAGGAGCACAAAACTGCTGCCCTTGTCTGCAAACAGTGGTATCGACTAATCAAAGGTACAAACAGTTGTAGTGAGAGTGCATTTTCCTCATTGTGGGAGCTCAGGTTCATATCCCAGCTGCTCTTTGCTTTAGCCTCTCCTGTTGTTATCCCCTTCAAACTCAGAAATTCAACTTATGCAAAATGCCAGGGAAAAAAACCCCAAACTGCAGCTGTCGGGTCGCTTGCTTTGCTGAAGGTGTTGGTAACAGTGGTGCAGAATTGAGCCTCTCATCGTGTTCTGTAGTTCAAAAGAGTGAAACTCCCAGCCCTCCACAACTGAATTGTTCCCTTAGGTTGCTTTTGAATGCTCCCTGTGTGCTGCTACCCTGCACTGTTGACTTTGCATTCAGGCTTCCTCTCTGCTGCACAGCAGTTCCCTGTTGCCAGCATCCCATGTCTCATGTGGCTGTAATTATGCTTCGTTTGCATCTTGCTTGGTAATTAACCTTCCCAAAGCTTATGCTTTCAGCTGGAAACCAAACCACGTCTGGTTCTTACAGCTCTCCTGAAGATAAGTAGGATATAAAATCTACATTAATAGAGATCTACATATTCAGACTTGCTGAAAGAGTAGCCCTGAGATACAGATACTTCCCTTTGCCTCTGTGCAGCATTAGTTCTGAAGCCTTATGGGGGCATTTTAATGCTACATATATGCAATACAACAAACAAGTAGGTAACCTTTGGAGGGGAGGATATGAGCACAGCAATCCTTGGCAGTGGGCTTTTTAATACATTGGGTGATTCCTGTTAGTGTTCTGGTGGGGATGTGCATTTTGATTGCAAGCTTTGCTTAAAAAAAACAAACCCAGGCAGTTTTAAGAGGAGACCACAGTTAAATCAATAGGAAATGAGGCACGGTGCTGCACAACGGTAACTGGTTTCTTCTGGAGAATGCGGAGCGGGCGTCGGGTGAGAAATGCCTTTGGCAGGAGTGTGGGATGATGTCTAATTTGTGGCCTTCCCTGCAGATGAAAAAGCATTGCTCAGATTCCAGGCATTTTCTGCCTTGCCCAGAAATTAACAGGCTGGAGGTTAAAAAAGCCAAACCAAACAAACACAGCTAATTCAGAGTTGAGCCCCAAATTACCCTTTCCAAATAATTTTGGGTCAGCAGCAGCCTGCACCCCTGTTGAAAGGGGTTTTTTTAAGTGTCTGTGGCCCTTGAGTTGCTGCTTGGGCCTGCTTTCTCACGGATGTTTGTTCCTGGAGCAGCCTTAAGAGATGCAAAGGATGCAGCTGGAATGAACAAGCAGCTGGAATGAACAAGCACCTGGTGATTCACCCCAAAAGAAACTGTGGGAAACACCCCTGGAGGGTAGGGATGAGCAGCCCGAGGCAGCACTGGGCTGAGTTGTCCCAGTCTTAGGTCTCAGGGGGCATGAGTGGTGCTGGGCAGCTGTGCCACTTCTGCAGCAATTACAGCACCACAAAAAAGGGGGATGTGACTGGTAACCTGCTGGCCATGAAGCAGAGAGGTCGTGTGAGGTAAACATCTGATTTCTTTGCTTCTGGTTAATTTTTCCTGTTTGTCAGGATACATCTGCTTTGAAATCCCATAGTTCAGAATACATTTCCCCCAGGACTCTTGGGGACCAGCTGCTTGAGGACCCCAGGCTGCTGCTTTTTTCTTTTTTTTTTTTTTTTTCATTTTTATTAGAAAAAAAACAACAAACACCCAAACTTCCTGCTTTACATCCCAGAGCTTGATTTCTTTCTGGGGGCATTCTTGACACGGGGCATTCAGTAAGCAAATCCTTGGGGGAAAAAATCTTGGCAGGTTGTGGTGCCCTCGGTGTGAGGGCAGCCATAGCACACCAGATGCCATTGAGCATCTGCCGAGCTGCTGCAGTTGTAAATCTTTACCAGAGCCTTTTCTTTCCACCAGGAGCAGCCTCTGGCCCCTCTCTCAGCACAGACACAGACACATGTACTCCATATGCACAATTAATTGCAGCTCTGGGGCTGGCCTGCTCCACAGGGGAGCTGTTGTCAGCCAGATCCTCTCCCTCGTGCAGCTGAGGAGGAATATTTTCACTGAAGACACGCTGACTTTTATCACCACTGTCTCCTCTTGTATTTATTTTAGATTCCTGTGTGGTGGCTGCCTGCACACGCTCTTAAAAATTCATTATTGCACGTTATTTGTCCTCAAAGGAGCATTAAAGAAAGGGTGGCTGCTTCTCTGGGGGTGTGATTAAGGGATGGCAGGCTTGTGTTGCAGCAGAGGAGGCTGAAAAGCAGCTCTGTGAATAACCTTACCCCTTCCACAGAGGCTCCACTGTGCCTGGAGCAGACAGATACCCAACAGATATCGGAAACATAGTAAATCAGTTCAGTGAACACCGCTGACTTCCCACATTTGCAGAGTGCCTGTTCTTTATTCTCTTTAATCCTCTGAATTTCCACCACCATATTTATCATCTAAATACAGGGGTTCATTACAACTGCTGTCACGCTGCTTGTGCAACTGTGCAGGCAGGGTTTGTTCCTAACATGCCCCAAATTTTGCTGACGCCTTGTTTTTTTCCCCCTAGGTGTGGCCCATCAGTGTTATCACGGCTTTATCAAAGCAGTGCAAGAAGGCAACATCCAGTGGGAGAGTCGCACTTATCCCTACCCAGGCACCCCCATCACGCAACGCTTCTCACACAGTAAGTAGTAGCCAGGGAAAAGCTTTGTTCACCCCAATTTTTGTGCTGGGAAGCTGCAGCCAAGGGGGGTTTGCACTGCGTCGCTCGGGATCTGGCTGTGTCACACACGCCTGTCACTGCGGCAGAGTATCAACCAGTCAGTGTCAAGGCTCAGCTCTGCCAACACAAGCACTTTGCACAAGAACAGGGGATTTGGTAACTGCTCCTCATGGTTAGTGGCTCATTTGCCTCTAGGACATGTCAGGGTGGGCTTTGTTTGCTTCCTGGTCTCACAAATTTCACACACAGGCTCCTTTCTGCGGTGTGCCCTTCGATTAAAAACCTCGCTCAGCCGCCAGACTCAGCTCAGAATCACAAGGCTGGAAAAGCCCTTTAAGATCAAGTCCAACCGTTCCTGTCCTGTGCTGAACCAGATCCCTGAGCACCTCATCTACCCTTTTTTAAACACACCCAGGGAAGGTCACTCAGCCCCCTCCCTGGGCAGCCTGTGCCAGGCCCTGACAACTCTGCCAGGGAAGAACTTTTCCCTCACGTCTGCTCTGACCCTGCCCTGGCACAGCTTGAGCCCATTGCCCCTTGTCCCATCTCCTGTCCCCTGGCTGAAGAGACTATCACCCACCTCTCTACAACCTCCCTTCAGGTAGTTGTAGGCAGTCTCAGCCTACATGGTCTCCCCTCAGCCTCCTCTTCTCCAGGCTGAACCCCCAGCTCCCTCAGCTGCTCCTCAGAGGATTTGCCCTCCAGCCCCTTCCTCAACCTGGTTGCCCTTCTCTGGACTCGCTCCAGGGCCTCAATGTCCTCCTTATGGTGAGGAGCCCAGAACTGAACCCAATAGCTGCACCAATGCCCAGTACAGGGGCACAATCACCTCCCCAGACCTACTGGCCTCACTATTTCTGATATAAGACAGGATGCCATTGGCTTTCCTGGCTGATGACTCGAGTCATTAGCATCAAAGTCAATGAGTATGCATACCCACAGTGCTCAGGGATGTACACTGGCCACTTTTTACAGCAGATCATCCACATCTCTAAGTAAAACCATTTGGAAGAGGCTGAGTGTAGCTCACTTCAAAATAAAACCCCAGAGCTGCCACGTGAGAAGGTTGAGGCAGGTGTGTTTGCCAGCAGAAGTAAGCGATTCGGTTGACGGCGCCGCTTAACGTATGGCTGAATTTTTGCCCTGCTTCCAAGTTTCTGGAATGGAACAGAAAATAACCCAAGCATTTCCCTTGAGGGGAAAAAAATACTCAAATAAAACTTGTTATTCATACAGTTGAGCTGCCTCAGCCTGCTCTGCCAGGAGACCTAGTCAAATATGACAAAAATTCAGTCCTTGTGGCTTCGTCTCTGGGTCTGAGCCCTCTGGGAGGTGGTTCTTCCTGGGCAGCAAATTTGGGGTTTGTTGTTGTTTTTTTTTTCTAAAGGTAAATAAACAGGGTGTAAGCCCTGCGATTCCAAGAGCAAGCAGGCATCAAATTTTCATATTCCCCAAGTAATAATTTATGAAGGAACCAATTTCTCCTGCCAAGACAAGTCCAGGAGACACTGCAGGAAGCTCTGATGAAGTCATTGTGCTCTTCAAAGATTTCCTTGACCTCCTAAAGCATGAAAAAGCTGCTTAAAGAAAGAGCCATGAGCCTCTCTTATTACTTTACTGATGACTTGCAAATTTGCATGTCTTTTCCCCTCAATTTTTGCAGCCTTTTTGCAAGTGGTGAGCTTTAAGGCTACCTAGAAATAACCTGAAAAGGGCCCAAATATTGCACCAAAGACTGCAGTGGGCTCTTTTAACTTACTCTGCTGCCCAACAGGGGATTTCTCTGAGCATGCTGCTGTTAATACTCAGTCCAAAATGAGTAGTCTTACTAAAGCCACTGCCCTCAGAGCATGTAATCTGTATTAACCTCGCTGTTTGACAGAGGCCTGGCTCTGCTCAGCCCTCCATCGTTCCAGAAGAATTATTAATAAGGCACTTTATCACAGAAAGCTCATCTGGATTAACTCATTGACTGACTTAAACTGATTTTTAATTTTAAAGCAGTTCTGCAGATCTGTTTTCCCTACAACAAAGTCGTGGTGTGCTTGTGGGTGGATTCCACTATGAAACTGAAGCTACAGATCATTAAAAGCAAAAATTCCAACTGGATCTCTAAACCTATGAGCTAAAATAAATTCCTACGGTGCAGTGAGCCAAGGTGAAGTAAGAACAGGTTTGGGAAGGGAGGGGGGGCAAGGGAGGATTCACAATCCTCCCTTTTGTTTTTTTAGGGGTGAGTGATTTGCCAGGTTTTGTGGGAAGACGTCATCTCCCAGGCATGAGTTGTTTGAAGTTAACGGGCGCCGGTAGCTGGCATCAAAGAAGCTGGGTAGGGCTTTCTCTCTTCCAGGATTTATTAGAAATATCCCAGAAGTGCTCATATGGAGCATAAAAGGACAAGTGAGAGAATTTTAAATAGGGGTCACTGTGTCTCCTATCAATTTTGAAGGGAGTAATAGAAAAACTGTTTGATAAGGAGTAAGTAATAGGAGTGACCGCTCCCTCACGGGGAGAGAGCGTTTGGTGAGGCCTTTGATCATACAGCAACTGATAACAGACTTTAGGGATGAGCTGTTGGGTTTCTGAAGGGTTTGATTAAAGCTGCAGAACATGGTATGGTATCAATGTTCAGGGGTGGCAGCAGGGACAGGGAGGGGATTGTCCCTCTCTGCTCTGCCCTTGGGAGGCCCCAGCTGGAGTCCTGTGTCCAGAGCTGGGGCCCCAGGACAAGAGAGATGTGGGACTGTTGGAGAGGGGTCAGAGGAGCCATGGAGATGCTCAGAGGGCTGGAGCAGCTCCCCTCCAGAGAGAGGCTGAGGGAGCTGGGCTGGGTCAGCCTGGAGAAGAGAAGGCTGTGGGGGGACCTCATTGCAGCCTGCCAGTCCCTGAAGGGAGCAGAGGAACAGGAGGGGAATCAGCTTGTTCAAGGGCAGAGACTGGCAGGACATGGGGGATGGAGTGAAGCTGGAGGAGGGAAGGGTGAGATGAGATATTGGGGGGAAGTTCTTTGCAGAGAGAGTGGTGAGGGGCTGGAACAGGCTGCCCAGAGAGGGGGTGGGTTCCCCATCCCTGGGGGTGTTGAAGGCCAGGTTGGCTGGGGCCCTGGGCAACCTTGTGTAGCTCCAGGCCTGGAGGTTGGTGTCCCTGCCTGTGGCAGGGGGTTGGAGCTCTGTGACCCTTGGGGTCCCTTCCAACCGAGATCAGTCTGTGAGTCTACGAATGATGCTATTTTTTTAATACAAATGTACAGGCAGAAATCCTTGGTGCAAAGTTTGGGTTGGGTTTTTTTTTGAGCTGAACCCCAGGTACAATGCTTTGCAGGAGTCATCTAATTCTTTTATAACCCTAAAGTATGAACCTTACAAATAGCATAGCAAGGCCATGACTCATGTGGTTAAATAACTGCCCACAATCAGCAAGCGCTGTCAGAAGGCAGCAACGGAAAAGCAGGAGAGGAATGCCGACCGTTGTGCCAGAAATATTGATCCTTTGATGGAAGAGTGACTAATTTTAAATAGTGATTTATTTATTTTTTTCCATGCAGTCTGGGGAAGCATGGCACCAAGGGGATGACTAATTAAAGCAATTTTGTGGCTTTCCTGGGAGAGGGGAAAAGCTGGAATGTTGTTTGTTTTACAGGATGGGCTGCTCTGCTCTTCCTATCGCACAGCTTTGCTCAGGACGTCGCTGCTCTTTGCCTGTGCTTAGTCCCTGTACCACAAGGAGCAGAAAAAGAATGTTTTAGAGAATAAGGAGACAGATGTAGGATTTCCCCCCACACCAAAGATGCAGAGGCAGTTGCTGAGCTTTCTGAGATCTGGTGCATTCTTACCGTGCCGCAACTCGCGGCGCAGTCGGTGTAAACACCGGTGCCAGCCAGAGGGACCGGGCGCTTTCATCTGCAGCCCTCCCTTCTTGGCGCCGCCATCCTGGCAGCTCTCTTACCAAAGCAGGGTTGGGAGCAGAGAGGTTACCTCCAAACCCAGCCCCGTGCTGGAGGGAGCTGTGCCAGCAGCTCAAGGTACAACACTTGCAGCATTGACTTGGCAGGGCGCTGCTGGGAACGCCGACGCCACGGGCCTTCAACCTTTAGCCGCCGAGCTGCCATGCTGCATTCAGCCAAGAACGGGGTCGTGATGGGATTTCAATAGCCAAGCTGGCTCTTTCCCCTCTCCCCCATGGGGAATACGACCTTTGAACTTGGGTAAGCTGCTTTATTTGATGCACTTGAAGTTTAAAAAGTCAGTGCCCTTTAATTACGGCAGAGGGCATGGGCTTTGCATCTGGGGTTTGTTTCCCAGTTGATCTTTGGGTTATCTCATGCTCTGGGTGAAAGTCTCTGATGCTTTGTTATGCAGCACAGAGGGGGGAACAGGAACACATTCAAAATGAGCTGTCTGGCTCTACCTCTGGGTATCAGTGTCTTCAAACATCAGAAATATTTATTCTCTTAGTTTCCAGTGACAAAAACACCCCATCTCTGCAAAACTCTGGGACACACTGATTTTCCCTGGGACTTAAGTGTTTTAAAAAAACCAAACCCACAACACCTAAAAAATCTATCCAGTGATCTCCAGCTGCTTGTTTTCCACCCAAAAAGAAAAAGGACTAAAGGCACTAGGGACTCACACCTTCCTGCCCTTACTTGCTCTGCACTTTTCACAAGGCTGGTAGAAACCAGAGCTTTCAATTGAGCTTTCTTTTGATAATTTTTTCCCCTCCAAAATGCTCTGTCTTCCTCTGCTTCAGAAGCTGCAAAGGGCTTGCGAAGGAGAACCAGGAAAGCAGAGTTTAAATTATTTTAGTCTAGGATTAAAATACATGCTGTGTGGACGTCATGGTGCCTGGCTGGCTGGCCTGGTTTTTAAATCCAAATAGAGGAGAAGAATGCTGCCACCTCCCCTCAAAAATAATAAATGAGCTGTGCTGGTGTGTGAAAGCTGTGCTTGCCAAGGGTTTGGCATGGGGAGGAGGTGAGAGGCTCCTAACCTGTCGTGATTTAGGTAGCAATTAGATTTTTAAGGAAACTAGAACTTTCCAGAAAGATTAAGTAGAGGAACCTTGGCATTGCTTTGTGTCAGGATTTAATTGCAGTTTCCTTAGGGTGTGAAAAGCTGGCTGGTGCCTTCCTGGGCGGAGGTGACATTGCAGCTTACAAGGGGTCTTACCCTGTCCAAAGGGTTGAATCTTAAGGTGTAGGTAAAGATGTAAACATGCTCTTAATAGTTATTTCTTCCTCTATCCCATCCTGGGTAAATCTGCTACCCTAATATCTATATATTCTCCACCCCAGACAGAGCTCTGAAGCTGTGTGCCATGGAGGTGTGTGATTGTAGTAGTTCAGCCAGATGAGGGTGGAGATGAAGAGAGACTGAGGGAGCTGGGCTTGTTCAGCCTAAAGAAGAGAAGGCTGTGGGGGGACCTCATTGCAGCCTGCCAGTCCCTGAAGGGAGCAGAGGAACAGGAGGGGAATCAGCTTGTTCAAGGGCAGAGACTGGCAGGACATGGGGGATGGAGTGAAGCTGGAGGAGGGAAGGGGGAGAGGAGAGATTGGGGGGCAGTTCTTTGCAGAGAGAGTGGTGAGGGGCTGGAAGGGGCTGCCCAGAGAGGGGGTGGGTGCCCCATCCCTGGGGGTGTTGAAGGCCAGGTTGGCTGGGGCCCTGGGCAACCTTGTGTAGCTCCAGGCCTGGAGGTTGGTGTCCCTGCCTGTGGCAGGGGGTTGGAGCTCTGTGACCCTTGGGGTCCCTTCCAACCCAGACCAGTCTGTGAGTCTATGAAGACGGGTCAGTTGTGCGTAAGGACCTTGTGTGGATCCACGTGAGGGAGAGCTGGGTGGTCTCACCCTACAAGCACATCCCCTGTCTCCCCCTCTCCCTCTGTGTGGTCAGCAGAGTACCCTGCACTTGTCGCTAAAAGCCAAGGGCAGGAGGGCCGCTGGCTTTTCAACTGCCCCGGGTCAGACAATGGGACGCTCAGCAAAGGCCACCGGGCATCATGGTGTCCCCTGCTGAGCCCTGGCATTGTCTTCAGGAGCCTGAATGAGCCGGTTGATGGCGTCGGGATCCATTCAGAGTGGCGAGATGGATATCGCTGGGGTACGGACGGGTGGGCTGTGGTGAAAGAGCTCTTTCACACTGGAAACACCTTCCAGCCTGTAATATTTAGGGCCAGAACAAGGGATGTGCTTGTACTGGGCTAGAGCAAGGCTGGAAGTGGGGACAGCTTCTTCTGGGGATGTGGTCTGAGTGGTTTTTTCTGTCTACCAGAAGTGGGTTATCAGCCCTTCGCTCCCAGAGCTCCTTTTTCTGGGTCTTTGGGGTTTTTTTTTTCCTCTTGCTGCTGTTTAAGAGAAAAAAGCCTTCATGTCAGTATGAGCTCTGGAGCAGCGCTGGGTCCTGTCAGGTCAGCTCTTCTAAACCGAGTATTTTAACCAGTGAGCAGCTGTGTGCAGCACGTGATGGAGAGGGAGGGAAGGAACAGCACAACTCACAGCCCTGCTGTGCATCTCCCCCTGCTTCTACTGCAACATGGAATAAATACTGGGGCTTTTTATCACCCTCTGTCTCAGCCCCCAGGCCAGATGCTGCCCTGGGCCTTGCTTAGGTTGGGAAGGTTGATATTGGAATTGTAGAAAGGTTTGGGTGGGAAAGACCACCCAGTGTCCCCCTGCCATGGGCAGGGACACCCCCAGCCCAGGGTGCCCAAAACTCCATCCAACCTGGTCTTGAACCCTGCCAGGGATCCTGGGGCAGCCCCAGCTTCTCTGGGCACCCTGTGCCAGGGCCTCTCCCCTCCCCACAGGGATTTCTGCCTCCCAGCCCCTCTCCAGCTGCCCTCCTGCAGGTCCCACTGCTGGGAGTGCAGACAGCTTTGGATATTTTACATATATTAGATTTCTATGACTTTTTTTTTTTTTGAGGATGCTTGTATATGAAGTTGGGCTTCAGAGAGAGATGCCTTGGTTCTGACTGGAATTCAGGGGCCTGGAGATAAGTGCTGGGGGAATGTGGATCATTTTTGGAAGGGAATTGGCTTTAAATATAACCAGGCAGGTAGGTCTCCAGGTTGGAGCCTGCTGCGGCAAAGGGACTGCATGCAGGATTTGATTTTTTTGGGCCATCTCTGTGTGTGGTGCTGAATTCTTGGGATCTGGAGACCATTAGATATGTCCTGGGAGATGCAGTAACTAGCAGAGCAACACCCCAACAAACAGATCAAGGCTTCAGCTTGTCCCCTGCCAGTTTCACCATACAGCTTTGGGTTTTTCCTTTGGTGCTCTGGAGGAAGAAAGGGAAACATTTTACAGAGAACCCAAGAATTAAAATCTTCAGACCTGAATTTCAAGCGTGCTGAAGAGCAGACAGCACCCAGCCTGTGGAGGGTGTGGATGCAGGAGAACCTGCTGCCCCATCACCCGGAGCAGGTGCTGAAGTGCCCTTCCCCACTTGCCAACTCCAGAGCCAATGCAAATACGTCTGTTAAAGCCGCCGCTGAGGGGTGCGTATCGCTGTCGGGCTCTCGCTCCGCTCCTCATGAGTTAGGCAAGATATGGAAAGGGTGCTGCAACCCTGCAAAGATCTCAAGGATGTGAAGAGGGGGGATCATCGTCTGGAGTCAGTGGGCCTTGTTATGTTTGAGGAGGGAAACACAGAAATCGGGTGCCCCAGTTTCGGCTAGGAGAGAGTTCGTTTTCTTTCCAGCAGCCAGCATAATGGTGTTTGGGAGTTGGGATTACTGCAGTTTCTCTCTCTGCAGTCCCAGTAACCTGTCCTTATCCCAACCCATGAGGCTTGACTTGTCCTTTTCCCCTTCTCCTTTCTCCCCTGTCCCCAGAGCAAGCAGCTGTATGGTGCTCTCAGCTCCCAGCTGGGGCAGAACCACCACATTGTAGAGGCTGAACTTTGTAATTGTAGGGGTTGAACTTCCATGAACACACTTGAATCCTCCTTGTTTTTCCACAGCAGATAAGCTGAGCAAGTCCTGTCTGCTCTGTTTAATTTACAGTTCGTTAGAGGTGCCTGGGTACCACAGGGGACAAACTGTCCAGGGTAGTAGACGCAGGTTTCAGTTTGGGTTTCTGCTTTGGAGTTTGGTTTCAGGCCAAAAGCTCTTTATTTCCCTGGGTATCTCTAAGAGGTTGTCAAGAATTGTGTTCCCTCCCTGCTCCACATCTCACTGCCTAATCCCTTACCATAAGAAGCGAGGGGGATGCTTCAGTGATGCTTTTCTATGAGGAGATAAGGTGAAATGCAGTCAGCTTTGGAAAAAGAGAGCAAGCAACCAGGTCTGGGTACACAGGGCAGCTTCTTAGTGTGATTTGGCAACCCCATAAACCACCCGAACTAGCTTAGAGAAGGTAAGTGTGCTGAATGTGTTAATCACAGTTAATCTAATTAACTATGGGCTTCTAAGGCAGCTCGCTTTGCACTTTCAGGAGCAGCTCTGCTTGAGGAGATAATCTCCTTGGAAGATCCTTACTGGAGGTTTGCACTGGTCAGAGATACCCCTAAGCTGGCCGATGGTTTAGTAGAAGTCAGCACAGCCCATCTGCTTGTCTCCATGCCCTCTGAAAGCCAGGGAAATAAAAGTGATCTTCTTGTTTTCCACCCAAAAAACACCAAGGGCGGAGAATTGGCTAACGTGGGTGTTTGCTTTCTCCCTAGGTGCGTGTTACTATGATGCTAACCAGTCGATGTACGTGTTCGGTGGCTGCACGCAGAGCAGTTGTAACGCTGCCTTCAACGACCTCTGGAGACTTGACCTGAATAGCAAGGAGTGGATCCGGCCCCTGGCATCAGGTGAGGGGCAGCAGATGTACAAACCTCCCCCTCCTTCCAATTTATCAAATCTTGCCTCATCCCCAGGGCTGCCTGGTCTGATTCTTTGTTTTCCTACATGCTTTCTCATTATCTGAGCGGATTTCAGGTTATATCTTCTTTTTTTTGTGCTGCAGAACACGAGGGTTCTGGTGGTTGTGGCACTGTGATGTGTTTTCTCTTTGTCTGGAGCAGCTGCTCAGGGCTGGTTTGGGCAGTGCAGAGTGAAGCAATGCTTACCTCAGTCCTAAGAGCTTGTATTGATACTAGGTGTCCCAGAACTCAGATTTTATTCTGTTTTTTAATAACTCCAGTAGCTGCCATTTCAGGTATTTTGAGGAGTGGAGGAGACATGCCCGTGCGGGCTACCTGCAGCGAGCAGCAGAGCGTGGGAAACCAGGTACATTCCTCCAGTCCCCACGCTCTGAGCAGGGGCAGGAAAACGCCACAAATGATTTCCCACACTGGGTTTTGTGCACAAAATGTCACTCAGGGTGCACTTGGATTTCTGAATCTGACTAAAATAACTTTGACAAAAGCAGAAGAATTGAGGGAAGCTCTTGGGGCCGGGGGTTAGGACGTATTAAGCCAGTTACTTCAGCAAAAACTTCATGTTTAATGAGGAGTAGGAGGGAGAAAAGGAGCTCAGCATCCACCAAGTGCTCCTTGTTGACTTGTCTGCACCGGTGCAGACTCCCTCTGCCCCCGCTTCATGTTTAAAGTGGTATGTTCTTGCCTGGCACTATTTTTCTTATACAAAGTCCTCCAAAATCCAGATGTTTCTGTGTCCTGGTGTTATCTGGGAATTGTTTGAGCGTTGCCTTGAAATGGTAACGTGTAACTCTGTGCTTGATGGCTGCTTGCTCGTTAGGAGTCTGCACAGCTCTTAATATTTTGACTTTTGTGCCTGTGCATCCACTGTGTGATGCCTTCAGGTGAGCATTAAGCAGTCGTGGACTTCAAATGGAGGAAGAAAACAAACAGCAGCCTACACCCATGTGGAAACAGGCTCTTGCTTTTCATCCTTCTCCGCCGTAGCACTCTCCCTCTGCTCGGGAGTGGAGAAGAGGCCATGTGTAGCATAAACAGGATACCAGGCAGCACAGCCCTCTGCTCTGACCCAGGACATCTATTCTTGCAGCCCAGCGAGTTCTTCCGTCGGATTGAATACGGGGCACGACTCGCAGCGGCGTTAACGAGTCCAGCACCCAGCTCTGCTCACAGTCACTCTCTTGGTATTTCACAAAGTCAAATTCCCACTGCCTTACTAACAAATAACACTTTTGAAAAAGAACGAGTCCTGTGGGAATATGTGTCAGAGTTAAGTCCCATGGGAAGATCCCCTGAGGAAATATTTCTGCATGCTGTCATGAGCGTGTGGAGCGAGATGGGATCGCAACTGAAACTTCAGGCAGTCTCACCGAACAGAGAGCGCTCTTGTTCCTCTGTCTTCAGAGGAGATGAGTCACCCCCTGCTTGTGCTGGTGGTGGTTTCTTACACATAGCTGCTTTTTTTTATATATATATATCTCATTATTATTATTTTTATATTTTGGTGTCTTTAACCAGAGGGTTGGCACCCGCTGCCTGGGAAAGAATAGTGACTGGAGGGGGCAAAAGCAGAGTGCTTTGAAACTCAAGAGTCAGGCGTAAGGAAGGCAGGAGGGATTTATTCTAAAAAGATTGATTAATGCTTGATGTGTGTGCAGGCTAATTGTTTGTGGAGGTTGAGGAGAAGTTCCCACACCTGGTTCTATGGACTCTATAGAATCCTTGATCTAGAATCACAAGGTTGGAAAAGACCTTGAAGATCATCAAGTCCAACTGTTCCTATCCTAAGCTAAACCATATCCCTGAGTACCTGGTCTACCCTTTTTTTAAACACATCCAGGGAAGGTGACTCAGCCCCCTCCTTGGGATGGCTTTTGCATAAAGCTGGTTTTTGCTTGGAGAGGTTTGATCACGCTCTACTCATGCCCTTATGAAGCACAGGCATGAGACCCTGCAGGACTACCTAAAGGGAACCTGGTGCATGGTGCCAGGGCTGTGCTAAATGCTTTGGACACAGCTCAGGTGAGCTGAAACAGCTTCATCCCTTTTCCCTCTCTGAAGGGCTTTTCCAGGAGAAAACATCCTTTGTTGTTGTTGTTTGTTTTCATTTGGGCTTTCTTACTTGCAGGCATTAGATGACATCAGAGCTGGATAATTCATCCCCAGCCTGAGCTGCTGCACTTCATCTAGGAGTAAATAGTTAGCCTTCAAAGAAATAATTGGCCCATGTTTCTTTAGTCTCAGAGACAGAGGAGGGAGATAATTGCTTTAAAAAACCCTAATTTTTGAGGTTTCAAAGTATTTTTTTTTTGCTTAGATCTAAAACAATGGCATCTACTTTTGGCTTTATTAGGCTGGAGTCGAACAAGAGAGTTAGTGCTGAGCTTTTATGTAGTGCTTTTCACTGGTGGGGTTAACGCTCTACAAAGGAGGGTGCAAGGCGGCAGGCTCTCTATTTTGGGAGCAGGAACAGGAATGCCTCTCAACTCTTCTCCCTGGAGCCTTTTTGGCCACTTCGGAGCAACTTCCCACCTCCTTCACTCCCACGTACAGGAGCAGGAGGAGAGTGCTAATTAATGGCCTGTATTTATGTGGGAAGCTCGCAGTTATCCCAGGGTAGGTGGTCCTTGAGAGTCAGATGCCTTTCTCCATGTGTCAGGGATGCTTTTCTTTGCATTTATTTGCATAATTAAATCTGGGCACTTCTTTGACTTTTAGCCTATCTGCACAGAAGAGAACCTGATGGAGAGCTGGAGGTGGTTTGTACTGGAGTCTTGTTTATCCAGCTAGAGGCAAGGGTTAGTCTGGACTCCTCTAACTCAAGCTACAGCATGCTGCTCTTGCAGCGAGGGTACAGGCAGGATGACTTCAGCAGCAGTAGTCCTCTGGTGAAATCCCTAGAAACAAGCTCTGAGAACGGCCAGGATAGAAACCAAAACCTGTTTAAAACAGAGACTCCCAGGGTTTGATGCAGTGGGTATCACAGGAGCTGCAGAGCTGTGACCCTTTACTGTCCTCTGTGTCTCCTGTCCGTGTCATCTTCGGGCTGCAGTGGGTAATTAGTAGGCAGAACAACTTGCTGCTCCCCAGGCAGTTACCCTTCCTGCTGCCTGTGCTGTGTCCGACTGTGTGTCTCCACAGACTTTCTCCCTTCCTGTGTTTGTTAGTGTCTGTTCCTCTGGACTCCTGTACTCAGCCTCAGCCTGTCAGAGCCCTGCATGAAGTTGGGAAATACCTTTTTAAAAGAAAAAGTCAGAGAGAAAAGTGCTGGTAGCTTTGCCCCATGTTTCCAGGGGCTCTATGGGACAGGTCTGTAACTGCACTTACGAAGTCAGGAATGACAATAGAAAGGCCAGATCTTTGCAGGGAGAGGAATGGTGAAATCCTATGGGATCTGTGCATCCCCCCTGTTGTCTCTGCTTTACCATCCTTAGCCAAGCATGATCCCATCTTCCTACGTGCTCCAGTCTTCCCTGCAACTGCCTGGGAAGGTGAGAGAGCTGGAAAGACCCAGTCCCCACCTAGCAGCGCTGTGTTTTCCCACTGCCAGGCTGTGATATCCCACTCTGATAGCAGAGGAGTTCAGGAGACTCAGGACTCCGCTCTTCCTGTTTGCAGCCTGAGCGGCTGGCCCTACGTCCACCCTTCCGTCGGGGGAGTAAAGCTCTCCAGGACTTGTTTCCCAGTGGTTTTGTCTCCCTGTAGCGATGCTGAATTCGCTTTTGCTGGGGGGATGGAAAAGCTTCTCATCTCTTTTTCAAAACTTCAGGATAAAAACAGGCTTGGAGGCAAAACTCCTTCATTAGATGCTCTGATCCTCTTCAACTGTGTTCACAGCATCGATGCAGCCCCATCGGAGCAGCTGATCCTCCCCATATAGTACTGCTTTAGCCTGAAAATGAGTAGAGACACCATCAGCCTGATGTTTGCACTTAAAACATTCCCTTAACAAGATGCAGTAAGTCCAAAAAAACCTCTCTCAAAAAAACCTCTCCCACCTCTGTTTCTCTCAGCTCTGTTCATCCCCCTGGGTCTCCTCCTCGCTTTGAGTGGGAGCTGCTGGAGTTTGAGGATCGAGTTTCCCCTTGTGAGCTATGGGGAAGGTGCCTTTGATGCTGTTGTGTCAACAAAACTAACAGCCCAGAGGAGGTAGGAGAGACTCTGCTGTCACCTGCCCCAGGTAGTTGTGTCAGATGTGGTCCCTGAGTGGTGGGAGGCTCTCTTGGCTGCAAAAAACCCTGCCCGTTAGTCAGGGGAGCAGTTGGCCCTCCATGAAGCTGTGTGAAAACCTTGCCCCAAGCAAAAATAACATCATCTCCTAGAAAACAATGGCAAGTTTTCAAAATGGTTGGTGAAGTTTTGGAAGGCTGGTCCTGATCTGGAGGGAGCTGCTTCTTTCGGGGCCTCCTCGGTAAAGAGAGCTTTGTGGAGCTGGGAGGAGACCTGAGGCACAGCGAAGGACCAGGGTTGCCTAGGAAGGGACATGCAGCTGAGAGAGGCAGGCATCCTTGCCCTTTGCTTCCCCAAATCAGCATGATGCCTCCATGCACAGTGTAAATAACTTACAGGGCAGTCCAAGGGATCAGTGGGGTTTCTAAAGAGTAAACAGTTGCGGAAACCTTCTGGATTTAAACCCAAAGCTCTCCTGAGATGGTGCAGGCTGTTCAGTTGTGTTTTGCATCTCCTATTGTTTTCTCTGGGTGGCTGTAAGAGCTGACCCTTGTTACTGAAATCTGCTGCTCTGACCCCGTGCTGCAGTTCCTCTGTTCCTGCTGCAGGCTGACTCCCTTTGGCAGCAACATAGCCAGCGACCTAAGGCACGTCCCTGCTTCGGAAATTAAATCCCAAACCCCACAAAATCCTGCCCTGACCACACCAGTAGCCTCTCTAGAACAGTATTTCTCAGTCTGTGGATTGCTGCCAATCCCTGAGACACCAGAACAGAGCTTGCAAGCTGTTTCTTAGCAAAACAACCACGTATGCAAGGAAGGAAACCAGGTTTTTAAAATCAACTTTGAGAATTCAGCCCAACTTGTTTCCACTTAGAACCCTTTAGGGGGAGGGCTGCAAAGTGGTCTTCGTGCACCCATGTTTCTGGGCTTGGTGTGGTGTTGAACAGCCCTTTTTAATTGAAGGTGTGCCTAACTTTGATTAAAAACTTGGCATCACCTTGAGCACACTGAAGCCATGTCGTGGCTGTTGGTCTCCTGGGAATTAAAAGGAGCAAGAAGCAGATACCCAGCTTGGAATAACATCTCTAATTATGACAGTAGCTCCTGACTGCAGGTGTCTGATACTTCAAAGTAGAGCAGGTTAGTGAAATGGCTGGAAAACCCTTGCAATATCTACAGCATCTTTCTGCTATCGTAGCGTGGAATGCAGCCTGGAAGAGAGGAAAAGGTTTCTTCAGCTCTTTTCCTGATCTGCTTTGTTTCTTCCCTGTTGCCCTTTGAGTTCAGTAGCAGTAGGGTGTATTTCTGCTTTCACAGAGCTAAAAGTTCCCATGTGGCTATTGAAAACTCCCTGATTTTCCCCCTGCAATCAAAGCCTCTTTGAGCCCTCAAGCCAGGAGTGAGGAAACTCTGCCTTTCATTCTGGTGAGTGCTGTCTGACTGGACCTTGCTCATCACACTGCTGCCCTTCATCATCACACACCTCTCTGCCCTTCTGAAACAAACCCAGACATTCCTGGGCTTCATCTTTTAGGGTGGACGCTGTCACAGCACAGGTTGCTTGGAATTGCTTTCTCCAACTAAATAAATTGAATTTTCCCCCTTGGCTTTGGGCTTTACAAGGTGAACAACCAGGAGCAAAATTGTAGTAGCCTTTGACAGCCATATATATCCTCCAGCCTGGTTTTCTCTTCAGGCTGGGAGTGATGAGGAGCGCTGAAGGCCTCTGTTTTTCTAATATCTTGAGCTGCAGTGCATCTTTTAAAGTAGCAACTGGGTAACTAGAGAAATCTAGCTGGTGGTACATCCAGAAACGCTGCAGAGTACATCAGAGTCGTCCTGTTGCAGGTACACCAGACGGTAACCTGTTGCTCTCAGGTGACAACTGTGTCTGTGCAAAACCTTAAACAATTTCTCTTACAAAACCTGACCTTGCAGGGAGTGTGCTGGTGGCTGGGTTTGCGTTTGGGAACAGTGAGCTACACCCTGCTCTCCAAAGGAAGCACCATCCTTGAATATAGGGTTTAAACTTCATGTTGGCCCTTCCAGAGAGCGAGCTGGGAGCTTGTTTGGCAGGCCCTGGGCTGTGGCTTTGTAGAGCTCGAGTGCATCTTGGTGCCTTTTGGTCCCTCAGTTGGTCTGTGTGAGGCAGACAGGATGCTAATTTGTTTCTTTCTTCTCTTGGGTGGTTTCAAAAAACGCCTCTAATGAAATTTGTTATTAAATATTATTAGGTGCCTAATCTGAGTGGGTTTAGGGTAACATCTGCCCTGCCTTTGATTTGCCAGGCCCTGTCCTGCTCTGTTCTTGCCTCTCTTGTTGTTTCTGTTTAACCTCTGAAAGCTTTTTGTCATCTGGATCCGTTGTCTTCTGAATCACACTGACCCAGCAGCATCGCATGAATCGTGCCAGGAGCACAGAGGTAGAAAACACTCAGAAATTGGATGTGAGATCTGCTGTTTGCAGGGATCAATCCTGCAGAAGCTTTCCCCAATCCAGTCAGGAAAAGCTAGAAGGCTCCCCTCTTCTTTCCAGGGCTCTGTATAGCTCTTGGGGGTTTTCTGCACAGGAATCCACTCCCTACAAAACCAGTCACTCGCTTGGAGAGGACATGACTTCTCAGTGTCATGGATAGCATGTGCTCATTTTGGGTTGGACCTGATAATCTCTTGAGGTCCCTTCCAACCCCTATGATTCTGTGATTTTAAACGTGACCCAGGGCAATCTGAGAATACTGCTGACAAGCATCCTGTACCAAAATTGGGGAAAGCTGTTTGCAGACTTGTTGGTAAATAAGAATTCTGAAAAAAAAGTAGGTTTTGGGGTTTGGGCATCCTTATATAAACAAATAAATACTCATGTCTCAGTGTTGCTGAGCATCCAGGAGCCCCGGTGAGTTGGGAACTGTGAATGTCTCATACACCTGAGATTTGGGTGAAACTTTGAGCACCTGCTGTTGAAGTGATGAGCAGATATCTCTTCCCTGCAGCGCTCCTTCCTCTGCCTCAGAAAGGCAGCACTTGCAGAACAATGTGCTTTTTAATCGTCTCAAAGCACAGCCCTGTAATCTTTCAAACCAGCCCTCCCCTACGCACAAATTGGGGTTGATTTCATGGGGGGGTTGTTTTTCTAGAAGGACTTTTCTTCTTCCCTTTGGAGGGGCTGACTCTTTCCCAACACTTGGATTTCACAGCTCTGCAGAGAATTTAATTCCTTGGAGTTATCCGCTCGCCCGAGCTGGGCTGACTGGAGCCAAGGTATTTGTGAGCTGTCGGGGAGCTGTGAGACTGGCCAAGGCATCTGTGAAACCTCGCTGGTTTATTTCCTTTTCAGGAAAGAAGCCTTAAAAATATGTGAACGGGCGCCTCAGCCACACATACTTGTTGTTTACATTGGTGTTGTCTCAGAGGTGATTAATGCATTGCACCAGAGAGGAAGCTGATAGCCTGAATCCACTCCCGCAGTCACCCCTGGGTGCTGCCCTTGGCTAGAGAGCCCTGCCAGGTACTGAGGTGTGCTGGAGGTTCCTCTGACCACCAGGCCTCCCCAATCATTCTATATCAAATGAATCCCCTCTCCTCTCAGATCTATCACAAAGCCTTCCATCCTCAGCAGGTACATTCTCCCTCGGAGGCAGCTAAATTTTTTGGGCCAGCAAAGTAAAATCGCGCTCTGCCATAGCTCCATAACTCTTGTTTGCTGGGATGGAGCTTTGAGGAGCCTCTGGAAAGGTCCTGCTCAGAGGCTTCGGGCAGGCTGTGCTGACACCTATCGGCAAGCACTCCTTCCAGGGCATCCCAGCCAGCGGGCACGCATCCCAGCTCCAGGTTTTTCCTTCCCTAAGCTGATGCTGCTGTTGTGCCTTTGCCATAAGGACCCCGTGCATCAAGATTACGTATAGAATACTTGAGAATGAGTACCCAATATCCACTTCACAGTATATTCCCTAGCCTGCAGGCTGTGCTTTCAAAGCACATAGCTCATATGTGATGCTCACAGCCTGATTTTTCTAGCCTTTCACCAAAGCAGCCGTTGTAAAATCTCCTTAACTCCGTGAGGCATGCGGGATGACGAAGCAGCAGCTCATGCTTGTCTGCAGTCCAAAAGGTGAATATCTATTCCTGACATGAAATATTTAGTGAGCTTGGCATTAAATGCTGGATTTACCAGATTGAGGAAGGGGGAAAAAAAAGAGCTGGACTTGAATATTCCTTTGGGTGTTGTGCTGGGGCTTTCAGTAGGTAGGTGGCAGGTTTTGAAGCAGAGGATTTAGAGGCCAGCGTAGCCACGCTCATCCCGACGCTGAGCTTTTTGTACTTACTCAAGTAGGCTTTTCTGGTTGCCCACAGCGTGCTTTACTAAAGGATGGCTGAGGGGGTTTTTAGCCCCACGGTAGCTGTAACCTCAGCAAATGACACAGCAGCCCTTGCCCCAAACACCAGGCATTTTGGGGCTCTCTGTCTGCAGTGCCACTGCGGCCAACGAAACAGGAGCGTGACTCCAGCTGAAAACTGCAGAGCTCAGCAGAGCCAGACCGCGCTCCTCCGCTAACCCACACATCCCTCAGTCCCTTCCCTACAATTAGCCGGTTATTACAGCGCTGTGTAGTCTGATACAGCAATTTCCATCCCTCCGTTTGCCTCCTGGAGGGAAGACAAGTCGCAGGAGCAGATCAACCCTTTCTCTCCAAGCGTGTTGAGCTCTTTAATTAGCGTCAGGGCTGCTTTGTGTAGGATGTCAGACTGTTACTCGAATGGCTTGAAAGTCTGCAGGGGTACGGTACCGTGTCAGAGGGGGTGGAAAATGGGGTATTGAAGGAGAAGGAGGTGGATCTCTGCCTGGCATTTCAATTCCTAGAATCCCAGGCTGGTCTGGGTTGGAAGGGACCCCAAGGGTCACAGAGCTCCAAGCCCCTGCCACAGGCAGGGCCACCAACCTCCAGGCCTGGAGCTACACAAGGTTGCCCAGGACCCCAGCCAACCTGGCCTTGGACACCCCCAGGGATGGGGCACCCACCCCCTCTCTGGGCAGCCCCTTCCAGCCCCTCACCACTCTCTCTGCAATGAACTTCCCCCTAAGATCCAATTTAAACCTTCCTTCCTTTAGCTTCACTCCATCCCCCTTGTGCTGCCATTATCTACCCTTTTAAAAAGTTGATTCCCCTCCTGCTCCCTTCAGGGACTGGCAGGCTGCAATGAGGTCCCCCCACAGCCTTCTCTTCTCCAGGCTGACCCAGCCCAGCTCCCTCAGCCTCTCTCTGGAGGGGAGCTGCTCCAGCCCTCTGAGCATCTCCGTGGCTCCTCTGACCCCTCTCCAACAGCCCCACATCTTCCTTGTCTTGGTGCCCCAGCTCTGGACACAGGACTCCAGCTGTGGCCTCACGAGGGCAGAGCAGAGCGGGACAGTCACCTCCCTGTCCCTGCTGCCACCCCTCTGCTGATGGATTCCACCCACCCAAAGGGAAAAAGCAGCTTTTGCCACAGCAACACCTTTTACCACAGAGCCAAATTTGCATTTCCCAAAACCAAGTGAGATGATTGCAAAGGGGAATTCGGGGTGACCTCGCCCAAACTGACACTCAGCATCTTGGGAGTGATGCTGCAGGTGAGAACCGCTTGGGATGGACCCCAATAAAACCTCTCCTGCAGCATAGGGAGGCACATGAATTGCAGTGATCCTCTTTTGGAGCTATGATGAGATAAGGTGGGGGGACAACACAAAACCCTGGGGCGTTCTGGCACTCTTATCTCCTCCTTGTTTGCTCAACTTGCTGCGTTAGGACATTTTTGCCAAGCCTTAGCACAGAGTGACTCAATGATCCTGTTGCACGGGGTTCAGAGGGCACTGCTGCTCCTTTTCAACGACTTCATTGGGCTCAGAGCCGTGGTGTGTAAGAACTTCCTGGGTAAAATAATGACTGTGACATTGCAAAAGCTTGAAGGTGACTTACCCTGCCTGGGGGATTTCTGCTTCTGCTTTGGAAAAGATTATGAGAAACCAGACCTTTGGTTCAACACTGGGGGTTTGACTGGGCTTGTACCGTGAGCCTGTGTCATTGTAGGGTGGAAACTTACTGAAGAGAGAACAGCAGAGACATTTTTGGGGTGTGAACATCCAGGTGACTGCTGTGCCTTGGTTACATCCCCCCAACCTTGCAAAATAACCCCTCTGAGATGGCATGCAGATCTGTCTCCTGTGCTCCCTGAGAGGTGTTTTGCAGGCAGCAGGCGCCTGTGCCTCCAGAAGGTTTTAGTTTCTCTGGTGCAGAAGCAAATTGGATGTTGTTGGGTTTTTCTTTAAACTCCTGCAAAGCTGAATTCCCATCTTCTGGGCAAGGAATTGACTCTTTTTTTTTTTTTTTTTAAAGCTAGATTTGAGGGAACACTAAATCTTGTGTGGCTTTGGTGAGGGAAAATGATACTTTCCTGGCTTTTAAAAGCTTTAAGGGTTAGGCACATCCAATCAAAGCAGGTCTTGGAAATGTTTGGAATCCCAGTGCCCTGTTTTGAACGTCTCAGGGATAAAGAAGGTGACTTTTGGGTGCTGGATCGAAGGCAGCTGGCCAGAGAGGCATAAATGTTGAAACTTGACTTATGGAAAGTGCCAGCGTGCAGCTTTTCTTGTAGAAGCTCTCCTTTGGTGTCTCCCAAATCTATTGTTAATGTAGGGATCACCAGGATGCTTGTCTTGTCAGTCATGCTGTATTCCAACCTCCAGACCTCTCTTCCCCAGCTTCCTTCATATACTTCCCTTTGTGAAACTTCACAAGCTGCTGGCAAGGGGGGAAAGAAAATCTTTTGGATCATTTTGGACAGGCTGGTGTGGAAAAATCCCAGCTCACCTGGGAAGCGAAGGGGTTTGTTATTCTCTGGTTTCCTTTCCCATCAAAGGGGAAGGATCTGGGGATATCACTCTGTCGTGCAAGCTTGGGATGGACTTTTGCTTGCCGGGGTGGATGAGGTTTCCAGATTAGACCCCGTGATTTGGCATCTCTAAGTCTCTGCCAGCCCCAAAGCCAGGCCAATAAATCCAGACGAAGCATCATGCCGGCTGTGCCGGTCAGTCGGAGGCAGCACAGCACGTTTCACCCTCTGCCAAGCCGTGGGGGTGAGCACAAGCTCTCAGTTTCACAGGCAGCTCCCTGGAGAGGTACAGGGTTTAAAACAGCAAGGAGACAACCAGCTCTTCCCACAAGGAAAGATCCAGGACGAGGCTTTCCAAAGTCAGAGGCAGAGTGCTTTTAAAAGCCCCATTTCTGCTCTGACAACTGGGTCAGGTTCTTTCCCCTTCTTAAAAGGAATTTACTTTTTATTGCTTCTTTTTGACTCTCCCTCAGCAATCTAAGCTCCTCAGGGTGAAACCCTGTGAACCTCTTTGTTCTTCTGCTGACAGGTCATACTGAAACTCTCTGACTTCCTAGAGGCACTTAGGAAACCCCAGCAAGCTTTGCTTTTCATACCTAATGTCCAGCATCTCCCTCTGCCTTTTCCTCCACAATTACAAGAAGGTACCTGCCAAATCAAGCGCATCCCTGTGATGGGATGTAATTTGTTGAACAAAACGAATCTGTTTGCAGGGAGAGGCCAGTTTTGGCAGGGAGCTGTTGTGTTTCCAGTGTGGCTTGAGTCACAGGGGAGCAGGGCCATCAGCTCACCCCTGTTTGGTTTTTATTTGTTTGTTTGCTGGTGCCAGAACAGCTTCCTCCACCTTTGGTGTGCAGATTGCGGGCAGCTTTTGAACCTTGGGAGCTTGGCTTCCTTTGTGCATTAAAATCCACTGACTTCTATTTCTCAGCTTTGAAATTGGAAACGGGGCTGTGGGCCTGGTGTTGTTTATCCTGGCGTTTGGGGTGAATCAAATCCACTGGTGAGGATGGCAATCAGCTTGTTGGAGTTACAGGAAGAAGAGCGTTGCCTCTCCAGAGCCGAGGTGGCTCGAGAAACCCATCAGACCCAGTATTTCTGTTTACCTGGCTGTTATTCCTAGCTGTCATCTCCTCCATCACCATAAATCTTCCTTAGGAAAATCCCCCCAAATTTATCCCTTTGATATCCCCCAAAAAAACTCTTTCTAGATCTTAACCTTCCCCCCAAAACAGTATAAACCCTTGGCTCTGCTTCAGCACATCTCTCTTAACGATTATTTCCCCAAACAATACTGACCTGAACGGATCCTTTCATCCAAGCAATCCCACCAAATCAGGCACTGTGGGGGGTTTTTGGTTTATTTTCTTTCTTTTTCCTCACTTTGTGGTTATTTTAAGCTCTGCTGGGTATTCATTTTTGGATTCATGCCTACCAAAGGTAAAAGGTTGGTCTGGAAATTCATGTTACACATGCCCTTACAGACAGGCTTTTATTTTGTGGCTGCTGATTTCTGCATGTGCTGCTCCAGTTGCATTAGAGGGCTGAATAAATGGGCTTTAAAAAATGCTTATAAGGACAGATTCTAAATAGATAACATCCAGAGCTCATGTCAGAAGCAATCAGAGGCCAGCATTTCTCTTCCCAACATCCGCAGAAGCCGGAGATCTTTGTTTGTGGGTTGGTTTTTGTTAAAAGTATGTATCTGCTTTGTGAGCCAGGAAAATCCATCAACTGGAAAAAAAAATAGCTGGGACCAGCTTTTAGCTCCTCATCCCAACTGAATAAACAGCGTCAGCTGTAAGGAAGACGTTGCCTTCTATGTTTAGGGGTAGTTAATTGTGCTACACTCTCTCCTTGCTTGAATTTTTATCCCTGAGGAGAGATAATCTGATATCAGGCTGGATAGCGTTAGCAGGGTGTGGAGCTTGGAAACCCAGCCAGAAGAGTCCTCTCAGTGCTTCCCTGACCCAGGGAGCGGTGGAAGCTGGTGCAGTTGGCTAAGGAAGTTCTTCTGCCAGCACTGCAGTCCCTGGTGAGGAACAGAAGCAGTTTCGTTTGCAGAGAAGCAGCAGCCCTCCCGTGTGGAGTCTGTTCCTGCCAGCCTTTGAAACACCGCCGGCTCGGCTCCGCACATCCTCTGAAGAGCCTGGACTTTGAGCAGGTCCTTACGGGGCCCCACGGAATTGAGCCGTGTCCCTTTGATGTCCCTGCGCTCCTCTGCATACTTGAGACCTGAAGTCACAAAGGCTGCCGGTTGCCTTTCCCCCTTTGCCTGCGCAGGGCAGGCCTTGCTCTGCCTCCCTCCCTCCCTCCAGATGCCTCCTATCTTCCCAGGAATGGGGACGGCAGCACCCAGCAACTCTCCCCTGCTTTAGAGATAAGCTCTGTTCTTTCTCCAGATTTCAGCCTCTCTTTGCCCACGTATTTCTGCTCTCACACAAGATTTCTCAAGCCCTGTCTGGTACAACCAGCTACTTTACGTGTCTCTTGCAGGAAGCATTTTGGAAGAGGCTTTGAGGCCAACTCTTCCTTGACTTGCAAAACTGAGCTTTACCCTGCGTAGCAGACTGAAACTCCGCTCCTTTACACCCGTACGGTGTCCAATAACAGACAGGGCTTCCTGAAAAACTAGGGCTAGCCTCTGCCCTGGGCTGTTTGCATCTTGTTGACTCATTTGGGAACCTCTTGGGTGTCTGAGGCTGGGCTTGACCTTTGGGTTATAGCACAGAGGTAGCTTTTCTTGCTCTGTGCCATCCCAGACCTTTCTGAGCAATGTGCCCATCTGTTTCTCCTAACTAGGACAACTCCAGTTAACCCTTTTTGGTTAAAAATAACCCAGTTTCAACCCAGCACCTTTCACCCTGTGCTGCCTTGTGGTATCCTTGACAGAGGATCCCAGCCAGCCCCTTCTCTGAACGTTGAGTAGAAACATTTCTAGTCATCAAGCTTGCGATACCAAGCTTGGGAGAGCACTTGTATCCTCTGCCAGGGAAATATTTAGGCTGGAAACCTCCTGGTTTGGATTATCAAGCTGCTCACAGCCACAAAACTATGGAATTTGGCAACAGGGAGTGATCAAGTGTGACCCTCTTCCAACACTCTCATCCTTAAGGAGACCTTAGGTGATCTATATATGTGCTCCCAACACAAGAATTTTCCTGAGTAACTTATTCCCCCCATAGCCACGTACCTGGGAGCAGGGAATGTGTTTTGTCCCTGGAGAAAGGCTCAGGCACCCTGTGGCCATCTCATCTGTATCTGGCCAGGGGTTGCTTTTTGGCTGGGCTCGTAACCACTCCGCTGCCTGGAACCCATGGCGATCGACTTGCTTTTCTAAGCTGCAGCATCTTTAAATAGCTGCTCTGGTTTCTTTTAAAAATAGTCCTCTCTGTTCTGCTAAAAATGCTTCTCAAAGTCCTGTTAGGACAGCAGAGGGGAGAGGTCTGTTCGTGGTGTATCGGCCTTTTTGGAGAGGGTGCCGATGCCTCTGTGGCCACGTGTGAGCCTTGTCCTTGAGCTGCCCCTGGTTCCCACAGCCAGGCACGTGGGGTGATGGACTTCGGATCGTTTTGAAAGCGTGACTGCAGAGGTGGAGGAATCTCCCTGGTGAGGGTTGTGGGAAGGAGGATGCTCAGATGTGTCAGCCCTGACTGGAGAAGGCGTTCACTTTTCCTGGGAAGCGATTCAGCGCCCAACCCATCGGCAAGGTGGTGACACAGCGCTCGTGGCAGTGGGTTGAGAGGTGAGCTCCACGCTTTGCTGTGCTGCAGGAAACCTGTTGGGATCTACAGCATCTTCCAAGCACAGCATATCGTGATGGCACCATCCTCTTGCTCGTGCCATCCTCCTCAGGAGGTCCATGACCCCTGTGGAGCCTTTTGAACCTCAAACAAAACGTCCCTCACGAGTTTTTAGAGGAGCACTTTGTTCCCCAGACTCAAGGAGTGATTGTTCATTCACTCAGCAAAGCGTTTGGGGTTTAATCATGCAGTTTGCCAAAAAAAGAAGAAGAAAGAGGAGGAGGGGGGAGGTGGGGGGTTGGTGTGTGGGTCCCCAAACGATCTGCCACAAGTGACACCGGATGCGTTAGCATTGGTATTTGTTCTCCCTCCCTCCTTGGGGAGAAGTTACTCGCTGTTTGGAGGTAATTACTGCTTTTACTCAGTGCTAAACACGGCAATGATTTCAAGGGATACATTGGAAAGCTAGCAATTTCCTGCCAGTGAGTGACAGATGTTTTGCCATCCATGAAATGTGCTTTCAGGCTCCTACTAATTACGATGACACAAATTGGCAGTAGTTTTCTTCCCAGGCTCCTGACTCTAATTTTGCCTTCTTTTCTGCTTCTCTAGGCTTTTCTCCCTAAAGGTGGAGCGTTGGGGAGTGTTGTCACACTGGAGTAAAACTCGTGCAGAGTTCAGTGTCTGCCTTTGAGCACCGTTTCCTAACCTTCCCCTTCTCTATCCCTGTCCAGGTTCATACCCCTCACCCAAGGCTGGGGCCACTCTGGTGGTCTACAAGGATCTGCTTGTGCTGTTTGGTGGGTGGACACGGCCGAGCCCTTACCCTCTGCACCAGCCAGAGAGGTTCTTTGATGAAATCCATACGTACTCACCCTCCAAAAACTGGTAAGAGCACATCTGGATTTGAAGCCTGGGCTTTGATCCTGTAAAAATGTGTCTGTAAAGCAGCTGGAGGAATGCTGGAGGGTGTCTCTGAGCTCTCCTGGGACTGGCTCCTAGGGAAACTTGGTTTCCTAGGTGTGTCTAATCCTGGTGTGTCTGCCATGCTCTTGCTGCAGCAAGAGAAGGAGGGAAAAAGGCAACAAAAAACCACAAGAGCATGTTGGAGATGTGGGCATGCTGCTGTCTGGGTGGTGGTTGCTCTCAACTCAGACCTCCAATGTACCAGAGTCCCCAGATGTTCTCACTCACCCAAGGTGGGAAATCTGGCTGTGAATGTTTAAAACACCTGATTTGGCTGCAAGACATTGAGACCTTTGAGGAAAGGAGATAAACCCTTAACTCCTGGAGGTCTTGCTTTTCATTGTGGTCTGAAACTCAAAGCTCCCGTGGGCCTCCAAGGGAGACATGACAGAGCAAGTATGTGCTCTGTTCCAGTGAGCTGTCTCCTTCACAGCCCCTGGACTCTTAAGAAATCATCCAGCAGTGACCACAGTGGTGCCAGGAATTTGCCTTTCCCCTTTAAACCACCGCTCAGCTGGTTTTAGACTGGGCTTTCTCACTGATGCTTGTGTGTGAGAAAGGAGTGAACTCTGTATCAAAGCAGCAATGGTTCCTCTGCTCCTCTTTCATTGAGAACTTTTCATCCTGAGAAGTGTCAATTATCCACTGCACTTTTGGGCAGTGTCATTAGAACGCTGTAATTAAACCGCCTTGGAAATAACTCGGAGTGAACTTAATTGAAAGGGGCAATATTTCCAACTTGGCCCTGTGACTTTGTCATGCTGTAAAAATGTTTAGCACGTTGGGTTTATAATTAGTTTTGTTCTGGTTTGGATCTCTGGAGGTTTTCCTCTCTAATGTGTTCTTGAGGAGTTTGCTGGCCCTTGGGATTTTTCATTTTGCTGTTCATCCCGGAGCTTCCCTACCCCAGGGTGAATATCTTCCTCCTTTTGCCCCAGGTGGAACTGCATTGTGACCACACATGGTCCCCCTCCCATGGCAGGACACTCCTCCTGTGTTGTTGAAGATAAAATGATCGTCTTTGGTGGTTCGCTAGGATCCCGGCAAATGTAAGTTTGGGGTGATGGGCAAACCCTCCTGCCAGTGAGGAAGGTGGTGGTGTGGTCCTGGTGTAGCTCAGAGAGATTCAGAAGGAAATCTCCACAGGGTTCTGGGGTCTGTGAGTCCCCTTGAGGCTCCAGCTCACAAAAAAACCCCCAATTTTGCCATAAACCTCTGCCCTGAAACCCACCTTTTAAGCACCTAGAGAAGTCTGGTATTGTCAACACTTGTCTCATCCTTGCAGGAGCAACGACGTCTGGGTGCTGGATCTCGAGCAGTGGGCTTGGTCCAAGCCCAACATCTCTGGGCCCAGCCCTCACCCACGAGGTGGCCAGTCTCAGGTGAGCTCTCTGCACTGCCTCAGCTCCCCATCACATGCTCCCACAGATCAACCAGGCACGGCTTTGTTTCCCCAGCTTCCAGGCAGCTCTCAGCTAGCCTGAAAGCCAGCCCCTGATTTCCAAGTTATCTTCACAGCCTTTGCCTGCCAGGCCCTTGTTTTTTCTAGCCCTCTTTTCGGGGAGGCTGCGCTTCTGATCTCCCTAATGCTCAGGCAGGTATCGTGCCGTGTCTTGCACATGACTCAGAACTCTAATGAGCATTTCTAGAAAACAAATAGTTATTTTCACCTAGTGATCGTTCCCTGTGGCATTTAAGATCAATGAAGTGTTATCACAAGTTAGTTTGGCTCCGGGCCCTCTTTATTGCTGGATTTGAGCCGCTTGGTATTGTACCCGCTCAAAGCACAGCTCTGGCAGTGCCTGTTTTATTGCCTCCCTGAGGCAGGGAGCTTGTGGGAGTCACCCGCCTCGATGCAGGTGTCTGTGCTGCAGCTGGCATCCCTGCCTTCCCTTTATGGTCCCCAGGAGGACAGTGGATGCTTCCCAGCACATGGTTCATCTCAGCCTAGCAAAGAAATGAAAGAGATCGGGTGGGTTGTGCTCGATATTCCGCCTTTCTCTCCATCCTCTGGAAAAGGAGACAAAGGGTCTGGTGCCTGGCTCCCAGGAGGCCCTTTTGCCTTCTCCCCTGTAGCAAAGAAGGGTGTTTAGTCCCCTTGGCTCAACTTCAGGAAGGGGAATTGCTCTCCTGGAAGAGGAACTGCTTGAGCCAACGCGGTGGGATCAGCCCTGCATCCCGCTTTGCCTCAGGTCCAGCAAAACCGGCTCTCAGTCCCAGCTCAACTCCTCATCCTGAGGCAGACAAAATTCAGCAGCATCTGTGCAGCTGAGAAGCTGTAACATGGCTCTGCCTGTGCTTGGAGGCTTTCCCAGAGGCGCTGAGGGTGGTTTTGCATCCTTCCCGCTCTGAAACACTGTTCTTTGCTCCCTCCAGATCGTAATAGACAACGAAACCATTTTAATCCTCGGTGGCTGTGGTGGTCCCAATGCAGTAAGTGTCCTGGGGGGGCAGCATGGGTGTGAACCACACGCGTCTCGCTGTGACCATACGCCCTGGGTGCTGGATGGGGGAGAGGGAGTACTCTGCACGTTACCCAGATGGCATTTTATCCTGCAGATCTGGGCACCCACGCGGGTAGATAACCCAGAGAAGCTGTCTGGCTATTGCTGGAGCTGCTTTAATTAAGAAAAAAGCACCCCAGGCGCTACCTGAGCAGCTCACTGAGGTTAATTGAGCCTCAGAAGAATTAGCCCTGACTTTATACTGGGGTAGAAGATGGAGATGAAGGGATTTGTCCCTGGCCACAGTAGGGTGTAGTCACTGCAGAGCGGTCAGATCCTGATCTGGGTCACCATTCCTCTGTGTGCAGCAGCAAATACTGCTCCTGTCTCTGATGGGATGATCTCAGCAGCAAACTGGGCTCCTTGATTGCAAACTGGGCTCCTCAATCCATGACATTTTTCTTCACAGCTCTTCAAAGACGCCTGGTTACTGCACATGCACGCTAACCCCTGGACCTGGCAGCCTCTCAAGGTGGAGAACGAAGACCATGGAGCCCCAGAGCTGTGGTGCCATCCTGCTTGCAGGGTACGGACATGCTGGGGGTCTCTGCTCACTTGTATACATCCGTTGACCTTTATCACCTGCCCAGAGTGCTCTATAACCCCCTTCCTTCCCCTGATGCAGCGCAGAGTCCCCTTGCCCATTGTAACCTGTTCTCTCACCTTCTCCCATTCCAGGTGGGACAGTGCGTTGTGGTCTTTAGCCAAGCTCCCAGTGGGAGAGCCCCGCTGAGTCCCAGCTTGAACTCCCGTCCCTCTCCCATCAGTGCCACGCCGCCCGCCCTGGTCCCCGAAACACGGGAGTACCGCTCTCAGTCTCCCGTCAAGAACACGGACGAAGCTCCCTGCGTCAATGGCCGCTGGGGCACCTTGCGACCCCGGGCGCAGAGGCAAACCCCCTCGGGTTCCCGGGAAGGCAGCCTCTCCCCAGCCAGAGGGGAGAGTTCCCCTGTCTTCAACGGTGGGAGTTTATCACCCGGAGCCACAGCGGCCGGCGGTGCCTCCTTGGACAGCCCCGTGCAGGTGGTATCTCCCAGCACGCCTTCCGCAGCCGAAGGATACGACCTCAAAGTCGGGCTTGCCCTGGCACCGCGACGAGGATCGTTGCCGGAGCAGAAAGACCTGCGTTTGGGATCTGTTGACCTGAGCTGGGAACAGAAACCACCTTCTGTCATCTGCCAGATGGACGGTGTGGAGGGCAGGACGGTCGGCACGAGCGTGAGGAACCCCCCGAGCAAACCAACGGCATCCACACACCACCCCACGTCGCCAGCTCCCTCCCAGGGGCTGTTTCCCCCGGCGCGCTCCGGAGGAGCTTGGAGGCTGTGAAAGCCCTCTCTTCCAAATCCACCTCAGCTTCTGCAGCGTTGAGCCCTCCCCTGGCTTCTTCCCCGGGTTCCCCGGGTACCGAGACGAGCTCAGCAGCTCGTCCGGGCTCTGCCCAAAGCGACAGCCATTCCTTACCTCCCATCGCTCGTCGCTTGGGCCACCACCCTCCCCAATCCCTCAACGTGGGGAAGCCTTTATACCAGAGCATGAACTGCAAACCCATGCAGATGTACGTGCTGGACATTAAAGACACGAAGGAAAAAGGACGAGTCAAATGGAAAGTGTTCAACAGCAGTTCGGTGGTGGGGCCACCCGAAACCAGTTTACACACGGTGGTGCAAGGCAGAGGGGAGTTAATCATATTTGGTGGCCTCATGGACAAGAAACAAAACGTGAAATACTATCCCAAAACAAATGCCTTGTACTTTGTGAGAGCAAAGAGATAATGCGGCCCCAAACCCTTGGCCTCCATCACCTTCTCCCCTCCCTCCCCACGGCTCTCCCTTCTCCTCCTCAAGCCCTTCCTCTACCCCGCAGGTGTTCAAACTGTGAATTTAGGGAGCAAAGAAACCAATAAAAATCCAAGCAAAAAAAACCTCCAGCGCTGCCCCGACCGGTTCCCAGTCAGACCCCAGTTTAAGCCAATCGCGTGTAAAGGCGGGGAAGAACCCACGCCGCTGAGATCCAAGCCAAGGAATTGGGGTGAGCAGGTAGGGAGATCTACCCTCTGCTCTCCTCTTGAGGTTGGTTTTTATATTCTGGAAGGTTGAGGAGCTTTGGATCAATCCAAAACCCCTCGTGGGATGTGAGGAAAGGAGATTTATACAAACCAACCCCAGACCCGCAGGCAGGAGGCTGGTAGCTGGCGCTGATTATCTCCATGCTTTGCTCCGTAAGGAAAACGACAGCAATATCCCACTGGGAATCTTCCAGCACTGTTTGCTCCACACTAACACAATGCCTTTGGGTTAAGGATGGAGGGGGAGGGGACTTTTTTTTGCATCAAAATGCCAAAAATATTAAAAAACTAGCTGGGCTTTAGCATCCTCTCCCTGCCCTGTGTTGGATCGGTGCTTGGGCTCAGCCCTGCTCCCTCTGAGCGGCAAAACCAGGCGCCGCTTCCTCTAAAAACCCCCTTTTATCCCCAAAATTGAGTTGGTTGGCTGCTGCTGCCCTTCTCGCCTCGGAGGGTTTGACTCCCCAGCCCTGCCACCTTTGAGGCTGCACCAGCACCCTCTACCTTGGGACTGGGGGCTGGTTTTTCCAGCCAAAAGGCTGGAAATTGAGAAAATCTGAAGTCACAAGCAGCCTTGATCACCCCGCTGCACCCACACCTCCTCCCACAACCCTTCCACCCACTTAAAACCCCCAGGGATTGAACCCATGCATCCTCCTGGGATGACCTCCCTCCTTCCCTTCCATGGGGTGGGTGGAGGTGGGGGTTGTCTACGAGCCTCCAGCACCCTCTCCCAACTGGCAGTGCCATGACGTGGCCCCTTTCCCCCTCCCCTTCATCCCCACCCTCCCCACTGAGCTTTTTTTGCCGGTCGGAGCCTTAAATCGCATCCCAGGCCTGTGGGGAACAGGGAAGGGGGTGCTTCTTCTGCAGCATTTCCCACCTCTGTAAATAAATCCCTCCTTCAAATCCAGCCTCTCCCACCCCAAAAACCTCTTTGATTTATCCTAAGAAAAAGCAAAATGCAGGGTTTTTACCCCAAAAACCTCAGGAGCACCCCGGGGTGACCTGTGAAATACTCCTTGGCCACGGGGAAGGCGGCCGGGCCTTCAGAATCGATTCCCTTCTCCCCCTTTGCATGTGAGTTGTCACCCACCGTGGAAAACAAGTCGAAAAAGGGATGGAAGGTGAGTCTCCCGGGGCTCAATGTCCTTCTCCATGTGTGGAGCATCCCAAAATCCCCCCATCTAACCGGCCAAGCAGCCAGAGCCATCCCCATCCCTCCTCCATCCCCGTCGGCCGTGGAAAGGCATGTTCTGCGTCGCTGGGAACCATAAATTCATCCCAGATTTTGAGGGTTACACATGGAAACACCCCCACCCCCTTTTCCCTGTGAGCCGCTGGTGCTGTGAGCGAGGTGTTGCCCCCCTGCCCTCCCCTTTCCCCCCCCCCCCAGATCCTCATCCCAGGCTCGGCTGAGCACAGGAATGAAACGTGATTTTTGGTGATATTTAAACTCTTGTGTACATTTGGGTTGGGGGGGGGGGAATGGGGGTTTAATGGGTCCCATTCCCCCCTTTCCCTCCCTTCCCTCCCCCCCGGATGAATTTTTAGCTGTTTAACAAATAAAAAGGAAAAGAAGCGGTTGGTTGGTCCTTTTGGGGAGGGGGGTGGCGATGGGGGGGGGCAGGGAGGAACTCCCCTCCTGTGAATTTGGGGGTAAAGGGGGGGGGTATTTGGGTAAAGCCGGGTAATTCCCGGGTGGAAAGGGGCCGGTGGGGGGGTAGGGAGCGGCGGAGTTTCCAGGAGGGAGCGTTGGGGCACCAGGCGAAGGGGGGTGCGGGGTTTGGGGGCTCAGGGGGAGGGCTCGGGGAAGCGGGGGGGTGGCGCGGGCACTGCGGCTCCCCCAGCGTCACCGCTGCGGGTGATGCTGTGGGGCTGGGGGCCGGGCTCTCCCACCGCCCCTAAAGCGGGACCCGCTCCCATATCCAGCAGCGTGTGAGATGGGGGGAGGGGGAGGAGAGAGCGCTGCTCAGCGCCACGTGCCGCCCCTTTCCCGCCTCCCGCGCACGCGCTGTGGGGAGGGGGCGGGTCTGCGGCTAGGCCACGCCCTCGATGTGACGTCACGGCGAGGTGGAAGCGGCCGCAGGTGAGACGGAAGGGCCGCGCCTTAAAGGGGCCGCGCGAGGGAGCGGGGGGAGCACATCCCCTGTGCGGGGCTCGGGGCGGGGGCTGCCTCGTGTCCCAGTCTGCATGTTGGGGGTGGGCGGGGAGTTAATTGGGAGCGCAGAGCCGAGACCCATGGCGGGGTTAGGGACCCGGGGAGGGGGAGTCACAGAGCCCATGGGGGGGAAGGGGGGTCAGGGATCTCATGGGAGGATGCTGGGACCCGGGGGGTGGGAACAGAGACCCCATGGGAGGGGTCAGGGACCTCATCGGGGGGTCAGGGACCCCATGGCGGGGTGCTGTGACCCGGGGCTGAGGGGGAACAAAGACCCTATGGGAAGGTTCAGGGACCCTATGGGGGAAGGTCAGGGACCTCGTGGTGGGGTCAGGGACCCCACGGAGGGGGGTTGCTGGGAGGGGGCAAAATACCCATAGGAGTGTTCAGGGACTCCATATCCTGGGACCCCAGGGCAGGTCAGGGACCCCAGGGTGGGGTGGGGGGGGCGGGGTGGTCCGAAGGGGACAGCCTGCTCCCCCAAGCTGAATGGGGGTAGGACTCTTCCCTGCACCCCCAGGTGTCGGGGGGCGCATGGCGGCGCAGGGGGGCTCGGTGCTGGAGCCGGGCTGGCTCCTCTCCCCCTCCGGCCGCCCCTACCTGGACTCCATCCTCCAGAAGAACCAGCGAAGAGTGTTTGGTGAGCCCCACCTGCCCCCAAACCGGGCTGCCAGCACCCCCCAAAAATAACCAACCCACCCCTCACACCCCAAAACACCACACAACACACACCCCCTCTCTCTCCCAGGTCTGCTGGAGCGCCCGGTGCTGCCCCCTCCCTGGCAGCACCCACCCTCACCTACAAGCTCTTCCTCTCCGGCAAGAGCGGCGTGGGCAAGACGGCCTTGGTGGCTGCACTGGCTGGGACCCCCGTACCCCCCACCCACCACGAGACCCTGGGTATGTCATGGTGGAGGAGGTGGGGAGAGGGGGGCACACACACACAGAGCCACCCCAGTGTCCCTGGGGGTGACGGTGTGTGTCACCTGTGACCCTGGGTATGTCATGGTGGAGGAGGTGGGGAGAGGGGGGCACACACACACACAGAGCCACCCCAATGTCCCTGGGGGTGACGGTGTGTGTCACCTGTGTGTCCCCCTCCCCAGGCATTGAGGCCACCACGGTGTTCTGGCCGGCCAAGCCGCGGGCCAGCGGCTGCCCCGTCATCTTCCAGCTTCAGTTTTGGGACTGTGGGGATGGAGCCCTGAAAAATTTGAGCATCTCCTGCCCGTGAGTCAGGGGGATGCAAGTTTCCAGGGAGGGGGGCGGGGGGGACACACACAACACAGACACACAAGACCTTCCCTCCCTCCCTGTGATGGTGCCTGTGTCTCTTTACAACCCCCCAGGCTTGTAAGGAGGAGGCAGACGCCATCCTCTTCCTCTTCTCCTTCATTGACCGCTCGTCCTTCGAGGAGCTGCCGGCGCTGATGAGCCGGGTGGTTGGCCCTGAGGAAGAAAAATTCGTTAGGGTGGTCGTTGGCACCAAGTATCCTTGTCTGGGGGGGCCCTTGGTGGAGGAGGGGGCGGGGGGGGGGGGCGCATCCCCCCATAAGTGGGTTTGCTCCCCTTAGTTTCCCACCACGGGGCATCTCAGTAGGCTGAGAACGTGCACACTTCGTTACACGGATGGGTCGTCACCTCCCATTTATTTTCATGGGGTTTTGGGTTGGGGGGGGGGATTTTTTCACAGTGTCGGTGTCTCCCTTGACCATGTACCCCCCCCTCACCCCCCACCTACACCCCCTCCCAGATTCGACCTGTGTCCTCAGGCAGACGTGACAGAGGAGGATGTGACGGCGTTCGAGGGGGCCTGGGGGCTGCGGGTGCTGCGGGCGGGCAGCGGGCCGGGGGGGCTGGGGGGGCGCGGGGGGGTGGCCCGTGTCGCCCCCTCCTCGACGCCCTGGGCGAGATACTCTGGCGTCGAGACCAAATCGCTGCTGGCGTCACCCCGGGGTGGGAGGGGTCCCCCCAGTCCTGACCCCCTCCTTTTACAGGGCAGGTTTGGGGAGGATGGAGGAGGGGGGGCATGACACCCCTCACCGCAGCCTAAGCACACTCCCCTTCCCCCCCCCCCAAAAAAAGGTGCTTTTTGACCCAAAACTGCTGTTTCTTCACTTAAAAGCTCCTGGGGTTTGGGGTGCTGGGGGTGATGTGGGGTTTGAGGTGCCGGGGGGATGTGGGGGCCTGATCCTGCCCCCTCGCTGGACCCAGCCCCCCTCTACACCCCCCTCCCCCCCTGCGCGGCGGAAAAACCGGGATTATTTTTAGGCCGGAACAAGCAGTTTTCTGGGCCGGGCTTTATCCGGGCGGGCATCGGGCCCCCCTCCCCTCCCCTCCATCCCCCCCCTTCGCTGTCCGGGTGGGCGGATTGACAGACGGACCCCCCACACACACACACCCCCACCCCCCCAAGTCTCTAACTGGTGGGCGGGGGAGGGGCTGGTAGTAACCTGGCCCCGCCCCCGCCCCTTCCCACGCTGCTTTATGAATGAAGGGGGGGAGGCTTGGGGTTGGGGGGTGTTTAACCCCTTCGGGGCAGGAGCTGTGGGGCACCAACCCCCTCTCACTTCACCCCGTACCCCTCCAAACCCCCCTTCCCACCCCACCCCTTTCCCAGTCCCATACTGGTTTATACTGGGAGAAGCTGCTGTCCCTTTAAGAGCGGGCGTGATCAGTGACATCATTAGGGACATGAATGAACAGGAGCGGGGTGCTCAGCCCCACACGCCCTACAGCGCTGGGTGCTGCCGGTTGTGGGGTGCAGCCAGGGGACCCCCCCCACCACCAGCACCAAAAGAAAACCCCCCGCCATGGTGGGCACCCCCCCGGCCTTCGCCCTCCTCTTCCTCACCGCACTCACCCCCCTGGCAGCCGAAGAAGGTGAGCTCCGAAGTTGGGTGCACCCCAAAACTCGCTCTTTGGGGTGCGGGGGGAGTGTTGGGGGGGGGCTTGGTGCTGGGGGGGTTACTCTGAGGGGTGGAGTAGTTTTGGGGTAAGCTTGGGGGGGCTGAGAGGCTTTAGGGGGCTGGGGAAGCCCCCCAAAAAGGAAGGAGTATGGGGGGTACCCCCCAAAATGAAGGAAGATGGGGGTACCCCCTAAATTAAAGCATGATGGGGGTGCCCCCCCCTACAAAGGGGCGCCCAAGGGTGTGGAGGCGAATCACCATCTGCTTGGGTACAGTTTGGGAGGGGGGGGCGGGTTTAAAGGGGGCTGCTAAAATAGGGGGGTGGGGGCGGAGGTAAAATAAGGGGGGAAGTAAAACGAGGGGGGGGGCACAAGGTAAATTGGGGGGGGGGGGAGAAAGTGAAAGTGGGGAGAAACCCAAGAGTTTGGGGCAACTTTTCCTATCCGGAGTGGCCAGCGTTTGGAGGGGGGCTGGACACCCCCCCCAAAAAAAACCCCACCCATATGGGGTGGTTAGGGCAGAGGGGGTTAAACACACACCCCCCCCCGAAAAAAAAACCACCAAAAAACCCCCCAAAAAAGGGAGAAATCACCCTAAAACCAAGAGTTTCCCATGGCTGCCATGGGCTGGGCAGGATCCGGCCCGGAGATCTGGGAAACAATGTCAGGAAAACCCCCAAAATGCTGGGAAAAAACAGCCCCCCCACCTCACACCCCTCCTGGGGTGAGGGTTTGGGTTCAAAAACACCCCCCCCGAATTCTGGAGGGGGGAGGGTTCAAGTATTGGAAGTTTTTGGGGAGTTGAGGTTGGGGAAAAGTTCTGTGGGAGGGTTGGATCCCTGGGGATTGAGGGGAAGAGGGAAGGAAGCCCGAGCCTGGCGCGGAGGGATCGGAGTGTGGTGGGGTTTGGGGTGGGAAATACACCCCCACACCCCCCCCCCACACCCCCAAATAAAAATGGGTTTTTAAAAAAAAAGGTAAAATAGGGAGTTTTTAATGCTGGGGAGGAGGTGGAGTGGGGTGACCCCCCTGTGTGGTTCCAGGCGCGTTCCCAGAGTGCTGATTCCTGGAGGGATCTATTGGGATTTGGGGGGGGAAAGGTGGGAAGAGGGGGAGTGTTGGGTGAGGAGGGGGTTTAGGGGGGGGTTGCTTCCCGTGGCTTTGGGGAGGTGAAATTGGGTGGGAAAATGGAGGGTTGGGAGGGTGCTGGATGGGTCCTGCCTGGCCCAGGTTTGGGGTGTCCTGGGGTGGGGGGATGGATGGGGTTGGGGTGGGAATGGGATTGGGGTTGGGGATCGGGGCGGGATGGGGTGGGGATACTGGTACGGTGATGGTGGTGATGGCAACTGGCACAGCTGGGGACGGTGACAGCGATGGCACAGGGGCTGCAGGGGGTCATGGCAGGGTGGGGGGCTGATTGGGGAGGGGGTGCGGGTGGTGCCGATGCCCATGATGACGGCGTCGGCGGTGTCAGCGGAGGTGATGATGAGGATGATGATGATGCTGGGTGGCAGAGGGGGTGCAGGCACCGATGGGGAGCAGACACCGGGGGTGCCAGCGGCGCCGGTGGCCCCGAGTCTGGGTGCGCCTTTGGGTGCTGCACCCCTGACGCAACAGCCACGGCCCCGGGTTTGTGCCCTGACTCACCCCACCCCAGCCCAGGGGGATGGAGGAGGGGGTGGCTCTTGGGGAGGGGGGGCATGTGGGGACACCCCGCAGAGAACCAACCAACTCAGCTCATGCACCAGCCCCCCTCCACCCTCCCCTTTCCGCTCTCCGGAGGTGAGGGGGGATTTCCAGCCGCAGGAAAGCCGGGATATCCGCCCCAGCATCCTTCCTGACCCCGGGCACGGGGCGGGGGGAGAGCAGGGAGAGCCTCCCCCCCCCGCCCCCCAAAAGCATTCAGGGTTCCCCCTCCCCAGCCTTTCCCCTCTTGGGGCATGTCACAAGTTCGCCCGTTCTCAGCAGAGGAATTTGAGGAGTGGGGGTGGGTGTACAACATCCATCCCTGAAACCTCCCCCCACCCCCCACCCTGGTGTGAACCCAGGCATCCGGGCGCATTCCTGGGGGGTGATTCACCATGGGGGGGGGGGGCGGGGGGGCCACCCCAGTCAGCTCTTCCCTCCCAGCCCCGGCCTCCTCTTCCTCTCCCGTGCACTGGATCCAGCCACCGCCCTCCCCGGGGCAGCCGGCATGTCACGGCAAGTCTGGGGCGCCTGGGCTGGATGCAGAGCCCCACCTCAATTTCCCCTTGGTTTTGGGGGTGTCCCAGGGGAATCTGTGGGTCCTGGGGATGTCTGTGGGTCCCAGGGACATCCGTGGGTCTTGGGAACATCTGGGTGCGTTGGTGGCAGCTGCCCGACCCAGGGCTGGCTGTGGGTCCTGGTGGCATCTCCCCGGCTTGGTGTCCACCCCACTAATGTCCCCTCTCGCTGCAGTGGTGCTGCTGGACTTCGCCAAGGCGCAGGAGGAGCTGGGCTGGCTGACCCAGCCCTACGGCAAAGGGGTGAGCACATGGGGACCCCCCAGGTCCGGCCCCACTGGGCAGCAGCTCCTCAAGAGCCCACACTGGGGATGGGGACACCCATGGGGACAGGGATACCCATGGGGATGGGGATAGGGGCACCCATGGGGACAGGGATACCCATGGGGATGGGGATGGAGACACCCATGGGGATGGAGACATCCATGGGGATGGGGTCACCCATGGGGATGGGGACGGGGGCACCCATGGGGACAGGGGCAGCTGTGGGGATGGTGTCACCCATGGAGATGGGGATGGGGATACCCACAGGCCCATGGGGATGGGGGCACCAGTTAGGATGGGGAGGGACACTATGGGGATGGGGACAAGGGCACTGTGGGGACATCCATGGGGATGGAGACACCATGGGGACAGGGGTACCTGTGGGGATGGGGACAGGGCACCCATGGGGACACCCTTGGGGATGGGGACCAGGGTCACCTGTGGAGATGGGGTCACCATGGGGGTGGGGATGGAGACACCCCTGGGCCCACGGGGATGGGGTCACCAGTTAGGATGGGGACATCATGGGGATGGGGAAAAGGGCACCCATGGGGATGGGGTCACCAGTTAGGATGGGGACATTGTGGGGATGGGGAAAAGGGCACCTGTGGGGATGGAGACACCTGTGGGGATGGGGAAAAGGGCACCCATGGGGATGGAGACACCTATGGGGATGGAGACACCTGTGGGGATGGGGACACCATGTGGATGGGGACACCCACGGCGATGAGAACAAGTGCCTCCACGGGGACTAGGGCATAGCCCACCCTGCCTCAGTTTCCCCACCATGACTCCCGTTTCTCTCCCTGGGGGGACACACACAGTGGGACCTGCTGCAGAACGTGCTGAACGATTCCTTGATCTACATCTACTCGGTGTGCAACGTGCTGGAGGGCGAGCAGGAGAACTGGCTCCGCACCAACTGGATCTACCGCGAGGTGGCCCAGCGCATCTTCATCGAGCTCCAGTTCACCGTCCGCGACTGCAACAGCTTCCCCACCGCCGGCGGGGGGTCCTGCAAGGAGACCTTCAACCTCTACTACGCCGAATCCGACGTGGATTATGGCACCAACTTCCAGAAGAGGCAGTTCAAGAAGATCGACACCATCGCCCCGGATGAGATCACCGTCCAGGACGACTTCGCCTCCCGCAACGTCAAGCTCAACGTGGAGACCCGCTCGGTGGGGCCTCTCCGAAGGAAGGGCTTCTACTTGGCTTTCCAGGATTTGGGAGCTTGTGTGGCTCTGCTGTCTGTCAGGATCTATTACAAGAGGTGCCCGGGTGTTCTGAGGGGGATGGCCCTCTTCCCAGAGACCGTGGCTGGGGTGGATTCCCAAACCTTGGCTGAGGTGCGGGGCACCTGCGTGGAGGACGCGGTGGCCGACCAAGCCCCAGTGCTGCATTGTAACCCCGACGGAGAGTGGTTGGTGCCCATTGGGGAGTGTCTGTGCCGCGCCGGCTACGAGAGAGCGGGAGAGAAATGCCAAGGTAGAGCTTGGGAAAGGAGCCTGGAGAGGGGGGAGTTGGGTTTTTGGGGTGGGGTGGGGTTGGAGTTGAGGTTTGGGGAGGTGCTGAGGATGCTCCAGCTCGGTGCGTGTCAGGGGATGGGAAGAAATGTGGTGGCCCTAAAATTCCCCAAGCTTGGGATCATCCTTCTTGAGCGGTGTTAGTGCAGTGAGGGCGGCAGGGCTCAGCTGGGGTGCAGGGTGGGGGGATATGAGGAGGGAGGAGGGGGGTCTTGCCCTGTTTTTGGGGTGCGGAATAAGGGAAAATCCCCTAAAATCCCCAATTTGGGGTGGTGGGATGAGGTGGGAGCACTGAACCACCTTTCCTGCTCCTGGGTCCTCACCCTTGAGCATCACTAGTGCAGTGAGCACGGCAGGGCTCAGCTGGGAGGTGGGGGAAGATGAGGGGTGGGTCTCGCCCTGCTTTTGGGGTGCCAAGCTGTGGAATAAGGGAAAAATCCCCTAAAATCCTCAGTTTGGGGTGGTGCAATGAGGCAGGAGCACCAAACACACTCCCCTACCAACCCTGGGTCCTCATCCTCCAGCATCACTAGTGCAGTGAGCGCGCCAGGGCTCAGCCAGGGAATGGGGGGCTGAGGTTGGGGGGGGCATGGGCAGGGTCCCAATAAGAACAGAACATCCAAATGGAGGTGAAACACCCCAAAACCTCCCCACTGGGTGCTCAGGGTGGGGGGCGATGCCCACCCAGAACCCGCCTGGGTGTGGATGCTGGGGCAGGGGTGGGGGGAGGATTTGGGGTCTCCCCTGTGTCATTGTGTGTGTGTGTGTGTGTGTGTCCCCAGCCTGTCCCCCTGGCTCCTTCAAGGCCACAGTGTCCCCGGATGGGTGCCAGCCCTGCCCACCCCACACCCTGCCCTCCCCTGCTGCTGCCACCACCTGCCCCTGCCAGGACGGCTTCTTCCGTGCCCCCGAGGACCCCCCCGAGGACCCCTGCACCCGTAAGTGACACTTGGGGGAGGGGACACCGAGGCACAGCGTGGCCATTCCCCCCGCCCCCCTCCTCCAACCCCTCTCTGAGCTCTCTGTCTCCCCTTCTCCCCCTTCAGGTCCCCCATCGCCCCCCCAAAGCGTCACAGCCGTGGGGCTGGGGGCTGCCGTGCAGCTGCGCTGGGCCCCCCCGCCGACCTGGGTGGCCGTGGGGATGTCACCTACAGCATCACCTGCGAGCAGTGCTGGCTGGAGAGCGGGGAGTGCCGTCCCTGCGACGGGGGGGTCCGCTATTCGCAGCCCCCCAGGAGATGACGGGGACCGGGGTCACTGTCACCGACCTGGAGCCACACGTCAACTACACCTTCACGGTGGAGGCCCGCAACGGCGTGTCACCCTTCAGCCACCGCCGCAGCGTGGCCACCGCCACCATCAGCGTCAACCAGACGGGTAAGGGACATCCCCCCCTCCCGCCCCCCGGTACCCCCACACCGTCTCCTGCCCATGGGGACACCTGCCACATGTCCCTGTCCCCACGGCAGAGCCACCCCGGGTGACATCAGTGAGCCTGGATGGACGGACGGCCACCAGCTTGGTCCTCTCCTGGACGGTGCCACCGCGGCAGCAGAGTCGGGTCTGGAAATATGAGGTCACCTACAGCAAGAAGGTCTGTCCTGTGTCACGGCTTCGGCCAACGACCCCACGTCATTCCCATCCATCCACGTCGTCCCATCCATGCCATCCCCATCCATGTCATCCCCATCCCCATCCATGTCATCCCCATCCCCATCCATGTCATCCCCATCCCCATCCATGTCATCCCCATCCATGTGGTCCCCATCTATCTAAGTCATCCATGTCCACCCATGTCTTTCCCATCCATGTTCTCCACATGCATCCACATCACTCCCATCCCTGCCCCCATCTGTCCATATCACCCCCATCCGTGTTGTCCCCATCCATCCATGTCATCTGCATCCATCCATGTCATCCCCATCCCTTCCTCCATCCACCTCTGTCATCCCCATCCATCCATGTCACCCCCATCCTTTACCCCATCAATCCATGTCATCCCCCTCCTTGCCTTCATCCCCATCCCTTCCTCCATCCATCCATGTCATCCCCATCCTTGCCCCCATCCCCATCCTTGCCCCCATCCCCATCACCCCTCCGCTCTCCCCCTCCCTCCACGTCACTTCTCCATCCACATCACCCACCCCTCCCCTGTCCCCAGGTGGATGAGAACAGCTACTCGGTGCTGCGCTGCGAGGGCACCTCCGTCACCCTCCCCAAACTGTCCCCTGCCACCACCTACGTGGTGCGGGTCCAGGCGCTCACCCAGGACGGCCACGGCGCCTACAGCCCCCAGCACGAGTTCGAGACCCTGCCAGAGGGTGAGGACCAAAGGAGGGGGCAGCATTTTGGGGCTGGGGGTCTAGGGGGCGGGGGGGACGCAGAGTTCACCCAACCCCCCCTTCAATTGTCCCTGCAGGCACCGAGGCCATGGCATCCGCCGCCGTCATCAGCGGCTCCGTTGCCGGTGTCATCTTCGTGGTTGGCCTCCTGGCTGCTCTCCTCTACGTCCTCCGGCGGTAAGGAGATCAACAAAACAACCCCAAAATAAGTGGAAAAAAAACCCCAAAATACCATTTTTTCCACCAGCAAAGTCGGGGGAGGGATGATTTTTGGGGACACACCCGCTGTTTTCCTGCAGGAGGAGGAGGTCGCGGCCACGGCAATCCGCCGAGGATGTCTTCTACTCCAAGTCAGGTGAGCAACGGGATGGTGGGGTCAAGAGGGATGGGTGGGGGTGACGTGGGTGCTGACCAGCCCCCCCAACCCCCTCCCACAGACCAGCTGAAGCCCCTCAAGACCTACGTTGACCCGCACACCTACGAAGACCCCAACCAAGCCATGCTCAAGTTCACTACTGAGATCCCTCCATCTGCCATCACCCGCCAGAAGGTCATCGGCGCCGGTGTGTGCTCAGGTGGCTTCATCGCCCCAAAACACCCCAAAATTGGACCAGGATGGGGGTTAAATGATGCTTCCCCCCCCCCCCCTTTCCTCCGAGCAGGTGAATTTGGAGAGGTCTACAAGGGCACCCTGAAGCGGGGTAAGAAGGAGGTACCGGTGGCCATCAAGACCTTGAAGGTGGGCTACACGGAGAAGCAACGGGTTGACTTCCTGACCGAAGCCACCATCATGGGCCAGTTCTGCCACCACAACATCATCCGCCTGGAAGGGGTCGTCTCCAAATGTGAGTGGGTGTGGGTGTGCCCCACCCAATTTCCCAGCAAAACACCCCCAAAACCCCTCCTCTATATAAACCCCAGGTGTTTCCAGCAACAATGGGGGGGTGGGGGGTAGGGGTTGGAGGAGAAGTTGTTTTTTTGGGGTTAGTTTTGGGGGTTTTTTTGGGGTGGTTTGGGTTCATTTTTTGGGAGGGGGGTTGGGGTTTTTAGGGGGTTCTTTGGGGAGCTGGTATTGGGGGTGAGGGAGAATTGTGGGTCTTTTTGGGGTTTGTTGGTGGGTTTTGACCCATTTTGGGTGGTTGATTGGGGTTGGTTCTTTTTGTACAGATAAGCCCTTCATGATCATCACTGAGTACATGGAGAACGGTGCCCTGGATAAATTCCTGCGGGTAGGTGAAGCACAGGGACAGCACCCCATCCCTGCTCAAAGATGACCAGGGTGGTGGAACCCCAACCTCCCCCAAAAACCCACCACAGGAGGTGGGACAAGAGGTGGATCTGAGGTTGGATTCATTCTCCTTTTAATCTCCCAGGAGAAAGAAGGGGAGTTTGGTGTCATCCAGCTGGTGGGGATGCTGAGGGGCATCGCGGATGGGATGAAGTACTTGGCCAACATGAATTACGTCCATCGGGATCTGGCTGCCCGGAATATCCTGGTGAACAGCAACCTGGTGTGCAAAGTGTCTGATTTTGGGCTTTCCAGGGTGTTGGAAGATGACCCTGAAGCCACCTACACCACCAGCGTAAGTGTGGACAAGGGGGTGGCGTCGGCCGCGTTGGGGATGGGGTCGGGTTGTTTTTGGGGGGTGGTAAGAGGGGCATGGGGTTGACCCCAGTGCTGCCATAGGGTGGGAAGATCCCAATCCGTTGGACAGCACCTGAAGCCATCTCCTACCGCAAGTTCACCTCCGCCAGTGATGTCTGGAGCTACGGCATCGTCATGTGGGAGGTGATGTCCTATGGTGAGCGGCCCTACTGGGAGCTCTCCAACCACGAGGTGAGCACCCAACCCTCCTCCAACACCCCGGTTTTTTTTTTTTTGGGGGGGGGGGGGAGGGTGAAGAGATGATGGAGAGGGGTCAGAGGAGACTACAAAGATGCTCAGAGGGCTGGAGCAGCTCCCCTATGGAGAGAGGCTGAGGGAGCTGGGCTGGGTCAGCCTGGAGAAGAGAAGGCTGTGGGGGGACCTCATTGCAGCCTGCCAGTCCCTGAAGGGAGCAGAGGAACAGGAGGGGAATCAGCTTGTTCAAGGGCAGAGACTGGCAGGACATGGGGGATGGAGTGAAGCTGGAGGAGGGAAGGGGGAGAGGAGATATTGGGGGAAGTTCTGTCCAGAGAGAGTGGTGAGGGGCTGGAAGGGGCTGCCCAGAGAGGGGGTGGGTGCCCCATCCCTGGGGGTGTTGAAGGCCAGGTTGGCTGGGGCCCTGGGCAACCTTGTGTAGCTCCAGGCCTGGAGGTTGGTGTCCCTGCCTGTGGCAGGGGGTTGGAGCTCTGTGACCCTTGGGGTCCCTCCCAACCCAGCCCAGTCTGTGATTCTGTGAGCCCACGATGAACACGAAGCGCCCTTCAACCTCTTCCACCTCCCAGGTGATGAACGCCATCAACGACGGGTTCCGCCTCCCCGCACCCCTGGACTGCCCCTCTGCCGTGTACCAGCTGATGATGCAGTGCTGGCTGCAGGACCGCAGCCGGCGCCCCAAGTTCGCCGACATCGTCAGCATCCTGGACAAGCTGATCCGCGCCCCCGAGTCCCTCAAGGCGCTGGCCGACTTCGACCCTCGGTGAGCTCCCGGTGGGGTGGGGACGGGACGGGGGTCTCCCCCCACCCTTCCATGCTCCTTGGTGTCTCCATGATTCCCAGGTCTCTTTCCCTCTGCTCCGCCGCTCTGCTGGCAGGGGGATGTTCCTTCAAACTCACCCTTCTCCCAGCCCTTTTTCCAGCACTTTCTGTGGATTTCAGCCGTCTCCCTCCTCACCCTTTCCCAACCCTTCCACCTCTCCCATCCCCCAGCAATGACTATTTCCCCCTTCCCTCCTACACCAGCACGGGTTTGAGTCACTTTGCATCCTTCCCATCTCTTTCCCCCCCCCAACCCCGTATTTTTCCATCTCCCACTTTATCCCACACCCCATCATTCCCTCCCATTCCTTCCCACATCCAGGCATTCCAGCATCACCTCCCTCCCCTAATTCACCCCATGCTCCCACTTCCCCACATCCCTTTTTCACCTCACTGGTACCTTTTACACCTCCTCACCAGCTCCTGCATCTCCACTGAAGATGCTTTTCCACATTATCCCCTCCCCTGGACCTCTTTCCACACCCCCTTTTCCCCGGGCACCCTTCCATCTCAGTGATCACCCTTCACATCCTTCCATCTCCACGGCATCTTTTCCCATGGGGGATCAGTTGGGTACCACTTCTCACACCCTTCCATCACCCCCTTGGTTCAGCACCTTCACATTTCCATGTGGACATCTCCACTGAGTCGCTTCCACCTGGGGATTTCTACCACCTTCACGCTTCTCCGTCACCTGTTGCACCCTCCATCCTTTTATTTCGTCACTATTTGGGGATTTTGGGTACCTTGGCGTTGAGTTTTGGGTCTTTTTAGGTGCTTTGGGGTTTGGTTTGGAGGGTTTTTGGGTGCTTTGGGGTTGGGTTTTGGGGGTTTTAGGTGTTTTGGGATTGGTTTTGGGGTTTTTGAGTGCTTTGGGGTTGGTTTGGAGGGTTTTTGGGTGCTTTGGGGTTGGTTTGGAGGGGTTTTGTGTGCTTTGGGGTTGGGTTTTGGGGTTTTGGGTGTTTTGGGATTGGTTTTGGGGTTTTTGAGTGCTTTGGGGTTGGTTTGGAGGGTTTTTGGGTGCTTTGGGGTTGGTTTGGAGGGGTTTTGTGTGCTTTGGGGTTGGGTTTTGGGGTTTTGGGTGTTTTGGGATTGGTTTTGGGGTTTTTGAGTGCTTTGGGGTTGGTTTGGAGGGTTTTTGGGTGCTTTGGGGTTGGTTTGGAGGGGTTTTGTGTGCTTTGGGGTTGGGTTTTGGGGTTTTGGGTGTTTTGGGGTTGGTTTTGGGGTTTTTGAGTGCTTTGGGGTTGGTTTGGAGGGTTTTTGGGTGCTTTGGGGTTGGTTTGGAGGGGTTTTGTGTGCTTTGGGGTTGGGTTTTGGGGTTTTGGGTGTTTTGGGGTTGGGTTTTGGGGGTTTTGGACACTTTGGGGTTGGTTTTGGGCTTTTTAGGTGCTTTGGGATTGGTTTTGGGGTTTTTGGGTGCTTTGGGGTTGGTTTGGGGGTTTTTGGGTGCTTTGGGATTGGGTTTTGGGGTTTTGGGTGCTTTGGGGTTGGGTTTTGGGGGTTTTAGGTGTTTTGGGATTGGTTTTTGGGTTTTTGAGTGCTTTGGGGTTGGTTTGGGGGTTTTTGGGTGCTTTGGGATCGGGTTTTGGGGTTTTGGGTGCTTTGGGGTTGGATTTTAGGCTTCTTTAGATGGGTTTGGTATTTTTTTCATCCTTCCATTTTCATATTATACCTTCACTCTGATGGCCTCTCTGCACTTCTGCACCCCCCGTTGGCATCCTCACCTTGCCCTCTGCATCCTTCCCCAGCCACACCACCCTCTCTCTCTCCCAGCATCCCAGCATTCCCTGCCTTGTTGCCTTTCCCACCATGGCTCCAGCGCTCTCCCATTCCCACATCATTTCTCTTCTCCCCCTTTGCATTGTTTCCCTCCCACACCCATCTTTCCCCCCTCCCACCCTTCCCTTTCCTCATGCCTTTTATTCCCACCCCCTTTCCCAGTCCCTGCTGGTTTCAGCACTGGTTCAGCCACGTGGATATTTGGGGTTTCGTACCTTTTCTCTGCATCTCTTTCCCATTTTCACGTTGATTTTACCCATCTTTCTCTGGTAACCACCTTCCTGTTCCCCCCCCAGGGTCTCCATCCGCCTGCCCAGCACGGGGGGATCGGAGAGCATCCCGTTCCGCTCCGTCCCTGAGTGGCTGGAGTCCATCAGGATGCCCCAGTACACGGAGCATTTCATGGCTTCGGGATACAGCACCATCGAGAAGGTCCTGCAGATGACCAGCGAGTGAGTTCTCCAGGGGTCCCGGTCTCTGTGGGGGTTCCCCGTGGGGTCCCGGTCTCTGTGGGGGTTCCCCGTGGGGTCCCAGTCCCTGTGGGGGTTCCCCGTGGGGTCCCGGTCTCTCCGGGGGTTCCCCGTGGGGTCCCGGTCTCTGTGGGGGTTCCCCGTGGGGTCCCAGTCCCTGTGGGGGTTCCCCGTGGGGTCCCGGTCTCTGTGGGGGTTCCCCGTGGGGTCCCGGTCCCTGTGGGGGTTCCCTGTGGGGTCCCGGTCTCTCTGGGGGTTCCCCGTGGGGTCCTGGTCCCCGTGGGGGATCCCTGTGGGGTCCCTGTCCCCGGTGGGTGTTCCTCATGGAGTCCCAGTCTCTGTTGGGGGTTCCCTTTAGGGTTCTGGTCCCCGTGAGGGATCCCTGTGGGGTTCTGGTCCCTGTGGGGGTTCCTTTTAGGGTCCTGGTTCATTTAGGGGGATCCCTGTGGGGTCCTGGTTCCCGTGAGTTTTCCTCATGGGGTCCTGGTCTCTGTGGGGGTGTCCCATGGGGTCCCAGTCCTGATCCCTGTGGGGTCCCAATCCCTGCAGGGGTTCCTCATGGGGTCCTTCCTTCCTCCCCCTCTTCCTTCCTCCCCCTCTTCCTTCCTCCCCCTCTTCCTTCCTCCCCTCTTCCTTCCTCCCCCTCTTCCTTCCTCCCCCTCTTCCTTCCTCCCCCTCTTCCTTCCTCCCCTCTTCCTTCCCCTCCCCCTTCCTTCCCCTCCCCTTCCTTTCCCCCCCTCTTCCTTTCCCCCCCCTCTTCCTTTCCCCCCTCTTCCTTTCCCCCCTCTTCCTTTCCCCCCCTCTTCCTTTTCCCCCCCTCTTCCTTTTCCCCCCCTCTTCCTTTTCCCCCCTCTTCCTTTTCCCCCCCTCTTCCTTTTCCCCCCTCTTCCTTTTCCCCCCCTCTTCCTTTTCCCCCCCTCTTCCTTTTCCCCCCCTCTTCCTTTTCCCCCCCTCTTCCTTTTCCCCCCCTCTTCCTTTTCCCCCCCTCTTCCTTTTCCCCCCCCTTCCTTTTCCCCCCCCTTCCTTTTCCCCCCCCCTTCCTTATCCCCCCCCTTCCTTTTCCCCCCTTCTCCCTTTCCCCCCCCCCAATCTCTCTCCCTACTTTTAATTCTTCTCCCTTTCCCCTTTGTTTCCAGGGACATCAAGAAAATCGGGGTGCGTTTGCCAGGGCACCAGAAGCGCATCGCCTACAGCCTGCTGGGGCTGCAGGAGCAGGCTGGGGCCGGGGGGGTCCCCATTTAAACACCATCATCAACCCCCCCCCCCTCATCCTCCCCACTCCCACCCCCCCACACACCTCAAAATACTTGAAAGCAACCAAATGAAGACACCCCCTTTCCCCCCCCCAGCCCCTCCCCTGAGGGGTTTATTTATTATTTCTATTATTATTATTATTTATTATTATTATTTGGGGGGGGTTATAGTATTATTGTCTCTGGGGTTGGGGGTGAAGCAGGTGTCACCCCCCCATCCTCCTCTCCCTCCCCCCCCCAAAAAAACTCAATGTAAATTCAATTTCAAGCTCATTTTGGGTTGGGGGGGAGAGGGTTGGGGGGGGTGTTTTTTTTGGGGGGGGGGGCTCTTTTTTCCTCTCCCACATTTCAAGAAAACACCACCAAAAAAAAAGCCCCTAAAATGGCTTATTTTTTAGCTTTTTTTCCCCTATTTATTCCTCCCCCCACTTTAGGGTTTGGGTGGTTGGTTGGTTTTATCCCCCCCCCCTTTTTTTTTTATTTTTCACCTTTTCCTTTGTATTTTTTAACCTAATTTATTCTATTTTTGTATATTTATTGCGACCTCAGGGGGAAAAAATAACCCCAAAACCACCCAAAATCCCTTCCCCCCCCCCTTTTATTTTTTTTTTTCCAATTTTTTAGGGGTTCAGGGGAATATTTGGGGGTGGGGGGGGCTTTGATTGCAATAAACATGTGCCTTTTTTGGGGGGTTTGCTTTTCTATATGATGGTTTCGTTGTGGCTTGTGGGGAATTGAGGGGCAAAGAGGGATTTGGGGGGGGGGGAGGCAGGGGGGCTTTTCCCCTGGGGTTTTGAGGTGTTTTAATGAGATTTTAAGGGATTTAAGGACTTATTTTTTTAAGGGAAGGGGTAAGGGGTTTATTTAAGGGGGGTTAGAGAGGGGTTTTAAGGGGATTTAAAGGGTTTTAAGGGGTTTTTTCAAGGGGTTGTGAAGGTTTTTAGGGGGTTAGGAGGGGTTTTTTGGGGGGGTTAGGTTTTTAAGGGTTTTTTCAAGGGGTTGTGAGGGTTTTTTGGGGGGGTTAGGAGGTTTTTAAGGGGTTGTGAGGGGTTTGGGGGGAGTTAGGAGGTTTTTAAGGGGTTTTATCAAGGGGTTATGAGGGTTTTTAGGGTGGTTAGGAGGTTTTTTGGGGGGTTAGGAGGTTTTAAAGGGGTTGTAAGGGGTTTGGGGGGAGTTAGGAGATTTTTAAGGGGTTTTTCAAGGGGTTGTGAGGGTTTTTAGGGGGGTTAGGAGGGTTTTTTGGGGGGTTAGGAGGTTTTAAAGGGTTTTTCCAATGGTTAATGAGGGGTTTGGGGGGGTTAGGAGGTTTTTAAGGGGTTTTTCAAGGGGTTGTGAGGGGTTTTAGGGGGGTTAGGAGGTTTTTTGGGGGGTTAGGAGGTTTTAAAGGGGTTATAAGGGGTTTGGGGGGAGTTAGGAGGTTTTTTGGGGGCTTAGGAGGTTTTTAAGGGTTTTTTCAATGGGTTATGAGGGGTTGGGGGGGTTAAGAGGTTTTTAAGGGGTTGTGAGGGGTTTGGGGGGCGTTAGGAGGTTTTTAAGGAGTTTTCCAAGGGGTTATGAGGGTTTTTAGGGGGGTTAGGAGGTTTTTTGGGGGAGTTAGGAGGTTTTAAAGGGTTTTTCCAATGGTTAATGAGGGGTTTGGGGGGGTTAGAAGGTTTTTAAGGGGTTGTGAGGGGTTTGGGGGGTTAGAAGGTTTCTAAGGGTTTTTTAAGGGGTTGTGGAGGGTTTTTAGGGGGGTTAGAAGGTTTTTAAGGGGTTGTGGGGGGGTTTAGGGGGTTTAGGAGGTTTCTAAGGGGTTTTTGAGGGGTTGGGGGGTTAGGAGGTTTCTAAGGGTTTTTTAAGGGGTTGTGGAGGATTTTTAGGGGGGTTAGAAGGTTTTTAAGGGTTTTTTAAGGGGTTGTGGGGAGGTTTTAGGGGGTTTAGGAGGTTTTTAAGGGGTTGTGGAGGGGTTTTAGGGAAGTTAGGAGGTTTTTAAGGGTTTTTTAAGGGGTTGTGGGGGGGCTTTAGGTGGTTTAGGAGGTTTCTAAGGGTTTTTTAAGGGGTTATGGAGGGGTTTTTAGCGGGGTTGGAAGGTTTTTAAGGGTTTTTCAAGGGGTTGTGGGGGGGTTTAGGGGGTTTAGAAGGTTTCTAAGGGTTTTTTAAGGGGTTGTGGGGGGGTTTTAGGGGGGTTAGGAGGTTCTTAAGGGTTTTTCAAGGGGTTGTGGAGGGTTTTTAGCGGGGTTAGAAGGTTTTTAAGGGTTTTTAAAGGGGTTGTGGGGGGATTTTAGGGGGGGTTAGGAGGTTTTTAAGGGGTTCACAAAGCTCGAGGAGTGTTTCCCAGCCCGGGGCCTCTTTCCTTCCCCGATCCCCAGGAGGAATTTGGCTGTTCTCCCTCCACCAAAGCCGAGTGGAGCGGCGGGGCCGGGCTGCCCGGTGCCTCCAGATACCCGGGTGGGGAGAAAGCGCCGGGAAAAAGGGGGTCGGTTTCTCTCCAAACCCACCCAGAAAAAGGCTGGGGGTTCTTGGGAGGGGGTGCGGGATCTGTAAAAGGAAGATTTGGGGGAGGTTTGCCCTGTTTTGGGGGGTGGGGGTGGGGTTTGGGCTGCCCCCGTGGGTGTTATGAGTTTGCCGGTCTCAGCCCGGCTCAAAGTCCGGCAGCGCCCAAGGAGGAGTCAGCAGGGAAGGGGGGGGCACCCAGCGGAATTGGGTGCACAGCGGCACCCAGAGCTCCTTATCTCTGTTTGCCTATGGTGGGGCTGGATAAGGGCAAAGGGGAAACTGAGGCACGGGGGGAGTGGAGCCTTTGGGGTGGAGTGTGTCATCCCCTCCCTCACCCAGGGGTCTTTGGGGTGGGGGGGTGTGTGTGTCCCCAGCCCCACTGTCCTGGTGCCTGGCTCGGTTTTGGTGAACCCCCTCCCTGATCCCCATGGGAGCTGGAGTGGGGTGAGAGCCAGGGATTGGGGGGGGGTGGAAAGGCATCACCTATGGGTGCTGCGGTCCCCATGCCCCCTCCCCAGTGATGGTGCTGGGATCCCACCACCCCACGGTCTCCTCGCCCTGCTGAGCCCCCTTGGTGGGTGAAGTGGGTTCTGGGGTGTCCCCCCCGGCACCCCCTCCCCTTCCCCCAGCACCCTCACGGGCTCCCACAGCCCCACCCCAGCACCCATCCCAGCGCCTCTCCCAGCACCCGCCTCGCTTTTGGGGTGTCTCCCCGGTGCTGACCCTGCTTCACCTCTCCTCCAGCTGAGCCCAGGCATGCCTGCCTCACCCAACCTGCCCTTCCATGCTTAATTACCCCAGCAGGTTTAATTACATCTTCGTTAGAGCCCGCCACACCCCCAAAAAAAACACTGCACCCCGGTTTTGGGGGTGGGGGGAGGATCCAAAGAGCTGGTGGGGGGGACTCAGTCTTCCCCCCCAATTTACTCCAGGATCTTGGGGTTGCAAAACACCCACCCACCCCCTTATTAATTGCAATAATTAAGGATAATTATGCACTGAGGATTACAGGGGGATCCATTAAGGGGGAGCCCATTGGGGTGCTGCTGAGACTGGGGCACTTGGGTGGGTGTCCTGGGGCTGGGCACTGTTTTGGGGTGATTTGGGGGACAAGGGGGGGTGAGCACTGCTGTGGGGTGTGGGGGAAATGTTCCTTCCCCCCCCCAAAATGAGCCCCATGGTGCTGGAGGAGGAGGAAGAAGAGGAGGAAGAAGAGGGAGCGCTGATGGATGGATGGATTTAATTCAAGAGCTCAGGCTGCTGGAGAACCATCCCCCACCCCAGCCTGGAAACCTGTGAGGTAGGTGGACACCCCCCCACCACCACCACATCACCTGGGGGTCAGGACCCCCCCCCTCTTTCCATGGGTGACACTCCTGGGGTCCCCAACAGTCATCACTTGGGGTCAGCGAGCTCCTCGATTGCTCGGCGCAGCTGCAAGGGGACAGAGGAGGTGGGACAGGGGCTTGTCCCCTCCTTGGGGTGTGTTTGTGTGTCCCGTCCCCCCAGTCACCCCCTTGTCCCCCCCCACCTCACCTCTGCCCGGCTGACAGCTCCCACCAGCTCCCCGAACCGGGTGACGAAGATGCGCTGCAGCTTCAGCAGCTCAAAGAGGTGATGGGTCTTGAGGGGGGTGACAATGGGGACACGTGGGGACAAAGCCACCCCTCACGTGTCCCCTCACCACGACACAGAGTCACTGGGGGGTTTAGTGGCTCCCAGCCCCATCCAGGACATGTCCTTCCCCCCACACACCCCCAAACCTGGTGCAGGGAGGTCCACGGTGAGAGCTGGAGCATGATGGGCTCAATGGTGCAGTCGTCCCCAAGTGTCCCCGTGGTGGCCAGCTTGGGGAAGGTGACATGTTAATTTTGGGGTGGGAAAACAGCTTTATTTGGGTGCGGTGGGGTGCTGACCACCCCCCCATCCCCTTCCCATTTACCTTCTCCCCTGGGGGCGCCTGGGGGTGCTTGTGGCTCTGGAGGAAGGTGACCAACTGGGCTCTGCTGACAGTGCCCACCAGTGTGGGTGACCCTGGAGGAGGGGAGACAAGGCCACTTGCGTGTCCCTCCACGGTGTGGTGACCCCCGCACACCCCCCCACGCCCCCATATCCCACCTGCACTCTCCACCACGGGGTATTCAGTGTCAGCAGAGGCATCCAAGGCCACCAGCACCTCCTCAAAGCCACCATCCTTGGGTAAGGCCACCACCCGGCGCTCCATGAACTCCTCCACCACCACCTGGTAGGAGCTGACAGGCCATAAAAACACCCCCCAACCCCCCCCAGTTTTTCATCATTTTGCAGCAAATCACCCCAAAATCTGGGGGGGTTGGGAAGGGAGCGGGGGGAGGGGGGGGGTCCCGCTTACGCCAGGTGCCGGCTGCGGATGGGGGGCAGGTAGGGCAGCTTCTTGACGATGATGGTGCCGTCGTAGAAGGATGGTTGATGCTTCTGGGTGATGGCATTGGCCACCAGCACGGCCAGGACAACCGGGAGGACGTGGCCAAGGTGACCAGTGGCCTCACACACCAGTAAAGCCGTGGAGATGGCGTGGGTCACCGAGCCCGAAAAGGCCGCAGCGCCTGTCGGGGAGAACCAGAAGGCAGAGGTAGAGGGGTGAGGGTGGGGGGAGCAGTGTCTGGGTGGGGGGGTGCCCCCCATCTATGGGTGTCTGGGTGTCCAGCCCCCCCCCTTCCCAGCCACTCACCAGCCAGGGCGTAGCCGCCGGGGGTGATGGGGCGCGGGGTCCCCTCTGGATACAGGCCCCGGGGGAAGAGCAGGGCCACCGTCTCCCCCAGCAAGCGCCCGATGGCAGCTCCTAAAATGAGAGGGGGGGGGAGAAAAAGGTGGGGAGACCCCAGCAGCCACCCCAAATGGTACATCTGGAGGTGACCATCCTCCTGGGGATGGATGCAAACCCTGTACCCCACCCTGGGCTGGATGTAATACCCCCCACACACACACTTACACCTCCTGGCAAGGCTGGCTGTCACCCCCCACTGTGTCCCCTCCCAAAAGCTGGCTGGTCCCCCCTTGGTCCAGGCCAGCAGCCCCCCCAGGCTCACCGTAGATGAAGATGGGCATGAAGTAGCCAGCAGGCAGGGGCAGGGTGGTGGCCAGGGTCAGCATCCAGAACTGGGGGGGGAAGAGCCCAGCCAAAATGGAGGAGGGGGTGGGGGTGTCATCCCCATGGGGACACCATCTCGGGGGCCAGACATAGGGACTGGGGGGGGTCATGGGTACCTTCATCAGCAGGAAGAAGGCCAAGGTGCCAAAGAAGGTGGCAGAGGGGTGACACCACTCCTGCCAGAGCCCCCGAGGGTCCCCGCCGGGGGGTCGGCCACCGAGGAGGCGTTGGGGACCAGCAAGCCCCAGGTGCGGTTGTCGAAGAGGGAGGTGAGATACTCCTTCATGGTGAGCTGGACAGACAGACCGACACCCTGAGCACCCACCCTCTGGGACATGTCAGGGTGCCCCTGGGGAGCCCCCAACTCACCCTGGAAGCCATCAGCTGCCCCAGCCCAGGTGGGAAGGTGATGGAGGCGAGGAGCAGCACCACCAGCACCGTGTAGACGGGCTTGCTGCGGGGGGGGGGGCAAAGATGGGGCTGGGGGGGTGCAGGGACAGATGGACGGGGCTGGGGGGGGGAGCAGGGTGCATGAGGGGGACCCAGGGGATACCCAGGGTGAGTGGGATGGACGCCTAGGGTGGGCACACGGACGCCCAGGGATGCCCAGGGTGCTTGGGATGGACATACGGACACCCAGGGTAGAAACACGGACACTCAGAGCATGCAGGGTGGACGTGCAGGGTGCTGGGAGCGGACAGACGGACACGCGGTGTGCGTGGAGTAGATCCAGAGGGGACACACGGATGCGCAGGGTGTGCGGGGGAAGCAGGGGTTACACGACACACGGACACGCAGGGTGCAGACAGACAGACAGACAGACAGACGCCCGGTACGGACTCGGTGGCCAGCAGCTTGGCCGTCAGCCGGTTCTCCCTGACGGCTGCCAGCAGCCAGCGCTGGCAGAAGAGGTAGGCACAGCCTGCCAGCCCACACACAGCCCTGCGGAGGAGAGGGCAGGGAACAGGCTGGGAATGGGCTGGGAATAGGATGGGAACAGGCTTGGAACGGGCAGGGAACGGGCTGGGAATGGGCAGGGAACAGGCTGGGAACGGGCTGGGAATGGGCAGGGAACGGGCTGGGAATGGGCTTGGAATGAGCAGGGAATGGGCAGGGAACCATCTGGGAATGGGCTGGGAATGGGCAGGGAATGGGCAGGGAACAGGCTGGGAATGGGCTGGGTACAAGCAGGGAATGGGCAAGGAAAAGGAGGGAATGGGCTGGGAACTGGCTGGGAACAGGCTTGGAATGAGCAGGGAACGGGCAGGGAACCGTCTGGGAACGGGCTTGGAATGGGCTGGGAATGGGTAGGGAATGGGCAGGGAACAGGCTGGGAATGGGCTGGGTACAAGCAGGGAATGGGCAAGGAACAGGAGGGAATGGGCTGGGAACCGGCTGGGAACGGGCAGGGAACCGTCTGGGAACGGGCTTGGAATGGGCTGGGAACGGGCTGGGAACTGGATGGGTACAGACTGGGAACAGGCAGGGAACGGGCAGGGAACAGGCAGGGTACAAGCAGAACCCTCCTCACCCCACGATGGCGAAGAAGAAGGTCTCCAGGAGGTCGAAGGGGAAATCAATCTTGAGATCGCTCTTAAAAACAGCAGCGATGGTTTCTGACCGGGGGGGGGGGGAGCAGAGGAATGAGCGTGTAGTTTTGGGGGTGGACACCCCAGAAATGCTAAGGAACCCCATGGGGATGGGATGGGGGGGTAAAGGGGAAGGCAGGGGGGTCTGGCCTTGCCTTGCTCGCTGTTGAAGACGGCGAGGAGGCGGAAGGTGAAGGCGCCGCAGGTGGCGGCGAAGAAGCCGCGCCAGTAATCCCGCACGGCGAAGTGGGAGGCCATCACCTCCACGCTGAAAAGCACCCCTGCAAACAACGGGGGGAGGGGCAGGGGGGGGCATTAAAAGAGGGGAAGGGGGATTTGAGTGTTCTGAGCAACGGAGAAGGCTCCTCACCGCTGATGGGCGCCCCGAAAACCGTGGCCACCCCCACAGCCTGCGCGGCCACCAGCATCTCGTTCTGCTTGAACTTGTTCTGTGGGGAAAGGGGGGTTGGGTCATGACCCATTTTTGGGGGGGATAAAATAACCCCCCACACAATTTTTCCCCTTTTTTTTGGGGGAAGGGTGGCACCCCCACCTCATACTCCCTCATGACTGAGGTCCTCATCTTCCCCAGGTAGGCTGCAGCCATGGCAGAGAGGTGGACAAAGGGACCCTGGGTGTCAAAACAGAGCAGGGGGGGACACAGGGATGTGAGTGTCCCTCACCCCCACCCTGGCACCCACCAAAACCACCGGTGATGAAAGGAGCTGGGGAAGGGGGGATCCCTCACCACTTTGCCAAGGAAAACGGTGCTGCCACAGGCCAGGGTGCAGGTCAGCCCCACCACCTTGGCCCCGAAATTTTGGATGGCCAGGTAGTCCTCCAGCACCACGCCGGTCAGGATGGTCTTCAGCTCCGGGATGCCGGAGCCTGGAAGGAAGGGAGGAGTGCAGGGTCCAAATTTTAAGGGTTCACCCGCTACCAGGAGGGATTTTTGAGGGGGTTGTGGAGGTTGGGGTGCTGCCAGCTCACCTCCTGAGTGTGGGGTGATGCTCTGGGAGAAGCCAGTGGAGAAGGCTGCCAGCGCCGTGGGGTACATGGTCCACGAGAGGTACTTGAGCACCAGGATGTCACCCACCTCTCGGTAAAGCCACCGGTGGGCTGGAGAAAGGGTGTTGGGAGAGGAGGTGCCCCCACATACACCCAAATATGTCGTGTGTCCCCCTTCAGTGAACCCCCAAAGCCCATCTCCACCCCCTCCCTCACCCCTCAGGTTACCCTCGTAGAGCCTGGCGACGAGGAGGTCCATCATGAAGCTGATGGTGGCCATGAGGACCCCGAGGATGAAGAGGAAATACCAGTCCTCCCCGACACGGAAAAGCTGCCGCTTCACCCACTCCAGGCACCCTGCGAGGGGAGCGGGACCACGGGGCGATGACACACACCTCCCCCTCCCCCAAAACACCCTCCCCACCCTGATACACAAATTTCTCCCCTCTTTAGGGGTGTGTGTGTGGGGGAGGGGGGTGTCTCACCTCGGAGCCTCCTCCGGGCTTTGGGGCAGGGTCTCCAGCTCTGCTCCAACACCAGCACCTTCTCCTCCTCCTGCACCCCCCCAGGAACAGGATGCTCCATCCCAGGGAAATTTGGGGGACAAGAAAACCCACCCCCCCTCCTTATTTTTTTCCAGCACCCTTCTGCCTCAGCCTCCACCACGGGACTGAGTTTACAAACGAGCTCATTAAAAACCCCACGACCTTGACCAAGCAGACAGACCCGCTCTGGCTGGAGCCAGCCAGGTTCCCCCCTCCCCTTTCCCTTCCGTCACCACCTCCAAGCTCCAAACCCTGGGAGCAGGGAGTATTTAATAAGCCTTTTAATTAATTAATCGTTATTATTTATGAAGAATAGGCAGGAACGCCGTCCATGGAGTTGGGGGACGGGACGGGACAGGGTGGGGGGGGGACAGAGAGGGGAAAAATTTCCACCCTCTCCAGCTCCAGTCCTAAATTTAGCTCGTTTTACGAGAGGTTTGGCAACCGGCCGGAGCCTTAACGAGGCTTTATAAAGCTGGTCAAGCTCACACCCCCCCTGAAATAACCAGCTCCTTTTTGCCTTCACCAGGAGGAGGACGAGGGTTTTGCTCTTCCTCCCCAGCAGGAGCTGGGGGATCTGGGCTGGGAGGGAGAGGTGGATGAGGGGTGAAGTTCTTGGCTGCTTTCTGATCTGAGCACAGCGTTCCCCAGGCAGCATCAACCGCCAGCACTATGGAGCTTTTTGGGAGCTTCGGCCGGCCCCGTGGTGAGACTTTGGGGTTCCCAGGTGAGTTTGGGGTTGGGGCAGGGAGAGTGTCACCTCATTTTTAGGGAGGTGGGGTGAAAAGGGGTGTTGGTGATGTCTTGGCTCCCCTCATGCCGGCACAGCCCTTTCTTGGAGGGGAAGAGTGGGAGCTGTGGGAGAAGAGTTTTGGGGGGACTTCCCCCCCCCGCTGTAACATGGCTGTGAACCCCTCCCTTTCCTCCTCCAGCAGCCCGGCCCGGCAACACAGGCACGGTGAAGACCTTGGGCAACACCTATCAGTTCACAGTGGATGTCAGCGACTTCGCCCCTGAGGACATCATCGTCACCACCTCCAACAACCACATCGAGGTGCACGCCGAGAAGGTGGGTGCTCCCCCCCCATCCCTTCTTCACTCACCCCCAAAGCAGTACCCTGAAAATCCTCACCCAGGGGACACAGGGACCACCCAACTCCCTAACACCCCAGCCATGATCCCCATGGGGCTCAATTAACCATTCCCTTGTGTTTTCACCCTGTATTTTGCAGCAGCAAAGCCCTTGAGACCCAACAAACTCATCCTCTGCAATCACCCCTCTCCCAGGGGGGTGGGGGGTAACAAAAAAAAACAAGCCCCTTTGTCCCCTTGCTGATGCCACCCACATCCCTCCTGTCCCCTCAGGGTGAACAAATACCACCACGCCCAAGGCACAACCACCAGCCTCACCCCAGCGCAGGGAACCACGAGCCCCCGCCCCCGCCTCGTGCCCCATCCCTTTCTACACCCCAAAATTACCCCTTTTCACCCTTTTTTTTTTTCCCCTCTCCCCCAGCTGGCTGCGGACGGCACGGTGATGAACACCTTCACCCACAAATGCCAGCTGCCCGAAGACGTGGACCCCACTTCGGTGTCATCCTCGCTGGGGGACGATGGCACGTTAACCATCCGGGCTCAGCGACAGCCCGCCAAGCACGCCGACCACGTCCAGCAAACCTTCCGGACTGAGATCAAGATCTGAGGAATCGCAAGGAATGTCCCTTTCCTCCCCCACCCCCAATCCCAGTCCCATCCCCCTCCCTCCCTCGTTAACTAGTTGGGTGATTTAGGGAAGAGGTGGGGTGCCCCGGGTAGGGGATGGGAAGGCTCCCCCGTGGAAGGGGAAACTGAGGGGTCGGAGCAGAGAGATGCATCCCAGTTGCCCACTGGAGAAACAGAGGGGAGACTCAGCTCTGGGCTCCTCCCAGGGGGGTTGGTGGGGAAGATCCAGCGTGCCAAGAGCCCCGCCGGGAGCGAGGTTCCCTTCCCCACCCCTCCACAGGAGCTTGTCTCTGTATATACAGCTTGTGGTAAATTATTGAGCGCGCCTGGCTGCTGCCTCCTCCGTGGGGTTTGTATGTTTTATTGATGCTTTTCCTCCCTCCCCCTCCAAAAAAAGAAAAAGGGGGTTCAGGCCCGAGGGGTGTCTCAGCGATTCCTCCTTCCTCACAAAAACACGGACAAGGAGTCGCCTCGGGTGCCCGCGGCCCTGTTTATTTCCAGCCCGGGGTGACTCATTTCTTCCCCCACGCTCTATTTCTGAGCCATTCCCTCAGCCGCTCGGCCGCCGGCCCACCTGGAAGGGCACCAAACCCTCCTCCCTCCTTCTCCCCTCACCCCCCACCCGTACCCACCGCCCGCAGGGAAAGCCCCAAGCCAGGACCATGGTTCCCACCTGACTGCCAAACCCAAGGACCCAAACCCTGTCCAAAAACCCCACCCCAGGGCCCGGCTCCATCTCCCCGTGTGTACAAACAACAGCCAGGCGCCTGTTTGGGGTGAGCGGCTGTTTATAGCTACCACACGCCTCCCAGCTCGTGTTGCTGCTCAGGCTTTGAGGTCAGCTTGTCCTCGCTTGTCCCGTAAGGACTCGTGACTTGGGGTTAACACACCTGCGGCGCACACAAACACAGGCAGCTCTTCCATCGCCCCCCTCGAGCGGTTTGTCTATGGGCACAACACATTCGGGGACACACATACACACACACACACACACGCACACTCTCCAGGCAGGATGATGCTTTTAATGTTTGAAAAGTTGATTTAGAAGCTCTTCATGGCTGGTTAAAGCCCCCCAGGTTCAGAGGCACGGGGGTGAGGAGCAGCGGCGTTGTTTTGGTGATGCCCTGTGATGTTCTGTGGCTGTTTTGCCCCAACATGCCCCCTCGGGTGCCCGGGGTACCCCACGCCGCGGGGAGCCGCCCGCTGCGGTGACACATTGCCATCTAGTGGTGACCGGGCGGCGGGTGCCCTCCGCCGGGAGCCTCCGGGGGCAGCGGGGGCGGAATAAAAACCCACCCCTGAGCCTGCCCGTTCATCCCTAGAGACGGAGGGTTTGCCGCGGGGGGGGGGGGGGGGGGGGTGTGTGTGTGTCCCCAGCCGGGGAGCGGGAAGGGCCAGCCCGGAGCCGCGACCCCACCACAGCCTCACTGCGGGCAGGCGGGCCGGGACCCCCAGGCTCGGCGGGGAGCGCTACGCTCTGGGGCCCGCCCGCTCTCCAGCCTGCCGCCTGCGCCTTTCCCCGCTGTCCCTCCCGGGCCACACGGCCGGGCCCGTTCCCTGCGGAGATGCCCAGCCGCCATCGCGGCTGCTGCCGGGTGGACCCGGGCCCGCCGGTACCGTGGGCAACAACGCAGCGGGGATGAACAGGGGCGCTCGGGGGCGCGCAGGGCGGTGGAACGGTGCCACCCGCCCCTCAAGGAGCCGCGGGGCCGGCCTGGGACCGGCCGGGGGCTGGGGACGACGCCGCCGCCTGCCGGCCTGTCATGGCGGCTCGCCTCAGGAGAGGAGAGAGAAGGAACCCCGCCCCCTCTGCGCATGCACGGTGTGTGCCGGGTGTCCCCGCCTCACGCCGGGCCGCGCACACGCGGCGTGTCGCCGTCCCCCTCGCCCTGGGCCGCGCATGCGCAGCGCCTTTACGGGTGGGCGGAGGGAAGGAGAGGGAGACGCCGCTTCCGCCCGGCGCCAAGATGGCGGCGCCCTTTGTCTGGTCCGTGTCACGGTGAGCGCCGCGGGCAGCGATGTGAGGCCCTGGTCGGGCCCGGCATGGCAGGTAGCGGGGGGCAGGGCCCGGGCGGAGGGTGGCGGGGAGCCCGGGGAGGAGCCGGTACGGGGCTGGGGGCCTGGAGGGGGAGCGGAGGGAGGGGCTCCGGGGGAGACGGGGCCTGTGAGAGGAAGGGGGCCGCGGCCTAGCTCGCTGCCCCGCGGGGAGGCCCCGCCAAAGGAGCCGCCCCGAGGGGCGCCGGGGGCTGCGGCCGCCGGTCTTGGCGGCGGGGAAGGCTGCGGGAGGCGCCCTCCGTTCCCTCAGCACGCCGGGGGCGGCCGTGGCAGCTCTTTCCTCCCCCGGATTTACAGACATACATACTTCTCCCCTGCCCTAGCTCCCTGCAGTGCCCCCCGGACCGCTGCCAAGGCCTAGGGCGGCTGTCGGGAGGGGAACGGGGGCTGCCGGCGCTTGCGGGGCTCCTGCCGGTCTGCCCGCCCTTACCAGGGCTCCCGCTTTGCGTCCTCCTGCGGGGTGACTTGGGGCAAGGTCGGGAGCGATGCCCTGTCACCCCCGGGCGTGGGGAAGCCCCGGGACACGGCAGAGGCATCTCGCCCAGAGAGGCATCGCTGGACGAGGCCAGCTCCTTGGCACACTACGAGCTGCCTGGGCCATCCCATGCATCAAGGACACGGTCAGCCAGAGGGAGAGCGGAGGAAACTTCAAAGCTGGCTGGGTCCAAGGGAAAAGAGCTGTTCTCATCTCCTGGCATGTTGCTTGGCACCGTGACAGCAGCGCGTCCCTCTGCGGATGGTGCTTCTCCAGCACAGGATGACGTGTTTCATGGCCCAGCCGTGCTTCCTCCGTTGCATTTCTGCCTCAGAAGCTTCTGCTGAAATCCCAGCCGTCGGGCAGGCACCCAGCATCACAAAGACCAGGGCTTTGGGTTGCTCTGGGGGTTTGTTTGGGGTTGGTTTTTTGCAAGAAGAAGGAAGTTTCCTAGTTGGTCATCTGAGCGCTGCGGTTTTCAGGCCAGAGCTGGAGGTCTGGTGACATCTCTGCTGCACAGCTGGCTCCCTGCCTGCTGCAACCCAGGGCTCTGGTTACCTGCAGGCAGCCCTGCTGCACCAGGAGCTGCACAAGCATATCCACAGGCCCCCAAACTTAATATCTGAGGGCTCTGTAGGGTGTCCATTCAGTTCAGGGAGGTCCAGAATGTCTGCTCATCCCTCTCCTTGCATCTATCACCTTTTAGTTCCTCTTCACTGTGTGTCCTCCCTGCCTGTCATTACTTGGGATGACTTTTCACCTCCTCAGAGCTGAAAGCAAACTCACCATCCAGTTTTTGCTGCCACACACTCCAGAGTCCTCCTCAATTTCCTGACTCACGTTATTAGCACATCTCTACCTTGAAGCACTCCAGTCAGATCAGCTCTTCATTGTCGTTTTTTTTTAAACCCAAAAATGTTTCAGAGTTGGCTACTGGGAACGAGGACGGGCTCCTCTTCACAGGGACTGGAAGGATCAGGGCTGCTGACACACAAGGAAGGAGATGACGGTAAGGAGGAAATAAAACCCCTCTCCCCTTTTCTCAACATAAAACCAGCTGGCTGGATGGTGAGTGTTGGGAAGCAAGGTTCAGGCCACTAATTTCCCCCCTCGTTTATGGAGGCTTTTGGGGGTTTTTAATAGCTAGACACTGAGGTGGCAGGTCTGGGGAGAGGTTAAGGGCATTAATAAGGGAGAGAGCTTAACGAAGCTCTTGTGGGAAGGTGCCTGGGATAGTGGCTGCTGTATTTATCCCTGTGAGTGCATGCAGCAGGCATGGGTGTTCTTACAACGAAGCTTTTCTGTGTTTAACTGGGTAATGAGAGACACAACGACCGTGTTAGAGAGGAAAATGGTGCTTGTGTGCCTCTGACGAGGTGAAATTGGGGTGTGCCCAGTCCTGGGTTGGTGATATCAGACTGTGGCTCCTTCATCCATCAGCAGAGGGGTGGCAGCAGGGGCAGGGAGAGGATTGTCCCTCTCTGCTCTGCCCTTACAAGGCTCCAGCTGGAGTCCTGTGTCCAGAGCTGGAGCAGCTCCCCTCTGGAGAGAGGCTGAGGGAGCTGGGCTGGGTCAGCCTGGAGAAGAGAAGGCTGTGGGGGGACCTCATTGCAGCCTGCCAGTCCCTGAAGGGAGCAGAGGAACAGGAGGGGAATCAGCTTGTTCAAGGGCAGAGAATGGCAGGACAAGGGTGATGGAGTGAAGCTGGAGGAGGGAAGGGGAAGAGGAGATCTTAGGGGGAAGTTCTCTGCAGAGAGAGTGGTGAGGGGCTGGAACAGGCTGCCCAGAGAGGGGGTGGGTGCCCCATCCCTGGGGGTGTTGAAGGCCAGGTTGGCTGGGGCCCTGGGCAACCTTGTGTAGCTCCAGGCCTGGAGGTTGGTGTCCCTGCCTGTGGCAGGGGGTTGGAGCTCTGTGACCCTTGGGGTCCCTTCCAACCCAGATCAGCCTGGAATTCTGTGATCACACAAGGTTTGAGTTCTAAACCAGAGCTTTTCATCCCATTTCTCCCAGGATGGCCCTGTAGAGACTGACTTCAGCACCAGGAGGGGGAAAGAAGACTCTGGAGGAGAACCACAACCGTCTCACCCGCAGCCTCAGTCCTCTGGATCTCTCCTCGGGGCGCAGGGGTGAGGTCTGGCACCCATCCTGCCTTATCTTTGAGTTTGCAGGCTCAGAGCTCCAACACACATCCCCAGACAGTGCCACTGCCTTTCACAGCCAACAGTGATGGGAGCTAATTAGTTTAGCAGGTGGGTGGGCCAGCAATGCCTGATTTGGCATTAGCCCCCCTGAATCCCTCCCCGTTTTGTCACATCCTCTTCAGTTGGGGAAGGAGATGGATCTCAGCACTGGAACTGCAGTGCCCCTGCCTGAATGATGGCAAGAAACCCTGGGTGGCTTTTGGGGGTGTTTTGATCCAGATATTTGGGATCTTTAAGGCTTGGGGGGGGGTTAGCGTATGAAGGTGATTGCATCTGCTGGGGGACGTGAGGGGCGATACGCAGCGTGTCCCAGGCTCTGCCCTGCTGCACTCACGTGCTCTGAACAGCCCATAATACAGCGTTATGGAGGAAACCACAGAGAAGGTGATGTTTTTTGGGGAAGAGTTGAGGTTTTTGGGGTGCTCAGGTGCAAAGCTGAGGCGTGTCCAACCAGGGAGTGATAAAATCACCGTTCAGATCCAAAGTGCCTCCTGCCAGTTACTGGAAAAAGCCTTGTAGTGCATCAACCCATCAAGATTTCTCTGGTCCCACCTTTCCAAAGGTGGAAGGCAGTGTTGCTTGTCCAGCTGGGAAAATCCCCCCTTTCCCTTCCCTCTTTCCCCCTTTCCCTTCCCTCTTTCCCCCTTTCCCTTCCCTCTTTCCCCCTTTCCCTTCCCTCTTTCCCCCTTTCCCTTCCCTCTTTCCCCCTTTCCCTTCCCTCTTTCCCCCTTTCCCTTCCCTCTTTCCCCCTTTCCCTTCCCTCTTTCCCCCTTTCCCTTCCCTCTTTCCCCCTTTCCCTTCCCTCTTTCCCCCTTTCCCTTCCCTCTTTCCCCCTTTCCCTTCCCTCTTTCCCCCTTTCCCTTCCCTCTTTCCCCCTTTCCCTTCCCTCTTTCCCCCTTTCCCTTCCCTCTTTCCCCCTTTCCCTTCCCTCTTTCCCCCTTTCCCTTCCCTCTTTCCCCCTTTCCCTTCCCTCTTTCCCCCTTTCCCTTCCCTCTTTCCCCCTTTCCCTTCCCTCTTTCCCCCTTTCCCTTCCCTCTTTCCCCCTTTCCCTTCCCTCTTTCCCCCTTTCCCTTCCCTCTTTCCCCCTTTCCCTTCCCTCTTTCCCCCTTTCCCTTCCCTCTTTCCCCCTTTCCCTTCCCTCTTTCCCCCTTTCCCTTCCCTCTTTCCCCCTTTCCCTTCCCTCTTTCCCCCTTTCCCTTCCCTCTTTCCCCCTTTCCCTTCCCTCTTTCCCCCTTTCCCTTCCCTCTTTCCCCCTTTCCCTTCCCTCTTTCCCCCTTTCCCTTCCCTCTTTCCCCCTTTCCCTTCCCTCTTTCCCCCTTTCCCTTCCCTCTTTCCCCCTTTCCCTTCCCTCTTTCCCCCTTTCCCTTCCCTCTTTCCCCCTTTCCCTTCCCTCTTTCCCCCTTTCCCTTCCCTCTTTCCCCCTTTCCCTTCCCTCTTTCCCCCTTTCCCTTCCCTCTTTCCCCCTTTCCCTTCCCTCTTTCCCCCTTTCCCTTCCCTCTTTCCCCCTTTCCCTTCCCTCTTTCCCCCTTTCCCTTCCCTCTTTCCCCCTTTCCCTTCCCTCTTTCCCCCTTTCCCTTCCCTCTTTCCCCCTTTCCCTTCCCTCTTTCCCCCTTTCCCTTCCCTCTTTCCCCCTTTCCCTTCCCTCTTTCCCCCTTTCCCTTCCCTCTTTCCCCCTTTCCCTTCCCTCTTTCCCCCTTTCCCTTCCCTCTTTCCCCCTTTCCCTTCCCTCAACTCCAAGGTCCCTTTGCAAACCTTCATTGTGCTACATAGGCTGAGGGGGTCAGACAGGTTTGGATAAAGAGGGTGATGTTTCTGGCTCCTGAGGGATGTGTTCTGTGATGGACTCATGGGTGTTGGGTTCAAAAACACACTGGGGTTTGGAGAGTTAGGGGAAAGTCACAGCAGGCAGTTAACTGCACAGCCTTCCTTGGGAGGGAAGCTTCCTGTGGGTGTGATCTGATGATATTGGAGGTGTCTAGGCTTCTCATCCTCACTGGGAATGATTTTTGGAAGCTGGTTTGATCCTTGGGCTGAAGATCTTGCAGGGATGTGCTGCTAGCACCCAGAGCAGACAGGAGGAGGCTCCCTCTGCCCGCCTGAGCACTCCTGTGTGCTAGAAGGGATCCGGATGAAGGGATGTGCTGGTGGTTGGAAGCTGCCTGGTTTGGTGGAGCTGAACCTGTTGCCTTTCCCTGACCTGAGAATTCCCTGTGAGGATTTTTAAAAACTGGGAAAATGGAAAAACAACTGCTGCAGGCTGGAAACCTTCAGAGAGACACCAAGCAGCAGCTCAGCAGTGACTTTCCCTGGCTGTGACCTTGCTTTCTCCAGCACCCAGATCTTCAGGGCCTTCCTGGCCGAACACATAACTGTGGATAGTCCCTGTTTGCTTTCTCCTCCCTCCAAACGATCCCTTCAAGCCACAGAGGGGTTGAGTATGAAAACAAAGCTGAGCAAGAACCCTCTGATCTCTACCCTGCGCCCTGCAAGTGTTTATCCCAGGAGAAAACCCTGGGGGGAGCAGCAGGTTGAGCTTGTGGTGCCCCTCAACCTTTTACTGACAAGGACCTCGTTGAGAAATGGGCTATTGCACTGTTCCCAGGAGCTTCCCAGCATTCCTCTGCCAAAACTGTGCTGGGAACAGGGAGAACTCCCTCTGAATGTGCCATAAAAGAATTAATAATCCCCTGGGATCGTGATGTGTGTGCCTGAAGTGAGCTGGGCCTTGGAGATTTTGATGAACACCTTCCCTGCTGCACCCTTGGCAGGAGCGTGCCAACAGGACGATGGCATTCCTGTTTGTGGAGGCTTCAGGGCTCCTGCTTGCAGTTCAGGCTGGATGAGGAGCAATAAATATATTTAAAATATATATATATATTTAAAATGCTGTTAAAATGGGCAAAAAACCCACCATTCCCTGTTCAGTCAGCACTCTCTCCAGCCCTGTGCAGGCACTGTGGCCATTAGAGGAGAATTTTGGGGTCGTATTGGGTGGGGGAGGCAGGTGGTTGGGGTGAGGGGCTGAAATGGGGCTTGTTGGGCCACGATTTTAATTACCAGATCATGGCTGATCCACGGCTTTATGACCTACCCTGTTTTCACAGCCCCTTCCCCACGTGGCATCAGGCTTCCAGCACCCATCTCAACCCCCTCCCTGGGTTTTCCCTTCTCCCCTACAGCCATGGATTTCCCCCAGCACAGCAAACAAGTCCTGGAACAGCTGAACCAGCAACGGCAACTGGGTTTGCTGTGTGACTGCACCTTCGTGGTGGACGGCATCGACTTCAAAGCCCACAAAGCCGTGCTGGCAGCCTGCAGTGAGTACTTCAGGATGCTCTTTGTCGACCAGAAGGACGTGGTGCACCTCGACATCAGCAATGCAGCAGGTAGGCAGAGGATTTCCCCCAGCAGTTTGGTCCCCAGAGTTTGAGGGAGTCTCTTCAACTGGTTATTTTCTGTGTTTTGGGGCTTTTGGAAGCTGTAGAGCCAAGAGGTGGCAGCTTAATGTTGGTTGTGTCACTTCCCTCGCAGGCCTGGGCCAGGTTTTGGAGTTCATGTACACGGCTAAGCTCAGCCTAAACCCTGACAACGTGGAAGATGTGCTGGCTGTGGCAGGTTTCCTCCAGATGCAGGAGATTGTCAGTGCTTGCAACGCTCTCAAGTCCCTTTCCGTGCCGGGGGAAAGCCCCACTGAGACCCAGCATCTCCCAGCTGAGATGGGTACGTAGCCACCTTGCTTTTCCTCATCTGGGAAGACTGGGATTTGCCCCATGAAGTGACAGCACTCTCCAGCCACGTCTAAACCCACAGCTCGTGGTGGGCAAGGGCATCTGGATGGGGTTTTGATCCCCTTGTGTGGCACCACTGGTTGAAGAACGTGGACCTCTGTGGGATTTGGATTCTAGCAGCTGTCAGGGTGTCCCTGCGCAGGCAGCAGAAGCTGGAGCACTTTGCTTCATCCCTTGCAGGGGACAACAAGACAACTGCTGAGGACAAGAGACCGACTGCAGAAGCACTGGGTGATCTTGACAAAACCAAGTCGATTCCTCCCGATCCCGAGGGGAAGGAAGAGACGCCTGTGGCCGCAGCAGCAGCAGCAGCAGCGCAGCCTGAGGCACAGACGGGTGAACAAGAAGGTGAGTCACCAGTGGATGACACCCAAAATCCTGCTGTTGGCCATCCCCAAGACACGTTGAACATCTTGAGCGCGCCTGACACACTCTGTTGCTTGCAGGGACAGACACTGCTGCCCGAGAGGGCTCTGGTGCCGAATTTCCCAGCCCCCCACAGCTGGCAGAGCCCGTGGTGAGCAGCAGCAGCAGCAGCTCCGCAGTGAAAGGCGGCATCCCTCCAGGCACTGAAGCAGGAGGTGTGTTGGGGAGTGAGGGCAGCAGCAAGGACCTCCCCACCTTCCCCTTCCCTTCACGGGGCTGAGGCAGAGCTGGGCCAGGGTTGAACTCCAGGTTTTCTCTGCGGTTTACGTTGTCTGTGTGAGTTTTGCTGTGCAAACACCATCTCCTCAGGGTCACAGAGCCCATGGGAGCTGTTTCCTGTGGGGTAGAGCTAGGAGTGGTTGGGAAAATGCTCCTCTGCACAGGCTGCTGGATTTTAGGTCTAAAGAACCTGTGAATCCAAACTGACCCCATGTGTAGTGCTCGGCTCCTGCATGGTTTGATGGAGCACCAGCCTCCACCCTGAGTACCGTAGTGCCAGCCTCATCCCCATCACCTTAAACCTGGGCTTAGTGTTAGGAAATACAGGTCAGGCCTCGTGTCTCTGATGCAGCTCCCAATCCCTAGCATCCCCCTTATCCTAAATCCCTGCAGGGATAGAGCTGGAAGGGAAGGAGGAAGAGGGGGAGATGATGGCAGAGGATGAAGAGGAAGGTAAAATCCCTGAGGAAGAACAATCCCAGTTGGAAAACGGAGAAAATGCTGAAGATAATGAGTCAGGAAGCACCGACTCCGGGCAGGAGAACGCGGGGGAAACCCGCCTGCTGCGCTCAGGCACCTACAGCGACAGGACCGAGTCGAAGGCCTATGGCTCTGTCACCCACAAGTGTGAGGTGAGGCCAGCACCTCTGGAATGTGGGGTGTCACTGCCCCCCTTCCTCCCCAGCCCAAACCTGTCCCTGTCCCTAGGACTGTGGGAAGGAGTTCACCCACACCGGTAACTTCAAGCGGCACATCCGTATCCACACCGGTGAGAAACCCTTCTCCTGCAGGGAGTGTAACAAAGCTTTCTCTGATCCGGCTGCCTGCAAAGCCCATGAGAAGACACACAGGTATGGCAGTGCTGGGCACCCTGAGGTCGCTCTTAGCACCCTCAGGTGCCACTGGGCACCCTGAATTAGTACCAGGCACCCTGGGGTATCACGGGGCTGAGCTGCGTGGAGGAAGCTCTGTGCCGGTGCCGGCAGCTGACTGAGGGTGTTAAGGGCTGGAGCAGGAAGCACTTAAAAAATACAGGGCTTTTGCCACATCATTTCAAATCCTCATGGAATCTGGCAGCAATTCGGGGTGGTCCAGGAGGAGATTTATCCTTCCACCCCATTTGCGTGGCTGGGGTCTGGATGGGCAGCGCTGGGGTGTTGGAGCTGGGCACCCTGGTTCTTCCCCACACACACAGCCCCCCATCTCCTCCGCAGCCCGTTGAAGCCCTACAGCTGTGAGGAGTGTGGGAAGAGCTACCGCCTCATCAGCCTGCTGAACCTGCACAAGAAACGGCACACGGGGGAGGCCAAGTACCGCTGCGACGACTGCGGCAAGCTCTTCACCACCTCTGGCAACCTCAAACGGCACCAGCTGGTCCACAGCGGGGAGAAACCCTACCAGTGTGACTACTGTGGGCGCTCCTTCTCCGACCCCACCTCCAAAATGCGGCACCTGGAGACCCACGACACAGACAAGGAGCACAAGTGTCCCCACTGCGACAAGAAGTTCAACCAGGTGAGCTGAGGAGGGGGTGGAAGAACAGGGCTGACGGTTGTTTGGGTCCCCATGGAGGGAGGTGGGGGTGAGGTGGGGGGAGGGTTCTGCATCTGTCTGTCTTGTCTGCTCCCAGGTGGGGAACTTGAAGGCTCATTTGAAGATTCACATCGCAGACGGGCCCCTCAAGTGTCGGGAGTGTGGCAAGCAGTTCACCACTTCAGGTAGCATGGGGTTGGGGGTTGGTTGAGGTTCCAGCAACGGAGGTTTGGACGGCTCCTCATGGGGACAGGGGTGGCTCTGTGCTGGGAGCACAGCCCGGGGAAGGATTTCATCATGGATGCTGGAGGGTTTCACCCTCTACTGTAGGGTTGTGGTTGTGCCACAGATTTCACCCCCTTTTGGTGCTGGAAGGTGTCCCCATGGGCTCACAGCCCCAGGCTGCTCCCGGTAGGATCCTGGATCTGACTTTTGGGGATGGAGTTGTCTCCTCCCACCTCCCCACGCTGCTGCCAGGCACAAGGGCTGCAGCAGACGCTTGGCCTGGCTGTCCCCACCTCAATGTCACTGCCTGATCCTTGGCTCCGGGGTCCGGTGCTGTGGCACTCCCGGTCCATAAAACGCCATGGGTCTTCCCATGGAGCTGCTTGGGGACTGGGAAGGAAGGGGGAGTGCGGGGGTGTCAGTGCATCATGTCCCCTGTCCCACCCGGCTGAGCTTCATCTGCTCTCAGGGAACCTGAAACGGCACCTCCGGATCCACAGCGGGGAGAAACCCTACGTCTGTGTCCACTGCCAGCGGCAGTTCGCTGACCCCGGAGCGCTCCAGCGCCACGTCCGCATCCACACGGGTAGGAACGCTGCTCCCGAGGGGACCCTCGCCACCCCTTCCCCATCCTGGGCTTGTCAAACCCACCCCCCACCCTCTTTCCTTTGGGCTTCCCCCAGGAGAGAAGCCGTGCCAGTGTTTGATCTGCGGCAAAGCCTTCACCCAAGCCAGCTCCCTCATCGCCCACGTCCGGCAGCACACGGGGGAGAAGCCGTACGTCTGCGAACGCTGCGGCAAGAGGTGGGGGTTGGAGCAGTGGAGGTGCCAGGGTGTCACCTCCGGCGGCTGGGAAGGGCGGTGACATCTCTTTGCGTCCCCAAGGTTCGTGCAGTCGAGTCAACTGGCCAACCACATCCGCCACCACGATAACATCCGGCCCCACAAGTGCACCGTCTGTAACAAAGCCTTCGTCAACGTGGGCGACCTCTCCAAGCACATCATCATCCACACTGGTGAGTCCTGCCGGAGCCTCCTTCAACCTCTCGGACCCCCGTCCCCCAAAGCTTGGCCCCCTCCCCAGCGCCCCTGTGGTGTCCCCAGGGGAGAAGCCGTTCCTGTGTGACAAATGCGGCCGCGGCTTCAACCGGGTGGACAACCTGCGCTCCCACGTCAAGACGGTGCATCAGGGCAAGGCCGGCATCAAGATCCTCGAGCCGGAGGAAGGCGACGAGGTCAACATTGTCACCGTGGCCTCTGATGACATGGTGACGTTGGCCACCGAGGCGCTGGCTGCCACTGCTGTCACGCAGCTCACGGGTGAGCTGGGCTGGGGGGCTCGGGACCCCTTCTGCAAGGTGAGGGGTGCAGCTGGGGGGATCCCCAAGGCTTCCTGGGTGCGCGCAGCCGCTGTTTGCTGGGCTGGGTCCTGCTGCTGAGCCCGGTGACAAGCCAAAGCCAGCATCCCCCTCACCCCTTATGTGTATCCCCCCCCCCCAATCTCTATTCCCCCCCCCAATCTCTATTCCCCCCCCCAATCTCTATTCCCCCCCCCAATCTCTATCCCCCCCCCCAATCTCTATCCCCCCCCCCAATCTCTATCCCCCCCCCCCAATCTCTATCCCCCCCCAATCTCTATTCCCCCCCAATCTCTATTCCCCCCCCCAATCTCTATTCCCCCCCCCAATCTCTATCCCCCCCCCCAATCTCTATCCCCCCCCATCTCTATCCCCCCCATCTCTATCCCCCCCATCTCTATCCCCCCCATCTCTATCCCCCCCCCCCATCTCTATCCCCCCCCCCATCTCTATCCCCCCCCCCATCTCTATCCCCCCCCCCATCTCTATCCCCCCCCCCATCTCTATCCCCCCCCCATCTCTATTCCCCCCCCATCTCTATTCCCCCCCCCCATCTCTATCCTCCCCCCATCTCTATCCTCCCCCCATCTCTATCCTCCCCCCCATCTCTATCCTCCCCCCATCTCTATCCCCCCCCATCTCTATCCCCCCCATCTCTATCCCCCCCCCCATCTCTATCCCCCCCCCCATCTCTATCCCCCCCCCATCTCTATCCCCCCCCCCATCTCTATCCCCCCCCCCCATCTCTATCCCCCCCCCCATCTCTATCCCCCCCCCCATCTCTATCCCCCCCCCCATCTCTATCCCCCCCCCCATCTCTATCCCCCCCCCCATCTCTATCCCCCCCCCATCTCTATCCTCCCCCCCCCATCTCTATCCTCCCCCCCCATCTCTCTCCTCCCCCCCATCTCTCTCCTCCCCCCCCCATCTCTCTCCTCCCCCCCCCATCTCTCTCCTCCCCCCCCCATCTCTCTCCCTCCCCCCCCCATCTCTATTCCCCCCCCCATCTCTATTCCCACCCCCCATCTCTATCCCACCCCCCCATCTCTATCCCCACCTTTCCAGTGGTTCCTGTAGCAGCTGCAGTCACAGCAGACGAAACCGAAGCACTTAAAGCCGAGATCACCAAAGCGGTGAAACAAGTACAGGAAGCAGGTGAGGGGGATACCAGGCAAAGGCTGGGTGGGGAGTACAGCAGCTTCCTCTTCCCCCCCCCCCATGCCCCCCACCCCTAGCTCTCCCCCTTTTTCCTTCCAGATCCCAACACCCACATCCTCTACGCTTGCGATTCCTGCGGGGAGAAGTTCCTGGATGCCAGCAGCCTGGCCCAGCACGTCCGCATCCACACGGCCCAGGCCCTCGTCATGTTCCAGGCTGACACGGACTTTTACCAGCAGTACAGCACCGCCACCGCCTGGCAAACGGAGCAGGTCCTGCCCGCCGGAGAGCTGCTCTTCCGAACCCGAGAGGGACCCCCGAACCCTCTGCAGCCCCCCTGGTTCCTGCGCCTACAGCCGGGGAGGGGCAGCCCCCCCCGAGTGACTTCCCCCCCCCCACCCCCTTATTTAAAAGACAGACAGACAGACAGACAGACAGCTGCTTGGAAATGGTGTAAAAAATGGATTTCTGGGAGGAGATGGAATAAATGGCAATATTTTCTAACGGCTGCGGTTTGGGAGGGGGCACGGGGGGGTGGGGTGCGGTGTGTACCCCTCCCTGCAGAGGAGGGTTGAGGGGGAGGGACAAGGGCAGGACAAGGGGCACAAACACCCACCCCCACCTCACCCATCCGCGGTGGGTCGGGGGAAGTGGCCTGACACCCCCCTCCCTTCTCCCCCTCCCCTCGCCTAGTGTCTGGGATGGGATGATGGACAGATGGATAGGGGGGTGTCAGGCCCCCTTGGGGCCACACGGAGGCAGGATCGGGTCTTTGACACACCCCCCCACACACACATCCTCCATCCCCCAGTGTGTCCGTCTGTCCGTCCGTGTCTCCTACCTCTGTGGCTGCAGGCAGAGGCCGGGCCTGACCCCCGCCCAGCACCCCCGGTGGGTGATGGACACACGGACAGACGGACACACGGCCCGAAACGGGGCTGGGGGGGGTGCAGGGGAGGGAGATGTCTGCAGCAGGGCCGCAGCGAGGGGGTCCGTGTGTCCAGCTGGGCTTGGGGGGCCCGATCCTGTCTGGCAAGTCCCACACTCACCGCGCTACAAACCCACAACAGCCGCTCTGGCCCCAAAGGCCCCGCGCTGAAAAGAGTGATGGCACAACAACCCCCCTGCACAACAACCCCCCTGCACAACAACCCCCCTGCACAACAACACCCCTGCACAACAACCGCCCTGCACAACAACCGCCCTGCACAACAACACCCCTGCACAACAACCCCCCTGCACAACAACACCCCTGCACAACAACCCCCCTGCACAACAACCCCCCTGCACAACAACCGCCCTGCACAACAACACCCCTGCACAACAACCCCCCTGCACACCCCCTCGGGGGCAGGATCGGGCCCTGTACAACCCTCCCCTCCCCCACACAAATTGTGCAGGTCTGTAGCCGGGCACAGACGGACAGACAGGCAGACAGACACACACACACAGACACAGCCCCCGCCCCGGCCCCAGGGCTGGTGCCGCCTCCGCCGCGGCACTGGGCAGTCACACGGCGGCTGAGAGGGGTTGGGGGGGGTTGCTCTCTATCGCGAAGGCCCCGAAACTGCCCCGGGGGTGTGCGGGGGGCGGGGCGGGGGTGTGCGGGGGCGGGGCGGGGGTGTGCGGGGGGCGCGGCGGGGGTGTGCGGGGGTGTGAAATCGCTGGTTTCGGAGCGGGGCCTTTGGGCAAAAAAGTCCATTTTTGGGGCATTTATGCAAGAGGCTGGAGGAGCTGAGTGTGGGCTGGCACTCGGCCAGCTGTCCGTCCGTCTGTCCAGCTGTCCAGCTGTCCAACTGTCCATTTGTCTGTCCATCTGTCCATCTGTCCGTCCATCTGTCCGTCTGTCTGTCCGTCCGTCCATCTGTCCGTCTCTCTGTCCATCTGTCCGTCCGTCCATCCGTCTGTCCATCTGTCCATCTGTCTGTCCATCTGTCTGTCTGTCCGTCCGTGGCACTGTACTGTCCATCCATCTGTAGCGCTGGCCACCAACCCGCCCACTGGCCGTGTGTCCACCTGTCCGTGTGTCCGTCCCACCCACTCCATTAACACCCCACACCTGTTACCCCACCTGGGCGCCAGGGGGCGGGGTTGGGGGCGGGGCCCAGAGCGGGGTCCGTCTGTCCCGCTGGACACACGGACAGGTGTGTGGCTGGCTGGGCGTGCAGATAGACACAAGGAGGGGGACGGCTGGACAGACGGACAGCTGCACGCACTGGGGGACACACGGACAGGTGTACGTCCAGACTGACGGACACGTGGATGGCCGGACAGACAGGTGCCAGCCGGACAGTACAGCGCCACAGACGGACAGATGGACAGACGGACGGACGGACGGATGGACAGATGGACAGACAGGCAGGCAGCTGGACAGACGGACAGAGAGACGGACAGATGGACGGACAGACAGACAGATGGACAGATGGATGGACAGATGGACAGATGGACAGCTGGACAGACAGATGGACAGTTGGACAGCTGGACAGCTGGACAGACGGACGGACAGCTGGCCGAGTGCCAGCCCACACTCAGCTCCTCCAGCCTCTTGCATAAATGCCCCAAAAATGGACTTTTTTGCCCCAAAGGCCCCGCTCCGAAACCAGCGATTTCACACCCCCCGCACACCCCCGCCGCGCCCCCCGCACACCCCCGCCGCGCCCCCGCACACCCCCGGGGCAGTTTCGGGGCCTTCGCGATAGAGAGCAACCCCCCCCCAACCCCTCTCAGCCGCCGTGTGACTGCCCAGTGCCGCGGCGGAGGCGGCACCAGCCCTGGGGCCGGGGGGGGTGTGTGTGGAGGGGGGTGTCTGTCCATACCCCGTCCATGTGTCCTTGCTGGACCTGCAGCCACACATCTGACAGGACATGCACCCCGCCCGCGTGTCCATCTGTCCCTCCACCCGCCCATCTCCATCCCAGCCCTGGGGGTACAGGGGGGTCCCCCCTTTTTCCTTAATTTTCTCGCTTTTAACCCAGTGGCACCAGCCCTGTGGCAGCTCCTGAGCCCAGGGACATCAGGCTGGTGCTCAGCTTCTCAAGGCCAGCAAAGAACCCCTACCTTCCATCTCTCCCCCCAAATCTTCCAGGTTCCCCCCAATCTTCCAGCTCTCCCCCAAAATCTTTCATCTCTCCCCAAATCTTCCAGTTCTCCCAAATCTTCCATCTCTAACCCAAATCTTCCAGCTTCCCCCCCAATCTTCCAGCTCCCCCCAAATCTTCCAGCTCTCCCCCTAATCTTCCATCTCCCCCCCTTACCCCCAAATCTTCCAGCTCTATCCCCAATCTTCCAGCTCCCCCCAATCTTACCCCTAAATCTTCCAGATCCCCCCCCAATCTTACCCCCAAATCTTCCAGCTCCCCCCAATCTCACCCTCTGCCAAATCTTCCAGGTCCTCCCTGATCTTACCCCTAAATCTTCTGGCTCCCCCCCCACTCTTCCAGCTCCCCCCCAAAATTTCCCAGCTCCCCCCAATCTTACCCCCCAATCTTCCAGCTCTCCCCCAATCTTACCGCTAAATCTTCCAGCTCCCCCCAATCTTACCCCCAAATCTTCCAGCTCCCCCCAATCTCACCCTCTGCCAAATCTTCCAGGTCCTCCCTGATCTTACCCCTAAATCTTCTGGCTCCCCCCCCCACTCTTCCAGCTCCCCCCAAAATTTCCCAGCTCCCCCCAATCTTACCCCCCAATCTTCCAGCTCTCCCCCAATCTTACCGCTAAATCTTGCAGCTCCCCCCAATCTTACCCCCAAATCTTCCAGCTCCCCCCAATCTCACCCCCAAATCTTCCAGCTCCTCCCTGATCTTACCCCTAAATCTTCTGGCTCCCCCCCCCACTCTTCCAGCTCCCCCCAAATCTCCCAGCTCCCCCTTCCCCCCATCCCGAGCGGCCGAGGGACGAGATACGGGCGCCGAGGTGTTTTGTATTTTTTAATAAAGTTTGGAATCCAATGGACACACAAAACAAAACTGCTCTGAGGAAAAAACAAACAAACAAACAAAAAACAACAACAACAACAAAAAACCAACAAAAATAAAACAAAACCAACAAAAAAAAAAAAAACAAAAAAAAAAAAAAGAAAAAAAAAACCAAACCCAAAAAAAAAAACCCCAACAAAATAAAACCAGTTCCATAAATTAATAAGTGTTAGGGAAGGCGAAGGGGGGGAGGGAAGGGGGGTTGAAAGTCTTTTGTACAAGTGTATAACACTTCCACAGCTGATGAGACGAGGGAAGGGGGGATGTTTAAATGAAGCACTTACAAATGAGTGACAATACAAAGTCTGAGTATGAAAATAAGATTTTTTTTCTCTGAAAACACCTTTTTTTTTTTTTTTTTAAATTTTTTTTTTTTTGGCACAGATTAAAAAAAAATGTATGTTGTGGGGATTTTGATTTCTTTTTTAAAGTCAGTATTATATATATTTATATATATTATATATATATTTATATATATATACACACACCCACTGAGTTCTGCATATCCCACCGGGAAGGACAAGAGCTCTCTCCCTTTTATGTTGTTTTTGTTTTGTTTTGTGGTTTGGTTGGTTTTTTTTTTTTTTTTTCCTTTTTTTTCTGGTTTGTATTTTCTTTTTTTTGTCCATTTTTTTTTAAAATTTTTTTTTTGGTGGTTTGTATTTATTTATTTTTTTTTTCAGTGTAAACTGTACATCCCAGATGAAGAGAAGACGGCTGCAGCAGGGGCGAGCGGAGGAGAGGAAGGTTCAACATCCAGACAACAAAAAATGAACCAAAATGAAGAAAAAAAATAAAATAAAAAGAGAAAAAAAAAAAAATTAAAGAAACACACCCCCCCCCACCACCCACAAAAAAACAACCCAACCTGAAACAACCGAAGGGGAATAACACCAACAACCCAACAACTGAGAAAAATCCGAATTTAAAACAAACAAAACAAACAAAAAACCCCAAACCAAAACAAAGAACGTTGTGAAATGATCCTTGACCCACAAATTCCTGCAGAGGTTTCCCCAGGTCCTGCACGTTGTTTCCTTACAAGTCCACGGCGCGTGTTTTAACTGTGTGTCAAAGACATCCAAGAGCGTCACAGCGTGTGTCTCCCGACTGTGCAAAGGTCCAAGTCACTAATTTAGTGCAAAGGCAGTTCAGGTTCTTTTTTTTTTTTATTATTATTTTTTTTTTTTTTTCTTTTTTTTTTTTTTGTTAAAAAAAATAAGCCTTCCTTTTCTCTTTTTTTTTTTTTTTTCTTTTTTTTTTCCTTTTTTTCCCCAAAAGGAGGCACAGGAACCCCACACCAGTCCACCTGCTGAGTGCATCAGTTGTCCGTAAGCTAAAGCAATATGTAAACATACGAGGCAGCAGCAGCAGCAGCAGCGTGACCGCTGCCCAGCAACAGTTTGATCGAGGCCGGTTAGGGCAGGAGGCTGGTAGTCTGGCAGCATTTTCTTGTTTCATTCCTTTCTCTCTCTCTCTTTTTCTTTTTATTTGAATTTTTTGGGGTTGTTTTGTTGTTGTTTTGTTTTTGTGTGGGTTTTGTGGGCTGGTTTTTTGTTTTCCTTTCTGCGTTTCTTTTTTTTTAAATATTTTTGGGGTTTTTTTGTGGTTTTTTTGTGGTTTTTTTTTTTGTTTTTGCTGCAGGGCCTTGGAAAAAAAAAAACAAAAACAAAAAAAAAACAAAAGAGAATTGGAAAGAAGTCAGTAAGCAGTAAACAGCTCATACCGACGCGATGACAATCATCAGGTGAGGAGAGATGTTGGAGATGCTGGCAAGGAGGTCCGGGGCTAGGCGGGATAGGTGGCTTTCTGAAAATTCACAGGGTGGGAAGATCTGCAGAACGTAGGCAGGCTGTGGGAGAGAGAGGGAAATAAAGAACAAGCCAAAAAACCCCACAGATCAGAGACAAATCAGGGTAAGGGCTGGCTCAAAATGGTTTAAAGTGGGGCATTTGGGTGAGTTTTTGGGCACGAAATGGCTTGTAACCCGTGCAGCAGGCGTCACAGGGATGGGAAAGTTGGTGGGTTTTATTCTGAGAGGAAAAAATTGCCATTAATTCTCATTAATTCTCATCACTCTGGCCCTGTGTTATAGGCTCTTTATACCCAGGGAATAGATTAAATTTATCTCGATGCCGTCACCGCATCTGGAAGGTTTGGAATCACCCAACACAAAACCTGACTGTTTTGTCTACGTGTGGGGAAGAGGAATTACAACTCCACATGCCCTGGAACGATCCAGATACGGTAACGAGGGAGAAAGGAGGATGCTGCTTCCAGTGCAGAGAGAGCTGGGAAATGGGTACGGTTTGTTTTCAGGCACAGACATGGGGCTGTGAGCAACCTAGGGTGTATGTTTGGGGTTTTCCCTTCTGGCTTTGTGGTAATTCTATGGATTACATCGGTGTGTTGGGACCGGTGATGTACGGAAGCGGCACGGGGAACACAGAAGGGTTGTTTTAGTACTAAACCCCAAATGGTTCAACTACAAACTCAAGCAAAGGCCAAGGACAGACAGCTCGTGGTCGCGTTTATCTGTTGGTTTAGTTTATCTATGGGGCTTTTCCTGCCAATACCTGGTTAGAGCCGGGGTTGGGAACGTTGATGATCCCTGCGGCCTGCTTGGCCTGCAGGTAGCTGATGAATGCAGCCTTAAGTGACTCGGTCTGGTTCACAACGTCTTCCTGGTCTCGGCCGCAGGGCAAGGCCAGCAACAGGCAGTAATCGCTCTCGACCTGCGAAGAAAATCCAGTCCTCAAGTCAAGATTTTTGCCAGGAACAGGCTGGCTCCTGACACACGTTCCTCATTCATGGTGGAAAACCCTCTCTGAAAGGTCAAAAGATGCACTGAAAGCTGGGCCAGCCCAAGAGATGGTGAAAAGGACTGACAAATGCCCAAATCCTTACTCGTCTGAGTGAGAGCTGGCAGGGATTTGTTCTGGGGCTGAGGGTTTCCCAGCTCTGGAGGTTGAGGGACAGGTGACTTCAGGGGTTTCCCAGCTCATGTCCCCTTTGCTACGAGTGCAGAGCAGTACCTCCCACCCATGACTCACATCCCATCTTTCACACTCTTTGGGACAAGGGAATTGCCCGAGAGCGGAGGTTTCTGTGAGAACTGGCTGAGGTTTTTTTCCCAGCAGCCCAGGTCCTGGCACACAGGTGTTACTCTTCCCAAACACGCATCCCATCCCATCCCCTCACCATCATCCTGCGTGCGACACCCTCCAGCTGCGAAGCCTCCAGTCGCATGCGCTGAGCGATCCTCAGCGGCGGGCCTCCCTCCGGCGCCGGCAAGGATCGGTGCGCCAAGACGTTATTCCCGGAGACAAAGTGGAGCTGAACAGCGGCCGTGTCGTTTTTTAGAGCCAAAAGGCCCTGCCAGACAATGGGATATTTCTGGAAAGAGAAGGAGAAGGACTATTAAAGACCTGAAATCCCACCTGAGCCGCTCATTCGTCTCCTGATACTTTCACAGGCGATTAAGGCAGCGCCGCTTCACTCCAAGGGCGCTGTGCAGATGTGACATCTCATCGCTCCTCACATGTACCACGCTGGGCTGAGGGTAGGTCCTGCTAAGTTAGTAATTCTGTCCTTTGTCCTTCTGGGTGGCTCCCTTCATCTGAGCATCAGAGCACTTCCCAACCTCACACTGCTCCCACACAGCGCGACACAGCACAGCAGCGGCGAAGACCATTTTCTCTTTGACAAATGATGAACTAAGAGCAGGAGCAGGAGAGCTGCTGAAGGTTATACAGGAAATGCTCAGCACAGTCCCATGTCTGGGCCCGTTCCTCAGCATCTCCCTCCTCTTCCTCAGTCTCTACATATTGGGAAGGGATTTGGCGGGTTTTTCCCTTTAATACAGTAAAACCACCACAGGCTGTTTGAGATGAGGGGAGAAACGCTGCTCTACATTAACAGCACCTTACCATGAGACACTAGGAAACACTGCATAAACAGACACACAGCTAAAATTTATCACAGACCGCAACAGCCCCCCAAAAGCAGACAGATGATCCATCACCACCTCTGCATGTGAAACATTTTGGTGCCAGAGGCGAGATGAGCTACCCAGAGCTGGATTATTTCTCCCTGGATGAGGAGCACGAGGCAGGAGAAGGTGACGGAGCGATACTCACCGTCAGAAGCTGAACCATATCCACAGGTCTCTGCGAAACGGGGTGAGGAGACGGCTCCTGTTTGAGAGCAGACTGTGGCTCGGGGCGATTGAGGGGCAGCCCCGGTGGGGCGGCGGGACCCGATGTCGTTGGGATAAACATGGATTGCTTGGGAACCGCCTGAGGTTGGTGCGGCGACGGAAGCTCCTGTTTCATCGAAATGGCAACGGGTGAAGGGTACGAGGTCTGGCCTGTGTCCGCTTGTGCCCTCTGAAGGTGGACGTGAGGGTCCATGGGTGCCGCATGCCTATTTACAGTGGGGTGGTGACTCTGCTCAGGTCCTGCTGCCGATGGGCCCTTGGGGTCCTGGGGGATCTGAGGAGTCTTGCTGCGCACTGGCTGACTCGCGTGAGAGTGCTCACCCTCTGGCAGACCCTGGGAAGCAGGTGGCAGGGAAAAAAGGAAGGATCTCAGGCCATGAGCATATCTGAACTCGTTCTTCCAAGGATAAGGCTGCCAGGATGCCATCAGGCTGCCTCCAAAGCCACTCCACTCCTGGCAGCCTCTTGCACCCAAGAGCTGCAACAATGTCCCCCGAGTCCTGCCCTGAGCCCATCCTCGACCCACGCACCACCTTGATACTGACAATTCTCCCCTCAACACCTCTACGCCCAGACACCCGTGGGCCGCTTCCCACCTTCTTTATGAAGTCCTAGAACAGTTAAGGAAACAGGACTTTTCTTACAGCTTCCTCTAAGCAGCATCCAAACCCTATTTCCCAAACAAAAACAGCTCCTCTCATGCTACGATCTGAAGTAGGGCTTGGAGACTAACCCCAGAGCGCTGAGCTCAGCTCCTGGGGCCACACACTGGGGCTGTCATTAGCCCAGAGCGCTCCAGATTTCAAGTAGGAGGAGAAGAAAAGGTTTTACTTCTCACCTGAGATGGGGTCATGCTCCGGGAAGGCAACCCGATCGGCGAGGCACCCGGGAACTGAGGATGCCCGAGCTGTGCCGCCGTATGGTAATTCCTCATGTCACCATACACCGACCGGTAATCGTGAAAGGAGCTCCCCGCGGGGTGCATGATCTGTACCCCGTGCGGTACCACCACCGGCTGTGTCAAAGGCAGTCCAGGCAGCTGGCTGCTAGAGGGGACACTGAGGAGCCGGGGCTCGCTGTGAGGCGAGTGTGCCATCTTGCCTTCAGAGGATTTTGGCGTCTCCTTTCCGGGCTGTGGGGTTTTACTAACAGGAGGAGTTTTCACCGCCCCTTCAGGCGTTCGGGATTGTCTCGTCTCCGAGTGGTGCTCGCCCACGGCGGCCATGTGCGGGTGCATGATCATCCTCACGTCCCGGGGAACGTTGTACTGGTCGAGCCTGATGCTCGTGGGGTGCATGCGGTAATCTGGTTGCATCACCAGCACATCGGACTGAACGGGGGCCGGTCCCCTGCACACCGTGGTGTGGTGGTAGTGCATCTCCTCCTCGGGGGCGTGCTGAGAAGACAGAGGAGGCATGACGATGTCTCGGATGGGAGCTGGCTGGGGCGTGCTGGATCGCTGAGGTTTGATCTCGATCTGGGGTTGCAGAGCAGCTCTGGGGGAGTGGAGCGCTTCTGGGCGGATGCCGTAAGGGATGCCGGAGAGAGGAGGGGTGTTCATTCTCACCTCCCCTTGGGACAGATGGCCCAGGGACACAGTCTGTGTTACGCTGTGAGGGGGCATAATAACCGATTGCTCAGGGTGCATGCTGGATATATACTGAGGAACAGGAATTCCCGGAGCCAGCATGACTGGGGTGCTGCTCGATAAAGCCGGAGACGAGGTACTGCCGGGATGGCAAGCTCGGGGGAACGGAGACGGCGAGTGGCCGCTCGTACGCGGCGAGTGTGGCTCCTGTTTGGTGACCCCCAAGTGAGAAATAGCCCGGTCAGTTGGGGTGCTGGGTCCCGAGCTGACGTGGTTTGCTTCCGAATGCATCTTCCCAGAGAGGGAAGGGTGGTGAGGACTAACTCCAGGACTCAAGTTGGAGGGTTGCAGAGTCTTGGTCTCCACTTTCAGAGCCACTGGATCAGACAGTTTTTTGTTCACAACCATCTGGTTGTGGACCAGTACAGGTGGAGTGTTTACAGTCTGTGTGAGGACCTTACCGGGCTGAGATGCTGGAGTCTGGACAGAAAGGTGGGACGAGTCGGACTTCTCCAGCGCAGTACGCTCTTGTTTAACAGAGGAGATGACAGGCGACGTATTGTAAGGTGGCGTTCCCAGTACCAAAGAAGAATGGGTGGAAACAGTCCCGTAACCTGCCGAGGTCTGGGAGCCTTTCGGCGTTGGCTGAGACGGCGTGATAGGTTCCTGTTTAATCTGAGACTTGGATACAGACTGCTGAAACTCAATGTCGACAGCACTGGCAGGGGGAATCTGGCTGATCTTGGCACTAATGCGCTGAGGACCTTCTGTCTTCTGCCCAGAGTAACTCAGAAGCACTACGCCTTCTGAGGTGTTCACCCGCAGCCCTGGACTGGACCCAGTCTCTACAGGCCTCTCCTCAATAATAGACATTGAGCCTGGATGAAACCTGCTGTTATCATTTGTGCTCGACCTCTGCTTAAATTTTGGCGAGGGGGCGTTGACGAGACATGTTTGCGTTTGGGGAGCTTGCTTCACCAAGGTGATCCTTGGAGCCTCCTCCAGATCCACGCTGTGGGGCATCCTGCTGATCACTGAAGTGGCTTTGGGAGCAATCACAGTACTTATCTTTTCCTTCTCGCTGAACACCGGTGCTTCAGCCACCGGTGGGTCCAAGGCGTTCGTGACAGGAACTGCCGGCTTCTCCTCCGAAACCGGCTTTATGGCCTCTACCGCGGGGTGGAGGGGGGTTTCATCCAAACGAGGCGCGCTCACCGGCTCGGCGTGCGTCGTCGTGACGTGCGTGGAAGTTATGCTCGTCGCCGAGACGTACTTGGGCTCCATGAGGATCTTCCTCAAAGTGCTGGAGTTTGTATTGATATCTGAAGCCTTTGTGTCTGGTGGGAGAGCGGGGGCGGCGTGGAACGGGCACGGGACTCCTCGTGCCTCACCATCCACTCCGGCACCTTGGCAGCGCCAGAGTGAAGGGGGACGATTGTGGCAGGCGCAGGGGCAGGCAGCTTGGCTGCTGCGGGAGGGACGGCAGGAAGAGCTGCAGCTGGGGCGCTCGGCGGCGTGATGGGTGCGTTCTCCATGGGTGACCGTATCTTGAACCCACTCTGGCTCCCCTCATCAAGGGGAACCGGTGGGGAGGCCAGGTCCAGAGGAGCTGGAGGGGGTGCTTTCGGAGAGGTGCTGCTCTCGGCGACAGCTTCGTGCGTGGCCACGTCAGCAGCTGCAGCCTTGCTGACATCAGGAACACTTGGCTCTACAGACATCTGAGCTGCACTTTTAGTTTGCTTCTCCTCCTTCGGGGCCTCTTCAGGTTTTGTCTTTACTTCAGTGGCAGGGGGTGACTTGCTCTGCGGTCTCTCTGGCTCAAAGGTGTTGACTTCAGCAGCATCGCCCTTTCTGCCCGTGCTCCTTTTGCGTCTCTGTCGCGTGGTTTTCTGACGGCCCTTTTCCTTCCGAGCAACTTCGGTCTCCTGCAAGGTCTCAGCCTCCTGTGCGGAGTTGGACGATTCACTGAAGCTGACTTCAGCCTCCTTGCTCTCTGTCTCTACCGCTGACGGGGTGGAGCTGGGAACCGGCTGCACTGCGGGCTCGACAGCAGCCTCAGTTTCTAGGATATTATTCACTGCCTGATCAGTCTCAGGCTCCATCTCCTCCCGAGGCAATGGCAGCACCAAGGGCTCTGCGGGGATTTCGGCTTCTGATTCAGCGGGATACGTCGGGGGTGCAGGAAAGCTTTCGGTCTCCCCAGAAATATCATTGATGATGGAGCCGATGGCTGCTGCCAGCTCTGTTTCACTAGCTTGATGCGCAGGTTTGTCCCCTTCCTCCTCCTGACGCACTTCAGGCACGTCTGCCGTCGCGTCTTTGTAGGGAGCAATGGATGGAGGAGTTTCGGTGAGCTTTGCGATGTTCTCCACGGCCTGCTCGAGTTCGATCTGCTTTGCCAACTGGGCAGCCTCAGGGGACTGCTTCGGTTCCCTCATCACCTCCTTTTCCGTTTCCGGGAATGAATCTTCTACCTCGTTCTTGGCAAAGTGGGGTGGCAAGATGTCCTCTTTTTGGGGGCTCTTCAGTTTGGCCGGAGACACCGCCACCGGTTCGGTCTCCTCATCGGCTGGTCGCAAGGCGCCCTTGACTTCATCCACATTGAGGCGTATTTCCACGTTTTTGAGACACACAGATGCTTTATCTACAACAGTTTTGGTATTTTTGTACCTTCCCCTTTTGGATTTCGTAACCTTTTCTGGCACTGGCTTCTTCTCAATGATCTCAACTGTGGGGATTTCTAGCTGGTTCTTCTCCACATCCAGTTCTTTCCGATCACGTTTCTGCTCGCTCACTGCCAGTTCTTTCTCAGTGGCTTTTGCTTTGTTGCCGTTGTCACCAGCGCTTGGTTCCTGACCACTTCTTTCAGCGGCATCCTCGGATTCAGGCGGAGTATCAGCTTTTGGTTCATTCTTCCCTTTCTTCCCCTGTTGGCTGGTAGCAGCAGAGGAGTGACCGTGTGTTAGCTTCTGGGATCTAGGAGACCTCCAACCTTCTGTAGGCTTAGGGGCTTCCACGGAATCTTTACTTTCAGTCTCCTCTGGCTCTTGCTGTACCGGCTCTGTCTTTATTGGTGAGATGTCCTCCTCTGGCTTACGCCGTGTTTTTGGAGGTCTCCCCTCCTCGGGGTTGTAGGAACGCTTGCCACTGCTTCCTGTGGTTCCTTTTCCACTCTCTTCCTGGTGGATCTAGTGACCTCCATGGAGTCCTTCACCGGAGATGGGCCTTCATTGTCCCCCGTGGTAGCATAGACCGACCTTACATTTCTGCGCCGAGTCCGGCCTATCGGCAAGCTTGGCTCCACATTTTCCGGCTCTGCAGCAGAACTAGGAGATTTAGCAGCATTCCTCGAAACCTTCTCTGCTTCCACCTTCAATTCAGAGAGTTTCTGCGTCTCCCCACGAGGAGAACTTGACCTTTTGAGCTTTTCACGGTCAATTCTTTCACTCTTCCTCGTGACGGGCTTTTCTGTCACGTTAGCTGTAGCCGATTGCACTGGGGTCTTGGAGCGTTTGCTCTTGTAGGACTTCTTGTCTTTTACAACAACCGGAGGTTCGACTTCCATATCGTTGTCAGAAACAGGCGGCAGGATCTCGGCAGCTGCCTCTACCTTCTGATTGGCACCAGCATCAGCGTTGGCAGAAGGCAGAGGATTTTCTTCTTTAGGTTCAGCAGCCTCATCAGACTTCTGAACCAGCTTGGCTGGAGGTGGAATCAACTGGGCAGCTTCAGGTTCTGGATCTACACTGATGTCTACTTGGGAAAATGAAGCTCCAGGAGTAGGAGGCTTGGTATCCAAGTATGAAGGATGCTCTGCTGACACAGTGTCTTCTTCCAGCGCGAGGGTTGTAGCAACAACTTCTTTACTCGCTTCTGTGACTGGCAGGGGTTCAGTTTGCTCAGGTGGTTCAACTTTAATGGGAGCAGCAAGTTCAGAGAAAGGTTTTTGTTCCTCTGGAGCAGAAGCAGGTTCAGATGTTTTTTCTTCTTTTACTGAAGCTGGTTCCACCACTGCCTTCTCATTTGCTGCCTTCTCAGAAGCAACTGGTGCTGGTTCCTGTTGTTGTAGGACAGCACCCAAGGAGGGACCAACCACCGAGGAAGTTTTATGTTCTGGTTCTTTACTATCAGGAACCGTTTCTGGTGTTTTCGGACGGTTTTCTTTATCTTCCTGTTTTTCCACCTCTTTGGGTTTCTGATCTTTCTCCTTTTCTTTCTGCTGCATACGTGTCAGTTCAATAAACCTACTGTGGAAGAGAACCACCGGTTCTTGCACCAGATCAGCCGCGCTGTTAGTCCCATCAGAGGAAGACTGTCTCCCATACAGTCTGCCAGAAATGAAGTCGAGATCGTCATCTTTCCTCTCTAAATGCTGCAGGCGCTTGGAGTCCTGTTCAAAGATGGAACTATGCAAAAACCGAGACGCAAACAGTTCCTGTCTCTCTTGTTCCTCCTCTTTGTGATCTTCCTTCTTATCATCCAGTTTTCCCCCTTCTGAATCAGTCCTGATTTTTTTCTTTTTCATATACCAAGATGGGATAGGTCTCGGAGCCGAGTCAACCTTCTCTTTGTCTTTGTTGTTTCTAAAACTAGCGAATCTTGAATCCCAGTCTAGAAAGGACCAGTTCTCTTCTCTGGACGAAGACAGAGATTTAGCTCTCTCAAGCAAAGCCTTTGTGTCCGGTGTGATTGTCTTGTCCAACGCGAAAGAGTAGAATTTGTTTCTTTCTAAGGAACTTGACAGTCTTTCCTCTCTTTCACGTAACTTTTCTTCCCTGTCCCTCAATAAAAAAGACAACCTTGAACTCTCTAACAAGGACGAGGCTTTCGGGGAATGGGGCTTGTTTTCACTGTCATCATCTGAATCTGAAGGCACCTCCCCGGGCTCCAGGTCTCGGACAGATCGCTTGCGGATGCTGTCTCTTTTGACGATGCTGCTTGGAAAGCTGATATCGACTCTACCGGGCTCCTGCTTCACTTGTGTTTCCCACCTACTCGAGTCATCTTCAGAGCTCAGCACAGATAGTTTCATTTTAGCCATTTCTGCCATCTGCTCCCTTCTGCTGGAATCGTAAGGATTAAATTTCAGCGAGTCCTCCCTCACAGTCATGTTGGAGTACGAAAGACCCTTTTCTTCTATTTTAGGTGACTCTTTGGTTTCCTTTAACGGCATCAGCCTCGGAGAATCGAGCGTGTCGTCATCTTCATGGAAAGGGAAGTGTCTGATACTAGGGGAACAGGACGTCCTTTCGGAGTCCTCACTCACCTGACGAGAGCTTCGGTAGTTTCTTTCTCGTTTAGTGCTAATTTCAAAGTCAAACTGGTCAGTCTTTTTCCTTTTACTGGGCGGAGAGTCATCAGTAACGTCTTGCGGAGGTTTTCCCACCTCGTGGACCAAGCTCCGTCTTTCATATTCATCCACATCTTTCTTCGGACTGCCGAACTTCTCAGACTTTGCAATCTCCATTTCCAGCTGCTGTTTTAACCTGCGGCTTTGCTCCATTTGTTTCCTGTAGCTTTGTGTGTGGTCGATGTCAATGCCTATTTTCTCCTCTGTATCAGTCGACTGAGGTTTCTCTTGGCCAAGTTTATGTTCAGGTGTGTCTTCAGGAAGACTGGAGTAATTCTTCCTAGAGTCCTCTCTCTCTGTTCCTTGGTCGTCTAGTAACTGTACCTGTTTGTGCTGGGGTTTTACAGGGTTTGATTTTTTAGAAGAGAGCTCCTGAACTTCCACTGGCTCGTCAGCTGCCTCCATTAACCTCGACTGCAAATCCAGGGTGGGACGCATGCCAATCCCGCCAACAGCAAGAGTCTCCTGAATTTCTTTGGGACTAGTAACAGGAATAAGTCTTTCCAGTTTGAGTTTTTTAGATTCCCTTTTCAGCATCTCCTTCCTCAGGGGTTTTCTTTCCAGCTCTCCTTCCCTTAATGTTGCTGTTTCTCTAGATGAAGCTGTTGCATCAAGCTGCTTTTTCAAAACCACGCGTGCGTCTTCCTCATCTTGGCTGCTTCTCTTTGCTTCCAGTTTTTGCCTATCAGGCTTCAGATTTGCATCAGCAAAACGCCTCTTACGAGCCTCCAGCTTGTCTAAATCCACAGCATTTGCCCCCTCAGAAGTCTGCTCTGTCTTCAAGTGCTTTTTGGGTTTCACTTTTCCCTCCTTATCCACCACTTCTACGTGACTGGCGAGGGCCTTCTCTTTTTGTACCTTGGTTCTGACAGGTTCCAGTTTAGACTGCTCAGACTTGGTTTGCTCAGCTTGAGATGTCTGTGTTTTTTGCTCAAGGAGCGGGGACTTCATAGTGTCATTGTCAAGCTTTGCTCTCAGTTTCTCCAAAGCAGGCTGATCGATAACCTTCCCTTCCTTTTCCTTAACCCGGGTCAACACAACACAGGGCATGAGTTCCAGGCGGTTTTTAGCCGTCCCTTCTTTGTCACCTCTCTCTTTACTCTGTTTACTATTGCCCTTCAGTTTTTCAGGGCTGGGCTCTCTCTCATTCTCCTGATCCGTTTCAGAGGACTGGGAGCTGGGTGAATGGATTTTTGCTTTTCGTTTTTGCTTCTCAGTTTTCTCCTTTTCTATTTTTTCAGGCTTTTCCTTTCTCACCAAGCGTTTCTCCTTGTCAACTCTGTCCTGGTCGAAAGCACGCTCCTTTTCAGTCTTCTCGTTTTTTGCATAGCGCTCCACGCGGGCTTTGTCGAGCTTGTCGTATCGTGGAGGAGACAGAGAGCTGCAGCTGCCACTGCGATCTGATGATCTGCTGTAAATCCTCCTCTCCGAATCGCTCTGCAGCCGTTCTGATTGTGAGGGAGACGCTCCGGGGCTCTGCGGACGCCTGGAGTGTGTTGGACTCTGGCTCCGTTCGATTGGTCTCCGTTCATGGTCTCTGTCTCGGTCGGATTCGAACCGTTCCCTCTCCCGCTCTCTCTCCCGTTGCCTGTAACTGTACTCCCTGATGTCCTGCTCGTACGGATCGCCTCTGTAATCCCTGTACTCGCGTGGGTCATCGTAGTATCGTGGGTCATAGTAGTCTCCTTGGTAAGGATCCCACTCTGCGTAGAACTCCCTGCCTCGAGCTGGGTATTCTCGCCGAGGATCTTCAGGATACGTCCCTGGAGTCCGAACGGTCTCATAGTAAGTACGATCAGGGGCATACTCGTAAGATCCTCTTCTTTCATCTCTGCTAAATATAAGAATAAAGAGATTAGCTTTCCTTCTCAACCAGCATACTGTGTCACCATGTTCTTTGCTATCTAGGGGAATTGGTTTATTACAATTCCTTTATAGACACAAAAAGGCAAGTTGTGCATTTGTGCAAAACCCAGCTGCATGCAGAGGTTTGACCACGACTTGGTGGATGAAACACTTTATTAGTTTACCCAATAGAGTATGCAGTCAAGTGGTCACCTCATGGTGGCTCTCCCAAGTAACTTCTCACTACCCTCACTGCCTCATTTTTTTCCCTACTCAAATACTGCATTAAATTCAGGTTAAAACCTACGCAGAGCCTGCCTGTGTGCCCACGGGCAGCCTCTTCATGGTGACAACCACCCCAAGAACCTGAAACCAACCTCCAAGAACATGAGTCAAGTCAAAACTCAAGGCCAGAACCTCTCCATAACTAAGCAGTAACATGGTAAGGACTCATTTCATTCCAAAATCAGATCTGTCACAGATTTGGTAGTACAGATGTTGGCATCACTGGAAGGTACTGTGAAGTGCCAGGAGGAGCTCAGAGGAGGACCAGAAGATGTAGAGTTACAAGACTCACTGCAGAGCTTGCTCAATCACTCTATGATTCATTATTTCTAAGCACCTCGTAATGACTGTGTGAGCATAATGAGGGAAAAGGAAAAACAAGCCTAACATGTACCCAAGTATCACGTTGTTCCAGAAATCAGTGCTCCACTCCAAATTATTCTGCAGCGAAGACAAGCCCAGCTGACTCCTGTGCCTTTAAAACCATCCAATAATGTACTTTTTTGGAATTTGGTGTCATTCAGAGGAAATGATTCCTGCCTGCTTGCTGGCACATCCCAACATCTGGCAAGTGCTGCACAACACACCATTTATTTTCATTATGCAAAATCCTGATTGCTGATTTCCAAATCTCCTTTGCTTTTGAATCCAGTAATTTTGCATATATGTTAAGAGCAATCTATTTTACTGCAAGAAAGCCATTGAATTTATCTAGCTCACAGGTACAATCAGTGTCATGCTGGGCTTACTCATAGCTAACCAGAACCCTAACGATTTAAGCCAGCCTCTGAAGGTAATAAAAATGCACCCATGCTTCCCTTTTCAGCCTTCACCATAGTCATCTGTAATAAAAACACATATAATGCCACTGGAGGAAAAAAAGAGCATAAAACGCAGGGTACATCTGCCAGGCTGCTCCCAGTGAGGGTCTGCAGAGATAAGTGGATGTGCAGGGGGAACACACGCCTCTGCAGCACAGGCAAAACAGCCAGACACCATCACGACAGATGCTGCAGACACAGAAGACATTTTTCATGTCAACCAGTGAAAGAAAGAAAAAACAACATGAAGCAAATTGCAGCCTCACTTGTATCATATCGTTTTATCAAGTTAATAAACTAAACTGTTGGAACAGGGCAAGTGGAAGATCAGATTTTACTCTGCTCAAGAGATGAGCTGCTGTGGTTTATCTGACTATATACACAGCGTTAACATACACATTTCTCTTGAGGGTGTAGGCAGACATGACAGATACGCTACTCTCTGCACGCCTAAGAAAAGACAAATGACTCACAACTGTGTCCTGGTGACCCATCACAGTAACCAGACACTAAACACACAGATCACACCGATAGCCAAAACCTCCCCCTAAGGATGAATTTCAATCATCGGCTGTGCTTCGGATGTGTGATATCCTGTCTGCGTTACTCTGCAGGGGTTAAGCCTGACCACCCTCCACAAAGAAATTAAAAGGTAAAATATTGTGAATATACAGTAAAATGCTGTTAATAGAGCTTTAGAAAGAAAGGTGAAGTTGAGCAGAACAAAACCAAGCGTTTGTTTAGTAATTACAACCTCAAAGAAAGTTCTATTGCACTTAGGATGAGGCTGGGCAATTAAAAAGACTATAATGAGGGTTATCAGACACATGCCTTCTTTCTGCCAGCATCTCATAGAAGTCTCGGATATCTTGACCCGTTTTCTCCATGGAATGATAAAATGCCAACTGACTTTCACGATTTGCAAAGTCCACCTGAAAAACAAAGGGTAAAATCACGTTCAGTCAAGAGAAATGTCCCATTTTGACACCATTTCACTGCCTGCTGTACAGGCTGAAGATGGGAGGCAGAACTGGAAGTGGGGATGATAATATTTAACCAAAAAAAGGTCAAATTGCTTCTCAGGACCAGCCCAATGCACCCCCAGGAATAAAGACCTTTCTCTCTTCACTCAGCGTAGCTGCGTGGAGCCATACAACCACCTCCTTGCTGGCATATGTTGTTCTAGCTGCCAGGCTGAGGTTTCTGTTCAGTAAAGCAGCAGGAAAAATACACATTATTATCGTGGTATTGATGTTTCTAACACTACAATTCCAATTATGGTTCCAAGGTCCCTTTTATCTCGATGCAGTGCTATAGCAGGTCAGTATCATTAATCTATTTCAGGCTCCACGTTGTTTGCCTGGGGTTATACAGCGAGGCAAGAGCAGGGACAGGAAAGGAACCAAGCCTACTGAATTGCAGCTCACACTCTTCTAGCTACTCAAAGAGTTGATGCTTTCTAGCTCAGGTGACAGTATTAAGAAGCTAGTGGGATAGCTGTGTGAAAAATTAAGGATTAGAATGGATTTAGCTACGTGTATTCCACATAATGCTGTTTTGGTAAACATTCTAGTTCCTTCTGTTTTTTAAAAAAACCCAACAACCTAGACATTTGTACAACCACAGCAGTGGAGCACAGACACACACACACATCATGGGTATTGCTGATTCCAAAGTTGCTTGAGTGGCAAGACCCACAAACACCAGAGAGAAAACCTTGAAATGACCGCACATTTTATTGTCTATAAAACTAGACTATGGCACATCCAACTCCTGACCCCAAGGGGTGTGAAGTTGCTACGTTAACACATCAGATGAGAGATCATGCATCAAAATCATTGAAATCTCACTCTTTAGGAGAGGAAAAAAAGGAGGAGGAGGAAGATAACTCAGAGGGCTGGCTGACACCTCACATCCCCAATTAGTGGAACCGATGGGACAGTTGTAACAGGTATTACCGCATTCACCCAAATCCAAGACATCCCTGTAAATGTTGCTCCAGAAGAAAGTATCTGATAGCTAGTTTTTAAAACAATATATATTGTATTTTAATTCTGCTGTAAAAAGGAGCTGCCATTGCAAAAGTAGATGCTGTACCCCTCAAACTACGGTGTGCAAGCCACCACCCATTGCCTCAGCAACATCAGCAGGGAGCAGCTGAAAGGCGGGGATGTGTTATCCCAGAGGAGATCACATCCTCAGGCTTCAGTTCTCTACCACAATGAAGGACAAAATTTTGCCTTGGATTTGGGTAAATGAGGAAGTAACACGGACACCAACACTCAGGAGCTTAGAGAGACAAGTTCAGTGAAACAAACAGCAGAATACTGGAAAAGGCTTTATAAATAACAGTTAAGATACCCTAACATCTTGATAAGCCGAGTATCAAAAAATATAGAGAGTTTAAGCCTTTTGATGTCTGGGACACGGGTGTCCCACTAAGGATTCCTTTTGCCTGGCGGTCTGCAAATGCCAGCATTTAAGGGGTAAGGCCTAAATACAATTTGTTTCTCTTTTTTTTTGTTTGTTTGGTTTGTTTTGGAGGTCATTCTGCACACCTTAATTTTATTCCCACCGATTTTCCTCCCCTTGGTCTCTTTTACAGCTGCTTGTGCATATTCAATCTCATTGTAGAGAACCAGGGCCATGCCTTTTAAGCGGTCAAACACCACCTGTAAAAAACAAAAAAACAAAACAAAAAAAAACCAAATAAGAGCCTCATCCACAGGACTTAATGTCAGTCCCAACAAAATCCTAAGTCATGAGGATACCAGTAAGAAAATAATTTTTAGCAAGGTGAATTTCCAGGCTTTTCTGATGAGGCATATTGTAATGAGTGACAATAAAAGGACACGGGACTGCTTTGAATTGTGGATATTGTGGCTTGAGGTATATTATGCCTTTATTTTGTTTTTCTGTATTTTACTTCTTTTTTTATTTTTTTTTTTGTTCCTTTGGTGACTGAGTTTAGCAGTTTCTCTTTGTTTATTTTTAGGTTTGTTTTCTTTTTTTTTTTGGAAAAATTTCCAATGTGTTTTAGGGGGAAAAAAGGTAAAGGGAACATTCAATCCCAAAATGGGAACAAGTTTTTGTTATCACACTCTGCAGTACCACTTGTCAGTTGCCAAATGCCCAATTTCCAAATACTGGCTGCCTTTAGCAACATCAAACTTGTAATTCAAGCAACAACAGCTACAATAAAGAAGAGCGACACTGCAACACAAACCCACAAAAAAACCCTCCTTTAAGGAGGCAAGATCCAGATCCTGCAAAGATTTACACATGTTGCTTAATTTTAAGCACATAAATGTCCAAGAGAAATACACGGGACAACTCACATGCTTAACTTTAAGCATATGCATAAACCTCTAGTAGTGACCCACAGTGGGGCAGGTAACGCGCTCCACTGTGTGATATGGGTATGTTGCATCATCATCTTCTCTTCTTTTACATACTTTGGCCAGTGTGACTATCCTAACTGCATTTAAAAAAGTCTTTTTTCTTTTGGTCTGATGAGAAAAAACCCCACACAGTTATGCCTAATTATGTAATTAGCATGAATGAGTGTAACTACGTAATTAGACTGTTGTTTCTCCAATGTTAAGAGAATTTTGTTGGGGAGAGACTGTACTGCACAAGAGCAACAAATGGTTTCCAATACTCATTAGCTCGGCTCATTCAAAATAGGGTCCTCTGTGTATCCCATCAACAGGGTGTAAAAGCTACAGAGCCCGGCTGGCCAAATTACACCCCAAGAGAGCAATTTCTCTACCTGAGCTATAAAGCCCTGGACAGTCGGGGTTGAAAGGACAGGATGGGAAGAAAGGAAGACAGTAACAACTTCAAACCACACACCAAAGCCTCCCCACCTACCTTTACCACAGGCCCGTATCGGCAGAAATGGCGAGTTAAATACTGATCCGTAACGTTTGTAGAAAGCCCATCTAGCCACACGCAGTTTGTAGGCATGCTCTTTCCAAAACCCAGCTGAACACAAAAGGGCAGAACTTCCATCAGTAACAATTCAGGAGCGTTAAACCGACTGAGCAGCGCGCGGCTAATTAAAGAGTTATTAGAAGAAAGCGAGTCGTTTGTAGGGGTTTTCTAAAATTAGCATCTTGCGCAGGTGCAAGACAAAAATCAAATAGCAATTAATGAAAATAATTCTGCATGCTTAAACAAATAGAGTGTTTGACAACATTTGTTTCTTCTACAATTTGAAAGCTTCTGAAAAGTGACAGGTTGACAGCTCTGGGGGACTGACAGCCTCTGCTTATCAGCAGTACTGGTACAGCTTCCCTGCGTGGCCTTGTCAAACGCAGACCTTCTTCAAGGCCAGGGAACGTCAGTCTACTCAATCCTGGGGCTCATTGCTGAGACAGCCAATAAAAAATGCTGATTAGTTCCAATTATGGTGGTGGTTGAAAGCATCGTGGGCTAATCTGATCTACATGTTAAAAAACATCTTACTTCCATCAACCACGCTGCTGGGAAATATCCTATGATGAAGGTAACAAGGAGAAGGATAGAGTCCATGGGGGGATTTCTTTACCTTGAGCCGGTTATTTCCAAGATATTCCCCATCCATCTTCTTAATTGCTTTACACACACTTGCAATATCACAGTACTGCAGGAATGCATACTGAGGAACACCATTCACTTTCTTAATGTCAATATCCTGGGGAAAAAAACACACCAAAACCAATTGGCAGTCAGAACAGGCTGAAAAGGACATTCAACAGTGTCGATCAGAGCTAAATGGATTACATTTTTTTTGAGACACATGGCACAGCAAGCACTGTTTTAATTACTGTTTTCTTCAGAGAGAGGATTTAAACAATAGCAGGCAGTTTAAAATTTCCCTGTTCTGATCTATCTCATTCAATAGCAAAACCAAATCCTTACCACTGATGCAGAGAAAACTCTTCATAATACAGATTTAAAATTCAACCCTGTGGAAGTAAGCCTGACCTGATCAACAAACAGTAGCTTCAGTTTGTTAATATTATGTCATGAAGAGACAACTCAGAATCAAAGAAATACAGATTAATTTTCGCTTGTGAAGGCTCAAGAGAAAACAACCTGCTCCGATCCTCATTTCTGAGCCAAGAGGCAAGCGGGGTTTCTTTTCCAAATAAACATGATCTGTCCTGTTCCTAGAAACAGAAAGTGATGCTGGACTCGTCCCTTGAACCATCTTGGCACTTGCAAAGGCAAAAAAAAAGATTCTCAACCTCTATCGCTGCTGGTATTTGATCCCAAGCCACCACAGGCCCGTTCAAAAGTAAGCACAGTCATGAGAAGGCTAGGAACAGCCTCATGAAGGCTGACTTTAATCAGTTTCAAAAACCCAGGAAAGCTTGGAGCTGACATTTGGTTAGCATTCAGGTTCAGCATTAGTACTGGCAAATGTACTGAAAGCCTCTGAAGAAACTCATGATATTATGATTCATTCTGAGCTGAAAATAGAAGGTGGAGTGTTTCGTTTTATTTGTTTAAACAGCACAAGTTTCCTTTGCGGGTTCCATGCCAAGGCCAGCGCGTGAATTTGAGCACCAATGTTCCTACATGCAGGACAGACTAATTTCATGGTTAATAAATTTAGGGACGAGGCAGCAGTTTGATACGGTCTCACCCAAGAGCTCTTTAACTGGGAAAACAGAAGTAAACAGGGAGATTTACACAACTCTTTAGGCTTCTACAGCCCTGGCCTAATGACTTAAGTGGAATACTAACACAGGACTTACATTTCCAAGTGTCTGAAGTAGCACGATTGCAAGCATGGCAAATTACACTTGACCACTCACCCTGGGCAAGCAATTCTGTCTGACAGGCAAATAAAATATCATTACTTCACTCATTACCCACCAGAAAGGTTACAAAGCTGGTCCCTTTTGCACCTGAGCTTGTAAGTTTTCAGGGGAACTGTGCAAGGCAGCACTGCTGCTCGATTCTGCCCAATAATGCTGACAGGACAGCGCTACTTCAGAGAAAAACCAATTTAACAAGGCAGTGTGCTACTAGTGATAAGCATCTTCATCAGGGCAGCTCTGTTGGTAGAACAGTAGAAAAGGGTTTAAGCCACAGACACGGCCTGAATTCACAAATCAGTTGCTGGTGTCACAGTTACAGGGGAGGCTGGATGTCGAAGAGCTGCCAGACATCACAAAATGTCAATGTTGTATTTGACCACACCGAATACGGAAGAACGCCTCTCCTTCTTCTTGGGGGAAGTACTTATGGTGCACCCAGTACGTGTGACTGATGCCTCGACGGTTACAAAAATGGTTTCAGAACAGAATGAGTAAGGCACAGCACATTCACTAGCGGCCACAGATGCCAGTGAGTACATAAACTATCGGTGCAGAAGCACAGATACAATTAACTGAACTCACTGTGGGTGGTTTTTACTTTTTTTTTTTTTGGAAAATTTCTCTCAAGCGCAATATCGATACGACTTGATAGAGGGATGGCGTGAGAGGAGAAGGGGGCGACTGCTGCTTTATCTCCTCCAGATAAGCCTGCTCAGCTGAAACCCCAAATCCCACATGTGTCATCACTAATCCGTCTGCTCCATGCTGCCTCTCCCCATTGTCAGGGCGCAGACTGTGACCGCCGATGGCTGCTTCCACACACAGCAACCGAACCCTTTGTTTCAGAAATCAACAGAGGAACTGAGACTTCAGAGAGTTGAAATGATTCAACATGAAAACAACACCAGGCGTGTTTACATCCCGACAACCCAGCCAGGCTTTTCTGCAAACGCTCTGAACTAGGAGAAGACACGTTTCCTGTAAATGCTCCTAGGGTTGTTTCTACTGCTAAGTTCTCCCCTCGATACCAGCGTGCGAAGATCTCGCTCGAAATGCAAAGCAAAGCTCCCAGGTATACTCCAGCAAGACGACTGACTCAGATTTTTATATAAAGTCTGAATTATCTGTCATCGACACTATGAATTACCACTGCTCGTAGAGTTTTACAGGTCTGTACAGAAAGAACAAGCAATGATGCTTTATATCGTAGGAAGAATTCACGTACCACTATTCCACCGAAGCGCTGGAAGATGTTGCGAAGGTCATGGTAGGTGGTTGTTTTCTCCAAGTTGCCGATGAAGAGAGTTCTGGTTGCTTTTGGGTGAAACTCATCTATCCTTTCATCCAGAGGACGAAATTCATTCTCGCTTTCTGTTTCTAGAAGCAAGAGAGAGCAAGAAATCTGTAATGCGCGGAGGTGTTTTTTCATGTGGGTTGGGCTGGTGTTGATTTGTTTGTTCAAGTCTACTTCCTGACGAGCAGATACGATCTGAATGAGTAACCAATGTCTCTGACAAAAATACACAGTGTGAACTGTTATTGATGTGCAATCTGAAATCTCTGCATCACGCCACGGGGTGAGCGCTGAGAAATGCAAGCATCCTCAGGTGAAAGGCAGCTGCAATCCTCTATCTGCTTTTCTAGAAATTCACTCCTTTAACAAGTATTACTGCTTGTATGCATGAATTCAAATCAGGCTTCGCTGTACTCGGGGAACATCACATGGAAGAAGTTTGTTTTCAGAGATCAATCTTTAAACAAGCAATTGAAGTACTGACTCAAGGCTTAACCACGTGCTCAATGCTACAGTTTGCACTGGTTGGTCATTTGGGCTGTGCTGCCTTAGCTTCAAAAATGATGCCATTGTTATATGCTTTAATGAAAAGCAGAAAAACAAGCCCGTGAGGACTCACTGCTACACTTACACCACCCACTGGCTTCTGCTCCGCTGACACATGGAAGATGAGATTGTTTCTTCCAGCAGCCAGTAGATCTCACTGTCTGAAAGGATGGCAGGGTTCCTTCTCTGAGGTTTCAGACTGGAACTCTCTCCCTGACCTAAGAGCATCCACTCTTCTTGCTCTGGAATTTATTCCCATGGATTTTTCAGTTTCTTTAAAATCTGTTTCTGCAGAAAGGCAGTTTGAACATTTCCTACTCCTGTGCTGCCTCTTTACAACAACCTGTGAATATGCTCAGAGCAGACACATGTCCAAGAACGGGATGGGCCTTACCTGGTCCTATCCAGGCCGTGACTTCAATTTGCATGCCAAAGAAGAGTTTTCCTTTTGAGGCATTTAGTGCTTTTTCCTGGTCCTCCTGCTGTCGGAAGAACACCAGTCCATACCGCTCCTCAGAAGCCCCGTGAATCTGCACTGACGTCACCTTTCCGTACTTCTTGAATTCGTGGAAAAGTCCATCTTTAAGGCTTGTATCTAAAGCAACAAATAAACATTAGTACTAAAAAAAAACCCTATTTTTTGAGGTTTTTTAATGCTGTTTTATTTAATAGCATCTTAAAACATAGGAAGAAATCGGATCTTCCTCTGGAAACGTGACTTCACCCAGTTTAACCCAAATCTCAGTGGTCACAAAGTGCCATTTTAACCCTGGGTGTTAACGTTGCCAATGTCAAAACCTTCTGGCTGACCTTTCCCTTTGCCTCCATTTTTAAACCCATTTTTACATCACTAAAGCCAGCAGCGTATGATCATTACTTCTAAGAGACATCCAATTCAAGATGAAGAACGAATAAAGAGTGTCACTTCATTAATAACCCCACACAGGTACTACACAGAGCAGTTTTCCAAAGCCAGGATGAGGCACCTGGAGCGGAGATGGAAGTTCTAAAGCCCTTGGTTCAGTCCATATGGAAAGGTATCTAGGCAGATTCATCTGAATTTGCAAAATCTGACTCACAACCACACAATCTGCCTGGAATCTGTGGGGCATTTGCCTCAGCGTCGTGTCACTTCAAGGAATGTTACAGAAATTACATCTATAGAAAGAACATTAACATTGTGAGGTATGCTGCTCACAAAGCCTATACTTATTATTTTAATTCAGCCAGTGTCTTCGTATCTGCGAATTATGTTACAAACTGTTTTACAAATGATCCCATGCTGGTTTTTTTCTGTGGGATCTCTCCTGCATTCAGCACAGGGAAGGGAGTGCGATCACGTACACTCCTCTCTGAGTGCTTTCTTGCATTATTTACCACAAAATATTCAATGCTGTTATGAATATGCTCATGGGTGTTTTACAGCACTCGACATTACAAACAGAAAACCTGAAAGTTTTTGCATTAAATAAGAAAGTAAAACAGGGTGAGAATAAAGGGCCCAAGTTTTAAGTGAAAAATGAGAGATGCTTCAGGTTTTTCCCTGGGAAAATCCACGCTGCTGTTTCGGAGCGCCAGCTCCAGTAGCTGTAAAGTGCTCAAGCCCAGGGACTCAAGCTGGGGACCTGCAGGATTGCTCACAGATGGTCACTAATGAAGCAATTTTCCCACCGTCACACAAAAACCAAGGCAGAAGCAGAGGCAGAATCCCATCCTTGGATGCAGCACATGGCTGCCGTGTCAAAGAGACGATAAAGATTATTCAACCAGTCCCTAACCTGCCTCCTGTTCCCTTCTTTCCTACTTTGCTTCCCCCCAATGAATTTACCTGTTGAGCGCACAGGAAGATTTTGAACCTTGATCCCAAAACTTTTGCGGGGTTCATCTTTCTCCAGAGATGGAAGCAGCTGGGACGCGGGTGCTGGGACGGCTGTAGACTGAACTGACCGTGCCGGGGACTCGTCGCTCGAGCTGCTGCTGGAGTCACTGCTATAAACGGCATGAAGGAAACAAGAGATGGGTGCATGGAGATGCAAAGTCACCAGAGGACACAGGTATTTTCATTAAAAAGCAAAATGTCAGTTTTTTGGTTGTCTACAGGCCTTCCTTTGTCCTTTGCCTGATGCAGAAAACCCTGTTTCTGTAACACAGCCCAGTTATATGCAGGAATTTAGAGTCATTCTACAAATATTCTTCTACAGAGCCCTCAGAGGAGACAGCCAGGGAAACGAATATGGGTAAAATGTCAGATAGATCCTGTTACACACCGTGACAATGGCAGAGATTTAATTAAGTGTAATACAATGTTGTATCAGCTTAGGAGCCGTGTGGGAAGACTGGAGAAACACAGAGAGGGTACACGCATGTCTGCTGAAGCCTAAAAATCCCTCCCAGAGCTCTTATGTGTGAAAAAGAAATATTATCAAGCTCTCAGGTGCTGCTGTCAATCCCAGAGCTGACCTTAGAGTTCTCTTTATTGCCTCCTGAGCATGTTCACAAAAAGAGCCCAACCTCCAATATAAAAATCTCACATGAGAACATCACAGCAAGTTTTTTTTCCATCAACTGCTCGAGAATAACCTGTGCAGACATGTAAAAACCAGCCAACGCCATTTTCAAGCTCAGCCTCAACTGCCAACTTCAGGGCATAAAGAATTCAGACCAGAGAACATCTGTTTACAAACAATAACTACAGCAGAACAGGATTTGCATATTAGATCATCATACAGAGAGTCAATCTAGTCCACTGACTCTTGACGGTGCAGATCGTTCGATGCTTCGCAGGAGAGTAAGAAATACAGAGAATAATGTTATTAAAGCTTGCCCAGTGGGGACACGTCATCTTCTTCAGTGGCTGATTTCTTCCCTGAGGCACAAGGGCTTATAACATCGCTAAAAATAATTTTGTCTGACATAACCCTGGAGACTCTCATTCTCCATTACACGAGCAGCGCTCTAAAAAAAATTCTGCTGGAATTTTAACTCGGAGGCTGGAGGGGAAGAGATCTGCCACGTACAAAAATAACCTCGTTGAGTCTTAAATCCGCTGCTTTCCATTTAATTTTTATGTTCCTCTCCACACTGTTATCTGAAAAATGATGAGGAAGATTATCTTTTTTTCCTATCTAGAATGATTTCATAGGCTTCTTACATTCCCTCCTTACATTAAACCATTTAACATCTATTCTTTTCTGAGGGTAACCATTTCAGACATCTAATCATTTTCATGCTTTGATTTTGTGACCTCTTCCACTATGCTCCTTTTTTGTGGGGTACAGTCAAGGTAACACTGACACAGTCATTTTTCTTAAAACATTCCAGAAAACTGCTGTGTTTTTCCTCTGAACATCTTGGTGTAAGGAGAGCTGTGGCACAGTACTAAAAACCCCTGGGCTCTGTCCCCGTTATATTAAGAGGTGCAGAAAAGAGAGCAATCTCTGTCCCACAATGCTTACAAACAAACGAAGGAGGACATAAAGAACACCCCGGACTGAAAAAAAAACCCAAACAAAAAAGGTCAAAAATGCAGAAGTAATAATAAACATGAGAAACTCTCCTCCTGATTTCACCCTCTCATTACAACCCTCCCAGCCAGTTGATATTGAGCCGCTTCGCATGTCGGGGCCTTTCCCACACACTCTCCTCCTACTCCTCTGTCCCCGGAGGAGGAAGTTCAGTGTCGCTTTGGGAGAGGAGAGAAAATAAAGCCATGCCAGTAAAAGAGTGAAAACCCGAGCCCTTCCTCCCGCCCTCCTCTTCTGAGGCAGGCTCTGCTACGTGCTCACCAAGAGGCAACAGCTGCCTGGCACCACCCAACCTGTTATTTCATAGCTAGGAATATTTCCCCTACTAAATCTTAGTCCTTTGCGTTTCTTGGCTCCAAATTTCCCACCACCAAGATGAGGTGTCCTTCCAGAGCCTCCTTTTTCTTCCAAACTTGTAAACCATCTTTATTCTTGCCTCACCTCCTTGTTAATAAACTAACTCCTGACGCTGCAATTTGCTCTCCCCTTTTTACCCATTTACCACATTCCCTCCCCCTCCTGCCAAGTCCAGATCACCCCAAGTCCTCATTAAACTGAAGTTCCCCACAGCATTTTGGGAAAAGGAGGACAAGCCCATCCCCACGTGAACAGGCCTTCAATAGTCTCAAGGGGTAACATCAGTAATCCCCTACTACTATGAAATATATTGGCAAAGAATAGAGAAACTTACATTTAATACACAAATAAAGTCAGAAAACGTGTGTGGGGAGAAGTTGAAAATAATTCCCAAGCTGAGAGCAGCTCTGTGTGTTTACCATTCCCCTGGGGGAGGCTAAAATAAGATTTTAGGGCTGCAGCAAGCCTCTGCCCTGTACGTGTTTTTACCATCCCTTCTCACATCTTGATGCTCAGTATTATGAGCAACAACATAGTTCCTATTGCATTTTGAATACTCTGCTAAGATTATATCTTTTAAGTAAGAGGCAGCATTGAATTTCTATTTAAGCAGAGCTTTAAAATGGGAACAGGTTATTTTTAGCTTTTTATGAGAATGGTTAAAATATGGAACATACCGTTAAAATTACAGCATTCCACTGGGGGGAAAAAAGAAAGATAATCTCTGGGTAACACTGTGAGATGTCCAAGTGATGAAGCAGCAGCCCAACAGGGTGATAAATTCTACACCAAGAATTTGAATTCCACAAAATTTTAGGAAATGGGGATCATGCTGGTGATTTCCATTTCCCCTGGGGAGATTCTGGGATGGGTGTCCCTAAGGAAAAGAAGACTTTCTGAGACATTCCAGGGGAAAAAAATAAATAATTATTTCCTGACTCTGTTTTTAGAAAGGAGAAAGAAAAAAATAATAATAAATGGTAACAGGAACAATTCCCCTTTCTTTAGGGAAAGCTTCACTGCTTTTCCAGTTGAAGAAATGTGGATATAATAATTCAAAAGTAAGTCAAAGGTTTTATGTTCTGTGAATAGGCGAATGATGGAAGAGTTAATTATAGCTGCTGTGTCATCCAGTTATAGCACAGAGCAGAATCAAAATAAAGCATCTGACAGTGAATTATGTGTAGTCTCGAGCAGAAAAACAGAACTCCTTTTCAGCTACCCCAGCTTTAAAAATATACAAAACTAAAGCATGTAAGCTGCACCAGGGCATGTTCCCAAGATATTAAAATGGGAATACAGCTTTTTGTTTTCCCTGTGACTCATTTTGAAAATAACTGCCCTTCACCAACTCCCAGAAAATAAGGTACTAAAAATTCTTCTAGCAAAAACTAGTTTGTAAGAATTTTTAGAAAAACAAGTGAGGGGAATTTTAACAGGGGGATATACCAGACAGGCTAAAATAACCACACTGATAACCGCCTTCTTGAAAGTATTTCAAGTAATCAATAGGTCTCAGGACAGGCCAAAAATGGCATGAAGAAAACAGCTTTGTAACCTCATTTTGCAGTTCCACTAACAGCATTAAGCCCGTGATGATTTCTTCCAGGAGCGCGGCGTGCTCTGGCACACAGCCTTTTCCCAACACGGGAAAACCTGCTCTTCAACATCCATGTAAACTCAGCGGAGCAGAATGCCAGCAAGCAGAAAAAACTAATCTCCTGAGCTGTCACAACACACGCGTTGCAGGGAGAGGGAGCCTGCGCTGGGAATTCGCTTTTTTAAACATCTCAGGCTTTCAGTTGCCTCTTTGGTGGTTTGCAGACTTTTTTTGGTCGTGTATGCTTATTTAAGGAAGAACTTGGAAGTTTTAACCAGGGAGGATTTCAGATGCTCTTTTGTCCAGGCTGGTTTTGCTCCAGCTTTTATCGTGGCATCATGGCAACACAGAACAGAGATCTTTTGATTTTACTGTCAGCCATAACAGATGGAAAACCTGAGCTATAAAGAAGATTGTTCTTATTTTAGTAAGAAGGTGGACACCAAATCCTTCTTTCACACGTGCACTTTACCACAAGCGTAGTTTACAAGCCCTTTTAAAGTATTAATATGCCTTCTGTAATTGCCTACAAGTATTTAAGGATGTGTGTGCTCTTACTCACAATATTTAACTATATATCTATTAATCAAGATAAAATCTACTCATCATCCAGCCCCTAAGTTTTATCCATATGGGCAGAGTCCCAAGGACTCAATGGGTGAGAATCTAGCGATGTGGTTCAGATCACCAAAAACAAGCCCCAAATACACCTGGTTTCAGTACACTGAAGCTAATTTAGCACACAGAATTTTCCTTTTCTCCCTTAAAACTGCAAAGATGGCATTGCAAATCCTGCTACACGGTCCCTATATACCCAGCCCTCATTTCCACAGCAACATCTCCTTTTCAACCAACTCCATTTTGCAGCTGTAGTAACTAACTATGAAGTTACACTGGGTTTATGTATGAAAAATGAAAGCACTTGAGCAAAGAATACAAAGTGAAGCCTTCTCTTTGTTCCCCAGAAAAAAGGAGATAAAAGAGAGACTCCAAACCAGTCGATGTAACAGGATACCCGCTGCTTTCCGTCAATGGCTGCAGCGCTGAATCAAGGGATCTCACAACCTGCCCTACCTTTTTTTTTTTAATTCAGTTTTAAAATGTGGGACAATCGTCATTTCTGCGAATTGATTTGAGAAGGGTGAGTCAGCTGTAAGGCTGGTAACTACCCCCTCCTTACGACAGGCAGGAAACACCGTGGCCTTCGTGGAAAATCAAGCAAGAAAAAAGCAGTTAACACGTGCGGCGAGTGATGCGCTGCCAAGCTTCAGGTTAGGAAAGAAAGAAAAAACCCAACCAAAAAAACCCCAAAACAAAAAAAAAAAAAAAAAACAACCCAACAACAAAACAAAACCAACCTCCGACTGTCAGTGAGTTAAGAAACAAGCCACCTAGAATCATTTGGAACCCTTCGATTTTTCAAGGGAATACATGCCAACTTCCAGCAGGAAAAAAGAAAGTAAAAAATTAAATGTGGGTTGTCTTTTAATAGTTGCCTTTAAAAAATGTTTAACCAGAACTGGTAGATGATCCAGGATTCATTTTCCAGCCATATGCAGAGCGATTACCTTTTTTTCCTGCCAAAATTAACTGAAATCAGGAACTTTGCCTAGATCAGCTATGATTCAATACCCTGTCAAAATAATCTCTAAGTAAAGATTATCTCCTAGAAAGATATATTCAGGACAATAACACAAGACAAGCTCCCTCAGCACGAGTCCCAGCTGACAGCAGGTTATTCTCACGGCTGATGTCAGCAGCAGATTCCCAAGTCGGGTCAGGAAATCCAAAGTTAATGTACAGTCGGAAGCAACAGGAACCCTTTCTTCTCGTCCCTCCCTTTTCAGCTCAGAGTTAAGTCACCGTAGATGATCTCTATGTAAAAAAACCTCACCAGCTGCACAAGTCAGTTGGTGACAGTACTGTGTGCTGATCAGCTCCACCCAGAAGGCACAAATACCTGTGGTAAGTATCCTCAATGCACTAATATACGTTCTTCTTTTATTAAAAAAAAAAGAAATTTGAAAAACCCTGATTATTGCCAGCCCAACATCCAGCAAAAAAATATGACACTAATTGCTTAAAAAAGAAAAACCTTAAAAGATTAATCAAATTCCTTTCTATCTATAGATTAAAGGATCTCCGCCCATGAAATAGTTTGACTTCTCTTCTGGATGAAAAATGATATACTGAAATACTAGATGCAGAGGTCCATTACAGGCTGCTATTTCTGTCCTACTACTAAACACTACATTAATCTAAGAAAGTATTTAACCACTACTGCTCCCATTCTCTACGCATGTGCAAGCAGAAAAGCACACATCAAACTGTACTGTAATAAGAACAGCAAGCAGCCCATTCTCATAAAACTCAGACAAGGAACACCAGGTTACTCCAACAATCCAGATGGATGTTCTGCCACACTAACAATCAGGATGAAAATTCAAGAGGTCTGAGCAGAGGGTTAGCATCTCTTTGTTGGAGCAGGTATGCAAGTGAGAAGCAAGTCGTTTTGTACACACGATGCATCCTGCATATTATCAGTCCACATCAGTGTCTTTGTGAGGAAAAGAAACCCCATTTGTCAGATCTGCAGGAATGAATATCGGAGGGGGCTTTCCCTAACTAGGAGGAGTAGCTGAACCTGTGAAAGGTATCAGGGAAACCAGTCAAAGTTTGTTTGTATGCAGAGATCAAGAGGTAACAAGTCATTACTGTACGCGCAGACTAGAGGCAAGCGGCTGAAGAGGCTCGGCCCACACACCCGTACCACAAAGAGCTTGAACCCCGCTCTCCCATTTCATAACAAAGCTTTACATTTTAAGTAAGCATATAAGCAGACTCTGGCTGCTCAGCATGAGAAGGGTGGAGAAAGCAAGCCAAGAAGCACAGAACTACATCTAATATTCTCTCGGTGTAATTACCGCGTGCCCATCACCCCGGCCTCCGGCACCTTCGGAGCTCAACAGTGCAAAGCACGCTGGGATGCGACTGCGTGACATTCTTGGCACCCTTTCAAGCCGCTGAGAACTTGCCACCCAAGGAACTTTGGTTTGTACATGTCACACACGCAGCCTCAGAAGTATTTAACAACACACAGCTATGATAAAACAATCCGCAGAGGGAAGGAGGGGAAAAAAGGACCTGCTGCATGTAGGCAGAGAACGCTCATGAAAGGCACACAACAAATAAAACAAGTATTTACTGCTCTGAAGACAGATCATTAAATATTGCAGGCAAGTGAGTGGAATTAGGACATCCTCTTTCCCCTAACTTTTTCTGTGTTAACAGGCCCCAGAAAGGAGACTTAGAAATCTCCTGCTGGGCTGGAATCCTAAATCGAAAGAAATGAAATTAAGTGATGTTTAAAGGCCATGGGAAAGTAACACAGCCATGGCAACTCGCTGTCCTTCAGCTGGCCAAATAACACAAGGCAGTTTGCAGCATGGTGTTTTGTCTTTGGCCGGTACATTTCTTCAGACATTGTCTCCAGATAATATTTACTATATATTTAACCCATGCTGAGTGACTTCCTTATTAACATAACATTTTAATTTCTGTCACAGGCCTTATTAATATATTCACTTTAATCATCTTAGCACGATGTCTGACACCTGCACTTCAATGAGAAACAGCAGGCTGAAATGAATCATGGAAAAGACGAAGATGTTGCTCAGGACAGAGGACTACTCCCACCCCTAGAACCACCTTTTCCCTGGAGCCACATGCTCTGACAACTCAGAGACAGCCATGCCCTCCTTTTATTTCTTCCCTGCAAATGAATAATCCATCATGATTGGTAAAAATATGTATGTTTATATTAATCCTTGTCTGGCTGACGGAGACCATGCCCAACCCAGAGTCTGTGTTACCACCTCACTTCCTTGACCTCTACGTTCCTCAGGCTTGAACTTCGTACAGCCAAGAATAAAAAACACTAACCTGGGAAAAAAACCCAAACCCAAGTCCTGGTTCCAAACACATCATCCTATCTAGGCCGTGAACAGTCAACTCAGCAGTAACAACTTACTACTGCTGGGAAGACTACTCAAGCCCTCTGCTTCCTATGCTGCGCTGGCTGTTACGTCGGCCACGGATGGGTTTGGTGTGAACTTGGGAGCGGCTGGAGTTGCCTGCCTCCCCAGCCTGCACCTTCAGATGCTCCCTGGGAACACTGGGACCGGCTCACGCTCAAAACGAAACTCAGGGAAGCCGGAGGAAATGCTTTCTCAGCAAACGGCCACGGTGACAAGAGCTCGGTGCTGGGAAAGATTAAAGTCATTGAGGCCTTGAGGGTGAAGTACAAAGCCAGCTCCTTGGCATAGCTTTCCCACAATTAAACTTCCATCGATGCAAAGAGAGAAGAAAGAGGGTGGGTGTGAGAACGTGAGAGCCCAAAGAACCTCTGATTTGTAACATGGAGGGAAGAAGCCCTGGGTCCAGAACCAGCCCCCGTGAAAAGTCCTGCTGCAGCCACTCCTAACTCCCACCTCCTCCAACCGCACCGGGCTTCATCCAAATTATTTCAAACACTGCTGGGACTTGCCTGTAGAAAAGCTGCTGCTCAAGACTGCCGGCACTGATAAGCCTGCAATCCCAACGACTTTTAAAAGAAAACAGCGGGGCAGAGTTCACCGTTACAGCAGAGGAACGGCTTGTTCACTCCAGAAGAAAAATTGCTTTCAACCCTTCAGCCAAAATTAGTGTAACACTGTTAAAGTAAGCAGCTTTTGCCAGCTATCGGCAGACAATCTAAATTAATATTGTGCAACTGTCACCTCAGAGCATATGAAATCTTTAAAAAAAAACCCAAACAAACAAAACCAACATTTTATTTCAAGACTCACGGGAGGTTGGGATGCCTTAACGTCCCTGCATTGCAGATGGAAAAATAAGGTATGAAGAGGCCAATGGCTTTGCCCAAGGTCATTCAATGAATCACCGAGGAAGCAGGCTGAGGAACTTGATCTCCTGGCTCACAGGAGGCCAAATCTTTTCAAAATACCGAGAAAGCAATGTTTAAAGGCAGTTTCCTAAACAACAGCTGCACTGCTTTCATGAAGGGATCTACTATGCATCTTATAAAAACACGCCAACCCTACTTTAAGTACTTGTCTATAAGCCAGGCGAGTAAAATATCAATTAAAATGCAACCACTATTGCATCCAAGTATGTTACTACACGTTTACTTAAGGAGTAAAAAGCAAGTTCTTTTGCCTTACAGGCACTGTCAAATGATTTGCTAGAGATAAACACATAATACAAATTTAAAAGCATTCGGCCTTAGCTATATTGACATTGTGTTGAGCACTGTGTGTTTTTTGGATAAAAAACCTTTTTCACCCGTACATTAAAACTAAAAACCCCTGGTTATTTCGGTCTTGCAGTGGTATAAACCCTTTTTTTTTTTAGCATAAAGCTGCTGGGAGAGCATGGCAAAAAGACCGACAGAATTAATTCCATCTTTGTCTTTTAGAAAAGTATTCATCACACCTTGCCTTAAAATAAAACAACAAACAACCCTGGCACTGTTTTTATGCCCTGCATCCCTGAGAGCTCTCATTTGTCTATTGTGCATCAAACTCCATCCTTGGGAGCTCCTTACCTTCTGTTTCCTGGGGCAGCAAGCCCCTAAACCTTGTGCTCTACTACTACCCTGCCAAAAGGCAGAGTGAGATCATCGGCTCCCTCCTCAAGGCACCGGTTTTTAGCATTACACAAACTGCCATTTGTTGAAATTCCCGATTCGGAGCAGTTTTGAAATGGTGCATCCTCTCTTATAAACAAATGGAATTGTTCTTCAGATGGGAGTTGCAATGAAAGGCATGCCAAGATACACAGCTGATAAACAATGCCTCTTAAGTGAAATTTGGAACATGCAAAGCTTAATATAGAAATTCCATTTAGGGCAGATAATGCTGTGGAAGTTTAGTACTTCTAAAAATGGTCACCATTGTGCAAAGAGCAAAATCTAAAAGAAAATAGACAAAGTGACCCAAAGTTCTCCACCAGAACTAAGTACAGGGTGTTTTTCAAAGAGAATTCTGTCTTCTACAGCCATTTAAAGAAGCACCAAAGAGATGAAGGGAAAAGTAATTCTGGAGGCTTTTTTTTTTTAAAAATATCCTTTTTTAGACCCAGGACAGCACTCTGGAAGATACACACAAGCACTTTGTCAAACTGGATGGTAACTGTTATTCTCACGTAAAGGACTACTTAAAATGGAAGGCCTGGGAAAAAATATGTCATTTATGTGATCTCAGGCAGCATACATTATAAAAGAGAAGACATTTCATGAGTTGTATGCTAAGGATTAATTTGCCATTTAAAAATGCAGAGAACAGATGGATCTCTTGGCTAGGACTATATTTGGGAATTACTTCATTTTCTGCCCACATGCAAATAAAAATACAACTAAAAGTAGAACTTTCTGTGCAATTTCACCAGAGTAGAAAACACTTAAAGTCACAAAAACAAAAAAGACAATCTTTTGTATGAAACAGGTAAACTGCCACAGCCTAGTGAATGTCCATCATGTTGGTGGGGAAAAAGTATCTTTACCTTTGTTGAGCAGCTATATAAAACAATACCAGACTTAGAAATAAAAACAAAACCAAACCCAAACCCCAAACAAACAAAAAAAAAACCCCAAACCAGTATCATATGACAGAGTGGGTTTTGTGTTTGTCTCCTAAGAGTAACTTCTGAAAAAACACCCTATTGTAATTTAACTCCGTAGCACTGGTTACAACTCAGTGATTAAACCTCCACATGGTCAGAAGCCCAGGGACACTTCCACTGACTGTCCCTTTAAGATGCACATCCTGCTCCCCTTCTCCAAAAGCCTGGGAGTGTTCCTCCACATTAAAGAGATCATAAAGTAAGGGCGAGGACTTCGGTATTTGTGGGGGGAAATGCAAAAGTAGGGGAAAACACAAAAGAAAAATGCCTTATGTCCTCACAGCTCCTTGGGTCGACTGCCTTTACATCCCTGGTCTCCATAGCACATGGCAGCAGCGGCATATAGCTACCAGGGCTGGGAAAGGAGGAGCAGCGTGAGACAACGCGGCTGGTACACTGGAGATTAAGGACAGAAGAGAAGTCCTCCGAGGAATTCCCACACGCAAAGCCTGTGTGCCCCACCTGCGTGCTTCCCTGCTGGGATTTAGTGCTGATAGAGAGCAGCCTTTAAAAACCTCCAAACCATAGCAGCACAGTGAGGCGCAGGCTGTAAGCCACACATACAGTATTAATTAAGCATCTTCTTTTTTTCCACACGTGATTTCTGAAGTTACAGGGGAAACTGAATACTAAGAAGCAAAATGAACATAAACTACTTATGAAATAAATGTTAGATAGCATCTATTTGTTGGAGAAACACAACAACCCGATCCTCGCCTCCCTCCTCCTCAAAACAAACAAACAAACAGAAAACTCACAAGCCAGCATTTACCCAGCAAAGCCCCGACCAGCGCAGGACGTCTTTGGTGTATTCCCAGGCTCTGAAACAGGGATAAACAGAGCTCCACACACGTTTAGAAAGCCAAGAGGAATAGAATATTTGCACTAACCGGATAGCTTCCTTTCTGTGACTATTCATCCTTCACAATCCAGACAACAGGACGTACGAGGCAGTAAACAAACATTGAAGGGAGGGACTAAGTTCAAAGCAACTGTGTAAATCTTACATAATTTGAGGGTTTGAGATCTTGCAGCAACCTCTTACCAAACGAGGTGTCAGATGATACAAGGAGGTCAAACCTGTAGCAGCCAGAATAAGTAGGGCACTTTGCATCTCTCAATCAGCCCAGCCCAGCACCATTTGTCCGTGGGGACCCAGTGCTGCTCATTCTTGGGAATTTGCTTTCAGGAGGAGAACAGTGCCTTTCTTTCACACGTTATCGTACTAGAAAAGCTTTCTACTCAGATGAAAGATAATGAAATACGTGAATGCCCTTGTTGCCAGGACCTGCTGGAGATGTGCCTTAATTATTCCTCTTTCTCAAGTGTTTGATGAGGCTTTTGGATTTTTCCCCAGGTATAAAAAATGAAGGTGTTGGGCAACTGTGCAAGAAACAAGGAGACTGCCCTGAAAACCACTTCCCGCTCATACAAATGATTCTCCAAAAGGTCCTTTTCCTGTCACCCTAGACTTTCAAGTGTCTCTAGCCAAAATCATCGCTTTGAGCCAAATGAAGCAACTACACGCTGAACCCCAAATGTTTTTCAAAGCAAAGTCTTTGAAGTGTTCCACATTCCACCCCTCCAAACACGAGAAAGAGCCCGTGGTTGGAAGGAGAAGGTGTGTTGGTTTCTGAAACCCAGCAAGCATCAGGAACCAGAGGAACCCATAACCTTTGTTACAGGATTCTCACGAGGAGGAGGGATTCTTAGAGAAGTCATGTTTCTTAACGCCATGCACACCAAAAGGGCTGGTTTAGTTCTTGTGATAGGCACTTAATTAATAACACCACAAGGTTTTTATTAATATGGCATCTGCACAGTGCACATATCCCTCTTCCTCGTTTTGGAAACTGAGCTTTCCTTCTCTTCACGATTCTAAAAAATTAGGATGACATCCTGACACATATAAGTTGTTTATGACCTGCAGCCTCTTCTCCAAGCAGTACTACCAGCTGACTGTAATGATCTGGTATGGGGTACCTAATCACCCGCTAAGCAGCTTTCCTGCTTAAAACCTTGATGCCATCATGAGTGGTTTCTGCACTTGCGATGTCGCGGATGGGCTATGCTTGATGCTTTGACATTAAGGGCAAACCTAAGTGCATCAGTCACACGGTTAATCCAACGGGTAAAGATTCAGGGATGATATTCTTTTTATTTCCCCAATAAGGTTTATTTACCATTCCCTCACATCCCTGTGACCTTAGTTGAAGCACAGCATCTATTAGCTAGTTGTTTTTAAGGTTAATGCCCAGGTCTCACCAATGGGCCTTGAGGAGAGCTCTTCCCACCCCTTACATTTTAAGGGGAAGGTGTTGCCTTCCGAAAGCATCCACGCCTCTGGCAGAGCCAAAAACATTTGCTTTGGGAAAAAACCTGAATGGCTCTATTTGCCAGACTGACCTTGAAGATGTGAAGGGACACTCTGTGTATGCTTTAATGGAAACACATACGACTAAACACAGGCGGCGGCTGGATTTTTCCTTTGATCATCGTAACCTCTGCTATTTTTTCAGGAAGTATTCAATACAGCCTTCCTCTTTTTTGATTCATCCCTCCACGTGAATATTCATTAGAAATTATTAAACTGCCCATTATTCCCAAGGTCTTGATGACAGGAATCCTCTCCCCCACCTTTTGGTGCCTGTAATGTATGTGTCTCCATCTGAGCTGTCTAGACTCCCTTCATCATCACTGGAGACGAGCAGGCACTTCTAGACTACAGTCCCTCTAATCTATTTTAGCAATGATTCACATCCCAGTTGCATTTCTGTCGAAGAAAAGGGAATCTGGACCATTCAGGCAGAGGGATGCAGCCAACGCTGCCTATCTCGCTACACCATTTCCTTGTTTTGTTTGGCTGTTTTGGAGCTTGATTTCCCCTCGCTCCTTCAGCGTACAGCAGGAAGAGAATGGGAGGCAGATTTCTTCCTGCCTTCAGGATCCCTCAGAATAAGCCTGGCTTCTGAGAAATAACACGGGCAGCTTCAACTTCCCTGACCTCAGCTAATTCTTTCCTTCCCTCAGCCTACTCAAGATGATTAAGCAAAATACTTGGAAGGAAATCAAAGCCTTAAAAACGCAATTAGAAGTGACCATTTTGTTAATACGCGCACGCACAACCCCGAAGTCAAACCCAATCCACCAGCAGCACCAGACCTTCCTCAGGCAGCAGCACACCCGCGGGAAGAAAATCAATTTTTAGCACTTAATGAACAGCCCAACACAAAACTCAGGAGGACAACATCTCCCCCGACACCGATGGGAGCAATGCCTTCCATACAGCTCGGGTTTTTCCCACCATTCCTAAAAGAAAAGAAGAGGTTAGGAAGACCTGAAATTGCCAAGCTTTGCACCAGGTATGGTCTCCTGATCCTGCAGACCTGCAGCTGTCCACAGGTGACTTAGAAATGTTTTTAAAACGCAGCAGGTCTTTCTCCCCCAGCAAAGGATAAAGGCAGGTTCACACGAGGGTCTGGATGTGGCTGTCAGAACTCCTCCTATCTGGTAACAAAGATTCCAACCAAACTGCAAGAAGCCTTTACAGCATTAAAATAAATCTCTTTAACAGGATGCTAACCAAGTTGCTTGAGACGATCAAAATAGTCATCACTGTCATAAAAGAGAGGTATTTTTCTAAGACTCCCTTCCCAAACATGATGCATTTTTAGACTCCCCTCCAGAAATTAATTTGGAATAAGATTAAAACCTTTCTCTGCCCATAGAGGCAAAGAAATCAAATGCACTTCAAAAAAGCAAGAGCAGCAGCAGTTGCGCTTCTGGGCCCAGCTACAGAAAACAAAGACTGACAAACCAGATTTTAGACAAAGCCTTATTTCTGGAAATTTAGGAAGAGGCTTAATTGCTTATTTAGAGCCAGTAATTGCCCACTATTATTGGGAGTACTGGGGGGAGTGGGGATGGGCATTAATTGCCACAAGTCCACTCTTTTTAGGGCAGATCATACAAAGAATACTACATAAAATAATTTATAAAAACCACTCATATATAACGCTTTTAAAGATTTTACTGTATTCTCCTATCAAAGATGGGTGTGTGTGTGTTCTTCCACAGGGGCTAGCAATGTTTAAATCACAGTATCACAGCATTGTAGGGGTTGGGAGGGACCTCCAGAGATCATCGAGTCCAAACCCCAATGTCTATTTCATTTCGTGGCTGCATCCTAGCTGTTTGGTATCACAGCAGGGGTGGCATTAGGATGTGGGCAGGCTTAAATCCATTGTTGAATGTTTTTCTCATGGGGGATTCTCATTCTTTCAGCGGGAAACTAAATTTCTTGAGTGAGCAAAACATCAAGTGCTGAAGGAAGGTTTCTTTCGGGAAATTAAAAAAAAAAACACGACTGAAAACCGAGGAGGTTTAGTCGGAGAGCCCGCCTGCTTCCCTCAGACCTCACTTCTAGCCAGGCGCTGCTGTTGCACTGCAGAGGCACCGCGCTTCCCTTCCTGCGCTGTGTGAGAAAAAAAAATAAATCCTCACGCAAGAGCGAAACTCGCTCCAGTGTGAGGGGTTGGGTTGGTTGTTTTTTTTTTTTTTAAAAAAAAAGGGTTTTGTGAAAGCTGAGGTATTTTTAACCGCCGGGTTTCCAGGGCGGCTAAGGGGCGGCGCGGCGAGCCCCGCCCTAAGGGCGGTGCGGTGGCGGGCCCGGCCGGCTCCTGCCGGTTCAGACCGGTTCTGAGGCACAAACAACATGGGTGCTTCTCCCCCACCACCATCACCCCCTCTCTGATTCAGGCGGCCGCAGGCCCGGGGCTGAGCGCCCCCTCCCCTCACAAAGGCACCGCGGAGAGAGAAACCAGCCGCCTCTCGCTTAAAACACACCCGGGTAGAAGCTGCCCGCCGCCCCCGGGCGCCTTCTCTCTCCCGACAATCCCCGGACCGTGCCGCCATTACAGCGCCGGCTACGGACTCCCGCCGCCGTCACCACCACCAGAGGCTACGAGGCGACCTAAAGCGGCGGATTTTCAGAGCGAGATAAAAATCTATTATGCAACGCAAATTTTTTTTTTTTTTTCCATAGATTAGAGTATACAGATGAGGTAATGCGAGTTGGCGCCCTCCCCTAGCCCTTCTGTCAGCAGCTCGGCGGCGGGGCGCTGGCGGGAGAGCGCTGCTTCGCCTCCAGCCGGGCTGGGGGGACTGATGGACACAGGGGCTGGTTCCCGTCCCTTGGGACTGAGACACCATTTGCTCCACAGCTGCGAGGAGATCTAAGAAAGAGCGATATACGGCTTTGGTGTTGTTTTTTGGTGTGGGTTTTTTTTTTCCCCCACAGGAAGCTCTATTTATGTGTAAACAGGCGTGTACAGGTAGTGTTTTTTTAAGGCGCTCTTGAGAAGGGCGGGTATAAAGGTTTGCTTTCTCTATTTTCATCTCTTCAGCACAAAAATAACTCCTCGCTCTTCAAAGCTCTCTGAAAATTCTCTGCCTGCGCTCAATTTCAAGAAACTTGATGTACTCCCAAGGGTAAAAAAAAAAAAATTAAGAGTGTGGTCTCAGTTATATTTAGATGAGAAGCAGTGCAGGGTGACATGAACAAGAAACACGAGAAAGAACAAAGTGAAAATGCTTGACAGTTGGTAACAAAAACCTGAGAATATCTGAGCTGGATTTTTTAATTTTCCTTTCCCTAATGCACGCTTCCCTGTACAGAGGGAACATCAAAGCAGCACATGGCTTTATGTGAACAAAAGGTAAAGATTAGGTGTTTCACCCCACTCTTAGAGGATTTACTGTTGCTTTTGTGGTAATTGGAGCAGAGGTTTCCTACACTCTGCAATTTTACTAATTTTTTTCTAAAAATCTTGGTCTCATTCTTTTTCCCATACAGGCAGGAGTGTGCTCAACTGTGTTGTCCTACCAGAAAAGATTAAAAATATGATCTCTATGGTGCAAAATTATGTGGAATTTAAGTAATTCCATCAGCAAAGGCCATCTTGCAGATTGTTAAATGAAGACTGAACAGCTACATTTAACCTCATTCTTCCTGATTTTTCAGCGGTCCCCAGCAGAGGCATCTCTCAACCCACTCAAAACCCTAAATCCCATTCTAAGTCAGTGATTCATCACTCGCTGGCAGACAAACTAAGCGGAAAAGAGGAGATGGAGACAATGGTAGGGAAAGGTTTGCATTATGTAATGAAACTAAATTCACTTTCTTCTCCTTTCGCTTCAGTTCTTTAAGCAGGCAAAGAAAGTCCCCGGCAAAACAAAATACACTGCAGCCTCCATGGGAGGTTTCAGGGAGCTTGTTTTTCCCATGATTAAAATTCTCTTGGCACTATTTTTCATCAGTTTGTTTCAATATTAAGACACATAAAATAACACATATGTATTCCTTTCCAACTGTAACTCTGTGCTCCAGAAAGAATTTAATCACTGAGAAATCTAAAATTAAAAAACACTCTCTAATTACTTTATGAAAGCCTTCCCCACTTGTCCTTACAACCTGAAATACAGCTACCACAATTAGCTAAATCCATTTTCATACTTTGGTATGTGCAACTCCTTACCACTGCTTTAATTCCACACGACAGGAATGACTATGCTCTCCTAAATTTCAGTGAAAATAAATAAATAAAACTCCCAAGATGAAGTTTTTTTTTATTCCAGAGCACAATTTCATTTATAAGCTATAGGAAATTATTCATCTAACCAGTAAATCCTCCAGCATCCTTAATACCAGACAACCCAATAAGCACTCTTAAAAAATTAATTAAAAAAGGCAAAAGGAAATCTCAGGTCACTTTTTTTGGTGAATTTACACAAACATGTGCAGCATTCTCACTTCCACATGCTGGAAATCACCTATAGGAAATCAAACACTTCTACTGGGATTTTGTAAATAAGTTTAAATCCCTTCTCAACACGGTGCTTTGCCAGCTTTTTAAGAGCAAAACGTCGCACTGCTCAGTGCCATGTGGTTCGATACATCACTGCAGCAAAGCTTTAAAAATAATCACTAACACATGGAACAGTAAGGAACGTGTAAAGCCATTTGACATTACAAAACCGAGTAAAAATGCACGGGGTTTTTTAGTGCATTAGAACACCTCAACAAGCAGGCTAGAAAAGATTGTTTTCCACACAAAAATAAGAGGCGGGGGGGGGGGGAGGGGGAAGGAATTTCTTTTTCAGGATAGAATCTGGTTTGGTTCCTATGGGATTGTACAGCTTCCACCCATATTCAGCTTCTTCCGTGACACACTACAGAAAATATGTTGGCTACTGTATCATTTGTGGAGCTTGTTCAAATCCACAGAATGGAGAAATGAAGGCAGAAAATTAAAATGGAATTTTCTAGGGGTGCTTTTACGCTTTCAAGGTCATTAAAAAAAAATAAGAGCTACCATTTTCCATAACATAGGTAAGGAATGAGAAATCTTATGTTAAGAAGCCTGAAAACACAAACTCTTCCTCCAGAACCCGTGCAGGTGATGCTCTCGGTGAAAGTGGCTCCCGGAGGACACGTTCGCCTCCCCCAGCTTTCCAACCTCAGCCCAGTCAGCCCAGCAAACAACTTCTAGGAGGCCACAAAACACAACAAATAAAGCCCTTCTTCAGAGATTACGGCTTATTTTTACCACGTTCTTTTCGCTCTTATCTTCTAAACTACTCCTCTGCAGTTCCCATTATGAAGTCCCCATAAAGGCCACCGAAAATACAGTTAAACCTAAGCTTAGCTGAGCTCCGATGCAACAAACTCCAGACCTTTACAAAATAAAGCTTTTTTTCTGTTTGGCTTTTTTTTAATCAATTTTCCATTGTCCAGCAAAATCATCCCTATTTAATCAGAGTTCTATTTACTTGACACAGCTCTTTGAAGACCACAAGGAACGAAGCCCAAACTTCTCCTTCGCCACCTTTCTGCTCACTTTTCACAGCGCCTGAAGGACTTGAAGGTGCCACACACAAGTCTCCAGAGTTCTCACACCTGCCAGTTTCCACAAGCTCCAGCGTTTGTCCCCAAACATTCACACCAGTGTGGGTGAGTGACCCACCTCTTCAAAGCAGCAGAGTTTGTTTTGCCTTTTCACCCTGCCACTACTATGAGATCTGACCAAGTTCTTCAAGATGGACGATTTCAGAAGAATTTGGTGTCATAAACACCTTAAGAATTTCACAGCATCATGAAATTGGCCATTTCCACTTAGAATAGAGCCCTAAGAGGATCTCCGGTTTGCTAACCCCCTGAGAAATAGCACAGAAACTGCAAGAAGGAATTCTTCAGACAATAACAAACCATCCTTATTTCTTCCAGATAAATCCCAATCTAGAAATAGAAAATATATAGGAAATTTGGTAAACGAAGCCAGCGATGACACAACCAGAACCTACTTCCCAGGCTATGGAGATGTAAATAGATTTCTGCCTCTCTGGGTACATGAAGCCTGGATATATCGCATGGCACCTCAGCATTAAAAGGCTGAGGTGGCTTTTGCTCCTCACAGGGTGTGAGGGGCTTAAATAATTTACATTGCTTTTACATATTTACATTTGCATATTTTAAATATTTACACATTCGAAGTGTATCAGAAATTTACAGAACACAGAAAAGGCCTGTTAGTTGCACTATGAAAGACTTCAAGGCCAGGTGGGGTTTTGCTTTACAAAGTAAATATATGGTTAATTCTTTAATTAATTTGCTTCCGATCATGTGAAACTCTGCCCTGATCCTTCAAAATTAAATACGCTACCCTCCACATTCCATTACTTGCTCTATTGGATTTGAATTCACTGTATTATTAAGAAAAAATTGTTTATTTCCCTTTCCTCAGAGAATCATCTATTTTTCCATTACTACAACTAGAAATTGCCAAGAAAATGAAATGCTAAAAGCACAGCAGACACTCCTTATCTTCCAATTAAATCTTTAAACTTTGCTCCAGTGGGATCCTATTTAGTCCTCTCACACTCAGAGCAGTATTTCATCCCGTCTCGCCATCCCAACAATGACATTTTATAAATATTACAACTTTCTTGGACTCCCTTCTATCCATTCTGCAATGAGCAAAGGAGCACCAGGAGAGTGGGGGTTTTCTTGCTTGGGGTTTGTTTTCTTTTAAAGTCTTAAATGTGACCAGGCCTCCTTCCAGTTCACCTTCTCTAGGGGGTTTTTGGAGACCTCTGGAAGTCTCACCAAGTTTTTAAAGCTTTACTAAGTGTGAGAATCTTTGACAAACCGCTGTAAGATCTCATTGAGAAAAATACATTAGAAATGAACAAATAAACCTTGAAAGCAGCCTAGAAGTCCTCTCCGATGTTCTAGAGGTGCCTCTCTCTTCACCGGCTCCCCAGCTAAGACCGGACCTGGATTCCTAAACCCAGGAGGTGAACCCAGTAATTCAAACTAGTAAATACTTGTATGGTTCTTTAGACATCAAACCAGTATCAGCCCATCTGACCCATCCAGAAGGTCCAACGTTCAAGCAGAAAAGATTTTATGAGAATAATTACCTTGATTAGAGTTACCACTGGTAACATTCCATTCCCAGTGATAACTGAACACCAAGTATTTATTATACCGATATATTTATTTACTGATATATTTATTATACTGATACATTTATTTACTTGGTGAATATCTGCAAGAACTAGTATGCAAAGGAAACGTTTCCAGCTCTGGAAACCCTTCTGAAGAGCAGCGCTCTCCACCACACAGAGCATTGAACATTAGCAGGTACAATGACAACATCCCGTTTTCCTCTATTAAGGTGAATTTACTCTTAAAAAGCTCTGTTATCTGAGTGACTTCTCAAAGAAATCCAGTGATTAGCTCTAGTACTCATTTTTGTAAAGCCACACAAACACATAACCACCACAGCTATTACAGAACCAAGGACATGGGCGTATCACTAGGAAACGCTACTCCTGGGTTGGGTTTTTTTTTAATTCTTCCACGTCTACAATTTTTGCTGCGAGGCAACGGGGGAGAAATGGAAAAGCAACATAGCAACCTCTTCAACCAACGTTGGCGGTGATGGGGAATAAAGGGAAACCCAACAATACTACTCATAATTTCCCAAAGTCTTTTAAAATGCGTCCTGTAAAAAGTAGTTGACCTTAAAATTTGCTTATTTCTTCACTTAAGCAAATAAAGTATTTACCATTTTCCAAGCACGCAGGCAGCAGCCAGGGGTGGAGCAAGGCCTCGTGTCCCTACATCCCAGCTTTGCCTGACTAGAGCCTCACAGATGCTGTGCAGATCCACCATGGAAAATAATTAACGACGGCAACAGTGTTCCCCTTGGATTTGTTTCGTGCCAACTCGGTCTTTCTACATTTCACGCTGGTTTACTTCTACACCAGCAAGTAACGCTTCACCACAGAACACCCTGCAGTTCACAGCTCCTCACCATGCCTCAAAAACGACCCACGAAGCCCACAGGACGGTCACTCTGGGTCAGGCAACAACCCATCACCTTACCTGTCGCTGCTGGTACTGCTGCTGCTGCTGATGGAGTCACTGCTGGAAGATCTGCTCCTGGATCCGCTGCCGCTGGGGGAACGAGTGGGTCTGGACGCCTGGCTGGCCAGCCTCTGCGGGGACTGGGTCCTGGACTGGGACGAATGCGGTGACCGACTCCTGCTGTGCTGGTAATTCCTCTCTGGCCTTCTGCCTCGTACCTCCCGTGTAATATCATCCCTGTAGATATCCCTGTGTACCACACTGGGCAATGTAAACTGCTCCCGGGCCCTAGGTTCGTAACGGGGGTCATGAGCATCAAAACGGCTTGGACTTCGACTCCGAGAAGTATAATAGAGCCCGTGTTGTAAAGTCCGCTCTCGAGGATCTCTATAGTAATCCTGATCGTAATGTCTCGTTCGATCAAATCCTCCCGTCCCCCGCTCATGGTGTCCATAGGCACTATGTTCATAAGCACGCTCCCTGTTATCTGAAGCCCTGCATTTAGGAAGGGGGGAAAAACACTTCATCAGAGAGGGGCAAGCACAACTAAAAGCAAATCATGCAAACGTTCACATCAGCACAGAACTTCTTTTTGTGGCTGCTTCTCCACTAAACAACGATAACCTATCAAGCAAACACTGACAAAAACATTTTGACTCCAAAGTTATATTCATATAATGATCAAGCTAAGCAGTCATTTTTGTTTTAATCACAATATCAGGCTTTCATGACCAGCATCGTGCCTGCACAGGAAAAATGTACTGCTTTCCAGTGCCAAATCCACTTGTAAGTTGCATTTGTTGGAGTGGTGTTTTTCCTTTAAATCAACAAACAAGGAAAAAACTTCATGTTTGTGAACATCACAATTAACTCTCCCCTTCCCCCACCCCCCTTTCCATTTTTGCTTTAGAGCTTCAGAAATTTTTCAGGAATTTGGTAATTACTGGAGCTCTTCTAATTACCCCTTCTGCAAAAATGGCACCGTAAATCAGGCTGTAGCCATGAAAGCCTCCGTGCAAAGCATGACCCAGAGGTAAGAAGCCGCTTTCAAAAGGGGTAGCATTAACCCATAGTGAAGGCCCAGAAAATTAGGGGTTTTCTTGTTGCTGTTCTAAAATATTTCATCCTCTTAGAGGGAATTTTGCTTTTATCAGACTGCTATGCTCGATTCTCGTCAAAGCTGCCTACCCTCAAGAAACATCTCTGATTACCTATGTCAGAACATTCAAACTACAAGTGTTCAGTTCCCCAAAAGATGCTAAAACCCTAGGCAACGAGGATAAATTACATTTTTTCCATAGGTGTTTTTGTTTCTCGATGCTGCTATTGTTACTGCCATCATGGAATCTTCACAGCCATACTACTGGCAAGTAACCACAGTCCATTTTGTTTCAGGGTTTCAAATCTTTTATAGGTCAATTGGGCAATGTTCTAACTTCTAAGAAAGTTAGTGTGATCTCTCAAATAAAGAGATAGTAAATCTGACAGGTAAAGTTAAAAGAACGTAACAAATAGCTTAGTAGTCTAAATTAGACAACTGCCAGGACGATTTGCCTAAGTTACGTCCACAAAACGAAAAGATTGGGAATTATTACATTTATTTTTAAAAAAAAAACTTGCAAAATTCTAAATACATTGGGGCAGTCAAAGTTAATTTGGAAATTTAATTATCTGTCTTATGAAGGACAGACATTTCAACCTTTTTTTTTTTTCTCCCAGCCTTTTCTCTCAGATTCTTCCTTCAGAATCAATTATTAGTAACTTCAATCTACTGAATCCTAATAACCTAATTCTGCCTTGTGTTCCCTCCTCCTCTCCTACATCACAGCTCTATCTTCTATTTAAAATGGCAGAAATATTTCAGGTATCTCTTATAAACCGAAAATGGAATTTCAATTTTTTTTCCCATTAGCATCTCAGGAAGTTCCTTCCATTCCTTCTCCAATGAATCACTAGATCCTTAATCCTCTCAATATATTCATCCTCTGCTGTTAAAACTGTAACTCCTTTTCTACAAAGCTAGCTCATGCTTTGCCTGCCTTTTTTCTCTCAGATTTTATCTAAAGCAGCTACCTAACCACTGCAGCAGAACATCATTAACTTCTACGACCACTTGAAATTCATTGTTGCCTTTCTATTTCCATTAGATCTTGCTCGCAACAATGGCATTTTCAAAGATATCCCAGAATTTGTCACAGAAATGTGTCTCTCCCCACCCACCCCCTCCCCTTTTGAAGGACCAAGATCAACAATTTTACAAACGATTGCATTTAGCATCCTACAAAGTGTTAATCAGTGAGAGCTGATTTAATGAGGTAAGAGAAAAAGCAGTATTTTCTAGTGGGTTACTGCTATATAGCTGACATAAAAGAACAAAGTCCTTATCCATGAAAAGGACACAGAAGACAGACAGAGGAGCTAGCAGAGCTGAAAATCTACTGGCTACAGTGCTTTTTTGATTTATCTATTAGTACTAAGTACTACTGGAGTTAGTGGAAAGAGAGGGTTTGACTTGGGTTAGGAGAGGGGCTAATATACACAGGGCAGGACATACCAACCTTTTCCAAGTGTGGAAACACGACCTATATTCCCAATTAAATCTAGGGAGAGAATTGTGAACATAACTTCCCCAATTTTGGCCCCTCTTACAGGGGTAATCCACCTTCTTAATGGGCAAGGGTGTCAAATGATATTTTAGATGAACCAACAAGAAAAAAAAAATTAAAAAATCTTAGTGACAAGAAAAAAAAAATTCCACGGGAAGGAAGCAGTCCCAGACTGAAACTGTAACTCTGAAACCCCCAGACTTCTTTCTTGAGACAGTAGGCACTTAAATAGATCCATTATTTTAATTTCCAGCCCTATGTCTGAATCAAGCAGCTGGTAGAAGGTCACCCAATGCACGAGGCACTCATCACTGCTGGCCAGCAGGCATCCTCTCCTCTAGCCGCTTTTGTAACCATCCAGCCCAGTCATTTTTCACTGGCGTATCCACAAACTGGAATTAGCACCACGTCCTTAAAACTAGAGTATGTTTAATGTGGAGTAGCAAAGAGCTTTTTAAGAGACTAGACAATAATCCACTCCCCATGGCTACTGGCGTCTTGACTGTAATACCATCCAATAAATTCAAGGCAGTAGTTCTTATCCCAGCATTAAAAAAAAAATAAAAACCACTATAATTTCCAAAATTTAGTAAAGTCCATCATCTCTTTTTGCCAATACCATCAGAAAGAATAATCCCAGTAACTTGGAAATTATGTAGATCCAAAATGGAAACATCACAAGCTGCCTTCGGTCTTCTCCATCCAAGCGTTATTTCCATGGCTAAGTGTTGTCTGTAGAATCCAAGGGGCAGCATCATTAAAGTCTACTAGAAATTTTGTGGTGACAATCCAATTAACATACCAACTGCGTATAGTGAGAACTGAGAACTAGGCATCGAGCCTTCACAGAATTTTAGGTTCTAGTATTCCGAAGATACTCCATAGAGAACTTCACCACATGTTGTAGAGTAAGATAGCTCCATCTGGCAGCAGGGATACATCCGAGCAAGGCCTTAATATTATCCAAGAAATGGAACCGTTACTTCTAGAAAAGAGTAACTCCAATATCGATGCTGGCCAAAGGAAATCTTCCATCTTAAAACCACCTTATTTCAAGTGTAGATATCCAACCAGCTGCAGAAAACATCCTCTATGGATCCACAAGGTACCAGCCACTGGGATAGAAATCACTTCCGTTTCCAACCCAAAATAGGAAACATAGATAATTCCCAAAATTTTAAATCCATCTGGGGGCCCTAGATACGAGTTTGTGTTTCTCACCATATCAAATACAAAATACCTGCCTAGAGAAACCTTGGAACTTACCCATCAAGTCTCCGCTCATAACGTCCTTCCCGTGCATGAAGTGATGGCGGGGGGCCGTAAGTGGGCCCCCCCCCACCTCCTCTGAACCCAGAAACCTCTCTACTACGAGATGCTATGGAAACTGTATCATCCAATCCCCGAGCAGCACTGGGAATGGTTCCTGGTTCATTATAATCCGTCCGTAGGTCTCTATCTCCCATTTTGTTGACAGAGTTGTGTGCCTTCTGCGCACTTTTGATGTCCACAAAATCCACAAACGCTGCCACTCCGCCTTCCGACCCCCGCTTAGGGAGGATTTTGACACTTTCGACACGTCCATATCTGGAGGAGAAGCAGAGCAGAGCACACAGATTAGTAGGAGAAAAAACACATTTAATAATATTGCCTCCTGCAAAATCAGTTTCAAACCGTTCGCCCTCCCCATACAGCAGGCAAACCCATCCCAAAACACAGCAGAGGCTGGAAGACACGTTCTCAAAACGAGGGGGGAAACCACTGGCAGACGGGAAAGAACCATTTAAACTTTCCATGATGATTTTCTATGCTCCTCTCTCCTGGTCACCCTACTGTGAGATCACCCAACAGAGCAGCACCAGCTGAAGAAACAGAGAGGTATTTGCAATTAACAACAGCCCCTCTCGTTTTCAATATGCAGAGCAAGACATAATTAAACCAAAACCGTGTCACAAGAAGAATAAAGACATCCCCACAATATTCTTAAGGAAAAAAATGACCTTGACACAGCAATTCCACCACTCTGGTCTATCTTTAACCCATCCAGCACTCCGATCCTCACTCCTCATCTCAAAGCCATTTCTTTACCATAGCCTCACAGGACACTTTTGCAGTATGACTGACATGGGCACCCCCACACTGGGGTGCTTCTGGGGTTCAACTTTACACCCCCTCCCTGTGGATCAAGCCACTCAACTTCCATGCCAAGGAAAGCTGACGGGAATGTGACATCACCCTACTTAATATATGGTAAGTAACTGCAACACAGGCACTTACAGGATGAGTAAATATCTACATAAAAATTAAACCAAACATGTTTGTGCACACAAGAAAACATGATGTAAAAATGATTTAAGTGACTTGCATCAGCTCACAGCAGCAAGGATAAAATGGGGAATGCAAACACACAGCAAGGTTTTAAGAGAGCTGCGAACTGCAGGTCGTGGTTTGGCCGCTCCTTCCTCTCAGCCGTGAGATTCTGAGCAGAACACATACAGGCTGTTAAATGCAGCTATTAATCCACAACAAGAAGAGGCCAAAAGTAGGGGTTTTTAATGTACTAACAAACGGGGAAGGGATACTCAACAAACTAATCAAGAAACAGAGCCAAACGAATCACCTATTCAGGAAGGCAGTGCAACGCTGAACAGATGTAAACAGACCTTAAACGAGAGAAGCCGTTTCCAGCTCTGTACACAGGAATGAGCTATTACAATTGCCAGTCTGAGGAGCAGTGCTGTCAGAACCTGCGCGTGACTCCACTCTATGCCTGGCTTTTTCCATACACCTTCACATTTCGTCATTGTTGTTGGGTGACTAATCCTTAAATATGATTTGAAAGCCTGCCTCGCTGACTGCTGGCTCCTCATTCCAACCTGACCTCCTACGCCTTACTTATAACCTGGTTTGGATTTAGATCTCATTTTCCTCTGGGCTTATATACTCCACTGAACACACCGAGCTGTCCATTAAGGAATGTATGTGCAAACAAGAGCATCTCAAGTCAGAAAGCACCTTGTGAAGCCTAAAAAGCCAAGGTCACATCAGGGATGTGTTTTTTGCCTCTGAGCTGCCCAGAGCAGAACTTGCCACCCTCCTACTTGTGGGTACAGCACGGTGACGTTATTTCTCAGGAGTTTCCTAACCCGTGATACCAAACTGATACACAAGGTTGGTTTTTTTTTAATTCTAATTAAAAAGCTGGAAGGAGCAAATCATGGCAAATGGTACTCCAGGAAAGATGCTTATCAAGGTCTGCACTCTTCTGAGGCTGGGTAAGGTTATCTTACCATGAAGGAAGGTTTAGAAAGGGCATAAAAATAATGGTTAATAAAATTTGTGTGGGCTGGGGGGAAATGGCCTAATTGATGTGGCAAGTGTAAATAGAGAAGAAACAGGGAAGGAAGAATAGGGAAAGAAAACAGGAAAAAGTCCATTTGAAAAAATGGTCATGCCATGAACATGATTAAAAATATGAAAAATAATTAGGTATCCTTGTTAGCATCCCCCTCTGAGCTCATGCTTCAGTGCCTCTTCTCTAGAGACAGCCAAGGAAAGATGTAACAGGATGGAGTGCTCCATCCATCAAGCATTTCTTTCACATCACACAGTTATGGAAGTCACTGGTGAGACACACATACTTTGCTTTTGCTCACTGGTTGCACATTGCCAGCCTCTGCCAACACGAGCCCATAGCCTGGCTACAATCTTCAGGAGGGAAAAAAATAAATAGTATCTTAGCATCACTCAACCCCCCTCATCTTAACTGACCTTCTGACTGCAACCACTGCAGCTGACTGGAGTGCTGCCTGGCAGTTACCTCAGAAATCACAGAATCACAGGGGTTGGAAGGGACCTCAAGAGATCATCGGGTCCAACCCCCTGCCAAAGCAGGGTCCCTAGGACATAAATGAGCTCTGAAAGGCTCTTCCCACTCACCACCCTGACAATTCTTCCATTCCCTCATTCGGAAATCGTGTTGTTATAACATACACACCGACAGACCTCAAGTATCTGGCTGATGCTGCGGAAGATCCAGAAACGTGTTAAAATGTTCAAATATTCAAGCTAAAGCTGCCCAGGAAGCGCAAGATATACTGAACACTGATGTAATCTGCTCCCAATGTACCAACAAATTCACCCAGCAAACACCTAGCACAACTCTTGTGACCAGAGCTTTTTATATTGGGAAACACATACTTCAGTTGCCGTTATTTTAATTTTCTTTCCCCTTAAGTAAGACGTAGATGTGGGGAGGCTACTACTGCTTTCCACTGCAGCCACGGTCCTAAATCACCCCCACTCTGAGACGGCGTGTTTTAATCCATCCGTTATCCAGATACATAAATATAGGCTGCGCTTTGGTGTCCTGCACCGTACCCTTGACGAGCCCCGAGGATAATCTGTGACAATCGTCTTTGCTGAAAGCGAGGGAGGCAGACGGGGGGGAGGAGAAAGGGAGCAGAAAGGGAGGAGGGGGGGATGAAAGAAAACCGAGAGGAGAGAGCCCTGAGTATTCAAGGACAGCTGCTGGAAGAGGAAGGTTTGCATTTTCCGTGCCCCAACGTGGTCCTGTGATTACACACATCCTTCGGTCCCCCACCGTGAAGATTAATCTGTCTGGTGATCCGACCCAGCCCCACCCGTTGGCGTCTCTCCGAGCTGCTCCTGTCTTGGCAGATGCTGCCGGGAGGAGGAGGACCGCATCGAGGAGAGAAGGAGGGAAGATCTGCAGTGCTGCATCACCAGACGGCTTTACTGCAGCAGAATAATACATTACAAGAAAGAAAAACACGCTCCTTTCCAGAGGGCTGGGGGAGGAGAGGCGGCGATAACGCCGTGTTTCGTTACACAGATCCCAAGTTAAAGCAAGATGGAGGCAAACGCGCTCCGAGGAGCAACCTTTGTCCAGATCCTGAGGGCTGGGAAGAGGGGACAAAAGACAAGGGGAGGCATCACTGCGACCTTTGGTAACGTTCGCAGAGCGGCTCCTCTCAACCCTGGCCTCCTATCTTTATACCTGTGTGTCAGCCTTTTCCAAGAAGGCCACGCGTTTTGCAATCGCTGGCAAACCAAACAGAAAACAAAGAGGTTTGTTCTCTCAGCTCTGAATCCGCAGACCCTCAGGAAAACAAGGCTTTCTACTGCCTCTTCCCGTTTGCAGCTCATGCTGATTAATCGTTAACTCCGTATTGTAAAGAAGGTGGCTGAGGCCGTATTTTCGGAGGGGTTTACAGTTCAACCAGAAGCAGAGGAGATGAGGAGGTGCAAGAGCTGTTATGTCACCGAGCCCCTCCACCAGCACAGCACGATTGCAGCACCCAGCTGCAAACACAGATCTAGCAGCCCTTTCAGGGGGAAAAAAAAGTGGAATTGCTCAATAATGACTCCTCGAACAAAGCCACGCTAATCCAGCCTTTCAGACAAAGAAAAGGAATTCATAATTTAAGCATTATCGGTTTATTCACTGTAGATCAAAGCACCTCTATAATCAAGCAGCTGAAATGTCTCTGGGCTCTTGGCATGGCTGCTCAGCATGTTTCTCTCACTCGCCAGCCCATCCTCCTCTCCAGCTCTTCCTCCCGTACCGGCAGACAGCGCAGCCACCTTGGGAAACGCAGCCTCCACCAATGCAAGACCGGGCTGGTTCCTCCTCCCCAGGGGCGATGTGTCACCCAGACAGAGCCGAAGTCATCCCTCACCCCACAACCTTCCCTACGCGGGGCAGGGGAGATCTGTGCTCTCGCCTTTCCACTTCTAATGAACCGTTTCATCGCAGGTGCTTACTCCAAACATTCCTTTTCCTGCACAGTCTCTGCTATTCCCAAGCAAAAGCATTTTTAAACAAAGGACAGGCTAGACACTGGGAGAGAGCCGGCCAGGAAATGTTTAGTAAGCAAATGTCCCCACTTAGCTGCAGTATTTTATAAACTGATCTTTACAAGATAATACAGACACGATAGGAAAAGGTAGGTCAAAATCTGGGAGATTTATGCTTTTTAATTTAAACCAAATCCCAGTCTGAATCCTATCACCTCCCTCTTCCTCCCACTGAGCTCCCTCTGAGCTTGTGAAGACCTGTTACACCCAACCATTTTCACCGCTGTGGAATTCTGCAGGTCAGCAACCTCCCGGTCTACAAAACCTTCACTGTATTTTTGTTTAGAAGCCAGCACAACGTTACGCTCCAGATACTACTGAACGTAAGACACGTTGCAGGATCAGCAATAACACCGGAGGTTTCTTGTACGTGTTTCTGAAACGCTCACTAAGAGCCTGATTTGTCAGGACATCCCAATGGAGCAGGACATCCAGAATATTTTGGACTCCCTCTGACTGAAGCCAGACACCTTTAGCCATCTGAAAAGCCGGGATGATTTTTCCGTGCCAAGCTCCAACTCCTTCCTCCTCCATTATTATATAACCCCGGCAAGTCCCAGCCTGCGTTATTCAGTAAAACACTCGCACAGCTTGAAGCTTTTCTTGGTCAATCGCATTCCTCTCGCTTTGTTGTTATTTCATAACAGAATAATGTGACCTGAAATAATACTTCTCCAGATGTCTGTGTCTCTTCTTACTGGTTAACTCCAAATCGACCTGCTCTAGTCCTGGGTTTCCCCCTGCACGGAGCAGATCTGCTCCAGATACCTGGAAACGTGGGATGTGCAAATGCTAAAGCTGCCATAAAAACAGATTGCCCTCACCAGCTCCGTTGGGGCTTTCACCCAGGCTGCTGAACTCCCTTAACATCAGTTCTGGGGTTTTATGCTCTCATGGACATCCATTTCACGGTCTAAGAACTTGGCCCAACGCAGCAGCGTGTGCATCTCCTTCCCATCCATATAATACACACAGTAACATGCCGGAAGAGCAGCAAGGCAGCATCTCACCAGCAGCAGGACACCAGGCCATGGTGACAGCTATCCTGAAGAAACTCTGCTCAGAGTTAACACCAGCTTCCAGAATCACCAACTCACTGTATCTACCCACCGTACCACCACCAAAAGCAACCTTAAACCTTACACCACTGCCAAAGTTCCTAAGCCAGCAATACAAAGAGCCTTGAGTCTTCAGCCAGGCACTTGCCAAGAACAAGGGACTGTAACTGATGACGAGGATATTACTACAAGAAATAAAATACACCATATAATAGTCACAACGTGTTTGGCCTAAGACAATTACATGCCACCATGCTGCACGCTTCTTACTCATTACAGCCACATACTTTACTTGCCATGAAAAACGTTTCCAGGCTTCTTTCTTCTTTTTTTTTAAGAAAGGGCAACTCCTAACAAGAACAGTATTTCATCCCCTTCAGACCTGAGTGACACAAGTCTTTGGAATCACAGTCTGCTTCAAGCAAGGCAGTATCAGTTCAAAATCTGGTAATATCACCGCGTGCCTGGCACGGAACAAGACTTTCCAGCTACAGAAGAATAAAGGAATTTAAATAAAAGACACTCAAAAATGCACAGGCTTTCATAAAAACAGTAATTGAGGCACGCGACAGCAAACCTGCAGTCCACACAGAAGCACGTGCACAGGGCTGGGATGAAAATAATGCCAGTTAATTGAAATTTATCCTGATAGAAACAGCAAGCAGAATTCCAGAGTCCTGGAAAACTACACTTAACATCTGCTTTAACAAACGCAGGGAACTGTGACCCGATTAGCCACAATCCTTTGGCTCTGTAGCACTGTCACTCAACTCCAGAAAATTTGTCAAATAATAGCTCAAATGCTTGATGCCAAACACAGCAACGTACGTACTCACAGCCGCTGGCCTCCGCTAGCAGCTATGCTTAGGGGAGACCAAAAGCAGTATTTACTACCAACAGCTCGGTGAGATGTCTCATTAACAAAGAGCCTTCGCTCCCAAGGGCACCGGGCCACGCTCTGCACGGGACTGACACACCAGAACGCTCCAGGACACCAGAAATCTCACACTGACACACACACGTTTCAGTTTCATCTTGAAAACTGAAATAAAAATGACTCTTCAGGGTCGTGGTGAAAATACTGTGAGTATTTATCCAACACAGATACAACCACACGCCTCTGGTGAGAGCCCACCAGCACCATTTTGTGATGCTCCTCCCAACACTTCCTCTTCCCCCAGTTTTCTGAAGAAATAGCTTTAAGTGACAAAACCCACTGGGACGAGGGTACCAGCACAAAGGCTGCCAGCAATGTATGGAGCCCTTCCAGCAGCCTCTAGAGGAGATGCAATGTATGGTATTGGCTCTCCTTATCTCCAGCTGCTACGCCGCGTTCGAGACGGCTAAAAATAAAACAAATTAAATGTCTCTCTCTAATTCTACCTTTCTTGGCACAAAACTGCTGTTTCTATAACGATAAGACATCGTGAGCGGCCGGGAGAAGGTTCGGGATGATCACAAGTAGGGAAACTCGTCAGTGAGCGATAAATCCAGATGATGTAAAGCTGGAAAAACCTTCAGCTTCCCAAAGGCAGGCGAAATAAAAGCTCCTCGTACTGCGAGGAGCACTGGTTTTCAAGCCATACCAAGAACAGACCTTGTGACAGCAGTGATTCAGAAACATGCCCTAATTACCAAGCTCCCATAATTTTCTAGATTACAATCTGAGATGCTTTTAAACCTGTTTAGTGTGATCTTTATTGGCTCTGTAACCTTTTGGGGGGGGGTGGGGAAAGCAGGGAGAAAAACAACGTTCTTGAGGGCATTCTCTGCAGCTCTCCTCCCAGCAATAAAGATCTTCAGGGAAACCTCAGATTTCAGGAGCAGAAACCATGGACCAGGCTAGTGAGCTCATTCAGACCACTTACGTGTCTGAATTGAAACCTCAACACGATGCTCCTCACTCTCTCCTCCTGCCCCACCACCCAAATTACTCAAACCCTGACCACTCTTCGAACTCCACAGCTCCCTTCAGCTCAGCGTTCAATGGGAAATCTTCCCAACTCCGACTGCAAACAGAGGTTTTGTTCATGAGATACAGCACGTGTTCCTGCCACGCACTGCAAACAGCCAGGGCTTTGTCTACACTCGTAATCCCTCCCTACGAGATGACAAAGTAGGAAATTAAAAAGCTAGCACAGGCACATTCACCGATACTTCTGATACCTCTGTTATTTAAGAGCAACACGCTCAACATATCAGATAGACCAGGAGATAACTCCGCGCTGAAATAAGTGCTTCTTGCTTTACAGCTCAGCTAAATGCACCATTTTAAGACACAAAGTAAAAGTGATTCCTAATTAAGACATTTTATTTATGTCTTTATTGCAAAGTCAATCCGGTCGGATACTGCTGAGGTATTAATATATAAATGAAATTATTGTGTACCACCAGAGAGAGAAGATACAGAGTATTTAAAACCACGTTTATTCGCGGTCGCTATCGGCAGCAACGATCCTTCCAACAGTCAACATGACATGAAATGTTTCTGCTATCTCCATGACAGAAAATTTTGCCCCAGGTAAGCTGTTCTGGTGCATACACATCAGGTGAAATGTGGATATAGAGAGCGCCCTTCCTGGAGATACAGATCAGTTCTACTGCAACACAACACAGCATCCAAAGGACGTTCCACCCCTGGACAGGGAGAGGGGCAGAGTGGGAGGTGAGCTCCATGCTCCTGACACTGGGATTACAACAAATTAGAGGAGTAACAAAAAAAGCACTTGGGTTTGACCTCAGCAACATCTCACTGGGCTTGGTTTAATATCCACACCCAAGTCAGCAGTTGTGCTGCCTGTAACGTCAGGAGAACCCAACGTTGCATCAGATCGTCCCGCAGGCTGCAGGCAGATCTTGACCGGACCATGATGAAGGGCTTAATGCAAATGTACCCGAACACCACACAGCCACCTCCTCCAGCCAGAAAAGCAGCAGGAGCTCTGTTATTAAGGAACTTTTCCCCAGTCGTCACCTCTGTACAATTAAGGAGAAGCACGCAAGCATCCATAGCAGGGCTTATTGGTATAGAAGTTATTTTAAAAAATAATAAAATCCAAGCAGCTTTGTGAGCAGAAATAATGAAGACTCATTCCTTATGGATGCACGTCTTGAGGTTGAATTCTCTGGCGTTCACTAACTGCTGGTTCCCACTGCAGCTTTTCCCACGGTCAGGAACACCTCTCTCCCATGTGGATTCTTTAATGTCTAATAAGGGTTGTACTCTCGCTGCAGCTTTTCTCTCCATGGGGCCGCTAATCAGGTCTCTCTCCTCTATTAAAACCGCTTGTTTTCACAAAACTCAAAGGAGCGTCGCATCTCTGAGGCTGCAAGTACCCCCTTCACCCTGAAGTATCGCTGGAACTGGCTAACAGGTTCAAAATTGATTAGGGAAGATACGTGGCAAGATCCCATTCCTCTCGCTCTGCGAGCAGATGAAAATAAACATGGCTTTTTGGAGTAGCCTGAAGAGGTCACAAAAATTGGTAGAAACTCTGCATGTTTAGCTGTGTTGTATCGAGTATGATGTGCTGTGATTCTTTGTCCTCCAACCCACACAGATGCACAGGATCGCGTTACTACACGCCAGACGCAAGGCCGCTGAATTCCATCTCCAGGGCAGTTGTTTGGGGTGGGTTTTTTTCTTCCAGCTTAAAGAATAATCTGCAGATTTGCTTCAGAAATACCAGGGGTGATAGGCTGCGTTTAAATGCTTTCTGCAGAGGAACTGCTCAAGCTTTTGTGTGACTGACTTTAGGATTCGTTTGGATCCGATTTTAAGAGCGCAACACTTAGCAACTCGGGGGAATCTTGTGATTAATCAAGTTTTTCATTCTTACACAAAAGGGTAATTCCCCATCTCAGTTCTGCTTCTCCAAGCCCTGCTTTGCATGTATTCGGTAGCAGATGGAGGAAAATGCAGAGTCATAACATTATGGTCTCCCTGCCATGCTGCGGAGTACTTTAAATATTTATCATCTGAAGGCTTTTTAAGACTTGGTGCTCACTGGTTCATGCTTCTCTAGTCAAACACAAACTTTCTAACATCCAAGGTTTTAAATGTTTTTCAGAAAATGGTATTTAAGAAGGAAATATGGTCTGTCTCCTAGACCATCCATCCCAAGTGACCTCATCGCTTTTCCTCTTGGAACCACAACTCGTGTGGACCAGCAACCGGCTTCAATTCAGCCAACAGGTTTGACAACTTGAAATTCACTCTGGATCCGAGGACTCTGGGCCATACTCAAGTTCACAACCCCAAAAGCTTACCTACTCCTAACAAGGGTACGAACTTGAAACCAGGCAGGTTAAAAAAACCTCTCCCCATCGCCCTGAAAACAAAAGTCAGTTCCCAGCCAATCCAGCCTCCTCCAGAAACCCTCTGTGTAAACCGGCCAGCCGCTCCGGTCCCACCGCACCAGCCACTCACCCAAACACAGGCGTGCAAATGCTTTTTAAGCAGTTTGTGACTCACCATCACCTTGGAGAAAGTGCTTGTTCCCCGAGACTAAACCAACTGGGTGCGAACCCAGCGTCAGCACAGGGGAACTCTGCTGACATATCCCCTGCTGACAGCACGGGTCAGAGCCAGCACACACCGAGGTGCCCCGTCTGCACCCGCTCCAGGAGCTTTCTCCGTAGCTGAGAGCATGGAACTTCTCACAGCTCAACTTACCCAGCCAAGTTTTAACAGCTTGGCTTCTGACTCAACTCAAAGCCAGGGTTTTGCAAAGCTGGGCTGAGAGAGGCTGGCTTGAATTTCATCGCAACCACGGGTGAGGTTTCTTTGCCTTGGTTTTAGGAGCTGACCTAAAGGCCACACCATACCCAAGAACTCAGCAGACCTTTTCAAGGTGTATGGGTGCTAACAGATAGATCTACAGGGTTTAATGGTCAGCCAAATACACTGTCCCATCAGCCACAGAACCAAGCACATCGCCATAGCCAGCAGAAAAGCTCCTCCTTAATTTTTGGCTATTCCAGTCATCAGCATCACCTTTAAACACTAGCTCTCAAAAAATCACTCTGACACGAGGTAGGCAAGAGCGTGAGCTGCCAGCACAACCAAAGGGCTGTAATCTCTGAATGGATATAGAGGAAAAGCTGCTTCCTGAGCTCAGCTGCTGCCAAAACCCAGCATATCTCATCACACCCGCAAGCGGCGTATCATCCACAACATCAGCATTGAAACCGGTTTTGCTTTTTAGCTGTCGCAAAGCTCCTCTGCTCCTGATACTTCAGAGTTAAGAACAAGACCAAAGGTTTATTTAGACATTGATTACAACGAGGTTACTGTGCAGATCGGAGCATTTCGCTGGCTGTGCAAGAGCAGCGTCTCACACGGAACAGGCAGATCCCCCGAAATTAAATCAGATGTTGATTACATATACAAGGGAGATACTCATCCATCCTGAGCTTTTATTCTACTCACAGTTCGGATGCTAATGAGGCCGGAAGACTTCTTCCCCCCTCCCCCCCAAAGATGACTACTTTAAACATACAACTTGGCAATTTATTTTTTCTTATTTTGCCCTATTAACTATTTCAGGTCAGCCACAGCTGCCACAGAGAGCCTAAAGAGGGAGCGTTTAAATAAGCCTCTCTGTGCTTTTTGGCAGCCGTCACTATTAATGAGGACAGGAGGTATTCACACCAGCGGCAGGAGCAGATGGACCACAGCTCAGTGCTTTGTGCCGTGCGGAAGCAGCGAGCATCTCACCAAAGACACATACATGGCAGTTGGGGAAAGCTGTGACAGGGACATTCAGTTACTCTCAGTGAATCCCACAGACAGAAACACAACCAGCTCAGTATTGTACCTGGAGGAGAACTGAAGCCGATTCACCACTTGATAAAATACTAAATTAAAAGCAATATTACAATCTGGCAGTAATTTTTTTAGTTGATCTGAAAGATCATTTCAAACCCAGCCTTGACCAGGCACTTGACCATGACAAGAACTTGTTTTGAACCCAGCTCTGATTTCCCACCACATCAGGGGATAACCCAAAGACCTGCAAACTCTTCCATCAGGATAGAGGGATATCACAGAATCGTAGGGTTGGAAGGCACCTCCCAAAGATCGAGTCCAACACAAATATCCCAGAGGAACACACACAAGCACATCTTGTCTTTCTGCAGAAGCAACCAGTATCCAGCAGACAGTGGTACAGGTGATCCACTCACACTCCTTCCAGAGATGGTTGGACTTATCCAGCTTTTCAGGGTTGAGGTGAAAGCACATTCGGGGCATTCTGATTGGAGGTGGAAGCTTGTGTTCAGACCTAAGCACATTTTCAAGTTGAGAAGCTTAATTAAAAAGGGGAAGCGAAAGGAAGCAAAAAAAGTTGCTTTTTGTTCTTAAAAGATACCTGGGTCTTTAAACAGAAACCAGTCACTAAGACAAACTGTTGCTCTTCTCCCATGATTAGTTTCAACGGAAAACCCATGTTCCTTTCACATCTGAATCCTGCTGGATTCTCACCCAAGTCCCCATGAAGGTTGAGACCAGCCACAAATACACAAACTACAGCTCAGAGCCAGTCAGCTCCATGCAACACTCCAGAAGACCCTTACAAAGAAATCCATCCTGAGAAGGATGTTGTTTCTACCCAACTCAGCGACGCGGCCTTCAGTCTGTCCCGTTAACAGCTCAGGTTGCAGCAGGCCCTGGAATACATCCTGGTGTATTTATGATAAGTCTCAACAATGTTTATTCTTTTAGGAAAAGACTTTGCCTTCACACTGTGGGATTGTACAGATCGCACAGGACGATTACACAGTGTTAGGAGGTTAAACACTAACTGGGGAAATGCAGAAACCAAAGCAGCTGCTGTGTTTTATTCATTGTGCAGGAGTCATCATCACATCTTCATATCTTAGAGCAGAACAGCATTGGAGATGTTCTTCCAGACTCCAGGAGACTGTAGCTGCTATTACTCACCAGGCAGGCAGAAGGATGAAGCCTCCTGCATTACCCCAGCGTGTGCAATCACCAGGTGGGAACCACAACCGACTTCTTAGCTCAAGCAATGAAAGAAAGAAAGCAGCTTTTGTCTGATTTTCATTACCCATTCAAGTAGTCTTCAGAACACCACAGAGACTCCTGCGAAGGCAAGGCGTGAGGCTGGTCGTACACTGTGAATTTTCATCTTCAGGCTCATATTCCTCCCACGAGGTTTCTAAATCGGCATGCCGAAGATGCAGCTCAACTCAAAATCTTATTATGGAGAGTAATCATATTTTCCAGTTTATTCCTCAGTTCATTGTTTAGGAATGCTTGCCCTTGCAGTCTTTGGTCTCAGGGCGTTCTCAGACCTCAGCAAGTTCACTGAACTTAATAAAAAACACACAGAAAATCTCTCACAGGCGCTTGGTTTTGGTAGCTACCAAAGCTAAGACATACCCACCCCGCTGACAGCTCAGCAGCTTCAACCCTTGTTGCCAGCAGTTCTCCCAAAAAAGCCATCTAAAACCAGCCAAGAGGGGTGACCCTCAGTTTTACCCCTTCCCAAATATCTCTGGAGGTCCTTGTTTTGGTATTTGTTATTTGTTGGGTGTATCTTGACACAGAGAAGGTGGCATGTCTTCCTCTTCACAAGCTGACAACACCATGAAACCACCACAACAGCAAGACAGCCAGAGTTGCAACACACCAGCTCAGCTGGTGAAAACAAATCTCCTGAGGAGCCCCAGGTTCATCCTGACTCACCGACTCATCCAAAATCTGCAACCTGCCCTCTCCTCATTCAGGTATTTACTTCCCTTTTTATGAAAAGCCAGCTACTGCGTTCTTGGTGAAGGCAAGGGCCTAATTTTGGACACACCTTAAGACAGCAATAAGGTCATCTGCCAAAGACCTTGGCCTGACTTTCTGTCCCATGGAAAGCAAGAAAAACACCCCAAACCAAACTAGTCAACAAAGCTGTCACAAGAACCAGCCCAAGTCTTTTCTTGCCCACACTCTAACATGATTAATGGGCCCATTACCTGCACAAGCCTTGCAAGGACTGGGAAGTTCTCAACGCTCCAGTCTGCTTTCTTGCAATCTGTGATAAAGGGCACTAGGATTACTCTAGATTCCTTGGGTACAATGATAAAGGGCAAGAAATACCAAAAGGCAACACCACTTTGGAGCGGCTCAGCAACAAGAGAAGCTGCTCTCATCAAATCACAAATAAACATGGCTCAGGACCTCTGAGGAAACAATGCCAGCAAGGCTCAGACAACGACAGAATTTTGTAACCAAGTGACATCAACTTATCTAACGCGACTCAGCACATAAAAACACTTAACAGAAGCTTAGCCTACATTCACAAGACTCTGCAGCTTTTCATTAAGTTTCTTTGAAATAATTATATAGGCATTTCCTCAGCCAGCGTGGCGTCACTGAGCTGCCACCTCAAGTGCATGCAAAGAGTAGAGCAGGGAGCAGCCAGAGGATTCCAGCCTCTCAAAGTGCTGAGAAGCAGTCTCCAGCCTGACTCAGTCTTGGGGGAAGAAGCCAGACACTGCGGGGCAACACCCCCAGTACACCGCAGAGGTGACGCTTGTGCAGCTTTATGGCACGTGGTGAATTTATGCCAGGATCAAAAGTATTAAAGGAACTTTTTCTAGTGGAAAATAAAGATGAAAATCACTGCCAGAACCAGCCCCACCATCTCCCCAATTAGCCACCCAATTGATGAACACACACTCAAATGCAAGGCCGACTTTCGCTGGGAACAGACGGAGACTCGAGGAGGCAGGACCTGCCTTGTGTCTTCCACACCTTTCCTTCCCTTCTGATTCTGGGCAATTAATTTAATCCCCTTGCCCTAATCCCCCAACCAAATGTCCTCTCATGATCTTCCTGGGGTTTATATTCTGCAAACCCAAGATTACCTCACTGGAGATACTTGTAAAACACGGCACAAACAAGTCCCAAGACATTGCTTCAGCAAAGCACTAGCATAAATTTTACCTTCCCCCTCCCTTCCACGGCTCTGAACCAAGTACCTCATCAGGAGAGAAAACACAACTAATTCATTCTCTAGCCTTATTTTCCAAAAATAAAATTACACCTAGCTGGAGATCTCCAAACACAAAGCTGATTTAGTGTAACCATCCACATGCCTCCGCCCAAAGTGGTACCCAAGAAATATTACTCGATCCTAAGCAATAAAACCCTGGGAACATACTTGAGAGTTTTACTAGAAAAACAGGAGCACCATTCCTTCTGACTTCAGCCCGTTCCCAGGGATAGGCACTGCAAGGCCTGCCAGCATCAGACGTGGGTAAAAGGCACCAGAGAAGGGTGCTGCTCCAGCAGCCATCACCCTAAATAGGAGCAACGGATTTTTTTCTCCATGTTCCAAGCCAACACACCAGCAGCAACCTTAACCACTCTGCCTCGCACGCCGTCTGTAGAACTACTGACCAAACTCCTTCAACTCCACCTTTGTGCCAATGTCTAAAGCAGAAAGCAGGGAGATTTCACGCTCTGGGGCTGAATTCACACTCCCAGCCATCAAGAGAAAACTTATTTCTTGTAAGCTGACCTAATGTTTTCTTGGAAGTTCTTAAAAACAAACCTGAAGCTGTGGGGTTTTCTGCTGAGCAACCCCTGGGAGCAGTTGTGTTTAACATGCAAACCGCTTCTCCAGAAGGGATCCTACACATCTCTTCAGAAATCAGGAACAAGGTGAAGCCAGAGAAGCCTTTTTCCCAAAAGAAACCTCAGGAGTTGTTTCTCTTCTCTGAGACTGCTCTCATGTGCAATTTATATCTAATTTAAAGGAGCGTATGTGTGTCCTGAAACCAGGGGCTTCTCCCAGCCTTGGTTGCCTCTCCGACTACCTGAATTCCCCCACAGAATAGGAGATGGCATGATAAGTCACACGGCTCGTAATTAAGCAGCTTTTCCTCCCCTTGCTCTTTAAAACGCCAATAAATGGACAAAGTCGTGGTTCTTTCAGGTAACTGGAAGAGAACACAGGATTTAAAAAAAGAGAGAGGCCAGAACTTGTGCTGGGGATGACTGTTACTATATTTAGCCTGTTCTGCAAGCTGCCGAGCATCTGTTTCAATGATGGTGAATGACTTTTTTCCCTGCTAGTCAAGACAGCATTAATTAGGTGAACCCAACTGATTGCTACCACCACTTCCCTGAGCGCCGAGCTCTTGTCTCCCGTATCCTAACACAGATTCACTGCTGATTCCATCCTAACAGGGAACCTCCAACCCAGACAGGGAATGTTGTAGGGTTTGGGAATGCCTTAATGACTCAGTTGAAAGAAAATACAGCCCGTTAAGAAATAAGTTTTTAAAAAGGGAGTATCTGGGCACAAACCAGAAAGTCCATAATAATTACAACTTGGTAAAACACACAGGGAATAATATTCTTTTGCTATCACCTTTGGTATCAAGATAATAGATTGTTTAAAGGGTTTTTAAGGAGATAACACACAGGGAAAAAAAAATAAATCACACTGCTCACATAAGCCAGTGCTTCTTCAGGCCAGCATCAATATAACCTCATTTGAGAATTTACAAGCACAGAGTGTTACTTCAATTCACCCTAAACAACACATACCAAGAGGGTTTTGGGGGGAAATAAAAATCACAGTATCCACAAAAAAAAACCCAACCAAACCCTCTTTTCCTCTTAATTCTTCCCTGAAAAGAACTGAGGAGCTGCAAACCCAAGCATGGTTCCCACAGTAGCTGATTAACTGAAGGGGAAGGTAGGGAAGCAGTAAACCCCTCACATGGAAGCCGGCTGCTGGGGGTTGAGTTTGAGGAGCCTTCCTTGAATTTTTTTGCTTCTTTGGTTGTGTTTCTCAAACTTGTCCCCCCCAGCATCAACCGTGCAACAGCAGGACCCCTCACCTATAGGCTTTAATATGGAAGTGGCAGTATTTCCTAAGCCAAGTGGGAAAACAAACGCTTCCGTGGGATGCGGAGAGGCTTTAGGGGTAACCATACTCCCCAGCCCTCGGAGCTGGGATTTTTAAGCCTTATTTCTCCCAAATTCTTCCTCCCACCAGCCGCGGCTCAGGCTCTCCACATGCTCTTCACCCTATTCTCAGGCTGGGGGGATGGGTGGGAACTGGGTTTTGCCAAGCCCAGCTCCATCTGAGAGAGGGGAAAGAAAAAAAAGAAAAAAAAAAAGAAAAAGTATAAAAAACCCCAAACCCCAAGACTTTCTCTCCAAACTCAACCCTCCTTTGAGATTTCCAGCCTTCCACATCTCAGCTCCTGGCTCAGGCAGCCACATTCCCTATGGATATACCCACCAACCCCCTCTTCGTGCAATCCTTGTGTAACGTGTCCCTTCCCCCAGGCGAGGACCAGCATACAAAGGAAGCCTTGCTCCATTGTCCACCTACAACACCTATACACCGAGCCCAAAACCCGGCTGGACAGAAAGCTCCTTCGCTCCTTTCAAAACCACGAATATTGAGGTTTTTACACCCCCAAAAAAAGGGCTGCGGGGGGGGGGGGGGGGGGGGGAGGGCAGCGTGTCCTTCTTTAGGACCTGCACCCACAGCCAAATGTTTTGAAGCGGATTTTAAACCGTGTTTACTTGTGCGAGTTCAGCCTCACCCAAACGCACCAATTCCGGTTAAAAATCAGCGAGAAATTACAGAAATGAAGGGGAAAGAAGGGGGGGAAAGAGGGGAGGAAGGGGGAGGGAAGGCAGGGGGGTGCGTTGCCTGGCTGCAAATCTCCTTCCCAAACCTCTGCAACTCGCCAAGGTAAAAAACCAACCAAAAAAAAAAAGGTTAATTAACGATTCAGCGCCTGCCATTTTTTCCCATCCATCTCCAAGCAACAGTACCATAGCAACTTTTTCCCTGCTTTAATACATCTTACAGGAGGAGGAGGACTGGACAAAATCAAACCCAGGAATGTCAGATTTCCACTTGTGAGTGCCCATTCCTTCAGCTAGCTATGCCTGGAATTAAACAACCGACCCTGGAGTGGGTGGGGGGGTGTGTGTGTGTTTCTTCCCCCTCCCTCCCAAAAAAAAAAAGCCCTGTTGTTGTACAACGCCGGGGCATGTAACCCAGACTGACGGACAAGACAAACCGCCTCCCAACATAGAGCCACCATCCCGGCACGGCGGCTCTTGGCTCCAAGGGAGAAAATAAAGGGTAAAGTTCAATTAAAAGCAAGGCGAGCTGTGAGTGCTGGGGATACTATGAGACTGGGGGGGGGGAGGGTCCTGCGGCTGCCCTCGCAAACCCAGGCAGGGAGGATGGAGGAGAACCTCCTCCCCCTCCCCTCCCCCGGGGTGTTCCTCTCAGCACCCCCGGGGTGACCCCCGCCACAACCGGGGCCACGCCGCCATTTTAGACACCGGTTGGTACCACCCGCGCTCTGCTCTACCGCCGGGGAGGGGAGGGGGGGACGGGACACTGTGTATCCCCCCAGACCCTCTCTGCAGCGAGAGGCGAGCAGGACCCGGGGCAGAGGCGGCGGCAGGGACCTTCCTCCCTCCTACCGTGTCACCGCATCTATTTTTCCCATGGTGACTCATTATTAAGGACGCTCCGTCATTTTTCCAACGCGAGGAGATTAAAGGAAGCTTTAAAATCCTTTTTCTTTTCCTTATTTTCTTTTTTTTTTTTGGGGGGGGGGAGGAGGATGAAATCTACCTGAGCATACACCTCGTGTCCATTATCTTCTTCTCCCTCCCCCCCTTTAAAAAAAACCCCTTCCAGCGTGAGGTGCGGGGTTATCAACTTTGAGCGAGAGCATTTCCCGAGGAAAGAGGCGGTGGGGAAGCAGCAGCCGCCTCCTCCTCCTCTCCTCCCCCGAGCACGAAAAGACGAAGGGAGGAGGGAAGGAAAAAAATATACAACCATGCAAACAGCTACTACTTCCTTATGAGCAGCTTTAGTCTATGCAACCTCCCCCAAAAACATCAAAAATTAATTAGAGGAGCGGAGGGAAACCCCCCCAAGCAAAGCCACGGTGTGAAGAGGAGTCCGGAGCGCTTCCCGCGTGGAGGGATCCGGTGTTTTCTTGGTGGATTGGGGAGATTCTTTCTTTCTTTCTTTTCTTTTTTTTTTTTTTTTTTTTTCCGAGAGTCACGTTTCTGCAGCGGCGGGAGCTTCGGTTCCCACCGTGCGCTGCACTGAGCGGCGCGGGCACGGCGGCAGCATCCTCAGGGTCGGGGGGGGCGGGGGGAAGGTCCAGACGGAGAAAAGGCGATTTTTTAAAAAAAATAATAATAATAATAAAATGGTACAAAATAAAAAAATGCGGGGAAAATAATGATAATAACAATAAACACCTCCAAACGGTGAATAATTAAAAAAAAAAGCCGTGGTGAAGCAAGATGGCCAGGCTTCGGGCTGCCTCCGGACACAGCGCGCAGCCCCTCGGTGTGAAATCCACTCGGGTGCATGTAGGAAGCCAGGCGCCGCTCCGCCGTGCCGGTCGTTATTACCGTTGCGCGCTGCCCTCCGCTCGGGCCGGCCTCCCCGCAGGTCCGTACACGCCGCCTGCTCTTCGCGGACGCTCCTCGCCATGGCGCGGGGGTTCTTCGCAGCCGTTGTGTTGTTTTCCTCGCCGTCCTCCTCCTCCCGCCGTGCGCAGGCCGCGGGAGCCGCCGTCCCGCCGCGGTCCTTCCCTCCTTTATTTTATTTATTTTAGTCGGCCCGGCTTGTTTTTTCCTCTCCTCATTCTCCTCAAACACAGGGAAAAGGGAAGGGGGAGCCGTTGGAAGGGCCTCCCCGGGGGAAGGGTAGGGAGACGGACACCCGAAGGCGCGGGAAGAACCGGCGGAGACCACCCCCCCCACACACCCGCGTCCCCGTCCCTCTCTCCACTCACCGCTTGAAGTGCTCGATGATCTTCTCCTCACGCACGTTCTCCGGCAAGTTGCCCACCCAGAGGTGCCTGGTTTCCCGGACCATGCTGCGCGGCGCGGGGCGAACCCCCGCCCCTGCTCCGGCTCCCGGCCGCCGCCGCCGCCTCCCCCCGCGCAGCGCTGCCGGCCGCCGCTCGCCGCCCGCCGCCTCCTCCTCCGCCTCCTCCTCCTCGCCGCCCTCCGCCTCTTCCGCCGCGGGGCCCTGCCGCCCTCAGCGCCGCCGGCTGCCTCCCCCGCGGCGGCGGCGGCGGACGACACCATCCCCTCCGGGGGGCCCCCTGACTGGCGGGCCGGCAGGCGGGCGGCGGGCTCCCCCTCCGCCGCGGGTTTTCCTCCTCCGTGTCTCCCCCCGCCGCGGCCCTCGCTCGCTCGCTCCCGCTTCCTCCTCCTCCTCCGTCAGCGGCAGCGCGGCGTTCCCCCCCCCCCCCCCCCACCCCCCGCCCGCCCCCCCCCCCCCCTCCTCCTCCTCCTCCTCCTTCTCCTCCCCCTCCGCGCTCCCGCTCCTCTGGCGGCTCCGCTCGCTCTTTCCCCCCCTCCCCTCCCCTCCCTCCCCTTCCCCGCGCCTCTCGCAGCGCCACACGGGGGCCCCCGCGCAAGCGTAGTGCGCCCCGGGGCGCGCGCCGCAGACCCGCCGGCGGAGGCGGAGCGTGGGCGCGCACCGCCCCGCTCCCGTGCGGGGGAACGGCGGGAACTGCGCCTGCGCGGCGGCGCGCGGGAGCGGGTCGCTACACGCGAGGGTGCAGCGGCGCGGAAACAGCAGGGGAGCCGTGCCGAAATAGGGGGGGGGGGTGTGCACGACGCTGCTCAAAAACAGGGGGCAGTGCCGAAATACAGGGGAGTGCTGCTCCAATACGGGGGGAAGAGGGGGTTCTGCTCCAATACGGGGGCATTAGAGCAACAAGAAGAACAAAAATACAGGGGGGCACCGCAAAAACAATCTTCCCCCACCAGGATTTCCCAGAGCTGGTTAATTAAAATGGGGCGAAGAAAAAACTCATTACGAATATGGAGACGCTGCAAGTTGCGCCCTGGCCCTGCGATGAGGAGTGAAACCTTTTCCCAACACTGAGGGTCTGGGTTCTCCACCCAATGCTGCCTCTGCATGGATACACACAGCACCTTCGACACCCCGAAAGGAAAACACTCGATCGATGACCACCGCGAGATGCAGTCTCAGGTCAGGACCAAACCACACACGCACCCAGGGCCACCAGTACTTTTTATTTTTAAGCCAGTTCTCTGATGGCACCAGAGAGCACAGACCAGCATTCCAGGCTTTTCCTTGGCCAACACCTCCCGACTGCACTTTCCTATTGATTACAGCCAGTTTCTGTTTGTCAGAGCGAGCGGCGCTCAACGTTGCTGCCTTCACTACCCAACTCCACCTCAACAACTGGTCAAAGTCATCAAGCTATCGGTGACTTAACAAACATGCAAATCTCTTGATTTAATCAGACCTGTGACGCACACCGACTGGCGCGGACCCGACAACTCTTATCCCCAACTCCGTATCGCTGCCGGGTGGTTGCGAGCCCAGCCCTTCGCAGCCACGTGCCTCAGTTTCCCTCAGTGACAACGCTGCTCCGCCAAACGGAGATCTACCGATTAATAAAAGCCAAATGCCGCAGCAGATCTCCACAGGCAAACCATCTATTATTAAAAATGTGCAATGAAGCCACGTGTACACGAGAGAACGCAATGCCAGCACGCCCCACCAGCGCTTCGCTTTTCACATGCTTTTTCACCGTGAAAACAGGTTCAGCTTTCTGCTTCAACCAGTCAGAAACCCAAAGAGCAGTCACTACGTGCCCATGCCTCAGCAGGCTCCACAGACAACCATCTCAGAGAGGAAGAAACCCAAACTTTGCTTTTTGATGCCAAAAATCCCTCCTCTCCGATAAAGCGTGCCCACTGTGACAACATCTCCCCCTCCCAGGGACATGAGAAAACCCCAGCAGCACCCAAGTCCTGCAAAGAAACCCCTGCGCCAGTCACGGCTGAGCCAGGAGGGACATCCACGGATCAGGGCCTGCTGCAAACAAAGCCAGGGACTGGTGACAGAAGCGAGGGTTGAAAGGAGAGCTTGAAGGGCTCCGCTGACACAAAAACCAGCTGGAAAAGGAGGACAAAGCCCAGTGACGCACAACAAAACTCTGCATCATCCTGATATTTTTAATGCACTTGGGGAGGGGGAAGAAAACTGTTCCCAGTTGCAACACGCAACTGCACTCGGGCCATGCCGCTGTAACCGGATCCCTCCAACTCGAAGATTTTAAAGAACACAGAGCCAGGCTAGAGAGCAGAGTGAGAATAGCCTTCCTCTGAGCAGGCCGAAGGGGCCCTTGAAGAAGGGCCCTGCTCACACGACAGCCACTGCCATCCTCATCACTGCCAGCTCACTGTCCTGCCACTGGCGACACTACTGTGAGCACCCAGGGGTGAAACACGGAGATGCATCCCTGTGGGCTACATCCATCCCAGAAGAGCGAACAACAGAGGAAGAGGAGGCTTCAGGTGCTCTCCATAGCCCGACAGCCCTCAGCTTTAAGGACAGGCAAGGGCAGGGTCCGGTGCACCGCAAGGTGCAGCTGGAATTACTCATGTCGGCACAGTGGGTGTATCCCAGAATCCAGCTATCTCCGGGCATCTCGTCCAACCCCGCAGTTAAAACATTTGGATATTTCTTATTGGCACTCGGAGAGGATTAAAATGCCAGGTCATGTATTAATGAGGGAGCAGGTTATAAACCCATCTCAGCTTGAACACCAAGTTCACATCAAGAAAAGCAAAGCAAGAACAGGACAGATCAAAAGAGAGCCATTAAAGGCGTGAGAAAATGGTGCTGCCATATAAGGAGCTAATAAAATTAGTGGCTCGTGAGTTCAGAGGGAAAAAAAAAACCGCAAAAAAAGGCAGGAGAATCAGAAAACATCCTCGGGGTCCTCACAAAGAGCCAGAGATGGCCTCGCTTGGAGGAAGAGACATCAATAAATAGAAATGAGCAGACAACGCTTGAAAAGGCAAGCTGGTGCATTTTTAACACAGCATCTTCCCCGAGTGGCAGAGCTCACTGCCACGTGTCGCCGGGACCGCTTGCCAAACATTTAAAAACAAAGATTAGATACCGAACAAGGACAGCAACCAGAGCTGTGTGTGTTAAGAACGTGGCTTCCTATACGGGGTTCTAGCTCAGCAATTGCTCCGTGTTTTGCCCTCGCGAAAGGAAGGGAGGCAGGACACCTCTCCCTCCACACTGCTGGGGGACACCGGCCTTACCCAGACAAGTACCCTCTGACATCACCAGCAACACTCAGAGCGGTTCTTTGTTCCAGCCAGCCTGCTCCAGCCACCATCTTGTCATTAGAAAACATTTACGGGCTTTTCCTGCTCATTGATGATATTTATTAAAACGACAGCATGGCAGCTGAGTATCAAATTGCCAGCCAGGCTTTTATCTCATTTTTAAGCCAGCCTGAATTACTGGCCTAATTTTATTGCTTACCCATTACGTTTTATGCAATGGGTAATTTCCTCCAAGAAGGAATCAGTGCTGTTTGATATTTGGGTTCATTTGTTGCCTGGACAGAGGATATTGGCTTACAGGCTTGATAACACTTTGAACACGAAGCCTGGTCCTGGATCCTAAGAAACACAAAGCATGGGATTTGTATTAATTTGATTTCAGTTCTTTTTGAGGGTCAGCACTCCAAATCTTCATGATGACACAACTCTTATCTGGAATATTTCCATTCTGGTTTTGAAAGTGGGTGTTTAAGGATGTCTTTTCAAACGTTTTTCTACACTAAACTTGGGGGTGTTCTTACCCACACAGTACCAGGGGTGGGAGGTGCTGCAAAAATACCACCCCTGTAGTGGTGGGTGAGCACCTTCTGCAGCACAGTAAACAGAGCTGGGGAGCTCCTGGAATCTGGCTGACACTGAACCCATTTGTATGTATCTAAAAGAACGCTTCTGTTTTCAAAATACTTTGCTACATAAAAACCAGGCATTTCTTCTGAGCCATTACAGAGCCACACAACCTAAACACCATGTGCCATTGCAGGAGGGCGGAAGAGATTACTCTTGGTCACAGTGCAGTCAATGTGTTACAATTAATATCTGTTTTGGGGAAGAATTTAAAGTTTCACAGTGCTGGCTTTCTGCCATGCTTCCCCTTGCTCCCCAACTTGTGTGTGCCCACATTCCAAAGGGCTGTACCTGGTCACCTCATCAGGGTCCTTTCCAAACACGGGGTGGTTCATCAGCTAGACAAAGAAGACTTTGATCTTCCAGGCTGCAAAATATTACATTTTAGGGGAAAAAAACCCCAAGACAACAAAACCAAAGAGAGCCAGGCCCACACGATTTGATACCCAAACATGGCAACTGGGAAGGATATACATCACTGTATCCTGTAATTGCCATTTAAAACATCCAGTTGCTGCACGACCTCTACCTAAAGGCCATGTGTGATGATGCCCACGAAAAAAAATTAGATTTAAAAGAAGTAATTTTTAAAAAAAAAAAAAAAAATCAAAACAGAAATTACACTGGAGATGTTGCAGGACAAAGGTTCAATCCAAACCCCACAGTCCAAACCTGTGATTTAAAGGCTGCTCTTCCCTACATTCCCCATCGAATAGATCTGCACACCCAGCACAAAATAAATACCAAGCCAGCCATCATCAGGGCTTTTGTTTCACCAAAGGCCGTTTTGATACCAATGCAACTTGACAGTGTTTTAACCAGAGCAGACTGAACACACGTTTGCACCTTTATCGCTCTTTCACTTCAGAGAGAGGCACCAAAGAAAAGTAGTTGTGCATCGAGACGTGCCACGCTCAAACTCTCCAGCAATACAGCACAGTGGAGGAGTCTCTGGGTGAGTTTTGGCCTTCGTTTTACTTCCACAGATCTCACAATGCAGCTTTTTAACTCTTCAGGGTAACAGGGAAGCTTGAAAGGCTGTGGTTTTCCCTCAGATGGAGGAGGAGCAAAGGTTTCTATTGCTCATTCGCTTTTTGGCACCGGAAATTCAGGTTTTGTTTGGCTTGGAAACCCCATGGATGTAGTTCTAGTAACTCTTCAGTCCAAAGCAGAGGGTGGAAAAGGTTCAATGCCCACATGGTAATTCTCCTAAAGTGCCAAAGAAAAGTAACTCCAAGTTCCAGGGGGTGTGACAACCTGAAGAACATGGAAACATCCCAAGCAGGCCTTGGTCTGCTGCTCCTCCACGCTGACGACGGCCTCTGATGAGCATAAGGTACATCTCCAAACCAAGGCATCCCTGATGAGAGTGCAAAATTAACATCCCTGTCCACACTGGTTTATTTCAAGTACAGAGAATGCTTTAGGCACAGGAGCTACCGACAGTTTTCACATACACCACACACCACCTTTGCCCAGCTCTCCACCGCAGGGAGCACGGAATGAAACCTGGCCCAGACAACTCCTACTTACCTTCCACTAAATTTTGGCCAGGAAAGCATAAAATCATAGCTGTGCTACCAATCAGCAGCCAGACTGCCTCACTGGCATTTCTCATACGGTGTTGCTCCAGCTCAGCAGGGCAGGGCCTCTCCGCTGGTCAGCCAGAGGGAAATCATGTAACACCGATGCCAATATTCTCGTTAAGAGAGGCTAACGAGAAGGCGCCGACACCTAGCGCTCCTTGTACACTCACAATCACCGGGACTCTGTGCCTTGAAGTCACGTGTGACCTAGGAGAGAGCAGCACCAGGTGCTTTTTATTGCCTTTGCAACACAACAAAAGGAATTGCACCCAATAAGGAAGCGTTTTCCTCCTTCCCGGTAAGCGAGCGTGACTTTGAGGGATCAAGTAATAAACCAGCAGCATCTCATGGGAGCAAGTTCAAAGGGAAAAAAGTAAATATATATATATATATATATGTATATTCAAGGGGACCCTGATCATCGCCGACACAATTTAGGCTGTTGTAACACTCCTTGCAACGTTAGCCCGTCACCTGAGTAAAGGAAGGAGTAATGTTCTATCAGATGTAGGTCTGTTTGCTTGTAGGGAAAGGGGCCCCACAGTTTTAGTCCCTGGAGGCAACCGTTCTCCCCACCCCTTCTGTGTGTTTTTTGTTTGGTTTTTGTTTTAAACGTGCCACACATCAGCACAATGCTGACGACTGCATTGTATGTTTTCTGCCTGTGCAGCAGTTCAGGAGCACACAACTCTGGAAGGTTTTTTGAAAGGGGAGAGGGGGAGGGAGCTGTCCTCTGCTGTATCGTTCACCCCGCTCTTTTACGTGACCACAGGGAAGGGGGAAAAAAATAAATCACAAAGGTTTAAAAACTACCATTTTTAGCACCCAAAAGGGTCAAACTGTGTCTTTTCACAAGGTACAGCCAGGGGAGCTTAGGATAAAAGCTACCACGGGCAAGAGAAAAGTAGAAATCATGGAGGTGACCCCAGAAGACAGCTCATCCGTCCTTGCTCGGGGTTGTTACGGTCTCACACCTGCCGATGCAGAGACACCAGCACTGAGAAAGGAAAATGGAGGGAAGGGTATGAAAAGCTAGACCATCAGTTTTCTCCACCTGCCAGCAACAGCTTGAGGGAGCCTCGGTGGCACTGCTCCAAAGAGCAGCGACCTGAGCCCATCCATTACCAGCCTTCACAAATAAAGCTCCTAGTACCTCACATGCGTTATGCAGATAGCAGAGGCCAAACAGAGCTTCCTTTAAAAATAAGGATGACTAATCCCAGCAGTTTTTCTTTATGGGTTTGTTTTGGGTTAAGGTTTTTTTTTTTTAAAGAAAAAAAAAAAAGGCCACAAGGCAGAGCTTTTTCCAGCCTTTGCTTTTGTGAAATTCTAAGCAGTGGGAAGGGGAAACCCTGGGACCTACTTGTGCTATCCAGACAGGAGTAACCACAGAAACATTGTGGGTTTCTGCAGCCCGTGTACAACACACATTTACACAACCAGAGCACTGTGCCTTACTCTCCTCAGCAAGGCTGGATCAGACTGCCCAGACAGCTTTCAGAGCCCTGGGTGTTTACAATACTTACACAGAAGGCATCTGCCACGGAGAGGGGTTACACAAACAATCCTGCATTTCCCTGGGAAGGAAAAAGAGAAGAAAAAAAAATAAAAGGGAAAAATGAAAAGGTGTAAGACAGCTTTCACCCATACAGCAACATCCCTCTGGTGAGACGTAGGGTAAGGAAGGGATGCGCTGGGAAAATGGGGAATGCGGGTTCTGTAATCAAAGCTGAGCGTCTGCATGAGCTCAGTGGGCCCAGGCCCCCAAGCAAGGTCACTCTGGCTTGCAGCAGACACAGTAGCCTGCTTTAATGCCAAGCTGTGGTCAAGCCACAACGCAGCCAGCACTAAAGGTCACCTGGGGACTAGGAAAAGGTAAATGAATTTAAAACAAGACAAAAACCCCACCCCGAAATCGAACAAAAAGATAATCTATAAGCAGATCTTTACTGACAAGCAGGCAAGACCACAGCTTACTCTGGCAAGCTGCGTGGTCGTCTGCATGGAGCAGGCAGGGAACTAACAGCCCCGTTCCCAGGACGCAGCAAAACACTCTGCATCTACAGAGAGCACTGAACAGATCTAGGTTACAGCTTCTAGGCAGCCCCACTTACCAACCTCCCGCTCCCTCCCCCTGCCCCAGCTTTGCATCCCTAAAAATCCCTAAACCCCACCAAATCGGCCATTTATTTTTTATTTTAAAGCACTCAGCAACGGAGATTTGCCACCAACATGATTTCTGGTGGTGGCACCGTTAAAATACTTACCCACCTCACAGCCAAGGGCTGTGAAATCTTAAATTTGTGAGTGTTTGCAAATGATTTTGAAAGCCTTCCAAGGAAGGTGCTGTAGAATTGTAAATCCTTCCCATTATTAATAAAATGAAGCTATTGTTCCAGCTCTAATCAAGACTTGTCTTCAGCTGGGCAATTTTAAAACGCAATTCAAAACACACACACACAACAAAAGGAAAATCATGAGGAAGCTTCAACCCACGGGCTACCAAGGAAAAAAAAAAAGAAGAAAAAAAAAAATCACTGAAAGACCAAGCTGTTCTTTAAGGGGAAGGGGGAAAGAAAATTATAAAAAACAAAACAAAACCAACCAACCCTGCTATTTAAAATTAATTCCAAGCAGGAGCATGTCGGGGCAGGGGGGATGCCTCCTTCCCACCGCCTGGGAAAGGTCACTTCTGCCATCGGTACCCTCGCTACACCAGATCAAGGCTGCGGCGGTATGTGAGAGTGAGCAACCCCATCGCTGCGAGCCCAGCCTCATCCATCTCCATCAGGAGACATCTCCGGGTTTAATTTATTTAGCAAAGGGGGAGGAAAAAAAAATTAATTAAAAAAAAAAAAAAAAAAAACCCAAACAACAACCCATAAAAAAACATCCCCTTGCAACAACCTCCCAGCACCCTTTTCAAGGATGGGGAAATCTAGCAAGTGGGAGAGGCTGCCAGCCGGGGAGGGAGGGCAGGGAGAGGTGGTGCATCCTCTGCATCCTCCTCCTCCCCTTCCCCGGGCGGTAAGGACCACGCCTGCCCGGCGCTGCGGCAAACGCTCCGCAGTGGGTGCTCCCTCCCCCGTAGAAACTTCTGGAATAAGCAGCCAAGCTGGGGAGAGGAGAGTAACATTTATACCCACAGAGGATGGAAAAAAAAAGGGGGGGGGGGTAGGAATAAACTAAAAAAATAAAGCGCCAGCAAGCAGTAGAGCAGATAATAAAAAGAAGAGGATTGCACAAGGATGTGGGGTGTGAGCTGGGAGTATGAAAAGTAAGCCCACGAGTGGCTCTGGCAGCCCTGGCTCGGCGGGGTTTTGCAGCCTGTTTGGCTTTAAATAAAACGCCCCAACACAAAAGCAAAAAAAAATAATAATAAAAAAAATTAAACATGGTGGTGTTCAGAGCACTAGATGGTGGGATAAAGGAGCTGATCCCTCCTCCGGATCTGCAGCAGAGCCCTGCCATCTCAGCTGAACTAATTTGTCCTTTTTGTTGCAATGAATTATCTGATCCGGACTATTCAATTGCATTTGCATCTTCAGTTACTGGGGGTTTGCTTTGTGTGCTCTTTTTTTTTTTTCCCTGTTTCTCTTCTGTTGTTTTCCTGGGTGGTTTTTTTCCCCCACTTTGAATTTAAAAATACATCCTCCCCAAATCTCCCAAGGAAAATCTACATCTCTGTGGAACAAATAAAACATTCAGGCACAAACTTCCACCGTGGACTGTAAAAAAAAGGAGATGGGTTGCTTTTTGGTCCTGTTTTGGGGTTTTTTTTTTAAGTTTTCTTTTTCTCCTGCTTTTAGGATATACTGTAGTGGAAAGCCAATGGAGGAAAACAAAGGTAATACATAACATCAAACATATATACGGCCCAGAATTACAGCAATTATATATAATCAAATCACAGTGATTCAAGTGTGGGAGGGTTATTTATATTCTGCAATCAGTCCCTGGAAAAAGGGGATAGATATATATAGATAGGTAACTACGTAGTAAATATATAAAGATATTTCTAAACACGTAGAAGTAAAAGACCATCTGCATGGCCCCGAAACTGTAATTCCGGGGGGAGGGGGGGAACAGTACAATTTCAGGCATGTGGGTTTTAACAAAGGGACACGTTAGAACATAGCCTGTAACGTGGTAGAGGAAAAAAAAAGGTAACATTAAAAAAAGCGTACGTGGTACCTTGGCTGCAGCCTCCAACAACGAGCGTTTGGATGTTACGGGGTTTTAGTTTTGGGTTTGGTTTTTTTTTTTACGGTATTACCACGTCTGATCACACCAAGGATATGCTTTTAATTAACCGAATGGCAGGCAGGTTGTCTTGGGGAGCAAGGCGAACGATGACGGCTTCTTCCCCGCACCACTCCAGCTCTGAAGATAAATCAATCCTCGGGTGTTTTGGGGTTTTGTGGTGGCTTTTTTTTAAAAAGAAAAAGTTTGGGTATTTTCCATGCCTTGAGAAGAACGGGAGGCGGTGGCTTCAAACCCTGTGAAGGAGAAAAGCAGTGGATGAAAATTAGGCATAAAACTACCCACCTTGGGGCGCGCGTGGTGATAAGAGGCAATCTGGGCCAAAAATCTTCGCGCTATAAGGAAATCAAGCAACCCAACACCACAAAAAAATGCGAAAAACCCCGAAACCGGTCGGTGGCGGCCGGCTGCGCCGTGAGGGGAAGGAAGGGGCGATGGCGGCGGGAGTGCGGGCTGAAGCAGGGATGGCGCCTGGGCGGGGAAGGGAGGTGGGGGGGCTGAGTCGGTGGAGGGTAGGCCGAGGCCTCCGCCACCCCCGGGGAAAAGTAGAAATGCGCATTTCTGGGCATTTTCGCATCCTTTTGCTAGGACGGCGGGAAGAAAGGGGAAGGGGGAGAGAAGAGGAGGAGGGGGGGGGGGGGAAGGTCAGGTTTCACCCGCAGCGCTTTCGCTGCCTGCCTGGGGAGGATACGCACATCAGGAGGAGCCCCTCCACCGTGCTCCTGGCACGGTTGAAGCCCACGCTCGCCGCCCCGGCCCCCGCAGCTGCGTATCGTCCGTCCTTCCCCCGCTGCCCGCCCGGCGCCATTTTGTCGCTTCAGCGCCGGTGGCCGTGGCCCCGCTGGGCGGCCATTTTGTGAAGCGAAAGGCGGGAGGCGGCTCCTGCAGCACCGCGGGCGAGGCGGCGCTGTGGAGCCTGAAGCGGCGGGGCCGGGTGTGAGGGCCAGCCGTTGGTCGCCGCCTCCTCCTGCCCTTTGTCAGGCAAACGCACTCCCTTTTCTCGCTTATTTCTCTTTTCTCTTTGCGAAACAGGGTGCCCTTAAAACGCCCCAGTCGCCTCAGCAAGATTCAACTTCGGACAAAAGAATTCGAGAAAGGAAATTGAAGTGCATTCCTCCGGCGGGGCTGTGAGGGAAAGTTTAGCAGCCTGGAGAATTAAGGAATATATATATATATAAAAATATATAAATTATTGTAGGAGCTATTCCCCCCCTCTCTTTCACCTCCCTCCAGCTTGTTTTTTTTTTCTCACCGAGGTCAATAAACCACCTTGAAAAACGGGATAACCTCTGAGAGAAGCATCTTTTGTTTTATTTATTTAATAAAGATCTCTCAATATGTGCCATAATGGACACTCAAGCCAAATAAAGATGTAAGTTGTTTGAAGCCAGGTCTGGGTATTTTGTGGGAAATAGGGCTGCAGAATGCCGTAATTGCTTCTGATACGATGAAGGAAAGCTGGGATATAAAATGTCAAAGCTCCACTTGCAGGCGTGTGCCATGCATCTATTTTCAGAAATAGGGTGGGATGGGGATTTTTTTGCCTTTTTTCTTTTTTTTTTTTTTTTAATAAAATAACAACCCAGCATATCTCTTGCAGCCTGGTAACACGCTTGCGTAACCAGCTGCATCGATTTTGCCTTGCGTTATTGTGCTTTAAAAATAAATCGTTGTTTATTCAGTGTTGCAGGGGAAATCAGGGGGAAAAAATGATAATACTGCATTATTTCTTTTATACATCCTGCCGGCACTGCATAATGAAGCTGGAGAAATTCAGCTCTTGGGCTGCTCCCAAAGTAATCCCTGCTAGTCGTGTCCCCCCCGCTTCATGGAGCCAGAAGGATCAGACTGCTTTTCACTTAAGAAATTTTAGGGTTTTAGGTTGCATCGAAGATGGGAAAGCACAGAAAACAAGTCTGAATGCTTTTTGTGAGGAAGGATGATGCTTGCAGCAAACCAGCTGGGACATGGTTGCAATTAACCTGGGTCAACCAAAGGAATAACCCAGTTTTCCTCCATTTCTTTCTGCCCTGTTTGGAAAAAAACAAAACCAAAACATCATCAGCACTAAGCAGCCAACCCTCCTCCCAGCGCTCTTCGAGCCAACAAAGACCCAGCAGCTTCTCCGGCCTCAGTTTCCCCTCCCACAACATTTCCCACACCAGGACTCCAACTCATCTCACCATTGACTGAGGGGATGCTGCAGAAAAGGCACTTTCCAGCCCCTTTCCCTTTACGGGCTCGCGTTCCTCGTACCACGCCAAAAAATCTTCAGCTGCAAACAAAACCAGTACAAAGGCCTTATTTGTTATGAAGCAACGCTTTGACCACCAGCTTAAAAATACTACGCGCCGTGCCTGGCAGCTACTCCTTTAATTTATAAGCTTTGAGTTCCAAGGAGAACCTTTGGGGTGGTTTGTTGGTTGGTGTTTGGTTGATGTTTGGTTTTTTTTTCATGGCATACACCGTTGTATTTCTGGGAGCTGGTAGCGGGGTACAGTATCCGATGCCTTTGCTGGGAAAGCCCGGGGAAATTTTATCCTGGGGCCGCACCCAGCCTTAAGTGAAGAAATATTTGCATTTGCTTCTCCTTGGAGGGCAGCCAGGTCCCTCCCTGCTCTCCTTGGCCTTGCCAAGAGGGATTGCAAGAAAAGACGGGCGTATTGCAGCAGCTGTGGGAGGGGCAGGGCTCAAGCTAGTGCGGTTCCAGAGGCGTACGATCTTCTTTGCCTCTTTTCCACTGCCCCTGGAAGGAGACAAGTGAGATCTCCAGTGGGTTTTACTACCTGGATGGGCTCTGCACAGGTTTGGGCAGGGGGCTCCCAGAGCAGGGTGTGAGCTTCACGTTGCTCCGTGCGTAATTTCTGTTGGGTTTTTTTTTGCTACCAAACCCATGTGCTTGTGAAAGTGCTTGCAACTGGGGTGAGGAGCCTAAGGATGGACTAAGCTGTTGCAGCTGACCCGCGTTTGCTTGGTGGCAGGGTGGGACCTGGCTCCCTGGGAAATCTCCACACAGCTCAGCCAGCGCTGGAAATTCCTCGAGATCTTCCTGGGGGGAAACACAGGGCTGTGCTTTTCAGGCATAGCCACGCTCCCCACACCTCAGCTCAACACTTCTCCCCTTACCCGAGAAGAGACTCACTTAAATCAGTCTCCTATCACCTTACCCCCCAGTCATCCATCCCTGTCCCTCATCATCCTCCACTCCTGGAAGGATGTGCCAAATCTGACCACTTCCACATCCCTTCCCTGTGCTGCCAGGCTTCCCGGCTGTGCCTTGGCCTTGTCCTCATCCTCCAGCATCTTCCCCATAGCTTGTGTGGATAGAAACCTTTCCATGCCCACCTCTGGCCAAAACAACCACTACAGTACCAGCACTAACAGCCCATCCCAGCTCACTGCTGGGCAAACACCCCTGACCCCTTCCCACCATGAGCTCTGTGGAGGGAGAGCACAGCTTGCAGAGCACCCAAGGGTGCTGCGCAGGGTGTTTAACCCAGCGTATGATGAAGCAACGCATCCAAAACACTGCTCAGCGTTGTCCTTTCCATCCTCCATGAAAAGTCTTGCTTGGAAAAATACCTGTTGCATTTTGCAATTACCATTGCAAAAACAACCCAGAACCCGAGCAACCTTTTGCTCTCTGGGGCTTCCCCTTGGGCACCGCCCTGCCTGCCCACGTCTTTTTGCTCTTATAGCATCATTTTGGTGCCTGTTTTTTCCCTGGGGTGGGGGGAGGGTGAGAAACTTTGGAAAGTAAGAGCTGACTTGGAGCACAGGGCTTCCCCAAGTGGGGGACCACAGGGTCCCCACCCAGCCAGACCCAAACCCACTGACCTACACGATGTGGGGTGAGGAAGGAAGAAAAGACCGCGGCTTTACATTAACATCTATTTCTAAATTAGCATATAGCCAGTTCTGACCTAATTGATGTGCCGTAGAGGCGCATGCACATTAACGAACCTTGAGTAATAGGCTTTGCAGATGGGGAGAGTCAGCAGGAAATAGTTGTGGGGTTGGTGTTGATTAATCACCCAGCCCGCCAGACTCCAGCGTGTACATTAACCCCTTCATTCATAAGTACAGCACATGCTGGGGAGGCATCCGTACAGTGTGACTTAGGCTGGAGGTTGGGTTGCTTGGGGTGGTTTCTTTTTTAGCAGCTCCCTTTAAACATCCTCTAGGATGCTTTTTGTTATTTTCCGCTCTCAATTCTGCTCTTTTTAAGCACTTTTTGGTTAAAAAAAAGCCCCCCCAAAAAAATCAACCCCCTTTCTTTCTCCGTCTGGTTTGCGACGCCCTCGCAAACGAAACCACTAAGTGCCGGTGACATCGGCTGTGCAGATGTTGGGTGTGCAGAGGAACAGTCTGAATTTCTGCTGGGTTTGGGGCTCGGGCTGAGAGATCAAAAAGCTGCTGACGGCGGAGAGGTACTATCTTGGATAACAGGAAAAAGCCGGGCTAGGGGGTGAGGTGGGGGTCTTTCCCAGCTTCCCGGCGCTGCCTGATGCAGAAGGGATGGGTTTTAGTTGGCATTTTTCTCTTGCTGGAGGAATTTGTGCTCCGGGTGCCCTCTGCCGGCCCCGCAGCTGTTGGGGATAGAACCCAGGCAGCGCCGGCTGCCACAAAACACCACCCAAGCGAACCAACCCCCCCCGCCCCCAAACCCCGCAGCACCCCGCTAAATCCCACATCTGGCCCCAGAAAACAACCCTCCGCTCTCACCAGGGCAACAACAGCATCTCCCCCATCACTGCACCCCAAAAGCCATCCACTTTATTGTCCTCCTGCCACACCTGTGACTTCTCAAAAGTGGTGCTTCCCCCCTTGCCTGTATTTTTAAACCTGGATATTATGGTTTTGGGAAGCAGGGCAGATGAAAGAAATGTTTGGGTTGTGTTTGGTTTGGGTTGTTTGGTTTTTTTTTTTAATCTCAGGGTTTTATTTAACTACAAGTAACTAAAATCAGTGCCTGCTCTCTGCGGTGACACAGAGAGAAGTGTTTAAGTGAAACCCCAAAGAAAGATCAAGAAGAAGAAAGAATAAAATAAAAAAAAAACCACCCAAAGAAACCAAACCAGCCTTGGGGGGGGGGGGGCGGGAAAAGGAGTTTAAAAAAAGAAATAAGTGAATGAAACCTGCCAGGGCTTTTTGTGTTTGTTATGAGCGCAGAGCCATTCCAAGACACTACATCCACACTTCTCCGCCTGGCCAGCCCAGCAGCATGGGGTCCTGGGTAAGTTTTGGTGATGAAAACTCCAGTTCTAGCAGTTAATTTGGGGGTGCAGCAGGTACCCGGGACCAGCCACGCTTCCTTTTTGGTGTTTGGTGCTGGAAGATGGATGTAGAGCTGCAGGGATTTAGCAGGATGACTCGTTCCGCTGTCGGACGTGGCAGGACTTGCAGAGGAGGTGGTCACCCAGGGGGTAGCACCCATTCTCCGTTGGCTCCGGTGACAGGGGTGTCCCGCAGCTCTGGGGACATGAGAGGAAAGGAAGGCCAAGTTTTAGGGTGTTCCATCCCACCTTCCCTACGAAACCCACCAGCAATTAGGAAAAAACCCCAACAAACCTACATTGAAAGCCTGAAAAGGTGAAGCTCTCCTGGCCCAACCCCTCATCCTTTTCACCCGTTTTAAAAGAACCCTGTGCTTTGCAAAGGCTCAAGGCCAAACCCCTCAGCTTTTGGGAGGGGGCACACCCCATCTCTTTTGGGGCTGTACCTCACAGCGGTAGCAGCTCTCATGGAAACTCCGTCCCAAGCACTCGATCTTGTAGGTGTCCTTGTCCTCGCGGGGGATGATGGGGTGCTCACACGCGCTGCAAATCGCCGCGTATTTCCTGACGGGAGTGAACAGCCCATGGGGTGATGGCAACAAGATGACGCCCACCCAACCACCCCCTGTCACTCAGTTTGGGGGATGATCCCCCATTTCCGCACCTGTAGAAGTCGGTCACGCAGTACACCTCATCCTGCTCATCCACGGCGAAGCTCTCGGTGCCAATGGCCCGGCCGCAGGCGGTGCAGGAGAAGCAGCCGGGGTGGTAACCCTTCCCCAGGGCACGGACGATGCGCTCTGTGATCACCCCCTGGCACTTGGCACACTTCTCCAGCGTGGCCTGAGGTTTTAGGGGGGATAAACACACCGTGAGATGCCAGCTTCCCCTTCACCTCATCCCTGGGAAAGGACTGCAGCTCCAGCCACCTTCCCCGAGGGTGCTGGTCATCCCCAGGGCAGGACAGGTACCTGATAGCAGGTATCGCACGTGGGGCGTCCGTCTTTTTGGTAGTAGCGCTGGCCGGCCAGGAGCCGGTGGCACGTGCGGCAGGTGAAGCAGTCGGCATGGTACTGCTTCCGCATCGCCTCTACCGTCGGATCCCGGGGCCCCACGGCTTTGTGGCAGAAGGCACAGATGTCTGTGGGAAGAAGGGTTCGGTGTTGCGTGCCTCAGTTTCCCCAACTGGGGAGGAGCCTACCCAGTGCAGATGGGTGTCTCACTTACCTCTGGAGCTGTCCCTCTCCGGGTACCCATTTGCATCCCGCCACTGTGGCGTGCCTGCTTGCTCCTGGCAAAATTTGGGTGGCCTCAATTCGGCAGGGAAGGCGGAAGGGGCCTAGTGAGTGGGGGAAGGTGGCAGCAGGTCATGTTTACACCCTTACGGGTGGAGAAACTTGAGGTGCTGGGGGTTCTGCGCCCCACGATCCTCACCTGGAAGGCAGCGGGTGCTGCAAGGTCCAGCTGCTGCAGCGCTGGGCCCAGTGCCTCTGCAGACAAGGGCTGGGGGGCTTCGGAGAGGACGAGCACCGGTGGGGACAAAGGCTCAGGGGTTGCTGGGTGGGTTTCTGCAGCAAAAGCCAGACATGGAGGGCTTGGTGGGGGGGCAATAACAGCTGATAACAGCCCTACAGCTTTGGGGCGACGGCGCTCGCGCTCCTGCCCAGCCCCAAAAGCAAACGCTGTCCCGTGGAGGGGACAAACAGCACCGATAAGCGCCTGGCAATGGAGAGCAAACACAGCCCTCCCCCACAGCCGGAGCCACGCCGGGATGGGTGCAGGGATTTGGGGAATACCCCCTTTTCCCCCCCCCCAAAAAAAAACCCCAATTCCCAGCCCCTCCCTGCCTGCACACACATCTTTTAGTGAAGCAATACCCTCAGCACCATCATCACCTTCCCAGCCCCGCATGGACACCCCTCACCTCCATTGGGCAATGCAGGGTGCTGTGGTGGTGGGGCTGGGTGGCGATGGGTGTCTGGGATCTTGTCACCATCCGACTGTGTCTCCCTCTGGGTTTTCTCCTTGGTGGCCACCTCCCTCCGCGGTGGCACCAGGGTGATGAAGACAGACGAAGCAATCCTTTTCTCTGCTTTCCTGGGCAGCATGGCCAAAGGCACAGAAGGGCCAGACCTGGGGTTGGTTTGGGGGAAAAGAAGATAAAAAGGAGCAAAAAAACCCAACCCCTGTGGGCACACTGGCAGCTCCCGCAGCCTTGCTGGCCTTCGGCCTCAACCCGCCTCCCTCCTCACCCTCCCGGAAAGGGAGAAGGAACAAGCGTCCCACGTCACAGCAATAAACAGTCTCGTGCCTGGGAGGACAGAGGGTAAAGGGTCCCGGTGAAGCAGCAGCCCACATCACCCAATTTCACGCTCCCATGGCCAGCCCTGCCCTCTGGGAGCTTTTCAACCCCTTTTATTTCCTCTTGTTGCCCCCACCTGGGATTAAACTCCCTGTGGGCAGCAAGAAAATCCCACTTTGCTTCTTAAAAAAACAGGGTTGCAATAGGATCTGGTTTTACAGACCCTTTTTTGGGGGTGTTTCTAGGTCCCCATTCCTCCCCTGCTTACCCCCATTTCCCCACTATCACTCCCAGCTTGGGGCAATCCTCCCCCCACCTTTATTTTTTTACAGATGGGGAAACTGAGGCACAAACTGCCACATCCCCACGACTGAAACGGCCCCCTGAGCATCGCCCAGCAGCGCAGGCAGGATGTGCCTGACCCCGATAAACCCCGCTCGGGAAGGAAAAGGGCTGTTTATTCAGCTTCCCAACGGGAAAAGCAGCCGGGGCGAAGCTTCCCTTCCCAACCAGAATGGTTTGGGGTGCAGGGGTGTTATGAGACCCCCCCAAGGCTTTAACAGGGATACTGCACCGGTGAAGCAAGATCTACCCCAAACCTAATCAGCAGCTTGAAGAATACCTGTGTGATGAGTTGCCCGGTCTCATACCCCAGCGCAGGGTGGCTCTGCTCCCCCAAAATCCCACGCAGGGGTGTCAGCGCATCTTTTCAAGGTGGGGGGTGTGTCCTGTTCCCCTATGGCACAGGAAAAGTTTCGGGATGGGCACACCAGTGACTTCAGCCTCTGACTCAAGCAGGGGAAGGGATTAAAAAGGAAAAAACCCGGAGCAGCTTCCCTCCCTCCTTCCTTTCCTCCCTCCCCGCCGGCGAAACCCCAAAACGGGCTCCAGCGCTGCCAACCTTTGCCCGGCCACTCAAATCCTCGCCCGCAGGAGCTGCCAGTTTCTCGTCCTCCCAGGCCAAGCTGCAGAAAATTTGAGGTGGGGGGTAGGGGGAGGAAAAGATAATAATAAAAAAAAAAAAAACCCACAACTGGAAAAGAAGAAAACCCACCAAAAAAAAAACCCCTCTCGGGGCTAATGGGAACCATGTGCTCCTCGCATTCCTCTTTGTGCCGGGGCTGACGGGATCCCGGCGGCCCCATCCAGGCACCCCCCTGGTTCTCCCCCTGAGCCAAAGGCTTGTCGGGGTGGTTGAGGCTTGAGGGGTGCACTAATGGGGTTCCCCCACCCCCCTTTTTATGTGTGTGTGTCCCCTCCATGTAACTCCATCCTGTTTTGGGACAGCCGAGGCCACATTGGGTATGGCCCCTTCTGTTTTCCCCCAAGTGTCACCCCAAAATCTCTTGGGATGGGTGCCCAGGGGTGACTGATGGAGATGGAGCCACTTATGGGGCACACCCAGGCCCCCCAAAACTGGGTTGGGACATGGCCCTCCTATAGCTGTCCCCCAACTCTGTCCCCAGCCCTGGGGACCTCTTGGAGACAGCTTTGGGGATGCCCAGGAGAAGGGACAGGGTGGGGACACACAGCCCTCACTGCCCCCTTGTCCCTTCCCCAGAGCTGTCCCCTTGTTCCTTGCCGGGGGTGGCCCTGCAGGCCTCCCGCCCCAACCCCTTTCCTCAGCCTTGGGGTGCCCTGGCCCCTGAGCAGTGGTGGCCCCACCATGCTCCCCCTGCCTGGGAGCCCCCTGTGCCTACCCAGGGATGTCCCCAGTCCCACTCCCGGGGTGTCCCCCATCCGCTACCCGGGAGGGGCTCTTGGTACCTTTGCCCTGTCCCAGGACAGCCCTGCGGTCCTTCCCTGGGGGGTCCCGTGTCCCATTTTGGGGTGTCCCCAGCCCCGTGCCCGGGCTGTTCCCTACCTGGGGGGGTCCCCACTACACCCTACCTGGAGGCTTCTACCTTGGGGAGGTTCCCTACCCGGGGGCCGCCAGCCGGGGGGTGTCCCTGCAGCCCCCCAGTCCCTCGGGGGGCGTCCCTGTCCCCTACCTGGGGAGCCGATGCGGGTCCCTCCGTGCGCTCCGCGGGCGCGCCCTGCCCGGCGCGGCGAGGGGGGGCAGCGGGGAGGCAGAGCCGGCCGGCATCACCGCCCCTTCCTCCCTCCTCCTCCTCCCTTCCTCCTCCCCCTGCCTGCCCCACAGCCCTGAGCGGGAGGGGGGATTGAGGCATGCACCCTGGGGTGCCCCACAAGTCCGTAGGGTGACCTATGGGACACGGGGTACCCCATGAAGCCCCTAAGGGTGCCCCACATGTCCTAAGGGTGCCCCATGCACCCTGGGGTGCACTGTCGTCGCTCCCCCCCCCCCCCCAAAGGCCCGTGCACCACACCAGGATGCCCCATGTCCTCAGGGTGCCCATACATCACCCATGCACCTCGGGGTGCTCCTGTGTGCTCTGGGATGACCCTGTGGTCCCCTATAGAGCCCCAGATGCCCCCCATGTCCTCCCCACATCCCAGTATGCCCCATATAGCCCCAGAATACCCCACAGACCCCTAGAGCCCCAGGTACCCTCCGTGCCCCTCCACAGACCCCCACCTCCTCTCCTGCTTTTCCCCTTGGGGCTGGCAGGGCTCTTGCACTGAGTATCATCCACCACCGGGACGGACCTCCCTCCCTCCCCAAATCCTGCACCCCAACAGTGCAGGGCCTGGTGCCCCATGGCACAGCACAGCCAGCTGCAGCCAGGTGGGGAAACTGAGGCACAGTGCATCCCTCACCCAGAGGGTCACCCTGTCCGTGCCTCAGTTTTCCTTCCACCCCTCCTCCAAAAAGCTGCACCCAGCCATCCCCGAGCGTGTCTCCTGCTCGCTCTGCCCACAGATTTTGCTGGAAAAACATTTATTTGCCAAGGTTTGTAACCCCCCCCGAGGCCCCTGCACAGCGATAGCGTGGCCCTGAGGGCCCAGATACTCATCAGCACCCTGCCCAGCCACAGCCTTGCGGGGTCCCTCCAAAAGCCAGGGGTTGTGTGGGCCTCCCCCAACCTCCCCCATGCCATGGGATGGGGGTCAAGCACCTTTCGGGAGCCCTTTTTCTTTGTCCCCATGGGGGATCTACAGCAGGGGGACTGGGAGGGACATGCCCACATTTTGGGGTGGTTTCACCCAGCACCCCGAGTTCCCAATGTCCGGTTACACCCCACGGCTCATCGGGATGTCTCTTCTGATCTTGATCCCAACCGCCTATCCAGCCGAGACTGCTGGGCGAAATCCTACGGGAGATGGAAGAAGAGAAGCAGAAAGGCCCCTCACCTTGGCCTCAGGGCTGCTGCCAGCCCCTCGTCCTGGTGTCCAGGCAGGGAGGTGACCCCATCTCACCTGTCGCCAGCACACCTCCAGCATGACACCGGCACGAAGCAGACACCAGAGCTCTCCCAGCAGCGAGATGAGGATGTGGAGGATGTCGGTCCAACGGCCGACAGTGAGGAGGAGGATGAAGAGGCCGCCCATCCGTACCAGCACGGTCTGGAACACCGGCTGCCTGCCGGAGCTCTGCCGCGGCTCGTCTGCGGGGACATGGCGTCGAGGGGCAACACCTCAGTGGGGTCCCATCCCCTCCCTGGCCTGATGATTGGGGACACCGTGCATTTCGGGGATGCCATGGTGCGGCTTCACATAGACCCTCAGGATGCCTGTATGCCCCTGTCCCAGTCTCCCCGTAGAGCTCCTGGCTGCCCCATACTGGGACACCCCCACCCCACAAAAACCCCCAGCAAACCCCTAACCGGCGGTGGGGGGTTTGGTCCCCTTCTAACCTTGCATGTACATGACCAGCAGCGTGTAGCAGATGGTGAGTGGTGTCCAGAAGCGAACGGCCTCCGCGGTGGAGAGGAAATCCCGGTTGATGAGTGCCACGGCAGCCAGATCGGCGATGGCGAAGGTGACGGCCAAAGCCCTGCGCAGCAGCTGGGGGATGCCGTGACCGGCGGCCAGCAGCAGGATGCAGACGCCGCAGTAACGCTCCCGGCTGTGCAGCTCGTACAGGGTGCAGACGTGACGAGCCAGACGCCGGGCGTAGGTGGCCAGCAGCCCTGCCAGCCCCGCCGCCAGCCCCAGGTTGCAGGTCCCGTGAGGAGCCCCTTCCAGCAAGAAGCTGAGGCCGCAGGACACCCCGCAGCCCAGCGAGTACTGGCACAGCAGGTAGAGCTGGCTGCTGTGGGTGCCCTGCAAGAGCGGGACGACGGCGCCCGTCAGCCACAAAGCAGCCAGGGGGCACGTGGCTGCAAAGTGATGCATGGGCTCCTCCATGCTGCAGCCCCTCTACGCCCAACTTCATGGTTCCCTCTACACCACACCCTCCCCCGTGCCTCAGCTTCCCCTGCCCCATCTCACCTTGCCAAGAGAGAGGATGGTGGAGACGGCACGCAGGGAGAACTCCAGTGCCACCAGCGCGGCCACGCGGGAGCCCACCATGGCCAGCACACCCGTCAGCACCACCACATGCAGCGGCTCCAGCACCCACCACTGCGCCCGGATCGCCTCCTTCTCTGCTTGCCTCTCCGGGTTGCTGGGGACAGTGGGGTGGGGGTGGTGGGGAGGATGCTGAGCCAGGCAGGATGTCCCCGTCCTCCTCTGCCACTACAAAACAGGGCAACAGCCCCAGGGACTCCCCACTGTGTTCTGTGGCAGGGAGAAGAGGGTGCAGGCCTGCTCAGGCCACCACCAGCACCCTGTGAGTGCTGAGAGCCGCCCTCCCCGACAGCCGATCCTAAAAGCAGCTCCCCAAAACGAACCCCCAAGGGTGGAAGAAGGGCCGGTGCTTACTTCAGGCACTGGATGTAGAGATAAACCTTCAGGAGGCTGCAGAGCACCGAGACTGCGCAGGCACCCACCAGCCCTGCGGGGAAAAGGCAGCAGCTGGTCACCCACATCCCCCGGGAATGTTCCCAAACCATCCCCACGCCACCCCAAGGGGGCTCTCACCTTGCAGGAGCGCATCCAGCAGCGCCCAGCCCCACGCCAGCCCGGGCCACGCCGGCAGCCAGGACCCCAGAGAAAACATTTTCAGCAGTGAGGAGCCACGGCGTAGCCAGGCCCCGGCTCCAAGGTCCGTGGGGCGGAGGCTGGGACCGGCCCCCCCACCCCGGGCTAGTAAATCATTGCTGGGGTAAGTGAGGGCAGCTGGAGCCCCGTTCTGAGCAGCTGAGCTCCAGCTGCCCCTTGGAGGGGAAAATTAGGGTGCAGTGTTGTGATGCACAGGGCAGAGCTCGGGGACCGCCAGCATCTTTAACACCCCCTGCCCCGGTGTCGCCGTTCTCCTCTCCACCCCGATGCATCGCGGCATTTCAGGTCCTGGTTTTGCAGGGCACGACTCCCCCCATCTCTTTTTGTACCACCCCAAAGACCCTGAAACGACTCCAAAAAAAATAGAAAAACCCCTTTATTAATGGCTGCAGCAGGGCCGGGAGCCCGTCCTACGGCCCCGGGGGCTCCTGGTGCTGCACCATCTTCCTGAGCTCATCCCAAAAGAAGAGGCTGAGGACGGTGTGGGGGCCAAGGCGGAGGTAGACGGCGCCGATGCCCTTGTACAAGCCCAGCAGCCCCTCTTTGCTGGAGATTTGCAGGATGCAATCCAAAAACCCCGGTAGAGCTTGCCCTGGGGGAGAGAGGAGCCGGCTACGCACCCCTGCCGGCTGCAGTCCTGGGAAAAGCCGTGTAGCCCCCTCCCCATCCTCTGTCCCATGGCCTTACTGTGCCGTCAGCATCCACCGGCTGGTTGTAGAGACGGGTGCTGACCACGTCGAAAGGTGTCATCGTCACCGCCACGGCCACGCCGCTCACCATGCCCCCTGCCAGCACCGCGGCCCAGCTGCCCTCCCTGAACCACTGCGGGAAGTGCCGGCTGTCACTTCTTCCCCTCTCTCCCCCCCAAAAAAAAACCCCAGACCCCATGGAGGAAAACAGGGAGCTGGTGGGATCCGACACGCTCCCACTCACCTGGCGCTCGCAGACCCAGTCCTTGGCGGAGGCGAAGGTGGCGAGCTGCGCGGCTGAGCCCACGGCCACGCGCGGCACGGCACCCGTCACCCCCGCCACAGCCCTGCCACCCCGTGCTGCTGGTAGATGTTCTTGAACGCGCTGGAGATGCTCTGGGGGAGAGAAGAAATTTGGGGGAAACAGGAACAGTGCATCCCACCACCCTGGCGTGTCCGTTGGTGGCACAAAGCCACCAACAGCTGGGTGACAACCAGTCCTGAGGGGTGTCTGGATTTGGTGTCCTGGCTCCGCGTCCCCGCCACCCCCTGCCTGTCCTTGTGCTGTTATTTATAGTGTCGACACGGGGCTGAGCTGCCAAACAGCCGCTTGAAATACCCGGTGGCTGCAATAGCGTCGTCCTCGCCGGGGCTGCACGGCCGAGGTGCCATCGAATTGTGGGTGTCCCCCCACCCCATATCCCCCTCTCACCTCATGGTTGTGCTGGTGACCCACGGCCACAGCCGACAGTGTCTGGGCCTGGAGATGAGTCTTGACCTGAGTTGGGGGGGACACAGCGATGAAACTCCCCCCAACCCTCACCGGGACAGGCTGTGGTTCTCCCCAAATCTCTTCTTAGCAGGTTTTGGGGTGCTTTAAGCCCCTCTGGCAGATGTGGGGTGCCAGGTGTGTTGCTAAGCAGCACCTCCAGACTTTGGACCTCACTTTGCCCCCCTCCCCACCCCAGGGCAAAGTACCCCTACAGACACTCACTGCAGCCCCCCCTTAAGCTCTGCGCCCCAAAAATCAGTGGAGCCCCACAAAACCGGGGGGGGGAGATGGGAATACCCCAATTTCCCTATGAGGAGGTTATCCCCTTGGGTTTTGGGGGGAGGTGGGGAATTGGGTGAGAAAGGGGAGGACACAAGGCATTTTTGGGGGTGCAGAGCAAAACGGGAGTGTGGGGGGAGAATGGATGCACCGTGCCAGCATCTGCAGGGTGCAGACAAGCTCTGGGCTGGTCAAACCTTTTCGGGGGGGGGTGTGGGGTGTCCCCCTAAAATCCCCCCTCCCCTTTCTCCCCCTCCCACCCCCTCCCTCCCCAGTGCAAGGGCTTCTGGGCAGAGCGGCACTCACCAGGTACGCAGGGCTGCCCACGAAGGCTCCCACCGCCCCGGCAACGGCACCGGCGGCCACGGTACCCCCGGGATACCCGGTCCAACCGGCATCTTCGGCGTGCGAGTAGCAATAAAACCGGACGCCGTTCATCAGCCCCTGGTAGAGGAGACCGGCGGCCAGACCCTTCTGCAGCCCCCGCAGCCCATCGGCCCGGCACACGGCCCCCACCGCCCGCAGCACCCCCGGTAGGGCCGGGGGTAGGTTCCAGGGGGCTGTAACTCGCCCTGAAGCTGTAACCGGGTCTTGACCACTTCCAGCGGGTTGGTGAGGACGCAGGCCAAGCAACCGGCCGCCGCTCCCAGTACCAGATCGATGGCCGGCGGTACCCCCCGGTTGGGGAACCCCGTGCGACGCGGGGTCTGGTTTGGGGGGGTAAGGGAATTCATGTAGGGAAGCCGGGGGTGCCCAGGGAAGGGTGCGAGGGCCCCGGCCCCCGCCGCCATGCAGCACCTGCCCGCAGGGATGGCCCCAGGCTCCACCTTCCTCGTCCCCCCCCTCCCCGTCCTCCTCCTCCTCCTCCTCCTCCTTCCCCCGCCTTGCAGGGTAAAAAGGGAGGGGGAGCAAGCACCGCCTCCTCTGGCAAACCAACTCCCCTCCTTCCCACCCCCAACCCGAAGCCGCCCCTCAATTTGGGGAAGGGATGCGGGGCAAAGGTGAGGCCAGGGGGTGCGCGGCCACCCTCCTCCCCTCCCCTCCCGGCACCGACGCGCTCCCGGCAGCCGAATCCCGTCCGGGCGCCCCGGTCTCACGTGACGCGGCGGTGACCGGCGGAAACGGGGAGGGAAAAGGGCCCTTTTCACCCCAAAATGCCCCCTCGAGGAGGGGCCGTTCCGCGGCCAACGCGCGGTCAGATGGGGGGGCGTCAGGACTGGCCAACTCGTTACGCTTGTGGCTGCGGTTTGGGAGCACTTTGGGGGTGTCTCTACCCCCTCCCCCCCCAATCCTCCTGGGGTTGACTCCTGGCTGGCTTCCCCCCAAAACGCTTTCAAATTGGGAGCTTCCCGGCCCAAAAAGCTGCAAGGTGTGTGTGTGGGGTCGCTGTTGTGTCCCTGTCCCTCGTTGTCCCCCCACCCAAGGATTCCTATTTCTAGGGCGGCATTGCCACAGCTGAGCCGCTCTGGGGACTGGCTGGCAGGACACCCCAAAAGTCCTTCCCTTCCCCTGGCTGCCCCAGCGCCTGTATCCCCCCGCCCCCCAGTTCCACCCTTTAAACCCAAAACAGGGTTAACAGGGAAGGTGGGGGTGCTGGGGGCTGGCCTAGGGGCTGTTTATTTCTTGTCTAGACAGGGAATATTTCCTGGCTCCGGGATAAAGGGGGACGCAGCAGCAGACAGATAATTCAGGTAATTCCCAGCTGAAGCTCTGAACGTGTCCCGCTGCAGGGTGAACGCTGCTGGGGTTCAGCGAGGACCCAGGAGGGTGCACGTCCTCCCCAAACATCTTCTCCCTGCCCCACAGCAAAGCCGCAGGCTCCAGCTGCCCCAGGAAGCTGTTTGGGGGGGGCAAATCCAAGTTACCAATGAGTATTTATTTGGGGAGGAGGAGAGGAAGCAGTTATGTACACGTACATTCAGTCACGTAGGTTTTCTCCCCAAAAAAGGCCCCATGAACATATATTACAGGAGAAGGGCTCCCAGTTATTATTTAAAAGCTGGGGTTGTGCCCCCCAGGACTCGCTGTAGAGGGCAAGCAGTGAGATGTCCTCGCAGCCAAGAGGATGGTGACACAGTTGGTGGCAGCCTTGGGACAGCATCCCCTGAAGAACATCAGACTCAACCTCTTCTTTTCCCTGGCACCCAGGGCCAGCGTCCAAACCTCAAGCTGGTTTTCCAAGAGCTAAAACTGCGTCAAGATAATTCAAGGCTGAATTTTTGGCCCTGGTCCTTCTTCCTTACCCCCTCAGGTCTCATCGACAGGCTGGGGCGTGGTGGTGCAATGCCCAGAGATCCCAGGAGAGAGCTCCTGGTGCTGGGAGATGCCAGAGGAGGAGGCAGCAAAGCGGTGCCGGGCTTGGTGATTGTATTAGCAAGGAGCAAACATGCACGGTAGAGATTTAGTGTTCCCATCTCACCACCTCCATGTCCCTACTCTGTTCTAAAATGAACAGCTCGGTCTTGCTCCCCACTGTGCCAGGGGGGACATGCTCAGCTCCAGCCCACCCCGCACCCACCCTCTCCCTCACTACTACAGGGTTATTACTCCGTGAAAGGCGGATGATTCTGCCCGGTGACAGCTGGATGAGGAGGGCACAGGGTGGCCTGCACAGCTGTACACGGGAGGCAGCTGACTTCGGCCTTGCCTACAGCGTGGTGAAGTGTCCAGTTGCTCCCCAAAACCGTGCTGGATAACTGCAGCAGGGACGGCGTGTGGGGTCTCCGCCTTGCAGGCACACTCCAGGTAGGGAGCGAGCGATGGCAGGAGAGTTGGAGGTGCCAGTTGGCTGCGGGGCAGCCAGATCACAGGCCCTGCTCTCTGAAAACGGGCCCCCATCAGCTGTCCTTCCCTCTGGCCAAGGTTAACACCACGGGTCCCGCTCCGCTCGCCCGCGGCAGAGGCTGTCGCTGCGCTGCCAGGCGCTTTCGATGAGGCTCTGAGCGTCTTCGCATTTCTTCTTGACAGCGGCGTCCAGAATGGCCTTGTGCAGGAGATCGACCTGAACAGACATGTGTGAGACCCTCAGGAGGGGAGCAAACACCAGCTGCTTCTCCCCATCGCCTCAGGAACCGATGGGAAAAAATCGCTTCTGTCATTGACAGAGGGGATGAAGGGTGACAGGGCTGACCCTGGTTCCTCCCCACTCCCGTTGTCAGCCCTCAGTGCTCACGGCCAGGGGGGCATGGGCTCTGAATCTCCTATCCCAAGGTTACATGGCCACAGAGGAGCTCCGTGGCTCTCCTGCCTTTCATGGGAAAGCTGGGATCACCCACACCTTCCTCAGAAGATGCTGGCCATGTTTGTTCCTCCATGGATAAGTGTGTGACGCAGCCTGGCACGCTCACCTGGTAGATGTTCCTCCACGCAGTGTTCAGTGCAGAGAGGAACCTCTCCAGTTCTGTAGTGCAACTAAAATAGAGGACCCAGGGGGGCAGGAACTGCTTGCGGTCCTGAGCAAACTCCTAAACAAGAAGAGAGAGGCTGGGTCTTACCACTGTGGTCCTTCCCTAGCCCTGAGCTGGCCAGCCCCGAAGCATCATGCTCACCAGGATACAGTACTCCTTCCCGGCCTCCGTGGAGATGGCGGTGATGTCCGTCAGCTCCGTGGTGCCCAGCGATCGGAAGAAGCTTGTCTGGCAGTCCTCGTGGCACGTGAAAGCCTTCTCGTCCGTCAGCACGAGGCAGCAGGGGACGCAAGGCGTAGGGGCAACACCTTGGGGGATCACCTGCATGGGGTGGGGAAGGGGGGGTTTAAAACCTGGTACGAAGGGACCCCCATCTCTGTGGGGGAGCACTTCTGGCTTGGGAGAAAACTGCCTGTTCCATCCCTGCCAGACATCCCTGCTCCCATCGGCAGCATTGTGCTGGCTGGGCTGTTCCCTGAAGGTGTTTCGGGTGAAGGAGCAGGCCGATGACCCACATTTGGAGCCTGTCCCCAGCTCACCCCTTTGGAGACAGCCTGGCAGAAGTACTGCATCCAGTCTGCCATGTCCTCCTCGTTGTCGGCGCTCAGCTCCAGGGAGGGTCGGTCTGTCAGGATCACCTGGAAGGAGTGGGGCCGGTCGGTGGTGTTGGAGCGCCGGCATCCCCCACACTGCTCACCGCTGGGAGAGAGGGGGAGGATGGACATCAGCGGGACAGACGGGCCGGCACTGGCCTGACAGCAGCCTCTGCCCGCCCTCCCCGCGCCCCACTCGCCCCATCTCCCAGCCACTCCATCTCCCGTGGTTCTTCCAGGACAGCCCCTGTCTCTGCACATCGTGGTGGAGCCGAGTTGAGCCCTTCAGAGGCCTTTTGCCCCCCAGAGTGGGCTTGGTGTGCAAAACCCACGGGGAAGTGAGCCCATCTCCGGCTACACACACCGGGGCCAAAGTGAACGACACCCACACCCAGCCAGGACCAAGCAGGGAGTCCTGTGGCCTGGACAGACTGTGTCCTGCCCCGAAACACCTCCCCAAACACCCCACTGCTCTCCCATATCCCTGCTTACCCCATGTTGATGGAGAGCAGAGGGGTGACGTCCGTGCGGTCCGGGTACTGGTACAAGATCCCGTTGCTGCCGTTGGGGGAGAGAGATGGTAACTGGAGTCAGCTCAGCTCCAGCAACCACAGGAACACGCTCTGCCTTCAGTCCCACAGCCACTCCTGTCCTGCTCTCCACCCACACAGCCCATGGCCAGTGGCTTTGGCCTCCCAGGTAACAAGACCGGTCCTATCCACCTCCCAACAAGTTCTGGGGCAGCAAACTGGTCCCAGCGCCACCTCCAGCAAGCCCAGTCTGACTCCAGTCCCGACCCACAGCCCACCTGAGCACTATGAAGCAGGTCTTCCACTGCTCCTTGCCCAGGTAGGAGGTCCCTGCCTTGTAGTGCAGGATGCCGTCCTTGGTGACTGCGTTTTCGGTGGAGGCATAGCTGTTGTTGGTGGGACCCAGCGCCTCATCCATGGGGTCCTCCCAGTGAACGAGGCCATAGAAACGCACGACCACGTCACAGGCCTGCAAGAATCAGGCAGAGAAGTCAACGGGAGGGAGTCTCCTGTGAGCTACACCGTGTGTAGTGATGGCTGCGGTATCCAAACTCACCTCACACTTGGACTCCTGAGCCACAAACTTTGCAAGTGCCAGTTTCTCCATCGTGGCATCCATCAGGATACTGGGATACGGCGGCTCCCGGCACCCTTTGATCATGGCTGACTTCAAGGAGACCAGGAAGAACCTGAGGAGGGGATGGGAGATGTCTGATGAGGCCACAGCAAATAGCCCCTCTTCTCCTTCAGGTACTCTGATGCTGAAGGGGCTTCCTTTCAGCACTGGCCTCTGGTCTTCCACACCAAACGGTCTCAAAATCAACCTACAGACCAAATTCTGAACTCCAAGAAGGAGATGGGAGAGACCAGGAGATGGACACTAATCCCAACACAGATCCCTTATCACCATCCAGGCCCTAAAGAGGTCACCATCTCGAGCCAACAACACACAGAGACCTGGGGCCAAGACCTCACCCCGACTTCTCCCAAGCGACACAAAGGACGCGCAGCCTGCATCAGCCAACACCTGCAGTGTTGAGCCAGTGGCATCAAACCAAACCCCCTCTGGTTACACGACTCTGTGGTGAGGGGCTGTCACTGGTCTCTCCTGCATTCCCCAAAGCACACCGCGAGTCCAAGGTGTCAGTCAGAGGTCCCAGGCCCCAGGAGGAAATCGCTGCGGTTTGCCACCCGGTCCCCGCTTACTCGGTGAGAGCCACGTCTGCGGTGTCGAGCAGGAACTGCTTCCTCCGGTTGGTGCACACCAGAGTCACCGTCTGCTGATCCAGCCCAACCTGCACCACACAGGAGCAGTTTAGAGAAGGCAAAGAGGGGTGGTGGAGCAGGACTGAACCTGGCTTCTGGCCCCAGGGAGAGCTGGTTGCTCAGCAATGGCTCTGCTACCCATGGTACGAGCAAGCTGGGCACCTCACAGAGGGAGGAATTACTTCTAACTCTTCCAGCCTCAAAGACTCACTGGTCAAAACGCTGCGTGCCAACACAGAGGCCCACAGAACCCTCCCCATGGTGCTCCTGACATCCCTGCGACCGGAGAGGTGAGGGGTGAGCCCCCCAACTCGCCTCCTGCTCTCCCTAAAGAGAGTTTGGTTGTGCTCACCGAAATGTAGTCTAGCTCATTATAGGAAACGGCCTCTTCCACCATGTACGGCTTCTCCGCTGCCCCTGGCACAGACACAAAGAGCCACGTGAAGGGGGGGCAAAGGAGCCCAGCGCTGCCCGAATCCAGGCTGCAATGCAGCAGCAGCGACACACCTGCAAACCAAACCACGTCCCAGGCAGCACGGAGCCATGGGACACATGTCCCAGGGTTTCTTGGGGGACAAGTCACCCTGAGCTCATTAATGAGATTGCCACCGCTTCGGGGGACATGAGGGAGCCAGCCAGGAGCTGGCAGGGAAGGCAGCGAGCTGTGGTGCCCTAGTTTACAGCCAAGCCCCAAGCATCCCTCCCTGCAGCTGAGCACAGAGGCTGTCGACACAGGATACCTTTCCTGATCAGGTACACGTAGCAATCCGTCAGCAGGACGTAGATCAGCTGCAGGTTCCCCTCCATGTGCCCCGTGCTCATTCGGATCATCTGTGTGGAGAGAGAAGAGCTCTCAGCCCATGGCTGATGTAGGGACAGAGCTGATCCTTCAAGGGAGATCAACCGCGACCGCCTTACCCGGAACAACTGCTCCTCGTTCTCCCGAAAGACGTGGATCATCAGCAGGAGGAGATGGTTGTTATCCACCCTGGGGAGACAGACAGGAGAGGGTGGATGTAGCCAGGGAATGGGGTGGATCCAGGAAGGGCAATCCCCTTCCTTGATGAACTCGCCCATGATTTGGGCACCTGTTGGCCCCCAGGATCTTCTCCTCTTGGAGATGGTCTTTGCCCCGCTCCCAGAAACCAAGGACGAAAGGGAAAAGCACCAGTTCAAGCTCAGGATTGTTTGGGAGATGCTCTCCCTGCTGAGCTCTCACCTGAACTCAGAGGGATGGGTCAGCTCCGAAGGGCTGCCCTGCCCTTCCTCCACGCCAGAGTCCTCTGCGCTGCTTGGGGAAGGGCTGGGTTGCTCCTTCTTCGGCTCATGGAGAGCCTGGGGGTTGGTGGTTTCTGTCTGCACAGTTTGGGGTTCACCACTCGTCCCTCCAGACTCTACTGCCCCAACTGCTTCTCCCTCTCTGCTTTCTTCTTCTTCAGGAGCCTCAGGGCCACCAGAAACATGTGGCGGTTGGCCAGGCCCTGGAGTGTCATGGTGGCCACCACCTGGTGCAGCAGCGTTTGGACTCTCGACGGTAAAGCGGTAGAAGTCCATGGGGGCTGAAATCCCCTCGCTAAAGTCGCCAGAGGACGATCCATCTGGGGTCTCCCCTGGCGTGCCAGTCCGAAAGGACTGCCCGGGGGGCTCGAGGGGGCGTTCCAGCCCCCGGGATCCAGCTGCCCGTTGAGTCTGTCCATCACCTTGCTCAGGGGCTGCCCCATGCTCTCCATGGACGTGTCCTTCATCTCGGGGATGCGTAGAGCCAGCTGGCTGAGGGTGGAGCGCTCACGACCCTCCTCCTGCCCGCCCGGGCTTGGCTCACCCCCTGTGGCAGCGGGACCATTGTCTCCCTGAGAGTCCTCTCTGTCACTCAGCCCGTTGACACCGCTGTCCCCGCTGGCCTGCTGGGTCTTGGGCACTACGGGCGCAGGGTTGCTCACCGGCTCCTCATTCTTTGCTTTCTTCTTCTTGCCTGTTTTCTTCTTCTTGGCCAACCTGAAGTGTGAGAGAGACCACCAGACATCACTCCTCTGCGTCCACTTTGATCTCTGCAGGGCTGAGAGATGTCCCACTCCTCCCAACAACCTTCCTTGGAAACCTCCCCTGCTGCAGAGAGATCCTTAGCTCAAGAACATTGCTCAATGTGCAGGCCACAGAATCCCCATCTCCGTGCCACCTGTCACACGAAGAGCAGGGCATGGACACTGTTTCCTACCTCTCCAAAAATCCCCAGAGGCATCGGCTGCTAAGACAGCACCCTGGGCTTCCTTTGGCTGCAAAGGGTGGTCACAAATAGATGTGGAGCTAAAATGATGTGGGAGAAATCCCTGTCTGAGAGAGAGCAAGGGGCTGGGAAGTAGAAGGTTTCAAGGGGACATGGGAATGCCGTGTCCCTGCCTACCAGAAGAGGGAGATGCAGGTTGGAGCCCACGGGGACATCAGCTGCGGGAGCATTTGGGCCTCCTTTGGCACCCAAAACTGCTGTCAGGTCACACTGAATTGGGATGTGAGCATGGTGCTCCCCTTCCCTTGTGTCTGCAGGACTGCTGGGTGCAATGTAACCCAGCTCCTCTGCTCCTCCCAGGAAAAACAGGGCGCGAGAGAGAAGCACGGGCCTGCTGGGCTGGTTTTGGGGTTCCCCTATCCTTGGGTGTGAGCAGACAGAGCCTGGAGCTCTTTGTCTGGGTGAAGGGCTCTGAGGAACCCTCGGGGATCTCCTCTGGCAGGAGTCAAACACAGGCCAGCATCTCTGCCGAGGCATCTCCCTCAACAGGTTTAGCCACAGCTACAAATGAGAGGAGGGATGGGAGGGAAGGTGAGAGGCCCAGAGCTGCTGCTAACCTGCCACCAGCCAGAGAGCTTCAAAGAGCAGCCCATGGCTTCCCCTGAGCTCCCTGCTACGCACCAGCTGGTGAAGGCCTTTTGTCAAGCCAGCCTGTAGCTCCACGGGCCCAAGGGACCAGCTCTGGTGACACCTACGGAGCATCAGTATCTGGAGGTCTAAAGCCCCTTTCTCATGACTGTATGAAGGCTACACCAGAAACACTGTCTCTTGGGATAGAAAGGACAGCACATCATCAAGTTCTGGTGACAGACAGATGACACTTGGGGTGTGTTTCCAGACTCTGTCCCTACCTGATGACCTCCAGCTCCGTGCAGCTCTCAGACTGGTCCGTTCCTTCAGGGGTGGCTTCTGTCTTCTCCTGGGAAGCTGTGTGCACCGGCGTGGTCTCGGTGGAGGACGGCACGTCAGCCTTCTCCTCGTTGAAGGGGTTGTAACGCTGCGTTGGGCTCTTCACTGAGGCCTTGCTGCTGCCGTTCGCCTCCGAAGCAGTGGAAGGCGGGCAGCTGAGAGTGTCCGTGAGGTCTCCATCTGCCAAGACAAGGAGGGAAAAGCGGCATTAAGGTCAGCTCGGGCAGCTGGATCAAGTCAAATCAAGCGAAGCTGCGCTCTGGGGGCTCAGGGCACTAGGTGGTCACCACACTGCTCCAGTGACACCATCCCGGGCACTGGCAGAGCTGTTGGACCAGCTCAGCTTCAGGGATCACCACAAGTGAGGAGGGATGGAGAGGCCAGCGCACAACCCAGCGTTGGTCTGCGATTTGCACCCACTGGGAAATAACAGCTCGGTCACCCAGGAGCCAGCAGCTGGGTTAAGAAGTAGAGGGAGGATCCTTGGGAAGGAATCTGAGGGGTCTTGGGGCTATGGTATTCCTTAAGGAGATGTCAGCGAGCTAACAAGGCTGCTGCCCCACACTGCTGCTTCTCCCCTGCGATGGGGCCTTGGGAAGATGCTCACTTGGGTAGAAGGGAGCCAGCCCATGGAGCAGCGACCCTTAGGGAGCCGGCTGCTCACACCAGACACACATGGAGGGGCTGGAAGTGTGGCAGAGGAGGGGGGACACAGCATTCACCGGGGTCTGAGGGCAGCACAGACAGGTCATGGCTCGGCCCGTGTTAGTCTTCAGAGGGAAAAGGAGCAGCGGAGAGGGGCTACAGGAGTCATGCTCAGAGTTATCCACCACAAAGCCACGGTTAAAGGAGGGTTATCCATGCTCTTCTCTGCTCCAGCACCCTTCATTCCCAAAGCCTCTTGCTAGGCAGGGAAGGAAACCACCACCCCAGCAGACTGACTGGGGGGTGCTGGTTTTGAAACCCCTCATCAAAAAGCCTAATTAAGGCAGTTTGTGCCTGCTGATGTCGACACGCTGCGTGGTTCCTGCTGCCCTGATTTTTAACATCTACATTAGAGGGAAAATAAAGCCCTGAGAAGCTTCCAGCCCACATCACCGAAACAAATGTCACTTCTTTAGCCTGACCCCTCCCCAGTTCTCTAGAGATCAAATGATCTTTGCCCAAAATACAAAGTTTTACCCTGAAATGTGTTTTCTGGAAGCAGGGAACTGCCCCAACTTCCTTAACCTCTCGCTCTGTATGTGAATGGTGAGGAAAAGGGAGACACAGTAAGCTACCCTGGCAGGGAGGGATGATAAAAGCTTTACTGTGGCCCAGGGTTTTGCTCAGCATGCAGAAATCCAGCCCAGAGCAGCAGTGGATCCCATGGGAACCACATGTGCCTCCGAAAAAACAGAAGGATTAGTCCCCCCCAGCATCCCTCGGCTTCTCACAGCCTGCACCCAACACCCACAGTTAAGCTCCTCCCTAGGTTTTGGGTTTGGAAACGTGATTTGTACCCTTCAGGTGTGTGCTCAAGCTTCAGGGACACATTAAACCATCTTTGTGAGCATCTCTGTGCATGGGGTAAGAAAGAAGATGGGAGGGAGCATGTTAGAGCCCAAGAGCCATGCACATGGAGTTCAGGCAGATTTCCCCAAATACTGAGGTGGTACTGGCCAAAGCAATTTGGATCCAAGGCTCCATCCAGCTCTCAGCTGCCAAGGACAGAGCATGGGGGTATTTCCTCTGGGGGTAAAGCAGAGGTCTCCTTCTCCTGTGACATGCAAAGGGCATGCACGGAGACCGCGTGTGGAGGAAGGAGAACCAGGTCCTCTCCAATGGGTGTGTGCTCTTCACCATAAAGGTCAGACAGAGCTGACATGTTGGTTATAGAAGTGGTAAGATAAAAAAATAGGGCAAAGAGGAAAGGAAAAGAGTAACATAGTGACCCAAACTGAGCACAGCAAAGTGCTGGATGTTGCGGCTTCAAGAGAAATGTTCTGGTACAGGACAGCAGGGTCCAAAGAAGACAAAGCCTCCCAGGTAAATCCCTGAAAAAGGCCCCAAATTAGTGAAAGCAGCATTAATCCAGCTGTTTTCCAGGGCTTTCAGGAAATCGTGGATCAGCTTTTCAATCAGCATCCTGTGTGCTTTACCCCCAAGAGGAAAATCTGTGGTGTGGTGTTGGCTGGCGTGGCCACGCTTCTTCTGCAGCCACTGATCCCTGCCTGCCAGCTGGATTTCACAGGTTCCTTTGTCAACACGGGTCCTTGGTGCCTCCAGCAGCCCCAGAACCACTCTCCAACCTCCAGCCTCACACCTGCTACGCCGAGCGCTGGGGCAGACACATCTAGAAGGCAGGAAAACATCCCTCTGCTCTGGGATATACAGCTGGGTGAGTGTGCAGGAGTCAGGGAAAGCTCTGCACGTGGTCTCACAGGAGATGAGACACACAACCTCCCGCCTTGGGGGATCTTTCCCTGCTCCTTTCTACCCAATTCCATCAAGATGTGGTGGTTGCTTGTTAAGGAACTGAACGGAGGAGCATGCAGCAAGCTTCAGGTGGCAGCAATGCGGAGAGAAAAAGAAGATGTTGTAACAGATGAGTATGTCCCACCTTCCCAGTCTCTGCTGGGCATGGTCTGCATTGCTGGAAAGACATCTCCAAAATCATAATCTACAAAAATGAGGGATAAAACTCAGGATTAGAAACACAAGTAGTGGGGTGGGAAGGGGGACAAGGGAATAGTGTGAAGGGGATTTGGGGAGGGAGGTGGGAAAGGAGAGAAACAAAACAATCTTCCACTGGTATCTGAAACGCATGAGAAGAGAGTTAGGGAATGTGGATGGAAATGGGAAGCAGCCACGCTAATGGCTGTTCCTGCTGGGTATGTGTGTGGGATGGGAGCCACAACAGGGCCAGGGAAGGATGGAGGCTCTGTTAGGCAAGCTGCTGGAAAGCTAAACCAGAAGAATGGTTTGTACCTAATCAGGGATCCCCTCCATGAACCTATTCAAATGCTCTGTGCCTCAGTTTCCCCACTTCACACTTACCTCCCACAGATACTCTGATGTTTGACTCATTAATGTTTGCAAAGCCAGGGGTCTGATTAAAGGGAAAAACTTGTCCTCTGATCCTAAAATCCCCAGCTTCACCTACACTCCCAAGGTGACGTGATGCTCCTGTTGGAACGATGAGCAGCGAAATAGTTACTTAAGTTCAATCCCTCCACGCCGGAGAGGCAGCGGCAATGCTGGCTCTCTGAGGCTCCCACATCTTCACCATCCCTGTCCTGCAACTTGGGATGGCTTCTCCATATCAACACCAACCCCCTCTCCACATGTGGAAACTGAGGCACAGATCACAACCACTGCCAGTACACACAGAATAGCTTGTGACAATGCCAAACCCAAAATCTAGTTCCAAAAATCTCCTGGACCTCTACTCCAAACCCCTCTTTTCTGGAGCATTAAGCTTCCATCCACCAGACAGGCTGGAGAACGCAGCCAAACCCAAGTGCCACCCCTTGCCTGGTTAACAGGGACAGGTTGGAGATGTGCTGGCACCAAAATGGGTCCTGCTGAGGGAGGAACGGGAGCACAAGCCCGGGGGTGCAGCATGCTCTGAAATGGCTGCTTATGCCAAACCTCTGGGGATATAGAAGCTTCTTGTGACTTTTATTGCTAGGCCCCTTGTGCCATCTCCAGCTTACCCAGGATGTTGTGGCTCTGGCATCAGCACATCCCTGAAAACAAATCCCTTCACGCTTGCAGCACGAATTTTGGATTAGGAAGAGCAGCAGTGGAGCTGCTCCTTCATGTGAACACGCTTCATGAGGCAGAGGAGCTCCTGCTCCATCCTGGAGCAGGTTAAGGGGCAGGCACAAAGTCTTCTGGGATCATCAGGAACAATATCCTGCCCTCTCTGATAGAGATGAGGGGGCAAGTAAGACAACTTATCGGGCTGCTCGAGTTTAGATGCATGAAGAGGATAAAACAGCAGTTCCAAGACCACTGGCTGCCTTTCCCTCTGACTGCAGACATGGAGAAAAGCCACTGGAAACTCTCCCCCACCTCCAGCATAGCTGGGTCTCTGGACTGCACAATAAGCAGCCTAAAAAGGTCCTCTGCAGCCCTGCATACCTGCACTGAACTGGAAGCTGCATTCAGATACGGGCATGGATTTCACTCCACAGGGAGATTTCTCTGGTTCCTGCTGAAACATCCTCCCCCCAGATGGAAACATGGCCTGAGGTGACTAGCAGGGAAAGTCTTTTCCCCCTGGTCTGAGACAAAGGGGTGTCCACAGCTTAAATCCCAGCACCTCCCAAGGGAAGAGAGGAGAGACTCACAGCCCAACTGCTGCTTCTTGCTTTGGTCTCTTCCAGCCCATCATTTCCCACCTCATTTGACATCGCGACTGGTCCAGCAGCTCTGCCAAAGCAGGGTGTGGGAGTGCACTGCCCTGACCAGACCCATCTCCAGAAGAGCCACTGACCTTCGCTGGACGGAGCGATGGCGCTGTCGTCCCACTCCAGGTTAGTAGAGGTGACAGAGTTGAAGGAGTTGAGGGACAGGCTGTCAGAGCCGTGCACAGAGCTGGGCAGGCGGTCTTCAAAGTCCAGCAGGTACTGGGGTTTGTAGTAATCCGGCATGTACGGGGCCAGATCCAGGTAAGGAGCATCCTGCAGAGACCAGGGCGTGGGGTGAGTTGGGCACTGAGTTGCTGCGCAGTTATTAGTGTGGTGAAAACCACAGTGCTGTCCTGGAACGTCCGTTCCTGTCCCCTTTCAGAGGAAAGCCAACAGCTCCACCAACGGTTGGCTTTGTGACACCAAGGGTTGGCTTTGTGTTCACCAGCACTGTATCCCCATCGACCCATCCTGCAGCTGCCTTCTCCACACCCACCTCGCTCCTCTTCCCAACAGTGCCGAGGGATAACTGAGCAGCAGAAATAAATCCCACAGCTGGATCTCCAAAGATCCCAGCCTAAAGCCTTTCCTAAGAGTGGCACCTTCACGATTTCAGCTGAAGGCCAACCAGACTACAAGTAAACCCTGGGCCAAGCAGCCCTGTCCCACCCAGGACTGCCCTGCTCCACACACCCACTCTCCCTGAGCCAAGATAGAACGCTCACAAGGTCCAAGTCGAAGCGGATGAACTCCAGTCCAGACACCAACGTTAAGAACAAGGTCAGATGATCATGACTGCAAACCAGAGCGTTCCTGCAGCATGGATAAAACAGAAGAGCTTTAGAGATGTGGGAAAGAGAAGAAATAGCTACAAGCACACTTCTGTTTTCTTGGTGGTGTGTCTACAAACGGTCCCTAAGAGCAACATCAGACACACATGGCTCAGGACAGGCAGGAACATCCCATGTGAGCTATCCCAAAACAAGCTACAGCCAGATTTCAAGGCATCCACAGGAGCTGGGTCCCTGGACAAGAGCTCAGATGCTCCTTGGAAAACATAAAACAGTATAAAGAGTACATGTGGAACTGGGAGTGAGGTGCTTGCAAGCTCTCACAGTGCATCCACATCTGGGACCTTTAAACTAACCATGCGAAGTCTGCAAGAAAAGGTCAGATGCTGATGGACCTGTTTGTTCCCCATTGGCAAACTGGAGCTTGCTTCTGGCAAGAAGGGATGCCAACCAGTGCCCAAACGAGAATGGGAACAAGCTGGGATACTCACTTGACGTAGTACTTGTGCAGCAGGCTTAGGTTCTCCTGGAACAGCCTCAAATAGCTCTCCAAGGAGTTTTCATTGAGGGCCAGGTACAGCCATGCCCGGCCTGCAAAGAAAGCAGCAGAGAGATCTATCTATGGGGAAATATCTGAGAAGCAAAGCCAGGCTGGAAATCATCATGGACAAGTTCAACCACCTCAGATCGTTTGTTCACATTTGTATCATTTCAGGGGAGCAACTGACTGTTGGGGAGATCTGTGGGGATGTCAGTGGGGACAAAGGGTCATATGTGTGATTTGCAGTGGGAATAGGAATAAGAAACTGTGTGGTAGCTGGCTGAGAAGCAGACACACAGCTGTATCTCTCTGGTGAGATGGGAGCCCCGCTGGCATCTCCAGCAGGGATGAGGAGATGGGACAGACAGAGGGAGAATCGCTCTAAATCAGCACGGTTTGAGGTATTACACAGATTCTGGTGCAGAGAGAGATGAGGGTGGAACATGTGGCTCAGCTCTGCTCTCACCGGTGCAAGGCTTGGGAGATGAAGGGTGTTGGGATAGTCAGGCAGACAGGAGGTCTCTGGGCACTGTCCTGCTTGAGAACCGGCCTCCGCGGTCCCAAACATCCGCTGCAGGCAACTCGCAGCAGGGGAGAAGCAACATCAGGCAAACAACAGCTACAGCCAGACGTTCTGGGGTGAGAGAGGTGATGCCTCCCGTCTGCCAGCAACGCTTGCAGGAGCATGAAACAGACTGCTCTGGTGCCATGGCAGCAGAAGCCGGGCTATGTCTCTGACCCATCACCTGATCCTCAGGCACGGTGCAATTATTTCTAGAGCCATTGTGCTGTTAGGGCTGGATTCCCAGCTCCTTGGCCCAAGGAGCTGCCTGCTGCCTGGAGCTCCAACCCCCACAGGGCCAGCACAACCAGCCTGGGCCTCCTGCCACATGTCCCCAAACTGAGATTGGCCCTCAGAGCTGGGGCAGTGCCTGAGAATACTCACTGCGTCCCAGGTTGGTGGCCACGTGTTGAAGCACTTCGATCTGCTTGATGGCTTCCCGGCGCGTGAAGTGAACGACCAGCACCCAGTAGCCTGAGGAGAGATCTTGCAGGCTATGAGGAAGGTCAAAGGAAGGTTAAAGAAAGGCTTTGTTATCTCCACCCCAATTACTAGATGGCTTCCCATCTAGCAAAGCCCAGTGAGAAGCAGCCCAGCAGCAGCTCGGCGCTTACCCATAGAGCAGAGCATGGTCCAGATGTTCGCAGAGCCGCTGCAGGACCTTGTCATGGTTCCTGATGGCTGGTGTCTCGTCTTCACAGGCAGCAAAGTAGCTCTGCAGCTGCAAAAGACGACCCATGGCCTAAACACCCTTTCTGCCACCTGGGCAGATGTGGATGCCAACACACAGCCAGCATGAAGTCATATTTTTAGTCACCCAGCTTGCTAAACCTCAATGCAGGTTACTTAGAGATGGGTTTACCCTTAAGGCAGTAACTCATAAGGAGAGCCTCACCCACTGAGACTCATCCCCAGCTCAGAGACGTGCCAGCAGCACAGCCAGGGCTGCACAACCCACCACCCTTGTGCTGAGCAGACAGGCTGAGCTGCACAGCCGCCTCCTTTGCGGCAGGAACCCAGTGGCTCCTCTGCGGCGGCACAGGCATCGCAAAGCTGTTCAGAGCAGAAATAAATCAGAGCTTTGGGCTCTGTTTTTAGCTCTGCCACGGACAAACTCCCTCCTCAAAGTCTCAGCATCGTGCCATGGGAAACCCTAGCTGGGGAGAGGGGTGGATTCCAAGTCTAAAAAGATGCTCCAAGTCCAGGAGCTTCATTCTTGCAGCTAAATCCGTGCGAGATCTCAGCTCGGTTTCAGCGCTGGGAAGAGACAGAGCTTTTCTTCTCACAGGCAGCTCGAGTGACCAGCCTGATGCTGGGTGTTGATGCCCCGCAGCTGAGAGCTGCCCCAGCTTTTCAAACACAGGCTGGGACAGCAGCAGGGACTTGGAGGGAGCAGATATGGTCACAGGCACGTGCACAGGGACAGAGGCAGCTCAATTAATCCCGAGCTGTTTGCTTCCACTGGGGAGAGGCTACACCGACACCTGGTCAACCCAGTTGTGGTGGAAGTCAGTCTGCTGACAGCAGCCCTGGGAGGCTCCACACAGTGTATGTTGCTTTTCTGCTTCCACAAAACCTGCTAGAAATCCTAGAAATCCCCTTACACTCAAACCCTACATCCCTGCCCAGCTCACCCACTGGCCTCCTCCTGTCCCTGAAGCTTACAGAACTATTTAGGTCCCTGTCCTGCGCATACCCAGCACCCAGGCAGGGAGATGACTGGCCTGGGATGTAACCTCAGCTGTATATGCCCTGTTTCTTGGCTCTGGATGGTGAGCAGGGTTCACCTGAGCCATGACAACACATCACCCGTACATACATAATTTTGGTGACTCATTATGTCTTTGCCAAACCTCACCAGTTTGACTGTGGAGTTAAAAAACCCCAAAGCTTGATGTTCTTGTGCCTGTCATGCCCAACCTGTCCTTAGAAACTGGTTTCTCCTCCTGAATTATTACTAGAGCCAGAGAAACTCCTTTAGAAAACTTAGCCAGTCTCATTGTAAAAGTTACCAAGAGGAGACCTCACCAACCCTGGGGAACTGTTCCCAACAATATTCTGAAAAATAAGAATATTTCTCACTCCAACACCCCCTGGCTTGAAGACCTTGGCTGTCTCTGGAGCTCTTAGGTAAGGTGGGAGAGACAGGCGTGTCCCTGCACGGAGCAGGTCCCAGCCCTTACGTGGGAAAGAACTGCTGAGCCCTGAAGAATCCCAGCCAAATTCCCCCATCCCATCACACAGGGCAGCTCAGCCAGTCCCCGTCCTGTCTACCCCAGAAGGTAAATCCCCTGGGGAAGGAAATATGCAATACAGTTCTGTTTGTAGAGCCACCCACGGGTGCTGTGGCGATGCACAGACCTTTCACAACACCCAGGTGAGACCCAAAGCATTTCAGCTCAGCAGCTCTTACCCGTTTTTTTGGGGGAGGAAGCTATCCCAGATGATTTCCACTATTAATAGGCAGCCCAGACCCAAGCAGGGAGAAGAATGCCCTCCAATCCCATTATTCAAGAACTACTGCAGCAGGATTCAAAGGCAAAAGTTTCCTGGCTTGCCCCAACCAGGCAGTCACCTCTGCTGGGGTATCCTCAGAGGAGGGTTCCTGTCATGGGTGTTTTTGCAGGCTCTGTGCTCCTCTGAGGAAATGCAGCTGGGGGAACCCCCCAAAATAAGCAGGCCCTGCATTAGCTTTCTGCTAAAGCCAAGGAGATACTCAGCCAGCTCTACACACACAGCTTGGGGAGGTCATCTCAGAGGGAACTTGGAGCCCATCTGTGTCACTGACTGGAGGAATTCCCCATCACAGAGAGACCCCAAGCCTGGCCAGTGAGACAGATGAGCAAATAGAGGCATTTCCTCTTTTTTCTTCCCTTCCTTCTCCAAAAATAACTTGTATCTTTGTTACAGTCCTTCATGCAGCCAGCTCACAGCTCCCATCCCTCTTGGTTGCTGCACAGACCAACCTGCTCCCACCATCAGAGGATGCCACCAGGCTAACTGGTCATCTCAACATCGAGATGCACCAGTGAATCCCTGAAAAACACATCTCTGTTCCCTACAAAAGCAAAATATTCCCTCTGTGAAGGGGCCCAGGTTTTGAAGGGCTCCTTCTGTGCTGTATTAAGGCTTGGTGTTACTTTTAGCTGCTCTGCAAGGAGCACAAAGCCTCTGGCTCAGCCCAAACCAGTGAACCCTTCATCACACCCTCTTCCTCAGGATGCTGCTGGAAAACCCAGCCCCGGAGTGATGTTCAGAGCAAACCAACCTCAAAAGGCTCAAGCCTGCCCCTCTGTGACACCAGGAGCCAGAGGATGAGCTGACGTGGCTGTGCTTTGCTCAGAGTCATGGGGTCACACCAGCCCCAGGCACGTGGGACCCTGCAAGCTGCAAAGGTATGCTCAGCAGTTTCGGATGTGGATTTGGGCACTCTGAGTCGAGCTGTCATCACAGGGAAGCACACCAAGGGCTCATCCCTTCCCACAAGCACAGAGGTGTGCCACCACGTTCTCCAGATGGTTGGTGCTACCATCAAGGACACCCCTGTTTCCAAGCATCCCCCAAAAACCACCACCAACAGCTTACAGTCCCCAGCAGAGGACATGAACTGCTGGCTGGAGCTCAAGCAGCCCAAGAGTGAGATCAGTCAGGTGAAGCCCTGCCCAGCTGCCACATGTCCATGGAGGAAACAAGATGGAACAAGCCTGAGGATTTGTGGGGTGAGGGTGACAGGAGGCTGGGACTTGCAGAAGCTTATGGGGAGGTGTTTTCAGCTTGGGAAGAAGGGTGAAGACACACATGGAAGAACTGTGTGATGAAGTATCTCTCCCAGTTGGTGAAAAAAATCCAGTTGTATCCCTTCTTAAAGGCCCCTCAGCCTACTCCAAGATCCACCTAGTTGAAAATCTGTAGGAATTACAACCATGAGCATCTGAGGGCAGCGGCACCGACCAGGGATGATCCCAGCACCCAGCCCTGGTTGTGCAGCACAGGCAGGAATAGCATGGCACTGCCCTGGAAACCCAGCATTTCTGCTGAGTGTTTCCTTCTCTCCTGCAAATCGCTATAAAACACGGAGGACTGATTTGAAACCAACCTCTCCCTAATCACAGCGTGGCAGACAGACCTGTCTGGGAGGTGGTGACCAAGCTTTATGAAGCATCCTCAAAGCAGCTCCTTGACGTACCTGGGCAGTGAGACGGGCTGGAGGCTGGGAAAAGATCAGGAAGGACGCGAGGAATAAGTTAAAAAGAATTAACTGAGAGAGACATGGGTCATCTCTCCAGAACTGGAAGGAAGGGCTGAAGGCTGGCTGGGATGGATGACTAGTGTGGGGTACAGCGAATGCCCTGAGCTCTGACCCAGGACTATTTATAGACATTCCTGTGGCCAAAATAAGCGTGGTCGGCACGCAGAAGGCATCCCTGCCGCTCACCCAGACCACGCCGCAGCCCCCACCGGGCCCGAGCGCTGATGTGGTGACAGCCTGGGACAGAACCTGCTTCAGTGAACTGGCTACAAGAGCCTGAACACTCAGAGCTGGTGAGTTAAACCCACCTGAGAAGAAAGCAGAGGGAACAGAGGGCTGGCTCACATGGGGCTTGCGCTTCTAACACCCTCATCTCACCCCCACCAAGGATTTAATCCCCTGTTTATCAGTGGTTGGGGATTGAGCTGCTGTTTATCAATCACAAGCTGGTATTTTTTGCAGGACACACCACACCCCGTGCTGGCATGCACACGAGAGGATATCCCTTGCACAATTTTATAGCCTGCTAATTGCACCATGCCCAAGGAGTGTGAAGCTCTCCAGGCTCATCTGCAAGGCTCCTGTGTTGTGAAAGCCACCGACCAGGCAGCCACACTGCCAAGTCCATTCTCCAAATCCCATCATTCCTGTGGCTGTCCTTTGAAATCTCTCCAGTATTTCTCCAACCTGACTGAAATACATAAATACAGTCTCCTGACCTGACCCCAGCTGGCCCCACCGAGTCTTCGCCCTAAATCTGGCCCACAGATGTTTCACTAGCAGCTTTCCAACACCAAATTTGTTTCCCTGTTGTGCTTTTAGTATTTTCCTGGCAGGAAAAACACGATGAAAGGAAAGCAAACAGCCCAGTCAGGGCACCCTTTGCGTTCCCTCAGCTCCCTGACCACAGCAGCACAGTAAAGGTGAGAGGCGCTCCGAATCCTGCTCCCTCACCCACAGCATGCAGCCTGCAGAGGGGTTTTCCTCAGCTGCAGGAATTCAAGACAAAAGCAACACCCCAGAGCAGCAAGCAAGCAGCCAGGACATAACAGGAGCTGCAGCAGCCTTTTCTTCTGCCTCAATTCCTGTCCTCTCACCGTCTCTGCTGGTGGCTGGAAAGACACCTTCTCCAAGCCATCAAGTAGGTGTTTTTCTTGGAGGACATTGTTTCATGAGCCATCCAGGCAGGCAGATGAAGATGCAAACCCTTTGCTGGACACAAAACCCTTCCCAAGCCTTCTCCCAGCACCTCCTCTCCCACTAGGCTGCACAACTGGATAAGTAGTGGCACGTTACCTATGGGGCTGGACAGCCAGAATAACCCTCTGCAGCAAGAACAAACCCATACGGGGTTTTCTGTGGGTGCAGCTTGCAAAGCTGTCCAACAATGTGATTAAAAAATGCCAATTAAGAAGCTGGTTTGGGGTCTTTGGCACTGATCTGGGGCTGCACACAGAGCTGAGCACCCTCAGGAGCAAGCATGGAGCTCCCAGGAGCACCAGAAAGAGGTGCCAGGAGACTGACCTTGCCCAGCACAGGTGATAACAGCTCAATCCAAGGGAAGGGGCAATGGGAAGGGACAGGACAGACAGGTAAGAAGATAAAGAAGCAACCAGCACTCTAATACTTGCTCAGGGGAGTACAGACATTCACTGGCAAATGGATGAACAAGAGGTTGAACTTCTCTGCCTGGGAAACTCTGATTCTTCCCTACCACCCATAAAAGCAAGCTGAATTGCAAGGCATCACTGTACACTTGTATAACACAAAGCCCTGAAACTTCAGCTCTAGTAGGACCTTCTGAAAGGTTGCACACCTGATCTGACACTTCTTAGAACAAGGTTCCAAACCAGCACCAGCCTCAGCACCCAGCATCCCATTCTGGACTCAGTAAAACTTGCCTGGATGAAATGCATCGGCACGCTCGGAGCATCTGAACGTTAAAGGCACCACAAGTAATGCTGGAGCAGCCTGGATGAAGAACATGCTCTGTGATCTGTAGAGACAGGAGCCTGGAACAGGCAGAGCTGAAACCCACTGCAAAGATGCTCCATGGCTGGCAACGCGGAGCTTTGAATCATTCCCAAGGTTGTCACCTCCTGGGACACGTACGCTTGTCAGCTCCCACAGCCCCAAGACTTTTCCAGAGCTTTCCTTCAGTATTCCTGAGTGCTGAACCTCACAGCAGGCTGGACCCATGCGTGGCTCAACCAGGGCCAGGTTTTTTTTCCAGGGGTGATGCTTGCAAGTCGGAGGGAGCATCCTGTTCCACCATGGCGGCGAGCAGAGCGCAGGGAGCAAGGGATGGGCACGGAGCTGGCTGCTCGTGGAGCAGAGTCCCCGTGCTCACTGAATGCAGGTGGAAAGGTCACACACTCAGCACAACATAAAAACAAGGTGTCATGGGAAGGAAAAAACCAAGCCTGGATGGTAAACAGATGAAAACAAGCGAGCACAGGGTGCTTGTGCCCTGCGAGTCTTGGTAACAGCAATGCTCTCCCACACTGCTGCTGCTTACTCGCTGGCCTGCTCTGAATCTCTCCCAGCAGACCAAGCCCTCTGGCCCGTGGTTATTTCGGTTACTCCTCCTGGAGCAGGATATCAGAAGTGGGGAAAGCTGAAACGGCTCAACAGCCGCCGAACTTGCGCAACCAGAGGCTCAGAGGCAGGGCTTCAGCTCCCTGCACAGGACCCACCGCCAAAATTCAGCCTCTTAAACCAACTGCTCTCCCAGAAAAACACTTTGTGTTACCAGTATGACAACAAACAGGATTATTTCCTCCCCAAAAGGCTATCACAGCCTTGTCCAACAGCTGGTTTTGAGAAATACCTAAAGTGATGTCTGTATACTCAGAGGATGTATCTGCAGAATCCAATCCCCTTGGAACTACAGAAGACTAACCTTGTATCATCACCAGGCGCATGTCAGGATGCTGCATTATGAGTTTCTGGAGAGAGAAACCTTGAGAAACTCAAGTAACCCAAGAAACACATGGCTATGCTCTCAGCAGAACCACGGCAAACAGCTTGGTTCACTCATCAAGCCGCAGAAGGCCACCGAAACACGAGGTGTCGGAGCTGTGAGCACCCGTAGGCTTCTCAAAGCAACTGAGCAACCCTCGTGTCTTCACGGGTGACTTCAGAGCTCTGCCAGATCGTGGCTAGCTCCTGCTGTGGGCTTCCAGCAGTCTGGCAAACCTGGCACACATCCCAAAGGGGCATGCCAGGCCTGCGCCAAGGAAAGTGGTCTGGCACGTACCCATGTTGGTCCCTGCTGCGAGCTCCCCACAGCAACGGCAGACGCGGCCTGGAGTCAACATGAACGAGAGGAAATACCCTGGCAGAGATAAAACCCCTTGTGGTCTTTGAGCCAGTGAGGTGCCCCTCAACGGGAAGCAGAAAGCAAGTCGCTACCCAGCTATTTTCATGTCTCCAGAGTCACTACCTGTGTGTCATGGTGGCTGGGCTAATTAAATCCACCCAGCCAGAGATAAGCACCTTCCCTACGTGATTCAAGGAGGGATGCTCCTCTCCAGCACTACCTGATCCTCTCCAGGACATGGGCACTAAGCCATCCCCAAATCCAGCCTCCCTTGCCGTGCAGGAGAAGGAGACATGCTGCAAGGCAGAGTTCAGGGAGCCCAGGGAACTCCAAAGACAATTCAATGGTACAGGGCTGAATATCTGGTCTGGAGACAAGCAGAAAAGGCACAGCATTAATTCCCTGTGGGGGAAGTGGGAACCTTCCCAAAGTCATGCATAACCAGAGCAGAGACAGAGCTTTTGGCAAGAACTCCTGCAACATCAGCAAAAAACATCACTCCACCTGATTGACATGCACCCAGGATCAGCTGCTCCAGAGTTCATGGGAATGAGTGTCCTTCAAAGCCACTAGAAGGAAAACTGAGAAAAAGAAAGCCCCAAAACCTTGGATTCTGAGCTCTGTTCTGATTCTAAGCTTAGCTCCTGGAATTCACAACAAGGAGCACTGTGCTTTCACCACCTCATCACAGGCAGGACAGCAATAAATCTTTCCTTAACCCACTGCATCATCCAGAAGAGCATGGAAATCCAACAGAAGCATACAAAACCATGATGCTACCACAACCAGGTCACCTGTGACAGCTTCTAGCTACCAGGAGATGCTTGGCCAAGGATGGATATGAAGCTGCTGGCATTTCTAGTATGCTTATTATGGCAAAAATCCAGCTGGGAGGTACCAGGAAGCAGCTCTCATCCCACCGCTGCCACACACAGCACTACCTCCTAGAAGAAGTGCTGAAGCAAACAAGGATCTCCACCTCATGGGTGAAAGGATGCACAGGACGCAGCGAGGGCACACACTGAGCCATACCATGCCCAGCTCCAGCCTTCAGTCTCAATAAAGCCCTAATTATTAGGAAAAAAGAAGGGCCAGGCGCCGGTTTGCACAGCAGTTTGTGCTGAAGCAGCTCCCTTAGCAGAAGGCTGGGTGAGGGAGCACTGGATGGGGAAGAGGAAACAGTCACGAGACAGGAGCGACGAGCTCCGTGGCATCACACTGGCTGCACAATGAGCATGGAAAGCCTTGCCTTCTGAAATAACTTCTACCTCACAGGCAGGACACGCTGAAGATGGAAAATTGACAGCTTACAGCTCCCTTGGAGGTGTGCTGCAACTGAAGGGACCTGGGGGACAGCAGGATGGCCATGAGCCAGCAATGTGCCCTTGTGGCCAAGAAGGCTGATGGCATCCTGGAGTGTATTAGAAGGGGGGTGGTTAGAAGGTCAAGAGAGGTCCTGCTCGCCCTCTGCTCTGCCCTGGTTAGACTGGGTCCAGTTCTGAGCCCCTCAGTTCAAGAAGGACATAGAACTCCTCGGGAGAGCCCAGTGCAGGGACACCAAGGTGATGGAGTGGAACCCCTGATCTTCAGGATATGGGTGAAGTACAGGAATGGTCCAGATCTGGAGTATTTTTACTGCTGCTGCTACTCAGAGCCTGACATCGTAACCAGGCACCTCAACCTTCAGTGGTGGGTTGTGCCAGCTTGTCCAGTCTCTAGGTGGGGTTTAGTCCTGGATGTCTTCTAAAACAACATCTGATTTGCAGTCCATGGACTGCTGACCATCCACAAACTCCTCTTTGAGTCCACAGAGCTGAGAAGAGAAAGCCTCTCTCATCATCTGGGTGGTTGGAGAGGCATGAACACCACCGCAAGCACCTCCAAACCCTCCACTCCACAACTCAAGCCTGCAACGATGGCGAAAATAAGGAGAGAGCAACCTACACAGCTAGGAAGCTGTTGAAATCTGGGGCAAGACACTTGGAAAACTGCTCCATGCCCCGTGACACAATCCCGGTGATGAGGAGTTACTCAAGACAGACCCAGAGGTAGGGAGAGGAGGATGAAGGAGATTTTATAGCATTTCCAACAGGAACCTCCAAGGATTTTCTGAATGCAACTAAACTATGTCCAGTGAATCCTGGGTGAGAAGTAGTGTATCGTTATACATACAGGGAAACTGAGGCAGCCAGGTCAGCACTGCAGATCATTGTAACAGAGCTTGGAAAAGGCTGAACGTCCTCTGATTTCCAGGCAGGTGAAAGATTATCCTTAATTTTTAAGAGGATGGAAAGGTGAGAGAACAGTGGATGGAGTCACCAATGGAAGGAAAGAGAAAGGCTAGGAGAGGTTTGTACATCCGTTCTATGTCCCACAGGATGTCAGGCCATCCCTTCCTCAAGTCTCTTGTGATGGTCTTTGCAAGACAAGGTTTCACAGATATGTCCACATCAGGTCACACTGCAGATGATAGGAAAACTCCCATTCTATGAGGCAGTGGAAAAACCCAACAACTGGAGAAATGCCAGCGAGCCCAGAAAGCCTCCTTACCCCCCAAAACTTGGGCTGAAAACTGAAAGAAGATTCCCTTTACCTCATCAAATGGAGCTCATGTTCTTTCTCCAAGACGGCTGGAGCTCAAGCGTGGACCAGGCAGGACGTGTGGCCCAACTCAAAACCTCCAGCACATCCTAACAACTCACTCCTGTCACCACCCCAGACTCCAGCGTACCGGTCGCCTTTGTGCCAGCACACAGATGCTCCCCACCAAAGGGACAGGCTTTAAGAATCGCTCACACCAGCAGCAGATGCCAAGGGGCCAGAAGTGAGAGGCAAGCAGAAGGACAAGGAGAAAGATGTGAGACATGTCTTCAGACCAGGGCACAGCCAACCTACAGTGTATGCCTGGCTGGAGGGAGGGCCTCTCAAAGAAGGGTTTTGTGCTGGACTCAGCCAGATACCCTCGATGTAGAGCCCCAGGAAAAGGGATTTCCCCCAAGATCCAGGATCACATCAGGATCTTGGATCCCCTCCCCTTCAGAAACCCTTCAACCCAGTACACCCTGACCAGTCGCGTTCCTGGGGTGACCTCGCAGTGTCCCTTTGGCAGGGCGGGCCAGGGGACCAGACCCCTCACCCCCGGGGTGTCTCTGCAGAGTCCCATGGCACCAGCAGAAGGATGTCTCCACTCTCACATCCCTGGCACAGTGTGTCCCTACGGACATCCCCAAACCAGCACAGAAGACAGGCCGCTGTCCCTCTCCTCTGGCAGGGGGGATGCCAGCTGTGCCTTACCCCCTGCACCCCAGTTCCTGTCCCAAAGAGCTCCCCAGCATCCCCACCGTGGGTGCTGGGGGTCCCGAGGGACCGACCCCCGCCTCACGCCTCAGCAGCGCTGTGTGTGCAGGGGATTCCCGGGCGGTGTCCGCCAGCCCCGCACCTCAGGCGGAGGCAGCTCCCCTGGGATACCCCAGGCCAGATGCGGGGGTTGCCCAGGGCTGTCCCCGTCCCCACACCCCCTTCAGAGACGGGCGGGAGCCTCCAAGGCCCCGGGAGCCTCCAGCGCCCCCGCAGCCCCACGCCGGGGCCCTCGCAGCCCACCTTCTTGACGGAGAGGGAGATGTTCTCCAGGATGCGGTCCTTCACCTCCGCCGGCTCCATGGCGCCTCCGCCCGCTGCCGCTGCTGCCGCCGCCGCCGCCCGTCGCCGCGCTCGCCCGGCGGAGGCCGAATGCCGGCCCACCCGCCGGGCCCGCTCGCCGCCCCGCCGTTCCCCGCCGGCCGGCTCCGTCCTGCCGGCTGCCCAGGCCCGGCCCCGGCTCCGGCCCGCCGGCTGCCGGCCTCCGCTGCCGCTCAGCGCTCCATGGCCGCACCGGGGGCCCCCGCGGCGGGCGCGGAGGCGAACGGGGCCCCGCGGAGAGGAAGGAGCGGAGCCGCACTCGTGACGGGCACCGAGCTCCGCCAGGAACTGAGGTCAGGAGGGAGGGAGCGAGCGGGCGGAACCGCCCGCCCCCGGCACCCGGGACCGCCCCGAATGGCGCCCGCGGGGCCGCGCCTGAGGCGGAGGCGCGCGGAGAGGCCCGAGCGCCGGGTCCCTCCAGAGCCAGCGGGGGCTGAGAGCAGCTGAAAAAGGCAGAGCCGGCAGTGTGCTCCCTGCACCATTCCCACCTCTGCAAACAACCTGCTGGCAGGGAGGGGAAGGGCTGAGCAAGCCCTTGGTGGGAGAAAACACGCCTGCTCTTTCCCTGTGGTTGCAGGAACGGCCCAGCCAGTTTAACAGCTTTGGAAACTGGGAAAAACTCCCAGGGAAGGGAGCGTCAGTTGTTAGTGCTTGGATCAAACCAGAGCCAAGCCGTAAAACTCCTTTTCCTAGCTCCCCACCAGCCACTGCAGGAGGGTAGTGTTGTGCAAGACCCCAACGAGGATCTGAGCTTATCTCAGCACCTGGGAAAGAAGGGAAGGAGAGGAGTCACTGAGGTCTATCTCATCTCCTGCAGCAGTCTAAGTGCAAGATATAACCCTCCTCTAAGATATACACCTTACCGTGTCATGCAGGCGTAGGGCACCTCAGTAACAATGTCAGTGATCTAGAAAGAGAAGACAGGATCATTTCAGGAGGCAGCTGTATTGATTTAGGCAAGGAAAGAATTAGTCCACACGGAAGAAACCCCAGGTTTATCAGGGTAAGCAAACAGTGAGCCTTGCATCTCGTGACCAATACACAGCCTTGTGAGCACACCTCCATTTTCACAACCACGTGCAAGGGCTTGACTTCCAAAGGGACTCAGAACTCAGCACTCCCTTGGCAGCTGCTGTGGTGAGGGATGTCAGGCCCCAGCCACTCACACCCTTGTCTGCATGACTCAGTGCTTTTATTGGCAGTCATGACAGCACCTTGTAATTAGCCAAGCATGGTTGTCAGACAATTAGGTCATAGCAGAGCGATTACACTTCTGAGGGGGTCCTTCACCCCCAGAGTAACCCCAGGGAAAGAGGAGGTAGAGCAGATGTAAGGCTGGAGTGACTCGAAAGCCAGGCTGGCCTGCAGGACTTCTCAAAGCCCGTTCTGGTGACAAACCCACCCAAAAATCACCACAAGGCATGTTCCAAAGCAGTGAGACTGCAAGGAAACAAGACAGTGGACCCGCGTGAGTGGCACTGTGGAGTTCATGAGCCATGGCTCAGCCCGGTTTCTTCTGTTGACTGTTTCTCAGAACGGTTCTGGTGCAGGAAGTGGCACGATGAGACATTCACCTCTCCGCATCCAGCTCCTGCTCTTCATGCAGCTTCTGCACCTGCACGACTACTCAAAAAGAAAACCCCCGAACCCCACTTTTGCCTGTCATTTTTAAACTCTAAACCTCTGGGGGAGTCCCTTGTCCTGCTCCTAAGGCATTCACAAGCGATAACCAAGGAAAGCACACTGACCTGCAGTAAAGCTTTACATTTATTACACAGGGTCTGAGCTTCTTTTGGCAATATGAGGGGGCTGCAGATTTAAAAGTGCCAACACCCCGATTCAAACACACTGGGACAATCCCAAAACGTGGCCACAACCGCAGCAGCATTGTTAGTTTGCACTGGAATACTGTACCACAAAAAAAAACCATCTTCAGAAAGCAGAAGGGCCACGGTCCAACTGCTCAAAACAGCCTCCAAATGTAACATTTCAGTCCTTAAATCGTCTCCTGGCATGAGAAATCCCAACCAACCTTTTCCCTGATGTTCAAATGGGGCTGAAGCAGCCCACACACATGTTAGCACCTTTCCCTTTCCCACCCCAAAACCAGAATTCAAAATGTAGTTTTGCTTTCCTAATTAACATTAATGACATAACTCAGCTGTAATAGTCACAGCAGACCTGAGGAGGAAACCACTGCCCAAGAAGTCCTTGGTCACAGTGACCGATTCATAACCCTTTGTGGTTTTGGGTGTCTCTGCACATCTGGCACCAACAGTGACTGTGCTCTGGGTATCAGAGAGCTAAAACAGCCAAAATCTCAGTGTCTGTCTCAAGGGAAAGTGTGTATTTTTCAATATATCAAAAAGGAATTACATGAGAGACACGCTGCTGCTTAGGGTTAAGTTTCAGAGGAAAAGGATCCTCCAAAACTTCTATTATATGACAGTAAGAGAACAGGACTTAAAAAACCCCAAGTTAGTTCTAACTAAAGCAGTCACGATCTTTCCAGTGATATAAAAGTCCATTGTCCTGCCAGTGATAGAAATACCTGAAGGAATCAACGACCCATCTCCACAGAAGGGGCATACACAAAATTCTCACACCTGTTTTTCAAGTCCCACCAGCTGGAATAATTTTTAACCACAGATTTCTACTCATTTATATTCAAAATAGTAACATTTTTGTTCAGGAAATTCTGTTGGCTCTGGGAAAAAACCCACCAGAGGAGGATTTGAGCAGAGAGATGCTGACCTCAGAAACACAGACACACCAATCAAGCAACATTATGATAAAGAGTTTATTCATTTTTTTTTTAAATATCAAATTTTTCTTTACACATCAATTTTGTTGATAAACAGTCCCCCAATATTAAAAAAACCAACAAAACCCACCCAAAAATAATATTAATAATAAAAAAAAAAAAGAGAATCAAGTGTGTATTACTTTGGGCAGAACCACATCCCATCTCTGATGACACCTCTCCTCCCTTCAGCCACCTGTGAGAACAACCGCGCTACGTTCAGCCCAGAAGAGTAAATGACACAAACGCAACCAGCTTTTAGGATTCCTGAGTATTGATTCCCTCAAGTTCCTTAAGTGAGTCTGTAAAACTCTTTAAGCTAAAAAGCATCAGTCAAAAAGAGTAACCCAAACTGCCTGGCATTTGGATCACGGACTAAACCTCGTCTACACAGTGCAGGAAGAAATCTGGGGAGGGAATGATGTACACAAATCCGACCCCATCCCCCAAGCTGACTTCAGAGAAAAGCCAGGCAAAAAATAACCTCTTGATTTCTCCACTTTGAATTCATGGTAAGAGTTCTGGGGAGCCATTTGGCAAGAAGTCCAAGTCTGGTGAAGCAACCTCAAGGATCTGTTCCTCCTTTTATTTGTAAATGGCATCGGGTTTTAAAGAAAACTTATCTGGAAGTTAAGCATTCGGCAAGTACACTTCAATATTGCTACTTCTGAGGAAAGGAGATGGCAAGAGGGAAAGGCAAAGAGGGAAAGAAGGGAATACATCTAGGAGGTACAAGGTTAACAGTCCTGGAGACCAAGTGTCTACGTAGAGAGTTGAACGTACATAGCAACAAGGCAGAGATTGTCATGAGGACGCGGTGTCGCTCCGCTCCGTCCAGCAGCAGGTAAATAAATGTCCTGGGGATTGTCACCAGGAAACATTTCCTCCTCCCTTCAGAATTACCTGTGCCCAGACACTTTAAGATGTCGGTATCTCACTAACCATCACCTCTAAACTCAACTAGAGCCTCACCTACAGAAGCAGCAAGAGACCAAGTAAATTCCTTCAGCACCTTTAAGGAAAAAGAACACAGCTCAGAAGCCAACAGCGAAGTATGTGACCACCATGGCTTCGGGAGACACCCGAGACCGGCTCTGCAGACCCACAAGGGTCCCCCTGGGTGCCAGCATCTTTATGAAGCTGCTTCTGAGCGTTACTTTGGTTACTACAGATGGACTTTTCACACTGGAATTAGTTCACTAAGCTGACATGATGCTGGGACACTGGAGCACTGATGAACGAGGAGGGGGAAGAGAGTGAAGAGCCTTATTTTAGGTTGGAGTACCCAGCTCCTTGGAAACTTCAATGGTTTTTTGGTGTTAACTTTATTCCCCGCTCTAGCCAACAAGCTGCAGCAGTCTGCCATCCCTGCTGACAGTATTCCCACTTGTGGGCCAGGAAAGCACAGAGACCAGGAACAGGAAGGCTAAAGGATGTGTGCATACAGCAGAGAGGACACACATGCACCGTAAAACAGAAGACAACTTTTAGACAGCGTTTGCTAAACACATGGTCTGTGACATTTTATTTTCACCTTCAAATACGACGGCCCAGATTTTCTCCCAACATAAATCTTGCTCCTAAAAACATGACTCTCTTAATTTAGCAGCACGTACCCCATTCACTCAAAGCAAGGCTCTGAAATGAAGAGATTTAAAATCACCAGGCTTGGACCAACTTGATAAAGTAGTTTTAAAAATATTTATCAGGTGGGGCGGGGGGGGCGGTCAGGCTTTGTTTCTAGCAGTTCAGAGAAAGTTACCCAGAAAATTCTAGCACTATTGATAAATGCTTCAGTACAGCTTTGGCAGAAGGGCAGATTTCAAAAATTCTATTTGACAAAGAATAAAACTGAGCATTGAAGCAAGTTGGCTGATGCTCTAAAGCTTTTCTAGCATAAATTCTGTATAGGCAGCCTAAGTAAACGTGGCCATAAAACTAGAGCCTTTAACCAGCTTGGTGCAAAGCAGCAGTACTTGGTCTAGCTATCAGCAATTGCTTCTAAAAACATAAAGTGTAAATAGGGGAAGGGTGTAACATTGGATGGCCAACATCTGGTGCTCAGAGATGCCGGCAGTGACGAACCTGCCAGCTACAGGCGCAAACTCAGCTCTTGTGCATCCAAAAGGGCCAACCTGCAGCTGGGATCTGCGTACGGACGGGGTCTCACTCCCAGGACCACCTCACTTGAGACCTGTGGTGTGAATTGGGAGCAGATTCGGCTGTTTAGATGGAGGATGCTCTCCCTGGGCAGCAGGGAGCTTCATCCTCATTGCTGCCTTTGATAGTGAACCAGATGCAGATGGGAATGGGGCTAATGTATCTTGTTTCCTAAGGCTTCCAGAGAGAGACCTGACACTGTACTCCTGTAACAGCCCAAGCATTACCCTCTACAGAGGGGGCTTCCACTGATTTGAGGTGCTCATTGTAACGTGAAGATCTAAAACTCCTCAGCAGGGGTAACTCCAACCAACCGCATGGTGAAGACCATAAAGCTGGAGGAGGCTTGCCTCAGAAGCTCATTTTGAACTGAGCCTCAAGTGAATTACTTGATGCTGCTCCCCAGCTCCTCAAAGAGCCAAGCACTGCTTCCCACACAGGCAGCTGCAAGGTCTGCAGCTGGCATCACAAGCAGGATATGAGCTATATGTATCTGGGAGCCCCTGGCCAAGCTGGTACGTCCACAGCTCATGCAGAAGCTCCACGTGACAGACAAGAGGAATCCCTTAAAGCTCTTTATTTTTCTAAAGGATCCCTTGGCTGCCCAAGCATCAAAGTAAAAATCTGACAACCACTGCTCACTGACATCAGGAACTCCTGCAAGTTCACAGATGAAACCAAATTCATTTTTAAATGGCATCCTAAAAAACCCCAATGTACACACAGGCAAACCTGCTAAGCAACAGGGAAAACAAAACACTGGGAACACAGGCCTGAGACAGTGAGAACAACAAATGAAAGCCATGAACAAAAAAAACACGTTTCCAGCTGCTGCTGACCCATCACTTCAGGTTCAGCCCAAAGCAGAAAGCTCAAGATGACACAAAGCCACTCTGGAGATCCTCAAGTGGGATGGAGTCAAAAGCTCCTACTTTCAATTTGGTATCACCTTTCAGCCACACTTTCCTTCCCCTTCCCCAGCCCCACCAGTGTCTCGGGGCTCTGCAGAGCATCACAAAGTAGTTCATCCCCAAAAGAAAAACATCTGGAAAAAGGGCTTCCTACAGCACAACCTCAGCGAGTCCTCATCACGCAGGCGACTCACTGGGGACTGCCCAGAAGGCCACGATGGTTGTAGTGCAGAAGCCAGGTCAGTGCATTGGCTTCACACACCCTGCATGGGGGAGGCCTCGCTCTTTTAAGAGGTATTAAATTCAATTAGTACCTCACCAGCCACTCTGGGCTTTCTGTAGTTTCCATTCCCACAGCTGAGAGGCTGACCATCCCCACAACATCAAGATGAACTAGTGCAAAGCAGGTTTCTTCATTCTTCCCATCGCATCCCACGCATAGAGAACACAGCCAAACAGTCCACTCTTCCAGGGGCAGAGGGGGATTAAGAGCTGTGACACACGGTCAGTTTGTTCAACAATTTCACCATTAAGGTTTTGCCTTAAAGTGGTTGAGCTTGTTCTTTTGTGTGGGGGGAGGGGCAGGGGAAACATGATGTGGGCAAGGCTAGGAAAAAAAGAAAAAGGTAAAATCCTCCTTTTCCCTCCCTCCCCACCCCCCTACAATTAATACCAGCACATCTTCATGTTAAGTTAAAACATCTCTTTAAGTTTTGGTAGCACCAAATTCTGTCCCTACCCTTCTTCTATCCCCATGTCATAAACTCGAACGCACTGGCCCAAGAGCATTCAAAGGGTTTGGCAAAAAGAGGCATCAGCCTTCCCCATGCACGGACACAAAGCACACACTTCCAAACCACCCCCCTCCACTCCTCACTCCTGGTGTAAAACCTTACACATCTGAGGGCATCTACATACCTTTAGTAGCTGCCATAACAGTTTCATCAGCGTCACAGATGGGTTACAAAGCGCAGGAGAGGAAAAACAAATCCACAAAGTGCCCAATTGTTTGTCCACACCAAACCCCCACCTCCTGTCCTGCCATCACTTCACTTCACAATCTGCCTTGTGCTGGACAGGGCAGTGATCTTAATGGCTTCTGCTTTTTATTTGTTAACATTGGAGCTCATTCTAAAATTGTACATTTAAATAGAAACATTAATTTTTGTATCCAGTATGCATGATTAAAAGCTATCCTGTCCACACAATGCTAGGACGTTTTCTTTCTCTTAAAAGGCCAAATCTAACAAGTGAAACAGAAGAGACAAGTTACTTTGGCTGCAAAGAATGAAAAAAAAAATCTGGCTCAACATTTTGCTTCTATAATTTAGGTATGTCCTTCAAAAGAGGAGACACCCCAGTCAGCTGCCTCTTCCGTAGTTACGTAGGAACGACGATGCTCTTGGCTAGCAGAATGAGGAGAGCAAGATCTGTGTTTCCGTCTGCCTGTTCCAAAGCCTCAAGAGCTTCCTGTGTGGTAAAACCAGCGCTGAGGATCCGATCAACATCGGCTGCAGGGAAAGCAGGGGGTGGAGAAGCCCCAGAGTTAAGTCCAGTACAGCCAGCTGGTGGGATCAGTGGTGGTTCCTCACACCCACCCAATGGCCACGGACCTTGGGGAGCTGAACTGCTGCTTCTCCCAGGTGCTCCTGCGAACGTGCTGCGAGGATCTCGAGGGGCTCCTTCATCCACAGCAGGTTCAGAGGAAACAGATGCACTTTCCTCCTGAGTCAGACTAGCTGGACCTTCTGCCAAAACCTCTACCTGCTCAGAGCTCTGCTGCTGGTCAGGTGTTGCTGCAGAATTTACAAGGACCAAATCACTCTTACCTGGAAACTTCTGACTCTCCAAAGCAGCTTCTTCAAGAGCTGACGGGACGGGAGCAACAGACCCGGTGCCGATGTTTTCTGAACCATGAGGCTGCTTCTCCTCTGCTCTTCCACCTTCAGACCTCATTTCGTAGAAGGAACAATGCTGTTCCTGGCAGGCTGGATCTGAGCCTTGCTGCTCATTGCCAGAGAGGCCCCGCTGTGCTGCTGGCTCTCTGTGAACCATTTCCAGCTGAGAGATTTCTTCAGAGGCAAAGTTTTTACATTCTCCTTTCCTACTGATCACCAAGAGTTTGTGCAGCTCTTTCAAGGCTGATGCTAGAGAGAAGCACGGCTCTTCTGAGGGTCTTCCTGGATCTGTGTCCAGCTGATGGATGCTGGAGAGGGAAGAGCTGTCTCCAGCCGCCGGATCAGACAACTCATACTTCAGAGGGATTTCATTAATGCTTTCAGAGTGCAGGACACTGTCGGTGGAAAGTGGATCGCTCAAGGAGGATGCAGACTTCAGTGACTCCACCTCCATAGAAACGGTGCCTGAGCTCAGGCCAGACATGCTCCTGCTCTCAGCCTGCTGCTTCTGCTCGCTCGCCGAGCTGTGCGCTGCAGCTACAGGCTGCTCCACTGCATCTATTTCCATGACGGCTTCCGCATGCACACGGCTACAAGCAGCTGATATTTGGATACTCCCTTTTGCACAGGAAAGACCTGCTTTCTCCAGCCCGTCTCCTCTTGTTTCCATAGGAAGATTTTCTGGCTGGCTGGCTTCTTCCACGACTGGTTTCTCAAGCCCACCAACACAGCAAGGAGGTTCTGGGTCAGTTGTCTCAGTCTGCATCTTCAGATGTTCCTTCTCTGGTTCTTTGCAGGTCTGACGGTCTATGTGAAGCTTAAGCTTTTGCTCCTGTTGTGCCTGCTCTAAAGACAGACACACATCTTTATTTTGCCCGTGCTTAGCACCAGTGTCAGCCAAACTGTTTCTGTTTGTCACTTCCAGAGGATGTTCCTGACCAGGGTCTCGTTCTTTAGCGTTACATTCCTTTAGACTGTCAGCAACAAGTGATTCTTTGAGTGTCTTCTGGGAAAGGCAAGCTGGACTGAGAGAGGTTACCTCCCCTGGCTGGGGAGAAGGGTCATTATTTGCCAAGGAAGCTTTGCTGGAAAGATGCTGTGATGAGGGAGGACGTTCTTTGTCTGGGGTTATCTGGCATTCAGTTGAAGACTCAAAAGACTTGACGGCTCTGGGATCAATGGGCTCTGCGAGGCTAGATTTGGATGAGCAAATTGAAGCAGGGGCAGAGACAGAACGATCAAGTAATTGATTTGTGGGATTACAGATCTTGGAATTTAGTCCTGAAGACTGGACTGGATTTTGAAACCCATCAGAAGCTGGTAACGAGGGCATTTCCAGTGAGGTAGTTTCTTTGTCACTATTCTCTAACAGAAAACAGAAAGAGAGGAGTAGTCAGGACACACAAGAACCGCTGTTTTTCACTGTAGTAGTGAAGACTTATAAACCAATGGCTATAAATACCTGGTCTGTGGCCCACTCCAGCTGCAGTAAACACACACTACATGCATCAAGGCTTCTGACGTTCTGTTTGGATTAGGAAACAAACACACCAAACTTGTGTTAGTGTTCAGAGCACACCCCATGCACGGTTATCATCGGCCTGCGACCTCACAGCTCCCCTCCCAACTGCCCATCAAGGCAGCATGCAAGCAGCAGGAGCTCCCCGCTGCCTTCTGGAAGGAGTTCTGCCTGGGAAATTGGTTACATCAAGTCAAAAATAACTCTGCTGGAGAACATTTTTGAAAGCTGGTCTGTACTACACCGCTGCGGAGCGCTCTGTGGGTGATACCGCACACTTGACAGAACATACCCAGCACAAGGCATGTGTTTAGCACCACACTGGCTTGTTCTCCACAGAGCTGAAGACATTCAGGAGCCACGTTTCAGGGAAATGATAATTGAGAGGGCATCACAAATCACCACAAATAGCTCCTAACAGCTACTGCTTAGCGATGGCTAGTGGAGGCATCATGGGGAGGAGAAGGCTTGCTGAAAGAGGGAAGTGGTAAGGGCCCATGGGTGGAAGGCAGAAAGCCCCAAAGGAGCTGCTGCTGAGGCTGGGAAGAGCAAGGGGAAGGAAGAGACAGGCAGACATCAAACCCAGCTCGCTGTGAGAACAGATGAGCTCCAGATCTCTATCAGCAGTACCAAACACTGAGCCGTTATCAGGACAGATTAAATAAGTGAACTTATCTCACTGATAGCCTAATCTTGCTCATGTATCAGCTCTCAGGCTCTCATTAAACCATGAACACCAGCTCTGCTGTACCAGCACCTGCTCTTCCATTAAAACCCCACTCTGCCCAGTGTCAGACCTGTGTATTTTGTGCCGTGTGATTTGGTGCATTCAATTCCTTTTCCTCCCCAGCAGCCTCCAAACTCAGTGGCCTTAAACATCCAGCACCAGTACTGTAAGTCCCTCTCTTTCTAGAGATATGCAGGAGTACTGGGGGCAGCTAACCATGCTCAGTGCATGGCTAGGATTTCCATGAAGTTCACAGCACAGAGAAAGTCTGCCTTTTTTCACCTCAGCTGCTTGTTTCTTTTATTGCCCATCAAATAAAAATGGAACACTCTGTGCTGCGATACCACACCTCTGCTCATCTTTCAGATGGGTGGCAGAGAGGCTTGTGACCCAGGATACAGATGAAAACCAGAGGCATCTTTTGCTGTTTCTACGCAGTAGGATTATGTTCATGCTCCCTGCTCCCAAGCCAATCCTTGAGACAAGAAGCAGAACTGACTTTTGATCCAGTGGATTGGTAGTAAGGGTCTGATCAGTCCAATGTGTCAGAGATTTGCAGTCATTTAGACAGCAGAAATCACTGGTATCCTGCCAATTCCTCCTTCTGAGACCCATCATCATCCTCTTCCCAGGGTATCAGCAGGAGTCTAATCCCAGCCCCATCAAGGATATCGATCTGGGAACAAACACCTCTCCACAGAGTGCACATAAACTGCTCTCTGTATTAGGAGGAGCCTGAATTGTGTACGTTGGTGGCAGCACCTTTCTTACGTGGAGGCTGCCTACAAGAAGAGATTGTACGTGGTGTAAACTACCTGAACACACTTCTAAAGCAGCTGGGGTTCTGCTGCCAAATCCTCCACACTCCCCACGTTTCCCAGTGGTGGTGGGGAAAAGAGATCACACTAAATTGTACCAGGGCTCCACTACCACCCCAGCAAGTCAGCTGATGGAAATCACAAGGCTCACTGCAGTGGGCTTCAGGGGATTAAGTAAAGCTCCAGAATAATCCAGGTGCACTCAAAAGAAGAACTTTAATAGCTGCAGAGGTACGTGGCAGTTTTGTTTGTACTGCCTGCCTGAAGGCAGCAAAAATTCAAGCTGTTACGAAAGACCACAGGTCTTGTGTGAAGCTGAGCTTCCTTGGTCCTGCATTATGTTCTCTCCCTCTCCAGTCTCCTGTTGATCTTCCTGGTACCATCTAGCAGCCACTCCAGAAGAGATGAAGAGAATACACCTTAAAATCCTAACCTCTTAGGATGCAGCCTGTAAGCCCAAGTCATCTTGTAACACATCTAAGACTTACCCCCGGTGAAATCCAAACAAGACCTGTCTTAGTTTGGGGCGTTCTGCAAGCATGGAGTGAACACACAAAATGGATTTCCTATTCTCATAAATCTTTTATGTTCCTCTGGGGCTCCTCTCTGCATCAATGGAGAACGGCAGAGCGCTCACCAGTCTGAGCAAAGCCATGTGGTCTTTGGAACTGTATCAGTATATAAGCAGCTGTGATTGAAGTCATTTTAGGTGCTTTTCATTTCAAAGCACTCAACTAAAATGCTTTTATTTTAAAGACTCGTGTATTTTGGGCTGAGGTTTGCCTTGTATTTGACTCTTTCAGCAGAGAACTGAGTCCAGCCAAGTATGATATCTGCAAAGTCTCATCTAAAGCAGAGAGACCTTGCAAAAACCAACCAAAGCTTCCTCAGCCCCAAAGTTTTACCAAGACCAGAACTAATGTTTACATCTGTGTATTTCCTCTGCCAGGGTATGCAGAGACCTGAGCCCCAGCCACCAAGCCTGACCTGCAGTGATGTCAAAACCTGATGGGTCAAGGTCAAATCCATGTTTGTGTTTCTCTCTACTCGCTTCAACTTAAGGTAATAATCACTCAAGCTTGTCTTTAAAAGGTTTACACATCGTCTTTAAAAGGTTTATACATCTCTGGAAATCTTATAGGCTTAGAATGGAATAAAACTGGTCAGAGGGAGCAGTTTTATTCCATTCTAAGCCTATAAGATTTTGTATAAGTCTTGTGCTCCCCTCAAGGTGAACAACTTTGTTATTGGCAAGAAAACCACTGCTCACTCTCTGGACTATCCATCAGCAACTGGGAAGTGTTAAAGAAAAGTTTTGGTGCCTTAACAACTGTTTTTATACAAGATTTTTTTCCCCCAATCTGGTTATCGTGTTAATTTTAAATATGGGCATGTTAGAGTCTTAAAAATTAGCAGTAAAAATGTTGAGAAAAATCAACTTTATCAGTTTAAACGTGATCCAGCAAAGATGTCTGCATGTGAGTGGGAAGGAGAATCTTACTTTGTGCTCCCAGAGGAAAAATTATCAGTAAAATCTGAAAGTCCCTATAAAGTACTTGGATATAAAGTGTTATCTTTAAAAGTTGTGGATAAGGAATTCACAGCTTGACTGTAATAGTGGGGGAGAAGTAACGAGGGTTTCCTTTAGCCAAAAGCGTATGCTGAAGTTAAACAGAAAAGCTGAGCTTCAGTTAAGCTCACAGCTCAGCTTTCACAGAATCACAAGGTTGGAAAAGACCTTTAAGACCATCAGGTCCAACCATTCCCATCCTAAGCTAACCCATATCCCTAAGTACCTCATCTACCCTTTTTTTAAACACATCCAGGGAAGGGGACTCAACCACCATAATTTTTTATATCCACAGGGAACTATGAGGAGAGGTCCCTGGAAAAGGAAAGCCCTGAGCCCCAGGATCAGAGGGGCTGCTTGTGGGCTCCATGGGGAGGTTTCAGGCCAGATATGTCTTTCAGTCCTGGCTGCTTTGGCATTTCCACTTAACTAAATTTTGCAGCTACCCAAACCTTCCAGAGTCCAGTCTGCCTCTGCACAGCTTATCGGTTCCAGAGGCAGAGGGAACAGCACTGCAGGGAGGAAGACAATTCTCTTTGCAGATCACATTTAATGCTGATGATCTATGCTAGGATGCGGATTCAGCTGCTGCTTTTGAAATCTGGAGCAAGAGTCCTCTTCAGGAAGAGAAGCAATTCACCTTCCAAGGGCACAAGCTCTGTTCTAAGGGGAAAAAAATGCTGAAATAGTACTATTGCTAAAAAACATCACCAACTTTTGTCCAGAGATTTGTACTTAGCTCCTCTATTTTTACACGCTGCAGCTATTAAGAACAGGATTTGCAGAAGCCCTCACAAAGCTGCCCTTACATGAGGCTGCTAAAATATCACACAACTAAAGCACATCTCTGACTACGCGCTACAACTCGACCCCAAAGACAACCATCTCCACGCCTTCAAAGGCCAAGAAACCGGAACAGGCAGGAGGTTGCAAGGAGAGCACAAATTAAACAGCATGAACCCCCCCACCCCACTCCAAAATGCCTTCATGCAGATTCTGCTGGACAGAAAGGGAGAGAAGTGCAATTAGAGGCAACAAGCAAGACAAAAACCCCTTTCCCTCCAACATCAACTCGCTCATGCTCTATCTCCTTAGAGCTGAGAAGGGGGACTGCTGACAGACATCCTGACACGCAGCAAGAAAACTATTGCAGATTAGTATTTCAACTGGACTCTTCCTGGTACCTGCTTCCTCTACGGATTTCTGTATTGCTTCTGCTAGTTCCTGGTCTGCAATCTCCTCCGGCCGCACGTCTTCCCGCCCGGCTCCGTAAGCCAGCCGGGCGCACTCCGGGAGCTCGCCCTCCGGGAGGAACGTGGTCTGTGAGCCAGTCGTGCCGATCACTAGTACATTCTTCTTGAGATCAATGGAACACTGTGAAAGAGCATCAAGACATCAGCAGCCTGTGTGCAAGAGCCAGGCAATTCCCGGAGGAAAAAGAGGAGAAACAAGGTTAAACAATTAATCTGCAAAGGGAACAGCTCATTGCGGGTAAGCAAAGGGGACAAAGAGCATCAGCTATAAGCAAAGGGCTCCAAATGACTTGAGTTGTAATCAATCATTCAAGCTGGAAAACTGTGAGCATCTTGGATGAGAGAAGAAGACTTCAGGGAGCAGCCAGACACCCTACAGCTATCCATGACATACGCCATGTGTGCACTACTATGATACCTGGCTGGAAGAGAAATCCACCATCAACACCCCCTACAAAAATCCCATAAGTTCACAGGCACTTCTGTTCCACCTAGCACTTGATCCAAAGAGCCTGTAGCTGTTTCAAAAGATACCTGATGCCTCTTCAGCATATCCAGTCCTAGAAGCATGTCCATGGGCTGCTCCTCAAGGATTGAGAACGAGCATGCCAGGAAATCCCCTTCAATCTGGACCTGAGCTGAAACACAAGGGAGAAGAGAAGTTACCACCTCACAATGTTATAGTACAGCACATCTGCTTTCTGCTCTTCTACCTCCTGGGAAAGGTCTGCACAAACCTGCTGGGTAAGTGTGAAACCAGAGCTCTGACATACTGATTTGATCACCTAAAGCCTGGTCTTGTGCAAGCCCCAGGGACTACTGCATGTTAGCCCTGGTTTTTGCATGCAAAGAGAAATCCTCTGAGCTCAGCCATCCCTCAGAATCACAAGGCTGGAAAAGACCTTTAGGATCATCAAGTCCAACCATTCCCATCCTATGCTAAACCATATCCCTGAGCACCTCATCTACCCTTTCTTTTAAACACACCCAGGGAAGGTCACTCAGCCCCCTCCCTGGGCAGCCTGTGCCAGGCCCTGACAACTCTTTCAAGGAAGAACTTTTCCCTCCCATCTGCTCTGACCCTGCCCTGGCACAGCTTGAGCCCATTGCCCCTTGTCCCATCTGCTATTACTCGGATGAAGAGACCATCATCCACCTCTCTACAACCTCCCTTCAGGTAGTTGTAGGTGGTGATAAGGTCTCCCTTCAGCCTCCTCTTCTCCAGGCTGAACACCCCCAGCTCCCTCAGCTGCTCCTCATATGATTTGCCCTCCAACCCCTTCCCCAGCCTGGCTGCCCTTCTCTGGGCTCACCAAAAAGTGTTAAGAAAATCCCACAAAAAAGGCCTTAAATGAGACAGAAGCCAGACTGCTGTGTCAGAGACAGGAACATACCACCTCTGCACTTTTACTGTACACTGCAGGATTCTCTAACAATCACAGCATCAAACCAGGTACTCCTCAGTGCCAAAAGTGCAGGAAACAGGACCAAATCAGTGCTAAAGCTGCCCCAAGAAGAACCCCAGTACTTACCTAAGTGCACTCTGCCAATTATTTTCTGCGTCCCTACACCTTTAGCAATGCCAGCCCACCGCCGATCTACCAGCCTCATTATGTTGCACCTTTCAGCACAAGCTTGGCTCATGATGGTCATCTGGGCACCTACCAGCAACAGAATTTGGGTTAAATCCTGACAGCTCATCAGAATTTATATTCTCTCCTGGAAGGGCTTAAGATCTTGCTGGGAAACTGTGCTGCATCAGGGCAGAAAGGCTTCCCGTGAATCCCACTGTGCTGAATTGACTGTATACAGACAGATCAGCACTGACAGTAAAAATAAGTATTGCTCTAGAGCTGGAATAACCCCAAGTGCTTCCCCTTTAAGGCTGTGGAGGAGAAGCGCAGCGTTAAGGGCATGCAAACCCCCCTCTGTAAAATGAGCTAAGGCACACACATGGCAGTAAACACCGCAGCCACCAGACCCTGGAAATTCTCCCAGAAGCCTTGATCTAGGGTGTTCAAGGACTTCTGAGTGCTCCTTCACTCAACAATTTGGTACTTCAAGTACCAAATCCAGTGCTTTATTAGGGAATTTTGGGGCAAAACTCCTGGAGTGTTTACTGTGTGCAGAGAGATGAACATGGAGGCAGTTCACCTGAGTCAACGAAGGCTTTCACGGGGTGTCCATTGACTTTGCAGTTAATATACAGCATCACCACCTGGCCAAAACTCTCAGGGGCCTCTTCCATTGCTATTGTCATATTTTCTTCAATGTTTTGTTGCCTGAATGTAAGGGAGAAGAGAGAAAAATCAGACCTTCCATCAGCCAAACCTTATAAACTTCCCTTGGACTTCCAAAAAGATCCGGTAATCCCACCTGCTGCAGCTCACCCTACAAACAGCATGTTTAAACTGCAGCAAAGACCTGTTCATTAGCTAAACACAGGCTTCTTAGCCAGGGCCTTGCTAGCAACCATCCTGGCTTAATCCAGAGATACCAAGTCACCCCCCAGCAGTCACGAAGACTTTCAACACCGTGCCCAAGTCACACTACAGCACGAGATGACCTTCTGTTCACAACTGAAAGCTGTCACCACAGAGTTAACCTGAAGAACTCACAAGCAAGAAACCTGCGTGTTTATTAGTCACTCTAAAACAAAGGGCTGAGGGCACACAGTGAAGATGTTGCCAGTAGCTACAATGCCAGAATCCCACACAGCAGCTGAACGTTAAAATCCTCCAACGCTTCCCTGGTGTCTTTCTTTTGCCAGGCATAGGAAGGGAAGGAAAAAGCAAGCAAAACTGCAGTGAGATCCCCACCATGAACACAAGCTCTTGCTGCAAATTCAAGCCTACAGAAAGAATGGTCTTCATGATGCCCATCAGAGTCCCTACAGTCATCTCAGAAGCACTGGATGTCTGTAGAGACTCCATCCAAAATAATTTTATGTATAGAAGAGGGAGAAGGGCTTCCAATTTTGATGCTGTTTCATTTGTCTTCCTCAGTAGGGTAAGCTAGCTCCTCTTACCCACCTTCTGCACTGTGGTAGCCTTCCCACAAGGTGAGTAGATGTGGTTTCTCACAGGCAGAGGAAAACAGTTAACAGCATCTGACCCCTGGCTCATGTAAGAGCTGAAGGACCCTACTGTCTGCCCTGCTTTGTATCCTCACGAAAACAAAGAGCAACACACTGTCCTGCCTTTGATTATTTAAGATTAAATTGGACAGACAGCAGCATTTCAGTTTGTTTTCTTGTCAGATCCATTATTCTGCTTTCTCTTTGCTTGAAACTCTCTCCCCTGAGATGTACCTGAAGGGCAGAGACATGTCTCAAACAGCATGCATGCAATTGCTTCCAGACAGTCCCAGGCAGAGCACATCTTATTAAGCAAGGAGTCAAGAAGCTAAGTAAGGAAACTCAGGGACTGCTACATGCCCAAACCGTTCCCCAGCAGCTGCACAGCCTCAGGCACATCACCTTTATCTGTCCCCCTATCTATGGAAGAAGGAACGTGCTCTTAGGTCTCCTTTGCTATCTATAAATGTAGATTTTTCTGCATTGCTGAGCTAAGCATTCATCTGGCACCAGCACCTCATCAGTCGTAACACCAGAATGAATCTCAACTACAAATGAATTTTGGTTACAATCAACTATGAGCCTGTAACACAGACATTTCTTTACTGGGAAAAAAACCCAATCCACATCAGTCGTGTTCTGACTGAAGGATTTATCATTCAATTAAAGAGACTGAGCCTCAGCCCAACCCAATTACATCTAGAAGACAGCAAGAGGGAGCAAGTACTGATGAGCAGACTGGATTTCTACAGAACATCTCTTCTGACAGCGGTGATGGTCAGAGTCTAGAATTAGCCAGAGCCAAAAACAATTAGCAGTATGGTAATCAAATCCTGAGGGCAGCTGGGAGAAAGGACATTGCTGTGCAGAGAGCTCAGCTTAGAAACCAACACAGACCCAGTTCTCTGGTTCAAATCATACCTGAGATACCCAGGTTCCTCCTTCAGAGAGGATTCTGGCTAAGTGCTTTCCACAAGTGCTCTTGCTCCAGACTGAACCAGCCTGAACAGCTCAGGGACATCACACATGGACAGTGGAGCTGCCACTTGTGATCTGTGTTCAACTGGGCACATCTAAAGGATGGGGTGTGCCCACATGTCCCCAATTCCCAACCTTCCCAGCAGCAAAGCTTGCCCTGCGAGCATCCTAAGACAGCATCTAAACACATTCCAAGGAAAAAGCACCATGGATGGAAGCATCCTGTAGAAGAAAGCACCAAGAAGAGCTCCAAAGCCTGCAGTGACTTTGGTTTGCTACCTTATGTCTTCTTCTATCTTGGCCTGTGCCTCGAGATCAAAAGGGTCAGCTGAGTAGAGTCGGATCCTCTCCTGCTCCCGCCGGGCTCGGTCCTGCTGTTGCTCCAGCAACACCCTGGTGAATTTCTCTGCAGTAACGAGGAGACAGAGAAATGCTTTTTACTGGAAATTACTCTTACAAATCAAGTTCTGGCACAGCAACCTCTTTCTTTTTATGCCAGCGTGCTCTCAGGGGTAGAGTCAGCAGCACAGGCATAAAAGGCTTCATCCCAAAGCAGCATGGATGGACCTCAAAGGATTTGAGAACCCACTGAGATGAAAAGCAACTGGACAGAGCTCCTTCTCCTTGTGCCCACCACACAAACCCAGTATAATCAAACTCAATTGTCTTGCACACATGGGTTTTGTGTGGAAGAAAAATGGCAAGAAAAAACAACCAACCAGATGAAGACACAACATTTAAAACAAAGAGCTGCCATCAGAGCAGGAATCATTCTGCCATCGCAGCAAGAACTGCCTACAAAATAAAACAGCTGCAAAAACAGCTGATAAACGAGCCCTGAAGCTGAAATCAGAACTCACACAGTTCAAAGCAGAAGCTTGAGCACAGGTGTATTCTGAAAAGCTTCTGAGAGGGGAGTGAGATTTCCTCGCTCTTGGTAAGGTGGCACAAGGACAACTTGAAAAACCCATCACATTTACACTCAGCAACCCCCAGTAAAACACCAGTCTGTAGGCTCAGCAAATGCAAAATTGTTTGGCATATAAAGGCTAACAACAAAACTGACTTCAAGCCTAATGGAGGCAGAGACAGCACCATTATCCTCCCTCCAGCTGAAGGCCTACCACTGAAACCTAGCAGTCACAGGCACAATATCTGCTTCTCAAAGTCTAGCCACATGTTGTACAGACATAGATTTTAGATTCACAATTTTTGGATAAGCTCTGGGTGTTTTTTACTGCTTGGATCTGATCACATACATTCTCCAAAGGACTTAGCAATAACTTCAGTCCTGTAAACACAGAAGGTGGGGAGTTTGCTTCCAGAAAAAAACAGTTCCCTTGAAGAAGCTCTCCAGCTCAAAGGCTTGTGTTCAGGAAGGCACCGGGTAGGTTTTCTTGTTTGTTTGTTTTTAAATTAAGGCTTCTGTATAGCAGGTGCCTTCTAAACTGCTTGTGGTGCACCCAGCAGAGTCACGTGCCACGTATCTATGTGCATATTTGGGCACTGGAGCCAGAGCTGAACTGGATCTGAGCCCAAATACCGATAGGAGCAGCACAGAACGATGAGAGCATAACCAGATCAAACCCTGCTTCTTCCTGACTGCCCACCACGGCTATCTGGGACTAAAACTGCACACCCAAAGCAAGGTTTAATGAAAGGATCAGCAGATGAGCCAGTTCTGGGTGTCTCAGGCTTAACCTCTCATTTCCTCTGCCAACCGCAGCACATCTTCTCAAGGTGACTGGAAAAAACACCTGCACTGTGGATGCAGCGCTCACAAGAGGTGTGAAAAAGCTCTGAAGCACAGGGGACACGATTTAAAATCTGGATGTGAGCTAAAGCCAGCTTGAAAAAATTAAAAAGAGTGACAATATCCATGCAGGTTCCTTTCTACCTTCATTCAACTGAGAGAAATCACTAGGAGGCAATCTTGGAAGTGGATAAAAAGGTCTCCTGCTAGAAGCTCTTCACTCATTTCCCCAAACTCAACAGGATTTATTTCCTAAACTAAAGGTCTGGATGCACATGTTCTCCTGCCCAAAACACTGCTCCAGTTTCATACCAGAAGGACACTGGAGTTCAAAGCTTCCAGCACACCAAGAATGAGGGACCAACCCCTCCTACTCACCTGTGGAGGAAGGGAAGGACAGTGCAGGGCTTCAGCTGTGCTCAAAACACACCAACACTTCCACGATAAACAGAGACTTAAACATTTATGACTATTCCTATTGGAAAAGCTCCCTAAAGACACTGTTTGCATGTTCCCTTTCCTCTCCCTTTCCACAGCAGCCAAACATTAGGTACAGTCGCTCTCATGGCTCCGGGATGCAGCAGACACCCCACAATTACTGGAAAACTTGTATTTGGGGAGTCTTAGCAGAAAAATTAGGAGCTGAGCCACTTGTCTTTACAGAAACTCCACTTATCCATCCATCTGCTATTTCAAAGTAGGGGACAGAGGACATTAAAGAAGCCAAGCAGAAGAAACAGGCCCAACTTGACAGAAAGGGTCTTGTCCAAAGGAGAGGAACTCTGCCTCAAGCACTCCCAACTGGCACCTTTCATCAGCATCATCACCGAGCCGGCAGCGAACATCCCAGCCGGTGATAAACCTGTGGCTGCCTCTGATCAGAACTGAGCTCAACCAAGATCTCAAATCACCTCCCACAGATTGAAAACCCAACTTACCCAGGTCTCCGCTGAGCAACGCCTCCGCCAAGGGCGGGTTACGCTCCTTCAGCAGGGACAGCTCGTGGGGATTGGCAATCAGCATGTCCCGGAGCAGCGCCGGATTGTCCAAACCCTGAGGGAACGAAGGCGCATCGGGAGGCGACGGGCGAAGACGCTGTGCTGGTGCCTGCTGCTGCTGAGTGGATGTCCCAGGGACTGCGATGCTGCTGAAGTCTATTCTTGGCAGACCTTGAGGAGGGAAGAGATTTGCATCCATGCTTCACGTGTACAACGAGGTGGAAAAAAAGAGCTACAGGGAGGATGAGCCGCTCTTCCTGCCGCAGTATTAGATGGGATTCTGCGAACAGCAATTTGTGTCTGAAGCACGGCCATATCCTCAGGTTACTGGGTTAGGAATGCTAGCACCTATTTATGTAACTGGTCTAGCTTTCTATCTGGCCCATTTTTTAATGCCCTGAGATGCACCTACTGAATCGCAGACTGGTTATTTCCAGCTTCACAAATGTGAATGTCACGCGGAGGGATCGTAAGGCTAAACCCTGGTGTCTCCTCAGCACTGCTGAACCTCTCCATTAAAAAAAAAAAAGAGAAAGGAAAAAAAAATAACCTCTCTGCAGACCTGCATTGCAGGTACCCATCCTCCAGCTGAGGCAGGAGAGGATGAAGACCTCACACAACACTCCCACGACCTTCTGAGCCAGCTGTTCCTTCTTTTCCAGTGATATTTCACTACGGGGATTTGCTAGAAGGCAGGATAGAGGAGCAGGGCTCTGCTGAGATGTTATCTGAGCAGTCTTTCCCATGTACCTAGGATTGTGTAACTGGGTTTGTTAAGACATGGCTTCTCTGGGTATTTGTCACAGCAGAGATTCACAGCACACGTCTCAACAGCCTTTTAACGCGTCCAGAGTGGCTCAGGCTGCTTTCTGTTGCAAGCAGCAGTCGGATGACAATTCACACGCCTTTACCATGGTTCCAAACCAGCTACCATCCTTGCTTTCCCCACATTTCCCCCAAACAACAGTGAAATGGTATCTGCTTCCTTAGATTTTTTAAAAAAAACAATTAAATGACAAGCCTGTTAGCAAATTTTAAAAGCCCCTGTTTCATCCCTAGCCACACTCATATGAGGGAGCTTATAAACAGATGGGGAATCAACTTTTTAAAAGGGTAGATAATGTCAGGACAAGGGGGATGGGTTAAAGCTAAAGGAAGGAAGGTTTAAATTAGATCTTAGGGGGAAGTTTTTTTACAGAGAGAGCAGTGAGGGGCTGGAACAGGCTGCCCAGAGAGGGGGTGGGTGCCCCATCCCTGGGGGTGTTCAAGGCCAGGTTGGCTGGGGCCCTGGGCAACCTTGTGTAGCTCCAGGCCTGGAGGTTGGTGTCCCGGCCTGTGGCAGGGGGTTGGAGCTCTGTGACCCTTGGGGTCCCTTCCAACCCAGACCAGTCTGGGATTCTGTGATCCCTAGTCACACTCCGTGCAAAATCCCTAGCACAGTTCTAAAGGAGACTGACAGGAGATGGGGTTGATGTTTGATAAACATGGAGATCTTCAGATGCTCAGGGCAAAAGTTAGCACAAATCCTTTCTCACCTGGGAAGCGGATGGAGGGCCGTGGCTCCACGGTCTCCTTCTGCCGTAAAATCACCACGTCCCCATCTTTCAAGCCATAGGAGGCCAAAGATCTGTTGTTGTCGGTCAGAGGCCGCTCCGCATAGACGATCTGTTCGTGCAGAGAGCGCAATAAAAACCAGCACGTGTGACCAAGGGGACAACGTCCTGCTTTATTATCATGTTAGGGAAGTGTTCTCGGGCCTGATGATCTCTTCAGGTCCCTTCCAACCCCTACAATTCTGTTCTGGCAACTTCTCCAGACCCATCTCAAGCTTCAGAAGGAAAGGTGTGCTATTCTCACCACGGGCACGGGCAGGCCCTGTGAAGAACTTCCACCTCAGGCACAGAAAGACCTCAGAAGTGGTTGGACAACGACGCGGAGTTGGTCTTACCAAAACCCAGAATCTCAGAGAAGGGCTGGTCTCTCTTCATTAGAGGCCACGATTTGGAAAGGGACAAGCTTTATACCAGGGCAGATTGCCACACCTTCCCAAAATCCCCATCTCTCCGATGACACAAGTCACAGCCTGTCTTCTACACCATTATCTCAGCACCTCCTGACCAAGGACCAACTGCACCCACGCAGGCAGTATCGATCAGGATCAGTCCACGGATGATGCAGCCCAATATCCATGATCTTTGCCCCATCCCACAACACGGTTCCCCAGAATAACCAGTTTTACAAGGACGTCAGTGATTAGCTCAGTGATTTCCAGTTCACATCAGTGATGTAGTTCTGCCCAGACGTGAAGATTCAGCACCCCAAGACACCATTCCCAAGACTGCAGACAGTCCATGGCTGGGAATTAACTTCTTCTGACCATAAAACACGGTGTCACATCATTTCCTAGTAGGATAACCTGACTTAACAAGGGGTCTGTGAGATTAAACATAAAAATATATTGAGATAAAAAAGAATAATCACCATGGGAACACTTCTGTTAACATCAGATCTGCAGGATCTACAGATGGCCAATGTTACAGGGAATTAAAAAGCCAAAAAGAAGTGTTTCATGGGAAGGAAAGTTCCTGGAAACACTATCTGCTAAACTTTCTGTGCCTTCATCGGGGTGCAACAAGACCAGGCAGATCGGTTCAACAGCCTCCTACCCCTGGCAGGAATCCAAAGCAAGAAGCATCAGAGAATTCAGCCTAAACTCATATGTCATCCAACTGAAACCCCGTGTCTTTCTGGGTCAGGAAAAGGCTGGTTCAGCAACAGGTTTGCCACAGGTCAGGACTGGTAGAGCCGCGTGGGAGAAGCTTTTGCAGTCCGTGTCTGGATGGGTTACGGCTCTGCCCGATGCTATAGCGAGCAGCACATCCAAAAAGAAGGTCCAAAACCCACTTAAGGACTGGAAGACACCACTGGCTTCACTGCTTTGCTCCAGCCACTCAGAGACATGACACAGAACCCAATAAACAATCTCTGAGCGGAGATCCATCTTCAAGAGGTGGTACCAAAGAGGAGAGAGAAAACCCTCCCAAAAATCCAAGAACCAGGAACAACAGCCATCAGAATGAGAGAAACACGTGATTTGAAACAAGCATGAGCTTCCTACCTTCTCATTAACGACACAATTAACAGCCTCAGCAGCACTGCACCAGACCAGGTCCCTTCACAAGCAATACAGAGGCATACAGTCTCTACTCCCATCGTTTTCAGGACATTACCAGCATAATTAACGTTCGCTTGTGACGAGAAGAGTCCCACCAGCCGCATCCTGACTCATTAACGCGGCTGCCCGCAGAGAAGGAGAGCTCACAAAAAATCCCAACTGCACACACAAATCTGAACTGGCAGCATCCCCGTGCAGACAGGCTGGGACAGACGAGTTAATCAGTTTAAGTGAGGTTTTACCTCCCTCATCTTCCTGGGATTGCATTTATGTGCATTCGGCCTTAACACCTCAGACAATGAATTAAGCGCCCGGCACTCACTCTACATCCATTAGCAGCATGGCTTAATAAGCTTCTGCCCCGTTAAAACAAACTGATTTCACTGTGCTGCAGGTTTTGGTTATCAGGTTCCCAGTGTGTTTTTGTACAGTGGCCAGGTACTGGACATGGACTCTCCTGGAGGAGACCCAGGCAGGGCTGCGGGCACGGACACTGCACCAGGGCTGGGTTTTGCAGAGCTGCAGGGAGGAATTTCCCTATGGAGCAAGGAACCCAAATCAAGAGGCCACGCACGGGCAAGGAGAGGAGACACAGTGAGTAAAGGAAACAAAGGTGCTGCCAGAAGAACGTGACTCTGCCCAGTCTCCCTGTCTCCTCTCCAGAACAGCCACCACCTCGGCGCATGGAAGAAACCACAGCACTACAAATGACTTCCCCTCTCCTCTCCGAGCTCCTCTTATCACCACAGCCATCCCCCTTATCTCCTGCCACCCTTTGCAACCGCAGCCATCCCTCAGAAACCTTGCAGCCTCCCTCCACCCCAAAACTGCAGCACCTCAAATTAACTTCATGAAACAGCAGACAACAAGGCTGGGATTAACTCTCCTCTGCACACAGTGGCGGTTCACTCCACCCCACACAAACTTTACCATTAAATTCATCCTCTGTTTCATGCCAACAGGACGCCTTTCGCGGGGCGTACGGCCTCAGTTATGGAAAAGCAGCAGTTAACCACCAAGTCTGGTAGATGTAATACTGCCTGTTCATGTAGAATGTTTTAAGCACCCAAAATCCTTCTACCTAACAAGCTGATAACTTGTATTTTTATAACTTTTTCCCTTCCTGAAGGTCCTCAAAAACACTTCTGGGCAGAAACAGTAGAGAAAGGAACAATAAATACATGGCTAGAGAACATTAAAAGAGAGGAAGATGAATCATAAATGGCAGATGGCTGAGCAGAAGGGAAGCAGAGGTGGCTACAAAAAGCACAGCGCTGATCCCTGCTACCCATGGCCGCTAAAGTCACCAAACTCCCCAGTGGTTCCACTGCGGCGCAGGAAGAACTTAAAGCAAGGGAACCCTGAGCAAAATGTAAACAGAAAAGCTCATCATCCCTCCTTAGCCTGAGCCAGACCCAGAGCCAGCAGGTCTCCCTGACAAGAGGGGGCCAAAGGTGACGATGAGTTTATGCTCAATGCACCCAGAGGTATCAGAGCTGCACTGGCAGCGTCCTCCACGCAGAGGTAGAATTCGGGTGCTTCGCTGGTGGCTATGACAGCATAGGGGTTGTCTACTGGAGCATGGCAGGTGGAAAGCTTTGCATCGCTTTCTAACAAAAAACAAAGAGCTTTTCCCCTAAAGGAAGATTCACCTCACCTAAAATGTTCTCTACCCCTGCTCTGGAGACTGCTTCCCCTCAAAAACCAAGCTCTCCTCTCCAAAGAAAAGGCAGCGTGAAAGCAAAACACTGTGGTTGAAAGAGTCAGGAACCCGCCCAGCGAGGGAGAGCGTCCACCTGGAGGGCTGCCGGTTCAGCCCTTTCTCCATTGCTGACTAATATTTGCTTGAGTGGAAAAATGCTTTATTAATTCCAACAAGGAAAAGGCTTGGGAAGCACAAAAACAACTGCCACAAAACTCTGCCAGGCACGGCCAGCGCTGCAAGAAGAAGAGCAGGCATTGCCCTGCCCCAGCAACGTGTGGCCCAGCTGATAAAACGGGTGGAAATGGAAAGAAAAAAAGGAAAAGACAAAAAAAAAAAAAAGAAAAAAATAAAGCGGGATGAAACCCAAAACTGTGAGTAAAGCCCAGACGGACGGACAGACGGATCAGAGCCGCCCCCACGCTGCAGCTTGCTGTGTGTTTTGGCAAGCGTGCGACAAGCGAGCCCCAAATTCAGGCTGGAGAGGGGAATCTTTGCCTGGGGAAGGCATGTAGACACGCTGGTCTGTCCTCACACCTGTACGGTAGAAAAGTGAGGGGAAAAAAAGCCTCGAGCTGCCTTTCTGCCCCAGAGGCAGGCTGGGATTTGATGTGACAAATAAACCCTTTCCAGAAGGTTTCAGCCTCAGTCCCTCGGGCTTGAGGTGACCGCGGGCTGCCACCTCCTCGCCCTGACTCCCATTCCTCTCGTTCCAAACCCTTCCTCGTTAAAACCCAAAATCCCCCTGGAAACTCGAGAAAAAAAACCCGTTTTCTTCGCTTTTTCAGCTCCACCGCGGAAGGAGACCGAACCTTTTCCGGAGGGACCCCCGTAAGACACGGACCCGTCGGGGTCCCGGAGCCTTCTCCCGAGAGATGAGGATTTTCAGGGGAAAACGGGTAAAAGGACGCATTTCTCCCCAAAATCGAGAGGGAAGCCTCCACCCCGCACCTCCCCTCCCCCGAAAAATAACCCACAGGCTCCGGGATCCGTCGGGGCGGAGGCCCCGGGGGCTGAAGAGGGAACCCCAGGGGTGAAGGGGCAACGACCGGGCCCTTCCCCGGTGCTGAGGGGGAGGCCTGTCGGCGGGCAGGGCCTGACCTGGCTCTCGGCCGCCGGGATACCGGACTCCAGCTCGCAGAGAGCCCGGAAGTTTTGCAGTTCGAAGTCGGCGTCCACCTGGAGGGAGAAGGTGAGCTCGCTGCGGTCGCGGCGCAGGCAGAACACGGTGAGCAGCATGGCCGACCCGCCGCCTCCACCACCGGACCCCGCCGCCAAGTGCCGCCGCCGCCGCCGCCGTCAAGCGCCGCCGTCGCAAAGTGCCCGCCCCGCCGGGTCAGAGGCCTGCTGTCAATCAGAGGCGCTCGACCAATCAACGAGCACCTAGCGAGATATGGGGTGGGGACGGCACCTCCCTCCGGCTGCGGCGGCTCGGACACGTAGGCGGGGCCTAGGCCCGCGGCGGTCCCGGCGTCCTCGGGCGCCCCCGTGTACCCCTGGGCACCCCTGCGCCCCCAGTGCCAGGTCCCGGACTTCGGCCGCCCCTCCAGCTCCCACACGTCCGGCCGGAGCTGTTGGGAGCACAGCTGCGGCTGCTGGTCCCCCGTGGGTGCATGGGGGTGGCCGGGCCCACAGCGAGCCCTCAGGGGTGCCCCTAACCCACCCTGTGCTTTTCCAGGGCCTTCCTCGGTGTGACTCCAGAGCCACCCTGCACCCCAGGACTCCCCCTTTTGTCCCAGACTCGTCTCAGTCCGATTGTTCCCTCACAGCCCAGGACAGGCAACACCCTGAGCTGGCAAGGGTGACATGGGGGAACGCCTCCCTCGAGTGCCACCCACACATCAGGGGATGCAGCCAAAAGCTCCCCCCGCCCCCCAGCACTGAATTCACTTCTTCCAAGCCCGGGTGAGAACAAGACTTTATTTTGAAAAGGGAATTAATCTTGAATCCAAATCATTCCAGCGGCGGGGTGAGACGAACATCGCAGGGAACAACCCCTGAGGCATCATGGTTCCATGGGGACAAATTTCCCCCAAAAAAAGTTTCATTTTCTTTCCTATTAGTCCTTTCAACCTGTAAAAATAACAAAGACCAAACACAAAAAATCCCTGGTGCATCTGACACCTTCCAGTCCTCCGGCCCGTAACAGACGAGGGTGCAGAGCAGCGCCCGTCCCCAGGGGAAAAGCTCTTCCTTCCTCCTGTGGGGAGCTCAGTCAGATTTCTCTTTCTCCTTCATGTGCAGGAACACGATGCTGAACATGAAGAGGCCAACCATCATGGAGAAGGCGCCGGCGTAGTACGGGTATGCCGAGGGGATGAAGCGTTCGTACTGCGTGTGCTGGAGGGGACGGACAGACACCTGGGAAGGGGAGAGCAGTGCTGAAGCCTGGCAGCCTGTACGTGCCTTTCCCTCTCTGTCAGCTCATTCCCAGGTGCTTACCTGGGTGGAGGAGTAGAGGTGGGTGTAGCCCAGGCGGTTATAATCCACTTTAAACTGAAACACGCCGTAGACGTCGGGCAGTTTGAAGCGCACGCTGTATTTGCCGCCTGCGGAAGAGAAAGGGGAGGATGCTGGGGTGATGCTGGGAAGGGGAGTGGGGGGGGGGGAAGAGCTGCGGGGCCAGGAGGGAACCTTACCGTTCCGCTTCAGGAAGGTGCGCACGAAGGGATCGATGCGGACGAACTCCAGCTGAATATCGTCCCCGTCGAAGGGGACCCACTTGCCATTGGAAAGCTTCTCGATGACGATGCTGTACTCCTGGAACAAACCCACGAGGTGGGGAGTTAACAAGCGATGCCTGAGAACAAACCCCGAGCCGCTTCGAGCTGAAATTCTCCTGAATGTCCCTCCCTGCCCACACAGGCAGCCTTACCACGAGATCGGTGACGGTGTAGGCATTGGGAGGCGTGAGTTCCCCGACGCGGTGGTGGGACACAGCTCCGACGCGCAGCACTCCCTCTTCCTTGAACACCCAGCGGGACAAGGCAACAGCCAGCTCATAGTTACCTGTCTGTGAGTATCTACAGAGGGAGGAAAGCCGAGGGAAAAGAAATACATTGCGTGCCAAAACCCAAAGCATTAACGGATGAGAGAGCATGAAAAAGCTGGCTGGGATTGGAAGGAGGGAACCCATTCCACAAGGCCAAAGAAGGCAACACCCCGATTTAATTCAAGCTTTCTGCCATCTCTATAACATGTTTTTTGCCTATTTCTCCAGCAAACAGTTTCCCAAATATTCCTCAGCCAGAGAGACCAGGAAGCCAGCATACCTCTTGGAGCCAGGAGTAGCTTTCTGCACGGCAGAATTGAAGAAGGCATCGCTGAAGAAATCCAAGGACCCGCTGAAAACAACGCGGGCGTTGTTCCGGGCTTGGAGTCCCGCGATCAGAAGGGTGTTCTTCCCCACCGCGTGTGGGTACTGCAAAGGAACGTGGTTAGGAAGGTGTTGAGCTAATTTGGGGATGATGAAAGGGGAGTTTATCTCTGGTTTTCTATGCGGTGGAACAGTCTGGGTGTAGCTAGCACAGCCTGAAGGCAGCAGAAGGCAAGGAGGTCAGAATGACCAGTGATCGAGCATTTGGCTTCTGCTCTCTCCGGCTGGAAGGGAAGCCAGAGATAGGCTTTGATCTGGGCAGCCGCTTTTCCGAAGCATCCCTCATGCTGGATGTTTTCCACCACCAAAAAGCAGAGAGGAAGATTCCCAGGGCACCACTGGGAAGCAGATGACAGTCTGACACTTTCCAAAGTATCAGCTGGGAAACTAAACCCTCAAGGACTGTTCCACGTATCTGAAAACCGAGTGACTTACAGCCCAGAGAAGAACAAGTAACGGGGCGTACCTGAGTAATAGGTTTGTCTGGGAAGAAGGAGTAGGAGGTAGAGGAGCCGGTCAGGATATCCAGCACCAGTGGGTTGTCAGGATCAGCCACCATCCTTGCAGGGAGAGGCACGGTGAGCAGCACCAAGGCCCCCAAGGCCCCCCGCACCCAGAGGGATGCACAGCCACCAACACACCCGCCCTCCTCACCCTTCAGATGCGGCAGGAGAACCACACACACCAAGATGTGAAGTTATTTCCTCACAATACATAGCCAAGCTTCACTAGTTCACATTCCTTGACTAACAACTAAGCTGCTTTGGAGATTTTCTTTTTATTATCATCTGAAATCAAGAGAAATTCCTTGTTTCAAGAGCCACAGCCAGCTATCCTGACACTAACCTCACGCAACAGCAGCCTTGCTTCCCAGACACCAAGCAACCACCTCACCTCCCTCCTGACATCGCGCCATGGGTTGCTTACCCAACTCCTCGGAAAAGGATGGGGTTCAGTGCTGCTTTCCCCACAATGGTGGGGGCCTTCAGGAGGTTCTCAGCGTCTGCCACGATAAGCGTGTGCTGCAAGGGAACAAGAGAGATCAGTGTGGTGATCTCTCATGAAAAAAACAAGCCCAAAATGCACAAACTGGTTTACCTGGCCAGGGTCAGATATATCATAGTTGTGATGGTCGATGACAGCTGTCCTTTCCTCATCAAACTCGATCCCACACTCGCTGCCCAGCTCCCGCAGTGGGTCACCTGGGAGGATGAAATGGATGCTCCATTACGCAGCGCCTCTGGGACGCAGCACCACGCTCAGCACTCAGAATAGTAAAGTCAGTTTAGAGTCACACATTTGGCACTTTACAGCCCCAAGGAGTATCACAACCTCCCTCTGTGCAAAGCGTCAGCAAAGGCTTTTTATCACCCATTTCCTCTCAGCACGAAAAGAGGAATTGCATTTTCTCACCACTTTTGTTACAGGAGCTCAGAGAAGGATGAATAAACCATTTGCTCACCACAGAGCATAAGCAGCACAGGTGCCTGTTATGAGAAGGGGCTGAAACAAGCTAATTTGTTCTGCCAAATGTTTGTACTTACCAATGTCCGAGCTGGCAGCAACGAGGACGCTGCCACCGCCATCGATGAAAGCGGTGATGGTTTCCACATTGATGTTTCCACCAAAATCTGAAAGCACACATCAGAAATTCATGACTGGTTCTCAGAAATAATCCCACAGCAAAACTAAATCACAGCAAAATGACAGATCTTTTTTGTCATGGCTGAAAGAACCACTGTTAAAGGCCTGGACATATCTGCAGTTTACTACTGGCTGCAAGACACAAAGATAACCTCTAGCACGTAAGACTGAATTTAAATTCAAAACCAGTTGAAAATCCCCTTGAAAAATGCCACCAATCTCCAAGAACACATGAATTTTCCCCTCCTGTGTTTACCTTCTATGGATGGTGAGAAGATGATCAAGTTGTCATACAGAAATTCTCCGTATTTAATCAGGGACAGGCCAGCATCATCCGCTGTCCGGAAAGTGAGATCAAAGCCCCTGTCTGCAGCCACGAGACAAAATTGAAAACTTGTTGTTACGTCATGAAATCAACACACATCGATATCCTCTGTTTTGTTTCCCCAAAAAGCAATGGTGTTTGGAAAAACCAGCACGAGGGCTTGGTTTGGGTTTATGTGCCCCTTTGATGCAAGGACACCCCTTTAACACCCATCAGGTAGGGACCCACAATACAGGCACAGTGGGGGTAATAACTCTGGTATCCTCCCTCTGCCCTGCCAGGGGACCCCAAACACCCTCCTCACCCCTAATCTACTCCTTCAGCCCTGCCAGGGGACCTGCAATATCATTCTCACCCCCGGTTCCTCAACCTCCTCCCTCGGCCCTGCCAGGGGACCCCAAACACCCTCCTCACCCCCAGCCGCCCCCCTCAGCTCCAGGTGACCCCAATCTCCTCCCTGAGGCCGGCGCGGAAGCCCCAGCCGCCTCCCGAGCCCTACCCGCCAGGCTGCGGAAGAAGAGCGAGTGCGTGTCCCGCAGGTTGCCGTTCTCCAGCAGCACCAGGGTGCGAGGACCTCCCTCAGCTCTGGCCGCCGCTACCACCAGGAGACACCACAGCCAGAGCGCGGCCGCCGCCATCTTGCTCACCGGCGCCAACCTCCCCCGGAAACGGACGGGCGCAGATAGCCAATCAGAGCCAAGCGGAGAGCCCACACCTCCCAATCAGCAAGAGACAGCTCCTCGGCTCCAGCCAATCACCGAGACGCCGGCGTGCCCTCAGCGTAGCACCGCTGAAGGCAGCGGGGAAACATGGCGGCGGGAGGCGGTGGGACGGCGCGGCGGGGAGCCGTGGCTCGCTCCCACCCGCGGCCCCGCCGTCCCGAGCGGGAGGAGGCGCGTTCCCAATAAAATACCTCAAAAGGGCTGTTTCAGGCTGATTTATTGCAGCGAAGGAGAGGCGGTGTGGGGGTACAGGGGGTGAGGGGCGGGGGGTGACACCCAGCCCGTTCCTGGCCCCGTGTGAAGCGAGCGCGTGCTGACGCAAACCCACGGGGATCTGGGGTCCTCCCGCGGCGGCGGAGTCAGAGGGGCCGGCCGCCAGAGCCGGCTTTGCCTTTCTTGCGCTTGGTGGTGGTGGCCGGCTGGGTCACGGTGAGCGCCTGGAGGCGGAAGGGCCTAGGCTGGGGCAGGGCTGAGGTGCAGCCTGGAGCACCCGGGGGAGCTGAAAGAGGAAAAGGAAGAGGCGCTCTGGGCACGGGATGCCCAAAACCAGGCTTCATCCTCCAAAAAAATGCCTGTCGGGGTCAAGGGAGCAGAGGCAGGGCAAAGGAAGATGGAGGGGAACGGCATGAGATGGTTTTACCTCGGGTCGGGGCTGGTTTGGGGCACAGGATGCGGCTGGTTCGTTTGGAGCTGAAGTAGTTGCTGGCGATGGTCTCACTGTCGCTCCTGTCCAGCACCAGCTTGTAGCGGTCTTCCTCAGGCTGGAAGGAGAAAACACCATCAGCTGTGCCGGGTTCTGCGCTAACCCTCAGATTGGGGATGAGAAATACAGTGGAATTGGTAAAACACAATCAGAAGGGGATGAGGAGCGCAGCGTACCATTTGCTCTGGGCTCTGTGTGGAAGGGCTCTTTTGGGCAGGTGGCAGGGCTGGAACTGCTGCAAGAAGAAACGGGCCTTAAAGGGTCATCAACTCGAGGACAATTAACACTCTCCCATCTCATGATCCCTGACACCAACTCTTGTCACAGATCCCTAGGGTTACAGATTCCCGAAGGATCCATACCACACATTAGGTGATGTGATTATATAAGTTTTCCATATCTGGAAGATCTTACAAGGAAACAGAGCACAAACGTGCAGCAGCACCACAAAGACACTCCTCTTACCTGCAGGCAGGTGGGTTTTTTGAATGACGGGCTCTGGAATTTTCCAGCAGCCAATTTCCTCATCCCAGACGGATTCGCGCTTGATCTTCTCCAGGTTGCTGTAGTTACAGTCACGCCGGACGAGGGACTGCACCTGATCCAGCAGCTGCTGGAAGAGCATCATGTCTCGCTCCAGGTGCCGGATGGTGCCGAGATAATGGATTTTTTCCAGCTCAAACTCTGACTGCAGATCTTTGATCTCGGTCTCAGCAGCATGCAGCTGGGACACAAAACCAAAAGAAGTCATTGGGATGAAATGGGAATTTGTTGGGCAGAGATGGAAAGACACATGGAAAATCTTCAGCATTTGGGAGGATTTCTGGCTATAGAAGAAAGAATTAGGATGAGATTTGTGAAGAGATATTAATTCCACATCTGTTTCAATGAGAGATTTCTCCTGTTTCTCCAAGGAGTGAAGTCCCTGAATGGGCCTTGAGTTAATCTCACTACTGTGGTCTGTGTTAGAAGTTAGAAGTTCCTACCTTGGATGAAAAAGGTGTGAGATTTCTTTGCTAACCTCAATTCAGAAATATTTAGGTTATCATCCAGATTTAGGACTCCACACAGGTTTGGATTTTTTTTTGAAGCTTCTTCAATTCTGCCTCATCAGAGCAAACCTGATTGTCAAGTGCATCTAAAAATTGAAAAACTGGACAACATTGCTTTTAGATTTAATTTTAATTACTTTCCCCAAACAACTTCTCACAGTGTAATTTCTTCCAGGAACTTATTCCAGGTGTGGTACCTGGGGCAAAGAGAACTGGAGGGAGCAGTGCAGTAGGTTGTGTAGGTCAGTAGAGGGAGTCGCATCCTCTTCCATCACCAGACATCATCCTCCAGCCACTGCGTTGCACAAGGAGCCCCCGGCTTCTAAAACTGGTGGGGCTTTGGGTTTCAACAACTCGCTTCACCACACTGAGGGGTGCCACATCTTACCCCGTGCCCGTGTTAGGACATACAGCAGACACACCTAGAGTCACGCTCTGAACACACTGCCCTAACGCATCTCCTTAACCTAAAAAAACCCCTACACCAACCAACCAAACTGGGTATGCAGAGGAGGAAAGAGACATTCCCCAAAACTTCCACCGGGATAACTGGGAGCTACTCACCTTCTTCTGCATCTTCTCCAGCAGTTTGCTCTTGGCTCGAGCCTCCTCCTGGATGGAGTCGTAGACGTTTAGGAGAACCCAGTCGCTGCTGTCCTCGTCCGATTGCTGCAGCGCTGCCGCCAGCTGCACCCTGCGCTCGTCCGCGTATTTCTTCCGGTGTTTATGCTTTTCTCTCAGGTCCTTGTTTTTAGCCTGTTCCCCCCTACTACCTGTCGCTCCAGCATCTGCAGCCTGGAAAAGGTAAATGTTCTTCTCTTAGCTCAGCGGTGCAAGGAACCATCTCCACAAGCAGGGCAGATGCCCATCCTTACCGTAGCGACGTTTGGGAAATGCAAAATCGTGATTTCTGAGATTTGCTGCCCTGAATTATCGTGGCAAATTCCAGTTTGTCATATAGATAATGAACCCAAGGCAAAGTGCCTGTTATTCTGAGCAGCTTTGTCATCAGATCTGTACCTACACTCACGGAATTTTTCCTAAAAAAAAACATTTTGTGGAATTTGTATTTCAATTTTCTTGCTTTGAAAGTCTCCTGAGACAAGCAAATATATGCTACATTTACACAAGCAATTGTTTTAAAGTGTGGATATGGGAACGATGCAGCCAGAAGCCACAAGAGCATTTCTATTTTGAGGCAGTTATCAGCCAGGGTTGATGACTTGGGTGATCCCAGCATTTCTACTTGAGTGTTGGCACAAGCCTGTATTTGAAATGAAGCTCATTTCATTCCCACACTGCACGGCCCTGAATGCTCCAACACTGAAATAAAGCCGTGCTCTGTAGCTGTTCTTTGTCTGCACAGGGATCTGCAGCAGAGCAGATAGCTCAGGTTGGCCAGCGCTGCCTCAGATTAGAGAAAATCCCACTGCTGATAAAACCTTCCCTGATAACAGCCTCTTAATTATCATCAAACCCATCCGAAAGAGCTCGATCTCCACCACAGATGACCTGCTATTCTCTGGTACTGCACTTGCCAAGTAGCCTCTGGTTTCGTCTGCTTAATGTGTGATTGAATCCGTGCTCTGCTGAGCGAGTATCAGAGATCTCACAGCCGTCCTGATGCATAAAGCTTTTCACAGGCAGCTTTGAAAACCCCCATGCCTGTGGAACCAAACCCTCCTGCCTCATCTGCAGAGACCTTTGATTTCAACACTGGAATCAGAAAAGCATTTTTCACTTGTTTGGCACAAAAAGGAAGGCTGCATATTGCTATTAATGACTATGGAGATTTGATTTATAGTTAAAATGAATGGTTTCTTTGGAGACCTCTCCATTAACAGAGAGAATTGCCCACAAATTACAGACACAGCTATTGTAAATATCTTAATAGCTCCTTTTTTTCAGCAGGGAGAGACCTGACAGAGCAAGTGTGCACCACAGGAGCTCACAGTAAAGCTGAACGACTGGGTTAAAACCACAGAACTTTTCAGAATTACAGTCTTACCCAAAATAACGTTGAGGGTTTCTAATTTTAATGTAATTCCAAGCAATGGAGTAAAAGAGAGAAATCAGCAGAATTTAAAGCATGTATTTCTGAAACAGCCCAGGCAGCCTTCACATCCCTGCCCTGTCTAACCCTGCCCCTCAAATGTGTTTATTGGGAAATTCTGATGTCTGTCCTGGCTGACTGTCAGAGGTGTTAGAGGCAGCAGTTATGAAGGAGAATCATGGAAGGGACGTTCTTGTCCATCCACACGTGGAGCGAGCAGCAGGAAGGCCTGCTGCCCGACTTGTACTGATAGGAGCAGACTCTAAGTTCCCTTCAAGAACCTTTCTTAAGAGAAGGAAGTCACTGCCATAATCTCTTTGGGCACTTGAGTTCTGCCAGCAACTGCCAGACTCAACTTCACAAACTCCTCATGAATAGGTGGAAGAGACTTCCATGCCTACAGATCTAGGCAGCATTTGTTATCAGGAAAGCATGCTTTTTTGCCTCCACACCTGCTGGGACAGGCCTCTCCAGATTAAACTCTCATAATTCCAGCACTTGGCATCATCAAATGGCTCAGCTAAGAGCTATTTATCTCAGTCCAAAATACGACAAAATTCATTTTGGGGTAAAGAATATGTGTCTACCTAGTTTTATGCTGCGTGGAACTCACAGCTGAAGCTCAATGGTTGTAGTTTCATGGAAGAAGAGGGTTGCTTCCTGCCCATGTGTGTCGTAAGGAACACATAAAAGGCAGTTAGCAGGAGCAGCATAGTAACTGACCTGGCAAGCACCTGCTGCTGGTCTGCAGGCACAGAAATCCCCTCAGTGGTGACAGCCACCTCTGCTCCAGCACTGCCCCTGCTCACGTCCTGGACAGTCTGAGGTGCTGCTGGGTCCTGAGGACAAGAGGAAACCAAAGGCAGCAGCTCTGACAAGACTACACAACTACTGGGATAGATGAAGCACAACACTACCCACTTGGGTTTATGTACCTGGGCTGGCATTGATTCTTCATCTGCTGCAGCCACAGTGTCTTCAAGCAAAGGAGTCTCATCAGGAGTAGGTTCAGTCCTCATAGCAGCTGAAAAGGGGAATTACACACAACATACATGAGCTCTGCAAAACCAGAGCTCAACTCTGTGAAAACAGCACACAGTCTTCACCCAAAGCCAGAAACTGCTATGTGCCAGGAAGGAAAAGGTCTGTTATTTGTGCTGGTCAGTAGAAGCCATCACAGACCCAGGGGACATATCAGGTAAGGAATGCAGATTTTACAGGGCTGGGAGAGCCAGGGTCCTCGTGTTCACACATGAATAATCCATTTCAGAGGCTGGGGGTGCACATTTGTAATTGGAGGGATTAAAAAACCCTCTAACCTTAGAAAGTGATAGCATCAAAACCTAAGAATATTGGTTGAAGATTAATACTGGGCAAAAAGTGCTGTATAAGCACATTGCAAAACATGCTCTGAGGCACTGTGGAAATATAAATGAAAAGCTGTAGTGCAGAGGATAGCTGGCAACAATTGATAGGTATGCAAGAGGAATATCCACCCGCCAGCAAAGCACTGGTGTGGATAATCCACAGGGACACCAAGGGCTGCAGCACATTTGCATGTGATGGAAGAGACTGCAGCAGCCACCTCAGCTTGGGTGTACAAGATGCACAAAACCAATCAGATCCAGGCAGAACAGCGCCTGCTGAGACCAGTCATCTCTGCAGCTCAGACCTCTGCTCCAGAGAAACGCTGTGCTAGTCAGAGGAACTCACAAAATCACATTTCATCACCTCAAGGCTTACAGGGTAGGGCCAGGCTGGTCCCAGCAGGGAGAACTCAGTGAAGTAGGGAAGAGGACAAACCTGGGGCAGAGGGTTGTATGAGTGGCCCAGGAGAGCCACACTGGCTGTCAATAAATGAGAGTCAGGAGCTGGTACTGCTGCCAGGCAACTCTTGCTGCAGTAGCAGTGGCTGCCACAAACATGGCTTTGCAAAAACAATCTGTATCTGCTCATGCCTAAAGCCAACCCCCCTGCAGCATACAGCAGGGAGCCTTCCTTCTGTGCTGCACACCCTCCACCTGCCTCATCCACACCTGCTTCCTTCCTGAGGTTCTCCTTGAGAGCTGACAGCTTGACATCATAGTGCTTCTTCAGGCTACTGATGTCCTCTTCGAGGCGGGCGCGGGACGCCTGCTCTGCTTCGTAGCTGGCCTTGAGCTGGGCCAGCCTCTCTTCATACTCCTGAAAGGCATCAGCAGAGAGACTGACACAACAGCCCTGCTCATGACTATGCACAGGGTCACATCTGAGCCCCTTCTAGGTCACATCTTATATCCACCCCAATAAAACTTTACCACCCTGTATTCATGTCACTTAAGCTGACAGGATTGACAGAAGGTGACCAGTTAGCCCTAGAAACTCCTGTCTTGGGCAGACATGGTGCCCTGGAAGGAGCTTTGTAAAGAGCAAGGAGAGTTTTATCTCCTGTGGTCTCTGTTTTTCCTGACTGCCAACTCTCCTCAGCCTTCCTCCTGGCTCCACATCCCCTCTTTATTTTCATCCCTGTACTGCTCCTACCATCTCTGACTACTGCTTTCCTCCCCATTACTTCTTCCTCCTCTGACAGGAGGAATTTAAGTTTCACATGTAGGTACTTCAAAAATTCTTCTCAGGAATCCATTCCAAACTGCTTTCCCATCTCCAGAAAGGTAGGAGCAACGCTGAGGAGAAGTGGCATTGTAAGTAAGACCTCTGTCCATACACATCCCTGCTGTAGGAGAAGCTCAAGGACGAAAAAAAAAACAGGAAGAGAAGCGTAGCAAAAAGGCTGAACCACACAGCCCTATACCCTATTTATAATGATGATGATAAAAACCCACAAGCCTTAGTGAAAGACACTATGGGGTACCCCCATCTAACTCACTTCTCTGATCAGCTGCTTCTCTGCTTCAAGATCTATCTGGGGTTTGAGGAGGGGAGCTGGCTTCAGTTCCAGGTGAGCAGTCTCAGCAGGTAGAAGCCCTGCAAAGCAAAGCAGAAATAAAAATTGCTCCTGGTTACTGGGTGGGATTGTCAGTAGAATGCCTGGAAACAGAACAAAGAACCTGGCTGCCAGGGAAGACAATCACAACCCAGGCACTTCTTTAAACTGTGCTCGTGTGCCAGCATCTGTGCTGCCAAACGCCCACTGGCCTGGGACTCCATACGGGTGGGGAGAGGAGGAGTCAGTGCTGAGCAAAGGGGGAGAGCTTTAAGCTTCAGGTATATGAAAGGGAATATAAATCTATTCCCTTTCACAGAATAACAGAAGGTTCATTTCCAGGGCTATGCTAACAGATTTGGAAGATGGAAGATGCTGTGAAGGAGATGAAGGGTGCAAAGGAAATTGTCCTCACAGCATTTCTGAGCGGTGGCAGAAAGGGAGAGGGGGTAAACATCTTCCACCCTTATTCCTCTGCTGAAAGTTACCCTTTTTAGGGGATATTTCTCCAAAGGTGATCAGTCCCTAAAGACTGCTCTCAGCCCTTTGCTCCGTATTTGTTATTCCTACTTCATAGCAAAGAAGTGTGGGGCTAGGCTGAATCCTCAAAGAGAGGACAGTGCTGCTGTCCCTAAGCAATGCCATTAACAGGGCAAAACATTCTTGTAGCATCAAAAATTCAGTGTAGGGGAACATGGGCTGAATGCTAAATTTGAAATTTCATACATATATATATATATATATAAATAATTTTAAAGAACTATTTCTTTAGTAGCTGATTTTTGCTCTGCCAGCTGAAAATGCTTTCTGTGACTGATGAAGTTCCAGCCAGAATGAAGAGGCACCAAGGATTTGAATCATGTCAGCATTTTCTAATAGAATTTGTCATTATGGAAAATACTAGATAATTGAGATGGTCTCTACCAGTGGAGTAAGGTCAATTTGGCAACAGCAAAGGGAAAGCTTGTTACCTGAATAGAGAACTCTTCCTCTAAGGGCTCTCCTACCTGACAGGTTATTTGCGCTCATCTGTTCAGCTAGAATAGCCTTCAGCCTCTTAATCTCCTCCTGATACTCCCTCAGCAGAGCATCCTTGGGGTCCTCATTGATACAGGGCTTGTTCTTGATGTTTTTTGCTCTGTTAGCGTAGCGCAAGGTGCTGAGGCTTTCCTCGTAGTTGTTATCAGCCGGAGATAAGCACGCTACCATCAGCGTCTTGGTATTCCCTCCAAGGGAGTCTTGCAGCAGCCTGGTCAGCTTTGAGTCTCGGTAGGGGATGTGTTTACACCTGTCATCGACCAGGGCAGAGATGACATTGCCCAGAGCTGAGAGGGAGAGATTGATTTTGATGGCCTCCTTGAGCCGCTCCTCCGTGGCTCCGGTTTTTGACTGCCTCTCGCTTCCCGCCAGATCCACTAAATTGAGTTTTGCAGCCCTGAAGTGGTCCTGCCCTTGGTCATCTGCAAGGAAATCATTCTGAGTTAGGCTCTTCTTTAAAAGAAAGCATCTTAACAGTCAGGAAACAGGACTGGGGTTACATCCCAGTTCAAGCCTTGTTCCTTGTCTGCATTTGGACCCTGAGTCCCTTACGTAAATAAATACAGACTTAATCTTAGAACTACACATTTTAGTCCTTTCCTAAAGGAGATGATACACTGTAGGAATTCACACCTGTCCTTACTCTCCCAGTAAGCTCTGAATACACACACACAGACAACCACATATTTCCACAGTGTTTAGAAGGTCCTGGAACCCCTCTACGAGTGACAAGCTCACACCACGAGTTTCTACAACTTTTCTTCTCCCTCAGTTTGTTTGATTAAGTTAATCAAGGTCTGACAATTGGAGAGAGGAGGGATAAAGCATTAAATAAAGGGTCAGTGGCAGCAAGTGGAGAAAGGCTAGTTGGAAAGTAAAGGCAACAGACCCTGATGTGGAGAGAGAGAGGCAGAAAGCTCATCTCTACAGCCTACCATGGAAAAGCTGGAGTAGACATTACATTGGGAAACAATTTCTCCATGAACTCTCAAACTACAGCTTTTCTCAAGACTGGAATCCAACCTGTCCTACTCAGTGGATGTATTCAAGAAGTTTCTTGCTGTGCTTCAAAAGAACAAGCACATCCTATCAGATACCATCAAGGTTCACCCTCCAGCTTTCTGTCCAAGGTGGCTCAAATGCCCAAGAAGCCTGTAAGATCTGCCCTGTTGCCCAGATAGCTGTAAAACCACACTGTGACTCAGCCCTCAGGCATGCTCAGCAGCATCTGTTCCTCCTCAACTCATTCTCAGTGAGAAAGTACATTGAAGGAAGCAGGAAAACTGCAAGAAGAGGGTACAGAAGTCAGCACACACCACCCAGACAAGGAGACAGATCTCAGTGGATGGAGGAGTCAGACCCGGTGAGCTGGTGCCATTCCCACTGTAACCCTTTAATCCAAGAGAAGATGGGAACTGAAGTTATCAGCTAGCATCCCAGTTACCTGGGTGCACACCTCACACCTACAATATCTGCTTCCTGACCTGCATTTTGAGGCTGAATTAAGGTGATGACAGAAATTCCCTGTGACAAAGAGCAAGTCCATCTAGTTGCTTTAGGAACTCCTCAGTTTGGCTGGCTACTCAGCTTTCCCAGCCTCATGCAAGGAGTTGGACACACAGATCAGACTACTCTCCTAAGCACTGGAGCACACTCTGGGATGTCCATGCTCCAATTGTTCTGTATGACTGCAACCCAAGTTCAAGGGAAGAGCTCCTTTAGCACTCCAAGCACAGAAAGCATCACAGTTTTAACCAAGTCCACCCTTTTCCAGCAGACTCCTACAAAACCTAACCTTGAATTTAGTCAGAGTTCAGATTTAGAGCTGTGGAAAATACCTGAACTCAAGCAATGAATAATCTGATGCATGGCAAAAATTTCACAAACACACACAAAAAAATAATCCAAAAATCTCTTGCCCCAGGATACTCCCCCAGTCACAGCAAGAGACTGGAAACTGCAGCACTTTGTGTTTGCCAGCAAGCAGATTTGTTGTTTCCCTCCAGATCTTTCTGGTGTCAAGATATGGGGGGAGAATTGGAGAAAAAAAGACCCAAACCAAAAGGAGGACCCTCTTATTCTACCAATAGAGCACCCTCTTACTATCTTCTCTGAGTGCTGGGGTGAGTGGACAGTCACAAGCAGCAGTTTTCTAACCCTTTCCGTCCTTCCCCAAGTTTATGTAAACACTGACAGGCAATTAAAAAGTTGTTTTGGTTCCTGCCAGTCCTTTTTACCCACAGAGGCTGTTTGTTTCCATCTCAGGGCTTAGCAGTTTTGTTTCTATGGTGTAACAAGGTCCCCAGACTCTTCCCAAAATGCATGCAGCAGCCTAAAAGTCTTTGCCATCCAATTCCCTGCACAGGGAATCAGCCAGTGCTGGTGGCATAAGCAGCTGTTGTAGATTTGGCCAGTTTCTCATTAACTGATTAACCCCTAAGTACAACATAAAGGAAATGCTACTCTGAATACAGTCAAAATACTGATGGTAACTTGTGTGTTTCACACATCTGCAGGCAGAGAGCCTGGAATTTGCCAGAATTCTGTTCCTGAATATAAACTGTTGCTTTAAAGAGTCACCTCAGTCCACACAATTGCAAAGACATCTGTAAAACATCAACTGGCTGTAAACTATAACTTACTACAGGCTCAGTTGGAAAAGGAAGTTTCAACCTCTCCATGCCCCTCTTCATGAAGCCCAACGATGACAACATAAATACCAACTTCATTAACTATTTCAACAAACTATTACCCTACTAGAACCATCTAGTTAGGGATTGTGCCAGAACCCTCAACTTTCTCCTCAAATATTCCAGCTGTCTTCCATTTACCAGCCAAAACTGCAAGCTTCCCCACCTGCCATCCTGTTCCACCTACCAAGTTTTCAAAGCTTTAAATCAGAGAAATTATTTCAGGCTAGATTAAGAGCCCTGCACCCATCTGGAACATGAAAAAAGGAGTGTCAATGCTTCTTGTTCCTCATTAGGATTGAAGTTGGGATTTTACAGACCCACATAACACAAGGATTAGTACCCACCAGCTGTGCCAGTTGAGAAATTCCAGAAATCCCACACACACACCCTCCAAATGGATAGAGGGAAATGAGGTACTGTCACCAACATCTGGAGCCACAGCTCTGGAAGACCCTGTGTAACTTCCCCTGGGATTTAAACAGCTGAAGGAAACAAAGCCAAGCTGTTCACTGCTCAGCTGGGGTCAAGGACTAGGCAGAATATAGAATATAATTCCTTCCTCAGTCCCAGGAAAAGACCTTCTGAGATCCATGTTCAGACCCAGCGAGGCAGATTGCTCCACTAAAGAATCACCAATGCAAATTACATGCTGGAGAAAGGAAAATTAGCCATCAAAACATTATTAAGTGATTCTTTTATTCCATCTCAAACCTCAGCTTTTTAAGCTGTTTGCTTAAAAGATGTGCCCTGTGATTAAGCTCTGGGTGAAATGATCTGACATTGTAAAGGAGGTTGGACAAGACAGATAACGAGCTAAGTTTCTCCAAGCTGTACAATGCAGGAACTCTGAGCTGTTGTATGGGCTGGGAATCCTTTGCTGGAAATAAAGGTTTGAGATGATAAAGAAATGAATAGAGAATTAAATATGTTCCCTGTTTGAGTGTAAGCCATTTCTCTCCAGGGGGAAATTGAGGGCAGGGGGAAAGATGTTGAACACTCAGCCCCTTCACGCTGTGAAGAATGTCCAGCCAGGGCTCAATTCTGATTTCTGCTGGACCTAAAAATCATTTAGGATCCAAGTCTAGCTGTGGGGTGACTGGTCAGACTGCACAAATTCAGTGTTCCCTTAGGCCCAGGCCTAACCCAGGACATCCAGCTACCTACCTATGGTGGAGATTTCCATATTGACAGTGAAGACAGAGTGGGAGCGGGAAGAGTCCTTATTCATGAGGGTGTAACCCACTGCCCGGTTCCTCCAGCCCATCTCCATGATCTGCTCACACTGGGCCACACTATGCACAGTGTGCAGAGAGAGCCCCTTCACGTACACCCCCTTCTCTGGGTGTTCCTTCAGCTGCAGACAGGGACAAACAGGAGATGGGTTAGAACCAGAGGCGCTGAGGCTGTGGGAAGGTGCACTGGAAGCTGTCCAGAAGCTCAAGGGCTACATGAGTTTTCCACATTGAAATTAAACTGCAATACAGCAAAACCCTTTCTGGCTGCTACTAAAAAGCTTTAGTATTTCTGAAAAAGCAACAAAACCACCCAAAAAGAGGGGAATACCTTCACAGCTCTGTGTAACAAAAAAAGAATCCAAGTTAAAAGTTTGCTGACTAATTCAGGCATCTCCCAGGCCACAAGAAAGCTGTGCCCAGTCACCCTCTACCTCCCCTATTATTAAGGGGCATATTTTAAAAGCAAGCTGAAAGGGTTTTCACCTATTATGGCAAAAGCTCTAATATTCCTTCAGTCACAGAGAGCTTTTTAAAAATCAAAGCACAGATTCAATAGGCACAGATATTGCTGCCAGTGCTTTGCTGAATCCCTCTGCTCTGAGAGGGTGTCTTGATCTCACTGACAAAATTCCCAAAGCCATACCCCATCCACAGGAGAGCCATATATTTCTCTCTGTTTTTTACAGAGAGAGTGGTGAGGGGCTGGAACAGGCTGCCCAGAGAGGGGGTGGGTGCCCCATCCCTGGGGGTGTTGAAGGCCAGGTTGGCTGGGGCCCTGGGCAACCTTGTGTAGCTCCAGGCCTGGAGGTTGGTGTCCCTGCCTGTGGCAGGGGGTTGGAGCTCTGTGATCCTTGGGGTCCCTCCCAACCCAGACCAGTCTGGGATTCTATGATTTTTTGCTCTCTGGATTAGTTCACTTTTTAAGATGTTCTAAAATCCTACTCGGGCACCTGGATGGAGACAAGAGTGTTAAAAAACCCAACAGCATCTTTCCAGCAATTAGCAGTCATGCAGAAGAAAAGAATTTCATGCAGCATTTTAATAAAGAAATGGGAATGTTCAAAGTCTTGAATGATCCATCAAACCTACATAAAAAATACAAAACAATGGAGAGATCCCTGCACTCCTACACCAGCCCCCTCCACACCGGGAATGTGAAACAAACCCAATCCATTCTCAACAGCTACGTTACGCCCTGCAGCTGCTGCCTTCATAACCAAAGCTCTATCTTTATCCTGTCAGCTGGAATATCAAGATATGACTGTCATTGCCTGGTGTCACAGAGTGACAGACACTGCGTGTGGCGGTGTGACTTGCAGAGAAGGTCCTTGGATACTTTAGAGATGCACACGCCACAAGAAGCAGTGTAAGATGCCTGGCACAGGCTGCCCAGGGCAGGGGTTGAGTCACCTTCCCTGGGTGTGTTTTAAAAAAGGGTAGATGAGGTGCTCAGGGACCTGGTTTAGCTTAGGATGGGAATGGTTGGACTTGAGGATCTTAAAGGTCTTTTCCAGCCTGGTGATTCTGTGATAAAGCACTCGCTGCGAAATAAACCCCCCCGCCCCAGGACAGAGCAGAAGTGGCTGAAAACTAAACCAGGCAGGATTTTAGCCTTGATCTAAAGCTGTGACCACCCAGGAAGAATCTCATTATGGAATCACAGCCAGACTGGTCGTACACGGTGACTTTTCCCTGTGCTACAGGAGAACCCTGCGGCTGGCCTGGCTGTAGTTGAGGGAGGCTGGGAACACCCAACTGAGGACATGGCTGTTGTTTAATTCCATGACAGACTGACAGGGGTATTTTCCTCACAGAGCTCTGTAAAACCAGCTCCTTATGGGGTTTCATGCCACGGGAGGTGATTGTGGGCTTCAGAGGCACTGATGTTGAAAGGCAAAGGAACAAGCAGAAGCAGGATTTTGGGAGGAGAACTGGGGGACACAGAAGAAAGCAACAGGTCAGCCCGGGCTTTTGGTCTCCACAGGACATGCCTCCCTTAATTACTCGGTGGAGGCAGCAGCAACAGGCAGCCGCTCTCATCAGTCTGATGGTGTTACCCTGGAAACTGTTCTGCCCAGCTCTTGCCCTCCCAGTGCCAACTGCGGTCGTCATGGAAACCGGTGTCACCGCTGATGCGGAACAAAGGATGGAAAACCGCAGCAAAGCGCCTCCCGCAGCAGCGAGTCCCCTTCGCCCTCCCTCCCGCTCCGCACGCACGGGCGAAGCGCGCTGGGAACACGGAGCAGAGAGGATTTTACCTCCCTGAGAGGCAGGAGCCTGTTAAATGAAGATTAATCTGCCCCGTCAGGCAGTTTGGGTCTGTCACCGACCCTGCGGCAGATGGTGCTCGTGCCTCGGCTTTCCTCACACGGACAGTCCTGGGGGAAGGCAATCAGGGCAGATCTGCAGCTCCCCACATGCAAAACGACCTGTAAAGCCACCAGCAGCTGAATTTTGTAAAAATCAGAGCCCCGGTTAGGGTTTCAGAGGGATTTATCCTCCTGCCTTCCTGAAAACTGCCTGGCTTCAGTTCAGTTCCCTTGGGGAGTAATAGCTGCTCTGGCCCCGCAAATCCTCCCCAGCTACCCCAGATCAGATGAAACATTCGTAAGGCACAGCATCGGTCCTGCTTTAGAGAGAGCCATGAGATGAAGAGGATTAAGAAGAACTTGCCCCAAGAGCACTTTATTCCACCCTCATCCAGTGATGGTTTTCACACAGCTCCTGCTAAGCTACCAGCCATGATCAAATGGGACTCATGGGACCAGATCCCGTTCCTTCTATCAAGAACTTTCATGAAAGCCCCTCAAAATCTCTTGGCTTCCATGCTCATCACTGTATCTTCACAGCCTGGTGTTCAGCTTCTGACATCACACTTCTGTGATAACATTCATCTGAGCAGATTAAAGCACTTCTTAATTAAGATACATTTCCCCCACCTCACCTCCAACTTCTGCTTGGTATCAGCTCCTAGAAGGTCTCGTATGTCTTCATTGTAAATCTCCAGGTAAGAAGCTCTCACCAAGAACTTGGTGTTTTCAGCACACTGTACAAAATGGGAATGATTTTTGGGTGAGGTTCTCAAAATGAAAGCAGGCAGGCAGCCCACACAGACCCCCAGTGCCAGCTGGGTGCCGGCCTCCCTTCGGCACATCATCGGATCTCTCCTGGTGTTTCAATCCAAGGTATAACCACTCAACACACATGCTCCAGGGACTTTCCATCCTTGGACATCTCAAGTGTGAGTCCATCAGGTCAGCAGAGATGAGGGTGCTGTTCATCTGACTCTCTACAGGCCTCAGCTTTAGGATGAGAGGCAGCACACCCAAAAGCCTGTCCTGTCCTGAGCGTGATCAGTGCTCACTCCTTGGGGTATGACACAAAAAAATCCTCTTGCTCAATATCACACAAGGAGATATCTCACATTGTTACCTGAATGCTCTCAAAAATATGTTCAAAGGCTCTGGGTATTATGCCTTTCTGTGTAGAAGGATCCACAACTCCCTGCATGGTGAAGGACTTCCCGCTGCCAGTCTGGCCATAGGCAAATATGGTGCTGTTGTACCCTTCAGTGACACTCTGGAAATGGAGGAATATCAAATAAAATAGCCATTATCTTCACCCTTTGCACTGTCCAGATTCTATCCCACCCTGTGAAAGGTGTTTTAAAGGAAGGGCTGGAAGTAAACCTCAAAAAGCTGCTTAATCTTCACATGCCATCAGAAGATGATACTAATAATAACAAAACAATGCATTCTGATAGATGGCTTTCTCTCAAAATGGAAAACTTGAAGAAATGTGGGCATTGAAAAGTGGAAGAGCAGCTGACAATGCTCAGAAGACCAGAATCCATTTACCATAGGGCAGAAAAATGTTATGAAACCTGGAGAGACAACTAGAATGGTAGCTGACTGTCAGGTGGCCAAAGGGATGGTTTCTGGCTTGGAATAATTTTCTCTTGGAAAGCTGACTGAAAGAAGGCCTCACCTTCACTTGTTCCTATTTCAGACCATGGTAGGAACAGAAGATACTGGGATTTTTAAGGTTTAAATAAAAATAACCTATTAATCTTATAATCTACTGTTTCAGACCTTGGTTGTTCTCCAAATCTGGAACTTCTATCTTAAAATTATCACTGGCCACTTTCTCTGTTCTTCTAACAACATTGGTTGGGTGGTTTGTTGGTGGTTTTTTGGGGGCAGAGGTTTGGTCCTTTTTTACTTAACTAGTTCCTTTATCACCCCAGCTGTTTACCACACTGATGCATTGACGGGCAGCACATACACCCCCTCTTGCTTTGCTGTTCTAAACCAGGCTGAGGGCTCCCTGTCTTCTCCAAGGCTGCTCACTTGATAGTAAAAATGACCCCCTTCTCCTCGCATCCCTTTCTGCCCAGTTATCATCTCCAGGGCTTGCTTGGGGGGGTTCATCTTTCATAGAAACACCTGCTGAAAACATTTTTTCCTTCCCAGTTTCCCAGCCCACAGCCAGGATGCTGTTTTCCTGTTCTCTGTACCCCAAGTTACAGCTCAGCCTCTCAAAGGGGCAGACAGGGCTGCTTCTGTTGGTCAATCAGTTCCACTTAGAGATCACTTACGCACACAGCACCCCTCCGAGCCCACGGCTCGGCTGTGTGCGGCTTGCTTTGGGCACCACTCACCTCCACCAGCGGGTAGGCAATCTCGTTGTAGATCTGCTCCGTGTTGTGCTCCTGGTAGTACGCCCCGTCGAAGGTGAACTGCTTCGGGGGCTCGCTGCCGGCAGCGGGGTTTAGGAGGAAGCACTGGCCCCGCGCGCTCTCCACGCTGACGACCGCCTTGCAGCCCAGAGCCTTCTCACGGTCATTCATGGGCCGGCAGCGCACAACCACCTTCACCGTCTCCACGGTCATCGCTCCAGGCCTGGTTTAACCCCCCTGTGTGCTCACTCAGTGGGACAAGGTGGCACTGAGCCCCCCCTCGGCTGGGGCAAACCCCTCAGCGGGCTGGGAGCGCTCACCGTTTGCTGGGGCCGCTGAGGGCAAGGACACCCCAGCAGCCTGGCATGAGGGAGAGCTGGGGGGATGCAAAATGTCTGCGGGAGAAGGGGGGGCAAGGAGGAGAAGAGCTGGAGGGGGCGAAGAGAAAGGGGGAGGCGGGAGCCAGGCTGGGGGCACCAGGGCAGGCCCGGGGGAAGGAAGCCCGAGGGGAGGTGTGTGCGCGGGCAGGAAAGCCCAAGGGACAAGGCCTGAAGCGGGCGGGCTCGGGGAAACCTGCGGTAGCGCTGGAGATGTCGGGCGGGCCTGAGGCAGCCGGGCTGCGGGGCAGCTGCAGGCGGGAAGCGCCGGGCGGACCAGCGCGCATGCGCGCGGCGTCCCCGCGCGGTTGCCCCGACGACGGGAGAGCCCCCGCCCCTCCCCTCTACGGCGCGTGTGATATTAGGGGGTGTGGTGAGCGCGGCTGCCGGGAGCACGTGCGGGTGTGACGACGTGCGGCGAGAGGCTGCGAGGGATCCGCGGGTTCGAGACCAGCCGCGCATGAGAGTGTGTGTGCACACGTGTGTGCACAGGAGCGTGGGTGAGTGGGTGTGTGCACATAGGAGCATGCACAGGAGCATGTGGGTGTGCACACACAGGTGCATGTGCACAGGAGCACACAGGAGCATGCATGAGTGTGTGTGCACACAAGCACATGTGTGTGCACAGGAGTGTTCACTTGTGCAAGTGTGCGTGCACAAGAGCACACGTGTGTGCATGAGCGTGTGTGAGCAGGTGTGCACGGGAGTGATCATGCAGAGGAGTGTGCATGAACGTGTGTGCCCAGGAGGTATGTGTGTGTACAAGTGTGAGTGCCCAGGGGTGTGCATGCACACGTGCATGCCCAGGATCTCACGACGCTGGCCCGCAGCGCCGTGTGGGGAACAGAAGGCGGCCGCCAGACCTCTCCTCCAGTAGCATGAGCGCCGTTTATTGCCGGAGACACGCCGTACAGCCCGCTGAGCGCGCGCAGCCCGCGGGAGGGGAATAAATAAGGCAGGCGGCAGCGAATTAAAGCTAAATGGGGATCCAGGGGGTGGGGGGTAACCACGTCCGGTGCGAGGGGTGGACGGGCCTAACCTAACCCCGCTCGTGCTGCACCCCGATGGGGGCGGCCGGCGCCCAGGCTGCCTCCCCCCAGGCGCTGGCCCCGCTGCCGGGGTCCTGCTCCTCGTAGCCAGGGTTGCGGCGGCCAGGGGTCAGGCGGCAGAAGCAGCCCCCGGCGCCCTGGAGTAGTGAGCCAGGAGGGCGGCCACACTGGCAAACTCGGCATTGGAGTGCTGCCGGCACGGGGAGAGAGGGGAGAGGTGAGCACCGCACTGGGCCAGGGGTCAAAGCATCTGGTGGGCTTTGCTAGGATGCTGGGCAGACCCAAATCGAGTGCACCCCCATGCCAAGCACCTTGGGACTTGTTTGTGCACTGCACACCAACGAATCACAGGTGCACATGTGAACCCAACACCCTGAGAGGCCCGTGCACACGGCGATGTGCACATGTACCCACAAATCAGATGCACTCACATGCCCCCAACTCAAAAATGCCCATGGCCAGTGCACCCCTGAATCAGACCCCCTCCAGCACGCTCATGCATGGATGTGCTCCCACGTCCATAAATCCCATGTAATTGCACGCCAAAGCATGGGTGCACCCCATGCACCCACAGCTGCCAATACCAGTGCTGCACGTGTAAATGCACCCACAAATACTGCTCCCCACCTGCGGACCCACCTGAACGCACACAGCGCCTCGAATGCACTTAATGCACTGATGCACTGTACCATGTGCCAGGTGCGTGTACGTGCCAGCCCCTCTGTGCATTGCACACCCATATACCAACGCCTCGACGCACACACACATCAAACGCGGTTGTGCAGGAGCATCAAATGCATGTACACCCTGGGGCACCCATGCATCAAGGCACCGTGCACCCCTTGCACAGGTGCACCCAGTACACACCGAGCATCCCAACCCGCCGGCAGCCGTGCACCACTGCAGCCACGAAGCAAACACGCTTAGGCACCAAATGTGACCCATGCACAATGCGCCTGTGCGCTGCTGCCCCTGAGCCCCGCGCAGCACCCTCACCTCCACGCAGAACCTGCCCTGGTGGGTCCTGAAGAGGCAGTAGGGGACGACACCGCAGGGTGCCCGCACCCACAGGCACCAGCGCTTGGCCAGCCCAGGCTCGGGGCGGAGGAGGAAAGCGCCGGGGACGTCCTGCTGCAGCAGCGCGATCCCGCCATCCCTGGGGAGGGGATGAGGCAGGGGGTGGGTGTAGGGAAGGATGGCGGGTGGGCAGGGGGACGGTGAGGAGTGGGGTGGTCATGTGCACACACCTGGCGATGCCGGTGAAGGCCCAGACACTCTCAGCGAGGACGTTCTCATTTTCAGGGAGGAAGGCCAAGCTTCTCGCCCCTTTGCTCTCCCATCCCACCGCTGCTGCGAGAGCCCATTAATCCCCTTGGTGCCCCAAAACCCCCACAAACTCGGGGTTATGTGTGTGTCTTCCCCCCACCTCCGTGCCTCAGTTTCCCCTCTGAGCACTCACCAGCATCACGGGGTGGCTGGTGGAGCTGGCTCTCACCCCCGCAGTCCCGGTAAGCCCCCGAGCGCAGGACTTTGCTGCGGATGGCTTTTTTGCGCACCAGAATCGGGGAGCAGTAGGGGTTCCCCAGGCGCCAGGCACCAGCTCTGCCCTCTGCCTCTGGCCGCCGCTCCTGGAAGGCAGAGGGGTTGTTGGAGGGGGTCAGTTTGGGGATGCTCAGTGGGAGAAATGTTGTGCAAGACAAAAACTACAGCAAAAATGCCATGCAAAACACCTTTGCCATGTCAAAAAGTACCGCTCAAAAGTTGTTATACACCCCCCCACCCTCAAAAGCACCTGTGGGGACCAAGCATCATGTGCAAAATGCTTGTGCAAAAAGTGCCCTGCAAAACACTGTAAAATTGCTGATTAAAAAAAAAAACCAACATCTGGTGTGCAAATCCAAACGATGCAAAGCGCCGTGCAAGGAAAGGCTGTGCCAAAGGACGCACAAGAAGAGGCCGTGCAACATGCAGTGTGGAAAACCACCCCACAAAAGGCTGTTTAAAACAGGCTGTGCAAAACACAGTGCAAGGAGAGGCTGGGCAGGATGGGTGCTGCAAAACCTGGCGTGCAGAAGTGTGCCTTGCAAAATGCCCTGCAAGGAAAGGCAAAGTATGGTGAGCGTGCAAGGAAACGCTGTGCAAGACACGACGCAAAGGTGGGCTGTGTGGCACCGTGCCCCACAAAAAGCCATGCAAGAAGGTGGCTGTGCAAGAGCTGCCAGGCAAATCGCCATGTGAAAAGACCCCGTTGCAAAACCCTGCCACAGGCACGGTGCTGGGAAAGCAGCCACACAAAGGAAGGGCTGTGCAAGGCGCCGTGACCCAGCCTGGTGTGCAACAACATGCCGTGCAAGGAAAGGCCGTGTAAAACCTCCATGCATGGAAACACCGTGCGAGAAGAGGTTGTGCAAAGGGCCCGTGGAGCAGCACCCAGCACCCTCCTGGCAGGGTGCACCTACCCCTGCGCCCAGAGAGCCGAGGCCGGGCAGCGCGGGCAGGCGTCGGAAGGAGACCAGGGCGTTGACGTTGCGTGACACCTCCTCGGGGTTGAGGGGCTCCCGCAGCACCCCGCAACCTGGGGCGTCCCCGTCGCCCGCCTGCTCCTCGGGGTGTGCCTGGAGGTAGCAGAGCTGGAAGGAGCGGCAGAGCAAGAGGTGCAGAGTCTGGACCTGGGGAAGGCAAAAGCAGCTGTGTGAAAACATTATTAACAATTATAATAATGGGTTGGGGTTTTTTTTTGGGGGGTGGGGTGGTGTTGGGCCGTGCACCTCGCCCGGGGGTCCCACGAAGAGGTGGCAGAAGAGGGTGCTGGAGGGGCTGCGGGGATTGCGGGCCACGAAGGCGAACTGCCGGTCGGCGTGCCGCCACGTGCTGTACAGGATCCGGCGGAGAGCGTGTGCCATCAGCAGCGTCTGCGGGGATGAGGGGGGTTAATGGGACTGAGCACCCCCGGATGCTCCCCCACCCTGGGGGTCACCCCCGGATCCAAAGGCAAAGCAAGTTCCCAAGCAAAAAGGCAACGCTCGGAGCCACGCAACCCCCCTCAAAGCACCTTCATAGCAGCACTCAGTGCCCTCGACCACCCCCAGCACCCTGGACACCCCCCAGCACCCGAGACCCCCCACCCTGCCCCCGGCACCCCTACCTCCCCATCAGCACCGTAGACCTTCAGCCCCTGCAAGCTGAACCTCAGCACCACCGACCTCCTCCTGGGACAGTCCTGGCCAGGAGAGATGCAGTGTTGGGGGCAGCTAGGTTGTGTACCCCAGGGGCACACCCCATTATTTGGGGAGCCCCCCACCCCATTTCCCAGAAAGGGGTAGTGGTGGTGGATGCCCAACCTTCAGTGCCCGCAGCTGCTCCTCCAGCCACCCCGCTTGCTGCTGCAGGTCCAAGTCCTCCACGACGAAGGAGCCCACGTACTGAGGGGAGGGGGTGTACAAAAACCCACTCATGTCACCAACAGCCCCCCATGCTCGAATTACCCCACCTCAGGGCATCCAGACCACCCTGAGATTATGGTTTGAGGGGAGTCATGGGGCCACATCCCCACCCAAACCTCATCTCAGGGTCCCTCCACACAGTAAATCACCTCTGCCGGCTTGGTGATGCCCCGGGCTCGCTGTGGGAGGGCTGCGGGATCTGGCCCCCTCCCGTTGGCTGGCTTCTTCTTCATGGCAGCAGGGGGTGGAGGCTGGCTCAGGATGGGGTTAAGTGGCTTTGGTGCCACATCCAAATTATCAGGAGCTACCCAGGGTGGCGGGGAGCTTGGATCTATCCCCTGGTCCTGGTCCCTGCAAGAAGGAAGGGGACAGACACAACCTGCCCCTACTGCCTGCTCCCCTTCCAGCCCACTGAGCCCTTGGGAGATGCTGTGCTGTGGTCCCCAAGTGTTGGCCCCAAACCAGGAGGCCCCTCTGTACCGGCCCAAATAAAGGGAACCCCAGTCCCAACCCCAAGGCGAGCGTCCCCACGCCCCAGCCCCCCATGCAAGGGTCCCCCTGTGGCCCCAAGCACCACACAAATATCCCCACATCCTGCCCCTGAGCAACACGCAAGGGTCCCCAGCCCCGAGCAGGATTCTGGCAGTCCCTGCATCCTGTCCCCAACTCTCACCCCCAACTGCCAGCCCCCGATGAACCCCAAATGTCCCCACGTCCTGACCCCCAGCAAGAAGCAAATGATCCCTGTGCCCAAGCATGCAGTCTGGGCCCTGAGTGAGGTCCATGCAGTCCCACACCCTGAACCACAGTGAGATTATGGGGTTCCCCCCGATCCTGCTCCCCCCAGCCTCCCCCATGTTCCGTCCCACTCCCCGTCAGCCACGCAGCACCAAGCCCCCCCGGCTGTCCTTCAGTGGGGATCTGCAAGTCACCAGCGTTGGGGACAGCAGGTTTTGGGGAGCTCTTTCAGCCAGTGCACCCACCGAGGGATGTGCCCGGCTCCTCTTCAGCCCCCCCAAAGGGTTTTGCTCTCCGCAGCCCTCGGCTGGGCTGAGACCGGTGCAACTCGTGTCACCGAGGCCACGCTGCAGCCGCCTGGGTGCAAACACATAGGGAAAGGGGGAGTGGGGCAGCAGCTCCAAACGCATCTTAAGAGGGCGGGTGCGGAGGGGTCCCTATGGTGCCCCTCATCCCCTTTGCAAGCTTACGGCTGCCCCTTTCCTTTCCGGCACAATTTAGGGGGTCTTCCCCCCTCCCCCCTAGCCAATCCGCAGGCAGGCAGCCCCCAAACCCCGCCCCCTTTTTCCCACGCTCCATTTCTCAATGGACCCCCCCCCACCACCATCCCCAGCCCACCGGCCACCCTGGAGGTCCCCAAGGGAGGGATGCTACCCCCTCTCCCCCCACACCCCCCCGATTTAAAGGGGTGGATGTTCAACACCCAGACACCAAACCTCCCCAGGGACCCCGATCCCGCTGGGGCCCTCCGTCCCTCCCTCCCTCCCTCCAGCTCACGGGCAGCTCACTCAGATGGCTCCGGAGAAACGCAGATGATAAAATTCCCCCCTCGCTCCAGCTTTCGGCCTTCGCCGGTTGTTTTTCCTTTCCCCGGTGGCTCCTCCGGCACAGCTCCCGCCGTGGCGCAGGGATGCTCAGCCCGTGGGCGTCAGGCCCTCTCACAGCCAGCCAAGGCCCAGGCCAGCCCGAGCCCACGCCGGGCACGGGGCAGGCAGCAAACTCTCACATCTCCTGCCTCCGATCTGCCCGTGATGAATCACTGCAATTTACCTCCCCGGGTTTTTATTCCGTTTCTTGGAAGCGCCGGCGAGCAGAAGCGCTGGGGCTTTTTGGAAAACGCGGCTGCAACTGATTTTTTTTTCCCTCTCTCTCTTTTTTTTCTAACCTCCCCCCCCCCCCTTCCCTCCCCACCTCTCCTCTGGCATGCCCAGCTGAGAAGCGATTTCTAACCCTGATGTGCACACAGGCGTTCGCTCGCTCGCTCACCACCCCCTGCCCTGATGCTCAAGACCTTTTTTGCCTCAATTGCTAAATTCCCCAGGGAATTTTTGCCTACTGCTACCTGCTTTCACTTAAAAAAATATAAAGAGGGATGGCTCCATCCTCGCTGTCAATCGGCCATGCAAATCCAGAGTCACGCAAATCTTCTGGCTGGTCAAATCCAAAGTGAAAGGTACCCCCAGGCCCAGGGATGTGCTTGTCTCCTAGGAAGGGAAAGCTACGGTTTGGAGAGGAGGAGGGGGTTTAAACCCCTCAGGGGTGCACCCAAAAATCCCTGTCTTGCATCCCAGTGTTCCCCCAGGGTGTGAGGAAAAGGGTCTGGATGGTGGCATTTAAACCTTGGGCTGCTGCCAGTGCCGGCTGCTGGGAGATGCTGTCGGATGCCCTGGCAGAGCTCTCCGGAAGAGTCAATAGTGTAGAAAGGATGGAAAAAAAGAAAAGGGAAAAAAACCCCCACCAAACCAGGACAGATGGGGCTGAAGAAATAACATAACGTAGCCCAGTCTGGTCAGGAAGCAGAGACTGAGGAAGAGTGAGCGGTGGAGTCTTTCCCATTCTATCCCAGTTGCTTCTCCCAGGAGAGGATCAGTCCTTGGGATTCAAATTATCACCAGAACTGTGGCTTGCTTTTTTGGGCTCAGTGTGCAGAAACGGCTTCACTGGCAATTAAAAGCCACAACCAAAGGGTTTGGTGCTGACTGAAGGAGCTAATGGTTGGTTTTAGCTCAGCTCTCCATTTCCGTGTGCTCTGCCAAAAAAAATCGGTATCCAGACAGGTGTTTTCACAAGGATCTGTGGGACTGCTGGCGTGGGAATGTTACTGGGAAGGAGGAGGTTTCAAAACTCCCTGCAGCTAGGTGAGTTCCACTCATCCCCACGAGTATCCTATCCATGGAGCAGTGCCTTTTGACTCACCTGCCTGGAGGAAAATGCAGACAACCCCCCCATTTTGGTGCAGGTAGCCTTAGGAAAGAGCCATTAACTCAGGTTTCCAATTGCTTTGCATCCCTGTGGATGACTCTTTGATCGGTGCTTTCACTCTCCCGGTTCCCTATCAGCTGTGATTTTCCTTAACCTGCTGTTTGCATCTCATTACAGGGCTGGGAACAATTCGGGGCATTTCTCTAAAGAAATATTTCAACTCCCAGTTGTTAGGAGGTAGCACACAAGTGAAAAGAATAAGTTCAACAAGGCAATTTTCCCTTTTCCCATGTTATTTCTAGAGATAGTTCCACTCCTCTCGGCATGGAACGTACAAAGCTCTTTCCAAAAGCGCATTAAATGAAAAGACTGTCAGGTCACATTTGAATCGCCCATGTTGCCCTGTCCAAGGGAGAGCTGGGGAGGTGGTGGAGCGTGTTTTCAACACAGGCACTGCTCTGTTGAGCAGGGTAGAAGGGGGTGGGGGGAAGATTTCAACCTTGGGTTGGTTTTGTCTCTACTGATGAGAGGAGAAGAGAGAGTAGAGGAGCAGGAATAGGTTCAAACAGAGCTTTCTGCTTGCTCACCTTTGAAAATGGGGAAGAAAAAGGTCCTGTGTCAGTCCAAGTACAGAGCTTGGCAGGGGCTCAGGCTAGAGCAGCCCTGCTCTTTCACACCAGCAGCATACTTTTATGGAAGATCTGCCTCTGCAGCAATCCATGGTGACTGTAATTCCCTCCTCTACATTTCCAGGAGAAAGCTATGGTGAGGAAGAGAAAGGACACGCAGCACAAACCTGGAATCTAGTTTCATTTTATTTTAGCAAACTGCATGTTCTTCACTTATCAACATCTCTACATTAGCAATTGTATAGCTCTCCAACTTTTCTTTAAAAAAAGGGTAAACAAGAGGTGACGGAACTCAGGCTCTTCATCTCTTAAAAACATTGGAAAGTTGGATTCAAGAAGACTTTTATATATTTTGGTTTTAAGGTAACAGATGTGGTGTGGAAACATTAACTCAAATCACCCGCCTAACCAAGAAGTTCCCCTTTTGGAGCCCCTCCGGCATCAGAGGATCAGTAGACGGAGTCGTTAAGCTCCTTTTACTGAAGATCTGACTCACCCTCAAGACAAACCTTTGCTGGTCTGAAGGAGCCAAAACGCGCTGCAGCCTCAGCCTGTCACTCTAAGGGCCGAGCAGAAACACACCTCCAGGACTCAGTGCAAGTGCTGTATATACACTGCTTCTTCACAGAAGCGTTAAGGACCTCGTCACGCAGGGGGATCTAGGGAGGACTCTTCCACCGTTGTACTTTCTCATTAAGAATCATATTTCCCCCAATCATCCTGTTCCTGCCTTCTAAAGATATAAAGATCTTCTCTGAAGAATTTTTAAAAGCCAACCCTCCCCCCCCCAAACCCAAGTGGAACACCAGAAAATGTACAGATTATATATGTCTTAGAAAAGTCCTAAAATTATTGCAGAAACTAAAGATGACTTTTTCCAGGGGAGGGACAGGCAGGAGGCACAGCATTGAGATCTAACAAATGCTCGGGTTGGTTTGATTTAGTTTTCAGCTTATTTTTTTTTCCCCCCATCATTCAGAAAAAAAAAAATTAAAATAAAAAATAAAATGAAAAGAAGTGTTTAAGCATCAGAACTAAAATACAAATATGCACGTTGACTTATAAAACAAGATTGTGGATTTGACCATGGGATTCCCTGACAGTGGAAAGATTTTACTTTTTTGCCCGGAGAGATTTCCTCATGGTGGATTTGCCCTTGGCAGAGGGTTTCACCTCCTTCCTCCCACTGGCTGCTGGTTTCTTGGAAGAGCTGCCACCAGTGGGTTTCTTGATGGCTGGGGCTGCTGGTTTGGCTTTTTTAGCAGGGGTTTTCACCTTGGGAGGGGGCTTTGCTTTTCCCCGGTGGGCTGCGGGGGTTTTTCTTGGCTTGGGCTTGGATTCCCTTCGCTTCATGGGAGGGGCCCTGCTCCGTGATTTTGGGGGCGGACTCTTCTGCATCCTGTCAGATGAAAAGAAAGAGAGAATGCACAAGATCTTAGTGGAGGCGCAAACGCTACCCGGAGCGGAGCTGCTGTCGTCGATTTGCATAAAGGGAGCAGATCTTGGCACCCTCGTTCTTTACCACGGATGTTCCTTTATGCTGCAGCACATTTCATTAGCCAAACCACAAAGAGCGAGAGCTCCTCGGGTGGGTCTTGCCACGCTAAGCATCTCTCAATGCCCGCAGCACTCTGAGGATTCAATCTCCTTCGTTAGGCATATAAACATGGAAATAATGACAACGAATCAAAGTCAATTTGTCAGAACAATTAAGAGACCATCTCTCCTCTCTAAATGGAATCTTATTACTTAAGGAACAGCACTTATCTTAACTCCATGAACTGAGTAATAGGCGGGTTTCGTGTCTGGCTACGGAAGCAGGAGTAACACTGCAGGGGAGAGTTTTCCTATGGAAGTGCTAAATAAATACAAGAGGTCCCATGTGAAAGGTCACTTCTGTAAAGCACCAAAGGCACTTTAGGAGACTAAATGCAATGCAAGGGATAAACACAGGCTCTCTCCTCATCTGGAAGAAAAAAGAGGTAAGCTCCAAACCACAAAATGAGGGAGATCATTGTCTCTGGAGCAAGGTGTCATTAGAAACTGTTTCTTCCAACACCTCTGAGCAACAGGCTTGTGGATAAATAACCACATCAGGAGACAAACCTGTGTGCTCTACAGCTGCAAGAGTACCTTTCATTTCATCCCAAGCTGCCCATTAATCTCTCATCCTGCCATACCTCTTCTTTGGTGGTGGCTCTTCCTCCTCAGACTCTTCCTCTTCGGATTCTTCTTCCTCCTCTGATTCCTCCTCTTCTTCCTCATCAGAGTCCTCAGAGTCCTCATCCTGCTGCTTCTCTGGGTAGAGCACATCTGGGCTACAAGAGGGTCTTTGTCAGAATGTGACTTAACAGCCCAGTCCAGAAACACCCCCAAGACTTCTATCCTTGCTCCTATCTGAAACCCACATTATTTAGTCTCCGCAACAGCAGCAGTGCACCAGTTTGGAAATCAGCAGGAATGCCTGGTCCTGAGCTGCCCTTGCTCTGGTTCTCTTCCTCACTGCTCCTCCTGTGTGCACACAGGAAGGCAGACAACAAAGGGACAAGATCAGACTCCAGCGATTCCAAAGCCAGGCTGAAACCACTGAGGACTTTGTGTGTATGCAATAAAAGAAGGCAGGGAGCAAAGACCTTCAGGACTAAGCTGCTGTACGGCTCTTTGTTAGATGCGAAGTCTCAAGCCCTGGGCTCTGCATGGCCCAACACAATATACACTCATGGAAGGAGAAGAAAGGCTGTTCTAGCCTCACAGCAGCTAATCTAGGTCATATTCCTCCCTCCACACCCTCATCTAGACAGGCAAACAGCTGGGTCCCACTTCTCAGGAGCATCCTTGCACTTGGAACACCTACATTACCTGCTTGTGCAAATTTATCTTAGCATGGGAACATTAAACAGTCCCCACCCTGCAAAAAGCCCCAAAAGAATCATGACAGAATACTTGAGACTCTTGAGCCCAAGATTTTTGTTGCTCTTAAGAGCTTCCCTGGCTAATGAAGCCAGTTTTCTGTCTGCTCACAGTCAGACACACAAATAATGTCATTATCTAAAGTATGGGTGACAATGTTGCTGTTCCCCAGTTACTAAACCCTCCACAAACCTCTCTGTAAATAGAAGGTCAGTCTATGAACTTCAGCTCTGCTATATGGCTGACCTATGTGACCCTCCTCTTGAACATTATTTTACAGCCAAGCTCTTTACCTAGGATAATAAGGGAAACAAAGCTGAAAGGTTCCACTGAAGCCCTTGCCAGAAATTTGTTCCATCCAGCCATTCTTCTCACATTTCTGCAGGGTTCTCTTCAGTAGATGCACTGTGAAAAAAAAAATAGAATAAAATACAACAAAATCAGAGCAAGGTTGTGTTAGTGTCTTTACCCACTGGTCTGAGCTCACTGCTCTCTGCAGTGCCCTCTGAAAGCAGAGCTGGAGAGTCGGGATGAGGTCTCCTTTCCCCAAGACACCTGCAGAGCAATGAAACAGCACTGGTGACCTGAGAGCCATGAAGATATCCAGAGCAAAGAGCAGCTGCTGTGTGTGGGACCCAGCCAGACCCCTGTGTTTCCAAGTTTTAATTAAGTCTTAGTTTCAAGCTTAACTTAGTTTTCAAGGAAGATACAAGTGTTTGTTCCCAAACACTCAGCAAGTAAGGCTTTAAATTCTCCAATGGAAGAAGTCAGAAGAGTGCACATTTTTCCTGTCATGATCAAGGCATCTCAGCTTTCTTCAGCCTGTTCTCCAAAGCGATTTTTACAAGTCTTTACCCTGGTTTTGCCATGTGTTCCAATTTTCCTGTTGTTTGGCTTTTTGTTTTGGTTTTTTTCCCCTCTAAAAAGGGGAAAATATTTGGCCTAGAAATGACAAGCACATTTTTTTTTATTCTAGTCTTCTCTTCCACTGCGCAAGAATTGTAACTGAAACTGTGCAAGTACAGGGGATCTTTGTGTCTGGCAAAGGGCTGAAGCTGTTTAGTCAGTTCAAAACCATTTTCAGCTTGAATTAAAGAGTCCATTTAAATATTCAGCTCCCTCCAAACCAAGGGAAAAGCAAGGTCTGCTCTCAAGCACGTTCCAAAGAGCTTCGCTTGAAGCGTGGGAAGAGAAAAATCCAAAGAATCAAGCTGGCTGAACTGTCATCTGAATCTGTCCTGTAGGATTAACGCAAAGGTATTCAACTCCAACCACTTCTTATGAAACAGGCTTTTATCACGAACTGACATTTCACATCAAGAGGGTCATTTGGGACAGCGCCATACCTTCACCAGCCTCCAGGCTACCTCTGCTGAATGGCACTGAAGAGCTTGCCCAGCTGATGGAGTTGATTGTATCCATTATACTAGTGTTGCAACTTAGGAGATCCTTGTAGTTCAAGAACTCTTTAAAAAGGCCATACTCCAGTAGACAGGAGCAACATATAAAAGATAGGGCTGTGTTTACTCTGGGTATCAAAGATTAGTAGCAGCACGGAGAGGATTTGACTCCAGTTAGGAGGTGTGAAGTGGGGAGGAATGCAAAGCACTGGCTTTTACATCTCACCAAATCTTCCTCCGGTTGCTCTTAAAACAGAGCAGAGATCATCAGAATTCCTCTTATGTAATGGGAAGAGAAAGAAAACAACAGATTGCAAGCTGAAATTTCCTTATCTGATTTGCAAGGCTGAGGAGCGCTGGAGGCTGGCTAAGCACGGGCCTCTAAGGGCCAGGGAAATTTCCAATGGTCCTGAAAAGAAATCATGGAAGGGCTTAGTAAACCTGGAAACTCTTTTCCCTGCCCTGAGATTTACAAGTCACACTTGGGATCAGTCTCTCTAACTGGCAGAAGGCCTCAGGCAACTCCTTTAGCCCACACTGCTGTGAGGGAACCTGTGCTGCAGCCGTGCTCATGTCATGCTCCAGGTGAAAAGCATGGCATCAGCCATCTCCTCTCCAGCCCCACATCCCAGGGATGGCACCAGCACTCTGACACCCCCGTAAAAAGCTAATCCAATTTCTGATCTCTCCCCTTGTTAAACAACCACAAACAAGCCATTAGAAGATCTGCTTTCAAGTCTCTGTTAGTATTGCTTCTGCTAATGCAAACGTCAAAACAGACATTAGTGTCATTCCTGGGAACAAAAACATGCCAAATCTCCTTCCAAATACAACAGGATTAATTTCTCTCCTGGCTTGCTTGACCTTTTAAAAATCAGAGCCAAAGGACCTCAAACAAATCAGTAAGAGGGGTGTTTGTGAAATTTTTTTTAGAAGTTAGACTAAACAATTTGTCTAAATAAGAAGCCACTAGGAAGTGCATTTATGCCAAGCTGCAGCCTTTCAAAATAGAAAGAGACAGATGAAATCAGCTTGGTGATTTAAGAACAATAAACTACTTGAATGCTGTTCTCCCTTCCTGGGAACGTGCTATAGACAAGAGAAACACGCATTATGTCTCAGAAACTAGCTTTTGTTGGGCTTGAAAGGAACTAATGGGAATTAAAAACACTGAGCATCTCTGCAGCACAAAGAGCTGAGCAGCTGTCAGTGCCCCGGCAAGCTCCACAGAATAGTTTAAAGGTGCTGCACAGACATGTCTGCAGCTGCAGGACTCTCTCAGCATGCAGAAGAGAAGCATTACACAGATCTGTACTTTACCCTGGAAGTTGGAGTTGATCCCTGGGTGGTTTTCCAGGATATACTTCTTCAGCGCTGTGGTAGAGCAGGTCTTCGGTTCGTTCATGGCCGCAATGGCAGACAGGATGGCGTCTTCCATCAGAGTCCCACCCAGCAGGGGCTTCTCCCCTGATTTCTTCAGCTATTTTCCAAGGAGGAAGAGAAAAGCATCAAGACAAAATTCTCCCAAACCAGGTCAGGACAAGCTCCTCTGCACCAGGTGGGTCGGCGCTCCTGCATTAGCACAGATACGTTTTATATTAAAACACTGAACAGGGAATGCTGCTCTCCCAGCTTTAATTGGGAGGACAGGCCTACTCAGTCAACTGGCCTGGAGTGGGTTGTTTTTTTAATCAGTAACACATTGTCCTAGTCCCCAGATATACTGCAAGGATGTGGCAGTCTAAGGGCCTGTCACTCAGGGAAGGAGAAAGATCTTCCTCCATCCCACAGACCAAATGTGCCCAAGAGACATCTACGGCACAGACATGAGAAAAAAGATGTTGCAGGCATCCGGAGTACCTACTGCACTTACAATTAGTGATGGAAAGGAAAGCTTACCCCACCATCTCCCCTACTGTGCTAGTGAGTCAGAGCTGAAGCAGCGTGTGGAGCACGCTAAGCAAGGAAGGTGGGGAGAGGAGGGGTCTACTCCAGAAATGTAGACCATAAGGAGAGTGAGAGTCCTACTGCTTCATAGTTTGACAATTCCCAAACATGACAGGCTGCTAAAGAAAGGTGTTCCTGATAAAACTGGGGAAGGGGAGGAGAGGGCGTGTTCACTTATATCCAAGGTTTGTGGTCAGTACAGTCAACAAAACAAGATGAACTCTGGCTCTGACCTGGAATGTCCCAGACGCTCCCTTCCCTGTGATCTGCTCTAACTGGCCCTTCTCTACAGCTCTCTGCAGGGCATTCTTCAGCAGCTGGGGTCTGAAATATAGGAGGATAAAGCTTTACTGACACATGCTGACAGCTTAAAAAACAAACAGAGAAACAATGCTTTATACAGAGTGTGAGCAGAGTAGTACTTACAAGTGCTATCTGCCTACATAAAGACATTTTAAATGGAGATCTGTCAGCAAGTGCTGATTACATGACAAGAACAATGTACGTTAGCAGAAATTCAACTGCAATGCTTCTGTGGTGTCACTGCATATCCAGCTTCACTTGGAAGGATTTACTCGTTTTGAAAAGCACATTTGGACTTGGTGGGCAATGAGTCAGTCAGCTCACAGACAAACAAGGGACTGAGTACCAGACCCTGTGAGAGGTGATGCACAGGGCTGCACCTAATTTTGCTCCCCCCGCCCCCTCAAGCCTTGACCCGCTCCATATGGGCAAACTGAGAGATTACTGCAAGCTTGTGTCAGTTCAAGCACCCAAAACCAGGTGTGACAAGATCCCGAGGATGGGCCTTCACATCCAGGCAGCTCAAGGGATCTGGTTTTGGTTAAGGGCGGTGGTGTGTAGAGCAATGCTGCTGTCGGCGGCAGGAAACAAAGATTGGGTGTGGAAGGATGCAGAAAAAGGCAGGGCTTTTCCTCAAGCTCTCCTGCAGGTTCTACAACGCAGAGCACCACCTGTCTGCTGCCTGCTGAAATACCGAGCTGCACGGCGGCGAAGCGAGGCAAAGCCAGAGGAAGGCTGCGTTTCACTGCTCCCCCACAGCTCTGCTTGCAAAAGTGTACTCCTGCACCTACCTTATATCTACTTTGAGTTTGGGGTAATACTGAGACACATATTTCTTGATCAGGCTGTAAGAAGCTTCCTTGGGCTCACAAAGGCGGGTGAAAGCCAGTGGCAGGATATCTTCCAGCTTCACTTGTTGCTCTGCAGCCGAAGCGGAAGTGCTTTTCTGAAACACACATACTTTCACACATCAGTGGGGCCTAAAACTCTGGTGTTTCTGAACCATAAATGCACAGGGAGGTGGGCAGAAGTGCTCCTGACACTGGCCACAGATCTGCAAAATCAAGTTCTGTGAGGCAGCTCTTTAAATGAACAGTTTTAAAATTTTAGCAGATTGAGTAAAAATGGAGCAAACTTGGCTGGAATTTTCATAGGAGCCTGAGGAAAGTTTTACAAATATAAATTGCTATTTAAGAACAACCATCTTTTTATACATTTCCTTCCTCTTTCTGATGACATTTTCCTCTGCTGCCCCTTCACTGAGACAGGTGAAAATGATACACACATGAAACACAAAACCCAAAGGCAAGACCTGTTTACACAGGTCAAATCCTCCCAAAAAACAAACAGGTAAACAGGAGTGTGTTTCTTTTTCACCTGACAGAATGAAATCTTGACTGAAGCCAACACTTCCTTCTCCTCAATATTCCTCCATCACTTTTGTTACCACGAGGAGGGAATGATTAGGATTTTAAAAAAAAAAAAAAAGCCTGTTTTTTATACAGAAAAGACAGCAAGGAAATGTGCTGAATTTTAACGATGTTGATGCTGAACAGCAGCTTTGGAAACGGTCAAACAGGCGAGGGAGCTGCTCACCCAGACAGCTGCTCATCTGCCAGCTAGCTGTTTTGCTGCAACACAGAGAAAGTAACTAGGAACAAAGATGCTGATATGAAAAGTGATGTGTTAGCAGCCATCAGATGCCTTGCTCAAAGTTCTGTTGGAGCCAGGGAGCTCTATTTAAAAAGAAGTTGCACTGCAATTGGTTTCCTTCAGTGCTCTAGTACCAAGTGTGTCATCGTTTCCTTCGGCTTTAGGACTTTTGGTCTCCCTGGTAGCCAAGAGAGAAGCACCAAGGCATTACAATACTCTCTGGGTTCACTCATCTAAGCCATGAGGGGATTGAGGATCAGCAATTCCAGCTAAGCCTTTTGTTACAGCGGTGTTAGAAACGTGTTTCATACACACGGAGTGGAGAACAGCGGTGCTGTGACCATGGCTAATTGTGAGGACTAGACTCAAAGAACACCCCACATCACATTTTACTACCTCAGAAAAATATACACCCAACATTAGCAGCTTTCTTTCAGAAGACTTAGGACATTTTCTTCTTCCTCCCTCTTCCCTCATAGCTGAGGGAAAATGTTCATCCTGAAGACTGAAGCCTTCGATTTACCCATGCAACAGATACAACAGAAACAGCAGTAGCATAAAGCTCTCTTACAATACCTGAGAGGCATCTCTCTCTACCAGGTAAAGACAGAAGAGGAGCTTCATGGTTATTCAGTTTTCTGCCTCTGAACCAAAGCCTAAGGGTTTAATGTAAACATTTTAAAACTAAGATTTTTGCTTATTTACTTGGTTTTAATTTCTCATACTAGCTTTCCAATTCTGATTTTAGTGGAATGGGTGTTTTAAGTACTCTACTTGGGGAGGAAATGTGAAGCAAGGAGGAGAATATTGTTTGGGTTGGGGTTAGGCTGCATTTTGTAATATACATATCTTTCAATGCAAGGTTTTTCAGAGTATTGTTTAAAATGATCCATCTTACCTTTCTATCTCTGGCTTTTGGAACAGTTTTTCCTGCATTAGACACGACCACAAAGCTCCCAGAAGCTCCCTTTCCTTTCACCTAGTCCAAAAGAAAGTCCATTTCAGTCCTGTACAAAGTAACTCATAATAATATTAGTCTTTTTCAGAGACACAAATTGACACCATGACACAGATTTGGAATGCACTGTCAACCATGCTCTTATGGCAGGGGCCTGATTTGAACATTAAGATGTTGCTAAGGTGAGAAGTCACAGCCAGACATTAGAAACATACTCTGCTATCCCAACCAGGAGACCCTAGCAGGTATCACAGTGGCAAAAGAAACATGCTGCTGCAGAAGTTACGTTGCTAGACTGTCTGAAGACACAAGCTGCTGCAATGCTGTGTGACACAACATCAAGAAACGGTCATAAATTGCACAAAAGGCAATGGTGCAAAGTATCTGATTGACAGAACAATGCTGAAATTCTGTCAGTGTCTAACAAAGCAGAGACAGAGGTTGTTTAACCTTCATGAGGACAAACATGACCAGCCCAGAGACATGCTAACAGAGTTTAAGAAACCTCCATGTAATTGAGTAGTGCCACCTTTGCTCTGCAAAGCAATTCTTACCTGTCTAATGATTCCTCTCTCCAGCTCCCTTTTCAGTGCTTGCTTTAGAAGATAGCCTCTCCTCTCAAGCTCCAGGGAAGGGTATTTGTGGATAATGTATTTACGTATTGCAACGACCGACGCACCGCTCTTCTGAAAGCATGCCTGAAAAGTAAGCAAAAGGTTGGTAGAAACCACCTTCACTGCAATTACCTTGCTGTGGGCCTGGAAAAAACAGAGATTGACTGGATGCATATGGGCCAGTGAACTGGCACAGGACATAAGGCCTGGCCTTTTCCCCACAGTGACTCCAGAGTGCAAAATGTGGCTAAAAAAATACTTAACTTTCTCCTTCAGAGTGGCTGAAAGGCTGGCAACATGAAAGCAGCATTGCAAGCACGTATCAACTACTCCCCTATTCTGAAGCACTTGCTTAAACCCTATGAAATACAGCCACCTTTTTTACTTCACAACTAGTAAGTCATTTTACTAATGCCAGACAAAGTAATCATTCAGTCAGAACAAGGTGCCAATTGTTTTTAAGAAGCTAGAGGATTAATATTAGTAAAGGAGTAGAAAACCTAAGCTGGATTTTGTATTTTGAAGATACAACAGCTGGAAAGGCAATTTGCAATTAAGGATGGTGGGGTCCAGGCTTGCTCTGAAGACAACGTGCATGAACCAAGCCTCAAGGGCAGAGCAGCACTGAAACTACAACAGCACTGGTCTCTTCTTACAGCCCGGAGGGATACAGTAAACCAAGAGCAACACCACTTTGGAATGCTAATTTACAGTATTTCCATCTGTCCTGAATTAGAATAAGTTAAAGTTAAAATAGCACATATTAAGTAGACAGATTAATCAAGGTAAATCAAGTTAAATATGGCTAGAAGGCACACCAAATTAAATGATGACAGCAATCTACCAGATTATGTCACCCTAGCTGTTTCTAATAATGTATTTAGGGAGGGAAACAAATTCTAAACAAAGAAAAAAGCTACAGGGCCACTCAACATCATCATGGACTCACATTTCAGCCCTACTGCCTCCCAGCAGAAACAAACACATCTTACACAGTAAGTTTCCCCGCTAACAGGCAGTGCTATCATCCCTCCCATCACCAAGCTGAAGCTGTGGATTTTAGGCACACAAATTATTCTGCTTTGTAACAGATGAACAAAAGAAACATTTGTCTCCTGCTTACCCTGATGGCCTCAGTTAAAATAGCATCCATTTTGGGACGTGAGGTGGCAGCCATCTGAGTTTGCTTCTGTGCTCTAGCTAGCTGGCTAGCAGAAAGAGTAGCCCAGGCAGGAATGGTCTTTTTCACCTTCTTCTCCTTTTCTTTAGACTGATCCTTCTCGCTTGGGAAAAACACAAAGCAATAGTAAGACAAAAACACCATAAAGACAAGCCAACAAACAGAAAGACAACAAAAAAATCCAGAACATCTGACACTGAAAATAACATTGATGTTTCTGTTAGGAAGAAGAGACCCTATCTTGATATTCAGCCTCACACACGTTCTAGAGCAGCAGTTAGACTTGACTGGTAGCTTCTTCCTGAGAAATGAGAGAACCTTTATAAGGAACCCATCTATTTACCCCATCTAATTTCCCCATTTGTCCCACCATCTCTTCTATCTCTAGAACCGTAACTTTCTTCAGAGTCCTTCCCAAACTCCTGAATTTGGCACTAAGCAAGCCTTACTCCTTTTTGGTTTCTTCTGAGGACTTCGTTTCTGCCTTCACTTCATTCTCAGGTTCCTTTGGCTGTTCTGCTTCACTGGATGCAGCAGGCAGGGTTTCATTCTCTTGTTCTTCTCCAACAGAAGCAGATTCCTCAGAGGTGACTTCTGCATCTAAAAAGATGTCAAAAGGCATCAAGTTACTGCCTAAAACTAGTCTCTATTCTTCAGGAAGGCTGGGGGTAAGGGTAAGCTTAAGAACACACCCCAAAAATTATTTCCCACCAGACAATTCCTTTTCTAACTTAAACAGATGATTTGAATGTAACTTAAGAAGTGAATGAAACTACTGAAAGAGCTTCAATAAGGTGCTATCAGCCATCAAATGCCAGAAGAACTTCAAAGAACACTGCAGTAGCATTTTCACAATGAACTAATTCCCCAGCCTTCTCCTCTTAACTCCAGAAGTTACTATTGTGATCATCAGAGAGGCCTGGGTGGGGAAGGGAGGAGGAAAGCAGTACCATGAAACACTAAGATTTTCCCCCCAGGTTGAGGTACATGTGTTTTTAATTCAGAAAGGTGCAAAGCCATGCAACTCTATGAGAAATCTGGGTAGATACACAGAAGCAGCTTTTTTAATGACTAATTTGTTTTCAAACACCACTGTTTCTGCACTACACACTGTAGCACCTGAAGGATTTTCCAGGCTTGGCAAAGCTTTAGATTGCAGATGCACCTGCAGAAGCACTTGTTTATCAGCAGGATCAAATCCAGTCAGAAATCAACTTAGAAACAAATTAACTCCAGTATATTTGGTTGAGAATAGCTTAGAGACTGGGCTGCCTGCTAGATAAGATGGCATATAAACTGCCATTACCCACTCTTGGGATAAACAGCTGTGTACCACAACTGCTCCATGCAGTAGACCGGTTCTCTGTCTCTGAGTAGGAACTTAAGCACTCCTGCTACGTTCCTGTGCATAGTTTCCCATGAAGGCATCAAGCATTTAAATTATACAGTGTATTAATAAGTTAGTTTTGCATATAATGTATTTATTTGTGACACCTAAGAGGACAAAGTCAGTTAAACTAATTGAATGGAACACTGAAATGACATATTCTGAGAAACTGAGGTGAGGCTGCTAGGACCAGACATGTTAATATTGGATTAGATTTGATGAAACATTGGGGTGAAATCCTTTCGTTCAGGAAAAGAAAGGAAAAACTGAAACACTTTGTTTTTCCATCCATTAACTCCACCTTTTGATCTCAAGCCATCTTCCTGACACTCCTGAAACTTCATCATTTCTACGTTTACTCTGAAGAATGTGCAAGCACGATAGGGACTATATTTAGCTATATTTTAAAGTCTGAAGTGTCAGGGCTTTGCCACAGGGTATGAGGGATAAAACAAACGGGCTCAGACTGAAAAGAGTGCCTGCAAAATACAACTCCCCAGCGATCCAGGAAAAGCCTGTTAACAGAAGCTAAGCATTTGTAATATATATTAATCATGGCAGTAAGGGTTGGGTTTTTTCCCCCAGGAATTTCAGAGCAGAAGCTTATACCTGGCTAACAGTCCACTACAGAACTATTACCATACCTGCTTTAACCTCTTCACCTTCAGCAGGTTTGCTTTTCGGGGGAGTTTCCCGGGAAGAAGAATTCACCGCGCGACGGATCGGCATTGTGTCGTCTTCAACTTTCTAAAAAAGCAGACCAAAATCAGTGCACATACTGGAAAGAAGCAGAAAGCTTTTGATTAAAGCAGTATATGGAGAAATATTCTGGTTACATTTGGATTTTTCAGAAATTTAAAAGAGAGTAACCCTCAGACCAGCTTCTTTGAAGCGTACTAAGAGAGGATAGTCTCACATTTTACAGTTAGAAAAGAAGTAAGTTCTTTCCAATTCCAAATTATAGTAGATGAGCATTTGAGGATTTTGGCAAATACAACATCTCAGAGAAAGCAGAGAAGGGGAAGGAGAGTGCCCATAGGGTTTTTCAGACTCCCAATTGAGTTTCCTACAAGCAGGGGAAAAAGAGTACCGAGTAACCTTCCGCAGGACTGGAAGTCATGGACTGATCCAAGGGCAAGCTTGGAGAAAGGGCCAGCCCCTACCTCACTTAACTTGTCCGTGTGGATCAGCTGAGCTCCCGTTAAGAGTGGAAGCGCCTTATGATGCACGGGTTCAGCTTCAGACAGATCAGTCGCCATTTAAATTAATTTCTAGCCCCAAGTGCAGGTAACACTGTGGAGCCCCAGGTTTTAACCCCAAGGACTTTTTCCTAATGGTTTTCACAGTGCAGTGAGGAGTCAACCTAAAGTACAGAAAAGATGTGGTGTGAAAATTAACAAAACAAAAACATCTACGTCCATGTATCTAACAAACTAAAGATTAAAAAGAAAAGGATACATGACTTACAGCTTATGACTAACAGAACTGACAATCAAGGCTTGCATTTAACAAAGATGCTAAAACATGTATGCAAACTTGAGCGCTATGGATGTAGCAGAAATGGTAAAGGTGTAAGCCAGACCTGCAAGCTGCTCCATTAAAACACATCTGAAAGAATAAAGAGGCTTTTTAACAGAAAGCATTAGCAAAAAGCAGACATTGCCCTGTGCCTAAAGTAAGGAGTTGAGGTAATGAGTAAGTCATTCGCTTTGGGCAAAAGCAGGAGCTGACACATTGATCCAGACTCTTATCAGCCTGAGGAATTAAATCATTTAAAAAGGCAGAAAATGTAAACGCTGGGGAACCAAACCATGCCCCTTCCAAACTAAACCCCATGCTGTTTTAGAAATGAATACAGAGTCCTTGACCAAGAAATTAACCGGTAAAACAACAGTTTCCATACCTTCTACAAAAATAAGTTACAGCTTTACAAAACCCTCCTCCAAACACATGCACTGACATGGATACTAAAGGGGTTAAGCTTAGTTTAACCCTCAAGTCTCACCCCTTACTACCACTGTACTTCCACAGCCTTTCTTACCTGCTGCCCATCCACCTTATCAGTCTCTCCTAAGCAGGGGTGCTGAACTATTTCCATCACAAAACAGAGTGTTTAGTTCTCATTCACTTTGTCTTCCCAGCACCCTCTTTAAAAATCTCAAAAGCAAAACCTCACCTCTAGTAACCCAGGGCTGGACCTGTTCTCCGCTCTTCCATCCCAGGATCAAGCTCCAGACAACCTTCTTCCCTTCCTTACGGGGAAATAGCCAAATGCTCACGAATTCTACCTATTCTGGATGTTTTCTCTTCCTCAGAGAGGAGGGCAGACACTTACCGCAATTTTTCATTTTCAATAGGTATTTCCCAGCCTGAACGTGTCTCTCTTGAACAGAAAGCTAACATCAGTCCTGGAACTGTTTTCAGTATGACAACAGTTTCAGCACTTTACACTGCATTCTCCATTGCAGGGGTGGACGTTCCATAACACATCAACATCACCTCCATTACTCCGTGTTCTCTCTCTATTAGTCAGCAGTGGGGACCCCTAAATGACCAGAGGGATTCTCTCCACCTCAGTTATTTCCCCAGGCAAACCAAAGCCCTGCTTGTCTGTGCAGAGCATTTTTGTTAAACCTCCAAGCTGTGTAGGTAGTTTCCATTCAAACCAGTGCCAGTGGAAGAGCTGAGAACGAGCGTTAAGATGTGGTGGTTCACAAGGATTGGCGATGCAAGAGACTACATTATTATACTTCCAAGATCTCCTCTACAATTATTAAACCAATAAATTAATAGACTAAATCCACTGCTGCTGCAGTGTCACATCAAGTGTGCACACCTACAGCACAGCTAACCAAGAGACTTCCATTTCAGTCTGATGGCAGAAGGGGAACCAGGGACTTTGCTGGGCAGCGTTTCCAAAGGAAATGCTGGAGAAGACATCCATCTTTCAGGCCATCTTCAAAAGGCAGAGCTTCTGACAGCTAAAGGCAGTTAATCCACTTCTGCAACATCTACAACTTCTCCTTTGACACTTAACAGTCATGCTGAAAGATGACAGTGAACTCCAGCACCAGGAAAAGCGAATGAGTGTAACAGTGCCAGATGTGGGGTTTTTTTTTTCCTTCTCAGACAAAACAGAAACAAAACCAAAACACACCACATGCCAAAACCAAAATAAATGAGATGAATGAAGATTTCTTTGGAAATCTCAGGATGGGGGAAAAAACAAACAACTAATGATCAGTTAGAATATACAAACTACAGGCCAGCATGTTATTGTGAGGCTTTTTTGGCTGTTTTATGGGACCTTCCTCCCTCAAGTGTGGAAAGCGACAGGAAAAATTAAAAATTCCATCAGGCTTCAGCTCAGCATCAATTTTTCTTTTTTCCTGGTAAGTGTAGCCTGAAGCCCTCTAAAAACTCTCAGTATTTTGAAGTGAGTGCTAAAATAACCAATTACAGACCCATCCTCAGGGAAATAGGTTGGGGGCTACAAAAGACACTTTCCCTGTGATTAGGAACATCACACACAAGTTTGCACTGTGGTTGACCTGATCCTGGGTTTTATTTATTTTTAAACTGAGTGACCTGCATGTCACACAGAAACACAGCAGTCCCAACTTTGCCTTAAAATTCTCCAAGTTCTAAAAAAGAAATCTAAAAAAGAAATCTCTTTTATTTGAATCAAACTACTCGAGTCCTTTTGCTCCCAAGAGTGAAATAACGCAGCACAATTTGTAACTTCAGTGCCTATAATATATGCAAATAAGCCAGTGGAAAAGCAGAATGACCCAAACTGAGCTGCTCTTTCTTGGCCTATTTCTTTCCACAGAAGGATCACAAGTATTTTTCTGAGCTGGGTGTGAAATGTCTACTGCAAACAGGCCTGAATTTAGTTTCTAAAAAGATTAAGCAGAAGGATATTTGCAGCGCCAATGCAGGAAAGATCTCCAAATCTCCCTCCCCCAAATAAACCAAGATTTGTTTAACTGAAAAATCAAGTCACCCAAACTGTTACCTGGACACCCTGTTTCATGTATGGGATACTAAGACATCTTTAAGTATGTACCATAGCTACAATTGGAAGCATCACTTATTAGCAAACAGCTGGAAAGTACTAACTGTATTTTGTATTTACACAGATATCAAACAAACAAATGTGCTCAGAAAGTTGGGAGAGGCCATGGATTGAGGATGTGGGTTTTCCATGGGGTTATTGGGAAACTTGTGTGGACACTTAAATCAGATTGACAATCAGTAAAAAAATAATCACATCAGCAATGAAACAAACATCAGGACACAAACCATTTCAAAAAGTTGCTTTGAAGTACGGGTAGTAAACTCCTCACATAGCTACTCACACTCTCTTTCCCATGGGTCACTTAACTGCAGGCTTGCAGGTTCTCCAACTATCACAAACTAATCAGTTCAAAGCTGATAACCCAGAGAAGAGCTGGGAAGCAACAAAAACCCACCAACTTTCTGGATTTCTAGATGAGCAGGAATGGTTGACTGAGTCCAGTCTCTTGATTCAGGGAGCAGCAAATACTAGAAGATCCAGGCAAAGGATCAGGTAGCTTCCATGAACTATTATGAAAAACTACACCAATTTCCTCCTGAGCCATTAACAGATTGTTATGGACAAAACCAAACAAACTAAAACAAAGCAAACCACAAAAGGGAGGCTTCAGGTGACACACAAACATTATAGATAACATTTCAGAAAGGGGAGTCCTCCAAACCATGTAACAGACACCAAAAAAACCCAGACCAACCTGCCAAACAAGAAAAAACAACCCCAAAGCATCAAGGAGTTAATTTGAGGTATAATTTGTCTGACTCCTTGAATCTGACCATAAGATTTTCCAGCCTCTCTCAGACTTGAATTTCATTTGAGGGAAAGTATTTCAGGATAAAAATCAGGTCTCAAACATGGCAAGCCAAATGTCAGGCCAGCGGAAATAGAGAGTCACAAGCACTTGGGGTAGGGTGCACAGGCTGAGCAGACTGAAAACAAATATGCAATGGAAAAATGAGAAAGCATATCCAAGCCTGTGCTGCCAAGGGTGTCCACTTACTGTTACACGACACACACACTGGTGATTGATGTGCTCTTAGACACAACTCAGTGTATGTGTGGGTCAAAAAATCAAGCCAACAAGAGCTAGAAAAAAGTTTGTCTGTTCTTGTAGATTTGAAGCCACACTGTCAAGGGATACAAAACCACCAACCTTGCAAGCAAGAATGACTGTTTATTATCAGAAAGGCTTAAAAAGCAAAGTAATTGGATTTCAAGAACGAGCTATTGATTATTATGCAACTATCTACTAGTTTCTAAAGTTGAATTGAGTAGAAGAGCATTTAAACGTCTTAGAAGCAGCAGAAAAACAGCATGTGAAACGTTAATACTTTCCCAAAGCAAAAAATGGAAATCCAAACCAAATATGCCAAAATATTGCCTTCTAAATGGCAAGTTGGCAGGCTTGTTCAAGACTTCTGGTACTCTGAAATCCTCAAAGCTCTTCCTGCAAAAACCCAGCTCAGGTAGAAAAAAAAAAATCCTTACCAAACCCCTCAGTATCTATGTTGTTACAGAATATATCCTGCAGCGACACCTTTGATACCTTTTTGTGAAACAAATTTGTATCTGTTACAAGTTCTCAGCTGCCCCCTGTCCCAGCCTGCTTCACAAAGGTGTTCTAGCATGTACTGATCCCCCTTTTGTTTTTGCAGCTCACGGGAGCTGCCTGTTGTCTCAAGTCAGACCAGCAGTGTGTAGTCATTTAAAGCAGCCTAAAAACGTGCAGAGGAATGAAACATCTCACTGAATACAGAATATGAGCTATTCCTCACTTCTAATCCTTATCTGGCAACCTGCTCGGAAATTCACTCCCATTTCACATCTGGCTGAGCATTACTTCACCACTGGCATTCCCATCGCTTCTCCTGCCATTTAACAAGTTCTGTGCTAAGTTCATCCCAGTCCTTAGGCCACCACACCACATGGATTTCCTGGGAGCTATCCTGGTTAAGTGGACTTCTCAATCACCTGCGTCCTGATTAAGCTACAAGCGCTGTATTTGCAACTCTCTTGTGGTTGAGTCTCTCAGAGATCTGTTACAGGTTATCTGAGCCCCAAGGCTGCTACAAGCATTATAAGCCATCCTGTTTGAATTAAAGAAGAATCCTGGTCCAATTCAAAGATCCAATAGCTCACCACTTGCCAGGCAAGAAATTCTTTGGCAGGACTAGTGTTACAGTTTCTATTTCCATCCATTCCTTCCCTATGCTGGGGGTTAAGGAGGGGAACAAGGAATCAAGTTTGTTTGGCTTCAGGGGAGCACAGCAAAAATCTTTCACTCTTCCAGTTTCCAAGCACATGGAGACCCCAAGGAGAGGGTTTTTTTCTAAGCCTAAAGATACATTTTCATTTCAGTGTAGCATTCAGTTTGGACCTCTGACTCCAGACACCTGGAAGACAACCCGACTTACACCTTGCCTACCCTGTTGACTTCTACAGAGCAAAGCAAAGATTAAATACAGCCCTTCTGCACACGGAGACGCGGCTTTAAGGGAAATAAATAAATAAAATTACTACAGTGAGATTGATGCTTTGCCTCCCCACCTGGGACTGAGCTCAGTGCCTCAGCGCTGCTATGCTATGACACCAGCAACTCACAGTCAGCTCAGTCTCAACAGATGTTTATTAAAATACAAGTAGCAACTCATGTCTCTCCTCTGCTGATCTTCACCAGCAAGAATGCCAGCTCAATACAAAACCTGCTATAGGTTTCAGAGTCTTTCTCCATCAATCTCTGACAGAAGACAGAAGCAGCAGATCATTTCCATGGCCTGGAACAATCTCCCTACAGCCACGAGTTTTTCTTTATGTCCCCAAACACACAGGAAAAGCTTTTTTTAAATTATGCCAACAACATACCTACACAGTCACAGAAACTTTAGCTAAGGGACTCATGCAAAGCAGCATTTCTCCTTGCATAGCTGCCCATAAAGAATCCCTCTCCACACTGATGCTTGGTATTTTCATAGTGATGACCCTCTGTGGGACCTGCTGCCACTGACAGGGGCAACTAAGGAATGAAATATCCCCTATTAAAATGCACAGAGCTTTAAGTTTGTAACACATTTAGGTCACAAACTGAAAACTACTTCAACGTGGAAGTCCACTGCTAAAAGTTTCATATCTTTGGATGAAACATCTTAATTTGAGGATCTAATATTATGAATTTGGCACTTGAAGGAAAATTTAGGCTGCTAACATTCCATACCAGGATAAGATTCTTGTATAAGCAACACCCTCCTCACTTCCAAGGGTTAAATTCTCCTTCCCAACTACTACTTAATCAGCCACCACTTACTGTATCGTACAAAGCTATACATACTAAAAGCTATGATTTCTTTGCAGTCTATATAAAAATCGACTCACAGCTCAGTGTAAAATGTCTTTTATTCCCTCTCGTGGAAGTTAAAAGTCTCAGAATACCCTGGGACACTCATAAAAAAAAACACCAACAAAAGACTCAGACATCAGAGAAAAAAAAGATATTCTGAAGACAAAAATAATTCAAGTAGTACTACCTGAGGAAAGGACACGAAACATCAAAAAGGTAATTAATTAGGAAATGCCACGCAGGTAAAGGAGAGAAAGGGTGGAAAAGCCAGTAGATGTTTTGAAAGTATACACCAAGTTATTCCCCTCAACAGAAGTTATGTTACCTCTCCCACCCCATTCCTCATTTCCATGGATTTCCCACTCCACCCAACAATCTCTTGAAGATTTGTCCCTCCTGAAGAAGGTAAGTGCTCAGTCCATCAAAACTCCTCCATTCTTTAACTGAACTCACTACAGATACCTTCCTCTCACTCCCTCTACACACACTGTCCTTACACGAAGGAACTTAATAGCATGACATTGTTTATAAACATGAGTAATTCTGAACCTTTCCTGCCTCACTAAGATAGCAGCTTGCCAAAGTTTGTTGGCCAACTATGTCTTGAAGATGCTAAAAATACTATTTATGGTAAAAACAAACAAAAAAGTCACATGCTTAGAAATCAGAGTGCAACTATTACTCAAAAGGCCCGACAGGAACTGAGAAGTGACACACTTGTTAACCCAGAAATAATTCAGCAGCCAAGTTAGACTCCTGAGAAGAGTAACCTGTGAAATACCACAGATAGGAACGATCTGACAGCCTTTGCTACACTTCAAACGGAGTGGACACACCCACAACCCCACATTATCTAACTTTCTTTCTCCTGGAGTACAGCCTGAGCAGCCCCTCATGATCTGCAGACACCGGTGACTGTGAAAATAGAATAGGATTTGTTCTGAACAGCATCTTCAGTTTGGAGATGTGTTTGGGCACCCTAAACTGGTATAGCCTCTCTGGCCTAGTAAGAACTACACCAAATTACACCAGCTGAGATTCTGGTACACTGCTCCTTCTCTCCTCGAAGTCTGTGCAAGCTTCTAACCAAAAAAAACACAGTCCAGGGTGACAAAAGGATGATGAACCCAGAAAGGAAGCCCTGCCCCTAGTTCCACTCCAGATTGGAATTTAATAGCTTTCTATAAGGAGAAATGCATGAAATAAGGGGAAGAGAGAAATTAACATTCTTTAACCAGCCTGTGACCACCACAGGGCCTCAAGGAGAAACTCAGATGCACCTACTAGCCTCACACCAAGGCCTCTATCCACCTCTAGCAGCACCGAGAGGGATTCAGAGCTCCTTTTCTGAAGCAGAGCCACACTGACGCCTCAGAGGTTTTTCCTCGAGTAACAACACTTCTCCGGCCCCTGGTGAAGTGAGTTTGCAGCAGGGAAATAAAACCCCAGCAACCCAGAACCGAGCAACCAAAACGCGGGAAGGCTGCCGCGGGGCGCTTCCTAAGTTTATAAATAGCGAGTATTTATTGTGTCGCACCCCCGTCAGACTCTTCTGCCGCAGAGCTTCCCGTCGAGACCCGCGGCACGCCCGCCGGGGCTTGCCAGGTGTCAGCGGGACAGGAGAAGCGGTTTTGACACCCGCACCTCCTTTGTGAGAGACAACGAGGGGCCAGGGACGCACACCCCGCCAAGGCCTGGCCGCGTCTCCGCGCACCTTCCCGGCCCGGCGACACCCGAAGGCCGGGACCGCCTCTTTGGGCCTGGACAGGGGCGAGCCCGGCGCGCCGCGGCCCTCCTCGGGTGCGGAGTTGAGAAGGGAAGAGGGGGAAGCAGGCGGCGACAGCACCCCCTGTCCGCGAAGCGTGTCGCGACTCGTCACGACAGGACCCCCCGAGGCCTGTCAGTGAGGGGGTGCGGCGCTGACGGGAGTTCCCGGGCCCCTCCGGCGGCCCCGCCGGGCCTCTCCCGCGCCTCACACGCACCACCCCGCGGCCTACCGGGCTCGGTCCCCCGACTCCCCCACCCCGCCACGGCGCCGGAGGCGGGCGGGCGGGGGGACTCACCAGCAGGCCCAGCGGACACAAAGCGGCCCCTCTAATGGCGGCGGCGGCGGGGGAACCGGCGGGGGGGAAGCCGGGGCAAAGGGGCGGGGGCGGGACCGTGGAGGGGGGAGGGGCGCGGCCGCGGCGCGCGGGGAGGGGGCGGGCCACGGCTGCGCCGCTGGCCAATGAGAGTCCACGGGCATTTTTCGAACACGCACCCCCCTTTTCCCCTCCGCCTCCACGTCGCGCGGGAGGGAGGCAGGGAGGAGGGAGCCTGCGCATGCGCAGCGCCGTCCCGCCCTGTGAACATAAGGGCGGGGCGCGCGTGTCTCCTCAGCGGCCCCGCGCGTGCGCTGATCGCCGCCTCGCTGAGGCGTTTCCCGCCTTCGTCCCCTGAGGGCGCTGAGACGGCGAGAGCCACTGGCCGAGCGCCGTCACGTCCTTTCCTCTCCGCCCGGGGGGAGCTCGGTCGGCCCGCGGTTTCATAGAATCATAGAAAGCGCCAAGTGGGAAGGGACTTTCAGAGGCCATATAGTCCCAGCCTAGGAACTAGGGAAGGGTGCTCAGAGCCCCATTATTGTCTCTGCCACGTCTCTGGGCACCCTGTGCCAGCGTCTCTCCACCCTCAGAGGGAAGAACTTCCTCATGTCCCATCTAACCTTGCCCTGCTCTAGTTTAAACCATCGACCCTTGTCCTGTCGCTCCATGCCCTTATAAACAGCCTTTCCCAGCTTTCCTGTAGGTTCCTTCTGGGACTGGAAGAGGTCCCCCTTGCCGCCTTCCCTTCTGCAGGCTGAACCAGCCCAACTCTCTCAGCCTGTCTCAGCCTGTCATAGTAGCAGAGGTGCTCCAGCCCTCAGAGCATCAAGGTTTCCTTGCCCCTGCCAGAACCCTGTGTGCCTGGGCATTCCAGTTCTGGAACATCACAGTGTTCCATCTTTGCTCCAGCTTCTTTTCTCATCCTCCTCCTGTGGTTTGCAATTCCTCCAGTGCCTGCCTTAGCTCTGCGTCAGCCTTATTCTTAACCCCCTGCTGCTTTCATTAGCCATGTAATTTACTGCCTGCCTCAATTATACCACTTCCATCACAGTGATCTGGCTGAAAGCTGGAAATTTTCTGTCAAAGCACACCAAGTTCTCACTTGGGGGAAGAATCCCTTTTCCTGGTGGTCATTCCCAGGTTTGCTCCTTTACCTGTGCCTCAGCTGCCTGAGGTGAGGATTACCACTGCAAGGCAAAGTAGATGCCTGACCCCCTGATATTTTCACCATCATTTCATGTTCTGGTGATTTGAAAACTGTATGGGCACAAATCCATTTATTGGGTGCTGTGGTACCTTTTACCCCTCCTGTGGATGGGAAGCTCCTTTTAGAAGCACTTACACCATTCAAGGCAGCATGGAGGGGCCTTGTTTCTGCAATACTGCCTTGACTACTTCATGTTTAAGATTTTTCCAACTTTTTTCCCCCCTTTAGGTGGCTGCTGCACATTATACTACACCCAAGAGCATCGCTTACCCAAACCAAGCTGTTATGACCAAGGTCTGACCTTGCTTCGTGTCACCTTCGCCACTCCAGATTACCTCTGTGATGCTTTGCTTTCATACAGTCCTTTGCCTCCTGTGCTGAACAGTCCTGGAATTTCCTTAGCCAGATGGCTCCACTTTGCTAAACATTCCTGTCTTGCTTGTGAGTGCGAAATGACGACCATGCAGCTGCAGAAAAATGTGTTCTTTGGTCTGTCTCCCCTTGCGGTGCCTCTCTGGCAGGAGCGAAGGGATTGGGAGGTAGAGGAGAGGGAATGTGCTCCTTTACTGCTGGCTTCTAGGACACCGAAAAGATTAAATCACTCCATGTATGAAACTCAGCACCTGTACTGGCTGAGCCACAAACACACTCAGTAAGCACTAAACCCACTTTCAGTGCCTTTCCAGGTGCCATGCCCAAGTAGGATTCCAACTGCTTTGTGGAATTCTGCCCCCCTCTCCCCCCTTGATTATCTCTGCAGCCCTAAAGCTTTTACAAATTTGCCTGCAGCTTTGGGTTCTAGCCATGCAGTGCAGCTTGCAGTTTAAACCACATCTTTTAGAGGTACTGCTGCTGTTCCCAAGGAGCAACTGTAAAATTTGCATCTCAAGAGATTTACTGTTTCCACCCTGTATCCAGAGCAATGCCAGGTGCTCTTGTTCTCCCCTTAGAAACAAGAAACCTGTTGTGTTACTAGGTTAAATACGTCTGGCCACAGAAACTCTGTTCCAGGGGTCACAAAGACCCTCTGTTAACTTTCTTGCACCAGCTCTTATTTTCCCCATTTTACCACATTTTTTTAAAAGTGAATGCTTTTGTTTTAATTTAATAAGCAACATAGAGGCAGTGCTTAACAGCTGCCTGCCACATACAGTACAAAACACAAGATTATTATTACCTGTTTTAACCACCCTTGTGCACCTTATACATTGAGATCAGCTCCTGCTGGTAACGTTCCTGACCCCACCAGCTCAGTGAGCGCAGCCTCTTTGTCTCCAAATTCTCTATTATATTGGCCTCCAGCTCCACACTGCAGCTCTGATTTTATTTAGGCCTTGCCTCTGGTGCTGTCACCACAAGTTTTTTACAACTTTTTTCCTCTTCCATTTTTAACTCAACTTTTGCACTTGTGTTTATAAAGACTTTTATACATTTTTGGCCCACAGTCTGCCTGGCTCAGGGACAATTTGATCCTTTTTCCACTTCGTCCTGTGTCTAATCAGCAGCAGCCTGGGGAGTTCCCTAAAGCTTCACATTCTGCTGCCGCTTCTTCAGCTTCTTGTGCTTTGAAAAACAAATCAAATATTCCCCAAGGAGTTTCTTACCTTTAAACCTGTTTATCCCTGAATGTGGATCCAAGGGTTTGATGGGATCGCTCAAGCAGGACCCTTGTTTTCCTGCCTTGAAATTTCCATTTCAGCCAGTGGTGTTCCTGGCCATGCTGGACCAGTCGCTGCTGTTTCCACCTTGACCCCGTGGAATATAGCTATAGCAGAATATAGCTATCCCATAATAATATCATTCACATGGGTGTCTTGCATCCAGAAGTGTTTCAGACTCGTAGAGCCACACACAAACTTCCAGGGGCCTTTCACCTGCAGCACACATATGTACAAATTGATGAAGGACTTACCTGCTATGCAGCAGCATCACCCCTTCCGCAGGCCCACTCATGATTCTTTACCCTTGAGTTGCTTTTGACTTCTGGAGTTTCTCCCCCTTTACATCTCCCCATCTCCTTGCTTGGCAAGGGTTTGGTAACAGGGTGACTGCAGGGGTAGCTTCTGCAAGAAGCTCCTGGAAGCTCCGAGTCTGACACAGCCAGCCGGCTCCAAGATGGAATCACAGAATCACAAGGTTGGAAAAGACCTTTGAGATCACTGGGTCCAACCGTTCCTGTCCTCTACTAAACCGTATCCCTGAGCACTACAGCTAAATTCCTTTGCTCTCTGAGCCAGACAGCTTCAGGTTAAAACTGGTAAACAGCACTACAGAGTGTGCAATGGCTGCTTGCCTCGCCTGGGCAGGTAGTAACTTACCATCAGTTACACCTCCCACCTGGGATGTGCTTTTGCAGTAGCAAAAAGCTCATTTTTGGCTGCCACACGTGCACCATACACCCCTGCAATCGGCAGCATGCCCAGCGTGTTCAGCAGCCTGGCTGGGCTCTGGTCTCTGCCCTGGTCCTGCAGCTGTAAGAAAGCAGCACCATGGTAGTGAGCCTCGCTTGGAAGACAGAGAGCTTTTTGGGTTGAGCAGGAATGTAGAGTGGTTTTGGTGATTGCTCTTGCTTGAAGTGTAAGGGCAGCTTGAGCGCTGGCTCACTTGTCTCTCCGTGGGAAAGCCTGCAGATTGGCTTTTCCTCGAAATGTGTCAATCACAGCCCAGGCTCCTGCTCAAAATACACACCATGTGATGCTGGAGGAGACCAGAGGAATCAGATGCATTTCCTCAGAGGATGGGTAAAACTCTTGACTCCTGTTTTACAGAGGTGGTGTGTGAAATTCCTCACATTTGATGATCATGGTGCATGAAGACACCCAAAGCCAGGCTGTGCAGCAGGAGAGCAGAGCTGCATACTGTGCCCATCACCATAAATCCCAGCAGTGGCAGTGCTGGAACCCTGCAGGGCTTTGAAGAGGCTGAGTGCATACTCCCTTCTCAGGCCAGGTGCTTGTCATGAAGTACGTGGTTTTGCAGTACAACCCACTCACATGCAAATGGGAGGTGGCTGGGCCAGGCACATTATTCACTTCAGGCTGTCTTCAATGGCACAGAGCATTTGCACCAAGTGTTATTCCAGAATTGCTTGTTCTGCACGGATTTTCCTTCGCTGGTGAGACTTGAACTGAATCTGCTGAGATGATCTTTTCAGCTCCCTCCCAGCCGTTCTCTGCAGCGCTGCAATAATACACTTTTAACAGTGCTATGGTGCATGTTTGCTAATGGTCTATACCCTGCAAGGCAAGTAAAACTCTGCTCCCTGAGAGTATCTGCTGTTAAACCTTGCAGGGGGCTGAAACAGGACAACCAAGTGTGCATGAGCCGGGCTTTACCCTTCTGCTTGCTCGATAACAGAGGAATTTCCTAATTTAAAGCCTAGATTTTTGGCCCACAGCCTGCCTGGCTCAGGGACAATTTGATCCTTTTTCCACTTCGTCCTGTGTCTAGGGCCCCGAGGCCCCTCTTCCTTTACCAGTTTGCCACCACAGCACAACCATCCCTGCAGCTGGGACTGCAACTGCACACGCTGACAAATTCCCTTTTAGAACGTACCAAATCGAGTGGAACCTGGGTTGTAGTTCTGTTGCCTTTGCAGTGCAATTTAGCAGTTGGAAACAAAGAAAATCTGGTGTCACAAGGTTTCCACAGACCGTGGTCAGCATCCCTACAGCAGCATTAAACGAGCGGTTATTTCAGCAAGCCACAGCTCCATGACGGTTACCTGCAGGTTGGAAGCACAAGGATGGACATCTTATGAGCTTGGTTTCCTCAGATATCAGCAGGGATTCAGTCACGCTGCTGGAAGCTGAGCAGCTTAATCAATCTCTTGATGTGGTTGCTTGCCCATCACCTTGGTTTTCCTGCAATGGCTCCTTGTGGGTGGTTATCTATCCACAGAGCTGGGGGGAGATGGGCAGCCAAGCAGGAACCTCTGGGCTGAAGCTTCCTCCTTCTCAGGCTCCATCCTATGTTTCTTGAAGCTTGCATATAGCCCTCAGGCCACATTGAACCATCGGAGTTTTTCATCAGCACACGGCATCTTGTGTGAGCCTCTGACTTGGCACCTTATTAAAAGAAGGTGGTGTGCATAGAGCTCATGCTCCTGATGCTGCTTGGGTGGAGATCCTGCTCTGGTGGAGATGCTGCTCAGTTGGACAAGGATCAAGTAGCAGCAGGAGACCAACAGCTTCCAAAAAGCAGAAAGGCCAAGATCTCCCCTGCCAGACCGACTGCACAACATGAGAGATCTGAGTGCCAGCCTGAACATCTCACAGCAGCTTCATCCCCACATAGTTGGTGCATGGCTGCCCTGACCAAACCCTACCCTGCAGCATGTTACCACCACCACATACAAACCGGTGGCCAACTTGCCTTAAGGGCAGTTCAGTGCCTCCAGGCCAGAGGCATCAGATCTAAGGGCACAAGAGGGTTTGGGAAGGTGGGTCTGATTTTGAACTTCCTGACCTCAAAACTAAACCCTCTTGTATCTGTGAAACATAGCAAGTGAGCAGCACCAGGGGCATGGCTGTGACAGTTTTTCTGCTCTGCAGCCAATGCTTCTGACAAGGCAACCAGCTTCAAGGGTTTGTAAAAAGAACTCACACTGGAAGGAAGTGCAGCAGGAACAATCACAGCCACCCTTTTGGGACATCTGTGATCGGTTTTAAGCATTTTCAGGATGCTCAGTGAGTTAATAGGACACTTTAGAGGCCCTGTCCTTCCTTTATCTAAACTAAACAGTCTATAGGGGTTGGAACCAAAAGCTCTTGTGGGTCACAAGAATGCAGCAATGATCTGTCTTCTAAATTACTACTGTCTTAAACCCACTTTGTGTGCATTAAAAGCCATCTCTGCAGCAGAATCCCTTCTCCTGAGCCTCTCCTGCCCCATGGCCTTTTTAGCTTTACCAGCTCTTGCACCAGGGAGTGCTGATGCCAGGCAAAGGATTTTTCCACACACCAAGGCCTGCTCCTGGACCTCAGGCTTCTTGAGGAAACCAAGTTAAAAACCAAACATGTTAGCGCACAGAGACGCCTGGTATTGGTTCCCTGACCTCACTCACAGAAACAGCTGATCCAGTTCTCAAAACACTTCCCTAGAAAGCAACCAGCCTTAGGCGGACACCCTGCCCGGAAATACTCTTGTTTGACTTCCTCAGGTTTGGGGACAATTTCAGGGATAAGCAGGGATGTAAGCAATCCCTTGGCTCCTCCCTGCCTGTGTCTTTGATAGCATGCACAGCCTCAGCACAAGAAAGGCTCCCAGAGGTGGAAATGGCTTCTAATGCAGCTCTTCCCTGCTGAGCTACATGAGCTACATTAACTCCCTGCTGTGCTCAGGAGCCTGCCCAGAAAGTGTTTTTAAAGGCCTTGCAGGACCAAGCGCAGGAAGAAAGGAAAACCTCCACCCTCAACCTTTACTATGTGCTGTCCTCCCTGCTTAGGCTCTGCTGTTGTTAGGGAGGAGTAACCACAGCTCACCTCTCCTCACATAAAGGCTCCCACAAATCACATTCTGAAGGGAACCTCTTTTAATGAATTATCTGTCTTTCATGTATCTCTGACAGTTATTTGTATTTTAAAACTCTTCAGGAGATGCGTTGCAAAAATCCTCTAGACACCCCAGACTGCATCCTGAGGAGCCCCTGCTGCCTGCCAACCTGTGCTTGTCTAGGAGGTAACTGAAAAGCAACCACACCTTGATACAAGTGCAGGTAAACAAGTGGCACGTGGCAAACAGTGCAAGGGGAGCAGGCGAGTAGCTTTGGACCGACACTGGCATGAGATACTCATTGTGGTGGTATTTGTGGGGAGCTACACCTCAAGGTAATATACTCCCAGCTGGAGACCTTGTGAATAAACTGCTGGCAGTGCTCCACGTGAGCTTATCTAGCTTAAAACACAAAGCCTGCCATGCTCTAAACCCACCTTTTCAGAGACTTCTGGTACTCCTGAGGGAAAAATCCACCTTAAAACTGCAGAAAACTCCTTTCCTGGTATCTGCAGGACACCACCAGGTCAAGTTCTCTTACCCCTGGGCCATTTAACATTACAAGGCACAAACTCTGCTCTCACACACTCACCATACCCATGCTCTCCATCCAGTGGTTTTCCAACTCTTCCAAACACACCCTCCAAGCTCCCTGAACTTCCCTGCCCTGCCATGCTTTATGTACACACAGTTGTTCAAAGCCTCGAGCAATTCCTTCCTTTCCAATTCAAGGCAATTGATAAACAAATAAGAGTCCTTGCATGGTATAGCTCCAGCGTCACACACGTTCCCAGCAGGGTCTGGCACTGCCCATCCTCAGAGAGGAAAATCCATCAGGTACACACACCGACTTGGCAGATATTTGGCCTTACATAAAAACTCGCATCCATTTAATTCAACTGCAACAAACCATCACGTACCCGCTCACCTTCTGGCACAAAAGTGACTTTTGTGAGAAGAGCCCCCGCAGGACCTTCTGCAGAGGTTTAACAGACACCTCGACACCCGTTGCCTGGGAGTTTCCGTGCGGATGAGCCTTCTGGAGATCTCAAGAGCACCTGTGGCCAAGCTGGTGGGCCCAACTCAGGAGGCCAGGAGGGGAAGCGGCTGAGGACGAGTCGTCGCTGGACATCGTATGAGCGGATACAGACATGTGCATATATTAAGGGTGAGAATATTTTTCTTTTTTCTTTTTTTAACAAAACATCAGAGAAAAGTGTTTTATTGTTACTAAAAAAAAACCCAAACAATGCTCTAGTGTTTTAGGCCATGGATTCTCTAGCTTGGATTCATGGCATGGAACACGTTAACAGGGAAAGTGTCTCACAGACATCTCCCCTCCAGCCACAACCAGGCACCCTCCTCCCTTCCCCTCGATGACCAAATAACATCCTTATGCAAGTACAGCAATTGTTTACATGTAAAAGTAAGATTAGGAAAGTATTTAATGTATTTGTAGCCTTTTTTTTTTCCTGTTTTCCTTTTTTTTTTTTAAAAAAAAAGTGATTTAGCAGCTGGAAAGGAAAAGACAGCATCATGTGAGCAGCTAGCGCTGCACAGACCACCAGCAAATGCTCCACAGGTTAATCGTGGTCCACGGACCACAGTTCACAAACCACATTTTCAGGCTTCACAAACTTTGCAGACTGTATTACGGTAGATGCTTCTTCACAGTGAGAGCCAGCAGGTCATCTTTGGTTGTTGAAGAGAGACACATAAGAGACTTAACGTACTCGGCAGCAGCTCAGTTTGGAGGACTGCCTGAGGTCCACACGCTCCGACCACGCTGCTGTTAATCTGTACCCAGGCTGCACTCAGACCTCAGACACTGACACGGGGTGGGCAGAAGAGCACCGCAGCGCTTGTTCCACACCTCTGGACTTGTGTAGGGCGCTTGCGTTTTCACCCATACGGGTCTTTGGGCTCCTTAGGCACAGCAAGGCAACCGGCAGATGCGAAGGGCAGCGGAGACTACAACAGACGCACAAGCCACAGCAAAGGGCCGTTGGTTCTCTGCTCGAGCGGCTGCGACCTCCACAGCTACCAGGGTCCCAAGTCCCCAGGACGACACCACCGATCCATTGCACGAGAGACACCGCGGCTGCACGGCTGGACAAACCCAGCTTGGATCGGGCAGTGGCTGCCCCCGAGGTCACCTCCCAACAACGTGCTGGGAACCAAACACACCTACACGGCACAGCAGCCCAGCCGGCTGCTCATCAGCCATTAAGTTCTCTCTGCAGAAAAGGTCTCCCAAGCAGCAACCCCCTTTTTTTTTTTCTTTTCCTTTTTTTAAACAACAATTGCTCTCACCCCTCTTTTTTTTTTTGGTAGACACACATACATACACACACTGTATGTACACAATTTGGAACCGAGGACCCTACAGAATGAAAAGGAAGCCAGCACCGCTCAGAGATGGTGCACACATTCAGCAGCTGTCAAAGGAGAAGTCGTTTTACTTTCTTTTAAACTTGCAATGTTTGTCTTTATTTTGTTCTTTATATTTTGAAAGTGAAAAGAAATAGTATTGAGTCAATTTCTTTTTTTCTTTTTTTTTTTTTAAATATTTGTTCTATGTATTTACAAGCCTTAAAGTTGCTCTAAAGGTTCTGAAAGTATCACTAGTACTTTTTTTTTTCCCCAGGGTAGCACTGTTTTGAATGAGTTATTTTCGGAGCACTCTGGTCCGCAGCGGTTTTCTCAAATGCATTTCCTTCTGTTCCAAGGTTATGTACGTTTTGATTACTATTTTTCTTTATAAATTTCTGAAGCAAGCTGAGAGGCAGGCAGAAAAATTCTGATGACAATTAAAAAAAAAAAATTGATCTCTTCCTCATCTAGCTTACCCCAACCCCCTTGAAAAGTTTTGTCTATTTATCATGCTTCGAAACAAAACTGAGGTGCATATGAAGGGGAGGGAAGTTTATTTCTCTGCTTTTGTTCTATTATACAATTTGTTTACAGAAACTGCAAATTTAAAAATTACACTGGCATTTGCAGTCCTTAAAATAATAAATTAAAAGTTTTCAGCTTTTTCTTTTGCACTAAACAGATTCGTTTCGCTTTGTGGTGTTGTAGGTATGAGTCCTTGTTTAAAAAGAACAGGAAAAAAGAAAAAAGAAAAGATTAAAACAAAATATTTTCTATAAATAATACATGTATTTTGGTTTAGTGCTCCCGCCCTCAGGTTTGAAGTTTACTTTTGTGGGTTTGTTTTTTTTTTTTAATTCTCTCTCCAAGTACCTTTTTTCCTCCATTATCACCTTCCTGTTTATCTACTTTTACCTCTCCCACTCGTGCATGTGTGGGGAAAGGGGGGGTCTGCGCGAGAATTGGCCTTGCTGCACTGTGATTGGCGAAGACGTGAAACTTTTTAAAAAAATACTTAAATTGTTTCTTTTTTTGTTTGGTTTTTTTTTTTCTTTCTTTCTCTGTATTTTAAGTTTTAATTATCCTCTGACTCCTCTTCGGCCTCCCGTAGCCACGTGAAGAACGCTGTGACAGATTTTAATGCTACTCCCTTGCCGTTCTGCTCCGCTGGGTCCTTGCTGCTTTCCCACTTGTAGAAGGCATCCTCTGATATTACCTCCTCATCATACAGGCAATCAAAAAACATCCGCAACAAATCTGTGATAATGGAATAAGGGGAGAGAACAGCTGTTAGCACCACAGTTTAACTCAGCCGACAAAGACCGCGGTTACGGGTAAGGGGATTAACGTGACCTTCAGTACAAGGTCTGTTACTGAGTTCCTGCTCCCTGGCTGGTTACACACAGCTGAGAGGGTGAACAGGTCCCTCTGATGCTCTCGGGCAACACGTGTTCTGCAGAACGTACTTGGCATTGGTGAGCACCTCGAGTGCTGTGTCCAGTTCTGGGCTCCTCACCATAAGAAGGACACTGAGGTCCTGGAGCGAGTCCAGAGAAGGGCAACCAGGCTGGGGAAGGGGCTGGAGGGCAAATCCTATGAGGAGCAGCTGAGGGAGCTGGGGATGTTTAGTCTGGAGGAGGCTGAGGGGAGACCTTATCACCACCTACAACTACCTGAAGTTGTGTTACTTCAGCCAAGTAACAGAAGATGGGACAAGGGGAAATGGCAAGAAGCTGTGCCAGGGCAGGGTCAGATTAGATATTAGAAAAAAAAATTTTACTGAACCAGTTGTTGGGACCTGGCACAGGCTGCCGAGAGAGAGGGTTGAGTCACTGACCCTGGGTGTATTTAAAAAGAGTAGATGAGGTGCTCAGGGATATGGTTTAGCTTAGGACAGGAATGGTTGGACTCAGTGATCTCAAAGGGCTTTTCCAACCTGGTGGTTCTGTGAAAAGGGAAAGAAGCTTTTGGGAGTGTTTTATCTAGAAGCCGCCGGCAAACAGGATACACAGCAGCCTGTCCTCCTCTTGCTGCACTGTGCAGCCCTGCAGCTTGGCTCCTCTTCCAACACCCAATTTTTCACGGCTCAGCAAGAGGGGTAATGACCAACTAGCACCTTAGAGACAATGAGGTCGGGGGGTTTTGGGGGACATGCAAGTTTCCTCTTTTATAGCAACAGTTTTTTGCAGCATCTCTGGGACAAAACCTATCACTTGCCAAACTCTTGTTATTCCCTCCACAGACATCTGCGGTGCAGCAACACAATTACAGCACCCAGTGCTCTCAATGTCCCAGCATTGTAAACACAAAGGTTATTTTTTACTGCTCTTTCATTCCCCCCTCTCTTTTTATCAACAGAGGCTCATCCTTCCCTCCACATGGCTCCTTAGAGGAACAACCCAGAGAAGAGCTGACCTCTGGCCAAGCACGTGGGGACCTGTGCTGCTCTCAAAGCTGCCATCAGGCCAAGCATAAACCATCACATGCTGCTTTCTCTCATCTGTTAAAAGGTACATTTCTGATTCCACGGTCAGGCAAACCACAACCTCTTGCAGGCAATACTTACTAGGAGGCTGATCAAGTTTTACTATTGATGCTTGTAGTGCATAAAGTGCTTGTAGTTCCTTCTCTGTATCTGAGTCTAGGTACTTGAGTAAGATCGGCACTCTCTGTTTGATAACAGCAGTGTCCACACGGAAGCTAGAAGAGTCCGCTGAGGGGAAGAGAAGTGAACAGGGTCAGCTTTGGTACCTGGCAGCAGGGACAGACCTTTTGTTACCTTTCTTTATTCAAACAGAAATCACAAACGCAGGTTAGTGTGGAGAGATGAGAGGATGAGAAACAACAGGGAGTATTTCTGATCAATGGTTTTTTCTGGAAGTCTTGGTCCTGCCAGTTCCAAAATTCAACCAGTATCCACAGTGACCCTGGCCCTGACCAGCCTGCTGAGATGCACAGAAGAATCCCAACCTTACTTCGTTGTGTTTCCAAGACAAGATGTCCAAACAATGGCTGGGGCTGAAATTCCAGCTATACAGGAAGATTTTAGAAAAAGTGTATATATATACTTTAAAAATATTATGGCAGAAACAGAATCATAACCTGCACAAGACAGAGGAAATGAGGAATAACTAAAATATACAACAGAAGTCCATCAGCCATGTCGCTAAATAACTGAGCGGTGTTAAAGTGGATCATGGCACACAATTATATGGTGTTCTGAAAACAAACAAAACTCCTCAAATCAGAGGCAAGCTCAAAACATAAACCAGGGCAAGATACTCCTGACATGCATCAGGGAACCCTTAAACATTTACCATCAAATCTCGTGTCCCTTCGCCATTAACACTAGGTGGCATCAGGAAGGTTCGGTTCTCGGGGAGAAGGCAGGAGCTGGGCTCCTTCCCCTCCCAACACGATGAAGTTCAGAGCATTCTCTCCACCAAGCGTGACTTACAGTGAAGAGCAGAGCCGGGTGCTTTACAAGCAGAGTTTCTTGCCTTGCCAGACGCCAACAGTGAAGTTAAAGAAAACAAAGGGAACCGACCAGATGTTTCTGGCTGCAGCGACTTATTCAAAGCCCCCTGAGGGGCTGAGGCTCAGATGTCTCACTCAGGAACCCACCCCTTCCCTCCATTTCCAGCAGACTGCTGTAGATTTGAAGAATCCACAGAAAGAGTCTTTCCAAAGATGCAATTTTGGACATAAAACTGTGAACAACCCAGAGACACAGTCTGGCTTCTCTTCTGCAACCCATGCTACCAACTTGCACATGGCAATCTGTGATGGTAGAGCACCCACACTCAACTATCAAAACACCTGGCTGTCGCAGGGGGACAGGACTAGAACTCAGAATAGTGCAGAAGTCTTAGTGCATGATAAAAACCAGCCTCAGGGAGTGGGAAAAGTGACAGAAACCTGTAAAACATAAAATAATTCCTCGCACAGTTGGGTCGTGTGGTGTTTATGTTACAAGTTACTCACCTATAATAGCTGCTTTACAAACTGCTGTCATTAAAGCTCTAAGGAATGTAGGTGAACTCATCTGGCTTTCATCTAGATTAGCCTGAAAAGTAAACAGAGCTGTTAAAAAACACTCTGCCACATGAGAGAGGCTGTTTCCAAACTCCTCTGCTGCGCTTGGCAGCATGTTCAAGTTCACCAAAAGCTGCTGCAGTAGGAATCAGATACATCAAGACATGACTTCTCATACAGTCTGTGTGACTACTCCCAGAACTCATCCATCAGGTTGGGGACAATTTTAGACATTAAGTATCTGGCTAAAAGGACACAGCCAGTGACAGAGGGCAGGGGGTTAACAGGGATGTTTTCTTTTGTTTTCTTTTTTTCCTCCCCCTTTTTCTTTACTTTCATTTACAGTTACTGCTCCAACGGACTGGGAAAGGCACATGGGCCCTCAGTGACCACCCAGGACGTTTTTGTAGCACACAGGGGGACTCCAGTAACTCATGTTGCAAAAAACTCTTGTTTAAGTAGCCAGAAGCAGCCTGTTTCAGAGCTGAGAGGGCTACAGTATTTAAAAGGCAGTTACAGAGTTGTACATTAATATAGCTAAAATCCCTTCTTCCTACAGCTGCGAAACAGCTAATTACACCCAGATTTTAATTTTTTGGAAGCTTTGATTGCACAGACCTAATCATCTTCATGTCCTATGCCTAGGGAGGAGCCTGCAGAGATGCTCTTTTAGATGAGAAAATATTTATGAGAACAGTTAATGAACTGTGTGCAGGGAGGGTGAAAACAGTCTTTGTACCTCTACCCAGTCAAAGATTTGTTCATCATTCGCCTTGTCCTCAACAATGAGTTTCTCCAGCTGCTTGTTCAGCTCTTCTGCTGAGAGTTCTTTCTCTGAAAGTGCTTCTGAGGAACTGGAACAGTCAGACTCCGTGAAGTCCAACTTCTGCAAGGTCAGAAGCGATGGTGAGAATTAGTGAAAAGGTGATCTGGAGTACAAGGCAGCAAGCTACACTTTATCCTGCTTCCAGGCACCTTTCAATTGCTAAGTTATCACTGCAGGGATTGATACACTTCCTCTGTTCCAAAGACGATAAAGCATTTTATAAGCACACAGGATCTCCGCTCTCCAGCTGTAACAACCAGGCATCTCAGAGCAACTCCAACCCTGCGTGCACTGAGTAAAGTCCACCTTGCTCAACTAAATCAACAGGGGGAGCTGGGATGCAATTACCAGAGCTGGCATTCCCGCAAAGAAACCGCAGCTAACGGCCCAATTCATTGCAAAATGGGACAGGGAATCTACAGTCCCCTCCCCAAGCCCCAGGCCTTGGTAATCCATTTTATTCCCTGCAGTGCACCACTTCCCAAGCGCTGATACAGGGCTAAGGCTCACTTGGAGCTCCAAAGGGAGACTCCAGCTTCCTCCTCAGAGCGTCATTCCTCCCTCAGGCCTGGCTCTGATGTGCTGGGAAACCCTTCGAGGTGATGATACAAGATGGGATGAGCAAGGGACTGCTGACCTTCTGCAGAAGGTTCTCTCACCTGGAGAAAAAGGAAGCCAGCTGATTGGAGATGAGTGCCTGGGATTGTGCCTGGGGTCAGAAGGGATAAGCCTGTGCTCCTGGCACTTCAGAAAGTAGGTGCTGAAATAACCTACCCCCAACCTGGAGAGGGAGGCACTGCGCTTTCCACACCAGACCAACCACCCGTTAAAAATGGCATGGAAGAGGATGACCAAACAGGACATGGGGCCAAACATCAGCCTGTCAAACCCATGAAGCTGATGCTTGCTCTGCACTCACTTGTTCCATGAGAAAGGTATGTACATCCTCCCCTTCGGGCAAGTAGTCCTTCCAACTGAGGCCAGTGTCCCTCCATAAGGCTCCCACTTTCTTATGGCTCTAAAACACAAAGAGTTCATTCATGTTAAAGACCTGAGGGATGAGCAGAGGAGCTTACACAAGCCGGAGTGGTGCAGCTGTGTCAGGAGAAATAAAGAACCGTTCAGCCACCAAACAAGATGTCTAGCAACGGAGTGAGAACGTCTCCAAATCCCGTGCAAGAGAAACCATATCACAATCCTGCCACAGGGAAACACATCTGTCAAGTGGTCAAACACCACGGTGATGGGTAATAAATAAACAAGGCATAACGTGACAGGTGGGGTTTGCAACAACTTCAGTCATGGATCACCCATGAGAAGTGACACACCTGAACGGGGCAGCTTCACAGGGCTGGGACACAGAGCCGGCAGTGAGATGACTTTGATTTCTCTCCTGACTCTGTCACGAGCTTACTCGTGACTCGCTGTCCCCCTGCCTTGCCATCTAGGCATCAGCACATGACCTACTTCCAGAGAAAGAATTCTTTGCATGGATGTTTTCTGTGCAGAGACCCTAAAATTCAGGTACCAACATCAAGTTTGCTCTGCAGTTCCTAGAATTAAACCTTGAGAGAAGCACCCCTGCAGCAGCACAACGGTCCAGCCTTCCACATGCCCTACAGTCACGCCAAAATGCTCCTAATGACCAGCTCTTGTCACCCAAAAGCTCTGCAAAAGCTCTGACCTCATGCACCCACAGGGAGACTGCTGAGTAGCCTGTTAAGCTCTGATAAAAGCACCCTGATTACAACTGCAAGTTTACAATGCAGATCATTAAGAGCTAATGATGCGTAGTTCCTGCAATGATTCATCAGGATCTGAATTAGATGATTGATATCACATGGAAACACCAGAGTCCCAGCGCTGGCCTGGATGAGATGGAATTAGAAAGCTGGGGCAAAACCAGAAACCTGAGGTTGTGCTTCAGCCCTCAGAGCCCAGCAGCTCTTCGTTCACAGAAGAGAGAAAAATAAACGGGAGTCGACTGTCCAAACAAGCACTGAGGCTAAAATAAATAAATAAAACATCCCTGTTTGTGCTGCTAGACTGAAATGTTCCTGGAACAATCAACCTTGTTTGAATGCATGCTTTAAAACAAACAAAAAATAAAGGCAAGTGAGGGATTTTACAGGGTTGAGAACGGACACTCTCCAAAGTGTGGTATTTAGCTGGATTGAAAGAAAAAAATAAAGACAAAAAAAAATGGAGACAGTTATAGGGGAACCACCAAACTGTTTGGACACACAACTGTGAAACGTGTAGGAGAGCTCTAGAAGTTACAGGGTGAAAAGGTGTCACTACCCCTAGTGATGGGTGAATCTTAAGAATTGGCAGGTTTGGATAAGCACCCAGAAGTCTCAGAGGCCGTCTGAAGCTTATCCAAACCCTCAGAACCTCTCCGGTCTGCAAGAACAGCTCTCTGGCAAGATTTCCAGCACTTCCTGCTTCTGGTCAGCCCAGAAATACCTTGAGAATGTCCCTCTTGTGGTATTTCAGCACTCTTAGCTTCTGGAAGAAGCCAGGGTGCAAAGGTACCTGTAAAAGGGAAAAGTGATGAGAGAAAAAAAAAAGAATAATAAGGGAAGAAGTTATTTTGGAACCTCAAAGGTCCTGGGGATGAAGCTTGGAGCTGGGATGAAGTTTGGAGCTGGGGATGAAGAGGTGGGTTTCCTAGGTTATCTGGACTGGCTGGCCCATCCCTAATATCTTCACATGGGAAACATGTAGTCTTCATGCATGACATGTACTCGCTGTTGTATCCAGCTCCTGCCTCTGGGTACACCCAGACACTTACCATTTGTTTGCATAGAAGGTGCAAGATTTCAGCGAGCAAGACGCCGGCTCTTCCCACAGGAAGCAAAGGTTTGCTAAATTCTCTAGAATGAAAGAAAAACAGAGATTTTTTTGGTTTTTTCCTTTATAATGTGAATTATCAGATGACTATTTTATCCACATCACACAGTCTGGATGCAAGGCAAGGGGTCGTGATCAAACTGAGGCAGGAAACCCCCTTTAACTTCTGCCAGGGATGAGGGATTTAATCTAGCAAGTGCTGCTGATAAAACAGGCTTTGTTTGGCTAACAATAAAGACTGTCTTCATGTAACATCAAATCCACTTGTGTTCATGGAATGCAGCATTTGGGTAGCAGGACCCTTTTAGGGGCAAAGGCTCTTCTTTTCTTAACCAACTACTCACAGAAAAAGGGAACCAGGCAACTGGCTTCCAAGTAATCTCCAAATTAATCTCCAAATATATAGAAGGACATGAACAAAACAAACTCCAGTCCTCACTGTGCTCTCAAACAACTCTGACTCTGCACCATCAGGGTGGTTTTTAGCTCAGTTGAGAACTCCTAGGAGAAGCTGAGCTGCTGCTACCCATTGCCTGTCATTTACTGATGGGAACCACACTGTGAAAATGCTGCTCAAAGACAGCTCCACACAGACAGCTCAGCCCGTCCGACACCATAAAACACCCAGTGTTGCTTACTGTATAAGTTCTCTCATAGAGAATCCTCCTTCTTTTAACATGGGGGTCACCAACTCAGCTAGGTACAACCAGATATGGGGTATATCTATGGCCATATCATCTGCCATCTCCAAGGTATCTGAAAAACTTGAGGGGAAAAAAAGAAAAAAGACAAGCATTAAATATAATTTGAGGCTCTGATTTGTGCAGATCTGCACTTTGCAATTCCCCTTCCCTCCCCTCTTCTGTTGCAAAGGATTTTTAAAGGTAACAAACCCCCTGTTGCTATCCCAGGCTTTCAGCCAGGATGAGTTTCTTGATGGGATTATGGGGATTATGTGGGAAAGGCATCGCCTTCCCTAAAACCAGGAGATGAAGCCCAGAAAGCCCCATTTACAGTAATTCTTATATCCCAGGAACAAACCTAACTAGTAAACCTACTAAAGAGTAAACATTGCAAAGCTAAATTGCATTATGGTCTGTAACATAACATCTAATAAATGGAGACTCCTTAAAAACATCCAAACATTTACAGAAGGGGATTACTAACAACCACCACCAATCATAAGGTAGTTGGAAAAACATCTATAGGTACAGAAAAGAACACAAGCAGAAAGTTCAATACACCAGTGAGAGCTTTTCATCCCAAACCAAACCAAACCTGCTCCCCAACTCTGGATACAGCTCCCAGTATCACTCAAAACTCTTTTTTTCCCAATGAGAGCCTTGTAGGTGGCTTCACTTCCCAAGCCTGGAACGAGGCAATCACTGTTCTGAATCTCCTACCAGTGCTCATCATGGTTCATTCCTCCCTCAAGCCCTTGGTAATTCTGGGGTCGAGGTTTGGTGATGTTTTCTCCTGTGTTTCACACCCAGGCAGCGCCTCCTTCGCGTTGTTCTTTACATCCCCTGCTACTCATTCCACCTGGGTTTGTCTGAGCATTTCTGCCAGAAACTGGTTTCCTGTTGTGCCTCTCCCCACACTCGCTCTGTGACCGCTCCTCATCCCACAACCCCTAATTACACAGTCATTTGTTCTGCGTGAACAAGTGCAGTGGCTTTGGGTGTTCTTCTCCCGTGCCTGCTGAACACCACTTGCCCTTTCATCACCTCCAGGAGCTGTTCCACTTTATGTCACACTCAGACCTCACGCCCCACAATTTCATCAAGATCCTACTTCTCTGCCATCACAGCCACTCCTCCACACTGCAGGAAACCCAGGAACAGCCTGAATCACAATCCGTGGTGGAATCAGATCGCTTCAAACGAGTCGCTTGGACCATCAGCGACTGCGTGGCCACAGACCACTCTGCTCCCTGGGGATATATATTTTTACTGCTGTTCCATATGGTTTTGAACTCAGGCTGCCTAAACTTCCCCTGTGAGCCGCTGGATTGCATCACTGTGAAGTTCCCTGCCAGACATGGGTGCAGGGAGACCACCAGCAGTACCATGTGAGACATGGTTCAAATAAAAGCAGCAAGATGGGGCCAAACACCCAGAAGCTCAGTATCCAAAAGCCTGATATCATCTGTCCCTTTGCTGGCTGTTTTTCCAGGTTATCCTTGTTTTTATCATCCTGCTCTAAGCCCCTGGGAGGACTGAGTGATGCTGGGCACCACCCTGGGAACACAGATCCTTATACAACTGGACACCAGTTCCAATTCAAGCTGGGAACACAAAACCAGAGTGGGAATGAACTAGTGGCTGAAACCTTGGATCTTTCAAGGGAGGTCTGAGGCATATGGTACCACATCTGGTGCAGGTTCCCTTTCTCAAGAGTATGTCTAACTCCTTAAAATATGGTTTTCCTGAGAAATTACACCGTGTGGGTGGTGTTACCAGTGGGACTGGCTGCGGCTTTGTGGATACTCAGGACTTCAGGCTACAGCTTCTAGGTGTTAGTGCCACGTGAAGGTATTTTTATCTCCTCCCTCCTCTTTTCATCATACATGATTTGCTTTTCATCAGTGATGTGCCAAACACCAACATGTCCATCACAAACCAGAAAGCTAAACACACACTTTTAAATATACACCTAGTATTGGCATAGAAATAAATAACTTTATATAAATACAAAACTACTTACATTCACTAAAGCATCTGAAATACTTAAAAAATATCTTACATTACTTATGAACACATCCAGGTGGAAATGCTCCTTTGAAAAGGATGTGTGGAGAAGGCAGGGTACCCAAGCAAGGTGGGCGATCACTCCTCTCCAAAGCACCGCTCGTTTGCACTGAACACTCAATTAAAAGGCCCGTTTGCACACGCAGGATACGAACCCCTTGAAGAAATCCTGCTTGCTCAGCTTTCCTGACTGCACCAACTGATGTAATAACTGGCCCATGTGATCCCTGGTGATCTGACTCCTCTCGAGCGTCGACTCCACTCCCACTCGCACAAAGACAGGCAGGAGGTTTTGGGCGCTCAGCTCCTCCACGCACTGCACCGCTTCCTGTTCCAAGGACACACAGCATCACTCACCTGGACTGCCAACCTCAGACAATCAGGGCAGGAGGATATTGTCAGCTGGAGAGTAGGGGTGGGGGTGAGGATTTAGTGAAGCTGCCAGGGAAACATGCAGAACCTCACCACACATCACCACCGAGATGGCAACTGAATAATAATAATAATAAACAGTAACACATTAATTTATGCCATGCAAGGAACAATTTTTAGAAGACAGGATCACACTCCTGGGTGCAGTTTGGCTGCTCAGTGAAAGGACAGCAACTGTCTTCTGGATGCCAGCAAACCGCTTCTTACTTCATCACTGTTTCACCAAGTATCAAGCCAAGTCAAAAGGGAGACACCCGGTTTGATCCATCTGACCGACCTGGCACTGAAACGCCCCTGTTACACAATAGGTGGGGAGCATTTGGGGGGAAATTCCCCGTTTCTAAAGCTTTTCCTTTCCAGCACGTGTGGCTTTGTAACAGAAGCAAACAAATCTCTCCTACATGGAGACTTGCAGAGAAGCGCTTTGTGTCACACTTCAAACATCTCCACTGTCATCAAAGATCTTCCACTGACTTCCTAGGCTCAGCCCAACAGATCTCAACAGGCTTCCTAACTAAAGACCTTGCTCTTTGTCTTTGGTGGTGCTTTTAGTTATTGAGAACTGGCAGCCCCAGATGCATTTCTGCCCAAATTATGGTTTTTTTGGCTGCAGATCACAGGCCTGGCAGTTCCAGGCTGCACACTCGGGTCAGAGCTTCTCCATCAGACGTGCCCTGTGGATCCCAGTCTCCCAGGACAGACAGGTGAACGTGCTGCTGACCTTGCTGACACTAAACATACAGCTCAGCGGTACTTGGGGACATGGGTCAGTGAGTAATACAGCTGGCAGGGGGAGAGTTGGATTGGATGGCCTTGGAGGTCTTTTCCAACCTCAGGGATTCTGTGATTTCTGCGCATTTGGAATTACAATTGCCAAACTAGCCCCATGCAAAGGAGCTGCCTCAAGCTGACGTGTTTTTTAACCAGAGCTGTGCTTGTCCAGAGCAATTCAACTCTATCTGCAGCCCTTGAAGGGGCAGCGAGCCCCAGACATCCAGGGGCTGGACTCTGAAGCCTATCACAGAAAGAAAGAAGCGGAGACTCCTTGGGAACCATCCCTGACTCCTGCTGAGCTCTGCCTGGCCAGCAAGCTGGGGACATCCCAAATCAAAGTGTCTTTTGTTTGTTTGTTTTCCTTCAAGCCAAGACTGAATAATTCCTCCTGATAACTCGATGGGAACCCAACTCTATCCATCATAATAACATTCCTCCTTCTGATTTTCACTGGAAGCCCGATGAAGTGCAAAAGCAGCAACTCTGCTTTCAGGGTGCCAAACCAGGAACTCCCTAGTGCTGCCACTGCAAACTTGGCAGGTTTTTTAACATTTATTTCAGCAAAAGATCAAACCAAACAGCTTTGCAGCCAGCGTAGCGCTTCTTGCAAACTCCCTGGACAAGCTAAAAAATGCATTTACAAGGGGAACAAAATTTCAACCTTTAACTAGGAAGTGGTGACAGCTGCTCAGTCATTTTCAGTGTTTATTAAAAATACTCTGGAGCAGTTTGTTCAATATTTAGTGTTGCTTTATCTGCCTCCAGATCAGAACAGCACACGCTTTGATAACCAAACGAAAACCTCAGTTTATTTTCCCACTAGCTTTTCCGCTTCCAAAATTGCTGTTATTATGGAGCTGCTCAGTGATTCATGACAGATACACATACGTCTTGCTACTTCAAACACATGAGCTGGGCTATCTTCTAGCAGGGCAGAATATGAGTTTGGGAGATAACTCTCTTAAAAATGCTTGTGGAGCTGCTGCCACCCAAATTTTGACAGCCCCCACGGCTTCCGTTACCTCTGCGTGAGCTGGGTGCTTACAAAAACTGATCTTGGAGAGAAACAGACCTTTCTGTTTTCATTTTGCTTACCTTAAAATCATTAATATGCAAGAACTCATCAATGATAGATTTGCATTTTCTCTCTATTTCCTCTTCTGATAGTGAAGGCTTTTCTTGTGCTGGAGCTGGGGGAGCTTCTGGCTTGGCTGGTAGAAATACAAGAAAACAACCCCACATTTGGAAAATTAGCACTGTCTTGAGAGATTCTCAAAGCAGAAGTCACCAGAGCAGGGTGCTTGGAATGAGGGCTGGCAACAGCACAGTGCTAAAAAAAACATACTGGGCATGGTCTGTCCCAGAACCAAATCCCTGCTCTGGCCATGGGAGATGTTTGGAAAAGCTATGGTACGGCTTTACTGTGCACTGAAGAAGCATTTCTGACATTAATTTGGGGTCTTTGAGCCCAGAAACCAGCAGTGACGGGATATGAGCAGGCAAAACACCGTGGAGCGGTGTGCTGCTGCTACCTACGGCCTTTCCACAGATGAATCCAGGGAGGAGCTGGTAAGAGGAGACAACACTAAACCCCATACAGCTCAGCAGTGTTACAAACCTCCAGGAAGCAATCACAGCTTGACAACGCGTCACTGCAGGCCAAACACTCACACCACCACCCAGAAACCCGTCGCTTTCTCTGGGAGATTTTCCCTTTTGGCATTTCCCACCTTCATCCAGATTCCCTGAGCATGGAAGAGCCGCTCACCAGGTTCCTTTGCTTTGCTCCTCTCCACCTCCGTGCTGTTCCTGTCCATCTCCATGCCGCCCGTTAACTGCTTCACCGTCTCCAGCATCTCTCTCCGTTGCTCCTCCTGTGCCTGATTGTCGAGCAGCAGCTCTTTACTGCTGCTGCCCCGTAGGAAGGTGTTGGGACGGGAGAGGGAAGGCGGGAGAGGTTTGTCGTTCTTCTCCCTGCCCGTGCTCCCGCGACTGCGGAACGAAACCACAGGTGTTGGAAGGTTACACTATGAGTAAAGCCCTGCTTGTGATGCCAACGTCTGACAAGATACTGGACAGAGAGGGGGGAAACCCCCACAACCCAAACCCAGCTGGATTGCTGTCTCAGCATTTTATAGTTGTAGCTACACAGAATAGAAATCAAAATGAACTCAAAGTCCCGGAGATGCACAAATACCAACAGTCAGAGCACTCAGGCAGAGCTGGCAGCAGTGAAGTCCACACAGCACCCAGCAGACATGCAGGACACTGAATTTTACCATGTAAAGGCACTGTTTTACTATGAAATGCTATGAGCGGTGTCATTTTAGCCATTTATTGAAAAACAGCTTCTGAAAAGTGAAGGCTACTGGCATCAGGTGACAAGGATCTGCCCTATTAATTACTGTGTCAGGTAATTACAGGCAGAATGGTACCAAAGTGGGACAATCTCCAGGTAAGCTGGATTTTGAGGTGAAGGAGGGAAAATATCAGAGGGACAAACCTGAGAAAACACTCTGGCACCTGGTGTGTACCAGCAGGAAGAGGCAGTGGCACTTTAAATGAACTGTACATTTATAAACCCTGCCTGGAGTTCATAAATTATTAAGGGTTAATGTGTGTTTCATGCTACAAGCTGGAGTGGCTGCAGCCCTGGTGAAACTGGAGCGTGAGAGCACTGCTCAGCCTGACACGCAGGGCAGCCCTGGTCACGCCTTGGGAAGGCTCTGAAACAGCCACAGAGTTCTGAGAGCCCTGCTCAATTTCTGCATGTTTTTCTGGATAAAGAACCCCACTGACCTGGCTGCATCCGTGACCGTGGAGCCCAACCCCACACTGCTAGATCTTAGTAAGTTTTATCTAGTGAGTTTTTAGCCTAGCAAATGTGTCCTTTGGATAAAGGGCAATGGGGACAAAGAGACTAAAACATTCACTGCAATGGCTTTAAAAATTAATACTGCCCATCTCTCTTGTGGTATTATAAAAGATGCATGTGCTTTAAGGTAGTTTAAAGTACACAGGGAGGGAAAAAGGACCAGCTACTCCTGGAAATTCCAGGAAATTCCCTTCTTTCTATGTGCTGGTAACTAGAGCAGCAAGTGAAAAGCATGGGTGTGGGGACAGCAGAAGGAAAATCACTGGCAGACAGCTTACCTAGTTAAGGCCCTGCGAGAATCTAACTCTGAGGATGCAGGTGAGGCAGATACAGATGAGACTGGAGGCTGCAGTGCAGAAAATCTGTTCAAACTAGTGGCACTTGGTCGTAAGGAGTCTGGGGGATCGTAAAGACAACAGAGAGAAGAGCGACAACAAGGTCAGTAGCTGCTGACATGCTGGCATCACAAAATCCTTTAGGTAAGAGCTGGTTTCGAAGGGATGGGGAGGGAACTGCAGGGCAGGGAACTGCAGGGCAGGGGCTGGTCCTGCCCCACTTTAACCCTGCTCCTCGGGCAGTCACTCACACAGACCAGTGCTCCCACCTAAACCCGCTCTTGGCAAGGCCAGCCAGTGGTGAGGCAGAGGGTGAGGGCCCATCCTGACTTACCCATCTCGCTCGCCTTTGCTCCGCCGCTGCTGCCCTTTCCCCAGCTGCCCAACTGGGCTTTAGGCACAAGCTGAATCTTCTCATCTATTGTGGGCTGTAAAACACATCAAGACACACTGTTACAAGGGAAGATCACAGGTTGTCATTATAAATGGGGTGTTCTCTTCACAATGAACCCTGTCTTGGGATACCAAAACATGTCTGAACGCATTTTTGGGAGACTGAACCCTAGCCAAAAGACAGAGGAAGCAAACAACAAGGGGCATCACCAACAGCCTCTTCCAAAGTATCAATGCAAGATGTTCACAGGAGCTGCTTTGTGTCAGGAAGCTCAGCAAGGAGGAAAACGCACGATGTGTCAGTAAGGGAAAGATGTTCAGTTTGCTTGTGATGACTAAATGGTTCTGCTGTGGCTCCACCTCCCAGTCACGGCTCTGAGGGGAACCTACACCGTAACAAACCCACTTCTGAGAGCAGTGACCAACAACAGGTTGCAGAACTTGGGAGGAGAAAAAGTAGCATCTGACAAGAACATCGATTTCACAGTGCTCAGCAGGTGAATTTATCGACAAGGAGGCTGTGACCCCACAGATCTCTGTGCAGGAGCTCCTCTCTCCTCCAGACAGTGCAGCTCTTGTACTGCTTGTACTAGTTGTACTGCTCGTGCTAAGAGGAGTAGAAGGGACTTTTCCCAGATGAGCAGACTTTTCCCAGACAAAACCAGGCTGAATCCCTCCTGCCAATTAAGTTTTGGACTCTTTGTTTTATGACTTCCCCAAGGAACAAGCTGAGCTTCATCTGCAGAAGGGCTACAGGCGGTCCAGGTTTTGCTTTACAGCTCTCCAAACATCCAGGCACTGAGCGTGTAAAAATTCGGGGAGACTGACATGACCCGGGACAAAGGAATGCTGAGGAATCACCCTGATCTATGCCAGAGCTCTCCTTGGCTAGAAGTCCCAAAGCTGTTCCCAAGGTCATTAAAAAAAGGAGAGAAACCTCCAAGCTTCCCTAACCTGCAGGCTGAAATCAATGTCCCCAAACGACCGTTTTAATGGTAACAGAAGAGGAAGATGCTTATCCAGAGGACAGAGTGAAAGTTTAACACATTCTGAGGGATGCAACAGCACCACAGAAATCCAGAAATGCTGGGAAAGTGGACATGGCTCTTCTCATGGTGCCTGAACCTTCCCAACCCGGAGTGCTGCCATCTGTGACACAGCAGCAATGGATTTTTCATTTAATAAAATGCAGATTGTCCAACTAAGAGGACTCCTGGGTCACTAAAAGGATGCTATGAGCCAGAGACAAAGCGCACACATACTCTTTCGCTTCAAACAAGCAAAAGAGGAACACTGAGAAGACAGGGATCTTCCTTTGTGCTTCACTTCCACACAGTACTAACTCTGGGGATTTAAAATGTCCCCAAAACACCCCGAGTTTGGGTCTGTAAACACCATGATGGTCTTTCCTAGGCAGACACAGGAGGGTAAGACTTCAAGATTTCTGTTCCTCTGAACCAGTCTGACGCTGGCACCTACCTTGGTGATTTTAAGGAACTTGGTGGGGTCCAGCACTCTGCTGTTCTTTGCCCCCTGCACAGTGTTCCAGCCGCCTTCGTCGACCCGCTGGACACCTGCCAGATGACAAACACAACCGCCTTTAGCTCAGCCTCACCTCTCCAGCTGCACCCTAGAGAACACAGGCACCTGTCTCCAAGTCCAGCAGGAGGAGAAGATGACAACGAGAGATTTTTGCTAAGCCCAAGCATGATTCTGTGTGGAAACAGTGACTTTTGGAGTGTTTCTTCAGACTAAAACAACGTAACCAGCTGGCCCAGCTTTATTATTTCAAAACAGCCATGACATAAAAGGCCTTGCTACTTCCAAGGGCTGTTTTTGGTAGTGGTTCCCCCTGTTTTCATTTCGTGGTGTGTGCTCCCCATGGCTGTGCACATCATGTGCTCACAAGCTGGTGGAAGGGACAGACCACACGTGTTTGCTAACCCAAAGAACTCAGACACTCCCCTGTTCCTTCCCTCCTCCTGATGTCAGTTTTAGGACAAGGATGACAAAATATATGTATAATTTCTTTATGCTCCAACCTCCTGGCACTATCAAGTGACAACCCCTAAAGAATCCCAGAGGTAACTTTCTCCTCACCATGCTCTGTCCCAGTCTTCATGTTCCCAGTCCCTGCAAACTCCTGCTCAGGCAGTGCCAGCCTCAAGGGCTGGCCAAGCCACCTTCTCATGCAGAGTTAACACCCCACAACTTTACCAGCTAAGGACAATACAGTTAGTCTTGAAATTAAGACATTATTCTCTTGAAATCAGATTCTGCTGTATGTGAGGATGGACGGTGAGTCTGACTCGCACGTAGCAACTGGATGTGGAATGAGCACCCAGCTCGGGTTCTGCTTTACCCGGTCTCCTCTTCTCTTTGGTCATGAGTTGTTGGACCTTCCTCTGTTCCTCCTGTTCTTCAATCTTGGCTTCTTTATGAATCTGCTCGATGGTCTTCGGGCCCTGGTCTGCTCTCCGCGACACCCAGTTGCACTAGGAAAGAAGCAAGTAGCACAGAGATACTTTGGGGAGCACTGATAACTGGGGGTTTCCAACACCATGAGTAAGACCTGATCCTCCCACCCTTGTGCTGTCTCAGGGGGGCTGCTCCCCAAGCAGGGAACATTTAGCAGAGAGGGGTCAGGGATATCCCAGCATCACAGGTCAAAGCTGTGTACTCTGGTATAACACAGACTGCGCCATGTGTTTTGGGGGAGAAAGGAGCTGTGGTGAACCTGGGTGAATTACAGACATTTTAATCCCTAGCATCCAGCACATTGCCAGCTTTCCTGCCTTCCTAGGTTCAGAGAAAAGAGAAGGACTAGAGGGAGGCTGCTGTCACTCTCTCTCAGTTTACCACTGACACTGGTCCTTGGAGCCCCTCCTCCAAGCTTGAGGAGAAAAACCCAACGAAGCCCAGAAAATAAAGAAGCAAGTGCATTTGGTCTGGAGACGGTGCTCTGCCACTCCAGGGATCGTGATGAGACAGGAATCCTGCAGAGAGAGGTGGAGCTGTCTCTCCACAAAACATCTCCACTGCTTGATGTGTCTTTTCAGCCATGCACCACAGATCCCTCTATCCCAGAACAGCCAGGCTGTCTCCTCATCTCGCTACAGCCTCATCCCAACTTTTGGGGTAATTATCTTGGTGTACCCTGCAGTCAATACAGTGACTTCAGCTGCCACAAAACGCCAAGCCAGCTTCAATCCAGCTCTGAGGCAGGGGTAAAACCCGCTCAGGACTTTGCTGCTGTCCTGTGGCTGAAGCCGTGACGCTCTCAGCGCCTGTGAAGGGGAAATTACAGGTGCTGGGAAAGCTGGTGCAGCCTGTGGTCACACCTTCAACCCCAGGGGTGCAGAGACACCTGTTGCCATTCAAGACTCCGGGTGTTAACACCTTGGCTACACTGAAGGCCATTGCTGGGTCACATCGGAGGCACGTCCCTGGCTGCACCAGGTCACTCATTTTTGGACCCACCGTTGTCACATTCAGGCAGAGCATGGATGAGGTTTGCTCCTGTCTGCACTAGATGGCCAGTAAATGACTAGCAATGCAGGCCAAGGACCAGCTTTGGATGAAACCTGCCCCAACAAAGAGCCCTTGTGGTTCCATAAACCCACCCACGAGCTCTCCTCCGAGAGCAGCTCAAGTGTATCTGCTGCAACGGGGCCAGAGCAGCAGTGTGACAAGCCAGCATGGGCAGGTGTCCAACAGTAATCCCACCCAAAACACCTGACACAAGCAGCCTGCCTGACCACTGACCCCAGCCTGCCTGACCACCGACCCCAGCCTGCCTTAAGGCAAACTGGGAGGGATTTCTTGCCTTTAACCAGGCAGCCTTCTGGGGTACAGGGCGCAGCATCCTTCCTCTGCTACACCACCATCCTGCTCTCCTGTGATGACTCTCCCTGCCCAGAGCTGGGAGGGGACATGGTCTTTTTACTTACTGGAGTTGGTACCTACCAGCCTTAGGTCTATTACATCCTGAAGCATGAACCGAATCCTCGAAGACGTTTTCCTCTCTTTCACAATTTTCTCCATCTGATTAAAATACTGGTCCATGCGAGGCTACGCAAGAGAAACATCATCAGCAGCATGTTGGAAATGAAAACACTCATTTTGGGGAGTGAGCAGGTTCTGCACTACAGCACTTCTGTGCCAGAAACGTGTCTGGGGACCCAGAGCTGCTCCCTGGAGCAGCAAGTGCCAGGTCTCCCCAGGCTGGATTTCAGTCTCTGAGCACCTCCTTCATTTAGCACGTGCTTTCTCTGCATTTTTAATTACTTAAATAATTTACACCTTTGCATATACATAATAAACTCAACTTCCATTAACAAACCCATCAGAACAAGGTTTTTTTTTCCATGGTACAGCTAAGCTGCTCCACTGGCTATCTGCCCCTGAAAAGGGGAGTCGTGCTCTACCTCTGAGCTCCTCCTGTCTGTATCAGCATGCGTGCTCACCTCAGCCCAAGAAAAAGTGGTTGAGCAACTGGAAGAGGCACAAAACTATCCCTGCCCCCATCATTGCCAAGCTTTCACCTCCCTGGATAGGCTCAGCTGGAGTCAGGCAAACAAAGTGGGGACAGAAATGATACCTCTCTTAGCGAGAAGCCATTCAACAGGCTTCACTGTATCATGAAACCCCACAAGCTCCTTTTCACTCAAAGTTGGGATGTGATGGAATCTAAACCAACTTGCACTAAGACATGAAATGGTATCATTAAAGAAACCTCCATTAGTCTAAACCAGGCTTGTCAGGTTCTAAAACCCCTTTTTGCCCAAAATTGAGGCTCTGGCTGTTTTAAACAAGTTTCAGGGCAGTTTATAGAATGTTTTGTAGTCCCTTTGCCAAAAACCAGCTAAACCCTTTTCCTTGTACTTCAAACAAGCAAGAAAAGTCCTATAAAAATCTGGTCCTGGCCTTGCCATGGAAAGTTTCAGCTCCAAAAGCAAACGTTTCCAAAGTGAGGAAGGACAGGGAAAATATTTAACATGGACTTTGGCCAGAAAGTTTAATTACAGCTATCACTAACACTTCAGCTCCAATAAAAAACACGTAGTAAAACATCTCCCTGTTACCAAAAAATAAATAAAGGGTTCTCACTGGATCTTGAGAGAAATAACAAAGCCCAAAGAGAGGACATGGGGCAGCTTCTTCTAACGGGTAACACGACATCTGCATTTCCCTGCTGTGTGCACCCTACGCGGTGCCATGGCCAGAGCACCAAAACCTTGGCTATTACAGGGTTTCCATGCCCACAAAGACCAAAACAGCATCCAGAACTCATCCAGCATGACCTCAGCTACTGCTCAGACATCAGAGCTCGTTTTCTTCTCAAAGCACGTGGAGAAACTGAGTCCCCAGTTCTGGCACTTTCAAACCTGCGTCGATAGTGCACACACCGCTGCGTTATGGGCGTACAGTGTTTAGCCTGGGGTATCAGCACTGAGCTATACTGGTCAACGCTCCCAAAAACATATAGGAAAGTTGGATATGATCCTCAGTGATCCCCACAGCCCAGCAGCACTGCAAGGGAACTCCCTTCCCCAGGCAGCTGAAAATCATTTGCTCGGTTTGTTGCCAGAGTCCGAGTGATTCATGACAAACCCCTTCTCACCCCACGCCTGGCTTCTGCACAGGAGAAGCAGAGCGTCTTGCCAAGAGAAGCTCATTGAGTGTGTAATGCTCCGTGCTACAGATATATGTTTGTTGGGAAAAAACTCAGGAGGAGGATGCTGGAGCACTGCAGTGTCAAACAGCTGCTTTGTGCCGGCGTGGCTGGAGGTGACGATGACACAAAGGCACCCACTGAGGTTCATGTGGGGGTTTGGGACAGTAAATGAGGGTTATTTTCTTTAGATTTAACCTGACACATTGAGTGGTGGGTTTTGTTGGTATTATAAACCTTCAGTGGTGAAGGAAGGACTCCTCAGAAACTACTGGGAAAAGGCAAATTCTATTTGGAAGAAGAAAGCCCACAGGATATAGGACTGTTCAGCCTAGAGAAAAGAAGACTAAGGGGGGATCTTATTAATGTTTATAAATATCCTAAGCATGGGATGCAGGGGGAAATGGCCAGCCCCTTTTCAGTGTCTGTGGGGACAGGACAAGGGGCAATGGCTCCAAGTTAGAGCACAGGAAGTTCCACACCAACATGGGGAAGAACTTTTCCCCAGTGAGGGTGAGGGAGCCCTGGGCCAGGCTGCCCAGAGGGGTGTGGAGTCTCCTTCTCTGGAGAGATTCCAGCCCCGTCTGGACGCTGACCTGTGCAGTATGAGCTCAGGAGCTGCTCTGGCAGGGGGCTGGACCCGATGGATCTCCTGAGGTCCCTTCCAACCCCTGTGATTCTGTATGAGGAGCACTTTCAGAGTTTCCTTAGGTGAAACACATGGAAACAAGTAGCATCTGGAGAACCCCACTGAAAATGATACAGAATCTACTAGAAAGGGGCAGAAAGAAGGGAGCAGGGCCAGGCCATGATGAAACATCCACAAAGAGCAGATGATTTTCACATGCTGTAAAGAAATTCCCAAAGAAAAAACAGAGAAGTCCTTCAAGGAAAACACCCCACACCCATTTTTCCATCCCTGCCCTGGAAGCCTCAGCGCTCGCTCCCAGCCCTGCCCTACCTTTGCCTTCTCAAAGTCCAGGTCCTTGCCAATGGTAGTTAGAAGGCGGCAAAGGCACTCGAGGGACTCCTCGTCGTGGTTTTTCAGCAGCTTTACCACACAGTCATGCATGATGGCTTCTGTCAGCATTTTCAGCTTGAAAAGCTCTCCAATGAATTTTATATTCCCGATGGATCTCCGTCGGGCTTTGTCCTTGGCCTCTTCCAGCTCGTCGTGGAGCCGCGTCTTCTCCTCTGGCTGTAAAACACAAAACCAGCTCTAAAAACCCATCAAACCCCACGTTCAGAGCACAGAACTCTTCAAAAGATCCAGTTTTACATTTATACTTGCTGTTGCCCCCCTTTCTCCTAAAACCCCAAAGGAGGAGGGTATAAAGACCCAGTAATCAAGGCAAATGTTTTTTATTGCCCTCAGCCAGAGACAGAATGTAACTCCCTATTCCAAAACTTGCCCCAAATCGATTGCCATCCCCTAAAGAGAACATTTTCAGCAGGAGCAGGGGAAAAAAAAAACCCTCTTACAGTGGTAGCAGCTTCGAGTTCCTTCTGCTTCTTTTCAAAGACGTCATCATCAGCCTTGTCCTTTTCAAACTCCTTCTGGCAGCGATTTAACAGCAACTTGCGGAAATTTACTGTGCTCCCAGGTTTGTCTGCCATGGGCACCTTCAGCTGTAGAAGGAAGGGAAAAAAAAGCAGGAATTCAGCTAAAACTACATTCCAGCCAGGTTTCCTTGAGTAGGTTTTATTATGAGCTTCATATTCAGCACTGCTGCTGTGTGAGGCTGTGACAGGGAAGCATCGCGTCACGATTTCCAGTGGAGTTTTACATTTCGTATGTAAAGCTGCACTCCAAATTTGGCTGGCACCACCTCTGCCCGCAGACAGAGTGCCTTTCCATTCCCAGGTTCCTTTAAAAAAAAGACACACTGCTTTTCAAAACACTCCTGGTGTGTGCTGAAGGGTTTTGGAGCTGTGCTCCTTCTGTGTGTTGACAGATGGGGGAGAGAAGGGGGTTATATTTGTGTCTGGAATTCACCACTGGAAATTAGCTGTCACCAGTCCAGCCCTGCACCCCGGAAGGGGAGAGAAGCTGAGCTTTCCAAGGAACAACAGCCAGGCAGAGCGATGAGTCCTCAACTCCAACCACCACCCTGCACCAAGCAAAGCCCTCTGCCCACAGGCCCAGCCCATGAATAGAGAAGAAGAAATCCACCACATAAATCATTGTTATTTACATTCAGAAACGAAGGTTTAACTCTGCTCTTGCCACGTTTACACTGCTGCCCATCAGTCCATGGGAACAACGTGCAGGACATTCACCCCTGCAGAGGAACTCCCCACTTGGCTTTGGTGGCTCTTACCGTTACGAGGCACCTGCACATGTTGGCATACGCCACCGAGAAGCTCGGTTCATCGATGGCCTTCTCGAAGACCAGGTCGATGACTCCCTTCAGCCTCTCTTCTGTATCTACTGTCAGGTCTGTCACTTGCTTCATGAGCTGATTGAACATCTGAGGTGTCAGCTTGTTCAAGATGCTTCGTACCTTGCGGAACAGCTCCTGAAGGATGGAAAAACACGAAGTTTAGGCACAAATCAAACAGGTGGCTTTCAGAAACGAGCTAGGATGTCTCTTGAAAGGGGAACAGAGATGATGTCCTGTAGGAACTTCTAGGAAGTTGAGTTACACAGACACGTGTTTGGACACAGTCCAGCTCCAATCCTAACGCTGCAACTGGCTGTCCATGACTTTTGGAAACTCCCAAACACGTTTTTCAGGTGCCACAGAGGTGCAAAGCCCTTGCTGTCACCCAACTGACTTTTTGTATCAACCCAGCCCTGAGATCTAAATTCACAGAGAGTGGCCACCTTCTCCCTCATCCAGAGGTAATCAACTTCTCCCACATTCACTTGAGGCGCTTTCCTTCACCTCCCTTACCCAGGTCAACACCACTGCCATTAGCCCCGAGAACAGAACTCCCAGTGTCCCTCAAACCTATCCCAACTTACCCTCCACATTACAAGCCTGACCACCAGGCAAATACTTCTGCTCAAGCAGGGGAAAGACATGAAGAAAACTTCAGGGACAGTGCTGTTAGGCTGGGCAGGACAAACTGACAGAGCAACCTCAGTCTGGCTGAGGTTCAGGGCAGAACCATAATCTAAAAGGGGATGAAAAGCAAGTTCTGTGCTGGGAGTCTGAGGTCGTTTGCTTTGACCTGGAGACAGAAATGTTCTAGTGAAATAGGAATAGAAACAACAATCCAGGAAGAGAGGTAGTAGGTTGTCTGGTGTTCCCTATTTACTCTCACTCAATACACAGCATTGGCATTTAAACTCCAGGTCAAGAATAAACACGTGAAAACAAAAATAATCAAGGCAGAGGAAACCGATTCAAACTGGAATTCTCTGCCCTTTTTTACTGCTTTACACAACAGCAAAGCAAATTCCCAACCTCCTCCAGCCCAACTGCTGCACCAAGCAGCTCTGGCTGATGCTCTCACCTGGGTTTTGACATTTTCTGGGTCCTCAGTTTGGTTCTCTCTCTTCAGGCTGGGCTTCCAGGCATTCTCCGCCTTCTTCAAGTGGACATCCTCCTTCACGCACACAGTGATGATCTTCCTGGGCTCTCTCCTCTGGCCTGGCTGAGATCTCCTCGGTCCAACATTCAACAACTAGGATAAAAACATTACTTGTTATATCCCCTTTTAAACTCTCATCTCGATAAAACACTCCTGGGCACACGCCAACACCAACAACCAGCAACTCCTCCTGGGACGCTGAGGACTCTCTCCAACCCAACACACCGGTCTGGGTTGGTCAGAGGGAACATGAAGGCATCAAACATGTTTCTCTTAGGCAGCTTTTCCCGAAAAAGACACGGGATGACCACTGCCTCCACACAGCAACAATGCTCCAGACGCTGCTTAAACACTGCAGAGCTCAACCCGACTGACCAGAACGGCCAGCAACTGCAGAAAGAGACATCACAGCAAAGGCCTGTTTAAGGATTAAATCAGTTTTACTGGGAATTGCTTCAAACAGAGCCACTTTGAGAGAGGAATGACACAAACCACACCATATCAGTGCTGCTCCTGCACTGCAGGAACAGAGCCCCTAACAGAAACAAGGCAAACGCGGTGCTTCGAAACACCAGAGCGCTTCTCCGCAACCTCGAGTAACATGATGCTCTGCCAGCTCTAATCAGGTCAGACAACTGCTCAAACCAGGGAGTTTTTCATCAACCATACAAGTGAGAGGTCACAAGACACCCCCCAAGCTCCCTCTTCACCAACAGGGAGCTTCTGACCTCGGACTAAAGGGACAGAATGCTGTTGGGAGGTTATTCTTCCCCTGCATCCTTTCCTATTTCTGAATTCAGGTATTAGAAATGTCCAACCTCGATGTAAAAATCAGCACAGCAACTCAACTCCATTACTGCTCCTCATTACTTCCCACAGAAGTAATCAATCTCTTCTGTGGGCAGCAGGCAACCTCCCTGTGAAAGGGGAGGGGGCATTCAAAACACGTCTCTCTTCAACCAAGGGATTCAGGGAGCATCAGACAGGCAAAACCACCTCCTTCAGCTTCGCCCAGCGCAGGAGGAGAGTGCTTTAGCTGGCGCCTCTCACCCTGCGTATCCACCCCAAACTCACTTTTGCACCATTAGGACCCACCAAGCCTCTTTTTAAAGACAGAAGCTCGTTTCTGTGCTCTGAACTGCTCAGCTTCAACAGGGTAAATGTGTGCTGCCTGTGGAAGTGAACGAACATGACCGCTGCCGGCACCCGCGCTCTCCTTTGGGCTGCGCTGGCAGCAGCAGAACAAGCTGTTGTCCCAAGACAACGACCTCCTGCTGTGACATGCTTCACACAGCCAGGCGATGTGTGGAAGGGAAGGGGGCTGCGTGGTGTGTTGGTGCAGGAAGACTTCCATTCCACCAGCATGCAGGGAAATAACCCATCCCATCACCCACACTGTCGGGCGCACGCCGTAACCGTGATGCAACTGCGCAGGGCGACGGCTCCCAAGGAATCAACAGTGGAACAGGAGAGCATGACCAGGGAGCCTTCGTGATGCTCTAAGTGTGTAGACACCTTCCTAAACCAGCCGTCAATCCCTCCCTGCGGCTCCTTTCTGCTCCCACCCAGAGCCCTTGATCGACACCAGTATGACACCACCAATGCTGCTTTGCAGCCCCGTGTTACACCACCTGCTCCAGTTTTACACCATTTTGCTGCCCAGGTTCTAATGACACTGCAAACCTGTGGCTGTGGAAAGAAGAAACTTCCCTCTGGTCGAGAAAGACAGACAATAACATAACAGCAAACCGACGGGTTTCATCCACGTGCACCAGGCCTCCTGACACACCTCCTTGCCCTTGGAAACCTTGGGAACTAGGGCTGGGCTGCCAGTGTGCCCTGGAAATCAAAATGTTTGTGCTCATTTCTCCCAGAAATCCAGCAAAAGCCAACGAGAGGCAACATGCAGCCACTCTGGCGCAGCGGCAGCTTTGGTCTGAAGGACCTTCCAACCTCAGCCAGGCTGTGCCGGGTGAGGACAGAGCCACAGAAGCACAGTGCTTCCACAGGAATGAGTCCTTGAAAAGCTGAAGCGGCGGGTTTGAGAGGTAACTAAGGCTAGAAAAGGAGGAGGGAACCATCCCCCTTGCAAAACTCAGGGGTGCAGGGACTACTCTTTGCATCTCCCATGTATCTGCATGCTCCATGTCACAGCCTCCCCAAATCTGGCTGCTTCGAGACCAGACCTTGAACAAAAGATTTCCTTGAGATTTTCTTTTTAACTGCTGTGAATAAACTCAGTTCAAACAGTTTGATTAGGCTTTAAAAGCAGCCAACAGGAGCCTCCTTTGAATGTGCAATGAAATCATCCACGGAGCAAACTTTTACCAGAAAGAAGCCAGGGATTTTTTCGATTCCCAATTTACAGAGTGGCAAGTTCAAGAGGTGCCTGAGCTCAGGCCTGGCCTCCTTATCCTACCCCTGGCCAAGTACCTAATAAAGCTCTGCAGCACCTCTGGTTACGGCGCTACAGCTCCTATGGAAACAGTGTTTTCCACCCAAGGCACAGAGAAGTGCTTGCCAGATGTTCCTACATCAACCTGGATGACCTGACTTGTGATGAAAAAGGGAGGGGGAATAAAAAAAAGGGGGAAGAAACAGGGATGAGCCTTCTGCAGAGGAGCTAAAATCTCACAGCAACACAGTACGAGCTGGTTCTTTCTCTCCCTCCCTCCCCATCTGCTTTCGCTCTCAGTGCACAAGTCACTGTAACGGCTTAAAAAGCACCCAAGGAACTGAAGAACAGCACCGGCCTCTACACCAGACCCCAGAATTGGGGTTAGATGCTCAAAAGTGTTTCTGCCTCCCAGGGAAGCACAAGGATCGAGGCGACTCCAGTTTCCATTGCCTCTTGGGAAGGATAAAACCAGACACATCCCACCTCGGCGCACAGGGATAGACTGGTCCCTCTCCAACCCTATTTCCCTACATTCCCATCTCGTTACCCGCTGCGCTCACCTAACTTCTTGTCTCCATCAAGAAGCATTTATTAGCTGTATGTCACCCCCATGTAATCACACCCCTCGTGCTGTTCGATGCGACATCCGTTAGTTCTCAAAACAATCACACGACACGTTTCAAGCCAAAAGGAGGAATAAATGGAAGACAGGAGCCAAGGAAGCAAAACAAAGAGTCTGAATGTGCTGAAAGCTTGTTAGCGCTGAGCTGCTCGACGTTATTTCGAGGGCGAGGAAGAGGCAGTGGGGTTTAATGGTGTATGGGCATGGCCTGTGTAGAGGTGGAATGACCGGGCGGACAGACAGCGCACACGCAGGGGGTTCTGTGCCATGCTTCATGAGAAGATAACGTTCGGTTTTGCTCAGGGCCAAAAACCCTCACAACACCCTATAACCCCCTCACAACACCCTATAACCCCCCTCACAACACCCTATAACCCCCCTCACAACACCCTATAACCCCCCGACATCACGGGGCTCGTTAAACGACGTTACCTTCTGACCCTCCTCAAGAACAAAACCCCAAAACAACCCCCAGAGAAAGGCTCTTACTCTGTAAAGGCGCAAATGTAAGATGTATGTTATGTGCTGAATGCTCCAAATGAACGGGGTAAGCGGGACTTACCTTTTCTCCCCCTTTCCACAGGTCTGCAAAGTGCAGACCCCTCGCGGATCCCGCTCAGGCCAACGTCCCAGCATGCCCTCAGCTGGTGATGTCCCACCCACCACTGAAGACTGCCTAGAGGGGTACAATGCAAGTCTTGTTTCTTTTTTTTTTTTTATCTTTTTTTTTTTTTTTTCTTTTTAAATTTTTTTCTTTGTTTTTAAAATTTTTTTAATTTTTTTTTTTTTTAAAAAACACTGTTGCACCTTTTTGTAAAGTTTTCTGCCAGGTGGTTCTTTATCAACAGCGGGCGTTAGGGGGGAAATAAAAACAAGAAATAAAATAAAAAGAAAAAAGAAAAAAAAAAGACAACTCTACAAAAAGGTGCAAAGATTGTGGGGGAGAGGGAGGGATTTGGCTTACCCCTATCGGCAGGTTCCTCAATGGTGGGTGAGGCGAGACCAAGAGAGGGCATGCTGGGGAACCGCACCGAGCCAGGGAGGGCAATCCAGGGTTGCTCTGCACTTTGCAGGCCTGCAGAAAGAGAAAGAGTGACAGGGATGTTACCGAAATGCCAGGGGGCTCGGGACATTCAGCACACGGAAGGAAAGGAGACGCCAGAGTACAACCTGGTAAGGCCTAACCATAGGAAGCGATGCGGAGCTCAAACAGCATCGAGGTTTGGGGACAGGGCGGTGCTCCGAGAGGAACACTGAGGTTTACTCCAAGACATGGATGTGAACCCCAGAACTGAGGCATGGCCATGAGAGTGCTCCCAAACCAGAGACACTACAGCGACTCAAAGCGGACGGGTCTGACTCCGAGCCTCCTGGAAACCTGCACGCTTGGAAGTCCAGGTTATTCAGTGAACTCAGCAGCTTTGGAAGAGAAGTGATGACTACAGCATTAGATATATCTACATGGATATATCAGATGTATCTTAATAGAAAGATGAGAAAGAAAGAATAATCAATGATCACATCCAACAGAGGCAGCTCCCATCCTCCAGCTGTGGCTGCCTGGGTGGCACAGTGCTGCGGAGCACCCGCACCCCACCGACAAGGGACAGCGAAGGCAAGAAGGAAGAATTCAGAGAGGGATTCCAGAGTATGGGCAAAGCCAGACATGGGGAAAAGGTAAAAGGAAAGCAGAAGGCAAGGCAGGAAAACAAGGAATGAAGGGACCAAAGTAAAGCAATGTGTGGAAGCACAGAGAAAAGAAGAACACACGAGGTGCTGTGTGTGTACAGACACGGGTATTGGTTAGTAAAATCGATTTGCAGCCCTGAGGAGAAGGACTTGGGGGTGTCGACTGATGTAAAGCTCAACATGCTCCAGCAACACGTGCTCACAGCACAGAAAGCCAACTCTGTCCTGGGCTGCATCCTCAGCAGTGGGACCAAGAGGTCTGGAGAGAGGATTTGGCCCCTCTGCTCTGCTCTGGGAGCCCCCTGCAGTGCTGCCTCCAGGACAAGGAGGATGTAGAACTGTTGGAGCATCTCTCCAGGTTCAGCCTGGAGAAGAGAAGGCTGCTTCTGGGAAGAGCTCTGAGCCCCTTCCAGCCCCTCAAGAGGCTCCACGAGAGCTGAAGAGGGACTGGTGCCAAGGACAGGGAGGGCCAGGCCCAGGGGAACGGCCTTCAGCTGGAGGAAGGGGCAGAAATCCTTCCTGGGGAGGGGGAGGCCCTGGCACAGGGTGCCCAGAGAAGCTGGGGCTGCCCCTGGATCCCTGGCAGGGCTCAAGACAGGGTTGGATGGGGCTTGAGGCACCCTGGGCTGGTGGGGGGTGTCCCTGCCCATGGCAGGGGGTGGCACTGGGGATTCTCTGAGGGCCCTGCCCACCCAAACCAGCCTGTGAGTCTGTGATTCTGTTTTTCACAGACTCCCACGATGACACACACCGACGCCGGGTTGTTGCACGAGAAACGTGAGTTCACACGTGTGGGACTCTCCTCGTGGTGGAAACACGTTTCCACACCTCTCACAGGAAACAGGGAACAAGATTAAATCCATTGAAGAGCAATACATACCAGAGAAACAACCATCCACAACGATCTCCTAACTTGTCTAAACTCTGACAGCCAAGAACACGTCACCCTTGCATTCATCCTGACACAACCAGAGCCACCGGAGCATCAGGAGAGGCCCAGAAGCCTGAGGATGAACTTGATGGGTGTTAAGGCCAGTTTTTAAATTAGCAAGTTGGGGTAAACTCACACTTCCAGATACGTTTCTTCCCCCGGAGGTCTGCCTCCCAAAATCAGCAAAGGCTGGCGTGAAGTCTGGTCCCCGAGGCAGTATCCGAGGGTCCAGAGTTCTCAGTGGCAATTTTGGCTGGCTGACCTGCATCGTGGAGCAGAACAAACAGATGGGACCTGTTCAGCCAGGGCTGCAGCGACCAAGATCCACACAAGCCTACAGGCAAACCTGAAGAGTCACATTTAACAGGCAAATTAATGCTTTTAACAAACTGTGCAAGTTTTATGCTTCTGTGCTCAGGCTAAAGAGACATTTAATTGACAATAGATCTTCAGCAGGTGACTCCTGAGGAAACAGGTGGAGTTCAGAACCTTTTCAAGGCTGAGCATGACCTATGGAGGATAAATTTACAGTGACACAGGCCTGTGTTCTGCAGAATGAATTGGATGGCCTTGGTTCAGGATCACTGAACTGAACCCTTCCCTCAGAGAAATGTCTTGTGTTAACGAGACAGACAGCTGACCAAGCACAGGATGCTCTGAAGCAGAGCAGTGAGAAGCAATCATGGAAAACTGGATGGAATTGTTTGGGGAACAAGGCTGAGGTTTACAATTTGGCTGGGAATGAAATTCAGAGCAGGAATAGTTCTGCACATGAGAATCACCCTCATCCCGGTCCGGGCTTGGATCTTAAGAGCAAGTTTGTAGTGGTGACATCAAAATCAACGTGCTACATGGTTCTAACCCAGAGGAGACTGAGATCTTGGTGTCAGCACTTCAGAAATCACCATTATTTCAGTAAGCGCAGGCACGGGGCAGAGCAAATCCCACCTGTAATGTGGCTGGAGAGAAATCCCAAACCTCTCTCTGAGTCAGGGCTTTCAAAATGTTTTAATCAGCTCAAACAGTGACACGACTGTTCCAGACCAAAACACAGCAGAGTTTGCCCAAAAACGTGCCTATGCTTTCTGACCACAGAGCTGAGCTACTCCAGGCGCCCGCCTCTCCGCTCCGTCTTGCTTTGCTCCTATCCTCATGGCTTTTTAATTTTAAATCTTAATAACTACCCAGGAGAACTTAAACCCAATTTGCTCCAGTCATTAGATAACCCCCTGTAGGTTTGCTAGGCACCAAGGCCTCTATCTGAGCATTTCTGGGATGTGACAACCAGTGAGCACTTTCCCTTCCTGAGAAAACTCTGCATGGAGACTGTCAAGGCCTAAAGCACTCATTAGGGGTCTTGATCTCCATTAAAACCAGCCCTGCACGTACCTGTTTTATCGGCTCTCCTCTCACCTTGTCCAGAACCACATCACTTATGGGTGGCAGCCCCTCTGGCTTCTGGATACAGACAGGCATGAACTGGAAATCCAGTAAGAATTCCCGGTCGTACTGCTTCTTGGCGCCCGGGTCCAGGGGCTTCCACTGCTCTATAAGGAGAGAAGGTGCCTGAGATTCATAGGTAACAACAAAACCTCTGCTCTCTGAGATGCCTCTGGGTAAATTCAAAGGGAAGAGATTGTTACAGCAGTTTGGGGCATTTTAATTTAACTTTCTTTTAATCCTGAAGGCAGCCAGGAGAGGAATACAGAACACAGGTGATGTTAAAGGATGGCAAGTGATGGGGAGCACAGAGCCAGCTCCTGGGGCAGCCAGGAACTCATCACCAATTCCAGGTTTAATCCACACCATCTCCCCTGAGCTCTGATTTTAGCTCTCTCCTCCAATACAACCAAACAGGGACAATGCTCTGCTACTGGGTGAAAATGCCAAAGTTGAAGGGGCTGGTTTTGGGTAACAGAGCAATGGATGCAGAGCTGAGAGGACAGCACCACGTGGAACAAAAAGATCCTCTGAAAATGGGAAGTTTTTAACCACCCACACTGGAAGTAACAGCAGGAACCAGAAGAAATGGGTCACACTCAAGAATCACAACTTCTTACCCAGCTTTTCTTAGGGTTTTCTGGGCAGAACTGCGATGAAGAGGACCCTGAGTGATGCAAATCAAGACAGAAACCTGCAGCCACTTCAGCAAGGGAAGTTAGTGACTGGAAGCCTGGAGACGGGATTTTCTTTGCTGACCAAAGTTTGTTTGAAGTTGGAAAAGACAACCATGGCCTTGCTCAGCACCCAGTCAGGTCCTAAGTAGGCAGTGTGTTTTTATCTGGAGTAAAACATCTGTATGAGATGCCACCTTCACATTCCACTGATGTCAGGTGGCATTGCTTCCCGTTCACCCAGCTGTTGATGCATTGTTAAGGTTTGCTATTAATTCCTTATTTTCAGCAGCTTTATGTCTCTGGGTTCTCACCATCTTCATCCCAGCAGAGGCCAGGAACAGGGATTTATTTTGAGAGATGGGTTTTAATAATCAGGAATGAAACTACTCAAGATTTCAATGTTTTAGCAGTTTAACTTGGTGCAGTTTTGTTTCTACAGAGCTTTGGGATAAAGGACTGCAGAAAATGGTTTGGCTGGCTATCCCAGCTGGAATTCCCAGCCAGCTGCTGCTGTGCCACACCACCCTCCATTTATCATGGAAAAGCACCGACAGCAGCAAGAAACAGTTTATATGTACAATTTCCTCCCCCTGGAAAGCTCTCAACAAGCTGTTCTAACGTGAAAAGCAGCTGGGGAGCATCACAGACAGGGGTCTGGGTCCTTGGTGAGGGGAGAGACTGGGATCTAACACACAATTCCTCCTGTAGTTGATCAAAAGGCAAAAATTACCCTGTTTTAGAAATAACAGAGCCAAAAAAAAGAAAATCAAGGATTATTGCACCAAGCAGCCAGGTTTGCTTTGTGACAGACAAATCCAGAGCGTGCTGCTTCCCAAGGGATCAAGCTGAGCCCTCCAACTGAGCAAAAGGATGTCCAGACCTGAACTGGGATGTCTCTGACCACACATCAAGTGTTTTGGACAGATAGCTGATCAATTATGGATTAATTAATTCAAGATGTGTGGAACTACTGAACTGGGCAGGCAGTGTGAGCGTGCGGTGAGCCGTCAAGAGGTCTCTACGTTTGCTCCTAATGACCTGACACTGCCAAATTAATAAAAGCAAAGCAATTTAGGTCTTTGTCCAAAAAAGCTGTGCTGGAATCACAACTGCAGTGTGCTCACTCAGTGGTGATGCTCCTTCCTGATGCTCCTTCCCAATAGCTTCCCTGGGCTCTCAGGGTCCTTCCCTATTCTGTTTCCTACTCTTGGATTTCCAAGCTCTTAAAGAGTGATTTATTTTAAGGGAGCTTCACCTGGATAAGAAATGGCTCAAAAACTGGCACCAACCAAGAAGTCTGTCAATCTCAAGGTCTCTTGTAAATTAAAAGGTGAATTAAGAGATTCCAGTCTACAAGTTTACTAACTTAAATACCACAACCTCCCTTCAGTAGCCTATACCTGGTGCAAACAGCAAGGGAAGAACCACATCCTGTGAGCCCAAACTTGAATTATTTTACCAGAGGAACTGCTGTCAGTCCAGTAACTGAGCCCAGACTGAAAACCATGTACTGTTTCTCTTCTTCTCCTTGCTCTTTCTTTAGTCTGAAGATCTGGGCAACTGCTTAGCCAGGAAACTAAATCTATATGAACACATGTACTGGTATTTAGAGCCCAGCCAGAGCTCTCCAATCTCTTCTTTAAGAAGCACGTCCACTTAGATAGGATTTCTTGGATCCTTCTGAGCTGTGGGTCAGAGAGGAACCAGTCTGCCACCACTTCCACCCTGCCATAGCCAACACCCACACGTGCCATAAATCCCAGGGATTGGGAATGTCCTCTTCTCTTCGTTATCACCAGCAAGAGAAACCCAACCAGCTTCTCCTGCCCCCGAAGTCTCTCCAAGCCTCTTGGTGAGTGGATCCCAGCAGAGGTGAAAAGCTGTGCCCCCTCCCAGCCCCATGGAAACATCCATCCTAACGTGGGGAGGACACATGGGGCATGAGCAGCCCTTAAAGGAAGAAGCCAGGAAACGAAGCCAGCACAGAAAGAGCCTGAAACAGGATTTACCTGGTTTATACTGGTACGCTGGCCCTTCACTGGAGCTCTCTGTGAAGCCTGGGTTTGCATCAGTTCCTTCTCCCTCTGAAACGCTCTCAGCACCGTTCCGGACAGGTTCTGCCTCCTGCTCTCCATTTTCTTCCACAGGTTTTGTTTTTTTAAGCTCAGAGGGGTCTCTCTCCAGTTGAAACCCATGGCTCATTTTCTCCTGTTCAGATTCAAGTACTTTATCACCTGAAAGTTCCTCTTCTACTTTAGGCTGAAGCAGAGATGGAGACACAGAGGTTAGTTGAACACACCCTGCCAAGATCCAAAGCACGTGGAATGGCTCTTCATTTATTCATCCAGGGGTTTCACACCTGACAAGAACACCCACACACACACACACACACACACACCCCAAACCACGCTATGAGGTGTGCAGCACCACACAGAACAACCACACGATGTATCGGTTCGTTACCAGAGATAACCCACTGATCATTAACAGCACAACTGGAAAGACTCAGCACTGCCCATCAACGTTACTGGGATGGGCTGGAAGGAACTGCTCAGCCCTCCAGTGCTATGGTGACCAGCAATCCCAGCCAGCTTCTCCCCCTCCCTTCTCCCCCTCCAGCAGCCGGTGCCAAGGGCACATTGGGCTCATCCAGGGGATCCCTCCTTTCCCACCACAGATCTCAGTAATGGGGTAAGGTGACACACAGCCAGACCTTCAGCATCTCTGCCTCAGGAAGAGCCACCAGTAACATACCCCCACTTGGCTGGAGAGCTCGCCAAGGACACAGCCTGAGCCTGAATTCAGACAGGGAACGTGGTGGGGACATGTCTGTTCCAGGAACAACCCCACCACATCTCTGCACTTAGGGGAAGACTTAACTGAGGATGCTCCAGAGGAGGATCTTGATCCTTCCCCCTCCTTCCCTGAGGACACTGCATCCTAAAATGCTTTTTGGAGGGTTTTTTCAAGAGAATACTCTTAAAAAACCTTAGTGGTGATGAAAACACCACGCTCCTCCAACAAGTGATGAAGAAACTGTACAAAGCTCACACAGTCAAGTACCATCCTTTGCTCCTCAGCTGGAAAACAAGCTTCAAGATGCTTTGAATTTCCCTGGATTACCCAACCAGCAGCTTTTCTGCTGCACACAGAGCAGCTGTCACAGTGCAGCACCTCACATGTGAGCGCTTTAAGCATCTCTTCCGCCACAAACAGCGGGGAGAACTCATCTACACCACCCATACCCTGTGTCTGCTGCTTCTGTGGAGACTCTGCAAGCGTTTCCTTCTACCAAGGATGAAGAACTGTCCACTAGACTCAAGATTTACTTTGCACTGATGTGCTTTTAGAGTGGGATGGTTCAATGGTGCCTGTGGGGAGGGCAAGTTGTGGAGAAAACAGAACACGAACAACAACTGAAGAAGAGTGTGAAGAAGCAGCGATCTCTGCGTCACACCTGACCAACTGTAGATGCTATATATGCACAGGGCAGCCAGGATTTGAATATTTTTACTCTCCTGACCCATCTGTGATCTATTCTAACCCCAGATTTACACAGGATATTAAACAAAGAGGTTCCTCCTGCGATATCCCTACCAGACCAGCAGCACGGACACGTCTGTTTCTCATCTTGTTACTGTTGAGCTGGTTGTGCCTGAAAACTTTGAGGTTCTCATCAGGGAAAACTGACCTTCTGCCATGACATCACAATGGCATGGCTGGTGGCAGACCCACCAGCAAAATGTCCCCACAGTGGCCCAGGACACACAGAGGGTAGCGCTAAGGGATTCAAAGCCACTTTTATCTGGAAGGACACAGCTACACCTTCCTCTAGGTTGGGAGCCATTAAATGAGGCAAGAAGAATGAAAACTGAAAAGCTTCAACAAGGAACAGGCCGAAGTGCTGGGGAACAGCACAGTTCCCCCCTCAAAACAGGCCTCCCTGGGGCCTTGCAAGACAAGAAAGAAGCATCACACCTAAGGTACAACTTCAACATCATCATTAAACTGGGATAAAGCAGGACCAGGCTTCCCTCTTACCTCTGTTTCCACCTCTGTCACCTCCTCAGTGGCTTGGGTCTGGTCTTTTGGTTTCTTCCACGTCTTTGGTGCAGTTACAGCTGTTGGGGCTGCAATAGAAGCATACAGCTATTACAAGGCTACAATACAGGGAGGGAATTTGGCCGTGGGTGGTGATGGGTGTCCCTCTCATGGGCTGGTTTTACACACAGGAAAATGAAGCAGTCACAGCCTCACAGAGGAGTCAGCTTGATAGAACCCCTTCTTGTTTCCGCTAAGAAAATCATTAGTGGGATGTTGAGATGAGGTAATTGTTTTACAAGTTGCTCATTCAAGCTCCAATGATGCTTGTCATAGCAAGGAGTGTATGGCCAACAGGGTAAGGACCATGCAGGGCAGAAGGAAACCTTCACAAATGGAATTGGTTTGAAGGATCAAGGAGCAAAGGCTTTTCTCAACATGTTTTTCCCAAGATATATTAGAAAAATTAGGCATCATCTGCACTGTAACCATGAATGGGCAAAAAAAATTCCAGTATCTCACCCAAAAGGACAACTTCTTCAATCCTGCTCTCCTGAGCTGGGTGTTTTGATTTAAAAGCAGGTTAACACCACCACCACCACCACCCATTAACTTTCCTGGCCACCGAAAACACCGCTTTGTATTTCTGTGACCAGCAGTGATGTCTTCTCATCGCTTTTCTGTGCCAAAGGCTAAGAGAAACCACATGATACATCAAGAGGAGACAAACCCATTAAGCCAAACCTCTGGTAATTGTTTGTCTCAAGTGCCACCAGCTTGAATTCCAAGGCAAGGCACAGCCATGTGTTGAACTGACTTTGTGATTGAAGTTCTCTGCAAACAGGAGCTATCATCACAGATAAAAGGTCCCTATCTCCATGCTAAACACTCCAAAAGCAAAGGTTGCTAAAGGTCTAATTCAAATAGTTGAACATCACTTGGGCCTTCACAGCTCCCTCCACCACAAAACCTGTGAAAGTTTAGTGAAAATGTAGTGGTTTTCAGAAGTAGACCTGCTGGTTTACAGCTGGACAAGGAGCTCTGCTACCATGATGTGATGCTGCGCTGTCTGGTGACGCCACATTCACATTTTGAGGGTTTTCTTCAAAAGAAGGAGGTCGCCTCTGCCCAGGAATGACCTACTTACTGCTACAGCCAAGTATTTTAACACATTAACCCCCCAATTTTCCTCTGACAAGATTTTACTTCTCTCAAGCTCAAAGTTACGCTACAGAAACATCCACATTTCACTCTTAAATGCACAGAAATGAACTGCAGGTGATGGATTTGGGATTGGCAAAGGTCTGGGGTGTTGCCTTCCTCAGCAGCCAGGACATGGATGTAACCACTTCTCTCACAGACGTTCTTCTTCACTCTTTTTATTTGGCACAAGGTAAGGGACATGACCCTGCTGAGCCTCCTGAATGAGCCTCGTGGCCGTTGCCTTCTTTAACCGTGCTTTGGGGTGTCCCTGCATGAGGGGATCTCTGGAGACACCGCTCAATTCTTCCCCTCTTCAAACAGCAGACATCAGGGGGTTTAGATTATTTCTTTTCCTGTTGAATTCCCCTTTCTGCTCCAGGAACTGACTCAACAGAGAATTTACATTACCATATGCTTAGAAAATTAAAGTGAATTCAGGTGCCAACCCTCCCAAACCCCGACCGGGATAAGGGCACTGGTGCCATCTGAAAATTGAGCTTCAGCTTTCCATGAGCTGTAGGGAAACCACAACACAATGTGTCCAGTTTGGCTCTAGTCTCCTGACACTTCTGGTCTTCCTCTCCATTTTCCTGCCCCCCATCCTCACCCCCCAGGGAAGCATTTTGTCTGCACACCAATAACCTAATTCCTTTCCAAGCGTGGATTGGCTTTGGCATTCACATGTTTCCAGAACTTGCTGTGCTGTGTCCAGTAGGAATTTCTCTGTGGGAGAAGGGACACGGGCAGAGCCAGTGTACTGCCAGGCTCCTTGCTTATTGCTGCTTACAGGAGGGGACAGGAGTGAAAACACCCAGTGACATCTGAGACCACAGCTTGTTTTTATGCCCTTGCTAAGCACCGCTGACTTCATTACCTCTGCTCTTTTAATTAGCATTTTCTTACAGATCTTGCCCATTTCTTTTACAGCTGGAATTATAACCCAAGCACAACCCCACCACACAGCTCAACCAAGTTAAATTCTTCTTTCTTCCTTCTTTCTAGACAATCCTGGGCATCATTACCAGTGGTACCATCCCTGCCCAGCAGACCCAGTTCTCCAGCTCCATCACGTCCTCCAGCAGCACATCTTTCTGCAGGAGATACCCACCCCAGTGAGACAGAGAAGGCAGGCTGCCCTCTGATGTGGGGGCCAACTGCTAAGTGTAAATTAATACCAGCTCCTCCATTTTTAATTCTCAGCCAATGCACCACTGAAAATCCAAAGCACAGACTCACCACTGCCCTACAGCCCACGGGAGAGAAAATACATTCCAGTGGGTGTTGGCAGCAAACCAAGAAAGAGACAATACCTGATTTATGTTTCCAGCTCTCCACCTTAGGAAGCTGAAGATCTTTCTCCCAGATTATCTCCAATTACCACCCCAAGTTGCTTGTTACAGCCTCAGCAGCTAAAAACCCAGGGACACGTCGTTGGTTGGGCTGCTTTATACTGAACTCCTTCATAAATCATGGATTAGCTCGGTGAGAAACAGCCTGTTGAATTCAAAGCTCTTGTGGTGCCCTGTGTTCCTAGAGTCCTGCCTGGGACAGACAGCAACGCCTGATTTTTCCTCTTTGCTTCTCATAACCAGAAAGATTTCACCAAAGGCAGGAATTCAGAGCATGTCCTAAGGGTCTTCTGCAGAAATTCCACTCCACCACCCAAAGTTCTCCCAGTTTGCTCCCTGAGCAGCGCTGGTCCCTCACCGCAGCCAGCAAAGCTACTGGAGAGAAACCAGATTTACCAACAAAAGCAACTGTGCATCAGTGATGGTTTTTAACTGGAGCAATGTTTGGAGCAAGGATTGCAGGTTGGGTTCCTCCTGTGATAATCCTTGTGCTTTCTGCCTTGCAATGAAGAGGAGCAGGAATTAATCACTTTCAAAGCTGTGTGCTCTTGCCCTTTGCAGGTACCAGCTCTGCCCAGCCTGAAAACCTCATGGTATTCGTTCCTGCTGGGAACAGGGTGAACATGTCTCCTCTAACCTCACATTTCATGAAGGCTCAGAACAGGACAGTCACAGCAGCAAGAAGCCAGGCACCCAGGTACTACATCCTGCTTGCCAGATAAAAAACCTGCTATTCTCAGTGGTTTAATGCTCTGAAACCAACCAAATCTTCCCTGACTGGTAAAGCTGAGGAGCAGGATTAAGGCTGAACCATCTCCTCTCAGCTGTGGAGGAGCTGGCAGCACCTGTGGAGGAGCTGGCAGCACCATTGCTGCCTTCACTATGCCCTCTGACACAACTTACAGCATGAAGAGCAGAATACAGTGTAAAAACACCAACAGGCAAACTCCAACTTCTGCCAAGAGCACGACAGAGGTGCTGCTGTAGAATTCATCTGCCCTGGGAAAGCTGGTGGAGACCTAACTGGAGTGGAAAAAAGTTGAGGTTCCCCAAAGGGATCTAGCTCTGCTCAGCCTAAATTTACTCCAGCAAACACTGAGAAATTCATTGTCTCAGGCTGTAAAAAAAGAACTGCTGGATAATAATGATGTTTGAAAGACTCTGGAGCCCACAGTGCTTTCTCTAGGCAGAGGGTCCTGCAACAGTAGGGCCACACCATGTCAGGGAGGAGGGGGATTTAATGCTTCCTTCAGAACCTGCCCAGGTTTTTAGGGCTGGAACTATGAAAAGGAGACTTGGGAGTTAAGTGCTGCAGTGCTGAGATTATTCTCAGAAGTCTTGGGTCTGAGTAGTGTCCCAGTCAGATCAGATGGGCTGCCTTTCAAGGGAATAAAGCTGTGTGACTTGTGGCCTGACCACTCTGTGAGCAGCACACCCTTCTGCTGAACCCCCGAGGAAATCCTGTTAAAAGCCAGGGAACCTGATGCTTCCTTACACCAATTTCTCCATGTTCCTTATCCCAATTTCTATCCTACCTCTAGAGATTGCTAAAACAAACCAAACCAAACCAACAAAAGACTCTTGGCCTTTAGTCCAAGAGAAACACAGACCGATGCAGCTCCTTCTCCTTGCTCCCCAAGTTCAGCATCTGCATTTCCCAGCAGAGACACCCAACTCCTCGTTCAGCCCAGAGGCCTGAATCAGCAGGCACCTCTGGGTGACGTTATTTAAAGCTCTCTTCCCCTCTCCCAGGAAGAATTAGAAAACCATAGCTAAAAAATCCCCAAACCCCCAAGCAGAAAAGGTTGGCTAAGCAATGGGACACAGTGCTACTTCGCTCAAGAAGGGGCAGACCACACAAGACCCCTCTCTTGGGGAGTATTTTGCTTTGGTTTGCTTTCCTTGAGGTACTGAGCTTTTAACAGCACTCAGAGCTCCAAGTGATCTTTTATGTGACTTGAAAAATATTTGTTTCACTGTTGCCAAAGCCAACGCTCTCTGTCCAGCCTAATGACATTACAGCATTCAAATTAATCTGCTGCATAATTAAAAGCCCAAACCGCCCTACGTCATCTTGCTGTTTTAAATTTCAGCTATGGGATGTTAGAGAGCAAGTGAGGCCAGTGTGAGCTGGAGCCCAGCTGGGTAAAACCTTCCTGACACAGAGCCCCGTTTCTCTGCTTTGTAAGGAAATCTGGTTGTGGTATGAAGCACCTCGGATGGGGAGGGCAGCGAGTGCTGGAGCAGCAAGATGACCAGAGTGAAATAAAAATAGAAAAAGGATTGACGACCTTGATGAGGGAATAGCATCGACCCTCAGCAAGTGCCGATGATCCAAAGCTGGGAGGAGTGGCTGACACACAGGAACACTGCGCTGCCATCCAGAGAGACCTGGCCAGGCTGGAGATCTAGGCAGGGAGAAACCAGATGAGGTTTAACAAAAGCAAGTGTAAAGTCTTGCACCTGGGAAGGAACAACCGTTTCTATCAGTACAGGCTGGGGGATGACCTGCTGGAGAAGAGCTCAGTGGAGAAGGACCTGGGGGTCCTGGTGGATGACGGGTTGGCCATGAGCCAGCAGTGTGCCTCGGTGGCTAGGAGAGCCAATGGGATCCTGGGGTGCATCAGGAGGAGTGTGGGCAGCAGGTCACAGGAGGGGATCCTCCCCCTCTGCTCTGCCCTGGTCAGGCCCCACCTGGAGTGTTGTGTCCAGTTCTGGGCTCCCTGGGATAAAAAGGACAGGGATCTCCTGGAGAGAGTCCAAAGAAGGGCTACGAAGATGATGAAGGGCCTGGAGCATCTCCCCTGTGAGGGAAGGCTGAGTAAGTTGGGACTGTTCAGCCTGGAGAAGAGAAGACTAAGGGGGGACCTAATTAATGTTTATAATTATCTTAAGCAGGGGATGCAGGGGGAATCAGCCAGCCCCTTTTCAGTGTCTGTGGGGACAGGACAAGGGGCAATGGCTGCAAGTTGGAGCACAGGGAGTTCCCCACCAACATGGGGAAGAACTTTTCCCCAGTGAGAGTGAGGGAGCCCTGGGACAGGCTGCCCAGGGAGGTGGTGGAGTCTCCTTCTCTGGAGAGATTCAAGACCCATCTGGGTGCCTATCTGAGTGAAATGTCCTAGGGAGCTGCTTTGGCAGGGGGTTGGACCCGATGATCTCTCGAGGTCCCTTCCAACCCCTGTGATTCTATGATTCTATGATTAATGGGAGCCACCTCACCAAGCCCACAACCTGGTAGAGCAAAGGGATTGCTCTGATCTTCTCTAGATATTGGGGTTGAGTTAAGACCCAGCGTACAGACCTAGCGCAGCGTTAGGCAAATATGGAGCAAGGCCAATCTCAGCTTTTCAGTTTGTTTAATCCAAGGCAGAGCACAGCCCTGGATGCTCCTGGAAAAAAGAACAAGCTAAAGAAACCCTCCTTATCTTAACTGGTACTTAAAAAAAACCCCAAACCCCAAACTGAACCACTCTCTGCTCTCTCCTGTTTGTTTCTTGTCCAAACTTGCTCAAACTCAAAGGCTATTTAAATAAACCACCCCAACTCCAAATGGATTGGGAAAGATGGGACACGTTTACACGCTTCAACACCGCGAGCTGTGTGTAACAACCACCGTTACACCCCCTCCAGCTGCTGAACACAAGTAACTCCTTGATTTAACAACTTCTCCATGGTTTCATTTCCAGGAAATCCTGAAAAAAAAGCATCAGTTTTCTGTAGCAAATACAGGAAATAAAAAGCCAGCAGTCTACATGGACCCATTAAACGTGAAACCAGCGGCGTGACCAGGCACACAAAGGCAACAACACTCAGAAAAACAGCTTTGATTTTAAAAGGCAGCCACAGAAAAGTCAATTTTTAGTCACTGGTTACAAGTCCTTACACCTCCTGGACTAGAACACCTTGTTTTCTGAAAACTTCCACACCAGTTGGAAGAGCAGAGCTGAGCCAAGCGAGGGCAAGGGGGGAACTTCACTTAGGTGTTACTTTTGCAGAGGAAAACCAGATGCATCGTTAATTAAGGCTGGGGAGATTGAGGTGGGTGACACTCAGTGCTTCAGTCATGGAAGAGCTTTAAGGGTCCCTCATTTACCCACATCTGGTAACAGCACGACGCTGTTGGGGGGAGCCCCTACCCCCAACCCTAAACAAAAACCCAGCCCACTGTTTTATCCGGAAACCGGCAGCTCAGAAGGTTCACCCAGAGGGTTCCAAGGTCTCAGCGTTACTCTGGGTTAGGAGCAGGCTGATAAATCTGGAGCAAGGGGTCCTCAGACCGACCCATCACCTTGGAGACAACGAGAACAGCAGCATCTGCTGAATTCCCTGTTAATCTGTATCACCACGAAAGGCAGGCAGCTTGCACCAGCCCAGCCAGCCCTGGGCTGAGCATCTGAGTCACCTACCTCATTTATCAACAACTATGAGGTGGGGGCTTTTTGTCCCTGCAAACAACGTTCACGCAGCACAATCAGATCAGCAGACAAGTAAAACCATCAGATGGAACCCAAAGATCCCCTTTTCCCTTCATCCTCCAGTTTACCACCCACAACCACGATGCCAACCGCTTACCTGGGACAGGACTTTTGCTTGAGTTTAAACTCTGAGCCTCCTCGCTCTCCTCCAGTTGCCCATCTGCTTCTGTCTCTTCCTTCTTTTCAGTATCTTTGACCTCTTCGTTCAGAATAGTTCTCACGCTCTCCTCTCCTTCTAAATCCCCCTGAACAACAGGGAGGGCACTAGGAGACGGGAGAGGAGGTGGAGAAGGAGTTGTGGTGGGAACAGCAGCAGCAGCAACGGAGATTGGAGGAGAAGGAGGCGGAGGGGTGGGAGGTGGGGTGGGAGGAGGAGAGGGAGCAGTGTGAAGAGCACTGGAAGGCAGCACGCTTTCCACTTCTGCCGGCGGCGCTTCCGATGCCTCCAACTCAACAGTCAACGGCGCGACTTCCGCCTGGGCTACATCTACGCCGCTCTCTGCAGCGGTTACTGTTTCACTAACTCCGTTCATTTCATTAATTAGATTAGTACTAGCAGTCACTGGAATATCACTAGATGCTACACTACTAGGTTCCTTGCACAGGTCGGCATCAGCCTCTTCTGCTGGCGAAGGGTCCGATGCGTCCGTGCAGGGCGCGGCGTTAGGTATAGGCGTTGTTGCCTCCTCTTTTGGGGAGGTGAGTTCACATTTCTCCTCCGTGTCAGCTGCAAACGTGGATTTACTGGGAAGGGTGACAACAGCAGCAGCAGAAACAACCGCGATGGGAGCAGCTGGGGTCGGTGATGGAGCAAGAGGAAGTTCTGGTGGGGCTTCCACTGAGGTGGCCTCGGTCGTTTGGCCAGCTTGATCTTTTTTCTCCCCAGGAGGTTCTGGTCTAAGGACTGGGGAAGGTGGTGTTAATACTGGATCTGGTTTTGGCTTCTCTTCTAGGAAAGGAAAAAAAACCCAACACACAAATGACAATGTTACAAAGAGCAAACCAACTCCATTCCCCCTCACTGCAGCTCCTCCCACGGTTCCCCGTGCCCGCTATTCAAGGAGCTCCAAGAAAGACACCAGGAGCACCTGGAGCTAAACCCTGGCACCTAAAGGAAAGGGCCAGACAACCTGCAACAGGCAAACCTGAAAATGTAACCCCTCCTTCTGCCTTTCTGAGCACAGGCTCTGTGGTGAACGCAGCCCTTGGTGAAAGGGCACACAACAGTCTTACAGACTGGGGATTTTTTTACAGAAACTGCTGCTGAAAACACAGTTTGTATTGACAGAAATTACAGAGGAGCAAAATACACCTTAGGTGGATCCTGCCTCGAAGGAGCTGGGGGTTGAACCCACTGGGGCTTTCTGCCACCACTCCTCTGCTCTCCAAGATAGGAAACTCCTCCCCGACTGACAACGGCTGTTCTATGTGCCACACGCCATTCCTCATCCACCAGTCGCATCCAGTTCAGGCTTTGGCAGGGGGTTGGACTCGATGAGCTCTGGAGGTCCCTTCCAGCCCCTATGGTTCTGTGATATCTCCAGATAAATACAAGTCTTGCAAAAAAATCACTCTTCATTCAAAAGACTTTAACCAACATGGCAAGACAGGCGCTCCCATCTCCTCCACACAAAGCCATCAAAGCCAGAGAAGGAGCCGGCTTGCTGGGTGGTCGCAAAGATCACCCAGAGCAGTGGATGGGGAAGATTTCACTGGATACAGGAATTTGTTCCTGTTGAGTGGTGTTTATCTGAAAATAATCACTGGGCTCTCTGCCCTGTTTCCATCCTTTGGCTCGACACGAACACTCGCGAGGTGGCACCGACCCGGCCTCTGCAGGCTGTTTTCAGGGCACGTTACTGAGTCACAGTGTCAGCAGAGGAGCAGGGAAGCTTTCCAAACGTTGGGATCTGGCACTAATCTCTTTTTCCACAAACTGCATTATACATTCTCCAGGGCTGAGACATTGCAGGGTTCAGGAAGAGATATAAAAATATGGTTTTTAAAAAAAAAGTAAGACTCCAAACATCCCACTGAACCTGGGCAAGCAGTGGAAACACAGACAGCTCTGATTTCATGCACAATTATACCCCATTACAACTCCTGCACCAGCCTGGCCTGCAGCCAGGTTCCTCTGCCATCACTTTGACCTGAATTCTCCAGCCGTGCCTTCTCCTCCCACAGCTCTCCTGAGGGATGTGCACCAGGGGCACCCAGAGGAATGCCAGCTCCTGAATAACTGCTGCTTTTCAAGGTGGTATAGTGGGGATTCCCAACATGCCTTCCAACTTGTTTGAATTTTGAAGTCTGGAAAGCCAGAAGCTGCTTTGGAAGCAGCTGATGCTACCTGCTTGGCTTTTAAAGGAGGAAAAAGAAAGCCCCCATGGACAGGAACTGAAATTCAATCTGAAATTCAGCTTCACAAATGGCTTCAGAGCAGAAGGAACAGGGACTGTGGATGCTCCCAGGGAGGAATCACCAGGGCTGGGGCTGCTGGCACAGCACACACTCCGTTGCCCATCTCCAGCCCGGTACATGGAGCGAGTGTCGCACACAGCTAGAGCTAACTGCAAAACAACCACTGAATATCACATCAGAAGGATAGCTTGATAGCTTTATATCAAATTTCAACTGATGCATAACGAGCCCAAGAGGTGAAGGGCACCCTGGAGAACGTGATCCATGGGATGAAGGGGTCAGGACATGTGAGCAGCTCCGGAGGAGCCGTACGATGCTCTGGTAATGTGCCATCACTACGGTTAATTGCCCAAATGATATAAAACCTCTCTGTCTAAGAGTGTTTTAGTGACAACACACTTGTTTCTAAAGGATGGGAGAGGAGGTTCCTGCTTCTAGGTGCTCTCAAACACCATTCAGAGCATCTAAGCTTGGGTACAATTATTTTTAAGCAGTTTCAGGTTGGCAAATTTCAATTAATTCCCGTAGCAACACACTGTTAGAATGTTCTGCTGGAGGAAGAGTCCCTCCCCTCCTATTTCTGCTGGCTGCTTGTCTCCAAGCCAAAAACCATTCAAATTAGGAGAAAGGAGGAGATAGTTTTGTAAAAAAAGAAGACTGAAAATAATCAGGAAGGAAACAGCCATCCACAAACCTTGCTTTGGGGTGGTAGTCACAGAGACAGGGGTGCTGGCGGCGAGATGGGTGCTCTCCACAGTCCCATAGACCGCAGGGCTGTGCTCAGGGACCTGGCTGGAGGGCTGCTGGGATGCCAAGTACAAAAAAAAAAAGGGTGATAATGAGTGTGTGAACATGAAAACCAGAGGGAAACAGCCAGGAGTGAGGTGGGATAGGAAAGGAAAATAAAGGGAAGGGAAAATCAAGGGAAAAGATTGACTGAAGAAACTCAGGAATTACCTGGGAAAGGGAGGGGGTGGCAGGGAAAGGGATAAAAGAGGCAATTACAGTTATGGACAGTGAGAAAGAGACAGCACAGCACTGTTATTAACAGTCACCCTCTGAACAGCCCTTCCAAGGGTGACAAACGCCCATTCCTGTAGTCGTCAGGAAGTGGCTGTACGCCCGCAGCCCTGGCCAAACTGTTCCATTTCTGGGCTTGACTCCTCTCTCCAGTGCTCAGTTCTTCCAAACACCCAGGATATTTTAACATCTATTTACTTTTCTATAGATTTGTTTATAGATGGATAAGGTGTGTACATCCATATGACCAGTGTCCACACAGATCTCTGTGCACACACAGTAACTTGTTGGTAGGAATTAATCTGGATTGATAGAACCACACAGGGGTAACTGAACAACCCATCCCGTGCCTCATGCAGACAGACCCAGGGGTGGTACCTGCTGGGTGACACCACAACACACTCAGCTGTCTAAAGGAGAAGCTGAGGCCTGGTCAGCACAGAGCCAGCTCCAGGTTTTTCTATGTATCAAACCCAAACCTGCTGGCAGAGGCACAAGACTGGAAAAGCCACGGGCTGTCACAGGGACCATGTGTTTTAATTACATCCCCACCATTAACAGGACAAACACTTCACTTGTGTTCATGGAGGTTTGACAGAGACAGAACCAACCCCCTGCATTCAGGGAAGAATTTAAGGAAGACCTGGTGCAAGACTAAGTAACTCCCCAAACTCACCCAAACTCAGAGGTGTGAGATGGGGCAAGTCAACTACTCCTGCTTGCAAAATCCCCTTGGACACTGGTCTGGGATCGTGCAAAGAAGGAAACAAGGCTGAATTTGAATTTAATAACCTGAAGCAGAAGCCACACAGCTCTCTGCAGGTGGCTGCTGTTACCCAGCCATGTGTCCATGCAATTTCTCAGCACATCTACAGGAAAAGGGGTTTTGAAACAAGAACAGAGAGCCTGTGGCACCGCTGTCTAACTCCTCCTTTCATAGAATCCTACACTGGTCTGGGTTAGAAGGGACCCCAAGGGTCACAGAGCTCCAACCCCCTGCCACAGGCAGGGACACCAACCTCCAGGCCTGGAGCTACACAAGGTTGCCCAGGGCCCCAGCCAACCTGGCCTTCAACACCCCCAGGGATGGGGCACCCACCCCCTCTCTGGGCAGCCTGTTCCAGCCCCTCACCACTCTCTCTGTAAAAAAACTCCCCCTAATATCTAATCTAAACCTTCCTTCCTTTAGCTTTAAGCCATCCCCCTTGTCCTGCCATTGTCTACCCTTTTGGACTGGCCAGCAGAAACCCAGAACTTCATTTCCTTAAAAAACCCCAAAACTCTCTGGCCACCTGCTTCTCCTCCAGGACTCATGTTTTCTCCCATTTCCAGCTTTTCCACCTACTGCAGCTGAACAGCACAGAATAAATTCTCTTTGATACACTATTTTTCACCACTCCAGGCAACAGAAAGGTAAAGAGGGACTGTGAAAAGAGCCCACCTGGAAAAATAAAAGGAAATACATGAAAGGTTGATATTTTATTTGGGATTGCTCCTCATCCAGGAACGAGCCCGATGAGATCAGCTGGACTATGGAATGAAGGATTGCATCCCTACCCCATGCCAAATCTGAAGGAAGCCAAAGAAAACAGAGTTTTACAAACTAGGAGCTTTCCAGAACACTTTCCTCTCACCCTCAGTGGGTCGGTTCCCTTCGTTACAGGAAAAAAACCTGATGGATGAAACAGGGGGAAGGGGGACAATATGCTAAGAATCACTGGATCCAAATGAGACTAATGGAGAAGAAACCTGCAAGCCCAAAACCTCCCTGGGTCTCTACATGGGTTTTCTTGAGAAATTTGGGAAACACGCATTTGTTTTGTAGGAATGAGACTGCAAAGCAACCTCACAGGCTCACAGCTTGTAAATGGACTGTTGCAAGACTTTCTAGGGGGAAAAAAATAAATAAAGAAAGAAAAAAATCCACCATCAACTCCACTCCAAATTGCTCTTGTGATTTATGATGCTGAAGGAGTGACTCGGTGTTACTCCGCGGCCTGGAGCCCAAGCAAACACAGAGTGTGACAAACTCATTGATACTTGGGAAAAGATTCACCAGGAAAATCCTTAAAACACCACAGCCAGATTCCATGCACAATCCTGGGGTTTATTTATCTTCCCAAGAAAAAAATATAGTATGAGAAATAGCATTCAGCTTGAAAAGACATAAATAACATCACTGCTTACTGCCAGCTTCTCGCGTGCAGGAGCTTAACAGCACTTCAGTGATCCAGCAGCCACCACAGAGGTGCTGGGAAGGCTTCACTTGAAGCTTTTTTTGGTTGGTGATGCTGACTATGAAGCAGGGGATAGCAAAAAAACCAAAGGAAGAGCTAAAACCATGCAGCTCAAGCCTTGGTGGCAGCACTCATCTTCTGGACAATGCCAAGGGATTTTCTTTGTGATGGACCTTAAAGCACTTGGTGTGCTGAGAGCAGAGGGTGCTTTGGGATGGTGGGATTGATGATTTGGGTTTTCTTTGAGTTAGTTAACAAAAATAATAATCCATATTATTTCCTTAGCTGGGGAAAAGGAAAATAAAACCACCCCAGAATGTTTCCAAGCAAAGTTATAGCTGAATATTTTAAATTTCCTGATTTTTTTTAAGGCTGTTTAAATTTATTATCCACCACTAGCAGAATTCAGCCATCAAGCAGAGTTATTCAGGAGTCACCTAGTTCCAGCCAAGGCATTCTGCTTGCTCCCAAGAAATCAATTAGAGGTGCTGTTGGGACAATAACTTGAAATTTCCTGGCTTAAGTGGGCTTAAATTTTCAGTTCTGTTTCACTAATGAACTTTTTCTGGTGAGCTCTATTTCAGAGCTCTTCTGTGATTACCAAAAGTGGTTCCAAGTACCTAATCAAAACGAAGGCTGGATATTAAACAATGAAGTATTTGCATACCTTAGAGTAGATGATTGGATATCACTGCTGTGCTCTGCATATAAATTACAGCTGATAAAAATTCATGCTTATTAACCTCCTCTTGAAAAACATTTATTTCCTTCTGTTTGACTTAACTGTAGCATCTTAGAATAGATTGCAGGAGGCAGAAGCAATGTGGGAAGTGCCTGGAGTAGCTGCACCACGGACAAACACAACCTGAGACCCTGGCTGTTATCAGCTCTTCCCCACTCCTGATGGGGAAAAGCTGGTGTCATGTAACAGGAAGATCAGGAAGATCTCAAGTGTTTTACATCACTAGTATCCACTCTTATGGAAAACACCCAGAAAGAAGCTTCATTCTGTTTGTAAGCAGGCCCCAGCTCTCCCTCGGTCCAGCCGAAGCTGCGAATCATCAGGCTGCTCTTCAGCAGGAAAAGCTCCTTCCAGATGAGCACTGCTGCAAAACCAGGGCCAGCCTGGAGCTGCTCAAGCACAGCATCCTGCTGCTGCTTGCCTGTGGTGGAGACCAACCAGGAGCAGAAAGCAGGTGGCCTGAAGGCCTTGGTGATGCCTTCAGGCAACAAAAGATTCAGCTGAGCCAGGGGAATGGCCAAAAGCTCCAACTATCCTGCTGGTCTCAACAGAGGGGAGATGTGCCAACCAGGCTCCTCTTTCATCCTGGCTCAGCTGGAACCTCAAGCTCCCGCATCAGTGCAAAAGGTGTCCCAAGGAAAGCTTGTGCTTTGCCTCCCAGAAAGCTATCCAGATGTGAAGGGGAAGGCAAGGTTTCAGCCCAGAAAGGGATGGTGCATCTAAAAGCTTGAGAAAAAACCTGACTGGGGGTGTTAAACAGGGAAGAACTTGGATGAAAAAGAAATTTGCAGCCCAGCCTCAGGCAGGCTCTGACCCAAAGCCCACCCATCAGAAAGTCAGAAGCTCTTCCGTTCCGCTGCCAGGGGCTTAGCATCTTGTCTCCCAAAAAAGAGGGAGAACTAGGATGATGTATGAAGCTGGCAGCTGGGAAAAGGACAGCAGTTTCCACACTCCTTTTTCCATCAAGGAGACATCACCTCTTCCTGTTGCAGGTGGGGAAGAGGGGTCAGAGGGTAGAAATTGTTTTGTAATGGGGTAATGCAGCCACTTCCAGGCCCAGCAGTTCATGTCACAGTGGACCTGGGTCAAAAAGGACTAGAAGAGCCCCAGATCTCAGTCAGTTTAATTTCCAGGTATGACATGTGAACCTGTGCAGTGAAGGATACAGAGACTTAGAAGGGGCCAAACTCAAAGGTGTGAGATGAAAAGGGATCAGTGAGCTATGGAAAACGTCTGTTTGGGATATTTGTGCTCTTTCCTACATCAGAAAAGGGCATACTTAAAGGTTGAACACACAAAGACCAGATCTATGCTACAAAATTACTGAGATACAGCCATTCCAGTCCCTCTAAAACAACAGTATTGAAGGCAAAAGACAACAGGATGGACAGTTGAAGATGTCTCATCAATCATGTGCACGTTACAGCCTCTCCCTGGGTACACAAGGCTAACAGCCCCAGGCTCCTCACAGAGATACTGGCTCCTCCTCTAACACTCAAAGTCTTTACAAGCTCTATAATCTACTGCTGCCGCACACCCAGGGACGGGGAGCTTGCAGCGATGCTACAGCTCCACATTTCCAAGCTACAGGCTGGAAAAAGCGACCAGCCTGGGTGGGGACAGGGAGGGGAAATACATCCTTGAAGAACACTGACAATTTTGGACCATCCTGGTTGTCAGAGGCGGTGCTGGTGGAAGCTAGAGGAATCGGCTCTAACCAAGAGCAACGCAAAGCATCGCTGGGAGAAGGCTCCGCGGCCGCTTTGTTACCTGAGGTGGAGTAGGGGTGGAAGTGGGTCTCACGATGGGAGGCGTTGGGTTCCTGCTGCCCCCTCCAGACATTATTTCTTCTGTTATATCTTTGCCTCCCTGGTTTGGATCCCGGATTCGGATCTACAGGATTGAACAAAGCAGTAATTCAAACAAGGCTTCCTGTTACACACTGTGCTTTGGGGTTTCTGGAGAGGCCGGCACGGATGGGACATAATCCCATTACACTCAGCAGGAGATGCTCTGATGTTCTGCAGGAATACAGTTTGTTTCCCCTCATCTCAAAACCTAATTTCATCTCAACCCCCATCAACCAGTCAGAGCTCCACATGTGCATCCCAGTGCAGGATCCTGTTAACTCAGAACACAGTCTCTACTTCTGGAAAACAAGTTTACTCCAACTTTGAAGGCTTCCCAGGCCATTCAGGCACAGACTGAGCGTGGGCAGGTAGCAGCAAGAAGCAAGGAAGTAAAGCAGAAACAATTGAAGGTTTCTGTCAATCGAAAGACAGTGCTATTGTCTGTCTGTCCACCTTCCCAAGCACCCCTGGCTGAAGTGACTCCCTAAACCCCACACAGGAGTCCCCGCTGCAAGTGAACCCAGAGACAGAACCCTTCAGAGCACAGGGGTCTCATCAGAAAGCACCAGGCTGCCTTCAATCAGCTGCTGTTAGCTGCAGGGCGGGGTGAGATTCAGCAGCATCAGTGCTGTGGGATGAGGACTTCTTGACTCTTTGGGTTATGAAGAGACATGAACAACCCATGGCACTTAGGACATCCACAGGCTGTGGTCTTCTCTCAGCTTTGATGGGAGTTTCTCTGCTAAAGCATTTAATCAACCACAGAAACAATGGCTTAAGGGTTGGCATGAATTCCTACCCTCTCCTCCTCCTGCCAAGCAGTGAGGGGCATTAAAACACACTTCCCATGCCTAAAAGCTTGTAATACTCAACCACTCAACTGGTGTGCACATCCATATGTTTAATTCTTCTTTAATTTCATTTCCTCAGCTGTGATACCGATCAGCCAACTGAAACAGCACATGCAGAGAAAAATGTGGTTTAAAAAACCCTCTCACTTTTCCACCTCAAAGAGCTTCACTAGGTTGGCACGGAGCTGCCTGAGCCACAGCTGGGTGTATCTGAACATCTCTGCATTGCAAACAGCAGCAATGATCTGGCCATGACATGTTTTGGATGGTGAAAAGAGACTCCTCAGCACTGAAAGAGGATGGTGAAGAGGTGGCAGAAGAGTTGCATCAGCCTCTGCTGACAGCAGCCACAGAAAAGGCCTTGCTTGCAAGCCCAGCAAACACATTGTTTGGCTCTTCCAGCTTCCCAAACCAAGTGTCATCTCAAATCATCTTCAAAAAAATCAAAAGACAGAAATATTCTGCATTTTGAGACATGCACAAGTCTCATCTTCCCCCTGCCCCCAGGAAACACTTTCATGTTTTCCAACCACCCTAACACAGAGAGTGCTGTAAAGCAATTTCCTTTTCCATCCTTTGGAAACGATTCATTCCCCAGATGAAGCCCACCCTGACTTTTGCTGTCTAAACATTACGTTCACCTGCTGTGCTTTTCCTCTGCCCTGTTGTCACCCACCTGTAAACAGGTTTCAATTCCATTCACCCCTCTCTCAGATTCTCACCAGTGAATTGAGAGGAAATGTGGCCTCCAAACCTCCCCCCACCTTCCTAATGCTGGGTGTTCAGGCTCTTTCAACGTCCACAACTTACTGTTTCTCTCTTTTCACCACAAGGTTGGAAAAGCCCTTTAAGATCAACAAGTCCAACCATTCCCATCCTAAGCTAAACCAGATCCCTGAGCACCTCATCTACCCTTTTTTTAAACACACCCAGGGATGGTGACTCAGCCTCCTCCCTGGGCAGCCTGTTCCAGTGCCCAATGACCCTTTTGGGGAAGAAGTTTTCCCTCCCATCTGCTCTGCCCCTGCCCTGGCACAGCTTGAGCCCAGTGCCCCTTGTCCCATCTCCTGTCCCCTGGCTGAAGAGACCAGCGCCCATCTCTCTGCACCCTCCTGGCAGGGCAGGGGAGGTGGGGAGAAGGTCTCCCCTCAGCCTTCTCTTCTCCAGGCTGAACACCCCCAGCAGCTCCTCAGAAGGTTTTCCAACACACCATCTTAAACAATTGATTTTTTGGACAATTTGAACCAAATCCCAACACTTTCCCAAACAGAACTGGGGTTGTTCACTCCCACCTGGCTCTTTGGTAACCCTCTAAGGAGCAGCAGTGGCAGCTGCAGATCCCAGGTGTGGGGCAGAGGATGCTACACACCCAGCAATAATATTTCCTATTGTAACTGGCTGAGATGTCCCAAACCTGGAGCAGAAAGTCCCTGGAGAAAACTGAAAATGAGACAGCACCAGAGCACTGTGTGATGTTTAGTTACACTTAGGTGTAAGTTAGCCTCTCCGTGAGGATAAAGCTCAGTTTTAAATGAAGATTGGTTGTAGCTTTGTTCACCCTTACAACCAGGACAGCTCTGAGCTGGGATGGATGGATTGTTGAGGATCACTTACTGTTTTCTTCTCTCTCTTAGCTGGTGGAGGCTGCTGCTGCTGCGTAGGCACTATGATGGGTGCTGACTGATACACTGGCTGACTTGGGTAGAAGGGTGTTCCTGGGGAAGGACAAGGCAGAAAAGAAGAGTGAAAAACTCAGGTCATTTGCTAATAAAAAAATGAAACCAAAAGGCAAGAGGTAAAACTGGCCACCTTCTCCTTGCTCCCTTCACCACCCAGAACTAACATCCAGCTGTGCTTGGCTCTTCCCTACTTCCACTAAACCAGAAGCTGCTTCAAGACAAGTGATTAAGTCACTACTTTGTTCGTTTTTTTAACTCTGAGAATGGGAAAAACCAAGGCAGGAGAAGCAAAGCAGCCTGTCCTCAAACTCCTTGGGCTGACAGTGGGATTTTTATTTGCCTTCCCAGAGAAATTCAGTCAAAGCCTTACAAAGAAGCTGTGAGGTCAACTGCAACCTGTTTTTGAAGCACAGCCAGAACTTTTAATTACAGGCAATGTTCTTCTCATGCCATGCCACCAGAAAAAGAAAGCACTGCCATGCTTACTATGGCAACATTACACCAGGTTGTTGATTATGCTCATAATATCCAATGGAGCTTCATTAGGCTTTTCTTTATGGAATAAAGCTGTCTCAAAATGAGTGAGAGCTTAAAAGACATCAGTAGCGGTGGCAGGGTAGAGCTGTCTTCTGTCTGGGGGTCAGGTAACGTGTAAGGTGGTGCTGCCACTTTATTTTGGGTCTTCTAAGCACGGATACTAGATGGACTGTCTGCTCACACTTGTACCTGGAGCCATCTGCTTCATCCTTCCACTGAACTAACCTTTGAAGGGGAATGTCAGCCTGTACCATGTGTGTCTGTAAGCCTGTCTGTTTGCTTGGACCAAGAGCTTCTCTCTGCTTGAGCACAGCAGGTAACTGGCAGCCAAGAGCACTGCTGGGAACCGGCATCAGGCTGCCAGGAGCTCAACCCACCCTAGTCCTTCCCTCTGGGATGCTGCAGTGAAAGTGACCTGAATGGCTTAACCAACGCCCTCGCTCCCCTCTGACTCAGAAATTGCAAACCAGGTTTGAAGGCTTCTCAGCAACCATCTGATGTGGTCCTGTTAGCTCTATACACACCAAATAAAGAAGCAGACAGGCTGAGATGAGCAGGGAAGCAACTGGGGCTTCTCTCCCCTTTAAAAGGGATCTGTATTTGCCAGAAGCAAACATGTCATTCTGCCATTGGTACTGGGTTGTAGTTGTCCAGCCTGGAAGGTAACGCTCCGAAACACTGACAGCCACAGCCACTGGGAAGCTGACAGCATCTCTGCCCCCAGCTAAGGGCAGGTAGCACTCAGACCAAACAAAACTCCTCAAATTTATTATGGACAGGTGAAAACACTTTAAAAAAACCTAACAACCCTGCAACAGGGTGATGACTGGAATAATCCTGGTGGAGTCTTCAAATGGTCCCACAGGGAAGGTAAGTTTTAAAGAACCAGCGATGAGATGAGTGTCAGGTGCCCATCTCTGCACCTCACTAACACAGCACAAGACCCATGAACCAAACCCCAGGGGCTGCTTCTTCCTCCCCTCACCACACACTGAACAAGGAGTAGGGGGATAAGAAACAGTAACTGCTGTATTGCTACAAACACATTCAGCCTGCTGGAACCCAGGGCTGCCAGGTGTTGTCTCAACACCTTAATAAATAACAATGATGGAGCAGGGAGTAACAAATAGCCTCTGTTCTTGTTCATGGGTGACTGGGGTAGCTCTGCACGTTGTAGCCTTTCCTCAAGCACTCACACAAACAATACTCTGTTACTGTGAGTTTTTCAGGAACAGTCAGGGCTGTGCCACAACCAAATCGAGCAGCTAAGATGAAGTTGCACCAGATGCTCATCCATCTCCCTGTTCTGAATCTTCAGCTCAACAGAAAAACACATCCAGAAAATGCTTCTGAAGAAATCTCCAAGCAGAACTTACCATAGGCATTGGGGAATTCACCTGGCCCTGGTCCTGGATAAAAGGGTCCTGGTCCCGGCGGCTGAACGGGATACTGCTGCGGTGGCCCGACGTATGGGGGGCCACTGTGACGATACTAGGAGGAGAAAACAACCCCAACCCATCAGTTTACAAGGAGATGGGAAAAACCCTGCTGTTCCATAGGGAACCTGTAAACTAACCCCCTGAATCAATGGGGATTTGACTATCAAAGCCATTGATTGACGATTTAAAGCGCTGCTATCAAAGAGAGGGAGGTTATGCCATCTAAAGACAAGGCAATGAGGGCAGCAGTGCTGAAGTAGAAGAGAGTTGCTCTCCTCATTTCCATAGTACTGTGTTTTCAGAAGGCCCAAGGTTTTAGAGTAACTCTGGGGCTATTAAGTCAATTCAGATACATTTCTAGCACTAAACGTTTTCCAAGAGCTTAGTCTCACACTGCTTTTGAGGAGGGGCCCTCAAAAACTAGGAAGGGAATTTATTCTTTCCACCTCCAAGCTCAGAAGAATACTCCATGCAGAAAAAGGACAGCAGCTAAACAGGCAACAGCCAGCTTCATTTCACCCCCTGCAAACTCTGAGGGAAGTCTTGGGAATATCTAAGCAAAGCAAATATTGTTTTGCAGTTCCTTAGGTCCCCTCAGGATGTGTTTTTTACCTGTGGTATACAGTACTGGGGGCCCTGAGGCATCGGGTAGGGCATTGGCAGGTGATTCACCATCATGATGTGTTGGTTGGTTTGATACACCGCGGTCGGCGTCTGCGCACCGGGACGGATGGAGGGGCTGCTGTTCTGGATGGTCGCTCTTGGAGGCTGGATCTGAGGCCTCTGAAAAAACTGGGGTAGGGAAGGTAGGCAGGAAGGAGAGGGGAAAGAAAAGAAAGAAGCAGTCAGACTTTCTGGTGAGGGGGGGGAAAAACACCCAAACCCTGTGAAACAGCTTTAATATTAGAATTATAATGGTAATTCCAAAGGGTTGCCACGGATTCTGAAAACTGCAGGGCAATTTATCTGTATGGAGCATGAGCACACCACAGCCTTCTATTTTATAAGGCAGGAAAAGGTAGGAAACTTCTGAACTCCAGTAATTACTAGTTTGTATCTACTGAATTAGACAGCTCAGCTTCCAGAGCGGATGTTCAGAACGTTGCTTTTGTCAAACAGGCTTTTTATGAGGTGAGTTGGCTGCCAAAAAGCCACCTTAGGGAAATAAAACACCAAGGCAACTGTTCCAAGATACCTTCAGACCAGGTAGAAACAGATTTTTAAAGGCCAGAGGCGCCCCATTCCTGTCCTTTCCTCCACCTGAGCTGGGTGATTTGACTTGCCCTCTGTTTTCAGAACAGTGGCAACCTGTCCCAGGGTGGCACCAAACTCTTCTACCACGGTTTGCATGAAGTGATGCCCCACGCAGATGGACCAGGTCCAGGAAATCAAAGCAGCCCACCGGTACACCGCTCCATTCTCAACCCTTACGTGCCAGGAAAAGGCATCAGCATCCAGGGAATGGAGCATTCATGGCACTGGAAGCCTTTGCTCTGGAGTCTTTGCAATCTTGAAACTCAAGTCAGGAAGATATGCATCAGACATTAAGGCATTCACTAACAGAGTGATGATACAAGTGATTGAGACATTTATGCCATGCAGAACCAGGAGTGAAAGTTACCTGTATAGGTCTGAATCCTCCCTTCAATAACGAAGCAAGAAAGCAGCAGGAAACAGAAAGAAAGCCAATGGAACAGCTTACAGATCAGTAGGAAGGAATAGGATATCACATGCACCCTAATTGCACACAATTCCAGTCATCTTTCTATCCTGCTTGGGCTGATCTCTTATGGAAAAGGCAAGGAAAAGACAATGAAGTGGTCCTGAGGACTCTTTACCAGAATCCCAAGGAATCTAGAGAAGTTTCACATGGAAGTATAAAAGTTAAAAAAAAAAAAAACCAGAAACAGAAAGAAAGGACAAACCCAAACCCAAACCATGGTTATCTGCAGGAAAAACAGTGCCACAGGAAACTTCATCTTTACTCTGCTCCTAAAACACAAAATGTTTTTCTTTTCTGGTGTCTCTGAGTGATGGAGAGAAGCAGAGAAGCAGAAACCCCTTGCTCCCATCATGGGTTGGGTCTCCACTGCTGCCCCAAGATGGGAAGGGGGAGAAACGCCACATGTTTAATTCCTGAGCAAAATAATCATCATCACAGTAATTAGGCCATCATACATCATGTCAGAGACTGCTGGCTGATGAAGAGCATCAATGCAAAGAGTCTGTGAGTAACTGCATTGTAAGCAGTGAGAAGAGTGGCAGCCACCAAGGAATAAAGGAACAAGCTGGGCTTATCTGCCTGGGCATTCAGAGAAGGGAGTAGGACAGGAGGAAGCTGTCACGCCTTGACACTTGACATGATGAACTTAGAAGTTCATTCTGGTGAGGACTTTATGACACCAGAGCTCTTCTCACACCAAATGATTTCTCCAGGACAGCCATGGATGACCCCCCATCTCAGAAATCCAGACACCATCAAGATGAAAGCAATGCTTTGACGCCCAACCCTGTGACCCTGGATGAAGAATCCTCGCTGGCGCAGTGTGACCTGAGTTAGGAGAAGGCAACTGGTTGGAGAGGGAAGTCTGGTCATGAGGGTGCAGAAAGAAAACCCAGACAGCAACACACAGCCACGCTCCTGTGTCAATACACTCTGTGTGGGTGTTTAGATGGAGGGGAACTACACAGGAGTTGCACCAAACAAGGGCAGGTGCCAAAATTATGGAGCCAGTAACCAGAGTTGGCAATTTTTCAGCATCCAAAGACACCAAGAAGTGCAAAAGTCTTCCCTTCTTCCCCCACTAATTGCTGAACGATGACTACATCTAACCTGGTAGCAGGGTACAGCAGAAGTGTCTCCAGAGGGGAGAGGAAAAGTCAACAGCCACCACAATGCTGTATTTACAGAGTGAAAATGGGCTGGAGGCAGAAGTGAGACCTCTCTACTGAGAGTAACTACATCCATGGGATGGCAGGGAAACACCTTCACCCAGAGATGGGGGAGTCCAGCAGAGTGAATCCTGCTCCTCAAGTTCTCCTGCACACACGACCTGCTAATACTGAAACCACAGGGAAAGAAAATCTTACAGTGACACAAGCTCCTGGGTTATGGGTAGTTCTTCATTTCCATGGGTGTCAACTGGTGCCTAAGAAACTCCAGTTCATGAAACACAAGCCCCAGCTCTCTCCTGCCACAGCAGAAGGAAGGAAACCACACCTGGTGCACCAAAACGGTGCTGGGTTGGATGGCCTTGCTCTTCCCCCAAGAGCTAGACACCGCCACGGTAGCACTAAGCTCTTCTACAGAGGACAGAAGATCTCCAATGAGGAAATTCTTGGTTAAAAAAACCCTCACCTCTCAAAACCACTGCCCACACCAGCACAGAGTTAGCTCCCATCCAAAGACAAAGAAGAAAGGAGAAAGATTTCACAACAAAAAGGAAGATGGAGACAGCAAGAAGAAAAGCAGACCTGTTATTCCAAGCAACAAGACCATCATAAGCTTTGGAAGTGCCAAAAAAAGCAACATTCAAAGTCATTCTTAGGCATGGTTCACTGTTCTGGCTTGATTTGCTACAAAACCCACCTTGCAAGGCCTAAGAGATGCCTGCACAGACAACATTTTCAAATAATGCTAATGAATTCTCATGGGAGAACACCAGGAGATTAACATCTGAGGTATCTTGTCTCTATTTCTTCTAACATGTGCAGGATGTGGCATGGAGAACATACAGGAATCACTTGGGATGAAAGTGAAGGTACCCTGGGCCATGGTAAGGCTTCTGACAGAAGTCCTGCCTTACCATTCCTTGCCTGCTTCCTTCAGAACTGAAGTTCTGCCAGGTCCAGTGAAGGTCACATTAGCATGAAGCCTGCTGCATGGTTGGTGAGACACCAGCAAGAGCCTGAGTCGTGGTCCTCAGGTCACAGTCCCATCCCTTAAGTGTCCATCTCCATCAGGGAGGGATTTCTTGGATGACCATGAAGTCAGTACCACTGGGCAATGAGGTCTTTAACTTCTTCCTTCCCCAGGCTGTGCTCATCTCAAAGTACATCAAGGGGAACAAGTAAAAGCAACATCTGAGAGGGTTTTATCAGCTGCCTCAAGCTCAACTCTCTTAGCCTCCCAACATCTCAGAGCCCTTCACCTGCCTGCCTGAGGAAGCCTTTCTGGAGAGAAGAACCAAGCAGAACTGCACATGCTCCAGACAGGGCTTCCCACTACTTCCCAGCAATAACCCCATCTGAACTGGGAATCGCTTTTGGGGTTTATCTACAGATTGGATTCATTTTGGGTCATTTCAGGTGAGGAGCTCCTGCTTTATGGAATAAAAAACTTCTTCCTGGCACCAGAGCACAAAGGTTTGTGCCTCACAATGCTGGACTGCGCCCTGCTTCCACCCCACAGCTCCTCCCTGTGCAGCACCCTGTGCTCACTGCTCTGTGCTCATTGTTGCAGAGATGTACCTACTCTTTGTAGGCCAGAGTAACCACCACAGCAAATCAGCAATAACTTCCTAGCAGTACAGAAACCCAGGGCTAACCTCCTGTCCCCCTCCAGCACTACCCTGCCATTTCCTCCTTACTCCTTGTAGCTACACGCCCTGAAAACCTTTTACTAACCATCATCTTCTCCTGCTTAATTTTCTTCCCCTGTGACCCTGTGTCAAAAGTCTGGTGAAGGCCAGCCAGATAAGATGCTGTCATCTAGAAAAATCAATGATCAAAGAGAGCACCAACCTCCATCTGAGAAACCACCACTGCATTTTAATTGATTTTCCATTTACTCCATGTTTTTAAGCCGTCACTTCCAGTGAAAGGTCTGTGGAGCACTCCCTCAGGGCTCCAAAAGCTTCACCAAAGAATCAATTTGTGCTAGGAGCACTGAAAACAAACCTACACTGAGCTTTGCCCATCAAACATGACGTGTGATGGGTCCAAAGCCCTGCAGAAGGTGGTGGAGAAGGGGAACCAAAGGGAAGCTCAACAAGTTGTCATCAAATCAAAACACAGTTCCCCAAGCTCTCTCTTTCAGTTAAGCTTCTCATTCCCTGTTAATAATTTCTGGTCCAAGAAGGTTGGTGGGATCACCCAGCCCTGACCTAGACGAAGGAGTAGGAGGAGATGCCTGCACAGGAACCACGTCTACTTGCAGATCAAAGTTGGTGTGTTTTATCTGATCTTACAAATTTCAACCCAGGAACCAGGGCTTGGCCAAGGAGATGGAAAAGCCTGGTGCCAGAAGCAGGAGCCACAGCAGAAAGCCCACAGGTCCCCATCTCACTTCCCCAGTGGCCACCAGCAATCCAGCAGCAGCCCCTAGGGCTGGTAAAAACCAACACAAGACTTGTTCATCCCCCACCTCAGATTTTCTCAGCTTAATTATTTACTAAATAATAAAAAGGGGAGAAAAAACCCCACCCCTGATGTCACCCATGGGATGTAACACTGGCAGCTCCTTTCTGCACTCATGGATGAAGACACAGAAACGATTAGGGCAGCCACTTCCAATTGCCTTCTGACTCCAGATACTCCAAAAAGCTGCAAAACGGGTGATCTTGAATCAGTTCAGGGAGCAAATTCCTGACCTCTCCGATCACAGGGCTCTTTACCAGCAGCACCCAGCCAAACCCAGCTGCTGGATGCTCAGAGCATCCTCGTGGCCTCCTCTGGACCAAGAGGTCCGTGTCCTTCCTGTGCTGAGGGCTCCAGAGCTGGATGCAGCACTGCAGGGGGTCTCCCCAAAGCAGAGCAGAGGGGGACAATCCCCTCTCTCCATCTGGCCACGCTGCTGGTGATGCAGCCCAGGCTGCCATGGGCCTTCTGGGCTGCCAGTGCCCGTCGCTGGCTCCTGTCCAGCTCCGTGTCCATCAGCACCCCAAGTCCTTCTCCGCAGGGCTGCTCCCCATCACAGCACCCCCAGCCTGTGCTGGGAGCGAGGATTGTCCCGACCCAAGGGCAGCACCTGGCGCTTGGCCTTGCTCAACACCACGAGGTTTGCACAGGCCCAGCTATAACAACCTCAATCTCATTCTAGTATTTCCTCTGATAGAGAACTTGATTACACTCCCTGCAGCACCAGCATCTTATCAAGCATCAGGGCTGACGTTCCCATCCGGAAAGCAACCAGATTGCTTGTAACGCCGCCGGTCAGCTTCAGGTGCTTAAATCATGCTGAATGGAACCCTTCAAAGATCTACTAATTACAGGAAAGAACATGAAAGAACAAACCATGATGTGGTTGAGAAAGACACAGAGGCAGATGTTAACCACACTGCAGAGGGGCTTACAGGAATTGCTGCAAACCTCACCCTGCTGCTGCTTCCTCAGAAGAGCACAACAGGTCGTCGCGACAAATACCAACCCCACCACGGTTGGTTGTCCCATTTTTAGTACTTTTCAGGTACTAAAAGCTCAGTCTGGAAGCCTACTGCTGGTGTTACACAACGTGAACGTGTTAAAAAAGCTTCCCATGGGTTGGGGTTGATGATCTCAGAGGTCTTTTCCAACCTTAGAGATTCTCTGACTCTATTTCTGTTGGTGTCAAGCATCCTCCAAGTCTTGGGTTCCTCAAGTCCAAGAAAAATCTGCTTATTAAACACCTCACACTGAATATATAATTTGCTTTAGTAACGACCTAGGAAAGAACTAACGAGTTTCTGAACAGTGATGCACTTTCCATAGTGTGTAACATAAACACAGACCTGAAGTGAAGGTCAAGAACAAAAGTATCTAAACAAGATGCTAATTCTGGCGTTGCCTCCATCGCCCGGTCACCCTGCAAGCATTCCTCCACTGCTGCCTGGCAATGCAGCCCCTTGCCAATCACAAGGATCATCTCCCTCTCTGAGCACAAAGGCCTCATTCCAAGACTTTGGTATTTTTTCTCTGGCTCTGGAAGGATGCCCACCTCCACGCTGCTCTCTGAGGTGGAAGGACAAAGAGGATCAGCCTTTTTGGGTGGCTGTGCACTTACCTGCACTTCTGGACAGGACTTTCTCAAAGCTGCTCAAGCCTACAGTACTGAACTGCTCAGACTATCGGGAGCAAAGTGAGAGCAAGGTCATTCTCCTGGAACAAACCCTGCAGGACTTCCCTGTCCTGACACCACTGAAGTTAATGGGATTTAATTTTCCTATTAATTTGGTGGAGATGAAACGATTCCTTCTAAGCCAAGAGGGATGAGGAAACAGCCAAGTCTGGGAGAGCCTTCCTGCCCTGACCATGCCTCTCCTCCTCTCTTCCACCCATCAGTGTCACCTCCATCCCCTCAAAAGCTACAAGAACCAGCAAAACCAGTCCCCAGGGGAGAAGGGTTTTGGCAAAGATGCACGTAGGAGGTGACAGAAAAGGCAATTTCAGACACCTTGACCAGGACTGAAGGGACCTGTGCACGTGTCCCAGTGCTGAAGAGGTCCTCTGAGTATCCCTGACACCCTAATAAGCGCTGCCCATGAGTTCCACGAGCCAGAGCTACTCCTAATTTTCATTCTTCTTCATTAAGTGGTTCCTTACAAAGCCCAAGTCACACAATGGGAATACCAGAGAGCTCCCTGAACACCTGGCTTTCAAAGGATGAGGAAAACCAACATTAAGCAACGTGATGATAACAGAGAACCAGGAACATCACATGAGAAACACAGGAACTGGAAAGTCATCTGCCTTGCTCTGAGTTGGAAAACTAGGATGCTCTCAGGGATGAGAAAGCCTGGTGACATCTTCAGCTCAGCCAATTCAACCATTGACTGGTCGGGGAAATATTTGACCAAGTTTCTAGCAACTTCCAAAGGCAAAGAAATCTCATGGGTACCTGGCAATGGTCTCTACAGATTCTCCTTTCCTATGGAAAAGGTGTTAAGCAGGGTGGTCAAAAGCATTACTCGGTGTTGCAGGCAGCTTGTTAGCAGGGTTATGCATGTGCTAGTAGCTACTACGGGGCTGGTTTCCAAAGGTTCTGAGTTAGTGGGTGAACCACCTCGAACCACCCACCTCCCCCAGGCAATTAGTTTAGGATGATAATGAAGGGGGAGGGTACTGTACCTGGTGATGGGCAGGTCGAGGCCCCGCTGCAAACTGGGGAAAGGCGGGAGAAACAAACACAAAAGGAAAGGCACAAAGAGTCAGAAACACCACAACAGAACCAAAATGTCACACTCTATGCAAAATAAACCCACAAGGGAAAGGGGGAGTGGGGGGTGGGGAACAAAAACAACCAACAGAAACCACAAAACAGTCAAAAGCTTCGCTGGGGGACAGTGACAGACAGGGACTGTCTAACGAGTGAGCATCGCTACGGGGAAGGGGTGCTGCTCAAGAGCTGGGGGATGAACAGCCAAAGCTGCTGGTTATTTTGAAGGTGCATGAATGCAGGTTGTTCTTCACCCTGCCTGGGAGGGGGAGGAAAGAAAAAAATCCAAATAAAAACCAAACCCCAACTTAAAACAAGCAGCGGTGGAGATTTTCAACTGTTTGAGGTGGAGGTAAATGGTTGAAGCAGCTGGACTCAGAGCTGTTCCAAGTATTTGGTGGGAGCGGAGGATGGAGAGTCCTGGTTGGAGAGGGGTTAAGAGCCAGGTAGGCAGAGCTAGTGTGCTGCTGGTGAGGGGGGCACAGCATCCCCTGCAAGGCAAAGATCAGCAACTCTTTGCACATACACACAGTGAAATGTTGTTTGCAGCTTCCCCCCTCTCCAGTATAACCTTCTTGAATGAGTCGGAATTGTCACCCCCATGTGAAACCCTGGGGTGTCACCAGGGAGCCGAAGGCATCTGCTGCAGAGCTCAGGTGGAGGACAGGAGGTCCTGGTTCACAGCTCAGGTTACTAAATCACTTCCCACCCACTTGGGTTACACAGGGAGGAAAGCAATCAGTGTTTTACATGCTGAGTAAACATCAAAAGCATTTTCCAGTCAGTAACTGATTGTTAAAATAGAAATAAAAATGAATGCAAGGAATGGAAAATAGAAATAAAGATGACAAGGTATCCTCTCTTCCAGAAGCCAAGTCAGGTATTTAAACCCTTAAATCCTCAGTGTAATCAGCACAGCTCCAGGATGGAGCAGATAATCTATCAATAACAACTCCAATAACTGCACAGAGCAAATGAAACTGGATCCCACGGCAGCGTCTGACCCAGCACAGGCCTGTACCTGTCGCTGGCTGTGATGGCTTGGCAACCAAAGGCATGTGCCCAAGCACAGGGTACAGTCTGCCTCTGCTACAGGCAATAGGTACGTTTTCTATCTGCCTGAGAAGATCAATCAAAACTGGCTACTAATTACTTCTTTTCTTAATAACAGGGAATTTTTTCAGGAAGAAGTAGAAGACCAGGGTTCACCTGCAGCCCAACCTCCCAGCCAGGTCAGTGCCATCAGATGTGAGAAGAATAAATACTCACTGGTCCAGCTGATTGTCTCCCTTAGAAACATTTTAATTGCCTATACTTAAGATTTCCAAGAACTAATCTGCTAATCCTGGCATTTATAGATGCCTTCTAGCCTTCACCTCACGGTGACACCTGGATGAGAAGTCACAAAAACCTTCAGAGATGAGAAAATAGGCACATGTGGCTCTTTCTAGTACAAGAGTCAACAGAGAATGACCTGCACTGATTCACCAAAGGAACTGAAGAAATGTCCTTAAGCCTTAAATTAAAGAAAGAAAGGAGAAAGACAAAACACGATCATCTTGTAGGAGTAAAGAGCTAAAACTTCTGTTCTAACAACACCCATGGGGCAGAAGCACTCAGACACTCACAGCATCTTCCCAAAGCTCAGGGGGTAAGAGGACAAGTGGCTCTGCCCACGAGAAACAGGCACCTGGATGAGTCCTGGGGAGGTAAACATGCTTCAAATCCTTATTTAACTTGAGGAAAAACTCCTCAAAACCAGTTCAAATATCTTGGCATTGGAGAAAAGGGAATAGAGCTTACCCTGACACAAGCCCTTCTGGTGGGGCTACATGCTTCAAGTTATGCATCAATGGGAAAAAAACCCCAAACAACCCAACACCTTAATCAAAAAGGGAACAATGGGCTGCAAAAACCTCAAGCTGCTTAATTTCAGGGCTGAAGTACCTCTTAGCACCATTCCACAGGGAAAAATTCTCCTCACTGTTTTTTAAAACAAGAGCTGGAAGCTTGTATCTTAAGAAGCTGGAGTATATTCCATGGCAAAAAGTAATATACATTACAAGAAGGGGGAAAAAAAAAAGAAGAAGAAATAAAACAAAGCCTCAAAGTTAGTGAAAAACACCCTTGGCTACTTTGCAGCGGTCACCACTGGCTACTGGTTTGTTAAATAGGTTTTATTTTAAAAAAAAATAATTCAGGTTAACAGGATTTATTCCTCTGAGTAGCTGTAAGCAACAGAACAAACTGTAGTCACTGCTGGCTTGGATTAAAATAGACCCTTTGGGGTGATTTTTCTCCCCTCTGTGTGATGGAGTAGATAGAAAGGAAACCTTCATTATGAAACCCAGCTCTGACATCTCCACCACCCACACTCTTTGGGGTCCCACTCACTGCTTCATGGACAGTGGGGTGATGTTCTCTATCTGCTGATGTTGAGCTGGCACATCTTGAGCTGCTCTAGAAATAAACACCTCTGGAGTGCTCAAACACCCTCTCCAACCACTGTTTTTTTTAGGGAAACCTCCTAGAATTGGATGGTTTTGTGATAAAATCACCCCCTGCTCAGGGCTGGTATCAGCAAGAGCTAACAGATCATTTTCAGGAGCACTGAACGACTCTGATTTCATTTTCCTTCCCCCAGCTGAAGCTGCATGTTGAAATTCTCACTATCAGAGTGACACTACGATGCTAGAGGGGAGAAAACACAGAGCCAGTTGGATTGCAAAGGCAGCTGTCCTGGAAGGAACAGAAATGCTTGGATTCTGCAATTCCCAACGGCCTCTGGATGCTGAAACAGGATGGAGGAAGCTCTGGCCGCTCAAGGAAGCGGGGTGAGGATCAACCTACCTACTCACACCAGCTGCGTGATGGCCAGGACTGTGCTATGGAAGCCCTGGGATGGCAAAGCCATCCTGCCACCTTCCTCATCCCCTCTTCACCCTCCCCTCACCACCAAAAACAAGAGATATAAAAAAAGTCAAAAAGAATAATAATTCAAAAGGAAAATAATAAATCCAGCCCCGAACAAAATGCAAGAGGAGTTCAGGACCAGGGCTACTCTTGCGTTTGGTTTGGGGTGGGGAGGTGGAATGAGATGTTATGGGCGCAGCTTGGAGTAATGGGGGTGGAAATGGTCACTAGCAGAGCAGATGGTAAAAACTGCACACAGGAGAGTTAAAAAAAAACCAAAAAAAAAAAAAGAAAAGTGGCTGACAACTGCAGAGGAATTCTTCCTCGATGCTGCCTCAGTAATGGGCCCCCAATCCTACAATTTGACACATTTTTCTGTCCAAATTTCCTGAGGATGTTGTTATCTGTTGAGCAACAAACCCAAAGATGCTCTGGTCTCTGTCCTACAACAGGTCAGACCCTCCCCAACTGTGGTTCAACCCTAGACCTTGTATGGGCATTTAACCCAGCAGGAACTGCCATGGGAGCTCATGCTTTCAGCAAAGAAGCCAAATCAGGGCATTTCTGTAGATCAGCCAGCAACAAAAAGATGTGGTAAAAAGAAATGAAAATAAAGAAAAGAAGAAATAAAACCAGTGCCAGTGGCACATTTGCCTGCAAGAAGGAGTACAGTTTGTTATATTGCTTACAATGCAGTATTTTATCCAGCCTCTTCCAGCCAGGGACCTGTAAACCGGACTCTGTTCCAAAACCTTCCTCCTCTTCCAGTTGTCTGTGCAATGTATTGGCACTGCTCTGCTGGGCTGTCAAAAAAACTGGTTTAGAGATGCAGCTCTTCAGTCAGGTTTTTGCTCCAGTTCTAACCATATCAACTCATTTGTGTGTTTTCAACAATTAAAAAGGTAAGCTGATTATACTTACTGAGAAAAGAGGAGGGTTTAACAGCAGTATCCCACCTTACTGATCAGAACAGGGGGACTAAGGAGGCAGAGGCGGGATCTGGTTAAAGATTTACAGCTGCCCACATCCCAAAGTTCATTAAAAGTGGTGTTAATGGACCTCAGAACTGAGCCTCCTGGGAAGGCCCTGGAGGTGAAACCTCCAGAGAAGAGAGACAAGCGCATCAGTGTGGCTGTACGTGGCGGGGGAAGCTTGCCCTGCAGACAGATATATATATACACACACACACACAGGAGGTTTTCAGTTGCCACACTTCAGCAGTGTTCATCTTCCTCTGAGAAGAGAAGAGAGCTGGGAACGGCGCGGCGGGTTTACGGGTAACCGTTACGACGCAGCCGTGGATTCGCAAGAGGCACAGGGACCGCTGCTCCCTTGGCTAGCTGAGGCTTGAGGCATGGTGATGGTAAGCTACCATGCCTCCAGAAGCTGGGCTAAAGCATCTAACACCCTAGGAGGGACTCCTAGCATCGTGTGGAACTGTGCTGAGAGCAGAGGTTCCCCAAAAGGAGCCTGGTTTGGGGAATCAAAGTCCTACAGTAGCAGAGCAGTGTAACAATACATAGACCAAAAAAAGATTACAGACCATCAAACCTACAGTTGGATGAAAAAGGGGCTCACCACAAAAAGATCTGGGTACACAGAAGCTCTACATTAAATGCACGAGCACCTACATGGGGCCAGGCAGTGAATGGTTAGAGGTGATCCAGCAGCACCAACTCAGAAGCGATGCCCAGAGGCCACTGGGAAGCAAGTGCCGCTGCAGAGAATCGCTTTCCCTTACTGATCTTTAGTGTATCCCTTTACAAAATACTTCCTTAAAGAAACAAACTAAAACCAAATAAATAATGAAGAAGTGAGAAAGATTCTGGTAATGAATCTATGCTCTAAAATGAAGTGAACCTGAAAGCAGCTAAGCTAAAAATAAATGGTGTTATTTGGATGTAGATGACAATCCCTCCATTGCTTTGCTCTTCTGACTTCAAATGAGAAATTATCCTACCAGGACAATGGGTGAAAAACCTCAATCCATTTGGAATGTGCTTCCAGTTGAGTAAAACAGGCTTTCCAGAGAACCAGCCAAGTGCTATGGACGTACACACACACACACACACACACACACACAGAGAAACACACCAACAAGGAAAGAAATGTAAGATGAATGTGACCGTGGGTTCCCTTACCGGTGAGCGGGTCTGAGGCTGGGTGTTCATTGTTTGAGGGGCTTGAGGGTACACCAACGTGGTTGGAGCTGCATTCTGTCCTGAGGGGTAAGGAGCCTGCCAGGGAACAAGAAAAGGAAATAAAACATGAGTGTACCCAACCCAAAAAAATAGGAACTAAACAGGTTATGAGATGATTAACAGTGAGATAACGGAGAGAGAGGTGATTGCGATGGAGAAAACTTTCTCCATCAAGAACCCAACTGCTTATCAACACTGCTGAGTGGTGAACAAGCATGTCAACGCTGCATCACTGAAACCCTGCACTGCCCAAACCCCCAGCCACACGCTCCCCACAAAGCCTCCTCCGAGTCCATGTCTGACTGTAGGTATTGCCAATAAACCCTCCAGAAGACAACCAGGGGCAAGACCCAAACTCACACACATTTAAGCCGAGCCACGCTGCTTCAAAGCGTTAGCGACACGAGGAGCCAGCCCGAATCGTTACAGGTGTGAGGCAGACAGTGGGTTGTGGAAATTTTGCATAGTTCCACTCTACTGCAATGGGCTGTAACAATTTACACCACCAGATGCTCTTCCCCATGTTACGTTCCCAAAGTAACAATACACCAGAGCTGCAGAGTGATGCCAATTACACATTTTAACCAGACGTTTAAGAGTAACTTCTCAGAGTGTTTTTTTGAACAAACCCACCTTTTTCTTTCTTTTATATATATATTTACTTATTAATTTATGATTGTGATGGTGCAAACCTCAGCCACTAACCCACAACAGCCTTCGCTTTCAGGAGGAATCATCCCAAACTTCACTTGCTGCCCTGCAGTGAGCCACAACTCCAGCTCCTCAGCTCTTCCCGCTCCGCTGTCTATCCCTCAGTGGCAGTGCTGGGTATCAACACTACTAATGGTAACCATCATCCCTACTCACCTCCTGGCTACATACCATAGGACTTATCTGATGAATAAAGGAGCTCATCAGGTCTTGGGGCTCCACCAGGAGAAGGCCTTTGGGCTGGCTTTGCTGATTATAGAGAGGATTAGGCTTAAAAAAAAATCACAATGCCTCCCCACAGACAGACTTAGAATGTATCTGCAGCATGAGCCTTGCTGAAGAACCCCTTCTCTTGGAATTTCATGTTAAAATTTAAGAGGAATAGGAGGAACCATTTCTGTCTGAAACGGGGTATTGAGAGAGCAGGTTTCATTGCACCGGCCCTCGCTGACTCACAGAATGGTTTGGGTTGGAAGGGACCTCGAAGATCATCAAGTCCCAACCCCCTGCCATGGGCAGGGTCACCTCTCACCAGCCCAGGCTGCTCAAGGCCCCATCCAACTCGGCCTTTAACACCTCCAGGGAGGGGGCAGCCACTACTTCCCTCCCTGGGCACCCTGTGCCAGGGCCTCACCACCCTCTCAGGGAAGAATTTCTTCCTCAGGCAGGTTTCAGGGTACCTTTGATTCAAGCTGTGCTATACTTAATTTGAATGACTCAAGTTTGAAACAACACAACAACGTTCTAGTTAGTAGGCCAAACCTATCCAAGAAAGAACCACCAACCTTCTAAAACTTTAGCTATCAAGAGAGATGATCCTGCACAACGCCCAGCGCTCTGGTTTAGGCAAACAGCTGAAGGAGTCATGTAGAAACACCACAAAATGTCTTGTTTCTAGGAAGAAACTCCATCCCAAAGCCTGCAAAACTTCCCAGCCTGCAAGCTGGGGTCTCTCCATGATTCTTTTTTCCTCCTTAGTCATCCCTAAACATAAAACCTCCACTTAATCCCCTGCTGATCAAAATGTAATCCAAGGTAATGAAAATATAGTTCAGAAACAATCCAGCCAAGGAATTTTCCAGTCTCAGAAAACAAAACAAAAGCGATGAGGGGATTGAGCACAGTCCCATCCCAAACACCTCCTGCTGCAATTCCTCCTATTCCTACTTTGGGACCACACTCAATTGGACCATTAAAGATCAAAGCTCCACCATGAGCACACAGGCTCACACAGCCTCCTGCTAAATGCCATTATTTTCTACCCCATTTTTGGGTCATAAACATACCTCTCCAAGCATATCGCTCAATCTCTGCTGTGATTCAGGACCCCAAAGCTCACTTGATACTGTGTTTAGATGTTCTTATGTAGTAGTTTGTGTCAATGGAGCAGAAAAGACTCTGGCTGGAGAGCAATTAAATGCTCTACTCAGCTCCTGCTATGAAGCAGCAGCCTCTAGGAGGTAAGCAGGGCAGGTTTTCCATTGCCTTTCCCTTTCCTTTGGTTTACTCCCTCTCCAGCCAGCTCTTCTCTCCCCTACTTACCACTGGCAAAACCTCTGATTCACATTAACAACTAATTCACAAGAAGTCTTCTCATTTTCTGAGATGTCAGATGCAGCATCAACTATTTTCCCTCGTATTTGACAGGCGTGAGTCTGCTCGAGCTGTTGGTGTCAATGCCATGTACCAAGCAGTGTGTACTGTATCTCACAGCAGTAGCAACACCGTAGCAAGGTGAAGCACTAAGGGGATGCAAGGAAACTCCTCTATCTTTTCATTCACCACCTAGAGAAGTTATCCCACCCGCGGAGCATCACGCTGCTGACCTTCCACATCCAGGATATCTCTGCCCAACATGAGGTGAAGGATCCTCCTCTCAGAGGTTTCCCATATCCATCCACACACTTTGCAAAGGGTCCCAGTGCTACTCTTCAGATCCCAGCAGGGATTGTGTCAGGAAACATTATCAATACTTGTGTGGAAGAGGACCAGCTGACCTTCAGCTCTGCGTTGCCAGAGAAGGAACCTTACCGCAGGCGGTTTGAACTGCTGCTCCCACAGCGTCCCAGCAAGGAGGAAGGAAAATATCTGCTCTTCTCCCCCTTCTTCAGGCTCACCAAATGCTTTTCCTTCAGGCTTAACTCACACTAATAAGCTTTAAGTGAGATACATCCCCAAAGCTCCTACCCACCTCTGAAAGAGTTTTCTCTCCACCATCCCAAGCACAAGGCAACTGGAAGGAAAGGCAGCGCAGCGATCGCTAAGCCTAAAACCCAGTGAGTGTTAGCAGCAAGGCCACTAAGCAGGTGTTTTTAAACACAGGGCCAAAGCCAGACCCTCACTGATCACAGATGTCCTTTCTGACACTAGTGGGGCTGAGGCAAACACAAGACAATGCTGTCCAGTGTTAAATTTGCTTTAGGATTTAAACCTGATCAGAAGTACATTGTTGAGTTTAAATAAATAAATAAAGCTGCATATGGAGGCTTAGATAGCAGGCACTGAAGGGTTTCTGTGATGAACCTGCCCTCAAAACAAGGTAAATTTTGCTGTTTCTAACCCAGACACATCACTCTCTGGGTGCCAGGTTGGTAACTGCAGCCTGGAGGAACGAGCATGATACAAATCCCCCCTGAAGACAACAAACATCACCTCAACAAACACGTTGTGTAACAGTTGTGAAACAAGAAATGCTTCTGGCTGCGCCTCCCTGGTGTCTGTGTTAAAACAAAACCGGGTAGGAGAAAAAAAGGAGGTTAAATAATAATAAAAAAAGGACTTTAGACATTTCTGCAGGTATTAAATTCCCCATATAAGCATGTGGCAGCCAAAATAAACTACCAAAACATCTGCTGGGATAGATCACAGCACTGCTTTTCAGAAAAGTCAGCTGATTAGAAGTATTGTGGGTATTCATCTGTCAAAAGGACTTTTTTTTCCTATGCCAAGCATCTAAATAGGTACAGAAAGGAATAGAATCACATGCAGTCACGCTGGGAATATGTGGCTTTTCTGCACCGTGCCTGAAACGCTGAGAATGAGGTGAGCAAATGAAGAGATCAATGTGGAAATGCTCCCAAAATTCCCTAAATAAGCTATGGGAGGGAGGGAAGCAGGGAAGCAAGCATCACTCTGTATAAAACTTTAGGTTCAGAAGCATCTAAATGCTGCCCCTGAAATCCCTGAAGTACAAATAACTGCAGCACCTTGAGCTGGAAGAGAAGGGCCGGCTGCTGGGCTGCTCGGCTTTCGAGGCAGAGCAATTTGCTTCCCCTCAGAGCTTTCATCTCAGTGATTTTATATTTCAGATGTGGCTGTTCATGGGGGGAAGGAGGTAATAGCTGTGTGTTTATGTATCCCCGCAACCAGTTGGGGAAAACCCTATCTGGGTTTTTTTTTCTGTGCAGTTTCCACCTTGGGCTGCTGACTGTGCTGAGGGAGAAAAGAGGGGAGGGGGAAAGGAAAGAGAAGAAAAGAAAATAATCACTACCAGTGAAACAAATGAAAAAAGTTATTCTTAGCTCTGTTATAAACACTGAGCCTGCTGCGTAACATGACTCCCTCAGTACTGCCTGTACTGGGAATAAACAGGCAAAGTACACACATCGGGTTCAGAAAGAGCTGAGTCACACAGCTCCCTGCCTCCCAAAGCCCGTGGAAATTTTTTTTTGGAACAAAACTCTTCAATCCCCAGGAGGAAAGGTGTCACCTGCTGAGCTTTCTGCCTTCGGTAGCACGGCGTGTTTTGGTGTGGGATGGGGTGAAGCCCTGTCGCCGTTTCTTCAGACCTCCCTTGCCTCTGGAAGAAGTTTGGCAGGGTCTATATTTACTGGAGTTACATATGAGGATGAGAAATGGTCTTGTAGTTCCAACACATGACCATGACTCAGGAGCTCGCTGCTCTATCACCATCGCTATCGCTGTGACCTTGGGTGAGAAAAAACCTTCGGACTTCCAGTTCCTTCCCTACTTCCCCAGTAACACCAATGCAGAGACCAGGCTCCAGTCTGGGACAGGCTGAAACTCCAGTGAATGCCAACAGGAAAAAAAAAAACCCCAAAACAAAGCAGCAAAGCTTTAATCTCTTTGAGAGGAACGTGACAGCGTAAGCAGAACATTTTAGATCAACATGGAGCGTGCTGGGGCCACAGGCAGCCCTCTGCTATCCTGCAGCAACCCCAAGACCACCACAGAAAGCAACACCGTGCCCATGTGTGAATGGAAAAAACACAGTACCATATAAACCATATAAACCATGGAGGTTTATATCTCAATTGAGTGTTCTGATCCCTGCACTCACCAAAGGAGAGCTGCCAGCTAAAGACTTGCTGGAAGCATCACTGCACCGACTATCCGAAAGATTCTGAATCATTTTATGCTGAGAAACTAAACAGCAAATACACACATCAGTGGGAACCAGGATAGAAGTACTGCAAGGTCCATCCCTGCCCCCAGGAGACCTCCACCAAACCCACACTAATTTCCCTGGATGTTCAGGGATTTCTGCAGGGAAACTGAGGCATCTGCTGGCCCAGGAAAGTCCCTAATACCAGTTAAAGCCCCACCAGGTCGCACTCACAGTAACACACAGTCTGCTTTGTACTAATGGGCCCTAAGTGTATAAATTCTTATTTATCCAAGCTCCCTGACACAAAACCCGGCTTCCCCGGAGCGAGGCACAGAGAGAGCACTGCAAGAGTCATCAGTGAGGTCACTGAACCAGCGTTTCCCTTTTTATCCCAGTTTAACAACTGTACTCAAGTTTTCCTTCCAGCTGCTGAACTATTTTCCTCGAGGAAAAACCACACCAGGGAACGTGGGACGGGCTGTGATGATGCACCAACCCTTGAAGGTGCTCCTAGGAAGTTCTCCCCTGGGTTAGCAGCTGGGAAGGCAGGAGCTTGGATTGGATGCAGAAGGAATTCTCCTGTAGAAGCTTAAACCATCTTTTGGTTCATGAGGACGGTGCCAGCAAGGACACGGCTGTGAAAGTGTCCAAAACCTCCCCATTACAAGAAGTTTGGTTTGGTTTTTTATAAATCTAACATGGAAAGCAGCATCACTGCCAGGCAGAGAGACAGCTAACAGCTGGAGCACCCGAGAACAGCCCAGAATCTCCTGCTACTACAGCCTACAAGTCACATTGCTTATCTTTCCACCTGGATCCTGACTTCCAAATGCTGGTAGCATCAAATGAAAAGGGATGAAGGGGGTTGTGCCATCTCTGTCTCCCTAACTGACCTCCCAAGGGCTGGAGCAGAGATCACTGTACTGGAGGTGAAGCACCATCTGACCTAAAATGAGAATATTGGCAACAGACAAAATAACTTTTTAGAGATGCCCAGGGTTCTGCTACCTCACCACAGAGTTAGCAACCTGTGGGAGGAGTCCACGTAGCAAAGAATTAGATCTTTTAATCCACTTGTGCTGAAAATAATCCCCAAATTAACACCAAAACAGCCCCAAGAGACCTTCTCAGACCTCCAGTTTCACCCAGGGTTCCGTAATCAAGGTAGAAACACCCAGGCTGGGGACAAACACCTAACAAAACCATACCCCTGCACCATGCCAGCCATGCTCCCAATGGCTGCACACAGGAGCAATAAAGTGCCACAGGAAAAAGAGAGCAATCAATGCCAAACCAGCTCAGAGAAATCCTGCTGGAACCAACCGTGCTCTACACACCAACAACCACTCCCTTGGCCCTGTCCCAATGCCACCACAGTACCTGGAAGCTCAATGTTGCAATCGTCTGGGGTTAATTCCTTGAGTGCTATTTGATTTTTATTACTGTTTTGGTAATTTGATTAATTCAAACCTATCTTGTTCCCTTTCTCCCCTGCCTGCAGCAGAACGGGGTCAGGGTGGATTTCGAAGCTGCTGTCTGCAGCGACCTGAGTCACCATCCCTGGATGGGTTTAAAAAAAAGGGTAGATGAGGTACTGAGGGTTTAGCACAGGACAGGAATGGTTGGACTTGATGATCTTAAAAGGTCTTTTCCAACCCTGTGATTCTGTATATTGTGAATTAGTTGAGCACACGCAGAAAATAAACCAAACCAGCAGTATCTCCATGTCTATCCATAATCTATAGACCCAGCTCATCTGTAAATACTATGAATGATGATGGAGAAGCCTGAATTATTAAACATCTTCATTTCAGGCTTTTCTACTCTCGCAAAGAACTCATATTCCCACACCACTCCTGTGAACTAAGCCAGCTTTAAAAATAGCACAACAATTAAACTAATAAATAAGGACAATTCCCCTCCAGATGCCTGTAGTTCAGCTTTCATTGTTTCCAACGATGCTTCAGCTGCATACCATCAAACCCATGACAGCTACATGTTCAAATACACAGGTTTTTGGGTCCATAATGCATCAAGAATTTCCAGTTTTTTAAGCAGCTTGTCTGCAAATTAGGCAGCACCACTGGAATCAGCTCATCCTCATCATCACCTCTCTGTAAAATAAAAACACACAGCAGTTCTACTCTGCTGACTTGCTGTATGATGCATCAGTCACTTGAAACCACTGTTTTTTCTGCATATATTGGTGTATATTCCCTGGAATATTCCAAGCCCCATTAAAATCAATGATGTGAGTACCAGAGCTGTTCTCCAACACCAAACAGGTTGTACAGATTAAGGGTTTCCACTTGAAACCAGGATTTAACACAACTACAGTGCAAATATCATGCACTCCTAACGAAGGGACCGGCTTGTGACACGGGTACTGAGCCTCTGTGCATGGGATTTAGGAGGAAGCTTCCAGGTTTGGATTTGGCTGGAAGCAACGAGTCCACGGGGAGCGTGATCGCTCGGGGTGTTTATTGAAGTACGAAGCGGTTTTGAAAAGCCATCTCCTCAAAACACCAGCTACTCAGTTAGCTCCAGGTGCCCGGCCCTTAGAAGGGCAGTGTGGATTTTAGGGGTTCACCAAAGAGCAGACTAAGTGGAGAAGAACTAGCGTGGCCAGCAGCAGTCAGCATCCTCAGCACTCCTCCTCTTCCTCGCAGCCACACTGGTTCCCACTCCCCCTTTTTCCCTAAGCTCAGCCTTTAGGAGAATTCTCTGTGTTGGTAAATATTAAACTCAGCCTTTAAAAGGATAAAGCTACCCTGGCCCAGGAGGAATTCCTTGTAGCTCGACCACTGTCATCTCCGTTCCTCCGTAGCAGTCTGTCTCCAGGTCTATCAGCTGTGTCATTACCTGCCCTCCTCAATTTTTTAACCAACTTTTCTTATGGCTTCATATGATTCAGTGTCACACACAGTATCATAGAATCATAGATTGCTCTGGATTGGAAGTGACCCCAAGGATCACAGAGCTCCAACCCCCTGCCACAGGCAGGGACACCAACCTCCAGGCCTGGAGCTACACAAGGTTGCCCAGGGCCCCAGCCAACCTGGCCTTGAACACCCTCAGGGACGGGGCATCCACCCCCTCTCTGGGCAGTCCCTTCCAGCCCCTCACCACTCTCTCTGGAAAGAGCTTTCCCCTAATATCTAATCTAAACCTTCCTTCCTCTAGTTTTAATCCATCCCCCTTGTCCTGCCAGTCTCTGCCCTTTAACAAGCTGATTCCCCTCCTGTTCCTCTGCTCTCTTCAGGGACTGGAAGGCTGCAATGAGGTGCCCCCACATCTAAGCAGGCAAAGGCAACAAGCTGACCAGGGAAGCAGAGTCCCAGCTGCAGAACCACAGGCTCTTTTCTTACTTTAGCAGAAATAAGATGATTCCCACGTGGTTTCCTCTTCCCTGGACAAAAGACAACGCAGACACAAGTACACGGCTCCTTTCCTTCCTGCTTAAGACACTGGGGTTACTATTCCTGCACGGATGCTACGAAGGAGGAGGGTGGAAAGGAAGAGCCAGACAGAAAGCGTCTCTGTTTGAGGCGTTTTCTCCCCAAAGTTCAGGCTCATCCCACATTTCTACCATCAGAATTGCAATGATTTTTATCAGCAGGGACAGTGCTGAATGTGACTGCCCCTTATCAGGGTAAACAGAGCACAGAGCTTTGGGGAGCAAAGACAATCTTTCTGCTTTTTAAAAAATATAAGGCACTTGAGCCACTATGGCAACACCCAATCTCAGCTGAAGACTCAGAGCCAAGTATTTAAACAGCATTTTGAGGCATGGGGGGGACTGGACAGACGTCCTGCGGGTGACTGTTCTCCCAAGGACACTTGTTTATGGAATCCATCAACACAGAATGAAACCTGGTGCTGAGGAAGGCACGAGGGCAGGATAAAGCTCAGCAGATTGCCATTCTGTAACGGCTGCGAACACGAGCATGGATTTAGTTGGCTTCTTACAGAGGGTGAAGGGACAGGCCCTGCCTTGACCACTGCACGTGGCTCACAGCCCGGCCTGGTAATCACCAGTGCATAATGAAATGAGTTGGTATTTGCCAGAATCATAGAATCATCACAGACTGGGCTGGCTTGGAAGGGACCCCAAGGATCACAGAGCTCCAACCCCCTGTCACAGGCAGGGACACCAACCTCCAGGCCTGGAGCTACACAAGGTTGCCCAGGGCCCCAGAGAGAGTTATATTTTTCATCCCAAATCGTCACAACCACAAAGACAATTGCTAATTAACATCCCAACTGGTGACCACACGTGCTCTGCAAGCTCCAGGATACAGCATGGTTTTCATCATCCCAAGACCCAGTATAATGGCAGCTTCAGTTAAACAAAGGGATTCCTGTATGGAGAATGCTCTCCGGGTAAAGAGCTCCCTACAAAGGTTAGCGAGACGACTCCAACCAAGGCATCCATGAAAGATCCTCTCCAAGCAGTGACCAAGGGGGTCTGTGTACAAATGAGAGGATGAAGTTTGGGAGCCCTCTGTGCATCAGGGGCTGTGGAAGTTTATCATCTGACTTCACACGTAACACATGGACATCCCAGAGCATGAATGGGTGAGGATACAATCAAACTGCAATCCTCCATCAGTTCTAATTTGTTATTAAAAGCATCTCAAATCTAAATTGGGCTACGAAGGATGGGAGGGAAGTATTGAATAAACATCAGGGCTACAGCGGCATTCCGGCTCCTGTAGAAAGGATCCAAGATAATAAGAGGGGCTCAGGGATTGCCTATAAACACGCTGCAGATGGCACACAGACATGCTTCCTGGCACAGATTCCCAGACCTTAAGGTACTAAGGAATGTCTCCCTGCTATTACAAACACTAATTTAGCAATGGTGACATTTTTGAGGACCAGAACGAGACCACAAAACTCTTTTCACTTAAGGCAAAGAACCAGATGGTAACAAGTTTCAGCTAGTACAATCTGTTTTGGATTGAAATCAGCCACCTAAAAGTCAAGGTCTCTATACACCAAGTTCCTGAGAACTCGGCTCTCCTGCACCCCTGTTTACTGTGGGTCTATCTCAACCTTGTTAGAAACGGGTGAGGGATCAGGAACTACGACAGCCTTGGGGGAAGGTCTCAGTATATGTATGACACGGGGACCCTGGTTAACCACACACCCCACTGTCCCAGCCCAAGAGGCAGCTTTGGGCATGAAGCATTGAGCTGCCCAGTATGTTCTTGGTGAGAGCAAACACCTTCCCCAACTGCAGAGGAAATTCCTGGCCACTTGCTCCGAGCGTGGCTGGTCAGTGCTTATGAGCTGTGGGCCCTCAGCACACACACCACAGCTTAAGAATCTTTTCCAAACCGTTCCACTCTTGTGTTGATTTATCTCACGTGCCAGAACCCACTGCACTGGTTCCTTGGGATCTTTCAAAACACTCCTAGGTCACCAGGAGGGACGAAACTGTCTTCTCAAGCCCGAAGCTTCGCATGCTGCCTGCTGCTCATGGTACAACTGGAAGAACACTCTCCTCCTCTTTTCATCACTCACCAAAGCACTTTGCTGCTGCCTCCCTCCAAGCCCCAGCCTGGCTGTTTTGGAAGAGCTCCACTTTCCCATTATTCCCATCCTACAGCACGGCCTCACCATAAATTACTGTAATGTAAAGCGGGGAGGGGCGGAGGGAGCCGATTTACAGCTGCTTTGTGTTAACTGCCCGTGTGAACGCTCTCTGCCTGCACTTCTTGCATTGAAATCTCTCACATCCTTCATGGGCTGGCAGTTACCCTGCACTGGCATAGAATCACAGACTGGTCTGGGTTGGAAGGGACCCCAAGGATCACAGAGCTCCAACCCCCTGCCACAGGCAGGGACACCAACCTCCAGGCCTGGAGCTACACAAGGTTGCCCAGGGCCCCAGCCAACCTGGCCTTGAACACCCCCAGGGATGGGGCACCCACCACCTCTCTGGGCAGCCTGTCAGTCTACCTGATCTCAGGGTCGCTTGCTCTAGTGGCCATGCCCAAGGAAAAACTTCTCCACTGCTTCCTCAATGACTTCTTCATTCCTCCAAGAGAACTGTCTCAAACCAGGCACTTCTGAAGCTTGCAAGCCAAGAGGGGAGGCAGAGGAGATGCCCCCTCCTCTCTCTCTCTGTCCAAGGGGCCCTTTCACGCAAAGAACAACAGAAATAGGAAATTTTATGTACATGGGGCCACATCTGGCCATAACATCACTGCAGCAACACGTGCTCTGCATTCCCCAACGCCGGCGGAGTTCAACACATTCCTCAGTGCAGCAGGATGATTTCAAGGCCCTGGAATTCGGGAAGCAGAAACGCTGTCTCTCACTGTGGAGACAGGAGTGTGGGGCTGTTTCTCATCGCTGCCAAGCTCTTCTCATTTAGCTGCAGAAACTAATTCTGTAGGGCAGCAAAGCACCTGAGGCTGGTCGTTACGAACGGGGTCGAAGGAAGGCAGAACAAGCCTTTCTCTTGTTCTGGCTACGTCAAATGGAAAAGGTAGAAGAATAAAGTGAAAAAGACCCCAAAGCCCAGGACTACACAACCATCTGTTTCTGTTTAGTTAAAGGAAAGGGCAGCTACAAAGGTACAACGTGCATCTGCACCTGACTCTTCTTCCCCAGGAGACACTACGCATCCCATAGCCTCCTGTCTGCAGCTCCCCGTGTCCCTCACGGGCCACCAACACTGTCATCTTGTCGCACGCAAGGCTGCAGACCTCTGAAGCAGCACAGCTCACAGAGCTTTCCTAAGGGGCAGCAGTTCCTTTGATCGCTCACTAGCGCTTTAAGATGCTACCTCACCTCCCATCACCCAGACCTGCTAGAACAGGCAGGTTTAGAGCTGCCAGGTCAGCAAGGGGACCTCTCAGGGAACCACAGCGCTTCTTTAGCCTCCCTTTTCCTTCGGAGTGCGGCATCCGCAACATCCCCACGCTTGAAGAAACCAGCGAGCGACTCCAAGCCCCAAGAGGAAAGATGCCCAGATACCTTCTAGATAAAAGCAAGGGACTGACCTCTCTGCTGAGCCCTGGCCTAGCCAGTGCCCAGAGGAATTTGTGACCACACCAGTAACACATATTCTGTCACTGGCAAAATTATTTTTAGACCTAAGTGATACCCGAAGCCCAAAAACACACAGGAAGATTTTCACTTGCTACTGCATGAGCAGCAGTCCCTACCTTGGCCTATCATGAGTGTTCATTAAGTCACAGCTCTCCAGGAGACAACAATGACCCCTTAATGAGATTCTAATTTGAAAGAAGTGGTCTCTTCCCTTTTAACTACTTGGTTAAATCAAGAACAGAGCACCCCTTCCCCACGCAGGAACACGTGCTGCTGCCTGAGGCATGACTGGACAAACACCAAGGTTGCTCAACATTCAATCACCATCGAGGTGCAAGTTAAGATACTTTAAGTTAACTTTGTGAGGAGTTATAGTGCTGTTAAAGAAACCAGCAGTGAACCATTCATCAGAACATCCCCTTTATCTCAGGAGGGAAGTAGCAGGATTTAAGGGGTTGGAGAATTGGACCAAAAAAACCCCCCAGTTACAGCATAGAATAACTCTGAGGTGATGAGAGAGTTACAGGAGTTTGTTTAGCTAAAAGAAAACAGCTAAATGAAGTCACAATAGAAGTTGACAAAACTGTAAGTGGGTGGAAATCAGAAACTTCCCCTCACCTCATTTCTTAGCACAAGGACAAGAGGGGATTCCACGAAACCCACAGGAGCTGCTGGAAACGCTGTCATCCAGCACTGCCCAAGTGCAGGATTTCTTACCATGAGATAACACCTGACAGGGTTTGAGGGGAATATTCTAAACATTCTTATGTGTAAGAACATGTTATGTGTAAGTCACATGCAAGAATATTCAGAAATCTCATGTTAAAGGGGAAAAAATAAAAGGAAAAAAACCCCACAAGCTTAAAGTTTGCCCAAACCTCTCTGAGTTCAGGGGTAGGGAAATCTTCTCTGGGGCCAGGTTATCCTGTAACTGCTTACGTCAAAGAGTCCTAAAGTTCTTTTCAGCCTCACTGCAGGAAGTGTCCCAAGTGTGGGCACTTCATTTTAATTCTTCACCTGCAACCGAAGAGACACCACAAGAGTGAAAAGACCTGGGCAGAGGAGAGCTGGGCATGAACTGAAACTGCTGCCTCTGCTGTTTCGCTACTGAATCCCAGCTTTGTAGGAACCAGTTGGTGAGAGCTCCCCAGACATCACTCCTCCACAGTCCCAAAAGCACAGAACAACTGATGCTTTGGCTGGTTTATCACCTTGGATCTTGGAGGTTTTTCTCTCCTCTCACTGAGCATGCAATGACCAGTCCCATACAGAGGACAATATCCTTCCAGAGCCACCAAGGATCCTCTCTGGACATGGAGAATGGAAGGTCAAACCGCTCCTACAAGCGGCATTGGAATGACACAATCTGATGCTCATTTCCAAGAGGGTAAGAGCCAGCAGAACAGGAAACAAGCCTTTTCCAGGCTGGCTGGAGTGGTGATTTGGCACAGAGCCCACTCTCTACGTACACACTGACTCAACAGGAAAATATTAAGGGAAGAACCCCCCCACCCCCTTGATCAGAATTCATTTTTTTAATGAGGCTGCCTAGAATGTTCTCTTTCCTCCCTTCATAACTGCCACGTGATTAGCTTCCCTCTGTTGATGAGGTTTAAAGAGAATTAATTTCTTGACACATGACACAAGCCAGGTAACATTCTAGGATTTGCCCTGTTACACAATGCTCAGTCTTCAAACCAGAGACTTTATTTCCAGCAACCATGAAGCAAGAGCACCAGGAATGGCTCAGAGACTGCTGACCAAGCCCTGCAAGCTCCTTGTGATTCCAAATAGATACTTCAACCCCTCATTTCCCACTCCATATGGGATGAGCATTTGCGTCTTCTAACATGACCATCAATTTCCCCACCAAGTTTTACCTAAGGTGTGTAAGAGTAAGGTGAAGTGCTGCTTACATGACCTAACTTGCTTGCATGCATGTCCTGGTCTAAAAGGTTGTTTGCAGTTTAATATTTCACATGAATTCAAGAGGCTGGCAGGAGGACTAGGACCAGAAAGCTTGCACTGCGCAGCGGTTCCCAGCCCACCCTGGGCTCGTCCCTCTGCCTCCCCACCTAACATCTCACTGGGAGTAAAACAGCCCCTCTTCACAGCCCACCTACTCACATCTTCCTACCTCCTTCCATCCATTCCAGCAAGTATAAACTGAGCAAGAGCAAACGAAACACAAGGCTTTCCTCTCTCTCAGACCTCAGTGCTTCCACATGTCCCGTTTCCCCCATCCTGCAGCTTTTCTCTCCCCCTTTTTGCACCCCATTACCTGTCTCTCTTGCCCCTTCCTTTTTTAAGATGAGCCTCTCCACTCTCACACCGACCCTGTAGAATATTCATCTATGGAGGACTACAAAAAAACCAATTCATGCTGTTTCTACAGTCTCACTGTAACTTGTATTTATCTCTTCTGCTGTATTTGTTTTCCATCAGTCCTTTGTCTCCTATCACAGCTTCACAGAATCGTAGGGGTTGGAAGGGACCTCCAGAGCTCATCAGGTCCAAGCCCCTGCCAAAGCAGGGTCCCTAGGACAGGGCACACAGGGCGGTGTCCAGATGGGGCTGGAATCTCTCCAGAGAAGGAGACTCCACACCCCCTGGGCAGCCTGTCCCAGGGCTCCCTCACCCTCACTGGGGAAAAGTTCTTCCCCATGTTGGTGGGGAACTTCCTGTGCTCCAACTTGCAGCCATTGCCCCTTGTCCTGTCCCCACAGACACTGAAAAGGGGCTGGCTGATTCCCCCTGCATCCCATCCTTAAGATAATTATAAACATTAATTAGGTCCCCCCTTAGTCTTCTCTTCTCAAGGCTGAACAGTCCCAATCTTCTCAGCCTTTCCTCACAGGGGAGATGCTCCAGGCCCTTCATCATCTTCGTAGCCCTTCTTTGGACTCTCTCCAGGAGATCCCTGTCCTTTTTATCCCAGGGAGCCCAGAACTGGACACAGTACTCCAGGTGGGGCCTGACCAGGGCAGAGTAGAGGGGAGGATCCCCACCTGTGACCTGCTGCCCACACTCCTCCGGATGCCCCCAGGATCCCATTGGCTCTCTTAAACCTGAGCACGACCTCTTAAGTCACCAGAAGGTTCGAGCTGCATTATTGGCTAATCAAGTTTTATATGTCAGTCATGATGAGATGAGACAGTGATCTCAATTTCTGAGCAATGAGGCTGAGAATCAAAGAGGAGGAAAAGGGAGAGGCTGGGAACGCTCCCTGCTCCGACATCACGTCTTACCTGTGAAAGCCCAGGGGACGACGCATGTCCCGGTGGCGTCGCAGCAAGGTTTGGGTGTCCCTTATTTATTTCATGTGCAGTGTAAGGGGATGGGGCAGGAGGACCAGGTTGTCTTGCTACTTGTGTTACCTGTGTGGAGATAAACTGTTAGTAAAACATAGTATTAGTAATCCAATCTGTAGAGATACTGTCATCGTCTTTTAAGAAAGCAGCTAGCAGCATCTTTTATATATATAAAAATATACATTTATCCAACTGGAAGGCTGTCCAAGCTATTTATATGATTCAGGAAAACTGAGAAGGATCAAAAAAAATAAGAACACCAGCTGGAGTCACTGGTGGAAACGTGTAAGAACTGGATGAGCTTCACTGCTGTGGTCTTGCTTTACAACATCCCTTTGACTTCAGGCCTGGGATCTTCTGATCTTTCTGTTAGAAGCCATACCAAACAGCATTGTGGTTTTGCAAAGGGAAACACACTACTGGTGACCCAAAAAAACAAAGTAAGGGGAAAATTCATGTATTCTCCTCTAAAGGAGATTAAAAAGAGACTGCACAGAGGTCCTGGTATCTGAAGGGGCTGCCACAAGCAGAGACTGAAATAACCAAAGCAATTCTTGCCTACACTCATCTCCTTTCTCAGCTTCTATAATAAAATACTAATCAAAACATGCTCAGCAAAATGTAAAATACATTCCCAGCACATACACTTGCTCCATGATGGAAGAGCTTTAAATATACCTTATACAGTCACTATAGTGGGAAAAAAACATGACAATTGAAGGCAAAAGGAAAAAAGAAAACATCCCAACACCACTGGGTGAGCCCCACTGGCACTTCAACACACTAAATTTGGTTAAAGCTGATACTATAGAAATCCAGCCCTCAGCTCTCACCCCTTGGCTGCAGTCACTTAAAAGCACAGGACAGGCAAGGGATGAGGAGTGCCACTGTGGAGGCAGATGTGTGGGTACCAGCATCAGTAAAGGAGGCAGAAGGAAATTCCCTGGCTCCTGATCTTTCATGGAGCATCAGCACCAAGCTCCAAGGGAGCAGAAGTCACGGAGTTCACCACTAAATGCTCTTTCCAAGTGCTGTTACTGCATTCCAAGCACCAACGCCTGTCGTTACGTTACCTAAAGCACTAAACCAGCTGCACCGGCAGCGAGGGTTGTTCAGTGCAGCTTCTCAGGGCTCAGAAAGGATCCTGAATCATTCGCCACAGGAAGATTTACAGCACCCTTGTGCTCATCAGAGAAAAGGGTGGGTCAAGTCAGAGAAGCTCATCATCTGTCCCCAGCTGGATCCTTCCCTTCCCCAGGAGGGAAATCGTCTCTTATTTTTGGCAGATGTAGATTGGCAGGTGTGCTCACACTGCCTGAGTGAGCTGAACTGAAACCAGCCTCACACAGAGCGTCGTAAGACTTTCCACATCCCATCCCCAAGAAAATCAGTCGCTCACGTGACTCCCAAGTCAGCCTTGAAGGACTTGTCATGTCAACTGTGCAGCAGTTGGTGTTTAGGAGTGACTACGGATCGCGACGGAAAACGTGCGGTTACGGGAGGGAGAAGGAAGCAGAGACAACCCAAAACACAAGGAAACGATTGGCACTCAACAGCCCCATCACCAAAACATCTCCTCATCTCCTCCAACGTCGCTTCTCATGGAGAAAAAACAGGTGATTTTCCAACACCATGGAACTTCCAACACTGCCAGCTTTTATGTCCCTGCACACCAAGGCCACAGCCACCCAAAATCCTCTCATCTCCCACAGCACCCAAGCCCACACAGACGTTGGGGGGGACAGTCACAGTATCCCAAGTTAGTGTCAGCATGCAACAGTACTCTTCAGAAATTAATACATGCAAATAACCCAGGCTGAAGGTTAATTAAAGGCTGCAAGGAGCGCTGCTCTGCATAAGGTATGATATCTGGATGCCAAACCGAAAGACAAGCTGTGCAGCTGCATGAAGTGATGGGCCACAGGATGCACCCTCGTGCAACACAGCAGGAAGGAGCAGGCACGTTACAGAGACAGGGCTGGTCCTACTAAAATTTTCTCCAAAACCAAATAAAGACAACAAAACAATCATAAAAATCCCACCTATCCTGACAGCTTTGCAATGCCACACTTGGACACTATCTAATGGGAGTCTACCGCTGACCCAACAGGACCTCTTAGGATTAGTCAAGCCCAGCTTAGCAGGGATGCACCAAAAATTGTCTTCCAGCTCAAGGCAAAGCTCACAGCGCCTCTAACACCAGCTACAGCAACGTGGGTATTGCTAATCCTCTCCCTTGGCTCCTACCACTCACCAATAAACAGGAGCACTGCAGGTTACAGATCTGAACACTCATGAGTGCTAGAGGAAAACAAACTTTGCTGTTTCCATCTTTATTCAGCAGTTTTATAGAAGACAAGCCAGGAGCTTGTCCCTTCTAATCTGGGATGCTTGCCCCCAGAGTGCCCAGGGGTTGGTTTTCTGTTCATTAAGATTCTGCAGAACATAAACTGGTCTGAGGTCACTAAGGAAACAAATACTCTTCTTAAATCCAAAGATTAAATTATTATTCTAAAAATGGATACATACAATTATATATGAATTTGATACAGCATCACTTTCCTTTTTCTCCAAGTGAGTGCCAAGAAGCTATCAGTAACTTGAGTTTTCCAGAAGCCTTAATTCTATGTTTTGAGGGAAATAAGTGAAGCATGAAATAGAACAGGCTGGAATTCTCCCCTTTCGAGTTCAGATCTTATGCTTTCAGGATATTTCACAAGTTTTGGGCTAACCTTCCTCCTCCAAGTACCTAACTTCAGATACACAGTCATGGCCATGGTTAGTCAAGTCAGATCAGAGTGATGGGGCATGCCACCAAAAAAAACCCCATCCCTCAACTGCAGGAATAATAGTTTTCCTAAACATATAGTAATTAAATAAGGTTTGGATTCAGACAGAACCTCTTTCCTTCCAGCAGTCAATTTAAGCCTTGAGGCTGGTACAAGCAGCTCTGTAACGGCAGAGGGACGGAGCATCCCTCCTGCACACTCCACAGCCGGACAGGGGAACGAGTCGGCCTCCTGACCCAGATCCTTCCTTTAAGCACAGGGTGGCTGGAGCAGCTAATCCTCCCTAATCTCTTCTCTACAGGATTCTCTTCCTTGTAGGAAGATCCTTTTAAAGGGCATGAAGGCGAATCAGAGCATCGATGCTGGCTGTGAAATTATCGGGGGGCCACCAGCGGATACCCCACTGTGGAGAAGCCACCAAACACACACCCAAAGCAGTGAATGATGGGGCCAAGCCTTCATCATTGAAAATTTGGGGCAGCTATGTTCTTTAACGCCCAACTGTCCCACCACCTGCTTTACCATCAGCTGGCATTGAGCTGGGCAACAACACGGTACCTGCTCCAAAGACAGCAGGTGAGACTGCAATTAATACAGACAATTTAAATGAGTGTTGGATGGAGCTGTGCTACAGAGACTCTGCTCAAAGCTACAAGCACTTATCATCACATTAACACTCGTTTCTCATCAGTTCACATCCAGGAGCCAAGGTTATTCCCTAGCTTTTAAAAAGTTTATCCCAAAGTATTGTTGGTCCCAGCTTGAGATCTCAACTTGAGAACTTCAGCCTCAACTGGAAGCAGTTAGGAACTTCCACCACGACCTGCCAAGAAGTGTTATTTGTGTGAGAACTGAACACACATTAACACAACTACTCTGCTTCTGACTCCCAACTCACTCTGAATTTGAAGAGCACATCTGCTTCTGATTACTCCATATTAATTTAATTACTCTGGGTGCAGGAACATGCAAGATATTTAAGGTCACCTTTGGACCAGCTCCCTTTCTGTTAGAAACCAGTGTCTTGCCCTCAACCTCCAAGCCAAAAAAGCTTCTCTGAATATATTTCTTTGAAATATTTTACAACAGAAACAAAATTTCATACTTATTGTCCTTTCCAGATCCCCCAGGTTTGGGATCTCACAAATGTAGAAATAATTGCCCCCATTTCTTGCAGGATAAAGAGAATTAGGAAGAAGCTGCTTAGAAGATGAAACCCAAGTCTTTATGCCCAAACACAGCTCTTATTTTCCATTCTCCACTACTGATGGGGGAAATTATTACAAGATTAATTCACTGAAACAGCTACTTCCAATCAGGATTTGGTTTAAAGTAGCTTGACCAACCTACCAAACAGTGGTATTCTGACAGTCCAAGATATAAAATTAACTATCTAGAACAAGGTTAGGAGGGGTTGGTTTTAATAAGAGTATGATTTCATCAAGAAAAAGGTTCTACCAAAGTTTTGCTGGGGGTTTTGAGCACCTTTAAGTTCACAGACAAACATCATTACACCTAAAAACGTTAATAAATGGCACTCTGCCTCTTCCTTACCACCCACTTCTGCCCTACAGGAAAATCTGGGGCTCACAGTGGAAGCCACATGATTTTCAATTCCCATTTTTATCAAGCAGCACATAGTTCTGGAATAAAAAAAAGGAAAAGAGCTCAGGAATGTGGAAGTGAGGCCCTGATAACCCAGGTGAAAAGGCCTGGCAAGGTTCAGCGAGTTATCTTCCGTCTTAGCGGCTTCACCTGTGGGTTCCTCACGCCTCAAAAGATCCATCCTCCCACCATGACACACCATAACGTACAGGGAAAACACCAGAGTCACTGTGTGGTGGTACCCAACCACAGATCTTTTCCCAAACCAGGCATCCTCCCCCCAAAAGGAGAGAGATTTAAAAGCCAATGCATAAATCCATGGGGAAACCCACATAGGGTGACCGAGCAAATAAAATGGGGAAGCAAAACAAGCAGTCACTGGGTGCTGAAGACTGTGCTCTTCCATACCTGTATACCATGTGAGTTCTGTAAAACCTAGACTAACTATATATTAAAAAAACCCCAAAAAACTCAAACCTGGCCCAGCTGTTGCAAACTCAGCCCTCAAACACACGATGCTACTACTCACATAACAAACCACAGAGCCCCCACGATGAATGAATTTGCCCAGGACCTCTGATCACACGCCTCTTCCATCCTAATTCATCTTTTTCCAGGATTTACTCTAAATTTCCAATCTGCCAAGGCCTTCAAAAGGAACCTAGCTGAGAAATTTCTCTCCTCTCCTCACCACATGAAATATTCTTTCAAACTTGTGTTTTCCCAAAGCCCAGAACCAAGATACTCCCAGCTCCAGCTTCTATTCCTGTAGCATCGCAGAGAGTGATTTTTTTTTTCCACACTGAAAAGCTATTTTAAGGAACTCTTCACAGTTAACTTTTATATTTTACATTAATTTAAATTTTTAGAGTCATATTTTCCCCACAGGCATCTGAATTATATCTCTGGAGGAAAGAATTGCAAGAAAAACCAACCCCAAAACTACATGCACCCCCTTTTTTCCCCAAAAAAGAAATATCAACCTTTTTTAACTGGTTTTCCAGTGTTGCATGGAGTATATAAAGGATACTATGGACTATATTATTTATGATGATTGTTTCTCTACAGCCAAAATAAAAATGGGGGTAAAACCACTCCAGACCCAGAGTCCACACACAGAGGGGATGGAGCTGATCACCCCTTCACCAGTTATTCAGGCAAACAGGGAAGGAAAAAAAAAATCCCTTGTACAGCAGCTTATGTTTTTCTATAAGCAGCTTATGTTGCTGCATAAAATACGGTGAATTTCTCCCATCTACAGCTTTTCTTCCTGTTTTCCAAATAATTAAAAGAGCAGCTTAAAAAGTGGGGGTTTTGGCATTTAAAAAAAGTAAAGGAAAGGAAAGTATTGCTTTCCCAGGGCTGTGCTGATTTAGCAAAGCTTATAAATAACCCAAGGCTTCCAGCTATTACCATTTGGGGGGGGGGGGAAGATAAATTAATACAAGGAAAAGGGTGTCACATTACCAAATAAAGGTTGCTATGTTTCAGGTTAAATTTCCTCAGTGATCAAGCTTTATAAACAAACACATAGGACACTGAGCCAAAAAGTACCTTTCCCAACTATTCAATCTACCATCAAAACGTTTCTTCCTCCATGCAGGGGAATGTTTCACATGAAGAACAAACCTTCTGTGGTTGTTTTTTTTTTTCCAGGAAGAAACTATTAGAAACCTACAGCCACTAATATACTCCAAGGAGTAAACCTTCAAGGTGTAGGAGGGAGGAAAGAGATGGAGCTAACAGACTGAGAACACAGCCAGTCCCATTTTTGGTCTGTTAGAAGCAGCCAATCTCATATCTGCTAATTAAAACTATAGACACTTAACACAAAAAGGAATGGACTGAGAGGTCCCCAAGATTTCTTCTCTTCCATGCAACAAATTGGATCTTCATCCAGCATTGTCAATTTTAGGAGGTAAAAAGCACGTTGTGGTTTTTTAATGGGATGCTGGTGGGGTTTTGGGGTTTTTTTAATTGTAAGGAGGTTAATTGTATTGGTCTGGGGGGGGGGGTTTAATACATTTTTGTTATTCTCCTTGTAAAAGCAACACCAGTGGCACCAGCCCAGATACTCACAGTGCTGTACACAGCGGAGACGGTGGGAGTGAAGATCCGCTCCTCGAGGGGCTGCTGCACAGGACCGCGGGGGATTCTGCAACACAGCGAGTTAAGGAAAGCAAGGTGGAAGGAAGGGCCACGCTGTGGGCAATACACACAGCCAAGGAGGCATCCATCAAGGCAGCCGGTCACCTTCCACCCTCACACAGGCATCTCTGAGGCATTCACACCATCCCTTGGGGTTTTTCCTTTCCCAAAAGAGGAGCGAAGGGTGGCTCCAAAGCCAGACAGCACCAACAAATACAGCAAGAGACACCAAAAACAAAACAAAATATCACAGAACACTCTACAAAACCTTTGTTCTGTCAAGAGAATCCCCCACCTCTTTATTTTTAAAGAGTAAAGGGGAAAAAAAAAACCCCACCCAACAAAACCAAACCACAAGCCCTCTGCATTCAGTGAGACAAACCCTGCTGATCAGCAGGGCATTTTCGGACAAAGGCAGTGCCTGTTTTGCTAACCAGGCAGGAATGGGGGTTATAATTGTTTCCTTGTTTGCCTCTCTTCAACCAGTAAGTCCTTTCCTCACCCACCCACCCAACTAGCTGTCAGATTTTTAAGGTTTGGTGGTCTGCTGCAGGGTTCTTTAAAGGTAAATCCATCAGTTTTCTTATATTGGATGAGTATAGTGGGAATTGGGGGGAAACAGGGAAAACGATGTGGTTGTATAAGAGAAAAGCACCTCCTGACTTAGCTAACACCTTCTGGCCCTCGGTCCAGCTTGTGCCCAATGGCCACCATCAGAAAAAAGCCACTTTTAACTCTCCAAAGAGCTTTCCCCAAACACCACATTCAAATTCCACCTTTTTTGCCATTTACATTTTCTATGTCAAAAGTCTCTTGGAAAATGAAAACAACCTGGTGAAGTTTCTGGCACATGAGCCAAGTGGTTAACGGGATGGTGGAGGCTTAAAAATAATGAAAACACTTCTTGGGCTTTATTGAAATGAGGGGGAAAACCCCAACTCCTAAGGTTATACTTTCAAGCTGACCTTCTAGGTTCATAGGTCTGAGCTCCAAAGGCAGCTGCCCAAACCTTTGCAGAGACCAGCACAACAGGGGGAGCAGGGATGGTGCCAGCGCTGTCAAGGCTCGATGGTGATCCAAGCATCACCTCCCAGATGTTCCCCTCCCTTAAACTCTACAAAATTCAGGTTGACATAAGAACTGTCCCAGATGCAACCTGCTCTGCATCCATCAAGCACCTGCAGTGCTCTGCAGCTGATCTCCTCCTCCTCCCCCAGTGCTATGGCAGAACAGGAACAGATTTATGATATTACCCTATTTTAACATCCAACACATCACCAAAAGGGTTTGCCCTCACCAACCAGGCTGAGAAATTGTTCTAAAAACTTCAGGGTTTGCTGTGTGTCCCACACTGGAAGGCCAGGCACGATAAAAACCCTGCATTATAGGATTACACAGGGAAACGGCCGTCGCTGACCTTCCCAACACCTCTGCACGGAAGTGATGGCCCTGTTAAAGCTTACAACTGTACAACAGGACACCCACGACCAGCTCTGGAGTCAAGAGATGAGGATCTGGCACTGATGGGTCCCACAATGGTGCAACTCTCAGCCAACACCCCTCTTCTTTTTAATTTTAAACTAAGTGTAAGGATTTATTTCATGTGGTCTGAGGCTCGTCTGCACTTCGCAGCTTGTGAAAGTGGTATCATTTGATAAGCTGAAGAGGGTTTTTAATAACAAAATTGTACATAAAACCCCAGCTCCAGTGAAACAACTGGGAGATTCACAGAATCATATGGGTGGGAAGGGACCTCAAGAGATCATCGGGTCTGACTCCCCTGCCAAAGCAGGGTCCCTAGGGCATTCGCCAGAGACTTCAACAGAGCCGAAGCACCCCTCCTGACTTTCCTCCCCAGGAGCTCACATTTCACTCCTGAGCTTTGGAAAACACCAAGAGAACACTGGAAATTTGGGAGGGGAGGTTTAGAACCACGCTGCAAGACAGAATGAAACCCCTCAAATTCTCTGCACGCCGCAGCCACAGCACCCTGCCCTCCCAAGCCACAACTACCTTCTGATCACAACAGAGAGGACGGAGGTTTTAAGCTGCCACCCTTGTGTCACAGCTGAGTTTTCCCACCTCGAGGCAGTTTTGCCAATTAATTGAAGGCATTGTTCCCAAGTTTGGAAAAATGTTTTCATCCTCGAGAAGGTTGGGATTTATTTTCTTATTTTAGAACTTATATAAGCCAGGAGAAAATAATCTGCTTTGAGCAGAGCAACCTCTCGTTTTGCACCCAGGAAGAGCTGGCTAAAGGAACGAGCAGGTCAGATGGATTTCCAGAGTTTGGGGTTGCTGTTTAAGATCATTTCTAGGAAGTGATGATTCTCATCAGATTATAAAATAAGCTTTGGAGTTCTTTTTTGCTAAAGGACTTAACCTGAGACTGACAGGGACAAAAATGCCTTGAATTCCAGTAAGCCTTAATGAGATATCACGGTTGGAAAAAGTGATTACTTCCAATGTCTAACTTCTGGTGTCCCTGCAAAGAGATGGGCTGGTGGAAAGGTTACTGCTTCCCTCTCATAGGAGTGCCCTCCTTCCCTCCCCTTGCATCCACTGAAGGAGCTCATCCCAGGGCACCGCTTGCTGTTCCTTCAGGAGACACAAGCCAGGGTGACTGCAATAGTTCATCATCAGACTCTGGCTAATGAGGCTCTTCAGAAGCAGGTTAAGAATGAGAGCACGAGCAGTTCCACCATGGGAAGTGAAACCTCATCCAGCAGCACCATCTCATCCACCATAAACCATCCTGGGGGCACTCATCTTTCACCACAGAGATTTCGGTACCATCAAGAGCTGGGATACCAACCCCAGGGACACCACCCCCAGCACAGGCAGGAAAGTTTAAGCCTTAAAGGATAACCCCTGCCTGGCTCCACTGCAGCGCTTAATTAACTGCGGCGCAAAGAAAACAGGGATATGCTGAATAATTCAGGCAGCTCCTTCACGTTGCTATTCTGGCACGCTTAGATCCAGTTCAAGAGGATGCTGTGCCCTCCCTTCTCCTCCTCCTCCTCCTCCTCTCCCATACCCTTGCCACCCACGTCACCCTCTTCAGCTGCACCGATTCAACTATTTCTTGTGCAGTCACGCTGTGAAACAAGCCAGGAGGGTGGAAAAGCAAAGCTAAACCCAAACCTCACACTGCTTCCAGAGATCCTTCCAGGGAGAAAAAGACGAGGAGGGCGACGAAGCAGAAGAGCAGGAGCAAGGGTGAACGTCTGAAACCCCATCTGCAACCAGGCACATTAGTGAAGTGGAACTACAGTTGCTGCTTTTCATGCTTGCATCAGGCTGAAAGGCTCTTTACAGCTCTCCCTCCTCCATCAGCATCACGCCGAAAACCAGGAGAAGGACGGCAGCCAGTGGGTAGCACCGACTCTGAGCTCTCTTCATTGCCATTTAGGGCTCATTAACTTGTGAAATACAGATATTTAAACATCTATGTAAGGGAGATACTCCTGGCAGATTAATAAAAGCAGGCACAGATGCAAAGGGAGTTCCACCTAGTCCCCATCTGGCTGCGGCAGCTATTACAAGCTGGGGAATTTCAGGAGCTATTAAAGACCCAGTGGGAGAAAGGAGGCAAAGATAGTAACACCGGTTGGAAACCAAACAGGATTTTGTCTTGAAACCAAAAGTCTCCACAAAAGGAGGAGGACAGCTTTTAATCAGACAGCCCCAGCCATGCTCTGAGGAGAGGGAGAATACACAACTTCTTTTTAAAGAGATAAAAGCAAAAAAAACCCCAGAGTGGAGCTGCCTGTCAGCTGAGTGTTCAGAGGCACTGACAGAGAGTGAAATTAAAGTCAGGAGGCATCTCTTGCAGGACTCTCCCCCTTGTATCACGTTTGTCTGCTTGCTCTCACCATGCTATGAAACCCGAACACCGCAAGATTTCTGTGAGCTTTCACAGCAGCCAACAACCTGAAGAGATGCAGTGAAACAGGCTCTGGCAGCAAGGATCCGTACAGTCATGCTCTGTTCCCACTTTCCCAGATTGGAGAGGGGAAGGAAAAAACCACCATAATGCTTTCTTCTAAAATTATTTCCCTGCCCCTCCAACACCACTTCTCACCCCAGCTCAACATTCAGCAACCATTTTATCCTGAGTGTGCACTGATGGCCTCTTGCCTTCACTTCAAGCTGATGCTAACAAGAACCTCCTCAACGTGAATATAAACCTCCCCGATACCCAAGGGCGTGCATGCAAATCCCTTACACCAAAAAAAGCCCCTAACCCCCACATTTTAGAACTGATGATTTCTAACCCTACCCAGAAACGGAGCGAGTTCTCCCACCAGCTATCCCCAGGGTTATATAACCCCGACGCGTGTCCCCACTCGTCCTGAAATTGTGTATTAAAAGGACTGGGGGAAAAAAAAATGACAAGACAAAACCATCCAGCAAGATTAGAGAAGGGCAAGAAACCACATCAAATTCGAGCCAATTCTTTCAGCTTTTTGGGGCAAGGAATTTTTTAAAACCCTCTGAGTAGGGAGGTATTTGATGGCAGAGAGCTGTTAGGAAAGGCTGCAGAGGAGAAACACGCTATTTAACAGGCAATTAAAACGTGGGAGGTGAGCATCCCAACAGCAGAAGCACCTCATTTAGCAGGTTGGGAAACCGCAAGGATTGGCTTAAAAAGGTTAAAAGGGAGACACTATGTCAGTCACCAGCAGCTTGCTGAAACTTCCCCAGCACCACCCCATCCTTTGCAGCATCACCCCATCCTTCCACTCGCCGGGCAAAGGGGTTTGTTCAGTGTGCTCCATCCTACCTGACAGTGAGCTCCTGGAGAGCTTCCTGAGCGAGCAGGCTCAAGTGCTGTGTCTTCTCTGATGGCAAAGCCCCCGGTCTGTCGGTCGCATCCGGGGATGACTTCTTAGCTCCTGCCTGCCTCCCTGCCTCTCTGCCTCTCGCCCTCGCAAGCAGAGCTCTCTCAGAGCGCTCGTGGTCTTAAAGCGGTAGTGCAGTGGGGGTCTCAGCGTTACCTTTCGCTGCCACGCTGCAGAAATCCCTCTGTTTTCCCAATTGGGAGGTAGCATCACACTCCCCTTCACAAGCTCGTACAGGATAAAAATCAAGCCAGGCTTACAACAGAAAGCATAAGGTACAATGATAACCTCGCCTACAGCACGTTGGGGTTTAGAAATCTACGTTGCAATGTCTGAAGAGATGGGAAAGTTTCTCCTTCCAGTAGCCAGCACTGAATTAAATCGTGGCACAAACTCCAGAGCAAGAAATTTTGCAATAGGTTTCCCTGCATGTTGCACTCACTGCCCCCAAACCCAGCAACAGGCACCAGTACGAGCCTGGGAACCCATTCCCCCTTCAAAATAAATTCCAAAATAAATACAGGAGAAAGGAAAGCTGGTAAAACAAACTACAGCCTTTAAAAACCAACAAACCAACAACACACAGACCAATCCCAAACCCCACCAAGTGACATGTCACACACACAAAACTAAAAAGGATCAAAGCATCATCACTCTCTCCATGCTGAAACACTTACTACAGCCAAACAAACTCCATCCATCTTTGTAGTTAAGAGATGAGGGACAATTAGTATTTTTAAAAAGTGATTCAGCTACTTTGGAAAATGGTTAAAGGCTTAAGAACCACCAAAGGAAACACCAAGGGGCTACTCAGCCCTCTCTAACCCCTCCACACCCTCCACTCAACAGTGCAGCCCAGCCACCACATGCTCCTCAGACATGTAACATCATCCCATCCTTGCAGAGATCCCATTTTGGGGTGGGTTTAGGGGTTTTACAGGACCCTGCCTTTTGCCTGACCTCAGAGCTTTGTCTCCATATGAAAACAGTGGGGTTGGTTGAGTTTTCTTAGATGGATGCAACTGGTCTTGAGATGTCAAAATGAAGGACAATTCAGAACCCCGACTGTACTGTGGGGCAAAACCAGAGGGGGACTGCTGTTTCAATGCTTGGGGGGAATAAATCCAACATTTTGCTGGCATGAGCACTCAGAAATTAAGAGCTGCAGGTGAAGAATTCCTGAAAAGGCCACGTCAGCTTTACACCAATGTGTAATTCTGGTATTACAGACATATTTCTGACCAGCCAAATGTTTTAAAAATAGAGGAAAACAATAAAAGGTATTTGTAAAGCAACAAAAGTGGGGTTAATGCTTTAAAATTACCAAGCTACATCATCAAGCAGTACATCACCACGTCCCCAGTCCTGTAAACAGGTGCAAACTGTACATCCAAGAGTCACCACCTCCCGGAACGACTGACACCAGAAGGATCTCACAGCAAAAGCCAGCGTTCAGCTTGTTTCAACATTTTATGGCCCAGTGTAAAGCTCCTCACTGCAGCACACGGAGTCGATGCTCGTAACCGAACTGCCACAGGTCAAACAGATCAATTCTAACCGCATCGATGGGGTGTTTGTGTAGAACACCTTCTTCATCCCCCGTGTTACTTCACCTATTAAACAGTAACACTGAATTCTCTTTATGTTCCCATTCATGGGCTCCTTTACACTTGTAACACGTACCTCAAAGTATCTGTTGCTTTTGCAGCAGAAAAGCACCTCCACAAACACCACGGATGCTTCACGCGGTCTCACCGGCTCCTTTATGAACTGCAGTTGCCTCCTTCAAAACCACGGACCACGGGGCTCCGTCCCTGTCCCTGCTTTGATCTCTGTGATGGTAACTGAAGGTGATGTGGCTTGTCCATCCCTCTGCCATGTAAGTGCCTCTCATTAAAGCATCACCTCCTAAGCCCTGTCCAGACCCAAATGCTACAAACAGCGAGGCTTTCGCTGCTTATCCCAGCTTACGCCGTGCTCTAAACGAATACTTTCCCTGTAATAAAACTTTCTCTCAAAATTCATCTTAAGCTTTTTACCTAATTACGCATCATTAATCTCAGTCCTAGCTTTTAAATAATCCCACAGATTTCCTTTCCCTTCTGCCTGCCACAGCATCACTCGATCTGCGTTCGCAACTAACTACCCAGGGCAGCAGTGAGAGCTTTCCACAGACAAGGGGGGAACAAACCCCGGTGAACCCTGGTGGCTGTTGGAAGACAAGCTTTCCAAGCTGAAAATTACAGCTTGAAAGGAGAATGTGACCTCCAACGTGACTGTGATTTCTCTCTCCATCTGGGATCCAGCATCCCCCAGCTATTCAAGCTTTCTCCTCCTTTCTCTTCGTGAGTCCCAGCACGTTTCGGAGGCAATCCGATGAGCGCTGCTCTGCAGATGCTGGTGTTTGTGTTTACACGTCCAACCGCATCGCTGAACTTCAGGGCACAAAACCTGGCACTTCTTTCTGCCCAGATGTGCTAAAGCCACACTGAAGCAGCCACATTCAAAGCACGTGTTTATCTGCACCCCAGCTCCCAGCCTTCCAGCTTCCACAGCTTCCATAAATACCCACCCCACAAGATCTCTTACATCCGACTGCAACCGGGTTTTGCTCCTCGCTCACCATCCCGACAGGCAGGTAACGCACCGTGCCACCCATCACAATGCAGTGAATGCCAAGGCAGGACTCTGAGATACTACTTCTCATCTAGCTAACCACAGAATGGTTTCAGTTGGAAAAGACTTTCAAGATCATCGAGTCCAACCATCTGTCCAGCCCTAGATGCCATGTCACCAAGCACAACATCTACTCTTCTTTTAAACCCCTCCAGGGATGGTGACTCACCACATTGGCAGCCTGTGCCAATGCCTTTAGTAAGGAAAGTTTTCCTAATATCCAACCTAAACTTCCCCTGACACAACTTCAGACCGTTTCCCCTTGTCCTGTCACTAGCTACGAGGGAGAAGAGACCAATCCCCACCTCACTACAGCCACCTGACAATACATTAGATCAGGCCTACAATGCGTACCAGACATCACTGCAGTGTAATACACCACTGCTACTCATCACTGGCATTTCCTTCTCCTGCGGTCTCTCAGTCCTACCTAACAAGAACACACCCAAGTCAGGCTGAGATTAAGAGGAGAAGGTAACAGCAGGGGAAAAAAACCAACCCTCTTTGTTGCACATTAACTGTATTTCCAGCACCTCATTCATCCCATAATGCTTTCAAATAAAAATCAGCAAAATTAAGAGCACCAGCTGTTAGCAGCTGCCACAATTACACCTGCAGACAAGCACCTCTTATCTAGAGCTCATTACTTTCAGGCTCAGGGTTGCATCTCTGTATTAAAAATAAATAAATAAAGAGCCAGAGCCAGCTCACCAGCATGTACATCACCCCCCAGACCTTGCATCCCCCTGATGTGTGTCACTCAGCCCACAAAGCCGTCCGGAGTGAGGGATCAGGGAGGCATCACAACACTCCAGATCAGTGCAAACATGACAAAATCCCAATCAATTATTTTGCCTGATACAAACACGTTTCTAAGGGCAACCAGATTTCGTTACTTGGTCTCCGTCTTCTCCAGCTGCAACCCAAGCATCAATGCAAATCATCTATTTTCAGTTTCAACCTAGAAGGGTTGTTTGGGGTAGAAGAAACCATGTCTAAACCCTGTTAATCCTGCTGGGATTTTCCTTGAAGCATGGTGTTTGTGGGTGGGGGACACACATGCCATGACAGCCCTGGAAGTGATGAACCAAGTATTTCTTTAATTGGGAACTTTGTCCTACAGGTATTATTAATCATGACATCTCCAAGAAGTAACTTCACAAAGCACAGCCTGAATAAAGCCAAAAGTGGGTCAAAGCCACAAAATACTAATAAATTAGTATTTAAATTAAAAAATCCAACTGCCACAAAGACACCCCAGGACAGATCTCCACCAGCAACAGGTAATGATGAGCCAGGAAAGCATCCCTTGCTCCGCTGCGGAAAACTTCTCACTAGTTGACTTGTTTTAGCCTCATTCTACTTTCCTCCATAAAACACCAGACACTCCCATGCTTTTTAAATTCATATTTTATTTTTACAATATTTAGACTCTAAGAGATGGAAAAGTCAATAGATTTCATCAGCTCCCAGCTGGAAAGCCATGGCATTACCTTTCCAGAGAGGCAATGGCATCATGGGGAATATGCCAACATAGCCTTGAAATTCCATTTCCTTTTAGGAGGGTTATTTATGATTGTACTTGTTCATGTTAATTGAAACTCCCACAGAAAACAGGTTATGTTCAGGAACTCAAAACAGCCCCATTAGTGTCCAACAGCCCTACCCCGCTCGGGCACTGCTCCTGCTTCTCAGAGTGATTCCTCACAGCCTTCTAGCTGCAACCGTGATTGAGGAACACTATGAAGAGCCCAAAATATTAAGGTAGGGAAAAGATCAACAGGACAAGCCTTGGTGAGAAGCACGAAAACCCACCAAGCTCTGGAAGGTCTGCTCTACATTACAAAGGACCATCATGGGCCGACATGCGAAGGAAACATGCCAGCTGAAGCGTGTACACCAAAATACAACAAATAAATCAGAAGGAGGTGTACATTACACCAGCACTGTGCACACCCCATCAGGTTTAAACAACTTGGCATCAAAAAAGAAGCCCACAAGTCAGGCCAAGGTCAGGAAGCCAGGCTCAAGCCATGCGCTACTGGGTTACATGAAATTGCTACAGATCTTATCTGCTGGGGCTGTGGGGCTGGTGCTGCTCTGATCAGTTATTAACCTTTGCCTTGTTGTTTCCTCCAAGTATAGACAGCAAGGTGGGGAAACGATGGGTTTAGGTCTTAGTTGCTCTTCACATCTGGAAATTAAAGGCAAACCTGGATTTTTGTTCATCATCTTAAGATCTATACTGAGATACATCTTATTTCTCAAAGCTCATAGGAGCTGATGGATACATGTAAACATATAGTAGCCAGTATCTGCACATGTAGCTGTAAGCATCCCACAGCGTGTACATGCACTTTTATAGATGATCCATACACATCTAAACCAGAGGAAGAGTACCCAACTGGTGTTGGTTTGGCAGGAGCTACACGCCCTCAGCCACCATCTGTACACTGGGAATAAATCACATCAAACCTGACCTGGTGTACTTCACCTTGCTACCAACACAGGGTACATGCTTGGGGAACCCATTTCCAGCTTGTCTAGGAGGCCAGGCCACTGCAAAAAGTCTGTGGGTCAAGAAATCACTGCGGTTACCAAACAAATACCAAGGATGGGTACAGAAATCCACTTTGAAACTGTCCTCTCCCTACAACCCAGCAGTTCCACTCCTGAACAATCAAGACTCACTTCCTAATGCTCAGTTCCCCCTCTGAGACTTTTAATTTCACCTTTTTAAACAACAATAACAACAAGCTAATCCAGTGCTAGGTTCCTTCCAGGAGAGGAATCAATCAGTTCAGAAAGCAGCTCAGGTGGCTGGATGCTCTGGGAGCCCAACCTGAACGGGAGGACAGGCCAGACTCTGCTTTTAAGTCTCCTCGGGGCGAAGGCGGTCCCCGATAGCATCTAGAAGTCATCAGGTGACATCAAAGGAAAATTACTGCTGTGAAGGTGTAATCCAAAGAGCAGGTGCCTGCAGGCAGAGGGACTGGGGAAGAGATGTAGCATTAAGCTGTCATCCAGCAGCGGTGCTGCCAAAGAGGTGTCCCAGCCTCTCCCGGCCGCTCGCTCTGTGCCACTGTGAGCCCATTCGCTGCTGCTCGTTCAGCCAGGCCAGGGACCAGGTTTGGATTAAAATAAACCTTTTCTTTCAAGGTTTGTTGGCCAACTATGTCAGCCTGAAGGATACAGGGCCAAGCAGAGACAGAGAGATGGGGCAGCCACACTGTAAAGTGCTCTTGGTGTTGTTTCCCTAAGCACATCCCCAGCGTATGCCATGAGCTGCAGGGATCTACCAACCCCAGTGGCACAGAGTGATCCTAAACATTGCTACAACTTCAAATTGCTAAATAAAGTGGGTTTTTTCCAGATGGATTTTTTTTTCTTTCAGCAGATGCCCCTTACAAAGTCATTTTCCTGTAAGGAATGCTAACAGTCAGTAACTGACTTCACAGCACGACAGCCATCAGTTTTACAAATCATAAAAGCATTGGAAGATTTCATTCAAAGGATGGAAAGGGGCTGGGAAGGGAGGAGCAGGTACAGGCACTGAAGAAACAAGCTGAAGCATCGCTGTGTTCTAGCGGTCATTCCCTAACCTGAGGCCATGAGAGGCCAAAAATGAAGATGACCTGGGTATTCCAGACACCACTCACATTGCTTACTGGGGAGACTGGGTAGGAATGGGAAGGGGATAGTTTTGGCTCCAGCTGTGGGGCAGAGCTGAGAGGTGACTGCAGGGAAGACAGCCAAGACCATCGTGTGGGGTGGAAAGTGTTTCCTTTGGGCTGAAGATGCTGTTCCCCATGTGCATCTCTCCAGGTAGCACAACCCATTTTGAAAGCATTTTATAAGCACTCTGCTTATAGCACGAGGGGTGAAGAGACCTCAGCAGGAAAAAGATAATAACTAATAGCATTAAGGGATTTCCCCCTTCTCAATTACAGAAGAACCAGCCTTCCTTTGCCCTCAGCTCCCTAGGAGCCTGTCCCTGCTACCACATCACCAATTAACTACCTCAAAGGTACACAAACACAAAATGTAAAAATCACCCAAAACAGGTAAGTAACTGGCTTTTAGTTAACCAGAAACAGCAATGCTTCTCCCAAAATTATCCTCACAGCTTGGCAGCAGCTGCTAAATCACCTTCTGTGCTCCAAGATGACCCAAACATCTGCACAGGCTTGGGAAGGCAGCAGGTCTCCTACCCCAAAATGCTGAAGGGTCAGCAGCGTGTGGATTAGCCACCCTGGACATTAATACAACCCAGGAACTTGATTCAAACAGGAAGAAGTCGTCATGATTTCTCTTCCAGACATTCTCACTCTCTGAAGTAATTAGCATTTTAGCAGCAGTTCACAAGCCTTAACAGCTCGTCTGCTTCTTTTAATTAGAATGATTTTCTGCAGCTATTACACCCCTGCTATCCCCCAAAATGAGACAGAGCTCTGAAGTTCCCACCATCCAAATACTTCTCTTTTTTTGTGGCCCTGACAAAAATAAATCCACTTTTGGTGCCAGGTAGCAGGCTGCCTAGTGTCGAACAAGGATGCTCACCTTGCTTAATGCAGTCCTTCCAGTGTTTAAAAAACAAAATTAAAAGGATAAAAAAAATTAAGAATAACTCATTATCTGTTCAAGCTGCTTCTGTAGCAGCAAAATTTACTGTGCAAGTAACTGACATGATGGCTCTTGCTATTTTACACAGCCCTTACAACACACATATCTCACTTCCACTGTGCAAGGGACAGAAGCAGGGGAAATTCCCAAGTCCTGAATCCAGCATTTCCTCCATCAGCTCCTATCTGTGTGGACAGGTAGGGAAAGAAACAGACTTCAAAGGGTTTGGAGCTTGCAGTTTAGAAACCCCCATGATTCACCCCTTGCCCAGACCTCCCCTGGAGCGTCGCTTGGAACACTTCTGGCAGCACTGTTAGTTAAAGGGGCAAAAAGGGAGTAATTCCAGGTCACAGAGCAGACCCATCTTCCCTGGAAGAGGGGAACAAAACCCCAAAGCATTGCTGCCTGAGGGTACAGTGCTCCCCTCACCCTTCACCACAAGCCCTGAGCTTTTACCAGTCAGGTTTGGTGGGATACCAACCCAACTGCTCAACGGTGGCAAAGGCACCCACACATTTCTGCCACCTCCCTTCACTAAGGGCCAAGGATCACGAGACTCTTTGGTGACCCAGCTCAGCCCAGTGATTCAGCAGAAAGCTATTTGTTTTGCTTGGCTGGGTGAAGTTTTTGGTTGATCCTGTGAGCTGATTTAAATCACCAAACGCTCACGTGAACCTTCCATCCCAGGCAGGGGAGCCAGCATGAAGACACAGCCCCACGAAGGCAGATCCACCCTTTCAGCTACGGCTTTGCAGGTACATCTCTAATCCAAATGTGAAACTACATCCATCAAAGCACCCATCTTCACCCCAGCAACCCAAAACTTGACATTCTGGAGAAAGCAGCACCTCTCTCAGCCAAAGCAGAACACCCAGTCTTGCTCAGTGGCTCTTCTTCTGTTGCATTCAAGTAGAGGAACTGGCCATAGCATGACGTTCAGCTGTGTACACACCACGCTCTTCAACGCTTCCTCATCTCCTTCTACCCTTCTGCCAAACTGCTGCAGCTCGCGTTGGAGCCAGGAGAAACGGCCCTGAGGGGCCAGAATGCATTCTGCAAGCTATAAGACAGCAAGTGAGAAGAGCAGCAGGCATGTTCACACCAGCTCAGGACACCAGTAGCTCGGTGACCCTCCAAGGTGATTTCTGTCCTTCATGTGAGATAGCAGGGAGGTAAATCTTAGTTGGCTGCAGCTTGTTCCTGAGAGGAATGGAGCCTGTTTAGGTGAAGGCAATCAGCAAGTGCTGCCTGACACAGCAAATGAGCAAAACCAAACGCAGACACCCACAAGGGCCACATGAACTTCGAGACAAGAGGACCCAGCAAGCCCTAGGAAGGACACACACAAAACCCACCATGCATTTACCTACAAACACTCCCAGCAGCGTTTAAATAAAGAACACTAGCTGCTACAGCCAAGCCAAGCCATGATGGATGTTTAGGATCAGGCTGTTCCTCCACAGACCCTTGACCGAAGCTGTGTCTATAAACACCACGGGCAGTAAAACCCAAGCAGAGATATACGGTGGCTGCGTGGTTGGAAGGCTATGCAGCTCCAGAACTCAACTCTGAGACAAGGTTACTCATGGGTCAAGCTGTGTTTCTCTGTTATCTGCCAAGCTGCTATGCCAAGGGATTTGAAATTGTCCATTTTCAGGTTAAAGGATTAAACCAAGCGGGGCACTGAGCACTAACTTACACACAGGGTTGTCTTCTCAACGGACATGACAAGCAAAAGACAAGTGTCAACACTAGAAAAAAGTAAAAGCAAAGTGTGTACTGATGAAATCTATGCAAGGGGGGTTCAAAATTCAGTATCTGAGCCATTCCCAGCTGGCAGGAGCTACAGGGCACATGTCTCTACATAGACAGCTACCTCCAGCCACCTGATGACTTCGAAGGGGAAAGGAGAGGAAGGGAGGAAGCAGCCATCTGCGCTCAACTGAATGAAGTTCTTTAAGAAAAATTCCCCAGAGGTTTTAACCTAATGGACCTGGAGACAGAAGGCTGAAGCCCTCTCTCTCATCCCTGCAAAGGTAAACCAGGAGATAATTATTATTTAGCCTTCCACCACACAAGAGTTCTGCCCAGAAGCTACCCTACAAAGCATCAACACCTCACTCATAGCTGCTCACAAGCTCACCACAGACGTAAGCATATATATATACAGTGTATGCCTATACAATAAATAAGATGACCAAGGGACAAGACTTCTGAAAGCGACCCCTAATGCCACAGACAGATCCCCCTCCTGTTCTTTACAGACCACTTCACGTGGAGGCCCTCAAAGAAGCACCAGTGATGGTACTAGAGGACGTCAGGTGTTAAACTCCAAGTTAAGAAAGCTCTGGCTTGCGCTACTTGTGCGTGAAGTTATTTGGCACAGCTTGAGAAGGAATAATTTAGCAGCAGCTTGTGAAATTGGCTGCACTCTGTTCTAAATTTATGCAAGATAGGGTGTATTATCTTGGATACCGGGCCCATGTCTTCATTAGTTGAAGAGGTCCCTCGAGGCAGGAACCAGTTTTCGGGCCCAGGATCCCACGGCGCTGATGGGCAGCTCACCAGCACTCGCACACGGCGTAGCTCCTGGTGCTGAGCAGCCTCCTGGCAAACCTGCTCAGGCAGAGCGGGATGGTTACACTGGGAGCTTCCTTGTCCAGAGCCACAGGAACGGGGACAAAGACCATCAACTCAGTGCAAGCAGAGGAAGCGTTTCGGGGCAGCTGTCCCCCTCACTGCAAGTAGCCGTTATCAATTCCTAGAGAGGTCACACAAGCACGGATACCTAGATCATCATTACCCATCTCCACACTGGGGGCTGGTTTATGGGGAGATATTAAAGCCTCTTTAATTCAGGAACAATTAAATCACCTTCCCATTGCACAGCAAAAATACAGAGAGAGGAGATTTTAAAGTAGATTTAACTTTAAACAATATTTCATGGGCAGCTGAAGCACCGCCCGTGGCTGTCAAACCGTTATCCCATCCCTATCCCCACAGAGAGCGGATAGAGATTCCATAATACTTTAAGATGAAAAGGTATTCCTGCCCTTCCCGTTCCTCCCTACTCATTTCACTCCTCGTCCTTCTCTATTTTCACAGCAAATAAAAAGATTACAGCACACTAGGATTTTTCTCAGCAAATAATCACAGAATCACAAGGTTGGAAAAGCCCTTTAAGATCATCCAGTCCAACCGTTCCTGTCCTGTGCTGAACCAGATCCCTGAGCACCTCATCTACCCTATACCTCATCTACCACACCCAGGGATGGTGACTCAGCCCCTCCCTGGGCAGCCTGTGCCAGGCCCTGACAACTCTGCCAGGGAAGAACTTTGCCCTCCCATCTGCTCTGAGCCTGCCCTGGCACAGCTTGAGCCCATTGCCCCTTGTCCCATCTCCTGTCCCCTGGCTGAAGAGACCAGCGCCCACCTCTCTACACCCTCCCTTCAGGTAGTTGTAGGTGGTGATAAGGTCTCCCCTCAGCCTCCTCTTCTCCAGGCTGAACCCCCAGCTCCCTCAGCTGCTCCTCGGAGGATTTGCCCTCCAGCCCCTTCCCCAGCCTGGTTGCCCTTCTCTGGACTCGCTCCAGGACCTCAGTGTCCTTCTTATGGTGAGGAGCCCAGAATTGGACCCAGCATTTGAGGTTCAGCCTCACCAATTCCCAGTACAGGGGCACAATCACCTCCCCAGACCTACTGGCCACACTGTTTCTGATACAAGCAATGTCATTTGATGGCAGGAGAACCAAGCAGTGTGATAACCCTTTACATGCTGGAGCAGCTTTAACATAAGCCAAGCGTTTCCGAGGGCAGCTCTAACCTGCACAGCCCTTTATTTTTCAGGTGAGGAAGAGCCATGCTGGATCAGAAAGTGGCATAAAGACATTCTGAGTGCAGTTATGCCACCCACTACCAGCAAACAAACTTTTAATTTCCCCAGACACTTCTGAAATATATTCCTTAAATATATTCCTGCAACTGAAACAGCAATTCAGAAGCATTTATAAGCTTTCCATCCGAGTTTGGTGGAGTCCTATCTCAGCATTCATACACGTTATGACTTTTCCACCTGTGACTAAACCCCAATATTTCTTTTTAAAATATAAAATAGGGGCTAATCACAAAGACCTGAAGCATTTGGGTACCAATTCTGCCAGCACAAGCTTTACTAGCCTTGAGTTTAGCATTTTCTGGGATTGATGCTGAGGATGGGCACACCAGCCTCACACCCCCAAACATCCCAACTCAAATTAATTGCCCAATCTTCAGCAACAAATGAAGAAACAAAAAATACTCCAAGGTATCTCAAAGCTAGGCAAATCTAACATCTAATCTAAAGCATTTTGGTTAAATCTGGGCTTGAAAAAGTCATTTTTAAGGACCTGGAGACAAGGGGTTTGCCACATTTAAGATTATGGAGAGAGAAGGGAGTTTTCCTTAAGACAAGTGAGAAAATATGTCGAATTCAGACACACTTGAACACAGCATAACTATCTCTCAGGTAATTAAAACCTACAGACATCCAAGCTGAGCCCTTCACACGATTCCACCTGTTCACTGAACAGACACACTGGAAATACAGCTGCCAGCAGGATAATTTATAGTAAAAACACTACAGGTGATGCCCAGATCTGCTTTATATGTCCATGTCTGAAGGCTGCTACGACACACAAGTGACTGGCTGATCTGTGTGAGGCTTCTCAGGCAGCCAGCACTGCTCAGAGGTCACTGGAGAAGTTGCTTCTCTAATTAAGTGAAATATTAAGCATGGTGTCTGTTCCTATTTTAAATACAATCCGAAGCGGCTGTACCTACATCTTGTGATGTGTTCCACTGTATCTACAGGTTGTATTGCCAAGAGAAAGTATTTTGCAAGGTCTGCTACTCATCAGTCATCTTCACTCTCATACACCACCGTGCTTCTTCCATTTCATACCACGTTGTTCTTCATCTTTACTGTACAAGGATCCCAAACAACCGGCCTCTCGAAGGGGAAACCCAACTGGAAATCCCCAACAGGATCTCTGGACCTTGAATTCCAATTCCTTTAATCAAAGTCACTATAGCCTGAAGTTCTTGGCCTTGTCTACATAAAAAAAAGGCTTGTTCATCTTATGGTTTAAATGGACACTTAAATTTGAGCTGACCTATAGCAAACATGCTTAGAGAAGCTTCTTAACTTATCAAAATGAACAGATACAAGGTCTTTCATAAAAATAAGACTCCAAAGCCATTTTGCTAGGACAAACGAGGATCTGAACACAGAGAGAGAACAGAAAGGGTTGTTCTCCAAGCAAGAGGGGTTTGGAAAAGCAGCTTGGTGTGTAACATGCTGTGCCACCTCATAGTAACCCAGCCCAGCAGCAGCAGGGAAAGCCACATCACATCACTACTCTAAGGATCACCACGGGTCAGGTTAGCCACTGGGCCTAAGGTAAAGGCAACGGGCATGAAAACCAACAGATACACAGAAAAGCCAATCTCCAAGGCAACCTGTGGATGATCTGACTGACAGGATGGAGTGGCTTCCTGCTGTTTTCACTAGAAACTAAAATTCCCATAGAAAACAGCCCTAAAAAAAAAGATAACTATGACCAGTCTTTAGGAGCCTCTGAGCAGCAACAGGGATCTGAGATGCGCTCAGATACAGAAAAGCACATGGCAAGGCCATTTACGGTCAGGGCACCAACACCTTGGAAAGCAGCACTATGAGCATTAAGAAGAGGATGTAAAAAAAACAAGCAAGTTTATATTAATTTCCTGGCAGAAAAGCTGGAGCTGAAAACACAGGGATGGGAGGGGAACAGAAAAGCTTTCTCCAGTACCAGCCCAAATAGGAAGGTGACTATTGACCCACCTTGAGCAGCTGCAGGCATGTTTTTTATCACCACCAAAGTCAAATACACACACTGGATTCTTCTGCTTGGGAGATGCTCCACAGGTGATTTGCCAGTTCAGCTAAGATGGCATTAGCATGCATGCAACTGGGTTTTGTGGTTTTGGAGTAGGAAAGGCTTAGGGGACTAAAACAGGGATTGTCTCTTCTCTTGTATCATGGAGCTGTCCCTGGTATAGTCTAGAAGGTCAAGACATCACCCAGGTTTAGTCAAGACTCCTCCTTACTTAGCTGCATGAATCCTGCTCCAGCCCTCCCAGCACTGCTTCCCCCCAAAAAACCACTCCCAAGAAATTAATTAGCTGATCTGAGTGTCCCAGGCCAGTGGTTCTGCATTATAAAAATCTCTCTTGAAACTAATCAAACCCGAGTCTGAGCGCCGAGGTTTGCAGTCCAGAAGCACAGCCACGTCTGTCTGAGCACAACGCATGCCTGTGGAAATCACCACAAATACGCAGCGCTCAGACATCAAAGACAGGAAAAGAGGAGCAGTAAAAAAGGCACCCAAGGTCAAAACCTACGCCAGGGCTTTTCAACCCAAGATTTTTATTACAACAAATCTTCCAGAAAGGATTGCAGGGGAAGACAGCAGATTCCTGCCCTCCCCCTGCCCCCCAGGAGAAAACCAAGCTGCACAACTCAGAAAACCTGCTGTTTCAGCTGCCACAATGAAGCCATCAGGTAGATTTTTGCCACAAGTGATGCTGAAGTGCTTCACTTTGGACTCAGTATGCAAAAATGCAACAAACTGGGTCTGATCTCAAAGTCCAAACCTCCTTCCACCAAAGGGAGAGGCAGTAGGGCAGCTATGTGATTTCACTCACTGAAGATGCAAAGAAAACAACTTCTTTTCATAAAAAGCCGGACTGGTTTGGGAGGGCAGGGCCCTCAGAGTCCCCTTGTGTCCCTCTGCCATCAGCAGAGACACTTTCATCAGCCCAGGGTGCCCCAAGCCCCATCCAATCTGGCCTTGAACCCTGCCAGGGATCCAGGGGCAGCCCCAGCTTCTCTGGGCACCCTGTGCCAGGGCCTCTCCCCTCCCCAGGAAGGATTTCTGCCCCTCCTGCAGCTGAAGGCTGTTCCCCTGGGCCTGGCCCTCCCTGTCCTCAGCACCAGCCCCTCTCCAGCTCTCTTGGAGCCCCTTGGGGACTGTAAGGGTCTCAAAGGTCTCTCCACAGCCTGCTCTTCTCCAGGCTGAACCTGGAGAGATGCTCCAACAATTCCATGTCCTCTTTGTCCTGGGGACCCCCAAACTGGAGGTAGCACTGCAGGGGTGATCCCCGGAGCGGAGCAGAGGGGCAGAATCCCCCCCAGACCTGCTGGTCCCACTGCTGGGGATGCAGCCCAGGACAGGGTCAGCTTTCTGGGCTGCGAGCGCACATTGCTGGGGCATGTCGAGCTTTCCATCAATCGACACCCCAAAGTCCTTCTCCTCAGGGCTGCTCTCAATCCACCCATCACCCAGCCATCATCCGTGTTCCGGATTATACTGACCCAGGTGCAGGACCCTGCACTTGGCTCTGTTGAATTTCAAGAGGTTCACACGGTCCCACCTCTCGAGCCTGTCCAGGTCCCTCAGGATGGCATCCCTTCCCTCCAGCACCCTGACCCCTTTTTCCTTTTTGGGAAAGTTTGGGCATAAATTAAACCAAAAAAAAAAAAAGAGTAGAAAGGACAATTTCTGAGTGTTGTCTCTGGGACACATTTCATACTTTTTAAGTAAAGCAAAAGCCCTGAGGCCTTCAAATTATTTCCCCCTTTGATCCACAAAGTCCTAAATTGACTAGCCTTCTAGACACACAGTAAGGCTCCTCTCTTTGTCCAGGGAATTGGAAGGAATTCAGACTTTATTTAAAGTTCAGACTTCTCCTATTGGGCTGTGCTGCTGCACAGTGATAATACCCCAGGCGTTTACTTACAAGGCCAAAAAAAAAACCCCAAAAACTAGAACCCTCTGACAAAAATAACAGCATGAGGAGCCTTTGCATTGTGTGGCCAACCAGTTGTGACGTTTCCCCTGACTAAACTAACTCCTTCAGAGTAATTAATGAACCACTGGATTATTTTGTGTGATCCCACGGTGAAGGAAACCTTTTAAACATGAAGTTAAATTTGAGGTGACAGAGTCACAACACGAACCAGGCGCGTGTTCACTGAGGGGGTCTTAAAGTATTCAAAACCTGTTTGATCCCATTTCATGAGGTGGTGCCAAGAGGCAGGAAACAAGGAAACAAGCATCAATTCTTATTTTGCATGTGTAGGTCTATACTCACTTAGGAAAAGCCACAAAAAGGTGTAGTAAAGCATCACTGAAAAAAAATACACACTGCAATCAGATATATCCATGCCCATCCAGATAGGTCACACATCCTATCTTATACCCCTGTATTGCTGTATCTATCTGAAGTTGGTTTAATTTATCAAACTACTGTGGATCTTAAAGCCTTCAAGTCCTCAGGAAGAGAAGCCTATGCACACACGGGTACTCTCTTTGGGGAAAGTCAGGCAATTCTCTTTCCTAACTGCAAGGCACAAGAGGGGTGGTGGGAGCGGTGAATAGTCGGGTGCAGGGCTACTTTTTCCAGCTTGAAACTGTGTGCTCAGAATCCATCTGTTAAAAAGTTGAAGTCATCCTCCTTTGGGGGGGGAAATAAATAGAAAAAAGTCATAAAAAGCCATGCTCTCAGGACAAGTGTTTTTTCTGCCACTCGCTCAAGCCCCTCTGCGGGTCCAAATGCCATTTATCTCGTCACATATTCACTGCACAGCGTTATGTTATCCTTTAAAGGTGCAGAAATACAGCCCCACTTATTTCTTCTCTAACTCCACACTTCACACTCAAGTCAAGGAGATGCTGCCTGAAGACAACACAGCTTTACACACCATTAAAAACTGGTTTAGAGTGCCAAAAAAAACCCTATTGTTTGGAAAAACAGACTGGGCCAATCTTTACGGTCATCTACCCACTGGGACAGTTTACTGACACTATCTCATCTGCACAATCAAAGTCATCACTTGCTCATCCTCCCAGCTTCTTTCACCCAAAAGTACATTTGATTTTTGGGACACACCCCCCTGCAAAATGACTGTCTGTGTTTAATGATAAGAAACCACCCTTCAACCTCAAACCTTACTCCCAGCAGCATTTACATAGTTTTGCATGCCTGCTTATGCACCAGCGCTCTCCATCAGCTGCTTCTTAGTGTTTCATTTCCAGGAATTAATTCCCATCCTGATGTTTCGTAACGATTAGAGAGCAACTACCAACAGGTTTCAGATTTACTAACAGCGGACTGGAAGAGTAGCTTTCCTCTCCCTTGTGCCTACCTATGGGTAGGAGGAAATCCCCCTGCATGTCAGTTTAGGAGGATGCTGACGGAGGTTACAACTGTTGCACAATGCTCTCCCACTCCGCACTGCCACTTAGCAGAAACAGCTGTTTTAATAAGAGCTTGTATCTTTAGCTGGCTAATGCAATAACAAAATTAAACAAGACCACATAGAGACTAATCCAATGGGGGCTGGGGAAAGCCATTTAGTATTCCCAAGCACTGGAACAAACCATTTAGTCTCTGCACACACACAGCCTGCACAGGCGTTAACGCTCCACAACCACGTTCCGCTCACGCATGGATTTTCCAGGATCTGTTGACACAATCCGCTTCCCCCCCCCCCCAAAGCCATGAAAGAAAAGGCTCTGAGGAAATCCTAAGAGGCAACACGTTCTCTCCCCGGCTTTCAGCAACTTTTCCTGTGAACTGAGCAAACAAAATGAATTCAGAAATATCAGTGCTGCTCCTGAAATGTATTAACAATGAGAGGGAAGGCTGCGGAAAGAGAAAGGGGGACTGATAGTATTAACAAAAGCCCCACAGCACACTGGCTGTGGCTAAAGCCAGAGCCTGAAAGGCTTCTTTGTCTTTCTGGTCAATGCAAGCCTATTCAACCGCCGATATATAGCGAAAGAAAGTGAGGGTGGGAGGAAGAAGAGTCCTGTCTCTTTAGGGGACGTCTCCTCAGCTGCCAAGCTGTGCAGCAGGGAGAGGGGACTCTCGCATGAACACAGAGCTGCTTTCCAAGCAGCCCGTAACCCAGGCATTGTCTATTAACAAACGCTGACTGAAAGGACATGCTCTGCTCGCACCCAGCCTTCCTCCACCAAGGGACACACATTTCAGGAACTGGACATCTAGTTCCCAAAGAGCCTCCAAGCGCAATATAAGTAGTAAGCTATAGAAAATAAACCCCCCCAATTTCTGAAAAGTCTGCCTGCTCTTCTGCAATCCCTTCCTCCCAACAATGAGCTATTGTTCTGCTCTTGGTGCTGAGGAAATGTTTGCGTTCCTTCTCTGGGTCCTTTACATTTAGAGACCTGCTCCTCATTTCAAGATAATCATCCAACGTGCTCCAAAGGATGCAAGCCTTCCACAGTTCAAAAGAAAATAAATTTAATATTGATATCATCAAATAAAACAAACACCCCCCTCCTTGTTTGCTCAGAGTTACCATAAAAAACTTGGGGCTTGAGCTACCCCTTGGCAGCTAACTAAAATACCTAGAAAACATCAAAATAGGAGAGTCCCAGTTGATACCAGTGTTACCATTTAACACCCACACGCATGAGCACCAGTTTGAAACCGAGTGCTGAGGGCGAGCCCTGCCTCAAAGGGACTGACACCTACCAAGGGCTATTTCTTCTCACAAACGTTGAAATTAGAGTACATACAAGCTCCTCACCTCAGTCAGGTAACCACAAGTGCCAAGAGTGCCTTCTCACGCGTCCACGAGGCCGGGCCCACTATGTGGTCTAAGATGTGGCCGTCACGTACCTTCCTCCAAACCACACATCCCAAGGAACAACAACACTGCTAGAAAAACCCAGAGCGGCGAATACACGTACACCTGGGCTCAATCCTCTTCCCTCCCAGACCAGGCACTCCTTGCACAGCGAGGCATACAGCCAAGGAACAAGGTTTGAACTCTCCCTGCTTCCCAAGTCTTGACCACTACAGAGTCAAGATTTTGCCACTGACAGGACTGCTGCAAAGGAATCATAACCATACAAAGGAGACACTAAAGCAAGAAAATAAAATAAAACAAATAGCACATCACAGTGCCTATTTCCCCCCTTTAACATTCATTCTTCTAACCAGAGGATGCAAGGGCAACTGCCAAAGGAACGTGCTGTAGAAGAGGGAGCTATCGCATGTTTCACGCCGGGGATGCACACAGACTCGGGGACTCCGCAGCTATTTTTGGAGCTGGCCAAGGGGCAAGAAATTTCTTTATAAAAAGCAAAGACTAATTTATTTGCTTTAAAAACAAGAGCTTCTTAATAGCAATCACAGCAATAACTTCTGCAAGAACAGCTTGTAACGATAAAAACTTCCCCCCCGTGTCTCAGATGAACTAAAGGGGAGAATAACTCCACCATAACCACAGTTTTAATTAAGTTTGATTGATAGCCCATTATATAAGTATGCACAAAGCCACAGTTTGCATAGGATACTATTCCCTTTCAGGTTTTTCAATGCAGAAAGTTCAAAACTTCAACATCAAGATAAAGACCTTTTTTAAAGCACTGATCTGTTGTTTCACTGGAAAACGGTGCTAAGTCTCACCAAAAATAGCCAACCGTGCAAGAAGTTACTGCTCTTCAGGAATCCCACAAGCTTCTGGAGGGATAATCCACTCAGACAGACCAGGCATGCAACCCACCGTACCCAGAGCCGCATCCGAACACACACCTCACAGCACTAAGAGGCATCTTAAACACACACACACACTCTCCAACTACTCTCCCTCTCCCAACTGCTGGGATATTTTTTGCCTCCTTTGTCTCTCCACAGGTGGGGAAGCGGCAATTTCAAGCAGGCAGCTAGTAAAATGGGCAAAAGGAACTTAAAAATAAACCCCCTTGTGCTGCCAACAGTGAAGTGTGGCCACGGCACGTGTGGGGCTTTACAGCATGCTCTTATATCACCTCTTCCCCCCCTCCCTGTTTTTTAATACTATATGCTCCCAGGTCCAACTATCCAATTACCAAACACCTGCAAAGAAAGCAAGGAAGAACAAAAAAAGGCAGGAAAAGCAACAAAAGAAAGTCACCCAGTGTTAAATTCAGGTGATTCTTTGGGCACTTGGAGCTCTAGCGAAGTCAGCAGCTGCTGCACTATGCAAGCTTGACACCGAAGTCTGAAGAAATGTGGCAATAGAGAAGAAACAAAGAAACACAGTCCATAAACCACTATTTCTGATGGACAACGACTTCAGCTTCTATCGGTGCTATGAACAGAGATGGGGTATTGATAGGCAACTCTTCCAAAGTGAAAGATTGCTGCATTGATGACTAAGAACAAGATGTGGAAGGGTTTTATTTATTTCTATTCCTGAACACGGCAGCAACTTAAAGAACAACTCTTGACTCCCAGGCTTTAATGTTACCACCACATATAGGAGAACGTCAATAACCTCTGCATGAAAGCACACTCTGTTTGCAGGTAAATCAAGATGTAAATATTTGTTCTACTTAATTCTGCTTTGTACAGTCCAGAAGGACTGATCAAAGATAACACGCCTTTTGAGGCACAATTATGAAATGCAAGCATTTAGAAATCAAACAATCTCTAATAAAAGTTAGTCAGTAAAACAGCTAAAGGGGAAAAAAAAAGCAGAAGTTCTCCCATACACTGTCATCAGCTACACCAAAGCTATGTGACGCTGCTTATACCTAAATGTTCATGGGGAGAAAAAAATTACAACCCAAGAAAAGCCAAAGAACTTTGTTGACTTTATTAAGGGCAGTAAACGAGCTCCAAGTGACGCTGCCACAGACCAGGTAGACTTAGCTGAGCTCTCTGATTTCAGGACGAACACTTGGGCTGCCTTCAGCCTTGACACCCCAGCTTATAAAACAGGGACAAACAAGGTAAGTGGAAAGATGCATCAACCAAACAAGGTTCTTCTGTTGGTAAAGGTTTCCTGGTTTTATGATCCCAGCCCTTACTAAGCTGTAAATTGCAAAGGGCACGATGTATGCTTTTGGTTCAGAGACTGTAATTAGTTCACAACTGCCTGAGTCAGCTCTGAGATTGGGATGATCTTGAAATATTGTCCTGTCCCCCCAGCATCACTAAAAAGGCCTTGCAAACAATTTTCCTCATGAATGGGAAAACAAGAGCCAGCCCTTTGATCCCACCTCTTCTAAAGCTTAAAAAAAAACACACGGTGTTTGAGGCCTCTCGCATGGGTTGTCTCTCACAAGCAACCACCAGTGACTGCTCCTGCCTTGTGGTTATGCTGACACAACAGCCCAGAAAACAAAACCAAAACTTATAAGCAGACACAGCAAAGGCAAGCCCTGCCTGGGACTAACACACAAAAGAAGTCCTAGTTCCAGCTTATGGTTAAGTAGCAACTTGCTTGGAGGCACCATGAGATGAACTCAATGCAAGCTTTGGCTTTTCCCTGTCCACCCCGACACCAAAGGTTTCTAAGGGGATATTGGGATTATTAGTAGACACCACTGAAATGACAGTAAGCTTTGCCAGGCACACATGCAGCTGATTTTTACTCCTTTTTTTCTCCCCCTTTAAAACAACTGAGGTTCGTTCACCTCCCATGCAAGTGACCCCACTTTCCTCCACTCTTTGCAATCTGGTTTCTCTTGGAGAACAGCGACCAGCAAACAGCATCAGCAATATAAAAACTCTGCTGATTCCCCAGAACAGCCCCTGAGCATACACTAACTTGGAGAAAGCCTTCATGCCACTGATCACAGATTCCCCATCAGACTCTTTCAAAGCATGCCTGGATGCAGGACCCCCAAATCAAGCAGAGTTTCCTCATCTCGTAATTCCCCCTGCTATTGCTTCTGTTTTAATCCGGATACAACCTACTGTTTTCCTGAAGATGGAAAGGTACCACACAGAAACAGCTTTGTCCTCACCTTTAGGCAAGGGAAAACACACAGCCAAACATCAGCTACACCACACATCCCTTGCAAGATGGCAAAGGATGGCTCTGCAGCACTCGGTGGCGAGAGCTAAAAATGCGACCAAGTGTGTGGTGCCTTTCCAGGCTCCTTCCCAACACAATTTCAAGTATTTCTTGAATACAAAAGGAGCCCAAATCCTGACATAAATACAGGCATGATGTTTCTAATTACCTATGAGAGCTGAAGTTTGGGTAGCAACCCTCAGTGCTGGTATTCCTTTGGTCCGAATCACTGTTTAGTAAGGGATGTGCTCGCGGGATGAAGCACCAAGCACAAAACTGGAGAAGCTCCTCTCTGTGAACCCACAATTTGATCTGCCTGCCATTGGAGCAATGGTACAGACAACTTGGGGAGTGGCACATGTTGATCCCGATCTAAAAATAACTGGATTACAGGAGTGACAGTCAATTCTAACTCCATTATTCAAATCTTGATTAAATCTAACATCGAGTATGTTTCTTAATCAACCCGCCTCAAGTGACTACTTGAAGGCTAATCTCTCAAAGCCTCTTTTCAGGGTAGAGAAGATTCCTCTATAGCTGTAACACACCAAGGAGCAGGTAGAACATGAAAATGATTATCCACGAGGCTTGTTCCTTCCAAAAATATTTGGCAAAGCACTGGATTATTTTTTTTTTGTCTGTTTCATATAAACACAATGTAAAATGAAGTTAAAACAAAGTCTCAAAATGCCCTTCAGCATCTAAAACTGAACCCAGCTAGGCAAGAAGAAAGTATCTTGAACAAGGCATTTCTCAGCATGGTGCAGCAAGAAAAACGTCCTTTGGGTACTGTTAACCATATTTATTTTTGTGATTCACTATAACAGAAGGGGGAAGAAGATTTACCTGAACAGGCAAGCTATCTTAACACTGCTTCCTCTGCCAAAGTCCTTCTACATCAGCCTCTGGCTCCCAAGCATTTGGTAAGTGTTAAAAAATGCATTTATATAAGCAGCAGTTCAGCAGGGAAATGGTGCCCCAGCTCCCAAAAGTCCCGAAGCACGGACATCAGAGGCGACTCTGCACACTGCAAACCTCCCTCCAGAGGGGAGGAATGCCAAGGCACTGCTAAAAACCTGCTCCAGCTGCTGAGGTCATTTGCTGAAGACATTTTTTGCTCCAGCTGATAACCACCACCACCAGTCAAAGCTAACCACACACACACACCCCTCTGAGTTCTGTCAGCTTAAAAACCATCTGATTCCTCCCTGCCCAGCTTTGGTACAGAGGTCCTTGTTTAAAACATTTAAAGATGGAAGAGAATGGAAGGGTTGGGAGGAGAAAAATATAGGTGAGGAAAGTTCCCAAGGCCACTGAGCAAAGTGATTGCAACCATCACTGGGTAAAAGGGAAGATGCTCATCCCAGACAGGCAGCAGTTCTGAAGGAGTCTTCAGCGTGAAGAAATTGCGTTGTTCGAGAAAGTAAGATGGAAGGGAGGAAAAAAAGCAGGAATCTTTAATAGGAGATAAGCAGAAACAGCATATCCATAAAAGGCCCAAGCAGTGGCCAAGGAAAAGCCTGGGGAACAAGGGCAAGTTTGACACAAGACAGAACTTGTAACGACTGCTGGATTTTCCTTCAACACACTTCGATTTGAAAGGGGAAAAACCCTAACAGCAGCAGGGTTACTTCAAATAGCAGCTACAGAAGACTAAGGCTAAGCAAATGTCTCATTAAATGCTGTGAAAATGCACAAAGCAAAGGTGCAAGCAAGGCAGCCTGATGGAGATCACAAGGAGCGATCAGGAGACAGCCATGGCAGAACAAGGTTTTTCAGCTCTGGTTTGGCCAAGCAACACACACCAGCTCCTTCCTGGACGTACTTTTGGTCTGTTCCACAACTAACAGGTAGAGTTCTTCAGCTCTCCTCTAGACCTTTGGTTGCATCAGATGCCTGCACACTTCTAGCTTGGCAGAAAAAGCAGTGGTTTTCTTAAAACACCACGGAGAAGACAGCAGAGCTAAAGCCAGACCCACCTTCTACCTCTCACTCTGACAGGACACCTGTTGTAAAACACTTCTGCATTTCAAACACTGAGCTTAAAACAATTCCCATCACAATACCAAAAGCACAGGGTATCTCACACAAACCAAATCATGCTTCAAAGAAAACAAATATCCTCAAGTTTAGCAAACTTCTCTTCCCTGATTAGTAGCTGAACCAGCAGCTTCTGGCCCAATCCCAGCTGCTGCTCTGACCTGCTTGGCCACTGCTGGTGTGTTGCTTTGAGGTAACCTGATAAACACACTGCAGGGTCCGGGTCGTGATGTGCGGAGCTGCTGTCAGCGGGCCTGGGGAGAGCAGCTTACACCGGGCAATACACCAACCTGGCAGAGTAACTCCTCTATTCCCAACAGCCTTGCTAGCAAGGGAAAATTGGGATTGTTTATTCCCCCTTCAGAACAGTTACTTAACACACACAGAGGTATTTCTACGTTGAGCTTATACTGCAAACACATAACCAGTTAAGAACGTTAGAAAGCAGAGTGGGACAGATGACATACCTAAAGAGAAGCACAGGGGAAAGCAGACCAGGAGGAAAGCTATCTCAAGCTATCTCATCACAGAGGAAGGTCATCAAGCTTTTACTCAGCCTTTATTCAGCTTCCACCATGGAACAAACTTCCACACAGATATTATAGTCTACCTTCCCCCATACTGAATCCATCCAGTAAAACCTTACATCTCTGGCTTCCCTTGAGCACCTGCATCTGGGGGCACGTTGTAACAAGACTGGGGGGAAAAAATATGTTCCCAATACAGACACATGTCTTACAGCATTTGTTTGTAGCAATTCTAACCCAAGAGTCTGAACTTCCCTGATGCACTAAAACTCAGCCTACTTATTTTTATCTTCCCATGCACACCAGTAACACAGAGCTCCCCCAGCCCACTTATTTCAAACTTCGTACCTTAAAACCACAAGTAAGCTAATCAAGATTACAAAGGCTACAACCCACACACAGCTCTCCAGGGACAGGCACTGCTTCCACCCCTGGGGGCTCAGGACCCTACAGCAGCAACAGTATGTTTCCAAGCCAGGCTTTCTATCTGTACCATGAGCATGAATATCAAACAGCCGAGTAGTTTACTGTCTCATTCACTCAGTTTCCTACCGTGTCTCTAATGCTTCATGCTGTGACTTCATGGGAAAATGTAATGCTCTGCTGGTCAATCTGTCAAGAACCATCTCAGTGACAGCAGTGTTGTCACCCAGACTGATGGTCCTTCCGTCAAGCCAAGCAATGAATTCTAGAAGCTCACTTCTCGAGAGCATTAACACTCATTTTGACTCACAGTTTTGTAACTCCTGGCGATTCCCCCCCATAATCTTTATTTCAGTGGTTTATCAAAATGAAATGAAATCCTAAGTACCCTCTTGCCACACGCAGAGCTTACGACTTCTCCTGAGTTAAAACCCCATGTCACACAGAATGAAATCCTGAGGAAGCAGGCATCTCAGGAGGATGGCACGATGCATCTTACACACCTGCACGAAAAACAGAGCACAGGGGGACAGAGGTTAGACAGGAGCTCTGGGTCTCCTTGGTCCAGTCCTCCACACGTTCAATTTTGCCTTGTAAGGACTCTCAGTTGCGTACTTTACACACACCTCTACAGGGTGCTTGAAGAAAAAGTAATAGCAACAACATATCTATCCCAGCTGAGCCTGAAGATGAGCAAGTACATTAGTCTCAGAGCATTCCTCATTTAAAGAAATGCTGGATTAACTTCCATTAGCTCTGCCCACTGAGCCTGGGCCACAAATGCAGTGGTGAAACACAGAGAGAAGGTTGCATCTGCTGCACAGGACCCTGGAGGAGGATTTCCAAGCGCACATCTCTCTCCTTATTGCACCAAGTGCCCTCCGAAGCAATGGGACACAGCTGAAGCAACACACGGGTACAAGTCAGGGAAGATGTACCTGATGCGCTATCCCAGATGGGAAAGAAACAGGGATTTCACAACCTGTGCCTGCCTTCTGTTTGCTCAGGACTGTTTGCACCCACAGGACACTCTGGGCAGTGCTGGGGCAGGACAACTCCTTTTCTGATGAGTGTAAAACCCCAATTTTGCTGATTTCAGGATGCACGGAAACTTCAGTATCACTGTATAACCATAAGAAGTTCTTCAAGCATTATGAACAAGTACCTACCAATGCCACCCAACCACTTGGCTGTCATCATAACCATGGCAATGAGCTGCATCACTCATTAAAACACGAGTAAGGATGCACCAAGGACCGCACCGGTTACCAGCACTGGTTTAGCAGCTTTTAATCAGATTAATCATAATCAAGACAAACACTTAAAATAGAGGGAGGGGAAGAAGAGAAGACTCAACCAGAGAAACCTTAAACTCCCTGACAAGACCAAGAGCTGTCCCTGCTTTCAACACTTCCCAGTTTGGCCACAATCTTCCCCCAACAAACTCCTTTCAAACAGCAAGGCCGACCTGCACTGTTAGCGGAGACACAGCTCAGCACCACCCTCCTCGGTCCTCTCCTGCTCCCTTGTTCTACTGCCGTGCTCCGGTTTCCTTCTACACACCCTTCACAGGTTGATTAATACTCATCTCAGATGATCAGATGTCTAGCAATTCAGGCTTTCACACCACTCCACACCACAATTCTCATCAAGGCACACACATTTTACTAGAAAGCTTTTTGCTGACTCTTCCCACTCCCGACATCCTGGCCATTCAGTAAGACCTTCTGGACAGAGGTCCTGGCTATAAAATTCACATGTTCTTCAGCTGCCAGAATGGGAATTTGGTGACAGTACAATTCATTCTTTTATTTAATGATCTTAATGTCAGCCTGAGTGGCTAAAGCGTGCTTTGGCTTCAGCAAGCAGCAATGGGGATGGTGCCAAATGCCAGCAACCAATTGTTTCAGTGAACGCCTGCACTACCAGGTATCTCTCCTCAGAACAGAGTAGTTTATTTGTGTAGATTATTCTTTTTTTTTTTTAAATTAAAAAAGTGTTTTGGAAACATAATCAATACAATTTAAAACAAACAGCTTAAGCTCATCCAAAATTACACTTTGCAATATTTGCATATCAACAAAAAATTAGATCATTTTTTTTTACCCTTCTGAAGAGACAGACAGAAAAGCACTTTGAAATCTCCTTTAGAACAGAACGCTGAAGGAAAAACATCCAACCCAAGCTGCACAGACAGGTTGACAGCTGAATTATTTACATTTTGCAAGCCTAGAATACAACACACAGAGCCCAGAAGAGAAAAGTATTTGAAGAGAAACCATCCAGTAACTAGCATTTATATCCCCGTAAGCGCTGGTGAGGAAGGGCACCACAAACTGAAGCCAGCTTTCTCTTCTACAGAGAGCTGAACTCAGAAGGCATCTCACCAGCTCAAGAAATTGTATATAGGCTTCTACATGAACTTTGCCACGCTGAAGTTGGGCATGAACCAAAATCCACTTCCCAGCCTGCTTCAGAGCTTGAGATGCGCCATGAATTTCACATCAACAGTCATAATAAACATACTTTAAATGCTTTTTGATTTCAGCTCTCAGTTCTCCCCCACAAAAAAGTGGTAAAGGTTACTACCCTGAGCTATATAGCACAGTGCCGAGTTCCCTTCCAAATATAATACAGATATTGAGTCTGTCCAATTCATCAGCTGCACAACACCCATGCCAAGCCCAGAGCACCCGTGTATCATCACAAACTTCCAGAAAGTTTTCAGCCCAGTTTTCCTTCTGAATTTCCTATCAGACTTGGCAGTTCTGTAGAAGATCTCGTGGCAGTCCAAGGACAGAAGGACTCATTACTTAGTAGAAATACGCTTTTAAAAATCTTTTTTTAACAGTTACATCCTTTCTTCAGGATGCTGGGAGCTTCTCAAAGACATCCCTTTGACACTTTAGAGGATGAATCTCCTACTTAGGCTGAAAAGACCGAAGACTTCTCTCATTATTGCTTTTCAGCAAAAGAACAAAATTAAACCAGAAAAATGCCAGTTCCGAGGCACAGTAACTTCTACAACTTCTTAATAACACACAAGAGGGAAATTTCTATTTCAGACCACCATTAGGACAGCCACAGCATTAATTCAAATGGATTTTCAGAAGCCACCAGCAATGCAGACATGTAAATCAGGCTATGCTTAGTAATCCAGTAACTCACACACAGTCACTCTCACATGTAAATCAAACCGAAACACGAACACAGAGTCATCATCTGGAAACCCAAAAGAGAGAATCAGTGCAGTTTTTATTAGTTCTCACCTCCCAAAGGCTTTCCAAACTCAGAAAAATCTCTGTTATTTAAGATCTTGAAGGGCATTAACTCTTCCTTGCTCAGTATTTTCAAAACATCATGAGCAAACTCATAAGATCATCGGCAACATTTCTTTTCCTACCACATTAAGTCTACTTCCCCGGTAAAAGCAGGGATGATCTTCATGCTTATGACTTTGTTCAAAGTTATTTCTGTGCAGATAGTCCAGAGCACGAGAGTTTCATTCCTGCCAGGTTCAACCACTTGGAAAGGAGCAGCTGCTCTGTGCATCTCAACAAGTCCTAACCCATTCCAACGCCTCACCGATGGCTTTGGAGAACACTACTGGTATCAGTTGAGGACTGGATGCGTTTCTCTTACAAGATGCATGTTTTAGAAGCCACTTTGCTTTTGTTCAGGCATATTTAAAGCTCCAGAAATATTTTAACTCTCATCCCCATAAACATATTACAACCAAAAGCAGAAACATATTATTTCTGGTAGCAGAACTGATTTCAATCTGCTACCATCCCAGTGCAGGGTAACTTGGGGTTTTTTTCTCTCCATGTCTGGTGACTACACAGGCAACAAAGGTAAAAACAATTCTTATGGTACCATCAGAGCAGGGAGCGTGTCATTTTCCTTTCAGGAAAGCAAAAAAATAAAAAAGCTGTCCCATTAACCTAGTTGCATGCCCAGCAGCAATTTGACTCAAGTCCCATCAGCAACAGCACACCAGCACCTACTACGAGAAGGCAGAGCGCGTTCTGGGACATCTTCCAAACACATATAATAAAACATAAGAATAACATGTATCAGAAAATTTCACTAGCCTAAAAGCCTATTTTGCTTCCTCCTACCCACCTCTTCCATCCTTTTCTTTTTTAAGAACCCATTCTATTTTCTTCTTCCAGCTGTTCCACATCATTGTTTCCCATTCGGGAGGCAAAATGACATCTGCAGTATGGAAAGAAGAGCGGTACATGGGAGAAGTTCATGGAATTGCCACCAAGTGCAGGACTATGAGCAGGCACATCAACCACATTCCCTCAAATAAAGACAAATTAGTTCCCCCAGAACACACAACTTCTCCACCCACATCTTCATGCCCTGTAACAAACACCGGTTTTCTCCTCCTTGGCAAGTGCTAGGAGACATATTCAAGTTGCAGATAAAGTTTCCTACTGAAGAAATGCCTGTATAACAGTGATACTACCCATCTGTAATTCCCTGGAGTAAAAATTCCAGCAACTCTAATCATATTAGCAGATTTACACACAACTAAACTTGACAGTTGACTGGCCCTGAAATTGCTGGATTAGGATGAAAAACAAAATACAGGTTACCTACGACTTCTAAAGGGAGATCTTCACTGCTAAATCTTACTGTGAAACAAAACCAGAGCAAACTCACCACTCAACACATCTCAGTATCTGCTAACGACACAGAAGGGCCTTTCAGCCCTAAGCTGGGGGACAAAATGCATACACAGAGATGAAAATCCTTCTACAACCCAGTATCTATATGGGAAGTTGTTTGTTCCAAGTTTCTTATTACTCTCTCCCCAACTTCTAACCATACCATAGATAAACACACAAACTCTGTTCCAAAATCTGTACTGCACATCAAATACATACATATTGAAATGGATAAATTAACCTCCTCATGCAGAGTTCTGCCAGAGAACAGATACAGTCATATCCTCAGATATGAGGAGAAAATAAGCTATTTCCAAAAATCACATTTTTGGAAGAATAGTTTTCTCCCAAGACACTTCACTACAAAAATCTGACGAAGCTGGTAAAGTGACATATCTGTGCTATAACATGATTAGCTTTTGTCATTAAATAAATTAAAGCTATTTCTGCTTGAAAGAACGCAAAGATGTGCCAAGGCTGGGGAACATCAACAGGGGAGATGGCAGAGAGGTCTAGAAGCACTTAATTTTTTGGCAATACACTCAGAAACCCGTGCCTGTTCCTCCCCTGCAGAAGAGCCACCACCTCAAAGCCTGAGCCTTTTCAAAGCTTCTCTCCTGCTGCATACCCTCCCAAGGAGTACGATCTCCACCACTTCAGAGGCACCTAACATGGAAAACGCTTCTCAGGCTACATTGCTGCCCCTTCATCTGACCACAATTTCAAAAAGCTCACTCCTGAACTCAACCCAACAAAAAGAACCCAAACCCAAACCAGAGAGCAAGGAGTATCTCTGATCCTCTGATATCAATCCAGTTCCTCCCCACCTCTCACCACTCCTTCCCTTTCATGACTGTAACTCTCTGAACACCCTTCGCTCCACTGGCATCTGGAAGAAGCCTTCCAACCATGCTCTGATTTTAACTCCAGTTCAATGTCAAAGCTGCTGAGAAGCCAGAGCTGATCCACCTGAGGCACAGGGATGCACCGTGCTTTGCACAAAACCCACCATCATGCTCTTCAAGCTGACTCCTACGCCCAAGCAGCTGCCTAATCCCTGGGTCCTCATCGTCAAGGCATTGATGGATAAACCCCAGAGAGCACAGAGAGGTGGTGCATCACATACACCGGGAAAAGAAAACCCTCAGTGTGGAAGTAAGCAGTCAGGAAAGACAGTGTTGGCTCCAAACTCACAGAGGGTATCACAGCAACCCAGAGACCCTGATCCTTCGGCTGCATGCTGAAGATGCTCTTCTCAGATACATACTTAGGCACTTTCCCCTCCAGCTCAACTCTTTGCTCACTAAGAGAAGATAGAAAACCCCACACACCCAAATCCTCCTCAGCAGTCTTAACTAGATTACCAACACAGGCCTACTCCGACAGCACACCCTGGCCCTCATCCAAACACCAGGGTTAAGTGTTGCTAGAACCTCACCCTGACTTCATACAGAGTCTCTTTCATTCCTGAAAGCAATCCTGTGTTTCTTGCCGTCCTGGGCTTTTGGGAAGCCACTTGCAGCCAGAAGATGCCACCCAACAGAGCAGGAAGCAGCACACCACTTTCTGAAAGGAACTACAGCACAGTTGGCTAAAACAACTCAGGAAAAACTAAAGCAGACAGTCAACGACCAAGACGACGTTAGCAAAACCCAAGTGTCTGTGTACAGCAATGATATAGTTCACACAGGAATCCCCCAAAAGCTGACCCTTCCTCTCTGCTTCTCAGAAACGGAATTAAAGTGGGGGAAGAAAAGCTGGGTTGGTTGTTTTTTTTCAGATGACCATTTGTTAGAACCCATCCCAAACCTGCCACGACTGCCCTGCTGCGACAACCTGAAAAACACCCGTATCCAGAGATACCCAATCCCACACTGAAACAGCCACAGTGATATATTAAGGTCAAGTTCACTGGTGCCTGCACACAGACCATCAACAACCAGGAAGCTGTACTCCCTCCAAATGCAAGGAAGTTCAGAAAAGAAAACAAAAACCTACACCAGCCCAGAGCCTGAGATGGCTCTAATTTGGCTCTGAGATACGCTGTTAAATTAACCCTGCAGAGCCAGCAGACGTGCAACGTTACCAGAGTTCAACACCAATCAATCTGGTTGTCCTTTCCAGCGTAACGTCTGGGCTGAGGCTGTGAAGAAACCAGTGACCTAATTATATTGATCCACAAAAATGTATTCACAGCGTGGGGACTTTTTCTAAAGAGCAGCTTATTATAACATGCACAGAAAATACTCTCCTCTCCCTCCCAGTCCCACTTAAGAGTAAAGAAACACGGTGTAGCTCAGCACAAACTAGAGGTACCTTGAAGTTAACAACACACAGCTCCACAGTAAGTGTGCAGCCCGGAGCGTTACCTTTAGTTAATGTACATTTTTTATGGAAGAAATCTCACTACAGAACAACCAACTTCGGCTGGAACTTACCCCTGAGAAGCAGCCTGAAAGCCAAAGCAAAGGTGGGCAAGTGGGATTTATTGTTCATAATACTCCTCTGCTTGTTGTTGCACGGTGACAGTTACACCTCACCTCGTCCGTCTGTCCCCAAACAAAGGTCAGAATCACACTGGAGGATTTGTCCAAACTGACAAGTTCTGAACACCATTTCTGCCTGAAGTCAGGTTTGATTGAATACCAGAGCCACAAAGTTATCCCAGCTTACTTTTTACACAGAAAATTTAACTTCTTGAAGCCCCACGTTAAGGAAATTTCTCAAAGCTCTGTCCTGTCTTACAGCAGCTCCAATCATCTCCTATTCAGCACATTAACAGACTGAAACTCCCATCAAAACATTTCTGTTCTTCATGCCCACCATTCCCCATTTTCCCCCTCAAGAAATTGTTTTTAAACCCCTTCTTCACCCTGTATTTCCTTTGTCCCTCACTACGGCCTTTCTACAAGCACACACGCTCTTTTTCCCTATACAGTTCTCCCTCACCCAATTCTTCTTTCTTCAATTATACAGATAACCATTTAATTTCATGATGGATTAAGTACTAAACCCACACATATTTCCAAAGACACAAAGTTCACCACACGGAAGCTGTTCTAGTTTAAATAGCCCAAGTCAGAGCCTCAATCTACCTATTAACATCTAATAATCCTTCACATCAACAAATAAACCCTTGCAGGGCTGTGAGAAGGAGGGAGCAGAGGGCTGCAAGCTAAGTTGCTGGAAGTAACCTGCAACTCTGTTTTATCTGCTGTAGGATAACACTGTCTCAATAGTTGTACCAAAACAGAAAGGAAGGGAAGGAAAAAAAAAAAAAAAAAAAAGAAACCAAACACAGCTAAAAATAAAGACTGAACTCGGATGACCCTCTGCACTCCAGTAAATCACTGATGAACTCTGCTCCCCAAGCCTCACTTCTGCAGCAGCAGGCAGAAAAGGTAACAGCTTTTGTTTACTACCTGGAAACACAGGCAGGTTTCAGCAGAGGTAAAAAGCAGCCAGGACACCTGAATAAAGTTCACCCAAAAAAAAAATAAGTAGCATCAACACAGTGTTTGCATCTATCACAAGAAGAGATCGTTAGCTTAAAAGTTAAGTTGCAGTATTGCTCAAACATGATGTGTTTTCAAAACAGGCACAGCTACAAATGAAAACCAGACTGTAGCATTTTAACCTCCCCACTTTTATAGCATCAACTTGTCATATCTATCGAATGCTTCTCCCACTCCTCGGCACTGCTCTAGGTGTCCAGCTGGGTCCCTGTGATGGGACACCTCCTGCTCCTTTAGGGTCTGGCCCGCCCCATCCAAGCCTCTTCGCTTTTTGGCTGCACAGAGAGGTAAACCCAAACTTCATCCCTCACCCATGTGAGGCGTTCTGTGACAACACTCACCAAAAGCAACGGTGTCCTCCTGTCCTAGCTACGACAGCTCAGGCGCTCTCAGACCACCACCAAGCTCGCCCTCAATGACACCAGAAAAGCATTCAAGTCCCTCCATGGGGCTTTCAATGATTACTTGAAAATAAAGTGTTTTTACAAAGCCCAGCACACTCCTGATCTCAAACCAAGGCGAACTTCAGCCCTTCAACCACCAAGCCTCATCGTTTCCTGTTTAAAAGACCCTTTACAGACACACCAACACCTTACTGGAAAGATGAGCCAAGCCCGGACTCTGTCCATACATGCTGGCCAGCATTCCCACTGTTAACACTTGGCACATCACTCAAAACCGAGCAAAATTTCCCCTGAACAGGAGTTTTACTTACCACTGCCCCACTGACTCTGTGATGACAGCACCTTCACACTCTTCCTTCCACCCTCCCCCCAAAACAAAGCACACACTGGAGTTCCAGAACAGCACGAGCAAGCCAAAAACACCCAGCAGAGACAGAGTACGTCCCTCCCCAGCACTCTCTGAAACCTTCAGAGGGCTTCTTCTTTTTTTTTTTCCCTTCACTTGACCCAAACAAATCCGTAACGTCAACAGTCTCATGATTTAAGCAACGTTATTTGTGGTCACAGCAAGAATGATTCTTGCCGGAAGCTGGAGAAAACAATGGACCTAAACTGATTATAAAAGGGCTCAGTTTTCCCACCTCAAAAAAAAAAAGAATAAAAAAAAAAGTGAGAGCAATAAAATGCTTATACACAGGGAACACATTTCTTGAAGAGCACAGGCATCACCACACAGCTGAAACAACCCTCAAGCCAAAAAAACCACCCCACACTTCCCCGTTCAAACCTAAGTCACTGCCACGGATAAATAGGCAAACACACTCCTGGACTGGTCCCCTGGACAGCATGGCACACTGATCCCGGGTAACACAGCCACACCGTTCCCTGCTAACACAGCCAGGGGCTAATTCCACTAACTAGGTTCTTCACTTTGTGCTTCCTCCCTCCCAAAAAAAAAAAAAACCCAAAACCAACCCAACAACAACAACAAAAAAAAACCCAAACCCACCAACCAAACCACCACAACTTCAAGGGGGAAGTGGAGATAAAAAGCCAATTTGCCAGGAGATGCTGTCCGAAGCTGGAAACAAAACCTCATCCGGGCAGGCCGGCTGGCCACTCCACTTTCCTGCTGATCCCTGCAGTATTTACCTCCTGACTTGGGGCCTAGTCGCAGCAAGAGAACCGAAGACCTTTAAAAACACATTAGCAGCAACCAGCCGGCCTCTCTTTTGTAGCAGGGGTTGTTTTGGGGTGGGTTATTTTTTTGGGGGGGAGCGGGAACCTTCTCCTTTTCCCATCCCGGGTGGTGAGAGGCCTGGCAGGGAGAGAGCTGTTGGGAGAGACATTCCACCTGAGATTTTTATTATTTTTAATAACCACCAGCCAGGAGAGGAAAATTTAAATAAATAAAGAGATACATGGAAATCAATCGCCTGAAAATCAGCCCTGGCTGGGGAAAGAAAAAATATAAGCCAACAAACTGGGGTTAAATTTGCTTGGAAAAAGAACAAAACCAAAGCACTTACCTGGGCGGGATCAGAGGCAAAACTGTTTGAGGAGGGGGTTTAGTAATTAAAAGTTTACCCTTGGGGGTCACCACTGCTTTAGGGGGTGTGGGAAGGGGGGTTAGGAAAGGGGCTGGGGGACCTGCTGCTTTCCCCAAGCAAAGGGGGTGAACCCGCAAACCAACCCTGTAGTAAAGAGGGGGGGGGTGGTGAGGCACCCCCTTTCCCCCCACACCACCCCGGCAGGTGCAGCCCCCCTTTGCACAGGGGGGCCCACAGACATACACACACGCACACAAAAAAAGAGTCGGGAGCCCCCAACCGCCACCACCCGCCGGGCGTCCCCTCCCCAGAACCCCCCTCCCCGGGACTGAGGGGTCCCCGCGGCCCCTCACACCCGCGCCCCCCCGCCCCCCTTCCCCTGGGCCCCGCTCGCTTTGGGGAAGGGGGTGTCGCCCCCCTCTCCCCTGGGGCAAAGGATACTGCTGGGGCGGCTGGGGCGGCAAGGCCCTGATGTTGGGGTGAGGCGCCGGCGCCGCCGCCGGGTGAGGGGGAGCCGGGGGGGAGGCGGCCCCGCCGCCGCTGCCGCCCCGCTCCCGGGGCCGGTCCCCGCCGCCGCCGCCGCGCCGGGTTTCAAAGCCGCCTTCTGCGGTAAACTCATCGCCAAGCGGAGCCACCACCCCCCGGCGGGGAGCGGGGCCGGGGCCGGGGGGAGCCGGGGAGCGGGCCGGGGGCCGGTGCGGCGGCCGGGGCAGCGCGGCGGGCCGGCACCGGCGCCGGTCTCCGTGACAACGCGCCTCCCGGAGGGCTCGGCGCGGGGAGGGGACGGGAGAGGGGCCGGCGGGGAGGGGAGGGGGGAGACGGCTCAGGCCGCGCTGCTCGCGAGCCGCCGGCGGCGGGGGGTCTCGGTCCCCCTCCCCGGGGGCAGCGGAGCCCTTCGCGGTGGCGGCTCTCGAGCGATGCCGGCGGATTTTCCTCACTGAAGTAGCGGAGCATCAAACATGGCGCTGGGGCCGCCTCCAGCAGTCCGGCAGGACGGACGCTCGGGCGCCTTCGGGCCGCTCCGGAGCCGCTCGGCCCACCGGCGCTCGGCAACCTTCGGCTCTTTCCGGAGCTGCTCGCTGGTGAGCGGCGTTCGGAAAACCTCGGCTTCTTCCGGAGACCTTCGCGGGCGCACGCGTCCTCCTCGCCGTGTTCCCTCCCCCTTTCCCCCCGCCCTCCTCCCCGCTCGGGCCGGCACCTCCTGTGACCCCCGCGCTCGGGAAACTTCGTCTCTTTCCGGAGAGCGAGGCCGTGAGGGAGTTCGGGAAGTTTCGGAGAGGCTCGCAGGAGGGATTCCCGCCCAGGCGGGAGGCGCTCAGGAGCGCCGAGGCCGCAGCTTCGGGCACTTTCGGCTCGGCCCGGAGAAACTTCGGTTGCGTTGGGCTGCGAGGGATCGTTCATGGCCTTCCCCCGCCCAAAAAAACCCACCTCACCCCCGGCCCTGTCACCGGCGCCGAGGCCCCCAGCCCCATCCCTGGGGCTGCAGTCAGGGGTGGCCCTGAGGGTGACATGGCAGCTGCGAAGGAGGCCTGTAAACCCCCACAAGAGCCCAGCACAGCCCCTGGCGCAAGGCCTTGGGCCTGCTCACCGCCACGCTGAGGCGAAGTTGGTTCTTACAGTCTCCAGGAGGTTAAAAAAAGGACTTCAGAGCAGATGCGAGCAGCTGCGGGGTTGTCCTGACTTGTCCTGTCCCGTTGCTGGCTCCCGAGGGCTCATTCCAAGCCCGCTAGCACCCACGGATGTTCCTGCTGTGCTGCACGTCCCAGGGAACATTACCAGCACCCATCGCAGGTAGTGCTGCCAGTGTCACCCAGGAGAGTTTTCTGTAGGTTATTGCCAGTGTCACCCAGGAGAGTTTTCTGTAGGTTATTCACCTCCTGTCCGCTGCAATTTTCTGGGTAACTGTGAGCTCAGGAGGAAGGTAATACTTCAATCACCAAGAAACTCTTAAAAATGGAAAGCTGCTCTTATTAAGCGCTCTCTCAACAGTATACTCAGGCACTGGGTGACTAACTAGAAGTTGACAGAAGTTAGGGGCATTACCTGCGAAATAAAGGCCTCCCCAAAGGGTTACAGCTATCCCCATCCCTGCAGCAGCCCCATTTGTAAGCAGAAAAGTAAGTTTGAGTTTAAAACACAAATCCAAAAAGAGATAATCTGGACTTGGAGTTGCTTGTCAGAGCAAAACTTAGCACCAGTGGCCAAAAAATAGAAGGGTCTTTAGTACATAGAATCATAGAATCGTAGAATGTTCGAGGTTGGAAGTGACCCCAAGGATCACAGAGCTCCAAACCCCCTGCCACAGGCCGGGACACCAACCTCCAGGCCTGGAGCTACACAAGGTTGCCCAGGGCCCCAGCCAACCTGGCCTTGAACATCCCCAGGGATGGGGCACCCACCCCTCTCTGGGCAGCCTGTTCCAGCCCCTCACCACTCTCTCCATAAAGAACTTCCCCCTAATATCTCATTTAAACCTTCCCACGTTTAGCTTCAATCCATTCCCCTTGTCCTGCCATTATCTACCCGTTTGAGTCAGACAATTTGGCTTAGGCCTGTCAGGTTTAGGACACGTTTCTCACTCGCGCAAATACATGAGGACTGCAGCTTGCCCCAAGGCTCACCAACCTCCTGCGAGCTTCCACACCACTTAAATGCAGTGCTGGCCTCCAGTGAGGCTAAGAAAGAAACTATTCCAGTTGTACAGCTACTCAGGTGTTATCTACAGGGTACAGCCACACCAGACAAGTACCAGAAGTTATTAGTGGAGCCAGTGGCAGAAGGAAAATGAAGAGCACGCTATTTAGTTCCCCTTTCTGTGCTTTTCATGCTGCGGTGGGGTAAGGGCCTGGGATGAGGTGAGCTTGCACCCACATCAAACTGCTTGTGGGGAACGGGGTGAAACAGAACACGATGAGATTTTGGGGAGGAAAAAACCCTGCTCAAACCTTGCCAGCCTGTACAGAAGTTCTGCATGGAGACTATTTCCAGCTACAGCCAGGAACAAATAGGGGGGTCCAAGTATTTATTTTTTCCAAGACAGTTTTCCTCTGCAGGCTACTGCCCACCCAGATACTGCTGATTCCTCACCAGAAGAACTAAGGACTGAAGAGAAAAACAAGAGTGACCTCGAAGAGAAGCCGAGTAACACTGTGCTCCCCAAAAATGGGAGAACAAAGGAGGACCTTTTATCAGGGTAGGAGATTTGCCCAAGGACATCTCCAGCCATCCTGGAGAGCTACTGCACTCACAGCACATCTCTCCTGTCTGCAGCCTGTTGGGAAGACCGATCCCCCTCCAACATCTCCTAAAGACTTTGCTGTAATAATTTCGGGGGTGCAAAAAATTGGGGGGGAGGGGTTGGTGGCAGGCACCATTCCGCTGACTGCCTCCCAAGCGTGGCACTTCTCCTGGTACACCCCCTCACGCGGAAGGAAATTCATCCCAAAAGCAAATTGACATCTATGGCTCCCTCTGTTCTACAGAAATAGCTGCCTGTAAACACAGCTGCGAAAGAGCTTCCTAGCTCCAGTATCTTTAGCTATATCACTTCTTTCTGCCCATTTAGAAAGAAAGAGGGGGAAAAAAAAAGAAGAAAAAAAGAAACAAACCACAGTATTTTTACCACATTGTCTGCTGAAGCGTGCTAGCCATGCGAAGGAGCCAGGCTCCTGGCTCTGCCTTAAAGCTCTTCCAGAATCAATGCCTCCCCTTGCCCATCATTTTATCTTTGATTTTTAATTTCCTAAGAGGGAAAAGCAGACTGCTTTCTCTTCCATACTACTCCACGTAGGACAATTTGGCCAATGAAACCTGTGGATTTGGCGAGCCCCGAGCGAGCGCCAGCTGGTTCCTACTGCCTCTGTTTCTTCTCCATTTTATTTTTCCTCCTGTTTTTTTCCTGCTAGCTCTATTAGCACCTGGATACTGATCTACCACCATGGAAGTCTTGACTTTACAGTGCTGAGCTCTTGTTTCAGAGGGTCACCAGCCCTTTTTCCAGTCCCACTGGTCCCTCACATACCTGGTACATCAGAGATGCTCACAAACCACGCATCGAAGAGCACGGGTTGCCTTAGGTAAAGAGGGCAAAGGACTGGGGTATCACAGGAAAAGGGCTGTTTTCCTACAGGAATTGTTTTGAGGAAGCTTTTGGCCTTAAAAATATCTCATGGTCAAAGGCCAAGTAACACCCTGCTCCCCAAAAATGACAGAACAAAGAAGGACCGTTTATCACAATAGAAGATTTGCCCAAGGACATCTCCAGCCATCCTGGAGAACTACTGCACTCACAGCACATCTCTCCTGCCTGTAGCCTGCCGGGAAGACAGATCCCCCTCCACAGCTCCTAAAGACCCCAGCACTAGTGTGATGTGTCAGGAGTTAAATCCTGCTCGGAAGGGTCAAACAGTGAAGAACAGCAGTTTGGAAGGTTGGGTTTAGCCCCTCACACCTCAAAGGCTGGCTCAGCCCCGCTGAACTTGTGAACAACCACCCCTTCCAGCTCAGCACCCCAGCCACCCGCTTTCACAGCATGGCAGCAGCACCTCCCCCTCAGCTTCTCCTACTTTTCCCCTCACTGATCCCCTTCCAACACCCTCCAGGCAAAATCAAGCAACCCAAAACATTAAAAAAACCCAAAACCCATCCCTGTTTGGAGCTTCCCCCATCCCTCCTCCTGCCCAGGCTTAGCCCTCAGCAAACGTCTCTGCCCTCCGGCACACATCTGAGCGCAAAATAAAACGAATACCACCCAGGATCAGGCAAGCCCACGCCAGGCACTGGCACAGGAGTGGGATGAGTCACCTCCTGCCTGCCCTGCCTACACCCACCAGCCTCCCTGGCAGGCAAACATCCACCCCTGGCTCTGAACCGGCACTGGGAGCCTTGACCATGGCGGCGTTCCCCTTCCACCAATGCAAGCTGCTGCTCGCCCTTGAAATCCTTCCTGCGCTGGGGCTGTCCTCTCCATGGGGTGGCCTGGGTCCCTCCCTATGAGTAAAAAGAACCAAAGATCTTTTCCTTTTGGATGGTTAAACCACCCCTAACACCATCCCACCTCTCCGTTCTCCGGGCCCTGCTCCCCTCCTGGCTTCTCAGGGCTGGGAAAACACCCTTCCAACCCCAGCCTTGCTTTCCTCACTTAACTCCTCTTTGCCTCACACCCACGCTGCTGCTCTCTTTTCCTAGGAACGTTGGGATTTCACTGCATTTTAAACACATGAGACCAAATCCAAGCCAACAACCCCCATGGTGGCAGCATCACTGCCTTCTACCATCCCAGGAGCGGAGAGCGCAGGCAGTGATTTTCTCGGCTCCACCGCCCTCTGTGGGTTTGCACCACCGTATCCAGCCGGATCCCAGGGAAAAACCAGCTGCCACAGCCACTCTCCCAGCTCTGCAGGAAACAGAACACCCTACGCTGCGTTGTGCGAGAGGAAAGCATGGATGCTTAGGTTTCAACTCAAGCTGAGAGAGAAAAACATAGCAAAAAAACACCAAAGGGGAAATATTACCACCTTATTTATGTGGCACTTCACACGCCCAGCTGAGTCTGGCCCATCCTGGCAGCAAAGGCATTCCTGCTGTCTGAGAGCTCCCTCTGGATGGGGCAAACCCCAGATGCCGCAGCCCAAATCCAGCCCCTGCTAACTGGTGCTAGGTAGCAAAATGAGCACCCAACGTGTGGCTTGTTTTATGGCCATCGGGCCTCCCGGGTGCTCAGCATGGAGCCTGCGGTCCAGATCCTGCACTGGATGTTTGGGCAAGCCCAACAAAGCCAGGGAGCATCCGCTCCGAAGCAAAGGCTGGCTGGCATTCCCGAGCTGGCAGCATCCAGCCAGCATCACAGAGCTATAAATAAGGCTGTGTGGAGAGCAACCTGTGTGGGGCCTGCGCTGCTGGAGCCGAGCACAGCCTGGCTGGCCAAAAACTCACCCAGAGAGGAAGGAAAAGCATCCGGGAAAGACCTCCCTGCGGAGGAGATGCGTGGGGCCGTGCCATAGGAGTAGAAAGCAAACAACTACCCGCAGCAAGTGTTGGTTTGGGGTACAAAAGCCTGACTTTAGCCTCTGAGAGAGGTGGGAGATGCCAAGTGTGGGCTGAGAAAAGCCTCCTCGTCTCCGTTTCGTCAGCACAGGATGGGCTCAGCCTCATGGACAGAGGAAAAACACACATAAAGGGATGCAAAACTCTCCAGCTTTTAGGAAAAACAAGTCATGAGCAGCTCCAGACCCAGTAAAAAGTATTTATTATTTCAGTTGCGATAAGCCCCGCTTATAGGGTGAAAAAATAGTTACAAAACCCACCCCCCCGACCCCTCCTTTTACATATAAATATTTCAAATCCCTCTATGTCCTTGTTTTTTGTCTAGAGCAAGAAGGTGCCCCACAAGACAACACACAGTGCCTGTGCTACTGTCAGTGGTTTCCTCTAAAAAAACTGCAAAAGGAATATTAAAAACCCTTATGAAAGCCCCTCACCCCCATCCTGGTCAGATCATGCACCAGTGGCCAAACCAGCCACGGAGGGATGAAGGCTTGAGGGCACACGGTGATTTTGGGACTTGCAGTTTTCCTAAGCACAGTGGTGAGCGAAGCAGCAGTAGGAAATGCCCACGCTTGTCTGGGGAAGCTTTTGGGCCAGGAAATCACAGCTGAGCTCCAGAGAGGACAAGGAGGAAGAACCAGGTGCTTCATCCACACCGTCACCACCTTGGTTACATCTTTGGCACATCAACTTTTTTCCCCTTTGTGCTCGGGAAATTAAAGCTAATCCCAGGAGCTGCAGCAGCCTGGCAGAGCCTTTCTGTGACCCTCCAGCCCTGTCCCATGACCTGCTGTCCCCAATTTCCCCGTTGGCATCCTCCAAAGACCGTCCCTTTCCAGAGAAACCCGGGACCTGAGGCTGGATAGTTGCATTTACAGCCCACTGGCTTTGCAGTCCAGCTTCCCCAGCCAAGGGACTGTCACCACAGGGTGCTGCACCGAGTTTAAAAAAAAAATAATATATATATAAAAAAATTAATAAATATACTAATCTTTTACTAAAAAAAAAAAAAAGGCTTTTAAATGCATTTTCCCTGAAATTTTCCAGTGTATTCCACAATGCATGAAATAATAAAAAAAAATATATATTCCCCCCTCCCCCCAAAAAAATATATCTTAACATATTTTCCATCCTCATGTGCGTATCTTTGGAGAGAGGAAGGTATGTCAGGTGTATTTAGACACGCAGCCAAACCCGCTGGCACTGCGGCGTTCCCTTTATCACCTCAAATAAAAACCCCAGTAATTAAAACTAAAACCCCAAATGATATTTAAACCAGGGCGGTGGGTCAGAACAGAGCGCTGCGTGTGCTAATACCAAGGGTAGTGCCCAGGGACACGTGTGTCTCAACACATGGCCTGGTCATAGTGAGATAGAAATGACACCCCCCCCCCCCAAAAAAAAAATCAAAGTCATTTCACAACCGAGCAAGGGGATGAGGAATGTTCACAGTGGATCGAACCTCGGACAGCACCGGGGACGCGAGGCGCCGCTCCGGTTGAGAACTGGGCAGTTCGTGACATGGAGAAGCGGTTGGAGCGTCTCCAAAGTGCTGGGGAAACTCAGCCGTCGGTGGGAGGATAAAGCAACCTGCCAGCTGGTTCCCCCTCCCCCGGCCACTCGCCCATCACCAGACTTCACACTTCTTGGGGGGGTTCATGGGAGAACCCAAGGGGCAGCTGAAATGCTCCGCAAACTCCCGGGAGTTGGAGACGGTGCCGATGACCCGGAAACGCGAGGGGCTGTGGGGATCGGTGATGAGCCCCTCGTGTGAGCTCTCCGGCGTGCGAACCGAACACCACACCTGCAAGGGGAGCGTGAGGCACGGCAACACCAGCACTGGCAAACCTAAGACCCCGCTCGGTACCCGATCAGACCTCCCCTGCTTGCATGCTGGGCACCCATACAGCTCCAGCCTTTTAACCACCTCAACCCGGTTCTCCACCCACCAAGCAACATCCCTGCATCCATCCTCGCTGCCCACCACCGAGTGACCTACCTGGGCGAAGCCAACAAAGAAGAGCTGGTGGTTGGTGAGCCCGAGGGTCGGCAGGGTTTCTTCATTCCCATTCTTTTTCAGCCAGTTCTGATATGCCTGGAGGCCATGGAACACAGCAGGCTCAGAGGACAACACTGACCCCACCACACCGTGCCCCACACTGCACATCCCCAGCTCTGTGGCCCTACCCGGTAGGCGGCTTTCAGGCCCCCGTTGTCAGCAATGTTCTCCCCAAGCGTGTGCTTGCCGTTGACAGCTTCACCATTGATGGTGTAGTTGCCATACTGCTCCACCATGCACGCCGTCTGACGCTTGAAGGCCTCCACCGAGGAGTTCTTCCACCAAGGACGCAGGTTACCATCCTTATCATACTCCCGGCCTGCCAAAAAAACACAGCAGGTCCTTCAACACCCCCCCACCAGCCACCACTCCAGAAGCCCACCTACTCAGCCCTGGCCGTACCTTGGTCATCGAAGGCATGCGTTAACTCATGGCCCACCACCACACCAATCCCACCAAAATTCAGTGACCTGCAGGAGAGTGATGCTGAGAATTAAGAGAGCAGTCACTGCTCCCCGCAGCCATGAAACGGAGCCTCAAAATTTTGGGAATGGGAGCAGATTTGGGAATCCTACCCTCCCCGTTTTCCCCTGGCTCTTACTTGGGAGATGCACGGGTATAGAAAGGGGCCTGGAGAATGCCGGCAGGGAAGACGATCTCATTCTTGGTGGGAGAGTAGTAAGCATTGACTGTTGGGGGAGTCATGCTCCATCTGCAGGGACACAGACACAGCCAACGTGGCAGCTCAAACCCATGGCTGATGTTTGCTCCGACATCTCTTATCATCCTCTTCTCACAGTGCAAAGCTGTCAGCCCAAATTTAACTCCCCAAACCCAGGGTGGTACGGTGGACACCAAACCCCAGCCCTCCAAGTACTGAGGTGCTCCCCGCTGAGCGCAACGGGGAAGAGGAGGGGACTTACTGGTCCCGGTTTGGTGGTTTCCGGAGCTGGTCAGCAGTGACCCTGGCTGAGAAGTTGTAGAACTGCATGACATTCTCAAAGTAGAGGTCAGGCACAGCCTCGTACTGCAAAAGAGCAAGGTGGGAGCAGTGTGGTCATCACCTGGCCTTGCTGCTCCCTCCACCGTCACATCTGAGCCCATGGAGCAGCATGAGTTACAGCCTCTCAATTCTCCTCCTCTCCAACATCTGCTGAGCCTCAGGAGGACAATGAATCACTGTTACAGAAACTGGCTCCTCCTCTTCCAGAGCAGGAATCCCGGGAGCCCCAGCCAGCCCAGAACTGGCCCGCAGCTCTCAGAGAAAAGTCCCAAAGAACAGTCAAGGACATCAGTGAGACCCTTCTGGAGGATAACCTGGGGTTCAAGGCTGCCCCAGGGCTATGGTGATGGGCATGTGTCCTGCACACACTAGTGGAAAGGGAAATAGGAGACCCAGGGGACATATCTGACCAACTCACGTCATTAAAGACTTTATCCAGCTCCTTGGGGTCCATGATGAACTTGGGGTAGCCGATCATGTTGTAGATAGCATCTGCCTGGAGAATGACAAGGACCAAAGTGTTTTTGGTGCCAGGGATAGAAGAACAGCTGGGCTGGCCCCACCACCCCCCACCATCACCCTTCTCCTCACCTTCTCTTTGGCCGATTTCCTCGTCTCTTCATCCATCCACTGCAGGGTCTCCAGGCTTTCCTCAAAGGCTGTTTTAATCTCTGCAATCATCTCCTCTGCCTAGGCAAAACAAGGTGGCACAGTGTGATTCCAGAGCGCTGGATTCCCACCCCAGAGACTTCAAAGACCCTTTGCACCACGGGGGAGGAAGCGGCCAGGGTGCTGAGATGCCACACAGAGTGGTGAAAACCCCAGGGAACAGTGGAAAGAGAGGTGGGCAGAGAAGCACTGTCTGCCCCAACTGCCCACCATCGTGGTGGCTCACGCTCTGCTCGTTTGGGGACGTACCACCTGCTTGCTGTCCTCTGCAAAGGTGGCCTTGACAAACATGGCCCCCAGGGCAAAGCCCAGGTTGTTGTCTGTATCGCTGATGCAAAACTTCCAGCGCGGAAGGCAGGTCTGCATGGAACAAGAAGTGGTTGTTACTGGTGGCATGGCCCAAGGCCCACCCCCCAACCCCTTGCCCTGATGAAACACAGGGTCTGCATCTATCCTGGGTGCCAGAGCTGCCCCCCATCCCTATTTTATGGATGCAATGTGGTGGGGACGCCCCCCCATCCCAATTTTATGGACGCAACGTGGTGGGGACTTCACCTAAAAAGCTCTTCCCATTTTAATGGTGATTTAGGGGCTACAGGGACTGCCCCCCTCACCTTCTTCGTCCCATACATCACTTCCATGAATTTCTCCTCAGCATCCTGGAAGCGCTGGTCGAGGAAGGGGCTGGTTTTCCGCACCAAATTCCAGATCATGTAGTTGTTGAGGAGACTGAGGCAAGCAGCAGTGAGGAAGCAGCAGGATGCACCCACCCACCCCAGGCATCCCTCCACCCCAGGCACCCCTCTGCACAGGATGAGCGTGTCTCACCATTTATCAGTGGCCAGGATGAGGTCAGAGACCTGCTCCAGGTACTCCTTGGCGTAGACCACAACGGGCTCTGACTCATTGAGCTCCACAGGGTAGAAGACCGTGGAGAGGAAGGGCATCCAGTCCACGGCTGGTGCCAGCTCCTGCAAAAGCCATCACGCTGCTACAGACCCAAAAAATATTAGGGGGGGCGGTGGGGGGACAGCAGCCCTTTGCAGAGCTGGAAGCCACCACGTCAGCCCCAGTTTGAGGGATTCAGCTGAGGCCAGTTCCCATAACAGCAGCGTCCTTGAAAGGTCGGAGGGGAGTAAACAACTTCCTCCCACAACGGAAAAGAAAGTGGGGCGGGTGTCAAAAATGTTGACATGACCCATTAGAGCCCCTTTGGGGACACAGGGAGGTGACTGGGGCTGACGTCTGCAGCCAGACCACAGGCAGCAGGCAGTGCCACAGCAGGACAGCTGCCGACCTTGGGGGTGGTCCAGAGGCTGGGAGGAGCAGGCCAGGGTGGGATTTCCCAAAGGATGTGAGCCAGGCTGTTGCACAAGAGCTTCCCCGACGGTGTGAGCCAGGATCAGACTTCCTCAGGAGAGCTGCGTCACCCTCCAGCCATCCACCCTGCTTCCCAAACCACAAATGGAGCGGAGATCTTCACCGCCTCCATCCCTACCTTCAGGTCTCCAGCAGTCATTTTATGGTAGATGACTTCCTCATCCCGGTGCTTCTCCTGTGGGATGGTGATGTTGGCCAACGCCGTCTCAAAATCCAAGATCTGCTGCATCTGCTGTCGCGTTGACTCCTCGTCGGTGCCACCCAGGAACATCCCCAGCTGCACCATGTAGTTCAGGTACCCGGTGAGCACCTACGCCGTAGGACAAGGAGGAGATGAGCGTGGTGGGTACCAGCCACCTCCCCAACAAAGCCCCCTTTCCCACGTGGGCTTTACCTTCTCGTTCTCAGTCTTGTTGAGGTAGTAATCCCGTGATGGCAGGCCCAGCCCTGACTGATCCACCTGGATCACGTTGCTGTTGGAGTTTTTGGAGTCGGCGCTGACGTAGACGGAGAAGAAGGGCGAGGTGCGGTAATGCGCCGTCACCTCCCGCAGCGTCACGTTGAAGTTGTCACCAGCCCAGGGACCGGTGATGTTCCAGCCACCCAGCTGGGGAAGAGACAAGAGCCAGATTTTGGGTAAGGAATCACTCACAGAATCATAGGTTCTTCAAGAGATCATCGGGTCCAACCCCCTTGCCAAAGCAGGGTCCCTAGGACAGGTTGCACAGGTCGGCGTCCAGATGGGTCTGGAATATCTCCAGCCTGTTCCAGGAATGAGCACCTGGAGTTGCTTAAATATCCCCCCAGTACCCATCCTGAGGGAGAAGCATCTTGCAACAGGGCTAAAAACCCCAGGAGAAGCCAGGTCTGCCTATAAATCCTATAAACCCTTGGCTCTCTCCTGCCCCAGGGGATGCTCTGCCCCAGGGAGCACTGGGAACAGGCTCTGGAGGGTGCTGGGGCTGCCCAAAAATAGACATCCCCCCTGTTTTGCAGAGGGAAGCTGACTTTTCCACAAGGACAGGGCCGAACCTTCTGGATGAGCTCCATGAGTGGTGCAGCCCGCAGCTCCTCGATCTTGCTCTCGTTCATGCAGGCCTGGTAATAACGCTGGGCCTTGCGCTCCGCCTCGCTCGACACATTGGCCGTGGTGTTCTCTGTGGAAGGTACCCGAGGGGGGCTTACAGGGGATCCCCATCCCCCCTGAGGGGGGAGTGGGAGGCATGGGGGGCTGCTGACAGCATGCCAGAGCCCCCATCCTTCCCCCAGAGAAATATTCAGCCCCATTTCAGGCAAAGCCACGCTCCAGGAAGCCACCAAGATTTGCCCTGACAGTGCCCTCGGTGTCTCCAAGAGCATCCCGCAGCCCCCAGCCCTTCCCACCCCCATCTCCTCCTCCACCCGCAGCGACTCCTCTACCTCTTTGGAACAGAAAGATAAAGAAAGAACAAAACAAACCCAACATTTTCCCAGCAGTTCCCATGTTCCCAGCATCACCCAGCCCCCTGTGCTGCCCTTGCCCCCGTGCTGGTGCTCCCCAGCCCTATATTATTTATTCCTCCAAGAAGGAACAATAAACCCATTTTTCTCCTCCGCCTCCAAAAACCATCCTGGGGTTGGGTTGGTTTTTTTTTTTTTTATTTTTTTTTTTCCCCTCTAAAATTCTGCTTCCCCAGAGGTTTGGGGGGAGGTTTGTTTTGGTTTTTTTTTATTTTCCTCACGACACAGCTTGCACCTTTGGCTTCCCAGCTGTGTGGTTTTATTAACTAAAGATCCCTTGGCTCCAAGGAATTCAAGGAAATGCCGAATGCGACCGCTTGGCTGGAGGCCTGAGCCCTTCTCCTGGTAAAGAAAACCAGAGCCAGATTTCTGTGGGAAGAACCAGGGATGAAAGCAGCATTCCTGTGCCATCCCCCCTCCTCCTCCTCCTTCCTTCTCCCAAAAGGCAACACTCTTCCCAAACCTTCTCCTTTCACATCCCCAGCCCCGGCGTAGTGGAAAGTGCTGATAAGGAGCCAGTTGTTTGCTCAAAGCTCGAACAAACCGTCCCTGCTCGTTGCCTGGATAAGCCTCCCTGCTTTGGTGTTTGCTCACAGAGGCTGAGCTTGGGGATCCTCCCTCTGCCAGGGGAGTTCTGACCCCAAAGAAATGGCCAAATTGGCAGTCAGCCCCCACTCCTCCACATAAAAAGGCTGGGAGCTGTAACAGCAGGAGAACCCTGTATCCTTAGGGTGATATTGGGGCGCTACAGCCTCCAGATGGAGTTTGGGGTATGAATCCTCAATGTCCGTGCTCCTGGGAATGCCACCATGGGGTTTGTAGAGCCAAAGCCTGGACCCTTTCCCTGCTTGGCACCAGAGTGTTGCAAAACCATGAGCAAAATCCCAGAGGCATCCAGGGCACTGCTGGGATCCGCTTCCTGCTGTCCTCAGGGCACATGTGTCACAGGCAGGGGTGACATTGGGGTTTGAGCGTGACCTGACATCCCTACGGACATGTTTTTGGGTTGCCCTGGCCCTAAGGCACCACAGATCCCACCGTTCCCAAGTACTCACCCAGCAAATGCTTCATGATGGCCTGGTTGTGCTCCCAGAGGTTGTTGAAGGTGCCCCAGCGCGAGTGGCCATCGGGGAGGGGGTTGGCCTTGATCCAGCCCCCGCAAGCATAGCTGAAAAAATCCTCACAGGGATTCACCGCCCGGTCCAGCGAGCTGAGGATGGAGCTGGTGACAGAGATGCAGGCTTCTGACAGGCACACGGTGGGCGACCCTGGGGGTGGGAATGATGGGTTCAGCTCTTCCACTGCCATACGATGAGCTGCACCACCAAACATCCTGCCCCGCGAGGAAGGATGCAGGCACATATCCCACCTGGTACCCAAGCATCCCACTCCGTACTCAGTGTCAGGCAATACATACCAGCATCCCGTCCCATGGCCAAGCATCCCATCCCAGGGCGAGGGATGCAGACCAGCATCTCACCCTACACCTGAGGATCCCACCCCGGGATCCCATCCTCTCCTGTACTCAAGTGTTGAGCTCCAGGGCAAAGGATGTAAATGAGGATCCCACAGAATCACAGAGCCAGAAGGGTTGGAAGAGACCTCCAGAGCTCATAGAGTCCAACCCCCTGCCAAAGCAGGGTCCCTAGGACAGGCTGCACAGGTACAGCATCCAGATGGGTCTTGAATAGAGAAGGAGACTCCACACACCCCCTGGGCAGCCTGTCCCAGTGCTCACCCCACACCCGAGCATCCCATCCCAGGAATCTCCCCCCAGCAACCAACCCCACTCAACGGGGTAGGGATCCCCACGCGGCACGAGGACTTACGGGCTCTGTACTGCAAGATGAGCCCCAGCAGACACGCAGCCAGCACAGCTGCCAGCACCCCCACCGCCACCACGAGCTGCTTCTCCATTCGCGTCCGCTCAGCCCAACACCCGGGGCTGCCCCTGGACCCGCAGAAATTCACCTGTGGGAAAAGCAGAGCCGTTTCCCCACCCTTGGAAAAACCCACCCCCTCATCCCTCATTTTCCTTCCTACCAACCACGGTGCAAATCTGGATCCCCGGCGAGGGATCCAGCACAGTTCAAGCTGGGAGAGGTGGCAGCTGCCTTCCAGAAACTGGCCAGGAAAGGCAACACAATGGCAGGAAAGGGAGCGGGGTGAGTGTTTCGGCAGGCTCACCTGCTACCCCGTGCCTCCCCAAACCCCTCCTCGAGCACGGCTGTAACCCCCCTGGACGTCCCCATGCCCACTGCCTGCACTGGGGGACAGGGTGGGGACCGCGGCGGCGGGAAGTGCCTTAACAGGATACTCCTGCTCAGCCGAAAAACATCCCCAGGAAACATCCCCATGCGACAGCGAGCGGAGACAGCCCCGTCGGGGGGAAAGCAAAAAACACAGCGGAGCCCCCATTTTTGGGGTCAAAAACACCATTCTGGGGACAAACCCTCGGGGCTGGGAGCAGGGCCAGCACATAGAGCATCGCTCAGGCCCAAAACCTTCCCGGGCGAGGTCGGGCGCTGGCAGCCGTGGGGCTTTTCTCTCACCACCCGCAGCCTTTTTTAAGCTGCTTTCCCTCTGCTCGGGGAGGATTTAACTTAATCCCCTTTTGTACTGGGACGAAGCTCCCACCGCCACAGTAATTGTTTGCCCCACGGTAATTGCTTGTCCCAGCCACGCTGGGAAGGGGCTCAGCAGGGAAGAAAAGTGGGAGCCAGGGCAGTCTAAAGAGCCAAGCCAGGATCCAGCCCCGTAGGATCCCTCACCGCTGGCTCCGGGTGCCAGGAAGGGAGCAAAGGGCACCCAGAGCCAACACGGCTCTGCCTGCACCGGACTTTGCCCCATGGAAAGGCTGCTCCAGAGTAGAAAACCCTTCTACAACCCCCCCCCACCGCCTCCTGCTTGCCAGGACCTTAAAATCCTCCTTTTTCCCCTCAAAAAACCCACGTGGAGCCTACCTGGAAGCCGTTGGGATACCCATCGCCTTCACTGATGGAGTCCAGGGGGTCTTCGTTGTCCAACGTCGCCCGCTTGTAGGTCGACATCTGCACGGGGAGATCGGCAAACGGAGGCGCTCAGTGGCTCCGGGGTGAGGAAGAGGAGGAGGAAAGAAGGCGAGGAAGCGGGAATACGCACCCTTTAAAGCCACCTCCCTCCTCCGGGGAGCTAAATCCCGAATGGCTCCCGGGTAGCAAAGTGCTAACCAAGCGCCGGAGGAAGGTTATGGGAAGCGAAGCAGCCGGAGCCAAGCGCTGAGCGAAGCCGAACCCGCCTCGCTTTCCCCCGGGGGCTGGGTTGTGCAACCTCCCCTTCAGCCTGGAATAAAGCCGGTTCCTCCTCCGTCAGCTCCCCGGCCCCGAAAGGAGGTGAGGGAACCCCCCAGCAACCCCCCACCTCCCCGCGCCAGGGGCTCTGAGAAAGGCTGGTAGCAGAGAAAATGGCTTTTCACCCCAAAACTACCACCTCGCTCGTGCTCCGAGACTCATCTGGGAACCACACGCAGCCCAGAACAGCCTATGGGGTCCCTCTGAGCACCCAAAGGTGAGGGCACCTTGAATTTAGGCTCTCTCCTGGCTCCTCTTCCCCCGGGGCGTTACCGCATGTGCTGGTGCCTGGCTCTTATCTCATCTCCCCCCAGCAGCAAAACAAGGGAAAGCTCCGGGGTTGGCAGCCAGCCCTTATCGTGCCACTGCTTCCTTCCCCCCTGACACAGCCCTGCCAGCCAGCTGGTCAAAACAACCCTCCAACCACCCCTGAGGGGGTTAGCACCCCAAAAATCCCCTCACCCTGACCCCCACAACCCACAGGCCTAGGAGCGCCAGACACATCCCACAACCCCTGATGCAGCACAGGGTGGGAGGTGTCCCCTCATCCTGCTGCTCTCACCCCCAAAGGATCCAAGCGTGCCTCAGTTTCTCCCAGTAGGGATGTGCATGCAACGAAAGCACCAGTTCTCAGCCCCGTTCCCAAACTTCCCCTTACACAATGAGTAACAAATCACATCCTCTCCCCAGATCCCGCTTCACAACTTGGATTTCAACAGCCTCAAAACCCACCTGGGGGAGGAAAAAGGGTTAAAAGAGCAGCTCCCTTCCTTGCTTGTGCAAAAATCTCCATTTCTAACCCCAAAATAAAGCCTCCCCTGGGCCCCTGCAAACCTCAGAGGGAAAAGCTTTCACCACAAGGTTTTATCACCAGCAAAACCTGGTTTTCAATTCTATTTTTCAGCATCCTCTTTCGCTTTCCCCCCTTGTTTTTCCCAATTTGCTGCTGGGGGGAACTCTCAGCTCCAGGTAAAACCCCCCACACACACACCAGGGGGGAGATCCATCAAGGACCCCCCCCAAAAAAACTGCTCCTAAGCCCCAAATTCCTGGAGTCCCAGGTTTCAGCCAAGGCTTTCACTCCATTTCCTGAGGAAATAGGGTGGGAGGAGGTGGTGACCCCCCACCCCCGCCTGCCTGGAAACACCAAGAAAAAGGGAAAAAAAAGACATAAAAAAAGGAAATAAACCCCCCCAAACCCTGACATCATGAAAGATGTGCTGACCCAACGCTGTGTTAGACATCAGAGAATCAAGCTGAGCTTACCCCCCCCCCCAAAAACCCACCCCAGGGGGGTGTGTGTGTGTGTGTGTACCTGGACACCCCCTCAGCATCTTTAATTCGGGGGAAATTTGGTCTAGGAATGTATTTTTAGCACCTGTTCCCCCCCCCCCCTTTTCCCCCACACTAGGGGTACAGGGACAAAGCAGCACCCATAGGTGCTCCCTACCCCCTTGGCAACCCTTTTTGGGGTTCAACAGGGTGGGTGTTGGTTAAACACACACACACACACCCCGTTGCTTACTTTAAAATCACAATAAACCCACTTTTCCCAGCTCCGGGGGAGGGGGCACCCATGGGTGCAGGGGAGGGTGGGGGGAGCCACCCACACTTTAACCACCACCCCCCCTCGCAGCCAAAGGATTTTCACTTTCTTTGTAACTCCCCAAAATCTCCGCCGGGCCCCAAATCCCAGAGTTTCCCCCCCCAAAAAAAAACACCCTTAAACAACACAAAAACCAACAACACCCCCCCCCCAAACCCCAACAATGCCCCCGCGTGCTCCGAACCACGAAAAGGCCCTGAGTGATGGAGGGAAAGAGGAAGAAAGGGGTTAGGAAGGGAGGAAGGCCCCTCCCTACCCTCTCGGGGAGCCCCTCACCCCGGCATCGGGGCGCCCTGAGGCTGCTACCGGCCGCTTTCAATTCCCGCCCGGGCGCCATTTCGGAACAGGCACCGCGATGGCGTGCCTCTCTCCTCCTCCTCCCCCTCCAATCCGCCTCCCCAGACACCCCCCTACCCACCCCCTAGCCCCCCAAATCGCCCCTTGCCCAAGCACCCATAGGTTCCCCCCCCACTCCGCACCTCATGAAGTCAGCACCCGGCGGGACTCAGCCTCTTAATGAGGATGCTGAGGGGGGTAATTAGCAATGCGTGGGGGTAATTAGGGGCTCTGGTGTTAATTAAGGGTGCTGAGGGGGAAAGGGGGCACCCAGTTTTGGGGGGAGCCCCGGCTGTGGGTAAATAAAAAGAGGTTTAAAAGGTGGGAAAAAGGTTAAAGCTTAAAAAAGGCCCCAGGAAAGGGGGGGGGGGGGGCAGTTTGGGGTGTTTGTATACTTCCCCCCCCCAAAAAAAAGTGGGTGCTGGTCAGGGGGAGCACCCCTGTACCTCGCTGCTTCCAGAGGGAAACGGGGAGCAAATCCCTGCGGGGCTGGAGCGGGGGGTGGAGGGGATTTGGGGGGGGCACCTAATTCGGGGTCCCCCCCGGCTGCAAAGCAAACCCGGCTGGGGAATGGGGGGCACCCAGGGGTGCAGGCGGGGCTTCTGGGGGGATGCAGGAGGAGGTCCTTTGGGGGTGTAGAGCGGGGGTCCTTTAGGGGTGCGGGGAGGGGGGGTCCCGCGGGGCCACACCGGGCACCCCACGAGCCACGCACGGCCCGTCCCCGCGCCCCGGTGCGGCCGAGGGACCCGGACCCGATGGCGTCCCGGCGCGGGGGGAAGGAAGGGAGGGGATGGAGGGGGGATTAAGGGGTCCCACTCACCATGACCGGCCACCCCGCTCCCGCCGGCGCCGGCCCCGCTGGGTCCCGCTGGGCCCCGGCCGAGCCCCGCGCAGCCCGTCCCGGTGCCGCGGCCTGCGGAGGGTGACGGCGGGTGCGGAGCGAAGGATGTACCTGGGGTGGGAGAACCGATGGGGCCGACGGGAGGGACGGGCTTCCCCGCCCGGCTCCTTTAACTCTTTCGGGGGGTGGGGAACGACCCCGCTTTGGGGGTCTCCGTGTCCCATCCCACGCGTGACCATGTCACACCCCCCCCCCCCATAAATCACTGCCGCCCACTCACCGGGGAAGGGATGCGGGGTTTGGCCACGTGTGTAAACGTGTGGGCAAGGCCACCAGCATGTGAGAGGGCAGGGGCACAGGCAGCCGTGCAAGCAGATAGTGCATAGTCGTGCAAGCCCACAGTCGTGCAAGCCCATAGCTGTACAAGCCCATAGTTGTGCAGGCACATAGTTGTGCAAAACCATAGTCGTGCAAGCCCATAGTTGTGCAAGGCCGGAGTCGTGCAAGCCCACAGTCGTGCAAGGCTCCAGTCATGCAAGCCCACAGTCGTGCAAGCCCACAGTCTGCAAGCCCATAGTCATGCAAGCCCAGTTGTGCAAGCCCATAGTCGTGAAAGCCCATAGTTGAGCAAGGCCATAGCCATACAAGCCCATAGTTGTGCAGGCACATAGTTGTGCAAGCCCATAGTCATACAAGCCCGCAGCAGTGCAAAACCATAGTCGTGCAAGCCCATAGCTGTGCAAGCCCACAGTTGTGCAAGCGCACAGTCGTGCAAGCCCACAGTTGTGCAAGCACATAGTCGTGCAAGCCCACAGTCGTGCAAGCCCATAGTCATGCAAGCCCATAGTTGTGCAAGGCCATAGCCATACAAGCCCACAGCCGTGCAAAACCATAGTCGTGCAAGCCCATAGTCGTGCAAGCCCACAGTCGTGCAAGCCCATAGTTGTGCACGCCCACAGCCGTGCAAGCACACAAGCCCGCAGCTGTGCCAGGATGAGCTCATGCAAAGCATGTGGGTTCCACAAGCAGCCACACATGCGGTTGTGCAAGGGACACACACACACACACACCCAGACACACGTGTAAGGCCACGCTTGGGTGATCAAGCACACGGGCTCACCATCGTGTGCAAGCCAGTGGGCGTGCAAAGCCCAGGAGCATGTGACTGCACGAGCACCCGGTTGTGCAAGTGTGTAAGCGTGTCAGCGTGCACGCATGCAGTCGTGCAAGCATGTACAAGGGTGCTCCCTGGGCTGCCACATCACACCCCCCCAACCCCCCCAGTTCCATATTTAACAGCCCCCCCAAGGGGTTTGGGGTCCCAGCCAGGCTGGGGTTGTGCACGTGGCCTTGCACCAGGAGTTCCCCAGATCACAGCTCTCTCTGTGCTAATGAATTTAAAAACCTAACGAGGTTTTTAATTAGTTTTTTCATCGCCAGGAAGCACCCACGGCACATGTTGCGTGTGGGATGATGGGGAGGAGGGGGACACGCATGACACGGTGCCACCACCCAGACCCCTGTGCCGCACGGGTGGGCTGAGCACTGACACACTCATCTCATGCGTGGGGCTGCAAAGCGCTTTGCCACGCTGGGAAAGCACTTGGAGGGGGTATGGGGGGTGTAGGGGGGTGTGTAGAGGTGCAAAGGGCTGGGGGAGTGTTGGGGGGAGTGGGCGAGGGAGGGGTGCCAGAGGGATTTGGGGGTCTGTAGGAGCCATGTGCACCCCCGTGGCGTCTGGGTGGTGTTGAGGCGCCCTTGGTGGCACCTCAGAGCTCTTGGGGGGTGTGGATTTTGGGGTCGAGACCATGGTTTTTTGGGAAGTCACCCACAGCCCCTGGGGACAGGGAGCCCCATAGCTCCCCCCTCCCCCATGATGGGGAAACTGAGGCAGGGGAGGGCATCACCCTTGCCATGCAGGCTTGTTTACTGTAGGACTTACAGTAAAGCGGCTTCTCTCAGGGCACACTCATGGGCTGCAGCGGGGGCCTGGGTGGGGAAACTGAGGCCCAGTGAACTGAAACTGAAACCCCTTCCCCATCACACCCCCCACCCCCAGCTCGTGCCTCTGGCCCATTTTGGGTGAAAACAATCCAAGATCCGCCAAAACACCCACCTACCCCGCCGGGCATCCCCCCCCTTCCCCCACCCTGCGTGGGGAGGAGGTTGCTGAGCACCCGCACACGCGCTGGGGTGCACCCCAGTCCTCCCAGTCCTCCCAGTAAAACCCGGCAGAGGGCACCAGTAAGCCCAGTTTGGTGCCTTTTCTTTCTCCCCCCACCTCATCCCCCCTCCTTCGCTGGCAGCGGGGGGAGGGTGGAGGAAGGGGAGGAGGAGGAGGAGGCGAAGGCCGGGTGCGGGGGGATTTAAGGGCTCGCTGTCCCCCTGGCCCGGCCTCCTCCCGCCGCCCAGGAGGGACGTGGGTGTCGGCACCCAAGTTTGTGCGGGTACGTGTGGGTGTCCCGGCGGTACGGACCCCCCCCGGGGCCACTGCTGCCCCCTTCCCCGCCCCGGGGGATAGGAGGGGGGCCCTGGGGAGCGGAGGGTGCGGGGTGGGGATGGGGGTGTGGGGAAAAGGAGCTGGGGGGGTGTGTGATGGGATGTGATGGGGACATGAGATGTGATGGGGACATGGGGGTGCAACAGGGACACGGGGGTGTGATGGGACCTGGGCATTTGGGGGTGTGAGGGGGACATGAGGGTGCAACAGGGACCCAGGGGTGTGATGGAGACCCGGGGGTGTGATGGGGACATGGGGGTGTGACGGGACGTGGGCATGTGTGGGTGCAACGGGGACATGGGGGTGCGATGGGGACAGGGAAGCGTGGTGGGGGCACCAGTGTGCAACAGGGAGCGGGGACACGGGTGTGCACCGGGGACCAGGAGTGCCACAGGGACAGGGCTGTGTGATGGGGACTTGAGGGTGTTGGGGGGGACATGGACACGGGATGGGGACACACACAGAGCAAGGAGAAGGAGTTGTGATGGGGACGTGGGTGTGCAACAGGGAGGGATGGGCAATGGGGACACGGGTGTGCGATGGGGACATGTGTGCACCAGGGACATGGAGTGCAGTGGGGACACTGGTACACACGGATGTGTGATGGGGACATGGGTGTGTGATGGGGACAGGGACACATGACGGGGGCACAGACACGGGATGGGGATGTGGGTGTGCGATGGGGCTGCGGACACAGGATGGGGACACGGGATGGGGACACGGACATGGGAGAGGGACATGGACACGGGACGGGGACATGGGTGTGCGATGGGGATGGGGACATGGCATGGGGACACAGACATGGGAAGGGGACAAGAACACAGGATGGGGACACAGGTGTGCAACAGGGATGGGGACACCCATGATGGGATACAAGTATGTGGAGGGGGACACGGCTGAGTGATGGGAACACGGCCAAGCGATGGGCACCACGCTGTGCCATGTGCCATGGGGGCCGTGCCACCACCTCCCTGCCCCGGGTTGGTGTCAGTGCAGTGACGCCCTGTGGGTCAGGGGAAGCTGGCGCATCCCCAGGGGTCACATCGGTGACCACATGGGGAGAGGACATTTCCCTCCTGGCCTCGCTTGGCCAAGCCCCGGGGCAAAGTTCTTGTTGGGGAAACTGAGGCACGGAGTAGGCGCATCCCCTCTCCCCCCGCAGCTCTCTCCTGTCCAGCATCCAGCACCTCCTCAGCACCGCAGGATGAAGGCTCTCCTCCTCCTCCTCGCCCAGCTCTGTTCAGCATCCCTGGTCCCCGGTAGGTGAAGGTTTGAGGGCAGGGGGAGCCACACCCCTGAAAGTGGGTGCTTTTGGGTGCTATAGAGCCTGGTCCCCCCCACAGAGAGGGAGAAGGACCCCGAGTACTGGCGCGGGCAGGCACAGGAAACGCTGCGGGACGCGCTGCGGCTCCAGCGCCTCAACCAGAACGTGGCCAAGAACCTCATCCTCTTCCTGGGGGACGGTGAGACGGGGCGCAGGGGTGAGGAGGGGCGAGGAGAGGGGGCTGCTGAGGTTGGAGGGGACACACACATCAGGATGAGGGGGAGGGGTGGTGGGTGGGCTATGGTAAAGTGGGTGCAATAAATGGGTGTTACCATAAAGCGGGTGCTGAGGGTTTGTGATGGATTGGGTGCTGGGGTAACCGGGGTGCTGTGAGGAATGGGGGGTGCAAAAATTTGGGGGGTGCAAAATTTGGGGGGTGCAAGAAGTTGGGGGTGCAACAAACAGGGTGCTGCAACCCCCTCAGACTTGTGCTGTCGAGCGGGGCGGTAACACGGGTTTAGGGTAAGTTGGGTGCTGGGATGAACTGGTCACCCGCCGGCGTCACACGGCACCCGTGTGGCGAGCTGGCCCGTCCTCAGCGGGGCTGCTGACGGGTGCCCTGGCAGGGATGGGTGTCTCCACTGTCACGGCCGCCCGCATCCTCAAAGGGCAGCTCCAAAACCGCAAAGGCGAGGAGAGCCTGCTGGAGATGGACAAGTTCCCCTATGTCGCCTTGGCTAAGGTGAGCCACCCCCTCCTCCCCTCCCCATATCTCCCACCCCAGGACAAAAGGGGGCCCGATCCTGAACACCCCCAGGGGGCCGTGACACCCACCGCAAGGTCACGGGCGGGCGGGCGAGCGGCATCGACCGGGGAGCTGAAATTAGGTCAGGGGCGGGCGAAGGGAGCTGGCTCCGGTGCCCGTTGCCCGTGCCAGGGCCCGGCCCGTGGGAACGGGGAGAAGGGGGTGCAGGATGAGGCTGCCCAGCCGTGGGAAGCCGCAGGGACCCCCCCCCCCAGCTTCTCCCAGAGTCATTTTGCTGAACAAAAGGCTTTTTTTTTTAATCATCATGAAATGAGAAGTCCCGGCAGCTGGGCACTGCCTCCCTTCGCCCCGTGGGGACGCCTGTGGCTGCTGCTTCTCCCTCCGTGCCCAAAAAATGAGTGAAAAAAGGCTGAAAGTGGCAAAATACAGCTGGGGGGGGGGAACGGGGAGGGGGACAGGGGGGGGACCATGCTGCAGGGGGGGAAAGAGGCAGGGAGAGAGGGTGGGATGGGGGGACCAGCGTGGCCAAACAGTGCAGGGCAGCAAGCTCCAGGTTGGCGGTGATGATGCTCGTGATGATGATGAGGATGCTCATGGTGATGAGGATGCTGGTAGTGATGAGGATGATGCTCATGGTGATGAGGATGCTGGTAGTGATGAGGATAATGCTCATGGTGATGAGGATGCTGGTAGTGATGAGGATGATGCTCATGGTGATGAGGATGCTGGTAGTGATGAGGATGCTGCTGGTGATTGATTTATCCTCCCCTCACCACAGACCTACAACACCAACGCGCAGGTGCCCGACAGCGCGGGCACAGCCACCGCTTACCTGTGTGGTGTCAAAGCCAACGAGGGCACAGTGGGTGTCAGTGCCGGTGTCACCCGTGACCGCTGTAACACCACCAAGGGCCAGGAGGTGACCTCCATCCTCCGCTGGGCTAAGGATGGAGGTGAGTGAGGGGCTGGGGGTGAGGGGGGGTGTGTGCGCCCAGGATGGGGGATAGAGAGATGGGGTTTTGGGGTGATCCTACTGTCATCGCTGGTATTCGTGGCGCAGGGAAGTCGGTGGGCATTGTCACCACCACGCGGGTGACCCACGCGACGCCCAGCGCCGCCTACGCCCACTCTGCCAACCGCGACTGGTACTCGGATGGGGAGATGCCCCCGGACGCGCTGGAGGGCGGCTGCAAGGACATCGCCCGGCAGCTGGTGGAGAACATCCCTGACATCGAGGTAGGGATGAGGACAGGGATGTGGGGACTTGTGGGACCAGGACCGCCCATGGGGGCATTGCTGGGACCCCCCCCCCCAATAGGTGTTGGGCTGGGACCACCAATGGGTGCAGCGCTAGGACCCCATTAGATAAGGGAACAGGACCACCCATGGGTGCAGAGCCACAGCCCCCAATAGTTGTTGGGCTGGGAGCATCAGTGGGTGCAGGGACAGGACCCCTGGGAAATGATGTGCTGGGAGCCCGGTAGATATGGGGACAGGACCACCAGTGGGTGCAGAGCCAGGACCCCCAGTAGATGTTGGGCATGGGACCACCACCACAGCAGATACAGGGACAAAACTACCCACGGGTGGGGATCCCAGAACTGTTGGGTGGGGAATCAAGACCCCCACCACACATCCATACTGCAACCACACTCACATATAAACCCAAACCCCCCACTCAACCCCCTCCTCCCACCCTCCCTCTCCTTTCCCATACATCCCAGACCCAAACCCCTCCATTTCCCCCCAATTCTTCCCCTGGCTGCAGATTTACCCAGAAATCCAGCCCTGCAAATAAACACCCTCCTGTCCTCCAAAACAGCCCCAAAGCAAAACAGCCCAGGCTGTTATTTAGCTCTTTAATAGCCGCTTCTTCTGGGTTTTTTTGTCCCTTTAATATAATTTTAACTCCATCCCAAGCTGGAAATAATTATAGAGTGGGGAAAAGCCTTTTTTTTTTCCCTTAATAATTTTGGTAGCAATGTTTTTGCAGCTTTATAATTCACCTTCTGCACTGAGAAAGCTGGGAGGGGGAGGGAAATAAAATGAAAAAAATAAATATATATATAGATTTTTAAAAAAAAAATAAATAAATCACTGCTCAGTTATAAATAACAGAGGGCAAATAAATCAGGCTCCAAAGCAAACAGGGAGAGCTGCAGGATGGGGCTCCATCCCAGCGGGTTCATGTGGGGACCCCGATGTAGAGCATCCCTCCCAGGGAAAAGAAAAAAAAAAAAGCAAAGCTCTTTAAAACAAAGAAAAACCCCAAACCAAGCAGCTGAATTTGCTGCTGGAAATGCTTATTTTGGGCTTGGGTTTTAATTAATAGGAAGAGCTTCAGGGTTATTTCGAGCGAGGTGAAATTCCTGGGGTGGTTTGTTGCGCAACGCCAGGGTTTTCCTGGACATCCCACAGCGCCGTGGCTGGGTCTCCCCCTCCTAAAGCCAAAGGGGGGGTATTAAACAAAAAAGGGGGGAATTAAATTAAAATAATAGTTAAAAATCGTTTTTTAAATGTATTTTTGTAGGTGATCTTGGGTGGAGGGCGGAAATACATGTTCCCCAAAAACGCCAGTGATGTGGAGTATCCGCAGGAGGAGAAACATCGGGGCACCCGCCTGGACCGCAGGGACCTCGTCCAGGCCTGGCATGATGTCAAGCCCCCTGGCAAGGTGATGGGGAGAGGTTTTGGGGGACATCACCCCGCTGTAACATTGAAGCCATTCCGGGAATATCCACCGCCCAGAGAAGGGGGTGGGTGCCCCGTGTCTGGGGGTGTTCAAGGCCAGGTTGGCTGGGGCCCTGGGCAACCTTGTGTAGCTCCAGGCCTGGAGGTTGGTGTCCCTGCCTGTGGCAGGGGGGTTGGAGCTCTGTGACCCTTGGGGTCCCTCCCAACCCAGATCAGTCTATGACTTTGGGGAGGGGGGTGTAAAGCCATGGGGTTAGCAGAGGTGATGGGAAGGTGCTGACCTGCCTGTCCCTGCCCCCAGGTCGCCAAGTACGTGTGGCACCGGCGGGACCTGCTGGCGCTCAACCTCAGCCGCGTCGACTTCCTCCTAGGTGAGTCCTGGCACCCAAGGGTGCCCCAGCTCCACCCTGGGGTGGTGGGGCAGTTGGAGTGGCCAGTTATCCCCTAGGAATACTGGTACCCCTTGGGGATGCTGCTACTCCTTAAGGATGCTGGTACCCCCCACCCTGGGATGCCGCTACCCCTTGGGGATGCTGGTACCCTGAAGAAATGGTGTTATCCCCTCCAAGAGATGCTGCTACCTGCCCTGCAGATGCTGGGGTCCCCCCAAGGGATGCAATTTTCACCCCCTGGGGACAATCATTTTTTTGGCCAGTGCTGCAACTCTCCAGCCCAGCCAGGCTGCAGGATTTGGCGGGGTGGGAGGAAGGAAGGGCTGGGAGCATCCCTGCAGCTCCTATCTAATCACCCTGGATCCCGTGAGGGGTGAAACGCTTGAGCCAGCACAAGACGACAGTGGCTGTGCTGGATGATTTGGCTCCCCCCTCCCCCCCTCTTTTTTTGTTGGTGGGGGAAGGATGTCCCCACCAGTGTCACTGTCCCCAGGCCTCTTCGAGCCGGGTGACATGGTGTACGAGCTGGATAGGAACAACGAGACTGATCCATCCCTCACTGAGATGGTCGCTGTGGCCATCAGGATGCTCCAGAAAAACCCCCGGGGCTTCTTCCTCCTGGTTGAAGGTGGGAGGGGGAAGGGGGGAGGAAGGAAGGGAAGGTTTGGGGGGGATGCAAGAGGAAGATGTGGAGTGGTTGCGGTGGGGGGGAAGACGGTGATGAGGGTGTAAAAGGGGTGATAAAGAAGGTGATGGGGAGATAAAGGAGGGCTGCAGAGGGGGAAAGAGTAGGGGGATGATAAAAGGAGGGGGAGGTAAAGGGGTTGATGAGGGACAAAGAGGGTGATGGGGGGACAAAGGGAGGATGAAGGGGAGGGAGTGTGATGGGGGTGCAAAGCAGAGGAGGGAAGGAGGGTAGTGGTGGGTTCCTGGGGAGGAAGAGGAGGGTGATGGGGAGCACCAAGCATGGCGGGTACTACGGGGGTACCACGGTGGGTGGGATGGAGTGATGCCGAACGCTGTTGGGTACCACAGGGGGCCGCATCGACCACGGTCACCACGAAGGGAAGGCGAAGCAGGCGCTGCACGAGGCGGTGGAGCTGGACCGTGCCATCGGGCTGGCCACCCGCCTCACCTCCTCCCGCGACACCCTCAGCGTCGTCACCGCCGACCACTCGCACGTCTTCACCTTCGGCGGCTACACCCCCCGGGGGAACCCCATCTTCGGTGAGCCCCCGCCACAGGGAAGGGGTGATGAGCCCCCTCTGAGGGCATCCCAGCCCGCTGACCGTGCCCCCCCCCCCCACCCCCACCAGGTCTGGCCCCGATGCAGAGCGACGTGGACCGCAAGCCCTTCACCTCCATCCTCTACGGCAACGGCCCCGGCTATAAAATCGTGGCAGGGGAGCGGGAGAACGTCTCCGCTGTGGATTTTGGTGAGCAGGTTTTGGGGTGTAACCCCCCCCCATGGCTGAAATGGACACTCCTGGAGTACCGCTCTCATTTTGGGTGTCTCCTCCCTTGTTTCCCCCCACCCAGCACACGCCAACTACCAGGCTCAGTCAGCCGTGCCGCTGCGCCAGGAGACGCACGGCGGCGAGGACGTGGCCGTCTTCGCCCGTGGCCCCATGGCCCACCTCCTCCACGGGGTCCACGAGCAGAACTACATCCCCCACGCCATGGCTTACGCTGCCTGCATCGGCTCCAACCGAGCCCACTGCAGCGCCGCCGGCCGCCCCGACGCCTCCATCCTCCTGCCCTTCCTCGCTCTCCTCTTCCTCCTCTGCTAAAACGCCTCTCGCAAACCACGGCCAGGGGAGGAGGAGGGTGGGGGTGGGGGGTGTGTGTGTGTTTATTTTTAATTCCTCTGTGTGTGTCCCCCCCTTTTTCCCCCCTTGGTTTGGATCGTGGCACCCGGGAAAGGAGAAGAGCCGCCTCTGTAAATACACAGCTCCCTCCCCTATAATTTAGCAGCGTTCCCAGCCCCATCCCAAACCCACCGCAGGATTTTGGGGTGGGAGCTGGAGCCTCAGTGGATAAACTCCCCACACCCCCTCCTCCCTTCCAGCCTTCTTTTCTGAAACACCATGGGGCTGGGTCCCAAAAATGCCTTCCCCCTTCCACACACACCCCACCACCACCACCTTGGGCTGAGGACTGACCCCGGCGCCCAACTCGCCACACGTGTGGGAGCCCAGAAACCACATGAAGATGGGAAGGGGGAGGGGGAAAGATGGAGGGGGGAGGGGAGAGAAAAAAATTAACTCACCAGGTTAATTTGTGCCCAGAACTCCGGGGTTCAGCCTCCCAGGGCGTTTATTTTGCCTTAAAATCCTTCAGTTTAAGGCAATTTGCTGCCCTGGGATGGGGGGATATGGGAGGAGATGGATTGGGGGGGGGGGGGCGGTTTGACTAGTGTCAGGGCTGGGCTGGAAGGGAGCTAAGGGCTGGCACCCCCTCTTATTAGGGAGGGTAATTAAGGGCTGGGGTAATTAGGGAGGGCAATGAGGGGCTGAGGTAATTAGGGAAGATAATTAGGGGCTGGGGTAATTAGAGGAGGGGGTTTGCAGCTTGTAAGCTGCTGGGGGAGAGGGGGAGGTTGGACTGAAGCAGAGCCCTGGGGGTGCAAACAGTGTTTTGGGGGGTGCAGCTGCCGTGCACTCACAAAGTACACACACCCCCCCCAAAACCCCCTGGTGTGTGTGCAAACACCCCCCCCCCCCCAACCAGCTGCAGGGCGGATTTCTAACACCCCCTCCCCCATCACCCCTCCCTACCCCTCCCCCAAAATCCCCCCAGCCCCCCCATTCCCCTTTCCCCCCCACCTCCCCATGTTTTTATTTATTTACCAGCTTTATAAATAAATCTCTGCTCCAGTTTCTTATTAACTTCAGAGTGGGCAAAGGCAGCGACCCAGCAGCACCAGACTGGGAGGGGGGATGGGTGGGTGGGTGGGGGTGCTGGGTGGGCTGTGACCCCCCACACACACATCACTTGGCACCCTTGGCACCCACGCTGGCACGAGCAGCATCCCCAACCACAACCCATCCCTGGTGCTTGGGGCTTCCCAGAAACCAGGCAGGACTGAGCTATGTTTAACCAGTCCTGGGGTGCTTCGTGGGGTTTTTTTGGGGGGGGAGGAATTTAGGGGAGGGGAGGGGATGGGGAACCACTGTTTCTTGGCCAGGGGGCTGGCGTGGAGCCGGGGGCTGCCAGCCAAACACCGCTCCTGACGCCAGGTTGGCTGCTGGAGCTGCACAACAGGGGTGGGTGCTGTGTATTTTTGGGGGGAAGGGGGTGTGTGTGTTGGGGGGGGGGGGGGGAGAGAACATATTGTGGGGTACACACAGCACCCCAGAAATAGGGAGGAAAAATCAAAGCAGGGCTTTGCTCAGCCTGGCAGCCCTGAAATTGGGGGCAACCACCCCAAAAAATTGGGGGGGATCACCACAAAAAATGGGAGGATTTGGGGAGATCACCCCCAAAATAGGGGGATTTGGGGTGTGTTGAAGACCATGGAGGGTGATAACCTCTGTTATAGGGGGTTTGGGGGACCCCCTCACTCCAGCACCCCCCAGTTGTAGCGATAAATAAACCTTTATTTTATACAGGACTCACAGGAAACACAAACACCATTTTGGGGGGGGGGGCTTGAAAAAATCTGCCCCTCCCCCTCCCCATTTTTGCCCCCCTCCCCTCAGCATCCAACCCCATTCTGGAGCTTTTTTTCCCTTCAAATAAAAGGGGGGCACAGGGGGAACCCCACTTTGGGGAACCCCACTTTGGGTTTGCCCTGGATTTGAGACACACACCTCCCCCCTATTTTTTTTTTTCGGGGGGGGGGCTGTGGATATGTTTGGGTTGGATCTGCTCTTCAGTTTAGGGGTGCCCCTCATGTGGTATTGGGGTCACGGTGTGGGGGAGGGAAGGGGGGCTCATTGTGGTCTGTCACCCACCCCCAAGGGGTATCTGAGGTGACAGAGATTGTCTGGGGGGGACATACACCCCCCAATTTTGGGGGTGTCCCCCCATATCCTGCACAGGGGATGATGGCTTCGGCTCCTGGCACAGGGATGGCACACGGGGTGAGGGGGCGAAGCGGTGGCCCCCCCGGGGATGGGGGGGTGACTATGAGCCCTGTGAGGAGGGACATCAGTGGGTGCACCCCAATACTGGGGTATCCCCATATTGGGGTGCAGCAGGAAGGGGGGGGGGGCACAGCCTCACCGGGTTATTGGGGGGCCGCTCCAGCTGGATTTTGATCTCGGGGCAGGGGGGTCAAGGGGGCGGCAGCCTGGGGGGAGAGGGGGAGGGGGCTGTGAGCACCCCTAGAAGGGGGATCCCCCAGCCCTGCGGTGGCCTCGGTGATGAGCTACCTGGGGGGGTACCGGGGGGGTCATCCGGCCACGGGGTGTCGGGGAAGGTGTCGCGGTGGGTCCCCGAAGGCGAGCGGCTCTCCTAAGGGGTGCAAGGAGGGGGGTCAAGTGGGTGCTGCTGCCCCCCCAACCCCCCAGCACCCCCCTTGGCCCCCCAGTACCCTGCCCGGTTCGCTGGGCTCCTCGGCGGCGCTGCCGAAGCTGCTGGCGCTGGAGGAGGAGCGGGAGAAATTTGGGGGCTCCGGCTTCTCGGCCCTGCCAAGGGACAGTCCCCCCAGAGCCCGGGGACAGGCTGGCACCCTCGGGATGTCCCCAGGGTACCTTGTCCCCACCCCATCCCGGGATGGCCCACCCTGTGTCGCCCATCCCCACGCTGTGCCAACCCCTCCGTGTCCCCTGTCACCACACCAACCTGGCCCCGTGCCACCCTACCCCACCCCCTGCACCCCCTCCCCCTCCCCGTCCCTGTGCTCTTCTGTCCCCACACTGTCCCAGGCCAACCACCCTGGTGACACCCCACTGCAGTGACACCCTGTCCATGTATTCCCCCATCCCAGCACCCCATCTCAGTATCCCAGTGCTCTCCGGTCCCCATGGCACCCCATCCCAGTGACACCCCATCCCAGTGACACCCCATCCCAGTGACACCCCATCCCAGTGGCACCATGCCCCAGCGCCCCCTGCCCTTGTGCTGCCCCATCCCAGTGCCCCCCAGTGCCCATGTCACCCCATCCCAGTGCCACCCCATCCCAGTGCCACCCCATCCCAGTGTCACCCTGGCCCACTGCACTGGGGTGTCACCCTGTCCCGGTGACGCCCTGTCCACATCCCACCCCATCCCAGTGCCCTCCAGTCCCCATGTGACCCCATCTCGGTGACACCCCATCCCGGTGATGCCCTGTCCACATCCCACCCCATCCCAGTGCCCTCCAGTCCCCATGTGACCTCATCCCGGTGATGCCCTGTCCACATCCCACCCCATCCCGGTGCCCTCCAGCGCCCGTGTCACCCCATCCCGGTGCCACCCCATCCCGGTGGCACCATGCCCCAGTGCCCCCCAGTGCCCATGTCGCCCCAGCCCAGTGCCACCCCGTCCCGCTGACACCCTGCCCACCTACCACCCCCTCCCAGTGCCCCCCAGTCCCCGTGCCCCCCGTTCCCGGTGCGGGACCTGTCGGGGTGCCGGCGGCTCTCGGGGGAGCTGTGTGCGGAGCAGGAGCCGTCGGGGGCGGCGGCGGGGCCGTCCCTGTGGGCGGAGGGAGAGACGAGCGGGCAGTGAGGTGACACGGGGAGGGGACACCGAGCGGGGCCGCTCCGCCCCCCGGTCCCGGCGCTCACCTGCCGGCCGGCGCCTCCTGGATGCTCTCGATACCGATGGCGCTGGAGCGGCGGGAGCCCAGGGGGCCGGGCCGCCGCCGAGACGGGCTCTTCCCGGGCACCAGCAGCGCCTGCGGGTCGCCGTTACCCGGGGCCCGGGGGCGGGGGGAAGGGAGCACACCGGGGAGGGGGGGACACACAGCGGGGGTGTCCGTGCCGCGGGTACCCACCTCTTCCACCGAGCCCAGCCCGATGGCGCTGCCGCGGCGTCCCCGCCGGCTCCCGGGCACCAGCAGCGACTGGGGGCGGCACCGCGTCACCGGCCCCGGCGGGTACCGGGGGCACCGGGAGGGGGGCGGGGCTTACGGGAGGGGCGTGGGGGGCGCGCTGTCACGTGGTTTTCGAGAGGGGGCGTGGCTTACGAGGATGGAGGCTAGCGCGCGTTTGTGGTACCGAGCTGGGCGTGGCTTGTGGAAGGGGCGGGGCTTTCTCGCGCGTTCGGGGCGGGGTTTGATCGCTCGGCGCCGCTTCGGGGGCGTGGTCTAACGCGGTGGGCGTGGTCTGTACATCCCCTGGTGGGCGTGGCCAGCGCCTCGCGGCGTGCGCGGGGCCGGCCGCTCAGGCGGGAGGCTCCGGGGCACCGGCGGGGGATGCGCGGGGGTGTCCCGGTGGGTCCCGGCCCCACGGGCTCCACGGAGGCCTCCCCCTCCCCCTCTATCGCCGGGCGGCCCCTCCCCGGGATGGGGCGGTGTTGGAGGGGGTGTCGGGGGTGCGCGGTGCGCCCGGCTCCCCCCGCCCCGTCCGGCCCCCCCGTGCCGCACCTTGAACGACTCGAAGAAGCCCGGGGCGGCGGCGCCGTTGTCGGGGCGCTCGTCGTCGGGGCCCAGCCCCAGCATGGCCTGGCTGCGGGCCTGCAGCTCCTCATGCAGCGTCTCCAGCAGCGCCGCCCGCGTCCGCTCCTGCGCACCCGCAGCGTGCGGACACCCCCCCCAGCACCCCGCACCCCGCACCCCCACACCCCCCCACCCCTACCTCACCATCCACCCCCCCCCCGCAGCCCGCGCGGCCCCCCGCCCCCCGCGCGCGGCCCCGCGTCATCGTGCGCAGCACCCGCGGCACGTGGCACCCACCTCCCGCACGGCCCCGCGCTGCGGGGGGCACCCGGCCCCGCTCGGCGGCACCGCCATGGGCGCAGCCCCGCGCCCGCACCCGCAGCACCCACTGCATCCGCACCCACAGCACCCGCAGCACCAGCAGCACCCATGATGTGCACAGCCCCCCCCCCCCCCGCATGATGCGCAGCACCCGCACCCTCTGCACCCACTGCATCCGCACCCACAGCACCCGCAGCACCCATGCTGTGCACAGCCCTCCACCTGTACCCGCTGCACCCAAACCTGCAGCACCCTCACGCACATCACCTGCAGCACCCACTGCACCCATGACATGCACGACCCCACACCCGCATGCACAGCACCCAAACCTGCAGTGCCCAAACCTGCAGCGCCTGCAGCACCCACTGCACCCATGATGTTCACAACCCCACACTTCCTGCACCCAAACCTGCAGCACTCACTGCACCTGGCCCACCCGCACCCACTGCATCCACAGCACCCACTGCATCCACTGCATCCGCACCCACAGCACCCGCAGCACCCATGCTGTGCACAGCCCTCCACCTGTACCCGCTGCACCCAAACCTGCAGCACCCCCACGCACATCACCTGCAGCACCCACTGCACCCATGACATGCACAACCCCACACCCGCATGCACAGCACCCAAACCTGCAGTGCCCACAGCACCCATGATGTACACAACCCCTCCACTTACAGCACCCAAACCTGCAGCACCCACGGCACCCACTGCACCCGCACCCACAGCACCCCTGATGTGCACAACCCCCCACTCACTGCACCCACTGCACCCCAACCTGCAGCACCCACAGCACCCGCTGCGCCCGCAGCATCCACACGCACATCACCCACTGCATCTGCTGCAGCCATGATGTGCACAGCACCCACCCCCCCGGCACACACCCCTCCACCCCGTGCCCAGCACCCACGTGTCCCCCCTTCCGCAGTCACACCTCCCAGTACCCCCAGCTGCCCAGCACCCACATTGGCACCCACCTCCAGCTTGGCGAACTTCTCAGCCTTGTAGCAGGCGTACTCGGCGTTGATGAGCTTCGTCAGCAGGAACTCCTGGAACTCGGGGCCCTGGGGGGGTACGAGGGGTGTCCCAGGGTGGGTGTCACCCAGGGACAGGGTGCTGGGCATGGGGTGGAGGGGTGTGTGCCAGGGGGAGGGGGTGGGTGCTGTGCACATCATGGCTGCAGCAGATGCAGTGGGTGATGTGCGTGTGGATGCCGCGGGCGCAGCGGGTGCTGTGGATGCTGCAGGTTGGGGTGCAGTGGGTGCAGTGAGTGGGGGGTTGTGCACATCAGGGGTGCTGTGGGTGCCGTGGGTGCTGCAGGTTTGGGTGCTGTAAGTGGAGGGGTTGTGTACATCATGGGTGCTGTGGCCACTGCGGGTTTGGGTGCTGTGCATGCGGGTGTGGGGTTGTGCATGTCATGGGTGCAGTGGGTGCTGCAGGTGATGTGTGTGAGGGTGCTGCAGGTTTGGGTGTCACCCAGGGACACCCCCCTCCACCCCAGCAGCACCCATGGGTGCTCACCTTCCTGAAGACAGCCGGGTCGGGCAGCGGCGGGCCGAAGAAGGGCACGTCATCACGGGCGGTGACGGAGACCTGCGGGTGGGTGGGGGTGAGGGGGCACCCCGCTGCCCCCAGCACCCTCTGGGGGAAACTGAGGCACGGGGTGGGGGTGGGAGGTGGGGGGTACCTTGTAGAGGGTCCCTTGGGTGCCTCCCTGCTCCAGCTGCACCACCACGAAGGCGTGGAGGAAGTTGGAGGCGATCATGTCGGGGACGAAGGGGGTGTTCTCGTCCTGGAACACGATGGCCACGATGTCATTCCCGATGTGACGCTTCCGCTGCAGCTGGGGGGGACGACAAGGGGGGACAGGGACATAGGGGGGGATGTCACACCAGGGGGGATGTCACACATGGGGGCAAAGGGGGTGGCAGACACCGCTCCCCCTAGGTGTCCCCCAGCACCCGTGGGTACCCCTGGAAGTTTTGTGTCCTGTAGACACCCCAGCACCCAGGGATGCTCTGACAGCCCCCCACATCCTATAAATGCCCCCCCTCAACACCCAAAGGTGCCCCTGGAAGTTCAGCACCCTATAAATGCCTCCCCCCAACACCCAAAGGTGCCCCTGGAGGTTCAGCACCCTATAAATGCCCCCCCCAACACCTATAGGGTGTGCTGCCAGCCCTTGTGCCCCAGAGATTCCTGCTAGCACCCAGGGGTGCCCCACCAGCCCCTGCGGGCCTTAGAAGCATCCCCCCATTTGCCACCCCAGCACCCAAGGGTGCCCTGGGAGATTTGACATCCCATAGATATCCCCGGCACCCGTGGGTGATGCTCCAGGAACCCCTACACCCCATAGACATCCCCCCGCACCTATGGGTGCCCCTGGAAGTTTTGTGCCCCATAGACAACCCCCCTGGGATGCTCTGATAGCCCCCACATCCTATAGATGTCCCCCCAGCACCCAAGGGTGCTCCTGGAAATTCGCCATCCCATAGATATCCCCCAGCACCCATGGGTGGTTCTCCAGGAACCCCCGCACCCCATAGACATCCCTCAGCACCCACGGGTGCCCCAGGAGCTCTTCAGACATCCCCCAGCACCCCGGGGTGCCCTGCCAAGCCTCCCACCCTGTAGGGATGCCCCAGGACCCCCAACACCCCTCCCACCTTCACGCACCCACTCATCCTTTCCCAACCCTCACCCCTCCCGGTTCCCCCACCCCTACCCCCACCCCACTCCCCATCCCAGCACCCATGGGTGCCCCACACCTGCTGGGCATCCCCCTCGGTGTAGGGCAGCTTGGTGGAGACGTGGAACATGATCTCCTTGTCGCGGAAGTGGCAGTAGACCGACTCGCTCCCCGTCTGCCCATGGGTCACGTCCAACCCCCCGAAACCTGGGTGGGGGTAAAGAACAGGCACCCTGAATGTGGGGGCCCATGGGTGTGTCCGTTCCCCTGCCCGTCCCCGTCCCCCCTCCCCACCACACATCCCCCAGCACCCCATCACTCACCCCTTGAAGTCCCGCAGCTGCACCCGCTGCCCCAGGACGTCGAGGAACTCGGCGAAGGCCGGGCTCTCCTCTGTGGTGCCAAAAAGCTCCTCCTCAGAGGTCTGGAGGGAGGGGGAGAGGGGTGTGGGGGGGTCAGCACCCACCTGGCTGTCCCCCTTCTACCACCCTCCTCCCACCCCCAGCCCCTACCTGCCCCAGTTTTTGGTAGATGACCCCGAACTTGAAGTGGTTGCTGAGCACGTGCTCGTCGAAGGCGAGGATGAGGCGGGACGCCTGCGGGGATGGGATGGGGAGAGGGTTGGGTGGAGGCACCCCGGGGCTGCCCCCCACCCATGGGTGCTCCTCGCCACCCCCTCCCCGTTCACCTTGGGGTAGAGCACAGGGTAGAAGCGGTCCACGTTGACGTCCTCACACACCAGCTGCGGGAAGGATGGGGGATGCGATGGGTGGCCCCGGGGTGGTGAGGGGGTGGGGGAGCACCCATGGGTGCCGCCAGAGGTGTTGGCACCCACCTTGGCCATCTGCACCACGTTGGGGAACTCAGCCAGGCAGGAGATGGGCACCACGTCGTGCAGGGTGCGGGTACGGGTGCTGTGGGGGGTGAGGCGGGGGTCAGGGTTGTCCCCTACCCCCCTCCCACCCCCACCCAGCACCCATGGGTGTCCCCTGCACCCCGCTCACCGCAGCAGCAGGTGGAGGTGCTCCTGCTCGTCGTACTTGAGGGAGAAGACGAGGTGTCCCAGCGCCGGGTCCAGGGAGTAGTAGTTGAAGTGCTCCTGGGGGAGGGGGCCAAGCACCCGTGACGGCCCCAATGGGTGCTCACGGCACCCAAAACACAGGGCACCCACGCCATGGGGCACCCATCTTACCAACACTTGTGGGTTCCACACGCCCAAGGACACCCACGTCCACACGCACCCACGTCCACATGGGGCACCCATGGCTCTGAGCACCCAGCCCCATGGGGCACCCACAGGCACCAGCCCCATGGAGCACCCATGCCCAAAGGTCACATACAATGAGACACCCACACCCATGAGCACCCACACTGCGGATCCCCCAGCACCCATACCCAGGGGGACCCCTACTTACGGAGCCCCCATGCCTGTGGAACACCCATGTATATCCATGGGCATCCACAGATACAACCTATGGAGCACCCATGTCCATGAGCATCCCACCAGAGTCCCACGCCCACGGACACCCACAGCCCTGCCCATGAGCACCCATGGTCATGGGGTCTCCATGAGCACCCATGGCTGTGGGGTCCCCGTGAGCACCCATGGTCATGGGGTCTCCATGAGCACCCATGGCTGTGGGGTCCCTGTGAGCACCCATGGCTACGGGGTCCCCATGAACACCCATGGCTACAGGGTCTCCATGAGCATCCATGGCCACGGGGTCCCCATGAGCACCCATGGCTACGGGGTCCCTGTGAACACCCATGGTCATGGGGTCTCCATGAGCACCCATGGCCACGGGGTCTCCATGAGCACCCATGGCTACAGGGTATCCATGAGCACCCATGGCTGTGGGGTCCCCATGAGCACCCATGGCTGTGGGGTCCCCATGCCCAAGCCCACCCATGCCTGCACCCGCCGTGGGGCCTCACCTTGCCCAGGAAGTGCTTGCGGTAGATCTTGGCCGTGTGGTTGCCCTCCAGCCTCGCCCGGGCGCCGGGTGCCGGGGTGGGGGGGGACTCGGGCACCCCACTCAGTTGGTGGTTGGTGCCTTCGATCCAGTAACCCCCAAACTGCGGCAGGAGGATGAGGGGGAACGGCCCCTCCCGGCCCAGCACCTGCACCCAGAGCCAAGGTGGGTGCACCCATCACCCCCTTCACCCCCACAACCCTCTCCCCTGCCCTTGCACCCCTCTCTGGAGGGGAGCGGGTGCTCTACCTCGTGCACGCTGGGGTAGGGGATGTAGTCCTCCTCCGTCTGCAAGACAAGGGGGGTGTGGGTGAAGGTGGCACCCATGGGTGCTGGTTGGCTGCCCCCAGCCCCAAAGCGGTGCCTACCTTGAGCGGTGGGGGCACAGCGTGGTGCTGCTGGGCCATCCTGCTGCCCTGCGGGAGGTGGGTGGGTGCTGTGGGTGGATGCCCGCCGAGGATGGGCCCCTTTTGGGTGGGGGGGGTCTTACCGAGGGGTGGGGTGGCCGAGGGGGTGGCGGTGCCGGCTGGGGACCCGTTTAGGCGGCTCGTGGGGGTCCGCTGGGCTCCATGGTGTTTCCTGAGGGGGAGGGCAGCTCCCCCACAGCTCTTCTCCACAACGCGGGGCCGCGCGGGCCGCGCCGTTAACCCTGGAGCCTACTGATGGCAGGAGCCAAGAGCCACCTCGCTGCCTGCCTGGAGCCGGTGGACCAGGAGCAGCGAATGTCGGTGGGCTCCCGGCTGCTGAAGGGACCCCAACACCCCCACCCAGTGTGTGTGTGTCCCCCCACCCAAAAGGGTGCCCTCTGCGGGCGGGAGGCGATGCCGCGCGGGACAGCACCACGGACAGCGCCGGGACGGGGACACGGCGGCACCGGGCTGCTGCACCCGCAACCGGGGGGCGAAGGGGAGGGGGGTCCCAACACCCCCACACACACACACCCCGCAGACCCCCCCCCCCCGGGAAGGAACCCCGGTGTGAACCATGCGAGAGCATCCCGGGTGCAGGAGCGGCTCTTGGGTGACCCACCCATGGTGCACCCACGGTGGTGATGGTGCCACCCCGCCACCCCCCCCCCACCGCGTGCAAATGGGCCCCAGCCCCGTGCAAACGTGACCCCCCCCCCCATCAATGTCACGCGACCCCTCGTGCAAGCACAGCCCCTCCCCCTGCGAACACGGCCCCAGATGGGTGACCCCTCCTCATGCACCCGTGAGCGTGACCCTGCTGGGTGCTGGGGCTGTGTAGGATCGGGGGGGTGGTGGGGGGGCTGTCCCCACCCCTACCCCCCCATCACCCCTCCTTCCCCACCACTGGCACCCAAAGAGTGGGGGGAGCACCGTGGGAGGGGGTGTGTGTGACCCAGATGTGGGGTAAGGCTGGAGGGGGGTTGGGTTGGGGGGTAACATGGGGGGGGGGGGCAGATTGTGAGCCTGGTCGAGGGGGGTATGTGGGGGGAAGAAGATGCTGGGGCCAGGATGGGAGGGGCAGAAGGGGGGAGCAGGTTTTGGGGTAGCCGGGGCGGGGGGGAGGTTTGGCAGGATAGGTTGGGGGGTAATTAATTTGGGAGGTGTTGGGGGGGGGGGCAGGTGGGGGGGGAGTCGAGGGAGAGATATTTGGGGGGGGGAGCAGATTGGGGGTGTACCTGGGGGGGCTGATCCCTCCTCCACCCCCCCCCCCCACCTCGGACGTCCCCCCCCCCCCAAGACGTCGGGGTCCCCCCGCCCAGACCCGGAGCATCCCCCCTCTCCTCCCCCAGACTCGAAGCATCCCCCACCCGCACCCCCACCCCCCCCCAGCGCTGCCGGTACCGGCTGAAGGTCACCGGGTGAAGGACCCCCCCCCCCCCCGGTGCTGCTCCGAGGAGGATGGGGGTGGGGGGTGGAGGGGGGTGTCTCCGGAGGGGCCCCGCATCCCGCTCCCCGCGGCGCGGCACTTACCGGAGGGGCGGCGGGGCCGGGGCCGGTAACGGGAGCGGGGCCGGTACCGGAGCGGAGCGGAGCGGGGCCCCCACCGCTCGCAGCCACCGCGCCGCGTCACGTGCGGCGGGGCGGGGCGGCCCCTCCGGGGGCGGCCGGCACCGGGAACCGGCACCGGGAGGAACCGGCAACCTTGGAAACGGGCACCGGAGCCGGGATCCCGGCGCTGGGAACGGCATCAGCCGGGGCTGGGACCTCTCCCCAATCCCCGCTCCCTTCCCTAGGACCACCCGGTGTGTCCACCCCCCCCCCAACCCCCTCCTCCTTACCCCCTCTCCCAGCACCCAGGTCCGCCCCCCGCCATCCCGCATCCCCGCGGCCGGGGGTCCCCCCGCATCCCTCCCCGGGCACCGCCCCCGGCGGTACCATCACCCGCATCCCCCATCCCCCCGTTCCGCCAGCGGGGAGGGGCCCTGGGTACCCCCCATCACCCCCAAATCCTGTCTCCCACCCGTGACAGCACCCAGCACCCCTCACATCCCCCCTTTCCCCACCCCCGGGGCCCGTTTGGGTGGCAGGAGGGACAGCCCAACCCTCGAGGAACGGCTGGCACCGGCTCCCCGCTGCCCGGTGCCAGGGCGGAAGGAGCCGGGGGCTGGCACCGAGCCCCGGCCACGCAGCGCGTTCATGTGTGTGTGTCCCCCCCTCTCCAAGCCCCGTGGGGGGGGAAGCTGCAGCCTGGGCATTGTGCCAGCTCGGGGACCGGGTTGGGACACGATGCGCCGGCGCGGGAACGGGGACACCGAGGTGTCCATCACACCGAGGTGTCCATCACACCGAGGTGTCCATCACTCAGCGCCCGCGGCAGCGCCAAGGCCAAGAGCCCCCGCGCCCCGGTTGGGGAGATCGCTGCTCTCGTTGGGGAGGGGGTCCCAGCCCGGCCCCGAAGGTGTTTAAATGGGATATGGGGCTTGAACGGGGCTTTGGTGGCTCCAAGGGCAATTTGCATCCCGGAATTCCTGCAGAATAAGTGGGGAAAGGGGAGTGGGGCAGTGGGATGCGGAGATGGAGCTCCTGGGGAAGGATGGAGCTCGTGGGGAAGGATGGAGCTTATGGGGAAGGATGGAGCTTGTAGGGAAGGATGGAGCTCATGGGGAAGGATGGAGATTGTGGGGAATGATGGAGCTTGTGGGGAAGGATGGAGCTCCTGGAATGATGGAGCTCATGGGGAAGGATGGAGGATGGAGCATGATAGAGCTTGTGGGGAAGGACGGAGCTCCTGGACTGATGGAGCTCATGGGGAAGGATGGAGCTCGTGGGGAAGGATGGAGCTTGTGGGGATGGATGGAGCTTGTGGGGAAGGATGGAGCTTGTGGAGATGGATGGAGCTTGTGGGGAAGGATGGAGCTTGTGGAGATGGATGGAGCTTGTGGAGATGGATGGAGCTTATGGGGAAGGATGGAGCTTGTAGGAAAGGATGGAGCTCATGGGGTAGGATGGAGATTGTGGGGAAGGATGGAGCTTGTGGGGATGGATGGAGCTTGTGGGGAAGGATGGAGCTTGTGGGGATGGATGGAGCTTGTGGGGAAGGATGGAGCTTGTGGGGAAGGATGGAGCTCGTGGGGAAGGATGGAGGATGGAGCATGATGGAGCTTGTGGGGAAGGATGGAGCTCCTGGAATGATGGAGCTCATGGGGAAGGATGGAGCTCGTGGGGAAGGATGGAGCTTGTGGGGATGGATGGAGCTTGTGGGGAAGGATGGAGCTTGTGGAGATGGATGGAGCTTGTGGAGATGGATGGAGCTTATGGGGAAGGATGGAGCTTGTAGGAAAGGATGGAGCTCATGGGGTAGGATGGAGATTGTGGGGAAGGATGGAGCTTGTGGGGATGGATGGAGCTTGTGGGGAAGGATGGAGCTTGTGGGGATGGATGGAGCTTGTGGGGAAGGATGGAGCTCGTGGGGAAGGATGGAGGATGGAGCATGATGGAGCTTGTGGGGAAGGATGGAGCTCCTGGAATGATGGAGCTCATGGGGAAGGATGGAGCTTGTGGGGATGGATGGAGCTTGTGGGGAAGGATGGAGCTTGTGGGGATGGATGGAGCTCATGGGGAATGATGGAGGATGGAGCATGATGGAGCTTGTGGGGAAGGATGGAGCTCCTGGAATGATGGAGCTTGTGGGGAAGGATGGAGCTCCTGGAATGATGGAGCTTGTGGGGAAGGATGGAGCTCCTGGAATGATGGAGCTTGTGGGGAAGGATGGAGCTTGTGGGGAGTGATGGAGCTTGTTGGGAACAATGGAGCTCCTGGGGAACGTCGTGGCCGCAGAGTTGAGGGACTCGGATGGGCAACAGTCAGCTCAAGGAGAGGTTTTATTATGGTAACGTTAAACAGCAACAAAATTAACAGTAAATTAGAAAAAAAACCAAAAAAAAAGGAAAAACCAAAGGAAAAAAAACCCCCAACCCCACCAGAAAAAGGAATTTCCAGGGCCTATGTACACAGGGAGCTCCTGGCTCTGGGCAGAAGCTCCGGGCTGTTCCCGAAGGACGGAGCAGCCTTTGTGGCACCCAATTCCTGCCGCCATCTTTACCTTAGGAAAGAATTTGCGGGTCCAAATCGCTCCCAAACCCACCTTTTCAGGGCACTTTGCCCCAAATTTCTCCCTCCCCCTCCCCTTTTCCCCCCATCCACCCCCTGCCCAGGGATGGAGCTGAAATCCCTTGGATAAAATGGAGCTGGGAGGGGATGGGGGTGTCCATCCCCTCCATCCCCCCCCCCCCAATCTCTTCTTGCAGCCCCAAAATCCTGCAATCTGTTAAAAAGAATTACACCCTAAGCTGAAGGGGGGTGGTGTGTGGGCAGCAAGGTGCATCTTGCCCCCCCCCCCCAAATTTGAAAGGATGAGGAAACATCTTAATGGGGTGATGGAGCCACCTTGGCATCGCCCCACTTCAAGGGCTGGAAGGGGGATGCTGGTTCTGGCTACTCACAGGGATGCTCTTGGGGGGTGGGGGTGGGGGGCTACAGTTGTAAATCCCCCTCCCCTTTCCCCAAATAATTTATCAGTGCCTCCCTAAAAAAATGAGAAGGGAAATTGTCCCAAAGAGACTGGGATATGGGGAATGTGCCACCCATCCACAACCCCCCCAACCTCCTTCACCCTCTCCCAGCAGTCAGTCCCCAAGGGAAAGAAATTGACTAAAAGCTGTTAAAATATCCCAGGTTTCTTAAAAACAAAGGCAAATCAACCCCAAATTTCACAACTCAGGGAAGGGGGTGATGACATGACCCACCAACAAATCCCCCTCCCCACCCAGGATGAAAATAGACCATGGGAGTTTGGGAGCTGGGGTGGGAAGCTGGAGGTGAGGAGTGGGAAGAGGTTTGTGTTTGGTCCTTCCTCTCCCAACTGCTCCCTTATTCCTGGGCTGGATGGAAAGAGCAGGGGCAGGAGCATCCATAAGTGGGGTAACAGGGGACCAGATCCCAGCTGGGGTTTGGGTTTAAGGGAGGGGAAGCCACGGGGAGGCCTGGGCATCCCTCACCCCAAAACACCAGACGCTCCCACGGCCGCCACACCGTCCTCTGGCTTTATTCAACCCGAGGCCGGGTGTCCTTCAGTGCAAGGTGCTGTGACGTAAGGCATTCCGGGTGACTGGAAGAAGGGAGAAGCAACACCCCATGGTTTAGGGAAGGAGGAAGGTGGGAATTCCCAGCCTGTCAGCCTCCCCCGCTGTGCCTGGGAAGGTGGTGGGAGAAGATCCTTCTAGAAGCTCTGCTAAGGCACGCGGAGGGCAGGGAGGTGAGCGGAGGCAACCGGCATGGCTTCACCAAGGGCAAGTCTTGCCTGACCAACCAACCCAGGGGCCTTCTACAACGGGGTGGACAAGGGAAGGGCACTGGATGTCATCTAGTTGGGCATCTGCAAGGCCGGGGACACTGTCCCCCCACCCAACATCCTTCTCTCCAAGCTGAAGAAATACGGATCTGATGGGTGGACTGTCCGGCAGAGGGTTGGGAGGATGGTCACATCCAGAGGGTGGGTGGTGGTCAACAGCTCCGTGTCCAGATGGAGAGGGTTGACAAGAGGTGTCCCTCAGGGATCCGTACTGGGACCAGTCTGGCTTAACATCTTCATCAACAACAGCCAGTGGGATCGAGCGCACCCTCAGCAAGTCTGCGGATGACACCAAGCTGAGTGGTGTGTTGACAGGCCAGAGGGGTGGGATGTCATCCAGAGGGATGGGATGTCATCCAGAGGGACCCAGCTGGAGAGCTGGGCCTGTGCAAACCTCGTGGTGTTGAGCAAGGCCAAGCGCCAGGTGCTGCCCTTGGGTCGGGACAATCCTCGCTCCCAGCACAGGCTGGGGGTGCTGTGATGGGGAGCAGCCCTGCGGAGAAGGACTTGGGGTGCTGATGGACACGGAGCTGGACAGGAGCCAGCGACGGGCACTGGCAGCCCAGAAGGCCCATGGCAGCCTGGGCTGCATCACCAGCAGCGTGGCCAGATGGAGAGAGGGGATTGTCCCCCTCTGCTCTGCTTTGGGGAGACCCCCCTGCAGTGCTGCATCCAGCTCTGGAGCCCTCAGCACAGGAAGGACACGGACCTCTTGGTCCAGAGGAGGCCACGAGGATGCTCTGAGGGCTGGAGCAGCTCTGCTATGAAGCCAGGCTGAGGGAGTGGGGCTGGTTCAGCCTGGAGAAGAGAAGGCTGCAGGGAGACCTCTGAGCCCCTTCCAGTCCCTGCAGGGACCCACAGGAGAGCTGGGCAGGGCTGTTTGTGAGGGCATGGAGTGACAGGATGAGGGGTGATGGGTTAAACTAGAGCAGAGCAGGGTCAGATGGGACATGAGGAAGAAGTTCTTCCCTCTGAGGGGTGGTGAGACCCTGTCACAGGTTGCCCAGAGAGGTGGAGGAGGTCCCATCCCTGGAGCCCTTCAAGGTCAGGCTTGATGGGGCTCTGAGCACCCTGCCCTAGTTCAAGGTGTCCCTGCTCATGGCAGGGGGTGGGACCAGATGGCCTCTGAAGGTCCCTTCCAACCCAACGCATCCTGGGATTCCCTTGTTATCACAGGGAGGGGGCCAGCCATCTCAGAGTGGGTTTCTGCCTTCTGGAAGAGTCAAAGAGTTCAGTCCTGTATCCACCTCTGTTTGTTTGTCTGTTTGTCTCTTTTAATGCCCTACCATGGAAAATCCTCTTCCCTTCCGCTCAGTCTGTCGCCAGCGTTGAGAAGAGCATCAGTGGCCCAGTAACCCAGTCCCTGTGGAGAGAAGACACCACCAAAAAAAAAAAACCAAACAACAAACCAAAAACCAAAGATGATGACACTTATGGGATGGAGAGGAAGTTAGAGTGAGCTTAAGTAAAACAGGGGAGGGGATAAACCAACTCAGACTCACCTTTAAATCCTTCTTCACGCATCGAGACTGGGATGGGAAGAAAAGAGGATGGGGTTAGAAGTGTCCAGACAGGATTTGGTTCCCCTCCTGAGCAGCAGGGTTGAGGTTTTCTACCTCATCTCTACCCAAACCCAACATAATCCCTGGCCACCAGTTAATTCTCCCCAAAATCAGAGCAGTGAAGTGCCTCCCCTGAACCCCAAACCTTCCCTCTCACCGTGCATGATGTTGTCCATCGCCGCGTAATCCGCGATGGGCTCGTCAGCCTGGGAAAGAAAGAGGAGCAGGGCATTAACGAGCAACCAACCTCGTTAGGAAGTTCCTAATCTGAGTGGTGCTGCCCAAACATCACCCAGGAGGGACTCACTCCCTAATTTAGTTGTGTTTTGGGGTGACAAGGGGACTCACTCCCTAATTTAATCATGTTTTGGGGTGACAAAGGGACTCGCCCCTTAATTTAGTCATGTTTTGGGGTGACAAGGGGACTCACTCCCTAATTTAATCATGTTTTGGGGTGACAAGGGGACTCACTCCCTAATTTAATCATGTTTTGGGGTGACAAGGGGACTCACTCCCTAATTTTATCATGTTTTGGGGTGACAAGGGGACTCACTCTTTAACTTAATCATATTTTGGGGTGACAAGGGGACTCACTCCCTAATTTGTCTTTTGGGGTGACAAGGGGACTCACTCCCTAATTCAATGATGTTTTGGGGTGACAAGGGGACTCACTCTTTAACTTAATAATATTTTGGGGTGACAAGGGGACTCACTCTTTAACTTAATCACATTTTGGGGTGACAAGGGGACTCACTCCCTAATTTAATCATATTTTGGGATGACAAGGGGACTCACTCCCTAATTTGTTTTTTGGGGTGACAAGAGGACTTGCTCCCTAATTTACTCCTGTTTTGGGCTGGCACACCCAGAGCTCAGCTAATGAATGTTCTTTTAAACCAACAAACAAGAAGAATGATGTTTTTTAATTGAAACAGGGGGAAAAACCCATCATCATTAAACGAGGCCACAGAGCAGCTCAGGGTGGACACATCCAGTGCATCATAATGAGTTTCCCTCCAGGTTGTGTTAATTAAATAAACCAGGGAGTTGAGTTAGATGAGTTCTCCCCCCTTCCCTGTTACCTTTAATAAAATGACAGACTCAGGGATGACTCCCAGGCTGCCCAGCGTGGCCGTGTCATCGCTCAGGATCTTCCCGTTGAGCGACAAAGTCTGGTCGAAGGGAGCAACTGAAAATGCATGCATGATCTGTGCCAACACAATGAGACATGCTGATTTTGTGTGGAGGGGTTAAAAACAACAACAAAACAAACCACACACCCCCCCAAAAACTCACCCAGCCAACCCCATCCCCACCCCAGTTAGAAGAGCTACGTGTGGGGGGGATTTCATGCTCACTCCCTCCGTCCCCTCGCATCTGCACGCTCTGAATGTTGTTTTCTTACTCAAAGCGACTCATTCATACAATCAGAGACTCACAGACTGGGCTGGGTTGGAAGGGACCCCAAGGGTCACAGAGCTCCAACCCCCCTGCCACAGGCAGGGACACCAACCTCCAGGCCTGGAGCTACACAAGGCTGCCCAGGGCCCCAGCCAACCTGGCCTTGAACACCCCCAGGGATGGGGCACCCACCCCCTCTCTGGGCAGCCTGTTCCAGCCCCTCACCACTCTCTCTGCAAAGAACTTCCCCTAATATCTAATTTAAACCTTCCTTCCTTTAGCTTTAATCCATCCCCCTTGTCCTGCCATTATCTACCCTTTGAACAAGCTGATTCCCCTCCTGTTCCTCTGCTCCCTTCAGGGACTGGCAGGCTGCAATGAGGTCCCCCCACAGCCTTCTCTTCTCCAGGCTGACCCAGCCCAGCTCCCTCAGCCTCTCTCCATAGAGGAGCTGCTCCAGCCCTCTGAGCATCTCCATGGCTCCTCTGACCCCTCTCCAACAGTCCCACATCTCTCTTGTATTGGGGCCCCAGCTCTGGACACAGGACTCCAGCTGGGGCCTCAGGAGGGCAGAGTACAGACCTTTCTTTTAAAGAAAGAACTTTCTTTCCTTGGAGAAAGAAAGGACTCACCTGTATTTTCAGCTCCTTCAGTGTCTGGTTGGCAGAGACAAGCAGGGCTTTCTCCCCTCTGACTTTCCGGTGTCGGGTGCTGCGCCTGATGCCTTGTTTTTGGTAAGTGATGTAGCTCTGGTGTGAGATCTTCCGGCGTTTCGTGCCACCACTGGTCTAGAAACAAGAGGGGAAAAGAGAAGGAAAAAGAAAAGTTGGAAGTTTAAAATTTTGAGATTGGTGGAAAACAGGATCTCCCCAAATGCTGGATGGTGTTTCAGAGGAGTTGGGCATGTGAGGGAAGGTGGGAAGCACTGAAAAGCTGCTTTGAAAACCCAACTGCTGCATGGAAAACGGCAGGAGGACTGAAGGATTTGCCTTGGGAGCTCAGTTCCTGCTTCCAAAGTGGATCACCTGCCAAGGGCACGAGTCACCAGCAGTATTTGATCTCTCCCAAAAACACAGTGACTGTGCAGTGCCACCGCTCAGAAAGCGGTAAAGGGCAGTTTAAGACCCTCTTGCTTTCACCTGCCAGGTGTAAAACAGAGAGGGGAGGGCTGTGCTGAAGTGCTGACAAGAGGATGATGCAAAACCCACAGATCCTGGTGGGGTTTTTGATCTCTACCTGGTTAAAATCTGGGTCTTGTTCCCCCTCTGGCTTGTTTTCCTCCCTTTCCTCTTCAGCTTCTGAGCTGCTCACGTTCAGCTCCGGAGCAGCGTCCTTCATTACCTGAAGTCATAAAAAAATCATTCTCTGTAACTAAGCTGACAGCACAGTGTGGAAAAACAGCTCACAGAGACCTCTGGGATGCCACCTCGATCCCACAAAGTGAGGCAGAGCAGGAATCACCCAGGGAATCTTCTCCACGTGCTCAGTAGAGCCTTTTCCACCCCTTCCCAGCTGCATTGAACCACGGGGGAATTTGGCTCAGGAGAAGGAGCTTCTTCATCAAACTGCAGGTGCTTCCTGTGGCTCAGGACCTAAACCTCCTCTCTCTGCAAAGGGAAAGTCTCCAGGGGCCTGGGCTGATTTCTTTCCCATTAGCTGGCTGCTTCTCTGGCTCATCTGAGTGTATTCTGAAAGCCCTAACACAGAGAAAGGAATATTATCTGTAAATTAGACACTTCTCCATCCCTGCAGCAGGCTGGCAGAGGCACTCAGCACCATTATTTATGGGTCTGGAGGTTGTAAGTAAAAGGAATGTAAATAATTTACACACACACGTAAATAATAAGGACACTCAGCTCTGTAAATCCCTCCAGGAGGCAGGGATCTGGACTCACATCTATGCTTCACCTGGAGCTGGGGTTTGCAGGAGCCCTGGAGATTGGCAGGCTCTCCATCAGGAGAGCTCGCTTCTCCATCAATTAAGGAAGCAATCCCAGCTCCCCAACACCCAGTGCCAACCACAGTCTCCCTGGAGCGCTCCGGAGTCCAGCGCTGCTGCCCTACATGGATTTAGGCAGGACAAGGGGGGTGGATTAAAGCTAAAGGAAGGAAGGTTTAAATTAGATATTAGGGAGAAGGAAAGAAAGTTCTTTCTTTAAAAGAAAGGTCTGTACTCTGCCCTCCTGAGGCCCCAGCTGGAGTCCTGTGTCCAGAGCTGGGGCCCCAATACAAGAGAGATGTGGGACTGTTGGAGAGGGGTTCAGAGGAGCCATGAAGATGCTCAGAGGGCTGGAGCAGCTCCTCTATGGAGAGAGGCTGAGGGAGCTGGGCTGGGTCAGCCTGGAGAAGAGAAGGCTGTGGGGGCACCTCATTGCAGCCTGCCAGTCCCTGAAGGGAGCAGAGGAACAGGAGGGGAATCAGCTTGTTCAATGGGTAGATAATGGCAGGGCAAGGGGGATGGATTAAAGCTAAAGGAGGGAAGGTTTAAATTAGATATTAGGGGGAAGTTCTTTGCAGAGAGAGTGGTGAGGGGCTGGAACAGGCTGCCCAGACAGGGGGTGGGTGCCCCATCCCTAGGGGTGTTCAAGGCCAGGTTGGATGGGGCCCTGGGCAACCTTGTGTAGCTCCAGGCCTGAGGTTGGTGTCCCTGCCTGTGGCAGGGGGTTGGAGCTCTGTGACCCTTGGGGTCCCTTCCCAACCCAGCCCAGTCTGTGAGTCTACGATTTAATATGGTTGCGGCTTCCCTGTCTCGCAGCGTCGGCCCGAGGAGCTAACGGGGGGGTCGTGGAGGAGCAAGGGGATGAGAAATGCTCCCCTGATTTTGTAAATCAAACCCAGGAGGGATGGGATGGGAGCAGTGGCTTGGGATGTCGCTGCTGGCAGGCGTTCCTGCCGCTCCGCAGCCCGCCGGGGCTGCCCTCTTAATGAGGGATTTGGGAGGCGAAGCTCTCGCCCCCTCGCTGCAGCTCCAGCTGCTCGGCAAAGAATAGCTGCCTGTTCCGTGCCAGCCCCACGTGTGAGCACAGGCCTGTCCAGGCAAACAAAAAATCCTCATGAAAAATAACACAAGCCCCAAAGCAAGCAGCCTCCTCTGCACCAGAGCCAGAGCACAGCTCGGGATCCAGCCCCAACGTGGGGTGAAAACCCGTAGCTGATGGCTCAAGGCCGTGCTGTGCGCTCCACATCTCACAACCAAGGCAGAAACCCATCCAGCCTCCAGCACCCGGGGCTTCTCCAGGCTCCAGTTCCTCCCTTAAATCAGCAGGGAGCTAGAAATCAATGAGAGACAAAAAACAACCCCCCCTAAAACCCGAACCCCGCGCTACAAACACACAGGGAGCATCTTTACCTTGCCCACGAGCTTTGGTTTCCCCCTTAACGCATGAAACGAGCCCTGAGGAGGAGGAGGATTTGCTGCAACCAGCATTTGGTACTGGTAAAAGCAATCCTAGACCTGCCACTGATCCCACTGGACACCAGTAAAGCAGAGACTGAATTCACAGCTCCACAGGGGATCCTGAAAAACCGTCTCCAAGCTCACCGCCCTCATCAGCGTGGAGGTGAGGAGCTTATTACTACCTAGGAGTAAACGTCACTGGAGCAACCAGGAAAGGAAATGACAAATAGCAGAGGGGGAGGAGAAGAGGCAGAGTCTGGTAACACCGTTATGATGACAGAAACCATGACGTTGCCTATTATAAATCCCATCTGGGAAGATCCATGGAGATACCTGATGATGCAAAAGGGTTCAAGCTTGGGAAAAGGAAACCTCAAGGAGCCCAAACTTCCTGCGCAGCTCCAGCCAGAATTTTCCCATTCACTCTTTTTGCCAAAGGGATAGCTCCTACGTGTGGCAGAGCAGCTGCCTTCTGCCCAGCAGAGAGAGGTCCTGCCCACTGCCACAGGCTACCCAGTGTCCCCTCCAGCAGATCCCAAGCCTATTGGGACACAGCAGGTTGCCACAACTGTCTCACTGCCACATTCAGAACGTTATTTGGGTAACTGGTGTTAATCCCTGTTCAACGAAGCGGAGCCAGGGTGAGGAAGGAGTGAGGGAGAGCTCCCTGTACCTTTTTATTATCCACCACTTTGTGGATGTAGATGGTGGCTTGGCTGTACTCACGCAAGTCCCGCTCCTGCTGGCATAACAGCCCTTCCCTGCACTCTGTACAGAGCTCTGGGGAGGCAAAAAAAGAGGAGAAACACATTTAATTTGCTTTGGTTCCTCAGAGACACCAAACCAGGGTGGATCCCATCACCAGGGGCATCCCCCAAGCTCAGGATCCCCTTAGATAGGAGCCTTTGGCACCCAAAAAAAGGGTTGTTTCCCAAAGACTCAGCACCAATTAATGCAGGAGGCAGCAAGAGAGTCACTCACGGGGCTCAGAGGAGTAGAGCATGCTCTCAGGCTCAGCGCCGGCTGCTTGTGTCCGGGTGATTTTGATGACGTGATCCACGATGAAGAGATTCTGAATCCTCTCCCACTCACTGGGCCATATTAGAGCTATACTGTACACAAAGGAAGAAGAACGTGCTTTATGAGGTGGCCAAGCCAAACCCTGAGGTCTCAAACAGTTTCCCCTCCCTTTTTTTTTTTCTTCTTCATTTTTTAAAATCCAATAATGAAAGAAAAGCTGCAAAAATCACCCCCAAACTCCAGCTGCACAGCAGGGCCTGTGAGCCCAAGATAACAGGGGAAACAGGAGCGTGTTATTAGTGACGCTGCTCTGCTCCAGTCATGCCTGAGGGATGGAGGAGGAGGAGGAGGAGAAGGAGGAGGAGAAGGAGGAGAAGATCTGCTACTTTTAGTTCTGCATCATTGCAAAAGCAACGCTACAGAGCATGAACTCCAGCCCAGCGTCGAGCGCCCCGGGGCAAGTCTCATGGAAAGCAAATCATAAGGAAGCCGGATGTTTCTAGGTCCTGGTCAAATTCAGGGTGGTTTATTGTTAGGAACTAGATGAGCTGAAGCAAGCTCTCTTTATTTTTTCCTTCCTGACCCAGCATCCTTTGAGAGTTCAGGTCTTGCCTTGCACAGAGGCTAAGGTGGGCCGAGTTAATTACATGCCAGGGAAAGCATTTGCTCTCTGCTCCCCTTGAGACTTGTTAAGAGATGAAAGCACCCAGCAAAGGGAGATAGTGAAGAGAAGAAACTCACAGTTTGGAGTCATCTTTGGTCATGGAAGAGTAGGTGAACATGAGACCCCCATGGGGGCAGAGCAGAGCGCTGTTTCCTACTGAGGACACGGGGCTGCATCGCGTCGGCCTCCTGCATGGGCAAAGGAAAGTGGTTTTGCAAAGCTTGGTTGGGTTATTTCACAATTCTTCTCCCCCCACCACCTCCCCAAACTCTGTAGGCAGCTGAGAAGAAATTACAGGGTGACTGTTTGCAGAAGGCATTCCAACAGGGAATAGCAAACTACTACCCAGGAGGAAATCGGATCCGCGCTCCTGCACGTCGCAAAATTACTCCCCTGCCTATCTAGGAGGGCTCACTACCTCCTAAGCACCAGCAGCCCGTGGAAACGGGACTGAGCAGTGACCTTTGCCTAGGACACAGCTCCCAGACAGAGGCAAACACTAATCAGGTTACTATCTAATCCTACCATCTGGTAAAGACACGGTAAACAAGGAAATTCAGCTTCTTACAGCGCATTACAACTGGTAGGAGTCCCACGAAGCTCAGCTTCCTTGTTTGCACAAAGGCAAAGGCAAGGGGAACTACAGACCAGGGCTTCAGGAGCAAAATCATTACCTACAGCTCCCCCTCACCCCCCAAAAAAATAGGGAATAAACAGCACCAGAACCCTCAAGTTGAGTTACCTGACAAATTTCCTCCATTCTTCTACAAAGAACTGGGAAACGATGTACAGCTCATCCGTCTCCTGGAGGTGAAGAGTGGAAGGAGGGGGGAAAAGGATCTTTTTTAATTAATCCAACAAGAGAAGTGATGACTGTTCAGCTTTTTCCCTGCAGTGCTCAGTCTCTCTGAGACCTCAGTGTTTTTACCATGACAACTCCATCCAAGCACACTGGGAAAGCCAAGTAAAATAATTTGGGATCAAGTACTAAGCACTTCCAGCCTTAATCTTGTGTTTATTACAAAGTTAATTTAGCTTTAGATCCAATTACCTTTAATTCACAGCAGGAAACGGGCATCTACCCTGCAGCAGCTAAGCTGTGTTTTCCTTTGCTGGGTACTTGGGGTTGGAAGCAGATGCATCTTTGCATCCTCCTTCACTTCACCCATCAAAATCCAGAAGTTTCTCCTTCTGGCAACAGCCTGGATCCAAACCATGGCTGCACACTCTCACAAGCATGAGGTTTTAGGATAAAAAAGGTGGTTTTCTGTCCCAGTGAGTTCTGCTGCTGGGCAAGGAACCTGCTAGATGCTAAAAGCTGGGTGACAAAAAGCATTTCCCTGCTCTCCTATCCTCCCTCCTTTCCCTAACGTGGATCGAGGGGCTGACTCCATCTTTCTGTGGGAAAATTCAGGAAGAGATTGCTATTTCTCAGTCTCCCTTCACCTCCTCTAGATGAAACCACTCTGCTTCTTTACTTCCCCTGTTTTGGATCAGGAAAACTCAAAAAGCTGGAGGGAAAAGATCTTCCTCTCTTGTTTTTTCTTAAATCAGGCTCCCTTGGGAAATTCAAAGGGAGACGAGGATGGAGCCTCGCTGCCTGGAGACATCCTCCTATTTCGAGCTGATCCATGGTGATGGGCTCCAGCTTTCCATCACCTACCCCAGCTACAAATCCAATACTACCCTGAAACACCACCCTTAGGACCTGGTATCTCTCCAGCTCAGCACAGACCTCCCCCTCACTTCCCATTTAAATACTTATTCATGGCTGGAGAAGGCACCCAAGAGTGACAGGGTGCCCTTGCACGTAGGAGCAACTGAGGCAGATGCCTGCCAAAGCAGCTTGGCAAGATCCAAGAGTCAATCATTAATTGGCTCCAGGAGATGTCCAGCAGCCAAGGCTCAGAGCCAAGAGCTTGTGCCATTTCTCTGGAGCCACCTCAAAGCCCCACAAAGATCCTGGAGAACCACAGGCTTGAACCGGGGAGAAATCGCTACGAGGGCTCCTGTGCAACCACTGCTGGATTTGGGGGGCTTCACCCTTTAGGGAAGCTCCCCCTGAGCTCTCAGGATGTAGGAGGGTGCAAGAGAACACGTATTTTATCTGATAATGAGCAACAACCTGGCCTACACAAGGAGGAAGGCGAAAACACTGCCTCTAGCAGCACGGCTGCACTGTTTCGGTCCTTCCAGGGGCGGATACAACCACAGCAACAATATTGTCACTGCTTATCTAGCTGACTCAGGGCCAACCACAGCTATGCTGGCACACGAGCCCTTCTCCTGTATCTTTAGCAGGGCTTCAGGCCAGCACAGCTGATCAGGGGAAATCACACCTCAGCACAAGGCACGTGGAAGCCGCGCTGGCACCGGCTTCCCAGCGCAGGCACCGTCTTGCTCGGGCCAAGCGAGTGATTATCAAGCACGTCTCCGTCTCACAAGCTAAAGATTTCTTAGGAGAGAGGTGGTGGGTGCCCCATCCCTGGAAGTGTTCACATCTATGCTTCACCTGGAGCTGGGGTTTGCAGGAGCCCTGGAGATTGGCAGGCTCTCCATCAGGAGAGCTCGCTTCTCCATCAATTAAGGATGCAATCCCAGCTCCCCAACACCCAGTGCCAACCACAGTCTCCCTGGAGAGCTCTGGATTCCAGCACTGCTGCCCTACATGGATTTAGGCAGGACAAGGGGGATGGAGTGAAGCTAAAGGAAGGAAGGTTTAAATTAGATATTAGGGGGAAGTTTTTTTACAGAGAGAGTGGTGAGGGGATGGAACAGGCTGCCCAGAGAGGGGCTGGGTGCCCCATCCCTGGGGGTGTTCAAGGCCAGGTTGCCTGGGGCCCTGGGCAACCTTGTGTAGCTCCAGGCCTGGAGGTTGGTGGCCCTGCCTGTGGCAGAGGGTTGGAGCTCTGTGATCCTTGGGGTCCCTTCCAACCCAGACCAGTCTGTGAGTCTATGAGAGGGATTAAAAAACCACCTTCCCCCTGAGCCCCACTGTGTTTCACCCGCCTTCCCATACCTCAGGCCAGCTGCCCAGGCAAGGTCTGCATTTATCATGAAATAGATTCTGGAGAGAAGTCTTCTGTTCACTGGCCATCATCTTATGGAGAGCTTGGTTCTGCTGCCCTTCCCGTTCCAAAACCTGCGTCAAACAGTTAATGAGATGACAGAGTCAGTTCTCAGCTGCTGCTGAGAGGTGACTCAACTTCCCTCCGCTGCTGCACCGGGCTGGTGTTCAAAAGAAAGAGGTGAAACAGGACTGTGTCTTTACAGTCACCAAGGGGGCCACGTTGTTTGGCATTCAAATACCTTGCACTGGGAACAGCACTCTCTGTTATTTGGGAATTCAGGGGCCTTTGGAAAATATTGCTTGAGTTTCTCCCAGGCTTCCTTTGAAACCACCCTCCGTTCGTTTTTGGATATGCACAGGTCACCTGCAAGGGAGAGAGGCAAGAGAAGGGCTTTGCTCCTGACTGGCTCAGTGCCACAGTGCAGCCCTAACCAGATTGAGGAGATTAGGGGGTATCAATGATGGGGACGACATTCACGCGCTGATCGGCCAACGCCACGTCAGCAAAAACCCCAGCACAAACAAACAAAGTCACCTTCAACTTCTGTATGGTTTCCTTCTTAGGATGGGGGGTGGTGGAGAAAGAAACCTCCTGACTTTGAATCCTCTGGATTTCGAAGCTCATGAACCCTAAATGCTGATTGTGATAAAGAGATGCTTGGGAAACCAAGGAGAAGCCAAAGAGGGCACAGGGCTACTGTGTTCTGATCTTGGCTATCTATAGTTACACGTGTATGGTGATTCCACTTCCCAAACTGCAGCCTGTGCCCCATGAAACAGGAGCCAGGTGCTTTCTGCACCTCTGAACAAACAAAACCAGCACTGTATCATCTCAAGAGGCTTTGTGTGCCCCTATCCAAGCACCTCCAAATCTGGAGAGGACAGATTTGTGCACCCTATCATACAACCCCAAGGTTGGAAAAGACCTTTAAGATCATCAAGTCCAACCCTAGATCTGCTCTAGGGAATAACTGGGGTGTGAAGACATGGAACAACACTGAGCAGCTATCCCCCAGGCAACTTGCCCACTGAATTCTTCATCCTGATGCTCAAATGGCTCAGGGTTAAAAAAAACAACCCAAAACAACCCCAGAGAAGGGTTTAGCAAGAGTTATTCATCATTTTAGCAACAGCCATAGCAGAAATATCCAGCTCAGGCATTCAGACACCATGTGTATGCACAACACCCATTCCAATGGACAAACAGGGCTTGGGAAAACCCAGGGCTGAGGGCTCAGGGATCCAACCAGCTGCCATATGATTCCTGAGGGGAAATCACAACCTGGGAAGTCCAGGCATGAGAAAGAAGAGGATGGGTTGTTGCTGCACCGAGATGCAAAGCAGTGCTGGAGACGGTGTGGGAATATTCACCCCTTGACCAGGATTTGCTCAGCAAGAGGGGAGCAAAAAGGCAACTGTAAAGGACATGATACCTTGCTGCCTGTTCTTCTACAGCCTGAAGAGCTACAGAAAGAAGACAGGGAGAAAAGGCTCCCTTTACCCTCTGGTAGCTCTTTAACATTACAAGCAACTCCTTAAGCCCACGGACCCGTCGGTTTTCCTGGCTCCAGCCAAGGCTGGATTCCTGCCAGCCCCCAAGGAAAAAAACAAGGGAAATAAATAAAACAAAAAAGGCAATGCTCTCCTCCTGTTCTTCCTCCAATAAACAAAGGTCGGGCTGGACGGCTTCGATGCGGCATTTGGCCGCTTGTTCATCATCAGACAGGACCAAGCGGCGCAGCTTTGGCATCTGAGGAGGCAGGACCAGGCTGCTTTCCAAAGCCAGTGAGGATGGGGAAAAGAAAAACCCAAGAACCACAAAACCCCAACAAAGGAGCTTGTATAAATATGTGTCCTGACCCCAGAGGATTAATGAAAACAGATTAATAAGCTGTTGAGTGAAAAAGGTGGAAAAATCAGGTCGAGGTATGTGGGGAACAAGTGTTTTGCCATCTGGAAGATGAGGATCCTCACCACTGATGACCCTCCCACCACCCAGGGACACGTTTTGGGCACAGACATCAAAAGAAATCTTAACTTGGTATTTGGAAAAAATGATTCTTTGGGGTCAGGCAGCTAGCAGAGAGCGAGAAATTGCTGTGAAGATGCAAAGAGACTTCTTAAGAGAAGGGCCGGATGGCATTTCTGGAGGCCAGCCAGACCTCACAGACGAGCGCTGGCTCTTCCAGAGCCTGCCATTGAGGCAGGAGCTTCCTCTGCTGCAAAATTAAGGCTGCAGCTTCACTGATCTACTCCAGAGGGAAATTTTAAAGGTGGAAAGGGTGTTTTCCCCACGAGCAATCGGAAGTCAGCTCAAGATGATGAGGTCTGACCTGCCAGCAGCCCCCATGTTTAATATTATTTATTCTCTATGACCCCAAGTCACAGATCAGCTAGCTATTTCCCAGTGTAACATTCTCAAATAAGCCTGTTTGACCTATTTTTATCATGTCTGGCTGCATTAAATGTTTCATCACCACGCTGCATGCTCTTATTTAACAGCAGCAGCCTGGCAGCAATGGGAAATGCAGCATTAAAGGCTCTGAATCGCAGCTAACAACCAACAAAGTGCTTAAACACTCGAGGCTTTATCAAGCCATTACTCTACATCCTTGATTAGCCTTGACGACACCAGGCGTGAGGCTAATTAATGGCACGTTTCTTTCCTACTAGGAACAAACAGGAGTGGAGTTGGGCTTGGAATGACACACAGGCTGGGGAAAAAAAGGTGAGATTTAAACAACAGGGTAGCCAAGGACGTAGGTAATGAACCATCCCTTCACAAACCAGCTAACATCGGGTCAAAACCTTGTGTAAACAGACACTGAAGCACAGCAGGTGGGTAAATCGATCTCCTTAGCGGTCCCAGCCACTGGCAGAGAAACCCAGGTATCCAGTTAGGTAAGTGCTCCTGTTTTCAGGAAAACAAAGGGAGAATCCCAACTCCCACCTTGGAGAATCCCAGCTCCCACCTTGACCAATTTACACTTATTTTGCTCCTAATAATTCCAAGAGCTTCCAAGGAAGCTGCAGATCCTGGGTGCTGCCCTGGCTCCCATCGCTTTGTTAGCCAAAGGAGGAGATGCTTCCACAGCCCAGTGCCTCCCGCAGCCTTCACAGCCCTCTCACTGCCTTGCAAAATTTGGGATAGCCACGTGACAGCACTCACAAACTCAAAGTTTGAGCGTTGGGGAAACACCAGGCAAATGAAAACAAAGAGCATTTTCTCAGTGACCACTGAAAAACCATCTCATTTTGGCCTTAGATGGAGCAAAGGCTACGAGGTTAATTGTCTTGAGCAGTGGGCAACAAGAGATATATTCAGCTCCATCCCCCGTAGAGACTTACCATGTGGGCAAACGATGTCTTTATTAAAATTTAACTCCTCTTCCTCCTCTCTCTTATCTTCATTTGATTCATCTAATTAAAAAACAAAACAAAACAAAAACCACAAAAAACCGCACAAGCCAAACCCCAAGATCTCACAAGGTTCCCCTCTCAAGGAAAGGATGGGGGAAGGAGCGCGGCCGCCTTTCAAATTGCAGTAAAACCCTTAACCCAAGGGAGACTTTGGAAGCAAATTTGTTATTCTCAAAAGCCTTGGGCTCTGGGCAGGCAGCATTACAGCCTACAGGCCTTGTAGGAGTGCTTTGAAGTGCAGGGAGCACAAGCCAGTCCTTTGTGAGATTACAAAGGCCGCATTTGTTCCGGCTAAACCTCCACAGGGGTCTGCTGCTCCCAAAGATCTCAGGATTGAACGCAAACACAAGTGTAGGTATGAGAGCAGGGAGCAGGAAACCTTCCTGGTGAAATATTCCTCAGCTTTTTTTTGCCTTGAGGATGCTGATCTAAACCAGATGCTGCCTGCCAAATGAAAGGGGAGCCTGCCAGGGGTCTGAGGAGCCCCATGTTAATGTAGAAATTGTGGGACAGAAGCGTTTGCCACTGAACTGGAGCAGGATTAACATGGTAATGTGTGAGGAAGTGACAGTAATACCTTAGGAAGCATCCCTAACGACCTGCCTAATGAGCAGGGTGGCTTGTGGGTAGCTCTTGTGAGTACTACCGGGAGTTGCAACCTGTTGTGAAACCAAAAGGTGGCCAACTGAGGAAGAGGAGGGGTAACTATGGGGACCTTCCCTCCCAGGATGGCTGTCATTAGCTGGTCAGCTCTACTTCCAGCCAAAGAAACTTCTCTGCCCTCAGTTCCAAAACAAAAGAGCTCAACAAAATATCCAGTTTCCAAAGGTTTAAAGGAGAAGGTGGCAAATAAAAACCCACCCATCTATTCCTACAGCCTCCTGACGTGGGTGTGGCTGAGCTGAACTCAAGATTTATTAGGGTTGGTTTGGTTTTTTTTTTTCCTCTGTAGGCTATGTTTTCCCTGTGCCACTTATCATCCACAGACCTCTGCAATAAACATCTTCATCCCTTCCCCAAGGTAACTGTCATGGTTTGGGTGTTTTTTCCCCACCCCTCCCCTGCGCTCTCTCATTCAGATAAAAGCAGATGAAAAGATCATGTGGCTGGGGAGGTAATTTTGCACAGCTTTGTAAAACTACTTATTACCTCATCTTCTCCCAGTACAAAGATCACCTAGTAGTTTTGAAGCTGATCAAATAAAAAAACACTCCTTAAATGAAGGAGCTTTTTTTATTTATCATCTTTTCCTCCCTACTCATCCAAGGGATGCAAAACAAGCTACGGGAACACCTGACGTGTCTTTTGTTAGGAGGTATCAGTCAGAGCTGGTGGGTCTCTCTCTCTCTCTACCTTTGTTTGGTGCATTTCCATTCATTTTTCCATTACTGGGCTCCGTGTCTTCATCTTGCTCATTTAATTGCTCCAGAGCCAACTGACGCCAGCCCCTCAAGGACGCTTTTCCAACCCAAAACCCGTCGTTGCTGCAGAGAGAGAACAGCGTCGGCAACGCGAATCACAACTCTGCTTCTCCTTCCGAGCCCAAGCAGTAACATCTTGAGGAAAAAAATATTGAAGCCCTTCTAAAACAATAACATATGAAACCAGGAAAAGCTCTGAGAGTGGGTGAAAGCATCAGGACTTACATACCCCTTGACTGTTATCTTCAGCAAGTCCATAACAGTTTTGTAGTCTTTGTTTAACTGGTTCTTCAGCCTCAGGAGTCGACACCTTTCTACCACGCAGTCCTTGCAAAGTGCTTTGACTGGGGGAAGGAGGGAGGGAAAGGGGAAAGAAACACAGTTTATTGCAGCTTCTCACTGGTTTGAACGTGCTCAGACAGGTACAGACCGGCTCTCCTGCCTTAAGATGGGAGATTTTGCACAGAGAGGAGGAGATCCCTGAGGTTATGGCCAGATCAGGCCACATCTGAAGCTTGAACAAGCGTAAAAGGGTTCAGATGAGGCATGATGTGTTCCACCAGCTTCACAACTCAGGATCAAGTTTGCCATCCCTACTGCCAAGTTACACTGACACAGCGCCACGGGAGTTAAAAGGCAGGATGCTTTAGGCATATACAAGGGGAAAAAAGACCCCCCTCTGTCATATTTTACCAGTTAAACCCTCAGAAACAACCCCAAACCTTGCTGCAAAGCTCCACTGGACAGGCAGCAGTGGAAACCCTAGAGATTGGGGGGTGGGTGGGTGTCTAACGGCCAAGTTACACCAACACAGCACCACGGGAATCAAAAGGCAGGATGCTTAAGGCACATACAATGGGATAAAAACCCCATTTCTATCATGTTTTACCAGTTAAACCCTCAGAAACAACCCCAAACCCTCCTGAAAAGCTCCACTGGACAGGCAGCAGTGGAAACCCTAGAGATTGGGGGGTGGGTGGGGGTCTAACGGCCAAGTTACACCAACACAGCACCATGGGAGTCAAAAGGCAGGATGCTTAAGGCATACACAATGGGATAAAAAACCCATTTCTATCATGTTTTACCAGTTAAACCCTCATAAACAACCCCAAACCCTCCTGCAAAGCTCCACCGGACAGGCAGCAGTGGAAACACTACAGCCTGGGGGGAGTGTGGGGGGTGTGGGGGTGTATTTTCATCATGGTCCCATCCAGGCAAGTGGAGTCGGAGAAAGTAGCACATCCAAGCCAGCCCTCCCCTCATCCCACCCAGCCCTCAATGAAAAACCTGCAGGCAATCTTCCAGTTGACTAATAAACATTGGCCTGTTTTTTCCCCACCCCCTTACAAAGGCTGCCTGCGTCACAGCAGTTTCTTCCCTTTAAGCTCCTAGTAGGAGCTGAGCTAATTTGGTCTCAGTGGGAGCTATCGAGCTCCTTTAGAAAAGAAACTTAAGCCCCAGGCTTGATTAAGGGATGCCCAAAGACCACAGGGGCTGGGCTGACCCCAAAAAGGAAAACACATGACTGATGCCTGCAAGATGAGGGTGTAAGCCCACAGGTATGTGCTTCCCTCAGATCCCACAGCTTGGGACAGGTTGGAGGTGAAAGGGAATGATTTTCTTGGCCACACCACTCCATCACGGTCCCTGAAACACTGCCCATGCAAGATGTGTAGGTGCTGTGGGTATGGGAAAAATCTTTAAGAGTCTGGGGGGTGGGGTGGTTTGCATGTAGAATTTTGTTATTTTCTAGAATCAGCTTCAGTTATTACATTTTCTAACCTAAATGCACCATTGCTTTCTCCAAAATACCTCCACATGCAGCTAGAATATATACCTCCACTCTAGGAAGCTCGAGTGCAGAGCTCAGGTCTGAACCAGAGCCCGAGCTCAGACTAACTGCATTTCTTGGGATGCTAATGGAATTAAGCAATATTAATAAAAACACAACAAACTAATCACCTGGAAATACCAGCACAGCCCAAAAACTACACATAGAAAGAGAATCACAGAATGGTAGGGGTTGGAAGGGACCTCAAGAGATCATCAGGTCCAACCTCCCAAAGTGATGATGATAAAGGCCAGCTGAAAATGGGGCTGGGACCAGAACAAGGCTCCAAATCCCGTTCAGCACAAGAGAACATGATTTGAGAGGGTGTTTCTACCTGCTGCCATCCCCTTACCATTCAGCCGGGGCCCTCCTCCATATGTCCTGTAGAAGAAGTCAGCCACGTATTCCGATATCCTCTTCATGAAGGAGATTTTATCAGGGTGGAGTTTGCCATGGGAGCACAGGCAGGCTGTGTTATCGATAGGTTTAGGAGGGGTGGACTCATCCAGCCACTTCTGCAGCCATTCAAGAGAGATGAAGTCGTACGGGGAACCTGGGAAAGGGGAGAAGAGGAGCAACAAGCCCAGTTGTGTCAGCTAAACCATGGCACAGCAGATTGTATTTTATAATCACTCCAATATTCAATGGTACTTTCAAAATTGAAGAGGTTATCACTGGCAATGACATCCTTGTGGTACATCTGGTACAGCTTCCCTCATCCAATTCTCATCCCCAGGTTTAGAAGACAGGAGCACAGTGCAATTAAGATCTGCAAGAGTGGTGAAGAATGGGCTGGAGGGCAAATCCTCTGAGGAGCGGCTGAGGGAGCTGAGGGTGTTCAGCCTGGAGAAGAGGAGGCTGAGGGGAGACCTTATCACCACCTACAACTACCTGAAGGGAGGGTGCAGAGAGGTGGGCAATGGTCTCTTCAGCCAGGGGACAGGAGATGGGACAAGGGGCAATGGGCTCAAGCTGTGCCAGGGCAGGGTCAGAGCAGATGGGAGGGAAAAGTTCTTCCCTGAAAGAGTTGTCAAAGCCTGGCACAGGCTGCCCAGGGAGGGGCTGAGTCCCCACCCTGGGTGTGTTTAACAGAGGGGAGATGAGGTGCTCAGGGATCTGGTTCAGCACAGGACAGGAACGGTTGGACTTGATGGTCTTAAAGGGCTTTTCCAACCTTGTGACTCCGTGAATTCAAACCCTCGATACAAAAGAGGGGAGAGTTCCAAGTAGGAACCCTTTCGGACTGCTAAGCCTTTAGGGGTTTATTGGAGGGCAGTTGAGGGAAGCTGAAAGGTTTTCCTATCATCCATCAAGGGATGAAATAGAATATTTAAATTGCAATAAAATTTTAACAGCTCTTTCCACAACAGAGCAAGTTCATTGGGGTGAATTGAAGAATAAAAGGCAAGATCAGCACAGAGATGAGGTCAGCATCCGTCTCATCCCTTCAACGCCAACATTTGGGTGTTATTCTGGGCTGCTCTTCCAACTCTGGGTGAGAAACATTCCCATAGTTTAACATTTACAGCACAAACAAAAGCTTGCCCAATATTTTTAGTGTCAGAGTGATTTTTTTTGACACCGAGCAGCAGGCTCACCCTCATTTGCTGAAGGGGAAACACCTCGTGCAACGCCAAGGCTGAGGAAGGGGTCAGGATCTGTCCAAGCAGGGAAATAGCTCTGGGTGAAAGCCCTGTATTTCGATACCCAGAGCCAGGATTGATGTGGAAACCCTTCCATGAGACGACTGGGAAATGAGGAGGAAATGAAACCTGGGGTTTTTTTTGACAATGTAAAGAGAGCAGCTCTGAAACAGAGCAGAAACTTCACCCTTAAAACACATCAAATAAACATAAATCCTTAAAGTTTCACACTAAGAAGCATCAGAGATGCTACAGGACAATGCTTTGCCTTTCAGCCTGTGCTGATCTTAGCCAAGCCAGGCTTCAAACCCTCTCTCCTGCGGCAGTATCTTCCTCTTATGCAATGCTGTCGGCTGTGACTTGCGGAGAATCACAGCGCTGTCAGAAATGCTTTGCTAGTTTGGGATGAAAGCTGCCTCCCCTGGAACGTACAGGGGTTTGGGTTGTTTTGTACACAAAGCTGGCAGAAAAAAACGGTGTCTGCAACAGCTGCAGAGTCCCCAGCTCCATTGGGATTAGACCCACAGCAGCTCTGGGATGATGCTGCCTCCAGCTGCGCTAGCTGGGATGCGTGTGGTATCCTCAGGGCAGCACTTGAGGTCCTGTCATCTTCAAATGAGGGCAGAGGAGCTTTACCCACATCATTCTGAGATGTTAGAAAACGCTGAGAGGAATCTATTCCGTTTCTGCTGAGGGGGAGAAAGAAACCCCACACCCCAGAGTTGTGCTTGCTGCTCCTTTCTAACGGTGAGTCACAGCAGATTCATTCCTCCACCCCAACTTTGATTTAATGGTGACATTTAGACACCGCTCAGACTCGTGGGGAACTGGCACGATGAGCTGTGACACCCTCCTGTCGATGCCTGCAAAGCCAGGTCTGTAAACAGAGGAGGCAGATACTTACAGGAGCAGAGGAGCTCGCTGTCCAGGCTGCTCACATCTCACTGCTGATTCTGAGCATCGAGCAACCAGTATTAAAAGTGAGAAGTGCAATTTTCTTGCAGGCTACACAATAAAATGGATTTTCAAGGGTTTAATTGCAAACTTCCCAGAGTTTTCAGAAGAGGCAAACAGTGGAGAGAGGTTCCCCCACACTGGTTAGGCAGAGCAAGTGCTCCCACATGTGTTACTGTGAGAGATGGGAGAGGAAAAACAAGGAAGGGGGATAAAAGCTCTTGCAAGGCAGCAAGACACAAGGAGGAGTAGGGAAGGATTAACCTGTCACCCATCGGACGGACCACAGAGGTTAGACACGGTGCTTCAAAGCACCATGGGGATGAATCAAATCCTTTTCTGCTGGAGGCCAGGCTCTCTTACACCCCGTTACCCGCTGATTAATTCGGATCAACAGCTCCCAAACTCGCCGTGAGCTGTCGATTTGAGAGCAGCCGGTTATTCTGCCTCGATGCTCCTAACCGCTGCGGAGACAAGCTGCTCACCGGGCAGAAGAAAAGAGTCACGACGCATGGAAGAGCCCAGGAGACTGATGGATGGGGAAGGAATGAGAAGGAATTAGCCAGAGGCCATGAGAATGAGAGAAAAAAGGAGAAAAAAATAGGTTAAGACAGAAAAACGGGGAGAGGGAAAGGCAGCGATCCCGCAGCTCCCAGAGAAGCGTTTCAGGCCACAGAAGCGAGTTGTGGGTTAATTAATGGGACGTTATTAATCTGAACAGGGGTCTGAGAGAAAACACAGCCACGGTATCTGACGTACCAGCTTCAGCAGGTAACCTTTTGTAGAGCTCCTTCACCTCTTCATGTTTGATCTTGCCCCTGGCCACGCTCTGTTTGCGCATCTCGGCCATTTCATTGCACCACTCCTCAAACTTGCAGTTATCACGCTCGACCAGCTCCTGCAGGAAAGCTGTGGGGAAAGAAAGACAGAACAAAAAAAACCCCAAAACCCAGTTATTTCAAGGAAAAACGTCAATTATGTTAATTATGCCTGCCATGGGTTATCTGGGGATAACACTTAAGGCTCAAAATTCCCCCCCGCAGCCTCCGACATGCAAGTTCTTTCCCTAAGCCAAGTGCACCAACCTCGTTCCCTCCAATATTTAGGGTTTGTAGGTGACTGAATGCCACCATCTGAGCTTTTCACCCTACACAAAGCTTGTTGTGACATGCAGCCCCCCAGTCACTGTGATCCCAAAGAGAGGGATCAAGCCACAGTGCAAACCCAAGGGCAAAAAGCCTCTAGGAGATGGGAGATAAGCTGAGGAAGATCCCGGTGTCTTGATGGAAAGATGAGAGAACTGGGAATTTTTGCTGTTGCTGATGGAAAAAAAAACCCAACCCAACCCAAACTAAACAAATCAAACCTCAGCAGGGGAAAAGAAAAAAAAAAAAACCCCCAAGAAGATAAAAACACTTCCCCCTGCTTATCTGAAGCCTTTTCCTATTTTAAAGTGTTTTGAAGAGCTAAAATATTCCCCAAAGGTTAACGCTTGTGCAGCCAGGGAGCACAAAGATCCAGCTTGGGAGAACACAGAGTATTAAAAACCAACCAGCTTGACCTCCTTGAGGTCAGAGCCAAGTTACTTCTCTCCACTGTCCCAGAAAAGCCACTTTTAACAGCATCAAAGGAGAATGCCTCAAATTTACAGTTGCATGAAACCTCCCCGCAACCGCACGGCTCCGACTGTTGCCCTTCGCTCCCTGTTCCCTGGCAGGCTTCCACGTGAAACAAAGGCAACCGCTGGGCTGTGCAGGAATTTGGAGCTGGGTGGAGAGGCTTTCACTGAGTTATTGTTTTAGGCAGAGGGGTAGGAGGAAAAGGAGCAGGAGAAAACACAGGAAACAGACTGAAAATGGAGATCTGAGGCAGGAATTAACACTAATTCCCCCCAAAAAGTGGGGGGTTTTAGTGACCGTGGGGCTGGGGAAAGGGTTGGCACTGGTATTGGGGAGGGGGTTTAACCCCTCTGCTTCCAGATAACCCAAACTAACAGTGGAGGTCCAAAGGGGACGTGCCACCTCTGCTGTCCCCGCTTCACAGGAGAGGGAAGAAGGTGGAACACAGCGCCAGGGGCCTCGTTAATACTTCTAATTGAGTAGCAGGCAAACGTGAAGCATCATTAAATCCACAGGCCAAACCCACAGGGATTTCTGCCACCCCCAGTAATTCTAAAGCAAGACAGGAGCAGGCTGGTGCAGAGCTCTGGTTAAGGGCTTCCATCCTCTGGTTTTCACACCGTTTACTCTCAATACAGAGAAGATGAAGCAGAACCTTGATGCCTGTCAGGATTACTCAGCTCCAGTGCAGCACGTGCGCCGCTGGTGACATTTAACCGCTGGTGACATTTAACCACCCTGTTCTCCTTTGCCTTCAGGCACCTGAGTGGTTCCTGAGGGATCTAAGTTGTGAATCCCAAGGTCTGCTGTGGCTCCCAGTGGGATAATCTCCTCCTAACCCCATCTTGTCTTGCTGGTTCAGACAGAGAGGTCTGAGCTGGCACAGGGGTGGGATTATCAGGTTAATAAAGATGACAAGCGCTGGGAAAGCACCTGAGGGTGAGGGACGATGCTCACAAAAGGGGCTTTGAGGACAAACTTGACCCGTGGCTGGCCTGGAGCATCATGAGATGAGATGAAAAGGCCAAGAGAGCCAAAGCTCACTCACCTGGTACTTCGATTGTCAGAGATTTCTCTTGGGTTTGCAGCCTGTACACCAGCATGTAAGCGCTGCGCGAGCAATGAGTCCCTCTCCTGCATTTGGGTTTGCGAGTCTGGGATTTAGAGGGTTCAGCTGTGGTGCAGAAGGTAAATGAACACACAATTAACACACAAGCTCGTTTACTGACTCTCCATTAAACGGGACGAGTTTGCCACCTAGGCGGGCTCCTCGCTCCCCGCCGCGCTCTGCCAGGCCTCTGGTTTGCTAAGCGTCGGGGTTTGGCACGAGCCAGAAATCGTAGCCCAAAAGGCAAGCCCCAAATCCCTCTGGCATTTCTGGAGGCAGGGTAATTCAAAGGGACTAAAATTAGGAGCCTGTTCTGAGCCACCCTTCTTGCCAGAGCTTTTCTTCTCTCCCCAGTTAAATCTCACCCAAGCCAAAAGCAGCTCTTACAATAACATCCTTTCTCCCCTCTGCCTCTTATCCTGACACCAAATCCAAGGGAAGAAAAGTCTCATTTACAGGTGATGGGGTACATGAGGAGAAACCCTGCCCCCTTTTGTTGGGTAACAAAGTTTTTTAAGGAGCAAAGAGCCACAAAAACCACTTCAGAGCAGCTCCGGGCATGATGTAAACCCCTGTTCCCAGACAGATTGCCAGGCAAGGAAAAAACCACTTATCTACAGCTGCAGCTTCAAAAAGGAAAATAAAACTCAACCCAGAAGAACCCTCCATAGCTCCAACTCTATGTGGGACACCAAAATAGCAAGAAAAGCCTCTTTTCTTTACAGAATTTGGGAAAAATTCGTGTGCTTCTCCTAACACACCATCCAGGGGAACTTCCTCAACCCTCTTTATTTGCATTTTCTCCAAATATTTTCTAAATTGTTCCCATCTGCACAGCCAGGCTGCAGGATTCTCCCCACAGCAGACCTCTGCTTTACCTTACCAACCTTCTCCTGCTGTTGCACGAGTTTATAGCCTCAGTTTTGCTCAGGGTAGGCAAAAAACCCATCAACACTCAATAAATATACCCAACCTCCCAGCCTAGAGAGGCTCCTACAAGCTCTTTAGTTCTATTCTTCAGGCAGCTTTGTATTTCAGCACTCCTGATTAAACATAAACCTTTACAAGACCAAGGTCACAGCAGTTTATTTGCATCTGATTTTGCTACACTGGGTAACTCAGGAGGTTAAAAAGAAAAGCTGAGGTGCTTTTTTTTCCCCCTCCCCTTTTCTGGCCTTATTTTTCAGTCTTACACCACTAGATGTCTAGCCAGCTCCACAATGGGGTTGGAAACAAGCAGCAGTCAAACAGGATGAGAAAGCTGTTCCAGTGGCAAGGCAGTGTTTAGGGACGATGTGATGAAATACAAGGGGTTTACTAGCAAGAGAGACAAAAAGAAAGCGGCGTCGTGGGCGGAAGGAAGCTGGAGAGGCAGGAGAACACCCCACTCAAGGGAGGGCTCAGGCTTCAGGATAAGGTGAGGGAGTAAATACACAGGAGGGCACCTTCCAATTAAGTTGTAATTAAAGGTGCTTTAAAGAAAGGCAACGTTTTGTAAAGTGCAAGTGCAGCCAAGCACCAGGTGGGCCAGTGTATTTGGGGATAGGGTCACTCACACTGAAGGTGAAATCATAGAATCCCAAGACTGGTCTGGGTTGGAAGTGACCCCAAGGATCACAGAGCTCCAACCCCTCTGCCACAGGCAGGGACACCAACCTCCAGGCCTGGAGCTACACAAGGTTGCCCAGGGCCCCAGCCAACCTGGCCTTGAACACCCCCAGGGATGGGGCACCCACCCCCTCTCTGGGCAGCCTGTTCCAGCCCCTCACCACTCTCTCTGTAAAAAACTTCCCCCTAAGATCCAATTTAAACCTCCCCTCCTTTAGCTTTAATCCATCCCCCTTGTCCTGCCATTGTCTACCCTTTTTAAAAAGTTGATTCCTGAAATCTTTCAGCATTAACTTCCCTGTTTTCCCAACACCACAAAGGTTGGGAACAGCAAGCAACTGCCAATCCCAGCGCTCCAAACCGCTGACTTAATGCTGAACAGCTCCTATGTATCAACTCCAACCTCAGCCCAAGCTCTCCAAGAAATCAAGAGCCTGTCCCTGTCCAGGGACAAGACACACCAACAACAGAAGAAGAGCAAAAGGGAGGATAAAGAAGCATAAAGTGAAGCCAAAAGTTGGGAGCTAAAATCATTTGGATGGAGATTTTCTTTTTGTCCTTAACAGAGACTGTTTATCACCTCCAAGTAAAACACCTCAGTGGAAATGAAAACACAATGTGTCAAGGAAACTGAAAGTCATCTCCTTATCTGCTCCCAGGCCTCTGGCACGCCAGCCAAGGAAGCAGCCACTTGCATGTTTCATCCTGATAGGCAACCTCTGCCCGAGTTATCAAAGCCTTATCTGCCACACAGCAGGCAAGAGGAACCACTCATGAGGTGTGTGTAGTGGGATGAGGTTTAACAAGGCCAAGTGTAGAGTGCTGCACATGGGACATCACAACCCCATGCAGCGCTACAGGCTGGGGGAGACTGGCTGGAAAGCTGTCAGGCGGAGAAGGACCTGGGGGTGTTGGGTGACTGCAGGCTGAATATGAGCCAGCAGTGTGCCCAGGCAGCCAGGAAAGCCAATGGCATCCTGGCTTGGATCAAAAATAGTGTGGCCAGTAGGTCTGGGGAGGGGATTGTGCCCCTGTACTGGGCATTAGTGAGGCTGCACCTCGAGTACTGGGTTCAGTTCTGGGCTCCTCACCATAAGAAGGACACTGAGGTCCTGGAGCATGTCCAGAGAAGAGCAACCAGGCTGGGGAAGGGGCTGGAGGGCAAATCCTATGAGGAGCGGCTGAGGGTGTTCAGCCTGGAGAAGAGGAGGCTGAGGGGAGACCTTATCACCACCTACAACTACCTGTAGGAAGGTTGTAGAGAGGTGGGTGATGGTCTCTTCAGCCAGGGGAGAGGAGATGGGACAAGGGGAAACAGGCTCAAGGTGTGATGGCACGCGTAGGAGCGCTTTTAAAGAGCAAGAGGGCCTCCACACAGTCATCCTCGTGGGTTTGGTGAGAAAAAAAAAAAGAGTTATTTTAAAAGGGCACTCACAACTTAAAGGTTTTACCTAGATCTTCATCAATCCCCAACTGGAGTTTCTTCCCTTCCATCTTCTCTATCTCTTCATCATTGAACTTGTACCACTCGCCCGTCTGCGGATCCTTCACCTGGGCGATGTAGTGCCCCGAGTAGGCGCTCATGCCCCGGTGTATGAGGACAGCGCTGAGTTCATACATGTAGACACCATCTGGAAGGGAAGCAGAGATTACATGGTGCTGGAGGGAACAGCGTGGATCTCCCCTGTCCTAGAGCTTGGGTGTTTTCACAAGGTAGCCCAAGAAGAGCTGCACTGGAACTCGGATCTCCCCAAGACCTCGCTAAGTAGGTTCCTTGGTGTTCCTTGGCATTCCCAAGGCACTTGGTGAGGCAGTGACTTGAAACAACAGGTTGTGAACAGCTCTTGGCATCATTTTCCATCAAAAAAGGGGATTCAGAGGAGATCTCCTCTCATCTGTTGGGGGGCAGTGGGCAGAGTTAACGACACACAGCACACAAGACTCACTTTTTTGTTCCATGTAAGGTTCCATGTCGAGCAGCTCGGAGAAGCTGATGTAGGTGTTGAGTTTTTTCTTAAGGCCAGTTTGCCTGTGAGGAGGCAAAACTTCAGTTCAGGGCACAGCACAAAGAGGTCAACACCTCAAAATAACCCTTCCCCCTACCCTGAAACCCACTGAGCATCCTTAGGGAAGCTCATGCACATGCTCAATCCCTCAACTCAACGCAGGAGGAGCGGAGCAGATGACTTCCCAACCAACATCCACACAGCCCCAGGGGAGCTCTTGGCTTTTCCAGTGAGAGGTTTACCTGTCAAACAAGAAACGCATCAGCTGCAGGTTGAGGGTGCAGGGAAGGCTCAGCAGCCTGATCTTCCTCGTGGCATTCTGCTTGCTCTGACAAGTTTCACAGAAATAACGATTGTCTCCTTCTAGTTTTTCTTCCTGAGAAGGGAAAGGGGACAGAAAGAAACATCTGGAGAACGAGTTTATCACTCAACATCAACCAGCTTGAGTCATTCAGCGGCTGGAGAGTGAAAAGGACAGGAGGATTGGGCCAAGGGAAAAGCTTCAACTGCCCTAAATGAGGTCAGCAGGTTGTTTAGTTTGAAGGAGGAGCAGATAAACATGAAATTCCCCGTTTTGGGCTGTTATTGTGCATACACAAACCGGTCTTTTCTCATAGCAGAGCTTCAGCAAGCAGAGAGACCGGTTTGCCAAGCACATCAGCACCGGTGCAGAGCCACAGTTCAGGTTAGTTCTGCCCTGAATGTGTTTTAGTTGAATCCCCACCTCAAACCTTTAACATGCTGGGTCTGAATTTAAGATCTAGGCAAGTTTTCAGAGAGAAGGAAGAAGGAGGAAGGAAGAAGGAGGAAGAGGTATTCCCCATTCTCTCTAGTGTTTTCAAGAGTACATTTAGAGGGGGGAATGTCTCCTGGGACCCTGCAGATGAGTGTGGATATTGGAAACTGTTCTCTGGGTGCTGTCCCTGACAAAGCACTCAGGGAGTTATTCCCAGCTTCACATATTCACCAAATATGTGACTTTCAAGTGCTTTCTAAAGCCACAACACACAGAGCACTACAATCTGGAGCCACTCTGTGCTTCCCCACATCCCATGTGTGCAACTGAAGCTTTATTTTCTGGGTCCACAGGGAAAAAAACCACCCCAACCCCCCCAAAAAAACCCACCCCAAACCCAAGCCAACATTTCTTTTAGCACACAGCTCACTGAGGCAGCTTGGCCACTTCACTCCCACCCCAACCTCAAAGGAAGGAATTAAAACACCATGCTGAGAATAGTGGGATTCAGAAAAACAACCCCCCTGAGCTCATACCTTAAGAAATTCTGTTATACAGTCTGTCAACTGGTTGTGCCCTTGGATGTTTAACTCCAGCTCATAAAATTTAGACATGAGTTTGGACTCCCTGCCACACTGGTTGCAGCTAGGATTTAAAAAGATACAACAAAACAAAGGAACAACAGGGAAAAAAAAGACAAAAACCCACGAGTTCAGTTCACTGGTGCATGTGTCTGAGTTCCCCAGCCCCAAGCAAGCTACTCCTTGAGTTACAAAAACCAGGAGAAAACAATAGTTAAGTCAGAGTTAATGGGGTTTGCACCTCTACACCCTGAATGCTTGGCAAAAAGGTGCTGACAGGATAATAATATCTATCAGGAAAACTGGGAGTGCTTGCTAATCATAGACTGGTTTGGGTTGGAAGGGACCCCAAGGGTCACAGAGCTCCAACCCCCTGCCACAGGCAGGGCCACCAACCTCCAGGCCTGGAGCTACACAAGGTTGCCCAGGGCCCCAGCCAACCTGGCCTTCAACACCCCCAGGGATGGGGCACCCACCCCCTCTCTGGGCAGCCTGTTCCAGCCCCTCACCACTCTCTCCATAAAGAACTTCCCCCTAATATCCAATTTAAACCTTCCTTATGACTCAACACACCACTCTGTATCAGTTATGAGGTGAAACCCACTGCTCAGAGAACACAGGGATGAAAACATGACCCCAGAGTTCACTCTAAGTTTTCCAGCTGCAGGATTTCCTGTCTCTTTCACTCCCTCACGGGTTTAATTGGTAAATTCTCATTAAGGGATGAAAATCAGCCAGAGACCCACATGCATGGCATCAGGAAACCTAAAAGCTACAAACTTCTCCCCCCAAAAAAACCCCCCATTTTGGCAGAAGTTCACCCGGCTGGGAGGAGGGATCATCATTCCCCCCACCTCCAACATCTTCTAAAATGTTTAAATATTTACAGAAAGGTTCTTCCCAAAGGCTTCCCAAATACTTACACTGTGACATAGGCATACTTTCCACAGAACTGCTTTTGCACTATGTTTTGAACAGCTGGGTTTTTTTCTTTGGATAAAGTATCTTCCAACAGTGACATGAACAACTTGGAAAACTCCTGGGCATCCTAGAAGAGAAAGCCAAGTTTGTTAACAATACACCACAGCATAAAAGGCAAATCACAAACCTTGCTGTTAATTTACTGCTAATTACCCAGAGCTTTGCACACAGGCTGCATGGAGACTCTGGAGTGAACTGAATAGGGAATGAAAGAAAAAAACCAGTTGGGGAAAGAGGAAAAAAAAAAAAAGAAAAAAAAAGAGGAATTTGTTTAAAAGGAGCATGAGGCCCCCAGTGTGAGTTAAACTGGCTCCTGGCCAGCCACACCGGGTGGTTTGACTTCTGTCCTGCTCCTCACAGGGTTCTGGAAGGAGAAGAATTAAAAAACAATCCCAATCCAACAAAATAAAACCTCCCTGTGGAGTTTTCTGTCCTGTTAACTCTCAGCTGTCAAAGCTTAGCACACAGTTCAAGCTGTCCCTGCTTGTGTTACAGGTGAGGAGAAAAATAAACCCCTCCTAGAAACGCTGCCCTGTGAATTCATCTCCTCCTGTGAGGCTGGAGCTTCCCCACCCTCGTTTCAGGGCATTCCTCTCCCATCCTGGCTCTCCTCTTCCACCACCAAACAGGTTCTGGCCTCTCCCCGCTGTCCTTCAGTGTCCCCGGTCAGCAGCGACCGCTTCCTTCCCGTCCCGACAACAGACTCACGCTCTTCCTCCAAACAACCTCCCTCTCATTCCTCCAAGAGTATTTCCAAGCTGTGTCCTTCTGCTGAGCTCTTTTCAGCTGCAGCAACAGCACTGCAGGACTCTCCCACAGCACATTTTCCCCCTCTACCCACCCTTTCTCTTGCTCACATCAAACCTTTGCCGTCCCAAAACACCTCCTCACCCCGCAAGACCCCTTTCAAACCCTTCTTAACTACCCCCCACTGAGCATTTCCCAGCTCTGAGATGAGCAGGCCACAAAAATTACCACAAAAGGACCCTTTAATCAAGGGTTGTGCTCCTTCAAACCTACCTGCTGCTGCCCTGTGTCCAAGCCCAGCGCCTTGACGAACCCAGAGGGATCGATGTAGCGCCGTTTGCTGTTCTGCAGCAGAGCAAACAAGTACTGGAGGTGTTCACAGATGGTCCTAGGCTCATAGTCTGTTAAAACAACAAGTCAAATGAGTTACAGTGAATCATTTGAGGCAAGGGAGGGTTTTTCCAAGCACTTTATTTGTTCTGTCTTTGCACAGGTAGATTTCATGACTGGAAACGGTGCGTGGGGGCCTTTTAAAAGCTCCTTTTAAATTATCATGAGAACCAGAGGGGTTCACGTTGGTGAAGTCAAATATCACAGCATCATTTCAGGCTGGAGAAGACCCTTCAGATCATTGAGCCCAAGCAGAGATGCCCCACAGTGCCCAGCATGAGCCATGAGTGACCAGTTTAAGCAGCGTGTGCCGATTACCCCGTTGCACCAGCTTCCCTTTCACCCTAAACAGCACAACACCACTGAAAAGGACTGTAAAGACAGGAATGGAAGAGATCAGGTGGCTGCCCTGCCTCAGAGAACACCTCCAGCACCACACCCTAAGTAAAGGCACAGCACCCTGAGGCCGTTGTGTCCACTCTGTGGGCAAACTGGGAGCCTCAGTCATACTGGGGACCTAAACTTTCACCCTCCTGCGTACCTCCAGTAGCACAGAGATCAGAGGAGCGGTTGTAGCGTCACCCATTGATTCTCTGGATCAACATTATCCTAAAGCCAAGTCGAATTTTAGGAGAAAACAAGCAAAAAAGCCCCCTCCCCCCACCCCCAACCCAACTCCTGTTCACAGCTTTCACCCACCTTTGTCTTTTGGGATGCCCTTTCCAGCTGTGTACTCAGTGCTGGTGCTGGGACACATGTACAGGGCTTGTCTGAGCTCCAAGTTAAGAAACCACATCTGCAGGAAGGTGTTCACATAGCACGTTGCACCAAGGTTTGTTAAGCCCACAAATGTGTCCTGCCAGGAGAGAGAGAGAAAGCAACAGCCATCACTCACTGCTGTGGAGGAGAGAGGGGAGGCCAATGGGATCCTGGGCTCCATCAGCAGAGGGGTGGCAGCAGGGACAGGGAGGGGATTGTCCCTCTCTGCTCTGCCCTCGGGAGGCCACAGCTGGAGTCCTGTGTCCAGAGCTGGGGCCCCAATACAAGGAAGATGTGGGACTGTTGGAGAGGGGTCAGAGGAGCCATGGAGATGCTCAGAGGGCTGGAGCAGCTCCTCTATGGAGAGAGGCTGAGGGAGCTGGGCTGGGTCAGCCTGGAGAAGAGAAGGCTGTGGGGGGACCTCATTGCAGCCTGCCAGTCCCTGAAGGGAGCAGAGGAACAGGAGGGGAATCAGCTTGTTCAATGGGTAGATAATGGCAGGGCAAGGGGGATGGATTAAAGCTAAAGGAAGGAAGGTTTAAATTAGATATTAGGGGGAAGTTCTTTGCAGAGAGAGTGGTGAGGGGCTGGAACAGGCTGCCCAGAGAGGGGGTGGGTGCCCCATCCCTGGGGGTGTTCAAAGCCAGGTTGGCTGGGGCCCTGGGCAGCCTTGTGTAGCTCCAGGCCTGGAGGTTGGTGTCCCTGCCTGTGGCAGGGGGTTGGAGCTCTGTGACCCTGGGGGTCCCTTCCAACCCAGACCAGGCTGGGATTCTATGAAACGCAGCAGCTGGGAAAACACCGCTCCAGCATCATACAAACAGCCACACCCCAAACCACCCAGCTAGAGGGGTCACCTCCCCTGTTCCCCCTCTTCCCTCAGGGACTGGGAAGAATGGGGAGACTTTGTTTTTGGGGAAGGGGTGGGGGAAAGGGGTCTACCTTCTTGCGGCGTTCGCAGTTGGGGTCGTCGATGTTGTGGAAGCTGTTCTCATCTATCTCGCCCAGCCAGACGTGCTCCCCGATGCCCACCAGGCAGTTGGGGTTACCCCGGCAGTTCCTCCTGTAGAAGCAGCACCCACCCCAACTGTCACCCTTTGTGAAGGGTGGGTGCTGTTGTTCCCCCCTCCCGGGATGAAGGTAATAAGGGAAAACCTCACAGTCCTAATTAGAGGTGGGAAAAGGGGCTCCCCCTCCCAAAAAATGGTGGTTAAGGAAGGATGAGGAGACCCCTTCCCCCCAAGGGATTGGGAATGAGAGGTGGGGAAAAGTGGGGACCTGAAGGATGCGTATCTGACCCATGGAGGTCCCTACGTCTGGGGAGACAGGCAGGGAGAGGGCTCCCCAACAACCCGAGGGATCCCCTATATCTGGGGAGCCAAGCAGGGAGAGACAAACCCCCCCAACCCTGGGAAATGAGGGTCACAGAACCATTAAATCTTTAAGGTTGGAGATGACCTCCAAGATCATCCAGTCCAACCACCTGCCCAACACCACCGTGCCAACTAACCCCTGTCCCACAGTGCCACAGCTACAGGTGTCCCCATGGGGATGGTGACCACAGCACTGCTCTGGGCAGCCTGGTCTGATCCTGGCTGCCCTTTTAGTGAAGAAATGTTTCCTCATTTCCAACCTAAACCTCCCCTGACACAACTTGAGGCCATTTCCTCTCATCTTATTGCTAACTGGGGAGAAGGGACCAAGCCCTCGCTGTCCCTCCTTGCAGGGAGCCATCAGGTCTCCTCTCAGGCTCCTTGCCGCCAGACCAACTCCAGCTGCTCCCATCACACTGGTGCTCCAGCCCCTTCCCGCTCCGCTGCCCTTCTCCGGACCCACTCCAGCCCCACTACGCGCTCAAACCCGAGCCCAGCACTCGAGGGGCGGCCCCACCGGCGCCCAGCAAGGGGGCTGGTCCCTGCCCAGGTCCCACAGATCCCATGGGGGAGCTGAGGGGAGCTGTTCCCCGTCCCGAGGGAGCCAGGAGAGGCGAGGTGCCGCCCAACCTCACTGCAGGAGGGAGGAACGGGGGGAGAACTCCAGCCCCGGGGGCGAGAAGGGCCCGGCAGAGCCCCCAGACCCGCGTCACGAGGGGCAGGCGGCGGTTCGGGGGCCCGGCAGCCCCGGGGAACCAGGCCAGGGCGGGAGCGGGGGGAGACAGAGGCCGCCCCGCGAGGGGAGCGGGCCGGGGGGAAACACGACAGGCAGGGGGGGAGGTGGGGGTGTGCCCGGTCGGTACCGGCAGGCGCCGTGCTGGCAGGGCTCCAACCCGACGCGGTAGGCCGCTTCGATGTGCTCCTGCGCCACCGCCTCGGGAGGCACCGTCTCGGTCCAGCGCCACGCCGCCTTCTCCAGCTGCAGCCGCGGCGCCATCGCTGACCCGGCTCCGGTTCCGGCCCCGGCCCCGCTCGGCCGCGGCCCCGCTCCCGGTCCCGCTCCCGGTCCGGTCCCTCCCGCCGTTAGCGCCGCTGACGCCACGCGCGCGACACGCTCCGGGGCGCGAAGCGCTGACGGCGACGGGCTGCGACGCGCGACGCGGGCGGGAGGGGGGGGGGGGGAGGAGGGGGCGGAGCCTGCGCGCGCCGAGGGAGGCGGCTCCGCTCGCTCGCGCCCCGGCCCTGCGCGCGGGGCCGCCTCAACCCAGTCCCCTGCGCGAGACCTGAGGCCCTAACGCCGGACCCCGCTGACCCCACCCCCAGAGCCCCCCCCCCCCCCGACCAATCCATAGCCCCAGGGCAGCCCGCAGCCCCCCCAGTGCCCCCCCAGACCCCCAGTGCCCCCACACCAACCCATTGCCCCCAGAGCAGCCCTCCCAGAGCCCCTCCAGTGCCTCCAGACCAACCCATAGCCCCCAGAACGGCGCCCCAATGCCCCCCGTACTCCCACAGCAGTGCCTGATAACCCCCGTACCCCCACACCAGCCCCTAGACCCCCCAATACCCCCCTACCCCCACAGCAGACAAGACCCCTCCCCTACCTCTCCGCACCCTGATACCATCACCCCCAGACCCCCATACCCCACTCCCAGACCAGATCCCTCCCAGTACCCCCATAGGCCCCCCAGTACCCCTCATACCATACCCCCAAACCCTCCCACCCCCCAGACCATCCCAGACCCCCATATTCCCCCCACCCCCTCCCATTCCCACCCCCCATGGCACAGCCCCCCCAAACACAGACCCCACGCTGGTTCTCTCTCCTTTAATAGCTGTCTGCACAGGGGGGGTCCCCCCAGCACCCCGATTGTCCCTCGCGCCCCCACCCCGCTGCCACCTCAGGGGGCACCCAGGCGGCCCGGCCGCCCCAGCACAGTTTTTTTTTAGGGAGGGGGGCCGGTGGGGGAGGGTGTAAACATTTTTGGGGGTCCCGGCCCCCCCTCCCCGGGTCGCCCCGGGGCAGCGAAGCACCGTGTCCTCCTGGCTTTGTGTTTTTGGAATAGAATAAAATTGGCCAAATTCCAACCCCCCTACATCCGGGGGGGTTAGGAGGGGCAGGGGGCGCGGGGGAGCCCCCCACTGCGCCGTGCCGCAGGTCGATAGGGTGCCGGGGGTCCCGGCGGGTGCCAGCACCAGCCCCCGCAGGCACCCGGTGATGCCTGAGGAGAACTTGCCGGCTGTCAAGCTGCGGGGGTCCGGGGCGCCACCTGCACCGGGACAGGGGTGATGGTGGACGTGGGTCGGGGGGCACATGCTGGGCTCACCCGCAGGCCTGACCCGTGTCCATCCGTGTCCCATGGGGTGCCACCACCCTGTGTCCACTCCTTGTCCACCCCATACTCAGCCGTGTCCCACCCTATGCCCATGCCGTGTCCCACCTTGTGTCCCATCCCATGGCCATCCATGTTCCATCCCATGTCCATCCCATGTCCCATCCCATCGCCATCCCATGTCCCATGGGGTGTCACCACCCTGTGTCCACTCCCTGCCCACCTCATACCCAGCCCATGTCCCACCCGATGTCCACCCTGTATCCCATCCCTTGTTCCACCTCATGTCCCACCCCTCGTCCATCCCACATCCTGCCCCACGTCCCCCCTGTGCCCTGCCCCACCACGTGCCCCTTTCCCTTGTCCCGTCCTGTGCCCTGTGCCATGCCCCAGCCCATGTCCATCCTGTGTCCAGCCCATGCCCCACCCCATGCCTGCTCCATGTCCCACCCCAGGTCCATCCCATGCCCCACCCCACAACCATTCCACATCCATCCCACATACCCCCTTGTCCGTCCCACGTCCCGTCCCCATCCCGTCTCCCCCTCCTGCCGCGGGTGCTGCCGTACCCACGAAGATGCTGCCCTGGGTGTTGGCCATCACGTTGGTTCCTGGTGACTCCCCGATCACCGGCTCCTCCCCGTCCACCTGCAGCCACCCGCGCTGGCCCTCCCTGCACGGTACCATCAGTACCCACACCAGCATCCCCTGCCCTGACCCCCACCCTGACCCCCACCCACCTTGTCACCATCACCCGGTGCCACTCGCCGTCGTTGACGGGGTCTTCAGAAAGGATGGAAGCCTCGCCGCTGCCCAGCTGGTAGCTGCAGGGGTGGGGTGGGGTGGGCTCAGCGCTGGGGACACCCCGAGGTGGCACGGGGACACCCTGGGGTGTCACTGTGCCCCCCTCACTCACCTGAACTCCAGGTGCCCGCCCTTCAAGCCGAGGCTGATGAAGTCTTTGGCTTTACCACCCTGACCGGGCTCCTGCGGGTGCAGCGGGGTGGTGAGCAGGGTGGGGAGGGGGAGGGCACTCTGTCCCCCACCCAAAGGGTGCTCAGCACCCCGGTCCCCTCCCTGGCAGTGCCCCCTGTCCCGCTCACCGCCCCGTGCCACAGCAGCAGCCCGTCAGCACTGTCTGTCCGCAGCTCCAGCTCCATGGTCTCCGACGACCCGGGGGGCTACAAGGAGAGGGTGGGGGGGTGGGGGTGTCAGTGTAGCACCCAGGTAAGGGAGCTACAGGCCATGGGTGCAAGGCAGAGTACAGCACCCTGTTTAGGGGTCCCCAACACCCATCACTCACCCACGGGGAAAGAGGTGACCGGGCAGGGCCAGGTAGGAGCCGTCCTGGAACGCGGCGCTGAACTGGCCGGGGGCGTCTGTGGGGAGAGGAGTTTGGGGGGACACACATGACACACACCCCCCCCCCCCAGTGAGAGGGCTGTGCCTGGCTGCTGCACCCCACAGTGTCAGTTTTGGGTGCAAAACGGGGGGAAATGGGTGCAGACACCTACCGCCACCCCCGCTGCCCTCCTGCCAGTCCTGCTCCAGCTCCGCCAGCGCCGAGCCTGCGGGGAGAGGGTGTGGGGATGGGGGGCACGTGTCCCCCCGGTGACCCCCATGTCCCCTGTCTCCCCATATCACCTGTGTCCCCCATGACCCCTGTGTTCCCTGTGTCCCCCGGATCACCTGTGTCTCCCCATGTCCCTCATGACCCCTCTATACCCCCATCTCCCTGTGTCCCCTGTGTCTCCCCATGACCCCATATCCCCCGTGTCTCCCTGTCCCCCTGTGTCCCCCATGTCCCCCGACACCCCCGTGTCTCTCCATGTCCCCCATGACCCCCATGTCCCCCGACACCCCTGTGTCTCTCCATGTCCCCCATGACCCCCATGTCCCCCAACACCCCTGTGTCTCTCCATGTCCCCCATGACCCCCATGTCCCCCAACACCCCTGTGTCTTTCCATGTCCTTCATGACTCAATGTCCCCTTGTCCCCTGACACCCCCATGTCTCTCCATGTCCCCCATGACCCCCATATCCCCCGACACCCCTGTGTCTCTCCATGTCCCCCATGTCCCCCAACACCCCTATGTCTCTCCATGTCCCTCATGACTCAATGTCCCCGTGTCCCCTGACACCCCCATGTCTCTCCATGTCCCCCATATCCCCTGACACCCCTGTGTCTCTCCATGTCCCCCATGTCCCCCAACACCCCTGTGTCTCTCCATGTCCCCCATGTCCCCTGACACCCCCGTGTCTCTCCATGTCCCCCATGACCCCCATATCCCCCGACACCCCTGTCTCTCCATGTCCCCCATGTCCCCCAACACCCCTATGTCTCTCCATGTCCCTCATGACTCAATGTCCCCGTGTCCCCTGACACCCCCATGTCTCTCCATGTCCCCCATATCCCCTGACACCCCTGTGTCTCTCCATGTCCCCCATGTCCCCCAACACCCCTGTGTCTCTCCATGTCCCCCATGTCCCCTGACACCCCCGTGTCTCTCCATGTCCCCCATGACCCCTGCCACCCCCATGTCCCCCATGCCCCCCTCACTATGCTGGCAGTAGGCTCCAGTATAACCCTGCGGGCAGATACAGGCGCTGCCCTTGCAGGTGCCACCGTGCAGGCAGGGGTTGTGGTGCAGGCAGCGATCCTCATCCCGCTCACAGCGCGGCCCTGGTGACACACAGGGTGACAACACCAGGCTGTGACAGGTGGCTCTTACCCCCACCTACAGCCCTGAGGAGGGGCAGGGCTGCATATGCACGTGGGTCCACGTGCAAACCAACCCCCCTTCCACATCTTCTCATGTCCCCCCCACCCCAGGCTCACCACTGAAGCCAGGTGGGCAGAGGCAGCGGTAGGCAGTGGGTAGGGGTACGCAGCGACCCCCGTGTAGGCAAGAAGCCCCCAGGCAGGGGGAGCTCTGCCCACATTGCCCCACGCTCCGGCTCCGGAGGAAGCTGTAGGATAAATCCACCTTCTTCCCATTGATGGACACCTAGGAAATGGGGTAGGGGGGTGTTGGACAATAAGGGGGTGGGAGATGAGGGTTAAGTGCTTGGCATCTTTTCCCCCGCTGAGGTGACCCATGGAAATGGGGTGGGTGGGGGGTGAAGTTCTTGGCACCCTTTCTCCCCACTGAGGTGACCCATGGGGATGGGATGGGTGGAGAGGGGAGGTGGGGGGTCAACTGCTTGGCACCCTTTCCCCCCGCTGAGGTGACCCATGGAAATGGGGTGGGTGGGGGGTGAAGTTCTTGGCAGCCTTTCGCCCCTGCAAGGAGACCCATGGGGATGGGATGGGTGGAGAGGGGAGGTGGGGGGGTGAAGAGCTTGGCACCCTTTCCCCCCTGCAAGGAGACCCATGGAAATGGGGTGGGTGGGGAGGGGAGGTGGGGGGGTCAACTGCTCGGCACCCTTTTCCCCCACTGAGGTGACCCATGGAAATGGGGTGGGTGGGGGGGTGAAGTGATTGGCACCCTTTCTCCCCACTGAGGTGACCCATGGGGATGGGATGGGTGGAGAGGGGAGGTGGGGGGGTCAACTGCTTGGCACCCTTTCCCCCGCTGAGGTGACCCATGGGGATGGGGTGGGTGGGGGGGTGAAGTTCTTGGCACCCTTTCTCCCCTGCAAGGAGACCCATGGGGATGGGATGGGTGGAGAGGGGAGGTGGGGGGGTGAAGAGCTTGGCACCCTTTCCCCCTGCAAGGAGACCCATGGAGATGGGGTAGGTGGGGAGGGGAGGTGGGGGGTGAAGACCTTGGCACCCTTTCTCCCCACTGAGGTGACCCATGGGGATGGGATGGGTGGAGAGGGGAGGTGAGGGGGTGAAGAGCTTGGCACCCTTTCCCCCTCCAAGGAGACCCCCGGGGATGGGGTGGGGGGGATATAGGGGGGTGTCTCACCTCTCCGATGCACCCCCGGAAGGAGGCGTTGGTTGGGGGGCGCAGAGGGGGTTCGGTGCCCCCCAGGTACAGGGGGGAGCGGAGGTTGAGCCCTTGGCTCTTGCCGGGTGACGAGCGTTTCACCGGGGCGGCGTCATCCACCACCAGTGTCCCGTCCTTGTTCACCCGCTCGGCTGTCACCCGGTGCCACTGCCCCAGCGTCACCGGCTCGGCGCTCCGCAGCACCGCCGGACCTGTGGGGATGGGATGATGGTGTCACTCAGGGTGAGGGGACATCACGGGGGTGCTTGGGAACCAGGGTGATGCTGCGGTGGCCCAGGGGGTGACAGGGGACTGCAGTGACATCAGGGGATCCCAGTGATGCCCCAGGGTCCTGGCAGCACCTGGGGACCGCGGTGACACCAGGGGACCCTGGTGCTGTGATGGTGACTCTCAGGGACACCGGCCTGGGGATCTGGGAGGTGGCAGGAGGCCCCAGTGACGCCAAGGGACCTTGGTGATGTGATGCCTGGGGACCCCAGGGGAAAGGTGGTGATGTCAGAGGGGGACCCCAATGATGCCAAGGGACCCCCGGTGATGCTTGGGGACCCTTTGGACCAGGGGACCCTGGACAGTGATGCCTGGGGACACTGGCAGTGCCTGGGGTCACAGGAGTGGCAGGGGACTCCAGGGATGTGACACCAGTGACACCTCACTGATTCCTGGGGACCCCAGTGATGCCAGGGGACAAGAATGATGCCAAGAGACCCTGGTAACACTCGGGGACCGCCGTGATGCCAGCGGACCCCAGTAACACCAGATCACCCCGCTTCTACTCGGGCTCCCTGGTGCCACCCGCCCACCCCCAACCCCCTCCCAGTGCCACCAGGTCCCTGTCACCGTGCCGGCTGACCTGAGCCCAGCTCATAGCGGAACTCCAGGTGGCCACCAGCCATGGCCAAGGCCACAAAGTCCTCCACGGGGGCGGCTTTGCCGGCGCTGAAGAGCAGGAGCCCGTCGGGTGCCAGCGGCAGGAACTCGGCCTCCACCCGCAGCTCGTGGTGGACGTTGGTGAGGGGTGGGTAGGAGACGAAGGCGCCCGGCTCGGCGAAGGACGGCACGCTCACCGCCTCCCCTGTGCCACCCCAAATCAGTGCCCAGCTGGTGGGACCCCTGTCCCTCCATCCCTCTGGTGCACCTCTCCCCCAGGGTGGTCCCCAATCCCCATCCCATGGTTCCTGGTCTCCCTGGGATAGCACCCGCTGTGTCCCACCAATATGGGGTGGCACCACCGTGTCCGTGACGCCCGTCGCCCCAGATGGTGCCTCATGTACCCATTGTGCCCGTGTCCCCGGGGTGGTCCCAGCCCCATGCCATCTCTCTGAGGTGGTCCCAGCCCCATATCCATGTCCCCGGGGTGGTCCCAGCCCCATGCCATCTCCCTGAGGTGGTCCCAGCCCCATATCCATGTCCCCGGGGTGGTCCCAGCTGCATGCCCATTTCCCCAGGGTGGTCCCTAGCCCCACATCCATGTCCCCAGGGTGGTCCCAGCTGCATGCCCATTTCCCCAGGGTGGTCCCTAGGCCCACATCCATGTCCCCAGGGTGGTCCTAGCTCCATACCCATGTCCCCCAGACTGGTTCACACCATGCTCCCATGTCCCCAGGGTGGTCTTAGCCCCATGCCCACATTCCCAAGTTGGTCTCCAGCCCCACATCCACATCCCCGGGGTGATCCCAGCCCCACGCCCCCATCCTCCAGCTGGTCCCCACCCTGTACCCATGTCCCCAGTTGGGTGCCAGCCCTGTCCCCTGCCCCATCCCTCAGCCACACTCACCCTCAGTGCACCTGTCCCCAGCCTTGCCCAGGTGGCAGCGGCAGGTGTAGCCCTGCCCGTCCGGCCGGTTGACGCAGGTGGCATCAGCCCCACACGCCTCTGCCAAGCAACAAGCCATGATGAGCACCCATCACCCAGGGACACCGGGGTGACAACCTCCTCCCCATGGGGCGGGTGCCTCACCTGGGTGACAGTGCAGAGCCTGTGAGTACTCGCAGTTGCTGCCGGTGAAGCCGTGGGGACAGCGACAGACGTAGGTGTCACTCTCGGCGTCCTGGCACACGCCACCGTTCTGGGTTGGGGGGACAGGATGAGGAGGAAGAGGGGGTGTGTGACATGGGGGTCCATGGGGATGGGTGGGCATCACCTCCCTTTCCTCCCAGCCTCACCTGGCACGGCCGGTCCTGGCAGGTGGGACAATTGGTGACGCCGTGTGCCTGCAGGTCCATGTCCCCAAAAGCCACCTCCTCCCCTTGGATGCGGAGCTGGCGCACGCAGCCTGCCGAGGGATGGAGATGGATGGGGGGAGAAGGTGTGAGGGGGATGGTGGGGTGGGGAGAAGGTGAGAGAGGGGTGGCAGGGTGGGGAGAAGGTGAGAGGGGGGTGGGGAGAAGGTGAGAGGGGGGTGGGGAGAAGGTGAGAGGGGGGTGGCAGGGTTGGGGGAAGGTGTGAGGGGGGTGACCCAATTCTCACCCCCACCCAAGTGCCACCCAAACCCACCACTCACCCACAAACCCACGGCTGAGCCCCGTCTTCTCCACGGCTCCAAAATCGGGGTACCCCCCTAGGTACAGCTCCTCATTCAGATCCAGCCCTTGAAACTTCCCCTGCGGGCGACAACCAGGTGGGCACCACCTCCAGCACCCTGACCCCCAACTCAGCCACCACCCAAACCCACAGCCCACCCCTCCTGTCACCTGTGAGGTCCCGTTGACCGGGGGGTGCCCATCCAGCACCAGGGAGCCCCGGGTGAGGTTCCGGAGCAGGCGCACGGTGTGGTACTGCCCCAGCCGCAGCGGCGTCGGGTGCCGGATGGTGGCCATGCCTGAACCCGCATCAAACCTTCATTTTTTGGGGTGGGGGGGAAGGGTATGATGAGTGTAGGATGGTGCTGGCACCCATTTCCCACCACATCCCTCCCCGCAGCACCCACTTAGAGGGTCTCACCTAAATTCGGGGCGCCCACCCACCAAACCGAAGGAGATGAAGTCGGCGCCGCTGGTTTTCCGCTGCCCGTTGTAGAGGAGAAGCCCTGGAGAGGGGGTGGGGGGGGAAGAGGGGGTGTCAGGCAGGGTGGTGCCCACCTCAAGGTGGGGGGGACATCTACATCCCTGGGGAGGCCTAAAAAAACCACCCCCCCAGGATGGAGGAGAACACCCCCCTCCTGCGCCCCATGAGGTGTGTAGGGTGAGCAGAGGATGGGAGATAAAGGAGGGAGGGGACATGAGTGGGACAGGGGGTGTGAGGGGGCCCAGGGGGGCCTGTTGGTGCTCACCATCAGCAGCGTCGGGGCGGAAGGTGATGAGGATCTCGAACCTCTTGTAGGCATCCTTGATGGTGGGCAGGGGCAGGAAGGAGCGGGGGTCTGCCCGAAGTAGGGGACAAGGCGCTCTGTGGGGACAGAGAGCGGGTCAGGAGAGGTTGTGGGGACACACACACACTCACAGAGACACACACATCACCTCCCGCTCCCCACCCATCCGTCTGTCTGTCCTCACCTCGCACCCTGAGGACGTAGTACGCTGTCTCCTGGCCGCGGGCGTTGGTGGCGGCGCAGGCGTAGACACCGGCGTCTTCGTGGCGCACGGTTGGCAGCGTCAGCACGTTCCCCTCTGCCCTGGCACCCGCTGGCAGCTCCCCCTCCAGCTACAGCAGGGATCAGCATAGAATCACAGAACCACAGGGGTTGGAAGGGAGCTCCAGAGCCCATGGGGTCCAACCCCCTGCCAAAGCAGGGTCCCTGGGACAGGGCACACAGGGCGGTGTCCAGACAGGGCTGGAATCTCTCCAGAGAAGGAGACTCCACACCCCCCGGGCAGCCTGGCCCAGGGCTCCCTCACCCTCACTGGGGAAAAGTTCTTCCCCATGTTGGTGTGGAACTTCCTGTGCTCCAACTTGCAGCCATTGCCCCTTGTCCTGTCCCCACAGACACTGACAAGGGGCTGCCCATTTCCCCCTGCATCCCATCCTTCAGATATTGATAAACATGAATAAGGTCCCCCCTTAGTCTTCTTTTCTCCAGGCTGAACAGCCCCAGCCCTTTCCTCACAGGGGAGATGCTCCAGGCCCTTCAGCATCTTTGTAGCCCCTTTCCCCTACCTAGACTCTCCAGGAGATCCCTGTCCTTTCTATCCCAGGGAGCCCAGAACTGGACACAACACTCCAGGTGGGGCCTGACCAGAGCAGAGCAGAGGGGGAGGATCCCCTCCTTTGACCTTTGGGGGGAAGGGGGGCCAGCACCCATAGGGCACCCCCCAACTCTGTTCCCACCCCTCATCCATCCCATCATCCCTCCATCTCACCTTGCTCCAGGTGATCTCCGGCACCGGGAAGCCGGATGCCAAACAAGGTAAAACAGCTGCTGAGCCCACCGAGACCTCCTTCACCTCCGGCTGCCCGGCGATGTGGGGGGTGGCTGGAGAGGCACAGAGGGTGTCACCACCCCGTGGTGACACTGTATGTATCCCACCACCACCCCCACCCCCTCCCCTGCCCCATCTCCACGTCCTCACCTTGCACGTGGAGGATGACGTGGGACTGGACGGTGCCCACGGCGTTGGCCGCGGTGCAGCGGTACTGCCCGGCGTCCGCCCGCTCCACCCGCTCGATGGTGAGGGTGCCGGCACGGACCAGCACCCCAGGTCGGATACGACCCCCCACTTTGCTCCAGGTGACATGGGGACGGGGTTCCCCCAAACCCAAGCACTCCAGCTCCACCGTTGTCCCTGCCAGCACCGTCTGCACCGCCGTCCGGATGTTGATCAGCGCCCTAGGGAGAGCTTGGAGGGGATGGGGAGGGAGTTTGGGGGTGTCCCCCGGGGGTGGGGGAGTCGTCAGGCTTCGGGGTGTCAACCAGAGGAGTGGGAGATGGGGAGAAGTGGGGTGCTCAGGGCTGTGGGGAGATTGGGGGTGTTGGGGTGCTCGTGGGTGTGGGAATAGATGGAGGGGAGATGGGGGACCGGTGGGCATGGGGAGAAATAGGGGGTGCTGGGGAGAAGAGGGGGTATTGGGGAGAAATGGGGAATGTTGGGAAAAATAGGGGGTGCTGGGGTGCTCGTGGGTCCAGGGACAGATTGGAGGGTCCAGGAAGAGATGGGGTGGCCCAGGGGGTGCATGGGCATAAGGAAGTGGGGGGTACTGGGGTGCCCATGACTGCGGGGGTTGGGTCAGGGGGTGCCCATGCCCCCCACCACCACCCCACCGTGGGTGCCACTCCTACCCTGGATGGTGAGGGTGGCCCTGTCCTCTGCCTGCCTGCCCGGGGCGCTGGCCCGGCACACGTACACCCCCTGCGCCCCCCACGTCAGCTCCGGCATCCTGTGGGGACACAGCCACGGTGTGGGGACACGGCCACGGTGTGGGACCCCGTGGAGGAGCAAGCAGGGGGGTCCCCACCACCTTGTGCCCCCCCCCCATCCTTACCGCAGCACCCCATCCCACACACTATGGGTGGGGGGCAGCTCCCCCCATCCTTCAACCACTCCAGACGCGCCCGCGGGTCCCCGGCGACGGCGCAGGCGAATTCGGCGGTGCTGCCCACCCCCTTCACCAGGCTCCCCGGCGTCACCCGTACGGTCAAGGGCCCACCGCCGGCGTCCCCAGCGTCACCTGGGTGGGATGCAAAGCCCTGATGGTACCCGGCGACACAGGCATCCCCAGCACACAGCATCCCCCTTGGTTGGTGGTGGTGGTGGTGGTGGGGGTGTTCCTCACCGTGGACAACCACGCGGGCGAAGGTCTCGGCGGTGCCGACGCGGTTGGTGACCAGGCAGCGGTAGGTGCCGGCGTCGGCGGGCAGCACGGGGCTGATGCGCAGGAGGCCGGCGCGGTGGGTGACGCGTGGGGAGAGGCTCCCGTTGACCTTGTCCCAGGCATAGAGCAGGGGTGGCGTGCCATGGGCCAGGCACTGCACCTGCAGCGCGTCACCGGCGCGTGCCGCCGTGTCCTCCGGCAGGCTGGTGGCGTACGGCGGCGCTGCGGGGACAGCGGGTACTGTCAGCGCCCGGAGGTGGGGAGGATGGGGCAATGAAAGGGGGCAAGGGGGTCAGGAGGGTGTTGGTGGGAGGGTTGGGGTGGAGATGGAGATGGGTGTGTGCTGGTGTGGACCAGAGATGGGAGATCCATGGGGGGCAAGAGATGGGGATCCATGGGGGACCAGAGATGGGGATCCACGAGGGACTAGAGATGGGGATCCACGAGGGACTAGAGATGGGGATCCATGGGGGACAAGAGATGGGGGATTCATGGGGGACCAGAGATGGGGATCCATGAGGGACTAGAGATGGGGATCCATGGGGGACAAGAGATGGGGATCCATGGGGGTCAAGAGATGGGGGATTCATGGGGGACCAGAGATGGGTGGAACCATGAGGGACAAGAGATGGGTGGATCCATAGGGAAAGGATGGATGGAGAGGTGCAAAGGGAGATGGAGATGAATGTGAAGATGGACAAATGATGGATGGATCCACAAGGAAGCGATGGATCGAGGAGTTAGGAGAGGGAGAGATGAGTGTGTGTGCTGGGATGGACCAGAAATGGGACGGAAGGGATGGATGGAGGAGTCTGAGAGGAAGTGAAGAGATGGAGGTGAGCTGGGATGGTTGAGCGATAGATGAATCGAGACAGCTGGCTGGAGGAGTTTGAGAGGAGCTGGAGATGAGTGTGTGCTGGGATGGATGAATCCACAAGGAAAAGCTGGATGGAGGGGTGTGAGCAGAGATGGAGAAGGGTGTGAGAGCTGGCATGGTTAAAAGATGGATGAGTCCACCAGGAAGGGGTGGATGGGTGAAGGAATAGATGGAGGAGATAGGAGATGGAGACGTGGGCATTTGCTGGGATGGTTGAGTAATGGATGAATCCACCAGGACAGGAAGGATGGATGGACAGATGGATGGATGCATGTGGAAGGAGTTGGAGATATAGGTGTGAGCTGGCATGGTTACAAGTCCATGAGTCCACCAGGAAGGGGTGGATAGAGGGGTGTGAGAGATGGGTGTGAGCTGGGATGGACAAGAGATGGATGAATCTACAAAGAAGGGGTGGGTGGAGAAGTCTGAGAAGGGGTGGAGAGGTGGGAGTGAGGTGGGATGGGTGAACTGGGATGGGTGAAGTGGGATGAGTAAGGTGGCTGGATCCATGAGGGAGAGACTGCTGGAGGGCTGTGGGAGGAGGTGGAGAGGTGGGTGTGAGGTGGGATGGGTGTGTGACACACAGATGGGTGAGCAGGGGATGGATGGATGGATGAGAGGGCAGAAGTGGAGATGGACACGCACAGGGTGGGACAAGAGGATGGAGCATCCACAGGAGGGGCTGGAGGGGAGACAGGGAAGAGGATGAGCGCTGGGACGGAGCGAGGATGGATCCACGAGGAACCACGATGGGAGCCTGGGGGTGGCCACGGAGACAGGAGGGTGAGGAGGAGCCCATGATGGGTGGTGGCAACAGCAGGGGTGAAGGAGACGATGGAGACAGCAGGAGGGAGCCGGGGACGCCCCAACCGCCCCCCTCTGCCCCCCTCTTACTCTCCACGTCGAGGGTGATGAAGGTCTCAGCGGAGCCGGCGGGGCTGCTGGCGTTGCAGATGTACTGGCCCGAGTCCTGCTGCGCGGCGCGGGGGATCACCAGGCTGCCGTTCACCACCTGGTGCTGCCAGGGCAGGGGCGCCCGCAGCTTGGACCACTCAATGCGGGGTGCTGGCTCACCTACACACACCAGCGCCCATCACCGCGGCGCCAGGTGATAGACACCCCCCGCCCCCCAATCTCATCCCTCCTCCAACACCCCCACCCCCACACACCCCCACCCTTTCCATCCTCCCTGCCCGCACCTCGGGCGGTGCAGTGCAGCGTGGCGGTGTCCCCAGCCACCACGGTGACAGAGGGTGGCGCGGTGACCTCGGGGGCACCGGGGTGACGCTGTCCTGTCTCCACGTGGACGTCCACCCGGGCTTGTGCCGAGCCCAGGGCGCTGTGCGCCGTGCAGATGTAGGTCCCGGCGTGCTCCGGCTTGGCTGGTGAGAACTGGTGGGAGGAAGACAAGGGTGAGGGGTGAGCAACGGCACCCACCAGCACCCTGGGGCACCCTGGGCTGCCCTGCTCACCTGAAGGATGGCCTGGCTGTCCATGTGCAGCAGCGTCTGGTGCTCCACCTTCTGCAGAGAGCCCGGGCGGCTCCAGCGCACCAGCGGCCGCGGTTCGCCCTGGCCAAGGCACTCCACGCTGAGGGATTTGCCTTCCCTCACTGTCACGGGGCCCGGTGGCATCACTGACACCGTGGGGGCACCTGGAGAAAAGGGGAGAGGACGTCAGCGGTGGGATGGGGACACCACTGCTAAGGGTGTGAGCGTGGGGATGGGGGCACCATCAACCCAGGAGCACGGGGAAGACAATGGTGTGGAGTGGGACAGGGTCATCGCCGCCCCAAGAGCATGGGGATGGGGACACCACCACCCTGGAAGCATCTGGAGCACGTGGAAGACATGAGGGTGGGGATACCACCACCCCAGGAACATGGGGATGGGGACACCACCACTTTGGGAGCACCTAGAGGGCATGGGGATGGGGAGACTGCTACACGGAGGGGTCCTGAAGCACGTGGGGGCTGTCATGACATGTCCCCACCACCATCCCAGGGACTCTGGAGCACACAGGGGACATGGGGATGGGGAGACCTGGAGCACATGGGGGATGTCAGCATTGGGGTGGTACTGGTCCCACTGCTATCCCAGGGGATGCCGGAGGACACAGAGGACATAGGGATGGGGACACCCCACCACCCCAAGAGCATCCGGAGCACATGGGGACAGGGACAACCCTGGCCACCCCTCACCTTGCACCAGGAGGCTGACGACGCTGCTGGCCACGCCGAAGCGGTTGGATGCCACGCAGTGGTAGGCGCCCTGGTTGCCCGCGTGGGCGCCGGTGATGGAGATGACCGAGCCGTTGCTGCTGATCTTCACGTTGTCTGGGCAAGGAGGAGCCATCAACACCAAAGGGCCACCCACGGGGACCGCAGCGGGGCCACCCTGGGGACCACCCATACCTTGGAGATGTTGGCCAGGCCCCATCCGCCACGTGATGTTGACGGGTCGGGCGCCGTCGTGGACGCGGCACTTGAAGGTGGCATCCTCGCCCGGTGCCACCGCCATGCTGTGCGGGTCAATGGAGATGATGGGGCTCTGCAGGCCTGTTGGGGACACGAAGGGACAAGGGAAGCCACCGAGGGTCCCCTCCACCTTCTCCACAGCATCCTCCCTCGCCCCGGGGCTGCACTCACGATAGCTGGAGCTGTCACGGGAGGTGACGGTGACAGTGATGGTGGCCTCGCGGAACACGCTGCCCGTGTCAGCCCGGCACACGTACTCCCCCGAATCGGCCACTGAGAGCTGTGACAGCCGCAGGCGGGACCCCGAAACCTGGGGACCGGGTGTCAGGGCACGGTGACATCAACCAGCCACCACACAGAGCCATCGTCCCCCACGCCAACCCTGGCCCCACCCTACCTGGTGCTTGGCTGGGAGGGACCCCCCGCGCTTGTACCAGGTGATGGTGGCTTGTCCCTGCCCGGCCACCACGCAGTCCAGGTCCAGGGTCTGTCCCTCGGTGACAGAGGACGCCGAGGACTCGATGTGGACGGGCGGCGTGACGCCAGACACTGCGTGGGCAGAGCCACCAGTCAACATCTCACGTCCCTGGCAGCGGTGGGGACCTGTGCCCCGAAGGGTGGCACTCACCATGGGGTGGGTTGGCTCTGTCATCATCGATGGTGACAACGAGGGACGTCTCCCGCGTGATGCCCCCCGATGTCACCCGGCACACGTACTCCCCCGAATCGGCTGCTGTCACCTGAGGGATGCGCAGGCGGGTGCCCAACACCTGGAAGGGACAACGTGGGGGACCCATCAGTGCTGGAGAGCAGGGGGGCAGGGCAGAATTTGGGGTGACACCTCTCTATGCCCTACCTGGTGGCCGGCGGGCAGGGAGCCACCACGCTTGTACCACGTCACCGTGGTGGGGCCGGATCCTGCCACCACGCAGTTGAGGTCCAGGGTCTGTCCCTCAGCGATGGCCGAGGACGAGGACTCGATGCGGAGGGGTTGGGAGACGCTGGAGGCTGTGGCGGGGACAGGGACACAGGGGAAGGGGGTGTTTGTCCCTGAGGTGGCACCCATTTGTCCCCGCGTGCCGCCCCCTCGCTCGCACTCACGGTAATGGGTGCCAGCGCCACCAGGCACGGTGACGATGACAGATGCCTCCTGGGTGACAGTCCCCAGCGTCACCCGGCACACGTACTCGCCCGAATCGGCTGCTGACACTTGGACAAGGCGCAGACGGGTGCCCAAGACCTGGGGGAGGTGACAAGTTGGGGACACCTTTGTGCCTGCTGCAGGGCTGCGCCCTGGCGTGGTGATGTGACCTCCCCTGGCATCCTACCTGGCTGTTGGGGGGCAGAGCCCCACCGCGCCGGTACCAGGTGACATGGGGGTGACCCTGTCCTGCCACCATGCAGTTGAGGTCCAGGGTCTGTCCCTCGGTGACGGCGGCAGACGAGGTCTCAATCCTCACCGGTGGTGTGACGCCGACAGCTGCGGGTGGCAATAGGGTCAGTGTGGGCTGGGGGAGCAGCCACTGTGTCACCATCATGTCCCCGTGTCACCCCAGCCCCTCCCTGGTACCATAGGAGGAGCCAGCGCCAGTCTGGATGGTGACGATGAGGGACGTCTCGTGTGTGACACCACCGGACGTCACCCGGCACACGTACTCCCCTGAATCGGCTGACGTCACCTGGGGGATGCGCAGGCGGGTGCCTGACACCTGTGGGGGGTGACACAGGTGAGGAGGGCTCCCAAACCTCTTGGAACCCCCCAAAAAGCCCTTTTCTGCCCCAAAACACCTCTCCATGTCCCCTACCTGGTGCTTGGCCGGGAGGGACCCCCGCGCTTGTACCAGGTGACAGTGGCCTGTCCCTGCCCGGTCACCATGCAGTTGAGGTCCAGGCTCTGTCCCTCAGCCACGGAGGAGGACGAGGACTCGATGCGCAGTGGGGGGTGACACTAATGGCTGGGGACAGATATGGGGAGGTCACACCAAGGAGACCACGGCGCCAGGTCCCACAGTCCCCTGTCCCCTCCCTGTCCCCACTCACGATAGCCGCTGGCCCCACGGGGCTGGATTGTCACCATGACAGAGGTTTCCTTGCTGGTGGCACCGCTGGTCACACGACACACGTACTCGCCTGAGTCGGCTGCTGTCACCTGCAGCAGTCGCAGCCGGGAGCCGGACACCTGCGGGGAGGGGACATGGGGTCACCAGAGCCACACGAGCTGGCATGGGACCACATGAGATTGCGTGGGGTCACTTGGGCTGGCATGGGGCCACCTGGCTGGGTATGGTGTCACCTGGGCTGGCATGGGGCCACCTGGGCTTGTATGGGGTCACTTGGGTGGCCATGGTATCACCTGGGCTGGTGTGGGGCCACCTGAGCGTGTATAGAGCCACCAGAGCTCGTATGGGGTCACTTGGGGGGGCACAGGGACACCTGGGCTACTTGGTCATGAACAACCACCCCCTCGGGGACATCCCCCTCCGTGTCCCCTACCTGGTGCTTGGCAGGGAGGGACCCCCGCGCTTGTACCAGGTGACAGTGGCCTGAGCGGGGCTGGCGATGACACAGTTGAGGTCCAGGGTCTGTCCCTCAGCCACGGGTGATGACAAGGATGAGGACTCGATGCGCAGGGGGGTCGTGCTGCTTGGGGCTGGGGACCAAGATGGGTTAGGGACCACGGTCACCATCAGGCATGACCCTCCATCCAAGGGACACTGGGTGGGCACACACACAGCTTGGCTTCCCCAGGGAGCAATTGATCCCAGACCTGGGGACACTGCCGTGGGTGAGGTCCCCTGTTCCCCTGTCCCCACTTACAGTGGGCACTGGCACTGCTGGGCTGGATTGTCACCATGACAGAGGTTTCCTTGCTGGTGGCACCGCTGGTCACCCGGCACACGTACTCGCCTGAGTCAGCAGGTGTCACCTGCAGCAGCCGCAGCCGGGAGCCGGACACCTGCGGGGAGGGGACACAGGGGCCATCAGGGCTTCCGTGGGGCTGCTGGAGCTTCCACAGGGCCACCTGGGCTCGCATGGGGACATGGGAGAACCCCAACCACCTGCCTTGGGGACATCCCCCTCTGTGTCCCCTACCTGGTGCTTGGCAGGGAGGGACCCCCCACGCTTGTACCAGGTGACAGTGGCCTGAGCAGGGCTGGCGATGACACAGTTGAGATCCAGGGTCTGTCCCTCAGCCACAGCAGAGGATGGGGACTCGATGCGCAGGGGGGTCGTGGTACCCGGGTCTGGGGACCGAGACAAGTCAGTGACACCAGTGACCATGGCAGAGCTCTGCCAGCACAGCCACAGGACCCAGAGCCATGGCACATGGGCACTGTCACCCCCCTGTCCCCACTCACGATGGCTGCTGGCCCCACTGGGCTGGATTGTCACCATAACAGCAGTTTCTTTGCTGGTGGCACCGCTGGTCACACGACACACGTACTCGCCTGAGTCGGCTGCTGTCACCTGCAGCAGCCGCAGCCGGGAGCCGGACACCTGCGGGGAGGGGACACAGGTGTCATAAGGGCTTGCATGGGGACACCAGAGCTTGGGCAGGGCCACCTGGGCTTGCACGAGGCCACCAAAGCTTGCATGGGGTCACTTGGGTTTGCATGGGTCAGCCAACCCCCCCACCTGTTAGGGATGTCCCCATCCATGTCCCCTACCTGGTGTTTGGCTGGGAGGGACCCCCCACGCTTGTACCAGGTGACAGTGGCCTGTCCCTGCCCGGCCACCATGCAGTTGAGGTCCAGGCTCTGTCCCTCAGCCACGGAGGATGAAGATGCCTCGATCCGAACGGGGACACCTGAGGTTGGTGGCCCTGGGGAGGGGGTTGAGGGAGCTGTGACCACCCACCAGGCATCACCACATGTGTGTCCCCCCAGTGCCACCAAGCCCAGTCTCACCATAGGATGAGCTTGACCCTGCCACGACGGTGACAATGACAGACGCCTCCCGGATGCTGCTCCCCCAGCTCGCCCGGCACACGTACTCCCCAGAATCAGCTGCGGTGACGTGGGGGACACGGAGCCGGGACCCCGACACCTGGGGTTGGGGACACGTATTGGTGTCACATAGCAGGGGGCAGGGTGGGATTTGGGGTGCCACCCGCCCTGCCTGTGCCCTACCTGGTGGCTGGCGGGCAGGGAGCCACCCCGCTTGTACCACGTCACCGTGGCAGGGCCGGATCCTGCCACCACACAGTCCAGGTCCAGGGTCTGTCCCTCGGGGACGGCTGGTGACGAGGACTCGATGCGGACGGGTGGCGCCATCCCTGCGGGGTGGAAAAGGGGATGGGGAATGGGATATAGGGGGGGCTGTACCCCCTCCCCCTAAACCCCATCCCTGAACCCTGCTGGCATCCTCACCTGGCACCACTGCCACCTCGATGGCGGCGCGGGCTGTGCCGGCGGCGCTGGTGCCCACGCAGAGGTAGATGCCACCATCAGCTGCCGTCACCGAGGGGATGACCAGCGTGGCGATGTCACCGTGCTCGGCGCGGGACTGCGGCACCAAGGGCAGGGGGATGAGCGGCACCTGTGGTGTGCCTGTAACCAGCCCCCCCCGCCTCCAGCAGCACCCAAAGGTGCCACGCCTGGCTCACCTGTGGTGGCAGGGTGCCCCCCTGCTTCTCCCAGGTGATGGTGGCGGTGGGTGACCCCGAAACGCGGCAGTAGAGCCGCACTGTGGAGCCCTCCTGCACCTCTGTCCGCTCCGGGCTCACCTGCACCTGTGGTGCGTCTGTGTCTGGGGGAAGAAGGGGGGGACATGGGGACAGATGGGGATGGATAATGGGGACAACAGAGAGGACAGGGACAATGGGGACGATGCAGATGACAGCAGCGATGGGGATGACGGAAGCAGTGGGGATGATGGGGATGTAGGGGGCAACAGGGATGGGGGGTGACAGGGTCAGTGGGGTGATGGGGATGGGAGGTGGAGGATGCAAGGGATGAAGGAGAGGAGGGGGTGACAGAGATGACAAGGGGGTGACAAGGATGATGGGGGTGATGGGGACCACAGAGGCAACATGGGCTCACAGCGGCAATGGGGATGATGGGAGCAGTGGGGACCGTGAGGATGACAGGGATGAAGGGGGCAGTGGGGATGGGGGGATGACAGGGGCAGTGGGGTGATGGGGAGGGAAGGTGTGGGATACAGGGGATGGTGGAGAGGAGGGGGTGATGGGGAAGAGGAGGGGGTGACGGGGATGAGGAGGGGGTGACGAGGACGATGGAGGCGGTGAGGATGATGGAAGCAGATGGTGAGGACCATGGGGATGAGGGGGACAATTGGGATGAGGGCGATGAGGGGGACAATGAGGATGATGGGGACACTGCTCACCTTGCACATGGAGAAAGGCACGTGCCGTGTGCTGCCCGGCGCTGCTGCGCGCCCGGCACAGGTAGTGCCCCTCGTCAGACGGCTCCACAGTGCCGAAACGCAGCATCCCGCCATGGACCACGGCCCGCGGCGGCAGCATGCCTGCGGGGACACCACCCAGCATCACCCCCCAGTCACCGTGTCCCCAAAGCCCGGGTATGCCCGTGTGTGCCCCCCAACCCTCACCCTCATCCCCAGTGGGCACCTACCGAGCCACTCGAGAGTGGGTGGGGGGCTGCCGGTGCCCACGCAGCGGAACTCGGCCGGCTGCCCCGGTGCCACGCTCAGCTGCGCTGGCTCCACGGCGGCGGTGGGAGCGGCGGCGGTGCCGGCTGCGGTGAGACCCCGGGTGGGGAGGTGGGGGAGGGATGTGGTGGTGGGGGGAGCGGGGGTCAGGGCTGGGTCCCCGTGATGCTGGCCCCAGGCAGTGGGAAGCGGGGATGGGGTGGGGGGAAGCGTGGCACAGCCGGTGGCGGGTGCGCGGCAGAGCCCCGGCATGCGGTGGGTGTGGGGAGCACAAGGACCCCCCCAGGGGTGTTCCCCTGCGGTGACTTACCCGGTCTGTGCCCCTCCATAAACTCGATGGGGCCATAAAACATTTGAGTCTTCGAGGGGGCTGCAAAGAGGCCACGGGGGTCAGGACAGTGTGTCCATCACCCTGGCATCTGGGCAGCGAGTATGCCCATCACGAGCCCATCACCCTGGCGTCTGGGCAGTAAGCAAGCCCATCACCCCAGTGTCTGAGGAGTGAGTGTGCCCATCACATGCCCATCAACCTGGCATCTGGGCAGCGAGCAAGCCCATCACAAGCCCATCACCTTGGCATCTGGGCAGTGAGCAAGCCCATCGCCCTGGAATCTGAGCAGTGAGTGCGCCGACCGCATGCCCATCACCCTGGCATCTGGGTGCTAAGTATGTCCATCACCCCAACACCTGAACAGCACGTGTGCCCATCACCCCGGCATCTGGGTGGCAAGCAAACCGAACACCCCAGCATTCGGTTGGTGAGTGCCCCCATCTCCCTGGCATCTGGGTGCTGAGCATGCCCATCACCCTGGCATCTGGGTGCCAAGTATACCCATCATCCCAAAACCTGAACAATGTGTGTGCCCATCACCCCAGCGTCTGGGAGCCGAGCATGCCCATCACCCTGGCCTCTGGGCAGCAGCACGCCCCTGGCCCCCAGCTCACCCTGGACGTAGAGCGTGGCTGTGCCCTCGTCCATGTCCAGCATGTTGGAGCCGGTGCAGACGTAGACGCCGGCGTCCTCGGGCCGCACGCTGCGCAGGGTCAGGATGCCGTTGAAGTCCACGGCGCCGGGCGGCAGCGTGCCATGGTTCTGCCGCGTCCACACCAGGGTGTAGGCAGGCGACTGGCGGGGAGAGAGGGGCAGGCCTGAGGCCACGGGGATGGGCAGGAGGCAAGGGGCAAGGGGGCGGGGGTGGGGGGGTTGTGTGGGGCTGGGGTGCTTGGGCACAGAAGGGATGGTGCACCCATAGGGGACAGGTGAGCATCCAGAGGTGGTGATGTGTCCCGTAGAGTCGTGTAGGCACCCAAGGGTGTCTTGTGTGTGTGGGGGGGTGTATGGCTTGATGGGCACCCCAGGGGTGTTCCTGTGCCCTGCATAACACTGTGGGCACCTATGGGTGTCCGCATGCCTTGATGGGCTGTGTGGGCACCCAGGGGTGTCCCTCTGCCCTGTGTGACCCCATGGGCACCCATGGGTGCTTGCATGCCTTGAGGGACCATGTGGGCACCCAGGGGTGTCCCTCTTCCCTGCACATCCCCATGCACACCCCTGGGTGCCCACACCCCCCCCCCCAGCCGTTATCCCCACCCCAGCTCACCTTGCTCTTGGCAGTGCAGACAAAGGTGACGTCAGCCCCGGGCTTCACCCGCTGCACCCGCTTCTCCTCCACGGTGACAGTGATGGGTTTACCAGGGGTCTCTGCACCCAGATGGGAGAGGTGAGACCTGCTCCTCCCTCCCCAATGCATGTGACCCCTTATCCCCCCCCGCTGAGGTGACAGTGCCGTACCGGTGACGATGACCTCGGCGCGGCTGGCGTTGCTGTGCCGTAGGTTGCGGCAGGAGCAGACGTAGACACCGGCTTCTGAGGGCTGGATGCTGGCAAAGTGCAGCTCCTCACCTTTGGGGGGGAGGACACAGGTGACACCCCATGTCCCCCCTCCTTGGGGACACTCCGATATCTGTATCCCTTGTCGCTTCCCCCCCCCCCCCCTCACGTCTCTGAGCCACCCAATACCTTGTCGCCGGCTCTGGGCGCCCTCGGGGAGGGGTCTCCCGTCTTCTCGTGACCAGTGGTAATAGAAGGGGGGTCCCCACTGGCCTGGCACCACAGGGTCACCGTGCTGCCCTGTGCCACCGCCGTGCGTGGCGGGTGGACACGGACAGCCAGGGGCAGGGGGAGCCCACCGGGACACACGCCTGCCCACGGGCTGTGGGGTCACCCACGTAGCCAGGGGCACAGCTGTGGGGTAAAGAGGGGGTGAGTGTGTATTGGGGAGGGGGGTGTGTGGGGTATAGCGGGGCACCTGAAGCAAGGTGAGCCCCTTGGGGTGGGACTATCAGGGTGGGTAGGGCTCAGGGGTGTAGCAGGGGGGTATATTGGGGTGAGCCCCTTGGGGTGAGCGCATCGGGGTGGGTATATTGGAGTGAGCTCAGCAGGGTGAGTATATTGGGGTGGGTATATTGGGGTGAACCCATTGGGGTGAGCTCAGAAGGGTGAGTATATTGGGGTGAACCCACTGGGGTGAGCTCAGCAGGGTGGGTATATTGGGGTGAACCCACTGGGGTGAGCTCAGCAGGGTGGGTATATTGGGGTGGGTATATCAAGGTGGGTATATGGGTTGAGCCCTTCAGAGTGGGTATATTGGGGTGAGTATACTGGGATGAGTATTTCAGGGTCAGTATATTGGGGTGAACTCAGTGGGGTGGGTATATTGGGGTGAGCCTATCAAGGTGGGTATATTTGGGTGAGGACATGAGGGTGACTGCACTGGGATGGGTATATTGGGGGGAGCATATCGGGGTGAGCACTCTGGGGTGGGTAGCTTGGGGTGAGCATCAGGGTGGGTGCCTCAAGGTGGTATATTAGGGTGGGGGTAAGGATGAACACATCATGGTGGGTCTATCGGGGTGAACACACTGAGCTGAGTAATTCAGGGTGGGTATAGGGGGGTGTGCTCATAGGGGTGGGCACATGAGGGTGCTGCCTGCCCCCCCGTCTCTCACCGCTCGCAGTACTGCCCGGCATAGCCCGGCTCGCAGGCGGTGCAGCGGTACCCACTGCCTCCCAAACTCTCACAGGTCCTGGAAAACCTGTGGGGACAGGGTGAGGTGGGGACACGTCCCCTCCCATGGCACCCCCCACCTTGGCCTTGGCACTCACTGGTTCTCGGGGTACGGGAGGGGGCAGGCGCAGGGCTGGCAGTCCTCAGGGGTACCAGCAGTAGCATCCCCGTAGAAACCAGGGGCACATTGGTCACAAAAATCCCCTGCTGTGTTGTGCAGGCAGCCCTGGGAGGAGGGGGGCACAAGTATTTGGGGGTACACAGCTGGGATGAGCCCCCAGCCCCTCCCAAACCCGCCAGGTACCCCAACTTACGGAGCAGACGCCGCTCTCAGGGTGGCAGCTCTCTGAATGCCCGTTGCACTCGCAGAGCTCACAGTGCCCCAGGTACAGCCCCCCCAGTACGGGTGTAACCAGGGGCACAATCCTGCCAGGAAGTTGGGAAGGGGGGGAAAAGGTGAGGAGGGGTCAGTGCTGTCACCACCAAACACACCTCCCCCCCAAAAAGCATCCCTGGGAATGGGGGGGTTGATGATAGGAGGCTGATGGGAGGGATGCTGGGAGCTCACCTGGCAGGACAGCCCGTGGTACCCAGGGGGGCAGCGGCACTCCTCCACCTCGGGGGCTGGGGGGAGGCCAGGCTGGGGGGGCACGATGGTGTCCATGGTGACATCAGCAATGCTGGATGCAGCTGTGCTCGTGGAGTAGGTGGCACGGATGAGGATCTCATCCAGGTCAGCCAAAGCCATCAGCAGATGCTCCCGCGTCGCTGGCTGCCCATCCGGCCGCTGCCAGTATTGCTGAGGGGGGAAGGGAGGTTGTCAAGGGTGGGGGGCACCACTTGGCACGTCATGGGGATGGGGTGAAAGCCACTCGTCCCCTCCTACCTCCCGAAAAATGATCTCGAAGGTCTGGGGGGTCTTTGGGGGCAGGTCGGGCTGGTACGCCACCAGCGTGATGTCATTGCCCTGTAGATAGGGGAGGGGGTGTCAGGGGGGTCCTGGGTGCCACCTGATGTGTGCCCCCTGCCCCCTTCTTGCCCAGCAGCCCCATACCGTGATCTGGACGTCGGCGTCGGGCAGGGGGCTCCCTGCCCCCTGGGGTGTAGGTCAGGGTGTAGCGGAGACGCCCGCCGTAGGAGCCCACCTGCATGGGGGGATGGGGGGGGGATTTGAGGCAGGGGGAAGGGAGGAGGAGGATGGGGAAGGGAAGAGGAAGAGGATGGGATAGGGATTGGGATGGGGAAAGTGGGAAGGGGATGGGGAAGGGGATGAGGCGGAGGATGGGTAACGGGATGGGGATGAGGAGGATGGGGATGGGGTTGGGGAAGGGGAGGAGGATGGGGATGGAGAAGGGGAAGGGGATGGAGAAGAGGGAGAGGGAAGAGGATGAAGGAAAAGGGGGAAATAGAGGAAAAAGAGGAAAAAGGAGAAGGCAGGAGCCAGGGGTCTGCCTGCCCCCTCGCCCCCCAGAGACCTGGGGTGAGCACCCAGGGGTGCCCGCTGTGAGCGAGTGCAGGTTCCAGAGGGCTGGGTGCTCCCTTGGGCATCCCTGTCCCCAGGGCAGGAGTCACCCCGTTACCTTGTCCCCCTGGTAGGGTGGTGGCAGCTGCCAGTAGTAGGAGTCAGGGGGCAGCTCCCCAAAACGGCTGTAGGTCAGGCGGGGCTGGGGGGTGCCCGGCTCCACCGTGAAGCCGGTGCCCACCCTGGTGCTGCGCTGCCGGTTCACCAAGGCGAATCCCTGGGCATCACCGGGACCGAAAGGCGTCCGGACCTGTGGGGAGGGGGAGGGGGGGTATTAGGGGCTGAACAAGGGTCAGGGCCACCCTGGGGCCACCCTGGGGACACACTCACGGTGCCGCGGGCGGCGGCGGTGCTGGCGCAGTGCTGGACGATGCCCATGCAGAAGCAGGGCAGGCAGCCGGCCGGCTCGCTGGCGCTCAGGTGGAAGTGGTGGGGACGACAGGTGGCACAGCGGGGACCCTCTACGTTGGCCTGGAGCAGAGGGGATGGGGGTGGGTGATGTCTTGTCACCCCCACACACACACACACTCTGGTTTGGGGACACAGGGACTCACCTTGCAGTGGCACTGCCCGTCGGCGGCACAGCCCTCGCCCATGCTGCCACGTGGGTCGCATTGGCACTGCCCAGGTGGGATGCCCGGCTCTGGAAGGAGGGATGGAGGGAGAGCAGTGTGGCACAGCCCCCTCCCCAGTGCCCCCCATGGGGGATACCCCCTTGCCCCCTCCCCACAGAGCTTACCTCGGCACGGCTCTCCCCGCAGCGGGTCTCCCACGTAGCCGGGTGAGCACCTACAGCAGGGGTAAGGGGGTGGTTACCAAAACATGCTGATGAAAAGAAAGGGGGTGTGTGCACCCCTAAGCCCACCCCAGGTTCCCCTGGCACCTCTCACAGAGGCGCCCGCTGTGTCCCGGGGCGCAGGCGCTGCAGGTGGGCTGCCCATCCGTGTCCTCAAAGCAGCTCTTGGTCACCCTGTGGAGGGGACACAGGGCTGGGTGAGCCCCCTCAGGGGCATCCTTGGGGACACAGGGGTCCCTGGGGAAATTGGGGAGGGAGGGTAGCACCTACTGGGTGTCACCACGGGGTCCATGGCAGGGACAGGGCTGGCAGTCACCCGGGGTGCCCCGGGTGGCATCGCCGTAGTAGCCAGGTTGGCATTTGTCACACTGGGGACCCTCGGTGTGATCCCGGCAGCCCTGTGAAGAAGGAAGGGAGTGATAGCGGTGGTGGCAGCACCATGGGGGTCCCTGGGATGTCCTCTCCCTGTCCCCAGCTCACCTGGCAGACACCGGTCTCGGGGTGGCACTGCCCGGCGTGGCCGTGGCACTGGCACGGCTCACAGGTGCCCAGGTAGAGCCCGGCAGTGCTGCGTGTGTAGCCGACGTCGCAGTCCTACAGCGGGGACAGCAGGGTGAGCCAGCGCTTGGGGACTCCAGCACTGGGGTGAGGGGACACTCCAGGGTCTCACCTGACAGGAGGGGCCGCGGTACCCGGCTGGGCAGGCGCAATCCTCCACCTCTAGTGCCGGTGGGCGGCCGGTAGCGTGTGGCACTGCCACGTCCAGGCTGACATCAGCTAGTCTGCGGGGGAGAGGGGACGTCACCATCATCCACCACCCTGCCACACGTGTCCCCATGTTCCCAGGGTGATGTGTGACCCCTGGTACCTGCTCTCCTCCGTGCGATCCGAGTAGGATGCCCGGATCATGAAGAGATCCACGTCAGCCAAAGCCATCAGGAGATGCTCACGGGTGGCATCGCGCCCGTCTGCCCGGCGCCAGGCACGCTGCGGGCACAGCCGGGGGTGACCGCCACGTCCCCAACCCCATCCCACAATGTGTGTGTGGGGGTGTTTAGTGGGGGACACGATGCCACCCACTGGGGCTCACCTCACGGAAGGGCACGGTGATGGTGGTGGGGACACCAGTGGCGGGGGTGGCATCGGAGAAGTGTTCCAGCAGGATGCCGTTACCCTGCAGCAGCACGTCGGGCTGGCGCGGCGACGCTTGGGCACCCACCGCCGCCCGGTGCGTCACCGTGTACCGCAGCTCACCGCCGTACGATGTCACCTGCGGGGAGGGACACGGTGAGGCTCAGCTCGGAGACACCCGCTTGTCATGTCCCCCCTCTGCCCTCCATCCATCCCCTGGCGCTGGCACCTTGTCCCCAGTGAAGGGTGCGGGCAGCACCCAGTAGTAGACGTCGGGGGTCAGGTCACGGAAGGTGTCGAAGAGCAGCTCCCGTGGGGAGGAGAAGCGGGCGCCGTCACGCGTCTCCGTGCCGGCCAGGTTGGCCAGGGGCAGAGGTGGCGTGTCCTCGGAGCTGAGGGTGACCTGGAGGGAGTATGAAGGTGTTGGGAGTGGGCACTGGGGGTGCATGGCACAGCACAGCATGGCATGGCACAGACAGACTGCCACAACACAGCATGAGATGGCACGGCGGGGGTTGGTATGACATGGCACAGCACAACGTGCAGTACAATGGCATGGCCTGACATGGCACAGCATGGCATGGGCTGGTGCCACACGGCACAGCATGGGAAGACACAGCCCAGCACCACATGGCATGATACAGCACTACAGGGCATGGTAAGGCACAGTGTGGCAGTGCATGGCACAGCACAGCGCTACAGGGGTGGCACAACACAGCATGACACAGCATGACGCAGTGCAACATGGTCTGATGCGGCACAGCATGGCACAATGTGGCATGACACGGCACAATGTGGCACGATGTGGCACGACACAGCACGACAAGGCACAGCATGGCACAATGTGGCAAGACATGGCACGAGATGGCACAGCATGGCACGATGTGGCATGACACGGCATGATGTGGCACGACATAGCACAACAGGGCACAAGATGGCACAGCATGGCACAACATGGCACAGCATGGCACAACGTGGCACAACACAGCATGACATGGCACAGCATGGCATGGCACAGCATGGCACGGCACAGCATGGCACAATGTGTCACGACACGGCACGACATGGCACAGCATGGCATGAGATGGCACAGCATGGCATGACATGGAACAGCATGGCACAATGTGTCACGACATGGCACAGCATGGCACGATGTAGCACAGCGTGGCACTAGATGGCACAGCATGGCACGATGTGGCACAAGATGGCACAACACAGCATGACATGGCACAACACGGCACGACATGGCACAGCATGGCATGACGTGGCATGACATGGCACGACGTGGCACAGCACGGCACAGCACAGCATGGCAAGGCACTACTTGGGGACGACACGGCCCGGCACAGCGTGTCACCATGCGGTGACAGGCCCGGCTGGGCCATGGGTACCTGGTGGCGGCTCCAGGCGGAGCTGGCACACTGCCGTGAGACGCCCATGCAGAAGCACTGCAGGCAGCCCTCGGGGTTGGCCGCGCTCAGGTGGAAGGTGCCGGCGGCGCAGGCGTCACACAACCGGCCCCGCACGTTGGGCTGCGGGACAGGGGTGCTGTGGGTGGGGGTGCCAGGGGTGGGGGTCCCATGGGTGGGCTTGCCGGGAGGGGTCAGAACTACTGGGTGCTGGGGGACTGGGAAGTAGGGCGCTGGGGTGGGGAGTGGGATGGGGAGTGGAAATGGGGGGGTGATGCCATGGGGGTGTGGAATGGGTGCTATGGGGGATCCCACTGGGTGCCATGGAGAGGGGAGGTGTCACGCTGGGTGTCCTGGGGGAGTCAGAATAGGTGCCATGGTGGGGGGGCATGCTGGGTTTTGGGGGTGTGTGAGAATAGGTGCCATGGGGGGAGTCAGGCAGGGTATCATGGAGGGGGCCAGAATAGATGCCATGGGGGTCAGGCTGGATGTCCTGGGGGGTCAGGAAGACACCATGGGGGAGTCACACTGGGTATCATAGGGGGGACCCCAGAACAGGTGTCATGGGGGTCAGACTGGGTGCCCTAGGGATCCCACAGGGTGCCCTGGGGGAGTCAGACTGGGTGCAGTGGGGGATGTGACACCCCCCCCCTCCACGCCCTGCCCACACCTTGCAGTGACAGGTGCCTCCAGCCACGTCCTTGCCCCCACGTGTGTCGCACTTGACAAGCTCCTGGCCTGTGGGCAGTGAGGGTGAGGGGGGGACAGCACCCCCCAGCACCCCCAGGTGAGGGGTTATGGGGGCCACCCCCCACACCAGCATCCCTCACTCACCGACTGGGGTGCACTTGCCCCCTGGCTGGATGGGGTCTCCCTCGTAGCCCGGGGCGCACCTATGGGGATGGGTGGGTGATGGGTGGGGGGTGTCTCGGGTGGAAGCAGGGGGTCACAGGGACCTTTCTGACCCCCCTGCCCCCCCCACCTCTCGCAGCGGCGGCCGGCGTAACCAGGGGCGCAGGCGTCGCAGGTGGCTTGTCCATCTGTGTCCAAAAAGCAGGACTCTGAAAACCTGTGGGGGACAGTGATGGTGATGCCAGGGTGGTGACACTTCAAGGTGGGAGGTCCCCTGGGGTTGGCACCCACCTGCGAGCTGTCTCAGTGTAGGGACAGGGACAAGGGTGACAGGCGGTGGCCGTGCCCTTGGTGGCATCGCCAAAGAAGCCAGGCTTGCACTTCTCGCACTGGGGACCCTCCGTGTTGTGCTGGCAGTTCTGGGGGGGCACAGGACACGTGGGACACATGGGACACGGGGCGGGCGGTGACACCATGCCACATCCCCATCCTGTCACCACTGCCACCCCCCATCCTTACCAGGCAGTGCCCGAAAACAGGGTCACAGGTGCTGGAGTGGCCGTGGCAGCCGCAACCGGAGCAGGTCCCCAGGTAGGGTCCTCTTGTCACCCGCTCAAAGCGGGTGGCACATCGCTGGCATGACAACCCGGTGTAGCCCACGGGGCACCTGGGGACACAGCGGTGTGACGGTGCCATCACGGTGGCACCGAGCCCGCGATCCCGCTACCCAGCACTCACCTGCACTCCTCCACGTCCCCAGCTGGTCCCAAGCCAGTGTCACCGGGGCTGGTGACATCCATGGCCACGTCGCTGAGCCCCACGCTGGCCATGCGCCCATCATAGACTGCCCGGATGAAGATGCCCTCCAGCCCCTGCAGCACCAGCAGCAGCAGCTCCCGGCTCACTGGGGCACCTTCCTCATCCTCCCAGTGCTCCTGCCAGGACGGCGACACAGGACGTCACGCCGGGGTGCCAGCGACGTTGGCGTCACCCACCCCTTGGTGCCACCATCACCGGGACCGCCCCCGGCATCACCCACCTCAGTGAAGGGCACGTGCCGCCGGTTGAGGACGTCGGGTCGGGTGTCCCCAGCCCGCGCCCGCAGCTGCCGCCCGTGGCCCCGCAGCACCACGTCGGGGTGGGCGGTGGGCTCAGCCGGCCCCCGACCCAGCCGGTACCGCACCCCATAACTCAGCGCTCCCCCGTAGGCATCCACCTGGCAGCGTAGGCAGGGTGTCACAGCGGCCGTACCACCGGCATCCCCAACCCCATCCCCACCCTGCCGTCACCTTGTCCCCAAGGAAAGCCGCCGGCAGCGCCCAGAAGGCGTCGAGGGCTGAGAACCGTCGGGATAGATCCAGGAGCTGGAATTCCTCAGCACCCACGTCCACGTGGAGCTGAGTGGCCGAGAGCACCGGCGAGGATGGCGCTGCCGGCACCGTCACGTTGACACCTGCAGGGAGATGCTCAGCCCCCGGGCACGTCCCTGGGGTCCCCGCCCCAACCCTGTCCCTTGGTGCCCAGCACTCACCCTTGAAGTCGTCGGGGTGGTCGAAACGCAGGCGCAGGCGGTGCCGGTGCCGGGCGGTGGCACGACATGAGGTGGTGATGCCAAAGCAGAAGCAGGGTCGGCAACGGGATGTCCCTGTCACCTGGAAGTGGCCCTCGGGGCACGGCCCTGGGAGGGCGATGGGTGATGGTGACAGTGCCATGGTGGTGGTGGGGGGATATATAGGGGGAGGAGGGGGGATATGGGGAGAGAAGGGGGGTTATGGGGGGATATGAGGAGAGGAGGGGGGATGTGGGGGGATACAGGGGGAGGAGGGGGAATGTGGGGGGATACAGGGGGAGGAGGGGATAGAGGGGATATGAGGAGAGGAGGGGGGATGTGGGGCGATACAGGGGGAGGAGTGGGATAGGGGGGATGTAAGAGAGGATGGGGGATGTGGGGGGATACAGGGGGAGGAGTGGATAGGGGGGATATAAGAGAGGAGGGGGATGTGGGGATATAAGAGAGGAGGGGGGATGTGGGGATATAAGAGAGGAGGGGGGATGTGGGGGGATACAGGGGGAGGAGGGGGGGCGTGGGGCTCTCACCAGGGCGGGTGACGGTGAGGATGCTGTCAGGGATGCCGAAGACCATGCCCAGGGTGTTGATGGCCTCGCAGGTGTAGGCGCCCTGGTCGGCCTCCTTCACGTCGCGGATGGTCAGGGTGCCCTGTCCCGCCTCGCTCGTGATCGACACCCTGCGGGGCTCGTTGGCACCAGGACCCGTGTGGCCCCCCACGCCCCGCGCGTGCGCAGGCCCCGCCCCCAATAACAAGCCCCACCCCCATTCAAAGCCCCGCCCAAATTTGAGCCCCGCCCCATACAAACCCCTCCCCAGTTCAAGCCCTTTCCCAGTTAAGCCTCTCCCCGCTCAAGCCACGCCCCCATCCAAGCCCCTCCCCATCCAAACCCTGTCTCCATTTAACCCCATTGAAGTCCCTCCTCACTCAAGTCCCTGCCCTACTCAAGCCCCATTCAAGCCCCTCCTTGGTCGAACCACGCCCCATTCAAGCCCCTCCCCATTCACACTCCTCCCCATTCAAGCCCCTCCCCATTCACACCCCTCCCCATTCACACCCCTCCCCATTCAAGCCCCTCCCCATTCAAGCCCTTCCCCATTCAAGCCCCTCCCCATTCAAGCCCCTCCCCATTCAAGCCCCTCCCCATCCAAGCCCCTCCCCATCCAAGCCCCTCCCCATCCAAGCCCCTCCCCATCCAAGCCCCTCCCCATTCAAGCCCCTCTCCATTCACTCCCTTCCCCATTCAAGCCCCTCCCCATTCAAGCCCCTCCCCATTCAAGCCCCTCCCCATTCAAGCCCCTCCCCATCCAAGCCCCTCCCCATTCACACCCCTCCCCATTCACACCCCGCCCCATTCACCACCGCCCCATCACAAGCCCCGCCCCTTCGAGCCCCGTCCTATCACAAGCCCCGCCCCCTCTCCCCATCGCAGCCAATCCCTTTGCCTCCTCCCCCCGCGCCCCGCCCCCGGCCCCGCCCACCTGTGGCTGCTGGGCGTGTGCCCCCAGTTGAGGCGCCAGGTGATGATGGGGGTGGGGACGCCGGTGGCCACGCAGGTGAAGGTGACGGTCTGGCCCGGCACCGCCCGCACCGACTCCCGCGGCAGCGACACCACCTGTGGGGGCACTGCCCGACCCCCCAGACCCGTCACCACCCATAGGGGCACTGCATGACCACCCCAGACCCATCACCACCCATGGGGGCACTGCCTGACCCCCCTAGACCCGTCACCTCCTGCTGGGGCACTGCCCGAGCCCCCCCCCAGCTCATTACCACCCATAGGGGCACTGCCCGACCCCCCAGACCCGTCACCACCCATGGGGCGCTGCCTGACCCCTCCAGACCTGTCACCACCCATGGGGGTGCTGCGCGACCCCCCCAGACCCGTCACTTCCTGCTGGGGCACTGCCCGACCCCCCCAGGCCCACCACCATCCATAGGGGCACTGCCTGACCCCCCCAGACCCATCACCTCCTGCTGGGGCACTGCCCAAGCCCCCTCCCCAGACCCATTACCACCCATAGGGGCACTGCCCGATCCCCCCAGACCCATCACCACCCATGAGGCGCTGCCCGAGCCCCCAGGCCCACCACCACCCATGGAGCCACTGCCTGACCCCCCAGACCCACCACCTCCTGCTGGGGCATTGCCCAAGCCCCCTCCCCAGTTCATCACCACCCATAGGGGCACTGTCTGACCCTCCCCAGACCCATCACCACCCGCGGGGGCACTGCCTGAGCCCCCAGGCCTGTCACCTCCTGCTGGGGCACTGCCTGAGCCCCCAGGCCCACCACCGCCCGGTCCCCGCAGGCGGTGTCTCCGCAGGCGGTGTCTCTGCGCCGTGCCATCACTCACCGCAGCCGACCTCATCGGAGCGGTCGGGGCAGTCGGGCTCGCGGTCGCACTGGTAGCTGGCGCGGATGCAGCTCCCGCTCGTCACGCACCGGAACTCTGCCGGGCCGCAGGCTGCACCCGGGGCCTTGGTGGCTGCAAGCGGGGATGGGGACAGGCGTCACCGTGTCGCCACGTCACTGCGTGACCGCGTCACCATGTCACTGCGTCACCACGTCACCGCATCACATGCCACCACATGACCGTGTCACTGTGTCACCACATCACTGTGTCACCGTATCACCATATCACCCCGTGACTGCATCACCACATCACATCACTATCTCACTGTGTCACTACATTACCGCGTCACCACATTACCGCGTCACCACATCACTACGTCACCATCTCACCATGTCACTGCATCACCACATCACCCTGTGACTGCATCACCGCATCGCCACGTTGCATCACCATCTCACTGTGTCACCACATCACTGTGTCACCATCTCACTGTGTCACATCACCGCATCACCACATCACTACGTCACCATCTCACCATGCCACCGCATCACCACATCACCGCATCACTGCGTCACCATCTCACCATGACACTGCATCACCGTATCACCCTGTGACTGCATCACCGCACCGCCACGTTGCATCACCATCTCACTGTGTCACCACATCACTGCGTCACCATCTCACTGTGTCACATCACCGCATCACCACATCACTACATCACCATCTCACCATGTCACCGGATCACCACATCACCGCATCACTGCGTCACCATCTCACCATGACACTGCATCACCGTATCACCCTGTGACCGCATCACCACGTCGCATCACCATCTCACTGTGTCACCACATCACTACGTCACCATCTCACCATGTCACTGCATCACCACATCACCGCATCACCGTGTCACCACATCACTGCATCACTGCGTCACCATCTCACCATGCCACCGCATCACCACATCACCACATCACTACGTCACCATCTCACCATGCCACCGCATCACCACATCACCACATCACTGCGTCACCATCTCACCATGACACTGCATCACCGTATCACCCTGTGACTGCATCACCGCACCGCCACGTTGCATCACCATCTCACTGTGTCACCACATCACTGCGTCACCATCTCACTGTGTCACATCACCGCATCACCACATCACTACGTCACCATCTCACCATGTCACCGGATCACCACATCACCGCATCACTGCGTCACCATCTCACCATGACACTGCATCACCGTATCACCCTGTGACCGCATCACCACGTCGCATCACCATCTCACTGTGTCACCACATCACTACGTCACCATCTCACCATGTCACTGCATCACCACATCACCGCATCACCGTGTCACCACATCACTGCATCACTGCGTCACCATCTCACCATGTCACCACATCACCACATCACATCACCGCATGACTGCGTCACCGCATCACCGCGTCACCGCATCACCGCGTCACCATGTCACCGCATCACCATGTCACTGCATCACCGCATCACCACATCACACCACCGCATCCCGCTGTCCCCGCGTCCCGCTGTCCCCGCACTCACGACAACCGTCCTCGTCCGACCCGTCCCCGCAGTCGTTCTCGCCGTCGCAGCGCCAGAGCTTGAGGGCGCAGTGCCCGTTGCGGCACTTGAACTCGTTGGGTTCGCAGGGTGACGGGGTGCCTGTGGCGTGGCGGTGCAGGGGGTGGGGGGTGTAGGTGACAACACCCACCAGGTGTCCCCCCAAAGTGGTGTTCCCCCCCCTCTCTTGCCACCAGCTCACCGCAAGCCTCCTCGTCGCTGCCGTCGGCGCAGTCGCGCTCGCCGTCGCAGAGGTAGTCGCGGGGGACGCAGAGCCCGTCGGCACAGGCGGCTTCGCCCGCCCGGCACCCGCCCGGCACCGGCTGGTGGGGCCGTGGGGTGAGCGGGCGCCGTGGTGGCATGGCGGTGGCGGTGGCCGTGGCGGTGGCCGTGGCGGTGGTCAGCGGGCGGGTGGTGGCCGGGCGGAAGGTGGTGGGAGGAGGAGGTGGCGGCGAGGGGTCTGTGGGGATGGGGTGTGAGGGGAATGGGGGGGAATTGGGGGTGGGGGGGGAAATGGGGGGAATAGTGGGCAATGGAGGGGCATTAGGGGGCTATGGGGGGGAATAGGGTGGCAATAGGCGGCAATGGGGGGGCATAGGGGGGCTATGGAGGGGAATAGGGGGGCTATGGAGGGGGAATAGGGGAATGGGGGGAATTGGGGGGCAGTGGGGGGCAATGGGGGGAATAGTGGGCAATGGGGGGGCATTAGGGGGCTATGGGGGGGAATAGGGTGGCAATAGGCGGCAATAGGGGGGCATAGGGGGGCTATGGGGGGAATAGGGGGGCTATGGAGGGGGAATAGGGGGGCAATGGGAGGGCATAGGGGGGCTATAGGGGGGAATAGGGGGCCTATGTGGGGGAATAGGGTGACAATGGGGGGGAATAGGGGGGAATGGGGGGGGCATTGGGGGGCTATGGGGGGAATAGGGGGGCAATGGAGGGCGAATAGGGGGGCAATGGAGGGGCATAGGGAGGCTATGGGGGGAATAGGGGGGCTATGGGGGGGAATAGGGGGGCAATGGAGGGGGAATAGCAGGGCAATGGAGGGGGAATGGGGGGCCTATGGGGGGAATAGGGGGGCTATGGGGGGAATAGGGGGGCTATAGGGAGGCTATGGGGGGGAATAGGGGGGCAATGGAGGGGGAACGGGGGGCCTATGGGGGGGAATAGGGGGGCTATGGGGGGGAATAGGGGGCTATAGGGAGGCTATGGGAGGGAATAGGGGGGCAATGGGGGGAATAGGGGGGCTATGGGGTTTACGGGGGAGAAATGGGGGGGCAATGGGGGTTTGGGGGCCAATGGAGGGGAATGGGGGGAAATGAGGGGGATGGGGGGGCAATGGGAGAAATGGGGGTCATGGGGGAAGGGGGGAAATGGGGAGGAACGGGGGAAATGGGGGGACAGTGAGGGGGCAACGGGGCAAATGGAGGTTTTGGGGGGAAATGGGGGTTATGGGGCAAATGGGATGGAATTGGGGGGAATGGGGGGGTCAGTGGGAAGAATGGGGGGTGGGGTTATGGGATGGAGTCGGGTACAAGGGGGTTCATGTGGGTTAACGGGGTGAATGGGGGTGAAGTGAGGGGGGGTTACAAAGGGATTACGGGGGGGGAATGGGGGTGGCTTCTGTGGGAAATATGGGGGGGCTGGGGGGGGGGGGTCAGTGTTTTCTGGGGGTGCCTCACCACAGCCCTGCTCATCGGAGGCGTCGCGGCAGTCGGGGCGGCGGTCGCAGCGGTACTCGCCAGCAACGCACTCCCCACTGCCACAGGGGAACTCCAGGGGGTGCAGGTGCGTGGCTGGGGGGTCACTGGGGTGGGGGTGGGGGGGGAGAAATTTGGGGAGGGGGTGATGTCAAGACACACCGTGACACCACGGGATGTGATGGGGTTAATAGGGGGTGGCCTGAGCCCCATCCCCCTCCCCACCCTGGAATTTCCCCCCTGGCTCCATCACAGCCCACCCCAGACCCTCCTGGATTCACACACCACCCCCCCCCCAAAAAAACACACCCCCCCAGGTGCTTACCGGCCCCCAGGCGCCGGAACTGGAAGCCCTGGGGGGAGGTGAGGTAGGAGGCGATGGAGCCGGCGGCCAGCAGGTCCCTCAGGACCCCCCCAGCTGCTCCTCGTCCCCGTTCCCCTCCGAGCCCACGTCCAGCTCCACGAACACGTCACCTTCCAGCTCCCTGTGGGGGCAAGTCAGCACCCCCCAAACCTGCCCCGCGCCCCAAAACCTCCCCCACGCCCCCCAAACCTTCCCCATCACCCCTAACCCCACCACAGACCTCCCCCAAACCTCCCCAGCCCCTCTGCACCCCCAAACCTTCCCCATCACCCCTAACCCCCCCACAGACCCCAACAAACCTCCCCAGCCCCTCTGCACCCCCAAACCCTCCCCGTCACCCCTAACCCCCCCGAATCCCCTCAAACCTCCCCAGCCCCTCCCAGCCACTCTGCGCCCCCAAACCCTCCCCACCACCCCTAACCCCCCCACAGCCCCTCTCAAACCTCCCCATCATCCTTAAACCCTCCCAGTGACCCCCAAACCTCCCCTGCACCCCCAAACCCCTAACCCCCCCACCCCTCCAACTTCCCTCTGCACCCCAACACCTTCCCATCACCCCAACCTCCCCAATACCCCCCTAAAACCTCCCCATCCCCCCACTTCCCCCTGCCCTCCCAAGCCCCCCACCAACCCCTCAAGCCCCCCAAACCTCCCCAGCCCCTCCCAGCCCCTTTGCACCCCCTAAACCCCACCACCCCTCCAACCCCTCTCTGCACCCCAACACCTTCCCATCACCCCAACCTCCCCAATACCCCCCTAAAACCTCCCCATCCCCCCACTTCCCCCTGCCCTCCCCAGCCCCTCCCAGCCCCTTTGCACCCCCAAACCCCCACCACCCCTCCAACCCCTCTCTGCACCCCAACACCTTCCCATCACCCCAATACCCCCCTAAAACCTCCCCATCCTCCCACTTCCCCCTGCCCTCCCAAGCCCCCCAAACCCCTCACCAACCCCCCGAGCCCCCCAAACCCCTCGAGTCCCGTCCCCCCCCCAAATTCCCCCTGAGCCCCCCCAAAAACTCCCCCAGCTCACTTGATGAAGACCACGCTGACCACCTGCTCCCCGGGCACCTTGTAATACTCCGACTCCAGCTGATATTGAGGAGGGGGGGCGGCACAGAGAAAACAGGGGGGGTCAGGGGGCTCCATGGGGGCCCCCCAGCACCCCCCTGTGCCCCCACCCTCACCGTATCCACCACAGCCTCGGAGATCTCCCGGAACTCCTCGGACTCAGGGTCCTCCAGCTGGGGGCTGTAGTCGATGCTGTGGGTGAAGTTCACCAGTGCCCGGAAATAAACTGGGAGGGGGTGTTAAAAATTAAGGGGGGGTGTACCACCTGCACCCCAAAAATATACATACACCCCCCACCCACCCACCCTAGGGTCACCCACTCACCCATCCCAGTTGTGAGCCACCCCATCCCAGCTGTGCCCCCCCACAATGTACAGCATCAGGAGGGAGAAGTGGGGGTGCAGCTGGGGGGAGGGGGGTTGGGGTGTCCCCCCAAAATGTGTCACTTACTCAGCGGGGAGTCGTCCTCGGGCTCGGCCACCACCATGCCCGCCGGCGCGGGGGGGGCCGGGGGCTGCCCACCGAGGAGGAGGAGGAGGAGGAGGAGGAAGAGAAGACAGAGGAGGATGAAGAGGAGACAGAGCTTGAGAGCGGCGCGGTGACAGCCACGGGGACGGGTGACACCCCAGGGTGTCCCCTTACCGGTGGGTGCCAGCCCGATGCTGGGTGCACGGGTGGTGCTCGCCGGCGACCAGGTGATGCCACTGCCATCCTCCCCGCTGCCATCTGCCATGGGGGACGTTAGGGGTGGCACCCGGCGTGGTGACACCCACCACAGCCTGTGTCACCTTAGGGCTGGATGCCACCAGGTCCCATTGCCACCAGCCATGGGGACAGCACGGGTGGCACTCGCCCAGTGTGACACCTGCCCATAGTGCCACCCACCTCTGGTGACACCCACCCAGCCTGTGTCACCTTGGTGCTGGATGCCACCAGGTCCCATTGCCACCAGACATGGGGACAGCATGGGTGGCACTCGCCCAGTGTGACACCTGCCCACAGTGCCACCCACCTCTGGTGACACCTACCCCTCCGTGACACCTCCCAAGACCAGCACCACCCATGGTGACATCCATCCCTAGTGACACTCATCCAGCCTGTGCCACTGTAGTGCTGGATGCCACCAGGTCCCACGGCCATCTGCCATGGGACAGCACAGGTGGCACCCACCCACCCAGCCTGTGCCACCTCACTGCTGGATGCCACCAGGTCCCATTGCCACCAGCCATGGGGACACCACAGGTGGCACCCACCCACCCAGCCTGTGCCACCTCATTGCTGGATGCCACCAGGTCCCATTGCCTACCCCCAGCCATGGGGACAGCACAGGTGGCACCCACCCACAGTGACACCCAACCCTGGTGACACCTCCCCAGACCAGCACCCACCTATGGTGACACCCACCCAACCTGTGCCACCTCACTGCTGGATGCCACCGGCTCCCAGGGCTATCCGCTACGGGTGCCAGCCACCCTCAGTGCCACCCCCCAGGGTGCCACCTACCAGGCATGTCACCCCCCCAGCGTGTCACCTCACCTGCAGATGCCACCAGGTCCTCATCATCAGAGAGCTGTGCGTAGTACCGGCGTCCCCGTGTCCCCCCGACCCGGTCGGCCACCGTGTCCTCGGGGAAGGAGGTCTCAGCCAAGCCCCGGGTGCCCTGGGAGGGGGACACACGTGTCACCCCCCTGCCATGCCACGCGCCAGGCTGGCACAGGAGGAGGGGGGTGACACACACACACACACACACACAGAGGTGGGTGGGTGCTGGCAGGGCCGGGGCTGCATAGCTGTGCGGTGCTGTCACCGGCGGGGTGGGGGGGGACAGGGGGGGACAGGATGAGCTCATCACCCCACAGCGCCTTCTGAGCCGGGCACACGCGGGGGGGGTTTGGGGGGGGGGGGGTGGGGGGGGTGTGGGGGGGTGTGGGCACCGCCAGCTGCGGCCGGGCTGGGGGGGGCAGGGGGGCACGGGGGGTGCACATGGGTTTGCACACGCGTGTGAGCCCATAGATGGGTATGGACACGTGTGAGCCCACATGGCCGTGTGTGCTGCCATGAGCATGCAGGGCACACGTGTGTGCAGGCACACGGGGAGCTGGGGGGTGCAAGGGGAGCATGGGGGGTGCACATGGGTTTGCACACACATGTGAGCCCCCGCACAGGTTTGCACATGTGTGTGAGCCCACATGGCCATGTGTGCATGCAGGGCACACGTGTGTGCATGCACACAGGGAGCTGGGGGGGTGCAAGGGGAGCACGGGGAGTGCACATGGGTTTGCACACGTGTGTGAGCCCATGCAGGGGTTTGCACACGCGTGTGAGCCCATACAGGGGTTTGCACACGTGTGTGAGCCCATGCAGGGGTTTGCACACACGTGTTTGCACACACGTGTGAGCCCACACAGGGCTTTGCACACACGTGTGAGCCCATGCAGGGGTTTGCACACACACATGAGCCCATACAGGGGTTTGCACACACGTGTGAGCCCATACAGGGGTTTGCACACACACGTGAGCCCACACTGGGGTTTGCACACACATGTGAGCCCACACTGGGGTTTGCACACACGTGTGAGCCCATACACAGGTTTGCACACGCGTGTGAGCCGTGCACACGTGTCTGCCGCCCCTGCGTGGGCGCTGCACCCGTGGGGTGACACTGGGTGGCCGGGCACAGCCGGCTGCACCCACCGGTCTGCACCACCAACACGGGGTCTGCACCAACACCCCCCTACCCCCCCCCCCCCCCCCCCACCCCCTGCACACGCGTGTGCAACACCCCCGCGTGCAGCCGCACGTGTCCCCCGGCACCGCGCGCGCCTTTGCACCCCCGCGGGCGGCAGAGGGGGACACCCAACCCCCCTCCCAAACCTTTCCCACACCCCCCCTCGCCCCCCCCCCCCGCGGTGTGGAATCCGTCGGGGCAGCACTTTGCTGTGCAAACAAGCGCCGGGGGGATTAAGCGGGGGCTGGGGAGGGGGGGGACACAAAGGGAGGGGGGAGGGGGCACCCAGCACCCCTAAGGAATCCGGGTTGGGATTGGAGATTGGGGGGGGCACCCTGTAGGTGCCAGCCGGGTCTTGGATGCTTGGGGGGGGGGGGGGTGTGGGCAGAAGGGAAACTGAGGCACGGGGAGCGCAGTGAGCAGCTCTGCTGCTGCCCCCCCCCCCCGGCGCGCACACACATGCACTGAGTGTGTGCGGGCTCTGCCGTCCTCACACACACACCAAGCATGGGGGGGTCTCTGCTGCTGCCTCCCCAACACACACACACACCTGCACTGAGTGTGGGGGTTCTTTGCTACTGCACCCCCCTCATACACACATGCACTGAGTGTGTGCGGGCTCTGCCGCTGTCCCACACACACACACTCGGAGTGTGGGGTCCTCTGCCACTGCCCCCACACATGCACCGAGTGTGGGGGTTCTCTGCTACTGTGTCATCCCACACACACACACCCCCCAAGTGAAGGGGTTCTCTGCTACTGCCCCTACACATGCACTAAGCGTGGGGGTTCTCTGCTGCTGCCCCCACACATGCACCGAGCTTGGGGTTCTCTGCTGCTGCCCTTCAACACATGCACCGAGTTTGGGGGTTCTCTGCTACTGCTCCTCCCACACATGCACTGAATGTAGGGGTTCTCTGCTGCTGCCCTTCAACACATGCACCGAGCTGGGGGTTCTCTGCTGCTTTCTCCCCACACATGCACCGAGTGTGGGGGTCCTCTGCCACTGCCCCCCACACATGCACCGAGCTGGGGGTTCTCTGCCACCACTCCCCACACACGCACCAAGTACGGGAGTTCTCTGCTGCTTCCCCCCCACACATGCACCGAGTATATGGGTTCTCTGCTACTGCCCTTCAACCCATGTACCGAGTGTGGGGGTTCTCTGCTACTGCTCCTCCTACACATGCACTGAGCTGGGGGTTCTCTGCTGCTTCCCCCACACACATGCACCGAGTGTGGGGGTTCTCTGCTACTGCTCCTCCTACACATGCACCAAGTGTGGGGGTTCTCTGCTGCTGCCTCTACACATGCACCGAGTATGGGGGTTCTCTGCTACTGTGTCGTTCCCCCCACACATGCACCGAGTTTGGGGGTTCTCTGCTACTGTGTCGTTCCCCCCACATGCACCGAGTGTGGGGGTTCTCTGCTACTGCTCCTCCTACACATGCACTGAGCTGGGGGTTCTCTGCCGCTGCCCCCACACATGCACCGAGTATATGGGTTCTCTGCTACTGCCCTTCAACCCATGTACCGAGTGTGGGGGTTCTCTGCTACTGCTCCTCCTACACATGCACTGAGCTGGGGGTTCTCTGCTGCTTCCCCCACACATGCACTGAGCTGGGGGTTCTCTGCTGCTGCCCCCACATGTGCACTGAGTATGGGGGTTCTCTGCTACTGTGTCGTTCCCCCCACACATGCACCGAGTGTGTTGGTTCTCTGCCGCTTCCCCCCCCCCAAACACACGCATCGAGTATAGGGCTTCTCTGCCTCTACTTCTCTACCCCCCACCCCCCCAAACACACCCCCCCCCCGAGCAGTGAGTCCGAAGCCCGGGCAGGCAGCAGGGCCCCTCCAGCCAGGCGGAAGGGCAGCTCTCCTGGCCCAGCAGCCGTGGCCGGGGTGGGGGCCGGTCACCCCTCTCCTATTACCGGAAGTGTCCCCCCCCTTCTCCGTCCCCCGTCCCCCCCCCGGGGCCGCTGGGTTCCCCTGGCCGGGGCACCGCGCCCGGCCGGACGCTGCCGCCGCCGCCGCCGCTCTCACATTTTCCACTCTCCGAACCAGATTCTACCCCCCCAACCCCCCCAACCCCCCCGGGGAAAAGGGGGGGGAGGATAGATGGATAGGAAGGGGTGGGGGGGGTAGGGGAGCGAGGAAGAGGAGGGTGAGGAAGCACCACCCTGCCCTACGTGTGGCTGCTCCCCAGGGATCTCACGCCTCAAATTGGGGGGGGGGGGGGATCTCAACACACACACCACCCCCCAAAGTCTGCTCCCTCGTGGCAATCTGGATGTGACACCCCTCCCAAAAAAAAATAACCCCCCTGGATGGGCTCCCCAATAATCTGAATGTGAAGCCCTCCCCCCCAATAATCTGAATGTGCCCCCCCAAAAAAATAACCCCCCTGGATGGGCTCCCCTATAATCTGAATGTGCCCCCCCCCCCCAAAAAAATAACCCCCCTGGATGGGCTCCCCTATAATCTGAATGTGTCCCCCCCCCCCAAAAAAATAACCCCCCTGGATGGGCTCCCCTATAATCTGAATGTGTCCCCCCCCCCGCCAAAAATAACCCCCCTGGATGGGCTCCCCTATAATCTGGATGTGAACCCCTCCGCCCCAAAATCTGGATGTGCCCCCCCCCCCCCAAAGAAAAACCAACCCTGGATGGGCTCCCCAATAATTTGGATATGAAGCCCCCCCCCCCCAAAAAAACCAACCCTGGATGGGCTCACCTATAATCTGGATGTGCCCCCCCCCAAAAAAATAACCCCCCTGAATGGGCTCCCCAATAATCTGGATGTGCCTCCCCCCCAAGAAAACCCCACACCCCCTGGATGGGCTCCCCTATAATCTGGATGTGAACCCCTCCCCCCTAAAATCTGGATGTGCCCCCCCACACAAAAATAGCCCCCTGGATGGGTTTCCCTATAATCTGGATGTGACACACCCCCCCCAAGAAAGCCCCACACCCCCTGGATGGGCTCCCCAATAATCTGGATGTGCCCCCCCACCCCAAAGAAACCCCCCTGGATGGGCTCCCCAATAATCTGGATGTGCCCCCCCCCCCAAAAATAACCCCCCTGGATAGGCTCCCCCATTATCTGCATGTGCCCCCCCAAACCTCTTCCCCCCTGGATGGGCTCCCCAATAATCTGGATGTGCCCCCCCCCCCAAAAATAACCCCTCTGGATGGGCTCCCCCATTATCTGGATGTGCCCCCCCAACGGGCTCCCCAATAATCTGGATGTGCTCCCCTCCCCCCAAATCTGGATGTGCCGCCCCCCCCCCCCCAAGTAGACCCCACATCCCCTGGATGGGGTCCCCAATAATCTGGATGTGCCCCCTCCCCCCCCAAAATCTGGATGTGCCCCCCCCTCCCTTACTTCATCCGGCTGAGGAAGAGGAGGTGACGCACGGCAGGAATAATAACCGGGGGGTTATTAATAGCAGCCCCCCCCCCAGCCTTATTGTTCCCCCAAGGTCGCAGCTATGAGGTGTTACCCCCCCCCCCAAAAATAACCAGCCCTTCCTCTTCCCCTGGGGGTCCCCTGGGACTGAGGGGTGCTGAGCCCCCCCCCCCGGCTATTTTTTTGGGGGGAGGGGGGACACACACCCTACTGCTTGGCTTTAAAGGGGGGGGGGCACAGACTCCCCAGCTTTGGGGTGGGGGGAGCTGCCAGCACAGCTGGCGGGCTGCTGGTCCCTTGAGGAGGGGGGAAGAAGATGGGGGGGGGGAGAAGATGGAAAGGGGGGGGGGGGCAGGGGGGGTCAGGCAGCTGCTTAACCCCCCTCCCCCCCTCCGCCCCCAGTGATTTGGGGTGAAAACAGCTGCGGGGTCAAACTCACTCTAGGGGGGGGGGTTGGGGGGGGGTCACATACACAAAGGAGGTGGGGGGGGGCCCCAAAATATGCCTCCCCCCCCCCCCGCTGCATTCCTCCCCGCTGGCATTGCCTAATTTATCCCAAAAGAGCCGGGTTGGGCTTTTTTTTAAGGGGGGGGATGGGAACGCCCCGGGAATGCCGGGTTGGGCCGCCAGCCCCCCCTCACCCCCCCCACCACCACCTCAACCCCCTCCCCCCCCCCCGGCCGGGCCATTTTTGGCGATGGGAAAGAACCGAAGCGCCGGGAGCGGCCGGGCCACGTGCACGGGGGGGTGGGGGGGGTGAGGGGGGGTTGAAAGGGAGGTTGGGGGGGGGAACCCCAAATCTCCTCTGGGGAAGACTAACCCCTCCCCCCACACACATATATACACCCCCCACCCAAGCACCCCCCCCCCATGCGTGGGGGGCACAAGAGCGCGCGGGGAAGGGTGGGGGGAGGGTGGGGGCCACGCACACGCGTGTGCGTGGCCCCCCCCAACCCCCCCCACCCTGGCGATCTTATCGCACATTCCTGCTGCACCCCCCGCCCCCTTAACCCTTCCCAGCCCCTTTTTGGGGGGGGGGGCACCCCATCATCACCCCTCCCGTGGAGTAGGTGTACCCCCACCCCAAAGTGGGGTGGTTTTTTTTTTTGGGGGGGGGGTTACACACCCCAGCATCCCAGGAGGAGGATATTGGGGTGACACCCCCCCCACTCCATCAGGGTGCCCCCAAATCCCCCCCCTCATCCCATAGCAGGATTGGGGGGGGAAAAGTGGGATGCTGGGGGGAGCAAAGTGATGGGCACCCCCTTGTCCTCACCCTGCCCCCCTTTTTACCCCCCTGGGACGTGGGTGGGAGCCCCACAGGGGGGTGGGGGGTGTTGAGGGGGGGGCAGCCCTGCCAGCATGGCCCCAAGCAACAAGGCCCCCTCTGTTCTCTACCCCGGGCATCGTCCCAGCCCCAAACCACCCCCCCCCCCGGTGTGTCTGTGCCCCCCCCAACCCCAGTACAAGGGGGGTGCCCCCTACATCGCTACCAACCCCCCGCACCCCCCTCCTCCCCCTTACTCCTGCTTCAGGGTCCCCCCCATCAATTAGGGGGTGTCCTGCCCTAGCGGGGGGGGGGGGCAAACCCACCACAGGGTGTGTCTGCCCCCCCCCCCACTCCTGCTGCACCCCAACTGGGTGTGACACCCCCCCCAAACACACCCCCAGGGGGGACGCACCCCCCGGGGTGGGGGGGGTATTTTGGGAGAGTTATTTTTAGGGTGCCCGGCGCCACCCGTCACCCTTTAAATTTAGCTGGGGTGGGAGAGGGGCACGGGGGGGGGGTGGGGGTGGGGGGCGGCCAGCACCCCAAAAGTGGGATGTGCCTCTATATGTGACCCCCCACCCGGGGCTGGAGGGGGGGCAGGGGGGTCTCGGGGGGCACAACACGCCCCCGAGGGTTGCAGACGCTTTGGGGATGATGGGGGAACCCCCGGGGGGACCCCGATTCCCCCGGGGATGGGGATGGGGGGGGGGTGTCCTCATGCGCCCCCTGTCCCTAGGGGACCCCCGAGTCTGTTCGGGGATGGGCGGGGGGGAGGGATGAGACACACCCGGGGGACCCCCCCAACCCAGGACGGGGCAGGGGAGGTGGGGGGACCCCCCTCACAGTGGGGTACACCCCAATTCCCAGGGCAGCATTAAGGGGGGAAGGGGGGTCTCCCCATCCCCCCGGCACACAGAGCCGGGGGGGGCACACACCCCAATTCCCTCCGGCGGCACTGTGACCCCCCCCAAATCAGAGCACCCTGAGGGGACCCCGACTCCTTCAGCAGCCCCAAAACCAGCAGGGGGGGGATAAACACACACAGCGACCCCCCCAAACTCTTCTAGGGGACCCCGACTCCTTCAGCAGCCCCTAATTCGTGGGGGGGGGGTTAAACACACACAGGAGCCCCCCAAAACCCTTCTAGGGGGACCCCAAGTCCTTCAGCAGCCCCAAACTCAGGGCGTAGGGGGTTAAACACACACAGGGACCCCCCAAAACCCTTGTGGGGGACCCCAAGCCCTTCAGCAGCCCCACACCCAGTGGAGGGGGGTGTTAAACACATACAGGAGCCCCCCCACACTCTTCTAGGGGACCCCAAGTCCTTCAGCAGCCCCAAACTCAGGGCGTGGGGGGTTAAACACACACAGGGACCCCCCAAAACTCTTCTAGGGGACCCCAAGTCCTTCAGCAGCCCCAAATTCAGGGCGTGGGGGGTTAAACACACACAGGGACCCCCAAAACTCTTCTAGGGGACCCCAAGTCCTTCAGCAGCCCCAAACTCAGGGCGTGGGGGGTTAAACACACACAGGGAGCCCCCCAACTCCTTTGGGGACACCCCCCGCCCACTCCCACGCCGCGGGGGGGGGGGGTACCCGAGGGGCAGGGGGTGGGTTGAGGGGGACACACACACTCACCCCGAGGAGGGTTCCGAGCAGCAGGAGGCCGCCCAGCGCCGCCGTCCCCCGCGGCCCCATCGCCCGCTCCGGCTCCGGCCCCGGCCCCGCCGCCGCCCCCGGGCCCGTCCCGCTCCGTCCCGCGCCGCCGCCCGCCCGCCCCGGGAGCACCGGGACCGCCCCGCGCGGGGCGGGGCCGCCGGGAGCGCGCGCAATGAGGGGGGGGGGTAGGGGGTGGGGGGGGGAGGGGGGTGGGGGGGGGGGGCGGGAGCGCGCCTGGGGTGGGGTGGGAGGGGGGAACTGTGGGAAGTTGGAGAGGGGACACGGGGGGGGTAGCACGGGGACACCGTGGGGACACGGCCAGGGAGCTGGAAGGGGACACGGGGGGGACACGGGGGGACACGGGGGGGACACTGGGGGGGGGGGACACGGGGGGGACACTGGGGGGGGGACACACGGCCGGGTGTAGCACGGGGACACCGTGGGGACACCGTGGGGACACGTCCAGGGAGTTGGAAGGGGACATGGGGGGGTCACGGGAGGGGACACGAGGGGGGACACGGGAGGGACACGGGAGGGGACACGGGGGGGGACACGGGAGGGACACGGTAGGGTACACGAGGGGGGACACGGGCGGGACACTGAGGGGGGACATGGCCGGGTGTAGCATGGGGACACCGTGGGGACACCGTGGGGACACGTCCAGGGAGTTGGAAGGGGACACGGGAGGGACACGGTGGGGACACCTTCGGGACACGTCCAGGATGTCCTATGGGGACACGGGGTGCAGGGGACACTGTGGGGACACCTCCAGGGAGTTGGAAGGGGACACGGGGGATGACACGGGAGGGACACTGGGGGGACACGGACGGATGTAGGGACACGGTGTGGGGGGACAGCGTGGGGACACATCCAGGGAGTTGGAAGGGGACACGAGGGGCATGGGGACACGGGGGGACACCTCCAGGACACCTCCAGGGTGTAGCATGGGGACACAGAGTGCACGGGGACACCATGGGGACACCATGGGGACACCATGGGGACACCTTCAGGAACTTGCATGGGGACACGGAGGGATGTGGGGACACTGTGGGGGACACCATGGGGACACCTCTGGGACACCAACAGGGAGTTGGAAGGGGACACAGGGGGTGTGGGGACATGGTGAGACACCTCCAGAAAGTTATGGGGGGGACACAGTGGGGACACCATGGGGACACCTCCAGGCAGTTGGAAGGGGACACGGGGAGGAGGCACGGGGGGGACACTGTGGGGACACCTCTGGGAAACTATGGGGACACCTTGGGGACAGTTCTGGGGAGCTGGAAAGGGACAGGGGCGCATGGGGACACAGGGGACACAGGGGACAGAAGGGGCACGGGGACACTGCGGGGGAACCGCTGTGAACTTGGATGGGGACATGGGGAGGGGACATGGGAACACGGGGGGAGGGCATGAGGACAGGGGGGAACCCCTGTGCACACCCAGGGGACACAGGGGGGCGTGGGGACACCATCAGCTGTGGACACAGATGCTCACGGGGACACGGCTGTGGAAGGGGGGCACTGGGGAGCATGGAGCATACGGGGGGCAGAGGGGCTGAGGGGGCACCAGGTGACTTGGGGGGGTAGGGACTATCAGGGTCACAGCTGCTGGGGGGCACTGGGGTTCTGTGGGGCACTGGGACCATCGGGTCCAAGGTGTGAAACATATTGGGGGCTAGGGGGGCACTGGGCTATGGGGGGAGGAACTGGGCTATGGGGGGCACAGGGCTATGGGGGGAGGAACTGGGCTATGGGGGGAGGAACTGGGCTATGGGGGGCACAGGGCTATGGGGGGTGGAAACTGGGACATGGGGTGCACCAGGGGCTGTGAGGACATGGGGCTATGGGGGGGGCACAGGGCTATTGGGGGGCACTGAGGACATGGGGCTGTGGGGGCACAGGACTGGGGGGGCACAGGGCTATGGGGTCAAGAGTGGGGGGCATGTTTGGCACCAAGCCCACTGGGCACATGGGGCAGAATGGGGGGCACAGGGGTCTGTGGGGTCCCCACAGGGTGCAGCTGGCTGGTCACCGGGCACCACATCCAGCCAAGGCCAAAGTTAATGGTTAAACCCCCCTGACACCCCCCGAGCACCCAGGTGGGTGCCGGGTGCCCATTCCCAGGGGTGCCCTTGGGCGCCCCGATAACCACGAGGGATTTAAGGCCGGTGGCCACCCCTGTGCGCCCTGACCGAGCCAGGACCACGATGCTGAGCCTCCTCCTGCTGCTGGTGGCTGGCGGTAAGGTGTCACCGACCCCCCCCCGCCATGTCCCCAACCTCGGGTGGGTGGTGGGTGGGTGACGGTGCCGTGTCCCACAGGCAGCCGCGCCGCGGTGCTGCCGGACTCACGGGTGGTCAACGGGGAGGATGCACAACCCTACAGCTGGCCCTGGCAGGTGAGTGGGGAGGTCTGGGGAGGGGTGGGGGGTGGAATTGGGGAAGGTAGCACCCAGGGGTGCTGTGACACCCCCTAGTGTGTGTTGTCCCCCACCCAGATCTCGCTGCAGTACGAGCGGGACGGCACCTTTCGGCACACGTGTGGGGGGACCCTCATTGCACCCGACTGGGTGATGACAGCTGCACACTGCATCTCGTGAGGGACCCCCAGCACCCCCCAGGGGGGATTGGGGAGGGTGCAGGGGGGTATAGGAGGGGTGCAGGGAGGTGGTGTATGGGGGACATGTGTGGGTTGTATGGGGGGGCATGGGGGGGGTGTATGGGGGTGCTGAGGGGCTGTAAGAAGGTGCAGGGGTTGCAGGGATGGGTGTAGCAGGGGTGCTGGGGGGGTGCTGGGGGGTGCAAGGGGGCTGCTGGGTGCAGGGAGACTGTGCAGGGTGTGGGGAGGGGTGCACGGGGGGGACGCAGGGTGCGGGAGCAGAGGGTAAACAGGGGGGAGTGGGGGTGGGTGTGTGGGGCTGTCAGGGGGGTGTAAGGGGGTGTGGGTGGGTGCAGGGTGCCAGATGGGTACAGGGGGGTGCAGGGAGGGGGATGCTGGGTGCTAGGTGCACAGTGGATGCAGGGGCGAAGTATGGTGCAGGATGGGTGTGGGGGGTGCAGGGTGAGTGGGGGGAGTGCAGGGGGAAGGGAGGGTGCAGGGTGTGTGGGGAGGGGTACAGGGTGCATGGAGGGGTACAGGGTGCATGGAGGGGGTGAAGGGAGTGTGTAGGGGTGCAGGGTGTGTGTGGGGGGTGCAGGGTGCAGGGAGAGGTGCATGGAGGGATGCATGGGGGGGTGCAGGGTGCATGGGGGGGTGTAGAGAGGCCGCCACCCCCTTTGCCCCCCAACACCCTGGTCTCCCCCAGCTCCACGCTCACCTATGAGGTGGTGCTGGGCGAGTACGACATGGGGGTGGGCGAGGGCCCGGAGCAGCGCATCCCCGTCGCCACCGCCGACATCTTCGTCCACCCCAAATGGAAAAGCTCCTGCGTGGCCTGTGGGTGAGCTGGGGGTGGGGGGGAAGAGAAAGGGGGTGCTTGGGAGGGACAGGATGGAGCTGGGGACATGGTGTGTGTCCCCTGCCCTGTGACACGTGTCCCTGCGTGGCAGCAATGACATCGCCCTGATGAAGCTGCAGCGCCCGGCCGTGCTCAACTCGGAGGTGCAGACGGGGCAGCTGCCCCCCCCGACACTGTCCTGCCCGATGGGTACCCCTGCTACCTGAGCGGCTGGGGGCGGCTCTCCAGTGCGTGGGGCACAGGGGCGGGGGGGTGAGGGGGGATGGAGGTTGTGAAGGGATGGAGGGAGAGAGGGAAGGATGGAGGCGTGGGTGGGGGGTGGATAGAGGGATGGATACATGGATGGATGGAGAGGTGGATGGGTGGGTGGATGTGAATTGGACTCATGGAGGGATGAGGGAGAGCTGGAGGGATGGAGGGATGGATGGATGGATGGATGGATGGATGGATAAGGATGGATGGATGAGGAAGGGAGGGAGGGATGGACAAGGGATAGATGGACAGATGGATAGACAAGGGGTAGATAGATGGATGGATGAGGGATGGATGGATGGATGGAGGGAGGGAGGGATGGATGGATGGATGGATGAGGGATGGATGGATGGATGGATAGATGGATGGATGGATGGATGGATGGATGGATGGATGGATGGATGGATGAGGGAGGGAGGGAGAGAGGGAGGGAGGGAGGGAGGGAGGGATGGATGAGGGAGGGATGGAGGGATGGAGGGATGGATGGATGGATGGATGGATGGATGGATGGATGGATGGATGGATGAAGGATGGATCAGGGAGGAAAGGAGGGATGATGGACAGATGGGTGGATGATGGACAATGGACATGAGTGATAGGTCAGTGACAGGTGGATGATTGGTCGATGGATGATGGGTGGCTGACGGGTGGGTGGCCGGCCACGGGCTCTCAGGCCCCACAGAGGGGACACGGCGCGTGTCACCCCCCTAACGCCCGTGCGCAGCTGGGGGGCCACTCCCTGAGCGGCTGCAGCAGGCGCTGATGCCCGTGGTGGGCTTCGACCGCTGCACCCAGCCCGACTGGTGGGGCTCCCTCTCCATCCGCCGCACCATGATCTGCGCCGGCGGCGAGGAGAAGGCTGGATGCAACGTGAGTGCCACGGGGTGGGGGGATGCGGCCGGGTGTCCTACCCCCCAACGTGCTGACACCCTAACCCCCCTCCATTCCCAGGGCGACTCGGGGGCCCCCTGAACTGCCAGGCGGAAGATGGGCACTGGGAGGTGCACGGCATCGCCAGCTTCGTCTCAGGGCTGGGTTGCAACACGCCCAAGAAGCCCACGGTCTTCACCCGCGTCTCCGCCTTCGAGGACTGGATCAGCGAGGTGGGGCTGGGGGGAGGTGGGATTTGGGGGGGGGCATTATGGGGGCCAAGGGGGTCAGAATGAAGGTAGGAGGGTGCCAGGGTGCCATGGCACCAGGGAACACAGTGCTGCGGTGTCAGGGTGGCAAGGCACAAGTGTGCCAGGGTGTCAAGGCATCAGTGTAGCAGGGCATGGGGGTACTGGGACACAGGGGTACTGGAGTGCAGGGTGTGGTGGTGGTGGGGTCCTGGGGTGTCATGGTGGTGGGGTGCTGGGGTGCTGTCACCCCCTTCCTGAGCAGCTTCTCTGCCCCCAGACCATGAGCCAGCACTGAGCACGGAGACGGCGACCTCCTGGTGTGACAGCGGGCAAATAAACCACAGCTCTGGCACCCATGTGTCCCTGTGCTGCAGGGGGCGGGGGGGCAGCTTGCGCCCAGAGGCCACGGGGGTGGGCACCTGGAGACACCCACATACGATGGAGACACCCATATACAACGGAGACACCTCCCTCTTCCCTTCTTCCCCTTCCCCCACTAAGGTGCCATGAGGTCACGGGGATGGACACCCACAATCGCCCTCAGTGTGCCCTAATGCCACAGTGATGGCCACCCAGTGACTGTGGGGGACTGTCCCCCTCTGCGAGGTGCCCCGAGGCCCCAGGGATGGCCCCCTCCGGGAGCCCCATGGCCGGACAGCCACGGTTGTGGCTCTCTCCCATCGCTGTCGCTTCGCAACTGCCATCGCCAGCGCGTGACCAGTGAACAAAGAGCCCTTTCAGTGGTGCCCGTGCTGCAGCCAGCACCCCCAGGACCCCCGGCTGGGGCACCCTGGGTTCCCCCAACCCCACTCACGCACCCGACAGGGATGGGTGCTACACACATGCCCCCGATTCCCCCAGGGATCCGGGTGGAAAATTCCTGTGGCGGGGCGCCGGGGCTTTATAAGTTTTATTGGCGCCTTGTCACCGCGTCCCGGGGGACCTTTGCTCTCCCCGCGCCGCCCCGGCGTCGCCCCCGGTGTTGGCCAGAGCCGCCCCGGCATGCCACGGCCCCACCGCTATCACGGGCCCTTTGCTCAAGGCGGGGGGCTGAGACCTCCCCAACTCGTGATAGCCTTGCACAAGTGCGTGTTGCCCCAGGTGTGGGGGACGGGGGTAACCTCACCCACCTGAGCCAGCATGGGAAGGAGGGGGCACTGGCTGTGCCCCCCAACACCATTACTCATAGAGCCCAGGCACCCAGCGCCGTGCCCGGGGGATGGCAGCGGGCGCGGGGAGCGCGGTGATGCCATGGCGCTGGCGGCGTGGGTGCCACGTGCGTGGTGTGGGTGCCGTGAGCACGGCGTGGGTGCCACGTGCGTGTGGGACAGGGTGATCCACGCCTGGAGCGGGCGCTATGAGCCTGGCGAGGGTGGGTACCACGCGGCCGGGGCTGGCATCGGGTGCCGTCAACCTGGCACGGGTGCCCTGACGCTGGCACGGCCGCCTGGGCCCCCCTCCCCAGGGGGCAGCTCCTCCCTCGCCGGCAGTGCCAGGCGCCTCCGAAAGCCCCCGTGTCCTCTGGCCGGACCCACCCCCGGCACGGTGACTCAGCCGGTGAAGCCTTTCCTTATATAACGCCTCGCACCGGGGCGAGCGCCCGCTGAAGCCTCCCTGCCTCAGTTTCCCCTTGCCCGGGCATCATCATCATCATCATCATCATCATCGTCTTTGCGTTGTTGCCAGCGCCGCAGCCATGTGGATGGTGTCACCACCCGTCGGTAAGTGCCAGCTCGACACCCCGATACCACCCGGCCCCTTCACAAGGTGTCTTTACACCCCCTCCCCCTCAACCCTGATGCACCCCAAAAATCGCCTCATTGGGGGGTTTAGCGGAGAAGTTCAGGTCAGGGGCTGAGCGCCGCTCACTCGGCCCCACAAATTGGGGCAGAAAAGCAGCTAAACAGCAAAGCAACCCCAAAACCCAGGTTAATTCTGCACCTCTTCCAGCCAACCCCCTTTTTCCCCTTGTCTTAAGGGGAGTGAGACTCCCCTCAGGGGGGTTACAAGCCCCCCCTCATTGTGCAGATGGAATTACCCACTGAGAACCAAACCCACTGGTTTTTATCCCCCCAAAAATAGCAGTGAAAGGCAGGGGCAGGGGCATGGGGTGGGGAAATCACCTCCCAGCCCAGCCCTTTGTTTGCGGGGCTGGAAACACCAAAACCAGCCATGTTTGGGCACCACGGCGATGCCCAGGGATTATGATGCTCACCGGCGCCCGGATCCTGGTGTAACAGCAGCACCAGTAACTCTCCCCTGGGAGCCTGATCCTGCCTGGTGCTGAGGAGGGTGGGGGTGGTTCTATCACCTGGGGTTTTGCCTTTTTGGCCTTCAAAGATCTCCAAAACCCAGTTGGAATCACCCCAAAAGAGGAAAGGAAGCAGGGCACGGTGACAGGCATGTGCTGAACCCCCCTAAAACCCACCGGATCCAGTAAAATCCACACAGGCAGAGCCACAGCACCAGCAGAACCAGGGGGATTTTCCATCCCCACCAGCCCAGCTCAGCCAGTACCGGTAGCTCGGGGCGCGGTGTCCAAAGGTCAGCGGCAGTGGCCGCATCCATCCCACCGCCAGCACGCTGAGCCACCCACCCCAGCAGGATTCCCCAAACTAGGAATACATTCAAATTCCTCACAAATTAGGGGCTTAGGGTTGTTTTGGGGTTTTTTTTTGGGGGGGGGGGTTGTTTTTATTTTTTCACACCCCAGGAGCTGTTTTTGGGTGGTGTTTGGACAACGAATTGGCCCCGGGCTCAGCCAGGAGCAGGTATAACAGGGGGGTGCGGTGAGGGGAGGGGGTGGTTTTTGTTTTGCTCTGACGTGCTGTTTTCTTTCAGATGAAGGATCTCACCAGCTTGCCTGGCTTTGGGACCACGGCACAGGCAGGGTGCAAAGCCCACTAGTAGGACATGACCCTTAAACCCTCTCTCTAAAGCTTAGCTTTATAGGTATATAAGATCAACAGAGCTTAAAACCGGGGTTGGATTTTAGTCTAAGCTGGGGTTTGAGTTTCTTTTTTTTTCTTTTTTTCTTTTTTTTTTGGTTGTTTTGGGGTTTTTTTTTTTTGGTGGTTCTTTTATTGGTCAGTTTGGTTTTATCATGGCAATGATAAGAGGCAGGGCTTGCAAAACAACCAACCAACCAACCAGCCTTTAAGAAAACCCCTCATCCCCGCTCAGGGGGTTCACTTTGAGGAGGGGGAACAGCCAGCAAGGCTCCCACCGTCAGCAGATAGACCCCTCACCCTCTTATCTGCTGCCTTCCCACCCCAAAAATCTCCTCCAGCCCCTTCCCAGCACTGGAAGAGGCCGGGGGATGCTGCAGGGGTTTTTGCGTTCCCCAGAACGACTCGTTAACCTTGTCGGGGAGGGGTGTGTTTAAATCCCCCCACCCCTTGGTTAGGAACTGGCTGTGGGGTTCTGCTCCTTACCCAACGCCTTGGGGGGCTGCAGGTATTTTCCAGTCTACGAAGAAGTTGTTCCTGAGTGAGAGAACAGGCCGGGGCCGGACACTGGAGTTCATCCGGAGGAACGCTGCCAACGGGCTCTCCGTGGCCAACCTGGTTGCGGGGCTTGCCTCCATCCTCTGCAGCCTCAACAGGTAGGGGGAGAGGGAGAAGGAGAAGGGGGTTAAAGCAAAGGGGTTCTGAGGAGGGGGAATCACCCCTTGGAGCAGCTCCCCTATGAAGAAAGGCTGAAGGAGCTGGGCTGGGTCAGCCTGGAGAAGAGAAGGCTGCGGGGGGACCTCATTGCAGCCTGCCAGTCCCTGAAGGGAGCAGAGGAACAGGAGGGGAATCAGCTTGTTAGAAGGGTAGATAATGGCAGGACAAGGGGGATGGAGTGAAGCTGGAGGAGGGAAGGTTTAAATCAGATATTAGGGGGAAGTTTTTTACAGAGAGAGTGGTGAGGGGCTGGAACAGGCTGCCCAGAGAGGGGGTGGGTGCCCCATCCCTGGAGGTGTTGAAGGCCAGGTTGGCTGGGGCCCTGGGCAACCTTGTGTAGCTCCAGGCCTGGAGGTTGGTGTCCCTGCCTGTGGCAGGGGGTTGGAGCTCTGTGATCCTTGGGGTCCCTTCCAACCCAGACCAGCCTGGGATTCTACAATTCTATGATTTTTGCCCCTCTCTCCCCTCCCCAGGCAGTACCACTACTCATGCTGGCTGCTGCTGGTGGGGTTTCTACTGGATCTGGCTGATGGTGCTGTTGCCCGCCGGCTCGATGCCTGCTCAGCCTTGGGTGAGTCTGTCCCACTGGCCCGGTAAACTCAGCACCAGGTTTACCCCTCCCTGTACATCTGGTAAGGTGCCAGTTTGCTCCCTGTAGGTGCCAAACTGGATGATTTTGCTGACTTCACCACCTTTGGGCTGGCTACAGCGCTGCTGCTGCAGCCACATGGTGTCCTGGACGGGCTGCTGGCCATCGCCTACGTGATGGCCGTGTTCGCTCGCCTCTGCTTCTTCTCCAGCGGTGAGACGGGCATCTGGGGGTGAGGGGGGAAGGTTTTAGGGTAGGTTTTGGGGTGGGTTCCCCCCGTTCTTCAGGCTGAATGTCTTGCACCCAGCAGGAATCCCCTTCACCTACCGGGGGCTGCCCTGTCCCTATGCCTCCTCGCTGCTGGCGGGCACCTTCCTGCTGACGGGGGGAACGTCACCCTGCTCTGCATCACCGCCACCATCATGATCCTCTTCATGGTAGATCGGGGTTTCTACCCCCATGACAGAGTGCTGGAGTCCCAGTTCTGGAAGAAAGTGGTTTACGCCGGAGGTAAGGGCAGGGACATTAATTAAAGCATGGTGGGGGGGTGTTAATTAAAGGCACGCGGGTGGTGGAGGAAGGGGTGGGTGCCAAAAAGCTCTTCCCCATCCGCAGGGGTGGCGGCTGTTCTCTTCTCGCCGGCGACGGTGGCTTCCGTCTATTGCCTCGCCTGGTCGACGTCCTACATCATCTTCCCCTGTGCTGTCTGGAGCTGCAAAGCCTGAGCCTAGTAAAGCCTTCCTCTTCCTCCTCTCCCTCCTCGCTCTCCGGCGCCGCCTCCTCTGCCGGGACCGTCTCCGTTGGCTCTCCTCACTGATCCCAACCTGCGGCAGAAGCCTGGTTAGAAAAGGGAAACGATTGACCTTTACTTTGGGGGAGCCCCAAAATACCCTCCCCAAAATACCCTCCCTTCACCCCATCCCTCGTAGAGGAGGGTAGATGAGCTAACCCCTGCTTCCCACTACAAGAACAACAGCTCCTCTCCGGAGACCACCCAAACCCTTCATGTGAAATTTAGGGATCACCACCACACATTAATTTATTACGAAGGGGAGGTTCACACCCCCCAAAAATGAGGACTCTCCCTCCCTGGGGAGAGGGGGAAGCCAACGAACAAATCTCCAGAGGGTTTGACACCCGATTCACCGGCAGAGTGTTGGTATTTATTATGTTCCTGTGGCTGTAAGGAAAGAATCTCTCTAAAGTGTTTTATTTCCCACTCCCCCCCTTGTCGTGTCCACTCGCTGCGGGTGCAGGAGGAAGGTGGAAAGGGCAAAGGGGCTTTAAAGCCAGTGATCAGAACTCTCTGGAAAGCCAGAGCACGCCGGACTGCAGCGGCTGGAAAGCCCAGGGTGTGTGGGTGGAGGAAGGAAGCGAAGGTCAAACCTTGAGGAGAGAAACACTTGAGGGTCCCCAGGGAAGCTACTGAGGCGCCAGCAGCTGCAAGAGCTGGATGAAGCCGAATCCCGGCACCAGCGGGGCAGGACCTTGGCAGGGAACTGGTGGGCCGAGGTCTGGCTCGGCACAAAGAAGGCTGGAGCTGGCAGCTGGTGGTCGCAGCTGCTCTGGCCCCCAGCCCTGATCCAGCCACCCCCACGCCATTCCCACCCAGCACCCGGGGAGGGATGGAAACACCGGCGCTACTCAGGGACCAGGAGCCGGAGAAACGTGGAATCACCACAAGTTTTATTTAAAAAAAACCCCAAGGTTTTATAGTAATAAATAACAAAGGGGTTAAAAAAGGGGGGGGGGGGCAGCAGATGGGAGGGTCTGGAGTCGTTCTGGGGGGCTGCCTCACTCCCCAGAGGCCTGCATCTGCTTGCAGAAGGAGTCGAACTGCTGCTGCTCCAGCTCCGTCATCACTCGGTTGAGGGCATAGATCTGGGGGAAGGGGGCAGAAGAGGTGATGGATGGGGGGCGGAATTCAGCCCCAGCCTTGTTGCCCGCCCCCTCCCGTATCCTGCCTTGACACCCCCCAGGTCACTCACCTCCGCCCTCTGCCTCTGCTTCAGCTCCTGCTGGGCCGATTTCTGCTTGGCCTTCTCCAGGCGGGCTGCCGGCTCCCGGGGCCTCGGTCTCTCCTTCCGCCCGGCCCCACTCGGCTCCATGGCTGAGGTGGCATTAGGAGGGGGTCAGTCACCGAAGGGCCCCCACCTTTCCAGTCAGCCCAGACCCCCACGTTGTCCCGTGTCCTCTCAGCACCCCATGTCCTCCTCTACCTCCTCAGACAGCCCCCACACCCCCGCCACCTAAGCCCCCCGGGCAGCCTCCTCGTCCTCCCCTGCCTCCTCAGACCCCCGGGCAGCCCCCCATATCCTCCCCTGCCCCCTCAAGGCCGCAAGCAGCCCCCCATGTCCTCCCCTGGCCCCTCAGGACCCCAGATATCCCCCCATGTCCTCCCTTGCCCCCCTCAGGCTGCCGGGCAGCCCCCATGCCCTTCCCAATCCTCCCTGCCCCCTCAAACACCCCCCACCCTCTCAGGCAGCCCGGCCCCTCAGTCCCCCATGTTCTCCCAGGTCCGCTCCGCCCCTCGGGCCTGCAGCTCACTCCATGCCCCGCGGCCCGTACCCCCTGCCAGCCGAGCTCCAGCCCCCCAAGCCCCCCGCCCCCCCGAGCTCCCCCACATCACCCCCAGCCCCGGTACCGGCGGGGCCCTGCCCCGGGCAAGATGGCGGCGAAGCCCCGCCCGCTCGGCCTGCGGCGCACGCGCAGAGTGCCTCAGGGACAACGGGGGGGGGGGGGTGTCCCCGCCCCTGGCGCGCATGCGCGGGTAGCCGCCGCCGCGTGCCCAAGCGGGGCCTGAGAAGGCGCTGTGCGTTGAACGGCGCCATCTGGCGGCCGGGCGGACAGTAACCCCGGTACGGTCCCGGAATGACCCCAGTACGATCCCAGTGCCCCCCAGTATGTCCCTGGTATGATCCCCATGTCCCAGTACGATACCAGTGCCCCCAGTACAATCCCAGTATGACTCTAGTGACCACAGTACAATCCTAGTGACCCTGGTATGATCCCAGTAGCCCCAGTACGATTCCAGTAAGACCTTGGTATGATCCCAGCATAATCCCAGTGACCCCAGCATCACCCCACTGCCCTCATAAGCCCACCCCCACATACCCCTTACTCCCCACTCCATACCCCAACCCCCCATCCACACGCAGCGCCATGACAAGGCCCCAACAGGTACAAGATGGCCCTGAATCCCTCCCACAGCCCCCTCCCCAGGAGCTGCCCCACCCAGCAGCACCCCCAGACTGCGCCAGTATGGCACACGTCATGCTGTGAGGCATGGTGTGTCACAACAGGCCACGGCGCAGTGAACCACGCGCGGCCCGGAGCAGTACGTACATCATGGCGGGCCACTGGGCGCCATGGTACATACAGCATGGAACAGTGAGGTGGCACAATATGGTGCATGACAGCACGGGTGCTGCATGTGTGGCACTGTGCTGGGTGTACAGCGTGACACAGTACAGCGCAGCCCACCACAGCACAGCCACAGTGTGGCACCTGTACCTACAGTTGCAGTACAGATGGCACGGTGTGACACAGTGCATTGCATGACCTTATGGCACATCCCGGCGCGGCCCCGCTCAGGGGGTCTCCACTACCCAGCCCCTTTTCTCCAAATCCTTTTATTGCAGCAGCCCGGACCCCCACCCTGCACCACCGGGACCCTCCTGGCAGCGCAGGACAGGGTGAGGGGAGGGATAATGGCAAGGCCGGATCCTGCCCAGCGCCGTGGATCCCGCCGATCAGCCCAAACTTCCCTGGGGTTAAACCCCTGGGGATGAGGCAACACCAAACACGCGCCAGGGAGGGCCCCAAGCAGCCCCCTCAGATGCGAACGGTGTTGATGCGGAGAGGTTGGACGTTCTTCCCATTGGCGTGACTCTGCCCAGGGCTGAAGTAGGAGCAGAGCTTCCCAGGAAACCTCTCCCGGAAGGTGTAGAGCCAGGACATGTCGTCGGCGTTATAGAAGATGAGAAGCCCCTTGTCATAGTCCAGGAAGACCCCCACCTTCTCCAGCTTGCTCTTGACGTTGAGCCGCGTCCAGGGCTCGGTGCAGGCGCTGTACTGGTTCCCATCGTGCATGACGATGCAATAAAAACCTCGGCTGGGTTGGATTTGGATGCTGCCCTTGCGGGTTACGGCTTCGTGGGCCAAACCGATCATCCACTGGGTCTTCTCAGAGACCACCACCTCCCAGTAGTGCACCCCACCGCCGAATGCCTCCGAGCCCAGGACTGAGACCTCCACGTCGAAGCGTTTAGGGAGTCCTGCAGCGGTTGGGGGTGCAGGTTGCCATACGCCACGATGGTGCAGTCGTCGGAGAGGATCAGGCGATGGTGAGCCGTGCCGGGGTCCAGCGTCAGCGCTGCCGGCACTGTGGGGTTGGGACACACAGACACGGGGACAAAGTGGAGGATAAACACCCACACAACCTCACACAAAGCCACCGGGTGCGTCCCCATCACCGTCCCCCAGCAGGGACCTCCCCCCACTGTCCCTCACCGGGATGAATATCCTGGAAAAGGGATTTCCAGATGGTGTACTGCAGCGGGCCCGTGTACTTGGAGGTGGGGAAGTCCTCGTAGGTCAGGTTGGTCTCATGGATTTTCCCCTTCAGCCTGCCAAGGAGAGATGACGGACAACAGGGGACGCGACGCCGGGAAGCAGGGAGGGTGGTGGGGGACACCCCGACGTCACCTCAGCGTCACCCACCTCTCGGAAAGGGAAGCGACTCTGGCTAAGAAGACGTGTTTATCGGCTTCGGCCAAGCGCTCCTGGAGAATCTGGCTGCCCTCCTGCACCTTGCGGAGCTGCTGGCTGTAACGCTGGATCTTCTGCTCGATGTCGGTCAGCGTCCGTGCCGTGTCGGCCTCCAGCTCCTCCAGCATCGCCTTCTGCCGCTCCCGCAGCAGCCGGTGCAACCGCTCGAAAGCCTCCCCGATTGTCACCCGCAGGCTCTTGGCTGAAGACTTTTGGGGTGTCAGGACAACCCCTCCTGCCCCCCTCATTCCAAAAAACTACCCAAAGCCTGTCCTGACTCTTCCACAAATCCCTTCATTCCCCAAATAAACCCCTCTAGCACTGTTAGCCCAAACGATGCCATGGATGGATATCCAAGGATGGATATTGGATCCTGCACCCCTACAGAAAACCTAAAAAAGAAAAGAACCCTACCACCTCTCCATCACCCCTGGGGATGGAGAGGAAAACCAAACCTGCCGAAAGGTGAAGCCTGGTGCAAGGAGGAGGGGATAAAGTAACCCCCACCTCATTTAAATGATAAATAAAAGAGGGAGGAGCGACTTGATGGGGGGTTTTGGGGTACCAGGGATGGAAAAAATGGAGCAGATCCATCAAAGTGGTCTTTGAGGTCCTGAAACCCAGTCAGTGAGGGTCAGAGTGCTTTTGGGAGGGGGTAAAGCCGTGTCCCTGCTCGTACCTTGGTCTCAGCCAGTTGCCGTTTGAGGAGGTGCAGGGCTTCAGTGTGGCCGCGCTCGCTCTCCTGCAGCCCCTGGAGCTGCTCCTTCAGCTCCCGCTGGGGAGAAACCAGGGAAAACCAGGGATTCAGGGGAAAAACCCAGGATCCCAGCAAGCAGGTGTCCTGCCAAAACCCAGGGTGACAGGGACTGGGAAAGGGAGGTGCGGGGGTGGCAGGGGCACGGTTGGTCCAGAGAGGAGTTGGGGAGTGGGTAACAGTCTGGGGGAGGTGAGACTTGGGGGGGCAGCTCAGCATATCTGTGGGGGCATAGGAGATCCCAAAGGACCCCCCTGAAGGTGGATGGAGAAGGGGGAATCCCATAGGGGCAGCTGTAGAAGCGGGTGGGGATTGATGGCTGGACAAACAGAGGGGAGGAAACCACAGGGTTGACCCTGATGGGGTCAGAAAGGCAGCAGGGATGGAAGGATGGATACCAATGCCAAGGCAAGAGGGGACAGACAGACAATGGAGTTGAGGGGAGCAGCTCAGGGCTGGGGATCTTGGAGGGATGATGGTTTGGGGCCAGGGAGGAGTGGAGGGGTGGGATGGATGGATGCATGGATGGATGGATGGATAAAGGGAAGGATGGATGGATGAAGGGATGGAGGAACGGATGAAGGGATGGATGGATGGAGCGATGGAGAGATGGATGGAGGGATGGATGGATGCATGGATGGATGGATGGATGGATGGATGGATGCATGCATGGGCAAACAGATAAAGGGAAGAATGGTTGGAATGATGGATGGATGGATGGACAGACTGACCCACCTGCAGCTCCTCGAAAGCATCATCCACATTGGTGACCTGGTGCTGCTCGTGCATGGCGGGCTCGTCACAGAAGAAGCAGACGACAGTGCGGTCAGTGAGGCAGAAGAGCTTGACCTTCTCGTGGTCTTTGCAGGGGAAGGGGGTGCGCTGGGCGCCCAGGATGGCGTCCAAGGGAAAGGCGCTGTAACGCTCCACGATATTGGCCAGCTTGAGGCTGGGTACCAGGGTGGGTTCGGTGAAGGTCCGGCGACACTCAGGGCAGTCGCGGGTGCCCTGGGGCTCTTGCCGTACCCAGTGCTCGGTGATGCACCGGCGGCAGAAGTAGTGCTCACAGCCAAAGCTCACCGGGTCCTGGTAGATGCTCAGGCAGATGGAGCAGAGCAGCTCGTCCTTCAGGCTGCAGGCCATGGCTGGGGGGAGGGGGGGCAGATGGGGATGGAGGGGTGCTGGGCAAGGGGGAAGGCTTAGCGGGGGGAATGGGGGGCCTGGGGGTGAGGCTGCACATGAAGGGGTGGGGAGGGGAGCTGGGATGGGGGGGTTGGGTGGGTCAGGATGCAATAGGGGGGTGAATAGGGAGCTTGGGGGGGTCAGGCTGCAAAGGGAGGGGTGCAATGGGGCATCAGGTTGCAATGAGGGGTTGAATGAGGGAGTTGTAATAGGGGGGTCAGGATGCAACGGGGGATGGCAGTCCGGGGGATTAGGGGGTTCAGGTTGCAAGGGGAGGGGTGCAATGGGGGTCAGGCTGCAATGGTGGGGTTGGAGGGTCAGGCAGCAATGGGGGTTGCAATGGGGGGTTGAATGGGGGAATTGGGGGGTCAGGCTGCAATGGGGAGTTTGCAAGGGAAGGGGGCTGAGGGGCCAGGCTGCAGTGGGGGGTGTTGGGGGTGAGGGGCTGAGGGGCTGAGGGGCCAGGCTCCAGTGGGGAAGCTTCGGGGGGAAGTCAATGGGGTTGCGATGCGGGTGGAAAGGGGGCGATGCTGCCGTGGGGCAGCCCGGGCGTGAGGGTGTAACGGGGGCACCCGGGGGGCGGCTGCAGAGGGAGCCCGGGGCGAAGATGCACCGGGCAGACGCGGGACCGAGGCCGCTCCCCCGGCTCCCACTCCCCTCTCTCTCTCCAGGAACCGGGCTCGAGACCGCCCCCCGCCCCGAGCCCCTCCAAGGCCCCGGGTTCGAGGCCGCCCGCCGCCTTCTCCCGCCCGCCGGCGCCCGCTGCCCTCACCCAGCCGCAGTCGGTTCCGGTTCTCTCTGCCGGTTCCCGAGGAGGGACAGAACGATCCCACCGCCGCCTCACAACACGCCCCGCCGCGACGGGCGGGGGGGTGGACGAGGAGGAGGGGGCGGGGCCGCGCTGCACTTCCTGCCCGCCCCCTTCCCCCCCTCCCGCAGCCACAGTGGTACCGCCCCCGCCCCACTGTCCCCCGCGCGGCGCGGCCCACCGGAGCGCACCACCGCCCGCCCGCGGGGGGAGGCGCTTAAAGGGGCCGCGGCGCCGCTGAAGGGGGCTCTTAAAGGGGCCGCGGCTCCTGGGGCGGCCCCCTCGGGAGCCGCTCCCCGGGCTTTGCTGGGGGCTCCAGCCCGACCCTCGGTCCAGCAGCCCCCACCCCGCGGCATCTCCACCCGTGTTCTGCCACCTCCAGCTGTCTGTCTGTCTTTCTGTCCAGCCAGCCACCTCCCATTTGCCCAGCCAGCCTACTGTCCGTTCTTTTGTCCGTCCATCCATCTGCCAAAACGCCCCTCACTCCCCTGTCTGGCATTCTCCCTGTCCATCCCTCAACCCCTCCACCCCCCACTTGACCATCCTTCTGTCCATCCTGCTGTCTGTCCATCCCTCTGCCTGTCTGCTCATCCGTCCATCCACCCATCCATCCATCAATCCATCTGATCCACCCATTCACCCCCCAGCTTTCTGTGCCCACCACATTGTGTCACCCCCGGAGGGGACCTGTGGGGACAGGGGACACCACAGGTGACACTGGCCCAGGTATTGGTGCCAAAACACCCTGTTTTGCTCCAAATTTTCTTAATTTGGTCACAATTCACAGTGAAAGGCCTTTGGGTGATGGGCATCAGCTGTCCCCTCCTGTGTCACGGCAATACCCAGCCACAGCAGTGGGACCCATGGGGACCCAAGGGGATTGATGGAGACTGGTGGGCTTTGTCAGCCCCGTCTGCCCCACGGGGAAGCTTTGCCCCCACCTTCAAAACCCCAGGGAGCCCTGGGGACCCTCAAGGACCAAACAAGCCAGAGGACGGGGCCCCCAACCCGGGCATGCAGGGGACAAGGGGCTCTGGGGTTGGGAAGATGGCGGTGCAGGACACACAAACACACACACAGAGACACAATCCCCTGGTGTGTGTGTGTAGGGGGGGGGCGTTCAGCCACATATTTCGGCAGCGGCGTGAACGCCTGGCCAGGAGCCAAAGGGAACAAACTCTTCAGCTTTCACCGCCGAATCGCCCCGCTCTGGTTACCGGCACCCCCATTTTCTCCATCCCCCAGGTACCCCCCTCACACCACCACCCCCACCAACCCCCTATATCCCTTCCCCTCCTTTCAGGGAACAACCACCCACGTTGTTTCTCTTCCCACCAGGCCCGAAAAGCACGGGGGAAAAAAAGAAAAAAAGAAAAAAATAAATATATATACGTATAAAAAAAATAAACCCACATGGGTTTGGTTTTTTCCTTGCTTGTTTTTCTGCATCAGGAATTCAGGTCTCGTCTCCCCTCGGGACCCACCGGGGAACTGAGGAACGGCTGAAATTAAACCATCAAAGAGCCGTGCCGGCAAGCGGGGCCTGGGCCAGCTCTGCCTGAGTGCAAAGAAGCAAAGCCCTCCCCCCAAAAAAAAAAACCCAGCTCAGTTCTCAGGGCTGGGAGAATCCAATCCTGAGTTGTTAATGAGTTATTAATTAATTTATATCCTGAGCGTGTGGCTGGAATCACTGGGAAATTTGGGTGGTGATGGAGAAGCATCGTCCTGCCCGACCACGTGGCAGCCGTCGCTTGTTAGGCAACGAAGGGAAACCGCGGGGTGGGTGTGTTTGGGCAAAGAGGGGAAATTAATCCTGGTTAATTAGTAAATTGGCTTCGTTACCTCTTGGTAACCCCAATGTGAGGGGCCGGGGGGGGGGGGGGGAGCAGCGAGTTCTGCCATGCCTTGATTTGTGTTGGGGTGTTTTTTGGGGGTGTGTGTGTGTGGTTTACACAGGCCCTCTTCTGCCCCATCTCCACCAGGCCAAGGCAGTGCAAAGGCCTGGTGGTTTGGCAAAGCGCCGCCATGCGCCTGCCGGGCAGGGAAAACGCGGCTCCTTCCCACGCGTGCCGCGTGTTGCCGGCTCTGCCCGCAGGATGCTGGCGGGAAGGGAGGCCCCTGAACCCCGGTGCTGGAATTTTCCCTCCCCGTTGTCGCAGGATGAATCGGCGCTGCCGGCGGCAGGGGCGCGCCCTGACGTGCCCGCTCGGCTCTTGGTATGTGTGCCTCCATCGCGGCATGGCTTTTCCTGTCAGAGCTGAGGAGGAGAGCTGGAAGCATCCCTCCACTATCACCTTGCTGGGTCTTAAGCCCGGCCTGGCTAGGGTGGGTTTAAGGGGTCCCTTCCTAACAGTGTTGTGGGGAGGGGACTTTAGCCAACCCCCATCTCAGACAGCACCAGGCTGAACAAAGCCACCCGCGTTGGCTCTTTTCATCTCCTAAGTGCTTTACAAACATTAACTAATTAATCCTAATTAACTCATTACCTAATTAGAACCAAACGGCCCTCCCATTTACCAGGAGAAATTCCTGCACCTTCATTCCCTCCTCCCCCAAAAAATCCCCACCCCAAATCCTTCATCAGCTTCGGCAAAGCCCGTCCTCAGTTCCCCTCCTCCCAAACCCACCACGGTTCTGAGGTGAAAACCCCACCTTGGGGGATCACTGACCCCGAGAAGCTGGGAACAAGGATCTTCACCCATCCAACCCATGAACAAGGATCTTTACCCACCCACTGGGAATTCCCTGGCATCATCGGTGCCCACCGCAGCCTCCTCACTGCAGGGAAACTCCTCCTGGGACAGGAGGTGGATGCTTCCAGCGTGGTTTTTCATGGCAACCCAGGGATGTCTTGTGAAGGAAAGGAGCTGATGGGATGGATGGAGTTTTGGAGGGGCATTTCCCAATGAAGTCCCTGCCCGGTGTCCCGGATAAAGGCTTTGGGGACACCAATAAAGGCGGCCGGGAACCCTGCATCACCCATCAGACACCACATTATCCCAGCCCAACACCCCACGCTGCCCCCCTCAACATCTCCCTACCCCATCCGAGGGGTTTCACCGAATCCCACTCAATGGTGATGCCGACCTGCTCTGGAGACGCTGCTCTGGTGCCAGGGGGTGTGTGTGTGGGAGCACACAGGTGTATCAGCCCCACGGCTCTGCCGAAACCCTCCGGGCACTGATTTACAGCACTGATTTACCTCTGCTCCTGCCTTCCCTTCCTTTTAATCCTGGTCAGATCTATCCCAGGGGCAAAACCAGCCTTGGAAACATCTTTTTTATATTCTTTTTTTTTTTTTTTTTTGTTGGGGGGGTGAAGAACCAACCCTTATCCCCTCCATTTTGCAGCGCCGGGATGGAGACGGGCACAGTTTTATTCTTCCCATTTTATTTATTTATTTCCTAATCCCTGCATACCAGCCACCTCCCCAGGAAAGGGGCCCCTTTCCCACACCCAAGATTAAATCCCAAAGTTAAAATGGGGAGGGAAAACCCAAACAACCCAACCCCGGAGCGTCGCTGATCTCAGCCTCAACAAGGACGGTCCCAAGCTCAGCAGGGTTTGACCCACACCATCTCCTCACAATGTAGATTTGGGGTCGGATAACCCCTTTCCTGAGAAGTTAAGAATCATCTAAACTGGTGTGGAGGTTTAAAACCACTGGTTTCATAATCCTGGCCAACAAAAATAGATATATCTATAAAAATAATCCAGAATAAAAAATCCCAGCAGCTGAAAACCCCGGTGCTGTGGGAGAAGTGAAAGTCCCATGACAATAAAAGCAGTGAAAGGGGAATTTGGTGCGGCTAGAGGGACACATGATGGTCCAGTCTCTCCCAGTGCCCTGTTTTGGGGTGACACCAGCATCAAGAGAGAATTGGGGGGGTCAGGAGCAGGAGGAAGGGGTTTGGGTGGCTGCCTTGGGTTCTTGGTTGAGTTTGGGATGGGTCTGGTGGGGAAATGTTGGGGGACAAGGGGTGCAAGGCCAGCTGGTGGTGCTCAGCAAGGGGCGGGGATATGGGGTAGGGAGCACAGACAGACCCAAGGGAGCACCAGTGGGGGACAGCACCTCTTCCCCAGCACCGTCACCGCAGTCAGGACCTTCCCCATGGTCTTCATGCTCCTCTGCTTGCCCAGGGCAGCTGCACAAGGATGCCCACTCCTCTGGAGAGCTCTTGGAAGCTCATTCCACCTCATCCCATCCGACCATAGTGCGCTTCATCCCATCCCAACCTACCTCATCTCCATCCCACCCTCACCTCATTCAATCTCATCCTATCCCCATCCCATTTCACCCCATCCCATCCATATCCTGTCCTATCCTGTCCCACCCCATCCCATTTCACCCCATCTCATCCCAATACCATTTCACCCCATCCCCATCCTATTTCACCCCATCCCCTCCCATCCCACCCTACCACTTCCCATCCTCATCTGATTTCACCCCATCTCATGCCATCCCATCCCCATCCCATCCCCTTCCCATCCCCATCCCCATCCCACCCCCAGCCCATTTGGGCTGAAAACAACCCCCAGTTTGCGCTGCTCTGGGTGTCTGAAGGATTTACTTTTAACCCCCTCTGGAGGGACCTCAGGGATGAGGGAGGGAACCCGGGTGGGACTTGCCTCCCCCTCTCACCACGGGCTGTACCTGCTGCAGGGGGGGCACACACAAACCCATGAAACCCCCCCAGAAACAGCGCAGAGACCCGCAGACCCCAGGTACGGCCTTTGGAAGGAACCTAGGGGTGGGGGGGACATGACAGAACCACGGGGAGTGGGGGGTCTCTGCACCCCCGAGCTGGGAGATAGAGGAGGAGAAGGAAGGGGAGGGCAAGGAGAGATGACTTGAGGGGGGAGGAAAATGATTTGGGCCCCCTGGCTCAGAGCTGGGGCTGAGGTTTGGGCAGGGAGGGGGTGTGTGTGTGTGTGTGCTATCTGCACCCCCTGAGCTGCGAGACAGAGAAGGAGGAGGGGAGGGCGAGATGATTTGGGGGGTAAGGCAAAATCTTTGGGCCCCCCTGTTCAGAGCCAGTGTGGAGGGTTGGGGGAGGGGGGGGCTACCCGCACCCCCCGAAATGTGAGATAGAGGAGGAGGAGAAGCTTTGGGCCCCCCTACTCAGAGCCGGGGTGGAGGTTGGGGGTGAAGGGGGGGGGTATGGAGAGGGGGGAGCAGAAGCTTTGGGTCCCCCCTACTCAGAGCCGGGGCGGAGGTTGGGGGTGAAGAGGAGGGGGATATGGAAGGAGGGGGCAGGAGCTTTGGGCCCCCCCTACTCAGAGCCGGGGCGGAGGTTGGGGGTGAAGGGGGGGGGAATATGGAAGGGGGGGAGGGGGGCGTTACCGGCAGCCAGGCCCGGCGCGTCCCGGGCTGGGCGGGCGGGGGCGGGCGGGGCGGGGGCGGCGCGGGGCGCCCATCTTCCTCCGTGCGGCGGAGCGGCGGGACGCGGCGGGGGCAGCATGGCTGTTGGTATAGGAAGTGTCTCTTTTTTTTTTTTTTTCTGTTGTTGTCGTCGTCCTTTTACCTTCCCCCCCCCCCCCCCTTCCCTCATCCCCTTCTCCTTTACCCCCTATTTTTTTTTTAATACACCCTTTCCCCCCCCCCACCCCCCCATCCTTTCCCTCACCACCCACCCCTCTTTCCATCCCTTCCCCATCCCGCGCTGGGTTTGGGGGTGTGTGTAGGGGTGTGTGTGGGGGGGTGGGGGGTGAATTTAAATCCTCTTTATTTTTTCCCTTCTTCCTCCCAGGGCCCCCCCCCCCCTCCTTCTCCTCTCCCTCCTCGCCCCCCCGCAGACCTGCAGAACATGGCGGCCCCGGCCTGGCGTTTAAAAATAAGCCGGGGCTGCCATTTTTGTTTGCCTTTTGTCTGCGAATTTTAATAAAACCGTCTGAGAATGTGGGAGAGGCGGCGGGTGGAGGGGCGGGGGGGGGCGTTGGGGGGGGGGGGGGAAGAAGAAGAAGAAGGAGGAGGAGGAGGAGGAGGAGGAGGGGAGGGGGGGGGGGCAAGAACCCGGCCGGCCCAAAACCTTCCTCCCCCCCATCCCCATCCTCATCCCCGGCCTTTTTGTCTGGGGGGGGGGGAAAGACAACCCCCACCCCCTCATTCTCTTCCTCCTCTCTTCCTCCTCTTCCTCTTCTTCCTCATCATCCCCCTCATCCCCCTTCTCCCTGCCGTCGTGTCCCCGTCCCCCCCCCCCCCCAATTTCCCCTCCCAGCTCGAAGATTTTCAACTTCACTTAACGCCAAACTTAGCCTTTTTCCCCCCTTTTTAACATCATTTAACCCCCCCCCCTTTTCACCAGGGAGGAAGAAGAGGGGAAAAAAAGAAGGGGGGGGGGAAGGGGAAAAAAAAAAGGGGGGTGCCTGGCACAGCCAGGAAAAATCCCCATTTTGCTGGATTCTCCCTTTTTTTTCCCTCCCGCCCTCTCCCTCCGGATGGAAAAGTTAATTGCGGGTGAACGTACGGATATTTGTGGGTGTTGCATGGGGATTTTTTGGGGGTGGGGGTGGGGGCACGGATAGAGGGATGTGGATGGAGGTTTGTTGGGGGGGGGGGCTATTTGCTTTTCAATGTATTCACGGCTCTTTTCTTACCCAGGGGGTGGCGGAAGAAGCGCGGGGGGTGTGTGTGCGTAGAGGAGGGGGGGGTTTATTCTTCTTCTCATCACCATCATCATTTTTAGCCCTGTTCTTTACCCCCCCGATTTTATTTCCTTATTTTAATTTAATCTTTTTTTTTAAAATTCTATTTTATTTTACCTTATTTTATTAATCTTATTTTAATTTCCATTATTTTATCCTATTTCATTCCACTATTTCATTCTACTTTATTATTTTTTTTCCTACTTCATCCTATTATTTTATTCCACTTTCTTCTCTTTTATTCTATATTATTCCCTTTTATTTCACATTATTTTACCATTTTCCACATCATCTGGTTTTGTCTCCAACCGCTCTCGCTGCCTGCAAAGGGGGGACTCTTTATTTTTTGGGGGGGCTGTGTGTGTGTGTGTATGCACTCAGTAAATATCCCTCTATCCCCCCCTCCCCACCTTATCCCATCACCCTCCAGCAAGGAATGCGGCAGCCTTGAGCGAGGCACCCAAAATTTTCCCTGGCCGTACTTCTGTCTGTCCGTCTGTCCGTCCGGACGTATATTTAGCCATATACTATTTATACATCCATAATCTCCCCACCGCCTCAGGGGGCCCCAGGGTTGGGGGGGTTGGTGAGGGGGGGGAGAGCTTCAACCCAACCTCGGCCTCTATGAATCCGGGCAGCGTTTTAACCCAGGAACGATGGATTTGGTGATTTTTTAATAATATATATATTATTTTTTTTTAATGGGTTGTTTTTTTAATCCAAATTATTATTTAAAATCACGGAATATATAACCCCCCACCAGTACGCTGTGAGGCTGGAGGATGCTCTGTGGGGCTTTTTTGGGGGGTTTTAACAGGGATTTTGGGGGGGTTGGGTATTTTTATTATGATGAATTTTTTTCTCCTCCCCCCAATCCCTCTTTCTCCCTACCCCCATGGGCTGGGATTTGGGGTTTGGATTGTACAGGCCGGGGAGGGATGGAGCGGGTGAGAGCGGCTCTGAGAGCGGCTCCCAGCCCCTTCCAGATCACCCGAGTGATATTGTAGAGGGGAGGGTAACACAAACCCCCCCCCAAAAAAGTTTGCGGGGTCCTGCCGGCGTGCAGTCTGCCGGGAGCCGGAGGGGCCGGGATGGATTTCACTCCCGATTTCCCAGCCAGCTCCACGTCCCTCGGCTCCGCCGCCTGAGCCGGCCTTCCCAGCCAGAAAAGAAACAACATTGCCTTTTTTTTCCCCTTTTTTCCCTTTTTTTTCCTCTAATTTCCCTCCCTTTTTTCCCCCTTCTCTTCCATTTCCCTTTTTTCCCCTATTTTTTTCCTATTTATTCCATTTTCTTATTTAATTTCCCAGTTTTCTTTTTCCTTTTTCCTTTTTTTCCTTTTTCCTTTTTTTTCCTTTTTCCTTTTTTTTCCTTTTTCTTTTTTTTCCTTTTTCCTTTTTTTCCTTTTTCCTTTTTTTTCCTTTTTCCTTTTTTTTCCTTTTTCCTTTTTTTCCTTTTTCCTTTTTTTTCCTTTTTCCTTTTTTTTTTTTCCCCTTCTTTTTCTTACCTTTTCCCCCTTTCCTCTTTTTCCTCTTTCTTTTTCCTCTCTTCTTCCTTTTCCCCCTTTCTTTTCCTTTTCCCCCTTTCTTTTTCCTTTTCCCCCTTTCTTTTCCTTTTCCCCCTTTCTTTTCCTTTTCCCCCTTTCTTTTTCCTTTTCCCCCTTTCTTTTTCCTTTTCCCCCTTTCTTTTTCCTTTTCCCCCTTTCTTTTCCTTTTCCCCTTTCTTTTCCTTTTCCCCCTTTCTTTTCCTTTTCCCCCTTTCTTTTTCCTTTTCCCCCTTTCTTTTTCCTTTTCCCCCCTTTCTTTTTCCTTTTCCCCCCTTTCTTTTTCCTTTTCCCCCCTTTCTTTTCCTTTTCCCCCCTTTCTTTTCCTTTTCCCCCTTTCTTTTTCCTTTTCCCCCCTTTCTTTTCCTTTTCCCCCCTTTCTTTTTCCTTTTCCCCCCTTTCTTTTCCTTTTCCCCCCTTTCTTTTCCTTTTCCCCCTTTCTTTCCCTTTCCCCCTTTCTTTTCCTTTTCCCCCTTTCCCCTTTCTTTTTCCCTTTTCTCCCCTTTCCCCTTTCTTTTTCCCTTTTCTCCCCTTTCCCCTTTCTTTTTCCCTTTTCTCCCCTTTCCCCTTTCTTTTTCCCTTTTCTCCCCTTTCCCCTTTCTTTTTCCCTTTTCTCCCCTTTCCCCTTTCTTTTTCCCTTTTCTCCCCTTTCCCCTTTCTTTTTCCCTTTTCTCCCCTTTCCCCTTTCTTTTTCCCTTTTCTCCCCTTTCCCCTTTCTTTTTCCCTTTTCTCCCCTTTCCCCTTTCTTTTTCCCTTTTCTCCCCTTTCCCCTTTCTTTTTCCCTTTTCTCCCCTTTCCCCTTTCTTTTTCCCTTTTCTCCCCTTTCCCCTTTCTTTTTCCCTTTTCTCCCCTTTCCCCTTTCTTTTTCCCTTTTCTCCCCTTTCCCCTTTCTTTTTCCCTTTTCTCCCCTTTCCCCTTTCTTTTTCCCTTTTCTCCCCTTTCCCCTTTCTTTTTCCCTTTTCTCCCCTTTCCCCTTTCTTTTTCCCTTTTCTCCCCTTTCCCCTTTCTTTTTCCCTTTTCTCCCCTTTCCCCTTTCTTTTTCCCTTTTCTCCCCTTTCCCCTTTCTTTTTCCCTTTTCTCCCCTTTCCCCTTTCTTTTTCCCTTTTCTCCCCTTTCCCCTTTCTTTTTCCCTTTTCTCCCCTTTCCCCTTTCTTTTTCCCTTTTCTCCCCTTTCCCCTTTCTTTTTCCCTTTTCTCCCCTTTCCCCTTTCTTTTTCCCTTTTCTCCCTTTTCTTCCTTTTTTTCCTTTCCCATTTCAATTTTTCCCATTTTAATTTTCCACCTTCCCCATTTTCCCATCATTTTAATTTCCCCCATTCCCCCATTTTCTTTATTCCATTTTTCCATTCTCTCTTTCTTTCCCCCCCCTCCTTTTCTTCCCCCCTTTATTCCTTATTCCTCCCCCCCTTCTCTCTCTCTCTCATTAATTTCCATGATTTTTTGGCCCCTTTCTCTCCAATTCCAGGCAAACCCCCACGTTCCCACAGGTCGGGTAGGTCCGGACTCGCTTCGCTTTTGTTCCTTCTCTCCGGGATGTCGCGTGCCGGGAGGGGGAAGAGCAAGCTGGGCAGTGGGGTAGGATGGGGGTGGGGGGAGGGGGCTGGCGGTGGGTTTTGGGGTGTATGAAGTTCTCCTCCTCCTTGTATGTGTGTGTCCCCCCTCCTTAGAAAAACGCCCCGCGTGCGGCACCCGGTCTCAGCTAGAGCTGGAGATGGACGCGGATAAGGGGAAGCAACGCCAGTACTCGCAGAGGTGGGCATGCCGGAGCTATCCGGGGGGACCAGAGGACACCCCCCTCCCCAAACCGCCCCCCTCCCTCCCCCTGTGTGTATATATCCCTCTCTATACATTGAGATGCTGAAGCGATGCGTGAGCGGTTCCAGATCCGCAGATAAACCGCGGCAGCGGGCGCGTGGATGTGGTTAGATAGGGACCCCGGTGCATTTTGGGCTGCCTTAGGGGATTCTTTTTGGGGGTGGTGGGGTGGTGGTGTGTGTATGTCACCTGCCAGCTCCTCCCCCCTCACCCTCACCCCAATCTCCTACCCGGGGTGTGGGGAGCGGGTCCGGTGTCGGAGGGGACCCTGCGCCCGGTGTTGGTGTGACCGCCCCTGATTTGCGTTTTCGGGTGTCGATGATTGTTTTCTCCCTCAAACCATGCCCCCATCCCCAGCCCCTCACCCCCCCCCACCCCCTCCCTCCCCAGTTTTCCTTTTCCCCTTAAAAAAATGGGGATTTTGGGCTCGGTGGGTGCAATGGCACAACCAGTGCCTGTGGGATTCAGGCCTGTGCCTTGGTTTCCCCACCCGCCGTGGTGGTCCCTTGGGTGCTGTCTGGGACAGCCCCCCCCTCCTTGCTGCCATATCGGTTGGGGGAGGTGCGGCTGCACCCCCTGAGCTTGCTGGTTTGGGGATGCCTGGCCAGTCTCTTTTAGGGGGTGGGTGTATTTAGGAGTCTGGGGGAGCAGGTGACCCCCTTCCCCTCTACCAAAAGGTTTGTGTGGTTGGCGTTGGGGTGTGTGTGTGTGTGTGTGTGTGTCACAGGGCTGGGGTTCCCTGTGCAGCTGTCCCCATGTCCCCATCGGGTGACAGGATGGACAGACACTGCTTTGTCCCCCCAGGGTTTGGGGGTGCAGCGCTGTGCCCCCCCATCTTTTGGGAGCATTGTCTCCCCACTTCCCCCCTCCATCCCCTGAGGCAGTAGGTTGGGGGGGGGCTTGTGGTTCCTAGCGTGGCTTTGCCCCCTGCTCTGCTTTCCGCTTGGCTCCTCATCCCCACACACCCCCTCCCTTTGCCTTTCCCAGGCAGGCCCCCCGCCCCACGGGGTGGGGGGTTCGCCCTGGGGCACGTTTTGGGTGGGTTTTGCTGAAAAAGGCGAAGCACCAGCGGTCGGCCCTTGGGGGGTGGGGAGGGGGCCCAGGGGGAGTCAGGGGGGCTTAATTGGTTCCATCTTGGGTGAATTCTTCTGCTGTGTGGTTGGGCCCCCCCCCCCCCCAGGTCCCCCAGCAATGGGGGTTTGGGCCCCCCCATGTCCCCCAGCGATGGGGGTTTGGGGTCTTGCTTGTCATTCTGCTTCCTCGGCCTTGCTTGCCTTCCCCCCTTTTATTTTGGGGCAGATTCCCCCCTCTTGGGATGAGGGGGACACACACAGTGGGTTCCCAGGGCAGGACAGGGATGGTGCTGGGTGCTGCTTGGTTTGGGGAGGTGTTTTGGGGATGTTATGTGGGGGGAGCGCTTGGAAAATCTTCCTGCTGCCTGCTTTGTGGGGCGGGGGGGCAGCCTGTCCCTGCAGGGTGGGGGAAAGGGGCTGCAGCCTTGTGCTTTTGGGGAAACTGAGGCACGGTGTGGGGCAGAGCTGGGTCTGCCCTCTCCCAGCTGTGTCAGCATCCCCAGGCTGTGCCATGGGGGCTGGCTGGGGGTGTGTGTGTATGTGCACTGGGATTTTGGGGAGAGGGGGGTACTGATATAGGGGACCTCACCCCGCTTGGCTTCCGCCCACCGCGCCGTCTCGGGCCGCCGTTGGCTTTCCTGCGCTCGCCGCTTGGCATGGGGATGGTGGGGTGGTGTCTGGGGGAGGGGGTGTGGGGTGTGTGTTTTGGGTGCTGGGACTTGGTGGGGGGGTGTGTGTGGGGGGTGTGTGGATTCTCTGCCTCGCTTCTCTCTCCGGGACCCCTGGGGTACCGTTCCACCGCCATCCTCAACCCCCTCCAGCTCCGCTCACATCGCTCGACCGCCGACCGCCGCTCCGCTTCCCTCCCAAAAAAACCCCTCACGCTTCCCCTTCCCCCTTCCCCCCAAAACCAATGGCTTACCCTCCTCAGGGTTTAACTGCTTCCCCGGGGCTGGGAGAGGCGGGGGGCGCGGGGAGGGGAGGGGGGGGAGAAAGCTTCCCCCTTTTGAATCCCCCCCTCACCCCCCTTTTTTTTTGTCCCTCCCGGCGATGCCGTGCGAAGAAAACTCTCTTGTTTCTCTCTGTTGCAGCGAAGGCGAGCCAGAGAGGGCTGCCAAGGTAGAGGCGTTCCCTAGAGAACTGTAGCTTGACTTAGCGGCGGTTGGGTGGGAAGTTGAAGGCTCTTAGTGAGCTCGTGTCCATCATCTACCTCCCCATCAGTCTGGAGCCTCACCGACACGTCTCCCCACGCAGCTGCGGCCAACTGGCTTCTGAGCCCAGCCTGTGAGTACCAAAACACAGCAGCGCTCGCCGACGACCCCCTTCTCTTCCCCTGAACCCCCCCACCCCACCTTCCCAAATGCTTTCCTTCCCCCCACCCCGCGCCCCCCCCCAAACCCCTTCTCCCCTTCGCTGGCTTCTCACATTCTCTTCCATCCCCCTCATTGGTTTCTTGTTACTTAATTATTATTAATAACTTTTAGGGTGCATGGTGATGCACCGCGGGGATTTGGGGTTCAGCACCCCCTACACCCCCTTTCCCCTCCACCCCCCTCACTCTGCTTTGTAGGGTCCTGCTCGCTCTTCCAACGGTGCTTTTCACCCCTCAGCATTCCCTCGCCACATCCCGTGCCCTCAGAGAGGGCTTTTCCCTTCCCCATCCAAAATGGGGGGGGCACACAGAGCCCTGACACAGCCCCCCCAACCCCACAGAGCCACCAGCACTCCCCACTTCCCATAATTCCCATTTTTCATGGCGTTTTCTTCTCTTTTATCCCTTTTTCTTTACCTCTTCACCCCGGGCCAGCATCCGGTTTGCTCCGTTATCCGAGATCCCAAGTGAAGGGAGGGCTTTACTTCCATACTTCCCATCTGCTTTCCTCCCCCACCCCGCCCCCAGCCATCCCACCCCCCAGAGAGGGGGCAGCCGCCCCCTCCTCTCCTGACAGAGCACCCTGTGCTCTCTGACACTAATCCCAGGCAGGAGCAGGGAGCGATCGCTCCCCCAGGTTATTTATTCCTTTATTCATCCCGGGAAGGTTTGTCAACATCCGAGCGCGGTGGGGTTGTGATAATTAATCACTGATTTAATTAGGAAAGCAGCGTAAGGGGAGGGGGGAAGAATGAGGTACTTTTCTCCCCAAAACCCTCTTCGTGCCTTTGCCATCCCATCTGGCTTCGTGCAGAGGGTCCTGGGAATGTTGGTGACCCCCCCTCAGTGCCGCATCCCGGTGCCGCTTCGGGAGCCACGTTGGCTCTTCCCATCCTTCGTGGTGTCGCCGGTGGCTCTGATGGAGCCTGGCACGCTGTCGGGACAGGGGGACGGACTGATGGATGGATGGATGGATGGATGGGGGATGGATGGATGGACAGAGGTCGCAGGGCACCCACTGTGATGGGGGGTGGAGGGGAGCAGCTCCAAAATTCCCTTTTTCCAATCGTAGCTCCGGTTTCCTGCTTGCCCACGCCGTGGGGGTGCCGTGCTGGGGTGGGTTTGGAGTGGGGAAGGGGGTCGGTGCCGGGGTGCTTGGCTGCATCAAGGGGACACAGCGTGACCCGGAGCCCTCCTGCCTGCACGTTCTGCCTGTCTCCATCCCAAGGGCTTTTTCCCTGCCCCAAATTCCTCTTCCAACACCATCTCCTGGTGCGCCAGCCCCCCACTCCGTGCCATCACCCCCCCATCCCGTGGACTGGTGTCTATCACCTATATGTGTGTATATAGATATCTAGAGATATATAATCCATAGGAAGGAGCCGGCGATGGGCGCACACGCGTGGCGCAGGGTGGATTTCCTGGGGCTGTGGCTCTGCGGATGCTGGGAAGGGGAAATGGGGTGGGAGGGAGAAGATGGGATGTGGGACACACACACCGGTCGTGCCTGGGGATGCAGCAAGGGTCTGGCTCCGCTTTCGCTTTAAAAAGCCCGAATTTGGGGATGGGGAGCAGTTCGAGGTGGGGGTGTCCCAAACCAGTCGGGGTGCTGGATGTCTGGGTGCTCTCCTGGTGTGGCTGCGGTGCTGTTGGCCCAACACGTGCCTTGTCCTGCGCCATGCTGCTCCATCCGGTGAGGGTCGGGCTGTCCTCTCCTCCCTGCCTCAGTTTCCCCCCAAACGAGCCCTGAGGGCTTCAACCTGTGGCTGGGGTGGCTGCAATGTCCCCCATGGGCCAGGACCCACTTGTGCTGCCCACCTGCTTGCAGAGAGCTTGGGACAGCAAGTTTGAGGAGGAAGAGGAGGAGGAAGACTCATTGCCCCATCCCACCCCAGGGTGCACCTTTTGGGAGGGGGGGCCGGGATGCTCCCAGATGGCACCAGCACCCTTGGGAGCTGGCCACCCATCCAGCAAATGCAGGATCTCATCCTGATGCCCACAGCTGTGATGTGGGACTCTCTGTGCCTCAGTTTCCCCATCCACGGCCGCTCTGCCGTAGGCACCTCGGGGATGTGCTTTGCCAGAGGTGCTGGTCCTGGTTCTCCTGAGCTGAACTGGTCCATGTTGCTCCTTAGGAACGTCTCTGTGTTCATGGGGGGGTCCCTTACACACTTTACCCGCCCCCCCATGCCGAGGTTTGGGGTGCAGCGCCGCCACTCTGCGCCGGGTCTTTGCTGCCGGCGTCGTTTTCTCACCGTCCCCCCTTCCCCCCAAATCCCCTGGAAATCTCCAGCCCCACGACAGCCAGTTTTCCTGCTGAGCTGCTCATGGACATCACAGGTCTCATCCCTTGGGATTTAGGGGGGTTGGTGGTGGTATTTTGGGGGAGGGGTTCAGCCAGGGTCATCTTTGCCGCCGTCTTGCTCGTCCTGTCCCGCAGCAGCGTCCCATCCGCCTGTGCCCCCTCCTGCAGATCCTGGCCAAGCAGCATGGGTACCTTTGGTTTTCCCCAAATTTGGTGGTGTCCTCCCCTTCCTGCCTCATGTTGTACCCCCACCAGGGCGCTCGCTGGTGTTTCGGGGTGTTGGGGTGTTGCAGGAGTTTCCAGCTGGGAAGATGCTCGGGGTGGGTGCAGGGGGGTCCCTGCTCTCTGCCTGCTCCTTGCCCTGCTTTAGAGCCTGGGGGGGGGGGGGTTTTGAGGGGAGGCAGGTGTGGTGTTGGTGGGGTTTGAGCCCCCGAGGGGAGGTGGGGATGGGGGGTGCCTGTGCAGCAGCTGATGTCCCCCTCATAACCCAGCCCCCCTTTCTCCCACAGGATGGCGGAACCTCGCTTCAACAACCCCTACTTCTGGCCGCCCCCCCACCATGCCCAGCCAGGTAGGACCCACCCCCTTCCCCTCCCTTCCCTTCCTCCCACCTCCCCAGGACAGCCGGAGCCCGGGGAGGAGGGAGAACTGATGCACATGGGGGATCCCGGGTGGGATGAAGCTGAGGGTTCCTCCTGGTTCCTCCACTCTGACCCACCTCTCTACCTTCTCCCTCCCTCCCCAAAAAAGCTGGACAACCTAGTCCTGATCAACAAAATCAAGGAGCAGCTGATGGCGGAGAAGATCCGACCCCCGCACTTGCCCCCACCTCCGTGGCCTCCCAGCAGCCCCTCCTGGTGCCCCCCTCGCCCGCCGAGAGCAGCCAGGCCATCATGTCCCTCCCCAAACTGCAGCAGGTCCCAGGGCTCCATCCTCAAGCCGTCCCCCAGCCCGACGTGGCCCTGCACGCCCGGCCAGCCACCAGCACCGTCACAGGTACCCCCATGGGAGATCCCACCGCCCCATAGCTGGGGAGTGGAGCTGAGGAACTGGGGGGACGACACCCTCGCTACCATCAATGCCCTCCCCTAAACCAACCAACCCCCCTTTCTTTACCCTCCAGGGTTGGGGTTGGCTTCCCGTGCGCCGTCCGTCAGCACCTCGGAATCCAGCACGGGGACAGGGACCACCACCCCATCCACCCCCACCTCCACCAGCCAGAGCCGCCTCATCGCCTCCTCGCCCACCCTAATCTCAGGAATCACCAGCCCCCCTCCTTGACTCCATAAAGACAATCCAGGGCCACGGCTTGTTGGGGGCCCCCAAAGCGGAACGAGGCCGGAAGAAGATCAAGGCGGAAAATCCTTCGGGACCCCCGGTGCTGGTGGTGCCCTATCCCATCCTGGCCTCGGGGAGACCGCCAAAGAGGGCAAGACGTACAGGTAGGCACCCCACCTGCATGTTTTTGGAGGGGGAGGTCGGGGTGACGGCGGGGTGCCCCCCCCAAGCCCAGCCCGGCCCCTGCGGGGTTTTCCCCCCACCCTCTCCAGGTGTAAGGTCTGCCCCTTGACGTTCTTCACCAAGTCGGAGATGCAGATCCACTCCAAGTCGCACACCGAGGCCAAGCCCCACAAGTGCCCCCACTGCTCCAAATCCTTCGCCAACGCCTCCTACCTGGCCCAGCACCTCCGCATCCACCTGGGCGTCAAACCCTACCACTGCTCCTACTGCGAGAAGTCCTTCCGACAGCTGTCCCACCTCCAGCAGCACACCAGGTTAGGGGGCACCCGAGAGGCTGGGGGGGGTCCTTCAGCCCTGTCTTCCTTTAGGGAGGGGGATGGAATGGGCTCAGCACCTCCCGTGCCATGCTTGTTGGTCCCACCACCTTCCTCGTCCCTGCTGGACTCGTCCATCTCCACCATCCTCATCCTTACGGAAGCCTTTCTCATCCCTGCCACGCCATTCTGCACCCCCCACCTTCATCATCCTCACCACGCTCATCATCCCCATCGTCTTCATCGCCACCACACTCACCCATCCCCACTGCTCCAGTCCATCCCCACTACCTGCCTTCATCGCCCCTTCCACAGCCATCATCATCCCCATCATCCCCATCACGTGTAGCACTTCCAGCACCTTCATCATTGCCACCATGCCAGTCTGACCTCATTGCCTTCATCATCCCCACCACCTTCATCATCCCCACCACACTCATCAGCTCCAGCACCACCTTCACCCCCACCACACCAAACCATCCCCACCACACTCATCACCCTCAGCACGTTTCTTGTGTGTGTCCCCCCCACACTCTCCATCCCCACCTCCACCCCCCACAGCTCCTAGTCCTGGCTCTCCCCCACTTTCCCATGTCCCCATCCCCGGTGTGACCCCTCTGTGGGGCGCAGGAGCAGTGCTGGTCCCTGGGGAGGTGGGAGGTGGGGACACCCCGAGCAGAGAGGGGCTGATGACCTGCTGTTCCCCTCCCAGAATCCACACTGGCGACAGACCCTACAAGTGCCCGCACCCCGGCTGCGAAAAGGCCTTCACGCAACTCTCCAACCTCCAGGTCAGCTCCCTGGCACAGTGTGGTGGGGGGTGCCCAGAACCCCAACCTGGAACCCCCTGGAAAGGGAGTTCCAGGGCTGGGTGAGGCAGGGAGGGGGGTGGGATGAAGGGAGGTTACCATGGCTATTGTAACTCCCCCGGAACCCCCTGGAAAGGGAGTTCCAGGGCTGGGTGAGGCAGGAAGGGGGTGGGATGAAGGGAGGTTACCATGGCTACCGTAACACCCCCCCATCCCTTCCCCGGTGCCATTTCTCAGTCTCACCAGCGACAGCACAACAAGGACAAACCCTACAAGTGCCCCAACTGCTACCGGGCCTACACGGACTCGGCCTCGCTGCAGATCCACCTCTCTGCTCACGCCATCAAACACGCCAAGGCCTACTGCTGCAGCATGTGCGGCCGCGCCTATACCTCGGTGAGACACCCCCCTGTACACACCCCTGAGCACCCCAAAAACCTCCCTTCCTCCCCCAAGGCTGTGCTGGTGACCCCTTTTTCTTGTCCTCTTACCTCCTTCAGGAGACCTATCTGATGAAGCACATGTCCAAACACACGGTGGTGGAGCATCTCGTCAGCCAGCACTCGCCGCAGCGGACGGAGTCTCCCGGTATTCCCGTACGGATCTCCCTCATCTAACCGGGGACACCCTTCGGCATCGGGGAGACGGGGCACGGATGGGGTGAGGAGGTGGGGGCGGGGGGGGGGGGGGGGGCAAAACTAAGACACACACACACCCCACACCCCCCCACCTCCTCCCCCAAGCCAGAGGAAGAAGGAGGAGGAAGCAGCAATGAACCCCCCCACCAAGCCCAGCCCCGGTGGGACGTGGCCCGGGGCCTTGTCATGGGTGTGTGTGTCCCCCCCCTCAGCGCTGCTCCGGGTCCCCGCAGGTTTGGTGACATCCAAAGACGGTTTCAGAGCACTTTGAATCTCTGCAGTTTGCTTTCTTTTTGCTTTTTTTTCTTGTTTTTTTTTTAATATTTTTTAAGGGGAAGGGGGGGGGGAGGGGGTGTCTCACCTCCTCCCATGAAGCCCTGCTCTTCCCCCCCCCTCCCCTCACCCCCCCCAACCCCTCATTTTTTTGGATACAAATATATATATATATTTATTGGCCAAGAAGTTGGTGCTGCTAAAAAAAACCAGAAATTAAGACCCAAAACGAACCGTGGATGGAGAAATAAAGAAGGTTTTGGGCTGGGGGGGGGAAGCTGGGGGGGGGGGTCCTGCCAATGCCAAACCCCCCTCCCCCCATATGGACTCTCCGGTGGGAGCAGATGGGACTCGGGGACCGCGGCCGCTGCCTCTTTGGGGACGTTTGGGGTTATTTTTAAGCATTTTGGGGAGGGGATGGAGTTGGGTGGGGGGGTGGGGGGGGGGCTGAGTTATTTTTAGGGTCCCTTTTGAGGGAGAAGCTGGCGGATGGAGCCTTGTCCCTCCGGGGCTGGATGTGACCCCCACCCCCATCTCCACACTCCCTCCCCCACTTAGATTCCCAAATACCCATCGAAGGGATGGGATTGGGATTGGGGAGGGGGAGAGAAAAGGGGGGGGGGAATGGGGGGGGGGGGTTTAAATCGCTTTGCCTTGTGCCCGCCGGCCCCGGGTGCCTGTACATAAACCCATGTATAGAACTTTGGGGAGGGGAGGGGAGGGGGTGGGGGGGTGTGTGTGTGTTACACCCCAAACCCCCCCCCGCCCCCCCAGAGCCACAACAAAAAGCTCATCTATATTCTCTACTCTTTGGTTCCAGTTTTGGATATTAACTGTGTTATTTTTTATACACTTTTTAAGCCTTAACTCATCGTTTATTTGGGGTTGTTTTTTTGTTTGTCCCCCCCCTTTCTTCCTCCCCCCCCCCCCCAAGTGTTTTATTTACCTTGTTTATTAATCCCCCCACCCCTTATTTTTTATTCCCCCCATTCCTTATTCCCCCCCTTGATGTTGTATGATACTCTATATTGTAATCTTTTTTGTCAGCATGTTAATACTGTGTAAATAAGCCTCTTATACACTTAAACACCCCCCTCTTTTTCCTCTTCCCCCCCCCTTTTCCCCCTCCAGACCCCCCCCTTTTCCCCCTCGTTTTGGGGCTTTTTAATTTTCCTCATTGGAAATCCAGGCCCCACATCCTTAGAGCTAGTTCTTACCTTGGTAAAAAAGGAGCAAAAAAGGCAAAAAAAAAGAAAAAAAGAGGAAAAAAAAAAATAATAATTAAAAAAAAAGCCCCCCCTTCCCTTTTAACCCCCCTCCTTTCCCCCCCACCCCCCCTTTTCCCCCTCCCCTGGCCTCTCTTGCATTGTGGTTCATTGAAAAGCTGAGGAGGGGAGGGGGAAACCACAGCCTCCTTGGGGGGGTTTGTGGTGGGGGAAAGGAGTTACCCCCCACCCCCTTCCCTCAACCTTCCCCCCCCCCCAAACTGGGGCCTGTTTCCAAAAAAAGAAAGGAAAAAAATAGGAAAAAAAAGAAAGAAAAGAGGAATAAACCAGAGGAAATCCCCCAAAGAGCCCTGTTTGTGTTTGTTGCGGAAGCCCCCGGAAGGTTTGAAAGTGAAAGTGGAAAGGGTGGTGATGAGGGAAGGATCAGGGGCTGATGGCCCCCACCCCCAGGACTTGGGGACCCCCAGGACTTGGGAACCCCCAGGACACGTCTTGGTGGGGGGATGAAGCTGTTGGGGCAGCCCAGCAGTGAGGTGGGGGGAGGGAGCTGGTGTGGGAGGGATTGAGGTGGGGACCCCTCTCGGGGAGCAGAATGTTTGGGAAGGGGCATGAGTGACCCATCAGTGGTGGGCATCAGCCCTGGGATCACCTCACCCTGGGCAGGGACCCCGTGCCAATGTGGTGGCAGCTGCAGGAGGATGGAACCATGGCCACCAGCCCCAGGGATGTGTCACCACCACCACCCCCAAGGACACCTCAATGCAGCCACCAGCCCTGGGGACTCATCACCACGGCCACCAGCTCTGGGGGCACCTCACCACTGGCTCTGGGGACTCCCCAGCAGCTCCAAGGACACATCACCACCCCGGATGCCACCACAGCGGGTGTCCCCATACCTCGCACACTTTAGGGTCCCCGTGACAGCCCAGAGATTTTGGGGTCACCCAGCAGGCAGGGAGGGTCCCACCTCCACCCAGGGCTCCTATGAGGAGGGAGCCTCCGAGCACCTCCCCATCCTCAGTTGGGGGACACCCCCAAGGGTCACACAAGGCAGGAGAACACCGGGCAGGTGACACCCCTCACCCAGGGAGCATCCCACCACCCTGGGTGGTGCTTGAGGACATCCCCAAGGCACTGCCTCAGTTTCCCTGGGAAGGGGAAGGGGGGGACAGGTAGAAGAGGAGAAGTGGGGGGGCCCCCATGAGTTTTTTCTCAGTGTTTATTAAAAACAAAACAGGAAAAGGGGGTGGGGGGTGTTTTTCCTTTTTTTTTTTTTCTTCTTTTCTTAAAAAAGACCTGGGGGGGCCGGGGGGGGGCATGGGGGGGGCCTTACCTGCCTGGGGGGGCCCCTCACCCCCACCATCCTCTACTAAGGTGCCCCCAAAAAAAGCCCCAGCGTGGGGGGTGACGCCTTCTCTACACCCCAACACCCTGAGGCACGTCCCCCCACCCCCACCCCCCTTTCCCCCCCAAAGTGGGGGGTAACCCCCCCACCCCCCCAAATTCTGGCTGGGGGGAGGGGGCACACATTAAGGCAATCGTCCTGCTTCGCCCTGCCGCTCTGGGGGGGGTTGGGGAGGGGTGTGTGTGTGGGGGTGTGATGGGACACAGGGGAGACGTGAGGGGCCCCCCTCCCTGCCAGATAAGGGGTGGGGATGACCCCCCCCATATGGGGGGACGCTATAGCTATGGGCTATATACAGACCCCAGGGGACATGGAGGGGGGCTACCCCGGGGCCGGGTTGTGCTCAGAAGTGGCTTCCCCCCACCCCCAACGCCCCCAACACCTACACCCCCCTCTCCCTGCAGCCAGACAAAGGGTTTGGGGAGGTAGGGGGGTGGGTGATGTATCACGGGGTGGGGGGGGGTGTGTGTGTGTGTGTGTGGAGGGGTGTCTATGTGTGTGTCCCCCTCCCCCACCTCCTCTCCCTCCCCTCAACCGGCTCTAGGAGTCCTTGAGCATGCTGATCCGGGCGTAGATCTTGAGGGCCGGCCCCAGTTTGATGTTCATGGTGCTCATGAGATGATCCTCCTTCAGCAGCAGCAGCGCCTGCCCGTCGATCTCCTGCGCCCGGAACTCCTCCGCGATCTCCTGGCAGCCTGGAAGAAACCACACTCAACATCCCCACCCCCCCACCTCAAAAAAAACCCCACCCCTTTTTAACCTAAACCCCTCTTTTCTTCCCCAAAAAAGGATGTCAATCCCTCACCTGGTAAGGAGCGGATGAACTCATAGACATCCTCCACGTTCCACTTGCTGGGCTCGCTGGGAAGGAAGCGATGGCCGATACTCGCCAAGTCCCGGACGTGGACGTCGGGTAGTTCCATCTCCCTTAATTCCAGGTCCCGTTCTCCCTGTCGCCTCCGGGAGGTAGAGGAACTGGCCGAAATTGGGGAGAGGGGCTCCTCGTAGCTGGAGTTATCCGAACAACGACTGGAATCTTCTTGGCTGTGGTTGAGCTGCAACGACGCGGTCACCGAAAGAGGCACCGAACCCGGCGGGAGAGAAACGGGAGGCTGCAGGATGGAGCAGCGCCAACCTCAGAGCCCACCCCCTCCCCACCCCCCTCTGAGGGAATTTAAGGGGGGGGGGTGATTCCTACCTGGTTTTCCCCCCTTACACCCTCACCTGCTTCTTGGTGTCTTTGCTGAGGGTGGGTAACGTCCCCTTGCAGGTTCGACGGCGGCCGTGGGGGGGCCGCCGGGTTTTTGCAGCTTGCTGCGATCGGGGTGGAATAAACCCACCCGCTTCGTGCACCCCACGTTGTACCTGTGGGGAGGGGAAGGGGGTGAGGGAGAGGGGGGGGATGGATCCTGCCTGAGGGGACCAGGGCTTTTTTTGGGGGGAACAGATATTGTTTTTGGGGGGGGAATCAGGGGGCTTTGAAGGGGGGAATCAGGGTGGTTTTGGGGGGGGGGGGGGGGGGTTTGGGGGGGGCGATCAGGGTTTTTTGGGGGGGGGGATCGGGGGGGTTTTCAGGGAGAGGAGATCAGGGGCTTTCGGAGGGGATCAGGGGTGGGTTTTCGGTGGGAGGGCTTTCAAGGGGGAGGTTTTGGGAGGGCTTTCGAGGGAGGGGCTTTCGAGGGAGGGGGTCAGGGGGGCTTTTGAGGGAGGGGATGCAGGGGGGCTTTCGAGGGGAGGGGGTCAGGGGGGCTTTCGAGGGGAGGGGGTCGGGGGGGGCTTTCGAGGGGAGGGGGTCGGGGGGGCTTTCAGGGGGGGATTCAGGGGGGCCTTCAAGGGGGCCTTCAAGGGGGGGATTCAGGGGAGGGCTTTCAAGGTGGGGGATTCAGGGGAGGGCTTTCAAGGGGGGATTCAGGGGAGGGCTTTCAAGGGGGGATTCAGGGGAGGGCTTTCAAGGGGGGGATTCAGGGGAGGGCTTTCAAGGGGGGGATTCAGGGGAGGGCTTTCAAGGGGGGATTCAGGGGAGGGCTTTCAAGGGGGGGATTCAGGGGAGGGCTTTCAAGGGGGGATTCAGGGAGGGCTTTCAAGGGGGGGTCACCTCTTGGCACAAGCCATGGAGCAGAAGCGCTTGGAGCGCTTGAATTTGTAAGCGAAATCGACGCGGCCGCAGAGCTCACACTTCAGTTTGGGGGGTTCCCCTCCTCTTTGGATTCTGGGGGGCGTGAAGGGACACCCAGAGAGAGAAACACAACCAGCTCAGCCGTGGGGAAGGCGATGGTGGTGGTGGTGGGGGGGAAGATATACGACACCCCCCAAAACATCACCTGGCTTTGATTAGGGAGAGGGGGAGATGCTCTACTGTACCCTGCTTGGCGTGGAAATCGTTTCGGGGGGGCCGGGCGCTACCTTGTAAATAGGGTTCCTCCATTTCGGAGTCGGTGGTGGTGGTGTTGTCCTGCTGTGGGAGTTTCTCAGCCAGCAGCTCCTGTGCATACTTCTTCTTCAGATTCCCCACCAACAAGGAGGAGCGCCCCACCTGGGACAGGAAAACACCAGTGGGTGCCCCCTGTAATCCCCTTTCCCTCCCCCCACCCCCAAAAAAATCCCAGCTCCCTCCCAAACTAAGCAGGAATTGGGGTATGGGTTATGGATACGTTACCGGGAACGGTTCTGCCCCTTCCTGAATGACGAAGCCCTCGATAACGTGGGTGAGAATTTGGGGTTTCACGATGGCCTGGGGCGGTTTGTTCTCACCATTGTGGGGGGCAGCGCCGGCGACGGTGGAGGCAGAGCTCCCGGTGCCCGAGGTCATGCCGGGAACGCTGGCGAGGGGCTGGGGCTGAGCATGAAGGCGGTCGGTGGGCGGCTCTGCGGGGGCGAAGGCAGCCGTGAGGCCCGGAGCGGTAAAAGGAGGAGGAGGAGGAGGAGGAGAGGGGGTTGGGAAGAAGGAGGGGGAACGACACACACACGACACACGGATGGTTACGGGGGACGCGGTGACGCCGGCGGTGACGCTGGGGCCTGTATTACCATACAGCTGGGCTGCTATGGGGAAAGGGGAGGGGAGGGAAGGGGGAGCAGCTGCTGCGGCTCCCAACGTCGCCCGGGGGGTCCCAGTAAGGAGCGAAACGCCCCCGAGAGCCCTCGTGTATCCCGGGGGAGAAGGCTTCGGGGAGCCCCGAAATCCCCCCGCTACAACCCGGACGGTCCCCAAAGAGCCTGGCGGGCCCCCCCAATACCCCGGCAGCCCCCGAGGCCCCCAACAAGTCCCCAGTCCGCCCCAGTGACGCCCCCGGTACAGCCCAGCGAGGCCCCATCTGTCCCGATCTCACCCGGTAAGACCCGACCCACCCCGCTAAGCGCCCATCTCCCCCGGTACGGCCTCACCCGCCCCCGCACGGCCCGGTAGGTGCCGGTAAGGCCCCTGTAGGCCTCGCTAGGCCACGGTAGGCCCCATCACCTTTGTCCGGCGGCCGGACCCGCTCCTCCCCCCCAACCCTCTCCACAGCCCCTACCTGCGCCCGGGGCCGCGGCTGCGGGGCCGGGACCGGGGTAAGGCGGGGAAAGGGAGGTGGGGGAAGGCGGATGCGGAAGTGAGGTCAGCGCCCGCCGCCCCACCGGGCCGAGCCGGGCCGGACCAGGCCCGAGCTTCGTCAGGGCGGGTCTGGGCGGGGCCGTGCCGCACTCACCGGCGGCGCTCAGCGGCTCGGAGGCCCCATGGCGCGGACAAAGGCGGAGCGGGCGGGCGACAGCGGCGGAGGAGCGGGGACAAAGGAGGCGGCGGCGGCAGCGGCGGCTGCGGGGCCGGGGCGGCGGCGGCGACTGAGCGGGAGTGGGCGGGGCCTAGCGCTGGGCACGCCCCCCGAGCCGCTATTGGCTGCCGCCGCGCGCGCGCGCCCACGCCGCGGGGTGAGGTGGGGCCGAGGGGGGCGCGGCCTCAGAGGAGGGCGTGGCCTCAGAAAAAGGGGGCGTGGCCACGCTCCCCCACAGTCCCGCCTGTGCCCACGCGGGGGGGGGGGGGAAGGGCGCCACCCCGGAGGGACGGGGGGAACCACAGGGTTGGGGGACCCCTTATTAGAGCCGGGAGGGACCCCTACACTCAGGCTGACCCCCCACACCCACCGCTGTCACCCGTGGGCTCACAGACACCCCCCCCAAGCACAGCTGAAGCCCCGAGGGTGCCGCGCGCCCACCCGTGCCTCAGTTTCCCCGCACTGAGACCCATGGGGGGGGGATGTGGGGATTGGGGGGGGGTGAGGGTGTACGCTGTGGCAGCTCCACCTCACGAGTGGGTGCCCGTGAGGGGTGGCGAGGGGCTTACCGTGAGCGGGGGGCCGCTCGCCCTCGGGGGTGTCGGGACCCGGGGGGGCTGCGGGCGGCGAGAGGGCGGGGGGCTGCGGCGGGGCGGCGGGCGGGCTCTCGGCGCTCCTCGGGGTGGGCAGCGGGTCCCGGCGGGTGCCCTCGGGGACCCCGAGTGGGGGCTGCGGCGGTGGGGGGGGGGGGAGGAAGGGGAGGGAAGGGGAGGGGGGCACACGCGTGTGTAAGGGTCAGACACGCAGGAGCTGGGGGGGGGGTGTGCACACGCGTGCAGGGATCCCGCGCAGGGGGCACTCATCCACATGCACACGTGTGTGCGCGGGGCTGGCACGAGTGGGGAGAGCTCACGTGCAAGGGCACACGTGCGTGGCTGTGACCACTCACACGTGGACCAGGCCCGTAGGCGTGTGTGGAGCCAGCAGCCCTGTGCACATGCACAGTACACACATGCACGGATCTGACACACACGTGTGCATGCACACACACACGTGTGATCAAACATGCATGGACAAAGCACACATGCTCACACGTGCGTGGATTGGGGGCACGCATGATGGGTTACCCACGTGCACACACGTGTGTGAGGATGGGTTACTCACATGCACACACATGTGTGCAAGGATGGGTTACCCCGTGCACACACATGTGCAAGGATGGGTTACCCACATGCACACACGTGTTACCCACATGCACACACGTGTGCAAGGATGGGTTACCCACATGCACACACGTGTTACCCACATGCACACACGTGTGCAGAGGGAGCTGGCACACACACCTGTGCGCACACACACACGCATGCATCACACCCACACAGATGAAACACACGTACAGGGGTCAGGCACATCTGCACACACGTGTGCGCAAACCAGGCCCCTCCGAACCCCCTCCATGCACCCCCACTCCTCCTCCCCAACCTCCCTTGCACCCCCAAACCGTGCCAGGGAGGGTCTGGGGGGACACACGCCCCTCACCGTGGCGCCGGCGGGCTGCAGCTGCAGGATGACGGCGGAGGCGTGCTGGAACTTGCGTGGGGCAGCGTGGCAGCTGGGGTGACCGTTGGGGGGGCCACCCTCACCCCCTGCTCCTTGGGGAACCCCCGTTTTGGGTTGGGGGCCGGGCCGGGACTGGCAGGGGGTAGGGGTTGGAGTTGGGGGGCTGCAGGGGGACCCTGGGGGGGCTGCCCGCGGGGCGCCAGTTGCTGCTGCTGCTGCTGCTGGATGACGAACTGCTGCTTCTGCTGCTGCTGCTGCTGCTGCTGCGGCTGCATCGGCTTCGGCGGCTGCTGCAGGAACTGGGGGGCTGCAGCGGGGCGTAGGCTGCGGGGACAGCGACGGGGGACAGGGACCCCCCCTTGTCACTGACACCTCGGCCCCAGTGGGTCCCACCCCTAAGATTTCCCCTCCCCCCGCAGGGCTGCCCCTCAAGCTCCCATCTGTTCACTCTGGCACCTACTGACAACCATGTCCAGCTGTGGGTGGGCTCAGGCTGGTCTGGGAGAGGTACTGTGCGGTGTCCGCCCCTGTTTCGGGAGCAGCACCAGCACAGCACCCCCAGGATCCATCACCCCTGAGGTCCACTGGCCCACAGCCCAACTGCTCCAGTCCCCTGACCCTCACCCCAGAGGGTCACCCCATAGGGCCCTGGGACACTGTAGGTGTTGTGGGTGCAGGGTCCCTTCCTACGGGCCCCCAGAGACGTGCAGACCCCCAGGTCCCAAGTGCAAGCAGGACACTGACACACAGGAACAGCCATCATTAGGTTTCAGAGTGAATGCCGCACCCGTGACTCCCCCAGCACCCACGGGTGCTCCCCTCCAGATGATGCAGCACCTTACCTGGGGTGACGAGCGGGTGGGCAGCAGCAGGGGCAGCAGCACGGGCCAAGGGGTGGGCACGGGCGTCGGGCCCCTCAGCTTTTTTGAGGTGCTCGGCAGGGGGGTCAGGCGGTGGTCCCCGGGGGGGCCAGCCCGTGGTGGGGGGCCACCAGGCGGCTTCATGGCCAGGGCAGGAAGGTGGGGGCCAGCAGGACGCAGGGCCAGGCTGTGCACCTGCAACAGCTGTGGGTCAGGGGGGGCGGTCCCAGGGGGAGGATTTTGGGGGCTGGGGGAGTCAGGGAGGGGGCTCACCTGGGGGGCAGCAGGTGGCGGTGCGGGTGGCGGTGCCGGTGGCGGTGCTGGCGCAGGGCTCTCAGGCCGGACGGCGCTGACAGGGCCCGTGGGCGTGAAGATGAGCTGGGGTGGGGGAAGAGACAGAGACTGGGTACATCTGGAGGGGGAACTCATGTGTGCCCCCCGTCTTGAGGCCCCTGTGGGATGGCACAGATGTGGGGTGTGCATGGGGTGACACGTGTGTCCCCCTTACTCATGTCCCTGGGGATCTGCCAGGAGGGGGCAAGGGACGGGCACCTGATGTGGTGAGAGACCCCCCAATAGGGTCCTGACACCCCCAAAAAGGCAAAGAGCAGCAGGGCTGGGCACTCCACAACAGGGGGGTTAGGGTTGGGGGGGTGCACCCTGTGGGTCTGGGCACCCCACAGCAGGGCAATGGGCACCCTAATGTGCTCAGTGAGCCTGACGGGACCCAACCACAGGGACCCTCCGAGTCCCACCCATCCCATAGAAACCCACCAGGACTCCCCCCACCCGACGGTTCCCAGCCACCCCATAGCGCGGTGGGGCAGAGGTGCCATCCGTGGGGCAGGGGTGCCCTACACCCACATACCATCTGTGCTCGCAGGTACATCTGGGCCTGGCTGGCGGTGAGGGCGGGCGAGGCGGCGTTGCCCAGCAGCACCGCTTGCTGCGCGATGCCCGACGCCCCGGGGGTGACGCTCTGCGCCCGGTTGAGGAGCTGGGCAGCCGCCGGCGACGTCGCCAGGTTAATCTACAAACGGGGTGGCAGGGCAAAAGTTGGAGTACCCAACATCAGCTCGGATGGGCGCGGGGTGGTGAAGGACCCGGAGAGGATGAAGGGGGAACTCACCGTAGGTTGCTGCGCCGGTGTGGGTTGGGCGCCGTTGCCACCCGAAGAACCGCTCTGCCTGTTCGCTGCCAGGCTCGCCTGGGGAGAAGCAGCCAGCCTCAGGCACCGCAGCACCCATGGGTGCCTTAGGGAAGGGGGAGAAAGGGGGTGTTCTGTACCTGCTGGACGGCAGCCAGGCTCTGGAGCTGGGCGCTGGTGAGATGCTGCTGCTGGAGCGCGGCCGTCTGCAGCATCAGGTGCTGCTGCTGCGCCGCATACATCTGCTGCAGGTACTGGGCTGCTGTGTTGGGCTGGCGGTGCAGCGCTTGCTGGATCACCTTGGTTTTGGGGGGTGCCAAAGCATTGTCGCAAGCCTGCGACCCAACCCCCAAAACCCTTCACCCCCATCCCACAAGGCTGCGACCCAACCACCAAAATCCTTCACCCCCATCCAACAAGCCTGAGACCCAACACCCAAAACCCTTCACCCTCATCCTACAAGGCTGTGACCCAACCCCCAAAATCCTTCATCCCTCATCCTACAAGACTGTGACCCAACCCCCAAAACCCTTCACCCCCATCCCACAAGCTTGAGAGCCAACCCCCAAATCCTTTCACCCCTCATCCCACAAGCCTGAGACCCAACCCCAAAACCCTTCACCCTCATCCTACAAGGCTGTGACCCAACCCCCAAAATCCTTCACCCCTCATCACACAAGACTGTGACCCAACCCCCAAATCCCTTCACCCCCCATCCAACAAGCCTGAGACCCAACCCCAAAACGCCACACATGCTCCTCACCCCCATCCCAACCTCTAAGGTCCATCCATGTGTCGTGTCCCCCCCTACCCCGAAATCCGGTACCTGGACGGTCTGGCGGTCGGGGATGCCGCTGTAGACAGAGATTTGGGGTGCGGGTGGGCGTGCGGTGCCGGTGCTGCTGGGTGTCGTTGGGGTGCCGCCGGCGCTGCTGGAGGGCGGAGGCGCTGGGACCTGCTCGTTCTCCATGGCGGGGTGCCGGGGTGCCGTGAGGCAGCAGGGGTCAGGCTAAAGCTGCGGGGTGAGGGTGGGGGGAAAGGGTGTGAGAAGGGGCACCCTGTGGCACCCAAATTGGCTGCTCCAAGCCTCGGCACCCACCGCGTTACAGCCGGGGTGTCCGTGTCAATGGGAGTGCAGGGATGGGGCATCCTCCATGGGGTATGATACACTCCCCCCCAAACTCTACCTCTGACACCCCTGATAGCCCCCAGTATTGATGGAGAGGAAGGACGGCGGGACAGAGGAAGGATGGTGGGAGGCCCCACAGTTCATCCTCACCTCTCGAAGAGGGGGGTGTCCTCACAGCCCCCCTGGGGTGAAGGGGGCTGCGGCTGCATCCTGCCCGGGGTACTGAGGGAGGGAACCCCCAGCACAAGGTGGTGGAGTGGGAGGAGCCCCCAGCACCAGGGCAATGGGGACAGGGAGGAGGGATGGAGTTAGAGAAGGGATGGAGGGAAGGATGAACGCTCAGAGGGATGGAGGGAAGGGAAGAGTAGAAGGAAGGATGGACAGAGGGATGGCTGGAAGGAAGGGAGAGACAAAGGTAAGGATGCAGGGATGGACAGATGGACAGGAGGAGGAGAGGGATGAAGGGGAGAGGGGACAGATGGAAATGAGGGAAGAGAAGAAGTAGGAGAGGGACAAAGGACAGGAGGGAAGGCCAGAAGGACAGACGGAAGGAGGATGGGACAGCAGGAAGGGGATGGAAGGAGGAAGAGGGCTCAAGTGAGGGATGGATGGACAGAAGTAGGAAAGGACAGATGGAAGGACAGACGGGTGTAGGAAAGGGCTGAAGGGAAAGATGGAAGGAGAGACAGAATGACAGGCAAGAGGAAAGGACAGACAGGAGGATGGATGGAGAGGGAGAGAAGGATGAGTAGAGGGAAGGATGGAAGGGAGGAGGGAAGGATGGATGGACAGACAGAAGGAAGGGACCAAGGGTTTGCATGTACCACTGTGACCGTGGTGGCCATGGGGCTCCATGGTCACCGACAGCAGCCCAGAGCCACCATGCTCCAGCGGCCCTGTGCATGCCAAGGGACCTCTGGGCACCTGCCCAGTGACACCTGCTCCTGCCATGGGGTGCCACCAGGATGGGTGCCACCATGGCAGGACCAGGGACAGCACATTGGGGCGCTGCAGACCATGGACAGCAGCCATGGTTGGTGGCCTTGGTGGCCATTGTGGGTGGCCTTGGTGGCCACACCACAGGGCAGCCCCACCAAACCCCAGCAGGCACCTCCAGCCCCAACCCGGCACCCAACGGATGTGGCAGGGGTGACATCCCTGGTCTTGGTGGCCTGTGGGGTTGTGTCCCCTCAAGGCACCAACGCCCTGGATCAGGGGGTGGGCCATGGACATGCCCAGAGGGGTGGCAGCAGGTGTCCCACACTGCTCCTTCGTGCGGCCGATGGCGCTGTCACCCCTGTGTCTCTCCACCAGCACGTGTCCAGCACGAGCCAGAGAAATTTGGGGAAGCACTTTTCCCCGCTGAGCAGCCATGGGCTTCTTCCTTGCGTCCCCTCAGAAGACCCCCAGGGTGACACAGGGCCACCGCAGTGACAGACGCTGAGGGACCCCCAACCAGAGTCAAAATCCCCCCAGGAAGAGCATACTGTGGATCCCACTGTGGGTCTGAGCTGCCCCACACCAAACTCCTGGGGACTTCGGGGTGTCACCATGGGGAGACACACAATGGGACACTTTTGAGACGCAGGTGACAGTCACAGCCCACTTCTGATCCTCACAACCCCCCCAAAACCATGACCTCCCCCCCCCCCGATGATAAGGGAAAGAAGGGGGAAAGAATTCCAGCCCTGCCAAATGATGGTGGGACCCACTGTGGGTGGGGGGCATGGGGGGGGTGTCCCCCAGTTGGTACAGGGAGATGCTGCAGAGCTGGAACCCCGAAGCTGAGCCCTAAATTGGGGTGCAAATTAAAAGGGGGGATGAATTATAGCAAGGGTGGGATGTAACGGGGGGTGGGATAGGAGAGAGGGGGGCAGGTAGAAGAGGGGGTGTGTGGGAGGGGGTGGGGGGCAAAATCAGCAAAAGGGGGGTGTGAGAGAACAGTGAGGAGGGGGATGGGGGGGGGGGTAGGGGGAAGCACCAGCTGGGGGGTGGGAACATGATAGTGGGGGGCAGGGAGTAATAACGAGGGGGTGCAGAGCTGGAGGAGGGGGCACAAGGCACTGGGGTGGGGGTGGGAAACCAGCGGGGGTGGGCTACAATGGGAGGGGGGTATGGTGGGAAACGGGGGGGGCTCTAAAAGGGGGGGCGGGGGGGGGGGACACGGGCACCGGCGGGGTCTGGGCCGGGCGTCGGGTAAACTGAGGCACAGCGTGTGGCGGGGCGCATGCGCGGCGCGGCCCCCCTTCCCTTCGCTCCCCCCCCTCCCCATCCCTCCTCTCCCTCTCTCTCTCTCAGTCCCCCCCCCACGTCCCCGGCCCGGCCCAGACAAAGCCGCCGGGGCCCGGTAGCGGCGGCAAGCGCGGTACCTGCGGCCCGGGCGGAGCGGGTCCCGCCGGCCACGGCCATGGCCCGAGCGGCTCCGGGGGCGGGCGGGGGGCGGAGGGGGGGATCGCGATCCCGGTGCCGGTGCCGGTGCCGGTGCCGGCGGGGCCGGGCCCGCGGCCGCTCCCTCCTCCCTCCCTCAGGCGGCGGCGCGGCGGCCCGATGCCATAACTCATTTGCATTCCTCCGCGCGTCACGTGGGCCGGGCGGCCAATCAACACTCCGACCGCCCCGACGGACACGCCCACCCGGCCCCGCGCCCGCCGCGACGGCGGCCGCCGCTCGCGCTCGCTATGGCAACGTAGGGAAGGGAAGGGAGGGGAGGGGAGGAGGGGGGTGTGTCGCCATAGCAACGGGGAGGGGCGGGAGGGGAGGGGAGGGGGAGTCCCGGCGCCCGGCCCGGGCAGCGGATGCGGCCGGAGGGGAGGGAGGGGAGGGCAGGGCAGGGGAGGGGGAGGTACCGGCGGGATGCTGCGGTACAGGGGAGGGGGGCGTCGGTCCCAGCGTCCCTGGAGCTGCCTGGGGTCATCTCGGGGCGGCTCCCGGGGTGCTCCGAGGGCCGGTACCGGCGGGGTTGCTGCAGAGGGGGTTGGGGGTACCGGTAATCCCGGGGTCTCCCGGGGCTGGTACCGTCGGAGGGCTGCAGCAGGAGCACGGGGGTACCGGTCATCCCCGGGGGGCTCTGCCCCGGTCCCCGTGTCCCCACTACCGAGCAGTGTCACCCTTAGGGGACATGATTTGCAGCAGGGTTTTGGGGTGCCGAAATTCGCGTTAATGGCACCTAATTAACTGCTGGCTAATTAATGCATCTTAATTTGGGGTGTCCCAGAGAGACCTGTAGCCCCCAGCCTGGCAGGTAATTCCCAAACTCCTCCGGGGACTGGATGGAGCTGGAGGTCGGTGGGTTCATCCCAGGGCATCCGGGGTTGGAGCTGGACTGAGGCCCAGCAGCAAGTCAGGGTGATCCAGTGGGATGCGGGGGCCCAGGCAATGGAAATACCTGCTGTGATGGGGCTCTGGGGTCAGCAGTGGGGCTCAAGGATCAGCAATGGGGCTCATAGGTCTGCAGTGGAGCTCGAGGGTCAGCAATGGGGCTTGAGGGTCTGGAAAAGGGGCTCCAGGGGTTGCTGTGGGGCTCAAAGGTCTGCAGAAGGAGCTTGAGGGTCTGGAAAAGGGGCTCAAGGGGTTGCAAAAGGGGCTCATGGGTCTGCAACAGGGCTCGTGGGGCTCAAGGGGCTGCACTGGGGCTCATAGGTCTGCAATGGGGTTTGAGGGTCAGCAATGGGGCTTGAGGGTCTGCAGTGGGGCTTGAGGGTCTGCAGTGGTGTTTGAGGGTCTGCAGTGGAGCTCGAGGGTCAGCAATGGGGCTTGAGGGTCTGGAAAAGGGGCTCAAGGGGCTGCAACGAGGCTCATGGGATTGCTGTGGGACTGAAGGGTCAGAAGAAGGGACTCAATGGTCTGGAAAATGAAATTGAGGGTTGCAAAAGGTACTTGTGGGGCTGCAACAGGGCTCAAGGGGCTGCAGTGGGGCTCAAGGGGCTGCAATGGGGTTTGAGGGTCAGCCATGGGGCTTGAGGGTCTGCAGTGGGGCTTATAGGTCTGCAGTGGAGCTAGAGGGTCAGCAATGGGGCTCAAGGGTCTGGAAAAGGGGTTCAAGGGTCTGCAGAAGGGGCTTGAGGGGTTGTAACGAGCCTTGTGGGCTTCCAGAAGGGACAGGAGGTATTGCAGCGGGGCTTGTTGGCTTGGAAAAGGGGCTGGAGGGTTTGGGAAGGGGATTTGTGGGTTTTCCTGTGGTGCACAAGGATTTACAGAGGGACCTGGTGGGGTTTGCATGTGGGCCTGGGGGGTTTGTCAGTGGGACCCATGGCTCTGCAGGAAAAGGGCTTGAGGGTTCACAGGGGGGACGCTTGGGAAGGGCGAGAGAAACCCCAGGCCTGCCATGGGGCATGTGTGTGCCACGGGGGCTCACGGGGTGCAATGGGGGCCTGTGGGGATGCAGAGGGGGCCCGTGGGGCTGCAAAGGGGGCCTGTGGGGTTGCAGATGGGGCCTGTAGGGCTGCAGAGGGGGCCTGTGAGGCTGCAGAGGGGGCCTGTGGGGCTGCAGAGGGGGCTTGTGGGGTTGCAGAGGGGGCCCGTGGGGCTGCAGATGGGGCCTGTGGGGCTGCAGAGGGGGCCCACGGGATGCAACGGGGGCCTGTGGGGCTACAAAGGGGACCTGTGGGGCTGCAGAGGGGGCTTGTGGGGTTGCAGAGAGGGCCCGTGGGGCTGCAGATGGGGCCTGTGGGGCTGCAGAGGGGGCCCACGGGATGCAATGGGGGCCTGTGGGGCTACAAAGGGGACCTGTGGGGTTGGGAGCAGGCCTCGTGAGTGTGCAGTGGGACCCATAGGTTTGTAGAAGTGGGACAGCAGCCCTGAGAGAGGCTGACACCACACCCCCCCAACCCGAGTGGGCCTGACCCTCCCCGAGTGGGGCTGGCCCCACTCGTGATGTCTCCCGCAGCAGGAGACCCCCAGGAGGGGTGTAGGAGCCACCAATCCCCTCCTGCCTCAGGGGGGCTCCATACCGGCTGTGGGTATTTGGGGTTCCCTCCCCGGCTTGGCGTTGTGAGGGCAGGTGCTGCCCTCTCCTGCCTGCGCTGGGGAAAGGCAGGGCTCGGGGCGGAGGAGGGGGATTTGGGGGGCTGTGAGGGCTATGGGGATACTGGGGGAACTGGGGGAACTAGGGGGGTGTGAGCTATGGAGGGAACTGAGGGTGCTGTGGGGGGGAATTAGGAGGGGTGAGGGCTATGGGGGACACTGGGAAGTCACTGGGGGGGCTGTGGGTGTTATGGGGGGACCCCAGGGAAACCTACTGGGGGGTACTGGGGAGGGGATGGGGAGGGGTGGGGAGGCTGGAGCCCATCTCTGGGCTTCGTGGCTGCAGCCACGAGAGGGCAATGCCTTCCCACGCTGCCCTGCCGGGGCCGGCCTGAGCCCAGACTTGGCCCTTTTCCCCTCTTCCCCCTCTTCTTTCCCCCTTTTTTATCCCACTCCCTTTTTTCCCTCCTTTTCTCCCTAGGACCCCCCCAGGATTTGGGATGCTCTGAGCCCACCCGAGTATCCCTATCCCCTCCAAAACCACTCCAGACCACCACATGACCCAAATCCCACCCTCTTCACCCCCCCAAAACCCACATCACCAGCCACACTAGAGCAACCACCTCATGGACCACCATGGGGCAAAGACAACACCCTCTACATCCTTCACCCTACCTATGCCCTTTCACTTTGGGATACCCCCATCCCACATCCCACCCCTCACCCCCAGCTCCATATCTCCTCTCCAAACCCTCTCCACACACACCCCCTCTCCAAATAAATCTGAGCCATGCCAAGATCCAGGCGTCCTGATGCTCCTGGTACATCCCACAGGCACCGAGCCACGATGATGCCGGTGGGATGTAATTCCTGATCACTCCAGGGAACCAGGCAGGAAAAGCTTTTATCCCCAAATCCCTATTGTTTCCACACAGCAGGGTGACCATTCAACCACCAAACACACTCAGGGTTGGGTTTCCAGCAGGAAATTTCCCTCCAAAGGTACAAAAAGCAACATTCAGCCCCCAAAAAATATAAAGGGGTGGGGGTAGGGGGGTGGGGGGTGAGGGGGAGTGGGTAAGAGGGAGAAAAAAATTCCTCCTCCTCCTTGTGCGTTGGAGCTCTGCAAATATTTATGTGGTTCAAAAAGGTCCCAAGGGAACAAAGCTCAGACGTGGTGTGTTCCCCCCTCCTGAAACAATGAAGCCGGATATTTTGTGATGTGAGCGGAGTCCAAGCCGGAGCCGGTTCATATCCGTCTACCTGGGGCCTCTGGCTGGTTTAAATCCTTCCAAGAAAAGGCAAAATCTTATTTTTCTCCCCCCCTCCCCCGAGCAAAGCTTTTTTTTGAGAAAAAAAGCTTTGGGAGAAAAATAAAATAATTTTTTGGGGGGAGAAAGGATTTTTTCCATTAAAAAAGGCACTTTTTTTTTAAAAAAAGGCTTTTTTTAAAAAAAAAAAGACTTTTTTTTTTTTTAAATAATGGCTGCGCTTTTTGGGGGGGAAATGGGTTTTTGGAGACAAAATTAAGAGTTTTGTCAGAGCACCAGGCTCCTGCCTCCCTGTGAGCATCCTCAGCGCAGCGGGAGGTCCCACCATGGTGGTCCCCAAGTTGCTGCTGCATGGTGTCACAGCATCCCTTGTTGGTTTAAGGAAGCTGGGAGCTCATCATCCCCCCACCGGGGATCCCTACAAACCTCCATCCATCCCTGCTTCCCTCCCAAGGTCACCGTGACGACCCAAAGCATCACCTCTCCAAGCCCCAGAGACACCCCCATGCCTTCAAGCAGCCCCCTCCTCACCCCATTCCAGGGCAGGAACGTGAGGAAAAGGGAATGACCGAGGTTAGATAAATATTTGGAGTCAGCTTGGGGGTTTTATTTCATTTATTTGTGATGGATTTGGGTATTTTTCCAAAGGAAATCACAGCCTGACTCAGTTCCCACCCTCCCAGCTTCTTCTGGATGTTCCAAACTGGGGAGGGGGGTGGGTGGGTTACACAATTTTATCTAGTTACAGGGTAGGTGGTTTGGGATATTGGGGTGGGGTTTTTTTTCCCCAGTCTCTCCCATTTTTGCCCCAAATCCTTCAGGTTTTCACTCACTGAACAGAAATTACAATTTCCATCCACGTGGTGTCAGCTCTGGCCCTGCTGCCTGTCCGTCTGTCTGTCCCTAACTGCCCCAAACCCATCACTATTGGCTTATTTAGGGGGAAACATTCACCTCCCTGCAATTAAAGCCTTAATTAGTCAGAGTTAATGATTACTGGGTCATGAACATCCCCTTGATCCACATGGGAGTAATCCAGCCCCTATTTTTGGCTGGAAATCCCACCAGGACTGGGAGCTGAGCACCTTAAATCCCCCCATTTCCCCCGTGCATCATCTCCTCCAGGAATTAAATCCCACCAATTAATTCAGGAACAGCTTAAACTCTGGGATGGGGGTTGGAGGGGTGGTGGTGGGGGTGTCTTCCAAAATGGATAGGGGGGTCAGTGCATTTAGCACGGGGACACGCAGCCAGAAGAGGGTTCCACACTGAAGTGTTTAGTTCTGGGGCATTAAATATCATTAAATATCATTTAATTTAGCGTTGATCTTTAGGGTTGCATCCCCCCACACACCTCCCAGTGTCCCCCTCCTGGGAGCAGCCTGGGTGCTGCTGAGCTTACGGGCAAGAGGGGGTGTTTGATTTTGTCATTGCCAGACCCCGAGTGACAACCTGGCAGAGTTGGAGCCTGGGCACAGGCAGGGTGAAGTCCTGAGTCAGACCAGAGCCTCCCACTAGCTCCAGCACTGGGGAGAGGGCTGGGATACTGGGGAGAGGGCTGGGATACTGGGGGCATAGTTACAGTGCCAGGGAGAGGGCTGTAATGCTGGAGGGAGGGTTGGGATGCAGGAGGGAGGGTTGGGATGCAGGGTAGAGGTTTGGGATGCTGGAGGGAGTTGGGATGCTGAAGGGAAGGTTGGGGTGCAGGAGGGAGGGTTGGGATGCAGGAGGGAGGGTTGGGATTCAGGAGGGAAGAGGGTTGGGATGCTGGCAGGAGGGTTGGGATGCAGGCAGGAGGGTTGGGATGCAGGAAGGAGTGCTGCAGTTCTGCCAACAGCGATGCCAGGGGAAGGCTGTGCCACTGGACAACTGCCCAGCTGCTCCAGGCACTGGGATCTCCACCACCCAGGGATGCTCAGAACTGAGTTGACCAGGCACCATCCCTCTTCTTCCTCTTCTTCCTCCCCTTCTCCATCTGAGAGGCAGCTGGTGTCTGGCTGCTGGACACACCGCAGGTCCAGCAGAGAGCAGTGGTAACACACGAGCATCCTGCCTCCTCTCCCTCACCCATCCTGGCCTTTCCCAGCAAACTTTAACTTCCTTGGAAAGAAAAAAAAATAACAACAAAAAAAAAAAAAAGTGGAATTTGCCAAAACTTTTGAGCTTAATTAATAACCCCCCCCACCCCCCCACCCCCCCTTTTTTTTTTCCTGGTGCTGGAGGTAGAAAGGGACCGGATGGAGCTGGCAGCAAAGATTTACAGGTTGAATTGAGACTGGTAATAGCAAAGAAAATAATAAACCCCCCTGTAATAGGGTAAAAAAAAAAACCCTTGTAAAAATAAATGATAAGCTTCTCTATTAAATTATTCTGCCCCACTGGAGCTGGACACCCGTTGCCTTTGATCCTCCCGGTCCCATCCCGTTCCCAGCCCGTGGGACGGGGTGAAGGGGACCCGGATGGTAATGGGCACTGACAGCTTGGAAAAGCAAGACTGACGCTTCGTTAATGAGCCCTAACGAGGCCAAGGGGCCCGATGAGGCCGTCTGGGTTCTGCTGAGCCGTCTGGGTTGGGAGAGATGGGGTGAAGCCCTGAGGAGGTGTTGGGTTTTGGCTAGCAGGGGGAGGCTCGGAGGAAAGGCTTGATTTTTATTTTTTTTTTTCTCCTTTGGATTTTGTGGGTTTGTGATTTTTCCACCTTAATTAAAGCAAAAAAATTAACTGAGGATGTGGCTTGGTGAGCTGGGGGGCTTGGGTGGCTTGGGGGATAGGGAGCTGAGAGCAGCCCTGGCTTGCTACGGGCTTGCGATGGGTTTGCAACAAGCTTGCACCAGGTTTGCAATGGACTTGCAATGAGATAGGGAGCTTTGGAGATAAGGGAGCTGAGAGCAGCCCTGGCTTGCCATGGGCTTGTGATGGGCTTGCAAGAAGCCTGCAGCGGGCTTGCAACAGGTTTGCAACAGGCTTGCAATGAGTTTGCAAGTGATTTGCATGAGGTGGTTGCAGTGGGCTTCCAAGATTTGCTTTGGGCTTGAAGATGTGATGGGTTTGGAGTGGGCTTGTGAGTGGTTGCTGATGGGCTGGAAAGGGATTTGCAAGGGGTTTGCAACGAGCTTGCAAGAGGTTTCCAGTGGACTTGCAACGGGCTAGCAACAGGTTTGCATTCCACAGCCATTGCAATGAGTTTGCAATGAGCTTGCAAGGGGTTTGCAATGAGCTTCGAAGGTTTGTGATGAGTTTGCAATGGGCTTGAAATGGATTTGCAATGGGTTTACAATAGGCTTTCTATGGGTTTGCAATGGGTTTGCAATGGACTTGCTATGGGCTTGCAATAGGCTTGCTATGGGTTTGCAAGAGGCTTGCTAAGGGCTTACAACGGATTTGCAATGGGGTTACAAAGGGTTTGCAAGGAGCACACAATGCATTTGCAGTGAGCTTGCAACGGGCTTACAACAACTCCCACCCATGCAGGCAGGCAGAGATACCAGCACATCATAGAATCATAGACTCACAGACTGGTCTGGGTTGGAAGGGACCCCAAGGGTCACAGAGCTCCAACCCCTTGCCACAGGCAGGGACACCAACCTCCAGGCCTGGAGCTACACAAGGTTGCCCAGGGCCCCAGCCAACCTGGGTCTTGAACACCCCCAGGGATGGGGCACCCACCCCCTCTCCGGGCAGCCTGTTCCAGCCCCTCACCACTCTCTCTGTAAAGAACTTCCCCCCAATATCTCATCTCACCCTTCCCTCCTCCAGCTTCACTCCATCCCCCTTGTCCTGCCAGTCTCTGCCCTTGAACCAGCTGATTCCCCTCCTGTTCCTCTGCTCCCTTCAGGGACTGGCAGGCTGCAATGAGGTCCCCCCACAGCCTTCTCTTCTCCAGGCTGACCCAGCCCAGCTCCCTCAGCCTTTCTCCATAGGGGAGCTGCTCCAGCCCTCTAATCCCAGGGAGCCAAACCCCAGCGCCCCATTGTTCCCCCTCCTCCCCAAAACCCAGGCTAGCCGGGGCTGCTCCGGGGCTTCCCAACGCTCTGGGGATGCTTCCTGCTTTCCCAGAGCTGCCTCTCATTTCAGACCATCCCAGGAGGGGGTCTCGTTTCGAGCCCCCAGCCGTTCCCCTCTGCCCTTTCCTTGGCTTTGCTGTGACTTAAGGAAAAGCAGCTGCCAAGTGGGAGATGAAAGAGTCTGGTGAAGCTGAGGGAGGCTGGAAAAACCCTGAGGCAGCTCAGCCTGGGAGCCCCAAGGTGCGATGGCTGCGTGGGGCTGCGGCTGGTGACGTGTGGGAAGGCAGGATGGCTGAGATGAAGGAAGCCCTGCAGCCTCCCAGTAACTGGAACCAGAAGGAAAAGGAGAATCCGGGCTGGGAAATCCAGTGCAGGGAGGTTTGCAGGGTGGGGAGGGCTGCGCTCTGGGCTGGGCATCAATTCCTGCTTACTTCCTTCCCTCAGTGATGGGGATGCGATGGGTTTACAACAGGCTTGCAACAGGCTTGTGAGAGGTTTGCAGTGGGCTGTGAAAGGTTTACAATAAACTTGCAACAGGCTTGCAATAGGTTTACAATAAGCTTGCAATGGGCTTGCAATAGGTTTACAATAAGCTTGCAATAAACTTGCAGTAGGTTTACAATAAGGTTGCAATGGGCTTGCAGTAGGTTTACAATAAACTTGCATATCAATAGGCTTGTGCAATAGGTTTACAATCAAAGGTTTAGCAACAGGCTTGCAGTAGCTTTACAATAAACTTGCATTGGGCTTGCAATAGGTTTACAATAAACTTGCAACAGACTTGCAGTAGGTTTACAATAAGATTGCAACAGGCTTGCAGTAGGTTTACAATAAACTTGCAACAGGCTTGCAATAGGTTTACAATAAGGTTGCAACAGGCTTGCAGTGTATAGTTTCATAATAAACTTGCAATAGGTTTACAATAAGGTTGCAATGGGCTTGCAATAGGTTTACAATAAGGTTGCAATGGGCTTGCAATAGGTTTACAATAAGCTTGCAATAGGTTTACAATAAACTTGCAACAGGCTTGCAGTAGGTTTACAATAAACTTGCAACAGGCTTGCAATAGGTTTACAATAAGGTTGCAATGGGCTTGCAGTAGCTTTACAATAAACTTGCATTGGGCTTGCAATAGGTTTACAATAAACTTGCAACAGACTTGCAGTAGGTTTACAATAAGATTGCAACAGGCTTGCAGTAGGTTTACAATAAACTTGCAACAGGCTTGCAATAGGTTTACAATAAGGTTGCAACAGGCTTGCAGTGTATAGTTTCATAATAAACTTGCAGTAGGTTTACAATAAGGTTGCAATGGGCTTGCAATAGGTTTACAATAAGGTTGCAATGGGCTTGCAATAGGTTTACAATAAGCTTGCAATAGGTTTACAATAAACTTGCAACAGGCTTGCAGTAGGTTTACAATAAGCTTGCAATAAACTTGCAGTAGGTTTACAATAAGGTTGCAATGGGCTTGCAGTAGGTTTACAATAAACTTGCATTGGGCTTGCAATAGGTTTACAATAAACTTGCAACAGACTTGCAGTAGGTTTACAATAAACTTGCAACAGGCTTGCAATAGGTTTACAATAAGGTTGCAACAGGCTTGCAGTAGGTTTATAATAAACTTGCAGTAGGTTTACAATAAGGTTGCAATGGGCTTGCAATAGTTTACAATAAACTTGCAACAGGCTTGCAGTAGGTTTGCAAGAAGCTTGCAACAGGCTTGCAGTAGGTTTACAATAAGCTTGCAAGGGGCTTGCAATGAGCTTGTACCAGGCTTGCAGTGGGCTTGTAATCGGGTTGTAGCAGGCTTGCAACAAGCGTGCAAGCGGCTTGCAAGGGGCTTGTAAGAGGCTTCCAGTGGGTTTACAAGGGGCTTGTGATGGACTTGCAGTGGGCATTGCAATGGACTTGCAAGGTGCTTGCATGGATTTGGCTGAAAGAGCTCCAAACTGCCACCCCCCCAGCCCCAATCTCTGCAGCATCCCCTCCTTGGAGCCAGCTCAGCCATTGACCCATCCCAAACCCAAGTGTTCTTGCTGCCCCCCTGCTCTTCCCAGGGCTTTCCCGTGGGAAAAGGGTTAAAAAATGATCCATTTTCCCTTAAATAAGGATTTCTTGCCCTTTTCCTGACCCTAATTTATGGCTTTTCCACTTGAAACCATATCCTGTTGGGCATCACTAACTCCCCTGTGATGCTGGACCTTCCTACCCCATCACCTTGCCCAGAATTGAGGAGCAAGTACAAGGAGCTGCCCAATTTATAAGGAATCCCAAATTTCTCCCACTGTCCTCTTCATTCCTGAGTTCTCCTGCTGATGGGGCCACTCTACCAGTGGGATTTCTCTTGACTTTTGAGCTTTTCCCTGTTTCCAGTGGGATCTGCTGGTGTTTTCAGGCCCCATTTTGCACTGTTGGGGATGCTCAGCATCACCCCACCAAAAAAACCCCTTAATTACATATATTGAGGTCCAAACTCCTATGGATTGGGGATGGAAATGCTGGGAATATCTCCAGCCATCCTATTTACAATCCCAAATCCCGATTGCTGGAGCAGGAGGGGTGATTTTGGGATGGAGTTGGGGAAGAAGAAGTTTCACTCCTATTCCAACTGCTTGTTTTCATCCCTGATATCCAAAATCAAGGGAGAGGAGCTCAGGTTGGGGAGAGTTTTCACCCACATTGAAATGCAATGATTCACCCTGGCCCTACAACCGGTTGCGTGGGTACAGTCACCCGTGGGTGCATGGGTACAGTCACCCATGAGGTGCATGGGAACCTCCCCCATGGATTTCTACCCTTGGAGAAACCTCCTGGAGAACCTGCTCCTGGTATTTTGATGTTTTCTAGGAGGAGCAGAGATGTTATCAGGGGTAAATCCTCATGAACTCATCTAAATTGTGTCCCCCACCTGCCTCCAAGATGGAAACACCCCCCAAATCAAGCAAAAGAGGAGATAAGACCTGAAAAATAGACCCATCCCTGCAGGAAAACGCTCCCTGAGAGAGAAAAGCTCCTGAGGTGCTGAACCTCTGCTGAGATGTGGATATAAAGCTAAAATTCCCCTGACTCCTTGGTGGAGAAAATGGATCTGCTTGGTTTTCCTGTGGATCTGAGGTGTTCATCCCTCTGTTCATGCATCCAGCAGCAAGACCCCATCCTCCTTGTGCTCCCCAGCATGACTGGGGATATATGATGATGCTGTCTGATGCTGCTGGAGAAGCTTCACAGCTCGTCAGCCAGCTCCTCCTCATCTCCAAGGGAGATGTTTTGCTGGAGAAACCACCCAAAATTCACCAAAACGCCATTTCCTAGAGCAGGGATGAAGTTCTGCTGCTCATTAATTGAGGATTTGGGTTTGTTTTGAAACCCACCGTGATGCTGCTTGGCCATCCTGCTATGGGATGGCATTGTAGAGCTGCAAAACCCTCATTACCTGAGGGCATCCATCCGTCATTTGGGTGTAATCCCCTCCAAAACCTTCATACACCAAGAATCCATCTCTACTAAAGACTCTACAAGCCCAGTAGAATTGCTCATCACCAGGAATTTTGCTCATCACCAGGAATTTCTTCTCCAACCACCCCCTGGATGGGTCCTATGACCCATTGGGAATGACTTGCTTGGATCTTGGGAACACCAGTGAGGAAATAAAGGCAGAGCAAGCTCTTCCCAGGCTGTCTAAGGTGGCAGCAAGCCAGGCTCAGTATCACCTGAGCTGGTGGGAACAGCTCTGGATTCAGGCTCTTATCTCCAGTTACAGAAGGTAAACAGTGGATCAGGGACTTAACCTTGGCTTAGCTGGGATGGGCTTGGCTGTTAGGACTGGTATCAGCGTGGTGAGGATGTAATTAGCTGGAAACAGGTCTCCTGTCTATCTTATGTAAATACTGAGTGTACAAGTCTGTGAGGGGGTGACCAGATCCCATAGCTGCCTCCAGCCCTATTTCCTGTTGGTGTCGGGGCACATCAAGCAATTTTAGGGCAAAATAACCACCATGTCACCTCCAGCTCCTTCACCCAGACATATCAGATGCATCTAACCCCAAACCAAAGCAAAGTTTAAGCTCCCCTCTCCAAGACCTCCCAAGGTTCTCCCCGTGGGATGGAGCTGGAGCACAGCTGGAGCTGTGCAGCCCCATCCGCTCAGCTCCTTTCCCATCAGGTGGGTTTTGAGCCACCCTGAGGCCATCGACAGAAAGTCTTCCACCAGCTCAAGCCCTCTTTGTTGCTTTATTAATAGATTTTGGGGGCCAAAAGGAGCAATGGGGAGCAGCTGGGAATGCAACACTTCTTCCTTCCTTTGCCCAGCGCTGAGCTATTGCTGGTTGAGTTTCTCCTCCAGCTTCATTTTCCAGCTGATGAAATTAAAACCACGTGGGCCACAAAGCCTCATTGCACCCTGCTGAGTCACATGCAAACCAGGCCTGGCAGCATGCAAAGTTGTGGAGCTCCTGATGCAAAGCTCTTGCTGTCTTTTGCATGCCACTTGGTCCACCCAGGGTAATCGAGCTCTTCAACGTTGGCTCCAACTCTTCCTTCTCATGGCTCTGGCTCTCCAGCCCAGCCTTGTTACGTCTCTTGCTCACACCAAGGCCTTCAGAACAGCGAGATCTTCATCTCTCATTTACACTGAGACACTTACCTCTTGTTTACCCCAAGATCTTCATCTCTTGCTCACAAGAAGACCTCCATCTCTTGCTCATACCAAGAGCTTCATCCCTTGCTCACACTGTGGGTTGGACACACAGTCCCAGACAAGACTCAACCCCATTCCCACCGCTGTTCCCATGGGGTTGCATCCTCCTGCTTTGCTCTCCTGGCTGTGATTATTTGTCTACCATTTGGCCTTTTCCTTTTCCTACCCTTTGAAACAGAGTTTTTTGCTTCCTTTGGAGTCAGCCTGGAGTTCCTGCACTCTCCCAGTGATGATGCAGGTAGTGTAGGCTTGGATGAGCCCTGCTGCTCCAGGGAAAGGGATGAGACAGAAGAGGTTAAGGGATCAACCATGCTTTCTCCTTTTCCTCTGGCCCGGAGAAGTCACAGTCCCATGATTATAGAAGGTGACAGCTCTCTTCTTGAGGAGTCAGATGTTTTTTCCAACATGCTCTTGATGTTAAGGGCATGGCCAGTCAAGACATTTGTCCCTTGGGTTGGTGGCACCTTCTTGGGATGATATGAGCTGTGTGGGGACTCCTGGGTCAAGAGAAAGAGAAGGAATGATGTGGGATCACTGAGATGGCCAGGTCAACACATTTTGGGAGATATGGGGGAGCTGGGCTGTGGGATGTTGATGAAGAGGAGGGTAAGGGGAGGAGGTAACCACAACCACAGTGACCTAGAGGGTGTTCCCAGAGGGGACGGTGCCAAACCCTCCTGAAAATCCAAACTCACCTTCAAATAACCTCAATTCCAACCACATTCCAACACACCATCTCCATAACACGGGGCAAAGCAAGCCCTGGAGATGAGGAGACCCCTTCCCACTTCCAGCCCCCCTTTTCCCTCTTCTTGGCATTGCCCAAACCCGCTCCAAAACTGGGGTGGGGGAGGAAAGGAACACAAAACCCCCTGCAAATGATTCCAGCTCAGCAGGTCGGAAGGAGGCCAAGACGCCAGTGGAGCTGCTGTCACTTTCTGTTTTCCAGCTCTTTGCACTGGCAGGAGAACCCTAATGTAAATAACCACCCCCCTCACCCACCCTCACCCACCCCACAGAACAGCCCCACGTGCCCAATATGGCTCATAGCAAATCCCATCGCCCGGCTCCAGATCCACCCAGCTCCCATGAAGCTCCTTGGCAGGGCAAAGCCACAGCAAACATGGTTTTCCCCTTAAGAAAATCCCCTTAAGCATCCCAGCATCCCAGGAGGGGGAAGGTGCCCAACATATTGCATCCACCCCAATATTTAAAGCGAAGAAAAGGAGGAATTTATTAATTTTTAAGCCCTTTGGGGGGAGTTTTACATCCCTCAGGGGTTATAATTTATATAATTTTTATATTTTTATATATTTATATTTTATATATTATTATACATTTATATATAAATATATGTTGAGTTCTATATCTTTATATATTTTATATATTTAGATATAAATATATTTCCTACTTCTATAATTTTATACATTTAATATATTTACATATATGTACATATTTATAAATATGTCCATATTTAACATTTTATATATTTGCATATTTATATATTTACATATTTCATATATTTATATTATTATGAGAACATTTCTCTATATTTTTATATATTATCTAATTTTATATTTATACTTATTATATATATATTTTAATATATTTTATATTTTTATATGTAAAGTTCCATCTACCCACCTAATATAGAAATTTATAGCTCTATCTATATCTAGAATAAATTTATAACCCCTTCTCCCTGCAAGAGGGAAAGGGAGAACCCATCCTCAGGCTTAGCTGCCTCCAGCTTAATCCCCCCTCCAGCCCCTAACGAAGAAAGCGACCTTTATTCATTAAATGGAGAAATTAAAACTACAGATGCCTGAAAATATTTCCTGCTGGGGCACGTGCCCCTAAATCCCAGGTTTGCTGCTTAACCCAGATTTATCTTAATCTCGACCCATAACACTGCCCTCAAACATCCTCCTGCAGATTTTAGGCTCAGTTTTATGGGGTTTGTGGTGAAATACGGGATTTTTTCCTGCTTGGAAATGGGATGGATCACCTGGGAATAGATGTGGAAGGAAGAAATCCAGCAATAATTTAATTTTTCAGGCTAAATAAGAGCTCCTAGAGATGAGTGGTGAGAAGCACTAGCCTGTTTATTTTTAATTGATGCATCATGCATAAATTAAATCCATTATTTTGATTTTAAGGTGCCCCTAACCCCCTTTTCTGGCCTAAAAGGTGAGGGATGTGTGAGCATCCCTCTCCGGGCTTGAATACAACCCTCGTGGGGATGATATCTGGGGCCAAAGCTGGTGGAGGAGGGATCTCAGGATTGCAGAAGAGGGTCCCAGGTTTGAAAATGGGGTCTCAGGATTGCAAAAGGGGGTTCCAGGTTTGCAAAGGGGGTGATAAATTTGTAAAAGGGGGTCCCAGAGTTGCAAAACAGGGTCCCAGGTTTGGAAAAGGGAGTTCCAAGGTTGTGAAAGGGTTGATGAATTTGCAAAAGGGTTGCAAAAGGGGTCATAGATTTGTGAAAGGGGGTCCCAGGGTTGGAAAAGGGGGTCCCAGGGTTGCAAGGGTGGTGATAAATTTGCAAAATGGGGTTCCAGGCTTGCAAAAGTGAATCCCAGGATTGCAAAAGGGGTCATAAATTTGAAAAAGGGGGTCCCAGGTTGGAAAAGGGGGTCTTAGGATTGCAAAATGGGGTTCCAGGGTTGCAAAGGGGGTGATGAATTTGAAAAAGGGGGTCCCAGCTTTGAAAAGGGTGTCTCAGGATTGCAAAAGGGGGTTCCAGGGTTGCAGAAAAGGGTCCCAAGTTTGTTAAAGGGGTGGTAAATTTGCAAAAGGGTTGCAAAAGGGGTCATAAATTTGAAAAAGGGGGTCCCAGTTTTATAAAAGGGGCTCCCAGGGTTGCAAAACGGGGTCCCAGGTTTGTAAAAGGGGGTCCCAGGTTTGAAAAGGGGGCCGCAGGGTTGCAAAAGGGGTTGCAAATTTGCAAAAGGCTTGCAAAAGGGGTTGTAAATTTGAAAAAGGGGGCCCTGGGTTTGAAAAGGGGGTCATAAATTTGCAAGAGGAGGGCCCAGGCTTGCAAAAGAGGGGCCCAGGCCTGCAAAAAGGGGATCCCAGGGTTACAAAAGGGGGTCCCAGGTTTATAAAAGGGGGTCCCAGGGTTTGAAAAGGAGCTCCATCCCAGGGTTGCCAAAGGGGGTCCCAGGTTTGCAAAAAGGGGGTGTAAGTTTGCAGAAGTGGGGTCCCAGGATTTGGTGAAGCTCCATCCCAGGTTTGCACAAAGGGTCCCAGAGTCGCAGCAGGCCTTCTGGGAGGATTTCCACCCCCACCCCCACCCCGTGCGGGAAACGGCTCTTGAACCCCCAGAGAAGGAATTAAAACTGGAAAAGCTTGTTTTTGGGAAATGACCGAATTGGCAGCAGCCCCTTGCCCCTCCTTGAGTGGCTCAAGGGTGATGCTTTATCCTCCCTCCCTCCCCCCCCCCAGTTAATCTGCTCAGGACTTGGGCCTGGCGCTGGGGCCACAGTGGGTTGGGTGTATAAAAAAAACCCCAACCCACCCAAACAATGTTCATTTGAAGCAGAAAGGTCTTTGCCAGGGCTGGTTGCACCTCAAAACTTGTGTGAGTCACAAAACTGGGGGCTGGGATTGGGACCACTAGCTTACCCCACCCCCACAAACCTCCCTACCCCATTTGTACAACACAGGGTGCCCCAAAAAGATCTGGGGTCCCCTCCCAAGACCTGTTTTGATTTCAGCATGGGAGTTTCCCCCAAACCCCTCATCTTGCAGCATGGGATCCCCCCAAACCCATTTTTTTCAGTGAGAGGTGCCCCAGGAACCTCATTTTTCCAGTAGTGGGGTCCTCCAAGAGACTCAGTTTGGCATCATGGGGTCCCCCAATAATGCTAATGCTGTGGTGTGAGGTCCTCCAAGACACAAATTTTTGCCCCCAAGGCACCTTTTGTTTCTTGTAGCATGGGGAGTCCCCCAAAAAACTCATTTTCCCAGCATGGCATTCCCCAATAAAGCTATTCCTGTACCATGGGATCCCCCAAAACACCCTATTTTGCAGCATGGGGTCCCCCAAGAGATTGTGCGGGGGGGGGGAAGTGGTCCCTGGGAACCCCAGCAGCCCCCTTCCCCTAAGAGCTGCATTTCTGCAGCCCAGGGCTTCCCAAGAGGGATACTTGTGCAGCTAGAGCCAACCTAAAGACATCCAGCCTAAAGATAAACTCAACCTAAATATAAACGCAGCCTGAAGCACGTAGTGCCTCACTTACCAAGCCCCATTTCTTTCCATCCAACATTGCCTAGGACCCTGGCACAATAAGGAAATGGGAAAGGGAAAGGGAGAGGGAAAGGGAAAGGGAAAGGGAAAAGGAAAGGGAAAGGGAAAGGGAAAGGGAAAGAGAAAAATACAAATAAAAATTTAAAAAATAAAAAGAAATGAATAAAGTAAGTAATATCTCCCTGCATGAATGGGATAATGAACTAATGCAGAGAGGATGCTAATGAACAATGGAGAGTAGTCAGAGAAATAAGAAGAAAAACAGATTATACAAGTCCAAAGTAATAGTAGTAATGATAATTAGAATGATAAGAGGAAGAGGAAGAAGAAGAGGAAGAGGAAGAGGAGGAGAAGGAGGAGGAGGAGAAGGAGAAGGAGAAGGAGAAGGAGAAAGAGAAGGAGAAGAAGGAGAAGGAGAAGGAGGAGGAGGAGGAGGAAGAAGAGAGAAGAAGAAGAAGAAGAAGAAGATGAAGAAGAAGAAACAGAGGAAGAGGAAGAAGAAGAGGAAAAAGAAGAAGTAGTGATGTCATGCTAAAGTAATGATAGAAAGGCAGAAATAAGAGTAGAAAAATTAATACAAAGCTTAGAAGAATGTGAAGTTAAAGTGATGGGCAGGGAAATGATGGGCAGGGAAATGATGGAGAGGTGAAATGATGGGCAAATAAACTGATGGGCAAATAAAAGGATCTAAATATAAAATAATATAAAATTAAAATAACATGAAAATAAACCCAATATAATAATAATATAATAATAAAACGAAGCAGATTTATTATTTTCCTGTGCTTCCCCACCCCACGTGCTCCCAATGTTGCTCTACCGGGAACACTGGCTCCGGGAAGGGAATGACTTTGGGCTGGAGCGGATGAAGAGCACTCATACCTCCTCCTCCTCCGCCTCCTCCTCCTCCCACCCCGCGGGGGGTTCCCGCCTCTTTGTTCCCCCACCCCAGCGCCCTTAGCGGGGAACCGGAGCAGGGAACCGGCGGGCACAATGCACATCCCGCCTTCAATAGCACCGGGAGGGGTTTTTTTTTGGGTTTCCTGAATTAAATAAACACGGGTTTTTTTCCCACCTTTCTGGAATTTTCCTGACCCCGTGAGTGCCCCCGGTTGGGCTTTATTTTATTAATTTTTATTTTGTTCTCTGGCTATTCCAGGAAGGGGAAAACAGAGCACGCAGGCATCACCCCCTCCCCACCTCCCCAAACCCCCTCCTTGGACATCAGGTGACAGCAGGGAATGATATCTGAAATATGTTAATGCCTGGAAAAGGCTAAAGCTCCAGCGTGGATTATAGCTCGTTAGGTGAGGCCTTTCCTAATGAGCACAGGAGGTTGGATGCTGGATGCATCTGCTGCATCCCTGCCTCCATCACCGGGCCCGTGGTACCCAAGTGGGATGCTGAAGCAAGGACTCACACACACACATCCCTCTTCCAAACCCTTTCATCCAAGACTTTGGAAAACCACCCCTCCTCCTCAAATTTAAGGGCTGATGGCTGGCTCCCCATGTGTCACGAATTTGCACGGTCTCAGCCTAATTCCCCCCCACCCCCAGTCCTGCTTTCCCTTCACCAGGACAGCCCTTCCCTCCATGTCTCCTTCAGAAAAGGGACTTAAAAAACCATCTAAAAAAGCTCTTTTCCATGGGAAGGATTTGAATGATTAAAATTTCCTGCTATTTATTTATTAGTAGCATTTATTTATCCCATTTATCTTCCTCATCATTCTATAATGTTATACAGAATGATAAATAACCATTCTATTCTACTATACTATATTAGCACAGGATGGTGTATGACACTATCTTATGATATATCTATTATATATTACATAGAATTTAATTAATCTATTAATATTATATCTATATAATAAATGATATATACTTTTCCCCTTGCTTTCTAGTGCAAAAATCACCCTGAACCCTCCCCTCTATATTTTTCTATATAATTTTCTAGCTTTCTAGTGTAAAACAGACCCTAATTTATTTATATATATAAATAATTTTGTGGCTTTCTAGTGCAAAACAGACCCTGAACACCCATATATGTATTAATGTATATATTTTATACATATAAATATTCTATATTTATGATTCTTTATATAGAATATAGAAAATATATATTTTACATATAAAAATCCTATGTATGCATATATATTGATATATATATGTAGCTATATTTAGATGTATACATAATAAATAATATCCATACATAGATATATCCATACATAGATATAATATCCATACATAGATATATTATATATAGATATATATATAGAGAGAGATATAGATATATAGACATAGATGTAGATGTAGATGTAGATGTAGATGTAGATATAGATGTATCTATAGATGTAGATGTAGATATAGATAATTTTGTGGCTTTTTAGTGCAAAACTTGACCCCCTAACCCCCCCCCATATGTATTCATATATAATATATGTATTTATATATAATTTTGTGGCTGGAGCATCTGAGCATCTCTGCATCCCAGCATTCCAGCTGGGTACCAGCCCTTGGCTCATCCCAAACCATCACCCTCAGGCCTTTCCTCCATAAGGAATAATCTTATAGCAGGAATAAAACTCATACAGATGTTCCCTGGCATCTCAGATCCAGATGTTAAGTAATTTTCAATGGCTGGAAACCAAAATTTTTTCCCCAAATGTTGGAAAATTTAATATTTGGGGCAAAACTTTATGTATTATCCTCTTTTTTCCCCTTCTTCTTTCTCCCCATTTTATTTTCACACCATCCCAACCTTCTCTGGGAATTAATTTTAGGGATCTGGTGGGAAAATGAATTATCAGGGGGCTTTTTTTTCTATAAAATGGGATAAATCCAGTATTTCTATAGGTGGGAGGTTAATTTTCAGCACAGTGATGGAGGAGCTGTCAGCACCGGGTGGGATTTGGAGCCTGGATGGAAAATTACCGTCGGGTGAACAAAGAAATCTGGGATTTGGGAATAAACAGGCGGGCCAGGAAGCTGGGAGGAAACCTTGGGCAGGGGAAGGGAAGGGAGAGGAAAGCTCACGCCATGGGGGGCAGAGAAAATAAACCCCCTGGGAGGAGCTGGGGCCGTGGGAAAGGGGGTGAGAGTCTTCTGCACCCCTCCAAAATCTGGATGATGAGGCTGGGGTGTGATGGTGATGGGAGTGAAGCCTGATTTTCCAGGGTGCTTGAGGGTGGTGGGGCGAGTGATCGCTGTTTGGGGGTGTCACAGGGGGTTTCATGCCTGCACCCTCCTCTGCACCTGTATTTGGGGGTGTGGGGGGTGGTTTTAGAGGGGGAAAGGGGGGATTTCTCCTCCCCTGGGTTTGCTCAGCCTCGTGGCTCTTTGCGAGCAGTGAGAGTGCAAGGGAGGGAGCGTGCAAGGGGAGCAGGTGTGTGAAGGCAGTGAGTGGGTATGGGGAGTGAGTGTGCAAGGGACCAAGTATGTAAAGGGAGCGAGTGTGCGAGGGGAACAAGCTGCAGAGGGAGCAAGTGTGCACAGGGAGTGAGCGTGCAAGGGATCAGGCATGTGATGGGAGTGAGTGTGCAAGGGGAACAAGCTGCAGTGCAGGCATGCATGGAAGGGGAACAAGCTTGTAAAGGGAGTGAGTGTGCAAGGGGGGTAAACTGCAAAGGGGGTGAGCGTGCAAGGGGAGCCGGCACGTGAAGGGAGTGAGTGTGCAAGGGAACAAGCACGGAAGGGGAGCAGGGGTGTGAAGGGCATGAGTGTGCAAGTGGAGGCAAGTGTGCAAGGTGAGCAGAACAAGCATGGAAAGGGGATCAAAGGGAGAAAACATTTGGGGGGGGACACACCCAGCACGCTCAGGAGCCAAGCGTGCAAGGCAGAGTAAGTGTGCCCAGGCACAAGAGTGTGAGGGGAAGTGGGGTGTGTTTAGGGGAGCAGCAGCCCCTCACCGTGCTTTCGGGGCTCTCCCACAGCCATCCTCAGGCTCCACCACGCAGCTGAGCATGTTGGGAGCCGGGCTTTGCAGTGCCAACACAGCCCGACCCATCGCCCCGACCTCGCTGACTCAGCACAGATGCAGCCCCAGCTCCCACCTTCTTCACCCCCTGGGGGGGAAATATCCCCGGGGGGTGTGAAACTGGGGGGCAGGGGGGGGTTATATTTAATTTTTCTTTATTTATTGTATTTATTTCTTTTTAAAAGAGATACTAGCTCAGAGAAAGCCTCTCAGCGGCTGGGTGAGCACCCAGCGTCAGCACCCGTGTCCTCATGCAACCCAGGGCTGGACATGGGCAGTTTTAAGGGGGTTTTAGATGCAAATTGCCTAAATTTGGATCTAGGATAAACAGATGGAAAGGGGGTGACCCTGGGGGGCGGGTATATGAGCCCCCTCAACCCTGTGTTTGGCTACCAGCTGCTGGAGGTGACTGTGACCCTGGGAAATGAGCTGGACCATGATGCTGAGCCCCCCGCCCATATCCCCACCCTGGTCCCAAGGGGGTTTCTTCTTCCAGGAGGATAAATCCAGCTCTGGAGCATCTATAAAAATTGGCAATGCGGGAGATGAAGAGCCCAGGGGAGGCAGGGAGAAGGCAGCTGTCTGCTCCTGGGCAAGACGGTGCCCATCACCCCAGCGCCAGGCTGCTACATGCCCAACCTCGCTGCCCTCCGCCCTTGTGCAAGAGCTTGGTATGAGGAAGAAGTTCGTTGTCATCCTCCTCCTCTTCACGCCCTGGAAGGGGTGCTAGAGCCTGGCTGGGGTGTCCCCCCAAAATCCAACCCCCACCCCAGAGTGACCTGTGTGGTGTCCCCACCGCAGCCCCTCGTGGTGGTTGTCCCTGCTTGAGAGATGCTCCAACGTATCTGCCATGGATGACCTTCACCCCACAGATGCCCTTTACATCACAGATGCCTTTCACCACATGGATGGCCTTGACCCCACAGATGTCCTTCACCCTCTGGATGCTCTTCAGTCCATGGATGTCCTTCACCCTGCATATATCCTCCAACACGCAGGTCTTCTTCACCCCACGGATGTCCTTCTTCACCCCACGGATGTCCTTCACCCCACAGATATCCACCAGATGACTGTTCTTCACTCCCCCAATGTCCTTCACCCTACTGATCCCACCAGATAATGGTGCTGGTGTCGGTGTCATGACCTTCCCAGGTCTCAGCCGCCGCTTGCTGCCGGCCGAGAGCCTGACGTGCCGGAGCAAAGCCCCAACCACCCTCCCCAACTGCAGCCAGCAACAGGTCCCAATTATTGCAACAGGAGGCAACAAGCCTTGGCCTGACCCCCCCTTCCCAAAAAACTTCGGGGCTCCCATGGACCGGCGGGAGGGCAGGTCCCTGCAGCTCCAGGATGGATCATTTTTGGGGTGGGTGTTGCCAGGAGTTGACCTCGGTTTTGGGAAGAGAGGGATTTCTCTTGCTCCTCATGCAAAAGCCCAGCAGCACGGTTTGGGGAGGGGGGTATGGGAGGGGGTGTGTGTGTGTGTACTTGGACAATGGGGAGGTGGTGGGGGAACCCCTGAAATATCGATCCATCCCCCCCTTCCTGAGCTGGGGAAAGTGGAAAGGAGGTAAAAATAAACCAGAAATCCCAGGCAGGGGAGTGGGGAGGGGGGGCAAAGGGGGTGTAATTCAGAAGCCACAAGAATTTTGGAGGCTAAAAACTGAGGGCGGGATGAAAGCGGCTGCGTGGGAACGCTGCAAGCCCCAGCAGGACCCACGGGTGACCTTGCTTTGACATCCCCAAGACGTCTGTCTGTCCAACCGGCATCACTCACCAGCCCATCCCAGCGCATTTGGCTGCCCTTTCCTTTCCCCCTCCAAATTTGGGCTGGCAGCACCTAAAGGACCCCGGTGTAGGGTAGTGGGGGTGGTATTTTTGGACACCTGGCTTTTTTGGGGATGCTCTGAGCATCCCCCAAACCCACTGGCATGCTTGCAGCCGGGCCGGTTTGCCAGCATGCTGGGGCGTGCTGGGAAGCACTTGCTTTTCCAGCATTTTCCTATCTCTCTCTGCTCCTATGCAAAGAATTTGGTGCTAAAAAAACGGTGCCAGGGGGGCTTTGCTCTGGCTCAATCCCACCCTCCCTGCGGGAAGGAGTGCCTGATGCTGCCCTCAGGGTCTGGCTTTTGGGACTGTGTGGGAATCGCATGGGGGGGATGGCGTGGGTTGCATGTGAGCTGCATGGGAATTGGATGGGGAGATTGCATGGGGTGATGGTGTGGGGTTAATGCATGGGATTGCATGGGGATTGCATGGGATGGCTGCATAGGAATTGCATGGGGTGATGGTGTGGGGTTAATGCATGGGATTGCATGGGGATTGTATGGGATGGCTGCATAGGAATTGCGTGGGGTGATTGTGTGGGGTTAATGCATGGGATTGCATGGAAACTGCATGAGATTTGTATGGGGAGATTGCATGAGATGATTGTGGGGGGTTATTGCATGGGATTGCATGGGATTGCATGGATTGCATGGGATTGCATGGGGGGATTGCCTGGAGATTGCATGGGATGGTTGCATGGGAATGGCATGGATTGCATGGGGATTGCATGGGAATTGCATGGGATTGCATGGGGGGATTGCACGGGATGGCTGCATGGAAATTGCATGGGGGGTTGCATGGGATGATTGCATGAGATTGCATGGCAATGGCATGGGAATGGCATGGGAATTGCATGGGATGATTACATGGGAAGCAAAGCCGGGAACAGGCGGCTTCTGCAGGTGAGTGAAGAATTTTGGGGGGTGTGGTGTTAAGATGGAGGGGGATACTTTGCACCTGAGCACTTTGGGATGGCCCCAGGGCCTATCTGCAGCCCTCTGGCAAATCCTCTGGGCTCTGAACTGCTCCCATCACATTTACAGGGGAAGGAATATCCAGCCTGGAAGATATCAAGATATCAGAGCCAGTTTGGCCCTCGGGGGACTTTCAGGCACCAATTTGGGTTGGAAAGCATTAAACCCCCCAAATGACCCAGATAAGGTGCAAAATCCCTCTTGGAATCCGCTCTGACTGGGAAAACAGCCCCAACCTTTGGGATTTAAGGCCTCGATTCCCCCTTCCCCACGGCCACAGCAAGGCCCGATGCGTCACCCCACATTTTCAGGGGGTCTGAGCCCCCCAGGCTCCACCGCCTCTGCTGTCTTCTAATGAGCAGAGAATTTCCCTTTGTATTTAATCAGCAGCTCATGAAAACCTCGGCTTTTAATTACTCCAGACGAGGTGCAGCAGGGGCCACATTTCCCATTTCCTTTCTTTAATTCTTCTAATTGGGAGAAGCAACAGGGCCTGTGACCCAACGCTGCAAGGAAATCAACCAAGGGTGGGGATATTTTTTAGGGGGGTGGGGGGGAGCAGCTATTTTCCATTAATTTTATCCAATGGTTTCATATCACCCCAAAAATAGGGAGAATATCCCCAAATCCAGGAGCAAAGGGGTTGCAAGCTCCACTTTATCTCACCCATCGATGCTCAGGGCATGAGTTTGCTGACTCTTCACCTCTCCCAACCTGACGCAGCTAATTAATAATAATAATACTACAGATAATTTCTATCCAACCTTTTTATTCTTTGCTGTTCATAAACCCTAAATAAAAATTATAATAAGTCCCAAAGCTGACGGAGAGGCTTTTTTTGGGGAGGTTGGTTGGTTTTCTGGAGGTGAGCCGGCGGTGTGGCTTTTCTTCTTCTCCAACTTGGAAGAGAACGGGTCAAGTCATGAGTTTTGCAATCCGCCTCCTGAATTTTTTGGGAGATGCTGAGTCATGAGTTTGGGGAACGGGGTTACAGAGAGGGCGGGGGTGAGGTTTTGTCAGGTGGAGTGATGCTGGGAGCATCACCCCCTCCCCAAAAAAATCATATTGCATCATCCCAGCAGGAATATGACCCCCAAAAATCAAATTGCATCATGCTGGGAGGAATATGACCCCCCCCCCCCCCAAAAAAAATCAAATTGCATCATCCCAGGAGGATTATGATCCCAAAATCCCTCTCCCAATGGGAGGACGTGGGGCAGAGGGATGATGCTTGCCACCCTGAGGCGAGGGTGATGGTTTTTGTGTTGTTCTTTTGCTTCTGAGTTAGTACAAAGGCGTTTGATGTGCGGGACCGGATTTAGAACATGCCCCTGCAAAAGAGTTTTTATGACTGAAGAGCAAAGAAATACCTGACTAATTATTATTCAGCAAGTTAATTAGGTAATGGGGATTAATCCGTCTTCCTGCAGGGTGGTAATTGCCGATGCGAGCTTGCTGCGACCTATTCCCAGTGCAGAAACTGGGCACTTCCCAGTCCAGTAAAGGGATAGAGGGGCAAAGCTCATCTTGCCCGTAGCTGGAGGGATTTTTTAATGCAAGATATGAGGATTTTTGTGCTTTTTTCCATCTCTTTTCTGGTGTTTCACAGCTTGGGATGTCAATGCTGTCTGCACCCAGCATTCGACGTGCTCCTGGTGGGTGCGGGGGGAAAAACCCAGCCTTGGATGGAGGGGGGTAAATTATTAATTAAATGAATTAATTTGAAATGGAATGGTGTCCCGAGGAGCATCCTTAAAGCTCTTCAGGTCTTCTTTTTCCATCTGAAGAGGGATGTGTGGAGCATCTTTCCCTGTGTCCCCCTGGGGAGATGCATGGCAGAGCCCAGCCCACACTTGCATCAAATGTTGCAACAACAGTGATGTTCTTGGCCTCTGAAACCACATTTATGCAACTCCCCATCCCCCCAAAACCCTGGAAAACACCCCAAAAATCATCCTCCAGCCCCTTTCCAGGCTTCCTACAAGGTACCAGCTGCAGAAAGCCCATTCCAAGGATGCTGGTGTGGATGCTCCCTCTGCTCCAGCAGCTTGCAGGTTATTAGGATGCCTTAAATTAGCAAAATTTAGCCTTTTTGGGAGGGGAAAAATCAGCATTTTTTGCTTTGCCAAGCCTGGCAGGGAACATGGAACAGGCAGATGAAAATCTACCTGCAGTAAAACCCATCAGCCAGGGCTCAAACCCACACTGCTGGATGCTCCAGTGCTGCAAAATCCACCCTCCCCCCAACCCTGGAGAATTCCTAAATCCTGAGCAGTTTTGGGGGGATTCCCTGTGGGATGGTGATGCTGGGGATGGGAAGAAGCTTGTTGCAGGGTGATGGGGGTGCAAGGCACTGTGCTGGCAGCAGTTTTCAGGGCGCTGCCGTCATGACTCTTGCTCCTACATCTCTTACCACCACGACCTTGAGCCAAGGTCGGTGGCCTTGGGAACGGACGCGCCGGCTGCCTGGCCTCGTGCCAGCAAACAGGCAAAACTACCCTTTTCCCACCTTTTTTCTCCCCAGGAGGAGCAAATCCCAATGGTTGGCCCACAAAACCCCCCTTGTGACCTCCCTAAATTCCCCCATCGCACGGTCCACTCCACGAAAACAGGATGGAGGAAAAAAATAACCCAACGAATCCAAATTAAACCAAAAAGGAGCATCCCATGCGAGCTACAGCGTGGGAGTGGCCGTTATCCACTTATTATCATTAATGATTAATTATTATCGCTAACAGCCACTCTCCTCCAGCTCCAGAAACAGCTTGTGTAGGGAAGGAAACTCCAGCAAATGGAATTATTTCATCTTGATGTTGCAGGAAAAGGGGGGAAACCCCCTTTTTATGGCGATTTTGCTTGGGTGAGGGTGGTTTTTGGGGTCTGAGGAGGTTTAATAGGAGGGAAAAGGACATTATATAGATACATGTGCATGTGTGTGTGCAGAGAGCTCCATACCCCTTCTCCTTTCTGTTCAGAGGAGGAAGAAGGAATCCACTTGCATGAACGTGCGAAGCCGAAGGGAAAATGGGGGGGTTTTTCCTCCCCCTTCCCTACCCCTGCCCATGGTTTTCGGCTCCGGCTCTGCCGGCACGACACCTCCCAGCCGCCGCCGTGGTGGTGGCGTGACTCACATGGTTATTTTTAGCCCCGGCCTCTTTTCTCCCCATGTTTCCATGCACGTGGGGTTGCCCTAAAAAATGCAGACCTAAAAGCTGCAAGGCAAAGCCAGGCTCTCTTTGCAAGACCCTGGGCTGGGGGATTCATTTCCCCCTCCTTTTTAATGGATAAACCAGAGATTCTCCCTTTTTTCCCCCCTTTCTTTCTGCCTTTGAAGGGTGAAAAGCCACCAGACCTGGAGGAGTTTAGAGCAGGAACGTTGCTGCCTGGCTTGGAAAACTTTAAACGAGGCTTGCTGCTTATTAATCAGGCTGAAATGAGCGAGGTTAATTGCTTCTATTGCATTCTTGCTTTCTCTTTTTCTTTCCTCTGCCTCACTTGAACCCAGAGACTGGAGGGTTTAATGCACTTTAATCCCGGCCTAGCAAGGAGAGGAGTTTAACTAGTCCTGGCTTAAAGGTAAAAAGTAAAATCCAAGTGGATCCAGGTGTTAAATCCAAACCTGATGGGTGTCAAAGTGCTTCGACGTCTCCAGGGTTGGGGTGACGGAGTTGATGCTTCACCGCATCCTTTGAACTGGACCCAACGGGATGCAGCAGGAGCATCCCCTTGGATAAGGATAAAGCTGGAAAACCCCCTCCAGGAGCAACATAAAATCCCGATGGAAGAATCAACACAAGACATTTTAAGGTTGAAATCCCTGGGAACGGTTGTGCCATCACCACCCAACCCGATTTTATCACCAATCTCAATTCTCTGATGGACTTTAGCCCCGGATTTCATCACCCAGGCTGCTGATGAGTTCCACCTTCATCCGTTTCCTGACTTAACCCTGTCTCCATCCTGCACCTTCAAACAGCCTCAGCCAGCAAAACCGCCCAGTTTGACCCAATTTGCCAAACGCCAGCACAGCAACAGGGTCACCGGGGTGTGGTGCCAGCCAGATGTTGACATCTGCCTCCAGCTGTTTGGGGCTGCAATAGGAATGACAGGCTCCAGCTGTTCAGCTTTGTGTGTGTGTGTGTATCCATGATTTTTTGGGTGTGGGAGAAATCGGGATGGTGCAGCTCTGGGAATCTCATTTTTGGGGTTTTTTTTTGTTGCCTGGATTTTAAATGGGAAAAGAGAACCAACCCTCCCAAAGAAAAGAAAACCTTTTGGATGGGGAACTTGTCTTAAAGCTCCTCAAGCGCTTTGGAAGATGGAGGAAATACTATAATAAATATTAAAATATTAAAATAAATCCCTCCCCCGAAAGCAGATTAACTCCATCCCAGGGATGCTCAGTGTCCAAGCTCAGGTGCTAAAACTTTCCCTGAATTTTTTAGGGACAATCCAGGACTTTTAGTGGTGGAGACACCAATGGCAAAGCCAAATTCCCTCCTGCGCACCATCCAGAGGTGCTGGTTTGATTACCCCAAACCCCACCCTCATAAAGTTGTCCCAGCTTGGATGCTGTCCCCCCTAAAATAACCCCAGGAGCTGCTGCCCAAACCCACCCCCCAAATCATGGGTGTCCCGGCAACACGCGTGTCCCCAGTGCCCCCACGTCTGAGCACATGGGTAGGGATAGGGAGAGGCTTGAGAGATAACGAGCTCATTAGACGACAGCGTGAGGTGACGCAGGGAAGGGGTATAAAGGACGCCGGATTTCCTTGTCTCCTGGGAATGAGACTTTTGGGCAGAGCTCTGGCTGTCCCCGTGCGGGGTGAGGTGTGCGCACGCGCGTGTGCCCGCGTGTGACACGCCGCTGACTCAGAGACCCAGACCTGTGGTGGGGAGGAGGGCGAGGACGGAAGAGGCTCAGCCCATCGCTGCAGCAGTCTGGTCTTGACACCGGTTGAATCCTCCAGCCCATCGCTGTGGGTTCACCCCCACCTTTCCAGCCTCCACAACTCATATCCCTGAGCCCATCGCCGCGGCCTCTGGTCTCCACACCAGTCAAAGCCCTGAACCCATCCCCGTGGTCTCCATCCTCCTCACAACCCCCTTCCCTTCACCCCTAAACCAAAACTGATTAGAAAAAAAACCCAATTCCTCCTTCTTTTCCCTAATTCCTCACCCCTCCTGTCCTTCCCCCCTTCCCCCCAGGCACCCTGGGATATTATTTTAACCATTTTCCCCCCGTTCAAAGGGACGGGACGGAGAAAATCTCCCCTAAATCCCTTCCCGCTCATCGGCACCGGCTGGGATTATCCCACGTCGGCCCTTTCCCTCCAGTCAGCATTCCCGACCCGCGCCCGCGGCCAGGGTTGGGTTGGGGTTTTATTTCTCCTCCCCCTCTCCCAAATCAGAAAAAAAATGCCAAATCAGCAAAAAATTAAATAAATTCATTTTTTCCCCCTCCATCCCATCCCCATCCCCCCCCATTTCCCATTGGAGATGAGAAAAAACAAGGTGGGAAAAAAAAAGGGGGGGGGGGGGAACCCCCAAAATAATAAAGATTGGGATTGCTAAAAGTTATATTTTGCTGAGTTTAGAATTGAGGATTTGCCCAAAACGGTCAAATTTGGGGCAAAAATTTTGCAGTTTTAGGAAAAGAAGTTTCTTGGCTTTGACTTTTTGGGGGAATTTTTGGCGTAATTCCTGCTGCTGTGTCATTTTCATTTTAGCTTATTTTACTTTATTTTCTTTTACTTTATTTTCTTTTACTTTATTTTATTTTACTCTATTTTATGTTATTTTATGTTATTTTATTTTATTTTATTTTATTTTAATTTATTTCAATTTAATATATTTTAATTGAATTTATTATTTCAAGTTTGGGAGGGGTTTGTTTTTTGAGGGGACAGGAAAGAATGCAGGGATTGAGGGTTTTTAATGATTTTAATGCTTTTTTTGGTGATTTTTTTTTTAAAAATGAGGGTTTTTTGGGGGGGAAAAGGGGAGATTTTGATGTCCAAGGGTGGACAAAGAGCTGCAGTCGTGTCCCCTCGCGGGACCCCCGGCATCACCTTTTGTGGCCTGGCGGTGGGACGCTGGGATGGGAGGAGCTGGCGGACGTGCACGTCGGCACATCCAGCCAGAAATCCCTGTCCCGATGGTTTTCCCTCTGGATTTTCTCCTGTGCACCCCAAAAACTCCTTGCTCCCTGGAAAAGAGGGAGGAAAAGGGGGGTTGCTTGGATTGCTCCCACCCAGCGCTGTGCGTTGGGGATGGGGGTTTGCAGCCGGTGTGAGGGTTTGCAGTGTGTGAGGGGTGTTGCGCCGGGCCTGGGGTACCGCAGCGGGTGTGGGGTTCCCCAATGCATGTGGGGTTCTGCAGCAAGCGCAGGGTTCTGCACCAGGCCTGGGGTACCGCACCGTGTGTGGGGTTGTGCAGCGAGCGCTGGGTTATTGGGATATTGCACTGGGTGCCGGGTTCCACACCCAGCAGAGTGTTTTGCCTGGGGTCCGGGACGTCACACCAGGTGTAGGGTTCTACACCAAGCCTGGGGTATCACACCGGGTGCGGGGTTCCCCAATGCATGTGGGGTCCTGCAGTGAGTACAGGGTTTTGCCCAGGGTCTGGGGTATTGCACTGGATGCAGGGTTTTGCACCACACCTGGGGTACCACACTGATTTCGGGGCTCCACACTGAGTGTAGGGTTGTACACTGAGCCTGGGGTGTTGCAGCAGGTGTGGGGTTTCACACCGAACGCAGGGTTTTGCACCAGGCCTGGGGTACTGCACCAAGTGTGGGGTTCCCCAATGCATATGGGGTTCCACACTGAGTGCAGGGTTTTGTTTGGAGTCTGGGGTATCACACCAGCTGCCAGGTTCCACACCGAGTGCAGGGTATTGCCTGGGGTCCAGGGGTATCACACCAGGTATGGGGTTCCACACTGAGTGCAGGGTATTGCACCAGGCCTGGGGTACCACAGTGAGCGTGGGGTATTGCACCGGTTGCCGGGCTCCACACCAAGCACAGGCGTTCGCCCAGGGTATCGCCCTGTGCGCTGGGCATCACACCGGGTGCAGGGTCCCGCAGCACATGGGAGCTGCCACACTGTGCTTGGGGTGTCACACCGAGTGTTGGGGGGGGGGTTCACACCCTGCATGGGGTCTCACACCGCGTGCTGGGGTTCACACGAGAGTTTTCACACCGGGCACTGACTGCTCACCCGCACGGCCGCGCACACCCCCTGATGCACCACAGGCGTGCACACGCGTGTGCAGGTGTGTGCTCGGACACACGCGTGTGCAGGCACGCGCACACTCACAGATGCACATCCATGGAAAGGGTGCCCAGCTGCGTGTACACACACGTGCCCACAGGTGCCCACATGCATGCAAGCGTGCACCAAAGTGCACAGAGCTGTGCACACACACACCCCCCCCAGCACACACACGTGTGTGTGCGGCACACATGAGGATGGCACGTGCGCGCTCACATGTGCACACGCATGCACACACGTACAGGCGTGCACACACCCGCACGCTCGCATGTGTGCACAGCCGCAGGCATGCACGCTCACCCACTCGTGAGCGCACACAGGCACTGCACACCCACAGGCCTGTGGGTGTGCAGTGCCTGTGCTCACCAGGGCACACACCCACTTGCACACTCACACATGTGCGCCCCCCCCCGGGCACGCACACCTCCCCTTGCACACTCACACGTGCGCACACGCCCATTCGCACACCCGGACGTGCGCAACCCCACCCGCGCGCTCACGCGTGGGCCTCCCCTTCCCCCCAAACCCCCTCCCTCCCTCCCCCGCCCCGTCCCCACAAAAACACCCCCGCTCCCGCGCGCCCGCCGCCACGCCCCCTCTTGCACACTCGCACGTGCCCACACCCGCGCGCGCGCCCGCCTTCCCCCACCCCACCCCACGCACACCCCCGCCCCCCCCCACCCACTCACGCCCACGTGCAGACCCGCACGCGCTCAACACACCCTCCCCCCTCACCTCCCCTCCTCACTCCCGCCCCCACCCCGCCCAGGCCACGCCCACAATGCTCCTCGCACCGCCCAATGGGCGCCGCCGCGCGCCCCCCCGCGCCAGCCCGCTCTCTTAAGCCGCTTCAATGCCCCCGCTGCGGCCGCGCGCCACCGCTCCGCTCCGCCGCGCGCCGCTCCGCCGCCTCCTTTTCCCCCCCGCGGCCCCGGCCCGGGCCCGCCATCGCCTCCTCCTCCTCCTTCTCCTCCTCCTCCAGCCCCGCTGCAGCCGCCCCGTCGCAGCCGCCCCGGGGCCGCCATGGAGACCGGCGGCAAGGTGAGCACGCCGCGCGTGGAAAATCCCCGCTCCCCTTTCCCTCCTCCTGCCCACCCCCCCCCTCCCTCCCTCCCTCCAACCACCGCGTTACACAACCGAAGGAGCGGCGATCCATCGGTCCCCGGGCGAGCAGGGGGAAAGGGGAGGTCCGGAGCCGTCGGGCTTAGCCGGCTCCCCCCTGCCCGTACGCGCTGCCCTGCTAAGTAAAGGTTTTCTTCCAAAAATTGCCTCAGAACCCGGAGAAAACGCTCCCGGTCGGCCCGGGGCAGCGGGTTTGTGAGGGGAAACATCCCCCCCACACACACACCCCGCCTCCGGAGGGGGAGAGCTGCGAGCAGGGAGCCCCAAAAGGCGCTTTTAGACCCTTGTGGGGTGAGGGGATGGCGGCCAGGCCCCAGGAGCGCCGGGGTCGCGTGGGGGAGTTTCAGTGTGGGGTGACCTGGGGTGGGAGTGACACCCCTTGGACCCCCCCCCCCGGCGATGCCTCAGAGTGAGTTCCTGGCGCCTTCTGGACCCGTTTTGCCTCAGTTTACCCCCAAAAATGGAGTTATTAAATAACGCAAACTCCCTTGGCACTCTGGCGACAGCCCAGTCCCCCCACTCAGCGCCTCGACCCCCCCCCGAATAAATTGATTTATAATAATAATAAAGGTGAGTTGGAGGGATGCGTCCGTCAGGCCCTAAATGAGGAAGGTAGAGTTAATAATTGCGGTGGGGTCATTAGTGTTAGACCCCGGGGTTCACTCACCCGGGCCTAACAGGGGATGCTTCCCCCCTTCCCCAAAATACTCCTTCCTGGGAGTGTTTTGGGATCCAGTCAAGTATGTAGGATATTTTTTTTTCTTCTCCTTTTCTTTTCCAGAGAAGGAAATACAATATTTACTCCGTGGCAGTTTGGTGATTAAAAGCAAAAATAATGATCCTATTCCAATTAAAACCTCTTTATTTTTTCTCCCTAGCAAATGACACCCCCAATTCCCTCCCCTCCCCTCTTTTGTTTTCTTCTCCTCCCAGCTTCGGAATGTTGGGAAAGTGAATTTGTGTTTTAAAATGAATTTATGTTTTTAAGATACATTTTATAGAGGGATACTTAAATTTTATTTATGTTGAGAGCTGGCTCTGCCCTGGCACCTCTGAGGGTTTTTTTTTCCCCTGGGTGAGGTGTAGGTTTGGAGCTGGGAACGTGACGGCCGGCAGCGCGACGATGGGGGGAGGAATTAAGAAGAAATTTGCTCTTGTAATGAAGAAATCTGATGCGATGCCGGCCGGGCTCAACTCCCAGCTACCGAAATGGAGCCTGGAGATGTGCTTCCCTTTGCTTTTCCATCTTAATAGCTAACTCCATTAGATGAATTTAGGTTAGGAATGATTAAATTCTTTTTTTTTTAAGGTAATTAATTGCAGGAGCAATTTGCTGTGCTCTCGTGGGCCGTGCTTAGATCCAGAGTGTGTTTTGCAAAGGGGAAAAAGAGATTTATTTTTATATATTTATCCTTTTAATCGAAGTAGACAGCGGTAGGTGAGGGATGAACTCTCTCCTCCGCTCTTAAATTGAGTATTATTGAAGCTGGAGATGCTTTTCCTGCCCTGGGAGCTGGATTGCTCCAGTTCTCCCCACGCAAAAACATCTCCCGGGCTCGTCACAGACACTGTTGTGGTTGCAAAACCTGGAGGAGTCGTGTCGCCGTCCCCAGCTGACCTTTAGAAAGGAATAATAGTGAAATAAGGCTGCCCTGACTCTGCTTCCCCTCACCGCCAGTTTTCCGCCGCACCGATAATCCCAAATATCTCAGTTGATCCCTCACCGTGCCGATGCTATTCCCTCCACCCCCTTCTTCGGCTGCAACTCTCCCCTGGCTGCAAACCCCCCTCCCTCTCTTCCTCCCCCTCGTCGGTAAATGCCGGGGCCGCGGCACATGCCCTGGCTTTAGGAGCAGGTTTTACCCAGCCCCTTGGTGGGTGCGTAAGTTTTTCCTGGGCCAGGAGCCAGCATGCAGCCGTGTTAGCCCAGGCAGTGGCCAGATCCGGTTATCCTCACTCCATCGAGCGTGCACAAGTGTGCAAATAAGCGTGCAAGACGCTGGGAGGCTGCATTAACCCTCTTCCCAATCGTCCCTGCATCCATCCCAGGACAGGACCTCTTGCAATCAGCTTCTGATGCGCTTGGTAGAGCCTCCTGGCTGGGTATTTCTAAACGTGGATTTTTCCTGGGAAAGATTCCCTCCTGGGATTCTTTTAAATTTTTATAAAAATTATTAATTTTTAAAGCTTTCTTTTTTTAAATTTCCTTGTTGCATGAGGCAGGCATCATCCTGAAACCCTTCTGTATTGAAGGAAAAGAAAAAAGGCTAATAAAACCCCTGAGTTAGTAAAGCCAAGCACAGCTCCCTGCAGGTTTGGGGTGTGTATGTGTTGGGGGGGTGTCACCTTTGTGTGGCTGTCATCCTGTAGGTTGTTATCTCATCTGAGTGTCCTAGCTTCTGGATTTGGGTGATGAAGGAAGTAGGAAGCAGCAAAAAAAAAAAAAAGCAATTTTATTAAAATTAGTAGTGCTGCACTTGCCTTTTGATAAGGTACGGGCCGTAGTAGGGAAGGAGTACTACCAGTGGGTTATCTCTAGGTTGTAAGTGAGCATATGGCACAAAAGCAAGAAGTAAGTTGCCTTTTTTTTTCTTCCCCCCTCCTTAAGCTCTAAACAAAGCTGCTGCTTTCTGCAGAGGTTAAAAAGCAAACAGAAACCTCAACAAGAACCGACAAACGGCTGCATGTGGCTTTGCATGAGGTTCCCATGGAAGGCTGCTCTTAAAAATAAACTTTTTCTGGCTGTTGGTTTTTTTTTCTCTTTCTCCTCCCTAACTCGCCATCTTAAGCCTTTCCTTTAATGGTGAGGTTAAAGCCCAAAGGCTTTGGGATCGGGCTGGGCAGCATGTTTGGAGCTGGGAAGTCCAAAGCCGAGCGGGAGGAGCTGACTCATGGTGATCCTGCCTGGGGAGGACCTCCAAAAATGCCATTGGCCTTGCTACCAACTCTGTCCCTTCGCCTCTTCAAGCTCCTTGAGTTTTCCCCTGTTTTTCTGGGATGCCAGCAACTTTCCAGCCTGTTCTTGCCTTCCCAAGCAGGGCACTTTCGTCTCTAGTTGGGTTTATTCAGACGTACTGAACAAAACCAAGTGCCAAAACCTCTCTGATTAGTTGTGTTGGGGCCAAGCCTAATTAATGAGCTTCATTAATGGGGGCTGGTTTTATTTGCTGGTGCTTCTTTGCAAACTTTAACGAGGGGGAGGTGGCTTGGGCAGGGAGCAGTGCTTATTTATATTTATTTTGAAGAAGAAAATGCTTCTTAAATAAGAGAGTGTTTTCTTCCTTGCCTGCTTTGCCATCCACCCTCTGTAATTAGGGGTTTGTGTTTAGGTGGGATCTGACTGACACTGATCCCTTGGGAATATTGATCTGAGATGCTGGGGTGGGGGAGCATCCCTGGGCTGGGGTGATGCGTTGGTACCTGGGATAACCAGGGAGAACCCAGCTCCCCGAACTAAGTGGCTTATAAATTTCACGTGGATCATCCCAAAGCTGATTAACTGGGAATGTCGGATCCTGGTTCTCGGGATCTGAAATCTCCTGCCTGGGATAATTGGGGCTGTTAACGAAGGTGGCCAGAGCACTGGCCTGCCCTGACCCTGCTCCCAAACAAGGCTCCGATTGTCACTCGGGCTTAAGCGGGAGGAAGAGGAGGCGGGCGAAGGGTTTGCCAAATAGCCAGGATTTTGCTTAGTGACTGTTAATTAGGCTCCAACGCAAAAACTTTGTTAGCTGTGGCTGTCCCGGGCATCCTTGTGCCAACGATGGGACGATACTTGGCCAGCCTGTGGCGTCACCACGGTGTCCCCAAAAGCATCTTGGTGCTGGCGCACTGCCCGGGTGTCACGTGGAGCCCTTAGATGGGACCCTGCAAACCCAGATAAAACCTCCTACCCCGCTCCAGAGGCAAAAAATTCTCAGAATCCCCAAACAGTATTTTTTTTTTTAAAGTCCCAAACACTATTTTCTCAATCCTCTTTTCCAGATGACACTTAAAAAAAAAAGAAAGGCAACTTTTCTCTTTTGCCCTACATACTCGCCCTCACAGCCATCCCTTCTCCTCTTGCTGCTCCCTGGGGAGAAGCACTGGGAGACCTCTCCGATGGGGTGGTGACTCATAGCCAGGAGCATAAATTTAACCCTTCTTTTTGTTTTATTTTCATCTCTTTTCTTGTTTTTTTCCCCTCCCCCTGCAGATGACGGCTCGCCTGATGCTCGCCGTGGGAGGAGCGGTGCTGGGTTCCTTACAATTTGGCTACAACACCGGTGTCATCAATGCCCCACAAAAGGTGAGCAGGCAACAGCCGGGCAGCTAAGCAGTGAGTAGTGAAATTTCACCCTCCCAGTGCCTGAAAACAAACCTGTATCCGCCGCCCACCCGGCGAAAATAGTACATCCCACTAGGCAGCTTACTGCTGGTAATGGGATTTGTGAGAGAGTTATTTAGCTCCTGCCTTCCCAGGAGAATTAGTTTCCTCCTCACTTAGTGTTTTTGCCAGGGGGAAAAATATCCCAGCAATGCCAGCAGGATGCTCTCTGGGTGGGACCCGTGTAACTTTTAACCTCAGCGCTTAAGGAAAGAGCTGGGAGCTAATTAGGGTTCGAGTCATCTTGAAGCAGGGGAAATGACTTGCTCTAGTGGGAGCTTTGTATCCCGGAGTGTCAGGGGCAGGACGACCCCAGGAGGAGAGAGCTTTGGCTGGGGCAGGCTGTGTGTGAAGGGTGATGGAGAGCAGGTGTTGTTTGCTCCTTCCCCAGCCAGGATGCTCCAGCAACTGGTGGGTAAGTGGAAGTGTTGGGGGAAAAAAAAACCAAACCCAACCAAACAACTTGTTTCTCCCCAAATTATGTTGGGTTTTGAGGTGTTAAGGACTTGAAGATGTTAGCTCAGAAATCCTTTGTGGTGTTTGCAACGTGCCCTGGGCAAACCCACCAAGGACAAACCAGGGTCTGTCTGCTGCTGCACCAGAGCAGAGAATCATTGAAGCCTCTGGGGCACCACCCCAAATAATTAACCCCACCGAGGTAGGATTCACCCCACCAGAATTTTAATCCCATTAGCAGTGAATGGGCTGCAAAAATCTTCCCTCAAGTGCTGAAAAAACTCTTGAGGGAGAGAAGATCCCACAGAAAATCTTCCCAGCCCCCATCAGTGTGGCAAGAGCAAAGACAGATGTGAAATGCCTTTACTTGAGGTATTGTCTTTAATCACTGCAAGTGGCCTGAGCAGGATTTCACCCAGCTGGAGGCTGGGGCACCCATCCAGCACCCTCAGCCAGGGTGCAGGCAGCCATCCTCTGAAAGCATCGCCCTGCTAAAAAGATCCTGACCCGCTCTCACCTTCCCTGGGTTGATCTGTGCTGGTGACGTTGGTGCTTGGCTGGTGGTGAGCATCCTCCTCCAGAGATGGGAGCAGCGAGCTGGGAAATCCCTGGCATCGTGCTGAGGAGCTGTCTTCTGGCACCTGCCCTCGATTTCCCCCGAGCTCCAGCACTACAGGGAGCTCTGTAATTACCGCCTTCTGTGGAGCCCAGCCCTGCACGTGGTTTCCCTACAGCTGAAGGACTCTTCTCCATCCCCCAGAATGGAGCCCAGAGATGCTGCTCTGGGTGATGTGGGCAGGGACCGCTAAGCTCCGGTTCCTACAGCCCCCCAGCACAGCAAGATGTCCCTGCTGATGGGTGTTGCCTCAGTTTCCCTTGTGCTTTTGAGGAGCCTTGGGGCGGGCCATGCATTTTAGGGATGAGTCACCGAATAAGTGATGCAGAACTCACTGGGGAAAGGATTTGGGGCAGGATGGGTGATGACCTGGCTAGCAGGGTGCTCGGAGCACAGGGGCTCATCCCACCTTGAAGGATGGGGATGTGGAACGCACTGGGCTGTGGGATTGGGATACAAGATTGGGATGCATCGCTTCAGGGATGTGAGTGCAGGAGTGTTTGCTGGCAGCAGCTCTCCCCACAGCCTCGCAGACAGGCTGCTTTCTCTTCCATGGGTTCTCTCTGCTGCTGGAGCTGTGTGTGGCTGGGGAGGTGTGGGGTGGTTGCAGAGGGTATGTGTGGGCAGACAGTCTGCAACCAGGCAAAGGGCAGGTTGAAAACACTTGGCTGAAAGGAAATGAAGGCAAGGCAAGATGGGGGAAAGCCCAACTTTTGGGAAATGCAGTGTTTTTGAGGGGATTTTTTAATTCTTGTCACTTTAAACTCATCACTTTTCAGCTCCTCTCCCAACAACCAGCTTTTTCCTTTGGTGCTTTTTTCAGCAGGAAAAGGGGCCAGGAAAGGGGTGTTTGGGTGGTGGGTTTTTGTTAAACCACAGCCCAGTGTAGCTCATGCAGTGCTGGGGCATCTGTTGTCACTTGGATTAGCTTTCTTCTCCTTCAGGGAGAGAGAGCTGGAGGCTTTTGGGAAAGGAGGGGAGGGATTTAGAGCACAACAAGGTTTGGTAGGATGTGTGGGGAGACCCCCCACCCAGTCCTGGGTTCTCTTGATAATATCAATTATTGGTTTTGGGGAAAAAAGCCCCCAAAATGTCAAAACCTCTGGGTGAAGTGGGATGCAAAGGAAATCTCTTAAAAGATTGAAATCCTTGTGGCTTAGGGGTTTTGTAGAAGAAACAACTTAAATAATCATAGAATGTTCTGGGTTGGAAGGGACCCCAAGGGTCACAGAGCTCCAACCCCCTGCCACAGGCAGGGACACCAACCTCCAGGCCTGGAGCTACACAAGGTTGCCCAGGGCCCCAGCCAACCTGTTCTTGAACACCCCCAGGGATGGGGCACCCACCACCTCTCTGGGCAGCCTGTTCCACGATGACATGATTGATGCTCACAGTGAGGTGCAGGGTGTTTTCCTTGAGCTGCCCCTACCAGGTGCTCTTGTTTGTGCTCCAAGTCATGAGAAAACAACCGCTTAACAGGGAGCTGGGCAAACCCCTTTGAAGCAGCGAGGTCTCTGAGCTGCAGCAGCTCCCCCTGCTCACACAGAACCTCTGCTCCTTCCAGCCCGGTGCGTTACAGAGCCCTTTGCCTTTTTAGTTTGAGTATGTGTGACCCTTAACACCACTCAACGCTTTCAGCATGGGGCTGGCTTTAAAAATAGCTACAAATACAATAGAGATGTAAAAGGGCGTTGTGTGCAGGCGGTGATTAGGCATGTCTTGGATGGGAGAGTGGCAGGAGTGTTGCACACTGGCAGTGGAAGTGTTGCGTTACGGAAGCATTGCGGAAACAAAGCCTAGAAATGCAACTCCAGGGAGTGTCCCAGGGGATGGGAATGGATCAGCTGCTCTGACAACCCCACCGTCTTCCTCACCTTCTTCCATCTCTGTTGTTTTCCTCCCCCTCTCTGCTGTGTTGCTTCTCTGGTGATGGAGACATCCCTCCCTTCCTCCCGTGCCCTGGGGAGGAGTGTGACCTCCCTTCGGCTGCCTGGTGAGGTGAAAGGTATTTTGGCAACGCCAAGCCTCTTTCAGCAGGGCGAGACCAGAACCTGTCCAGCTGCATTTCCCCCGCGCATCCCATCAGGCTTCTTCCTCCCTTGGAGGTTGGAGCTGAGCCACAGGCTGGGCGGCTCCTGGCTCCATGACGCATCGTCTTGTGAGCCGTGCTTGCTGGCCAAGGGTCTGTAGGTGGCCAGGCAACTCGTAACCCTGGTGGCACAGATGAAATGGGAATGGTTTTAACCCACATTAATGGTTTCTCCACCCTCTTCTGCAGGTGATTGAGGACTTCTACAACCGCACCTGGCTGTACCGATATGATGAGCCCATCAGCCCCGCCACCCTCACCACGCTCTGGTCCCTCTCTGTCGCCATCTTCTCTGTTGGAGGCATGATCGGATCCTTTTCTGTGGGGCTCTTTGTTAATCGCTTTGGACGGTGAGCACTGAGCGTGGTGGCCCTATGGTGGACCTCAACTTGGGGGTCATGCAGCCTGACCCCACTCCAGCACCCCAGGGACTCTTGGCTCCTGCCGGGAGCTGATGTTCTCCTGACACCTGTGGTTATCACCACCCTCTTCCTTCCCTCCCCAGGCGCAACTCCATGCTTATGTCCAACGTTCTCGCCTTTGTGGCTGCTGTCCTCATGGGCTTCTCCAAGATGGCTTTCTCCTTTGAGATGCTCATCCTCGGCCGCTTCATCATCGGCCTCTACTCGGGCCTCACCACTGGTTTTGTGCCCATGTACGTGGGTGAGGTGTCACCCACTGCGCTGCGGGGTGCGTTGGGAACCTTCCACCAGCTTGGCATCGTCTTGGGCATCCTCATAGCACAGGTGAGTGCTGGAGAACCAGCTGTGTGAGGGGTTCACCCATCCTTGATGTTGATGTTCATTGGGGATGGGGTTAAGTGCGGAGTTTGGCCTGTGCTGTGGGTCTCTCTGGCCCTTCAGGTGGAGCAGGGGCAGGAAGTGTGGTCCTGAAGCTCAGCAGAAGCAGGGATGCTGTGGGATATCAGGGTTTGGGGTGGGCATGTCTCTCGTGGTGATGGGATGTCTGGAAGCAGCACCTCTGCCCTTGTGCCTCTGATGGGTGTCCAAAACTGCAGCGCACCCACAAGCAGCAGACTTGGGTCCAGCTGGAGCTGGGAGGAGGGGCTCAATCTCTCTTGTCCTCAGGTGTTTGGTTTGGACTTGATCATGGGAAACGACTCACTTTGGCCGCTGCTCCTGGGCTTCATCTTCGTCCCCGCCCTGCTGCAGTGCATCATCCTGCCCTTTGCCCCTGAGAGCCCCCGCTTCCTCCTCATCAACCGCAACGAGGAGAACAAAGCCAAGAGCGGTGAGTGACCCCTGTCCCCGAGCTCCTCCCCTTGCACAGGAGGGTCCTCAGCTGCTCCTGATCCCACCTCTTCCCCTTAGTCCTCAAGAAGCTGAGGGGGACGACAGATGTCAGCAGCGACCTCCAGGAGATGAAGGAGGAGAGTCGGCAAATGATGAGGGAGAAGAAGGTCACCATAATGGAGCTCTTCCGTTCCCCCATGTACCGCCAGCCCATCCTCATCGCCATCGTCCTGCAGCTGTCCCAGCAGCTCTCGGGGATTAACGCGGTGAGTTTTGGGGGGACCTGGTCGATGCGGGTCAGCTCGTTTCACCCAGAGCTTGGGTCATGCTGGCTCTTAGACCCGACTCCCTTCCTCATGATGTGTCTTTGCCCTTGTAGGTCTTCTACTACTCTACCAGCATCTTTGAGAAGGCAGGTGTGGAGCAGCCAGTCTATGCCACCATCGGCTCCGGCGTGGTGAATACAGCTTTCACGGTTGTGTCGGTGAGTGCTGGGCCTGCCAGTGGTGAAAATGGAGGAGGATGTTGGAGGGGCTCCTCCAGGCTGGGGATGTGCTGATGGTCACCTGTCTCCAACAGCTTTTTGTGGTGGAGCGAGCCGGACGCAGAACCCTCCACCTCATTGGCCTGGCAGGGATGGCGGGGTGTGCGGTGCTCATGACCATCGCCCTGACACTGCTGGTGAGCAATGGGCATTGAGGGTGACAGGGAGGCTGGGAGGGGGTTCTGTGTGCCGCCCCTCTGTGGTGGCCAGGAGGAGGAAGTCTGGTTGGAGAGAAGGAAGTACTTCTCCTCCTACAGGTGGTGGCTGAGCAGTTCCGGCTACCCACATCTCCTGAGGTCCCAGAAGTCCAGCCTCCAATCTGGAGGAACTTCATGGCTTCTCTGCCAGCAGCATGCTTGAGTCTGGGCTGGCCAGATGCTTCGTCCCCTGTGACTGAACCACCCTTCTCTCTCCCCCTTGAACTAGGACCAAATGCCCTGGATGTCCTACCTCAGCATTGTGGCCATCTTTGGGTTTGTGGCCTTCTTTGAGATCGGCCCAGGCCCCATCCCCTGGTTTATCGTGGCAGAACTGTTCAGCCAAGGCCCTCGTCCTGCTGCCTTCGCTGTTGCCGGGCTGTCCAACTGGACCTCCAATTTCATCGTGGGCATGGGCTTCCAGTACATCGCGGTAATCCTCTCCCGATGCCTTGGGGGGAACAGGGGCGTGGGGGGGACACAAGTCTTGCCATGTGCCAGTTGGGTTGTCTGGCATCTCTTAAGCCCTAAAACCTGGGCTGGGGTGGATTGGGTGGATGGGCTCGCCGAGGGAGGAGGGGAAGGAACCAGGACTTGGGGTCCCATCCAGGAGCTGCAGGGTCGGGTGTTCACCGGAGGGATCCATCACTCACCCCCATCCTCCTTTCTCCTTCCCAGCAACTCTGCGACTCCTACGTCTTCATCATCTTCACCGTGCTGCTAGTCCTCTTCTTCATCTTCACCTACTTCAAGGTGCCGGAGACCAAGGGTCGGACCTTCGACGAAATCGCCTCCGGATTCCGTCAGGGGGCGCGAGCCAGAGCGACAAAACCCCGGATGAATTCCACAGCTTGGGTGCTGACTCCCAGGTGTAACCCGCCCGCGGCCTCGCCGGCCCCTCCAGCCACCTGCCTTCTCCCCTGAGTTTAGGGGGTGGTGGTGTGTGTTTAGAACCAGGAAGGAGGGAGCAGGGGGGTGCCTGCCGCTCCTGCCCGCAGCCCTCTTCCAGACTCCCTCCGCCCCTCTTCCAGACTGCTTTATTGGGGACAGACTGACCTATTTTATTATTTTTATTTTATTGTATTTTTGGTTTTTCCTGCTAGAAACGATTATTATTATTATTATTATTATTACTATTTTTTAGCTGGTTTCGCGTCCAGGATTTCAAAGCCAATCGGTGTTTTAAAAACCAACCCCGCCAGCCAGCAGGAGGGCGGCCTCCACTTTTAACGACGCGATAGGTTAATTAATTTTAACGAGGAATCAAGGTAGAGGAAAGTTTTGGGGGTTTTAAACTCCTTTGGGTTTTTTTTTAATGTTCTAATATTAGGAGGAGGAAAAGAAAAAACCCCACAACAAAACCCAAACGGAATCAGGTAAATGGATTAAATCTAAAAACGAGTTGTTTTTTTTTTTAAAGCAGCCTCATTGGATTTCAAGTCCTGCCCCCCACCCTGGGTGGGTTCGTGGGTGGGGATTCCCCCACCCCAGGGGAGCGCTGAGGATGGAGCGGTGGGACCCGAGTACTTGAGAAGGTCAATATCCCATCACACAGGTCACAGAGCGTCGTCTCCGCCAGCGGCTTCTCCTCTCCCTTTTGCCTGACTTTCAGCTGGGAGAGGGAAATAATCACTTGTTCTTTGTGTTCTTTTTGTCTGTTTGTCTGTTTTTAATCTTGGCAATATTTGCCTGATGCTGAAACCCCCAGTCCCAGACTCACCAAAATTCATCACCACACGGATACATCCAGTTCCTGCTCTGTGTATAGACTGGAAGATATTTATATTATATATATTTTTGTTCAATGGTTGTTAATAGTAGACCTTTTAAGTTATAGCGGTTCTGATTTGACAAGCAAAGTACTGTAAATATTCTTGGAGTATATTCCACTCTATAATGTATACAGAAAGGTACAGAGGCAAAGGTATAGTTTCTATAGCAACTAAAGCAAAAGCTTGTACATGGATAGGATAACTTTTGTATAGTTCATTACCTGCACTGTAGTTGTACCTGTTGCACTGAATTTCAGGCTGTAGTATATTAAAAAAAAAAAAAAGGAAGAGAGAAATGCAGAACTACAGGAATATTGTTCTTTGGAAGCAAACTGCACCCCCCTCAAACTCCCCTCCCTCCCCTAAACTTCCCCCTCTCCCCTTTTTGGGGAGCTACCGGCACATTCCCCAAGCCAGAGGCGGTTCCTTTAAACAGTATTTGGGTTATTTTTTGGGTTGTTTTGGGTGTTGTTTTTTTATTTATGTCTGTTTGGATGACACTTGACCACTTTTGGAGAAAAAAAAAAGAAAAAAAAGGTTTTGGGGGGGGAAAATCATCTACCTACCACCCTGTGAGAGCTCCTCGTGTCTCTGCGCGGCACCCACGCAGTCTGCATGTGTGTGGTTTTATATTTTTAAGACAAATACATTAAAAATAAGTGCCAAGAGGAAGGAGAAAGGTGTGTGGTGTGCTAACAATAAAGGAGAATGTGTGCAGCGACGCAGCCAGCAGTGCCCTGTGCCTTTATTTCAGCTCAGCCAGGCTTCTCCTTGCTTCCAGTGAGGGTTTTAGGGAAGATGGGGTAGGAGGGAGCTTGGAGTAAGGCAGCCCCCTCATCATCCTCCTGGCTCCATCCTCCCAAATGCCCCTGTTTGTACCCCAAACCTGCCTGACCCTCTGCCCCTTCCCAGTTCTGCCTGTGATTGTCTCTGCTCTTGCTGTGAGCACCTGAGCCAGGTGCAGGGGTGCTGCTGCCAGGCAGGATTACTGTTTATTTCTCCTCCTGCCCACAGGGTGCCAAGAGCTGCAAGTGCCAATGCTTTTGGGTAAAGAAATGCTGATCTTGGTCACTTCAGGCTTTCTCCTGCTTCCTTTACCCTGGAGTGTACACACTGTAAGTGCCTCTTGTAAAACCCATCCAGGCTCCCAAAAACCTCTATTTACCCAGGGCCCTTCCCCTGTCACTGCTTCCAGCCCTGTCACCGCTCCTGCAGACACCTATGTGCGATGGTAATTTTCTCACCATCTTTTATCTTGTTGAACAAGCAGGAGCAGTGACACAGAGCTGGCCAGCAGCTCAGCCTAGAGGATTACTGCAGTGATGGAGCCCACAGCTCCAAATCCCTGGCTGCAGTGACCCAAATCCCCCGTGCCCTGAGGCGCTGTGCCAGCAGGGTCATTCCCCCACTCTGTCCCATGGAGGTGGTCGTTCCAGCTGGGGAGTGACCTGCTTGAGGGACGTGTCCAACAGCATCTCCCATAGGAGCTCCTGAAGATCTCCCAACAGTCCATCCCAGTGCAGCCCAACCAGTGCTTTCCCACCACAGGCAGCAAACCCCAGACTTTCCCTTTCCCAGCAGCATCCAGCCCTTCTAATTGCTCAGGTCCCAGCTTGACGAAGCGTTTAAAAAACGCCTCACTTGACTCCATCCCAATTCAGGGAGGCAATTAAACACACTCGTAAATCCTCCTCAAGTAAATGAGACTTAATCTTAGGCTTAAAGCTCAGCTGAACTCAGCCCTTCGCAGCAGGGCAAGTTTCCCTTCACCTCTTTCCCAGCTCTGCCAAGATGTCACATGCTTCTGTGTCTGAACCAAGCTCACTGCACAGACTGTGCCCCCCCCCTACTCTCGCTCCCCTGGGGTCCCCGCCAGCCCTTCTCCAACCTCCCTTTACCTGTGTGCTGAGGGTCACAGGAGCCCTGTGCCTCTGCCCAAAAGAGCTGGATTTGGGAGGGTGTTTGGTGATTTGTGGGCAGAAGAAGCACATGGAGATATGAGGAGCTTCCTCCCCTCGGCGTTGGCATCAGAGTAGATGGGATGCTGATACACAGGCAAGCTCTTGGCCACGAGGAAACCTCATCTCCTTTGGGTTGGAAGCTCTGACTGGAGCTACTGGCCAGCTGACTGGCCTTTTAATCCTTTCCCTCAAGACTTCCTGCAGTCCCTCACGCTGTTCTCTTGGGCCCTCCTGCACCCACATTCTTCCAGGAGCAGAATAAGTGGGGCCCTCAGTGCCTGGAGCTACAAGACTCCCCTAAGGTGCTGCAAAAAGAGAGAGGGGGCTAAATTTGGAGTCAAGGGGACACTGCAGAGAGCTGCAACCGCATCCTGAGGAGCAGGTGTCAATCACTCAAGGTATGTGTGCCACAAGGAGCTTCCCCTGGTCTCTCCCTCCCTCAGCAAACTGCAAGGCAAACTGAGGAAACAGGTAGTGAACACACCTCAGCTGCTTGTAGCTTCTGGACAGCCCATGAGGACGTAAGAGGCTGTTTGCTTATTCGTAAATCATTAGATAATGATTTAGGCAACACGTGGTGGTTGTGCTTGTGTTTCCTGCCCTTGTGCTGTTACTCCCTAACGGGCTACGAAGGTTGAGCAGCACAGGAAAATGAACTGATACCAAAGTGTTTAATTTTCCAAGGCTTTGAGACAGGGAGGGATGTGATGGCAGCAGCAGAAAGGGACCTGAAGTGCTTTTTGTTTGCTGCAGCCTCAGCTAAACAGAAGACCTCGTCTCAGGAAGCTTGGAGTTAATCAATTTTAGCAAATGACCAATGGTTTCTAGGGACTCTTGTTGGGGCAGCTGTTGCACCAGGTCAAAGGCTCTCATCCCCACCTCTCCAGCCTAGAACGAAAGAGAAAGGACCAAGTAATTGTCAGGAACTTGGCTGTTCTCAAGGGATGGTTAAATTACCTGCAGAGGCTCCTGGGAGGAGCTGCACCGGGGCAGATCCAGGCTCCAGCCATGAGGCCTGTACAAGCTGCTTACAGGAGGAGGGAAGCTGCCAGCAGGTATTGTATCTGGGACCCAGCGGTGCAGACAGAAGGAAGCACTAACCCCACCTCCTCACACTGCAGCTCCTTACCTCCCATCTAATACAGCAGCTCATCTGAACATTCCCAAAGCTATTTCAGGAATAAACCCAGCTGTATTGACTCTGCCTGGGCTAAATCCCTCATTTCCCTTGGTGGCTCTTCCAAGGATTAGACATTCTCACAATTACAAAGCTTATTTCTCATTGGAATTTGTTTCTGTCTTCCAAACACAGACTCGTTATGGGTGAAAAGCCCATTAGGAATCTGTATTTCCAGCTCCCAAAACACAGGCAGAAGAAATTCAGGCTTTTGAGTGCTTGGCCCAAACAGAGAGGCCTGATTTCTGGGGTGGTTACTGCTCAGCACTTCCTCAAAGTCAACGATTTCTAGGGCAGAGGACTTGACACACTGAAGTTAATAGCCACAGCTGAAATTCTGAGCCATAAAAATACAGGGGTGACAATTCAAAATTGAATTACAAGGTCCAAGAGAGCGACCTGACATCGATAGGGAGTCTGCCTCAAGGAGAGGGACACACGCACAGCCCGTGTCTTGCTCGCTGCATAACGTCTGACCTGGTGTCTAAATGCAGCTTGTGACAGGCAGCAACGTGGCCAGGACGTCCTGGACAAAGGATGAACTCAGAAAAATGTGGATAAATACTGTGGATGATCCAGCAGAGACCAAACCAGACCCAGTGGGATTTATCAGCCTTGGCAGAGCGCAGATCGTGAGCTGGCAGCTCCATCCTCGGTCGCCCAGCGCTCCAAGGCTGTTGTGGACTCGGGAGAGTCACCGGCTCTGGTTTCACAGGCTGGGGTGAGCACTGGGACAGAGTGAGGCACCAGACAAAACTAACCTTTGATAAATCCATGATCAGATAATAAAGCATGGCAAGAGCGTGCAGAACTCTGGCAGTTTCCCCAGGTTGTTGCTTTGGTGCCTGTTCCCTGATCTCCAGAATTGCATTCAGCACTCGGATTCCTTCTGCTTGCTGAGCTTCAGCTGCATTGAGAAGGAAATAATCTTGTTGGATGTATGTGTGCATGCTGGATAATATATTAAAAACTGGCCCATTATCTCTCCCAGACATCAAAGCATTTCTACTACAAGCATCAACGCGGCATCCCAGCTCCACGCAAATTCCATACCCACTAACAGACATCTTTTCATCCAGTCAGTAATTGTGTTGATTAGCCCTTAGTGAGGATGTGGAGTCATAACAGCTGCATGAAAAGAGCAACTTTGATACTCCTGCCATAACTGAAGATGGTATCGCTCAGTCCCAGCTCGTGGTGGCTCCTACGGGATGGAGACGATGCCGGGGAATGGGACTGACAGAAATGCTTCTCTCTCCTGGCAATATTCTTCTTACCAGAGAAGGTGAAGGACCAAACCCTGGCCTAACCTCAGGGCAGCACAACACAAGCTATCATATTTTTTTGTGGGTTATCCACTCTTACTTCCCAGAGATTCCCCAGCTCCTCTCCCAGGAGTAATGCATCCAAGCACTGGCACACGCTATTCCAGCGTGTCCTACTGCTTCTGAGTTGTAAACCTGCCTAAGGGAGGTGAAAGGTCACTTTCATGGAATTAAATAGAGGCAAAACTGCTGCAGGGAAATGAGAATGTTCAAGTGGAATCGAGTCCTGGAAAGAAAAGTCCTGCACTGTTACAGTCGTGGCCTGAGGAAAGGAGCCTGTAAACAAACAGGGCACAGCCATGTTTCCACCTGAGCACCCTCACTGACCTCATTTACTTCAATCCAGCACCATTCCCGGAATACCAACACCAGAAATACCCACTATTCTGATTCAAATCAGCCTAGAGAAATGTCAGGCAGAACCCAACGGCCATAAATCATAGAATCAGAGACTGGTCTGGGTTGGAAGGGACCCCAAGGGTCACAGAGCTCCAACCCCCTGCCACAGGCAGGGACACCAACCTCCAGGCCTGGAGCTACACAAGGTTGCCCAGGGCCCCAGCCAACCTGGCCTTGAACATCCCCAGGGATGGGGCACCCAGCCCCTCTCTGGGCAGCCTGTTCCAGCCCCTCACCACTCTCTCTGTAAAAAACTTCCCCCTAATATCTAATCTAAACCTTCCTTCCTTTAACTTCACTCCATCCCCCTTGTCCTGCCAGTCTCTGCCCTTTAACAAGCTGATTCCCCTCCTGTTCCTCTGCTCCCTTCAGGGACTGGCAGGCTGCAATGAGGTCCCCCCACAGCCTTCTCTTCTCCAGGCTGACCCAGCCCAGCTCCCTCAGCCTCTCTCCGTAGGGGAGCTGCTCCAGCCCTCTGATCATCTCTGTGGCTCCTCTGTCTCCAGCAGCCCCACATCTTTCGTGTATTGCAGGCCCCAGATCAGGACACAGGACTCCAGCTGGGGCCTCAGAAGGGCAAATATAAATATAAATACCAACAGGGGATGCTTTAAAATCTCATCTTCCCAAAGGTCCTGGGCAATAGTGGTGCTTACTCATCCTGTCCTCACTGAATCCCTTGTCCTCAGTGAACGGAGCCGTTTCCGGCCTTGACTCTAGAATTTGCTCCTGCTCTTGAAGTGACTTCAGGAGAAAGGCATGCCAGATGCTGGTTACCTATCAGGAAGCGAATGAATTATTTCACTTGTATGAATCCACGTTATTTAGCAACCAGTTACTGTATAAACAACACGGCCTGCGCTGCACGTCCCTGCCACAATAACCGGAGCGCCGGGCGGTTAGTGAGCTGGCTGTGGGTGATCAAGCTGGGTGTCTCACAGAGACCTGACTGCTCTTGTCCCAGTGGTAGGCTTCCTTGGAAGCTCACTTCACCAGGGGATTATTCATTCTCATGGAAACTGAGCAAGTCTAATTCAATCGTTAGCGAAAAGTTAACGAGGGGAAGTTTGTGAGTGGAAGGGAGGCAGGCAGCACAGCAGCCAAAGGCCTGTTTCTACAGAAAAACAGGCTCAACAACTGAAAGCTCAGGGGTTTTTTCAGTTATTAGAGCCATCAGATAATTGTTACTTCCCTTGCTCCATCACTGTGCTCTGATTGCCTTTGATCAGTGTGATTTCTCATGGGTTCTCAGAAGAAATGTTCCACAGCCTGTTTTGTGTCCCACTGCTGCTCAGCAACCCTTCCCCGGGCACAGAAACCCCCTGGAGACCCTCTTGGCTTGTGAGACCCTCCTTAACCTTTGGCACAGGGTATTCACTAGCTAAGTTATATATTCTATTCTATTCTATTCTATTCTATTTTATTCTATTTTTATATTCTATTCTAATAGATGATATGAGACATGATATGATATGATATATATGATATGATATGATATGATATGATATGATTGATATATTAGTTTGGCCACCCAAATTGAAAACAACTTGTATAAGAATTTTTAACCTAGTGCAGAATTCCTCTCTCCTGCTTTTTTAACCCATGAGGAGCATTTCAGGATGAAGAGAATTTCTGAGATTGATCCTAAAATGTTCAATAAGGTCACCATCATCTTAAAGGCAGCCAGGAATGGGATAATACATTGGGAAGAGCACAGGGCTGGGGGGAAAAAAGAGAGAAAAATATAGAAGATGAGCTTTGGTTTTACCAACCTCAGCGTAGAGTGAGTTTGCTATGTCCATTTTGTTCTGGTGGAAGAACACATTAGCCATGTGGAAATACCCTCCAGAGGTCTCAAGAGATTTTAGTCCAAAGGTGGAACTAGCAAGGTAAACCTGAAATCAGTGGTAAAAGCAAAAAATAAAAGCAGAAGTTTAGTGTTCCTGGGGCATTTTTCATTATGTATTAATAATACTGCAAGCATTCAAGGTTGTTTCTGTGTAACTCCAGTGTTGGCTACCCCTGATTGCAACTGTAAGATGCAGTATATCATAATAGAAAGGATCTGATTCTCCTCAAAAGCTGCATTTTTGGGGTTATGGAAGGAGTGCAGCACCCCCAGCACCCCCAAGCAGAGGAACCCTCCTCACAAGACATTACCCCACTGAAGCAGGGGGCAGGTTCCCCACGTCTCCTCTTCTTGTCTCACGTCTTCAAATGCCCAACCCAGCACTGCTCTGCAGCTCTCCTGTCCTGCCCTCAGAGCCTGTTTCTCCCCCAGAAGCCCCGGGCAAAGCCGGGGAGCGGGAAGGCTGCGGTGCATTCCAGCTATTCTGAGCTGGCGTGTGACTCTCAGCAGATCTCAGACACGCAGCCAAAGTTCAGGCAGGTCTCTGGCTGCTCTGACGTAGACCAGCCACTTGTTAATAGCAAAAAATTACTACCTGACACTCTTTCAGGCACCAGATTCTGAGCTTGAGTGAAAAACCAGCAGCAGCAGCAGAGAATCTCCCCAAAAGTTTACAGAGGAAGAAAATTTGGGGTTGTGTAAATGATAATAGAAAGGATCTGCTTCTCCTCAACTGTGTGTCATCACAAAGCTACTATCAAGTTCCACAGTAGTGGGTATACATCACTCTGCACTGGATAAATTTAGTCCACAAGGGACATAAATAGGATGTCGTGAAGTTCATCTGCCTTTGGGGGATCCAGTGACGGGCAAAGCATCCTCAGGAACACAGCTGGCAGTAACCCTTCCCATCCAACAAGCTGCTCTGGAGGCTACAAAGATTGAATCAGGGACAAAGCTTGTCGAGCCAGACATTTAAATAGTTAAATGAGACATTTGCTGGATAAGGGCTGATGGAGAACTGCTGTCAACAGAAGAGTATTGAGCCAAAATATAAAGGAACTTCTCAGCTGAATAAAAGGCAGCTATAGCAGGCTGGGGTAGGAGCATCTGCTCATCTCAGGGCCAAGCTGACAGATACATTTATAAGCAGATGCAGTGAAGACAAGGTATAGGTCACTTGAGGGGAATAAGGAGAACTGGTGAAACACAAGTGCCTTAGATCTAGTCAGTACAGGTGTTAGGAACATGTATCCTCTTGGTACCTAAAACCAGATTACAAATCTGCTGGGGTTTTCATCTCGTCCTGGAAGTGTTAAAGAATTCAAATGGGAAGTGTTTCTGTATTTGAGTTGGCTTACATCGTTTGCCAGGTGATATAAAGCCTGGTCAAAGTTTTCTTGGGCAGCGTAGAACAGACCCAGACTACGATGTAACTGGTACTGAACAGCAGCGCTGCAGTCTGGGGTGCTGAGGACAATCCACTGGGCTTGGGAGAGGTACTTGGCTGCCTGTGGAAGACTGCCAACGCCTGCAACGACACATGGGGTGGGAATAAGCAGGAGAGCAATCACACGTGGGAATAAGCAGGAGAAAGAGGATGATTTAATGTAGAAGGGTTGAGGACACTGCCCTGCTATCCCTTTGCTGTTGCTTGAGAGGGATTTTGTGGATTCCCCACTTCTCTCCCTTAGGGAGGTGTCCACAAATCTGACTTACAGACAGGCTAGGTGTCTGGAGCTCCAAGAGAAGCCAGAAACTGGGCACTGCGTTCTGAAACACGTGTTCACAACAGGTTAGCTACAGGCAGCCACTAATGACTCACGTATTATCACACTAGAATTACTCATGGGATTTTTTTTGCCTTCCCTCACCACCCCATTTATAACAAGCCCTGAGACAGCTCAGTTCTGCCAGCAGAGCATTATGTGTGCTCCCTTAATGGCAAGGATTCACAGCGATGCCTCCGTCCTTTACGCCCTGCAGCCGAGGCGAGCGGTTCCTCACATGCACAGTCCTAATTTGACATTTTATTTTTTTATATAGAGCCTCCACCAAGCCCTCTGCTGCAGGCAGTGTGCTTTTGTGAATGAGCTGAGGCATTTCGCTGACAACACGGCCTCAGCAATGTTTGCTGAGTCCCTGAGATAAGAGAGCAACCACCCACCCTGGGGAATTTAATACTTTAGAGAGTCAGATGAAGCTGCAGAGGTAAAGAATAGATTTTCATATGGTTTCCCCCATGGGAATCGGTTTCATTGATCTCCCATCCCTCCCTGATGACTGATTCTTCTCCCCAGACAGGCACAGAGAAAGGAGGAGGGGGTGTGTGTGTGTGTGACTTCTCAAATCTCTCTGAAATGCCCTTGAGGCAGGGCAGGGTAGAGGCACGGCACAATGTTGAAACGTGGAGCTGGTCCTTCCCTGATAAATAGTAAAAGGAAACCAGAAACCTGACCCCAGGGAGGTCTTGCCCTTGCCAACGTTTCTGTTTAGACAATACTTACCAGCTGAGACCTCAGCCAAGAGGAGATAAGCCGGCACCAAGTGCACAGAGTGGGAGCCATACACTTCAGTACCGAAGCGCAGGGCATGCAGAGCTGCAGGAACAGCTTCCTTAGGCTTCCCATCCAAAACAAACTGCTGGGCTGTGCTGTATGTGAGATCAGTGATGTATTTCTGTGGGGAACCAGAAGTGGGACAGAGTGAGCTGAGGATAAGGAGAAAGAACACGCCGAGTCTCTTTTTCCATTCAAGCCTGCGAACTGTGAAACAGTGATTGCAGCATTGTTTGTGTCTGTAATTAATGGATGGAAATTAAAGCTGTCATATTAGAGCCTGGCTTTCATTTCTACTTCTAGCTTTGGACGTTCTCATAGGTCATGTGGTGTCTTAGGAGATGAAGAATCCTTGAAGCCTAAGAAAAAGGACTAATAAGGCTGCAGCAATAAAACCTGTGAAGCACAGAAAATGATCATCACAAGACCATAGAAAAGATTAGACAAAGGGCCTGTGGTGGGGTTTTGCTGACGGTAATAATGGTGACTCATAGCAGGCAGCAGAGCGTAGGGTTTGCCAAGCTGGTGCCAGTATGGCACACCTCCAGCTGCGGGACACATGGGCTGGAATCAGGGAGACAGCTCCTCAGGAGCTGCTGCAGCTTCCTCCCATCTCTCCTGGCTAGTTCTGGGCCTGGTATTTTTGGGTGAGGAGTCTGGCAAGTCAGTAGAAGTTGGAACGTCACAGCCCCTGAACAGCCATCCCCCACGCTGGGCCTGGTGGTGGAGCGGCTTCGGCAGGATTGCTGTTTGTTGTCAGAACCCACTTCCCATCCGCAGAGTCGCTTCCTGCCTCTTGCTGCTCCTGGCAGTCCACGTTGGGTCTTTTCACCCTCTGCAACATCTGACCTACTCACCAGCTCCACAAACCTGTCTCCATTTGCAGGCCTGTTTGTTGCTGAGAGCGCTGCAGCAGCCGCAGGTGCTGTGCCCTCACAAGGATGCCAGTGGAAAAAGAGCCAGGATGCTTATTTATCTATTGCTTTCTGCTTTCAGCCTAACTGTTGCCAACTCCCAATGCTTCTGCATTGGCTTTTCACACAAGCAGTGCAGCAGGACAGCTGCCTGGAAAGAAATCTGGGTGCTGGTGTGGCTGGCAGTGCTGCCATGGGAAGGAACCCGCTCTGCTCTCGCTGGGAGGCACGGGCAGGCCCGGGCAGCCAGCATGGCAGAAAATACCATTTTACCTCTTTGTTGTCTTCTGTTTTACAGCTGCGGCTGAAGAATGAACCCCAGTGATTCTGGAGGGCAGGTTTTGGCATTTTGCTGAGCTTTAAGTGCTTTGTGAGAGGCAGAGAGAGTCATGCAGTGGGTGAAGGAACAGCTCAGGGACAGGGAATCTCAAGGACAGCCTTCAAGTGTTCCCAGGAGGCTGAGGTCAAGGGACATCCTTTCTGGGTAAAGGAGAGCTTTGAAGAACACAGCCTGGAGAGCCAACAGCTAGAAAGCACAGCAGCCAGCCAGTCCCTCTCTACTCCCTGAGCAACCAGCAGATAGACAATGCAATAGGCACGCACCAAAAGCAAGCTGTACTGGGGAGCACATGGTGCCCAGGAGAAAGTCAGCACAGAAGCAGGGCCAAGGGGGATACAAGCTGTTATTTATCAGGCTGCTGTTTCTGTCCATACCACCCTTTCTCCACCACAACTAGCTCTTGGGTATTGGGATTGTCACCTGGGGAGGTGCTGGAGATCAGGATCATCCCTTTCTTTGCTCCTTGTCAATAGGATCATGGCTGCTTCCCCTGATGAAAGCTATCTTAAAACACCTGCAGTGAGGATGAGCCAAGGGCTCCACTCTTGCACAGCTCCCAGGAGGTGAAGAAAGGGCAGGAGGCCACAGCAGCCCTGCAGTATGTAAGACCACGCAATTACAAGCCTTGGGGGGATTGTTAGCTGTGGCCCTGCAGTGGTTTCCATCAGCCCCACGCCCCCAGACCTGCACATTTTGGGTTCTTTTCATGTGTGATGCAATTACAGAGGTTCCTCTGAAGATGCCCCCACGCAGTTACATCCCAGTTGGGGTTTGAGGCAGCTGAGGACCCCGGCTCTGCTCCAGGTGGGTGCAGAGGGGGTCAGGAACTCACTGAGGGTTCACTGCTGCATCCATTTACTCACTCACATGCACGATGGTGTGCTTGAAGGAGCGATGGTGTGAAGAGGAAGGCAGGCTCTCAGTCAGCTTGAGCTGAGGCCTGCAGCAAGGAGGACTGCTGGAGCTGGCTGAGGCATGGATCTTTTCCCCTACCCAGGGGCTGTGGTGAGCTGACATCAGGCAGGCAGGTGAGGCTATTCTACAAACAGAAACTTGGAGTTTTGTCAGTTTGGAGGTACCGTCTGCAGGCACCCCCTCTGGCTACATTGACAAAAGCAGATTTCTATCAACAAAGCTTTGGAGTCTGAAACTCATAACCTCCTGGCTCTCAGCTCCATCCACCTGCCCTTAAGCCAAAGAGCGTTTTGATGTTCACAAGCCATCCTGTGTCCTGACTAAGGCTCAAGCTGGGTGTTTTCTAAACAAACACCACGCAGGAGTTTGTGAAGTACAGCAGAAATCTTAAAAAAAAAAATAGAACAAACCTATGGGCTTCCAGCAGAAGTGGGTTGAGTTTGGGGTTTTTTTGCCTTCTCTGATCATCATGAGGCTACACAGCTTCTTTCTGAGCTCCAAAAGGCCCTTTTTTAAAGCATTTTTGTTGGCTCTGTGAACAGGAATGTGATGAAGCTGTCGAGACAGGGCATTAAATAAACTCACCCTCTCCATATCACCCTTAATACCCAGTCCAGGCCCAAGGTTGTCTACCTTGCTGTACATAAAGGCAGCTTTCATTTATGGGCCAGCAGCAGCAGTATGAAAGCAAGCAGGTAACAGGCAAGATGTTTCTGCTTTTTCACTCCTCCCTTAGGAGAGAAGGAAGACAGAGTGTCCCAGCACATACCGTTCCCAGAATCTATTTTATTTAAATTAGCCTGGAGATAAAGGTTGAAGAACAACTGTAATAGGGCTGTTAAAGATCCTATAAAAATCTCAACTTCGAAAGAATAATAAACCAGAGGCTGCTCTCTGTGACGTTTCCTGTGAAGTCATTCCAAGCCACAGCTCAAGCTGCAGGTCTGCAGTTGATGTCTGGCAAGCTGGGTGTGCACCCCAATCGAGAGGAGTGTCTCTGCCTTCTCCCCCAGTCCTGTCTTCCTGCTGTCTTTCCCTGGATGCCAATAAACACGAATGATTAGTTAATCAAGAAGCACTTCCTCGATCCGGCTGTCCTGTGGCCTCTGGTAATGCATACAGCATGATTTGAGTCGCTATCAATTCAGTGATGTAATAACAGATGCTTTCAACACCGGTGTTCAACGTGTGGGTAAAGCTTTAAGCAGTTAAGGATGTAAAAATTCCTCTGCCACCCCCCTCAAAAAGACCTGATTTCACAGAACCACCAGGTTGGAAAAGACCTTTGAGATCATCGAGTCCAACTGTTCCTGTCCTGTGCTGAACCAGATCCCTGAGCACCTCATCTACCCCTTTTTTAAACACATCCAGGGATGGTGACTCAACCCCCTCCCTGGGCAGCCTATTCCACATCCCCACAACTCTTTCAGGGAAGAACTTTTCCCTCCCATCTGCTCTGACCCTGCCCTGGCACAGCTTGAGCCCATTGCCCCTTGTCCCATCTCCTGTCCCCTGGCTGAAGAGACCATCACCCACCTCTCTGCACCCTCCCTTCAGGTAGTTGTAGGCAGTGGTAAGGTCTCCACCTTATTTTAATGGTTTTTTTTTTCTTTGCAGAGTTTGGGAAAGATCAACTTCATCCTCACCTGGAACAAAGGAGCTCTTGCATTTTTCCTGAGGCTCCTGGGACATACCGTCCCGACACACCTTCCTTGGACTTTGGTCAACAATCTCACCTGATTTTCAAACAGATAGGATTTTCAAAACCAAACTGGGTTGCCAGTGCCCAGTTCCTATAAAACCTAAAAGGAATCTGCTGCCTAAAGTCTGTCACAAGCTTTTAGCAGGAGAACTTTAGCTTTTAGCAGGAGAACTTTTGTGTTCATGGGTTTCATCCCTTTTAGACTTTCTGGATGCTCCCAAAAAGACCACAGCAACGAGGAGGTCACCAAAGCTCTACCACCTGGCCTGGAAACAACCTTACAAATAATATATGGTTTAAAATGCAGAAGATTGATGATCTTCTTTCTCAGTGACACTGTTTGAACCGCTTTCAGCTGTTCCACTGTCCTGTCACTCTGCAATCAGGAGTTATGCAACGACAGGAGGGTAATTTCTTTCTACAGGTGAGATTTTAAGCAGCAGATGTATTTGGGTGGGTTATTTTATTTTATCAACATCGTGGAAAAGCAGATCCTGCCACCCCATAAACAACAAGAAGAAGAGAAAAAGAGTTGAAAACCACTTGGGTTGGAAAAGGAGCTGCACATCTGCACCGCCCACAAGGCCAAAACACAGAGATAAAAGGCAAGATGGTAGTTAGTGGGAAAGGGTGTTTAAATTTTGGCCAGGTACACAAAGGGAGGGGACTTTATTTCTTTGCCCCCCTCCCTTCCCCATGCTTTGAGAAAGGGGAATCCCTCTTGTCAAGGAAGGATCATGATGGTCTCTAAGGAGCAAAACTCCGTTGGATCCCGGACTAATGGGGGTGAAGGAATAATTAACAACCTGGAAAAGTGGGGAGAACCAGGACTGCTGCTGCCTGAGGAAGCTCAGGACTTTGAGTGAGGAGTGTGAAAAGGCTAGAATTGAAGATGCTCCCACCCACTCCTCTTTCTTATAGAGTTTTTCTTTAAAAAAACTAAATTAAAGCTCTGCAACTAAGTACTGACCAAGCAACGAGGTGCCCTCCCAACACTATGTGCATCAAAATATAGGAAGGAGAGATCAAATTCCATCTCACTGGCGGCACTTTGAAGTGGGATTTGTTTTTCTTGTACCTACCTGCCTCTTCACCAGCTGTTCTGTGCCATGTTTTCTTTCTTTTTCAGAAAGGTGAAAAGGGAGGGGCGTACGGACTGGAATCAGCAGCTGGCAGATCTTCTCGTGGATGCTAACCCAGTCAGCTTTTTGATGATCTGCATCACTAATAAGATACAATAACAATATTTTCATTTGCTTGGAAATGATGTAAGGGAAGATTATTGTGTCTTCTGGACTTTCACCACCAGAATTACCCACAACAGTGTGCTCACAGAGCACCTGATATATCCTTGATGTTCCCCAATGGGAAGGCAGTGCTGTCCTGCCAAGTCACCGTGATTCTGCGTGTTAAAATGTGGTTTAAGTCACTCACAAAACTCCTGATGCAGTTAGGTTGGAGCCAAAGGCCTGGTGTTCAACACACCCCAACCCAAAGCCAAACAACCCCCCAGTTACTGTGAAACCCACGGAACACACAGGTAATGTATGAGTTCACTGAAGACCCTGTGCAAGGGAAGGTGTTTGTGTAACCACCTAGGGAGCTCGCTGCACAGCTCTCTATTTGATGTGGGCACCGCTGGAAGCGTGAAGGAACACTCCAGTTCCTGCTTCCCTGCCTGCTGAGCCCTTGTCCCTGCCTCCCAGGCTCCACAGAATCACAGAATGGTTTGGGTTGGAAGGGACCTCAAAATCGTCGAGTCCCAACCCCCTGCCATGGGTGGGGACACCTCTCACCAGCCCAGATTGCTCAAGTTCCCATCCAACTCAGCCTTGAACACCTCCAGGGAGGGGGCAGCCACCACTTCCCTCCCTGCACAACCTTTGCCAGTGTCTCACCACCTTCATAGTGAAGAATTTCTTACTAATATCCAATCTAAATCTACCCCTTCCAATTTAAAACCATTCCCCCTCGTCCTATTGCTCTGTGCCCTTCTAAATGTCCCTCCCCAGCTCCCTTATAGCCCTTTCAGGGACTGAGGCACTTGTTTAAGTACTAGAAATGGCTTTTTGTTAAGTAGCTCCCAGAGAAGGACATGCACTAACTTTTCCTGACCTTCAAAAAAACTGAGATACATGAGTGTGAGGAACTGCTATGGGAGCAGTGAAAGGGCATGCTGACCGGGGCGTGCCACATGACAGGCGTGCTCCAGGGATCTCCCAGGGGATCCACAGAATCCCCAGGTTGGAAAAGCCCTTTAAGGTCATCGAGTCCAACCGTTCCTGTCCTGTGCTGAACCAGATCCCTGAGCACCTCATCTCCCCTCTGTTAAACACACCCAGGGTGGGGACTCAGCCCCCTCCCTGGGCAGCCTGTGCCAGGCCCTGACAACTCTGGAACGGGCTGTTCAGCGACCACCGCCTGCCTGCTCCCAGCGTACGGGCTCGTCCCGAGCCCCTGCCCTGCACCCAGGTGCTGTCCCCGTCTCTCGGCCTTTGCCCGGGGCCCGTCGCAGTGCTCCGGGGCTCGGCCTGGCCCTTCTCCGCACGTCCCGGGCCTCGCCGCGGGGCCGGTCCCGGCCTCCTGTCCCTCACCCCCGGGCTCTGCGCGCCCTCCCCGCCTTCGCCTCAGGCCTCACACTGCCTGTGTGTGGGTGTCCCTTCCCCGCGGGGCTCTCACCAGTAGTACGTGAGGCGGCAGCGGCTGCACCGGCGCCGCGCCACCGCCCCACACAACTCGCACCGGCGGCAGCCCGCCGCCATCCCTCCGCGACCAAGCCGCCGCGTCGCCGTGGCAACGCGCACCGGCGGCGGCGGAGGGCGTGGCGTGGTGGGGCGTGGCCGGGCCGGGCGCTTCCGGCGGAAGTGGCGGGGCGGGCCATGGCGGCGGGCGGTGGGGATGAAGCGGCGGCGGAGGCGCGCGTGCGGGCCTGGGCGGCGGGGCAGGCGGCGCGCGGGCGGCGCGTGGCGCTGGTGACGTCCGGCGGGACGCAGGTGCCGCTGGAGGCGCGCGCCGTCCGCTTCCTGGAGAACTTCAGCAGCGGGAGGCGCGGGGCCGCCTCGGCCGAGCGCTTGGTGGGCGCCGGTTACGCCGTCTGCTTCCTGCACCGGGCCCGCAGCGCCTTCCCCTGGGCCAGAGTCCTCCCGCCGCCCGGGCCCGCCCTGCTCGATGCTCTGTGTCTCACCCCCGGGCCGCCGCCCGGCGTGGCCGCCGACCCCGCCGCTCTCCCCGCCTTGCTGCCCGCCCTCCGCGAGTACCGCCGCGCTACCGAGGCTGGGACGCTGCTGGCCATCGAGTTCACCGGGCTCTCTGAGTATTTGGCGCTGCTGAGAGCTGCCGCCCGCGCCCTGGCGCCTTTCGGTACGGGGAGGGGATCGGACCGGTGTCAGGGGCCAAGGGGGTCTGCGGACCCGGATGTGAGGGAACGGGGGAGCCCCGGTGTGAGAGGGCAGGACCGGAGGGAGCAGGACCAGAGGGAGCCTGGGGTTGAGGGGGCAAGACTGGTGTCAGGGGCCAAGGGGGCCCGGGGACCCGGGGGTGAGGGAATGGGGGGAGCCCCGGTGTGAGAGGACAGGACGGGGGGGACCCCGGGGGTGAGGGGACGGAACAGGACCAGAGGGAGCCCGGGGTTGAGGGGGCGAGACCGGTGTCAGGGGCCAAGGGAGCCTGGGTGTGAAGAGACAGAGTAGGAGCGACGGGAACCCTGGTGTGCAGGGATGGGAGCAGGGGGACCCCGGGTGCCATGGGACGACCCCCCTTCCACCCCAGGGTAGCTCCAATGTGAGGACAAGGTGGCCCCAAGGCCTGTGGGGCTCAGGTGTCAGGGACCAAGGGGCCCCGTGGGGGCTCCAGCACCCTGGGGTGAGGGTCTGGGTTATCCCTGGGGGTCTTTGGGGCTTGGTGTGAGGAGGTGGGCTGCCTCTGCAGGTGGCTGTGACTGAAGGGACCCTGCTGTGCGGGGCCAGCAGCGATGGGTGGCAGCAGCTTGTGTTTCTCACAGGCTCCAGCGTCATGTTCTACCTGGCAGCCGCCGTGTCTGATTTCTACATCCCCGCTTCAGAGATGCCTGAGCACAAGATCCAGTCCTCAGAGGGGCCCCTGCAGGTGAGGCACCCCTGGGCATGACTCCCCTCTGGGGCTCCCAGCAGCCTGGGTGCTGGCTGTGAATAAAACCTGGGGAAGGTGGCAGAGCAGCAGGCTCACTGGCCAACAGAGCAGGCATTTTCCCTAGGAATGAGAGGGTGGTCTTCCACAGGAGCAGAATCCTGTGGAAACATCCCCTTAAAGCTTACAGTATGGAGCTGGGTGGGCTGGCCTGAGGAATAGTTGCAGCTGGAGTTGTTGCTGCCTTTCTGCTTAACACTGACAACAGCCCAAAGGCATAGTGTGTCTCACGCCCAGGATCCTTTCAGCTGCAGGAGCAGGTGGATCTAGAGCTCTGTATATAATAAACACTCAATTTGTGTAGTTTAATTACTTTTTAATAAGTCACTGGGCTTAATTCTTTATCCTTAGTGTAGGAAAAATGAGACAGACCCAGAGGCTGAGAAGCTGGAGAGCAGAGACTGCTACGTCCTCCCCCTGCTTTGGCATATTTGTGCTTAAAGAGTTGATAGACAGAAAGGCTGAGGCTTGATAAACTGCCTGAATTTTGGAGAGCTGAAAACTCAAGACTTTTCTAGTTGTAAATTTTTTTTAATGTTCCTTTGCTTCTGGTTATGCTTCCAGACTGGGTTTTAGCTCTCAAATAACAAAATATTTATGCAGTTAGTGTGGGCCTGCTTCATTGCTTAAGAACACCCTCCTTATTGTTAATACCAGACTGATAATTTAATTTACCTTTACAGTGCATGCCAGTGACATTTTAACCTTGTTTGGTGAGATCTGACCAAATGTTACCTTGGAAAACTTCCCTGTGTAAACATAATATTAAGGGCCATGAAGATGCTCAGAGGGCTGGAGCACCTTCCCTATGAAGAGAGGCTGAGGGAGCTGGGCTGGTTCAGCCTGGAGAAGAGAAGGCTGTGGGGGGACCTCATTGCAGCCTGCCAGTCCCTGAAGGGAGCAGAGAAACAGGAGGGGAATCAGCTTATTAGAAGGGTAGATAATGGCAGGACCATCGGGGGGTTGGACCCAATGATCTCTTGAGGTCCCGTCCAACCCCTAAGATTCTATGACCAGGGGGATGGATTAAAGCTAAAGGAAGGAAGGTTTAAATTAGATCTTAGGGGCAAGTTCTTTGCAGAGAGAGTGGTGAGGGGCTGGAACAGGCTGCCCAGAGAGGGGGTGGATGCCCCATCCCTGGGGGTGTTCAAGGCCAGGTTGGCTGGGGCCCTGGGCAACCTTGTGTAGCTCCAGGCCTGGAGGTTGGTGTCCCTGCCTGTGGCAGGGGGTTGGAGCTCTGTGATCCTTGGGGTCCCTTCCAACCCAGACCAGTCTGTGATTCTATGATGCAGAGCTGTGTTTTCCCTAGCTCCCCCTACATGTCCTAATGAAATGCATCCTTACCGTTTTCACTGAAGCTTTTCTTTGCTGTCCTTCCCTCATGTAGATCACAATGAAGATGGTGCCAAAAATGCTGTCCCCTCTGGTCAAGGAATGGGCCCCGGAGGCGTTCGTTATCTCCTTTAAACTGGAGACAGATCCCTTGATCTTAATCGATAAGTCACGTCAGGCTCTGGAGAAGTATCGTCACCAGGTGGTGGTAGCAAACATCCTGGAGTCAAGGAGAACCTCTGTTATTATTGTAACCAAAGACTCACAGACTCCCTTGTCCCTTTCTGATGAGGAAATAGCCCAAGGCATGGAAATAGAGGAAAAAATAGTGAGCTATCTTCAGGGCCAACATACTGCCTTTATAGAGAAGAAAGCCTGAGGACTGGCTCTGAATGAAACAGGGGAAATTGCACTAGAGAGAGGGAGCAGAACTGGAGCAATTCTTTATCCCAGGTAACTAATCCTCAGTGAAAGGCTGGGGGGAAAAGGCTGCCGTCCAAAAAGCTGTGTAACTTTGCTGCAGCTTGGTAAATGGTTATTGCTTATGGAAAAAAAGGAAAAAAAAAGAGAAAAATACACTGAAGTGAAAACATTCTGAAGGATGGTATTTGTTCTGGTGTCTCATGAGGGGAAAGGATGCATTTGGGGTCGGACTTGAGGTCTCTTCCAGCTCCTAGAATTCTGGGATTACTTTATGTCTGTCCCAGGGGTTGGGAGAACCAGGAGGTGGAGAAAACTCTATCTGTGCCTGTCTATGAAAGGTTTTCTTGAATCTGCCTCTTCAGAGTTTCTTTTTCAAATTGTTGGGTGGAAGGGAAGATGCTTTGTAGAAAAGGAGATGATCTGGTTTTCTAATGGGAGTGGCAGAGCAGCTGGCTGGTGTTGGAAGTAGATGGTGGAACAAGCATGGCAGAGGATGAAGGAGAATCAAGGTGGAAATAGCCTTGGAGAGAGTGCCTGCTGCTCCAGGGGACATCAGTGGATCTATGCTTCAAGAGCTCTGCCCCTAAGTGTGGTTTAAAGAATCGCTACTATGGCTGTGTCCCTAAACCAGCTGGTTTATACTGGTTTCCTCCCAGTTTGGGTGTCTGTAGGTTGCTGGGATAGAGGCAAGGAGTCACGGAGCGCAAGTGGTGGTCTCTGAGCATGGCTGGTGGCTGAGAGGTGGAAGAGGAGGAGGAGGGGAGGGTGGGGTGAGGTGTCAGCCATCTGCCCTGGGAGGAGATGTGGCTGTGTAGCTGGAGTTAAAATGGGAATGGGTTAGAACTGGGACACTCCTGGTTTTCTCTGAAGGATTATGACTTCAAAGCATATTTTATTGATGTCCCATCCCTGGGGGTGTTCAAGGCCAGGTTGGATGGGGCCCTGGGCAACCTTGTGTAGCTCCAGGCCTGGAGGTTGGTGTCCCTGCCTGTGGCAGGGGGTTGGAGCTCTGTGATCCTTGAGGTCCCTTCCAACCCAGACCAGGCTGGGATTCTATTCCTCATGTAAGCAAAGTGCAATCTGGGGAGGGGAACCAAAACCACAGTGCTGCTGCTGCCTGTTGTGTGTCTGTTGACGTTCTTTCCCTGAAATAAATTCACTGGAAGTCTGTAAAGAGAGCTGGTAACAGGTGAGACCATGCTTCTCCCACTTGAAGCCTCTCCAGAGGTGAGGCCACTCTATTTAGAACCACTGAGCTTTCAGGAATGGAGCAGTGCTTTTATCATGACCCCCATCACCTGTTTCAGTGCTCATTTCCAGCACCAGCTGACTGCCAGCTCCGCTGCTCCCCGCTGGTCATGGAAACAGAACATCTTACTTAACTTTGGAGAGGCAGCTTCAAGAAATTCTTTTATATATGGATACACACATGTATGAGCTCATAAAACAAGGAAGAGAAACCCAGGAGAGAGAGAAGAGGGTGAGGATGGGCTCAGTGGATCAAAGGACTCTTGTGGTGTGTGGGGAGGATGTGTAGTGATGGGAGAAGCAAACTGGATTTGTTAGGAGTGCTGAGATCTGGCTGAGGAGGAAAATGATCAGCCACACAGCCGGGACTGGTGTTGCAGAAGGTGGAGAGAGGAGTGGAGTTGAGCTGTGGGAAGTGCTGTGGGCTTCTCCCCCTCCTTTGGGAGGGTGCTGGAACCTGGCTTGGAGAAGACTTCAAACCCAAACTAAGCTGCACCACCCCGATGTGCTGTTGGTGATGGTCCTGTTTCAAGCAGGAGGTTGAACCAAGGAGCTTGAGAGCGGCTCTCCCAGCACCAGCACCTGCTGGGCACCAGCCTGTTGTGGTACCATAAGCAGGAAGTGGCTCCTGCAGATCAGGACCCACCAGTACATCATTTCCTGAGGCTCCCAGACTCCGCTCCATCCTTGGTCATTCCCATTCTCTGCCATGTTTCCCCTTCCTTTGCTCTCCTGCACAGTGCCTTCAGCTGGTGAGTGAGCTCTGCAGGGAGAAGCCTGCCTTGTCCCTTGCAGTTCCTCCCTCTCGCACTCAGTGCTTCCCTGTTTTACCTTCCTCTTGGGCTTTAGAACAAACCCCGAAAGTCCTTTGGCGGGTTCGGCTTGCTTTCTGCAGCCGGCAGCAGCGTTTGGCTGGAGCCTTCGGTTGCTGAGCGGGCTGTAAGCCCGGGGGAAGGCGGGGCGGGGGCCGAGGTGCCGCCGGTTTGGTGGCATCGACGGGGGAAATGCCGCCGGTTCGGTGGGGTGCGTGGCAGGAGCCGGGACGGGGCTCCATCCCTGCCCGGGGGACCGCGGCTGCGACCTCTGCGGGGAGGGGGGCGTGGTCTGTGCGAGGAGGCGTGGTTTAGGGTGCGGGGGCGTGGTCCTGGCGGCTGGGTGGGCGGGGCGATGGGCGCCCCCCTCCGCCGTTGCCATGGCAGCGAGGCCTGCCCGCGGCCTGTGCTGTATGGAGGCAGCAGCCGCCGCCGCGGTGGGTCCACGAACCCGGGGTGGGGGGGAGGAGGGTTTGGGGGGGAGGAGGGTTTAGGGGGGTGTTTGCGTGCGCGGGGGGGATTGCTCCGCCGGGCCCCGCCGCCGCCGCCGCTCACGCATTCTCTCGGTTCTCCCGCAGGCTTAGGCCCCGGTCCGGCGCTGGCTGCGGGCGGATGGTGCAGACCCCACCGCCCGGGCCAGGAAGCTGCTGGGCCAGGCCAGGCCAGGCTGGGTGGTTGCTGCGAGGCGTCGAGGCCCCGGCTCGGTTACCTGGAGCGGTGGTGAGCCGAGAAGAGACACGTAAGGGCCGGGAGAAGGGGGCTGGAGTTACCCCTTTGGTTTTTAACCCCAAACGCACCCGTTTCCCCACCGTTTTGCAGCAGCACGTTGAGGGGTGTTCACAGCTAAAAGCTGCTCCCCTCTTACCCTCGAGATAGCAGGGTGTGCAGCCCAGTCTCTCTCTCACACTGGGGCACTGCAAAGCCTAGCATCTCCCTCAAGAGTAGGAGCTGAGAACCACCCCTTCCCACCTTCCAGGCCTCTCAGTCAAGTTAACACCCCCAGATGTTGCAAGAGTGCAAATAAATTGTGTCCTACTAGTGGTTATTCTGTAAATATCTGGGGGCTGGGAGCTATTTGTGCTAGCAACTCACTGGCCAGATGTATAAACATGCTCAGGTATAGCAATATTTTCTATATTTCTAGGTGGAAAGCCGTTGGGGGTCACATCCATAATGTGATGGAGCAATGGGATGCTATCATAGCCCCTGAATCTGAAATAGAAAAGGAACAGCTCAGGCTTGAGCTGACCCAGCTGCAGCAGGGTAATCCTTTCACTCCAAAGCATGATCCCAGGAGAGGTGTTATTGGGTAGTGATGTGCATGGCTCGGTCAGTGGAGCTGCTTTAAAGCTTCTTTGAGAGCAGAGCAGCATTCTCAATGAGTTCTGCCAGACCAGCCTGTGGTAAGTTGTTGCAGAAATGTTAATGAAATATTAGAACTGATTTTTAATTGACTCAGAGGTTCTTGTCTGTTTTTACTGCCTTTATTCAGCAAATTGGGCAGTTTTATGCTTGGTGTGGCTCCACTGTCTCACTAAGCACCTTCCAGCTGCTGTTTGAAGCCCAGAATCGATGGTGCTCTGTGTTTTCCAACTCTGAAGTCATCTGATAGTGGTGACTCCTCAGGTAACCGAGTGCCAAGCTGCATTCCCTCTGAAGTCAGTGACTTTCCCTTTGGTTTAAACAAACTCCATGAATTTTAAAAAAACTTTGGAGACTGGTGGTGTGTTTGTGGTGGGGATTCCAAGCTTGTCCCATGTGCTTGTTTTGGTCTTGTCACTGAAAACTGGGAAGAAACCTCCTAACACCAATGCAGGGTTAAACTGCAGGCATTCCTTATTGCACTGCTGGATGCACAGGGGATAGCTCCACCTAACGTGCATTCCACACAGTCAGAAGCATACAGGTTATGTAGAATAAAGATATATGTATCCATTATATTTCTTGGAAAAGGCTGTCTTGTGATAATGGTTCCCTGGAAGTTATCTGTATATCCTCCTCCCCATCATGCATGCTTGGTGACTTGAGTCGGTGCTCCTTGAGGGTCCCTGCAAGTGTCCCACCTGTGTTTCAGGGCACACCAGCCTTATCCAAAGTAATTAACTTCTCCAGAACGACCTGCTTCATGATTGCCCCACCTCAGCCTGTTACTGAGGTGGGATGGGGCTGCACAAGAGCTGCAGTGGCATTCTTCATTGCCATGGTCAGTTAGCCTCACCACCCATACCTCACCCACCAGCCTCTATTACCTTGGTTACAAAATTACACAGTGAACAAGCTACTTTGGATCACATTGGTTACAGTATCATCATTTTGTTTAAAACATGTTATTTTGGTTCTACTTGGGGTGGTTTGCTTTCTTCACAAACCCTGGTATCATTTCCAGGAAGGACAAAGAGGACTTGCTGGGTTTAGTTCTTGGTTTTTCTTCCTAGTCTTATGTTGTGCTTTGAATAGAGGAGGCTGAGGGGAGACCTTATCACCACCTAAAACTACCTGAAGGGAGGGTGCAGAGAGGTGGGGGTTGGTCTCTTCACCCAAGTGACAGGAGATGGGACAAGGGGCCATGGGCTCAAGCTGCACCAGGGCAGGGTCAGATCAGACATTAGGGAAAAGTTCTCCCCCAAAAGGGTCATTGAGCACTGGCACAGGCTGCCCAGGGAGGGGGTTGAGTCACTGACCCTGGATGTGTTTAACAGATGGGTAGATGAGGTGCTCAGGATATGGTTTAGTAGAGGACAGGAATGGTTGCACTCCATCTAAAAGGTCTTTTCCAATCTAGTGGTTCTGAGTGCTAACAGCATGGTGTTACTGCTAACTCCTCCTTTTGTGGTGTGTATTATCCTGGGCTTAAGGAGAACCAGGGAGAGATAGCTCAGCTCCAGGAGTTTCTTTGCTATGCCTGCTTTATTTGGGGCAGCAAATACAGGAGTTTGGGAAACTGAGTCTGCTCAGTTTCAACCAGTGTAATGGTTTTGGGGAGCACATCTGGTGGAGGCACTCTTCAAAGTTGGATGTGCTTAACCACTGCTTGAAAATCTGGTTCCTCTGGGCACATAAAGCCGTTGTTTAGTGTTGAAAGCAGTAGTACACAAGGAGATTAATGACTAATGAGCTTTTGGGAGCATCCTTGTGGCAGAGAACTTTGTTACTGGTTCTACTCTTCCCCACAAGGTGGCAGGAGAATGATGACCACGTCCCAGAAGCTGGCTTTGCTTTATTCCCTCCTTGTTGCTCTGCTCCTTTGGACCTATTCCCAGATTTTATTTTTATTTTTTTTAAAGGATTCTTGTGGCTGTTGAGCAATAATTAACTCTTGGAAGGAAACAGATCCGTGGCCATGGATCTTGGTGTATCCCTGTCCGTGGTGGGTTGCTAATTGCAGTCAAGTTGTTACCAGGCTACTGTCCCCAGGGCAGGGGTGTTTGTGGGTCTGTGATGTTTTGGTGCTGTACAGTGTTGCTGTGCAGCTTTCTGGAGGAGTTTGCTTGGGGATATTGCTGCCAGCCTTTGGTTTTTAAGACTCATTATTACCTTACTGATGGCATTAGCTATGATCCTGCAATATGCATTGATAATTTAGTGATCTAGGCAGTGGATGTGACCCTGCCTTTTGCCTGTCGACTGCTGCAGGGATGTGTTTTGGGATGCTTATAGTTTGTTTTCTTTTGCTTCACAGATCACAAAACCCCCCACAACCCCCCCCAAAAAACCCCAACCCATTGTCCATCTCTGGCTGAAGGTCTTGAACTAAAAGTTGGTTGTCCTTTGGGTCTTAGTCCCCCTCTTATTTTTATGGGGCAGCTGGTTGTGCTTTGTAGGGACAAGATGATACTGCAAAGCCAGGCTGGAGAAGGGTTTTTTGGAAAGGCAGACATAGAATAAAGGTCTTCTAGGATTGCTAAACAAAATTGTGGGCAAGACAAGAACAGGGGATGGTGGTTGGGAGCTTGTGGAGGCTTGGGGTGGTAAGGAGTTTGGATGGGAAAGAGTAGATGAGGCCAGAGGCTGGGTTCAAGCCTGTGGTGAGAAGGAGGAGCCCGACCCATGAGTATCTGTCCTCATCTTGGAGTGACAGTCATGAGTCCCAGCTGTGGAGAGATGGGTCAGGGAAGGGAAGAGTCAAAGACCTACTAAAGGCAGGAGAGCACCTGGGCTGGCTCTCAGGGGTGACCACACTCCCTCTGGAAGCCCAGACCAGAAGCTCTCCCTCCATCCAAGGATTCCTGGGAGCGATTTGATCTGCTAAAAGCTATTTCTGAGGATAAAAAGTAAGTTTCTACTTGCACATTTACATCTTGCCTGGAATGGGCTCCAAGGGCTAGGACAGAGAGCAGCACTGCTGGCTGTGTGTTCTTGATCTGAGCTTCACCTCCTTTGCCACCTCTGCCCAGAGGGAGTTTTTTCCATCCCTCAAGGCAGTTGGTAATCTGCTTCTGATGGTTCTTGTTGAATCCTCTCCAGTGTTTGTGGAGGGCAGGAGGATATCTGACATGCTGCATTACCAGAAGCCTTTCTGAAAACCCAGATGCAGTCAGGGGTTTGCCTTGATTTGGATAAAAAATGAAAGAAAAAGAAAAAATCACTGTGGCCTGAGCTTGGGTGTTGTAACCTACCCAGCATGGGTGAGAGGAGGCAGGTTCTGTTGTGGGTGTGAGAATGCTGGTGTGAACTGCTTGTTTTGGGGAAGCATCCTGGGGGAAGATACCTTTGGCTTCCAAGAGAGCAAGTGCAGAGGTGCTGCAGGAGACCCGTGCTGGTGGTCTTCATGTTGCTTGTGTGAGGGGTTTGCTCTTCTCAAATAGGGTGTGTTGGATGTGCTAAGGAGGATTTTGGGGGATACCTGTAAGAAATCACCAGGCTTTTACAAGCAGGTGATCCATGCTGTGTACTGCAGACTGCCTTCATGCTCCTGAATCCTCTTCCACCTGTGGAAAATCCCTTAGGTTGTGGTACCCCAAACTAGGCTATTTAGATGCAGTGGAAGTACTCACAAGTAAAACTGTCAGTGTAGGAGCCACTGTATGAGTTCAGAGTGCTGGCCTTCAGAGGGAGGGTTTGTTCGCTGTATAACAGAGCAACCCTCAGCTTATTTTTGTTGGGATTTGGTGAAACTGGGAGGAAACTCCAAGCTGAGTTGAAGGCAAGGGGGCTTTTTCAGTTGGGTACCAGCCTTGCTCTCTCCATAATGCAGCTGGAGCAAGCCACCAGCTATTTTTAAACTGCAAAACACACTGTTGTGCTCTGCTCCATGCAGACAAGCTGCAGCTCAGCTGTGTTTGACCTCTTCATTGAGTGATCTGTAATTTATAACCACAGGGGAAGGCAGGGAGCAAACCGCAGGGGGTTTTCCATCCATAGGGCTGGACAGAGCTGGCTGCAAAGCACAAAGTGGAAACAAGAGATTGATTGGAGCCTCAGGGTGTCATTGCACTGGGCCCTCTGCTAAATCCAGTGGATGGAAGGGAGGAACAGGCTTGTCCAGAGCTCTGTGTGCATGCTGTGGAGGGCTATGAGGAATATTTACTCTGTTTAACTTCAGATAATCTAAGTCCTGCTCCCTAAGCAGTGGAAGAGTGTGAATATCCCTCCTTCCTCCATACAAACCCCACAACTCCCCTGATTCCCATCCTACACCACTTGGAAACATTTGTAATCCTGTTTGGGCTAGAAATTAGGAAGAGGGTTTATTGGTGTATTTTAAATATGAATAACAGGGGTTTTGAGAAACCCTTCCTTAGCTAGTGAGTCCAGTGCAGGTGTTGCTGCCCTGACCACATGAGAGACCAGAGGTTCCTCATATTCTCCTGGCAGATAAACCTCCAACCATGCAAGTGAGGGGCTCTTTCTAATGACACAAAGGCCCTACCCATAAACCAGCTCTTCTTGCAGATCTCATTGTCATTCCCTTTTCCTCAGAGGCCAGCACAAAGTCTCCCTAGCTATAATTTTGGGATCAATTTGGAAAGGGTTTCTTTTTTTCCTCCTTTAATCCTAGAGGAGACCTTCAAAGGACAGGCCTGTGTTACCAGCAAGTGCTTCTTAGCCTGGTTTTATACCTGGTCTTGCAGGATGGGTCAGGAATCCTGTTCAGAGAGCAATTTCTAAATCCATGTTTTAGGAAGGATTCCAAGTCCTGTTGTGCCCAGAGGCTGCTGTTTCTCCAGCAGCTTCAGAGGTTGGTTCCTCACCATGCTTTCCTGCTGTACCACCTGGGATCCAACCCCTCATGCACGATGTGCCAGGTGCTCCTGCATGCTGCTGCTGTGTTGGTGAGGAAAATAAGATATTTGGATCCATCTCTCTGCCAGAGAAAACACTGATAATGGTGGTTTTTGTCTCTTCTTCCAAAGAAAATGTTTGTGATGCCTGTCCCTCTGTTTTTTCTCTTTGGGATCTTGTTTTTTAGTTTCCACCACACTGTATTAAGGGGTAAGAGGGTTGGGGATAACCAGGTTGGTGAAATTTAGCTGCTGGGAAGAGGAAAATGGTTGTAATAATTCCTCCACTTAAAGCAAGGCAGGAGAACTCAGTCTAGGCAGGTCCTGTCACTTGCTTGGCTGGCTGGGTGGTAGATGTGAGTGGGAAAGTTGGGGCAGGTTGGGAAGGTTGGGGCAGGTTGGGAACATTGGGGCAATGGGAATAGGGCTGAGATAAGGGAGTGGGAGGCAGGAAGGAAGAGACTAAATGTTTTATAAGCTGTTGGTGAGGAGCTAGGATGCAGATCTGGAGGGAATTGGGCATCACTTGCTCCTCTATTCACAGAAAGCCTTGTCTTGCAGAATCCCACCTGAAGGAGGTTGAGAAGATGCTGAAACAAGATGGCTTGTCCAAAATACCTCCCAACAATGACAGTGACCAGATTGCTTATTTGCTGGTGGAAAGGACAACACTGCTGGAGGTGGCAGATGAGGAGCAGAATGCATGCAGCCACAGAGGCAGGCTGTGTGCTGCACAGCTTCAGGTACCTCCTGCTTTGGCTGCTCAGGCTGGCTGGAAGCCTGCTGAGGAAAAGGTGCTGTTTGAGATACTTTCTAAGATAAAGAAATATTTCTCCTATCCATGAGGATGCTGTGGATTCTTAATGCTGAAGGGGATTTCTTTATTAGGCTTCACACTCATATATGTGCCTGTGATTTGCTCCCACATCTTGTGTAGGGATAGTGAGTAGGGTTGATTGTAACAGGGTGGATGTTGAAGAGTTTGTGATATAATTGGAGGATCTTCATTGGGTACTAATGACTTTCTACTAATGCAGATTTCCTGATGATCCAGTGTTGCATTTCAGATGACTGGGTTCCCCTGAAAATCATTAATTTAAGGAAAAAAAAATCTTCCCTATCCTTAAGGTGAGGTTAGGACTCTTCAGTTGTCTTCTAGATGCTGAGCACGAGGATGGAAGTCAAGCAAACCTCTGATTACACACTGACTTCAGGAAATAAATCTCACAGCATGGCTGGATGTTTGGCAGGTTAGAGGGGACCATCATGTCCTGATTTTTTGCTTTCTGAGGTCAAGATGAAGAAGAATACTGGCTGAAGGTGGAGGAGCAGCAGCAGCCTCTGTGTGTTGGGATTTGTGATGCAGAGCATCGGATTGTTCTTGTTTTTCCCAGTCTCCTCCCATCCCTTCAGATGTGTCCAGGCTGAGTTGCCCCTCTGGAGGGAGAGGAGGGGTTGCTCCTGCCTGGGCATCCAGTGGGTGAGCTTAGGGGAGAAGGTTTGGAGTTTAAAAAGCTTCTTGGCCTTTTTTTGAGCAAGCTTGTTGAAGGAGGGAAGGAAAATGTGTTCTTGCATGATTAAAGCACATTATCTGAATGCTCCTCACTGCCAATCAAACACTACTCTGCAGTTCTTACACCAGGAACCCTTTTTCCTGTGTTTTTAAAACCAGGTGAAAGAGATACTGATCTGTTTTCCAGGAAAAGAGCTTCTCTAAAGCAAACTCTTCTTTAATTCCCCCTGATGATGTCATTGCTGTCTGTGCTTATGAACTAGAAACTGGTGATTAAGCACCCCATTGTTTGGGATAGCATCACACTTGTTTTACAGAGTCATTAGAGTCCCAGCAGTGTTACAAGTTAATAGGTTAATTGCTCTAGTTACTCTGTGTTCTGTTACTCTGTTTGCTGTGGAGCCTTTTCTTAATCTCAAATGACCTGTTCAGTACTTGTTTCACTGAAGGTCTGGAGATGTTCCTGGCCGTTACAGAAATGAATACAGCTTTTAGCTAGACTGCTCAAGCATAATTAATGATTATATATTCTCTCTTTTTCTTTTTTTTTTTGGATGTTTCCTCACTAATACAAAAAGCCATGGTACAAGCATGCTTCTTTGTGTAGTCAGCTCTACGTGGGGCAATGCTCCCTGAGGCCTGGCAGCTGGCACAGCTTATGAAGTACGCTCAGCTCCCTGGAGCTGAGGTGCAGAACATTAATGACAATCAACTTCTTGAGTGATAGCAAATCCTTGATGCTGGCTCATGTGTGCTGGCTGCAGGAGGCTGTTGACTTGAAGTGGTTCAGAAGAAAAGGAACATGGGGAAGTACCCATGTGTTTGATAAAATGAGGCAAGCAGACTCATCCCCAGTATGTTTCCTAGGGCAAAGCTGAGCCCACAGGTTCAAGAAGGGAGATGCCAAGGAGATCAGATAGTTACTGGGAAAAAAAAGTGACTCTGCAAAGTTCCCAGTGCTGGCTGAGGCAATGGAGGGATTTTCACAAGGATTTGGCATTGAACTCTGGTTGAGATGCACCACTCAAATGTCAGGCACGATTACAAACCTCCTCCTAGTTGAGATACGTTATCACCGAAGAGCCTGCATGCTGGTGCTGAGGGGTGTGTGGCAGCAGGCTTTCTGCTGCTGGTGATTTATTGAAATCCCTTTCTGTGCAAGGATGAGGTCGATCCCATCCATCAGACATCAGAAGATGAACATGAGCAGCGTGAATTGACACAGCTTATGGGAGAGACAACGAATGGAGTAATCTACTCACATGTTTTCTTCTTGGTGATGTGGCTTGAAGGTGAGATTTCAAGCAGTGGGCCAGCTCTCAAGCATGCTGTGGAGGTTTTTTTAATGTTTTTAGCTAATGGGATGAGAATGAGGTTTGAAGTTCAGGCTACACAACTCCATCAGCCCAGTGCTAGGCATGAGTTGTTTCTGCTGAGAGCCAGGGTTAACATCTCCCCAGCTTTGGATCAGGGCTGGTGGGTAAGCACCCACCTCCATCAGTGCTATGTCAAAGAAATGTCACCAGGGATGAGTGGACCAAAACAGCTCTTTTTACATCAGCTGAGATGACTTTTCCGCAGATTCTCAGAGTGGTGGGAGCAGTGTTCTATGTTCTAGGATCAAGTTCTAGGATCTAGGAAGGGGAGGTTGGCTGTGCCAGGCTGGCTTGCAGCTAGCATCTTGCAACAGCCATGGCACCATGAATTGTCCTTGGGGTGTGGTGGAGCCTTCTACTTGGAAAACATCCTTTATTATGTGTTTGGAAACACACCATCTTGGGGGAGGAACAGAGCCTTGTGTAGGGAAACAGCCATGGCATGCTGTTCAGCATCTTCTTTGCTTGTGTCCATGGGGAAGAAGGTTGTCCTCTTTGTGTCTGTGCTGCCTCTGCAGCAGCTTCCCTGAGTTCATGTTCTTTCTCCTTGTGTTGCCACCTTTATTCTGGCAGGTCAGGAGTGCAGAGGAGTCACCTGCCTTGGTCACATCACTGAGAGGGTGGTTATCTCTGTTCTGTTGGATGTCCTTGTGTTTCAGTTCTACAGGGAAGAGCTGGAAAGGGAACAAGCATCACGTGCAAGAGTTGAACGAGATCTGGGTGAGGCCATGCAGAGGCTGCTGATGGCCCAGGAAGAGATCCAGAGGTTGACAGATGAGCTGGATGCACAAAGAAAGGAGCAGAATGAAACAGGTAAGTGCTTCTCTTGTGGACACTCCTGATTACTGGTCTGCTCTGGTTAGTGTAAGCCTTGGACTTCTGCCCTGGGGGAGTTGGAGGCAGGCTGTCCTGTGTCCTCTATTCTTCTAAGATGGGAAAAATCAGTTTCTGGTACCTAGGAGGTCTGAACAGAGCTGTTCAGTCACAAATCAATCTTGAGTGGGGAAAGCCATGGGGTTATCTGCTGTGTGACTACAGCAGCGGTGTCTTGACTCAGTTCCTCTCCCTGGCTCCCATACTGGGAGAGATTCATATCCTAGGAGGGGCTGGAAAGGCAATGATGATTTAGTCCACAAACAGAGTGTTTAAAATACCCCATACAGAGCATTAGCATGGCTGGACTTCTCCTCTTGAGGTTCTGCAGGTGCTGTGTTTGGGATGCTGCCTCTTTTGGAGCCGTTACCAAGTGCTGCCAACCAGAGCTTATCAGCAGTCTTGAGTTAGATTCTAATCACTGCTAATATTTGCTTGACCTCTTTATTGAAATAACTGTTGCTGACTAGCCCTCAACTGTTAATTTATTTGTTTTTTTTTTTTAATACTGGATGTAAAAATAAACAGTTCTCTGGAGGAAAACCAAACTACTCAATACTGCTCCTGGTGGAGCAGTCCCTGGAGCCAGGTGCTTCACCTCTACCTCCTATGGAAGATTTTCCAGATGCTGCTTTCTTGATGCTTCTTCTCTGAGTTACTTACATTGTCTCAAAATTTGTGATGCAGAATTTCAGTGGATGAGATAATATCTCACTTAAGGAGACTGCTGTTACCTGGGTAGGACCTGTGTGTGACACGTGGGTCCTGATGCTGACCTCACAGCTCACGCCTACTACTCAGACCTAACTAAACCTTCTCACCACCCTCCAAACCCATCACTTGCAGCCTTTTAATCACAGGCAGGGAAATGAGCTCTCTGCCAGCATCTGCTTTGTGTATTGATTGATACAAATGCATCCCAGGGGATGGAGGGAGCGTTGTGTTGCAGCCTCCAAACAGCACTGCTTCTCCAGATCACGGATGGGCTGCGGCGTGCGACGCTTCTCGGTGGATCGCAGCCTGCGTGGGGAAAGCTCTGTGTTGTAATCTTCTTAAATAGCAAATGAATATAAAGCTTTCCAAACTGTGAGTAAGGGTTTTTAACCCTTGTTATGTCTCTGTGGTTTATTCTGCTGGGAGTGTTAGTGTGGAAAATGAGTGTTAGAACATCTTGGTGGCTTCCTCGGTGCTGTCTATCTGCATGCCTTCTCCTGATGAGCTCCAGAGCCAAAAGCTCTGTGAATAAATGTGGGGGTTTGTGGTTTTTTTTTTAATACAAACCTCAAATAAAATCTCTCATCTTCAGTAAAACTCCACTAGAACACTGTATTTTGGTTCAGTGGCACTTGCTTGCCTTGAAGAGAAAATACAAGGTTGCTCCTGGCCAGTTTGGAGCCCAGTTTTTGGTGATTAGAGATTTTTAAATCATGTGCCTGGCTGCCTGCTGCTGTCATTTTTTTTCCCCTTTACTTTTCCCTTCAACTCTGTATTTAAAAAGTGCATCAAAACTGGTTAGTGTTCAGAAATATGATCAACTCCTTGCTGCAGCAAAACTGTCTCTTTACTCTCCTTGTAGAAACGGCTTTGTGGTCAGCCCTGCGAGCTCCTGAGGGCCAGGAAGGAGAGGTGACTGACTGGAGAGTGAGTGGTAAGTCACCCTAAATGCAAGCACAAAACATCCAGAATTCCATCAAGGTTTTCTGTAGTAAAACAGGCTTTTCAGGACAATGAATGCTTTGGTAGAAGGTGTTCCTTGCCTTTTCTTTTTTAATTACAAGCCTGAAAATCCAGGATCAAAATTCTTGTTTGAAACAGGTTTGAGGATGTGGGTTTCCTTTTTATGACAGGTTGAAGACCAAGAAAGAAGGGGTTTAATTTTTGCCTGAATAAATCAAATTTAAGCTGAAATTTCCTGACCCAACATTAATCTGAAAAGGGGAAAAAAAGAGCAAAGTCTTAGTTTTCCATAGAGAATAGGTGAACAACCTTCTCCCTAGTTTTTCTTAGGATGCTAGCATATACTCAGACATAATTCTGTCACTGTGCTCCCTGCCTTTCCCTGTTTCTTGTGCTTGAAATACTACATAGCCTGCATTAACTGCAGTTGGTGGGTAAGTTTAGTGATACAGATGGTCTGTAACCATAATTTCTACTGCACTGGCTATTTCCTATGTATTCATGCTGTTCATGAGCTGTCATCATGCTTCTGCTTGTAGCAAATTAAGAATATTATGATGAAAATAAGAAATAAGGCTGCTTGGGTTTTTCAGAGCTGTTTATGAAGCCCATACTGAAATTTTGAGGTATTTTCTATTAGCCATTATCTAATCATTTCCATTATTAGAGGTAAATAGAATCCCTGGAGAAAGGGTGGAGAGATTGCTGTGCTCCTCTAATAAATGTGGCACTGCTCTCAAACCTGGATCTCCAGAAACATAAACCTTTACTGTGTAGTAGGAGAATGTGTTCCCTCTGAGCTTGATGGAGGTAAAGGTTCAAACTGGGGTTGGTGATCCATTTTTTTTGTTTGTTTGTGTGTTTCTTCTGTTCTGTGCAGCCAAGATTGAGCTAGACAAGGCCATGGAGCACAGCAGCAGACTGGACAAGGAGATTCTGGCGCTGCGAGCGCGGGTCCAAACGCTTGATTTGGAAAGAAAAGCATTCCTTGATCTGGTGAGTCCCCATCTCTGCTCTCATTTGGCATTGATGAGCCTCCACATAGCCTGAACACCCCAGGGCTGGCTCCTGATCCTCAGCCCAGCTCCTAAACCCACCCCATTTCCTCTCTTCTCTATAGCATGCCTTCCCAGAGCTGCAGCTCTGATGTTTCATAGAGTAATAAACTTTGGGAAATGGGCAGAACAAATAACAAAAGCCTGATTTAAAGCAGCTGCTGGTACTCCAGCCCTGAAAAAACCTCAGCTCTTGTAGGGAAGAGTTCAATGCTTTGCTGTGCAGAGGGGGCTGTGTGTGCTTGGGGCTGTGTATGTGCTTTAGGGCTCACTGCACAGCGCCCTGGAAAACATCCACTCCTGTGCTCAGCACACAGGATCAGGTTGATGCTTTTGAAAGACTGAGAAAATTGGGACTGTTCAGCCTTGAGAAGAGAAGACTAAGGGGGGACCTAATTAATGTTTATAATTATCTTAAGCAGGGGATGCAGGGGGAATCAGCCAGCCCATTTTCAGTGTCTGTGGGGACAGGACAAGGGGCAATGGCTGCAAGTTGGAGCACAGGGAGTTCCACACCAACATGGGGAAGAACTTTTCCCCAGTGAGGGTGAGGGAGCCCTGGGACAGGCTGCCCAGGGAGGTGGTGGAGTCTCCTTCTCTGGAGAGATTCAAGACCCGTCTGGATGCCTATCTCAGTGAAATGTCCTAGGGAGCCTGCTCTGGTAGGGGATTGGATCCGATGATCTCTTGAGGTCCCTTCCAACCCCTACAATTCTATGATTCTATGATCCTAGCCAGTATTTGTGCAGAATCAAGTGGGGAATCAAGAGGAAGCCACGTTTCTGCTTCTTGAGGACTGTGAATAAGTTTAGTCTAAGACCCCAAACTAGCTGGTTTTTAAGGAAACCTTCATTTACTCTCCTGTTTTGATCCTTTCATCCTCTTTGGCTTTTTCATGTGGCTACATTGACTTGCTCAGTAGAAGACAAACTTGTCCTTCTCATTTTGTAGGGACTTTCTTAACTGACTGCTGCTATCATTAATCTTTGACCTAATACATTTAAGATTCTCTAAATGCAGTCACCTTTATTCCAACACAGTCACTATTGGCAATCTCAGAAAGGAACTATAACAATCCATTTCCCATTGCAGTGTGTCATTTGGCAGGAATTCTGTTTCTGTTCTTTACTCTCAAACTCTATCAGCCCTTCAGCAGGCTGCAATTGGTTGCCAGAAGTCTCTTAATTACTTACCCCATCCCAGCACAGATAGCTCAGCAGCTGTCTCCTGGATCTCTTGGATTAAAATGAAGACTTTTAAATTAATAGAAGTATCTCTGAGAATGCCAGGCCTATCTCTTCACGGTAATATTGAAGACTTGCTTTCCACATTTGAGGATTTAAAAGTTTTGGGATGTAGTTCTGTTCCTTTTGTTGAAAAAGTTGCTGGTTCTTCCTTAGCATGATGTGTCTCAGGCCTTGTGTTTACAGGACAGGCTGTTTCTAGGTCTGCAAAACAATATTGAGTTTGTATTCCTCAGTTTACATTTTTTTAATTCCAAATTGCTTCCAACCAACCATGCTGTGCTGTGGAGCTGCAGAAATGAGGTTTAACTGTTAGTGTAGAAGACAGAAAAGCATGGATTTTAATCTGTAGAAGTTGGAAGTGTCCTTTCTTATGAGCCCTGGAAGATGTGCATCCTCGTGCCCTTTTTCCTGCCTGTGAGTTATGGATGGTGGGTGAGGAGCAGACTGGCCAGTTGGCTCTGGGTTGGTGGTCCTTGGGAGACCACCCTCATCCCTGCCCTGTGCTCCATCACAGAATCACCAGGTTGGAAAAGCCCTTTAAGATCCTCAAGTCCAACCGTCCCTGTCCTGTGCTAAACCAGATCCCTGAGCACCTCATCTCCCCTCTGTTAAACAACCTCAGGGATGGTGACTCAGCCCCCTCCCTGGGCAGCCTGTGCCACAGCCCCACAACTCTGCCAGGGAAGAACTTTTCCCTCCCATCTGCTCTGACCCTGCCCTGGCCCAGCTTGAGCCCATTGCCCCTTGTCCCATCTCCTGTCCCCTGGCTGAAGAGACCAGCGCCCATCTCTCTGCACCCTCCTGGCAGGGCAGTGGAGGTGGGGAGAAGGTCTCCCCTCAGCCTCCTCTTCTCCAGGCTCAACACCCCCAGCTCCCTCAGCTGCTCCTCAGAGGATTTGCCCTCCAGCCCCTTCTCCAGCCTGGTTGCCCCTCTCTGGACTCGCTCCAGGACCTCAGTGTCCTTCTTATGGTGAGGGGCCCAGAACTGGACCCAGCACTTGAGGTGCAGCCTCACCAATGCTGAGTTGGAGTCTTGAGCCTTAACCATGCAGGACTGAGAGAGAGCCTGGGCTCTGCAGGGGCCTGTGGGTGCAGATGGAGGCTGGGAAAAGGCAAAGTGGGTGCTGAGGCAGTGGTGTGTGAAACCTTTGCTGATGGGTCATAGCTCTGGGGGCTTAACAGTGCTGTTAAATCTGCAAAAATGGATAAACCTGGGATGATGGTGGTCCTCTGAAGTTGTGCACGGTTCCTACTGTCACCTGCACGTGCTGCTGGGCACAGCTGAGGAGCAGAGGATTATATCTGCATCTGGGGAAGATGAGCACTGCTTGCAGGACTTGGACACCCACCTAGAAGCCACCACGTCATGACCCTGCCCTTCTGAGTAAATGCCTTGGGTCAGCCTCCAGCTAATCCTGGAGTCAAGAGTGAGCAACACCGTGGTGTGAAGAGTCACCTGCTAATAACAGTTACATCCATCCTCTGGGTGACAGCAGAGACTCAAAGGTTTCCTCAGGAATAGTGGTTGCAATCTGGCTACCTCTTGATCCTGTCCTGTAAAAGGTGATGTACAGTGTGTGCATGATCAGTAATTCAAATAAATGAGGTAAAATATGCTTACCCTTCAATGTGGCACCCTTAATCCTCTTTATCTCTCTCCATAGTCTGAGGCCACCTGGCTGGAGCAGCCACATGATCTCCACCAATCCCTCAAGCTGAGTGGTTGATATTAATAAATCTGCAGTTTATCTACAGCAAATTTGAAGGGAATCTTAATCCTCTAAGACAGAGGTGAACAGTCACCAAAAATAATACCATGAGGTTTCCTTTCCAAGGTTGAACAGCTCAAAGAGGAGTTCTGTGAGTATCAGAAGAGTGAGAAGCAAGGACTGCCATTGCCTGTGCTCACAGAGGCTGAGGAGGCTGCAGTGTGCTTGCTGCAGGTATTTCCAAGGGCTTTTTGTTTGTCTTTCTAGAAAATGAATTGAGTGAATAGGTGCAATAAGGAGTGTGGGCAGCAGGTCACAGGAGGGGATCCTCCCCCTCTGCTCTGCCCTGCTCAGGCCCCACCTGGAGTGTTGTGTCCAGTGCTGGGCTCCCTGGGATAAAAAAGCCAGGGATCTCCTGGAGAGAGTCCAGAGGAGGCTCTGGAGATGCTGAAGGGCCTGGAGCATCTCCCCTGTGAGGAAAGGCTGAGTGAGCTGGGGCTGTTCAGCCTGGAGAAGAGAAGCCTGAGAGGGGATCTGATCAATGGTTATCAGTGTCTGAAGTGTGGGACATGGGAAATGGGCAGCCCCTTCTCAGTGTCTGTGGGGACAGGACAAGGGGCAGTGGCCTCAAGTTGGAGCACAGGAAATTCCACACCAACATGGGGAAGAACTTTTCCCCAGTGAGGGTGAGGGAGCCCTGGGACAGGCTGTCCAGGGGGTTGTGGAGTCTCCTTCTCTGGAGAGATTCCAGCCCCATCTGGACACCGCCCTGTGTGCCCTGTGCTAGGGACCCTGCTTTGGCAGGGGGTTGGACGTGATAATCATTGGAGAGCCCTTCCAACCCCTACAACTCTGTGAATGAGGCTGTGCAGAAACACCTGTGTTTTCTTTCCTGTGTGACTGTGTCTTGTGCAGCTGTGACACAGGATGTACACTGGGCATGACAAATACATCAACGTGTAGAGCACACCCATTGGTGTAAGCCAGTGCCCAGCAGTGCCTTCATATCATTATGGGCCTTGTTTTCTTCTCTCTCTTATGGCCAGTGGGTTATCTAATGCAGACAGGTTTTCTGGTTGTCTTGTTTATTTATGGAGAGATGGAGGTAGCTTTGGAATCACACTGTGATAAGATTTCAGGCTTATTTATGTGCTAATTTTTCATTTTCTCTTGAGACACGGGGCACCACGGATGAAGGAAGGGTTGAAGGAGACTGTGTTTCAGGCAAAGCTGTCTCAGATCAAGAAGAAAGACATCAGGGCAGTGAAACACTTCATAAAAGGTGAGAAATCTGGAAAACTTCCTTTACCTTGTTGGATTTTCATGGTGGTTACCTGGTGCTCTGGTAGCTGCCGTTCTGCCTTCCAGAGTGCATTGAAGTACTGGGTTCTTTAGAACACTGTTGGGCACCAGCTTGGTTTTTCCTGCCCCTAAATCAGAAAGTTTGGAGGGTCTGCACTGGAATGCAGGTTGTTTTCTGGCACTTTCTCTAATTTGTTGCTTGCCTAAAAGGAAATCAGGCTTGGGTTTTTGTGGCTTTCTGCAGACACAAGTGTTGTTTTCAAAATTGTTTGGTTGCTGGGAAGGTTTCTCTGGATTTGGTTGCTGTCCAGGAAGGAATCGAAACACTTAACTTCCAGACTAATTAATATGTAAACTGGAATTATTTTTTTTTCAAGGAAATCAAAGCTTTGTTCTCCTGTGGCTTGCTCAGGAAGCAGCTGGGCCTCTCTCAGCACGCTCAAGGAGGAAAGGCAGTCTGATCCAATCCCTCTGTGTCTGTCTGGGGGTTTTTTTCCCTCTTTTTCCCTTCAAATACCCAAGCTTGTTCCCCCACCTCCATCAGCTGACTCTTCCATTGCCTCTCTCCTATCAGCATCCTTTTGCCCTGACCAGCTTTCTGCCCAGGAGGCCCTCATCATTACATCTGCAGAGCCCATCACCAGTAATTCCCATGTGTCATCACCTAAATAAGAACAGACACAGTTCATACTGGTTGTAAGACTCCAAATTAGCAGGACAGCAATATTCCACAGCAAAAAACCACCTTTCCTCACCAGTGGTAAGCTGTTTGGAGGGGTGTCTGTGTGTTCTAGCCTTGGTGATGTCCATCTTTGGTGTGTAGGTGCCGAGAGGTGATTGAGAACGTTGAGGGCAGGAGTTCACAGCTTCTACACAAGCTACAGAAACTGGAGCAGGAGCATGAGGACCTGGTGGAGCATAATGAAGAGCTGGAATCGATTCTGGGAGAGACACAGATCCAAACGAAGCAGGAGAAGGAACAGTTTGAGAGTGAGGTGGAAGGACTTCACTGGAAAGTAAGTAAGGGATGGAAGGAATAGAGTTTGGCTTTAATTAATTCTAACTTTTAATCTCTGCTTATTGATTAGTAGAATAAAGTGTTTGACCTCCACCTGCACATTGCTTTTAGTTTGAGAGAAGTGCAGTGAGCAAAGCCTGCCAGCCTTAGGAAAGAGGGCAAAAGAAAGAAAGAAACCATTCCAGCAGTAAGTGATGCTTGCTTGGAGGTGCAGATCCCACCAGTGTTACAGCAGCAGTGTCTCTCCCAGCTCCTGTCTCTCCTCCTCAGTGCTTGGGCAAGTGAAGTTCAGTAGGTAACTTACCTCCTGCATCTGCAGGAGTGAGATTGGGTGATGCCTCCCTCCCATGCAGCCTTTCTGTACGTGGGGGCTGTGCACCCTTTAGTTTCTTGGCTCAGCTGAAGCAAAGCCTCTCTGTTCTGAAGCTCTGATTTCCCTTGAGAAGCTGTTCTAGATGGCATCAGTGCTCCTGATAGATTTGAGCATTGGTCTCCTGTAGGAACTGCTTTTCCATGTTGGATGGTTGCTTTCTTCTGCCTGTGGTTCCTGCTGAAAGACAACTTTCAGGAATTCCCAAGTCCTTTTGAGGCTCAGAAGAGTGGTGAGAGGTTTTCCTGAAGCCCATGGGTTGCTCCTTAACCTGGCACCTGTGATATAGAGATCCAGGCTTTAACTGGAATCCCTAATCCCTTTTCAAACCTGTTGAGCAGATGAAAATGGTCGGTGTGGGACACTGGTGCTCCTTGATCCCAGGAAAGTTCACATGTTAAACATACTGGTGACACAAGATTGCTCTTTTGGAGATCTGTCAGTCTGTGGGGCACTTCTGGGCTGGTGGGGGGCAGGATCTGCACTGCCTAGGGACATGAAAGTACCACATTTGAGGGGACAATGAGTCCCTCTCATCACCTGCTGCCTCTTGCTGCAGCATCTGCTGGGGAATGGGGCTGGCACAGCCAAATGCATCTTTCTGAGGAGCTGTGGTAAACTGATCATCTGGAGAAGCTTTGCTCAAGGTGTGATCTCACCAGTCTCTTCCTAACCCCTGTCCTACTTGATTTTGGGCATGCTCAACCCAGGACAATCTGGATCTTTTCCTGTTACTAGGACAAGAACATTCAGGTCACCTTGTCAGGTCTGTAGCCTCAATTTATTGATGGACTCTCTATCCCTCTGGAGGTGTTGCTTTGTGAGGAACACCAGGTCTTGCTAGATGGGCAGGTGGGCTTCTTCCCAAAAAGGCTGGCTGAGGAGGTCTCTTCCTTTGGCTGAAGCCCTGCTACCTGGCCAAAAGCTCTTCCTTCCTGGGGCTGAGTTGCTGCCTCTCTTCTGTCTGTGGACAAGGGGTTCTCACTGCAGTGATTGTGATCCTGAATTGCCAGGCAGCAGGACCAGCCTATAATGTGCCTAGAGGACACTGGATTTAGGAGCAGAGAAGGAAGGGGACACACAGGTTTTGGGAGCAACCCATCCATACACTTGCTGTTGTGTTAAAATGTGATATGGGAGATGATGGGAGTGTGCAGGTGCACCCTGTGTGAATGCTGAAGGGCCATGCATCTCCAGGATGAGTCCTTCAAAGAAAGAAAGGATGAATCTGCTTGTCAATAACCTCTGGCTCTGAGGAGGAAGTGTCTAACTACAGTAAACCAGGCTGAAGGCATGTTCCAAGGTGTTACTGAAGGCTGCCAGCAGACATTGTGTTTCTCAGGGTGCAGCTGAGGAGCCAAGGGAAGGCTCTGTGATGGGACTGGAGAAAGGTCTGTCTGCCCTGACTGTGCTTTTGTTTAATCCTGGGGTTTTCAGCACAGGCTCAAATGTTTCATAGAATCATAGAATCCCAGGCTGGTCTGGGTTGGAAGGGACCCCAAGGATCACAGAGCTCCAACCCCCTGCCACAGGCAGGGACACCAACCTCCAGGCCTGGAGCTACACAAGGTTTCCTGCTTTCTCACTGAAGTAAACCCACAGAACACCCCCACCCCCACCCCCCAAATCAAACAAGAGGCAGTTTCAGTTTGGAGAAACCCCTCCTTTGCTCAGTGCACTGTTAAACTGGTCCTTGGGAATGCTGCCTTGAGGGACACAGAGTGAATGCACTGAGGTAGCCAAGGAGATGGGGAGGCATTTTGGCTGGTGGGAGCTTGTGGTGGGGGATGCAGGGCAGTGGAGGAGTTAATCCTTGGTTAGCTCCAGCATCTCCTCAGACAGAGGGGCTGCACCCTTCCTCTCCAAGGGGTTTTTGGGTGCCTTGAAGGGAAGGAAGGACTGCATGAAGGCAGGTGTGCTGGAGCCTGGTGCAAAGCAGCACTGCTGAGTGTCTGCCAGCCTGCCCAGTGTGGGAAGGGCTTGGAAGTCCTTTTATTTTGGCACACCTACAAAAATCGTGGCTATTAGGCCACTGACTCAGAACAAGGACACTGGGATACAATGTGAGTATTGTTCTGCCCTTGGCACCAGAGGGAGGAATGCAACTTGAATGCTTTAAAAGTTAGTGGCTTGGAGGGAAAATAAACAAAATGGATGGAAATGCAGAACTGGGAATCAAATTCAGGGCCAAAGGTTGGCTGGGGGTGGGGAAGAGAGGTGTGCTTTACTTTTGAGATCCCTTCCAGAACTGCAAAGTCTTGTTGAATCCCAGACTATCATCCAGTCACATGAGAGGAGGGGGGTTTATTGCCTTCTAGCTCTTCTGTGTGAGGCCTGGGTGTTTCACCCCACTGACTTGCTTTTAGCACAGAGGTTGGGTAACAGCATGTCTTCAAATCCCCCCCAAGAGCCAGTGTCACAGCAGCTTTGCTGTGTTAGAGACCGTTCCCTGCTGGGAGCTTCAAGAGGGCCACCTTGTGCCTGAAGCCTGCCAGTGAAGCTAAAGCTCCTGGGCTTTGTCATCCCTTTAAATGGAGGTGGATTGGTGGAGATTTGGCACTTCTTCAGCTTCTCCTTGGAAAGGAACGACAATTCATCTGGGAATAAGTGCAAAGAAAGGCTGAGAAAGGCAGGAGGCTCCTTATTCTTCATGAGTGAGGCACTGGGTGCTGCTCATATGGATGCAGGGTGTGCTGTGTACAGGTGAAGCTGGACTTGAGCGGAGCTTTGTTTCCTTCCAGTGTCCCTGCTGGCTCTGCAGGCTTGGTCAGTGACAGCCTAGCTTGGGCAGTTGAGGAGAGTAGTTTGGTGGCTTAGATACAAGAAAACCAGCACCAACTTTCTTCTGGGAGTGAGGAGCTGAAAGGAAAGGCTGTTGAATGCTGTGCTGGCTGGCAGCAGAGCAGAGAGGCTGTGAGTGCCAAGACTTGGGTCTTGCAAAAGGGTCTGCAGGAACCACAGTGGGGAGGAGGAGCTGGGCTGCTCCTGGCTCCTTTAAGCTCTTTAAAACTGCAGAACTTGTAACCATGTTCCCATGAGAACCCTCACAAAGGCAGAAGCTTTGGGGGGAGATGGTGCAACTGCAGAGTGTCCAGACAATCTCTTGCTTGCCAGGAGAAGCACAGAGGTCAGTGTTTTGCTGGCTCAAGTTGAGAGTCCTTGGAGCCTTGCAGGAGGGAGTTGTGACCTCCTCTGAGCAGTGGAGGGACCAGGACAAGTCCTGGGAGACCAGATTGAGCATCAGCTTGGGTGAGATCAGCTGCAGGGGAATGGGCACTGCAACAGCACGGCGAAGGAGGATGGACCTTGGGAGGTTCTCTGTGTTGGGAGAGCAGGTAGAAGCCCCCACAACCTGTGTGTCTGGGCATTTCTCTGCTTTTGTGGGGCAGGATTCTTCCATTTCCTGACTTGGCCTTGGCCCTCCAGCCTCCTTCACCCTTTGAAGCCACAGGATGACAGATGTGAGCTGCAGCTAGTCCGTGCTGGTGGCTGCCTGTATCCCCTCCTACTCCTTGCTTCCAAACATGGGGCTTATTCTGTAGTAGCTGCACAAGGAGCAATTTAGTAGTAGCTGGGCAGAGAATGCTACTAGTGAGCACTGCTTTGGTTTTCACTTGCTGTTTCTCTCTGTTAAGATCACAAGTTTACAGACAGAGTTACTTGAAGTGCAGAAGAACAAGGCTGAGATGAGTGGGGAAGAGCAGGCGTCGCCTGGAGCACAGGAGATGCAAGAGGTAAGAAGTTTTCCTTGCAAAACAACTTATTTTGTCTATAAACCTGTTAAATGAGCATCTCCCATGCACCTTCTTTGCCACCATCCTCTGAGAACTTGTAGCCCATCAGCTCATGCAAGGCAGGTGGCTGTCTCTGAAGCAAAACAGCTGATGTACCCATACTATCTTTCTTATGAGTTTGTCATCCCTTCAGCACTGCAGAGCTGGCTGAGTCCCCAGTGAAGGTGAGGGGTCTACACTCATAAAGGTTCTTGGTCTTGTTTAGGGTCTAGTGAGACCCCAGGTATGTGTAGGTATGTTTGTTTCCCAGCTGTTTTTGGAATGATTTCACTCTGTCAATTTGTTACTTGCCAGCCAGCCAGCCAATGAGATCTGAGGTTATTACATGTGGGAGATGACCTTCCCAAGCTGTCTTGGGTCAGGTAGATGCTCCAGACCTTCAGACATGCCCAGCCAGCCTTGGATAGAAGGTGTGGGAATCCTGCTGCAACTTTTGAGAGCTGTTTTTCCTATCCTTATTTTCTAGAAGACACATTTTCTGCAACTTGCTTCTCTTTTGATGGAATAAATGATGCCATGGAAGTGATGCTGATTTTTTTCCTCCTTCTAGATGCTGGAAAGTTGTCAGGAAACAATAGAGAAGTTGGGAAGTCAGCTGGGGGAGAGGAGGGAACGCAGAAAGCAACTTGCATCTGAGCTTGAGCTCTTACGAGAAGATCTGAAGGCTGAGCAGAAGGTACTGGACAGCCAGGTACATGTAAGTACTGCAGTGGGACTCCACACAGGAAGCACTGGCCTTTGTGACTTTGTAAAACATCCCTAGTTGTCCCCAAGGTGCATTGCTTGACTTCTCTTGACACATTTCTCTACTCCAGGCACTTTCAGAGCTTCTCTGGTTGATGGTTTTAAATCCCTCTGCTTTCACAGAACTGTCTCTAACTCTGTGCTTTGGTTTTCCTCTCAGTGAAACTAATGACAAAACAGTTAATTCAGAGTTTGTAGCCCAAGTGCCTTTCTCTGGAGGCTTTCACACTCAGGTATTTATTGCAGAGTTATTTGTGGTTGTAAGGCTCATCATCCTGAGCCTTTTGTTTTTCCTCTGTGTCACAGCACAGCAGGGAACTTGGAGATTGGAGCCAAGACCTCCCTGAGGACCCTCAGTGTGCCTAATTCTGGATCTGTTTCACACTGGTCCTCTTTAGTATCAGTAGTGATTCTTCTTAATCAGAATATGGCATGAAAAGAAGCCTGAACACCCAAGAGTCAGAGGAATCTGCATGTGCAGCTTGCTGGGATCCCAGTGCTGCTTCTGAAGAGCTGTAAGGACCTTGGGACACTCTATGTGAAGCAATTAACTGCTAGGGCAGCATCTGGTGGCTTTATCTCTGCTGGGAGAGTTGCTGGTGGGTGCTCCCCTCTTCCAGTTGGGCCATAGAGGAGAGTATGTGTTGCCAGCAAAATTGCACAAGGGCTGGTGCAGACCTAGGCAGGACACAGGACTGAAAAGGAGGTGAAGAATTTAGGAGAGCTGAAGATCTCTGGCCTGTATCAAGCAGATGAAGGGACCCTGATGGACACTGGTAGAGGAGGGGGTTACATCTCTTACAGACCCCATTTTTAGCACTCTGAGAGGCCTGAGACCAGCTGTGAGTCATGTCACTTCCTTGGATGGAAGTGAAACCCAGTAAAAGTCCCCAGCTGTTGGCACAGCTTCAGGTGCACAGGAGTTACTGGAGGAACACTGGCACCTAGAGGACAGTGCTTCTGTCCTGCTGTCAGGCAGCAAGTTCACATTGCCAAAGCTCAGGATGCAGACCAAGCCTTGGGGGGGTAAAGGTGATTTAGGAAGAGAGCGATTTGCATATTTGATGAATATGCAAAAAGGAGCGATCTGATTTGGTGGAATGGTGGGGAAATGGGAAGAGTCCTGCTGTAACCTTTCATTCTACTCATAAACCAGGGACCTTTTTAGTTGCAGTTGTACATCCCTGTGTGTCTGCTTGTAAATCACTCACCAGTTGGCTGGTGGTTTTGCCTAAGGAGAGGATTGTTTTCCACTGAAGGGACCCCTGGATGAAATGTGGTGGCCTGCATTGGATTGTTAGTCTTTAAATCAGAGGGCTTCACAAGTGTTTGGTGGGATTCCTGACTTACAAATGGGCTCCTTCCCTTGTGATAGAGCAGCTGTATTGGGACCAATTCTTTTCCAAAGAGTGCTGGAAATGAGCTTGACATGACATCACTGAGTTCTCCTGGCTGCTAACACACCTGGAGGTCAAGGTTGGAGGTTGTTCAGTGTTGTGTTGGTAGAACAGGCAAGGAAATTGGGTGGTATTTTTGTTCATGGTGTGCTGTGAGCTCCAAATCAGGATTTACAAGCTATTGTAATAACTTCCAGACTTTCCAGTGAACATCAACAAGCAGGGATCTTGTCTATGTATCCCATGAGAAGCTACACAAAGATAGTGGGCTTAATGACATATTTCTTTGAAGGATTTGGTTTCACCATGTCTTAGCAGATTCTGGTTCAGATCCAGTCTGGGAGTTCCTGTGACCTTATGTGCTCCTTGTGCCTTCTTCTCCCACCTCTGTTTTCTTGGCATCTTCTCTTCTGTCTCAGGTGATGTGGAAAGTAGAGAGCTGAAAGTTGTTTGGGGTTGGCTGGGATGGAGGATGATCCCTGGATGAGGGCACTGACTACACACCTTGACCTCTTTCCCTTTTTCAAGCCCTGAGAACCACAGATGGGCAACAGGAGGATGAACTCAGATAAAGAAATGTGATTTGATGGCAGTTTACACACAGCTACAGCCAGTGCAGGAAAAAAAGGACTTGCACATGTCTTCTCAAGGGTGAAGAACAACAATGATTTGGCTCTGGAACCACGAGCTGTGTCTTGCTGGAGTCCCCAGGTTGCCTGACACTGGTCAAAAAGTCTCCCTGGGAAACAAAGAAAATCCAAGTCGTGGTGTTTTCTGACCTTACAGGTCTCTGAACTCCTCCAAGAACCAGGACAGATGAGCACCCTCAAGCAGAAGCATGAAGATGTGTCTACAGATGAAGAGACAGATGAAGAACAGATGGCTAAAGTGGTGTTTTTGGAAGAACAGATCAAAAACTTGAGGGATGAACAAGAACTCCTCTGGTAAACCTTAACCAGGCCTGTAGCACTTTCTGCTCTGATCTTAAAAATCTCTGTGGTGCTGCTTTTGGCAAGAATGGGCACAGCAGCTTTGTGTCTTCCTTCTCTCTCTAGAGAGTTTGGGGAAGAATCATTTCTCTTAGTGATGTTGTGATCAGACAGGAGCAAACCTGTTTGGGTTTTGTTTTTAAAGCTGCTATTCTGGAGTCTGGATGGCCCAAGTGTGAGTTGTCCTTAGGAAGGAGGCTTCTTCTCTTGGAATGAGGTAGGATTTGGTCTAAGGTGGTCCTGAAGAGCATTCCCATCGTGGGCTCCTTGGGGAAGCTGATGATACACATCCTGCTGTGGGTTTTGGTTGTCCATGGAGGGGGCAGGTGTCAGTGGGCATTGTGGTTGTAATTAAAAGCTCTTGCAGGTCCTCTGACTCTTTGAGTAGACCAGTACAAATCTGGAGTTGGAGCCTCTGTGCTCAGGTTCTCACTCGTAAGGAAAAGCTTGGATGGCATCCAGTACAGCCAGTCAGCTCAGCTACCTGGGTAAAGCTGCTGAGATGAGGTAAAACCAGGGGCAGACAGGTAGCTTGGCTTATAGGACATACAGTTTGGATCAGGAGAAGTCAGACAGCTTGAGCAGGAGACCTGAGCCCATACTTCCATACAGCAAGCGCTTCTCTGCCACTTGTGAGCACAGCCAAGCTCCTGTGGCCCCAGCAAGCATTTCCTTGGCCAGCAGTTGACCTACTCATGAGAGCTGAACCTTTGGACATGTGTTTTTTGTGGATCAGTGTCCAGGGAAGGTTGACCCTTGCCCAGAACTGCTAGATCCAGGATTAAATCCCCTTTGGAGCCTCCAGAGATACTTGAACTGTTGCCTTCAGTCTCATATCTTGAATCTTTTCTCTTCAGTGGGTGCTTTCCCCTGGATGTGTGTAGTTACCCTCTCTCCTTTATATTTCTCCTTTGAGTTCTGAATTACTAGAAAGCAACAAGAAGAGGGAGGAGCTGGAAAAGCAGCTGAAAGAGACCAAGGGAGACAAACAGTTGCTACTGGAAGAAATCACTCTGCTAAAACAAGGGATCCTGAGTAACCAGGAGCAGGACGACAGCACCCTTGAAGGGACTTGGAGGATGAATCAAGGCACAACATGTAGAGACAGCGGGTTTCTGGTGTCACAGAGCTCTGCAGTCAGTGTAGATGGGAGTGTCCCACAGGTATGGGCAGCTTTGCCATCTGCACAGTGCTTTGGTTTGCTTTTCCTCTCCTGAATTTCCTGGCAAAACTTAATTAAAGTGGACTGGAAGCTGGTCCTGTAGTGTTCAGCATGCAGAAGGGAGATGAGGCTGGCTGATGTACTTGGGGAAGATGTTTGGTAATTGGGAATGTCATCATTGCCTTCTGTTCCGTGTTTGGATGGAGTGGGAACGTGGATGAACTGAGTGGCCCCCTTAGTGCTTGTGAAAGAAAGGAGTTAATTGTCTTTAAATGATGTTTTCAAGCTGCTGGAGCTCTTTCTTTAGCTCCTTTTTTGGAGTGTGAGAAAGCTGGCTTGCTGTTCCCATAACCATCTTGCTCCTGCTCCCCCAGGATGGGGAGTCTGAGGAGGAGCAAGGAATTCTATGAGGAATTTGGAGGAGAGAGGGCAGGGTGGAGGCAGCAGTGGGAGAGATCAGTCGACCTGGTACCAAGCAGCAGTGAGTTTGTATGTAAGAGCAGACCAAAACCAAGTGAAAGGTGTAGAGGGGATGGAGAAAAGGATCCTGATAAAGGGGGGTCCCTTCATCCCCCCATTTTTGTTGAGGGAAAAAACCCCACAAAACCTGGCTGACCTTGAGGACAAGTGAGCCAGCCAGATCCCACAGTGCTGGATGGAGACTTCCCAGCTTGGGGATTTATCTGGGGATTTATCTGACAAGGGAAGCTTGATCTTCTCTGGATTTCTTCTGGTCCCCAGAGCAGAGGGTGAAGATGCAGAGTGGGAATGCAGATGGACAGAAGGCTGAAAGTGATGCTGGGAAGAAGCTGTTTGGTACACCAAACACAGCAAGGAGTACACCTGAGTACAAGGCATGGGCAAGGTGATGGATGAAGCCAAGAGCTCAGTTGTCTTCTGAAAGTCATCACAGACCATCAGTTACCACCTCATGGTGTCCAGGCTGCTGTCACACTGTGTCAGTGTGTCTGTTCCTCTACTGCTGCCAGGACTCACTTTGTTCTTGCTGCCTCCAGCAGCTGCAGCTAGATGTGCTGTTCCAGCTTAGCTGCCTGTGAGGCTCTGGCACAAGAGTTAAGAGCAACCTGGGTGGTTTTGCTTTACTTTGATAGGTCTTAACAGGGATTTATTCCTTCATTCAGGTCACTGCATCTTCTCCCTTCACCTCAGGAGTTGCATCATCATCTCTGAGGGGATGGACAGGGTAGGGAGCATGACACAGGGGGCAGAAGAAACGTTTGCTTGGTTTTACCCATCTTTCTATTTACAGAGTCTTAAATCCTATGGGAATACCTCAACTTCTCTTAATTACCAGTCTTTATCTTTCCTGGAAGTTAATTTTCATGGCACTTCTGTCCCTCTGCTGTCCCTGCAGAGTCTGTCTGATGAGAGGTTCCAGCAGCAGGAGGAAAAAATGCACCAACTGCGTCAGGACTTGCGGCGTGTCCAGAACTTGTGCAGCTCAGCAGAGAGGGAGCTGAGGTACCAAAGGGAGAAGAATGGTGACTTACAAAAGCAGAATCTCTTACTGCAACAGGAGTGCACCAAGGTAGGAATGGAGCAGAACTGCTTGAAGAGAGCATTGTGTTCTTGTGCAAGCTCAGGGAGGTTTGAGGGGCTGATTTGCATAGAATAGGATCATCTGTTGGGTTGGAAGGGACCTTCAGAGGCCATCTAGTGCCACCCCTTGCCATGAGCAGGGACACCTTGAACTAGGGCAGGGTGCTCAGAGCCCCATCAAGCCTGACTTTGAAGGGCTCCAGGGGTAGAACCTCCTCCACCTCTTTGGGCAACCTGTGCCAGGGTCTCACTACCCTTCAGAGGGAAGAACTTCTTCCTCATGTCCTGTTTAACCCATCACCCCTCACCCAGTCGCTCCATGCCCTCACAAACAGCCCTGCCCAGCTTTCCTGTGGGTCCCTGCAGGGACTGGAAGGGGCTCAGAGGTCTCCCCGCAGCCTTCTCTTCTCCAGGCTGAACCAGCCCCACTCCCTCAGCCTGGCTTTGTAGCAGAGCTGCTCCAGCCCTCAGAGCATCCTCGTGGCCTCCTCTGGACCAAGAGGTCCGTGTCCTTCCTGTGCTGAGGGCTCCAGAGCTGGATGCAGCACTGCAGGGGGTCTCCCCAAAGCAGAGCAGAGGGGGACAATCCCCTCTCTCCATCTGGCCACGCTGCTGGTGATGCAGCCCAGGCTGCCATGGGCCTTCTGGGCTGCCAGTGCCCGTCGCTGGCTCCTGTCCAGCTCCGTGTCCATCAGCACCCCAAGTCCTTCTCCGCAGGGCTGCTCCCCATCACAGCACCCCCAGCCTGTGCTGGGAGCGAGGATTGTCCCGACCCAAGGGCAGCACCTGGCGCTTGGCCTTGCTCAACACCACGAGGTTTGCACAGGCTGGGCCTCACTTGCACTTGACCACACAGCACCCTGCCCTTCCCACTGTGCTCCAACTCAGCTCCATGGAAATCCCACTTGCCTCCAATAAACCCAACACTGTGTGTGCTGTGTGTAGTCGTCTTCTCCCTCTGGCAGTCCCCTTGCTCTCTCCTAGACAGGACATTGCAGATGATCCACATTTAAGTGCAAATTGGATGTTTTTCTTCTTTGGCAACTTCAGGTGAAAGCTGAGCTGAAGCAAACCCAGGCAAAGCTCTCAGACACAACTGAAACGTGCTCCTCTCTCTCAGCACAGTGGGAGAAAAGCCAGCAGAAGGTCAAAGAGCTTGAACAAGAGCTCTTGAAGTCCTCCCAGGCTGATAAACTCCAGAGTGGCCTTCAAGAGAAGCTTGCACAGGAGAAATCCAAACTCTGTGAAGCACAAAAGAAGGTAACTCCTCAGCAGGACCTATGTTAACAGGAGGTCTGGCTGGCTGTAGCAGTTTCATGCAACTGTAGATCAGAAACAAGAAGCACTGGCAGCTCATGAATCAGTTCCCTGAAGTCTGGTTTCAGATCATTTGGCTAAAATATTTTAGGAGAAAGTGCTGTTTGTTAGTGGAAGTGAAACCAAGATGACAGAAGTCAAACCTGACGCTCAGCTCCTGTCTCTGAAGCAGCTTCTTTCTGAGAACACTGGCTGTAGGGCTGTGTCACAGCCATTCCCCCATTCCCTGCCCTACCCCACACCATCTTGGGGGGAAGAAGGGAGTAAAATCATGAATGAAGTGAAGCCTGTTAAGGAGGGAGGGGTGGGAAGAAGGTGCTTTAAGATCTGGCTGCACTTCTCATCACCCAACTCTGGTTCACTGGGTGTGTAGTTGTGATAAATTAGTTTTATTTCCTGTTGAGTCTGTTCTGCCCATGACACTAATTGGAGAGTGATCTCTCCCTGTCCTTATCTCAAATCCTAAGCCTCCCAATATATATTTTTCTCCCCTTTTTGGCTGAAAAGGGGAGTGAGCAAGTGGCTTTGGGCATTTGGCCTCTAGTCAGGGCCAAACCACCTCAGGCTGTGGGAGCAGGGAGCGCAGATCACCTTGTTGCTGAGGAGATGTGCTGCTGTTTGCTCTCTGGTACACTGCAGAAGCTTGAGTCTTACCTATCACAGAATCACCAGGCTGGAAAAGCCCTTTAAGATCATCAAGTCCAACTGTTCCTCTCCTGTGCTAAACCAGATGCCTGAGCACCTCATCTACCCCCTTTTTAAACACCCCCAGGGGTGGGGACTCAGTCCCCTCCCTGGGCAGCCTGGGCCAGGGCCTCACAACTCTTTCAGGGAAGAATTTTTCCCTCCCACCTGCTCTGACCCTGAAACCTTCCTGCTGTGTTCCTGCACTAATCTTGCCACTTGCAGGATCAAATGTGGTGCTGAAAGGCTTGTTGCTAATTCATGACATCAGGTCTTAGCCAAACACTGGTAGCTGTTGGAGAGGTTTTAGTTTGAATGGACTGTGACACAGGCCCAAGTGCTTTTGAGTAGGAGTAAGCAAATCTTTCATTCCCATGACTCAGATGCTTGAGGGGTCAATGGGATCTGAATCCTTTGGGTTCAAATAACTGGCCTGGAAATTCAGGAAGTTTAATCCCTGTCTGCTTTTAATCCAAGATTTCAAAACTCCAGCAGAAGCTGAAGGATTCCCAACACCAACTCCTGCTGGCAGAGGCCCGTGCTTCAGACAAGAAGCTCCAGGAGGAGGAATTAAAGGATGCCAGGGACAGTGAAGCTCGAGTGCAGCAAGAACTTCACGAGGAGCAGCTGAAAAGGTACCGAGAGCTGGGTAGGCCCCATGCCTTGTGTGTGCCAGCCAGCGCTGTGCCAGCCTGTGGCTACCTCCTGCAGCTCCACAGCTGGCCCGAGGTGGGCTCCAAGAGTCATTGCACTGCTGGTGTTACCTCCCATCTCTCCTTTTGATCTGCCAGGGCTGCCCAGCTGTCAGGGAAGGCAGCAGGCCTGCCAGCAGCCTGACTCTCCTCACAGAAGACACAGGCCCTGACAATATCCTCATGTTCCTGTGAGACAGGAAAGTTCCTCATGCTGAGAGGTTTTTGGTAATCACATTCTCAAAACACAGTGGCCTTGAAGCCAGGGGTACAGACTGCCCTAAACCAAGAAGGAGTTATGGGAAGGGATTTAGGAGTAAGTCATGTCAAGAACCAGCCATAATAAATGGTCAACACAGCAGGTGTGCAGATGCTTTCAGACATCAAAGATAAACTAACATGTTTAGCTGTAAGATATGCTTATCAGAACTCATTATAATTACTAACCAATCAGTTTGGTGTGAGCAGTGTGTGTAACCAATTAGCAGGTTTTTAGCTTGCCACGTTTGCAGTAACAAATGTCTCTAATCTCTGTGATTTCACCCAATAAATGGCTTCACCTTAATTCATATTGAATTGTGTGTTGCCCATCACCCATCTCCACACTCAGGATCCCCTCTTTTAAATCCCAAAGATTTTTGGAGGCTTTAGCTGCCTTGGAAGGTGCAGCCTGCACCTCTCCTGCCAGCCCAGTTTACCAAAAGGTGCTGGCAGTCCCCTCTCTTGTGCCTGAATATCCCAGATACATCATGTACCTGCTCAGATGTCCCTGGGACATGGGACCAACCAGGCTGTGCTGTTTCTTTCTGCCCTGGATGTTGTGCAGGGCAGATGCAGAGGAGTCTGGTGGTGGTTTTAGACCACCAGCCTTGAGTTCATGGTGGCACATCGTGGGCTGACTTCCACATCAGGGTCTCACTGTCACACCAATGTGTTTTTAGGAAGCTCCTGGAGCAGCAGGTGGAGGAGCTGAGGCAGCAGCTCAGGCACTCACGGGAGACAGAGGCATTGCTGGCCAAGATGCACATGGAGCTGCAGGCCAAGACTCTGCATGTCCTAGAAGATGAGAGGAAAACTGACCCCAGCGAGGTGAGCTGCAGTATGGAGGGGCCCTCATCACCCAAGGGGTGACTCCAGAGCAGATCCCTGAGCTCCAGGGGGAAACAGGACCCAACGCAGTGTGAAATCTGTACCTGGGAGCTGCTGAAATAGGGTCACATCCAGCCAGGAGCTGAGCCCTAGCAGATCCCACTCTTTTAAACAAGAGCTGGAGGAAAAGCATCATGCCATCTCATGTAGGTTTCCTGGGGATGCATCTCTGAGGGAAGAGGAGGAGGACCTGAAGGGAGGGGGAAGAGCCCATCCCTTTTCCTTGCAGAGCACAGAGCTTTGTGCAGGAAAATTTGGGCAGAGTCCACTGCCTGGGAGGATGCATTACCTCCCTCCCTCTGCCCTGTCGAAGCCTTCAAACCCCCCTCAGCAGCACAGAAACCCACACTCCCATCTTTGGAGCCCAGACCAAAACAAGAGGCAGAGGAGGGACCCTTACAGCCAAGGGGACACAGGCACAAATAAGAAATAGATGTTTTTCAGCACCTCCAGTGTCAGAAGGAGAACCAGAAGCTTGCAGAGCAGCTCACGCTGCTGAAGGAGGAAAACAAAGCCCTCTATGAGGAAGGAGTCCATCTCCTCAACCAGAAGGATCTGTATGTCAGGTAACAACCACAGCAGCAGGTGATGTGTAGACACAAAAACATCCCTGCCCAGGAATGTGGGACGTTGATGTCCCCTGTTCCTGTGCTGGCAGTGCCTCTGGGTTTGTCTGTTCCACGGCCTTTCCTGTCTCTCCCAGTCAGGGTGTTTGATGCTGAGAGCTCTGCCTTCACCCCACACCCTGTCGTGTTCTCCTCTGTCACTGAAGGCAGTGCAGGAGGACAAAGGGGTGCCTAGGGAAGGCTCTGGGTGCTGCTGGTGAGGATCTGGCAGTGGCAGAGATGCTCCATGGAGCTACTTGTTTCTCCCCAGAACTCTTTGGATCTAACTCAGAGCCTTTTTGTCCTGAGCAGAGGCAAACCTCCCTTCTATGGCAGAGATTTATCTCTTTTTTTAAAATACTATTTTCCCTTCTATCCCAACCAGATAAAAATTAACAGGAGCACTGCCTGACTGGGACAAGTTTGAGGGGAAGGGCAATGGTCACCAGCCTCAGCAGACACAAATATTTAACCCTAATGTCACAACCCCAAGCAGCACCCACTGCAATAGCTCTTTCTACAACCAGACCCTCACTGTTTAGGATTCTTCCAGCCTTTTTTTCCCCCCACCAAATAAACAACTTGCCCTTTCCCTTTTCCTTCCAATTTTGGTGACTTTAAAACCCCCTTTGATATAAAGAGCTGAGAGGAGCAAGGATAAGGCATCTGTAAAGCTGGGTGTTGGGTTTTGGCAGCGTTTTGGGTCCCTTTTCATCAATTTGGTTGACATTTAATGTAACCTTTGCAACAAACAAAACCCTTGAAGGGATCAGTGAAAGGCACAACCCAGAAGGTCAGTGTGCTCCTTTGCTTTTAGCTGTGTGTCATGGATCAGCCATGACACTCTCTCTGGAAGGAAGGACCAAAAAACAAAGGAAAGATGAAGGCAAACCTGGTGGGTTGGGATAAGGACAGTTTACTGGGACAGCACAGAATCACACAGAATCACAGACTGGTCTGGGTTGGAAGGGACCCCAAGGGTCACAGAGCTCCAACCCCCTGCCACAGGCAGGGACACCAACCTCCAGGCCTGGAGCTACACAAGGTTGCCCAGGGCCCCAGCCAACCTGGCCTTGAACACCCCAGGGATGGGGCACCCACCCCCTCTCTGGGCAGCCTGTTCCAGCCCCTCACCACTCTCTCTGTAAAAAACTTCTCCCTAAGATCTAATTTAAACCTTCCTTCCTTCAGCTTTAATCCACCCCCCTTGTCCTGCCTAAATCCATGTAGGGCAGCAGCGCTGGACTCCGGAGCGCTCCAGGGAGACTGTGGTTGGCACTGGGTGTTGGGGAGCTGGGATTGCTTCCTTAATTGATGGAGAAGCGAGCTCTCCTGATGGAGAGCCTGCCAATCTCCAGGGCTCCTGCAAACCCCAGCTCCAGGTGAAGCATAGATGTGAACACTTCCAGGGATGGGGCATCCACCCCCTCTCTGGGCAGCCTGTTCCAGCTCCTCACCACTCTCTCTGTGAAGAACTTCCCCCTAATATCTAATCTAACCCTTCCTTCCTTTAGCTTTAGTCCATTAGGGAGAGGGAAGTAATGACAGGGCTTTAAATACACAAAACTGGTGAGACACAACGTGGTTTCTCACTGCCCTGCACAGCTCTGACCACCCTGGAGATCCCCACTCCTTGGGCAGCAACTCAAGCAACAACATCAGTGTTGCTTGAACACCCCTGGAGGTGTTCAAGGCCAGGTTGGATGGGGCCCTGGGCAACCTTGTGTAGCTCCAGGCCTGGAGGTTGGTGTCCCTGCCTGTGGCAGGGGGTTGGAGCTCTGTGACCCTTGGGGTCCCTTCCAACCCAGACCAGTCTGTGAGTCTATGCTTCTAGCCGAGCCAGGACACTGCACAGGTGAAAAGGAGCTGGGTAGGTGGCTGAGGCTCCCAGTTGAGGGAATAAATACAGGCCATCTCCTGCCTTGCTCTTGACCTGGAACATAAAAGGGTTTCACAGCCTGGTGTTTGTGTCTCTCCCTCCTCAGGAAATACAACAAGATGCAGCTCCGCCACAAAGACAAGCTGCGCAGGGCCAAGGAGACTTTTATCCACGAGGTGAAGCAGAGGGACAGCAGAATCAAACAGCTGGAGAACCAGCTGAGTGAGGCAAAGCTCCAAGTGGAAAAGGTGAGAGAGCCCAGCAAGGGCTTCTCCCACATGGGGAGAGGCAAGGGAGTGGGGTTTGGGAGCAGGGCTTGGGAAGGTGGGGGAGGATGGTTTGGGAAGGCAGGGGAGCAGCAGGGCTTGGGAAAGCAGGGGAGCAAGGTTTGGGAGCAAGGCTTGGGAAGGCAGAGGAGCAAGGCTTGGGAGCAGGGCTTGGGGTGGCAGGGGAGCGGGGCTTGGGAGCAGGGCTTGGGAAGGCAGGGGATCAAGGCTTGGGAGCAGGGCTTGGGGTGGCAGGGGATCAAGGCTTGGGAAGGTAGGGGAGCAAGGCTTGGGAGCAGGGCTTGGGGTGGCAGGGGAGCAGGGCTTGGGGTGGCAGGGGAGAAAGGCTTGGGAGCAGGGCTTGGGGTGGCAGGGGAGCAGGGCTTGGGGTGACAGGGGAGCAAGGCTTGGGAGCAGGGCTTGGGGTGGCAGGGGAGCAGGGCTTGGGGTGGCAGGGGAGCAAGGCTTGGGAGCAGGGCTTGGGGTGGCAGGGGAGCAGGGCTTGGGGTGGCAGAGGAGAAAGGCTTGGGAGCAGGGCTTGGGGTGGCAGGGGAGAAAGGCTTGGGAGCAGGGCTTGGGGTGGCAGGGGAGCAGGGCTTGGGGAGGCAGGGGAGCAAGGTTTGGGAAGAGCTGCTTTGCAGGGATTTTGCAGAATTGCAGTGTTGAGCAGGAGAGCTGTGCCTGAGGTGCTGCTCCTGCTCTGTGCACAGGACTGATGCTGCCCTGGGAAGCAGCTGGCAGTGCCAAGGGGCCCATCCTTGTAGGAACAAAAAACTAAAGGGAAATTCCTCTGTTCAAGTTTGCCCTGGGAGGAACCCACATCCTCAAATCCCATCTGGAAACTGCCTGAGCTTCCATCCTTTTTTTTTATTCCCCCTCAAATATTCCTGCTGGGAAGTGAGTCTGAAGCCTCTCCTGGGGGTGTGTTACATCAGGTAGCACATCACTTGAAGCATGTTTGCTCCTAGATGGTGACCCCTTTGTTCAAGTGCTCCAAGGTGCACAGAGGGCAGAGGAGTGAAGTGTAATGGCTGGTTGTTGTTTCCTTTGCAATGCTGCTCAGGGGAAGATGCTGATTGCTCAGATCACTGCTGAGAATGAGAAACTACTCCAGGAGAGAAGACGGCTCCTCCAGAAGATGACTGATCAAGAGGAGACCCTTTGGAGCAACCAGTCTACAGCTGCCACCCTGCAGAGCAGGTAGGCATTTAGTGATGTCCACACTCATCTTCCTGCATCTTCCCAGAGCTTCTCCAATTCTATGGCTATTTTATGACTATGAGGGGAACCTCAATCCATCTCACTCCTACCAGTTTGAGACCTGTGCCAGGAATGGATGCCCAGAGCCGGGAGAAGGATCGCAGGTCAGCAGGAGAGCAGCTGAAGGGTGGCACGAAGGAATTCCAGCTACTCCAGCCGGTGAGTCAGCACCATCAGGCCCAGTGGAAACGCCTCTGTGCTGAGGCAGGGAGTGCTGGGGGCAAAGAAGTCAGACATGCACAAGCCTGAAGGGCTGTGATCACACTGGCACCCGCAGAGACCTGGAGGGGGGCTCTTGTGACTGGAGTTTTGGGTGGAAGGATCCAGGCTCTTGAGGGAGGACAGGCAGGGGGGATGAGGGGAGTGTCACCTCAGTGTCAGGCTCCAGCTGGAGCGCACGGAGTTCCATCAGGGGAGCCAAATCTATGATGGGGACCTCTGTGGGGACACTTCATGGGGAGAACTGGGGCTACTTTGAAGAGGAAGATTGTGTGTTGTATATTCAGGGTCTGACACTCACATCCTGCTTTGAATAATCTCTGTTCCTCCTTCCAGGACTGGAAGAGTGTTAACTTCTCCCAACGCCAACTACAGAGTAAGATGTTGCCATCTCTCCGTCCCAGGTACCGTGGGGTAAAAGGAGGAGGCAGGGAATGCCTCTCTGCATGTGGTGAGGGAGGAGCTGAGCATTTTGGCTGCTCCACCCTGTGCTTTCACCTCCAAGTGTCTTCATCCTTCTTGTTGTCAAGCTATAGAGGAAATAGGATTAAAAAGACTCCACAAAACTAAATTCTTTCCAGATCTCTCAGGGCATTTAGAAACCAGGTTGGGGCTGGGTGGTTTTGGAGGAGTGTCTTTACAAAGGAGGTTATGAGGCTTAGGGGACCACAGCTGCCTGGAGCTGTGACCACCATCTCAGGAGCACCATGATCTGAGCCAAAACAGGCAAGGGGGAGGCAGAGAAACTCTGCAGATCTGCTCTTTGCTTGCTGGACACCCAGCACTGTAGGCTTGCTTACAGCCTTTGGGTGCTATGGAGGGTGACAGTCTGTCACAAGTCAGAGAAGGTTCTGGAGGAAGATTCTGGTTCCTCCTTGTCTGGAGGAAAAGTGTTGGAGCCTTAGTACAAGCAGAAGGCATTGACCATCACCCTGCACTGCCTCAGAGAGGCTGGGAGGAGCGTTGGGGCCGTGCAGGTGGGCAAACTTGCAGAATGACTTAAGAAAGGAAATTTGTTTCCAGCTTCCTCCCCAGAGAGCTGCCAGACTCTGCCAGCACCCTGAAGGCCACGCAGGACACGAAGCCTGAAGGAGAAGCTGAAAGCCAAGACTCATCCTTTTGCTTATCCCCCTCTCAACCTTCTGAGATTGGGTACCTAAATGTAGCTTCGCCTGGAGACACCACAGCCTCCCAGCTGCCAGAGGAGAGTAGGAGCATCACCTCTGAGAACTTCTGAACTGGGAAATATGTTTGTACAGTATTTAGCTGGGCTGGTTTTGAGTCCTTTTAGGAGGAAAGGCTGAGGGACCTGGCTCTGTTCAGCCTGGAGAAGATCTAATCAATGTGTATAAATACCTGAAGGGTGTTGAGAAGATGGGGCCAGTCTCTCTTCACCTGTGCCAAGTGACAGGACAAGGGGCAACAGCTGGGCATAAACTGGAGCAGAGGAAGTTCCACCTAAACATGAGGAAGAACTTTACTGTGAGGGGGTTGGAGTGCTGGGACAGGCTGCCCAGAGAGGCCTTGGAGTCTCCATCTCCAGAGCCTTTCAAATCCCACCCAGATTCCTTCCTGTGTGACATGCCCCAGGTGAGTTTGCTGGGCAGGGGTGGTTGGACTCTATGAGCTCTAGAGGTCCCTTCCCACCCCAATAATTCTGTGATGTTGGAATTAAATGCTGGTGTTTATTAAGCCACTGCAAGTTGTTCTAAGTATCAGTGTTAGTATTTTATAAAGAGCAGCCTGAGTTAAAGCTAATGGGACTGGTTTCATCTGTGATTCTCCAATGCCAGTGTGTGTTCTTCCACTCACCCCACTGCACTGCAACAAAATGTTTAAACACAAACATCTTATTGTTGGGATTTACCAAAAGGTTAAATTATTATTTAATGATATTCCAATTATTATTACCTCAACACCACCTACAGATTTACTAAAGCCACAGAATTACCCCACTAGTAACTTTAAACCCCCCAAAACCCAGAAAATCAACCCAAACCCCCCCTGTACTGAACTGTAGCATTTTCACAGCAGAAATGAAATGAGTTGGATGGAACCTGTTAGTTCTTGGAATCACTTGTGTGTTTCTGTAAGGGAGCCAAGACAACCCCAGCATTCCTGTCCTCACTCTCTGGGCTGTACAGGTTATTTTTCTCTATGTATGCTTGAACTACATCAGGCACTAGGTAACGAATGCTCTGACCCCTCCTCAGAGCTCTTCTGATCTTGGTGGAGGAAATGTCATTAGTTATCCAATCTTCCACCAGGTGAATGTTATTCTTATGTCTCCACAAAATATCAGATTCATAGATGAATTTCTGGACACTGTTTCCAGCCCTGATGATGCAGACAAGGCCATGGTTCTCCACAATTTCAGTGATGTCCTCTAACTTCCACAGATTTGGGATCCCAAAAGATTCCAGCACGTCACTTCCACAGAGCAGTTTAACCTGTGGGACACCTTAAAAAGAGAGAAAGGGGGGGAACATTTAATACCTGGGTTCTCTGTAGCTTTGGTTGAGACAATGGAATCAAATGAATAATATTCAGAGTCTGTCATTCATAATCAGTAGCCTCAATACAGGACTTTTCTGGAAGAAAAAAGGAATGGAAGATAAACTCTAATATGCTCATTTAGCCTTGGGGTGAATTAATCACTGTGAGGATCATAGAATCCCAGACTGGTCTGGGTTGGGAGGGACCCCAAGGGTCACAGAGCTCCAACCCCCTGCCACAGGCAGGGACACCAACCTCCAGGCCTGGAGCTACACAAGGTTGCCCAGGGCCCCATCCAACCTGGCCTTCAACACCCCCAAGGATGGGGCACCCACCCCCTCTCTGGGCAGCCTGTTCAGCCCCTCACCACTCTCTCTGCAAAGAACTTCCCCCTAAGATCTAATCTAAACCTTCCCTCCTTCAGCTTCACTCCATCCCCCTTGTCCTGCCATTGTCTACCCTTTTAAAAAGTTGATTCCCCTCCTGTTTGTATGTTCCCTTCAGGGACTGGAAGGCTGCAACAAGGCTGCTGATCAAAGTAAAATACAGAGAAAATTCCAGAATACCTAAGTATAAAGGGATATTGTTGCATGGTTAAAACTTTATCTGATATTCCATTGAGTTACAGAGGAGGAGGTAGTTTTTACAGGGCAGGGGGCATTACGTGAAAGGAAAGAAAATACAATCAAACACCCCATCCCCCAAAAAACCCCCACAGACACTGTGCTCTGACTTCAGACTCTTCTCCATACCATGTTTTACAGGGAATCTAGAAAAGCATGTGGATAGAAACCACCTTAATGTTAGGGAAGCCAAATGGATAGTGCCAATTTTGGGTGGCAGGGATGTAGTAAAACAATCTGTTAATGCAGTATGAAGAGAGCCTGCTGGATGCCACTGGGTCTTTTCTGTTGATTTTAAATCACTATTAATTAAACAGCAGAATTTGGGAAGGTTCAAGGGAAGGTGAGCAGTAATCAAGGGTTGCCAATGTAAAGGATTAAGATGGTTGTTATGTGAGGCCATTTGAATTCTGTGTCAGTTTATGTGATTGGACACGTTGAGCTAGAGAACTAAAATGAAGATGTAAGAGCAATAAGCAAAATCAATGCTACCTAAAATGATAAAGCCAAGCTCTGGCTGTTGTATGATGTTTTAAATGAGGATTTAAAATTACCCTGTACCCAGATACATCTTGAATTTCAGGACTTAATTCTGTCCTTTCATTCTTCAGCAACTTTCATTCTCAGCTGTGACTACAATTTAGCCAAGTTCTACAGGGAAAATGGATAGCTCAGAGCTTTTTTTAGTTCAAATTTCTATTCTCTTGAGTATTTTTTATGTCCTGTGTATTCTGCCATTACAGTCATCTCATTACAAAGCCCTACTGCCTTGTGGTGTGGGATCTAAGGTGAAACCAGAACCAGAACTAGCATTAAATCCCCCCCAAAGTTCCTCATCAGCACAACTCCCTTGAGATAGCAAGCATCCTTAAGCATTTAATTTGCAAACAGACTTAACTCTTCACATCTGGGCTCTGGCTTTTCTTTTTAATAGGTTCATGCCTGTTGGGTTCCTGTTTCCTCTTCCTTCCTGGCTTGGTTAAAGGTGTCACACTCTGCAGGCTGTTAGAGGCATCAGGAGATAAAAGCTTCTGATGATGGTACCTGCAGAAGGATTTGGTTTTTTTAGATGTAGGAGAATAGAGGGAAGAGTACAGGCTATTCAATGATCTTCCTCCTGCAGAACTTCGACAATCTATCCAAGAACTGAGCTGCTAGAACGAGGGCTGGTGAGAACTGGGTCTTAAGATGGGTCAAAGCGCGAAGACTTCAAAGCAACGACTCCAAGGTTGGTTTGGTTCTTTTTCTAACAAAAGAGTTGTTTTAAAAAGCAGAACCTTGGTGAAGCAGCACTGACTTACAGAGTATAAAGCTTAAAAAAAAGATATTCCTACAGAGAATTGTCATGCCAGCCTTGCAATACACAGATGGGCAGCACAGCTCAGTCAGAATCCAACAAGGGAAGCGTGTGTCCTTGTGTCTACCCTATTCTAGGCTCTTGTCCTTCCTCACCAATACCTCTGCAGTACAAAAATTGAACAAAACCTGAGAAAATCTGTCATAAACATTGTTCCAGGGCTCATTTTTGGTACATTTAGGATTAATAGTGCAATCTTTCATTTACAGTGCTCATATAAAGAGTAACTCTGACACTGGAGTCTACTCCTGTGATTTGAGGTTAGCCTTCCTGTTCTTCTGACTGGTTAGAGCTAACACTGTTCCTTATCCTTCTAGAGGTTCTTGAGACTTGTTAGGGTTTGGCTGAAGAATACCTTAAAACTTTTAGTGTTTCCAACCACTCACTCTGGCTGCTTTCCCAATCATCCACTTCCACCCAGTCTGAGTTTTTTGTAGCCAGTTTGGCCATAGTTACTCGGTGATTGGCGCTGATGAGACCTTTCTTCTTGTAAGCATCCCCCACTGGAGAAATGATTCCTTTGATGACTTTGTATTTTCCTGGGGGGAAGGGGAAAGAAAAGATTCACATCACTCAAGAACATGAGAAATGTTTGAGTAGATTTTACTTCTGCTTGCAGTTGATTTAACTGATTACAGGATGATGATTTACTGCTCTAGGAGCACCAGTGCCAGGTCTGAGAGCTGGCCCAGTGGGAAAGTACAGTATGCTTCTGACAGGGTGCCAGGCAGCACAGTAAAGATTTAGTAAAACAGGTTAGAAGGATGTATTTCTGTAAAGGGAAAGTATAAAAGTCATGCTTTAGACCATTAAAATTAGTAATAAGTATGTAAGAGTGTTGTATTTGGCCTAAGTGATTTTGTACAATACAGAATCACAAGGTTGGAAAAGATCATCAAGTCCAACCATACCCGTCCTCTACTAAACCAGATCCCTGAGCACCTCATCTACCCATCTTTTAAATACACCCAGGGTTGGTGACTCAACCCCCTCCCTGGGCAGCCTGGGCCAGTGCCCAATAACCCTTTTGGGGAAGAACTTTTCCCTCCCATCTGATCTGCCCCTGCCCTGGGGCAGCTTGAGCCCATTGCCCCTTGTCCCATCTCCTGTCCCCTGGCTGAAGAGACCATCACCCACCTCTCTGCACCCTCCTGGCAGGGCAGGGGAGGTGGTGATAAGGTCTTCCCTCAGCCTCCTCTTCTCCAGGCTGAACACTCCCAGCTCCCTCAGCTGCTCCTCAGAGGATTTGCCCTCCAGCCCCTTCCCCAGACTGGTTGCCCTTCTCTGGACTCGCTCCAGGACCTCAGTGTCCTTCTTATGGTGAGGAGCCCAGAACTGGACACAGCACTTGAGGTGCAGCCTCACCAGGCACGCTGCTGCCTCATGGTCAGCCGCAGTCACCCAACATCCCCAGGTCCTTCTCTGCCAGGCAGCTCTCCAGCCTGTAGCGCTGCTCAGGGCTGTTCTGTCCCAAGTGCAGGACTCTGCACTTGGCCTTGCTGAACCTCATCCTGATGATCTCAGCCCATCGATCCAACCTGTCCAGCTCCCTCTGAAGAACCTCCTTACCCTCAGGTAGATGACACTTCCTCCCAGCTTCCTCCATACACAAGCTCCAATACCTAATTAGTACTTCCAAAAACACCCCTCACTGTCCAGAGGGCATTCACACACTCAAAACATCCCCTTCAACATTTAAGCACCTAGTTATCAGAGCTGTTTGGAGTGATACACCTTACCATCCTACCTGTTTCATGAAGGTAGTCTTTAGCCAGCTCAAACAGCCTTAGGTGCACGTTGGTAATGGGATTGAAGGACCCACAGGCCAGCAGTACTACCTCAGTCTTCTTATCAGAGTCTTCCATGGCCATTCCTTGCAGCTGCAGAGCCAAGTGAGGAATGTCAGTGCCAGTCACCAGCCACTACAACAGATGAGATTAAAAAAAAAAAGAGTTATTCCTACTTATTTGTCCTGCCAATAAGCAGAAAATTACATTTTACATGCTCTTGGTATGTGGGAATAGAGTGTTAGGGACTAAAAATGAAAACAACCCATCTGCTTTGTGTTACAGAAAGCAAGCAGCAGGTGTACCAGTGGAACAGGTGATAGGGGAACAGTGAATTTAAAAAAGCTTAATAAAGCTGCAGTTAAGTTACAGATTTTTCTTTTCTTTTAAAAAAAAATATGACAGCCCTGTTCCAATTTTGAATTCTGGTTTCAGGAAGCTGCTTAGGAATTGGTGAAAATAAATGTGTGTCACTTTTTCACCTCTCCTCACTCTATGTGGACTCTTCCTTCTGTGCTCTTGTTGTTCATAACTGAAATATGTTACAGGCCATGATCTTGCTGTTGCTGATTGAGGAGATGTCCAAGACACCCGTGTTGCACTCTGAACTCCCTGCCATTGTTCCACAGCACCTGCAAAAATCCCACCAGGTCACCCTCACATTCTGTCTCCTCCTTTACAAAGAACCTGTGTGATGTTCACAGTGGCCACGGTGGTGAGACACCACAGCTAAACCTTGTGGCAGCTACTATGTTGTAACATCAAACAGCCCTTGAATAAAAGGAAGTCTTCAAGGCTTTGCCTTTTGCCAGTGTCAGAACTTCCCTGAGCTGTCAAGGGTCTCACAAACTTTGTAAGACTGCAGGATCATTGAGCATTTGAAGAGTTTGGTGTCAGTGGGAATGCGGTCTTCTTCGCAGGGGCATCAGCAAGAAGAGTTGCTATGGGAACAGGCAAGGACAGGAGTTAGACTTGCCTTTGTAGAGCATGAAGCTCTACTTTCTAAAGACTGTGACTTGTGCTGCCAATTTGAAAAGGATTGGGTTTTGCCTTTAAAGCAGGGGGGAAAGCAAAGGCAAAAATAATTGAAAAATTTAAGATGAAAATATATAGTGTGTCTTCTGCAGCCAGTCAAGTGTCCTTTTTCAAGCTGCTAGCTAATTATATAGTCTTCAGAAACAGGCCTTTACTGCAGCATAAACTCACCTTGTAGTGCTTTGTATCTGTGTAGCAGGTGAGAATATAAATATCATTTAATAGCTTGCAGAAACTCTCAGTCTCCAAATTCACCTTGGTGCCTTCTGTCTAGCACCGCTTCCATCGAGAACAGCTGCACGGTCGATGTGGAGCACAGAGGAGGTGACAGAGAGGGATCGTGGCACGCTTGCTTTCACTGCTGGGGCACCCTGAAAAACCAACACAGCACTGTCAGAGCTAGGGTCTGCTTTGTATGGCATCACCTTCACACAGCACTAACTTTTTTTGGGGAAAACTATGCGATTTGCACATTGCAGGAGAGAAAAAGAACTGGATCCCAGCAACGATCAAAGCCCAGCTGAGCTATATATGGATATGGAACTATGCCTGTTCTTACTGTATAATAACAGGAGTAGTTTAGGTGAGCTATGCATAATTCATCACTGCTTGACACAATTCTAACTCCTGAGGTCTGATGATGAGATCTAAGCAAGCAGCCCTGGACACCCTGGATCATTTTTCCTTCTCCTCCGGATGATGAGGTCTCCCATGATGTAATTCTCTGCAATACCTGTGGGTATATAATCTCACACACACCTGCACTAAAAAGCATCAGAGCAGCAGGGCTTGGGATGGATCTGAAACCCAATCCCTGTGCTGCAGGCGAGCGGTGGCGGGCGCACGCTCTGGCCAGTCTCATAGAATCACAGAATCACCTGGGTTGGAAGAGACCCTTTAGATCATCAAGTCCAACCCCAACCTAACTCTGCCCAGCCCAGCTCTAGATCATGTCCTTAAGGACTCCATCCAAACCCCTCCAGGGATGGTGACTCCACCACCACCTCCCTGAGCAGCCTGCCAACCGTTTCAGTCAATAAATCCTTCCCAGTCTCAGAGCTACATTTCCCCTGGGGTATCCATCCCCTCTGTGTTTCGGCAGTGAACGCTTATTGAGCACCCCGATATATCCACACAGCGTTTACAGAGCGGGCCCGGGTGCTGAGCTCAGGGCATCACAGAGTCACAAGGTTGGAAAAGCCCTTTAAGATCATGGAGTCCAACCGTTCCTGTCCTGTGCTAAACCAGATCCCTGAGCACCTCATCTCCCCTCTGTTAAACACACCCAGGGATGGTGACTCAGCCCCTCCCTGGGCAGCCTGTGCCAGGCCCTGACAACTCTGCCAGGGAAGAGCTTTTCCCTCCCATCTGCTCTGACCCTGCCCTGGCACAGCTTGAGCCCATTGCCCCTTGTCCCATCTCCTGTCCCCTGGCTGAAGAGACCAGCGCCCACCTCTCTGCACCCTCCTGGCAGGGCAGGGGAGGTGGGGAGAAGGTCTCCCCTCAGCCTCCTCTCCTCCAGGCCTAACACAGTGCGCCCGCTGGAACCTGCCGCACTACGCTCTCCGGGGCCTTGGGCCCACCTCCGCGCCCCCGTGAGTCCCGCAGAGCCCCCCGGGCCCCGCGAATCCCCCGGCCCCGCCGCGCTTACCGCCCGCTCCGCGCCGACGGGCCGCACTGGGCGGTGCAGCGCCGGCTCCATCTCATTGGCCCGGGCGCGCCGGAAGCGGCGCCGGTCGGAGGCGGCCCCGTTCCCCTTGGGTTAGCTCGGCCCGCCCCGCTCCCGGCCTGCCCCAGGTGAGGCGGCGGTGGGTCCGGGAGGCTGCGGGGGCCGGCCCGCGGGGCCGAGGTGGGCGGAGGGGGCGGCAGCGGCCTCCTCCCGCGGGAGCGGGGCCGGGAACACCGACCGCTGCGGGGGGTGAAAGAGCGAGAGGCGGGCCTCGGGGATGGGCGGCGGGCCTCGGGTAGCGCCCGGCTTCCTCACGGGTTCTTCCCCCCTCCCCTCCCCTCCCCGCCCCGCCCGCGCTGCCCTCGCTCCGTACCAGCGGCGAAGGAAGGTCGCGTTTCCCGCTGGGTGTGTCGGAGCCCGGCGGCCGGCCTCCGGCGCGGGGCCCTGGAGCTGCCAGCTCCTCTTTGGGGAGCCCGAAATTCCCCCCGGGTGCTGCGGTTTCCGCCAGCCCGTGGTGCTGTGGGAGGGGTTTGCCTGCGCCGGGCACCCTCTCCCGGGGGTTGGCCCTTGAGGAGTTCCCCAGGGGGGTGGGGGTGGGCAGCCGAAGCTCTCCCTTCACGTAGCGGCGCCTCATTGTTTCAATAACCGCTGCTTGGGTTCACCTGCCTGTGCTTTTATGTGCTGTGGCTGCTTATTACCTCAGCAAACCGCCTCTTGCCGCAGCCAGAACAACCCTGCACGGCCAGCCCAGCGTCCCCACTGCACGGATCCCTGAGGGTTTCGGTTCGCTGTCCCATCATCGAGATGCAGCATAATTTTATTGACGGTTGGAGCATTAAAAAACCCCAGTTTCACCTCGGTGGGTAGCAATGGAACGGCCTTTCTCCTAGGTGTGTCATGTAACGGCTTAAGGAGCTTCCTGTGGAAACAGAAAATGGCTTCGAGGGGGATGACAGAGACCAGTAAGCTAAAGCAGAACTTGGAAGAGCAGTTGGATAGATTAATGCAGCAGCTCCAAGACCTGGAGGAGTGCAGGTAATAAAAATAGATGCCTTCCTCTTATACTGTGGTGGGTTTTTTTTTTGAAGTGGTTGGCAGAAGAAAGTGATGCCTTTAGAAAAATCTCCCAGGGGTTTTGATTTTGTCTTTTGCCATGGCTTTATTTTGTTCCCAGTTGGGTAGGGTGTTTGTAGTAGTAAAAATAATGGCTAAAAGATGTTATTCTCGTTAAGATTGGTCCCTTTATCTTGAGGAAAATGCTGGCAGAAATGCCCATTGAAGCTTTCTTTTGGCATTTTATTTTTCAGTGTGACTTCTGAAAGCTATTTGCAGTATTCACAACTTTCACATGGGCTTTTTTAATGGCAGTTATTTGCTTTTGGGTTTGTTTTGTCTTACATCAATGGATGTTTGGGATCATTGGGTTGTTGGGTTTTTTTTAGTTTGATGCTTTCATGCCATTTGTTTCATGTGATTTTTGTGGGTAATAACACTTTGAGGTAGACCAGATTGCCCAGGAAAAGGGGTTTTTCTGTTTCAGTACTTGCCCTTAAACTCCTTCTGTGGTTTTTGATGCTTTTTCTGACTATAGTTCTAACTTGTCCAAGCAGTACATGTCGGTGGTTTCTTTTCCCCAAGAACAATTATAACTGCTCAGGGTTGATAGAGCCCTTCTTTGAACAGCAGGATCAGTTATTCCTTGACAGTTCTGAGGTGAGGAGATTGGCTTTTCAGATAACTTGGTTCACCTTTATAGCAAGATAATCTCACTGCATGCTTTTGCTGAAATACAAAATAGAGGTGTAAGTACTGCACCAGAAGCTGACTATCACATAGTGGTCAGGGCTTTTTAGTGACTCTGTACGTGGCTTAAGAGGTGGTGTAAGACCAATAGATACGTGTGCATTAGCTAAATAACAGAGGGCTAGGGTGGAGTGATCTGGCTTGATGTGAATGTGCTCACTGCTCTGTGAGGAAAGGTGCTTCATGGTAGCCCCTGATGTCTTTTTCTCCACCTTACGTCTCAGGTTTAGTGCTGTGAATTAACATGTCTTGTTGGATCCTCTTTAGAGAGGACCTAGATGCAGATGAGTATGAAGAGACCAAAAAAGAAACCCTAGAACAGCTGAGTGAGATCAATGACTCCCTGAAGAAGATTATGTCTGGAGATATGACTTTGGTGGACGAGCTCAGCGGGATGCAACTGGTAAGGATGCTGTGCTGCTAAGAATAGCTCATGTTCTGCCTGGACTCAGTGAAACAGAAAATAGATACAAGTGGTTCATTATAATTGTTAGGTGGGTGTGAAAGCTAAATCTCTGTACCTGATGCTTTTATGATTTAATATGTGTATATATAAAAATGTTAAGCCTCTTCATTTAAAAAGGACAAAAGCTGCTGAAGAACTATACCCATAGCTCAGTAGAGAATACTGGGAGGTTGCAGGGGCTCAATGTATCAGGTCTGCAATATTCAGAAGTAACAGAAGATAATACAAATTGGTCTAAGAGGCCTGGGGAGCAATCCAGGGTAATGTATATGTTGTGAGAAATAAAGTTCATCCCTGTTTGTTGGCGTTTCCTGTGCTCTCATTGCTGACTTGTGTTTCAAAGATTAGCACCAGCCTGTGTGAAGGGGCTCTAGGAGTGACTCTCTAGGAACTTTTAAGTTCTTTTAGTGAACCAGTCTTATTTGATGCTGACTTACAAACTTTGGATTGACTTTCTCTCCTTTCACATGTTCAGAGCATTATTTGTTCCTTTTGAGCTGTATGCTTTAGGGGTTTGTCTCCAGAGAGGTTGTGATTTGTCCACATGTAACTGTGGTGAGATTTAATCATAATGGTTTTAATACAATGAAGGATTTTGAGTAACAGTGGGAGATTTGCCTCATGGTTTCCATCCTGCTACCCCTCAGAAGAGCTGTCATCATCAGTGTGGGCATTAAAACTGCTAAAGATAGCACAGCACATCCACTTGTGATGTGCTAATATCAGGAAGATGTTGGAAACTATTAGAAATGAAGACTGGGCTGTAATGAAGAGCTTCACAGCTCTTTCTCAGTGTGGCTGCACTAATCAGTGGATTTTTCAAGCTCTGTGTGAAGGTCATAAGCTTTTTCATCTTGCTTCCGTGGTTATGCAAAAGAAGGAAAGGATCTCTTTATCAGCTGATGCTGAGGATACTAATGATGCTTTCCAGCCTTCGTTACTCGTGTCATGCCAGCTATAGCTTGTGCCTGCTCTTAGTTCTGACCATTCTTGCTCTTTTCCTTCTAGGCAATACAAGCAGCCATCAGCCAAGCGTTTAAAACCCCAGAAGTAATTAGAATGTTTGCAAAGAAGCAACCAAGGCAATTGAGGACAAGGTTGGCAGAGGTGAGGGTTTCTGTTTTACTGTAAAAAACTGTTTATTTGAGCTAGACTGAGTGATGTATGTGAGGATTGCAAGGAGATCATCAAGTGGGTTAGAAAGCTTGGTGGGTGGCAGCAGCATAAGGAGATAGAAAAGTTCTCTTTCAGAATTCATTTTGGATAGTTCATTCAGGTAATGGGGACAACAATGTGTATTACTTGAATTATCTTCTCCCTTGCTGCCTCAAAACAAGGATGTGGTTAGCAAATAGTGAACTGAGTATAACTGCAAATAGAAAATCCCAAGAGAATAAATGTGTAAGGGGGGCTGGAAGGTCTGCTCAGGGCTTCAGAGATCTCAGCTGAACCTGAGATCCAGATAAAGTGAGATGAAATGTGATTCTTCCATGCAGTTTGAGTGAATAGCAGTTTTTGATTAAAAGAAGTTCAAGTTTGGAGAAATCAAGAATGCTAAGGTTGGATGCAAAGGCTATTTGCAGAATGATTGGAAGAACTTCACACCTTCTAATAAATTCTGGGTGTCCCTGACCCTTACTTCCATGGGTACCATGCTTACTGATGATATTTTTAGGCTATTGCATTGCTCAAGCTGTTGCATTGAGTGAAACTAATTGGGAAGCTTGTGTATTCTGATTTATGTTCCCCCTCCCCTGTGTGCAGATGGACAGAGACCTAATGGTTGGGAAGCTGGGGAGAGACCTCTACACACAACAGAAAGTGGAGATCCTGACTGCCCTCCGAAAGCTGGGTGAGGAGGTAAGGTCTGGGTGTGATGCTTCAGTGAATAAAATGATCTGTACATTGAAGGGGAATTTGAAGTCATTCAAATAAGAAACTACAGTTTATGAGCAAACAATAGAATGCACCTTGCTTTCATAGCACACCAATGACCTTCTGTTTTCATGTGAAACTTTCTGAAGCACTTGCTGCTGGACGTGTATCAAACAGTATTGTACATTTGCATAATGCTCTTTCTACTTTGAAATGCTTTCTTTGGTGGGTTGTATGAATGAGTCACCTATAAGCTAGTACAACCTCTTAATTGGAAAGGTGAGTGAGGAACAGGTTGTTTCCCCAAGAAGTACATCGGTGGCAGAGCAATCCATGAGTTCTACCAGTAGAGGGAGGAAGAGAAGTTGTTATTTATTTGTTGATGGTAGATGAAGAAAATGGGTTGCTGTGTGTCTTTGTACTTCACCTTTCTTAGGAAAAAGCTCAAGTGCAGTACATATTAGCAAATGCTTTCCCTCAGAATATTGTTGTTGCTTGACTCTCAGAGGAAAAAGTTTAGGAAATAGGTTAAGCAGCTCATTAAGACTGTGAACTGAACTCATGAAGGTGTCTAATCCTCCTGGTGTGAGCTCCTTGGGTCACTTCAGGCAAGCTGCTTCACCACGCTTTGACATAGCCTCTTAACCTTTTAAAATGATCAGTAACCTACTTCACAGAGGACTTGCTAGGGTATGAAGTCATTCCAGGTTTGTTCTGAACATGCAGAATGGTGGTAAACATTACATGTTCCTCTGCTCAATACTGTGGAACATTAAGTAGTTTGATGCTTGCTTGCAAAGGGGGGTAACTAATGCTTTTTCCTTCATTCCCACATAATTCTGAATGCCAATACCTGATTTTTATATATTTAATAAATAAACTGACACAAACCCTGTGGACAGTGACACATGCCTTCCTTTAATTAGGACCTGAGGCTACTAAATGAGTGAGCTTTAACTAAGAATATCTGAACCTTCCAAATGTAGGTTAGTACTTCATTATTGTAAATATTTTATGGGCATCTGTCAGGAGGCATCAGAGCAGATAGGCAAGAGCAAAATACACATGTGCAAATGTCACTTGAAAGGAAGAGACCCATTTCTAGGTCACTGCCTCTGAACAAGGCCAAAGCTGGTAGTGACTGTGTGCTTTTGCTTTCTTCAGTAGATGATGGTAGCAGGCTTAGATCTTAGCTCACTATTATGTTATGAAAATTGACATCCTTTGCATAGTGTTGGGACCCTTTTCATCAAAAATGAACACTGGAGGGGTCAGCTTGAACCTGGGGTGCTGGAGGGGTGTCTGATGTTGCATGTGCTGCCCTTCCTGGGCTGGCAGGTGCTGTCAAGGAAAATATAAACAGATCAGTGATGAGGGGGTAGCTTGCATTTCACTTTGGCTTTTTGTATGGTGGGGAACACTGCCACTTGAAAACTGCACATGGAGAGTGGCTGTAGCCCACCCTGTGGTTCGTGTATATACTCACAGAGATGTTGGGCATGGCAGTGGTGGGAATCTGCACAGTTAAAGCACCAAGTTCACAGCTGTGGCCTCTTTTGGTTTAGCTCACTGCAGAGGATGAGGCATTCTTGTCAGCAAATGCTGGTACAGCTCTGAGCCAGTTTGAGAGAGTCTCCACTGACCTTGGTAAGTTCATTCTCATCACTTCCAATTTCTTGCCTCATCGAACTCTGGTTAACAGCAATACCTGTGATTCCCCTATGAAAGAGAAGATACAAGCAGAAGATTCATGTCATTAAGTTTGGATGTATTTTTTCCTGTGTTACTAACAATGAAACTCTGATACACTGTCTGTGAGGGGAAAAAGTAATGCAGCAAATAAATCCAGGGCTGGATGTCTGTAAAATGCTGAGTGTTGCCCACAATGCTGTAGGCTTGAATGGTTTGTGTCAAGCAGAGATACTGCTCTACTGTTAAGCACAGATCTCTCTTGCATTAATGACTCTCTTCAGGAGAGCCTTTTCCTCTGCTTGATGCAGAGAATGTGACAGTTATTGGCACATGGTGGAAATACAGCTTTAAAGCCATCTTCTTGCTGTGATTGTCATGACTCTAATCACACTGACAAGAGCAAAAGTTCAGTTACAGTGTGTGTTAAATAAGGACAAGGGTTCATTGTAGCATTACAGTTAGAGCAGTGATGAAAGAACTATGAATGGCAGGAACGTGCCAGACTATGTCAGGGTACAAATGAACTGTCTCTGTGACCTACCTTTCAGTACTCCTGAGGGTGTCAGCAAGGTGAGAACCTGTTGTTGAAAGGAGTATTTCATGAGAAGCTCTCTGTGTGTGGTGGGGTGACGTTGCCTGGTCACCAGGTACCCACAAAGCTGCTCTCTCCTTCTCCCTCCTCAGCAGTATGTTAAAAGCTCATGGGTTTTCTGTATTCAACATAAAAGCAGTTTAATAGAGAAAAGCAAAAGCTGTGTGCAGGACCGAAGGAAGACAGACAGATTGATGCTCTCCTTCCCATCAGCAGGAGATGTCCAGCCACTTTCTGAGAGGTGGGATCTCAGCATGTGTAGCAGTTCCTTTGGGAGACAAGTGCCTTCATAACAACCCCTCCACCTCCTCCTTTCTCCTAGCTTTATTGCCAAGTGTGGTTCATGCACGCAGTTCCTCTGGTCACTTGGGGTCAGCTGTCCTGGCTGCATCCCTCCAAAACTCTTGCCAACCCCAAGCCTACAGGTCTTTGGGGACAAGACCACCTGGATGCTGAGTGGTACCCAAACACTGGTGTGTTATCAACACCATTTAAGTTACAACTACAAAGCATGACAACTATGAGACTGCTGTGGGGAAGGTGAACTCCATCCCAGCCAGACCCAATGCAACAAGTCTGGTTTCAGACCTGTCAAGTTCAGGATGTCTCCTTCTCTTTTAAAAAATATTTTATTTATCATTTTTAAATTAGCTTCAGTGTTCCAGTTTTCAGAAATGCAGGTTTGATTGCTTTTGATCTCAAATGTTTTGCTTGATTTAAATTGTATATAAGGAAAGTCATGCTTTCTACTAATACTTACTGCAATTATTTGCTTTCCCCTCTTACAGGATCAGGAGACAAAGTCTTTGCTCTAGCAAGTTTTGAAGTAGAAAAGGCAAAACAGTGAAGAGGTGCATGAGGCTTGTGTCTCTCCAGTTAACAGCAGCGTTGGACTTCTGGCATACTGCATTTGGGTTTTCTATTTTTTAACATGTTGACAAAGAAAGAGAAAAACAAACCCAGAAAAAAAAATACCCCAAACCCTAAACCTCTTGGGTTCTTAACCAGAAGATATGAAGTAAACAGCCTTAAGTGCACTTTAGAACCTTGGTGTCTGTACCCCTTAGTAATATAAGCTCTGAGGCTGAACACTAAGTGGTGCTCTAAAAACAGAAGCATGGTATGACTCTCTTTGGAATGAATTGGCTAGTTTGAATTCTTCTGAACTTGTATTTGCCTAACTATTAAAACTTAATCTTTTTGCATGTGGTTGTAGCAAGCAGATCTTTTTCAGAAGCAATCCTAATGAGTGAGTGGGGGTTGTTTGGGTTCCTTTGGGTGCTTCTTCACCTTGCTCTCAAGTTGTCTGAATTATTGTCTGGCCTCCCTTACTAAGCAGCTTGTACTGGGAAGGGGTTGAAGCTTTGAAAAAAAAATGGATGTGGTTTGTTTGACATGCCATCTTTCTACAAACTGTTTGCAGAAGAACCCAAATGAGACTGGATGCTGATCGCTGGCCCTTAGCTCCTTGTTTGCTGTGGCCATGAATGAGTGCCATTGTGTCCTGGCCTGGAGTGACAAACAATTGGAGCCCTGTAGGGAGCTTCTGGAGTAATTTAACCCCCTGTATTGAAATGACAGGGAATGGCTACAAAATGGCAATGAGGAGCCCTTTCTGTGACCTCTTACTTTAGCTCTGGGTGAATAACTACACGCTGCCCTTATTTCCCAGTGTTTCTGGGGTGGCATGACATAGTTTGCAAGTAGAAACAAGTTTAAAGAGGCGGAGGGTGGGGGGAAGCTCTCCTGGAGTGATGGGTGCAAGTGTTGCTCACGGTGTTTATCAGATGGTGGAGAGGGGAGGGTCTGTGAAGTTAGAATCCCAAATAATCACAGGGTGTAGGAGGATTTAAAATCTTAGAGCATTGAGTTTTTAGCTTTGAGTGGGGAGATGCTACTTGGATCTCTAGATGTGTGTTTAACTCCCTCGTCATTTTTACATTGATTTTTTTAATCAATATTAGGGATCATAATTCATTCAGTACTCGTTAGTATCTTGTCTAGAGGAGCAGAAGCCTGTTCCCTTTCTTATTTTACCATTAGTTAAAGAAAAGTGCAGCTCCTTTTACAGCTTCTAGCTGTAGGGGGGAAAAAAAAACTTGGAAAAAAAAATCACACCCAAAAAAGTAACTTAAACATAAAGTCATTTCCCTCCCTGTGCAAACCCAGTTCAAACATGAGGTTTTGAGTCCTTTGGACTGTGTGTTTTAGCAGGGAGTTAGTGCTTCCTTTCTCTGGAGAACTTCAGAAGCAGAGGAAGTGTTCTGAAATCTCATTGGCAAACGTGGCCTTTGGCTGGGAGTGCGTTGACCTCCGGCACCCCTCAGAGAAAGTGTGACTTGCCAGTCACAGGCACAGTCTGTTCCCCTTCCCATAAGGTGGGGCAGAGATGTATCAAGAGAAGGAAGCTCTCATTTTAAACTCCATGAATGATCTGCTTTTTCTAAGTGATAAATTGATTTGTTTCTTTAAATGAAAGTACAGTAGCCAAACACCACTTTGTGCTGACTCTTCAGCAAGTGACATTAAAGAGAGGTAAACCAGAGATTTCTGCCTCTATTGCTAAGGTGATAGGTGTGTCAGGACAAATGTTTTGTGCTGGTTTTAGTGATTATCTTTTTGGCAATGAGCCTTAAGTTTTAGGCATGCTTCTGAACTGATCTGGGAAGTGTGACAGCTGCCATCCCAGGGAGTGTGTTGCTGGAAAGAAAAGGATGGCGGTAATGCTGGGAAGATCAGAAGAATCCCTAGGATAGAAGTGATGCTGTTTCCATCTTGTTAGTGTTTTGAATTATAAAAACTAGGAATTACATGATTCTGAATTCTTTTAGAATTAGTAATCATTGATAAGCTGATTTTTAAACCCAAATGTTGTGTAGACTCAGTTCCCTTTCGTGGTGGCGTAAATGTTTTTGGCAGCAGTGGAGTTGGAGCTGCGTTTAGCAGCAGTGAAGGTGACTGGCTGTTTTGAGGAATCCTGTGTTGAATGGAGATGAACATCAGTGTTTTAGTACCTCTCATATATATATATATATATTAGTCTTCTATAGCCAGACTTGAGCTTCAGTGAGAACTACCATTAAATTGAATGAGCAGAGTGGAAATAGTCTTAAATTTAGTTAGCCTCCTGTAACGTTCATCTCGGTGTCGCCCAGTAGTGCTTAGAGACTGAGTGGGCAGTGTAGACTATAAGCAGAAAATTAACATGATCAACAGGCTGGGAAGCATGCCATGTTGAGGAAAGGTTGAAAGGACTGGGTTTATTCAGCTTTGAGAAAAGAAGGCTCAGGGGAGACCTCCCCACTGCGTTCCAGTGTTTAATGAAGATAGAGACTCCCTTTTTGTAAGGAGCCCCGTGGAAAAGATGAGGAGTAATAGGTACGAGTTACTCCTGGGGAGATGCTGATTGGGCACAAGAGGAAAAATTTTCCTCAAGGACAACAATCAGCCATTGGAATCATCTCCCCTGGAAAGTGGTGGATTTCCCAAGGTTGGATGCTTAAGATCCAGCTGAACGGGGTGCTGGGCCACCTTGTCTTTGGCCAACAGAGGTTAGCCCAGATGAACCTTGAGGTCCCTTCCAACTTGGTGCTCTGTGCTACCTTAGACTGCGCTTACAGGACATAAATACCCTATAAATAATTAGGTTTGTTTAGTTATAAACTAGGATTGGAGTAAACGTGGGTTTTTAGAATATTATTTAGCTTTAGAATAAAATGTGGAATTTAGAATAAAATGTGGATTTTTAGAATATTATTTAGCTTTAGCAGACATCCTTTTGACCTCTGGGATTTTAGGATACGCTGTAGGGATGGTATTTATTTCTTTCACTGATGAAACTTTATTCTTTGCTTTTTTTTAAGCAGCTTTTATTCAGATGGGGTCTTTTGTCCTTTATATCAGAACTGTTTTCCTGTCTGGGGCAGTGCTATATTCTCTGACAGAGGCGGATGGCAGCTTTGTAGCTGAGAGTACCTTATTAAAAGGCATTATTAGACAGTCTAAAATTATTGACAACAAAACAGTCCCTGGGGACTGTAGCTGCCTTCTTTTCCTTTCTGCTCATTACTGGTGCTAAGTAACAAGTCTCCCCCATGCTCCCCAACCTGCTTACAGCATTAGTATGTAAATTAAATCTCTCAGCATTCCCACAGTTCACAGTAAGTTTACAGTACAATAATACAAAAATCTCTTTTTCCTTGCAGTTTGAGAGGTATAGGTTTCCAGGAGAAACTCTTATTTTCTTTTTTTAATTGATTTACTACTATTTCAGGATTTTTTTTTTAAAGCTTCTGTACTGCTGGCAGTCGTAGATTTCCTGTTAAACTAAATCCTTGACTGAAAATCTTTTTTACATTGTGCTGCTCCTGCTCTTGAAAAGATCTCTTGTGATTTAGATGGACAAAGATGAGATTGACAGCAGTGACCTGTATTATTGCAAGACTCAGTATGCCAGGCCAGCCCTCCCTTCTCAGAGGATGTGAAGGGTCGGAAAGCATAGCTCTAACCCAGAGGCTGCAGGATGCCCTGACTATAAATTGACTTTAACAAGGAGGCTGTTGCCAATATGAATGCTGTTCATGTGTTGACCCAAGCAAATAATTATTAAAGTAACCTACTCGAGGTGGTCAGATTAATTTCAAAGGCATAATAAGTTAATTGGTGTGCTGTGCTAAATATTTTGCCAGATAATCCTGGGATGCACCTTCACTGGTATCTCAAACATTTCCACAGGGGCTGGAAAAAGCTCCATCACCTATTAATTAGAATAATCACTTGTTTAAATGAAAAGTGGTAACGAAAGAACAACTCCTCAGTGAAGGAATGGTTTTGTGGTTAACTTTCAAGCTGGTGATGTTTGAGTTCCACTCCCAGTTCAGTGTTAGACCCACTTACTCCCTTTCTCTCCTGGAGTAAAATACAGATTGTGATACTGGAATATGGAGTGCTGTGAAGTTGTTATTGATCCTACGCTGCTTTGAAGATTAAAAGTGCTTTGTTTTTGTTTATCATTTTACATCTGAACTAATTATAATGTACAGTAGCTTTAAACACATCAGCAAAAGTTGCCCAGGGTTCTTTTCTGGCCATATGTAACCTCCCTTTTTAATCTTCTTTACTATAGGGTGAATCTAGTGATTGTACTGAGCTAAAAGGAAAAAGTGTTAGAGAGAAAATGGAAGCTTCAAATGCTCCCTGTCTCTTTCTTCTGTCTTTGTCTCCTGGTATTATATCCCTTCTTTGATCTTGAATGGAAAAGTAGCAAGTTCTCTTTGTCTTAAAGGAAAAATACATGGTTTCTTAAGAGATCCCATAGTTCATGATGTTACCTTGCCTGTTAAAATCAAATTGATTTTGATAAAGTTCTCTATTAATGATATCCTACTGACCAGCATTTAAACCTGTATCATTAGTGGCTGAAATGGTAGCTAAATTAAAATATAACCATTTGGTTTTGCTTCCAGTATGGCCAATCTATATAAGGACATTCTTCCTATATAAGGACAAATAGATTTTTTACATTGTAAAGAAATAAAATCATCTTTTAGTTCTGTTTTTAAATCACTCTCAGTGAGTTCTGGGCAGGGAAGTAAACTCTTATTTCAATTGTCTGCTCAGCTACCCACGAAAGGAATAAGGAGTGCTTGTGGTGTTTTTCTCTGGTAGTCATGTAAAATGTGACACCTTGATTTGCTATGAGATTTTAGGGTGTTTTAACTTTACCTTAATAGTGTTTTATGCCTGTGAGGGAGAGGGGAGAATCACTGGAGTTCATGTTGCCCAAGATTTCTTCCCCATAACTTTAAATATCCAAGCTTCCCCACCTTAGTCAAGCAGGAGCTGTGGATGTTCTGAGCATCTGAAAAGGTGGTATGTGACATTGCTGGGATAAATTAAAACCTTTCAGAGTAAGTAGTCTCTAAAATAATGTCTTACAAGAGAAAATACATAAGTTTGGTGGATATAACCACATGGAAGTTGTTGCCATGTAGTTCACTGAAATACTTACTGTAATTTTAACACAGTGTTAATAACTAAAGGCAGATTTTTTGTTTTTCAAACAAGGTCTAATCATGATTATCTCCTTTTTATCTTGCTATCCTAATAGTTGGCTGCTTGATCATGTTTAGGATCTTGTTTTCCAACATGGCTCCAAAAAACGGGTCAGTAACAATCACAGATGCCCTGAAAGCCACCAGGCAGAACCACCTGCAGATCCTGTGGACAGAAGTGTTGATGTTTGGGTGAATAACTTTCCTTTTGATTGTCCTTGTAAGGTGAAGGTTGGATTTTAAACTCTGTAATGTCATAAAAGGGTTTGCTTTGCAACTTTGTAAATACTGAATTTAATCTGGGAACACCTCTGGTTTTGAATAAAATATGCAGCTGACTTTTCTTACCATGCAATGTAAGTCTGGATTAACAACAACAACAAAAAGATTGTCATAGTTGTGGGGTTTTTTTAATACTAAAGGGCTTTTTTTGTGTCAATTTCAAATATCTCTGCATACCTCCTCACTGCACAGTCTGTGGAAACATTAAATACTCTAATGCAGATGAACTGTGTCTTTAATTATCTAGTACTCCTCTAATCTATGCAAGTTGTGCTCAGTCATGGAAATTTCAAGTGTTGTGACCCCACATCATCTATTGTAGAGTCCCAATGATGCAAAGGGTTGATTAGTTTATCTGCATTTAATTTTCAGAGAGCATGGAACTGTTTCTGCATCAGAGCATGGTTTTGATGGGTTGGAACTGTCAGACTAACTCTGAAATAAAAAAGTTTATATAAAAGAAATAACAAATAGGAAAGAAAAAAGATTCCAAACCAAAAGCAATTCCCTCCTTGGGTACCATGTGTATCTTTGAGAGAAACAAGAGTTTTCATTGTGGTTAAATCAGATGGATAATGAAAGCAGGGCTTGTGTGTACAGATGCTGCCAGGAGCCCTTAATGAGAGGGAGATGCCAGCAAATACAGAGGGACTGGGAGGGTGGGCGCAGCTGTACTGTAAAGGAATCCTAAATGAATTTCAATGCTGATTAAGAAAGAACTGGAGATCAGAGAAAGACAGAGTGAATCGAGAAAATCTAAGTCAAGCAGGGTGTGAGCAGAAGTTTCATGAGCGATCAGCAGCCTTATTGAACAGGAGAGATCAGAAGCTGATCTGAGGTTAGATGCTTACAAAACAATATCATCTTTATTTTTACAATACTTTTAAACTGTTAGAAAGGCTTAACCTTTAGAGAATTCAATTCCCTAACGGTCACCTCCTGATGGCAGGCTGTGGGGTGTTATTCCTTTTTTGTGGTTGGGACAAGCAGGGTGAGAACTGGTGCAGTAATTGATTTAATCGAGCGCAGTGCACTTGTGTCTTCTGTTTACTTTGTGAAGGTCTGTGCATTCCCAGGAGAGATGGACAGTATTTTACCAGGAGTTAAGAGGTCTCTTGAGCATCTATTGCATCTTATGATGATGGAAGTGGCTACTACAATAGAAGATGTCCCCTTGCTCGATAGTTAAACGTCTCTGTAATCTCGATGGTAAGAAGCTAAGGTGAGGCGGTGGCTGAGTTGGACACAGTGTTTTAAGAAAATAAATCTAAAATTCCTCAAGGGTAGAGGAAGCCTTACAGTATCTCTGCTAAAACCCTTTCTACAGAAATTCAGGATGTTAGATTAATGCTAGAGAAGCTTGCATTACACTGTTGTACAGTCAGCCAGCTAAATTAGACAATACTTAGTCATAAAATGGTGTTTTGCCCATGATGTTATCAGTAGGAAAATCCACGCTATTGCAAAGATGCAAATGATTGCTTAATTATACGCTCCTACCAGCATAAGATGCTTTCAGATCTTTCCCTCAGACTCATGTACCGCGCTAATTAACAGTAATCCAACTGGAGGATCCCAGAGCAATGCTTCTGCCTATTTTTTTTCAGCTTACGCTGGAGCTCTTGTGTTCTTTTCTTAAATAATTAATAATCATTACTGCCTGCTGTGCTGTGGGTATGTGCTAGTGATCTCAGATCCCAGCATATTTGCACCATTCCTGTTCCTGTCAGCAGCTTGGGTTTGCTCTTTGCAGAGGCTTTCATGTTAAGACCTTCATTAACTGGCGGTGGGGTATGGATTTCAGTGGCAGTGGGCTTTGATGTCATTAAACAGCAAGCTGTTAAAGGAAGTGCCACCTCTTTCATTACTGTGACTATTTTTTTTTTTGTTAATCCAATTAAGTTAAATACCAAATAGAAAACAGACTCATTTCACTAAATCACCCTTAGCACACAGAGCATTTTTATCTTCAGGAGTTTTATGTTTGTTTTGCTGCCCCCCCTCCCCCCCAGTGCAGGTTCTGGGGATGCAGCGTCCCTCTTGAGCCTAGCTGGAAACCGAAATGAGTGATGGAGCGGGGGGGGATGAACCCGTGACGCCTTCTGTCATCTCTTTTTCCTTTTTATAATTAATTTCTCTCTGTTCAGCGTGGTTTTAACCTGCTTCAGCCTCTCCAGGGGAAGGATCGCTTTAGTTTGATGGCGTTTCACCCGCATTCCAGGGGGAACGTTCCCAGAAATGCCCAATTAGCCGGGATTATGCTGTACGGCTTTAACTTTTCGGGGCATCGCTGAGGCCCCTTTTTAACGCCCAGGTCGAGCTGAGCCGGAGGGAAGGCGGGAGCTCCCGGGGCAGAGCCAGACCCGAAGGCTGTTCAGGTAAATGCTCCCGCCTACCCCCTCTCCGCCCTCCCAGCATATCGTGCTATCGCGATAGAGCCCCTCTATCATTACGGAGGGAGAGCACCGCGCCTCTGCAGCACCGTCCCGCCCCTCCCGCCTCAGCGGGGTCCCGCCCCTCCCGCCCCTCCCGCGGCCTCCCGCCCCTCCCGCCCCTCCGCGCCCCTCCCGCCCCTCCCGCCCCTCCCGCCTCAGCGGGGTCCCGCCCCTCCCGCCTCAGCGGGGTCCCGCCCCTCCCGCCCCTCCCGCCCCTCCCGCGCGTCCCGCCCCTCCCGCCTCAGCGGGGTCCCGCCCCTTCCCCGCCGCGCCCCGCCCCTTCCTCCCGGCCGGCTCTCGGGTGCTGCCTGCGGCGCCGCCGCTGCCCTGGGCGCCGGGACGCGGCGGGTCCCTCCCCCGGAGCCGCCCAGGCACCTCCCTCCCTGTCTCCCTCCCTCCCTCCCGCCTCGGGCCGCCGCGGTGAGTCACGACGGAGGAGGCGGCCGCTCGGCTCTGCTCGGCTCCACTCGCCCGTCCGCCCGCGCCCGGCTGCCGCCGCCCGTGCCGCAGGACCGCCGGGGCCGGCTCGGCCCCGCACGCAGGTGAGCGCGGCTGCCCTTTGTGCGCGGCTCCCGGCCGGGAACAAAGGCGTTCGACCGGGCCGGGATCGCCGCTCCGCCGGCCCCGGGCCTCCGCGCCTCCCCTCAGCTCCCCTTCTCCTTCCTCTGAGTCCGGCTCCCGCTCCCCTTCCCCGTCCCGGCGCGGATCCCGCCTCAGGGCCGCGGCCCCTGACCTCCCCGGGGCGCGGCGGAGCGGCCGTGGGCGCTGGCAGGCCCGTGGCCCCGTAGCGCAGGTACGGGAGGTGCCTTTTTAATCTCCTGGCATCATCCCTTACGTCATGTGGCACCCAGTTCCACGGCGGCCGTGTCCCACCCCAGCAATGGCTGCATTTCTGTGGCAGGTGAAGCCATTCCCACGTCCAGCTGCTTAAGGTTGGTTGGAGCCGTGGGGAAGGCAGGTGTCACATCCTTGGGCAATAAAACCCAATGCCTGGACACCCCTTACACCCCCCTGCGTGTCTTGGGGAGAGTGCGTGGTGCTGCTCGGCACCTCGGCCCCGAAACGCTGGTGGGGAAAATCCTTCTTGGCCAGTAGTGAATGAAGGGCATCGCTTGGGGGGTGATTCCTCCTGCCTTGGCTAAAAACTGTGTTTCGAGAGCATCTGCAGCAGCGCTCCCTAACTTCCAGCTTAGCGCAAGGATGGAGGGTGTTAGTTAGTGCCCTATCTCTTGGGAAGATAAAACCAGAGAGGAGTGGAGCAGTTTTTTCCAAATCAGAATGTGTGAGTCCTTCAGAAAGCAGATGAGAGGTGATACTAGTTTCTGTTTGAACATCCTGATGCGCTTCATCAGGGTGCTTTTGCCTTCCAGCCTCGCGTTCGTTTTCTCCTTGAGAAGAGAGGATTTTGCCCTGTTGTGTGTCACCTCTTTATTTGATCTATTTATTTATTCCTCGTCTTGGCATGTTGAATAAAATAAGCATTGATGCTCTGTGGGATGAGAGCAAGATGCTCTGCAGATGCAGTGGGGTTAAATAAAACCAACCCCAAACACACCACCAGCTCCAAAACCCAAGGGATGTTGGAGGCAGGTTAGGTAGGAGTTGGCTGCGGTGTGCCCATTGGTGTCTTTTCTGTGTATTTTAAGCACGTGATAAAAGACCTTTTACAGAATAAAAAGTTTTATATTTAGATTTTGTTGGGTGCTGAGCTGGCAAACCATCAGCTGCTTTTGCCCTTGGTGATTTTGGAGCTCGTGGATGATGTGCAGTAGCCTGAGAAGGGGAGATGCTGTGTGAATTGTGAAAAGAGAGGCTATGCTGCTGGCTACGGGGGATTTATTTTGCAAGTACAGGTGCTTACGGTGAGTGGGCATCAAGCTAGGTATTAATCCTTATTTTAAATGCAGGCTTATTATTGGTATAAAAGCCACTGTCTGCCTTGAGAAGCAGATTTTGGGGGGGAAGGGTGGCAGGTGTATTTGGGATGCGTCGGAGTTGCTTCCCTTGGCCCTCAGCGGGGAAAAAAGAGCATCATCCCTTTTATTGTATCTCCGGCATCTCGGCTGCGACTGGCAGCAGCGTCCGTGTGATTTGAAAATGCTGCTAAATGGATTTGCACGCTCTCTCAGTCAACGTGGTGCATCGTAACGGTGCAAACCTCCGAGGGAGCACATGGGATGGAGTCAATTTGAGAGCAGAAGCCGTTTTGGACTGATAACCGGTTGGCTGTGGCTTTGTGATCTACCCAGACCTGCTTTGAAGCTGTAGTTCTCTCTTTGTTTTAGCTCATTTTAAGTGTTGCACCAAGTTATAAGAAGTTTGATAGGGTGTAAAAGCACTGTTGGTATTCTTTCTGACAGCCAGGTGGGAAGATACTGAAATCTTCCCCAGGAAAATCATCCCATGGCCTGATGGGAGTCGTTGTAATACCTACGTAACACGGACGTAACACGTACACATCCCTGCCAGATAAACCACAGTGTCATTTGCCTAAATGCCTGCCTGCGGTTGTGTTCAGGAGCTGTGGGTGCTGCACAGGGAGGGAGGGGGATGTGTGGGGAAGGAGGACTCTTTTGCTGTTGTCTGCTGCCTTAACCAGAGTCAGTTAGTACCCATTTCTCTGGATACAGAGCATCCTGATGTTAAGTATTAGGGCTGCAAGAAAAACAAGTTCTGAACCCCAATTTTATGGGAAATCTGGAGTTGTATCAGCATCAGCTCTCATCCATCCTTTGCTGCTTGCCTCCTCCTCCCAGGGTTTGAGAGTACTATAACTTTGCTAGAGGAGAGAAGGGCCTCCAAACCAATTTGTGCTGCTTTCTGAACAAAACCAACAGAACCCAACCCTGAATTTTGTAATTGAAACGATGACTGTGACATACATTAATTGCCAAGAATCAAAACCTGCCCTGCAGTTGCACACAGGCAAACAGCAAACCTCTGAGTGCCTGATATGGCAAAACTAATGGTAAAGGTTGATGTTTTACCTTGGAAACAACTTGTGTGGAATTGATCTCTTTGTATTAGTGTAATTCCAGTGTTTTTTTTCTTCTCCAGAATGTTTGTCACATGTAACCGACATAAACATTTATGATTTTTTAGTAAGTATTTAAATTTTAAGTTTGTTGTTGACTACAAAGCATCCCTCCTGAGCATCTGACCTAGTTTTAAGCATCAAAAACGCACCCAAGCGCTGCGCATACAGAGAGGCGACTGGCTTGGAGAAACTTCCAGCACAGGTTGTTTATCCCCCCAGAAAGGAGGACTGGGTATCTTCAGAAATACTGCTATACATGCAGGTGCAAAACCATGTTCCTTTTTATTGCAAGCTGCCATCAGATTGGATTTCCTGCAGAAACACAGCAAGGACAGCAGCAGCTGTTAGAGCTGCACCACACCGTTGGGCGTAAGGTGCAAAACACAACCTGGTTTTAATGGGTTTTAATTGGAAAAAATTTAATCCAAATAAATATGCCAACTGTTTTGTGTTCTGGGAGTTGGCATTCGTGTGCTCTGGCTGAAGGTAGTTACAGCTCAGTTTGCAGAGTGAAAGGGTGTGACTTTTTTTTTGCCATGCTTCCAAATATGTTAATAGTCGTTATGGGAGAGCTCGTCGATCGTGCTCTTTATTTAAGCTATCAGTGTGGTACTTCTGGAATGCTGTGGTGAGATACTCAGGCAAAAATAAACCCTCATTTGTAATGAGAAAGATGCCAAAAATCACAGTGTTGAATAGTTTTAATGAAGCACTCTTTAAAAAGAGCTTAGTCCTGGGGGTTTTTCCAATAGACTAGCTTAAATCGATCTGATCTTGGGAGATTCTCTCTGAAAGTGTGTGAAGCTTTTTTGTCTTCTATGAAAAGCATATCAGCAGACAGCATACATAATTCATAATGTCTTAAAAAACGCCTTTTAAAGTGACTCTCTGCATCACAGATATTACAGAGTGATTTTTGTTGTTGTTGTCAATTTGGGGGAGTTCTGATTCGCTTGAAACATAACAGCATCTGTTAATTCAATTCCAGTGAGGCTGTTGCACGTACACGAGCATGGGCCTTGTTCCAGGAGTTGTCTGTGTGTCGCTGCTGGTGCACACCAAAGATGCACATCACTGGAATGAAACCATTTTGTCTCCTACTCCCCATCCTAAGGAAATCTTGGTAGTCTTGTGGTTTTACTTCCGAGTATGTGGGGGGAAAACAGACACTGAAATAGCTGTGAAACGTGCTAAAAACTGTTTGCCAACAAACTTAATTAACCAAAACAGAAGTATAACAGCGTGCTTTGTTTGCTGTCCTTGATGCTGCTGTTTCTCTGAGTGTGGATGAGACTTATGGTTCCTTTCTCCCTCTAAGGAGTGAGCTGTGGCCTGGCCGTGAGCTTCCATTGGCGTGAGGAGGCAGACAGACCAGAATGAGCAAAGCTACGGCGTGCTGCTAGGTGAGAAGAAACCAAAGATTAGGAAAACACCCAACAAACGTGAGTTGATAGGGGAATAAGGGGAAAGTATGACTCTGGGATTGATTTTCAAGGGAGTCATTATGTAACAAGGCTCAAAGAAGTGAGGAAAGTTACTGTCTCGATTCTGCTCATTGCTGGTGAATTCACAGGACGTGGCAGTGCTTACAGATGGTTTAAGTGTCTGAGTTGAGGAAGCATAGTGGTAATTTTCACTTTTCAATAAGTATTCTCAAGGTTTTCCAGAATATCAAACCTGCCAAGTTTGTTTTTCTTCTTTTAAAAGTCATACATATCAGTGATGATATTTTAAAATCCAAGCAACGAACGTCACAGCCTAAAAAAATCTCATCTGGAAATAAACTGCTGTGAAAAAAAAACCCTAAAAATTTCAACTTCTTGCACTCCTGGAGTTGCCCAAATCAGGTACCGATTGGGAGGCAGAAGTGGAGCCAGTGGATGGGTACAACCATCCCACTTCCCTCAGGATGTTGTGTTTTGTTTTCTGCAGATGCATAGACCTAGTCTTTAGTTCATTTCCCAGCAAGTCACATTTTCTCTGTGTTAAAACAGGAACTAACAAATACAGAAGCAACTTAAGTAACCAACACTGTTTGTGGCTGTGACAAAGCTCTGAAACTTTCTGACTCAGTTGATCCTCCTATAAAATTAGTTGACTGCTTCACAAGAATGTTAAGGTGTTTAATTAAAGTGTAATTGTTTTCGCCTCTGAACTCGCTCAGCTCCTGATTCAGTGCACATTGAAGTCAGTGAGGAGCTTTTAATTAATTTCATGGAGCTTTTAAATAGATGTACACGTATGCACGGCGCCTCTGCACTGAAAAGAAATGTGACCTGAATTTTTAACAGCAGAGTTTCAGGAGAGGAGCAGTGTAAATGCTGAAACAGCTTAAGGTAACTACTGATGGAAGGGTTTTTCACAGAATCACAAGGTTGGAAAACACCTTTAAGATCATCAAGTCCAACCATTCCCGTCCTATGCTAAACCATTTTGTAGTGAGAAGATTGGGCTATGGTGATACCTGGTTACTCATGCCATAAGATGATTTTAGTAGAGTTTCCTGACTTCTGATCAAGTGTTTATGCAAAAATGAATGGCAATAACACCCTTCAAATAGAATTTAAAACTTTATGCCAAATTGAGAAAAAACCAGGAGTGTTAACACCTGCTGAGCTGCTTGTTTTCAGGAATGCCCACAGATGCCAAATACTCCTCACTGGTTTGTGTGGGATCCACGGAAGGTTTTGCTTAACCTCAGAGGTCAGAAATATCAGGGGTCTGTTGTTTGTTTTTTTTTTTTAAACGAGCTTTTATCACTGAAAATTTGATCAGTGGCTCCGGTGGTCTCAGCAAAATAAACCTTTCCCAATTCACATGAAACCATTTGCAACAGTTGCCTTAGTGTTTCCCTGTTGGGATTTTTCCCTTTGCTAGATATTGCAAGAGAAGTTTTAAACCTTAAATAAAATTTTGCCTTTGTAATAGGGTGTGTGAGGAAATGGGTTTTGGGCGCCTGTTTTTAATATCCATGTCATTGTTCTTCTCTTGGTAACTGTGATTTTTGACATAACTCTGCTATGCTATATATAATAAAGGAGCTACAAGCTCCTTTATTGAGAAATTATCATGAAGATATACTGTAATTGTGCTATGGTTTGGGAAGTGCAGGAATCTCTGCCACACCAGTCCTCCTCTTGCCCCATTGTGCCTTAAATCAGTGGTTGTTGGCATACAGTCATGCTCCCAGGAGCTTTCTGAAGTGCTTTGGGATCTTACAGCAGTTTTAACTTGTCCTGAGTGTTGTTGATAACGGTCTCTGGGCTAACACCTTCTGTTAGTATCGATATATATTGGAATTTGATCAACCAAAAGAGATACTGCTGCATCTGCACGTCGCTCCCGTTCTTCGGGGAGTGATTGCCACTTGTCTTGTAAATGCACTGAATTTTATGTAAGTAGAAGACCTCAAAACAATCAGTTTGAGATGTTTGACTTCTTTAGTGTGATCTCTGAATAAATCAGGCTTGCCATGCAGCTCCACGTAGAACTTTTCTGTGCAGCTAAGCTTGGCTGCCTTTAACATACATGAGTTTCTGGTTTTGCCTGAGATTCTTCCAGTTTTCAGTGTGCTTGGAAAATTAATCAATCCCAACACTGACTGGGACTGAAAACCTCTGGAGTTGTTGTGATTCCAGTCCATGTGTGAGTCTGAAGGGAGGTGGTGCTGGAGGGAGGTTGCTGCTCTCAAACCCATGCTCTCCTTCACACAGGCTTGTTTCGCAGTTCAAGGCCGATATAATTAAGGTAACATTCAGAATTGTGGCTAGGGAGGAAGGAAATTGCATCCCTTTTCCTGAGAAATAGGAAGTCTCTTGAAGGCAAGATTTCCTTCCTTGTAATCCCACTCCACCAAAAACTATTAGAAAGCCAAATATCTGTGGTCAGGTCGGTGTGGAATTAGGAATTTGCGGTAAACACATGAAAGTCAAAAGTCCTCTCTTTGACAGGGACTTCTTTCCTTCCTCCTCTCTCCATCAGATATCTGTGCAGCATGGCCTTGTTTGGTGACCTAAAGAAGGTAATGAAAGTCCTTCTCCCTTGCTTTTTTATTTTTAATAAGCCCTTTAATAAGTTCTTGAGGAGTATTAACTTATGAAGGACCAGGGGGCAGGGGTCTCTTGCCCATATTATCTGATAATGTTAATGATGCTAACAGGTCACTGAGGAGACAAAGCTCTTCTGTGCTGGTTAGCACAAAAGAAAAAATGATCAAGGAATATATTCCTACTAGACAAATAGCCATTACTTCTTAGCTCAACTTGCAGCAAGAGGTGTTATTAAGACACCTCTTTAAATGCTTTAAAAAGCTGAACCATATGTTGGTTCAAAGCTGAAAAAACTTCCTTGGTGGCACAGAGCATCTGTGGGGAAAGCAGCACAGAGGATTTTCCTTTATTTTTTCAACTTCTCTCTCTAAAGAGGCAAGTAGGTGTTATAAAGAGTATGTTTATCACTACTTTACAACAAAGTTTATTGTTGTATGAGTCCAGAACAATATTTCATGTTGTTGTCCAATGGTTAGGCAATTCTGGTAGTCAGCAACCATTAATCTCAGAGTCTCTGGTCCTAACAATGTACTTTGATACAGTATTGCAACACATTAAAATGCTAACTAGTCACCAACCTAATAACAGCTCACATTTTAATTGCTTTAAAAAAACCCTCAACCCTCTAGTTACCCATCATCTCTCTGCTGTAAAAGATCTGTAGGCATTTTTAGTGTAAAACTTACGTGATCTGGCATTAATGACGTTCAGAAGTCAGTATAAATTACAGGGCAGCACAGGTCACATTTTAAATTGAGAGCTATGTCTAATTTGCTGAGCATCTGCATCTAGAGAAGAGAAGGCTGTGGGGGGACCTCATTGCAGCCTGCCAGTCCCTGAAGGGAGCAGAGGAACAGGAGGGGAATCAGCTTGTTAAAGGGCAGATAATGGCAGGACAAGGGGGATTCTCCAGTCAACTAATTCTTTATCACTGCTCATGCTTCATGAGCGTAGGGTGTCTGTCCTGTGCATTCAGTTATCTTTTATGATATTTAGTTTTGAAGATACAAATGGCAGTCTTCAGTAAAACCCAGTTTGAACGCTGATGATCTACAAGTCTCCAGAGTGTTGTGAGTCCAGCATTTCCACTTTTGCAGAGCTTCCTTCCAAACGTGACTTTGGTCATAAAGCTGATTGGCATTACAAGAAAATGAAGTGACCACAATTAATGGTCTTGATCTTCCTTGTGTGTGTTTGTGCGTTGGCCTCGGTTCAGTTTCTGCAATGATCATAGAACAGACGTGCTGCAGGAGGCTGTCATTGCTGTTGGTTAATTAATAGTCCAAAAATATACTTCAGGGCTGGAGGTGGGTCCGTGTTTGTACAACGTGTAGCATGCCTACTGTATCAAACAGGATAGAGCTATTGAAAATCATTTGGTGATTCTTGTAATCTGATGATAGAATTCTCACCTATTATTGGTGGTCCATTTTTTTTCACTGGTTTATGATTCAAGCTAAAATCAAGCTATGAAAACAAAGCAAAATTTTTTTTAAGAGGTGGCATCTCAAGTTTGTTGTGTCTGTGTGCTGGAAACTTCCTTTCCTCTTTCTGAAAAGATAGGAATATTTATGAAGAATCATAGAATCACAGACTGATCTGGGTTGGAAGGGACCCCAAGGGTCACAGAGCTCCAACCCCCTGCCACAGGCAGGGACACCAACCTCCAGGCCTGGAGCTACACAAGGTTGCCCAGGGCCCCAGCCAACCTGGCCTTGAACACCCCCAGGGATGGGGCACCCACCCCCTCTCTGGGCAGCCTGTTCAGCCCCTCACCACTCTCTCTGTAAAGAGCTTCCCCCTAATATCTCATCTCACCCTTCCCTCCTTCAGCTTCACTCCATCCCCCTTGTCCTGCCAGGCTCTGCCCTTGAACAAGCTGATTCCCCTCCTGTTCCTCTGCTCCCTTCAGGGACTGGCAGGCTGCAATGAGGTCCCCCCACAGCCTTCTCTTCTCCAGGCTGAACAAGCCCAGCTCCCTCAGCCTCTCTCTGTAGGGGAGTTGTCCCAGCTCTGGACACAGGACTCCAGCTGGCACCTCACGAGGGCAGACCAGAGAGGGACAATCCCCTCCCTGTCCCTGCTGCCACCCCTCTGCTGATGGACCCCAGGATCCCATCGCCCTTCTGAGCTGCAAGAGCCACTGCTGGCTCATGTGAAGCTTCTCATCCACCCTGTCACCCAGGTCCTTGTCAGCAGGGCTGCTCTCCAGGAGCTCTTCTCCCAGCCTGTATCCATGTCAGGGATCCTTCCAGCCCGAGTGCAACACCTTGGAAGAGATCCATAGCAAGCTCTGCCACAAGGTTTTGTGTTGACGGCGGATGCGTAACGCTCTTTTTACAGCACTAATTCTTTCGTGTGGGATACCTGGTAGTTAAAATCATCAGCTATCTATCATTAGTGCCCAATTTCCTGTCTAGATGATCTGTAACCTTGTTATAAATAAGGGAAGAGGTGCAGGAGCCTCTGTGAAAGACGCTAAGGATCAGGACAAGAGCTGCGCTCCTCGATCCAGCTGTTGGAAGACCACCTTGATCCGGTTAGAATCGTTCCTTTGCCTGGGATAGAATTTGTGTATAAACCTCTGTGGGTAAACAATGTCACTTTTTAAAGGGATCTTGACAAATTTATCTTTGAAGGGTGAATACCTTTGTGAAAAGAAAGGCTTTTTTTTAAGGTTTTGTTGCTGTTAGTAAGTTTAATTTCAGAGGCATCAAGTTGAGTGGCATGAACTACCTGGAAACCTCTTTTTAACTGTGTGAGGCACAAAATCTTCTCTTTCAGGATTGCTGTGGTGCCACAAAAAAAACTACCTGGGTTTTTGTGCTCCTGAAGGTCAGAGGTGAGGATTAATTCCCTAAAAGTGGGGATTAGAATGGTCAGATTAATTTATTTTTTTTAACAGTTATCTTAAGCACTGGTTTAGTATATTGGGAAACTTCTTGGAATGCATTTTGTTACTACTTTTGAAGCCTTTTTTTTAAGCTCTGGAAAGCGATGCAGCATTGGGGAAAACAAAAACCTGCTTGTTTTTACAGATATATACATTTTTTTATGTGTCAGTGGCCGTGTTTGGGGCTGATAGCTGTCCCCCTTCAAGAGGGAGGACAGCTCTGTTTGGTTAAAAAAACCTTAAATCTAACATTTAAGAGATGTGAGTCTACCACTGGAGTTCCAGCTGTAAATGGGCTGAAATCTGATGCTGAGGTTCAGATTCTGAAGTCAGCTAAAACAGGATCCTGAACATGGAAATGGAGACAAAACCCTCACGTATTTAATATTTCAACTCTTGCTGTTCACCTGTAAATAGGTAGCTGTTAGGAATTCTTCATTATCACCTGCCTCTGGAGATGGGAATTAATCCCATTTCCAGCTGCCTGTGGCTGAAGGTCACGAGTCAAGGCTGAATTAGAGGAAAATTTGTATTGGGAATTTGCACACTCTGATTCATGACTCCAGGTTTTCAGGCTCCAGCTTGGAAGTTTTTTAGGGCTCTAGCTGTTCTCTTTAAAAACATCGTTTGAAAATTAACAAGGCTGGAAGGGGCAGCATCCCCTTGCACTTCAAGGTTCCCAGTGTGACCGTGTTTTAACCACTCAGTAGTGGAACTCTGGAGGCTAATAGCTTAACCTTGGATAATGATACCATAGAGGTAAAGGGACCTCTTCATGCTGGCTCTTAACTCAATTTGTGTAGCGCAAAGGAAACCTGCAGCGGTTGGTTTTATTCACCATCACTCCTTATCTGAGCTTTTATAATCCTGTCCCATTAATTGAGGGGTTTTAGCTGCCTTGAACAGAACCAGCCAGATTCAAGGGAAAAAATAAATTGTGGCTGAACAAACTCCTGTTGGATTTCTTCTGGCTGTAAGTGGGAATGGTACAAGATATTGGGGGAGTCAGCTGTGACTTACATTTTAAAGAGCTTGCCAGACCACTGCAAGTACCCTAAATTATTAAGATTGAATATGTAAAATAATACACACATTTACTGACAGCTTACTGCCTTTTTCTTCTTCTCCTCTTTTCAGGGTGTTCAGATTCCTCAGATTCTCTCTGTTTTTTCCTGTACCAGGAAAATGTGGATGGTTAAGAATTTCAGTGTTAACAGAGGGCTGGGAATGTGTAACCTGGAGGAACAAAAGCTTGTGTTTCTTCCTTATTACATTAAATAAGCATGCCTTGAAGATTAAATGGGGTGCTTAAGTAGTTTGCCATACATAAAACATACTGTTTTATAGTGTGGGGTTTTTCTTTTTTCTGGTGGGACATGATTTTTTTTTTAATTCATTTTTTTTTGTTTAAACAGGGATGATGGGAGTGAAGTCATCCAGAGTTCTTTATCATGAGCCCAGCTGTGACATTGTCCAGCAGAGAAGCCCTTCCAGGTTTTGAATTCATCAAAGTATAGTCGGAAGTGAGGGAAATATAGTTCTGAATCTGTAATTGTCAGTTGCTATGTGTCAGAATCCTCTGCTGAAAGTGTTGAGGGAAAACAGTTGTTACTGGTGAATTTGAGCTTCCTTAGGAGCTATCTGTGACACAGACTAGTTAAACTTAGTTTAAGTACAGATTTCTTCTGTCTACAGTGTTTTAAAGTGAAAACACGGTGGCTGATGTTCTAAACCTAGTTAGGGGGAAGAAAAGAGGAGGGGGTGTAACTGCAAAGGCAGTGTTTTTCATTACATGCTGTGCTGTTGTGTCCGAGGTCAGTAATTGAAGAGAAAGCCAGTGTGGCCTTTGAGTCTGGTTTAGGGAAGGTTTATATTTTCATTACGACCTTCTCAGGACAAGTGGAGAGGTAGGGGAGCATCTCTTGATGCAAATGGAAAAGTTAACAGTACTTAATCCTCTTCTACTTCAGTAACACAGTTGTAAATCACCAAACTGTTGCTGTAGATGTATTTACATCTTCTGCTTCCAAAACCCAGTCAGGTGTACTCTGATCTCCAACATAGTGTCACCTCGGTCACCCTGCTCTGCTCAAGGGACATTTATGCTGGAAAGGCTGAGAAGATTGGGACTGTTCAGCCTTGAGAAGAGAAGACTAAGGGGGGACCTAATTAATGTTTATAATTATCTTAAGCAGGGGATGCAGGGGGAATCAGCCAGCCCCTTTTCAGTGTCTGTGGGGACAGGACAAGGGGCAATGGCTGCAAGTTGGAGCACAGGGAGTTCCACACCAACCTGGGGAAGAACTTTTCCCCAGTGAGGGTGAGGGAGCCCTGGGACAGGCTGCTCAGGGGGTGTGGAGTCTCCTTCTCTGGAGAGATTCCAGCCCCATCTGGATGCCTATCTCAGTGAAATGTCCTAGGGAGCTGCTTTGGCAGGGGGTTGGACCCGATGATCTCTTGAGGTCCCTTCCAACCCCTACAATTCTATGATTCTATGCTTTCTTTTGCTTTACTGGGTTGCACTTACTCTTCCCTCAGCCCAAGAGTTTGGCTTTGGTAAGCAGACAAGCAGGGGTCAGGCTGGGGATGTCAGGCGTGCTTGACTCTGCCCCGTCCACATGTTGGGCCTTGCACAGCAGAAGGCATTCCTGCGATCCTCACCCAGCCCTTCTGCAGCAGCAGGGGAATGAGGCACTGAGCAACAGGCTGGCTTTTCACTGACCAGCTTCTGTTACCACTTGGGAAAAGGAGGGAATGTTTTTAAACCCAGATTTATTGCCTTGGCAAAGTTTGGGCTGGGATATATAGATCGTTCTCGTTTATTATTCTGCGTTGTGAATCTTATTAAAAATAAATGAGAACTAAATTTCATTCCCTGTGCTTGCCAAACAGGAGAAAATAGGTGACCCAGTTATGTCCCTTTGCACTGTATCAGATGCAACAGGACAAACTTGTAGGATTTGGTCTTTTAGCACCGTTTAGCGAAGGAATGTAACAATTTCAGATTAAAACTGCAGCTTGTGAGGTCCACAGGCCAGTCTTTTTTGTGAGAAAGGAATCAAGCAGTGACACTGGAGAGCAGAACTGTGCTTAGCTGCAAAGCAGGTAAGGTTTTGGCAGTACAAACTTTCCTGTTGGCTATGCCCACCTGCCTCACCCTTACCTGGAGAGACCAGTTCCAGGGGAATAAACAGCACATCTTCATCAGCCTTTGGACCTCTGCTTGTAGTTCAGGATCTGGTTACCAGGAATTCAGCTGGGACCCCAGTGGCTCTTTGCTTAGGCCAGTAAGTATTGATGAACACCTAAGTTGGCTTCTGAACAGCTTTGGCTATTTGTTCTTTTGAACAAACAGCTTTTCAGTAGGGTCCTGTTGATGCCATGGGGATTCCTGTGGTCCAGAACATGGCACTTCTTGTTTTTCTATCTCCCTACCTGGCTTTTTGTGCTGAAAATACAGATTGAAATGTTATCAGGGAATGTTTGTCAGTGCTTCAAACAGTTGTCTCTTCATTTCCACGGTAAAGGACCTTGAGTGATTTTATCCAGCCTGGCTGGGAACGTAAACCCGTTGGGGCAAGATGGATTCTGATTGTAAGTTTGAGCAGTGGTTTTATGTTCTCCTATTCTAGAGACACCTTAAGTTGGAAAGTGTTTGGTTACTTCCTTTTTGTCCTCATTCCCATGCAAGTACATGGCATGAGTTAGGCTTTGAGAGAACCTCATGGCTAGGAATACATTTGAATCTTGCTTTCAATGGTCAAAGTGTTGGTTGGTGTGAACCTTCTTCACATTACCTGCCCTGAGAAATGCTTCAGGGATGGATCATTGCGTAGTGCACAGATCTTCTGGGACTCTTGAGACTGTGAGCAGAACTTGTGATAGTAGTGATTCAGCTGTTCCTCAGCTGTCTTGCTAAACTCTTTCTCATATTTTGAACTTCTTCCCTCCCACCCCCAAAATACACAGTTGGGAAATATTTTTAGATCGTATTTCTCAGGGTTCGCTAGAGATGAATGTGGAAATGTTGATGTGTGGTTGAAGAGCTCAGAAGCACGAGCTGGAGTTTGGAATAGATAGGAACAAGTTGGTGAGAGAAACTTTGTGTGACTTTGGACTGGTCACCAGCCCTTTGAATCTTCTCCTACTTTTAGGGATAAAGTAAGGAAACCTGTTGGTTTGTGGTTTTTTTTTCAGTCTGACCATTTTTGGAGCCTTTAGTGGTAAATGTGCTGGTCATTCATAGGATGTGCCCTGAGGTTGAGCAGAGTTCTCAAGTTCTGGTGTGCAAAGTTGATGTCCCACCGAAGCAGGTGTTGGTGACCGTGGTGAGGGGAACTGGGCTGGGGGCAACTACATGGATTGGGCAAAGATGGTGTGTTCTGAGAGCTGCTGCTGCCTTCAGAGGGACTAGGCTGTGGCTTGGAAGGGAAACCATCCACAACACAACCCTTCCAACCGGTCGTGGAAATGGCCTGTCCACAGAGGCTGTTTTCCTCAGCTGAATCCCTCTGAATTTAATAGTATTAGGAAAACATTTGATCTTTGTTTCCATTTGTGTTATGGTGCTAATCACAACGACTGTGTGCAATTTGAGGGGTGTGTGTGTGGAATTTCAGTGGCAGCTATAAATATGCTGGTGATGCCATCAGTTGGACAGAAGAGCATCTCAGTAGTGGTTGCTTCCCCTGCTCTAATCCTTTGCTTTAGGAGGGAGCTGGCCCAGTTGGGTGGTGGTGGTGGGGTGTCTTTGAAGTCCATAGAAATGAGAACAGCAATTAGTTACTGCAAATGGTCCTGTTGTCAGTGCTGCAGATAATCTTTCTTGGGACTGCATTGCATATTTAGAGGGCTAGAACAGTGGGAACTAATTAATGAGGTAGGGCTTAAATAATCCTTTCAGAGTGGGTGATTTTCTCCCCTCTGGAGGGGTGAAATGATTCTTTTAAGCCATTGATAAAGCTCAGCTGCTTCCAGCACTTGTAAGAGATGCTGCAGAGAACCTATGGGTGAAGCTAGTGGGTGTTTTGGATTCAGTGTTTCTCTGATGAACCTGGTGTAGGGAACAGTTGAGTCGCTCTAGCTATTCCCTGCTAGTAATGACATCTGCATGGTGAATGGCCCTGAAAAACTTGAGTTAGTCTCCATCTGTCTTCATTTATTGACCACAAGAAGTACATTTGATAAATTTAAGCTTTGCTAACAAACGGGGCAGATATCTTCCCTAATCAGAAACTCTTAATTAAGCAACTTATGCTGCTAATTACATGATCCTGAGTAGCAGCCACTTTCATTGTACGTTACAGAGGGCTTGAACTGCTGCTTCCTTTGTGAGATTGAGCTTCTTCTCTTAGAGACCAAGGCGATGAATAGGAAGAGTTACACCTTCCTACCATGTCCTCATACCCAGTGTCTGTTGTAAAACACGGTCAGCAATATGTCACAAGCATCTCCTAGCTGCTGGTGACTGAACCAGTGAGGCTGGTCTGAAAAAATCCTGCACAAAGGGTTTTCCAGCCTGGCATTCAAGTGCTGCTCTTTGTAATTGCTATATTCAGATAACATAGGCATAGTTGAAAACAATAATTTTGGTTAAAATCGGCATATTTAACATTTCTCCTCAGTTTTCCTCAGATCTTTGGTAAACTATACTGCTTTTCTTCTTTCTTTTTTTTTTTTTTTTTCCCCTAGAAAATGACATGTCCTGACATTTATTGTGGGTTGTATTTTTTTTTCCCAGGGAGTTGAGTTTTACGCCGAAAGCTTCTTAAAGAATGCAAAGCTTGAATGCATTCCATTCTCAAGGGATCAGGAATGTCATTGGCATGGTCAGGGTGTAAATCTTCCAGATGAAGAATGGCTTGACCTTTAAAAAAAACTTACTCTTTAAACATATAAAGGGTCTACAAGCTCCAGACGGGCTTAGGGTTTTATGAATTTTGGCTCAACCGTGCTCTAAAGTAGAGCAAGAAGCATATTGAATGAAGGACCTCTCTGGTTTCAGCTCTGTATAGTTCTGTAATGCTTTGCTTGTTTGTTTTCACAGGGCAGGCTCCTTAGACCTTTTTTCCCAGCTACAGTGGTTAATCAGGACCGAACACTTGGGTTATCTGATCTTCTGTGGTTCTTAGAAGCAGGTACGTTGGCAGGGAAATCTCTGATGTGATATTGGTTGGGGATGGAGGGGGAGGATGACTTCTATGTGCCAGAAAGAATTGTGGGGTTAGGGAAATTCTACTTAAACCACCATTTCATTATGTATATCATATTAATGTCGCTTTCTTGAGAAAGCAAAGCTGATGAGTACCTGGGTAAGGCTTTTCAGTCCTTCATTGGTAAGGATGGACTGTGCTAGGTGCAGACTAACTTCGTTAAGGGGTTGTGACAGTTTGCTGATGCAATATATGCTGGGTAGCTCTGTCATCCTAAACTCTGTCTTAACAAAAGCTTTACATAACAGGAACAGAGATACCTTAGAGGCTTTCATGCTGGACTCCCAGTACTGTCCTAAGACTGTTGTCTTTCTACTGGGGTGGCTGAGGCTGTGACCTGAAATAGCTATGAGGTGTACCAAGAGCAAAGCGCTCTTGCTCTGTAATCTTTATTTAACCTCTTTATACGTATATTTTGATGGCTTTTGAGCCATATTGAGTATTCTTCCCACTGTGTTCCTTTCTTTGTGGAGCATTTGCTGAACGGGCAGGCTTTAGTATTTTTATCCTTGGTGCTAAGTCTTTCTTGGCTGTAGTTCACTTGAGAAGAGCCAGGTTTAGACAGGAATTTCCCATCACCCATTTTTAAAGTTTGAAAAAATGAACAAACAGCTAGAAGAATATTATGATGGCAAACAATGAATAATATGCAGGGACCACAGATCTCCTGCAATGTCTGCTGCCTGGAGGAATGCTGAAATGTGGTCTTCCTAGCTGGTGCAGGGGCAGCTGTGGCATTTTCTTGGCGTTTGTGTGTGGTGCCACCTATTGATAGATATCCCAAATAATTTCTCCCATTTTTAAATGACAGCTCTGTTACCATGCTTTGGGTTTTATTCCTGTTGTGCTTTTTCTTCTCTAAGTTGATTTCTTTGGCCACTAGTGCTGCACCTTCTCTCTTCAATTAACAGCATTAAAAAGAAAATAGTAGAGTATGTATTAATATAATTAACTATATTAACACGTCAATGTTAATATATAATTAATAAAGTATGTATTAGCATGGTACTAACATTAATTATTAACAGAGTACATCTTAACATGATATTAATATTATTTTCTTTTTGTGAACCAGTCACAACCTTTCAGGCTTACTTGGTATCTTGATAAATGTTAGTTTTATCAGCCTCTGGATATGCACAACTTGATGTCTCTTGCTCACTGTCTTGTTCATTATCTTACTATCAATACCACTTGTTAGCACAGAGTAAACTGCCCTGTGCAGTGTATGCCTTAGTAACATCATCTGATCCGCTTCTTTGAGTTGACACTGCACAAAAAGCCAGGATCATTTGATTCCCCCTTCAGTTTTCTGTTTATAGGAAAAACAAATATGATTGCCTTGCACGTTTACAGGCTGCAGGTTTCCAAGCAGAACCATCTGCAGCAAACCAGCATGAGGCAAATCTTCCCACTGGAAAGTTAGACAAGTAGGACTGGGTGATACAGCCTTCTCCACTTCATACTCCTGTTCTCTTCGTGAGAAGTAATGTGGGTGGTAATGCCCATCCCAGCAGCTGCTACTGAAGTTTGCATTACTCCTGACTCACTCAGGAGGGGCCTATGTGTAATTTTAAACTGTTTCCACGCCCAGATTACTTTCCCTTAAAAGCCATAATGAAAATAAAGTGAAGGGAGAGATTGGTAAGGGCAGCAGGAAAACATTACGTGGAAAACGGTGTTTGAACCTGCTGTGATGGACGTCTTCCCTAAGCCTCATGTGTAGTGATTCCCTTGGTTACTGAGGTTTGGGAAAGCCTGTTTTATAGCTTCATGTGAGACCAGGTAGTTCTGCAAAGGAAAACTAACTGTGGAACTGTTCTGGAGCCACTTCTCCAGGCTCTGCACCACTCAAGTGCTTGTCTTAAACCTATCACCGGTTCCTTAGTGGGGTCACTGGTCTCCAGCACACAGGTCTTCCAGATACTCAGTTTGCTTAAGCTGCTGTACTAGTGTGTTACTTGAAGCACCATTGTTTTCTAAATTAGAAGGTTTTGCTGCTGTTGATTTAATAAAGATAGTTTTCAAGGATGGCTGAAGACTATGCCTGACCAATTTTTTTGTCTTGCTAGGGTGGAATTTAAATAATTAGCAGATACTCAGACCACAAAGAGTAAACGTGCTCTGCACTGCAGAATCCAAGTAGCATAGTCTGTTTATTCTAGAAGGTAATTATTTTGTATTAAAATAGAAAAGCAAAACTTTCCTATTTTTGCTTTTAAATGATGCAAGAAAGGGCAACAGACTCTGCTCCTTGTAGCTCTTCTTTCTCTCCAAAATGATTTGATGAATTCTATTAACTGTTACAAAAGTGCATTGACTTTTTATGTGACATACAAAGGAGAAAAGAAGAAATAGAGGAGAAAGGTGAGTTTAGATTTCATCCAGCTTTTGTTTACCCATCGTGGGTTTGCTGGCTGCGTGTTCTGCATCCTGTTTCCATACTGACTGTGCTTATTTATGGGGGAAAAACCAAGAGCACTGACTCTTCTGTCAGGGGGATTCTTTCATCTAGTTGTTAGAATTCTCTTTTTCTGCCTGTGCAGTAATGTTATGGCAAATAATGAGCTGGTTGGGATGTGAACATCAGCCTCTGTGAATGTGTTTGAGTTGCAGGTACAAGGCCCCACGTAGCTGTCCAAATGTTTAAGGCTTTCTCTGATGAAGCATGTGATTCCTTATTCTCCCAGGGTCTGGAAATTAAACTTCTCCTATTATCCATTTTCTACCCTGTTACCTATTTTAGTTGGTCTTTTTCTGATCTTGTATCTTCAGGAAATCCAGGAGCTGGCAGGAGGGGAATGAACCGTGAGGGCGTCCCCGGAAAGAGTCCGGAGGAGATGTATATTCAGCAGAAAGTGAGAGTCCTGCTCATGCTGAGGAAGATGGGATCAAATGTAAGATGTGGTGTCAGAGCCCAAGTTTTGTGGCTTTCCAGACTGTTTTGCGGTAACTGGGAGAGTGCTTACTGAGATGGGCAGGCGACGGTCCAGTTTTATCGCTGAATTGCTTTAGCCATCATTGATTTAACCATTATCTGCAGTTAAACACATTTGGCTTTCACTTAAATGTTATGAGGCTTGTGATGCCTGGAACTAAATCTGACCAGCTGATTATTTCCCTGTATACAATGAGTCTTTCACTGTCAGAAAGCTGGCAAAATAAAGCAACTCTTCTTAAGGTGACATTGAACTTCTCCGTGAATGCATGATGTACTGGTCTGCTGCTCTGTCCTTGCTGATGCTACAGTTTGCACAAGTAACAGCTGATAGAACTGCTGGAAGAGTAGAAGGGAGGCAACTGTGATGTTTCTTACTGGGAAGTGGGAGTTACTATCTTCAGATGAGGTTTAATAAAAGCAAGTATAGAGTGTTGTCCCTGGGAAGGAATAACTGCTTGTATCAGTACAGGCTGGGGGTGACCTATTGAAGAGGAGCTCTGAGGAGAAGGACCTGGGGGTCCTGGTGGGCAACAGGTTGGGCATGAGCCAGCAGTGTGCCTTGAGAGCCAAGATGACCAGTGAGATCCTAGGGTGCATCAAAAGGAGCATGGCCAGCAGGTCAAAGGAGGGGATCCTCCCCCTCTGCTCTGGTCAGGCCCCACCTGCAGTATTGTGTCCAGTTCTGGGCTCCCTGGTATAAAAAAGCCAGGGATCTCCTGGAGAGAGTCCAGTGGAGGGACACAAAGATGATGAAGGGCCTGGAGCATCATCCCCATGAGGAAAGGCTGAGTGAGCTGGGGCTGTTCAGGCTTGAAAAAGGAGACAGGGAGGGGATCTGATCAATATTTACCAATATCTGAAGGGTGGGACACAGGGGGAAATGGCCAGCCTCTTCTCAGTGTCTGTGAGGACAGGACAAGGGGCGATGGCCTCAAGTTGGAGCACAGAGAGTTCCACACCAACATGGGGAAGAACTTCTTCCCAGTGAGGGTGAGGGAGCCCTGGGACAGGCTGCCCAGGGGGTGTGGAGTCTCCTTCTCTGGAGAGATTCCAGCCCTGTCTGGACACCGCCCTGTGTGCCCTGTCCTAGGGACCCTGCTTTGGCAGGGGGGTTGGATCCGATGATCTCTGGAGATCCCTTCCAGCCCCTACAATTGATTCTCTGTAGCTGTGATTCAGTCTTTCTTCATTCCCTGTTCACTCACTGCCTCTCTCTGCATTTCCAGCTGACTGCTAGTGAAGAGGAGTTCTTGCGCACGTATGCAGGAGTAGTGAACAGCCAACTTAGCCAGCTTCCTCAACACTCAATTGATCAGGGTGAGTACTGGATTTGTTTGCCTTGTGTGCATTTACTCTGAGCACAGCCTCAGGAAATACCAGTTTCTGTAGTAATATACTCCCTGTTAAAACCCATCCCACAAGCTGGGATATGCAAGTCATTCCCTGCTATAACTAGAGTTTACTATTCAACAGGTAATTTTATTTTAACAGGTAAAATTAGTCTTTGGCTATACCTAAGATTTGTTAGGATGCAAACCACTGAAGGAATTTGTTTCCCATTGCATTTCTTTAATTAATTCCTGGACAGGCATTGTAGACATGTTACAAGCTCACAAATCTGCTTTGGTGTGTTTAGACTCCTGTTAAGGGAATGAGGCACGTGCTGCTTTGTGAATTCTTTGCAAAAGTCTTAGTAAACAACTGTGTGGTGCTACTCTGAATCTACTCATCCCTTCTGAAGCTGTTTCTTTCTGCTTTTTTTTTTCCCTCCTTCCCTTCACAGGCCTCATGCCAGATCACATTCATAATGTAGAATTTGGTATTGAAGGAAGATTGTCTGCCAGAATGAACTGAGTTGATAAAAGTTTAATACAGATCTAAGACATTCAGAAAGCCATTAGAAACACAACCTGCACAAACTTGCTCTTCTGTTTTAAGCCTGTGTGTTCATTCCTCACATAGCTGGAGGATTGACAGAGATAGATACATTTATATATTTCTGGCTGAGAATTCTTAAACTCTTCTGCCAGTCTAAAGTGAAAATTTGCCAGTTTCTCATCAAAACTGGAGGTAGACACACTCACTGCAGAGAGACTTAGTTGCAGTTGGCATTTTTCAGTGTTATCCCTGAAGTAGTTATATTTCTCACAGTGAAAATACATGCTGGGTTACCTGCTCTTTGGCAGAGAAGAGACAACAAGAACAGAAGTCCAGCCAGGGGACACGGGTGCTTTCCACAGCTATGCTTCTGCACAGCTTGATTTAACTTTCTCTAAACTGCCTGGTTTTATTAGCCATGAAATTATCTTTTCTCACTTTGCAGAGGGCTTTGAAGACTCAAAAAACTGAATTTTTACTTAATTTTTAAATGTAATCAAAAGAGAGACTAGTAGTTGCTTGGTCTGCTTCCAGACTTGCTCATCATGCAGTACAGGACATGTAAGAGCTTCATGTATTGCTCACAGAGTTGTCTTTGTCTCACATTTGAGCAGATATTAACTGATTTCTCTGTTGTTTTTCTCTTAAAGTCCTTGAAAGCTCTTAAAACTTTGTCCTTAGGGGAGTGAAGGCTGCCCTGTTGATGCTTGCTTTCATCTAATCTAAGACACTGTTGTCTTTCCTGGGAGTTTTGACCCCTCAATCTACCTTTGATCCTCCCAAATGATATTTAAGCTGGTGATCTGACCATGGTGATTTTTCTTGGTAGGGAAAAAGAAGAAAACCAGAAAATAGTTAAATATTTAGAGAAGCAGGAAAGGGTGTTGGTCCTTTTCACCTTCAGATTACGCTACCTCTCCAAATTAAGCAGCGAATAGCATGAAGAACAGATGAAAAGAAGGAAACCTAGCCAGATATTTTTCTCCTTGGGAGAAAGATGAAGCTGTAGTATGCTGTCTAGACATAAGCAACTATAATTTATTGCTTAGGACTTTGATTTCCTTAGGAATCTCTCCAAATTTTGAACAGCCAGCTGGAACAGCGTTGCTTTTAGGTGTGGTGGCTTGTGCAGCAGTGATCATTGCTGTCTGTCAGGACCTTCTCTAGACTCTGGTGTTGGTGAAATGGTAAGGGTTTGACTATGAAAGTGTGATACAGAGCATGGAGCATGTAGGTGTCCACTCTGCCATCCCAAGGGAGAGTCCATCCCCACTAGACAGCATTACCTTGTGCTGGAACACCCATCCCAGGTCTACCCACGGAGATACTTGAGTGTTTTGTGTTCTTCAAGGTGCCTTGAAGGAATCCTCTTACCTACTTCATCACTGTTTTCATTGAATCTCCACTGGAGGATTTCTCTTTTTCCTTTGCACAACTTAACACACCTTTCAGTCCTTGCCTATCTAAGGAGTTACTTACAAACAGTTAGTGTGCTAGTGGATTTCACAAGCTTTTTGTCTAGTAGTAGGACAGGTTGCTCTCAGCCTGACTGTCCCAGACCTATCTTTAGAGTCGCTTTCCTCCAGCAGCCACACAAAACACAGAAAACTGATTTCATACCCCTGTTTTATTCCAAAAAGGGAATGACATTCTTGGCCTTAGCACTGTGAAGGCTTCTTACAGACCTGCAAAACTTTGTGTGTTACTTAAAAATGCTGTAGTCTGGCTCCAGAGTGACAGGAAGGGCATTTTTTCTTCCTTGTTTTTTGGTTTTTTTTTTAATCTTTCTTGAGAATAATGTGGAAGATGGATGGTCTAGGATTTTATACGTGTGTCACAGTCTCTATTACAATTTTTATGCTCTTTTTGTGGTGCATCTGTGGAATACGGTCTTGGACCAGCTGGCTGGTGGCTTCATAGCAATTACCTGAGGTAGGACTGCTGATCTTACCGCTGCATGGTGCTCCCTACTATGGTTTCCGATAAAGATCTGTCAGCTTCTTTGTGGAGTCTATTTGTTTGACCACAGGGAGTCACTGCAACCTACGTGTCAAAGAGACTTGCAGCAGTGTGACAGGGCTTCGGAGAAGGAAGTTTCCACTCGTCCCCGGTGAATTCAAGTGTTTGTGCCATAAACCTTCAGTGAGACACTATTAATACCAGTATCTCTGACATTTATATTTCCTCTGTGGTACTCTGCTTAATGTCTTAGGGCTCATCAGGAGAAGTTAATTGCTAATTTTGATCCAGAAGAATCTTAGAATGCCTTTAAGCTAAGCCTGAGGTCTAAGACTCCCCTTTTATTTTTATAGGAAGAAGAGATGTTAAACCCTGTATCTTTTTATTTCCCATCTTGCTTTCAAAAGGAATTCATCATTTCAGATGTACAAAATCCCTGTGGTTTAGGATTATTTACAGATCTCATTATTATTTTAATTCCAGCTCTATTTGCCCTTTCTTTTCCAGTGTATTCCAGTATCTCTGGAAGCGCTTGGTCCTCGGTTGGCTTTGATAGACCTCTCCAGAGGTGCAGTCTTCCTAACACAGGCTACAGTCTTCTGAGAGCAAGGACCATTGGGGCAATTGAGATGTCTGGATTCTGTTCATAGCTTGGTATTTTGCCTATTTTTCTTAAAATATATTGGCCTGTTCATCCATTCTATCCTTCAGCTGATCCAGACAGTTGTGTTGCATCAGTGACAGTTACCTGTTGTACTAAAATACTTCATTATCCTTTGCAAGGTGAGCTGCTAGCAGAGGGGAGGAGATCTCAGTATCCCTGAACAAGTTGTAAACCCCTAAGCTGGAGTATTTAATACTTAAGTCAGTATTAACTAAGAGACTGGACATTAGTGCCATACTCATCATTTTTTATAACCGTTTTAGTTTTTGATAGTTGCTACACCAAAGTGCAAAATACAGGGTGTTTTCTTGTACTCAGGAAGCTTTTTAGTTGCCATCTGAGTTGCTTGGTTTGTTTTTATAGCTCTGAGGGTAACTGAGGAGCCAAAAGACACCCCAGTTCCACCAGTGTTACACGCTGGAGCGTGGATGTAATCACGAGCTCTTTGAGATGTTATCATATGAGTCGTCTTCCCTGCATTGCAGCAAGAGCTCACACAGCTCAGACTCCAGGCTTCTTGAGCTCCAAATGATGAACTTAAGGCTTTCTCATGTATTTTTTTAACATGAGCAAAGTGCCTCTCAGGAAGTCATACGCACAGAAGGATCTCCTGAAGGATCTCCTGTGTAAAAACCCATGTCCTGTTTCCCCATTGTTTACATTTCTCAAAGGTAGGCTGGCACTTGGCTTCCTTCAGTTGCTGCTCTGTCAGATCTGGAAATGGAAGCTGTGCAGCTAGAAAGCATCACACGTGAATTATCCCAAGACCTTGGCGATTACAGTGCTGCTGTTCCTATAGCAACAGGAGTGTCGTGCTGCTTCTTGGAGAAACCCGGTCCCTTGGGGAGGGAGATGTGAACACATGCCTCTGCGGCTGGGTTAGATGCAGTCTTTGGGTGGCAGGGTGTTAGAAATGATTCCAGGGTGCTTGTGGAGTTAGGAAGGGGGGACCGTGGGCATGAAATGTCAGGCAGTGATGGAGAAATGGAGATGGAGGTCTTCTCAGTTCTATTTTCTGGTTTTAATTCTTTTTTTCTTGGTGTTTGATTCTTTTGAGCATGATGCTTGTTGTCATGTGCTCCTCCTCTCAGTAATGCAGGTTGTATTTTTGGAATGCCAGACTAGGATGCTAATATTGGGAATTTCAGAGAAAAGTTAATGGTTAGATGGTAATTGCTGGGAGGTGATGGAGGAAATGTGTGTATACAGAGATCTGTAGGGAAGTAAAGATTATATACATATTTTTTTAATTTGGCAGCCTTCTGAAATTGGTGACAGGCTTTACCTTCTGATCTCTAAAGGCTTCTTGGGTTTAATTTTGCAGGTGAACTGCAGACAGATTGGGTGTATCTGTTTGTCATTCAAAGAGCACTTGGAAATAGCTGGGAGATGAGTGAGCATCTTCCTTTGTGTTAAGACAGTGCGGTTTTAATCCAGCTTGTACCCTGCTGGCTCCATGTCACTGTAGCTGAGTCCAGAGCATTATCTTTGGTCATAGAATCATAGTCATCTTGGTGTAATCTTCTGAAACTCAGGTGAACTGCTGAGCAGTTGCATGTGCTGAGCTCGGTGGCTGTCTCCAGGCTGTACTGCTGTGCAATGAAGTCGTTTGACCTTCAGATCATCTTGGCTTGCTCAGGCTGATTCACCAAGCCAAAGAACTGCGATGAGAGCATAACTGCAGCAGGCTTTTTTTGAAAGCTAGTGGGGTAAGACTGTTGCTTTTAGGATAGTTCACAGGCCTGTGAGTTAATTATTGTTAATTTCTCCTCAGGATGAGGGTAGGAAAGTGTTAGGCAGGAGTGGGAAATGTATTTGTTGGTCTGAATGTAGCAGTTAGTGTTTTGCTCATGAGAGAAGATGGGGAATGTTTTGTTTGGTATATGTAAAGTCTCTGTTTTTAGTGTAGAAATGGGGCAGCTGTGGAGAGAGGAGCTCTATGTGTGTAGGATGGGGAAGGTCAGGTCTTAAGTGTGCTGCCTTCATTGTTCTATACGTTAATTACCGGAAGCACAAAGCTCAGTGAAGGATGTGCTAAAAGTAAACACAGTTCCCTGTCCTGTCACAATGGACAACGTGCAGCTTAACTTCATAACCTCCACTCTGCCTCTTAATTTATTTATTTTTTTAAACTTGATTGGAAAGAAAACATCCGCTGTGGGAGCCAAGTGCAACTGCAGCAGAAGCTCTATTCAGTAGTACTTTAATCCCTGCTTTCCTTTCACCACAAAGAAACCCCTGCCCTGTTCTCTGGGAATGTTTGTGTTTGTAGAATTGCTTAATGAGCAGACTCGTTAGATTGGTTTCCTGTAGCTGTGGATAATTTGGGTTGTAGGACTGGACTTGAACAAAACCTGCTTTTATGCTGAGAAATGTGGAGGACCTTTTTCTGGACAAATGTCACCCAGGGTTTTTTGGTACAGGACCCCTTCAGAACCAGTCGTGCTCCGGAAGCGGCTTCTGGCAGGTGGATGCCCTGATGGGATGCGTGCTGCACTCTTACACTTGCACAAGCTCAGCAGAGAAGTTTTCCATTCTGTTTTCAGGTCACTGAAGTCATAGACTCACAGAAAGCTTTGGGTTGGAAGGGACCTCAAAGCCCATCTAGCTCCAACCCATCTGCCGTGGGCAGGGACACCCTCATTAGCTCAGGTTGCCTTAAGCCCCATCCAGCCTGGCCTTAAACACCTCAAGGGATGGGCCTTCCACAGCATCCCTGGGTACCCTGTGCCAGGGCCTCCCCACCCTCAGAGTAAAGAATTTCTTCCTAATGTCTAACCTAACCCTGCCCCCTGTCAGCTTGAAGCCATCGCCCCTTGTCCTGTCCCTGCACTCCCTGGTGACCAGCCCCTCTCCCACTCTCCTGTAAGACCCCTGTAAGTATTGGTGGGCCACAATTAGGTCACCCTGGAGCCTTCTCTTCTCCAGGCTGAACCATGCCAACTCTCTCAGCCTGTCTTCATAGCAGAGGTGCTCCAGCCCCTGATCATCTCCATGGCCTCCTCTGGCCTCGCTCCAACAGCTCTACGTCTTTCCTGTCCTGGGGACCCCCGAGCTGGATGTGGTGCTGCAGGCGGGGTCTCACGAGAGCAGAGCAGAGGGGCAGAATCCCCTCCCTCAATCTGCTGGCCCCGCTGCTCTTGATCCAGCCCAGAACTGCTCAGCTAGAGCCAGTGAGACCCACTGCCCTTTGGGAGGTTGTGGCATCCTTATAACGACTCAGCTTACAGACAGCAAGGTTTTTTTAAGTAAACCAGTTCTGGGCCTGGGAAATACTGTTGCCTTTTGTACCCTGGTGCTCATGCAGATCAGAGAGGTGCCGGATAACGTGCTGTCTTTTTTAGTGGGTATGAAATAAGGCCCCAGGAGCATAAAATTGGGCCTTTAATGGGGGAATAAAAGAAAGGAGCATCAGCTTGAGTCTTCACTGCAAGGTGTTGTTCTGCTGGGCAGTGTGCCCTCGGGTTACCCACCTTATCTACCTGGAAGGTATCGTTGTCTTTATTTGATAGATCAAATTGTCTTTTTTTAAAGGCAATTTAAAGGCAGTTGCCTGTGGCTCTTGTGAATGCTGGGCTGTGTGTACCTCCTGCAAATGCAAACACTGCTGGTTCTACCAAGCAGCAACAGGGGTTGAGGAGAGAGCAGGAAATAAAACTCTTCAGAGTTGTGTAGTGAGTCCATCCTTTGCTAGGCAGGTTCTAAACTGTGTCATGAGGCAAAGAAATATGGAACTTATAATCTCTTTTTTTTTTTTTAATTTATTATTTTTGTATAGCTGTTCTCCTGTTTTTCATATTTAGGCTGTAGAAAGGGGAGACCCTAAGGAAACAATCAACATCTGTTAAGTAATCCAGCTCATCTCTCGGTGCTGACCTGATGTCATCTGAGATTTTGCAGTTGCTAGGCTACTCCAGCTGCTCCAGGCTGGCATAGCAAAGCCTCCTCGGTGTTACAGGGCAATGGATGTAAAATACAGAGCCTTAGGTCTTGCTTTCCATGCCCTGGCTTTCTTAATGCTTCTAAGTGCCATATCTCCCACCTCTTTTGAGCTAGACTTGTCTTTCAGAATCCTCAGTAAAGGCCAGTAGTTCTTATGCAGTTAATGAAAAATAAAGGAATGTGGCAACTTATTAATTGGGAGCTGGATCCCAGTGCATAAATTCAAATTTCTGAAGGATCCAAGTGTTATATATCATTTATGTTTTGATCTGGGGGGGAAGCAGTTTGTGGAGGAGATGAAAAGGAAGATGACTGCAGGGCTTCTGAGTGTTAGCAAGGGGGAGCATCAGAGCAGTTTTTGATGTTAGTTACATAATATAGGGGTCCTGAATCTGAAAAACAAACTGCTGCTTGGTCCTTAATATTTCCTACTTTGAATACATACAGCAAATAAATTGTGAAATGTATAAAAGGAAGTGTAGTTGCATTTTGTAAGCCTTGATTTAGTTTTTAAGGATATTGGCATGGGGAATTTACAACCTTTGCTTTTACCCTCCTGTTTTTGGCTGCTTTTCCTTCTCTGTTGCAATTAAAGAGCAAATTAGATACCTGAAAAATGGAAATTTGTTTAACATGAGAAATTTTGACCAGGGCATGCAGGCAGAAGCTGCTTGGGGGCACAAGGGTGAAATCTGCCTCTTGATATGCTTCAGGGAAAAGACTGGAGAACTTTTACATGCTGATGCTCCATCCAAGCTGACTTTGAACTTTGCAAAGCCCAGTAAGAGTTCTGTGGTGCTGATGAGTCCCTGGAATGGGACAGGTCGCTGTTGCTCATGGCGTTTCCTACTTTGTTGTCCCATCCTTTTAAGAGAAGCTTTGAAGAAAGACTTATTAAGGCCCAAATTATCCCAAGCAGAGCAAATTAATTAAGGCCCAAATGGTGATTGTGAGTCATGTGTTGTGCTTAAGCACGTTTGAATGGAGGGGAGAAATCTTACAGCTGGACTGGCAGACTCATCAGTGTTTTCTAACCAGTTAGAGGAGTGTCCTCAGAGGATGTGCAGATGAAGGAAAGTGTTTAGTTTTATCAGACTTTCTCAGGAATCAATTTTTTTAAAACCAGAAACTAAAAATAGCATGCTCAGCCCTTCAGGGTGGTGTTCCAGTTCTTGTCTAGACTGGAGATATTGATTTAAACCACTGCTTTGACACCGCTCTGTGATGTATTTTTATTTCCATTTTATCCTGAAGACATTTCTCTCTAGGTGCCTGTTAGGCCACGTTCTGCAATTTGGAAATCCAGAGAGCTTTTTCCTTATAGTTCTTATTTTCTTTTTAATATCTCATGGTATTTCCCTTGAAGAATGAGAGCTTAGCATGGAATGGTCTTTACAAGCCTTTATCAGGCATGATTCTCAAGCCAATTCAGGTCTTTCTCTACTAGAAATGCTCACTCAAAAGACCACATGAGATTTGGAGGTGGTTATAGGAAGGTAGTAATGTCTCTCTGTGCTCAGGGGACCTGTTTTCTGGTGGTAATTATACCCAGTTGATAGCCTCAGCTGAAGAAAATAATTAAAAAAGATAATCCAGTAACTGAGAAAGTCCACAGACTGAATTCTTCTGGAAAAGATCTCTGAAAGCCAGGGATAAAAGCATTACTTAGCAAAGCTGTATCTGTTCCCTGGGCAAATGGAAGCTTTCAGTGGGAAAGAAAAGGCTGTGATTCTATTAGAGAATGAACATTTCCAAGATGTGTTAGTTTATAAAGGGTGTTTAAGTGATTTTCAGGGATGGGGAGAGAGCAAAAACCTGTCAGTGGCCTATTAAAACAATTTTTATCCTTAAAAGCAAAGAGTAATGAACACATAGATGTAAAGATTAAAGAATATCAAAAGTTGCTTTAAAAGGAGAGTGTGATGTGTAGGGCAGTGCAAGTTCTATTGAACAGTCACCTTCCTCCTACTTCAGAGAAGCTCAATAAGTCTCTTATGCAGTGCCAGAGTTTGCAGGGCAATGAAACCAGTAAAAAATATTACCTCTACATGCCTGTGGTAACAATCCTGTGAATTTTATGGGGTTTTTAAAGCCTTGCTTCTTAGAAAGACGTGAAAGTCAGGAATTACTTGATTTCTTTAAAAACAAACTGATTTCCTTAGGCTTTTGAAGGAACATTTTGAATCTACTGTTGAAATATTTAGAGCTTCTGCTTCAGGTTCCAGTCCCAGAAAAATAAGGAAATGCTGCTTTCCCTTCTTTCTGTCCTCTTTTTTTTCCCCTTTCCTATCGATTTTTAAGGATGTGTGGAATGATGGTTTGTGTCCTGCATCTCTCTGCTGTTCATTAAAGGAAGTAATTGTGGCACATGCTTTCCTGTATCCCTTGTTATTACAGGTGCTGAGGATGTTGTGATGGCATTTTCCAGATCAGAGACAGAAGACAGAAGGCAGTAACTACTGGACACCTGAACAACACAGAGCTGGAGAGGACAGTGAGATTCCTGAAGATAGAGGGGGATGGCTGAGCATTAATAAGTTCCTTTGCCCACCCCATTTGTTCCTTGGTATTCCTTCTCCTTTGTAATTGTGTTTCCCTTTGCCCAACCCTCAGAATGCATCTCACAGCCATCTATTCCTGTAAGCTTTTGCCACTCAGCTGGGCTGTGTTGATTAAGGACAAACCTCCAAGTGTGTTTTGGGTTGGCTCAAAGGGACAGGCTGGAATTGGCTAAAGGAAGACAGAGGTTGGTTTTTTTCAAACTTGACCAATGAAAACCTTTTATCTCATGTTTTATTTTATATTTTAAAGAAAATCTCCTGGCATCCTACTCCTAAGGAAGCTTTTCATGCTGTGGTGCTTATTTAGGTCAAACTTGTGAATTTAAGGAGGGGAGGGGTTTGATTCTTTTTGGCTGCGTAGAACTGGAAGCAACTTGTGATCGGTTGACAATGCGAAATGCTTTCTCTTCAGTTGGTTTTGCAGGTGTTCTGCTGACTGCAACGTTCTCATTGCAGAAAGCTGATGTTTTGGTGCATTGGTTTATTTCTTTATACTTTACTGACTTTGGGGGAGGGAGGAGGGTGGAAGCCAAATGTGCTCTGCAATATTTATTACATCTGCACACGTATAAATGCTTGCTTTTTTTTTGGGGGGGGGGGTGGGGGTTTGTTTTGGGTTTTCAATTGGCTTTGAAACCACGTTTTTTGATTTCCTCTGGGCTGCAGCGTTTCTGATGCAATCAGTTTTTCCAAACTCATCAGCTCTGTGGCCTCAGGCTCTTTTGGGAGCGTGGAAAGGCGTATTTAGCTCGACAAATCTACCTGTGAGCTGGAACCTGGAGCCCACCAGCCGCTGTGGGAACTCCTGGTAGATCTGGCTGTTCAGGTGGCTTCTCTCTTTGCTTCTGACAGAGGAGCTGTAGATATTTTGCAGGAATTGCAAGGTGGAGATCCATGGCTGTGACGTGAATTTGCCAAACGTGTATAGAGGATATGTGAACTTGCTGGAAATGCTACGTATAGTTCCACTTTAACCCTTTAACTGCTGCACAGGACTAGCTCTCACATAAGGAAAGAAACAAATCCATGACCGTTAACTTAAATCCAACTTGCACTGGGCTTTAATAAACTTAAGTTTCTAGTCACTTGACAAATGGTATGTGGTTTGGCTCCTTGCAACTGTTTGGTGGTGTGGAAATTACCTGGATCCTCAGGTGACGCCGTGTCCTTCAGGTGCTGCTCCAAGAGTCGGTAGCGCCGCACGACGCTGGCTGGTTGTGAGTGTATGGGTGACACTCTCAGTGTGTCACTCTGTGAGTGGTTCCAGGGCTGTAAAACACACACACAAACACCTTTACAGACCGTGGAACCTGCAGTGAGGTTCCCAATGTGTGCTGATGGTTCAGGAATCTGCCCATCCAACTTCTAGCACTGCTGCCTAAAACCAGCACTTTATTTTCCCTTATACATGCAGGTTGTCTATACAATAGATACTCCTGTGGGTTGCAGTGACTTCAAGACATTTCCAGCTCTTGTTAACTCCATCCACCTGTCCCTGGTTGCTTTTAATCTATTTATTACATATTTGAAGTTACAATCCCAGGATCTGGCTGCTCCCACATGACCCTTTTTTTCATGGCAAGAAATTGAGATGGCAGGATGCTGTTACTGGGCAAAAAAGCTGGAGAGAAACCATGGAAAGGATGCAAAAGGAGGAACAGACTTGGGAGCAGGAGGAGGGAAATTCTTGAGCCAATAAATGCTGTGTAATGAGAACAACTGTACATCTGTTTATGGAAAGGATCCTTTTGATTCAGTTGTAGCTTTGTGAAGTTCCACGTGAAAGTAAATCTTTTACCCCTGGTTGGGGCCAGATGATAACTTCCTTTCTTAAAATAAACCAGAAACAAGCCCAAAAGTTTCTTTAATTTTTGACCTGCTTGCCTAAAAGGCACTTTTAAGTTTGGTGCAAAGCAGGGGCAGCCCTTAAAGGGTTAATTTAAGGGGATTCCACGTGTTTCTGGCTGCTGGCTGAGATGAATGGGCTGGGTTGTGGTGGCCTGTGGTGCATCCTCCATGTGTATCTGTGGCATTTCTGAGGTGTCAAATCTTTTCAAGGAGAAAAGTGAAGTGTTTATGTGGTTTAATCTTTTCACTTCAAATGTAACTGTCATGGGGAGGGTGTGTGGAGAGGGAAATACAGTTTTTTAATGGCTACTCTTGTTTTGTATTGATTTATTATGCTGTTAAACCACCAGATGGAAAATACTCGCTTCACCTTGGTGGAAGAATTTTGTATAGGCTCCAAACTTGGAGTTCTGTGTAATATAATATAACAACATGGTTTTGAATTCAGAAAACCAGAGGAGATGCTGAAGCCTGTTGAGAATATTTGTGCTTGCTTTGTTGCCTGTGTGATCTTCTCCTCCCCACGGGTGATTTCTTAACTTGAAATCAGGGCTGGAAGATTTCTAATAAAGAATTCAAATATAAATTGGAGAGAATGAGGTGGGAAAAGGGCTTCCCAATATTCCCCATGAATTATATTTCCAAATATCTTCTTGCTAACTAAATCCTTTTTGCTACTGTGAAATTGGGAGGTAGAGAAACCTGCATGGAGTACGTCAGTGTGGTTGGCTTGTTTCTTGTGTGTACAAACTTTTCTAGCTTTACCTTTGGGCTTTTGCCTTCTCAAGCAAACCATCCCTGATAAAAATAAGAAATCCAGTGATTCAGAGATAAGTATAGAACTAGATTGAAATAAGTTAGTAAAGAGAAAAGGTGGTGTAGTTCAGCTACCAACCAAACAGGGCTTAAGGCATTTGGTAAGGGAGCATAAAAGCTTTAGAGGCATCTTCTAAAAGAGAGTGCATCCTTCAGGTCGTCTCTTTGGGAGTTATGTTCCTTTAGATAGTCAGAATGTGCTGATTTCCCAAGGTTATCATCTGCCTCTCCTGTTCCAGAGCTGAGGAAAAAATGTAGAGCTGAATCAGATACCCCTGTCACCTCTCCAGATGGGTGGCGATTGCTGTAATTGGTGGTGGTGGTTGTGTCTGTGAGCGCTGCACATTGTCAATGAAAATGAGCCTCCACCATTCACACAGGCCTTTAGATTGATTCTCCCAGGTCCTAAAATAAACCCTGGAGTAACAGAACGTGTGAGCCAGAGGCACAGCACTGCTTTGGAAGGAGCTATTGCCTGAAAGAAGCTGGACCACTAATAAAATAAAAGGAGCTCTTCAGGGTTTTGTTATCTAAGGTAAGTTGTTACTGTGAGCTGTCTCCTCTTGGCTGTTCCATGGTCTGTGTGAAAGTTTCTAATGCTTTACTGTTAAATCTGTTTCAGTTCCATAAGGCCTCTCTTTCTAATTCACCAGCAGCCTAAATAGTTCTGGTCAAGGCTAAAGATTAAATGGCCCATGAAATTCAAAGACCCCTGTCACCTATAGAAGAGATTGCCCTAATTAAGACCTTTGGGGTCATTTGTGGGATAAATTTCTATAGCTATTGAGAATCTGGTGCAAGAATGGAGTGGTGCCATGTCTAAAGCTAGTGTGCAATGTAAAATAAGGGCCAAGTGTTGAAAGCTTTGAATCAAATAGATATTAAATGTGTTGGAGATTATTTTATGAAGGGCGTAGTGAGTGCCCAGGCAGTGAGGGGAGTGTACGATTGGGATCACTTTAAGATCAGCCCTTCAGCTTGCTTTTTGGTCTCTTGGCTCCTAAAGGACTGTGGCAGAGCTGTCAGAGGAAAAGCCTCTGGGGCACTGGGTCCAGTCAGAACGGTTTCTGGAGGTTTAAAGTCTTTGGTTGCATTCGGTCTCTGCGAAAGAAGAGTCCTTAGTGAGTAGGCATCTCTTCCTCGCTGTTACTCACCAGTGACAAAGCATAGCTCTTAATAAAGAGCTCTCCAGCACCTCAGTTAGAACTGGGTTGGGTTAGGAGGAACAGGAGCACAGGAGGGTTGTAGAGGTGTTCCTGTGGTGGGATATTTGCTGAATGTGGCTGATTTTTAAATTGATGGGGGTGCCCGGGGGGTGTGGAGTCTCCTTCTCTGGAGAGATTCCAGCCCCATCTGGACACCGCCCTGTGTGCCCTGTCCTAGGGACCCTGCTTTGGCAGGGGGTTGGACTTGATGATCTCTGGAGGCCCCTTCCAACCCCTACGATTCTGTGAACTGGAAAGATTTTTTAACTTCTTTTAGGTGAAATATTTTCATTTGGTTTATTTCTCCTACCACAGAGGAGGGTTACGGGCGCTCGCAGTTGGGCCTGGGTGAATTATTTCAGTGAACTTAGGCAGAAGGAATTGTCTTACACCAACCTGGTTGTTAAAGGTGTCAGAATGCATCAGGTTTTGGTGATGATGAGCCAGGTGTAGTGCTGATGGGTGTTTGCTGGGTGGACTCCTGTGGCCTGATGGGTTTGCTGTAGTACTCCCATCCTACAAACCCTGTACCCTGTGGATCTGTGGGTAAACAGGTCCCTGGATTGTTCTTCACCTGGAAATACAGTGAGTCTGAACCCACACTGCACTGCACCTCCCCTTAAACCTCCCCGTGGCTGATGCTTTCCAGTTTTACCAATATAAAAGTGCTGTGTAACAAGGAGCTGCATTGTTATTACTGACCAAGGTAGGCCAGGAGCTGGGATCTGTTCCCTGCCAGACTGGAAGGCTCTGTATGAAGACAGAAAAGAAATCACCTCCTGACTTCTGAGCCCTGCTTTCATTTTCTTTGCAGCTGATTTGCCCTGAGCAGAATTCCTGCAGGATGTTATCAACGATCTGGCTAGTTTCCTTTTAGCCTGAAGCACTTCAATTTTGGGGATTGTTTATTTTGGAAAAGGGAATTAGTATTTTAATATTATATTTTTTTTTAGCTTTTATAACCTGGCCTGCTCACAAGCTGCCTCTTGTATCAGCATGAAATAGTTACGTGCACAGAGCTTTTTTTGCTGTCTGGATGTTTTCCATGTTAACTAAAGGCTGATCTGTGAGCTGAGGCCTGTGACAACTCAGAAGCCAACCTTTCTGCTGCTATTTAACCATTACCATACTAATTCTGACCCAAATGTTGACTGAGGCATCTACACTTGTCTTTATTTTTCCACCTAAGGTGATCATCACTGCCCTTTTCTGTCAGCCTTACGATCTCTGCAGGGTCAGAAGTCTCTTCTGGAGACCCCTACTCAGCACAGAGCAAACACCCTCTTCCCCTCATGGTGTGTGTGTGTGTTGCTGCTACACAGCACCTGAGCTCTTTGCCCCCTCAACCCCCAAGAGAAAAAGGCCCTTTACCTACTGTGAGTAACACAGATGATGAATATCTGGGGGTTTCCCCAAGGCTGTGAGGTATTTCTGCTCGACCTTGTTACTTCAGGTTGGTTGGGCTGAATCCTGAGGTTACGTCTGTGCTCCGAGTTGAAACTCTTGGAATATTAGGGAGCCATTTAGTTATTAGTTGGATAGGTATTTAGTAGTTCCCTTGGCTTTGTTGGGCATGTACTGTGGGCACAGAACTAGTTCCCTGTGTTCTGCTTACGCTGCTCAGCACCTCTGTGTAGCTAACTTCAAATTTTGGGAGACAACTCATGATAGTTAAGTTATTCAAATGTGCAAAGTTGGCTGTTCGTACAGTAGTCCCTGTGTCACACAAAACACATTCCCATTTTGGGGTGAGGTGAAGTAACTTCACTGTTCTCCTCAAATAAAGCCTGTGGCTGTACCTTACCACTCTCCTGCTTGGAATATTCCAGGTGATGTAAGAAACGAGGATGGTTATTCTGAAAATACCTTTCCCCAGATGAGGGGAATTTTGTGAGATGAGCATGGATAACACAGGATCAGGCCAAGGCTTGATGTAGAGATGTGTCAGGGTAAGAATGTGGCTCCAAAACCTTACTCTCCAGCTGTTCTACCTGGGAGTGGGGGTTGTTGTAAGCTGCCACCAGACCTCCAAAGTTGCTTTTGTTTCCTGCCCTTAGTCTGTTGCTGCAGAGAAGCTAAATGTGTAATCATGGTCCAAGACTGAAGCACAGTTTAGTCGTGTCCAGTTTGCAAATGGGAGCCCAGTGTTCAGCCACAGTAGCAAGGGAGCATGGCACTGGGGACCAGTCCTCGTAGGGTAAGACTTGGGGGGCTCTCACTCTTCTGTCTCTGATGGGTTTGCGTGGGGTGGTGGTTTGTTTTTTTTTTAAACTGTGAAGGGATGGGAAGTTTCTGTGATTTCAGAGGAAGGATGGTGCTTCAGGAGGGATGGATGGAGGGATGGATGGAGGGATGGATGGAGGGATGGATGCTATTCGTTAGGTACATACATTTATCCCATAGGGTAGGAGAATATATGAAGTTACTTGGTGATGCTGTGACGTAGAAGCTTGTGTTGGTGCTGACTGTGCACCATAATCCACTTCCAGCTTTGCTTGTGACCCCCTAATCAGAGGGCACGGTGTAAATTGCCTTGTACCTGATTGGAATGGACAGCAGTAGCCAGGCGTTTGCCTTCAGCCTTTGTGGTGTATCTCAAGCGCTGGGAGCAGACAGATGCCAACTGTTCCCTGATGGATGGCTGCAGTTACTGCCTGAAGTGTGTGCCCGGTGGCTGGCCAGGGCTGGGCGCTGCGCTCCCTCCCGCAGGCAGGGCAGCTCAGTTCACAGGCAGCCTGCGCTCCGCTTTGTGCCTTAGATGGCTCCATCCTGCTGAATCTCTGGTGCCTGTGAGGAGGAAGATAGGAGCAGGTCAGGGGTGTAGGTGGGAGCATCAGAGGAGGGTTCTGCCTCGCTGCTGTAGTCTCATAAGCTGCTTTGAGCCTGGAGAAAGATGGTAATTAAACCAGACAGAATCTTAAGCTTTTGGCTTGCTTGCCAGCAGCACCAGACTCCACAATCCCCCTCTCAGAGCGGTCGTGCCGCACGCTGGTTCGGTAGGGTGCTTATGCTTAACCCCTTGTACCATATGGGCGTAGAGTAGAGCCTTTTGGTTTAGTCTGGCCTTGACCTTGAGGTCACTGTCTTCTGAAGCGAAGTGGGACATTTGGACTGACCCTGGCTAGTGTAGCTACGTGATCATTTTGACTTGATTTTTTTCTTTCCCTCTTCTCTCTAAGTGCAGCTAAGTTTAGATGTCAGAGGACTGGAGCAGTGCAGGGAATTAACATGAATCTTTTCCTTTTCAGTGCTGTTGTCAAAAGCAGGTGGCGAGATTTAGATAGCTGAGAAGTGTTTAGATTAACTACAGACCAGTAACAAGCAGGAGCAGCTTCCTACAGGCTGTGCAGATGCCAGACCCAGCAGAGCTCAGGTATGTACCTGCTGTAGCAAACAGCAGACCAGCACAGTAACACCATGATGTATGTGAGGATTTACAACTTGTATCCTTTCATAGAGAATATCTTTGCCTCTGTCCTTAGCTGTTTAAATAATTGGTCAGGAAGAGCATCATGGCTTAAGTACCCTTGAGCTTGGTCATGGACAAGGAGGTGTTTGACGTTGAGATGTGAGGCATGGGGGTGCTTACAGCCAAAGGCAGCGCCCTGAGTTCAGTTTGGATGAAGGAACATGAAATCCAACAGTGTCAGGTTGCTGTAGAGTAAAGCCACAAAAAGACCTCTGGAACCCAAGTGCTGTTAGGTGGTTATCACTCCGGGATCGTAAGCACCAGGAGGTCTGCAGGAGTGGGTAGTGGCTTGGTGGAGCTGCAGCCACGATTGAACTGGTCCTGTGACTCTGAAGTGACACATACGGGATGTCTTCACAGGAGAGGCCACGTGGCTTTTGTGACCTGGTGGGATTGTGTGTTCTGGTAAGAAGGAGAGGCTGTGTGTGGGGTTCCTTTAGTCTCCAGGCTTGGCAGAGTGCAGAGTTGGTTCCTGTCTGGACCTGAATAAATCTCTACGCAGGTGGTTAGCGCCTTTCTTGCTCAGAGCTACTAAAAAGGGGGGAGCAGTAAGGGGGAAAGAGAGATTAAAGGGGAAAAGCTGGTAGGTTATAAATGCATTTTCCTCAGTGCTGGAGGTTAAATAATACTTTGTGTGTGTGGCAGAGATACTGTGATTAAGGAGGTGTCAGGCAGAATGAGAGCTGGGCAGCAAAGGGTATGAGGATTTTCTGCAGCTAAGCTCTCTTGTGCACATCCAGTGTGTGATGTGTGGCTTTGTGTGCCTTGTGCTGAGAAGAAAAGGCTATTTTACACGTACTTAGGGGATTTCTTTCTCTTCATTCCTTGAGTATCTTGTCTGTCTGGGTCATCTCACAGGTTACTAATGACATTACTGTAGAAAATGGTCAAAAATTCTAATCTGTGCTGCTATGTTGGGGTCTAGGATTAGGACTGGAGAATGCCATGTGATAATCATAGAATCATAGACTGGTCTGGGTTGGAAGGGACCCCAAGGGTCACAGAGCTCCAACCCCCTGCCACAGGCAGGGCCACCAACCTCCAGGCCTGGAGCTACACAAGGTTGCCCAGGGCCCCATCCAACCTGGCCTTGAACACCCCCAGGGATGGGGCACCCACCACCTCTCTGGGCAACAATCTCGTACATAGAGGATGGCTTGGACAAACAGAAAAGCCCAGAGCCTGTGCATCTCGCTCAGTTTGAGAACCTGGTCATTGCAGAGCCCCTGGAAATTTAGCTGTCATCACAGACCTGTTCCAATCAGAGAGAGAACTGGGCACTCATTTTTGGTTCATGTCAATAAACACTTGCCCTGAACTGAGCTGTATTTTCATGTCATGGCACACAGACACCCGTCATTCCCAGAGGCTCTTCGGCACGCTGCCCGGAGCTGCCAGCGTAAGCTGGGCTTCAGACAGGATGATATGCCTGTCTCCTCTCATAAGCGTTTTACTCACACTCGGTGGGCAAAGCATCGGTGAAGCAGCAGTAAACACAGAGAAACCTCTGCTGTCAGAGCACAGCGCTGTGCTTCAGCTGTTTAACACAACATGGGATTTACAGCACACACACCCCCCCAGCTTCCTTTGCTGACACCAGTGTGTCATTCTGCTTACGCAGCTGGTCCGCTCTTGTCTGACACAGACCAGCAGTGAGAGGACCAGGGAAGGTAAGACGTCTTACATCAGGGGCTTGTGTTCCCTCCTGAAAACAAGAGAAAACCTGAAATGCTCCGAGGTACCTGTGGAATGGGAATTTGTGGCTGCTGAATGTTTGTCTAGGTGGTAGGATGGTCCAGAAGTTGATCCCACAGGCACGTAACCTTCACAAAAGAACTTACTAGAAAGGTTTTGTCTCTCTGTGTGGAGTAGAGGAAAACATGGAGTTAACAGTCTAAAGGAGACATCTCTGCAGCGGGTGTTGGGAGGGGTAATTATTCTAAATCAGTCAGACTCACTGACATACATGAGCAGGGTTGGGGGTGGGGGACATCCTTACCTTGTGCTGAGTACACCCCGGGTGGTGGTGGTTCTGCAGGGCACCAGCCTTGGCTCTGAGTGTGTATTCATCTCCTCTTTTGTTAACGTGATACAGCTCTTTGCTGTCTCCCCTCTAAGGTTAGGATGTCCCTAACACCTATTCAGCCTGTACAAAAGCCACTGAACAGAATCGTCCTGTTCTCCAGCTGGTGGTAGGTCAGTGGCCGAGTCAGCCATAGAAACAAACCTCTGCTTATCTCCAGTACGTTCCCAGAACAGTACTCCTCTAACCCAGCCTCCCCACCCCAGGACAGCGTGCTGTCACCACTTCACCCCCTTTCTCTTGCAGAGCAGCAACAGAAAGCAGCATCTCGACTGCAAAAGAGATGATGTGTCCTTGGTAGGGAGACTGTCTGCCTTGGAGCTCCCCGCAGCGAGGCAGCCGGGCCCTGCTGTGGGCAAGGAGCTCTCGCTAGCCCAGCAGCATTAATCAGGGCTGACTGCCTCTTAATCCTCTGATCCCTTCCATACGGAGCAGAACACAAGCGTTGTGTTTGCGTGTGATGCTCCTCTTCACTGGAAATAGGGCCGGCTCCCTGGCTTGCAGCAGGGAGCGATTAGGTGGGAGGGTGATCAGAACGTGATTAGCGAATTTGCAATTAGAGCCGAGGCCAGGAGGGCAGCGGCTTACTGCAAGGAAGGGGCACAACTGGTATCTGTCTGAAGAGCAGTCGCTATGTGAAGTGACAAAGGATTTAGCTGGACTCTTCTCTGATGAGACCAAAGTGGCCAAGGCACTGCTAGGAAGAAGGTAGGGGCACTGGAATTTTAGACAAAGGAGAAAAGACGAGGTAACAAGGGGGCTTTCATAGAATCAGAGACTCACAGACTGATCTAGGTTGGAAAGGACCCCAAGGATCACAGAGCTCCAACCCCCCTGCCACAGGCAGGGCCGCCAACCTCCAGGCCTGGAGCTACGCAAGGTTGCCCAGGGCCCCATCCAGCCTGGCCTTGAACACTTCCAGGGACAGGGCACCTCTCTGGGCAGCCTGTTCCAGCAGATACTCCTCCTGGATAATTTTGAAAAGGGACTTTTGAAAGCACCAGAAATAGTTTATGTAGCCAAAACACAGCCTGAGAAATTGGGACGTGTGCACCAACTCTGAATTCTGTCCCAGATGCTTTGTGTGACTGATGCATGGGAATGTCATCATTTTCTTCAGCACCCAGACAGTAAAGGTGCTGGCTGTATCTTGCTGAGAGGTTTGTGAAGGTTTTTAATATGTCAACATGTGCTTTGTGTTTAGCAAAGCTGTGGGCTCTTCTTGCCAGACAGGCAAGGGGGTTTGGACCCGGTGATCTCTTTGAGGTCCCTTACAACCCCTGTGATTCTGTGATAGGATGAGTTGGAGGAGGCCAGGAGTGGAAAGGAGTTCCCATCAGATACCCCAGGCAGAGGAAGCACAACTGTTGGTTTGAAGCCAATTGCAAGACGAACAGCAGCATGGTTTTAGCTCATTTCTGTTGTCTTAAAAATCTACCTGATGCAGAAAATTCGGCAAGTAGAGCTCTGTCTCGGAAGAACTGCTTAGTAAAATCGGTCCCATTTTCCCACATCTAAATAATAGTGTTTGTGTCAGCTTTGGAGACAGCAAGATCAGCCCATTTTCAGCACCACACCATTCACTCTTAGGAGGAGGAGGTGTTCACATGTAATGATATGAAATCCAATGTTAGACGATAAAAATTTGGACTATACTTTCAAAATCCAGGGAGATCTGGGAAAGTTACCAATGGTTGGAGCCTGGAAATCAGTTCACTGATACCAGCTAATGTAACTGGGGTCTGTGCAGACAGAGGGACTTGTTCCTGCTGCTCTGTTACACAGTCACACTGAGCATCCCTCCAGCACGCTGCAGAAATAAGGTGCAGGAGCTGTGAGGTTTGACCAGGGAGCTTGTAAAGAAAATTGTGGATGGCTCTTCTTAAAGTGCAGCTACAACCAATAGTACTTCCTTACTTACAGCATATATAAGCTGGGGGACCCATGGACTAAAATAGTCTGTATTTGGGAGTTACAGAGGGATGAACAGCAGAGTTTGGGTTGTGAGAGGTCGGAGGGTTGGGAATTTGAAACTAGGGCCTTGTGGTGTTGAATCAGCCCCTCTGCCTGACAGCCTGACCCAGCAAGCCACCCCAGGTAGACAGAACGTGGTTCTTACTGGCCATGCGTTGCACAGCAGGGTCGTAGTGTGAACCTGGTAAAGAGAATTGCATGAGCAATAAAAAGCCTTTACCCTAAACACCTTCTGTATTGACAGTTAATGATAGTAACCATTATTATTTTAAGGCCATTATTACAAGATACAGGTGGGCCAAGGTCTAAAGATGCCTTGTTTTTAAAAGGCTGAGCTCTGGAGAAAATCTGGGCAACGTGGGGCAAAGAAAAATGAGTCCTGACCCTCTGTCTTTCCAGTCATCTGGTTTTTGAGTCTCTCAGTTGCTGCAGGAGAGTTTTATCTCATTTACTGATGAACAGCCAACAATTAACCCTAACAGGCTCCTGTCCAATGCCTTTCATAAACTAGTTTCCATGCTGACTTTTTTTTCCCAGCATCATCCCTCCTGAGAATGTCAGGAGAATGAGTTTTGCAATGGGGAGGCAATGGGCAGAGCAAGTTTTTTTCAACCCTAATATTGCCTGCTGAGGTTTTATTTCCCTTATTCCCCAAGTGACTTGACCTCAGAGCTGTACAACTGGGGGGGCATCCCCAGGAACAGAGGCAGGCAAAGTTAGAGGTGATTTGCCATTGTAACCGAGCCTCAGGTTTCCTTCCCTTGTTTTCAGAGAAACACTAATTTGTCCTGAAAATCTTTGAGGTGTCTGTAGACATCCATCTGTAGCTACTTAACTCAGTCCAATCTACCCACCTTTCTGCCCTCCAGTAGTAAGAGTGGGGGGTTTTGGTTTTGTTCCTTAATATTTCTCTGGAATACCTGCTCAGTGTTCATTTGTGGGTGATCTGTGCTGGTGTAAACTGCCTTGCTTGAACCTCAGTGACTTTTTCTGTGAAATGTGATTGAGTTTCTTGGATGCTGGTGAGAGATAAAAGACCTTGGTGACGGGGAGCCCTTGAACAGCAGTGATGACGTTGCTGGAAGAGCTGTGTGTGGCAGTCTGAGGGTAGCCCTTGTGGTGATTGTAAGGCTGGGTACACAACTGGGGGGTTGTAATTTGGTTTCCTTTCAGGAGGCTCTGAGAGAGGCTGCAGGACAGCATCTGCTTTTCTTTTTGCTGGAGAACACTGCTGGAACTTCTCCTTACGAGCTCACTTAAAAACCCGTTGCTTGCTTTTATTCATATGAAATAATTTGGCCCCTTTTTACCTACAGAAAAGTACTTATCTGACTAAAATGCAAGAATATTGTCTAACGAAGGGGGAAAATAAAGAGTATAATTGTGTTAATTATCAGAATACCAGACTTGTAATTAATATGCCACAGGAACAAAGAGCAAATGTACTAATAGCACATAATTGGACTTAAACTACACCCTTGGTAGAAGTCTCTGCAATGGAACTGTTGTGTTTGTGCCTCTTTTCAAATTAGCAATAAGGAATAAATTAACATCAATTTTCTTGCCCGTACAAAGACGGAATCATATTGTGGGGCAGGGTAATGAATTCAGAGGAATGCCTTTACATTCCCATATGGCTCTTGTGCATGAGTATTCCCCTCCCTACGGCTTTCCTCTTCTTCCTTGCAGGAAGGCAGGCAGAGAGAAGAGGAAAACCTCATTGTATGACCAGATGTCCGCTGAATACCACGATCCCAGAGAACACACAAAAAACAAACCCCTGTAAGCTAATTTAAACATCATCACCTGTGCAAAGCTTTGAGTTGCTTCACCCATCCATCTTTTTACACGTGGTATGTTATTTTATTGCCTTGTCAGGTGAGGAAATAGGTAGGGCAGGGGCTAGGCATTGACTCAAAGGGCAACTGTGATAGAACTGGAAAGAAACCCCACAGGTCTTCACTCTTTTTTGGTTTCTTTCCCTTTTTTTCCCCTTTATTCCTGCTGCTGTTTCACTCAAGGCCCCCAAGTATTGCCTGAAAGCCAGTCTCTTCAAGGTATTTCAAGATCTTGCAGTACTTCTTAATTTCACCTACCCTCTTTGTGCCCTGCTCTTCTAAATATGCAAATGAAAAGCCTGGAAGTTCTGCCTTATTCAATTGTAATGCACCTGTCATCACAATATCTAGACACCTGCCTTTCTACTTCACAGAAGAATTGTGAGGGTGCATTAATTAACGCTTGTAAAATGCTTGGAGATCCTAGGGTGGAAGGTGCTAATGAGTTGTAAAATATTATAATGATGTTGCAGAATATTCAATCTCTTTTTTTTTTTTTTTTTTTAAGGAAAGAGTTGCATCTTTCCTTCATGGCTTTCATGTCTTGAGTGTTTTGCAATAGAAGGTTAAGTCTAAATGGGATGGGGGAAAAAAAGGATTAAACAAGGTAGGAAGATTGCTAATGCTGCTGGTTTTCATGTGAGGAAGCTAGTTGTTTTTATGTACTTCTTTGCTTATTGAATTTTTGTTTTGTCTCTGATGAACCCATACTTCAATGGCTCGTTGAGAATTCTCTCAACATTCAGAAATGTCAGGGGAGAAGATTTTTCTTCTTCTTCAGATTGCCAAGGCCTTCATTTGCATCCCCTAAATCAATTCTCACATATGATCAAAGCAGTTCTGGAAATGTTCAAGTGTGGGGAAAACCAGCCCTCTAATTCTTTCTCCTCTAATATATACAGCCAGATTCCGAAGCATTTAAAGGGAAATAGAAAATATCTTTATCCACTGAATCTAAAAACATGAATTCTATGCCTCTATGTTCAGAGGAATGCAACCTTGTGTATTAGGGACAGTGAGGCTAGAAAAGATGTAATGGGTTGTCTATGGCTGATCTCTTCTTCCAGCTGTTTGGGGCACTGCAATAGCATGTTGTTGTGTTTTGAGTGACCCAAAAGATGCTACATGTGCTGGTTACCTCACAAGAGTACTCTGCTTTCACAGATCTCACTGTGAATAACTAATTTTTTTATATTCACCTTGAATTATCTTTTTCTTGGTGCCTTTATTGTTCACTCTTCCTGCTTGGCTTAGCTTGATAAAACCATATCAGAACAAAACTAAGACTAGAATTCAAATTCCCCAAATACTTTGTGATTCTCCTATTGCTTTCTGTCACAGGAAGAGAAGTAGCTGGAGAGGAGCTGTAATGCAGCTTCTCAGGATCTGCTCCCTTGTTGCTTGGCCGTGCATGCAGCTCTCATGAGCTTAATTACTTCCCTGCAGTCTCTATGGCAATTGGTCCCTTGCAGACGTGGTTTCAGGGCATTCTGATAAACCAAATGCTCAGCAGAGGAGATAAAGCTGGGTGCTGAGTTCTGACCATCCATGAAAACAGCTTGAAAACAAACTAGTGCGGAGGCATTAATTGAAGTACCGAGATGAAAGATGGGAAGAAGCCCACACCCAGCTCTAGCCTCCTTATTTAAAGACCGGACTGTTTTCTCAACCCAGTTCTAGACTACCTGAAGCTTGGATGAAGCTTCTAGACTACCTGAAGCTTCCCCCATACCTCCCCTTGTCAACAAGGGTCCACGCCTAATCCCTAGAAGTTTAACAGTGCGTATTCCATGTGTATTCAAAATCATTTATGAGCTCCAGCTCCAACAACCAGCCCCAGATCTGCTGTGGGCTGAGTGTGTCTCACTTCTCCCTGTATTTATGGCATGTGCAGGCTTCCTTTAAGTAGTAAGTGAAGTCATTCATTTTTACCTATTGCCTTATCGTTTCATTTCTGGCTGCTCAGCTCCATTCTGACAAGTGCAATAAATGTGTCCTCCTGGGTCCTTGCAAGCCAGGCATTAGTCACACTGTGCATTTCAAGGACATCATTCCCATAGTTTTTCAGCTGTAGCAGAAAACATGTTCTGCCAGGAGCCATTTGTTCCAGGTTTGTTGCTTACTAATAAAATGAAAATCAATGGGTTTTGGTTGGGATGGGGGGGGTGGGTTTTGGAGCTTGAGAAACAGGTCAGGGAGTAGGAGGGAGATAGGTGGTAAAAGGGAAGGTGCTGAAGTTAGCTCTTGGAGTTTCTCTGCAATAATGGCATGTGGCATTTTGGGTGAAGTGAGAATCTCTGTCAGCTCATGAAATGCAGTTAACTCTGGCAAATGCTGTGGCTGCTGTTTAAGGGCACATGGGTGTCGTGCTGGGCAATTTAAATTGAATTCAGTTTTGTGAAGCAAAAGGTGTTGGAGAGGATGTGGGTATTTTGCCATGCTTTTAGAGTAAATTACCAATGGGACATCAGTGGTGACGTGGGTCAGAACTTCATTTTGCAGTACCCATACTGCCCCTGTCCTCGACCGCTAAATGCCAGTTCAAACCACTTAGTCATTCTAACTAAACAAAATCATCTTAAAATCTGATCTTAAAATACAGGCTAAAGAATTGTTGGCTTTACTGAATCAGTGCCTTAGTCACAACTGACTCGGAGGAGTTTTGCCTAGAGAGTGAAATGCAGTCAGTGCCTTCTCCTTCCTTGGAAATTTCCCAATTTCATCATGACTGATTCAGCTGTTTAATCTGAGCTGGTAGTGTCACCGTGCAATAAATAAGGTTTACCTAGACAGAGCATTTCTTCTCTTAAAAATGTCTCTTATTCCTAATTCTGCAGAATGAGAGTCATTTAAGCTGGTGCTGATGGCAACCCTGAAGTCCCCTTCTTGCTGTGGTCGCTGGTGGTGGGCTTTCCCCTGCTGTAACACAGGGTACAGCTCAAGGGGACTGCAGAGCAGATTTTGCTCTTTAAACTGACTTTTCTGCCACACCTAATGAACTCAGGTTGTTCTCTGGCTTAAAGGTAATAATCATTTATTTTGCAGAAAGATGTTTTGGAGTACGTGTGTATATTTGCATGCCAGCTGCCCACTGACTTACAAACCCTCTTTTATACCTCCATATGGACATTCAAGTGCTGTATGTAGTTATATTTTGAATCAAAATCCAGTATTTGAGCAAAAGGAGTTGTGTTACCTCCTGGGCAATCACCTCTAGACTGCTGATACATTGCTTTGCAAGTCTTTACAAATGGCGTGGCTCTTACTCATGCATTGGGTTAGTAAGGCTGGTTTGAGAGTGGTACTGAGCTGGACAGTCCTTCTCTCTACACAAAAGAAAAACACGTATTGTAGCATACCGTCAGCTGAAGCTGCGTTGGCAGAATGTAAAGACTCAGCTATCTGGCAACAGATTGGCTGCAGGCTTCTTCTGACATGATCTGCCATCCAGCATATGTTAGACAGGCTGGGAAATCGGGGGGTTTAGACTGAGGCTTTAGCTTTATTTAGAAAAAGAAAGATGTCTTAGATCTTGATAGAGCAGGTGGCCTACAGCACCGTCAATGAAATAATGGACTCGCTTGGTTAAGGGACAGCACAGTCACTGGGGTATTGATCACTGTATCAGAGCAGTTGTTTCTCTTTACGTTCCTTTTCTGCTCTGCACACGCTTGTGTTAGCATCTATTTGTGAGGTTCAGAAAGTAAAGGTGGTTGGTTCTGAGCGTTGGGTGTGCCCACCAGCTTGTCTTAGTCATAGAATAGTCTCATAGAATGCTTTGGGTTGGAAGGGACCTTAAAGATCATCTAATTCCAACCCCCTGCCATGGGCAGGGACACCCTCATTAGCTCAGGTTGCCCTAAGCTCCATCCAACCTGGGCTTGAGCATTGCTAGGGATCCAAGGGCTTCCACAGCCTCTTTGGGCACCCTGTGCCAGGGCCTCACCACACTCAGAGTAAATTTCTTCCCAATGTCTAACCTAACCCTGCCCTCTGTCAGCTTGAAGCCATTGCCCCTTGTCCTGTCCCTGCACTCCCTGGTGACCAGCCCCTCTCCCACTCTCCTGTAAGACCCCTGTAAGTATTGGTAGGCCACAATTAGGTCACCCTGGAGCCTTCTCTTCTCCAGGCTGAACCATGCCAACTCTCTCAGCCTGTCTTCATAGCAGAGGTGCTCCAGCCCCTGATCATCTCCATGGCCTCCTCTGGCCTCGCTCCAACAGCTCTACGTCTTTCCTGTCCTGGGGACCCCCGAGCTGGATGTGGTGCTGCAGGCGGGGTCTCATGAGAGCAGAGCAGAGGGGTAGAATCCCCCTGGGACTGATGCAGCCTAGGACATGGTCTGCCTTCTGAGCTGCTAGCACTGAGAACATCCCAGTGTGCTGGCTTGCTGCAGGCCAGGTTCTGCCAACTTGCCAAGACCTCTGCCCCGCATCAAGGCCAGCAAGTTGGTTTCTCACCTTCATTTGGCTAGTCCCCCCATCATGAGTTTGGGGTGAATGGGTAGTCAGCAGGGAAGGTAACAAGACTGGGCTTGCCTTGAGAGGGAGGGGGAGGATTTTCCAGAACAGATCAATCTTGGTATTTAAATTGTATAGTGTTTTAAAATAAAGAAATACCACATCTCCAGGATCTTGAACATTCTGGACTTTATTTTTATTTCACTGTGGGAGTGAAATGGCTAATAGGTACAAAGCATGAGTAGTCATATCTAATTATAAAATAAGCTGGTTGTGTTTTAGTTGTCAAAACTCCGATCAAGGTAAGGTATTTTTTCTTCTGTTGAGCTATTTTCTAATTGAAATTTGTGACCAAAGAGCAGATAACTTTTCTGTTACAGGACTGGTAAGTTTTGTAGGAATAATTGATTGAGATTTTGTGAGTTTTTCAAACCAGAACTAACAGATTTTTGCCTTGACAGAGGCCAGTAAAACTACACTGAAACAAGGCTCATCATGCAGTGTGTTTGAACCCTGAGCGCTGCTGCTCCCGTGTTTGGACAGGCAATCTCTGTACCTGGGGATGAACACCCAGGACCCCCCAGCTCTACACCCAACACCTCGGGGAGGCAGGATGGAGCTCTAAGGCGTGTTTGTGTTTCAAGCAGACACGTTTCTGCAGGAGCACAGCTTTAGACCTATGCTAAGGTAGCGGGGGAAGCATGTAGCTGCTGCACAGTGTTGGTAGTTTGCCCTCTTCATGGGGGTGGTTCAGCTCCTGACCAGAGGTTGTGGGTCCTGCTGTCGCCCTGGGCCAGGTTGGTGGCCTGGCTGGGGTGTTCTGTGAGGTAAAAATCAGCTGAAGAGACCTGTGAACATTTAAATAGCTGTATAGGGGCTTTAACTCTTCCTAAAATGTTGGTTTTCGGTCGGCAGGTGCTTAAATCAGCCATCGGGCTGCGCTGGGCCATCAGCCCAGCCTGGTGACACCCTGACCGCAGCTGCAGCAGAGAGAAAAGCCCAACACCATTCTCCCCCACCCCCCGGCAGGACCCGTCCCGCCCGGGTCGGAGGTGGAAGGGAGCGGACTAGCGGTCAGGGCCGGCGCGGCCCGGCGCCGCACTGCCAGGCAGCCGGCGGCCCCTCTACCAACCTCCCCCTCGCCCCCGGGCTCTCGGGGCGGAGCGGGGGCGGCTCTGCGGCCGCCAGGCTGCGGGGAGGCGTTGCTTTCCGCCCGCCGCCCGCGCTTCGCTCCGCCCGCCGCGCAGATGGGCTCTCCCGCATCCCCCGCGCCGTTGGTTCGCTCCCTCCCCCGCCTGGTAACCGGCGCGGGGGGACCGGCCGCGCTCGCCGCCGCCATTTTAGGTGCCGCTGGCGGGGCGCCGCGCTGCCAGGCGGGGAGGGAGGGAGGGGGAGGGGGGAGGGAGGGAGGGGAGGAGGGGAGAAAAGGCGAGCGGAGTGGGGCAGCGCAGCGCTTCTCCTCCCTCCTCTTCCTCCTCCTCCTCGGGGCCGAGCCGAGCCCCGCGCCCGGCGCAGAGCGGAGCCCGGACCAGCGGGGGCGCCACAGCCGCCCCGCCAGCCGGGGCCGCGCTCTGCCCCGCTCCGCTCCGCGCTGCCATGCCGCCGTCCCGCCGCCCGGGCATGCCGTGCTCCCCGCTGGCCTCCGCCTCCTGCCTGCTGCTCGCCGCGCTGCTCTGCGGAGGAGCAGGGGCCGCTCGAGGTAAACGGAGCCGGGGCGGACGGGGGAGGCTGCCCGGTACCGGGGGCGGGGGGAAGGGGAAGGCGGCGGGTCTGGTGGTGTGGCTGTCGCCGTGTTTGTCCCCCACCGCTCCCCGGGGCTCCCTGCGGGGGCTGCGCCGCGGCCGGCCGGAGCCGCTCACGGCGGGGGACGGTGTCCTTGGCTCTCCGCGTCCTTCGGGAAGCGGGGGGGGGGGAGGGAGCGCGGAGGAGGGCGGCTCGGCGGTGCGGTCAGGAAAGGGAAGGTGGTGGGGGGAGGAGGAGGAGGAGGAGGAGGAGGGCGCTGGCCGCCCCTCCTGGGGGTGACCCCGCCGCGGCCGTTGCACCTGCGGCGCCGCGGAGAGGGAAGGGGGCGGCGGTTCGTTCTCCGCGCTCACCTGCGCCCTCCCCAAACCCGAAGGTCGGTGCCCGCGGCCCTCAGCTGTGCGGCGGCGGGATGCGCGGCCGCCCGCCCGTTACATAACCGCACCCGCGGGCGCTGGGCCGCGCTGCCCGGGGGAGAGGGGGAAGGGAAAGGAGAGGGGGAGGGCGGCACTTGTTGCGGGGGAGGGGAGGGCGAAATGCAGCAGGGACCCGGTCCCGAGCGGTCAGATCACCGGAAACGCCGCTCTCCTCGGCGCCGGGGCCCGTGAGAGAGCTTCACCGGCCAGCGGAACGGCCAGGGGAGCGGCGCGCCCCGGGGAGCCCGGGCGTGGGTGCGGGACTCCGGTTGGGCAGCGAGCGGGAGCGGGTGGCTTGGCCCAGCCCGCAGCCGTAACGGCGTTTCTGAACGTCGGCCTGGTGGCTATTGATTGATCTTGTGGAGTAAGAGCATACGCATTGCAGGTCTCCTCTGAGCAGATTTCCGTAAGAGGCTTGCAAAGGCTCCCTTACCTGAAGGTTACCCCGCGCCTTGAGAATGCCATCCCTGCGCGATCTCACCGGCCATGCGATGAGATCTGAGACCCCCGCCTTCCATTTGAATGCGGGCTAGAAGCGTGGCTTTAAAACGGCTCGCAGATACACCGAAGGGAAGTTCTGGATCCTAGAGAAAAACAACCCATCTTGCTGCAGTTTCCCCTCCGTAGGATCACGAAGCTGCTGCTGTAGTAAAGTCATCTGCCGAGTGTTAGGTAGCGGCCACCATTTACCTGTGCAGGGCCTCTTCAGCACAGCCTGTTCACTAGTATCCTCGTGAAATCTCACACGCACCGTGCTGACACAGAAACACAATTTCATTGACTTGCTAGGCTTTTCCATCATTTGAAGTTATGAAATAAATGAAGGCCAAAGCCCCCTTTCAAAGAAAGCTGACACGCGCTCGGAAATGAGTGGCAAATTTAGGTGGCATCGTGTAGGATAGCTCTGTTAGCTGTGGTGTGGTTTGTTGATGCTGTGCTTGTTTCCAGCCCTCATCTGGACTGCAGGTCCTGATCTGTTAAACTTGATCGCACGTAACTGAGTTACAGTGGGAGGTCTGGTTTGGCTTCTTGGGGTGTGTGGTTGCCTTAGTCCTCCCGACGTTTTGGCTACTCTAGATAGGCCTGTTCATGACGTTACATGGAGATGCATTTAAAGACAAGCAAGCACTGGAGAACACCTGGAAAGCTGCTGGGGCAGCTTGCTTTCCCTGATGTTAGGAGAAACATTTGTTTGGAAGTATTTATGGTGAACTTCTGGTTTTGTGATGTATTGTCAGTTCCTCTTTTTATTCTCCCTTCCCAAGTGTGGCTTCATCCATGTCACCTGTGAGTTTAAAAGTCCTTGTTACCAAGGTTGCTGTGCTTTATTCTACGTGATGAAAACTGAACTGCACTTGGCTCAGTGACGTGCAGAAATGGACTGGAAGGGCTACACTAGAGCAGATGTGACCTTACACAAAAGTTAGGTGTGAGCTGGCTGACCTACCATCCTCCCTGTAGCTATTTTCAGGAGTGCAAAGAGTGGTCTAGGTTTCTGAAGAGCCACCTTCCTGTCCAGCTGATGCAGAGCTCCTAATTTAACTGAATTGATCTTGCAGTCAGTCAAGCTGACCCAAGTTATTTCTGAGCTTCTTGGACTGATGTTGCGGTGGAGGAGCAGTAGTTAGCAGCGCATTCAGGTGGTGGGGAAGCAGTCAGATGTTTATTGGCAGAGCTGAATGGAGAAGAGGGATGGAGTGACCTTTTGGATGAGGAGGCAGAGCATCTAATGGCTACTCAGCTACTGACCAGGGAGAGCCACGTACCTGTGTCGCCTTGGGCTCCTTCCGATCTGAGGTCGCTTTGAAAGGGTATTTATTGATCAAAGTAATCCTGTCTTGAGGAAGCTTTGCTGATCTGTGATGATTTCAGGAAGCTTTCTGGTGCCCTGAGTGTCTTAAATCCAAACCACAAACCATTTTCTCACTACCACCGTCTTACTGCAGATGTCTTTTTGATACAGGGCTGGTGGTTAGGTTTTTATCTCCTTTTTAGAGGTGAGGAAGTCTAAGCCTACCCTAAAGCATTATGAAGAGACAATTTGGCTCTTTATGGGGGTGGTTTCGCTGGGTTTTTTCCTCTAAGGATTTAAGAAAGTAAGGGATCGCCAAGAAGAGACAGAATTAACCGGTGCTAGACCTTTCTGTGGTGCATAATGCTTGGGAAAGCATTACATACAGCCATCTGTTCGTGCAAACAATTTTAATCTCTCTTTTTGGATGTATTCTACAAAATCATATACCGTTGTGGAATTTGAAATGGAGGAGAGATGGTTTGGGCAAGCAGAGTTTACTTTGCATGCTTGGAAAATGATCGTGCCAGTTCTCTTCTTCCATATTATTAGACTGCAGATCGTGCTGTGTGTGCCAAGTTATCAGGAAAATTTATCAACAGAAACTCTTCTAGACTTGTAAACGTGTCTTTGGTTTGAGGTCTTAACACTTCTGTAGGATCACAGGTTTCAGGTTATTGCAAAGAGGTGGGTTTTTTTTTAAGGAGGAAAGAAGCATGGCTTGAGGGCTTGCATTTCTCATGGAACTTAGGAGGCTTTGAAGGAAGTTAAACCCACATCAGGCCATAGGACAGCATCATGTGAACATCTCGAGCACATTAAATTCAAGTCTGGTATTCTGGGTAAAGCGTCATTTTCTGCCATGAAAATCAAAGCATCTGGATAGCTGGCTATGAAACTTCTGCAGAGGAGAAAAAACCTCCAGCACTCATCATGGTTTTCTGAACAAAAGCACTCTTACCATCTCTCTGTGCCTTATCTCTTAGCTGTGTTCAGAGAAGTCTCTAAAATTTTGTTGATGATACTAAAGCTCATACGTCTTGGAGCGTTATGGTTATTGTCAGAGACAGCAGCGATACCTCAAAACATGGGAGAGCTCAGTGAGTCGGGAGCCTTGGTCTGAAATAAATTCTGTTTTGCACTCTGATGTATTTGATTTGTGCTGATTGACTCAAGGTTGGCTTCAGGAGGGACTAAACCTCCTTAGGAGCCTTGAGAAAGGATTATTAGAAACCTCGGTGCCTTTGAAGAACTGTCTCTCTGTCCTTTGTCGGCAGCATTAGGTCTCATCTCACATGCTTTGTATTCAGATGGAAAACAAGTCGCTGCTACTGTTCCCAGTTGGTTTCTCTCTTTTTAACTGGAGTCTACAAGTAGAGCCAGAAGCTCCTGCAATGCTGCCGTGATGTTGGCTGTACTTGCAAGTAAGATTCCCCTTTTCAAGAAGTGGGGTTTATAAATATGACAGCAGTTAGACAGTGAGTGATTTCCACTCCTGCACTGTAATTAGCAACAGTTAAGAGAGCATTTATTAAATGAATGTTTACAGTTAGAGGCTTATGTTTTCTATTTCACTGATCTGTTTAGGTTAAAACATTTTAAATTTCACTTCAAAAATTAAGGCTTTGTTTCCTTAATCCCATTCAGACTCTTTTGTGGTAGGATGTTTTTGTTTTGCTGGTTTCCCTGCCAGGCTTTTATCCAAATTGAAGCGTGGTCAGTGTATCCTCTGAGGTCTTTGGCACCCTGAGCCCTTCTTCTGCTGTGGTTGTGGAGAATAAATATCGTGACTAGTTTCCAGTCAGTCGTTTGCATGGACCTTAGGTGCAGGTGTATAGCAAAACTTCCTTGTTAAATCAGATCTAGGCAACTGGTTCAGTGTGGAACAGGAAGCTCTCTAAGTGGTGATAAATTTTTCCCTAGATAAAATAAAACTTTAATAAAACCTGGCAAATTCCTCCAGCCGTTATTGAGAACGTGGTGTGGAGAGAATTGGTGTTAGTTGTACAGGCTTGAACTTGCAGGCACTTGGAAATGTATAAACATTATCAGGTGATGCAGGCTGAGAGAGTTGGGGTTGTTCAGCCTGGAGAAGAGAAGGCTCTGGGTAGACCTTATAGCAGCCTTCCAGTCCCTGAAGGGGCTATAAGGGAGCTGGGGAGGGACATTTAGAAGGGCACGAAGCGATAGGATGAGGGGGAATGGGTTTAAATTGGAAGGGGGGAGGAGTTTAGGTTGGCTATTTAGGAAGAAATTCTTCTCTGAGAGGGTGGTGAGGCCCTGGCACAGGCTGCCCAGGGAGGGAGGTAGTGGCTGCCCCCTCCCTGGAAGTGTTAAAGGCCGAGTTGGATGGGGCCTTGAGCAGCCTGGGCTGGTGAGAGGTGACCCTGCCCATGGCAGGGGGTTGGGACTTGACGATCTTTGAGGTCCCTTCCAACCCAACCCATTCTGTGATTCCATGTGCTCCCAGTGATGACAATTGAGCTTCAAGAGCACAGATTACAAGTGCTCCTTAATTGTGGCACAGAATCCAAGGTAGCGATTGGAAACTGTGGGGTGAATTTCAACCACCTGATTGTCCTTCAGCTAGGAAACAGACGTTGATGTTAATGGCTGCCTGTGCCCTTACCATCCCTCTCTCCTCATGCAGATTCATCCCTCTGTATTTTGTTATCATCTACAGTTTTCTTGTCCCAGAAATGGAAATTGTAGTTTGTCTTGGAAACCCCCACTACAGAGAAGAAAAAAGCTCCATGATATGAAGAGACTCAGCATTCAAGAAGAACTTGTGCTCAGTTTCATCCCATTGTTTGTACCTGGTTGTAAGACCATGGCTAAACCAACAAATAATAGATCTTTCCATTGTCACTAACCCTTTTCAAGTTGTTTCTATAGAAAGTTAATAATTTCTAGCATATTCTAATAGAAAATAGAGGCACAGCTCAGCATTGCAGGCTGGTGAGTCTGGGGCAGGAATAGGGCACGTGTTATGGTCAGGCCATGCTACACCCTTTTTTATTAAACTTTGCTTTTAGGGTGGAGAGGGCATATTTTATTGTGTAGATCTTTACTCCTTGGCTGAGCTACATTTTTCTGTGGTTATGTACTACACAGCCTTGTTCTTATAATGATATTGCCTGAAATGTCATCAGAAAAGTACTAAATTATGAATATTCAAGGTAAGACATGCTTTAGAGCTTTTATTGTCTCGCTGAAAGGCATCCTTGTATTCTCTTAACATCAAGATGAAGACAAAAGATGTACAGCAATCAAGATTTCTGTCAGACATTCAGGACAGGAGTGAATGACTTCACTCATTTCATTGAGTGCAGTTTGCTTGAATCGACAGAGACTATAATTCTCTTTTTATGCAGTGCTTGGGTTTTTCATGCAGTCTCAAAGGTAGATTTTAGAAATTAATATTTTATGTTTACTGTCACTAGATTGAGCATCTAGCTTTCAGACTCTAGTACTTGTTAGAGAGTTCATTCAGTGTGTTTTACCAGTTAATTCTTAGGAATTTGTTTTGACATAAATCATCTTGCTCTAGCTCTGCAGACGTGTAGCGTGGCTAAATGGCACTATATATAGAAGCCATTAGCCAGAAGAAAAAATCCTTTCAGCTGCAGTTCTTGCTGGCTGAGGTGTGTCTGGATCTTCAGTTAAGTAGGTGCCAGATCCCACTGAAGTCAAATGAACTTCTGGCCACTTGTAAGAAGATAATGGAAGTCCTCAGAAAGAACTTTGAGGAGTTAATTTAATTTTATTATGTTTGCTTAATTCTGACTGCCTTAAGATGATAGCTTTCAAAGAAAGTTTCTCTGCTAGCCCAAACCCCACTGCTCTGCCTACATCCTCATTTACATTAATTCTTTTAGACAGCAGGGGAGAAGTTGCTGCATCACCTTCTGCAGCATCAGTTGCTCTCAGTGAAGCATCCTTTCTCTGAGGTACCTTCCTTTTTCCCTAGTACTTCCAATCCATTCATTTCCATGAGAAACCGAGCACATGTACCTAGTGCAAATGGTGTTTTAGTGACCAGTGTTCAGTGCACACTCCACATCTGGCACCAATCCCCTCTAATGCTCATCATCAATTACCTGTAGATAAACCAGGTCAGACGGGTGGCTTGTTGCTCGCCTTGCAGACGCATGTTCAGCCCTTGCTCCGGGGCAGTAAGGGGGCTCTAGCATGAGAGCTAGAGCTTGCTGCTTGGAGAAAGAGCTGTGTTTAGCTGCCTTTTTGGCCCCTAAGAAGTATGTGGAAGTCAGCTTGATGCCTTCTGCCAGAGTAGCTTCCCCCAGTTGGCGAGATGAAATGCTGGTTGGGATTTACAGCAGATTCCAGCAGAGGCGCTTACAGATAGTGTGAATATTGTATTTCAAGGAAACTGGTATAGTTTATCCCAGTTAAATGGCAAGAGATTAACAGCTCAGGGCACTTTGTTAGTGTCAAGCTTGGAACAGGCCGACTGTTCTGGTTTGAAATGAGCAGTCTGGCTTCCAGCAACTTTCTAGATTTGAGTTTTGTGACACATAAAGAGGAAAAAACATGAAAGGATAGTTTTCAGTCCAACACGTAATAAGAACACTTCGTGCAGCTGAGGTCAGAGTAATCCTCGGTTCAAGGGAAGCAGTAATGTATCGCTCATAAGCTGTGCCTCCTATTTCAAATGCTAATTTGGGAATTTCTTAGGGTATGGGGCTGTGCTGGAGTCCAGAGATGACCAGCACGGATAATGGGCCCTTCCTGGAGACTCAGCAGCTGGTTTGGTGTTTTAAAATCCACTGATATTTAGCTTTCATAAACACAAAGGGCTTTAAGCTTCGTGTTTTAAAAATCTGGTGATGCTTTAGCCTTCCTAAACACAAAGGGCTTTAAGCTTTATGATTTTATTGTCTACAGCACAATAAAAGGACATGACTTTGCTTTTAACCAGGCCTGTTGTTTGAAGCTTCGCTAGACTCTGCAGATGCTTCGCAGGCTCATAACTCTGTTCATATGTGGTTACAGTACTTTGTACCCCACAGCAGTGGGATTTACTGCAGGTTTCTCAATTAGGAGAAGGTTTCTCCATGCTTGGATTTGATTTTTTATTTTTGTAATTACGTTCAGAAGCATTAGAGGGGAGTTGGAGGAGAATTGTGCCAGTATTTCTTGCAGGATGAATGGATGACAGCACTGGAGGTATAGCTGCCCCAGACACACTCACAGAGACAACTGCATCCTCCCCTGTGCTCCTAACAGCCACGTCTCTATTAGCAACACGCTTTTCTTTATACCATCTTCCATCTTTAGCAGCTCTCAGTGCTTTCCTTCTGAGAGTTAGTCTTAGAGCATGGCAAAGTTTGTTTTAAACCACCGGGTCCCTGGGAGGATGCCGCAGCCGTCTTGTCTGGGGGAACAGCACCGTGGTTGCCATTTAGCTGGCTGTTTGGTATGCTGGATGTTGAAAGCATGCCCATGTGAGTGTGTTGAGGCAATAAAGATAGCATTGCTGAATTGAGTGAAACCACACGGTGGTAATTAAACACTGTTTGCATTAAAATAGCTTGTGGTGAGTTCTCTCTTGCTGCATTATTATGTATGAAGAGACTGCATCCTGTCTAGCAGTTTGTTGCTACTAACCAGTAAAAGATTGCAGATGAAAGCATATTGGGAGACTCTTGTGGTTTCCTATAGGAGTTCTCTATCTCTAGCTTTAATTATTTGTTCAAGTGTCCTTTTATCACCAGCTGGGGTTTTTTTATTCCCCTGGGTAAGCATATGACAGACGTGAATCCATCTTAGTTTGTTGGAGAGGCAGGATTCAGAAGCCTAGGTTAGCCTTACATCTCTGCCTCTCTTGACAATCTGCTCACATAGTTCTTTAGAAGGGTGAAATAACAGGACTCAGGTGTGTAGTGGAGTTCTAGCTCTAGCATGTAATTTGCTGTGATTGCACAGGCATTTCTTTCAGGAGTTACATGTACATGGTCTCAGGAAGACCAAAACCTGGGTGATGCCACTTACTGAATACTGTTTGGTATGTTTGTTGATATCCCCAGCAAAGCATTTCTTATCTTTTGCTATCCACCATTTGCTGAAAATGACTTGGTTTTGTACGTAAGGAACAGTTTGAAAGCCCTCTAGACGAAGGTCTAAGCAGCTAGCTACATCCAGCCTTCCAGATTTAGATCTGTGAAAACAGTATGAATTTAAGAAGCAAGTGTATGTGGTAGCCTAGAAGTTTTTTTAAAGTGGAGATAGACATTGCCCAAACTATTGAGGTGAAACAGATGCTTATAAGATGTAGATCCTAAGCACGAAGGGAGCTAGACCAAGAAGAAAGCTATATTTATCTGTCAAGAAGAATTAATTGTTAGCCACATACAAGGGTTTTGTGGACTATGAGCTGTTTATCTTTGGAGAGCACAGCATAAAGATAAATATTTAATCATCAAGATGCTCTCACACTGGATTATCACATAGTAGATGATAACCTGGAAGATAACATAAGATTTTCTCTCGCATCTTTCGTGATACACTAGAAAAACCTCTTTTTTCAAGCTGACAAGGAAAGATAGGGCATTTCGTTGCAGCAAAAGAAACAGTTGGAGTCAATGATCTTCAGGGCCTTTTCCAACCCAAACGATTCTGTGATTCTGAGAAGACTGATCATCTTAGACACACTTGGATGGTTGGTTTATATACTGTTCTGTGCATAGCTGAAGAATGCTTTTATGGGTGATACAGTGGAGTTTTCCAGTCTCTCAAAGTAACTGCTAAAAAAGCAATATAAAAAGTAGTCAGTATTTCACTTTGATTTCAAGGCACTCTATTAGATGACAGAAAAGGCCTGAGATTTTGGTCTTCTCATCCAGTAGTGCCTGAATTTCTGTCTGCAGTTAGGCAGGTGCTGGATTATAGACTACACAGTACAGGTCCTCAAACCCAGAAGGACCTGGGACACTTGTGTTGTGTCTCTGTGGCCGAGGCGTGGGACCGCGAAGCTGGTGTCTTGCCCTTTTTGATGGCCTTTCCTCTCTCCCCCTTTCCTGCATTTTGCGGTTGCCCAGCAGAACTCCTGGACTCTTCCTTTCCCTGGGATGCCCTGATACAACTGATACCAGAAGTTCTGGGTCTGGATCTTATGCTGGGATGGAAGTGTCTGTCCCTTGCTGTTTGTTTCATTGGGAAGTGTCCTTAGGCCCTTGTTGTAGGAATTAGTTAAGTGTAACCTCTTTTCCACCACTTCTCTTACTGAAAATAAAGGCCCCTACTAGACAAAATGCTCAGACTAGAGAAGTCTTCACGTCTTGAAGAACAGTCCACAACTGGATCCCAAGTTTTCCAACTTGGAGAGAAGTAAAGTGTAGGCAAATCCTTATTGTGTTTTCATGTTGGCCGGTCCTCTCTCTTCTGGTGCTGAACACAGGTCAGTGTCGTGGTTGGCATCGATGGCAGTGGCTCCACATCTCTGTCTGAAGGGTTTGCAATTGCACTTCAGGGGCATCTTAAATCCCAGTGTAGTTAAGGGACTAATTTAGGTTCTCTGAGTTACATTTGGAAAGCCTGCAGGGACGCTGGGCTCTCCTGAACATACTTAGCCAGGATTTTGTCTTAGATTTTTAATTTCGTAAAATGCTGGCTGAGGTTTGGAAAAACAAAAGAAGAAAATACTGAAATTTGTATTATAAAGCTTTTTTTTTTAAAGAAGTTGTCAATGATGTTTCAGAGATTTTGACTTTGTATTCTGTTTTCCTTTCAGTTAACAAACATAAGCCATGGATTGAAACCACCTATCATGGGATAGTTACAGAGAACGACAACACGGTTCTGTTGGACCCCCCGTTGATAGCTCTGGACAAAGATGCACCTCTGCGTTTTGCAGGTAAAGAATTCGTCTGCATTTCTTCTTTAGGAAGTGGAAATGCTTTCTTGATGATAAACACTGTGTCTTACTCCTGTGTTTTCCCTAACAGCAGCATAACATTTCAAAGCTTTTAGATCCTAGGAAATGTGTGCACATGGACCGGAGTTTTATTTCATATTTACAGCCCTAAATATACATCTGTATCCAAATATCCTGAGCAGGGAGTACTCCATATTGCAGATATTCCGTGCTACTTTCAATTTCATCTGCATTTTCTGTTTTGTTGGTTTTGTTTGTTTGTTTTGCATAGCTCCTATCCTCCTCAGCCCTCTGGATTCCACATTGCACGGCATTCGATCTGGGAGTTCTGAAATAATCATTTTCTTACTGTTCTGAAGAGAGTTTTTTGCTTCCTTGGTGGTTTTGCTTTGTGTCTTAATAGGCTGAAAACAATAATCAGATTGCATTTCTTCCCTGCAGTGTTTGGAGTGATAATTTCTGTAGAAATCTAGAATTTCTGTGATAAACTGTAACAGATTGGGGCATTTTGGAAAATGGATGGCTGCTCCTACCAGAAGGAAATGCTGCTTCTCCTCTAATAGAGAGCATAGAGAATGATACACAAGCCATTTGTAAAACTTCCCTCACTTCCAACATAGGACAGTTTTCTTACAGTTTCTTTTAACACAGGAAGTTTCTTACAATCTTCCATAGGAGGTGTTGTTTTTCCTGGAAACTCCTGTTAAAGAATACTGTATTTGTTAATTAGATGCAGTATTATGGAAAGTACTGTCTTGGTTTGACAAAATACTAGAAAACTCTGAAAAATGCCATGGGGCATTTAAATTAGTTGTAGTGGATAACACAAGCTTAAATTAGCTGTTATATTATTATAAATTAGCATTTACAGATGCTTACCTGATTAAGTGACACGTTAGAGTTAAGGATGAGGATGTGACAGGAGCCATTTTTGGGAACATTGCTTAGCCTGGCTTTGGGGAGGAAGTGGTAGAAAAAGAGAGTAATTAAATTAACAGTCAGCATGCTAACTCTGTGCTACAGTATTGTGGCAACTGGGTCACAAGTTCTTAAAAGGGGTACTTAAAATGTTGCATTATCATAGGGCTGTAATTATCTCTAGAGCTGGTTTAGAAATCCAGGAATTGCAGGAGATAACGGTAAAGCTCTGAAATTCAAACTTTCTCCTGCATTGGATACACATGGCATAGGCTCTTAAGTGATCTTAGCTGGAAACAAAACTGCTGTCTATGAACAAAAAACCTTTTCATTTCCAAATGAAGAAGCTTTTGTTGGGATCCACACGATCTGTTAAGTAAAAAGAGATACAGGAAGGCTTGCTTGTGTGCTTGGTGATGAGGAGAATGTGAATCCTCTCTCACAGTTCTTAAGTCATTTAAATGTCGGTGCTGGTAGTTTGACAGCATTGGACAGATTTTGAACGTGGCTACTTTATACCTCTTGGTGGATAGTAAAATTTTTCTGGAGTGCTGGGTAACATAAAGCTTTAAGAAAGTACTGGCAGGATACCTTCAAATACACTGTCAAATTTGCAGAGGAAACTCCAATGTCAAAACATCTCTTCAAATGAGACTGCTTTTCCGTTGTCTTGATTTAAATTGTGTGAACCTGCTTGAAGATAATGAACAATTTTACCAACTGGAAGGTTGGTTTTAATAAATGTTTGAATAAACCTGGTGTGTTTTGGTTTCAAAGCCAAGCAGTTCTTCAGCTGTGGCAGCAGAACAGTGGATTTAAAATAGTCAAATTCTGTGCTAACGTCATAGAGACATTTACCTCAACATGACTCTGTTGGATTTGGATTGTGTAAATTCTGAATGGCTGTGCTGTGGGAAATGATGGAAGGATTTGCCCACCATTAGATGGAACAATACTTGGCTCTGTCTTCAGGACACTGAATGTGGGAGACGTGTTGAATCAGCGTTACCAGTTCTAGCTGGTGGTGCTGTGGTCCTGTCCTCGAAGGGAGAATAGCGTGGTCATTGTCCAGCAGCATCTCTGTGGGTGTTTAAGTGTGAGAAGCTCGTTAGATCAGTGACATGTTTTCACAGCAAAACAAAGCGTTTTCAGGATTAAATGCCTGTTTCAGCCCTAGTTGGCATATTCCTACTTGGAAATCAAACTTATTCGTGCTTCAGAAGGTTGGATGTTTTAATTAGCTGTGCCCCCTGGGTGAGCTGGGGAGCTTCTGAACTGTGGACAGGTTTAAAATATTTTGAATTTTTAATGATGGGAGGGTTGAAACTAGATGGTCTTTGAGGTCCCTTCCAACCCAGTCTGGGATTCTATAAATAGAACTTCTTGCTTTATTTCAATTTTGAGCATGTGAAAGCATCCTGAAACTAGGTCTTTTTTGGTTATGAACTGTGGGGCAAGTAATATTTTATTGCTTTGATCACTTCATGCAGTGTGCAGGATTTTAAAATCTGGGTGTGCAAGAAAGGTAGGGTTATAGAGTTGTAAAACCATACACATCACCCTAGAAAGAGACATCTGAAATGACACACTCTTGAAAACACTGAGTGTAGTCCTGCCAGGTTGCCTCATCAGACTGCCTGACATGCAGAGACCCCATGGAGTCAGATGTCTGTACCCAGATTGTTTCAGATCTGCCTGGTAAGACAGTGACCATTCTCATTCCTCAGTGAAACTGAGTCGTGTTGGAGTTTGATCCCAAATGGTTTTGCTGAGGGAAAAAATAAAGCACAGCTATATTTTCTGTTGTACATTTAATTTGTGTCTGAATTTGACGGTTGAAGCTCTCAGTATGGATTTCCCCCTTGCTGTGCAGAAAGGAACTGAATTGGATGGCATTTGAAACAAGCACTGCCAGATCTGGATGCCTTCACATAGTGGAATGTGTTTTGTTATCAGAGTGTAACGTGGGGTCTCTCAAGTAGGGCATTTGGAAAGTTTCCTTGGTGGAAGGAAACGCTTCCTTGGGGTTTTGATGTGCCTGTAATAGAGCTTTAATCCCTCTTCCCCACCCCTGGAGAAAACCACTGCTCAGCCACAATACTTTGTATTTTCTCCCTACTGATCTGGGATGCAAGAAATATTTTTGTGGGGGTTAGGAATTCCTTGACTTAGACCATGAATATTTATAGAGCTTTAAAAATGATCCTGCAGAATCTCTCATTCTTTAAAAAAAAAAAAGCAAACCCACCCTAAAACCCAGACAAAAATCCACTGAGCCTTTCTCTCAGCCTCTCCCCAGAGCTCTGTGGGGTTCACGCCTTGGGATGGGTGAGCGCTGATGCTGTGCTGCTTTCCTGTCCATGGTGAGCCAGTGGGTAAGGCTGTAGCAATGTATCTTGAGAGGAGTGGGCTTGTGGCCCATCCAGACTCATTATTACCTTGACATGGCTCAGCTTGCCCTAATAAAATCAGGCCTGGGGGTCGAGCGGAGCCATCTCAAGGCAATAATGAGTCTGGATGGGCCACAAGCCCACTCCTCTCAAGATACATTGCTACATAAGGCAGTGCTCAGCAGCGTGATGGGCATGAAGTGACACTGTGTAATCAAACAGGTAATGCTTCTCATCGTGTCACCTCCAGTGAGTCCATCAGTGAGCACACGACAACTAACGTCGCATGGGCAGTTGGCAAACTGATGAGGAAATGGAGTTGCAGTAGTATTCCAGGCATCTTTGCTTCAAATGTAAGGCTTGCACAAGGTTACATCATGCCCATAAATACATACTGGAGTTATCCCTAGTTGTGAAGTCTAAAATCAGCTCACTTTTTTCTCAGTTTTCTATGGTACTAAGAGATACTTGTTTAGGAGATGCTCTGCACCTATGGAAAGGGGAGGCTTTCCTGAAGTATTTATATAAGTATTTTACATCATTAAATCATAACAGTACAGAAAGAGATTAAAAAAAAAAATCAATGAAACCTTAAAATTCTACCAGATCTTCACTGTCATTTGATGGTGCTGCACTAGAAAGAAGAAATAGAGAACTTTAGGATGCAGGATTACTGTATGTTTTCTGGCTAACCCAAGTACCACAAACCTGTGCTGTCTGTAAAATGAAATGGTTTTTCAACTGTAATTACAGCTGAGTGAAACACCATAAAGTTCTAGTTATGGTTTATGTAGCTGAACACTTTCCAACATATCCCATAGAAACTAATTTACAGATCGATCAGATTAGAGTTAGGCACTTATTTCAGCAACATATCTCAACTTCAGGATGAAGTGAGGAAAAGCATTTAGCACCTGTGACACAGCATGAAAGGGTTGGGAGTGTGCTGTGGGACTGAGCTTACTTAGTGGCAGTAGAAAAACCAGGGCTGCCAAGAATTCTGCAATCACAGAAGAGCCATACTGTATAAAGATCTGCATCTCATAACTGAGATGAAAATGAGTATCATCCTTGTATGGGAATATTCATCTGTGAACTGTTTTGTTTGTCTTGAAACAGTTGTGTAGTAGTCTGTAATATATTTCAGAGAAAGGAGGGGGAACTTTTATTTTTAAGATATTGTACTTCAGAGAATGACTCCTTTTTGTTGCTTTTCCTTCTAAGGACACTTTGACAGAGGGAGCTTAAGAAGCCTGTTAGGTTGGGAGCTCTGCATTTCCTTGTTCAGAGCACTAATCTCCTAAGAAATGCCATAGTTTTTATGCATTATAACTTTCTCAGTCACAAGAACCTTGTCTGTGCAGTAACGAGAGGCCTCTTCATTGGCCTTGTTAGCATGAAGTGGAAGATATGATTGTGTTGGGTCAGTTATTTGAGAAACATCTGGCAGGAATCGAGCTGTAGCACACCTTGAACAGAAGCTTTACCACCTTACAAAGGACCTGGAGACACACACATATTTACCAGAGAGCTTATTTATATCTTAACGCTCGGGGAGCCAAAACCATTATGCCTGAACTTCCTAGCAGCCAGACTGGTGTTGGTGCCAGAGGTAAAGGTCACTTGAGATGATAAAGAACCAGCCAGTTTTTAAACAGCCTCCCCTTCTGCCAAGTGGGTAATTGCTGCCTTAATAAATACACATTTCCCCCCTTGTCTCCACTGCCTGGCTTCCTTCAGCTTCAGTGTTCCCTTCTGTAACATCTTTTTGTTCCCATAAGCTTAGTGTTCAAACACACTGCTCGGCTCTTGAGGCTGGAGTCACTGGTGGGAGCCAGGGAGGTGGGTGTCCTGGAGTAAGGGATGTGGAGTATTAGAAGCTTGGAGTTGAGGATATCACTTCTGGTTGATCAGTGGTGTCAGCCACAAGTTTAAGCAGCTCAGCATTTTCTTGAACGATTCCTGTTGCCAAAACACATTGAAATCCCAGATTATATTTATATCCTGTGGAAGAATTGACTGAAATAATATATGTGGGTTCCACAAGAGGGAGAAGACTTGCAGTAAAATAGAGAGCTGGTGATAAGTCTGGGGATAACCTGCAGTGGATGTCAGGGAAAACTTCATGAGAGCTATTTCAGAAACCAGCTTTTAAATAAAGGGCTACAAATCCTCATGTGTTACATTTTTTTTTTCATAATGGTATTTCTGCTTCAATATTATGCTGTAAAATCACTTTTTTTAAAAAGAAAATACTTTTCTAAGTGTAGTTAGTGCCTCAACTCTTTTTAGGGCCGCTCTAGGATGGAGATTTGAATATCTGCAGGTTGTTAGAAATACATGAGAATTAACAGGACATCTGCTGGAAGTGATTTTCAGGGTAGAGGTCTGCTTTGTGCTGCAGGAATTGGGGTCAGAGATGGTTATAATGAGGAAAAAAATAATCAGGATGTTGGATGAGAAGTAAAAGGTGGTAGTTTGAGCAGATCCTGGTTTCCAGGGGAGTGAAGAACAGGGTGAACTGTCCTGTGTCACTGCATTTCAGCAGCAGAATAAAATGATAGCAGCAGTTGGTCGCTGGTTTAACCTGGAAAAGCAACATGCTGCCAGGAAAACCTATGGCTTCCCCCTCATCCTCCTATTTCTTACATTAAATCCTTGATAGTCCTTAGGTTCACAGTCAAACATGTATATTTTTAAAACATGAATTACAGCAATGCTGTCAAGTTCAGTTTGATGTAGATTTTAAATTTTGCAAAAACAGGGTCTTGTACAACTTGAATAAAAGTTTATGTAGAAAACCACAAAAATCCCACAACTATTTTAAATAATCTTTTTTTTTCTGGGACTCAGAAAGGGAGTATGAAGGTTTTTTTATTGTAGAAACATGGTGGTTTCAGTATAATACCTAAAAACTTGTTTAAATTATTTAGCATGTTGTCTTTGAATAGAATAGCACAAATAAATTCTGATAAATTCAACTTTACAGATAGTTCTTCAACATGGAATTTTGAAAATAATTTCTTTAGCAGTTGGTGGTATTAAAAAAAAAATAGGGGGGAGGGGGGAAAGTCTTTTTGATTTACCTCAGTAAATTCTTCAGAATTCTGCAAATGATGACCTGGAGTTCAAAGATTAAATCCTATTTAACATAACTAAAACTCAGAAGTTGTAACAGTTACAGCAAATCGCCGCTGGGATTTTAAAATACACTTTTTCCAAAGGTTTTTTTCTGTGTAATGTGTGCACCTTTGCCTTTTCCTTATTTGCTCCCTCTCAACCTTTCCTGTTACTGACTTGGGTTTATCTTTTCTCCCTTTAGAGAGTTTTGAGGTGACAGTCACCAAAGAAGGTGATGAAGGGTTCTTTCTATCCCTTTTATATGACTATTAACGTACTAACTTTGGTTATGAAATGGGGAATCAGCACTTAAAACAGAAGATCCTGTCATGCTCTTTCGTCCCATTTATTCTCCCAGTTTTTTTCTATTTTAAAAATAAATCAATTAAAAACTGTTATGTAACCAAACCCTTGGCTAGAAATATCTGTAAATCAGACATCCATTTGAACCTTTGGGGCTGTGCATTGTGTGGACACCGAAGCAGCTGGTTTGGGGAGGGGGGAATTGGAGGGTTTTGGCACTTTCACCCATAGTTTTTGTGACCCCTGAAGTTTCTTCATATGCTTCGTAAAGTAATATTTCACTGCTGAAGCATTGAAACACCTTCCCTGCAGTACACCCCCTTCAGTAGAGTCTGAATGCAGTTAACTTTTGTTGCAGGCCTCTAGACACGCTTGCAGCAGGAGTGTGTTCTTGCCACTGCAATACCTCCACAGCTGTGGTAGCAGAGTGCTAGTGCTTCATGTTGGTGTAAGAAAATCACCTTCAAAACATAACAATACACAGGTAAAAACACAGGGTAGGTGCTTTTGTTAGGGCAGGTCAGCCTGGCTGTGCCAGCAAGGGCTCTTGAGCATAACCTGGGGCTGAGATGTGTTTTTAAATGAGAGGTTTAAAAAGAGAGGTTTCTCTTGCAAGTTTGTCAGGATGAAGAGCTTGATTAGAAAGGAAAGCCTACTAAATCGTTCCACGTGAAAGCTTCCTTGACTAATACTTAGTCTGTTAGTAGGTAGCTGTTGAAATGGATGCCTGAGAAGTTGGTATTTCTACCTTTCTCATTCAGTAGTTTCTTTTGATTCCCTAATTTTAGCCAGGTACATTGCACAGGAAGACTTTCTTCTTTGATCTGTTGACAGAATTTCTGTAATTAATGGTGCTGAGCCTGTACTTGAAGCTTTTTTCATCCCTTGACTTGTAACTGTGCATTTTAACCTTTTGCTCTGGTCAAAACAAACCAGCTGCCCGGCTATTCCCAGTAGCTTGGCCTAGAAGATATTACCAGTGGCCTTGGCTGTATGCTCACATAAGATCTACTCTTACCCTAGAGCTATCTCAAGTACTCCTGTGAAATGCCTGTCTACATTTCTCTTTTTCTCTTTTGTATTCCTGCATGAATTGGATGCAAAGTAAACAAGTTGCTTGGAAGGCAGACGTGTGCTTCTTTTTTACTAAAGTTCCCAGAAATCACCCATTTTAAAGCACAGTGCTCTTGCTTTGTCCACAGACCCTCACAAACCCTTGGCTGCAAAAATATTTCGTCATTTTGTTTTATTTTATTTTTTTTAAAGTTGAATTTTGACCTCCTCTAACCTCTTTTACTTTGAATCAATCTATAGGTGAGATCTGTGGATTTAAAATTCACGGGCAAAATGTTCCCTTTGAAGCAGTGGTAGTGGATAAATCCACTGGTGAGGGAATAATACGCTCGAAAGAAAAGCTTGACTGTGAGCTACAGAAGGACTACACGTTCACCATACAGGCCTACGACTGTGGAAAGGGGCCAGATGGAGCCAATGCAAAGAAATCCCACAAGTAAGTAAATCTGTGGTGGGCTGAGGGGAAGTTGGGTTTCGAGCCGTCTCCTGCTCGTGGTGATTTATGGGCTGTGTATTCAGGGTGAATGGAAACTGAGTGTTAACGCTGGGAGACTTTCATGTAATGGGAATAGAAATAGAATTCACATTAGAAAATAGTGTGGGGATAGAAGCAGGGAAACCTGTTGATAAGAGTTAAAACCTGGCTTGAGTTGATACCATACATTTGCCTGGGCTACCAAGACTGGACATTGTCTCAGATTTCATTTTCTAAAACAAAAAAACTGGTTCAAGAATCACAGAATCACAAGGTTGGAAAAGACCTTTAAGATCAACAAGTCCAACCATTCCTGTCCTATGCTAAACCTTATCCCTGAGCACCTCATCTACCCTTTTTTAAACACACCCAGGGTCAGTGACTCAACCCCCTCCCTGGGCAGCCTGTGCCAGAGCCCCACAACTCTTTCAGGTAAGAACTTCTCTCTCCCATCTGCTCTGACCCTGCCCTGGCACAGCTTGTGCCCATTGCCCCTTGTCCCATCTCCTGTCCCCTGGCTGAAGAGACCAGCGCCCATCTCTCTGCACCCTCCTGGCAGGGCAGTGGAGGTGGGGAGAAGGTCTCCCCTCAGCCTCCTCTTCTCCAGGCTCAACACCCCCAGCTCCCTCAGCTGCTCCTCAGAGGATTTGCCCTCCAGCCCCTTCCCCAGCCTGGTTGCCCTTCTCTGGACTTGCTCCAGGATCTCAATGTCCTTATGTTGAGAAGTTCCATCTGTATTAAACTTGACAAAATGGAAAAGAATACATGTTGCTGTTGTTTCCAGACAGCCTCACCAAGAAAAGCAGGATTAGTTAGCGTGAGGTTCATCTTTGCCTAGATTAAAGAACGGGAACAAAGCGATCTTGAGCTAATCTTTATCTCAAGAAAAACCACAATGCAAAATGCTCTCTAGAAAATCCACTTGAAAACAACTGTGTAACACCCTGATGTAAACATCTGCAGAGCATCTGGAAGATTACTATTTGTGTGAAGCAAAGAAGAGCATAAATAAGATGAGGAGTAGACAAGCAGCAGTCATCTTGGTGACAAATTACAGCCTTGTTACTCTATAGTATATGCTTCAGATAGGCAGCAGAAAGTTATCTCCTTAAGGCTTATGTTTAGGGAAAGTAGATATGCCCTTAAACTCTGTTTGATATTCAGTTTGTCTTTTGAAGACAGATTTCAAAGACAAAGATGGCAACAAATGTTTTGTTGGGTTGGCTGGAATTGCAGTCTGTGTTCAGTTTGATACTGTGTGGTTCCTTCTCCACGCTGTACAACTTGCCTGTGTACTCCTGCCTGTGTTGGGTAATTGAGATAGAAACTTCCTTCTGATGGGTCTAGTAAAAACTATGGTTATCCAAATTCACAGCTCCACAATGACCAGCTCTAGCAGTGTGCTCTCTAGCTCTCCCTACTTTTCTTTTCTTGGAAACCCATCCCAGAATGATGGGTTTCCAAGTACTGCACTTTACAAACCACTGGTGAAACTTCCCTGCCCCATGCCTGGCTGCGTTCTGGTTTTGTGGCTTTAAACCAGCTTGGAGCTCAGCTCTTGGAGTCAGGAATACAAAGCATGTTTGGTGCAGAAGGCCCACTTTTTGTGGCATTTGTTTAGCACCCAGGATAAAATAAAACCTTAAAGATTATTTTCTTTTCCCCAGCATGGGTATTAGAAAAGCTGTGCTTCTGTGGAGGGGGTGTAATGATCAAATTCTTTACTGATTTCCATTCCAGCTACTTTCCAGTATTCACTTTCCTTGTTGGTCACTGACAGGAAGAGCATTGCTTTCCTGTGCTGTGTGTACCAGTGAGCTATATGGTGTGTTACAGTGTATCTTCTGCTTCTGTGACTCTTCCATTTAAACTGGCTGATCTCTTCCTCCTACATCCTAACTATAAGCCAGTTTTCATTGCCTTATGCAGCTCAGAACATTATTACCAAAGGAAGAAAGCTCATCAAACACATCTGACTGAGCTCTTAGTCTACAACCAGTCTTAACTGTCATTCTTGTTCACGTGAAATAAAACTTTGGGGGGATTGGACCTGATGATTTCTGGAGGTCCCTTCCAACCCCTACAATTCAGTGATTCTGTGAAATTGGGTGTTTATATCAAATACTCTGACAGCAGGGAGGAACTTGAAGAATCATACTGTTTGAACAGAAGTCAAAGCCTCTTGTCACAGCTGCATTTTGTTGTATTTCTGTGGAATAGCAGAAATTCAGTCGGTGCAGTGCAAGGGGTGGAGTTTTATTTGCAAATCAGCAATAGTAAGCAATAACCTAGAGCTGCACTGAACTATATAGCAACACACTGGGAAAATACCCACTGCTTTCCTAGTCAAGGTAATTGAGATTAATGACTAATTGAACTGTCAGTCACGTCTTCCTGGGAGTGGAGATTCTGATGGAACTGTAAAAGGAGGAGCTGCTCTGTCAGGCTCCTTGCAGGGATGGGAGGCTTGCAGGATGCTGGAAGCTGACTTGTGTGTTTTATTTCCAGAGCAACAGTGCACATCCAGGTGAATGATGTTAATGAGTACGCTCCTGTGTTCAAAGAGAAGTCGTACAAGGCCGCGGTTATCGAAGGGAAGAGGTATGACAACATCCTCAAGGTGGAAGCAGTGGATGCAGATTGTTCCCCTCAGTTCAGCCAGATCTGCAGCTATGAAATCGTAACTCCGGATGTGCCTTTTGCTATTGACAAAGATGGTAAGAACACGGTGCAGGGGGGAGTAGGGGTGACTACAATTTGCTGTCCTAACAAACAGCACTTCACACCGGGCAGCGTAAAGCTGCAGCGACCCTGTTCTAACCCTTCCCTACAACCTAGTTCAGTGGACCTGTTCACTTGGAATTGAGAATGAAAAGTGAGATGCCTTTCAATGCCAGTACCAGGTACTGCCTGATGACGTAAGGAGCAGATGGCCTGGTGCATGTGTGTTGCCTCTTGCAAAATTCTTTGCAAAATAAAGAAAATTCTGGAGCAGGGTTGTATTTTAAACCAGGTCTTGGTAAGCTTCCCCCCACCCTGTAGTTTTCTATTGGGAAACTTTTTGCTAATTAGCTTTCAAAAATGGGCTTCCACATGCATGCTTTTCACAGTTGAGATGCTCCTGTGTGGCTCCAGAGATTCCTGTAGCATGGTTACAAGTTTTGAAGTGCAGTGATTTGGTTTAGGTCCCTTCTGCCAGTGGTCTTGGGACATTTCAGAATCTGTATGCTACATCTAGGGGTTCAAACAAGTTAATTAAGACAAGGCAGTTTTTAGTGGGCTTTAGTGTGAGCTCTGGGGGGATCCATATTGGATTATTTTCATGGGTGTGTGAATTTAAATGAAGTTGGAGAATCCTGGCACATGCCAGACAATTGAAATCTCAGTTACCACATATGAACAGTTTCATTTTGAGTACTGTGATACACTGTTATGAGCCTGGTAAGTATCTACCTGCTGCTGTGTGTATGTGTGTGCTCACTCTCTGGACTTACACAATTTTTAAGGATCTGGGCCTGATGTCTGGCATTGAAAACTAAAATACTGAAGGGCTAATTCACTTGCTGGTGTGTCTGTTAAAGTCTTGGTACCTGGATGCAATTAATGCAGGAGTGACCTGAGAAATGAGTAGATACTGACATCTGATTGGTGCTTTTTTCTTCTCCCCCTGTCAGGTTATATAAAAAACACTGAAAAGTTAAACTATGGTAAAGAACATCAGTATAAACTGACAGTAACAGCGTATGACTGTGGGAAGAAGAGAGCTGCTGAGGATGTGTTGGTTAAAATTAGCATTAAGCCTACGTGCAAGCCTGGCTGGCAAGGTTAGTTTGATCTCCTTCTTATCTGCATTCAGTGTTTGCCAGTGCCTTTGCTTAAATGTGATATATTTTTTTTCTTAAACTTTTGTTTCTTTGAATAAATACACAGGTTGGAGCAAAAGAATAGAGTATGAGCCTGGTACTGGTTCTTTAGCTCTCTTCCCCAGTATGCGTTTGGAGACGTGTGATGAGCCCATAACCTCAATTCAGGCAACAGTTGAACTAGAAACAAACCACATTGGTAAAGGCTGTGACAGGGACACCTACTCTGAGAAATCCATTCACAGACTCTGTGGTAAGGATGCTTTTGTTAGTCTCTCTTGCATATTAGTTTTTCTTTGAATATTATGTTAGCACACATATCATTGAGTGGACATGGTCTTCATTTGCATAGTTTCTTACAGCTTTTTGCCTAGCAGGCAGTAAAAAAGCATGAAATTGGCTAAAGGCAAGTTTCAAAATAATTCTTGAAGGCAGTAAAGAATCTCTTCCTTCCTCTCCACTAGCTTACATAGTTTACTAATTTCCCTCAGGTGAAACTGAAGTTCAAAAGTTGATATGAAGTTAGGTACGTGGAAGGGCTTCTCTGTTTTTCTGAAGCATGATGGATGTGAAAACAAAAGACCCCATAATTGTATCATTAAATTTATACTGTGCTTGCTCTAGGGATAAAGAGCACCCTTTATCTAGTGTAACCCATGCAATTCCTAAGCTTTCCCTGACTAAGGTCACTGTGCATTAATGATTGAGGCGTGAAGTAGGGAAGAAACAGCAGGCTGAGTGTCTGCTGGGTATCGTTGATCATGATGTTATTAGGCAGTGATCTGGGAGGGGATGGCTCTGCAGCCCTCTTTGCCTGGATGGGTATTAGTCTTGCAGCTAGTGTAGTGTCAAGAGAAAGGTAGGTATCGTGTTTGTGGGCCTGAGGGACAAGTGGCATTAATGTCATGGATCTTGAGATGGAGGCAAAACAAGGTTCTACAGCTGTAGAGGTGTAGTAAGCAAAAAAATAAAATTCAACAGGATTAGTTGTGTGCCCAGTAGTTAAATTTATGGAAATCACTGTGTTGTTAGATGTCTGTTACTGGTGCTGAGTTATTTAAAAGGAGAATTCCCTGATGTCTGTTGGTAGTCCATAATCCTGATGGATGGTGCTGAAAAATTCACACTTGGAAAAATGAGTTTGTTTTGAAACTGGTGGTGATCTCTTCATTTCCTACATGTTTTCATGGAGTGTTTTTATTGTAGGTGCTGCTTCTGGCACAGCAGAGCTGCTTCCCCCTCCCAGTAGTGCTGCTAACTGGACAGTGGGGCTTCCTACTGATAATGGTCATGACAGTGACCAAGTCTTTGAATTCAATGGCACACAAGCTGTGAAGATTCCAGATGGTGTTGTCACAGTCAATCTGAAAGAGCCCTTCGTGATTTCAGTGTGGATGAGGCACGGGCCTGGAACCAAAGAGAAGGAGACAATTCTCTGCAACTCAGACAAGACAGGTTTGTCAGTGCTTTTGAAATACAAACTGTCTTGGACTTGGTTTGTTGTTTTGATATGCTGGGGCAGTCTTTGTGAGAACCTGGAGTTCTTTCTCTAGGCAAGGTTTTCTTGGATGTAAAATGAAACAGTCTGTCTGAGGTCCCTCTTCATTGTGCTTACCTACAGAGGTGTGGCCTTAGACTGTCTAGTTTCAGACTAGCCAGGCTTGTTTCCCAAATTCTATTTCAATTTGTATCACACATTTATTTTGTAGATTACTGACTCCAGCAATACAATCTTGATTTTTGCATCTCAGAGAGCCGCCTTCTCGATCATAAAATGACAGACTGGTCTGGGTTGGAAGGGACCCCAAGGATCACAGAGCTCCAACCCCCTGCCACAGGCAGGGCCACCAACCTCCAGGCCTGGAGCTACACAAGGTTGCCCAGGGCCCCATCCAACCTGGCCTTGAACACCCCCAGGGACGAGGCACCCACCCCCTCTCTGGGCAGCCTGTTCCAGCCCCTCACCACTCTCTGTTAAAAACTTCCCCCTAATATCTAATTTAAACCTTCCCTCCTTCAGCTTTAATCCATTCCCTTGATGCTGCCTAAGATCATTGATCCCTGTATCAGGTTTAGTGGCAGCATTTCCACTATATTTTTTTTCTAGTAGGAGGTAATTTCTTTTTCTCCAGCAATGAAGTTATTTTTTCCACCCTGTGAATAATTCCAGTCTCTGCAAATGCCATAGACACAACCATTTTGAACGTGTTATTAATAGAAGGAAATCTGATAACCCTGTTTCCATAATTACTGTCTAATGGGGGTAAAAGAATTCATGCATTTGTTTGCTGGAGCAGTGGATTTGTTCAGTGTATTGGGCTTCATTTGAAACGCTGCTAGGCTTTTCAAAGGAAACTACATGGAACTAGATGGTCTTTAAGGTCCCTTCCAAGCCAAACTATTCTATAAATCTGTGAACTCAGAGCAAAACTCAGCAGCCTTCATCATTAAGGAAATTCTATATGAAAATAAGAAAGAGTTAAGAATACTTGTAATATCCTAAAAGCATTTCATTGAACAGGAGAAAAGGGACAGTCATTGAGAACCAGGCACGAACACTCTCTTTTCCCTACCGTCACCCAGTTCTGAAATCAAATCCCAAAACTTTGGGTTCATGGAAACAAGTGAACTGGAGGAAAAAAGGCAAATTTCAGTACAGCTTTTCCTGATTTCATGTGTGTGGGGAGCAGACCTTCAAAACAAGTTCTCCTTTTCTATTCCTTGCTTTGACCTAAGTATGTAATTTTTGTGACAGGCGGTTTCTGGTAGTATAAATATGATTTGCCTCTATTTCACTGGTACCTTACATGGTATTGAAAGACAGGAACTAGGTTTGTTGGAGGGAGGCAGTTTAGAATGTGTTGTGCTGGAGAGATACAGTCAGATTCAGTGCTGTCAGGCTGGAAGATTGACGTGATTCTGGTGTTTTGTTCATCCCCTCCTTTCTTGACTCATCCATGCTGTGCCATGACTGATGTAAAGCGTTTCTTTTCCTTCCTCTGGCCTGTTTCTCTAGCATCTCACCTCTGTATTTACTTTAAGCCTTAAATCCTTCAGAGCTGCAGCTGTATAGTTTTCTCCTAGGAGAGCGTGTCCACCTGCCATCATGTGTTCCTGTTCCAAAACAGTAATTAGAGGCAGTAGAAGCTACTCATTTGTCACAACAAAGCTCTTCTATTTGCAAATAGAGCTTTTCTTATTTTTTTTTTTCCTGCTGACAAGTTTATCTCCCTGAGTCTTCAGTCTTGTGCCTGGGTTTAGATTGGGTTTAGAGATAGACGTGTCTGTTTGTTAGTGCATTACTCATGGGTTGCTCAAGAATGTTTGCCCTGCTACTACAAACGTTTCTCATTCCTCTGAACATGCCTGATTCACTTCTCCCTTCCTTTCTCCACATTGGTTACTTGGGGATTCATGTATGAGATTGTGAACAGGTGAATTTTCAGGAGTTCCTAAGGTAACTAAGTAATACTGATAACTAATGTGAACTGAAACTCTGGTGCAGATATGAACCGGCATCACTACACGCTCTATGTGCACAACTGCCGGCTTGTTTTCCTCTTCCGCCAAGAACCTTCAGAGGGAAAGACATACAAACCTGCTGAATTCCACTGGAAACTAAATCAGGTGAGTTTGGAAAGAGGGTTGGTAGGATGTTAAGAGTGCTGTGGAAACCATCCAAGACTAAACTCCTTGACAGTGTAATTATTAAAACGCCCTTCTTGCAACTCCAGGCACCTGATGTCTTGTTTTATAGAACCCAGTGGTACTTACTTTGTGATCAAATGTCAGAGATAGATCCAACTATACCTTTACACCTTGGATATAAAATACTGCTTTAATAGTTTCATTAAACCCAGTGGGATACTCATGAAATAAAGTACCAGCTATTGTCTGGAAAGGTAGTAAAATACATCAGTCCTTTAGCTACGATGTCAATTATCTTTACTAAATCCACTACAAAGTAACATAACATGTGTGAGAAAACAGGGGTATGCATTTGTTTATGCCATTCAGGTACTTGCAGCATTTTTACAGATCCAAGTGTTGTGGGATAACAGAAGAACTTACCTTAATCCTTTTTCACACTGCAGTAAAATTTGTGGCTTTTTACACATGGTGAGCAGTAGCTATGAATCAGTTTGCTTAATTAGATTTTACTCCACAAAAATAAGAGTTAATAGGCCTCAGAGGGATGCAGGTACTTTCTGCTCCCTATTTAGAGAGAGGAATTGGCTCTCTCTATTCTTCTAGTCATGTATTCTTAATTATTTTAGATTTGCAAGCAAAGGCTGTGGTACCTAATCTTCCCCAAGACCTGCAGAACTTAGTTCTATGAATTCATAATGTTTATGGTCACAAAGAGTGAGACAGAAGGGACCAGATATTTTGTGGGCTTTTCCAGCCCTCTGGATTTGAGCGATAAAATAACCCTTATGCCTGTAAATTTATAAAGGTGCTTTTAGTTATTATTCCAGGTTTGTTTTGCCACTTAGCTAAAACAATGTGTTACTAACATACCTGTGTTCTCTATATATAATGTATACTGTTGTAATGGTAAAATGCCTATATATGGCCTTAGGGAAGGATCATTACTTTCCAAAACGTAACCAGCTTTCAATATAACTCATTCTGTTGTGGGTGGCTTTTTTTTTTCTAGTCAAAATGGTCACTTTTTCTCTCTAAACAATCCCTCTCAGCACATACAGCTCCTTTGTCAAGTCATGCTGTATTAGAACAGCGTTTCAGCACCTGCTTCCATGGAGGTGGTATTAAATTGAAATAGGCTGTTAGTAGATAATGTAACAATTAAAGGAACGGAAATACATGCAGCTTATTGGCAGTGGAAGAAAAGAAGCTATTTATAAACCTTTGACAGTTGGTTTGCTCCCTTCAGATGCATGCCATGTGTGTGAACGTAAAGCATGTCTACACAGGCTTGTAGGTTGTCAGTACGTCTGCATGTATGTGTGTGCAGAACGTGCATCAGAGCACTCATTCAACCCTAATTAAAAAAAAAGAAGACAATTAATGTGGAATTTTTCACCCTTTCTTTACTCAGGTGTGTGACAAAGAGTGGCATCACTACGTCCTGAACGTTGAATTTCCTGCTGTAACTCTTTATGTGGATGGTGTTGCATATGATCCTTTCCCTGTGACTGAGGATTACCCTCTTCATCCTTCAAAGATAGAAACACAGCTCGTAGTTGGAGCATGCTGGCAAGGTAACTCTTTGCAATTCATTAATACTTGTAATTAACTTAAGGGTTTTTTTTTTTTAATGAAATCACAGAATCACAGGGGTTGGAAGGCACCTCGAGAGATCATCGGGTCCAACCCCCCTGCCAGATCTTTGTGGTTAGCCTAGAAGTGCACCACAGAGCTTTTTACTGCGTGAGAGGGGACTTGTTTTGTCATTTTCAGGTTACCCTGGCTCCTCCCTGGTATCACACATTTCCCCTTCTAGTCATTTTTTCCGTGGGTGTTTCTGCTCGCTGGCCGCAGGTGCGTGTGACATACGAAGCTCCTCACCAAGCAGCATTCCACCCAACTGATCTTTGTGGTAACCATGGGAATACAGAGAGCTTATTTTTTTGATAGCACTTGCAAGGGTACATCGGATGCTTGGTTTTACTAAGCAGAACACTTAATTTCAACTAGGTTGAAAAGCTGTTTTGGAGCAAAAGCATTCTCCTAAGGGGAAGCATGACCAGCAGATTATTCAGCAAAGCAGCACAGTGATGCTGCCTTTGGATGTTTTACTATTTCTGCTTTTAAAAATAAACACAGAAAAGTGTCTGCTTTGTTGGACACAGGCTGTGGCTTAAAACACACTGTCCTGCCAGCTGTAAAAATGCTGATTTGTGTGCTTTAATATTTGTGAAACCTACTCTTTGGAGCTTGAGAAAAAGAAGAATGCATCTGAACGTGGAGGCTGATTACCAGAGAGCTTTGTCATGAAGTTCTTGCTTCACAGTCCCAAACTGAAATGTTTGCTTGCTGATTAACACCCCCCAGCTGGTATAAAGCTGATTGTTTTGGTCAGAGATAAAACAGTCTTAAATCACTCACGTGTCACCATAGTTCAGACATAGACTGGAGTTTCAGTCTGCAATGGTGCAGTGAAGGAGCTCATGAATGAATGACAAATGAGAAGCTTTGAGACGTGTTAATCAAATTAATGATCTTCTGTCTTGCCGTGTCTCTCTTCTCTTTGAGCTTTAAAGCCCTGAAGTGTGAGTAAAGGTTCAAATACCAAAACACCCTCTCCATCAGATGTACTATTTTGTGAGGAGTTGGCTGTCTTTCACCATGAATGTAATTTCAGTTCTGAATGCATTCTCTTGTCCCTTCCTTTGAGTCAATTAATTATTTCTCTCCATAATTGATCTCATTCTGTTTGGGACTTTCCAACGATCTCTTCCAGCTTGTGGGGAAGCTACAGTGGCTGGTTTTCAAGAAATGGGAGCTTGGAAACATCCAGCTGAGCATATGGATTGTATAAGGGCTTCAGTATATGTTCTGCATCCAGACAAAACCATATACATTTAGTTTAAAAACTCTTGTGCTTTTATATTGGCACCGTTGTATGATTCCTTAATTCCTTCCAACCTTAATTTCCTTGTTAATGACAGCAGACTGAAATAGGAATGTTAAAAGTCTGGAATACAAGACCTTGAGGCACTACCTTTGAAAAATGCCACTTAAAAATGCCTGATTTTCAGGGTACTAGAGCACAGGGGGAAAGCATGGCAAAGGAGTGATGGCAGTGCTCAAGGCCATCCTCTTTGTGTTACCAAGATTTTAAGATAAGTCAAGCTACTATAAGTTATCACAGAATCACAAGGTTGGAGAAGACCTTTGAGATCATTGAGTCTAACTGTTCCTGTCCTGTGCTAAACCAGATCCCTGAGCACCTCATCTGTTAAACACACCCAGGGTGGGGACTCAGCCCCCTCCCTGGGCAGCCTGTGCCAGTGCCCAGTGACACTTTTGGGGAAGAACTTTTCCCTCCCATCTGAGCTGACCCTGCCCTGGCACAGCTTGAGCCCATTCCCCTCATCCCATCACCTGTCACTTACCTCCAAGGACAGAAGGGTTTTAACACTTTCACAACAGTTCTCTTTTTTCCCCCTGGTGTTCATTTTTTGGTGAGCCCACCTGCTAAATCGCTGAACACATGATGCTCTTACCATATTGCAGTTGGCAATGGCTCCTTTTGCTCAGCATTGAATACCTTTTGGTGATTTGCTGATCCAGTCTGGGTCTCACTTTCATTCCTCTGTAGTTACCTGGGAGAGGAGAGAAGAAACTTGAGGCAGCTGACAGACCTGTGTCAGCACTTTGTGCCAGGTTGGGTTTCTGTGCCAGGTTGGGTTTCTGTGGCAGGACTGGTCTGACACAGGCTGTGTGTGGGGTTCCTTGGGTGCCTGGTGATAAATGTATTAGGTTCTTGTAACTGCATAGTAGTGCTTCTTCTCAGTGTTGCAGCTACTTCTCTGTGTTGCAGCTACTACTGGTTCAAAGACCTTGAGAAGCTGGGTTGAGTGTAAGCAGACCCTTGCAGGAAGTGCTGACGTTGATTTTCTGTGATAAGAGAACTTGCCAAATGATAACTGCTTGGTCCTTTCCCTGTTGTCCCATTCTTTTGTCTTCCTTTTCTACAGAATATACAGGAAATGAAAATGACAATGACACTGTGCCCGAGGCCTCTGCAGGTTGCTGGAGTTTTTTTTCCCTACTGTTTTATTTCATTTTTAAGCCAAGACATTGCTTCATCTTGCACACAGCATGAAATGCAGGCATTGCATTTGGGCCATTGACCTTCACATAATCCTCTCCTAGGCTTGTTTCTTCATTGTGCTTCTATTTCCAGAGCTTCATCAGCTGATTTTTTTGTTTGTTTGTTTGTTTTGCTTTCTCCTGGGTTGTTGTTTTTTTTTTTTTTTGGGGGGGGGGGTGTGTTTTTATTTTCATTGTTGCACCCAAACACACATCCACATACAAATCTGCAACCATTCTGATTGCAGTGAAGTGATGTAAAATAAGCTGCTGATGTAAAATAGCAGCTGTAGTTGCTTTCATCCAGGTTTGTTAAGAGAAATGTGCCTCATCCTCTATAAATATATGTATGTAGGTATGTGTGTGTGGCATAGGATTGCTCAGTAGGTTGGCAAGGACCTCTAGAAGTCAGGTAGCTCAGCTCCCTGCTCAAAGCAAGACCAAATTGGAATTTTGATCAGGTTGCCCTTACATTATCCTATAGTTTATAGTTGATGCTTGGTTGATCAACAGTTACTATAAAGTTTCTAATTCTAGCAAATGGATGTAAAAACTTTAGCTACAAGTATTTCAGGTTGGCCATGGGGTTGGATTGGATCAGAAATTCTAAGTGATAGGTTGGTGGAATTTGGGTCTTGAGTTTGAGATGCTCAAAACCAGTGCGTGCTCCTGAGTGCATTGAGGATGTGTACTCTTCCTGTAAGGTGTAAGGACTCCTGGTCTAGATAGAACTGACCAGAGGTTTCTACCTGTGCATCACATTTTAATTTGGCCAGGATGTAACAACCCAGGGGCTAGAAGCTGGAGCTGTATGAATCTAAACTGGAAATTCTGTGATTTGTAGGAGGGAAATTCAATACTGAAAATTGTATTGAGCTACACTGGGGACCTTTTATCACTTCCAGTCTTGAAAACAAGCTTAGGCATTTGTTTGAAAACCTGGTAGCTTAGGAAGTGATGATCTTGAAATAAGAATTTCTAGGTAGTGTTATCTGATCCCTGGTATTTATCAAGATAAGGACTAGGTGATGGCTGTGATGTCATCTTCAGAAAATCTAAGCAATAAGGGGCTTCTTGGGTTGCAATTCACCAGACTTAACTCTGATACCTAAAAAGGAGTTACCTGAATTTAAACCACTTACTCAAGTCCACACAGAGAAGGCAGTGCCTTTAGTGGGGAGCAATTTACCCTTCCCACACCCTTGTCAGAATGAGCTGAATCATTTTGTGAAGATTCTTTCCATCCTTTGCATGCAGAGAGCCTGCAGCGATGGGTTTAGCTGTAGGTACCCAACACCTAGAGGAAGGATGCTCTTGTCTTGCTCCCGGTGGGCATTGCCCATCCTGTTGAGAACCGACTAGCAGGAGGGAGGTGTTAACCCAACACAAAGCTGTGAGTTTCATAGCTCATCTCACTGGCTGTGTGTCTCATTTCTGAAGAACACCACCTTGCTGTAAGGGCCATTTCTTTTGAAATGTTTGTTGTGGAAACAGCAGCTCTTCAGTTTCACAGTTCGAGGTGGCCGTGCCGCCACGCGCATGGTGAACTGTTCTTCATTCTTTATGCTTGAACATAATCACCAGGTTAACACCCAGAGTGGATTAAAAACTAACCTGCATGTGTATGATAACTTTGTGGTGCTGGAAAGCATTATTTGTTGGTTTAGAAAAGGAAAAAAAAAAGATAAAAGAATCAAAACATCCAAAGATTTATGATTATTGTTTTTCCCCCTTCTTCCCTTTGCAAAGGTGGGGAACTCCACATGGCTCAGTTTTTCAGAGGCAATCTGGCAGGCTTGATGATCCGTTCTGGTAAACTGGAGAACAAGAAAGTGATAGATTGCCTGTATACATGCAAGGAGGGACTGGATCTGCAGATGGCTGATGGTGCTGGCAAAGGCGTGAAGGTAAAGTCGTGTGTGAATTAAAGGGGAGTGTGTGCAGTGCTTTGCTGGTAATAGCTTCAGGTTTTTCCAGCAGAGTTAGTGGGGGTGTCCCAGATCATAGGATTATAGAATGGTCTGGGGTGGAATGGACCCCAAGGATCACAGAGCTCCAATCCCCCTGCCACAGGCAGGGACACCAACCTCCAGGCCTGGAGCTACACAAGGTTGCCCAGGGCCCCAGCCAACCTGGCCTTGAACACCCCTAGGGATGGGGCACCCACCCCCTCTCTGGGCAGCCTGTTCCAGCCCCTCACCACTCTCTCTGTAAAAAACTTCCCCCCAATATCTAATCTAACCCTTCCCTCCTTCAGCTTCACTCCATCCCCCTTGTCCTGCCATTTTCTACCCTTCTAAAAAGTTGATTCCCCTCATAGAACAAGGCACTGTGCTGTGATGCTTTACATTGAAAGGGCATGAAAACCAGGAGATGTTTCTTGTATAGACATGGTCTTGGCTGAGATGAAGAAAACGTTAACTGTGTTCTCTTCAAGTCCTGGAAAGGAAATTCCAAACCTGTAAGCCTCTGTGTTACCAGAGCAAGTACAAGTAATACCTTCTACATAATTAAGTATGTTCTTAACAAGGACCTGAGCAGCCCAAGACTGATTTGTGTGCCACCTTTGAGCAGCAAGGTTCTGTGGACAGTGCATTTCTCCTTTACATGAGCTGTCGCTCTTTCACATTGCTAGAATCTCCCCATCAGCACTGTGCTCAGTGCCTGGATGTTTTCCTAAAGAATGAAACACTGAGTATATTTGGCTGGAACAAGGAAGTAAACAGGGAAGTCAAACTGTGCTACAAGGGCAGTAAATAATGGGTTTGCTGATAGGAATACAGATGTAATTACCCTAGTGCTCGTCAGGCTAAGCAGTGCTGGGCTTCCTATTCTAATTACCCAGTCACATTACTGTTTGGGTAATACCTCTCTGTTTTTGCTTCTTTTCCTCTCTGTTAGATCCACATGAACCCCAGCCAGTCGACACTGACCGTGGAAGGGGATGATCTGGACAGGGTGGATAAGGCCATGCAGCACATCTCCTACCTGAACTCCCGCCAGTTCCCAACACCTGGCATTCGCCGGCTTAAAATCACCAGCGTCGTCAAGTACGTCCTAGCGCTGCCCTGCTGCAGCCATATGGTGCTGCTGAGGCCTGGGACCATGTTCCTGTATCTCAGTTATGATAATTAAGGAGTCTTGCTGTGTGTAACCATCACATGTTTGAATACAGCACATGTTTTCCATGCCAGCACTCCCGTCTTCTTCCTGAGAATCAGAGAACCACAGGGGTTGGAAGGGACCTCAAGAGACCAGCGAGTCCAACCCCCTGCCAAAGCAGGGTCCCTAGGACAGGGCACACAGGGTGGCATCCAGACAGGGCTGGAATCTGTCCAGAGAAGGAGACTCCACAACCCCCTGGGCAGCCTGTCCCAGGGCTCCCTCACCCTCACTGGGGAAAAGTTCTTCCCCATGTTGGTGCGGAACTTCCTGTGCTCCAACTTGCAGCCATTGCCCCTTGTCCTGTCCCCACAGACACTGAGAAGGGGCTGGCCATTTCCCCCTGCATCCCATCCTTCAGATATTGATAAACATGAATAAGGTCCCCCCTTAGTCTTCTTTTCTCCAGGCTGAACAGCCCCAGCCCTTTCCTCACAGGGGAGATGCTCCAGGCCTTTCAGCATCTTTGTAGCTTCCCCTGGACTCTCTCCAGGAGATCCCTATCCTTTTAACCCAGGGACCCCAGCACTGGACACAACACTCCAGGTGGGGCCTGAGCAGGACAGAGCAGAGGGGGAAGATCCCCTCCTTTGACCTGCTGCCCACACTCCTCCTGATGCCCCCCAGGATCCCACTGGCTCTCTTAGCCACCAGGGCTAAGTAAGGAATGTGTAAGGTAGGGAGGAAGTTGTTGGAAGGGTGTGCAGTGAGCGAGTATGTTTCCAGTATCACAGCCTTCATTCAAGGTGCAATCTCTGGCTGTTATTCACAGCACAGAAAATGGGGCCAGATGTGAATGGTAAGTAAAAATTAATTTTAAGATTGCTCCCTTGGTGGGGAATTGTTACTTTCTAATGCAGTTGATGAATTTATCTAAGACTCCTGAGCCTGAGACAGAGCTTTTCAAAAATTGATAAAGCAATTAACTCTGCATAATTATGTCTCCCTTGCAAAGAACTGTGCCAAACTGCTTCTGTATGTGGCTCATAGGTGCTTCAATGATGAGGCCTGTGTCTCCATTCCTTCTGTGGAGGGATATGTAATGGTCCTGCAGCCAGAGGAACCAAAAATCAGCCTTAGTGGCATCAACCACTTTGCACGCTCTGCTTCAGAGTTTGAGAGCCCTGAGGGGGTTTCCCTCTTCCCTGAGCTTCGCATCATAAGCACCATTACAAGGGAGGTGGAGCCAGAGGGAGATGGAGATGAGGATCCTACAGGTAACATGCCTTTCTGATTAAGACTCTTGTTTGTCCTCACCCTGTTCAACTACCACAGTGAAGGATCTTGCAAAGACCAGGCTTTCTCCTCTAACAGAGGAGGTAGTAGGGGAAAAGAAGGGTGTGTATCTTGTGTGAGAAGGTGCAGGTGTAGATCCTCTGCTCTAGGCTAACACAAACTTGCCTGGAAATGGTAAACCCAGGCCATTACCTACATGTAAATACCCCTTGTGTGTATTTTGTCTGGGGTTTCAATCATAATTCCATGAATACTTGGCTCTTCAGGCCCAGATCATAGTATTTTTTTTTTCTAGAGGAAGAGTTTTCATGTGACATTTGTAACTCTGGATCTCTTGTCTCCTTACCCTTGGTTTCTGCTTACCTCTGTGGCTTCCACTCTGCTTTTCAGTGCAAGAGTCGTTGGTATCTGAAGAGATCATGCATAACCTGGATACGTGTGAGGTGACAGTGCTGGGAGAGGAACTGAACCAGGACCAGGAAAGCCTGGAGATTGACATGACGCGGTTGCAGCAGAAGGGCATCGAGATGAGCAGTTCCAACCTGGGCATGATAATCACAGGTAAGGGTTACTGCTCCTGTGCTTCCTCTGGGAAGGGTCTGAAGGCAGGGGGAACTAGAGGATGGTTTGTAACACTGTACTCCAGGTACTTGGGTTTTGTAAAGAATTTCAAGCCCAGTGATGTTATTATTTTGTGGGAACCTGTGATTTCAGAAAATACCTCTTTCTAGAACCCCCTTTCTGTTCTCTCCTGTCCCAAATGACAGGTTACCCCTGGAAATGACATACCAGAACAGGCTCGTTCCTTGCACAGATAATCCAGTGCCGAGGAGCACGCATCATTCCTGCCTGCTTTATATCCAGAACATGTTATGTGTTCAGAGTAAAGGCTTCCAAAATCCCTGAAAAGACCTAACAGGGTCTAGGATTTGATCCCAAACTCAGTCTGTGGGATTCCAGTGGAGCCCTATACATGTGTGGCTGTCTTTCTGGCCTGACCTTCCTTGTACTGACTGAAAAATCTGTCAGCCAAGAAAACTTGCTGAAGAAAGTGAGCAATACCCCTTGAGTAGATGATACTACACCAGTCTTTTGCAAAGTGATTAATTTACTTATTTCTCCTCACAGGGGTTGATACTATGGCTAGTTATGAAGAAGTTCTGCATTTGATACGCTACAGGAACTGGCACACTGTTTCTCTCTTTGACAGAAAGTTCAAGTTGGTCTGTTCTGAGCTTAACGGGCGCTACGTCAGCAACGAGTTCAAAGTGGAGGTATGTGAGCTGCTCTGGGGAGTGGTAGAGCCTGGTGGGAGTTGTGGCTTCAGTGGAGCTTACTCCTTATTTTTAGTTAACCTTATTAGTTTTAGTTTACTTATTCAGTAAGTAAGTAGAAATAGGCATTTCAGGATGTCCTTTATTTATAAAGTGTGTTCTTAATCTTAGGCTTCAGTTCTAAGTGAGGCTGCTTAAACTGGGTGAAGCTGGTGGTGCTGTAGAAGGAATCCTAAGGCTGAGAAGTGTGAAAGTAAAATGGTTGAGTTGGGAAGAACAGTGTATTTAGCAAAAAACTAACACATAGAGTAAGAGGAGACTTGAGAGGCCTTCCTCTGTAACTTGTAGGAGGCTGCATGTGCTGGGTCCTTTATGGTTTTGCTTGTGTGATGCTTAAAACACTGATACCAAGGGCTTAGGTGGGAGTGCAGACTGGCCAACCTGGCATCTCCTCTGCAGTAGGATCCAGCTCAGTTATTGCTTAGTACACTTCTATCAAACACATGGAAGTACAGCAGAAGGAAACATAAAGGGAGCTGAAATTTCAGGTGAAATTATCTGTATTGAGAGGGACTGTCCTTCATCTCTGTATCCATCTCTCAGCTGTGAGCTGAGTTTCTCCATTTTAAAGCTGACCCACAGGGGTGACAGAAAAATGACTTGGATTTACCAGGAGTTGGTGGTTATGGTGGGCTGGGGGAATGGAACAGAAGCCTTGGCCTTACGTGGGTTTGTTTCCTGAGGAGGTTCTGTGAGCTCCAGTCTGGGCTTTTACCCAATTTGATCTGCAGCTGTGTCCCTGCTCCATAGTAACCATGCTCTCCTCGTGATGTGCTGCCAATTGGTACCCTGTACTACAGGGCACTGCCAGAGGAGGGGTGTATGTACTGCTTGTTTGGTGAGGAGACATGCAACACACTGTGCAAATGCTGACCCTGCAGTTGGACCTAAAAGCCAGCTCTGCAAACTGAGGGTTAAACATGAAATGATAGGTTTTTTTCTTGAGCCTTTGACTGTGAGATGGGTTTTTTTCTTTACTGTTGGCTGAAGATACACAGCAGAGTAAGAAAAGATGGGAAATAAAGGAAATGTAACTAATGTGCTCTGTATCTCTGTGTATCCTGTTATTTTGGGATTAAAATTGCTGGCTCCCAAATTCCATCATGCTAGCTTTGTCTGGTTTGTTCAGAAATGCTGGGGTTTGCACCCAGACCTGCCAGCCTCACTAAGCCAGGTGAGAGAGCTGTGAAACTTGAGAGTTTGTGACAAGGAGTTGGAACATCTGAGGAGCTGCTGATTGGGCTGATTGTCCCTTGAGACAAGCCATTGCTCTGCTGAAGGAGGGCTGGATGCTCTGGGAAATAAAAATTAGGGAAAAAAATGTTAATTTTTTAATCTTTCTTTCTACTCTTGAGAAGTAAACTGTTGCATTTCTGGAGTTGAACATCTTCTCTTCTTCTAGGTGAATGTTATCCACACAGCTAACCCAGTTGAACATGCTAATCACATAGCTGCACAGCCACAGTTTGTTCATCCAGTGCACCACACCTTTGTGGATCTCTCTGGTCACAACTTGGCCAACCCCCATCCATTTTCAGGTAAGAATTCTCAGCCACTGAACTTGAGTTGGATTTTTTCCTGGTGTTAAAACATCCCAGAGGCTTCTTGCTGCAGAGAGACTTTTTTTTCCCCCCAGACTTTAAACCAGGGCGTTGGACTAATCTCAGCAGCTTCTCAGTCCTCATTCCAGTTTGATGTCACCTCGTTTTACTTCTTACTCTCCAACTGACAGATTTTAAGTGGCCTTGGCTGAGCTGCTGCTGTGTAACCCCAGAGAAGGTTTGTAGAAGATGTTTCCCTCTTGTGTAAGATCCTTTTTGTTGTCTTCTTGCAGTTGTCCCAAGCACAGCCACCGTGGTCATTGTGGTTTGTGTCAGCTTCCTGGTTTTCATGATCATTTTGGGGGTGTTCCGGATCCGAGCCGCGCATCAGCGAACGATGCGTGACCAGGACACTGGGAAGGAGAACGAGATGGACTGGGATGACTCTGCTTTGACCATCACTGTGAACCCCATGGAGGTAAATGCTCTTTTCCAGCTGCTCTGGGTATGGTTGTACATGGATGGATTAGTGGAGCCAAAACAGCCACGGAATGTAGAGGGACTAACTGAATTCTTAATGGGTTTAATTGTTTGGGATCTTGTGTGGGTTGTAGTGTCATGGTCTGTATTAGGTTGGTGTCCCACACTGGTGTTTATCATGCTTAGGTCTGCTTGCTTCTGAAGCTGCAAGAACTGTTGAAACATCCATGTTTGTGGTGTTGCCTTCTGGGTGGGTGACACCTGAATTCTTAGAAAATCAGGAACAAATCTACAACCTTAAAGCTGTTTGTGCAAGGTCCTTTTCCAGTAGGATTTGCAGTGCTGGATCACACAGAGTTGGTTTGTTGGGAGTGACAGGACTGACTGGGGGTGTTACAGAGCTGCTTTTGCTTTCTGGCTGCCTGATTGCTGCTGAGCATGTTACAAGCAGTAGGGAACCTGTAGCAGCTCCTTCTGCCTGGATTCAGCAGAGTGAAAAGAATTTCAGCCAGTGTGATAACAACAGCTGCTTTCTGTCTCCCCAGACCTATGAGGATCAACACAGCAGCGAAGAGGAAGAGGAGGAAGAGGAAGAAGAAAGCGAAGATGGAGAAGAAGACGACATCACCAGTGCAGAGTCTGAAAGCAGTGAGGAGGAGGAGGGTGAGCAGGAGGAGGACCAACAGAATGTCAATAGACAGCAACAGCTGGAATGGGATGACTCTACCCTCAGCTATTGATTCGAGCTGTTCCCTTTGTCTTTACGTTTCTGCTCTAGAGGACTCTGCTGTAACACACTCCATTGGTACCAAGGATTCATGGTGTTTAAAAACCAACAACAACAACAGCAAATCATTCTGGCCAGTAGATCCAACCCCCTCCCAGCATCCCAGTGTTTGTGTTCTGTCAGCTAGATCCCCATGCTGTTCTAGAATTGTAGCTAGCACCTCTTCTCCTTCAGCCATGCCTCCATGACTGGATTATATATATATATTTTTTAATGCTCTGTGAGGAACCACCTTGCACTTTTGTTTTCTTCACATCATCTCAGCTAAGTGACTCTCCAGATCTCTAGTTGCACATGAATTTCTGAACTGTCTTTATTATTTTTTGCTCAGTGAAACAACTTTAGCTTTGTTCCTTTCCCCCCCTTTCAAAAAGGTTGCTTGTTGACAAAGGGTAAAGCTGTTCATTTCAGCCTGTTGATTTCCCCCCCTTCCCCTCCCACCCCAAACTTAGTGCATGTGTCAAGTGGCAGAATGAGGTTAATATGTAGAAGATTAACAGACTTTTTAATATTTTGTAAATACATTGGAATTATGTAATTATGTCATTTGTGGTAGTGAAAACAGGGATTGGGGTTTTAAATCATGCTAAAGTTAAGAAAAAAAAATACTATCATGAAGCATGAACTATTACAAGTCTCATACTACTGCAGCAGGAGCACGGGCACAGTTATCTAGTGTAGATGTTTCAGTGTCATTGGCCTTGACTGCCATGTCCGCTCAGCGCCCCGCTCTGGGTTTCTTTCCTTTAATTTTTAATCTTTCTTTTATCTCCTTTATTGTTGCAGAGGGACCAGACAAGCTTGTGAGATACTGTAAAGGCTTTGGGGAACCTCTGGGGAGGTTTCAGCTGCCCTGTGCAATACAGTTGTGGGGTAGTTTTTTGTTCTTCTTTTTCTTTTCCAAGTCTTGGCATAAGGGCTTTTAAGTTATTGGGGTAAAAAAAACACTAGGTGGATGGTGGGCAGTGGGTGTGCTGGTGCTGTGGTGTGTTGCAGCAGCTCCTTCTCATTACAGCCAGGCTGCCTCTAGCACAGTGAGGTCTGCTCGTGCTGCCGACGCGGTGGATTGTTCCTTTCGGTGAGTGATTGTTGTGGCGGCGACTGACGCCGGAGAGCCCCAGGCCTGTGTTACCTGTGCACCAGCTTACACACACACAGGGGTTCGGGGGGTTTGGCTGTTGGGTTTTCCTTGGCAGTGGGAGGGGTTGGGGCACAGCCAATGCCATTTCTGATAACCACACTCCTCCTCATTCCCTGTAGCCCCCTGTACAGGTAACTCGGACTCCTGGTGTGTATTAAGCCTTTGTTTACACTTAGCAATGGTGTTTTCCTGCTGGTGATGGCTAGAACAGAAACTGCCCTCCCAGAAAACCTCGGGAATGGCATTAGCATTGTTCCAAGTCCAGATGGTTTTGGTTGCTCCTGATCAAAGCTCTCACTTGGAATCACAGAGGACTTCTCTAGAGGAGCAGCTGCAAGGTACGAAGAGTAAGTTACGACCCCGCGGAGGAGAGGCAGGTCTTGTTTGTTTGATTTGGGCTTACATAGAGCTGTAAAGAATGAGTATCTTCTTGCTTGGTTTGTGCAGTTGGAGGTGGATTAAGGAGAGTAACTTGTTTTGCTTGTAATGGGAGAGTAGGACTCTTAAGTGAAGCTCCAGGTTGGGGTCCTGGCTGTAGCCTGCCCGTGCCGCGGGTGCGCAGACCGGATGGCTGTGCAAGCAGGGCAGCGTTGTGTGGGGGAAGCTTGCTAGAGGAGCCACAAGCAAACCAAAGGGTGGGGACACAGAGTAATTCATCCTAATCCCAAGAGAGGAAAGACAAAGGGTGATCCAAATGTTTCCACAGTTGGTGATTTTCAGAGCAGACCTGTTCTCAGACCTATCGATGTGCGTGATGGGATGGAGCGGTGGGTTTTACCTGGGGTAACGCTTGACTCTGGAGTGCCTTTTACAATAGTAGATGGACCTGGAAGCAGGGAGGAGAACCCACACAACTAGCTTAACTGTTTTGGGGGGTTGTTTTTTGGCTTTTTTTTTTTTTTTAAAATTTTAGATTTCTAAAATGGGGAAATGGTTTTTGACTACTTAATGTGGTAATCTAACTGCTAGTTTTAAGTAAACTGGGAAACTTTTAACTTATGTCTGACAGTTGTCCTGTGTTAATGTGTAGAAGACTTATCCTTCCATATACTGTTGCTGTAGCTGCTGTATTTTAGACCAAAACTGATCATGACTTAACAGTTATACTGAGAGGTTGTAAACGTCCTGTAGTTTGTAGCCGCTGTGGGTATAACTTTTTGGGTGTGTATATTGGTAACAGGTCAGTTTGGAAAGTCTATAAGCTACAATAAATTTCTGGTTCTAAAGGTGGTTTGCATTGATTTCTTACTGAGTGGGTCAAAGCTGAATCATGTTGTGTTCACTGGGTGTTAATTTGAGGAGGTTTGTTGATCCCTGGAGCACAGAAAGTCTTTGGCAGCATTTGCATATGATTAGTAATCATTTTTTAATTATTTTTTGACTTATAAAAACCAAGTACCTTTTAAAGCAACTGAGAAGTTGAACATGTAAACATTCCCTTCTTACAGAACCACAGTTTGGCTTAAAAAAATAACTTCTTTTTACAAAAGCAACAGAAGAAGCACAATCTGTTTGTACAGGTAAAACCACAGAAACACCTTGCAATAAATAGACAGGGGGTTGAGCACATCTATACAGCCAGAAGCTACGTGTTCATAGTGGCACATGAGACTTCTGAAATGGATTTGTTTCCATCTTCAGTCAATTCCTGGCTGAAAACAACTGGGTGAGCTGCTGACCTGACATAGGTTCTGTTCAGTGGTGTGCAAGCAAGAGCATCCATGTGACAACAACCTTGGTGTTTCTACTCCTGGTAGGTAAGTCAATTTTCTAGACTGAGTGAGTAGCCTCTCTGTAGCACCCTGTTGGATTGAGAAACCTTCAGAATTGCTCAGTACAGACCAATACAACTGGGGGTTTATTGCACTTCTAAGATTGAAGGACAGATGACTGAGCCACTGCTGCTTTGTACTTGTGAGAAACTATACTAGTATGGCCTGAGCTTTTTGGAGTCGCTGCCAAAACAGCAGCTGAAAGGATGGACTGCCATGAGCCTGCTAACCAAAGAGGGACTAAGGAAACTACTTGGGAAGAGTACCTGGCTGCAGCAGGATTACCAGTGTAAGAGAATTCTTTCCCATGAACAGCAGTGTTGTTTGTTTCCTCCCTTCTCCAAGAGTGTATGAGCCCCTGATGAGGTTGTGGGGGTTTCAGTGCATCTCAGGTTCCACGGGGCCTGATGTCCTTGCATACTTTTTGCTCTGTAAGTTAGTTTGATAAGGAAGGAGACTGCAATAGTCATCTAGTCTGGGAAGTGGAGCAACACTGTGTGGGCACAGGGAGCTCAGCAAGCAGCGGAGTCTGGGCCTGCCACCCCCCAGGAAGACCACAAAGAGGGAGCAGAACTGTGCCCTCCCTGTCTGACACAGTGCTCTGCATGCCAAAGTCCTGCACTGTTTTCTTCAAATATCTAAACAACCGTTAAGAGCATCAAACTTTGGGTTTTCTTCCTGCATTCCCCAGGTAGCATTTCAGCAGGATCCCTTAATCCCATCACTGGGGGACATCTTTATGTTCCTCTAAGCTTGGGTATGGAACACGTGGTCGCCACCCCTCTGGCTCTTAAACAGCCCTGGAAGGAATGCAGAAGGTGCCCGTGGTGGACCCTTGGGAAAGCACCATCCCAGCAGGTTGGTGACACACGGGTTTGCTGCACAAATGAGGGGTTTCCCAGACACTCCCTGCCTGCCTTAGGCCTGGGAAGGAGCGTCAAGTGAGCTGGTTTCTGGGGTGAAAAGCCCACGGTAAGCACGGGCCTGGGACAGCGTGCAGCACCGTCGTGCTGCGCAGCCACAGGCTCTGCTCTCACGTGTGGTAGAGCAGCTGGTGAGTGGTAACCTGCCACCCCATGGACATTGTTTGTCCACATCCCTATGGTAATGGAATAGCAACCAGAGAGAGAAGCACCTTCCTACTCCTAAGTGAAGTGGTGACACCCAGCAGCCTCCCAGCCCATGAGGTGATGGAATCTGGCACAGGAAAAGGAACCATCCTTACATGTACCTAAGCAGCTAAAACAAATACCATGATGCTTTAACTCCCATACTGTGTTGACCAGTTTCATGCTACTCTAATTGCAAACAGGGATTCAGCTCAAGACCAGCATGAGAATGTTCTAGCATGTCAGAGAGCAGAAAAGAACTCAGAGCCCCTAGGAGGTTTCTGTTCATCTGCTCCCTGGAAGCAGCAGCAGGTCTGGAGTGCTGGGTGGGATTAGTTCCCCCAGGAGGGTTTGTGTGTGATAATCCACCTCTGTTTCTCTAGCATTGGGGTCCAGAGCAGGGTTACACCTGAAGCTCCCTGTTGCAGCTACCCAAGCTGGGCCTGTAACACAAGGCAGAGCACAGACAACTCCTGCAGATACCTTGAGCGGTTCAGCTCTTCAGCAGGGTGTTTAAGAAGTGATAGTACCAAGGGATGTGTTAGCTACTTGGGTCACACAGGAGGCTCCCTGCTGTTTGATCTAGAAATACTCTGGCTGCTTCTCCATCACATGCAGCATCACTTAAACAGCAGAGGAAAAGGGAGCTCCAAGGGTTTGTATGAAGTTAGAGTTCTCCTCTGTAGCACTATGGCTTCCAGGAACAGGTGCTCTGAGAGGCTACCTGCTTTCCATTAATACATCTACTCAACAGTCCATGCCAGTTTGGAAAGTGTGATCTAAATAAACACACAACCCTGGGAATTGCTTGAGGCTCAGCTGAAGTCTGACTGGGAAAGCAAACAGGAAGACCTAACCCACTGCCCAAGCCAAGCCTGTTCTTGTGGCATCAGGTTTTTGACAGCAATAGATGGGGTCAGTTCTATCTCAGAACACTCTGAGCTCTGGCTTCTGAAACTCAGCCTCTGCAGCACAGAGAACACGATGTGTTTTTACCCTGTCACAATGCAGAGATCATTTGTCCCATCAGCTTCAGGGGCATTTGAAGCTGCCCTGTCTTGGTGTGCGCTGGAACAGGGTAGGAGCACCAATCGTATGGTGAAGTCAACACCTCCGAGCTGTGACAGTGAGGACCTAGAAGCCAGGCTGCACTGAGAGCTACAGGGACAGCAGGTTCTCAGTGTTCAGCTGAACTTCAGGAAAACAGACACATTACCACAGTGGAAGGCTGTTACACCTGCCTGAACTCTTCCATTCGAGGCTGTATTTGAAACTTAACGAGCTCTTCAGGATACAGTCCCTCTACCCACCTGTCACTCTGCAGTGATTTTACTGCCTCACCTCTCTCCCTTGTCCCCCACAGATTGAGACCAGCTGCAATCACGTGGCTGACAACAGGCCCAAGAGCTTTTTCAGTCCTGCAGAAATGCCTGGACTCTGGGAACGCTGGTGCAGGGTCTGCAGTGTGGCAACACCCCTCAGTCTATATGAACCTGTCTCTGGAGTGCTGGGCTCGGCGCAGGCCCGATGTTCTCCTGGAGCAAGTGCAGGCTGATGTTGCTCTACTGCCTGTTGTCTTTGGATACGTTGTGTGCCAGCCAGTTCACTTTGATTTTCCAGCTCTCTCGCAGGGCTTCATTAAACTTCAGTCTGAAGTGTTTCAGTGCCTCTTCATCTGTTTTCCCCAGAGCCAGGGAATCCTGGAGGAAAAGGGGCAGAAGTCAGCGTAGCCTCACAGAAAGTGCAACTTTGCTTGACTAAGATGTTTACTCATTTAGAAATTACTCCACTGAAAGGAGCACTGAGTAGGAAACAAGCAGCTGTGACCTGCCTTGGTTACAGTAATTGCACCAGGTTTTTTTCATTCTGATAAACAGAAGATGCATCTTACACAGAGTAGGGAAATAGTAGGTTTGTGGTGCTGTGTGTGTGTACAAAGCTCCCTTCAACTGGCTGGGGCTAGGCCTTTGCTATTTAAGAGGCAAGTTGGGAATCACAAGGTTGGAAAAGACCTTTAAGATCATCAAGTCCAACCGTTCCCCTCCTATGCTAAACCATATCCCTGTGATACACGACCAAAGAGCTCCATCTCCTTCCCTACAAGCTGGTTCTTTGGACAAGGAGCCTACAGCTTCTGGGCTAAGAATCTGAACTTGTATCTCAGCACCAACTCTGGATGTCCTGAACATGAATGATGGCCATCTACTTGTGATTTCTGGAGCTGATTTTCTTCCAATCCACCCTTCCACACTCCCCTCTGAGTCACAGGTATTCAGCATTAACCAGATCTGGTCTGGGCATCTCTTACCTTTAGGTACTGAATGTCTTTAGAGCAGCTGAGTTCTGGCAGGCCAGCAGCTTTCATCAGTGCAAACAAGTGCAGGAAGAGAAGGCCGTGGCGCCTGAGGATCATATAGGCTTTTTCACAATAACCCCTGAATCTGTGCAGAAACAAAGATCACAGCATGAAACGTGAAGCAAAAGATCAAGCTGTATCGTTCATGAAACAAGACTAGTTCATCTGCTGCCTGCAGTGATGGCTCCTGAACTTTTCCACCTTCTCCAAGAGGTGGATAAGAATTTATTTCCTTTCCTGTGTCTAGATGGCTCTTGGTTATAGGCTACACATCGCTGGTGGAAGTAACTTCTGAAAACTCAGAGCTTAGAAAGCTTAACTGCTACTTCTTACCTTTCAAACTTCTCATTGTTGTTGGTTTTGCCTTGCTGGATGACATGCACAAAGTCATAGGTTAAGATGAAAGGAACCCGTTCTCTGTTAATCCCAAATTTAGTCTTGAAGTTCCCCAGAAAGTGACCAAAATCAATATGGAACAGCTGAAAATGAAGAAGAAGAAAAAAAAAGTTGTTTTCAGAGTAGTATCTGTTTTACCTGATCAGTGTTGAATTCTTTTTGCAGTTCCTGTGTTCAAAAAATACTGACTGTAGGATTTTGGGAGGGGGAAGAGTGACCTCTCCCCTGGCTCTCTGGTGGGAGAAGAGGCAGTAATTTACTTGCTGAGATATTCCCTAGTGTAATTAGATGTTGGATGGGACAGAAAAGGTACTTACCCCTCCAACACTTGGTATATCTGAAGAAATTGCTGCTTTTTGTAAAGTGGTAGAAGCAGGAAGAGAACTAAAATGGGTACCCTGCTGCTCCACAGACAGGGACCCTGCTTTGGCAGGGGGGTTGGACTTGATGATCTCTGGAGGTCCCTTCCAACCCCTACAACCCTCTGAATTCTCAGAACACCAGCACTGATGTGGTACATTCCATATTCACCACCCCTGGTAGGTTTGGCTTTGTAGAATTCACAATTCCACAATCCATGCTGATTGCTTCATTTATTTGGGAAAAAAAAACCCCAAACATCTCTTTTTCCTAGGAGGGATTTTATAAATAAATCAGCTTGGGCAAGTAACTGAGGATCTTACCTAGCAACTACGAGTGATCTGTGACTCTGCTGAAGCCAAGTAAGTCTTCAGCCCGAGTACAGTGCTTGAATTTGCATCTGCAGACAGTTTTAAGCCTGGGAAGCACGAATTGCTCCACTTGAATTTCCCAGTGGGTGTTAGCAGTGGCAGCTGCTGACAGTGGCACTTACAGAACCGTAATTCGAATTATAAAACTGTATTTACCCTCTTAACTGAGAGAAGGGACTGAGAATATCTGTCCAGTCTGCCTCTGGGCTGGGAGGTGAGGTACATTCCTCGGCAGAAGGATTGCACTGGGCTGTATCTGTCCATTGCTAAGTGGCATTCATGCCCCTCTTCAGCAGGCCACCAGCAGCAGTGAGTCCCCATACCTGTCCAGTCTCCCGGATCATGATGTTGTCGCTGTGCCGGTCCCCTATCCCCAGCACGTAGGTTGCCACGCAGTACCCAGCGCAGGAGAGGGTGAATTCCTCTATAGCTTGTTCTAATGCATCACTGGAGAGGGCAAGGAAAGGAGGGAAAGAGAGTTACACATTGAATTAGCAGCACTTCACCCCTGGGAAAGGTGTTTTTACAGCTTCCCCTGAGGGGTCCTGCAGGAGAAGGGAAGGGAACAGCCTGTCTGAGCTCCTGCAGTACTCCCAGCCAGCTGGCTGGAACTGGAGAGGTCTGGATAAGGTGGTGTCCACAGTCTCAATGGAAAGAGTTTAGTTTTGCCTAAATTAACTCATTTCTAGATCTCCACAGATCTAAAAGCTGAAGCTTGCTCCTGTTGGTGCCCTGCTGCACTGGCCTACTGCTGCTCTCTGGCTCAGGACCCAGTAAAACCCCAAGCTACAACAGCTTCCCTGCTGCTTGCTTTTTTCACCTCCCAGTTCTGGCATTACTCTGTCTCTCTCTGGAGACAGTCACAGAACCAGGGGGAAGATCAAAGTTTGGGTGCAGCCTGTGGCCAGTGCTACCTTCAGCTATCAAAGATCAATAAAGTTTGCAAACAGTTATCCAGATGCTTCCATTTCTGCTCCAGACCTGTACAGACAGACCCACATGGCACCTTTTGGTATGCCAGGCTGTGAAGCATCCACAGACACTGTGGGGCAGCTTGGAAATATGCATAACTGAAGGAAAAAGAGTAAGCAAAGCAGAAGAAAAACAGAAGAAAGAGCTTGGGTGGTTCAGCATGGAGAAGAAAAGGCTGTGGGGAGACTTCTGAGCCCCTTCCAGTCCCTTGAGGGGCTCCAGGAAAGCTGGAGAGGGGCTGGTGATGAGGGAGGGACAGGATGAGGGAATGGCCTTCAGCTGCAGGAGGGGAGATTTAGATGAGAGATTAGGAAAAACTTCAAAGGTGGTGAGGCTGTGGCACACATTGACCAGAGAAGCTGCATCCCTGGCAGGGTTCAAGGCCAGGTTGGATGGGGCTTTGGGCACCCTGGGCTGGTGGGGGGTGTCCCTGCCCATGGCAGGGGGTGGGATGGGTGGGTTTTGAGCTCCCTTCCCACCCAAACCAGTCTGGGGTTCTATGCTGATGCATCTCTGCAGTGTCTCCAGCTGGCAGGGAGCAGCAGAGCAGGAGGTAAGCCCACCTACCCTGGGTTCTTGGATTTCAGCCAGTTCAGCAGCGCGTCCTTGTTGAAGGCAGCAGTGGCCACCATGTTGCTCTTGTTCAGCTGGATGTTGGCAATGGTGTCTGAATGCATGACTACTTCTATCAGGCCAGTCTTGTCTCCTGTGGAGAGGCAGCCATAAGGGGTCATCCTGCAGAGATGAAAGAAACCCTTCCACTGAAATCTGGCCCAGAATTGGGGGGTGTTGACTTTTAAGCCTTCCCTTGTCTGCCACATCTCCTCCTCAGTCCCACACCACCTGACTAGCTGCTTGTAGAATGAGAGACAGACCTGTCAAGGGCAAAACAGCCTTGCAGACAAAATGGTCTCACCCCCAAGTGATTAATCACTGCAATAGGATAACTGCACACACGTTACCTCAGGTCCAGGCCCTCCTGCTTCCACAGGATGTCCATCAACTGGATCATCTGCAGAGTCAGCATGTCCTGACGAAGATCTACACAGCGTTACAAAGGAGACAAGGGATGTAAGTACCTCCCTGGCATGAGGCTGGAAAAGCCCTGTAAGATCATCAAGCCCCACCAGTCCTGTCCTATGCTAAACCAGATCCCTGAGCACCTCATCTACCTCCTGTTAAATACACCCAGGGATGGTGACTCAACCCCCTCCCTGAGCAGCCTGTGCCAGGCCCTGACAACTCTGTCAGTGAAGAATCATCTACAGAGGACAGTTTATTGTATCTCTAGATTACTATCACAAAAACACCCCTCAAATACGGTTTTGGTCCTCATTTATGTGTCATCTTCATGCTCCACATTTCTCCCCCTCCCCACAGGAAGTATTTGAGCCCCTTATGCCTGTGCAAACTTCTCCTCTAAGGACTTACCATCTCCATTTTTAAAAATGATACCCACTCCACCTCCACCTGTCTCTTCATTATTGAACACAATCCACAAAGGTTTCATTTTGGAGTCCATAAAGGTGCACTGATCCACACTAGAGGAAACAAAAATACCATCATCAGAGTTTCCAGCTCTAAAGAAGCAGCCACCTGAGCTGCAAAGGTAACAAAAGCTAATGGATTCGTGGCTTCCATGAGGAAAGAGGAACCTGGGGTAACCCAAAGCCCAGCTCTGCTGCTGAACAAAGCTTGAGGCAGGAATTAGACACAGCTATCATCCTTACCAAACTTCAGTGAGGATAATGTTGGGGTTCAGGGGGGACTGGAGGTGGGAAAGTGCTTCAAGATATGTTTCCTGCTTCATGCACACGTGCATCATCTCCTTGGTTTGAGGCTTGGTGGCCTTCTGAGAACTTGCTTTAACAAAGTCATTCAGAGCTTTCATCTTGCTGAGGGCTTCTCCCTGAAAAAAGGGATGGATGGAACAGGGTTAACAAATAGGAAACTCCTGGAGAAAGTTTAAAAGCTATTAATATCTATGAAATGTAAACCTTGGTTGTATCTCTGACCTTCTCAAGTTGTGGCAATTTCACACATTGCAACAAAACAAATTCAGTAGTAGCTGTTTGATGGAGATCCACAATCAATTATGGATGTTCTGCTGGGCACAAACCCAGTGCAAGGGAAGGCCTGCACCAGGAATAATGCCTGTTATCAAGGACCAGCAGATAAAGTGAGGTGCATGGGCTGGCAATGTGAGGATGAGACCTACAGCCCCTGCCCTTTGTGCTTTTGAGGAGATCTGGTTATGCAAAAGCACCACTCCGGCTTGAAAATAGAAGCAGCACCAGGGTGTGGGCACATTTTAGGTATGACTTAATGTACACCAGAGTCCCCCAGGTCTGAATTAGGAACAGCAAGCTTGGGCAGCTAACAGGACGTTTTAGAGAGTGGGTAAATGGCAGGATTACCTCCACCTCAAGGAAAGGGTCTGCTCCAACTTGGCCAACTATGATCAGCCCCTACTGAACAGTAACTCATTCAGCTGTCTAGTATCAGCAGAGGTCTTTCACCATTTCAAACCAGAATGGAGTAGTTTGGGATATGTGTGGGTAAGACATGAGCCAGGTCACACATGTTAGGGCCCTCCAGGCTCTCCACCAGGATATACCAGAACCAGTAGCACAGTTAAAAGGCTTTTTTTTTATTGGTTGGGTTTTTTTTTGTGTTAGAGCTGAGAACCAGCTCCAAGCCAGAGGGAGCTCACCCTTATGGCTAAAAGCAATTCTTTTTTTACCTGTTTCATCAAAACTTTCATATGGTGGGTGCTGCCTCTGCAGTATGCTTCCAGGATCAGGCCAAACCTCAAGGCAACAGCAGGAACGTGCATTTCTGACCTGGGGAAGAAGACACAGGGGGGATAAAGCGTTCCTGACTCACTGCAGTGAGTAACTAATTCTCCCAGTCATGCCAGCACAAGGAGGTGGGGAGAAGAGGGAGTGGAATATCAGCTGCTGTTTAGAATCTTTCTATGTACTGGGGAGGGAAAAATCTTAACCCACCCCAGGAGGTGCTGTAGAAAAAGCATTTCTGGAAGTGATGAGACATCCTTTTGGATAAGCAAACTGCTAATGATTCCTTTGAGAACATTACTGAAGGAGTGAGGATGGTTCAGAGCCTATGGCTCAGAACTGGCAGGTGGCCATAGGTGGCCAAAGCCAATTTCAACACATGGGTATGTAAGTTCTGAAAGCAGAACCCAATCCAAACAACAATGAAAGAAGAAAGAAAACCAACAACAACAACAAAATGTGTGTCCTCCTGGAATAATCCTCAGTGTCCCAAAGTAAAAACAAAAAACAACCAGGAAAGCTTTTGGTAAGCCCAGGAAGCAAATCCCACCAATGCTTTGATGAAAGACATTAGTTAAAGGGCAGCCAACAGCCTTGAAATAAATAGCTTGGCTTTAAATAAATAGCCTGGCATCTACAGAGAGAGGCATGCTTGCTGTGTCACTTCACAGAGCAATGACAAAGATCAGCAAATGCTGGTTTCACTCAGTTCCTGAGAAGCAGCATGAAGCATTTGCCCTTCACCTGAGGTGCCAGAAGAGGAAGTGGCCGATCTTGCGGTTGGATAACGCCCTGTCCAGCAGGAACTTGGTTAATTCACAGTCCAAGTAGGATTCATACTTCAGCACCTGGACGAGCTGCAGCAGGTACCGGAACAGTTCCTGATCTCTGGGGACAGAAAGGAAGATAAGCTTATCTTGACTGCAACACTTGCCAAAGCTGCAAAGACAAGACTGTCAGCCTTGTTCACAGTCCCTCTCAGCAGCCCTAAACAGAAATAGAAAGGGGCTCCACAGATCCCTTGTGGTGAACACTTACGTCAGCTTCTTCAACGAGCTGATGGCGAAGGAACCGACGTAGCGGTCAGGAAAGCTGAAGTCCAGCAGCTCTAAGGCATTCAAGACAGGCAGCTCTGGCCAGGTCTGAAGCAGGGAAATCATCTGAAAAGGGGAAGGGGAGGGAGGAGGAAGCAGCACAAAAAAAATTGAAGGAATGAGATTTTTATGATGATGAATAAAAAATGTAACATTCTACAGGCGAAGAGCAGCTCCTTTGTGGGTGTAAACCCTCTGTCTTAGGGGATGCTCACACATGTCCCAGAGCATGTGTGCAGATACCAGGTCAAAACCCATCAGTCTAAACTCTCAGAAGGCTGACAGAAGCCAGCCAAGTCCACAGCAGGGGTACTTTATCACACTGCAATTAGTGAAATGAGCTCTTTGGGAAAAGCACCTTTTTGCAGCATGATAATGTAGCCTAGAAAGGGACTTTTAGTAGGTGCTGTCAAAGCTCTTGTGGCAAGGAGGGATGAGCAGCACAGAAACCATCCCTAACTGATGTCTGACATTCTCAGTGGAAGAGATTCAGCCACCCTCTGAGGTACTTGTGCTGGTGTCTCACTCTCAGCTCAGAATACCTGATCCAGATCCTATTTACATTGTGAATTAGAGATTTGAGTGTTTTCTTGAGGAACAAGCAAGACCTTGCTGGTCAGTAATGAGTCTGGGACAGTGCAGAGTACCAAACCTCAACTCAGCTGGGTACCACTCAGCATATGTTCACAGTGACTGGTTGAGAGGGACAAATCTTCCTCAGCTTCAGTGATGTCAAACCTACCTGCTTGGGGGCCCTGTGAAACAACACCCCCTGCTAATCTGCCCTCCTGAACACCACACAGGCATGGAGACACTAAAAGAGGGATCAGAAAGGAAGGCACCAGCCTCAGCATCCTCACCTGGGCAACGTCTTCATGCTTGTTCCATTTGGTGATAATGAGCAGCTTTGCCAAAGCCTGGGGGTACTGGTCACGGATATCGTATCTCATCTTCCACACCAGGTCCTTCTCGTGCTCATACAGCTCTGTGTGGCTCCTCCGCTCCAGGATCTCCTTCAGGAGCAGCTTCTGCTCATGGGAATCACAGGAAAGAGCATACAAAAGGCTGCATCTCAACCCAGAGGACTTGCTCAGCCCAGAGAGACCCTGTGGGGTTGGGGCATGACCCAGGATGGTGACAAAAACTGGCTGAGGGTAAGGTGGAGATAGGTAACTTGATCTATGAAAGCAGGCTTGCACATTGAAAAACTGGTGGCAGAAGACTCACCTCCTCAGGATCTTCTGGTGCTGTGCGGGGTTGTTCTCCATTCCTCCCCAACTCCAGCAGCTGGGACACAAATAAAGAGTCTGAGAAACTTTCCTCATTTCCTCTGTACTTCTAACTCACCATCACTTCAGGCATTCATGCAGCATTAGAGATCAGTCCCTTGTCACCTCTCAAGAAGGGAATCACACCTCTCCCAGCCCAAGGGTACCCAGCAGGACCCCTCTGCTCAAAGGTGTCACTGAAGTGCCCATAGAGCCCCTTCCCTGCTAGTAAGAAGAACAAAGGGGTGAGTCTTTCTCCCCCAAAAGGGCACGTCTGCACACCCATGCAGCTCATGAATGGGCTCTGGGTCACCAAGCTCCAGGCTATCATGAGCCCTTCCAGATTCTTCCAGCTGGTGTGTTGTTTGCTGCCCAAGCCACCCTGCACACCAGCACAAAGCATCTGAGCCAGAACATGCACCGTGGGGGAGCATGTGTGCATGTCCCTGGCAGAGCAGATCCCTCTCCTTTCCTGTAACAAGCACATTTCTTCTTCCATTTTAGGCCAGTTGCAGTGACAGATGGAAAGTCCCTGTGCCACACGGCACGTTATCGCTCTGCCCTGAGAGGGAGGGAGCTGTCTACTTTCACTCATTTCCCCTTTTATTCCTCTTCCTTCCTACAGACTAATCCTACCCACAATTTAAAGGCCACTCTGTTAAACACTTCTTTGTTAAACAACTGCTTATCTACCAGAGAAACTTCACCTCAGGAGCTCATGAGAAGTCACAGCTTGGGAAGGTATTCACTCACAGGCCCATTAGTTAAGAGAAAAAGTCAACCTTTAATTAGCAACACCTTGCTTGTACCAGGTCCCTGTTGACAGCTGCCCAAAAGACAGCAGCTCCATACACCCCCACACCAGCAGTGCCAGGGAACCCCTGTGCCTCCCAGCAGAAGTCCCCTGTCCCCTACCTGCTCAAAGGATGGGTAATACACAGGGTGCAAGGCGATGCTGGGGAAGCAAATGACCAAGGCCGCCGCGCTTTCCGTGTTGGGGTTGCACTGTACCGTGCCCATGGGGTTCAGCAGTTCCCCTTTCTCATCTGAAAAGCAACGTACAGAAACCTGTGAGCCCAGATCTGTTGAAGCTTTGGGTCACAGGGAAGAGCAAGGAGCAGAGGCTGCTTCCAGCTGTCACCACGCATTGCCTGGCCCTGAGCAGGTCACTCTGTTTTCCTGGCCTCTCACAAGCCAAGCATACCTGACACCTTTAGGACAGCAGCAGCCTCTCACATCATACATGCAATGCCAAGCAAAACCAAGGCCTTCCTCTCAGCAGGGCTCTAGATGCCATCACAATATATGCAGCAGTAATCATACTGGGTCTGCTTGTCCTAATTATTATGGCTCCTCCTACAACCACTGGACAGCAATGCAAAATGTTGGGTGTCTCCTGTCTTTGTGGAGGAGAATAAAGGTGCAAAACCCATACAGTAGCTCTGTCTCCTGACATACCTGGGAAGGAGGACCACATGTGCAAGCAGCACTCCCCAGTTTTCAGCTGGTCCTTGTAGTCAAAGAGCATGACATTCACCCAGGCGATGGGGCAGTCCTGCAAAGCAAAGACACATCCTCATTTGGGTGCTGTAACTGCAAAAGCTGGAGGAAGGGAAGAGAAGAACTAACAAGAAAGTAAAGCATTCCTGTTTACAGCAAAGCCAAGCCCTGACAATAGCCAGAAATTGGATAGTCTTGATCTTTTCCAAATCTGCAGATTGCTCCACAGAATGCTACCAGCAGGTATCTCCCCATTCAAGAGGGCGTAGGCAGCCCCTGCTAAAGAGTTGCTGTAAGGAATACACCACCCCAGGTAGCCATGCTGCCTGCTTGCCTTCTAAGCATTCCTAAAAATCAGAGAACAAAATGGCATCAAATTCAGACCCCTGCCAAAACCTGGGGTGCTTGTGTGGTGCTGAATGGAACCAAACACTCCCCATAAATATGCCTAAAACTTCATCACCCAATATCCTGCACTGCTGAAGGATCTTTCATATATACTTCATATATTCCACAGCTTGAGGGGAGGAAGAAGAACCTAAATTTTGAAACTGGGACCTGACAGTCAGCATGACTTCAGAAAACTAGGCAAGGAACACTAGATCTATCCGGTAACGGGACGAAAAACACTTGGCTCCTTTGGACAGTAATAAACACCATGTATGGAAATCAAGCTTTATGCTGCCAATGCCCCCTCACACCCCCAAAATAAAACCCATGAGCCTGAGCCAGTCTCATTTCAGAGGTGGGAGACTCCAGCAAGTAAAGGGACTGGGAAGGAGAACCCGTGTCCCTGCTCTAACGCTGTTCCCCGCCACCACAGACATACTCCACAAATGACCCAAGATTTCCTGCAGTTGGGTTCCCCAAATGGAACAGTTTACTTCACATCACAGTTTCAGCAACACCAGCATTTCACTCAGCTGCTCAGAAAACACCACAGCTTACACATACCCTAGCACAGAAACCGACTTGCAAAGAGGGTTGTGAGGCTAAACTGCAGTGAGACGCACCCACAAACTGTGCAGAATTTGAAGGGAGTCCCAGAGAGACCTCTTGTTCCACTGAGACACTGTGAGGAAGGTGTGGGGCTTACCCCAGAGGTACACCAGAGGGCTTGGTGAAGGTAGCAAAGTCAGTGTTTTCCCCTAATGAGACAAAATTAATCACTTCCGAGTGGCCTCTTCCAACCCTTGGAGCTGATCTGATTAGCCTAAGTGTCTCCAGTAAAATCCCACTTGAGACATCAGCTTCCAGATGATTAGGGAAAAGCCAAACAAAACACTGCCACCAGCAACAACCTTTTCTAACCCAGAAAATGACATCAAACCACAGCACAGAGCCTGCCAGAACACGAGGCAAGATTGCTGGTGGATAAAGTCCAGCAAAGAAATGATTCAGTAGTGTAAGGACAGAAATAACTCCTGCATGACTTACAGAAACACTGAAAATTAATGTCACCTCTGGGTGACATTAACCCTCTGACTCATCCAGCCTGCAAGCATGCCTGTTTTTGTGGTAGTAAATGCTTTAGTCCCACCTATCTGCTCTGGCCAGTCTGCACAGACAAATAACATGCATGTAATTAACCTCTGAGCCCTACATGAAAAGCAAACAAAAAGATTATGAATCCAAACCCAAAAATCAGAGCATGCTCTGACTGTAAGCTCCTCTAACCAAACATTTTAAATCAGATGTGGACACCTTACTCAGAACTGTAGTTGACTATGTGGAAAAAATACGTTTCTGAGGAGCTCAGCTCCAGCAATACTGTGATTTTATAGAGCTCACCAGATGCATCCACCTTCCCAGGTACCTATGAACAAGAACCTCTTTAAAAACTCAGCTGACCAGACCAGTTTTATTATGTCAATCAGAACAGCAAGATTTCCTTCTGACTGCCTTCAAAAATGAAAACTGTTCCAGTGTGAACACAAAAATGCAGCCTGTGGATGATTCAGACGCTGCTCAACAAAAGCCTCCAGCAGGAACAGTTCTGCTATTCTTAAGTTAAAAAAGAAACTCAGCAGTAAAAAGGTTGACCCTGGTCCTGGCCTCAAAACGTTTTCAGTCTGATGCCTCCAACCCAGAAACGGGTCCAACACAACAGGACTCATGGTTTGCCTGTAGCTCCCCAGACATGAATGCACCATCACTCTGAGAACCCTCCTGATGTCAAGGCAGCAAAGCTCAGCAAATCTCCCATGAGGAAAAGAGCTAGCAGGACTGAGACTGAAGTCTTCTGCCATCACTTCTATCAGTCCCTCATTTCTCTGCCCTCTAGAAAAGATGGCACAACTAACCCTCTCTTTAAAGCATGGTAACAGTGTTTTTATGACTGCAGAGACAATAATTTGCAGGGGAACAAATACATGTGCTGCCCATAGAAAAAAATTCATATGCAAAAGCTAGAAGCTCATTCACAACAGAGAAACCAGCAGTGCAGTTACAGGCTGTGCTTAGATCTGATTTCAGTTACTGAAGGACACAAAAGTTTTGGAATAGAGGAAAGTGAGAAGTATCACTACACTTCTGATTCAGAAGCTCAAAACAAGACCTTCCAAAGTGGAAGGCTTTATAATTACAAACCACTGCTAGACCTCTTTGACATAGGCTACTACCTGGCAGTGCCATATGATGAATGCAAAAGGAGAAGGACCTGTAACTACACTGTTCCCAACACACCAGGTCTCTTTGATGGACATACCTGGTCCATGTACTTAAAGCACAGGAAAGAATTGGAGGACAGCAGCATTGATGTCATGTAGCTGTACTTCCACTTTCCATCCTCAGTTTGCAGCGTCTGAACGATAACCCTGAAGGTTCTGCACTTTCATTTCACCTCACCTAAAACTTTGCTGTGACCAGTGCTTACCTCCCCCATTTTCTCCACCCATTTTAGCTGTTGATTTGCTCCACAGGAGATTTACATGAAAGACCTTACTAGAAAGAAGATGCAACATAGGAGATGGTTTAACCTCAACTACAAAACAAGGAAATTGCAGAACAGCAGAACAATGACACTGACACAACTGATTCCTCTTCACGTACGCCCAGATGCAGGGTATGTTTCTTAATGGTCTATCTGGTCAAGAAATGACATTTAAACAAGCTTTCCTATGGGCAGGCACTCCTCAGGTTCCTGCTGAAGAAGTTGCAGGCCAACATTCTGTAAGCTCATGGAATCACAGAATCATTTTGGTTGGAAAAGACCTTTAGGATCATCAAGTCCAACTAACGAAGCCTTCTTCGCTACGAAGATGATGAAGGGCCTGGAGCATCTCCCCTGTGAGGAAAGGCTGAGTAAGTTGGGACTGTTCAGCCTTGAGAAGAGAAGACTAAGGGGGGATCTAATTAATGTTTATAATTATCTTAAGCAGGGGATGCAGGGGGAATCAGCCAGCCCCTTTTCAGTGTCTGTGGGGACAGGACAAGGGGCAATGGCTGCAAGTTGGAGCACAAGGAGTTCCACACCAACCTGGGGAAGAACTTTTTCACAGTGAGGGTGACAGAGCCCTGGGACAGGCTGCCCAGGGAGGTGGTGGAGTCTCCTCCTCTGGAGAGATTCCAGCCCTGTCTGGATGCCTATCTGAGTGAAATGTCCTAGGGACCCTGCTTTGGCAGGGGGTTGGACCCGATGATCTCTTGAGGTCCCTTCCAACCCCTGTGATTCTATGATTCTGTGAAAGCAAAGGGCAGCTGGTTCACAACGGTGTCCTGTGCCCTCTAGCATTAGCAAGCCTGACTCAGTCCCACATGGGTTGTACTTACAGCTTTCTTGGATTTCTTCTTTGTGGAACGTGCCTTCTTTGCCTTCTCGATGACGGCGTAGAGCGCAAAGCAGAGCCGCGCCATGCGGGGCAGATCGCAGATGTTAATGTCAAAGTCCAGCCTCTGCTTCCACACTGGCTCCGAGCACACATTCACTTCAGAGCTGGACACGGTCTTGCACAGCATCTCATTGCCATGGAAGAGACCTGCCTGCACCACCAGCTGAGGGAAGGAGAAGAAAATACCATGAATCCACAGGGATTTGACCTGTTTGCTGAAGACATGTGATTAGAAGAGGAACAGGACAGGGCATGTGCTCCCCTGAACAGGGTGTCCTACTCCTGTCTCTTTTACAATTCCCTGAGACATTAAGTTCTTTAATCTTCCTCTTTACTCAGTGTCAGCAAGGACACTGTTATCTTCTCACTTCACAGTGGGCTTGCAAGTGCTGCTTAATCATTGCAGAACGCTTGGGTAATCCATTGGTAGGAGCACTATGGGTTCACCCTGTAAAGCCAGGAGATACAAATATGCACCAAGCCTTGTCCCCTCCACGATGCTGCTCAGGAACCTGTGGTGCTGACACAGCAGGACAGACACCAAGACCTGGGCAAGTGCTGACACCAAAGAGGTGGCAATTCAACGTGACAGGAGAAGGGCATGTGCAAACATCTGAGCCCCAAAATGGGCTGCAGTGCAGTGCCAGTGGCGAGCTGTCTCCAGGTTCACCTTTGCCTGCTTCCTTACAAAGCCCTGCCCTGCAGAACACCTCTCTGTGTGATATATTCTTGTCCCATTTCCTCCCTTTCCTGAAGGGCAGCAATGCCCCTTCTCATTCAGCTGCTCTCTCTTCGTGGCAAACACCCTGCAAACCCCAGCACTTTGCTGCATCATGCTTTCCATCTTCACCAGTCATCACCTCTCCCATCACTCTCCCTTCTCCAGACTGAATTTCCCCTCCTCTGCTTTTTTTTTGCACATTGCTGCTTTCTGCCATGTCATCACAGGCCAGCAGAGATGTTTGCTACTCCGAAGCTGCTGCAGGGGAGTGTTTCTAAGAACGAATTGCTGAGCTGCTGGCTAGCAAGCTCCCTTCCCCCTCCTGATGTGCTGCAGTTTAGAGGCTGCCCAAGGGCTGAATGGAGGATCAGCTAAGATCAAGGTGTCAGCCCCTGCTTGCCTCACCACATAAACAAGACAGATGCAACTGGGAAAGCTGAAACACAAAACCAAAACCCCAAACTGAGTAAGTACCTACCTTCATTCTCTCATCTGCATTGACCTTGCTGCCTTGCACCAGCTCAATGTAGAAAGACTGCTCTAAGGACCAGAGTGAACCATAGTTGGGCTAGAAAGAGGAAAGGGTTCCCATCAGAAACAGATGCAACAAAGACTTCACGAGCAAGTGCCAGTCCTCATCTCTTCTCACACGCTTTTTGCTCCAAGAGAAGAGAGCACTGCAGTGAAGATGGGCAGCAGGAAGTCTGTGACAACCAGGGAAGTTGAGGAGGGAGCTGGAAGGCTCTTGACCCTCACTAGGAAGCCATCCTGGGCAAGGCAGGGAGAACCAGTTCCCATTCCCAAACAGGGCCAGCATCTCCAGCATTGCATGAGCTGAAGGTAACCCCCCTGGGTCACTGTCCCCCTTTACCTTTTTCTTAGGGAGCGGGGGGGCTTGGCAGCCATCTTTGGGGGGCTGGCAATACAGTTGGTTTGCTCATCTCTCATAGCAATGATAGCAGAGGAGTGTACCATGGTCAGGTGGGGCGTCCGGCCTCGGTGCAGGCAGCTTCGGATGTACTGCAAAGGGAAGACAGGGTCAGGAAGGATGAGACAGAGCTGGGCAGGCAAGGGCAGGCCAGCACATGAGAACTGGCTGCAGCAGAAACAGGTGAAGGAGGAAGGAAAGGAGACAGCAACAGTCAAATTCAGTTTTAATTTATCTCCTCTTCCTTTATAAAGGAGTAACTCCTCAGACTCGTGTTGCCAGAATACAAAGTGCCTTTTACAGCTGGCACTTCATCCACTGACTTGAACGGCTGCACTGTGAGGAGACACCAAGCAGGACTCAGCACTCCTGCCAGCAGTTTGCCCTGCCAGGGGAGTACCACGATACCTGCCCAACTTTCAGGAAGAGAACCCCCAGCCCACCATGTGAGCAGACAGACCTTTCCAGAACCATGACCTAGAAATGCCCTGACACAGCACCTGGTACCCAGGGACAGACTTAGATCACTATCCCCCAAAATCATAAGGATCTGTTAGGTTGCTAGAAGTTTCCCTTCCCCTAAGTAGCCTCCAGGTCCTGCCATTGATGTGCTGCATTCTTGTAAAGAGCATTGCCTCCTCAATGGAGGGCAACACCTCTCAACCCACCTTTACCAGCAAGAGGAGGCCATATGGGCACAGACTCACTGATAAAACACAACGAAAGCCTCACCTGGAACTGGTATAGGGGGTAGTTCCCATAGAGGTATTCACACTTCCCGTTCACCTGCAGCGTGTAGTCCTCTGGCTTCTCCACCGTCTCGTGGCGGAAGACAGTAGCCTGCTTCTTGATAGCATAGCTCATTAACGTGATGGGGAACTCCTCTGGGGAGATCTGGAAAGTGAAGCTCTCCTGCAATTCCCAACAACACGGCACAAACTGTCAGATACCAGTGAAAGGGCTGAAAGCAGCACAAGGAGAAGGAAGATCAGCAGATAGATAGAGACATTCCTGTTGCTGACCATAAAGAGAAGGATAGGAAGGCAGAAACACACACACACACACAAGCAAATAGAGATGTTTGCCAAACTGGGCAGGAGTGCATTTCAGCAGTGCAGGCACAAGGCTGGAAATTGGGAACTTCATGTCCAGTTTAAGCAGAATCACCAGTTCATTTGGTTGCTAGTTATAAAAAAATCTTCTTACTGTCATTCCACCAGCAAGGTAGAGGGTGGCTAGGGTCCTCATGCTCCAACTCACTGCTCTGGAAGGCCCTTCCCCATTGGGGCAGCGACTGCTTCATGCCCAGGCACAGCATGCAAAACTTACACTAACCCAGGGTAGCAGGCAAGAGCAGGGGCCCACGGGCAACACAGACAGACACCTGCAAGCAGTGTGCACTGAGCATGAGCTGAAGAGACTCTTGGGCTTCAAAAGGAAAGGCATGTGTTGGATTCTGTGCTCCTCTCCTACCCAAAACCAAAAAGCTTTCCACCGCCACATGTGCATGCAAACACCTCAGCTAGGAGCTAACCAGTACACCCAACGCATGTTCAGGAAGGGGACCAGCTTGCTTGGTTGGAGGCTCAGAGTCTCCCTCCCAACCATCTCCACAGGCAAAAGAATCTGGAGAATGAAGATGAACACTGAACACCTGGAAACACTGTCCACACACACATTATCCTGTCTCCAAACACCCAAAGGTTCCCAAAGGGAAAGCACAAACCAGTTAAACATTGTCACAGAAAAGGTTGTGCTTTACCCCGCCAGACTGAAACTTGACGTTGACAAAAATGTTCTTGGTGGGGGTGTGTAGAGGACCAGTCCCAAGGCCTTTGGCCATGGGCTCCAGCTGCAAGGGAAAGTTGTACTCCATCCAAGCTGCCCAGCTGAGCTGCTGCCGCTTTGCTGCTCTCTCCTCACAGAACTGGCACATTTTGGTGCGGAAATCATTCACCTCTGGATCCTGCACTGAGTCAAACTCATGCAAACCTACATGCAGAGGAAGAGAAAGGCAAAATCAGCTTCTGCACCCAGGGTGGGGAAATCAGCCCGTGATAATCGAGTGTCTGTGGAAGAGTCTTCCTAAACACACGCTTGGTACTTGGCCAAATGGACAAGAGTCAGCTGAGCTCCTAATAATCACTTACCAGGTATAACCACACCAACTCAATTACTGCAGAGCTCTCCCAGCAGGAAGATCACCTTTCTTGGGCCTGCACACACACCACTCCCTCACCAGACCCACCACAGACCAAACTTGCTGATCTCATCTCCATCGCTACGCCACACGTTTCACCCGCAGCCACCACCCCTGCCACGCTCCTGGGGAGACCAGTGATGGGGGGAAACTGACCTTTCCCAATGAGCAGGCTGATCTGGGAGTTGATGACCTTCTTGACTCTGTCGCCTTCTCGAGCCACGAGGCGCAGTACCGGCAGGAAGGGCTGGATGTCACACAGCCGCCGCTGCTCGTCCTCCAGCTCCTGCTGCTCTGCTGTCTGGTTGATGCACGTGAAGACGTAGGCCTCAGGATCGCTGAGCATATGGTACAGCGGCTCATACTGAGCGTGTTTCCACACCACCTGGGCCAGACCAAGAGCAGGGTGAAGTTACCATTGCACTGCCAGCACCTCAGCTTCCTCCTGCTTGTCACCCCACAGCCTCGCGCTCCGGAGATACACCATTCAAGCACAGGGAAGGCACAGTCAAACTTCCTCACAGCATCCCCACACTTGCGATTGTAGGTTGCTTTTCAGCTAAGTCTGGTGGCTCCAACTCGAGCAGAACAGCTGGGTAGAGTTATTTCCAAGTGCCATTAACTGACTGTTAACTAACTGACATTTGTTTCAGGCAAAGTAGAGCCCTCAACCTGAGTACTTAGGTAACCCCCAGCTGAACTCCTTGCAGCAAGTACCCACTGACTGCTAGCCTAGTGAAACAGAGGCATCACTCCTACTAGAGGCAAAACTGGGTTAAGCAATTCGCCCCCAGGAGCTGTGACATGAAATCTGTGACATAAGCCAAGAAATCTTCTTTGTCTTCTCAACATCACCCAGTTCCCAAAGATCCTTAACTCCCCATGGATGGCACTTCCACATGACTGCTTGCATCCCATTTCTTCACCCTCATCCTAAGTGCCTGCTATAGGAGATGGAATCCCAGCAGAGACAGGCGTTGGGGCTGACCCAGCACATCTACTCGAACCAACCAGTTCTACTTACAGGGTGTTTGGGTTTTTTTTTTTAAACCTGAAAATTGCAGCATAAGAAAACTTGGAATAGTCTGGCACTGTGCTTCTGTCCCTTGTGATCAGTGACTCATCTAGGCCAGGTTGCTGCTGCAGAAAAAACCTTCTCCACTGTTCTCCTTCAGTCTCCCCTATCCCTGATTCCTGCCCAGGGAAACAAGGAAGCAGCTACATTTCACTGACACGTGCCTTCACTGCAGCATTTATTCCTCAAGTGAAGCACCAAGAAAAATCCTCTCTATCACTACCATTCCCAGTTTTCAACATTCAATTTCTGTGAGGCAAGAGAAAGCTGGACTGGCACCCCAAATGCTTCGAGCCAGTCCAGTATCGGTTTGTGTTTGACTACTTGGGGGCGACTTCCTTGCTTGCATGTGCATACACAAGAGCTCTCCCAATGAAAATCCCAGATGGGGACCGGCTGGCTCAGGTGAGCAGTAACTGGACACACAGCCCACAAACCCTGTGTGGCCAACTCAGACCTGACACAGGTACTCTAGTTCTCATCCCAAGGTTGGACAAGTACCCTGAGAACCAAGGCTGACCCCACTGGCACTGCCACCAGTTTTGAGCAGTCTCAGTGGCTAGACATGGGGCCCTGGAATGTGGAGGCTGTCACAAATGATGGGATCCTGGAGCAAGTCACAAGGATCTGCCTCAGAGCAATGCAGAAAGAAACCCACTTGCACTGAGCTAAGACCCAACACATTTCCCCAGGTGCTCCCCAAGAACAGACTCCTCATTCCAGGAGATTGCAGATCAGACTGTGGAACAAGGCTGTTACCTGCTTGATGGTGCCCAAGCTGGCATTGCAGGACACAGAGAGATTTAGGTATATGCCTGTGGGCAGCAGAAAATCCACCTGGATGTTTTGGTTTTCCCCCTTGGACCAGAATTCCATAGGGCAGTAAATCCCAGGGGGCATCCTGCTCACTTCTCAGCTACCACCTGCAAGAAAAAGGAAAAAAAAGTGCTGTTGACTACACAATGTCTTCTCAGATCTGTGCTGGGCTCTGTACAAAGTTGATGTGCAAAAGAACCCAAAGAAAGGAAAGCTAGCATATCCTCAAAGCTCAGGAAAACATGCACCTTAGTCACACTCCTAGCCCAGCACCTTAAAGCCACAGAGGTGTTCTTGCTATAGCATTCGCCTCAATCTCAAAGCAGCCTTGTCTTAATGTCATCTAGACTGGGATGAACATCTACATCTACATTTGAGAAAGAAATTTATCTTCACTTGAGAATGGAGGCACCTGTCCCAACAGCTCATCCATGACCAAGCAGCCAACAAACAGCAGGTCCTTACCCCAGCTCTGCAAGCCAATCCTCAGGCCACATGCTCCAAGCTTCACTTCGGTTTTCCCAGAGCTCAGTATCAGTCTGCAAGAGGGAGAAAGAGGTGTTGCTGGTTCTGAGTAGCCATGCGTTTTTATACACACAAACAAATAACAGTCTATGGTATATCCCTTCTCTACGAATAGAGGAACAATCAAAAGAGGTCTGTGAGTTCCATCTGCATCCTTTCACTTGGCAGGGCTCTACAGTTTATTCCCACTGCATGCAAAGAATACAAGAGAGAAGGAATCTGAAGGCTATCAGGTACAAACTGCTGTTTTCAAGCACAGAGTAAGCACACAGCTAAAACAAAAGGCATTCAGCAGAAGCCTATCCTATGGCTTCTTTCCTAAAGCTACACCTGAGTCAGAGAAACCTTCATGCCCCATCCATTTGCCCAGAAGCAAAATACTGCAGCTGTTCTACTTCAGTTTCCTCCACAAATGACAGGCAGCAGAGCACGGCAGACCCATGTGCAGGGAGAGCTTGGAGCTGTTAGCATTAGCTCCTAGCAAGGGCCAGGTAAGAGGTTTTAACTCCCTTCAAGCAGCTCACCTCCATTCCCTCTTGCTTACCCGAGTTCTTCCAGCAGGTCAGCACAGAACCGGGCCAGCACAGAACCAGGCCAGCAGAGGACCAAGGCAGCAGTACTGCCTGGAAAGCACTCACATAGCCAGGGCTCAGAGCTGCTGGGAGAAACAAGGCTTCAGCCTCCTGACTCTTGGCTAGTTCTCAATTCAGCCCGGCACACGCCCTGAGCAATTCCAACAGCACCGCTTATCCTCAGCCCATGAAACCAGTACAAAATTTGCTCATTCACAACTTAAAATCCAGCTTTGCAGCTGTCAGACAGTGGACACACTTAGAAAGAAACCGAGCAACGTGCTGCCTAATATTTGGGTCTCCCGAATCATGAAGTCTTGCAGGCAGCTTCTTGTGAGCCCTACACCTCAGGAACAGCCCAGCACTTTATCTGCCAGTGCCTGGGAGGACAACACTTCCCCATCAGCACTGGGGTGAGGATTCCCAGAAACATAAGCTATGTTTTATCTGTCCTGCTTCCTCAGCGCACAGGCTGTATCACCCAGAGGCCGGATACAGAGGCCACAAAACCCCACCCGCGTGCCTTTACAGGGAGGGAAGTTACAAGGGGAGGAGTCAAGGTTTACAAATTTGAATAAAGCAAACAAGCTTGCCTTGCCTTCTGCTCATTAACAATAAACCCAGCATGTTTCTAGAATATCCGCTACCTCAGCCTTTCCCAATGGCAATGAAAGCAGCAAACCACCACGGCTCTACTGACCGGCGGAAGAAGACTCAACGACGGCTGAACCGCTTCCTTCTGCTGAGGATTTCTGCCTGATGCCACATCCCATCAGATGTAGCTTGGATAAGTACCTTATCTAACACTACAATGTCAGCTTCGAGTTGCTCACTACTACCTCGTCTTTCCAAACCTGCTGATTAACTCACGATGAGGAGGGATTTCTTTCCAACAGAGCCCAGAGTGGATATACCAAAGGAAGGATAACTCTGGGTTTGCACTGTCTTTAATACTTCATTTACCAAGTCTTGCCCCTTCCTACTGCTAAAACCAAAACACTCTACTAGTCAGATCTTAGATGCGATTCAGTGTGACAATTTTCACATGAAGCAAGCTCCACACAGATTAATACTTCTACACCATCCCACTTTCATCTCCCCTTTTGCCTTGGGAAATTGGAACAGAGTTCTCCAGGCTATAACCTTGTTTGCACCATCGTGACCTCGTGAGTAGAAGGAATTACAATTCCCTTTTCTCTGTGTCATTTTGCCATCTGCAAATAGCCAAGCACACTATCAGTCCTTCTTGTCAGGGTTTACACTACTGGGGTATTTTGAGATACCCCTGTAATCAGCTCACACTCAACAGCAATTACCACACAACTTGCATATCACTCAGAAGTTCGTGTTTCAGTGGGATATAAACCCACAGATCCAACCCCAGGCAGGTACACAGGCTCTCAAAGACCCCTGCTTATCAACACTGAGCTGCAGCCACCCACTTTCTACCATGTGGCTCCCCCAGTCCTCACTCTTCCTACACCAAAACTCCTTTTAGCTAGAATACTTCCACATTCCCCCACCTACACCCTCCTACAGTGCTTCTTCCACCCCCGCCAGCCACGTCTCCCACAGCCCTCAAAGACTCATTTCAATTACAAGGCAGGTACGCTGCTGCCTTCCAACTCCACCACCACCCAACATTTGAGCAGGACAGGACACGCATGGTGCTTGGCACCTCGGGGACTGAGCAGCACAACAGACAACCAGAATGGGCAAAGCTCTTGCTTTACAGCTGGTACATGCATCTCCAAGAGAGATTTACCTCAGCCAGCCAGCCGATCTCCTTGGGTGCCACCCAAGTCATAGCTACATGTCTCTCCAAGCTAAAGACCTCATGAGGGCCAAGTGTGTTACTCCACCAATCTCATGTAGCCCCTGGATTGGAGGTATGCACAGGGCACCTGAGGAAGGCACCGGGCCTCAAGTACCAGCCATTCACCTCAGGCAGCCATTTTCCTCTGGGCCTACTTCTACACAGGCCTGACCCAAACCCTGCCCCACGGTACGTGCTCACTTGGGGAGGAGGACACCCAGGACTCCATGCTGCTAAGGCCACTAGTGACAGGCGGTCTACAAGCCATGCAACCGTATCAACTCCAGGAAAGGGAAGTTGCAGGAGTTGTAGGGACAGAGCTGAGCACACAAAAGCCAGCAGCAGTTTGCCCAAAATGTTATTCTGTTGTTTCTTGACCCGGCTGCCCTGAAGAAAGAGCGCAGGGAGGAAGTAACTGGAGCTCTTTTCCCCAAAGCTGCAAGCAGGCTTGACGGGAACCTCAGGTCTTGCTAAGAAAATGTGAGGAGCGAGTGGCCATGACCCGATGGTAGAGCCAAGGAGTGGGACGAGCAGTGCGTGGACTGGCTGATGTGCGACCTGGGTGCCATCAGCTTGCAGCCACCACCGCTGCTTCTCTCCGCCTGCAGATAAACGAGCTCTCAAACTCTGGACTTCTCGGAGCACGTAAGAGAAATGCATACTGTCACACAACGCAGGCCCCAAAGCACACACCCAAAACCAGATTTCCATGGGTCTAAACATGAAGCTATTCCCCACAATTCCCATTCTCACATTCCCATGCTCTGCGGAATATTTTTGTAAGGGGAAAGAAAAAAAAAATCTGTGTAAGGCAGACCTTCTCAATAGACTGTGAATTAGTTACAGGCAGAGCCATTCCACACTGCCCCTACTGCTGGTTCGGACCGGCCCAACAAGCAGCAAAAACTCCTAGTAGTGGACAATTGCTCCACAATCCCTCCATAATTTTGAGGTCCTGGAGGAGCAACCAGGAAAGACACATCCATCGGTACGGATCGCTTCCTTGCTGATTGTCACACAGGCAATGAGCCCACCTTTCACACCCAGATCTCTTCATCGCTGGGCAGAAAAAGAGGTGGAGGAAAATAATTGCTCACGGAATTCCCGGTTTCAGATGAAGGCAAGTCCTTAACTTCCTCTCTCCCACTTGCCTCAGTTCTACAGGAAAGCAATAGGCTTTGTCCTTCCTTGCATTAGCATACAGCTAATAATCACCTACCCATCCAAAGAGGAGAGGGAACCAAGGTAGAGCTGATATAGGCACACAGGACAAGTCCATGAGCTCACAGGTAGGGATCCTGATGTTACTGGATGCCAAATAACGAATATAAGCACAACATCAGTAACAGCAGACAGAGTATGTTTTGGGTTCACACAAATTCTACATAAAGGCAAATTAATACAGAATGCAATAGATGCATTTGAAATTACCTAATAGGTATTTACCAAGCCAGCAGTCACCGTAAAACACACCGACTCAAATCTCTTCTGATGAAGTTTCTCTACAACATACGACTGCTCTTCAGAGGGGGAAGAAAATAAAGCAACAAGGTACACATGGAGCAGTGTTCCACAAGCCTCCGTGAGGCTGCAGCGTTAGACAGACACGGAAGCTCTAACGCCCACAGGCATTACAGAATTACTAAACCCCAGGACTACAAAAATACCTTTCAAGTTTATAAGAAATGAGCGGCGCAGAGCTCACAGGTGATGTGTGGCGCGTGGGAGAGGGCAGGAAGCCACTTTCATTGCAGGCATCGCCTTAGCTGGGGGAGGAGACCACGGGAATTTTTTATGTACACACGTGCTCAACATGTCGATACCACACAACTAAATCATAGCAGATTTAAGCCCATGAGAGCGTTGCACCTTCAGTATAAACTCTGAGTTGCACCCGAGCTCTATTTGTCTCTGTCTCCTCCTTTGATACATGCACACAGGTGTAAGATTTGACCCGTGAACTGGGTAGGAAAAAACTAGGATCCCCTGAAAAGTTATGGGGAAGTATTCAAGTACTGAACCACCCCAGTGTTTTCATATCTTTATTTCCTCAAGCTCTAGTTTAAAATATGCTAATCTCCTTTATTTGATTTACTGCAGTAAGACCTCTACCTCTACCAAATATATAAATCAAATACAGGTTTTTGCATATTATCAGCTTTTGTTTTGTATGTTGATCTTTTAAATCCTGTTACACAATGCCCAGCACCGATTCGTTTATTCTTTCAACAGTAGTTCATTGTTCATCCAACTCTACATAGTAGGCACAGTTACATTGGTTCGATAATGCCTTTTATTAGAGATTTCAAAGCCTCTGATTAATCACCTTTACTCCCTACTTCACTTACACAAGCCATTAGACTGAGGCAGATGCACAGCGGAATCTGCCCAGGATAACTGGGCAAGGGATGGAAACACGCACACCTATCCCTTCAGGCCTCTGAAACACTACAGAGCATCCCCTTCATTATCTGAGGGGCCAACACAAACCAGCATTTATGAACCAAAACCAGCATCATCTGTGCATCAGGATGTCAGCAGAGATTCATTGATTTTCCTATCTTCCAAGGAACTGTTCCACCTACATGCAGACTACATGGATCAGACTTTGAACAGCCACTGGATCCAGAGCTTCCCTTTAGGAAATAAAAGGTCCTTTTACTTTGGGCATTTACATTGCTCAATGCCCACCTTGTATGTGCACATCCCCATAAAAGAGGCTCACAGAGAAAATTAACGGGAAGCAGAACTACACTAATGCAATCCGAACTGGAGCTAACCTTGTTTGTGCGCAGGGCTGATGATGAAAGGGGTTGTCAGCAAGGAAAGAGATAGGAAAGCAGAACGGACACGGTGATAACAACAGGCTGCAGTTCCGTGGGGCTCCCAGCTCCAGAGCAACTAGAGAAAGAGCATCAGAGTGACAGACTGTTGTGCAAGCTCAGCAGGGCCTCAGATCCAACCACAGGTACAGCCAGAGGGAGGGAAAGAGGAGCTAGAGTAGAGAAACGGAAGCGCAAAGCCATACCTCATTCTGGAAGTAAAACAGTATCACTAGAGAGAAGCATCACTAGAGTAACATCAAGGAGTAGGAAAAGAATCTGAGGGGAGGGCTCAAGAACCTTGCTCTGGTGGAAACTTCCAAGCAGCGTTTTAAGCAAGTTTAGTCAGTCAATTTTGCTTTCAGTATCATCTGAGGAAGCATTTAATAGTTAAAGCAAGAGCTTGAAAACAGACAACTTGCATTCCCGACCCTGACTGCTGCTTGATGAGTGACTTCAAACAACTAACTCCCCCGTGTTTCAGTTTTCTCATGTGCACAAGCTTATCTGGTGAAGGATGTCGCAATTCTGAAGTGCTGGCAAAGTGATTTGGGATCTTTGCACTGTTGCAGTTGCTGCTAACATGGGCATAATCTTGGAGTTGGAGGAAGCTGTGATAAATGAAAACTTCTAGCTGAAGAGGCTGCTGAAATGAGTCTTTTTTTAACCACTCCCATGAGTGGACAATACCAGAACGCCAAGTACATCTTGCTGATGAAAAGGAAAAACAACCCAGATGTTTCTAATGACCCTCCATGTTCAAGCTCCCTTAGGCCTAGATCCCCATCTCCAGCACATCACACCCGGGTGTCAGGAGGGTCCCTTTGGTCCCAGAGACATCCTTACGCCCTGCCCTGCACCACAGTCCCAGTCGTGGTGGCAGGACCCGCCTGGGCACCGCAGCTCTGCCGGCAAAGGTGCGACAGGCAGCAGCGACACACAAACAAGTCTTCAGGTGACCCTTCATCGCAACAATAAGGCACCAAGCACCGACCGTGGCGGGGTCCCGCAGGACCGGAGCCCTCCGCCAGCCCCCGGCCTCGGTCCGCGGGGGACACGAGGGGTTACGGTCCGATTCCTGGCCCAAAGGCACCCCCCCGCCCGCCCCAGGAACTGCTCGCGTTGCGGGGGGATGCGGCTGCCGAACCCAACGCGGCTGCAGCCTGCGGCCAGCTCCCGGGCTTGAACACCCGGTGCCGGTAAGGCGGAGGCGCTTGCCCGTCAGAAGAACGCAGTTTGTTAAAGGAACCCGGGGAGCAGCCCGGATTTGCGGCAAACGACACGGACACGCGCGTAGGAGCGGGACACGGAGGACGGGGCGAACCCCCAACCAGTCACGGGAAGCCCGGCCGTGCCCGGGCCGAACTCCCGGAGCCGCGGCGGGGGATGCGCGGCGGCCCCAGCCCGGCGTAATCTGGGGGGTGGTGTATGAGGAGGGACGGACAGGCGCCTCGTCCCACCGGGCCCCCGCTCCTCCCCGCCGCCAACGGCTCCCCAGGGCCCGACACCCCCCTTCCCTCCTCCCGGGACCCCGGCCCGGCGCTCACCTGCGCTGCTCCCGCAGCGGCCGGGCTGCCGGCTCCCGGCTCCGGCCCCGCCCCGCGCGCGCCCAGGCACCGTCTGCAAAGAGCCGCCCGGGCATCGCCTGCGACGGGCCGCGCGCCCGCGCACCGCCCACCCGTGACCCGGGGCGGGCTCGTGGGCCGTCCGCACCCCGGCACGAGAGCAGCCGCGCACGCGAAGCCCTGAGGGGGACGGGCGCGCACGGCCCAGTCCCGCTTCCCGGCCTCCATCCCGCGCCGGGCCCAGTAACCGTGCAGCTGCGCACCAGTAACGCACCAGTAAGCCAGCGCCGCACAGCAGTCACGTCTCGGCGCGCACAGGTCGCGGCAGCGCCGGTCTGTGCAGCCCCGCGCGTGAGGAGATGCGCAACAGGCGCTGCAACAGCCGCAGGAGAACACAGCCCCGGGAGCCAGGCGCGGAAAGCGGCCGGAGCCTCGCATGGCTGCCGGCGTCCTGACGCGGCTGACACGGTGCGCGCAGCCCGGGGGACACAGCGCCGGTCACACCGGGTGATAGCGCCGTTACCGGCGGAGCTGGACTGCCGGACATGACACCGCAGGGAGGACCCGAATCCACACCCGGGTGTAGAGCTACTCACAGGTGGCTCGGGATCCACTCCTGCCCTGGAAGGGGCTCCTCTGACCACCTTGGTCATGCACTGGGTCTTCATCCAATATGTGTTTGTGCAACAAGGATAGAGAGGAGCCCACAGCCCAAGGGAGAGTCAGCAAGGGGGGATGAGAAGTGCTGCCATGGCGGGCACGGTTTAAGACGCCTGGGCCTTCATTAGCAAGAGAGAGGAACCAAGCACACCTTTGTGTGCTGGCCACAAAGGACAGCCACGCCATCTATCCTTTGGTTTTTCCCCCCAATCTGCCATACAGGCCCGCTGGCTGCAGGGAAGATCCCACACAGGCACCAAACCATCGTTCAATGGCCTGTCCCACCAGGGCCCTGAGGTGCTTCAAGGGTCGGCCACTTCCCAGGCACCTCACAGGGCTGCAGTCACCCTTGTGTGCAGAGCATCCCTCTGACTTGTCATGAGAAATCCATGTCTCTAAAGCAGCACCAGAGGATGAGGAGGAGGAGAAGCGTTTCCAGCATTCACTTGCCTCTGTCTCATTAAATTTTCAGCAGCAATTAGATACCCAAAGACCATTTGCTCATGGGGAAAAATAAAACAATCTCTCTTTTCACACGTCTCCTCTTGCACTTGAGAAGTACCCACTGTACTTTAGGTCACGAATAATGAGAGACTGGGAACCTGGATTTGTGCTTTTAATTATCTCACTCCCACACATGGAAACAAACGATGCTGGTACAGGACACGGTTAGCGCATGGCTCCAACCAGTCCTGCAATTTTATGACTCCCAGAATTGCCATTTTTCCTAAAGCTTTTCCTGCTGGAGGCTTTTGATTAAGGTATAAATTCTTCTCTTTTTTTTTTCTTCCCTCCATGTCACAATCCAAGAAAAACTCGTTATTCTTGCAATCTGACTCATTTCTCCCCCTGAACATTATTTGTTGGCAACACATCTACTCCTGGTAATATCTTACCAGGAGTACAAAATGTGACTTAAAACATTTGTTCTCCAACTCCATTTGAATCTACTATCATGCCTTAATGCGACCTTTTAAAGCTCAGAAGCTGTCTATTTTAAATCATCAGCCCTGACATGTGTTGAAGATATTTTTAACAGACTGTTTACAGGAATTCTGGTTTCTGTTCTGCTATTTCCCCCCTCCCCTTTTCAACAGCTTTTCTATTCATCATCTCCAAGTTCCACGTGTAGGACTGTACCGAACACTTAACAAACATTTGTCCACATGGCTTGTGAGAAACTGGGCAGCAGAAACCAAAGGGAAGGGAAAAAAAACCTGAAAAAATCAGAAATAATAGTTGCAACCTGCTAGGATAAAGACCAAAGACCTCCAGGAAGGACAGAAGGGAAAGGTCAATTGTTTTTCCCCTGTGTTATTGAGAACAAAACAATGCTAACAGGGTTGAAGAAGACACTCTTAAGAAGGGCTGGTGGCATCTCGTTGGCATTGCCCAAACGCATCCAGGATGAGGCATGCTGCCTCCAAAAGGCTATCTCCACCCCATGGCTGCGTCCCCACAGGAGATGGCAGCTCTCTGCCCAGTTAAGAGCCCTGTAATTCTAACAAAGAGGGTGAAGAACAACCACTACAGCTTGACTCCAAGTTAAGCATCAGAGAAGAAAAATGGGTATCTAAAACAGACGTGGACTTAGTTGTTGGATAACACTGACTTTAACTTTAAAAATAAATATTTGCCATGCATGAATGAAAGCACTTGAGAACAAGAGGGGACATTGTCACAGACCACATTATAAAGGGCATGCGCTGTGGGCTACCCAGGGCTCACAGAAAACTGTGGACAGCAGAAAGACAAACAAACAGGCAGAGAGGGATGATGGGTTCTGAGACATTCTGCATCACACAACTGCATGATAAGGAGAGCCCAGAGCTCCCTTCAGATGGGGATAAAAATCCTGCAGTGCTTGGCTAGAGTTGAGGACTGCTGACTATTAAGTATTTACCAAAGCCAAATCTGAAGTGAGATGTTCTTTTTATCTTCTGTCTGTACCCTGGGTACAATGGCTACTGAGATCTCCTTTTCACGTCCCTGTTCTTCAACAAAGACTCTTTTGAGCCCTCAGTCTTAATGATCACACTTTCACAGCTCCACCTCTTGGCATTTATCCTCACATCCTTTTTCAGGTTGTTTCCTCTCTTTGCTGCTCCAGGTACACTGTTCCTGTACATCTGCTCAGCACCTCTGCATCCCTTTACACAAAGGATGCAGTTGGAAACACCAGCTGGACAGCTCAGCCATCTCCCATCCAAATCCTTTCTCCACACCAATCTGCTGCATGAGAAATTCAACTGATGTTCCAAGCCTCAATGGGACAGCAGGTCAGCTTTCGGAGGACAAGGGACAGGGGGAGAAAGAGGAGGATGACGATGTACTCACAGTGCCTTGGCACTCACAGGATTGCCCAGCAAGAATGCTTTCAACTGCCAGTGGAGCACCTGGAGAGAAAAACACCATGCCTGTCCCCCCTGGGTCCTGAGCCACAGAGACGTTGGCAATTTTAGTAAATAGTACTACTTATGAAACTGCATTCACCACTTCTGCAGACAGAGCTAGAAATGCAGCCTCCCATTCTCCACTTCTTTAAATAAGTTGCCCCCCTCCATACCAAACTCACCACACTTAATTGCACCACAAGGTAAACAGGAAGCCAAAGCCGTTTTTGGAGTGTAGAAACAATTTACTCCGTGTGGTTAACACTACCAACAGGTGGGAAACCGCGTTCTTCAACTTTGCAGTTGGGTCTACAAATTGTCTGGTAACTTGCTCTTATTTAAAAGTCAAAAAAGGGTTTTTTGGCAACAAGATCCTATTTCTGATCTCAGCCGTATGAAGCGTGCAACACTGAACCTCACCAGCTATAGCAGGGGTGAGCGGCAGAGCTCCTCTGTACAGCCCCCCAGGCTACATCCTTTGCTGAGAAATGCCTATGGCCAAGCCAAACAGTGCTTCAAGAGTTGAAGATTGCTGCTGCTCTTTGCATCTTATGCAAAGGGTCTCTGAGCTACGGTGTAATGCCACGCTGCTACAGGCTTTTCATTCTTTGATGGGATTTCTTTACCTACATATACATATTGGGATCCCATGGCTCTCCTGCAAACCATGTGCACGCTGAAGGGCAGTTCAGATCTTGGGATAAACCTCTACCAAGTATTTTAACTGCAGCTGACAGCCTCCAACTGCTCTAAACATTCATTTTCAGGTTTTGAACTTCCCAATTCTCCATTTTCAAACAGTCAGAGCTGCCACAGCCTTACCAATTATGAGGAATATCATCAACACCTTAATACTGCTGTATTTTACAGACTTTTATTCAAGTAGTACACAACAAAGAAGAGGGGAAGATGAGACCTTCTTCACTTTGAAAATCAGCACTAGCACTCTATGGAAAGCACTGGGAAAATTCAGATAGGAATTCCCAATTTTAACATCAAGCCCCATGTGATTATTCACACGGCAGTCAGCAGCGTGGTGGGACATGAGTGATAACATGCACAAACTGCTCAACTAGCCAGAAGTATTATCAAAGCAAACACTCATCCCAGGGAAACCAAACCCTGACCCAGCACTGGGAGTGGGAGGATACCAACCTCATTTGACATAAATTCTTGTTTGATAGGAATATAGCACTGCTAATAATAAATAATGTTGTTAATGCATTCCAAACACCTGCACCTTCATTTGTACTGCTTAAAACGCTTCCATAGGATGTACAGTAAACTCAGCCTAGCCATGCCTTTCCTCCTCTGCTCCCAACACACAAGAAACCCAACACACAGAAATGAATTGGCCAAACATTACACAGGGGGATGGTGGGAAAAAAATCAGGTTAAGATCATAGACTCACAGACTGGTCTGGGTTGGAAGAGACCCCAAGGATCACAGAGCTCCAACCCCCTGCCACAGGCAGGGCCACCAACCTCTAGGCCTGGAGCTACACAAGGCTGCCCAGGGCCCCATCCGGATCTCTGGAGTCCTCGCTAAAGGACTTGTTTTATTAGGATAATATAAATTTCCTGGTAGAACATCTATATGTTTAGTAAGGAGGAGAAGAAAGAAAAATTACTATTTCCTCTGCTTTTCTTTAAAAACCCAGTTAGGTACAGAATAATTCTAGCAGGTTGGGAGGTTACTGGGAAGAGAACAGCAAGTGCCTTGGGACTCCTGACTGGTGGAAATGTAAACAGGCGATGCACAAGGACCACCCAGGAAAGAGCTCAAGGAAGATGATGCCACAGTTGCTATGATAATGCTGCCTCCTGCCAGGGCTGAGGAAGAGAAGGAAGGAGGAAGGAGGCTATTTCCCTGGCAGAGAAGCGCAGCCGGAGACACGGATTTGGTGCAGCCAGCGGTGCAAGGACTACAGGGTAAGTGGCCCCTGACAGGGAGAAGAGAAACTAGAAAAAAGGCTGTGCTGAATAAAACTGAGAGGAGAAATTCACCACAACCTTCTTAAAATGAAGGCTAAAACTGCCACCTCTCTCAAGGGGTCTTTTATACACCTCAGGTTCCACTTTCCCCCAGCTCCAGTCCCACAAATATGGCATGTCCCCAGTAAGGACAAGACAGAGAACACACACCAGGCAAGGCTATTTAGGGGAACAGAGCTCAAAGGATCACAAACATGTTTACTGGTTTACCCAGTATGGGCTGCGATAACCTGGGGGGCCGCAGATACAGGGACAAGGGCTCTCTGCCACACTGAGATGCCACCTCCTTGCAATGCAAACTTGTTGCATCCTGAGGTGCACATCCTTAACCAACCCTGAAACAGATGCTGTTTTTCTCCTTTCCTCCATCTACACTCAAGCAGCCTTCCCAGGAGGGGGGCATTTCTCTAAAGAGAAGCACGGCGGTTATTTTGTAGCATGGACTTGGGGACAGCTGAGTGCACAGTGTTAGAACAAATTGTTTTTCTTCCAAGAACAAGACCACAGTTTGCTTGTTGATATTGTCACAAGAGGTATTTAAGAGAAGAAAAAAAGTCCATGACAAAGCCTCAGCACATTTGTCTCTTGGTTTAAAGGACACACGTTCAAACACAAAACTCACCAAGTGAAATCTTCCCCTGAGCTGTGTAGGAGCTGAATTATTTCCCTGAGCTGTGTGGGAGCTGATGGTGAATTATTAAAGGTGGGATTCAGGGACTGGAGCAGCCCGTTTATTCAGAGCCCCTGGAACAGTGTTGAGCCTGGGACCCCTGAACAGAGAGAAGGAGGAATGATGACAGAGATACTCAGCTCTCTTGCTGAAGGCCAAAAGGGTGTAAGTTGGTGTCCCTGCGCAGGCAAAACCACTGTTTTATTTGTGTGACTACACATTTAAGTGAAGGATATTGCAGACCTGAGAACAATGCATTCCTCCATGGTTTCCCCCTAAATATTTGCAGAGGAAAAACAAGCAACAAAGACTGACCTGAGTTAGCTGCAGCAAGCAGCTGAGATTCCCATCTTGATCCTCAGCAACACCACGGGACTTTGAAAGGAGTAAAGTTCCCAGAGGCAGTTCTCATTTGGAGGTTATCAAAAAGGAGGAGGAGGCTTTGTTGGACACCTCCTTGGTTGTTTCTTCATCAGAATGTCGAAGTTACAACCTCTGCCCATGCCAAAGTATTGCGTTAAAGAAAAAGCAAGTTCTCTTAATTGTTGGTGTTGCAAGCAGCATAACATCCCAGAGAACGGAGTGGAAGGTATTAGTCAAATACTAGATGGGAGGAGATGCTACTGACCGAGTTCTGCAAGATATGTGAAGCTACAGCTATGGCAGGGATACAGTTTGAGTTAGTGGCTGCAAACCCCAAAGACAAAATGTTTTGGGGAAAACACATGAAAACAAACTAACACCAACAAAAACCCCCACGCCGCTCTGAAAACCCACGATGTAATGCTTTACAGGGCAGGACCTGGAGTAAGGTACTCACATTCTACTCCTCATACTGGCACTGATGCCACGGCCTGTAATAAGTTGCTTCACCTGTTCCTCCACCCGCAGAACACAGATAATACTACTTCCGTGTTTCAGAGGGCATTTTGTGAAGCTTTGCTGTTTGTACGAGTCATCTGAGGTCTTTGGTGGTGCTACAGAAGTTCAAAGCATCGATGCCTCAACACAAAATACTGTTTGCTTCTTTATCATTTAATATCTTCTATACCAAATACAATCACCTGCGTACACCCAGCAATTCCCCCCACACAAGGAACGCCTCTCAAACACTCATTTCTATTGAAGATTTATTTAAGATGCCACCCAAACCCATCAAATACAAATGGAGAGAAGCTACATCCCTCCTCTGACTGTTGGTCCTTCAAGAGGAACAAACAACTTTCCTCACTGGGGTTTTTTTCTTTCTTTTTTTGCAATCCGATTTCTTGGGATTTTGCATCTCTGCAAAAGCGAGTGATCTACGAACCCACAAATTTCCATTATGACTTGTAAACTCTTTAATCTTGAAATTACTGTTAGGGGATTCTGGATCCTTTGCTACCAGATTAAAAACAACAAAAAAAAGCAGCAGCAGCACCACACAGCCTTCCCACACTCAGAAGCACAGTTTGAGTTCACATGAGCGTTGGGTTCTCCAAAAAAATATAAGTAGAACTCAGTGATAAAGTCAGAGCACTGAAACAAAAAGTCCTTCATCCAGTTTGGGAATTTTGGGGGTCCTTATTAATTGTTTCCAGTAAGACCGGATCTCAGACTTTTGTGTGGGTGGGTGGCTGCCTGCACACTGAAGGCAGATGCAGGTGCCTGCCTGCTCTGAATATTTTGCACAAACCCATGAGTTTGTTATATTTGGGTGACTTTTTTGGGGGGGGTTGTTTGGTTTTGTTTGATGTTTAAAGCGTGTATTCCAAACCAAGCAACATTCAGAACCAAACACGCTCTGCATAACAAACAGCATGTATGTATCATGTTACAAAGATGAGGCAGATGCTGGTGACAAATCCTTTAAGAATTTTTTAGCAGCCACCTGAATAATCACTTAAGAGTCAGAATTCAGTTGTGTGAGTCATTGATGACAACAAGGAGAAAAGGAATGTGAAGGGAATTTTTTCTTTTTTCTTTTTTCCAAAATGAGAGGAGGCTTTGGCTGAAAGAAAATTATTATTTTTACTGTCACCAGAGTAAAATTTCCATTTGTGAAAGGGGAATTTCCACCTGAGACATCGATGAAGAATCATTTACATAGCTGGAGGTAAAACTACAAGTTTTACCCTGGGAACAGCGAAGGAAAAACAAATTCTTTTCGGTAGAAGGAAAGTGCAAAATTTTTGTCTTCAAATTTTGGTCCAGAAATAGATAATGTTTGTTTTCATTAAGGCTTTAAAAAGAAGAGAAGATGTATTTCACAGAGGCAAACATTCCAGCCAGCCTAAACAGAACTAGGACTGGGAAACTGTACCAGATGAGTATTAACTACAGTGAGCACTTACACTATACACTACAAGGGTGAGTATGACTCTCAAAATAAAGTAGCTTCATTGTTTATTATTGCTTTATAAGTTAAAATGTGGCAGCAGCCAGGAATTGAGCGAGGTTGGGTCTCTCCTCACATCAGCAGGATGCACTTAAGCAGCTAAATTTGCTGCCTCAAAGGATTTTTGCAGGTCTCACCCTTTCCATGACATTGGCCATGTTACAAACTCACTGCCCTGCCTTGCTTTCCCTCTCAGGACAGTGGGAACAGCAACGTTTAGTATTGGATCACTTAAGAGATTAGTGTTTTCCCTGCTGTATTTATTGCTGGATTTTCTGCTATTCTCACCAAAAAAATAAAATTAAAAGGGGGGAGAGGGGGAAGAGTATCTCAAACTAGCAACATCTTCAAACCCAGTCACCTAAAACCAAAGAGAGAGGAGTCTCTGGGAGGAAAGTTCAGGGAAGTTCTCCCCCAGTCCAAACCCATCTGTCCCAGTGGAAATCAGAAGTCAGTCACAGCCTGAGGGATAATTTTGGCCAGTCCTTGGGATGGGTCCCCAGCACACACACCTTTTTGTTGCAGATCTGCTCAGCACTAAGCTGGCATCCAGCTCCGCTTTGATGTAAGACATCTCCCATGAAGCCCAGGTGCTCTGCCAGCCCAGCCATGTGCAGATACACACCTGGACCAGTTCTAGGAATACAATTTCTTCTTATTCAAGTGCTTAGGACTGGCATCACCCTCCACATCCACTCTCTTTCCCAGACAAACGAGATATTCCCTACAGTAGCACCAATCAGCTGCCATGCTGAGCAAGGAGGTACTGCCTCTAAGCACATACATGACTCATTACATACACATACAGACTAAGAGGTGAACTACATGCAAAACAGCAAAGCAGAAGCTGCAGGTTAAGATAAGCACCGTGTCAAAACTATTGACAGAAACCCCAAGGTGCTCCCACACATGTATCTTGCACCACCACATCGTTTTGGGTCACCTGGAATGTTTATCATCAGGAGTTGCAAATCACAGACTGGTCTGGGTTGGAAGAGACCCCAAGGGTCACAGAGCTCCAACCCCCTGCCACAGGCAGGGCCACCAACCTCCAGGTCTGGATCTACACAAGGTTGCCCAGGGTCCCATCTAAACTGGCCTTGAACACCTCCAGGGATGGGGCACCTAATTGGGCAGCCTGTTCCAGCCCCTCACCACTCTCTCTGTAAAGAACTTCCCTTTTATATCTAAATCCAACCCTTCCCTCCTTCAGCTTCACTCCATCCCCTTTGTCCTGCCATTATCTACCCTTTTAAAGTTTGCTCCTTGTCTTTTGGACTTGAGGAAAAGCAGAGGCAGCGTGTCCTTCTGTGAAAATTCTGTCCCCTTCTGATTTGCAGACAGAGCCACACATCCCAACAGCTGCTTTGCAAAGCCAAAGCACCACACTCCTGGCAACTCGCTTTTCCTAACGCCCACCAAAAAAAAAACCTGAAAGAGATTTATTTATTTAAAATCTTTTCCCTTCAAGTTTCCAGGAAGACCATGCTGCTTATTTGTCAGGGCTCATTTCAGGGAAAATACTTGAACACTTGAAAATTAAGGGGGGCGGGGGGAAGTCCCACTCCTTTAGCTGAGCCTAGCACACCAAGTCAGTCACCTGCTCCTAAACAGATAAACCCATCCATATTGACAAACAACACTGATTATTAATTTGATTATTAAATCAATTGAAAGATGGCAGTTTCCACAGGCAGACAGTCTTAATAGCTTATTAGAAGAGTTTGTGGTCTGTCTCTGAGTAATGAGGCTTCAAAGCGATTTTTCCACTTTAACAGGAGGACAGTGATACAACACAAACTACCCCAAGCTCACACACCTTGGCAAATACAACTGCTCCATCACTTGGTCAGAAAATTATAAAGACCTTTGACTGAATTTGATACAACTTTATTGCCACTAAGTCCTCATAGCTGGTCAGCAGGGACAGGGAGGGATTGTCCCTCTCTGCTCTGCCCTCCTGAGGCCCCAGTTGGAGTCCTGTGTCCAGAGCTGGGGCCCCAATAAAAGAAAGATGTAGAACTGTTAGAGAGGGTTCAGAGGAGCCATGAAGATGCTCAGAGGGCTGGAGCAGCTCCCCTACAGAGAGAGGCTGAGGGAGCTGGGCTGGGTCAGCCTGGAGAAGAGAAGGCTGTGGGGGCACCTCATTGCAGCCTGCCAGTCCCTGAAGGAAGCAGAGGAACAGGAGGGGAATCAGCTTGTTAAAGGGCAGATAATGGCAGGGCAAGGGGGATGGAGTGAAGCTGGAGGAGGGAAGGTTTAAATTGGATATTAGGGGGACGTTTTTACAGAAAGAATAGTGAGGGGCTGGAACAGGCTGCCCAGAGAGGTGGTGGGTGCCCCATCCCTGGGGGTGTTCAAGGCCAGGTTGGCTGGGGCCCTGGGCAGCCTTGTGTAGCTCCAGGCCTGGAGGTTGGTGGCCCTGCCTGTGGCAGGGGGATTGGAGCTCTGTGATTCTTGGGGTCCCTTCCAACCCATGCCATCCTATGATAGCTAGTGTCTGTGTTAGTCTGACAAGCCTGCAGCAACTCACCCTCCATCTCTCAAACAGGTAAAATTCTGGTCCCATCCAGACTGCCTGGAAAGTCCTGTTTCTAAACCATCTCTCCACCATCACAGAGACCTTAAGTCCAGCTTTACCCTGAGGCTAAGAGGAATAAACCATGAAACCGAAGCAGCCATGAAGCACCTGCAGCCTGTTGTGCTCGTGGGGGCTCAGCCAGATGACAGCTTTGTGTTGAACTTCCTATTTTATTTCCGTGTTACCTGCAACAGGAAAAAACTCAACCTCTCACTTCCTTCCACCTACCCACTTTCTGCTTAGCAACTGGTGTGAATTAGCTACAGTCAGGAGCCAGATTTTCTATTTGCTCTTTTTCTAAATTGTGATGGGTAGAAAGATACAGAGGAAAGTGTCCTTGATGAGAAAAGGAGAGGGGTAAAGAGAGGACAGCACAGACATGCAGTTAGCAGAGCTCCCAGGCAGCACAGGGCACAATGCTTGGATGCTTACAGGATGAAACCACTGTCCAAAAGGTGATGGACTGTGCCACTGAGTTGGTGCACAAACTTAGCAAGGTGCTGCTTTCAGAATTAGGCTTGGAAATTTAAAGGGAAAAAAAAAGCAGAATCTGTGCAACCTCATTCCATAAGCACCAGTAAGTTTTCCATAAGCTTCTTAGGCTGTTACGTACAGCAAGTAATATTGCCAAAGCACCTTGCTGAGGGACACTGCTTTGCATGACTTTCAGAACAAGAAGTTTCCACTGGAGTTACCAAGAATTGTGGAAACCACTTGAAGATACAGCCCAAACACAGCCCTTTGCTCAAGTACCACAAGAGGGGATGTAGCTTGTTTCTAGTGATCTGACCATAAAGCCCTACTTCTAGAAAGAAGTTTTGAGAGCTTTATCAACAAGAAACAAGGCATCAGAAAAAGGGAACTATTCCATTTACATTAGTGTCAGCAAAGAGTCTCTCTTTACCATCCCATTTCAAGCTGCTATATCCTCAGCCAAAGAGCAGCACTCTCATGACAGGGAACAGCAGGAATTTTTGCTTGTTTTGCTCTGAATGATCAGAGGTGCCAGTTCTTGAGACAGATGTTTTGCTGGGAAGCATAGGCTTTAATGCTGTCCCAAGAGCCTGTGGGCACCGACCTGCCCAGAGCATGAAGGCTTCCATGCTCTGCAAGCTGAGCAATCCCAGCTTTGTCACTATGGTGCAGATGCACCTGGCTTGCAGAACTGCAAACCCCATCAGCAACTGTCTGGGGCTATGCATGCAGGAGAAGTGGGGAGGTGAAAGCAAAACACGACTGAAAATGCCTTTTGTTGTGGTTATCTACTCACTGATGCGTGGCTCACCAGTCAGGTGCCCTGCAGGTTACCAAGCCCCCTGCAGACACAAGGCACGATGCCCCAGCGAACCCCCAATGGCAGCATCAATACCTGCTTCTGGGTGACAGCCCACCTCCTCATCCCCAGGCTCTTTTGGGATGCTCTGGGGAGACAAGGTGCTCACTCAACTCTCTAGAGAACAACTTGCAAAGAAAAGGGGCCTTGAAAGACATTTCCTCCCCAAAAGCCCCTGACAAAAATACACCTAGCCACTGCGCACGTGATTCCTTCCACAGCAAAAGCAAAAGCAATTCACAAGCCCTTTGACACTAAAAATGTATCCTTCCTCCTCCTCCTCCTCAGACTTCTCCTTTTACAGAAGCATTTCTCTTTCTGTGCTGTTTCCCACCCTCTCATGCTTGTCTCTTACTAACTCCCACCCTGGAGCCAGATGAATGCCCTGTCAAAGCACATTGCTCCGGATGATGCCGCAACGGGCTTTTAACATCATACCATTACAACCCAGGCCTCAGCACCCACTGACAGACCACTCTGTGCTAACAGGTCATGCCCTGACTATTCCTCCCTGCACATTATTTATTTACCAGTCTTTCTTCAATGATTTATTGATTGCTGCTGTTTACTCTTGCGCACTCTGCTCGTGCATCCCATGTTGGGAGGTCCTACGCAGCAGTGGGGAGATGGAGGTTGGCACTACTCTCTGCTCCTGAAACACCAGGCAGGCTTTTCCCTGAGGTCACACAAATACCCACATCGCCAACTTGAAGATTGGAGTAGCTCCCTCAGATCAGCAAATGACAAAACCCAAGCCAACCACACCTTAAAACCCACACCTGATCCTTTATTTTTCCACTGCTGAATAAGAACCAGAAAAAGCCCATGGAGAGGTGAAATCTCTTTCACCAAGAGGAGTGATGCACAGGTACACACGTCTGATCTCAGCTACCTGAACGGCTCATAATTACCTTTGTCTTCCCTTACCTCTGATAATGACACCCTGGCATGTTTGGCAGTAACAGATCACTGGGAATTGCTCAATCTGGAGCAGCACAGCTCTTTTCCTTAGTCTCTTTTGGGGGTTCCAGCTGACTAAAAGAGAGAAGGCAGCTTGAACACCTACTTGATTTACCAATGACAAAAAACATCACATGAAATCCTGCTGTGTTGCAAAAAGAAAAGTAAAGATCAGGATGGATACCTGAAACTCACACAGGAAAGAGAGCTCACTGAACACAGCCTTCTCCTTCTGGCACTTTAGGCAGCAAAATGAGCAGTCATGGGACAATCAAGCCTTGGTTGACTTCTTATCACCTTCTTGATGATCAGCGTTTTCAGCTCATGGGACAGATGACTGTGCCTGCTACCTTGGCTGTACTTTGGAGAACTAGTAGCTATGAGTTGGCATGGATAACACACATCCTGGGAGTTCTGCCCATGAGTGAATTAGCAAAGACTGAATGAGCCCAGTAAACAGCTCTCCCATCATCTAGGTCCAGGAGAAAGTGGTCTTCCTCCATGCTGGCAGCACCAGGAGAAGACACTGAGTGTCAGTTGTCCAGCAGTACTCCTCACTGACTCTCTTGGGATCAGTCTTGTAGTGGAAAATTAAAAACCAGTCACATTGCTTCTCCTATGTTGCAAAAAATAAAGGAAGAGGCCATTTAAAAACAAAACAAAAAAAAAGGCATAACTGATTCTGAAAACAGTGTTTTTCTCTGCTCAGAGTGAGGAGTCAGCAGCTCTGATTGATTGTGCAAATTCCCCCAAAGTTCCCCTGAAACTTTCCATTACGGAGGAGCAAGCCAGCTCTAGTAAAGCTGGCTACTGGGTTCACAGTGATACTTGTTTATTTACTTAAGTTATTTGTTAGATCTTATCACAGGTCACTGAATCACCCTCTACTACACACGTGTAGTGCTCCTTTCACAGACTGCAAGTGCTCTGAAGCCCTAGTTTAACAGGGCTTTTCCCTGCAGTGCTCCCCCCATTTTTAGCTGGTGACCTTAGGTGATGGGATGGGAGGACTGGGAACTGCTAACTAACAAGATGATTCCTTTAGTACACAAGACAGTTGTAGGCTTGATGCTATCTGGGTGCATCATACAGGTTAAAAAAAAAAAAAAACAAACAAACCAACAAACCAACAACTGCTTAGGTAACAGAGGAAAAGATCTCTGCAAGAGATTGCAGAGTCAGACAAGAGACCTGCCAGATGCAGCAGTTCAGGAGAGAGCATCTGCTAAATTCTAGCCAGAGGTGCCTGGAAGATTTGCAGTGGAAAAGAAATCCAGGAGGATAATGACCCTAAGGAGTAAATCTGGAGTACATGAATGGGCATCACCAGGAAATCACCGATGACAAAGTCACATTCAGCACACAGCTAAAGCTTATTAGCTACATCCTTGTAGACAGCAGACAGCTCTGCCCGCAAATCAGAGACCACAGCATTACTGTGCAAAAATCATTCATATGCTTGCTCGTGGCTCTGGGGGAACTGTGAAATGAAGGGGAAAATTGACTCCTCATGGAAGCCTGCTCCTGTCGCTTGGGAACCTGCACTAACCAGCATCCTGGCCAGATGCTTTACAGCCCTGGTATCCACACATACACAGAAAAGCCAGGCAGTCCTTCTCCACAAACATTTGCACCAGCTGCTCTTGCCTCTCCTTATTTCACTGATCGTATCTGGGACCACTGGTAACATCTGCTGAAAAGCCACCAAAATGGCATTTAATCTACAGGAGCCTTTGGTGGAAGCCAAGAGCGGGCAGCTTAAACGAGGTGCCCTCTCCCTCCTTGCCCTGCTCTAATGTGCATACAAAGCTCAGACATTAATTTTTCATCTCTCCCCAGCCACTGATAAGGGATGCCTTACACAATCCCCTTTCCTCTTCCATCTCCAGTGAACTCCTATCTTCCCATGCTTTGGCAGCTGTTTTCCTCCTCCTCCCTGCCCATTTCCCTGCTGTTGTCTCGCTAATTATTTTCACAAGGCTCAATAATTGATGTGATCTTCCCCATTTTTCATCTCCTTCCTACAGCAGTCTGGCAAGCAAGGAACTGCACAAACAGCTGCGCTCTGTTGGCTGCCCATCGCCTCCTGTGGAGAGGGACCATTGCCAGAACAAGACTTTGCAATCTAATCCTCTATTTGCCTTTCTCTGGACTCTGCAACTGTTTCCCAGAGAAGAATCACACCATGTGAGCAAATCAAGGCTCTGATGTCACCAATAAAAACAGTATCTCAGAAACACCTGCTCACATTGTACCTCGAAGCAAAGTTATCTGCAGCCATCTAGCTCTGGTTCCTCAACATTTTTTTGCTTCTAGAGAACGTACTCTTTGACCCACTAGCAGACAAGGAAGCAACACAGCGATTTCAGATTAAAAACCATCTCCCATTCTGCAACAATCCTACTCCCAGGACCCTTGCACCTCACTCTGAAGCGTGTGGCACTGAACACAGCTCAGATCCTGAGGTGAACACAAGACAGGTCTTAAATGGTAGAGCAGCTCCCTCAACCCTACAAGTTACTCAGCTACTAAAGATGAATTACAGATTTAAGTAGGGTGGTGTCAGGTCTGTGAGAGATGGAAAAAATATTTTCAAACAACATTGTTACCAAGTCCTGGTCAGGTGAGGACTCTGCTGGAGCTTTGACTCCAGCAGCACACATGATGGTGCAGCTCCCTCACCCCAATGACATCCTAGAAATAGTTTTCTTTGCATTTAGCCTTTTACTGATGATCAAACAGAGCATCTGTCCCTCTTGAAACAGAGAGTGGACATAGACATGGCACTGAATACAGGAATTACACCAACTAGGTGAGTTCCTAATGCAACTTCTTTGTTTTCAATGAATGCTGTCAGGCATCTAAAAAACAGAAGTCACTGCTCTTAAGAATTTCCAGTTCTTGGCAAACCATTAGCATTTGTCATCTGGCTCATGGTTTGGGAATCTCTTCTCTGAGCAGCTCACTATTGGTTTGGGATATCACTGCTCTGAGCAGCTCACTACTGTCCAGCCTTTGCGCTGACAAGGCGACTTGTAACTATTGCACTTCAAACTATATGCTTTCTCATTTCTCACATTATGTAGACCTGGACCACACAGGTTTCTTTAAAGCATAAAATCCCAAATTCTCCAGGAATAGAGAATCTCCAGATGGTTCATCTTTCAGCATTAATCTGACCCTGACTACATCTGAAGGATTACAACAAGCTGCCCAAGCATAGGGCAAATTCTACTTTCATCCATTCAAGTCCAGCTGAGGAAGATGACTGACAGAGAGGAAGATTAACAGGCAGTTCTGCTACAATCATGCAGCACCAAGCAATGCATCTCAGAGGAGCGCATGCCTATCACAGCACCATCTCCTTAGAGAGCCACTTCTGCAGTACCCTGTGGCCAGATCACACCTAGAAGTCCAGCAGCATGCACTGCCTTTTCCAGAGCCTGCATCCAGACCATTTACAAGAGTTGCCAGAGGCTTCTTCCAGCCTGCTAACCTTCACCTCGTCCTCCTTGCCGCTTGCTGCTTGTTGTTTCAAAGAGCAGTGGTGTGAAAAAACAGGAAGCCATGCAGAGAAGAGAGAGGATACAGATTGAGGCACGAAACTGCAGCAGCACCAGCTCCCCCTACACGCACCCCACCCCCTCTTCCCTTCCCACCCCCTCTTCCCTTCCCACCCCTTACCACAGGCCATATTCTCGGTGAGAAACACTGTAGTCGTGCTTGACGGGAAACTGGTTACGGAGTTGCACGGCCAAAGAGCCACTGAGGCAGGGGAAATCCAGTAGCACGGAGGGAAACACGTCTTGCTAGACTCTGCCGGTCTTGGGGGCAGCCGGGGGGAAGAGGTGGGAGTGCAGTTGGTGGTAAGAGTCAGACCAAACCCACAGGTATGGAGGTTCCTGGAGAGTCTGCCACGCTTCACGACCAGGGAGAGTCCAAGCACATGTCACCCACTCTGGTGCAGTGGAAGAGTCAGGACAAAGTGCAAAAAGCTCCTGCTATGGCACCCTCTTCTTCAAGGGGGGTGTGTCAATGGAGGTGACTGGCCACAATGTCCGGCCACACAGCAGTCCTGTGTCCTGCAGCCAGCTCATGGGAGTCCTGCCAGAGCGAGGGCCTGTTCCAGCTCTACATGGGGCTCCACAAGCTTCCCACCATGCTTGGGGAGATGCCAAGCTGGCTGCAACCCGCAACTGCCCTCCTGTGCCGAGAGAAATGGCCAAACAGGACTGCGGGAAGGGAAAACGGGCCTGTTCCTTGCTCCCCAGAGCGCCTGGGCAATGAGCACTGTACCTTACCTCCCTCCAGGCAAGGCAGTAGGCCTCACTCCCCTCACATCCCCTCCCTGAGCTCCTGATCTGCTCTCTGTGGGAACTGGGATCACTCCTCATCCCTGTGCCCTCTTCTCCCACAGTACTTATCCACTTGCTGAGGCAGCTGGCCTTCCCACCACCGTCAGCCATGACTCTAAGCACGCTCCCTTCAAGAAGTTCAACAAATTTTACTGCAATTCTTGTAGGCCGAAGAGGGATTTTTGAAGGGAGGCACAAGAAAGAACTGTTGCCCGTTTGCCCCTTTTGCAGCAGGCCTCCTCACAGCCATTGTCTTGTTTGTTAAAAGCACTGTGCTCTGTGCTTGGGCACAGGAAAGGCCCGAAGGCTTAGCCAGCTCTGGGAGGTGACACAGGGCTCATTCCTCTCTGAAGGTCCTAGGGACGTGAAATAAAAGCAACAGGAAAAGCCAGACACTACTCCACAGGCAGCTCCACATCCATTTTACACTCTATAAACATCAAGGAAAGGTATATAACCCCTTTGTCCCCAAGAATTCAGATCTGCAGCTTCACCTACCTACCGAGGATCACTCCACAGGCTATTTGAGTCTTGTCTGTGACCTGCTGTATGTAGTCCAGCAACTCTTAGCACCTTTTGACACCCCTATATAACTTGTTTAAGGAATAAGGATTCTGAGTTGCATTGATTTATTGAAGAGGGACAGCAGATAGGTTTGTCGACAGCTCTCAGCACTCACAGCTTTCCCAACTCACCCTTTGTTGGCAAATTCTGACAGGAAAGTTTCCATTTTTCAGGTGTCTTTGCTGCTCATACCCTTGTCTTTTCAGTCTTCTACATAAAGCTCAGAGATTAAAAGGGTGGAGAGGATCAAACAACAGTTAGGGGCAAAAAAGCCTAGTAGGGGCAGAAAGGCCCCCTACTAGGAAGCCAAAAGACCCCCTACTAGGAAGCCTTGGATCCATGCCGTGGATCCATTTCCAGCTTCATCTTCACACATAACCACATCTACGTTTGTGGTTACAACAGGCCAAGTGCACAAAAGGAAAAGAAGCATTGTCACAGGAATTCTGCTGCCTGCAAAACAAGGGAAAAAGCAAATGCAAAGCACAGCTTGGCTGATGTTTCTGGAGCCCTGTGCTCAAAAGTCAATGTGAATGCAGGTGGGACAAGCACAGTCTGAGCCCCAGTGGGCAATGGCTCACAATACAAAGCCATAAAATGATGTAGCACATCCCCTGGTGAGTGACAGCTCAGGGACTGTTGTAGGCCATAACACATTAGAATATCAGTACCACATCTTCCTACACTATAGTTAGCTTGGATTTTGTCACTCAAAAGCCTTTTACAGCTGTCCTAATTCAGCTCTGGGCACGTGCAAACGGTCCTTTTCCACTGTAATAACACGTAATCCCATTTTTTAATTGCTAAAACCAAAAGGGGAAGGAGCAAAGACAGATGTGAGGCGACACATTGGAAGAGAACGAAACAATCTGATACCTACCGGTGGGAACGGGGAATGCAACACTTCCTCAGTCATTTTCAGAGCCTCTGTATAGCTTGCAGAGGGATATGCTGTGCTGTGGTTTATTTACAAAACCTATAAGAATGCTGACCCAAGGCTATATCTTGAAGAAAAACAAGCAGAGGTCAAGTTTTCTAAATGCAAACCAAAAAGGAAGAGCCTCGCTGCACTTAGAGGGATGCAAAACACAGGAGAGGCCCCAGTCCTTCTGAGCTGCTAGAAAAGTCATGCAAACCACAAATAATGCCCTTGGTTTAAATGCAGCCAACACTGCAGTTTTCTGTTCCAGCCACAGAAGTACAGCAAAGAGTGTGGGGGGTGAGAGGGCCTGAATGAGACTCAGGGAGATTCCCAGTGCCTCCCTGCATTGGCAGGGCTAGCCAGCTAGCCTCCCTAGGCTCTTCAGTTTCTTGTTTCATCTTTTTACGTAACCAAGGGAGAGAGATGCCCCTACAAGCTGTGATTCACAGTAGGGCCTTCATCTAAATGCTTGGAAACGTTCTTGGGAAGAGACCATCTCTGCTGACAACTGAAGGAGCCTCCGGAGAAGGCAGACAGCTAGAAGAGATGATTAACTCTTCTGTGGCACTGACATCAAGATAACCATGTAAAGACCTAACTATTTGCTATTATCCAAACCTGCTCAAAACCAGGACAAAGCAGGTGCAGTAAGGAGCACGACAGGAGGAAGAACTAGGCCCCTTACAACATGGTCTGCAATCCAAGTACTGGAAGTTCCACCTACAACTGACTGGACCTATAGGCCCCACCTCCTTAAGAAAAATTTATCAAGCCCAGCATGGTGGGGGATGCTGCTGGGAGCAGGAAACATAGAATCACAGAATCACCTGGGTTGGAAAAGACCCTTAAGATCATTGAGTTCAATCACAGCTTAACCCTGCCTAGCCCACCTCTAGATCATGTCCTTAAGCACTTCATCCACACACCTTTTAAATCCCTCCAGGGATGGTGACTCCACCACCTCCCTGAGCAGCCTGTTCCAACACCTGACAACCTTTCCAGTGAAAAAATTCTTCCTGATTTCTAACCTAAGTCTTCCCTGGTGCAATTTTAAGCCATTCCCTTTCACTCTATTGCTTGTCACCCAAGAGATGAGACCAACCCCGACATCTCTGCAACCACCTTGCAGGTAGTTGTAGAGAGTGATAAGATCTCCCCTCAGCTTCATTTTCTCAAGGCTAAAAAGCCCCGGCTCCCTCAGCTGCTCCTCACAGGACTTGTGCTCCAGACCCTTTGTCACCCTCCTCCAGCATCTTAACATCCTTCCTGTAGTGAGGGGCTCAAAACTGAACCCAGTACTTGAGGTGCAGCCTCACCAGAGCAACCACTGCAGGTGACAGTGGCAGATAAACTCACATTCCCATCTCCACCGTCAGACTTTTAGCATCTCCCTCTGAGATTGGTCCAGTGTGTGTTCATAGTTTCGTTTTCCCAGGGGATGGAGACGCAGAGATCTCTCACTGAAGATCAGCTTCAGCCTCCATAACAGGGCACACACACCCCACCTTGTGGCAATCACAGAGGGAAAGCCTGGGGAAGCTAGAGAGCACTGGCAAAGAAATCACGCTTCGCAATGTGAACAGGCTGCTAGAAGTCATGAAGGACCAACACGCTACGCAGAACCACTGCAGAAAGAAGATAAAACTCTTTATTCCTCTGTGTTCCCTCAAAAGCCCGGTAGACCTGTGCATTTTTTAAGAGGGGTGAAGATAAGAGCTGAGCCAACATGAAATTCCTATGTCTATAATTGCCATGTATAAATTGACAAAGTTACTGATGCAAAGAACTCCTGCACCCATTTATTCACAGTGTTCCTCTTAAAACAGGATTTAACTGGAAAGAGGAGACTAGTTTTTATGCGTTGCCTGATGCATTCTGTTTCAGTCTCTACTGCTTACAAGCCATGCAGCCTTTCTTGCATCAGGCACAACTTCTCATCCATCTCACAAAGGCACAACCAGGACCTCACAGATGCAAGGAGCTTACAGCAGCTCTACCCTGATGAAAGGGGTCATTCAACATCCTCTGTTTCTCTGGAGAGGTTGCAGGAGCAACTAGTACGTCTATGTAGCCACATACATTCACATAAGTAGCAGGGAAATGTATAGACCAGGCTTTAGACAGGGATAGTCTTGTCTTTACTGCAACACTACCACTATGCCTTCAGATCTTTGCCACTCAATCACTAGAAATCCATCATTTTAAGAATTAGTAGTGCTCCAAGGTAAATTTATCCTTGGAAGTCCAGTTTCCAATACACAGTATTACCTTTGGGATTAATTTATGGGATTTAGCTCCATACATATCTAATTCCCAACATATAAACAGAACTCTTGCTATGTATTTATAATGATATAAAGCCTGGAATGTCACTTCTCATGTCTCTACTGCTGTTGTTGAGTAAAACTGGGGCTTATGTACTGACCACAGTTTCCTTTTCTAGACAGTAAATACTTTTTTGGATAGAAACACTGGGCCCTGAATGCTGGAGCTAAAGATTATTCCACAGAAGTCTGTTGGTACATCACAGTTCTGATTAAATACATCCAGGAAAGTTAAAGACTAGAACTGCTTCAGGAAATCCTGAAGACTTAACAAAAAACCCCAAAACCAGAGTACCCCACCCCCAAACACCTCCCTCCCCCAACCCCTTTAAAAGCCAAAGTTAACTGGGAAGATCACTGATTTACTCAGACAGTTGCACACAGAGACAAAGGACCAGACAGTCTTTGAAGGATTTCAGACATACAGAAGACCTTCCAGCTAACTACATCAGCAAAGACAGGGGATTAATAATAAATTAGCTGTTCCCAAATTGAAGCACAATAGTAGAAGTCCAAACTGAAACACCCTTAAACCCTGGATATTCAAAACCCACACGTGCCATGCATCCAGGACCTAAATTCACTCATTAGCTTTGAAAACCAGGGATCAGGTGTACCTCATCATCTCCACTGTGCTCATGATCCGTGTGAGAAGGGATGCTTCAGACACCAGAGCCTGAGACTCATCTGAAAGTTTAAACAGGAAATAACAGCAACCCAGAAAAGAAAAAAGAAAAAGCCACAAAAAGACAATAAAGCAGCCCCCCTTTGATAGGACACAGCTATTTCTTGCTACGTGCAGGACTACAGGAGCTGGAAAAACATGCAGTGCAGTAAAGCGCTCGCTTAGCTGTCAGTTGCTGTGAGTGGTTATAAATAAAACCTATCTTATTTGTTATAAATATAACCCACCTTTCTTGTTCTGCCTGTCTCAGCCAGGTCCCAGCCCAGGACTGAAGCCCACAGCTGCTACCACAACACATGCTAAATCAAAATGGGCACCAAACATCTTCCTCTGAACCCGTGCAAAGCAAACACTGCCAAGTGCCTAATGAGCAACAGGCACACCAGAAAAACACCTGGACTGTTTTATTCCACCTATAAGATTAGTTTTATACCCTCTTTATAATCCATACATTCCAGGGGAATACAGGGACAGGAGTAATCTTTACATAAGACCACCTATGAGGAGCCTTGGTGGGAGTACACACAAGGCAGCACCCACAATTGGGAAGGGGGAGAGGACACAGGGCAGGGTGAGGGTACCAAGTCAAAAACCAGACCATCACAGGAATAAGGAACAACCACCACTTACCCCAGTCCATCCCCACTGGTGTCACAGGCAGCTTTGCTCCAAAAGCAATCAGAGCTCTTTTCATCACAGATGCTCACAAGAACAAAGAGCTCAAGCAAGGACCCTATGGCTCATCAGACACAAGTCCTCAGCACAAGGAGAGCTTCCCAGCCCCACCACAGCTCACTCAGACCAGAAGTGCCCCCCTAGAAGTTCCTGCCTCATTACACCAACAAGCTGCAGGTGCCCAGGCAGGCTGAGTAACCCGACCTCTATGTAACACCAGGTTAACGAGAAGTTATTAACCAGCCCTCCAGAAACTGGGGCAGCTGCTGCCCCTCTTCAAAAGAGGGTATCCCACATGAGAATAAAACAAAGCCCAGGGAATCCTTCCCAAAAAGGTGCCAGCTGTGCAACCTGCCCTGGGCACAGACTGCTGCCTGCACTACACTCAGGGGGAGGGCACAATTAAGAGGACCCAGACCCCCTGCAGAGAGCCCACAGGTCAGAAGCAGAGATCCTTATGAACATACCCAACCCCCTGCACCACTCATCCCCTCCCCAGAGGAGTTGGGATAGATAGAGCACAAGTCTTGGTGACAACATGGGACAGTGACACTAGGAAAAAGTGTGGGTGTTGGGCTTAAACTGAGCCTGGGAAGGGGGAGGAAAGGCATTTCTTAGGGTGTATCATTAATTATGGTCTGGGTTTTTTCCCATCGTACCTAAATCAGTTACCAGACATTGTACTAACTGGCAATAAATTCAATAAAGGAAAAATTCCCTGAGTCAAGACTGTCCTGCCTGCAACAGGACCACAGCTCACTGCAGGGTTTGGAAGGAGCCCCCACACTGAACCATTGCCTGGGGAAGAGAACATTGGGAAATCCCGTTCTCTGGGGGATGTGGTATGATGGAGCCAGTGAGTGAGGGCGTCTGTCCCGGGGCATTAAGGGCACAGAGAAAACCCTGAGCAAGTCTCCTCCAGCCAGGACTTGGTTTCTTTCTACTTCTAGCTCTGGGAATGAAGGTGTGCATGCACACAAAAGTGGACCTTTCACTCTATCTACACAAATGAATAGAAGGAAGACACTATCATGGTCTGGGTGCATCTTACTAACTGGCTACTCCATGCTCTAAGAGCAGGATGGCACAATTAGTTTACACACCCACAATTAGTTTCTGCCTGAAGGCATAATGAGCACGTGCAGGAGCTACAAGCTCATGTATAAGCACACAACCAGTTCATGCACGAGGGCAAAGTGAATTTATGAATTTATACATAAGCAAACATTTAATACCTGGGCAAACCGTTAGCTAATGCATGAGTGCACAGTAAGTTTCACCTGTGACTCTGGACATTTTCCCTCTTTACACATTCCCTGTGCTGGAATAGGAGGAAGAAATTCTAGGTCTGTTGGTATCAACACCAGCTACACCGTGCCCTGAAGGCAATTCTATTTGAACCAACAGGATCATCCAAGAAAACCCACCCATTTGTTCTTCATAGGCACACCTCCAATGGTTATTGCAGAATAAAATGGGAGTCCTTTGAAAGAACTCTCCCAGGCTCCAAGGAGTAAGGTCTGGTTTATGGAAAACACAGTTATCAGTGGAAATGTGGTCAGATTCAGTAGCCCACGTACAGGGCTGGGCTGACAGAGCAGCTGCTGAGAAGCACACACAAAGTGAGAATTTTAGAGACTTTTCCTACGCTCACATTGTGTGCACAGTGCAGCAAACTGAATACCCCAAGCTCACCAGCTGTAGTTTCACATACATCTATCATTCACCTATGTGCTAAACCACAGCGGGGACTTAAAGACTTTGCTGAAACAGAACAGAAGAACCTATTGTTTAAAGCAAACCCCCCCTGGAATTTGTTTCAATCAGACAAACTTACCACCTGCTTCAAAACACAACAATTCTTACCCACCCGCATTCCACTTTGGGCTGAACTGATTTTAGAACCCAAGCCCAGCGCAGTTTTTCAAAGTATAACAAGTGGGTTTGTGCTCAAGATTATCAGGGGCTCCAGGAAAATGATCCAGGGCTCCAGGGAATGAAAAAGGAGGCAGACAGAAAGGAAAAAGCAGCCTGAACACATCATAGAACTGCAGTAACTGTAGTATGTTGGCATCCTGTAAGAACAGCCATGAGATTGTTGCCCCAGCTAAACCTTCATGGTATTTCCAGCTTGGTGTCTGTCACACTGCTGGAATTAAGAGATGACATGTAGAACCACTTTGTAAGTATAAGATGATACAAAAATAGGGATAAAACCAGATTTAAGCCGCACCTTCTTTTGAGGATCGCCAAAAACCCATCAGAATAGTTTAAGTACTTCCCAAAGCCACAACTCCTGGGAAGCGCTGTTTATTAATCAAGTCGTGAACCATAACATACAACAAGTGCCGCTCTTCACTTCTCAGTACTTTGACTCTCCTCTCCCCTGAGCTTGAACCGCAGCTCTCAGTAGCAGAATTTTGTCTGCAAACCCCTCTTTTGAGGGAAAAGCCTTGAAACTACTCCCTCTGAAATCAGAAGGGGACAAGGCTCTTACAGGAGCCGTCTTAGGAAACACGTTAACATATGTAAACATACATAACAGTACAAAAGAACCTTTTGCCCTATGAAAAACCTCACAGAGATTCACTTCAATACAAACCCACAAGAGTCCCAACGTTACTGCAAAGATCTTTCTGCTTTGTTACGGGTACTGTTGTCCCCCGTGTCGTCCCCCCCAGCCCCAAATACATTGAGTGCTTCTTCATAACCCTTCATAAAGCTCCAAAACGAGTTTTAAGGACACTTGAAGAAATTATTTCCCTGAGCGAACCAAGCCAGGCATCTCCACACCTCTTGAGAAGACTCAAGATGCTGAGTGGCCTGGCCCGAGCTCCGCAGCCGCTTTTCGGGCTCACCTGAAGATCACAACCAGCGAACTCATCCCGTCCCCATCCCATCCCCAAATCCCAGCCCATAAAGATGAAGCACAGTTCACACTCCCCGCAGCGCGGAGGAGCGAAACAAGGCAGCGTATCTGAAGTCACTGGAACCATCTCCTCTGAAGAAAGGCTTTAACCAGCGGCGGAGCTGCCGTACGAACAGGAACTTTCCCCGTCCATCCTCCTTCAAGCTTTCCCACGGCCGAGCCGTTTCAAGCCGCTTTCTCAGCCGAGATGCGGGAGCATCCCGAGATCGCGGCTCCCGTCGGGGGCTTCATTTGAAGGAGGGGAGCAGCTTTGCCCCGAAGTCGCCGGTTACCCCGAGATCCAGGTCAGCCGGGCTCGGCGCCGCCCTCGCCCCGGCGCTGCCGGGAAGCGGCCAGGCGGGCAGCACCTGCGGCGGCCCCAGGAAGCGGCCGGGCGGGCCCCAGCCGGGCAGCTCGGAGCAGCGGCAGCCGCGGAGCAGCGCCAGCGCCGCGCAGGGACCGTAGGGGCAGGCGGCGGGACCGCCGGTAAGCGGGGGCGGGGGTAGCGGCAGCGGCCAGGGCGATGATGGGGCGGGGGGCGGCTCGTCGGCCGGCGGCTCGGGGGGCCTACGCGGGCGGCGGCGGCGACGGCAGCGGTAGTCGCCCTCGGGGAACATGTCCTGGAAGGCGGGGTCCAGCGCCCAGTCGCCGCCGCGGCGGGGGGCGGCGGGGCCGTCGCGGCGGGGCAGGCGGCGGAAGCAGGGGTTGAGGCTGAGGTTGTGGCGGACGCTGTTCTGCCAGCCCTTGGGGCCGCCGCGGTAGTAGGGGAAGCGCCCCGCGATGTAGGCGTAGATGCCGCTCAGGGGCAGCCGCTGCTCGGGGCTGGCCCGGATGGCCATGGCGATCAGCGCCACGTAGGAGTACGGCGGCTTCTGCGGCGTCTCCTCCGCGCCCGGGCCGCCCGCCGCTACCGGCGGCTCTCCCGGCTGCGCTTCCCCCATGGCCCCGCTGCCCGTCGCGCTCCCGGCCCCGCCGGCGGCCCTCTAACTCCCCTCTCCCCCCGCCCCGCCTCTCCCTTTCCCCCCGGGCGCCCGGCTGTTTGGGGTCGCGGGCGGGTCAGGACGTCGCTTTCGGACCGCAAACCCAAATACCGGGGCAAAGGCAGCGGCGGGACCCCCCGCCCGGGCCAAGGGCGGCTGCGGGGGCGGGGAGCCGCCCCGGCAAAGCTGGGCGCTGAGCTGCAGCTCACCTGCAGCGAAGCTGGTCGAAGGTAGCGGATGTCAGCGCGGCGAGGTGCCCGGCTGCACCCCCATCGCTTACAGACACCGGTGCATCTGGCACTGAGGCACCGCACGCCCCATCCCGCGCCCGGCTGGTAGCCCAGCATCACGGCCCCGAGGGGAAGCAGAAGCTTCATCCTTGCAGGTACCGAGAGGGAAGGGCAGAGGAGCAGAGCTCTGCCCTGCTCAATCTTCCTTCCATCAGCATCACACTCGTGCGAGCACTACAGTTCACCTGCTGCTATCGAATACATCTGTATGTAGAGAATTATTAGTGAGGTGATGCCAGTAATTTAATTAAAACACACGTCCTCCTTTGAGAAGTGTTTCTTTGATCAGTATTAATTAATAAAACCCAATGAATACCAAACAACAACCCTCAATTCTAAAAAAAAAATGAGCACAACTCACTAGTCTGGAAGCAATCAGTTCTTTTCCCAAAGTTCTACAGAGCTGAGAAACAGAAGGAAAACACTGAGGACTATGAGGCTGCTGTTCTCAGCTCACAAAACCCACCAGCAGCAGCTGACAGCGGTGGTCAAAGGATGCTGCTGGGTGTTTTACAAATGCTGTACAGGTCTCTGAACAGAAACCTTGCACTGGGATTGATGGAAATATTTAAATCACTAAGAATGAAGCATCCCTGCTGGCTGTACCAAATGCTGGCTCTCCGATGGAGCACAGCAAGACTCACCTGGATGACCGCAGCTTGGATCTTTCTCTGCTGGCTCAGTGTAATGGGAAAGGAAGTAAACAGTGTGCTATGGCTGAAAGTGAAACCAGGCTGCAGCACTGAACAGGTCCCTCACGCTGAAAGAAGAGGAGGAGAAAGAAGAGGAGGGGAAAGGGAGAGTGTCCGAAGGGCTGCACAGCAATGCACACAGCTTCTCCAGGTATTTAAGGACAAAACAATACACTGTCGGGCCTCAAAACGAGTTAGCAGCACATTTTAACAGTGAAGTGTGAGTCATAGGAGTATAAATGGAGGAAAACGTCAGCCTGTGGAGGCTGTGCTTAGAAAGCTGGTGCCTGAAAGCTTCTGGCACCTGTCTCCTCATTTACATCACAAAATGCAGCATCTTGGAGTGTCTCTCAGCCCCCATCTCAGGGAGGAAAATAGCCTTGAAGTGCCAAATGCACACAAACTGTAAGGTGTGCATGGAACCGGGGCCCTGGGATGCCCTGGGACTAATTCTGGGGCCTCACTGAACACCCCTGATGCTGGGCCAGTCCTTACCCATATAATTAACCCCCTTGACCCTTCTGCTAACGTATGCACGTTTGGCAGATGACTGGCTCAGGACCAAAGCCCCTGCCTCCAGCATCTCCCCCACACCCCTCCCTTCCTGCCCATCAAAGTACAGAAAATCCAGCCAAAATGAGGGGTCCCTGGAAGAGAGGATGTGTCCCTGTCACCCAGGAGTTCAAGACAGCAGGGTCCCTATGGGGGTGCAGCTGCATCTGGGGAGGGGGAAGTTCAGAAATCCACTTAATGGCAGGAGATGACTTCCATTGTAACCGATGAAAAGCCATCAAAGCCTAACAACCTACTTTCCCCTCCCAGATCATGCTCATGATCTCCCTGCTTTGAGGAAGCTCCTCTTAGTATCTTTACAAGTGACATAAAAATCTGATTTGTGCACACACAAGCACAAATAACGTCTCCCTCTCCACCCAAAAAATATTCGGCTCCCCAAGAAAAAAGAATCACACTAAGGTGAAAACTTGTCTGTTTTTATTTTTTTAAAGAAAAATATTCCTCTTTAAACACAGAGCATGAACTAAAAAACGCTGAGGAGCAGCTTCTCCTCCCTTGGAGCGCATTTAACTAAACTGTACAGCATCAGAGCTCTCCAAACAAGTGTACACACATGACATACAGTGTTTCTTTCACAGGAAATAAGGTTTAGGACTCAAAATCGTCCTCCTCACCCTCTCTAGATACCTACTCCATCCAAAAGTACTCTGTCCCTTACTCCCACCACAGGACACACTGATGGTAGTATCTGGATGCAATGTGTATTTAATAATTAAAAAATAATGTTTTAGCCAAATTGGCCTTTCTGAGCCTTTTAATGTCCATGAGAGAGGTTAAGACCATAGTTATTTCCAGGAATGGTGCTTGGAAGAAAAAAAATATAGCAGCATCCACAGGCAACACAAGCCCTTGATTCCAGCTGCCCTGTTTGAAGGAACCCTGTCAGTTGAGCAGTTTTACAGATGTTCCCATCACCCAAGAGGAACTGGGACTAAAACATTCATGGGCCAGATTTGTTGCTTGAGCAGCCAGCCTAAAATTGAGGGAGACTGGTCTACCTATGCCAGCAATGAATTGTTTCCCCACATTGCCACAGTGCCCCATTCCCTATCCAAGATTCCATGTTAAAAGGACACAGTGACCTTCAGAACTCAAGTGTTCTTCTCCCTACCCCATCAAACTGACATGCGCATAGTATTTGTCTCATCTGCCAAACTACCCAACAGAGGAACTGGAACCAGACTCAGGAATCCAAATTAGGAACAGCAAAGTCACCAAAAGTCTCTGCAAGGTCTCAGAATGTGTTTAACCAGCCCATACCCAAAGGAGTAGTACCTGGGTGTTCTGAAGGGAAGGTAGGTAATGGAAAAGTTCTGGAAATGGAGCTCATTTTTTATCTATCGTTGGTATTACACTCAATTCTTTATCAGCCTATTTTTCTAAAGATCTTTTCCATTCCACACACTCCAACAGTTTTTACAGTAGGAAAAACATTAGAAAAATAAAATCTCCCCCCTGAACAACACTTGTATGAAGGTCAACATCATCAGCCACAAAGGTCTTTACATGGGAATCAGATAAATCTTTAGTTTTCCTCCAAACCAGCTCCATACAGAAGACAGCAGCAAAGTAAGACATGGTATCCAAGACCTAGATTAAGGCCAACGATACAGAGACAAACGTGGGCTCAGATCTTCTGACATGAAGAAACCCTCCCCATGTTGACATGCCTCCTCGTGCACACGCGTGTGCACGCACACACACAGGCAGACTCGTGTGTGCTACTCAAGCGAAGGCTTCACACAGCCATGAAAGCACCACTGGAGAGTGTTCTAGCACCAGAATGAAAAACTTGGTTGTCTTTCCTCTTCAGCAATAAAACCCAAAGTCTTTATATTGCTTTGGATGAAGCCACCGAATACCCTTCCAAGAACAGTGTCAGTGAGCAGGTTCTGAAGTGCAGCGACAGGGTAGAGCGTTCCTGTTCTGGGACAGGGGTGAGAAGAGGCGTGTTGAGAAGCTGCAGCTCCTGGGTTGCTGGAGAGGAGGAGAAAATTTGTATTGCAATCTGGTAGAGAGACAAGAGACCAGCTTGGACTCTGGGTGAGTGAGATGGGGAAGCTCGGCGCTGGCTGGGAGGTGCGAACGGAAGGTTTGCATACGTGAAGTCACAGTGTACATCTGTGGGGGTAATACAGACAAGCGGAGCCGCAGGATCCCCGGGCTGGCTTGTCTCTGCATAGGAGGCCCCTGGGTATGCTGGATGTCAGGACAAGGACCCGTGAGCAGGATGTCACACACTGCACCAGGACATCGTCAAACTCAAGCAGAGGTCTAAAGAGAAGGTTGTAAGCTGGTCTGCTAGCGTCTTGCCTACACACATGCTCAAGCAAGCCTGCAGAAGTCTGTAAAAAGGGACAAAACTCTCTTAGCTGCGAGGTTAAGGGTCGGGTTTGGCTGCAAGCAGCAATCCATGCAGGTGGCAGAAGAATTAATCATCGACCTGCCACACACCTTCCTGCTGCTGGTCTCCATCCTGGGTCTGGGCCTTCGTACAGGAGGTGCTGGTGGGGCAGCAGCACTCAAAGGGGGCTGAGCCAGAGGCGCAGAGTGAGGAAGGACATCTGCACAGCCTCCCACATCAGCACGTGTGGGCAGAGCTCTGTCCTCTGCCTGGAAGATGCGGAGCGGGCGATGAGAAGGCCTCGCTGACAAGGGAGGATGGGGAGCAGAAGCAGTAGGGTGCTACAGGGTGGGAAGAAGTGGAAGGAACAGAGTGAGACTTAATTTGTCAGTGCTTGAATAGCCAGCAGCAAAGCCCCGGTGAATGTGTCGTTCAGCGTGCTGATTAGAGCCTGGCTGTCACTCACAGGATGCACTAGGTGAGGCTGTGCGAGGAACTCGATTAAAACATGCAAGAAAGAAACAGAAGTGAAGTGAAAGGAAGGGGGATTATCACTCTGAGGTGTGAACTTTAGACTTGGAGCAAAGACTGACCAGCAGAGATACACTTTGTTTCCGTGTGGGTGAAAAGGTACGAGAGGGAACGGCATCAGAACTGGAAGTGAAGATGCAAACTGGAAAACTGAAGAACTGGAATTCAAGATGCAAACACAGGACAGTGGGGTGAGGGGAAGAGGAAAGAAGTTTGAGGTAAAGGAGCCCAAAGGAAGAGACCATAAACAGAGTCAGTCTTGCTTTGGGAAGTACATAGCTAATGTCAGTAGGCTCTTTTTTCACCAGGCACCCTTGACACATTGGTAAACCCTCCCTCTGCACTTGGGGTTTAAGCACACCAAGTTTTTTTACCCCCAAGATGTACTAAAGGATTTCAGTGTTCAGCTCAATACTCTGAGTGGCCCCTGAATGCTGAGCAATGCTTAAGACTTCCCCAAAAGCAGAAGTGTCCAACTTACAAACTGCTTTTGAAAACCCAGGGTACCTCCTTTGGGTTAGAAAAGCAGCATCTATTCAGAAGGCTGACTTGTCCAGAAGCAGGTTTGACATTGCTGACTGAGAGCACCTTGGCATTTAACTAAGCAAAGAATATCTTAAAGTGGTTACTTAGCAAATCCCAGGATCAGATTGGTGTCAGCTTTCTGGAGAAATGTACAGACAGCTCCTCACATACCTTCTAACAGAGCAGATGTGTGTGATTTACAGCCAGAGCAACCTGTGCCGCTCGCTGCTTCAGCAAACACACCAGCAGTCAGAGTTGGGAGCTGAAGCCCTTTGGCTGTGGTGTGAGTCACACAGGGATCCTGTCTTACTACAGAATTAATCGCAACAGAATTAACACCCCCTGGGTAGAGCAAAGCCCAGGCTGCTTCTTTCCAATGTAAACCACACAGGGATGTCTGCCAGGGGTTTGGATGTACTTACAGCAGGTATGGACAGATGGCAGCTTGGGACAGCCAGCATGCCCAGGCAAGAGGCAGCAGCGGCCTCGGGGCACAGCCCAGGTGGAAGCACGCAGATGCAAGATGACAGCGCAGCCAAGGTCACCCATGTGCTCAGGCAAGCTTAAGGCAACTAAAGAGAATTCACTGCTAATTTAGAGGAGAGTGCCAAAGGGAAGAGAGAAGAGGGACTGCTGGGAATGCTGTTGCAGCAGCCAAAGCCCAGCACTAAGCCATCCCTCTTCTCCAGTTCATTTGTTCTAATTCTCCTCATTTTACCAGCACCATCACCGTGAGGTTAATGTGTCAGAAGGAAGAGCGTGGGGTAGGTTCCTATAAACACAGCTTACACATTCTCAGGCATGTGTCTCAGGTCAGTTCCTTTGAAAGAAAGTGCATGGGCCACTTGATGGGCCCCTTGCTTTGAACCAGAGCTTTCTGGGAACTCTGCCTGCCAGCTCCAGAGGCTGTCCTGTGATATGTTCTACCTGGAAGTGACAGCAGCAGCTACCTGGGCTCCTTGTCATGACAGTTGAGCATACAGTAGTTCTTTTAAAAAAACAGCATGCACCAGTGGCACGGCCATTAGATGTGAAGCCGTGGTTGAATTCTTTCTTGTCTCCTCAGAAGCAGGTGGAACCCAACAGAGAGGGAGTGTTGGCACAAATCAACGCAGGCTCCGGTACACGTAGGCTGATGTGAAGATAGCATTGAGAGTCAGACTCACAGCCAGCAGAGCTCGGAGAGCAGAGTTACCAAAATGACCTTAAGTAGAAGGCGACAACACAAAGGAAGAAAAGGGAATAGTTGACAGGGATGTTAAAGAATTGGTAAGTAACAGTGAACACACATTGTGCTCTCTCTCTCTTTTGCCCAGTGTTTTCACCATAAGCAGAAATTGCTGAGGTATTTTTCCTGTCAGGAAAGATCTTGCTGCTCTCTTTGGTTCTATTTTTATCTCAGCACTCTTCCCAACACCTGCATCCCCATCCCTTCCTCCTGTCTCGGTTTAGTACCCTGTCAGTATTCTTCAGAAAGTCCAAAGAACACAAATAACCTTATGAAGCTCTTACAACAGCAGGCAGCAGATCCATTTTGCTACTACCTACTTACTTGCTCTCAAGATCAGATCACTACTACAGCCCAGGGCAGATCTCAGCTACCATCACAGAAACACTCCTGCATTCATGAAGCCCTCACACGACTTGCACCTACCTCTCCAGCCTGCCAAATCTTCCCCTTTGGTAGTTGTGTCTACCACACAGGTAGATGAGTGTGATGAGCGATCCTCCTTTTTCATGGAATTATCACTGCAAATGCTCCCTCCTTCCATAGCAGATCTCATATCTGCAAGGAGAAAAAGACAGGAAAATTCAGAAGGCACCAGTGGAAGGTGAAAGCAGCCAAAGTTACCTGACTACAGCTAGACATAAGGAATGAATGTTTGCCTGGTAAAACTGTGGAAGGGTTGAGGACAGGAGCTGGAAGCAAAAGGGAAATTTCACTGCTGTGCAGCAGAAGTTGCCTGCAGGTTTGTCTCATACACCGTCCGTATCGGCGTCACCACATCCGTGGTTAAGGGAGTAATCCAGACCAGGGTGAAGGCAGTGGCAGCGGTATCCCTGGGGCCCCACCAGGGGAGAAAAGGCCCTCTGTTTTGGCAGACACGAGGCTCCCCTGGCCAGTGGATTCTTAAGGGAGCTTTGGCAGTGTAAGAGTCATCACCAGCTGGGTTTTTCCTGATGGTTTCCGATCTATGGTGTGGCCTAAATGCCGCAGGGTTTAGAAGCCAGCTCCTTCCTGCAAACGCCTCCCAGGAGCGCCGCAGGCCGCCAGCGTACCGTGCGTCCCGCGCTCGCTGAGGTTCTTCTTTGAGAAGGAGGGCAGCTCGGTGCCAAAGATATTGCTGTCGGAGTGGGTGTGCTCCTCCGAGCTGGCTGGGCTGAGCAGGGCGTCGGTCTGAGCTGGGAACAGCAGCAGCTTCTGTCCTTTCAGGTTCAGGCGGGCAGGGCTGATGAGCGGCCGGCGGTAGCGTAAGGAGCTGGAGCTGGAGGTCACAGAGCCAGCCACTGACGGTGCTGGAGAAGGGATGCGGGAGGGAGCACAGCTGCCTGACAGCAGGGAGAAGTGCTCTGTAATGGAAACAGCCCCAGAGAGAAGTCAGTAAGGTCTAAATACAACAGACACAGGTGTAACGATTCTGTAAGAAAAGGGAATGGGAGCTGCAAGTACCCAAACTATTTTAGTCTTGTACTAAAGTAGTTTATTGATTTGAGTTCCCACCCTGCAAAACATGGAGAGATCCCACATGCACTTGGGTAGGCTCCAGCAGGACTTAGACTAGAGATTGGTTTATCAGGAGCAAGGGGAGCTTCTTCTCTGCTCTGCTGTGTCCATTCAGGACAGCCCAGCCCACCTTACACACCCTGCTTTGCAGGTGAAGGAACCATGCCATTCTGCAATGTCCTCCGAAGGCTGTTGGGAATGGTGATCAGGCTGTGAGGAGGTTTGTGCCCTGGCACTAGCCTGGCTGGGACTGGAGCAGCACAGACAGCCAGAGGGGTCAGGAGGGCAACAGACAGGTCGCTGCTGGAGCAAAAGGGCAGAGCAGACAAATTAGCAGTTCCTTGGGCTGGGAAAGAGAAGTGAAACAAAAGAGCTGCCCTAGGAACAGCTTAAAGGGCAGGGAAGGGATCCTTGTTTTGTCTCACTCATGTCAGGGTGAGCTCTCCTGGGGAGGAGGACATCCCACACTTGCAGCACCTTACTTTTAAGGCAACCCCACTCTTAGCTGGAATGGTCTTTGCAGCATTTCTAACAGCAAACCTGACATTTTCCCTTGGGTGTGAGAAGGGAGGAAAGAATTAAACTTGCAGCATGTGTTCCAACCCACTCACTGCAAATCCTGCACAGATGGTTGCTCAGGAAGGTCTCAGGCATTACCTGATGTAGGAGATTCCTTGGACTGAGAAGACTGTGAGGCCGGTCGACTTCCACTGAACAAGTAGCCAGAATCTAAAAAGCAAAAGGAAAACAGTTTGAATGCAGCTGGCTCAGCTTCTGGAGCTCTGTCCTTCAGAAATGACAAGACAATCTTGTCATCAGGCTCAGAAGGGGATGGGTGGCAAATGCAGGCAGGAAAAACATGCATTTTCCTGGGTTAGGCTGCATGCCAGCATCAGAATAATCCTCTTTTCCCAGCTGCAGAAGAACTGATCTGTCCAGCAAGCTCCAAACCCAAAATAAGACACCCTCCTCCAAAATATCTTGAAATGAAGAGTCTACATTTCTTCAGCAGGCCTCTCCTTGCCCTAGCCTACACTGTTTCCAGAAGGTTCTGCAGAACTGGCTTGTAATAATTCATCTCATGTCGCACACAAGTTGATGCCAAGTGTGCACACAGTTTAGTTGCTGTGAAAGGAGCATCAGAAGGATGGGGCAGCTTCTGAAGGTGGCAACTTTGTCACCTGCTCTGAGCAAAGCTGCAGACAACTTCTGATTGCAACATGGGGGTCAGGCTATCTGCCCTGAGACTATCACAGCCTGGCTTGCCTCTGCTTTAAAAGGAGGTGAAGATAGGGCTGTATCCTTTTCTCATGAAAAGCAGTAGGTAATGGGGTGAGATGAATTCTCATCTAGCTGCCAGGCACAGTAGCCAGAAAAATGAGGCAGAAAAAAAGAAGCTATCAGTGAAAAGTTAGGAAAAAGTGCTACAAATGAAACCCCAGAGCTTAAGGTTGATTTACATAATTACAGGCAAACAGCTTTGGAAGCTGCAAACTTGGTGTTTGCAAAAAAAAAAATCCATCCCTGGCAGCAAGCCCTCTTGTCTGCCTGGCTCTGCACCTCAGGAAAAGAGCACCCAGACTCACAAGAGTGGCTGAGCACACAGGGGAATCCCAGCCATCTGGTGCCCTTCCAGAGGCAGGGATAACCAGAAGGTGAAGGCTGTGCCAAGTGCTGCCACGCTGCTGAAAGGTCTGCATGGCTGGTCCTTCTCCTGCTCTGGCAGCCTGAGCTATGGAAATGTCAAATGAACTAAAATATCCCAGCAAGACTGCTCCCTTTGCTGCAGTGTCATCCCAGAAACTGCCTCTGACCTTCTGGTAATCAGTTGGTGACGTGGGAAAGCTTAGCTTTCCTTGGATGGAGAACAGCCTCTGAATGCTCTTTCCCATCTGCTAGCTTCAAGCACAGTGTAACTGAGCTACTGGGAGAGTCTTTTCTTAGGCTTATAAATCTTCCCCTAGATTGCACAGAGCCCCAAAAACCAAAAGGAAACAGGGTCTCTAAAGCAGCCTCAATAGTTGTGCTGATGTGTGTGAAATCCAGAGGGAAGAGCCTGCCCCAGCTCTGCTCCCTGCAGCAAACCTCACCAAGCAGCTCGGAGGATCGGAGCGATCGCTCTTCCCAGATCAGTTATCCTAACTCTCCCAGTCACATCCCAAACTGCTCTTCTCCACTCCCACATCCACCTGCTCCTCCTGTCTCTCTCCCACACGTGGCCTTGCAGCTTGTGCCACGCTGCCTGGGGAAGCCTCCAGGTTTCAGCAAACCCACAGCAGGCAAGCACTCAGTGGGACTTTTCCCTTCACCAGGACAGCAGCTTTTCATCACTTCTTCAATCCCAAACCCCAAATTACCAAAGCTGGACACTCCTCTGTGCCACAGGGGCAGCAACACCTCAACAGGACCATAACTGGTGGATACCCCACAGTCTGTTTCCTTCTGAAGCATCATTTCCCCTCCACTGTCATTCCCATTATGCCAGGAAAGCTTTACACCCACTTACCTGCTCTGGCCAAGGAGGGGATGGTACCCAGAGAGAGTGCCTTGTTGAGGCGACCAGGGAGAGAGGAAGGAGTCGTCCTGCGTGGGGATCTGAAGAGCTGCTGGTTTGTCAGCTGGAGAATACTGGGTGGTGTTGGGACAAAGAGAGACGTAGCAGAGGAAGGGAAGCCAGTCCCAGTGCCACTGGGGAAGAGAGCAATCGAATCCCCAGAGAGGTACCTGCAGATGACACGTGTGACAGACATTTAGCCATCGGTACATCCCAGTGTCCCCCTGCCTCAGTTGTACTCCTTGCATGGATTCCTGCTTTGTTACCAGGTTTGTACTAATTTTTCAGTGCAGGAGTGCAAGATGCAGAGTGCTTAAGAGATTATGGGAATGTTCCTCCTCCTTTGAAACTGGGGAAGAGAAAACTCCTTAACCTTGCTCTTAAATTCCTTAACCTGTCCAAAAACACAGGGTGGAAAAAGCAGTGGAAGAGCTTTGGAACTCAGGTGTGAACAGGCATAGCACCCCACTTCTCTCTCTGGATGAGACCATTACCCTGACACCACCAGAATGCTTTGCAGAGTCTGGACAGACCTAGGACCAACATCAGAAGACACCTTCTCTCTGTTACATGCACGTGCAAACAACATGCTTACAAACACCACGCCTGTGGGAAGCAAGTTGTTATCTACGAGTTGTTTTGTCTTCACAAAGCAGAATCAACCCCTTACCTCTGATGCCAGTATGGAGGCAAGTATTTTTATGGGTACCAAGGTAAAGCTTTAGGCACAGGAGCTCTGTTTTAACACTGACAGTCAAACCTCTTTAACACATTTGCCTTTTGTTATTCTTCTGTGAAATAACAAAGACTCAGTACTCTCATTTTACAGAGAAGCAAAAAGAAGCCAAGTGACTTGTGAAGGGTGACACAAAAATCCTGTGAGAGGACACACAAACTGCATTTTCCAGTCCTAAATGGAAGCCTAAACCATTACAATTTCCTTTCTCTGCTTCTCAGAACTAGTCACAAGTATGTTCTAGCATAGCTGTTGAGAGGGAACTGTGACACTTGTGCCACCACAACCTCTACTACAGAAACCATTAACCTGGCAATGCTAATGGCAATTGTATTTCTAGGCCTGGGAGATGTTTCCAGTGGGTTTTTATCAAGTGTAAGAGGGGAGCTGCAGAACAGCATGTCCAGCTTGGGCACAGGAGACAAGAGGAAATGGGCAACACAAACCAAGGGCAGCTGTACCAGCTGCTTCATGAGGCACTACAGACAGACAGACAGACAGACTTCTGTTCTGCTGGTAACTGTGTGAGAGGACTTTGTAACTTAAACATTTCTCACAGCTCATACTGCCACAGTATTTCACACTCAATTACTGTATGCAAATAAGCTATGCAGTTAATTTCTGATACCTACCTTGGCAGCATTTAACATTTAAAAATCAACCCAAGAACTCCTATTTTTTTATCTTCTTGCCATTCCTCCTCACACTCACAGGAGGAATGTGATTCCCACTTTTCCAGCACATCCTGATCTTAATCTGTGTGCAGGGTTCAGATGACTACATCACATCAGCAACGGGGGAGTCAGCTTTGGAGTCCCACTCGTGTCCTCAGACCATCAAAATGAGCTTTGTAAGATGTTGCAGTGTTAGAAGTGTAAGAATTTTATATTGTTTTTAACAGTGGAATAAAATACATGAAAGGAAGTCTAGAATGTGAATGAGATCTCTCAAGGACCTCTCAGATTGGTTTAGTAACAGGTAATACACTTGTGAAGTCAGTCATGAAGAACTGCAAACAAAGTATGAAGTTATATATAAAATATATAAAAATATATTTTAAGGCAGAGCTATCAGACTTTGCAACACCTGGAGGTTTAACCTCACTTTCTGATGGAGCTGAGAGCAGCACCATGGCTTTTCTTCTGTCAGAGGAAAGCCAGGAGTAACTCAGAGCATGAAGGCATACACCTATCTCAGTCTTGTGCTGTGAGGTGATTTATGCACATGCCCTTCTCTCTTGGAGATGCAGATGGTGCAGCGATGCTATGCAGTGCCAGCATGTCCCAAAGAAGCAGCCCAGAGTTAAGATTACATTTGAAAATATAAAACTACTTATCTGCTAGTATGAAGCTGATGTCAACAATCCTGACCAGCTTAACCAGGCTGAACAACAGCTGAGCCCACCAGCTCCCCGGCGCTTGCAAGCAGGACGTGCCTTTAACAGTGGCAAGGAACTCCTCAGTCTTGCAAGCAGAAACTGCCCAACCTCCAGGTTACAGAGGGCCTGGGAAGGGTGCCAGGCTCTGCACCCCTGCAGAGTCCCTTGGTGCACACACCCCACCCCCTGCCCTGCCACGCATGGATGCCAACAGCAGATGTATGCATCCATCTCAGCTTTGTAAGAGAACATGGATGGGAAAGGACCAGTGGAGCTCAGGACTGTGCTGTGAATCACATCAGGAGGAGCAGTACCTACTGCTCACTGGGCCAAACCTGAGGCAGGGCCAAACCTGAGCAGTGCCTGTGAAGCCCACAGCTCTTTTTCCCTAGCTCTGTGTGCCTCTGGGCTAAAGGGTCCAGCTTTCCACAGCTCCTGGCTGTGGTGGAGAATGGCTTATCTGGCTTAGTGGCTTTTGGTAGCTTTTCACTTAATGGGCTGGAAGACAGTACATTTATCCCTGGGATTGTTAACATTTTTGGATCAGACTCCCACAGGTTCTGCTGCCCCATGGACCCACTTCTCAACCCCACCAAGGTTGTGCATCCAGATCCTCTGGGCAGCAGATGAATTGTTTGTCTTGCACCATCCAGACAAGGGGATTTTTCTCCTTAGCAAAAAAGAGTTTGAAGGATTTTAAGCATAAAACATAGAAATGCTTTAGGATTGAGTGCTCACCAAAGAATGGCTTAACTATGGATCCACAAATTCCTGCAACATGAGCAAAACCCTGCTCCTTTTCTTTGTGCTCTTCTCATCAGAAGGGCTAGATGGCTAGAAGGCTAGATGCTGCTAAAATGATGGTGCTGTCATGGGGATGTGCTTCATGCCTGAGAATGGCCAGCTGAGTGCCAACTTCTTGCAGAAGCAGATGAAGAAAGGTGAGGAGATCAAGAGGATCACGAGGCAGAAAGCAGCCACGTTGCAGCCCAGCTGCATCTCTGCTCTCAGACTGCAGCATCACACACGGTAACAGCAGATCTGGCAACAGTGAAAAAGTAACCAAAAAAGGATGAAGGGGGGAGGAAAAAAAAGATAAAGATAAGAAAAAAAAAGGCTCTGGAGTCAGACAGTTTGTGGAAATAGTCAGGGCTCAGAAGCCGTTTATTTCAGAACTTGGTATTGTGAACATCAAAAACTGGGTATGTTAATTAGTGTTTACATTGATCACAGCGTTACTAGACAGTTGGGCACAACTCTGCTACACAGCTACTTCAAAAATAAATAAATAGAAGGTTAAAATAGAGTATTACATGGTGTGGGACTGTACACTGTCCTGAAGAAACACCTCCTGCCAGCAGAGCCTCCCCTCCTCTGTCTTCCCTCTTATTACCCAAAGCATCACCACACACGTGTGCCTTTCTAATTCACATTTTAACCAGAGATGCTGCATCACCTCTGGCATGGAGAGAGACATGGGAAAGGTCAGGGCTGGGGGGAACACATGTCAGTCATGGGAAACGTTTCCTCTGGACTTAAGGTCCCATTGTGATTTAGCTCTGAGTTACCCAGCTGCACCGCTGGCACCCAGCAGTGTGGGTGCTGCAGCTCAGGCTGCAGAAGTAGCTCACTGCTGCCTTGCTGCTGGTTCTAAGTGAGTTCCCCTGACTTGCAGCCACTCCTCTGGTTTGCTGCAGCACAGCAGGCAGGGCCATAGCCCACAGCTCTGCTCACACTGACCCATCAGGAGAAGAGAGCAATATAGTAAATAAAAAATACCAGGTATGGGGAGAGGGGGGAATGATGCTGAAACAGGGCACAGGTCTTGGAGACATTAAGATTTTGATCTGTGACTTAGAATCTTTAGCCACCAAGACTGAGAGTTCTGTTCTGGCACATGCTGCCTTGCTTTGGATGAGAAAAGAGGCCTGAACTAAAGCTGGAGATGCTCCAGCTGCCAGGTCCTGCACTAATACCTTCTGGAGCACAGACAGAAGTTTGGCATCACCTCTGCCTTCCCTCCCAGCTGGGGACATGAAGTAAAGAGTGAGCATACAACACACACCTCTACAGAGACCCAGACTCATGACAAAAACACTTTGGAGGACCAACTCTTCCCTGCCTGCACACTCCATAGCTCTGGTCCCAAAGGAGGTTTTACAGGGGATGACTCAAGGTTAACACTTCAGGACTGAGTACTGCCCCTTGCCCATCTCACAGCTCTAAGAGGCCCCGTGGGTGCTCACAGGTGATGGCACACATGGAAGGAGCTGGCAGGTGAGATGTGACAGCACACGACTTCAACAGCATCTCTTTAAAAGCCAAAGCAAAGCCATACACCACAGCTGCCTGATTTCATGAGTGGAGTCAGTCTGGAGCAATTATCTGGCTATTAATTATATTAATTTTTTTAAAGATTATAAATGATTTGCCCACAATACATCAATACATACTTTCTCTAGTATCTAAGCATGGTTATTAGCTTCACATAGATTCAGCATACTTCAAAAGTGGTCATAAAGCCAAAATAAAACACCACTACACCATTTTCATACACCCCCTTCTCCTCACCCTTTGACACACCCCAGCTGAGCTCACAAGGGCATGCAAAGCACAGATGTGGGAAAGGAGGAGTCAATAGGAAGGAAAGAATGGGATATATAGTGTTTTTAGAACCATAAAGGGCCACAACAGCGCCCGTTCGCATGCACTGATGTCAGTGAGGGCTTCAGGAAGACCAGAAGCAGCAGAGATGTTTGCTTGGTTGCTAGCTCTGGGCTGTCCCTCATCCCACCATCATCTGAGAGTTGCTCAGGAATTTGTGAGTGCAGCACAAGTCTCCTCTCATGCCCAGTCACACTCCCTGGTGGCAAGTGAAGGGCCAAAGCACTGGCCTGGCAGACACACGGGCACCGCTGTCCCATGTCACAGCTCTGTCAGTTCCACGGGAGCAGAGCAACAGGGTTGTCAAAGATCTCACATGGGGAAAGGCACTTAATGAACCTACATCGGGCCCTTTCTGCTCCCAGCTCTGCCAGGAAGGGTACAAGATGCTTTGGACTGGCAGATCAGCCACGGCCCCTGCAAGAGCAGACCGGTTTGGGCTGGAGCAGATTGCATGTCAAGTGATGCACAAGCCCTCTAACAATCCCTGGTGACAGCTCCATTCTGTAGCACCATCCTCTGGTTCAGAAACCAGCACACAACCAGTGTAAAAAGAGCAGCACCTGAAATTAGAGGCTTTAGGGGCAAAAACCCTCTAATATAGTTAAGTTGTTTGCATGCTCTGGCTGGCTGGGAGATTCCACAGAGAACAGAGCTGCACCTGGTGACCACAGGTTACTGTATGTTCCTCTGTGGCTTGAAGTAAGAGCGTGGCTAAGTGAAACCAAGCTCAAAGCACCCATCAAGCATCTCTGGGTGATGTTTGTTAGTAAGTTGCCAGCCCTTTGTTAGCTATTATCCCCCACAGCAGAAGGAAACGTGCACCCATGTGTCATACAGAGCTTCCCAAGGCTGGTGGCACCGTGCTCAGGTGTTGGCACCACACCACAGTACCTGAGCTGGCAGAACACATCTTCTTCTGCTGGATTCACCAGGGGAGGGGAAGCAGCCAGGCTGGGTTAGATGTATCTAACTGCTGAGCTACTTCCTAACTGAACCTGAAGTAAAAGAATCCACAAAGTTGGGAAAGCACCTTCTGCACAGAACCCCCAGCACAGCACAGTGCTGAGAATGGCTACTGTGCACGGACATGGGCTATGGCAGGAACAGTCACAGTGCTTGGGGGGTTAACTATTCTTTTCCCCCCAAGAAACAGGTGGCAGTAACATACTGGTAACTTAAGACTGATTTTCAGGCCTAACTGTCTAAGGAGACAGAGTTGGTACAGACTGAATGCTAACAGTTTATCAATCAGAACCCCTCTGGAAACAGCTACCTTTCTTCCCTCTCCTCCAAAAAAAAATCAGCCATCCCCTACCATCAGGAAAAGCACGTGAGGAAAGCAGAGAGAGAGAGGTCTCTCTCAGCACCAGGGTCTCTAAAAGACCCAAAAAATCCATTTGCTTCAAGTTTGGTTTTGAAGCTCTGCAGGATTTTGTTATTTCCAGCAGTAGCACAGACATGCTGAGGCACCAAGAAGGGTGAAAATAAGCCAACACCTGAGCAAAGGCAAAAGCTTCTTTGGCATTATGACTGAACCACACTTCAGTTTGTGTTTTCTTATTTTGTTTTGCCTTTGAAAGTTTTCCAATTCAGAGTCCACAAGTTCTTCAATTACAAGTTGTGGACAAAGCACCCTGGGCTTCAATCATACAGCTTGGCCATGAAACAAAGTAGCTTGGAACAAAGAGTTGGACATGGTGATCCTTAAGGGTCCCTTCCAACTCAGGAGATTTCTATGATTCCATGATATTCTGATGTATAAAATTAGTGCAACTTGTAAACATACTTCACTTCTATTAATCTGCATAAAGTGAAGATGAATGGATTCCATCCTCCCATGTTGCCTGCAGTTAACATGCCTCACAGATGGAAAGATTTTACATTCAGCACAGATTTGCACTTGCAGTGCAGACAGAGCTTAGAAATATTTCTTAACAGCATTATTCAGGCTTCACAGTGCAAACCCCACTCCTTCCCACAGCTGTACCACCTGCCTGCTCCTGCCAGCTAGCATACATCCTCCCAGGGAAAAGAGACAAGAGAATTAAAGAAAAGATCAGGCAGAGGGAAACAAGGTTAACACTTCAGAGCAAAACATCCTAAAAAGTGCCAAACCCCAGGGAGCTGGAAGATGGGGCATGTTTAAATTGAAGGAAATAGAATAATTTTTAAAAAGTGCTGCTAAAAAGAAGGGAGGGGAACAGCAGCTCCAAAGAGAAAAGAGGCCACATGAAACAAGACAAAGTGGAAATGCAGCTTTGGCTTTCAGCTCATGAGAGCAAAACATCTTTAGAAGCTGCCACTGAGGGTTTCCTCAGCAAGAAAACCTGGAGAGATTGATTTTTGTTAAAGAAAGGCTATTGCCATTAGAAATCAGGCATGATATTACCACCACCATCCCCACACAGTGAGAACAGGTTTGCAGCTGCTCTCACCCCCTCCTTCTAGCAGTCTCATTACATCCTCCTGACCAAGAGATTCCTCCCATCACTTGGACATGCTTGACAGCAGAGATGCAAGAGGAACCTCTCACCTCTGCCACGCCAGGCAGCCACCAGAAGCTACCCAGGAACCTTCAATCCAACTTGTGTAAGTGCAGGAGACACATCATGGTGAAACAGAAACATCAGGGTTTTCCCTACATTTAACTTTATGTGGCAACCTTGGAAATACTGAAGCAGGAAGAGAAAAAAAAAAAGAAGTCTAGATGTCTTATTTCACTGGACAGAATAGCTCAAGAGTTCCTGGGTCATCTGTGCTGCTTGTTTAGAGAAGGCAGAGCTGGCATTGGGTTTGGTTCCAGCATCCATTTCAGTAGGTGGCTTTGTCCTCCTTGCTTTTAGCAGATGAGCTACAGGAAAACGGTGCTGGAAGGATCACTGTGGTGGGGAGGTTTCTGGGGGTAAGACATTATCACCATCACTGCACAGAAAGGAAAGCTGAGTAGTGACAGCACATCCACAGACAAAACTGTCCCCTACTTGTTTTGTTCTGCCACCCTGTCTTTTCAGCAGGTCTGTCTCAACATTGCTCCCTGACCCAACAGGATGGTGGGTACAGAAGACAGACTGGATTTTTAAGGAGTATTTCCTGCTAAATCTCCTAACAGAGATGGGAACAGAGAGTAGGAGCAAGGTGCCAGAGTGATTGTGAAAGTCCAACCAGCCCTGGGGACCCTCCCCACTTCTGCTGGCTTTTTTTCCTGTGTTGATGAAGTCACATGGTTTCTTGCAGTACTTACTTTGAAAAAAGTGTCCAAGTGGAAAATGGGACATGACAGTCATCACTGAGCATTCTCTGAGTCTGGGACTGGAACAAGAAACAAGCTGGGACTGTGAGCTGGAAGACAAAGCTTTCAGGTCAGGGTTGATGGGAACGCAGACCCAGACTCTGCAGAGGCTGGATTCCTTTTGTTGGAGGAGTGAACAGCCCTCAGAGCAGCATCATTCACAAGCACCAGAGTAGAGAAAGGTGTTCTGTTTGCTTGGATATTGCAGTTATCTGAAGGCACCAGAAACAAGTTCTGAAGGAGAGCAGATCCAGGGAGTAGGTCTGTGCATCCCCTTCCCATGGCAGTCGTCAGTTAGAGGCATGTGGTCCTTCAGCCAGGAGCTGTACCTGCCCATGACATGCTCAACTTGGCTGATTGTTAATGAATCTCTGCAGAGCTTTTGTTATTGCTACCTTTCTGTTTTCACAATGAACACTGGTTTGAAGAACAGTTACTGTGAAAAGATCTACCTTTTGTTTCCTTTAAAAAAGGTTCTATAACTTCAGCAGCCCCTGCAGCATCCAGTAGTGTCTGAATCGTTCAGCAGGAGATGAAGATACTTCACAGAGAGCTCTGCTCTGATTATTTTGGAGTTTATACATATGAAGATCAAGACACCCAAGTAACTGTTATCAGATTATACCCCTGGATCCCTGGCAGAGTTCAAGGCCAGGTTGGATGGGGCTTCAGGCACCCTGGGCTAGTGGAGGGTGTCCTTGCCCATGGTGGGGGGCTGGAATTAGATGGGCTTTGAGGTCCCTTCTAACCCAAACCAGTCTGTGATGTATGATCAGCGTGACAAGTTCCACTGCACTATTCTGAACAGAAGAAAAGAGCAGATATTCTGTAACAATGGTATTTCCTCTTGAGAACCAAATCAGATTAAAAACTCAGTGGAGTACCTTGCACAAAACAATGCCGGATAATCAGGCTTATCCTAAGAGGCCCCAACAAGTTATTCCTATAAAACCCAAGGAGCTCAAAGCTCCTTCTTTCCCCCCAGTAATCACAGAATCATTAAGGTTGGAAAAGACCTCCAAAATCATCAAGTCCAACCGTCCCCTTATCACCTATATTACTCACTAACCCATGTCCCTAAGTACCTCATCCAACCTTTCCTTGAACACCCCAAGGGATGGTGACTCCACCACCTCCCCAGGCAACCTGTTCCAATGCCCAACTGCTCCTTCTGAGAAGGAATTTCTCCTAATTTCTAACCTGATCATCCTGTCACTTCAGCTTTTATAGCAGAGGACTGCCAGGCACTCAACTCCAAGTCACAATTTCCATATTGCTTTCTTCAGCAGCACTGGTACCAAAGCCAGACTTCAAAAGAACCCCTCCAGGTAACAAGAAAAATGCATCTCTGTTGCCATGCAGTCCCACAGCAGAGTCTCCCACCCCTTCCTACAGCACACCCTCTTAACCAGTGTTCTCAACAACAAGGAAAACATGGTCTGAGTGATGTGCAATGAAAATGGAGATTGTCAGTCCTATATTTCTCCTCCCACTAAGGCTACAGGAATTGAGGCACAGATGCATTTTACACAGTTGTGCTTTTACACTGATGCTCCTCAGGGGGTAGCAGGTGGGTAAAAAAAAACCCCAAAGAAAATCAGCACTGAAAGCAACAGCCATGAGTAGACTTGAAAGTTTAGCCTAAAACAGCTGAATACTTTCAGATATTTAATCAAGACACCCTGAGCTACATTACCTTTCAAAGCACCCTTTTAAACCAATTATTGGAGTTGCAGTCAAAAGCACTTAAGGAGCAAGAGGGCATGCAGGTAAAGCAGTGCTACACAGTGGAAGGCAAGAAGAACCAGGTTATGGACTACACATGGTCCCTTCCTCGCATGCCTGTGCACCATGCAGGGTTACTGCAGCACATGCCACGAGGACTTGGAATCCAGAGGCAAGTTCCCATCAGTTCAAAATTAAAATGACCAGCACCATTAGAAAATTGAAGGATGGCCTGGGCCCCATGGAGCATCAAGGGGGAGGATTCCTCTGTGACTGGCTAAGGATGGACAGGCAGTGAGAAGAACCAGAAGGACAGGAGAAGCCAGAATCTCTTTGGCTGGAGGAGCAGAATGGGGAAGAGGCTGCATTTATGGAGCAGTTTGTGAGGCGGCTGCTGGAAGAACTGGCTTTGGGGAAGTTGGATATTTGCACTGCTGACGTAGGACTCAGGAGGAAGGGAGAATGGAGGCAGCAGGAGTAGCTTCCGTGGCTAGCACCAGCAGCAGCAACGCTCCAAGCAGCTAGCAGGAAGCAAGGATGGGGGGCAAAAAGGGGGGAAAAAAAAATCATATATAAAGGAAAAGATCTTCACAGCTTATCTAATAAAAAAAGGGAAAAAAAAAAGAAAGAATCAGAGGAAAGGAAAACAAAAAGAGGAGAGAGAAGCACCAGTCACAAGGAGTTCACAAGGCTTTTTTCCTTCCTTCCCCCAGCGTCACTGCTCTGGCTCTGACCTTCGGGGCCGGTATCTCCGATGGCCCGTTGATTTCCGCGTGGCCACTGCTGCGGTGAAGCCCACCAAGCAGCACAGGGATGTGGTGCCAAATTTGGCTGTGTCTAGCCAACTGGGGGTTTCTGTCTTCAGGTACCTCTCAGCTAAATGCAGGCTCATCACTACGAACCACAGGACTGAAGCAAACGCATCGATCCTCCGGAGCCTGTAGTGCCAAAAGGAAACCAAACAGGACACAAGGTAAGAGTGGGAACACCAGCGATCCCCCTCAGGTCCCCAGGGGGGAGAGGAAAGGCAGGTAAAAGGTGGGGAGGGTGCACAGACTGAGCACGCTATGAACTATCTCTTACTACAGTTAGATTATTCACAGCCTTTCCCACTCTGGTGATAAGTCCCTGAATAGATCAGTTCCATTTTCTACTGGATTACAGAGCTGCACAGGGAGCTTTGCATTTACAGCAACTCAAGCTCAAGTGGAATGAACCAAGGCACAGACTGAAAGAAAGCTCTGCTGGCTCCATCCTGGCAGCCCAAAGAACAACAGAGAGAACTGTGCCACCCTGTAAAATTTTTTATCCAGTCAGCTGACTGAGCCAAGACAGGGCAAGAGACCTCCAACATAAGGCAGCTTTCCTTTAAGGGAAACAGAAGAAGAGGGTGCACCCACCTGATCCGCCCAGCTAAGAACATGGCCAGCAGGCAGGTGAAGAGCCCAAGGACAGCAACTGCCATCTGGTGATTCTTCCCGTAAGCCCACGCAGCGCTCAGGTTCTCCACCATCTGTGCTGGGAGCAGGTGGAGCAGCTCCCGCCAGCCTGCCACTGCCACTGAAGTCTCATTTTCCAGGTCTGCATGTGAGCTTATGCCAGTCCTGTTCCAAAGGGAGGCTGGACCAGAGGAGGCAGCTGCAGGGACTGCAGCACCAAGTGAGAAGGGGTCGCCTGACCCATACAAGGCCATCAGAACCAGGAACGCGCAGCTGAGGAAGGCCAGGAACCGCAGGAGTATCACCTGAGCTGGGGTGGTTATGGAAGCAGAAGAGGATGAACATAAATTCTGCAGAGGAATGGAGAAACACCTTGTCAGAAGCTGAATGAACTGTAAAATAAGGTTTTGAAATGGTGCTCTGTGAAACACTTCCCTACCAACGTGGGGAAGAACTTTTCCCCAGTGAGGGTGAGGGAGCCCTGGGACAGGCTGCCCAGGGGGTGTGGAGTCTCCTTCTCTGGAGAGATTCCAGCCCCATCTGGACACCGCCCTGTGCAATATGAGCTGGGGAGCTGCTTTGGCAGGGTGTTGGACCCCATGAGCTCTCCAGGTCCCTTCCAACCCCCACGATTCTGTGATTCTATGATATGGTTCATTGGACAGTTTTGCTCAAGTCCTTCTAAGTCCCCGTATTAGGTTGACACCACATGGGATGTTGCAGACTAGCAAAGATCAACAGCAGAGCTATGAGCAGAAGCCAAGGACAGGAAGGGCAGTGAGGCAAGGAGAAGGTCATCATTCACTTTCCATCAGCCTTTCTTCTTCACACCCCCTGTACTCTGTAGTTGCCTGCACTGTACTTACAAACCAGCTTCTCCACCTTCCCGTCCTGCTACTTCCCTCCCATTCAGTCAGAGCCTCAAGGCCGCTGCCATCCTTTCCTAGCAGCAATCCCAGGTTAGATGTCCCTAAATGCCATCACCTCTCCCCCTCCTACCTGAGCATAGGTCTTGTCTGTCTCCCGGCGTTTGAAATGGTGGCTGAGCAGCAGCGCCCGGAGCTGCCGGTTCTGGTGTTTGATGTAATACTCCACAGCAGCCTGGCACGGGCGGCACAGCTTGTAGGTCTGCTCCAGGTGGTGCTTATACACCTCAATCTCCTCATCATATTTACCCTGGTGAGAGAAAGGCAAAGGAAAAGCAGGTGAGAAGCGCGGGTTCCTCACAAGTTACCGTGTTTGCTACTGACATGCGAGCGAGGGATGCTCCCAGCCTCCTGGGGAACAGCCCCTCAATCCAGCGACCAAGCTGGCAGCCAACCATACAACCAACTTCACATACAGCTGACCCAGCCCCCATGTCCCAGAAGAGACAAAAGAGCCCCCAGAGAAAGCTGCTCTGGCCCAATTTCAGGGTGCTGAATTTCTGTGGCCCAATTCTGTACGATGGTCTATACACAAAGCAGTCTGGATTAGGCAACCCAGAAGATGAACACATCCTACTACAGCACAGTCTTTTAACCCCAAAGCTTGTCCATGGTTGAAAGCTAAAGGAGTGCAGCACTAAATTCTCTGTGTGAAACTCTGGGGAGCCATAAAGCTGTGAAGGAGAAATCCCACCACCCTATATCCCATCCATGTGTATTAAGTTAATGGGAGGGCCAAGAAGTTGCTCAGCAGGAAACCATTGCTGCTGTAACTGAAGAATCCCTCTGCCCTCCTGGGCACAAATGCCTAAGCAGGGAGATGGAGTGGCTGCACTGGGTTCCTCTCCCACTCCACTAGTAAAAGCAGAGCAGCACAGCCTAAGCCTTAGGAAAAACAAAATCTATTAAGGCTTCAAAGTGACTAGAAGGCTGTTGTGCCTACCAGACCCTGTGTGCTCAGCTGGGTCAGCAGCAAATACTGGAGATACAAGCTGATCTCAGCAGTGTGCAGGTTTGTTCTGGGGCTCAAGCTTCAACTTCCAGTGTCCACCTAGAACAGGGTCATCACATTCTGGCTCTGGAGTAGAATTAGGTATATGTGTAACCTTCTCTGCACATACTGATTCTGGAGACTAATGGAGCACTGTTCCACAGCACACTGAAAAACTTTCCCTCCTGCTTATTAGGCTGCAGCACAGTACCATTTGAAAGGCTAGACAGAACAGTCTTACAGAGCTGATCCATCAGAGCAGGAAAAGCAGACACATGCACAGGAATGCCCTGGGGACACATACTCCTGTGCCACCAGCCCCTAATGAACACTTACCTCTTCCCTGGGTGAGAATGAAGCCAGCTGTTTGATCTTCGTGGTTTGATGGTTGTTGCATTTCTTGCAAAGCAGAATTTGGCTGCTCACCCACTGCTGAGGCTTGGTAGGATCACAGAAAGTCGTAGCACCTGACACAACATGGTTAAGGTGTTCCATGTACTGAGCAGGGATGGGCTTGTTGTAGTCTCCATTCTGACAAGATGTAAAAAAAGGAGTCAGGAGGAAAAGCAAATGTGAGATGATAAAATCAAAGCTAGGTATCCTCTGGTTGATAACATGATTCCCTAAGTTCTGTCAGGAGCTCTATACTCCATGCATTCACTTATGTAACAAAAGGAATAAATAAAAAAGTTACAAAATGCTTCCTATCTCCCCCATCCACTGTTCTTGTACACCTACTGCAAGCTGGTGGTGGTGGTGCATTTTGCCTTAAGACAGGCTTTGTTATTTAATACCCTAAATAAAGCAATTCAGCTGTTCCAAAATACAAAACCAGAGGAGGTTTGTTCCACATATTAAAAAAAGATTCTTAAGAGACATTAGTTAAAATGTCCAGGCCTTTTTTACCCTTTAAAGTAAGAGAGGAAAATTAATCTTTATGTTTCTATGTCAGCACACCCCAGTGTACGTGGACTCTCTCTCAGACCCATCAAGCCATCAGCTGCTGAGTTCACAGCTCAGCACAGAGCCACCAGCTCCGTGGATAAGCACCTGCCCTGGGCCTGTGTGATCTTAACTGAGGAGCAGGCTGCTCCCACAAGCACTGTTCTGCAGGGGCACGCACCTTCCCAGCCACCCTCCAAGCACCTCTCCACTGTTACCTCTTGGAACCCATTGTACTGCTCGCAGTTGGGGCAGTCCCAGCAGTTCCGGTTCCCGTAGGGCACCACCGTGTCCTGATTGCAGAACCAGCAGTTCACTGTCACGTGTGTGGGCTTCTTCCTGTGGGGAGAGGAAACCTTCAGCATCAACACTGACTTCAGCTGATGCAGAGGAAACTGAGAGCTTTCAAACAAGAGGCTGGAATAACACTCAACCTTCCCATTCAGTACAGCCAGTGGTATGACTCAGAGCAGTCATTTGAGCAATGAAAAGACAGACTTTTAGCCCAAAGTACAAATAAATCCCTGCCTGATGCTCCTATCTCTTCGTTCTACCACCATGACATGCTAGAACTTCAATAACACCCTTGTGAATAACCCACTTTATGGCTTTTCAGAGGCATATTTGGGGGTGCAAGTCCCCCCCATAATCAGCAGTGTTAATATATGCAGAGGGTGCAGTGGAGTCACTGGCTAGCACACAGGATTTTGGGAAATGGAAGTTACAGCCCATGAGAGCTGCAGATGATGGTACTCAGACATGGGCTAGTGGTTCCAGTTTTGTCTGCCCTGCTCATTGCAGGATTTTCCAAGGACAAGGGCATACTGAACTGTCCCAAGGTTCTAAAGAGGAATCGACACGTCTTCCCTGGGTTTTACACACTGAAATGGAAGAGGCAGAGATGAACGACCTGCATCCATGAGCACCTTGGGTTTTTTAGAACAATCCTGTTAAAACAAGCCACAAGAAGAGAGAGAGCTGTGACACAGGCCCATTACAACAGGCTCTGACAGATGTTTGAGCAAAGAACTTAGGCCCTTGAGCCTGCCCACTAAAGATGGCCTGCATTCGTCTTGCAACCCGGTGCAACACCCAAGAGGAAGCTTCCCAGCAGGTCAAGGCAACACAGCCCATCTGTCTGGGTTCACCAGAACCAGTCCTGGTCACACCACCAAGGGAGGGCAGCTGCTCCAGCTGAGCCCAGGCAGGGATATTCTATGGCAGCTATGCAGACAGATGGACTCAGCTGCCACCAGCCCTGTTTGCTGCTGAATTCAAGTCATCAGCCTGTCTCCCACTGGACAGCTTCTACAGCAGCTGGGAAAGCAACTGAGCTCACTGAGGGCCTGGAAAGCACAGAACAGGAGCCACAACACTCCCCAGTTGAGAGCAACTTCTTCCTGATTTAGGAAATGATCCCTGCTGCTGCAGTACTCTGTAGCAAAACAGCATGGTGCAGAAGTGATGCCTAGCACGGTGGTTTGTAAAATGCCAAGCCCTCCAAGTGATGCTTGGGCCTCCTGTTTTAATATTAATGATGAGAATAAGCTTGAAATGAAGCAGCAGAAAGAAGCCTATAGAGCCAGAGAACGCAGAGGATTCCCTGCCTGATGCTGAAAGAAAATGGCTGGGCCTGCTAGGGTGACAGATTCTCATCTCAAAATAGATGCATACACCCACATCCCTCTTAAAAAGGAGTATTCACTGCTCAACTTTGTTCTTTGCCAAGGGGGCTCAAAGCAGTAAGTGATCCGAGTTAAAAATACCACAACTGAAACTGATAGGCAAGAAAAGGTTTAAACCAGACAGAAATCTAGGTCACTAGTCTGGTTATCCATGAACCACCAGCGCTCCAAAGTCAAGCAAACCACACGTCAAAACAGACAGGGGAAGGATGGATGGCTCGTGAGGCCCCATCAGAGGAGCCACGAAGATGCTCAGAGGGCTGGAACAGCTCCCCTACGGAGAGAGGCTGAGGGAGCTGGGCTGGGTCAGCCTGGAGAAGAGAAGGCTGTGGGGGGACCTCATTGCAGCCTGCCAGTCCCTGAAGGGAGCAGAGGAACAGGAGGGGAATCAGCTTGCTAAAAGGGTAGATAATGGCAGGGCAAGGGGGATGGATTAAAGCTGAAGGAGGGAAGGTTTAAATGGATATTAGGGGGAAGTTTTTACAGAGAGAGTGGTGAGGGGCTGGAACAGGCTGCCCAGAGAGGGGGTGGGTGCCCCATCCCTGGGGTTGTTCAAGGCCAGGTTGGCTGGGGCCCTGAGCAACCTTGTGTAGCTTCAGGCCTGGAGGTTGGTGTCCCTGCCTGTGGCAGGGGGTTGGAGCTCTGTGATCCTTGGGGTCCCTTCCAACCCAGACCAGTCTGTGATTCTATGATGGCCAGCAACACCCGTTGGTGGTGTTTCACCTCACCATTGTAGGTGTAAGCTATGAAAACATAATGCACAGGCTTCAGCGTGTTCACCACCAAATCCTACTGCACCCTGACTTCAACAGAAGCACAACATAAACTCCAGCCCCTGATGCAGGTTACTGCACAGGTGCCCACAGGGTAGGATGTGCTATGATCCCACCTTCATTTCGCTGTGGTGTCACCCATGGAAATAAGGCATGCCACACTTCAGTCCCCATAACTTGCATGCCAGGACAGAGTAGGCAGCAGCACTAATTTCAAGGATCACCAACTCACAGAGCCATAGGGGTCAGAAGGGACCTCCAGAGCCCATGGGGTCCAACCCCCTGCCAAAGCAGGGTCCCTACGACAGGTCACACAGGTCGGCATCCAGATGGGTCTGGAATCTCTCCAGAGAAGGAGACTCCACACCCCCCCCCACATAAATGGAAAGCACAGGCCAAAAAATTACTACAACACACATGCTATAAAGCACAAAAAAACCCCCAATGCCAAACCCTATCTGAGAACTTGCTAATAGTGGACCTCAAATCCTTGGTAATACTCAAGACCTTTCCCTCTTTTCTAAGCAGGATTCAATTTCTCAGTCCTGAGGCTGAGGAGGTGCTACCAAGGGTTAAACAGCAGCCCTTCATTCTCACAATGTATGCAAAAGAAACTGCTAAATCCTGGATTATTTAGGATAAAAAGCAATAATCCTTCCTTTTGTGAACCTATAATCTGTTGCCATAGAAATTGGTGCCAAAAAATCCAAAGTTCCCAACCTGCTGGATGCAGAAGGATATAGAGGGGAACACCCCACCCCCCCCAAAGATAAAAGGTCATTTGAGGCAAGAAAAGGAGGTAGGGTGCTAATTTTCCAGTAATTGGGCAGGACTTTAAAAACAAAAACAAAGTACTGCATTGGGAAAGACTGTCAAACATGAATTTCATTACTTTGGAACTATATATACCTTGACTGAATTAAGGCAGCAGCTGAAGGTAATAAGCTACAGCACATAGTGCTTCTGAAGTCAGGCATTCTGTTATGAGAAGACAGACAATGCAACATGTGTATAAGCATTTATCATGTGCTCAATCCGTTGTAAAACAACAAGCAAACCATTCCTGAGTAGTTTATAAGCTAACACTGTACTAACTTGAAGTAGCTTCACTGGACAAAGAACCACTCTGCAAAATAGAAGCTGAGCAGCAAGAAGTGACTGCAGCACTTACTGCCCAGGGAGAGTCCACGAACCGCTGCCTCGCTGTGCTGACTGCAGCCTGTGCTCCCAACCAAGCTAAAAATACCCTGGGTTTGGACAAATTGTTTGCAGGTAGAAGATCTCTGCTTAAAATAACACTGGGGGGATATACCTGGAGTAAACTCAGCTGAGTTCAACACCTGAATGCCTGATGCTGCTCAGGCAATAGGACAAAAGTGTTCCTTTGTGAGACCATCCTTTATTTTGTGAGACCATCCTTTATTTTGATAACCAGCTTTCCATCCTATACAAAGTGCTTGGAAAAAGATCAGACTGCAGGTATTGACAAACACTGGTTAGCAACCAGCCTGCCTCTCTCATGTAACATAAGGAGGAGCTTATTTTCCTTCCAGCTCTCAGCACTCTCCACCATTCCCCAAACACATACACTTAAGGTCATAGAATCATGCTGAAGGTCATGCTGTTAATGCCAGAACAGCCTCCCTGATAAGCACAGGTCAAATCAGATACCTGGTAATAACAAACAACAAACTGGATTTCTAAATATTTTTATTTACATCTATTCCCCCTCTTCCTTTACTGCTAGGTCAGGAGATGAAGATGCTTGGTTTTCCATATTCCTAAAAGAGGCCACAGGTGGATGTGCAGTTCTTCACTGGGTTACCCTCACCCTCTGCCAAGGATTAAAAGCAAAAAACCAATTCTCCATTAAAAGTATTTAAAGCAACACACTTCTCTCTGGCACAACTGGATTGCAAAGCAATTATACAAACAGCTATGCCAGCAAAACTTAAAAAACAAGAGGAGCCCCTTTGCACAGACCAGTTTTGATCAGCACATCATCTGAGGGCAGTTTGATATAACCAAGCTGCCAAAGCTCCACAGCACAGCAAGCCTACAGTATGGTCAGTGTGACTGAGTTAAGAGGCGCTCAGTGGACCTGATACCGTGTTCAGCTCCCTGTTGGGAAGCTCCTAAGCTGTGCCTGTGACCACCACCTGTCAATAAAGGTGTCTTGCCAGTGCAGACCCGATGCTAAACACCGTTTGCCAACGTGAAAAAAAACATCCCAGCTGTCTAGATTCCAGCAGGCAAACTGCACCACTGGTGCTTTTGTTCAGAGCTAGCAGTTGCAGACAAGGTTTAAGATTTAACCACAAGATCAGACTTCTAGTACAGTGTCATAGGCTATAACACAGCTTGTCCCTTCCCAAGAGCCAGATCTGGTGTCCCCTTCACAGGGAAAAAAGTGCCCAGTGGACCTAGGCAGGGACAGAGCCCCACAGTTGTCACCACCTCCTGTGGTGTCCCCTGCTAAGGGGGACTGCTATGAAACTGCAGCTTTAGCAACTGTTAAAACATCACCCATCAGGGCAGGATTCCCCAGAAAAGGTGCCTCTTTTTTCATCTCAGTGCCTGTGACAGGCTCCTCAAGTAAACAAACGAGCTTCAGGGTGGTTCCTGAGTTCCTACCAGCCTCTTTTAGAGCGAGCCATGGCTTATCTTGACTTTATTTGTGAAAGGAGCAGCCTCCACCATCACTGACCCAAAAGGTCCCAAGAAAGAGATCCTCATAGGGCGCTCAATATCAGTGCTGACAAGTCAGGAGGGGCCCAGAAGGTGCAGGAAATGTGGCTGTAGCTGCTAGCCTGAACTCAGCAATGTGACTTCCAACACTAGGTAACAAACAAGCAGCCAAGCTGTGATCTCAAAAGAAAGACCACAAAACTCACCTGAGTTTTCTTAGCTGGCCCAAAGGTTTAAGGAGTTCCTGTGCACATCTGGACAGCTGATACAAAAAGCCCAGTCTTAGATGGTAGCACAGTTACAGTAGTGCTGAAATTCCATGTGTTGACTTACTCCACAACTACTTTTCACTAGGTTGTTCTGATAAATTTTATCTTCCTTTCTACAGGGAGGGAAGAGGCATCTTTCTAGAAAGGTGAGTGCACTCACGCTGAAAGTGGAGCCAAGCAGGGCTGTATCAGAACATCAATGCCAAAGGCAAGGGCAGCATCACGTCTGTGTTTGTATCAGTCGCTTATAAACCTGTCCTCTGTGAGCACTTTGGAAGATTCATTTAGCTAAGGCAAAGTAAGAAATCAGGTAATATCAGATTAGCACTGAGAAACATAAGTAAGTAGCCTCAAAGAATTATCAATCATCTCCTGAAAATATTTATTGCTGGCCAGCGGTTTTGAAGGGCTTAGGAAGAAATGCTTTCCATCCCAGGGACCCTCTGATGAACTTAAGCAAAACAAATCCAACCTCTTCCTTCAAAAGACATGTCAGCTTCACTGGGTCAAACAAATGCTCCCTGCTTCACCGGGGATTGCTTTAGGCCAGGAGTATTTCTCAGCTGCCCTAAATATGCCACAGAAATGCCAAGACAGACCATTTATATAAACTGCAAATGCTGCAGAGCAAACCTTAAATATTCTGTAGTGGACAGAGAATAATGCTTCTATTTCAAAGCATAAACTCCAAGTGAACCTGAACGTGATGAGCCTTTGGGACTACACCACCCTCATCTCCAATATAAGTACTCAAGAGATGACCAGACTGCTCATGCCTATTGTCTTCCACAGCCTAAAGCACCCCTTATTCCAAATACCCCTACTTTTGCTTTCAAATTAGATTTAATCCATCAAATTAAGAAATCTGTCACTTAGGAAATCTGCGTCCCGACTTCTCTCCTGGTACATCTCAAACCTTATTTTCAACGGCTGCTTAAATTTGTCCTAGGGTGAGAAACGTTCTGCACGATCAGGAAACAAATAACCAAGGAATTTTGGTCTCTTAACTAATAACTTTGGCTTGTGTGTGATCTTCCTGAGCCTTAGCACTGTGCTGACAGTGCTGGTGTGCCCATGGCGCTCTCCCACCGCTCCCCCTGCGCCATGCTTTCACCTCCAAATCCACCAACACAAGAAGCTAAAGGTTACAGTCACAGATTATTCGGAAGGGGAAGGGACCCGCAGGGATTAGAGAGTCCAACGATCCCCTCCCCTGCCTCAAAGAGGCCAGAACACGAGAGGAGAAGCCGAGCCCCTCCCGCAACCCCCGTAAGAGCGGCAGCAGCCCCTAACCGCGGCCCGCAGGGAGGTTCCCCGTTCCCGCAGCAGGCACGCAGTCCTTGAGGCACACAAAGGCACGAAGCGATTCCTGAGGATACGACAAGCGCACCCAGCCCTCCGCCGACAAGTTTCTGCTGACAACGCGGGGGGATCTCTTCCCAACGGCCTCCCCCCGCCCCCAGAGACAAACTCAAACCGGGAGCCCCGGTTTTAGCCGCGGCTCCGCCTGGTCTCCACGCTCCGCGCCGAGGCCCTTCCCTCCTCCGCCACCCGGAGCCCCGCGGGGAGCCTTCCCGCCAGCGCGGCCCGCATCCGGCCGGCCATTGTCCGCCCCCCCCCCCTCCCTCCTTCCCTCCCCGCCCGGCTCGTACCTCCGCGCGATGCGGTAGAGCAGCAGCCCGGCGGCGGCGGCGCAGAAAGTGACGCCCAGCCCGCCGGCGGGGCAGCGGGCCAGCAGCGCCCCGGCTCCTTCCATGCCGGTTCCTCCACACGGGCCGTCGCTGTGACCTCGGCGGCGGCGCTTTGTACACCGCGCTGCCGCCTTCCCGCCGCCGCTCCGCCCCTCCGCCGCGGCGGGGGCGGGCGGTGTGAGTCACGGCGCGGGGAGAGCGGCGTGAAAGGCCGGAGTCGTGCGGCGGCGCCGTGAGTCAGCGCCGCAAAGGCCGAGATCGTGGCCGCGGGGGCGGCCCGCCGGGCTCCCTGTCCTTCCGGGGAGCCAGGGAGGGAGGGGAGCGAGGCCCGTCGTGCCTGGCCTGGCGCCGAGCTCACCCCGTTTCTTCTTTTCCCCTTGCTTTATCTAAATTTAGACGCGTGAATCTATGCCAAACGCAGCTCCAGCCCTGCTAGGTGCCGGCCCTGCCCGAGCCAGGGCCCGGTGAAGGGTCTGTACACAGCTCCAGGCCCAGGCCGGGGACCGGAGCGTACACCCCGCCGCCAGCGAGGATTCCCCCCGGGGAACTGGAAACAACGGGGGCTGCAGCGAGGAGGAGGACTGGGAATTAAATGGAACGAGTGTTTTTGAGGAAGGATAGCTGCTCCAGAACGATGGAAACGAACCGTGGGCAGAAGAAGAAGAGACAGCCCCAAGATAATGGGTTCTCTGTCAGCATGGACTGTCCTACCCAACCACCCAGCTGTCTGGGGAAAAGGGAAGATCCCTCCAGTGACACTGCAGTACCCTCCCTACAGATGTTGGAGCACCGGTTACAGCCCTTTGGTAGGCCCTGACCTGCTTCACCCAGTAGACCACATGCTGCAAATAGCATCTCACTGCACCCAAGGCAAATATGGCAAGTGGAGCAGGAATTAAAGCACTGGGCTTTGCCACCAGTTCGTTACCTGAGAGCCAGAAGTTGGAGACGGCTGCTCTAGGCTTTCCCTCTTTTTGGATGGACTGATAAAACAATACAGTTTTGCTGAACACCCTCAGGTCTCTGATGGGAATAGCTCTTGGGTCAGACTTGTTCAGCAGCTCTCCCCTAGAAAGCAAATTAACACCCATTTATGCTCTGCCCCATCCGCACACACAGGTGGGATTATGGAACTGGATGTGGTGGTTTGACAGTCATGCCCTGCTTTTTACAGGAAGGTAAGAGAGGCAAGACCTCTCCAAAACACGAGACTGAGCCTCCCTCAAAGTGCATAACTGTTTTCCTGGTTAAAACCAAAAAGCTGTCAGCACAACAGACAACTGCTTGAAATTCAGGTGAACCAATTTGCATCGTCATCTTTTTAAAAAACACTTCACTGAAATATTTGTACTGGCAGTCAGGTGTAAATTTAAGCTGGGGTCTTAACTGCTCTATCTCCACAGATTTAACCATGGAAATTAATTCTATGTAGTGACTATCTCCTCTTGATAACTGCGAGGGGGATGTGATTTCTCCCATCTATCTTCCATTGTTTAGCTCAATTAGGGATTGTTTTCTGAGACCAAAGGACAGGGAAATGAGGAAGAACAAGGCAGTCATTTGGCAGATCAAGTCTTTCAGAACTCCTGTACTTGACCACTTGCCGATTTTCTCTGAAGTCCCTCCCTTCCTGTCAACATCTGCAGAATCAGTCCAACCAGATGCATTATGTACCAAAAGTTTCTTTCTTAAAGGGGCTAATGAGCAACTTGTGCAAAACAACTCAGCACAATTGTGTACCTCAGCTGCCAGGAAACGTGGATAACATTGAGGGATATCAAGGCAACCATGGATACCTGAAGGCAAGCTGTTAAGTCCTGTGATGCAAGGATTTGAGATACCTTCAAATGCCTAAGAAATGCTTCCAAAGCTAAATTAACCAGTGTGAGTAGCACATACTGTTGTAGTAACAGCGTGTTTGTCCTTTCAATTTAACTGTTAATTTACCAACAGGAGCAGACTGGGCCCTGGTAAAGTTAATGGAAACTTTGTGGTCACTTCAGATACCACCACAGCTTCATCACCTTACTGATAATTAAACTACAGAGGGTCTACTAATGAAGCCTAAAAACCTGCCTAAAAACCTGCCTAAAAACCTAAAACTGCTCAGGAAATTCTAACCAGTATAAAGTTTACCTACCTTCCATGAAACTGACTGTGGCAGTTGAAGTGCAAGAAAGAGTGAAAAAAATCTTTCCATTTTTCTTTCAGAAGCAGCAAAAAGGTTGGGTATTTTTAAATTCAGATATCCATTTGGAAAAACAAACCTATTTCAAATTCTCCTCTCTGGTAATAGGCTTATTCCATACTTGGGGACATCAATGGGATTGCTCACAGAGCAGCACCTAAAAATGTAAATTCTTTACAGGGTTAAAGAATGTTAACAGTTCTACCAGAAAGAAGAAGGAAACAGCAGTAAATTATACTAATTCAGAAATTCTGTTGGCTTCCAATATAGCTTAACAGCATCTTATCAAGTTAAGACTAGTTCTGTTAGGGTTGGTAGCAGAACTTAAAGAACAAGAGAAAAAATCCAGCAGAATTCCTGATTTTCCAACAGATTTAGGTGAAACAAAAATTTGTTTGCTTTCTCTCTTACCAAGTCCCAAGGTCCTCAAGAGGGTCTGAGTCCTCTCCCCTTGTTCTCAAAAGGTACTAGCAGTCTACATATTTGATTAACATTTTAAAAACTAATTTAAGGAAATCTCAGGAATCATTTCAAAGTAGCAGCACAAGCATCCTAGTTCTCAAAAATAGAAACAGCATTGTATGACAGCTTTGACTCCTATAAAGAGACTAAAAGCTTTTGCTGCTCATCATCTCCATTAAAAATAAAGCCAAGCCAGTTTTTAGTTACTAAACTGTTTCCTATTTTAGCCTGGGGTAATGTGATCTGTTATTTTCAGCAAGACATAATAGAAATCAGTTATTTTTGCAGTTGTGTCTCATAATGAGGTATACACACATTCTACCCTCTTTGTACTATGCTCCTCCATCACACTGATGTCAAACATGACCTCAAGTACCAGTTACCAGCTAGGTTCTAATGAGAACAAATACCAAGATTTGAATCCAGTTACCAACCCATTGAATCTCTGCAAAAAAATACTAGCCTGAAAACTTCAGCTTATAAAAGACAGCTCGACTCACTGCTGGGCTGTTTCTCAATGCTTTGTATGATCCTTCCAAGTGCAAACACCACCTTCACTATGGTCCTTGAAGCCAAAGATGTCCATAAACACTTGCTTACGCTCAAGAACTCAACACCTGCTCACACCATGAGAAGCTCATTGTTCAGTTCAGCAGCAGGGAGGGCTGAAGCTGGGCTCAAATGCTGTAGTGTTTGTCTCAGCTGCCAAAGCAAATGACACCAATGAATAGGAGAGCATGGTATGGCCAAAGCAAAACACAAATCTACCCATTTCACTTCTAAAGTATTTTATCCCCCACTCCCAGTAATTCTTCCTGTGCTTCAACCACAAGGCACTGCTGCAATGCAAGTGTTAGAGACTACTAAAATTAAAAACATGTTCTAGTATGTATGAAAGGACTAATCTCAAGTATGCAGGATATTTGTTTTCTAAGTGAAAGGCATGAACTGTATCATGACTGCTGCTGAAGAATACCCCTTTGATGCTGTGACTTTGAAGGGGAAGGCAGATAACCTATCTATATGAAACATGAGAAGTGGTCAACAGGCTGCCCTAAGCAGGGGAATCCTTATTGCCTTCAGTAAGAAATCAAGTTGTGACATCAAGAAACTATGAACACAGGCTGTGGATTTTTTTGGTATTAATTGCAGCGATGTGTCCATGACAGAATGTAAGATCTCCTTCCAGTCAGAAGCACCAATCTACAAGGACATCATATTGAGAGGGACACATTCCCAAGTATCATTGTGAAGCAGACTCTTCCACTCTGCAGACCCCTAGCAATGACGTACAGAAAAAAGGTAACACAAAAAAGCCCTGTAGTAGTAAGAGGCCAAGGTCAGATACACAACCAGGTTCCTCTATCTCATGGCATTTCCACAGGGCAGCCAAGCCACAACCACCAACTGTCCTCACACTCTCTGTCCTTCACAAAAGCAAGGCCTAAAGGCCAAATCTCAACAGATCAGTTTACACATGTTAGCATAAGCCTGTACCACAAACACATGGGTACAGCAATACTACCTAAGTGGCTTATCTAAGAGATTCTGGTGTGTGTGTTTCATAGCATCCAAACAGAGACACATACTACAAGATTGTCCCACTTGAACACTCCAGGATGTTCCTGCAGCAAAATGAATGATGCACCTTGAATGAAACAGAAGAACTCTCAAGTTATTTGGGCATCAGGCTATTAAAGTGCTAAAAAGCGACAGGACAGTTTTAAAGTTCCAAACCAGCTTTTCTGTTTTAATACAGTTTTAATGAGCATCAGTCCAAGAGATCACTTGATAGCATGAGGTACATTCCCTGACCACACATGGCTGTGCTTAAGGAAAAGGACAAACATATACTTAAATTAAATAGTGTAATTTAATTTAGTAGCAGTTTAATTATCATTAAGTTAAAAAAAGTTATAATTAACTATTAACGTTAATGACTCGAGACCTTTCAGAAAACATGAATCCAAAAGGAAATATCCAGCAGGTGGTTACAGACTTGTAGTTTTCCCACCAGCACTGCCACCTGCATCAGTCTCTTAAAGGACTATTTGTTCAATGAAGAAATTGGTCTACAGTCTGTGACTGGAGTCTTGGCTCTGCTACTTTGCGTGGTCTTCTAACAGATAGACAATTAACTCGTAGGTGGACAGCACAATGGCTGTGTTTGGTATCTGCCGGATGAGCTGGGCAAAGAGTCCTCTATAGAAGGCAGGATAGCCTTCCTCACGTGCTATCAGACGTGCTGTCTGAACAAACGTCTTGTATTTAGTGCCTTCTTCTCGCAGCCGTGTCCGTATGACCTCTGCAGGGGAGCAAAACAGAGCCCAACGTTAACAGGACTTTAACCTCCCCATGGAGAGCCATGCCATGATCAGAAAGCAGCGTGTGAAACCCAGGGACACAAAAACCTTCCTGTGCCAACTGCCTGCCAGGACCTTCAGCCACTGACTCCTGTACACGTTGCCCTTCAGGCTAGAAGCAAAGTTAAAGAGGAGTTCCCTTTCATGTGGAATAAATGGATTATTCGCTCATTCAAGCTGCTACAGAGCTAAATGCTTCACTGACACTCATACAGTCAATACTGCTCTTTCCATATAACCACAGTAACATTCACATCTATCCAAAGAGAGTAACACTGCTCACCCTCTAAGTGTTTCTCACTACTCACTCACAGAATCCCAAAGACAGTGGGGACTCAGCTAGATGAAGCTACTCTGGTGACAGCAGAAGCATCAGGCATTCAATTTCTTCTCTGGCATTTTTAAAGTTGGAAGTTCCAATCACCAACCATGTGGCTATCTAGGAATAATGGGCCCAGCACTGAAAATGCCCATGCATATGCACATGCCACAGCAACGTGCATTTGGCCATTCTAATAACTTCACAGCCCTGAACCCCATCACTCTTCTTGGATTAGAGGTAACAGCTGTTCTACTGCAGTCAGAAGGGGGAAAGTTAACGTACCGTGTGGATAAGCAATACAAGAGGCACAGCCCTTGGAAAGAGCAGCAGCAAACATCAGTCCAAAGAAGTTTGTTGAGTTCCTTTCGGTCCCATTAGGAGGAGAAGGGGGCAGCTGGACTTCTTTTAAGTGTTTTTTTAAGCTTTCATAAATAGCAAAGCAGATAATGGTCTCAGAAATCCCAGCATAGGAGGCGGTCAGGCCCCTATAAAAGCCACGGATGCCTTCTGTCTGGTAAACGTATCTAGCACACTGCAGAGCATTCATTGGCTTTGAACCCCTGACTCTAAAAGACAAACAAAGCAAAGAGCAGATCGTGAGCCTAGGAAAAGAATCAACATCAAAAAACAACCATGGCTTTCAATAGTTTTTGTAACACCAGAAATGGTTTTCTGTTAAGTTTTACTCCAGAAGTCTCTAGGAAAGCCCCACAGAGCAGGATTACCATGCCAGAAGTGCATGCTTGGCTTTGCTAACCCACCAATACAAACTCATAATAGTTCTCAGAGCTTGAGTTCTATCCAGTCTACCACAGTTTGCACCAATGCTTTAAGAGACAACAAGCACTGAAGAGACACTGCTGTGTGTTGAAGGAGTAATCCCATTTAAAGCTGTCTTCAGCAGGCTGAATGACAGAAGTCTGCTACATGCTGCTACTCTTCATTTTAAGGGCAGCACTCAGTTCAAAGGTGCCACTTTGTGAAGTGCAGGAATTAAGTCTTATAAATTATTTGTAAGTTGTGGTGCCTTAAAAGATCCTTACTTGACCTAACACATCCTCACAGGGAGAAACTTCCATTCTGAGCAGTCCTGTTATTAGAGTCCCTCCAGTGACTGTGAATCACCACACAGAAAGATTACTGTCAAATTACCAGTCTTCAGGAGGTATGGTTAACAGTAATGCAATGCTGAAGGAAGAACATTAAACCACTGCAACAGATTCTCAGTGCCTCCAGAACATTTCAGGACACTAATGTGACTTCATTGTAGTTTAAAAACAGCAGCAGTCCTGTTTGCAGCTATTTAGCTGTGTGTCAGTCACCTTGGTTTGCTGCACTGAGACTCACATCTGTGTGATTCAGGATCAGTGCAAGTGATGATGCCAAACACGACACAGACTACAACCTCATGCTCAGCCTCCCACGTGAGCACTTCTGACCTTCCCATCATCTCTATTCCTGCTGTATCAAAGCATTTCAGCCCTTGATATATTTACCTTCAACACCAACCCATGAAGTACAGGAATCTCAGAGAAAATTAAAGCTATGTTTGACTTTAAATTTAGAGTGAGACCAGAAACTGAACCTAACTCAGCACTCAGGGCAACTTCCACATCCTGCATCAAAACAAAACATGCCACACAGAACCTTAACCTTCACTCTGACCAGGCACAAGCCTGGTGGCTTGAGAGGTGGAACTGAGAGTCAGGGAAACAACTGGGCAAGGTTTATCCAAGTACAAAATGCCAGGAGCAAAATCATGGAAGTTTAGTTTCCCAGAGGCTCTCTTGGCCACTTAGTGGCATCCAACCTCCCTCAGACTGTTACTTACTTCCGTTCCAGTTGCATTCTGGTTTTCACCATCCATATAGGATTCATCAGGGAATTTGTGATAAAGGCTGAAAGAAAGAAAACCATAATTATAGCTAAAAATCCAGGCTGGTGCAGCACCACAGCAAACATGAACTTTATATACTGTGCAGCAAGACAGTTCTAGTCACCAGCTCTAGCCAGAGCTCTCAAAAACTGTCCAGGTCCAACCTCTCTCATGCTTGAGAACCACTTCACATCAAACATCAGGAGTCACCAACCAATGGCCTTGGAAATTTTTTAAAGATTCTTCCTTTCTGCACCTATTTTAACATATACTTCATGTTTCTAAAGGCTGCTGTACCCAAGATACCTTACTGGCTGGGTTTTAGAATAACAGATAAAGGAAACCTGTGGGGAAAACACACATGTAATAGTCTCTTGTTTTCCCCAAGGCTCTAGGTGGTGCCACTGAGCCATCTCACTTACAGAACCCAGCAAGCATTAAGGGGTTAGAGTGGGAAATACTCTTTTTAATTACCACCCTGGTGACTGATGCCTGAACTTGTGGAGCTCTTCTGCAGTATTTTGCCTACAAGACTTTTTCCCATCCTGGTATGAAAAATACAACATCCTAAACCAACTTAAGTAAATCATATCAGAAGTTTGCTGCTGTCTACTAATTTTCTTTCTTAGAGACTTTACCATAACACTGCAGTTGAGAAGTTCATCTCAAGCTTGCAAACAACAATGCAGAAGTGTTTCAAAGTATTGGACAGAAAAATGGTCCCTCTGTAGACAAGGTAAGTTAGGAACTAGCAAAGTCCTGGTTTTTGGCATATACAACCTCACACCAAGTGTGCACTTTCAGAATGTGTCATGTACCAGCCTCTGTACTCATTAATATACCACAATTAGCCAGAGCTGTCAGCCAAGACCAGTCTAGGTCCTGTACAGACAGGCTGAAAGGCCAGTCCCCACCTTATTATGATTCATTCTATTTTCTATATGTCTCCTACTGGGAAGAGATAAAAAAGTCTTGTAGCAACAAGAGCCTGGAATAAACACTTTAAAGAATACCAGCACATGTATTGCCTGCTGTTGGAGAGGGGCTGGACACAGCAGTGTTGCTGCAGATGATATGGAAGATGAATTGTAAGTACTTACCTGCAGACCCTGCAGAACAGACGTGCACAATGTTGCTGTTGGGCACAAAAATGCCATTAAATCGTTCTTTAGCTTTGGAGTAACATGCAAAATAGACAGCTCTGTGGGGGAAAAAATTAAGGAAAGCACTGTTAACACACACATCTTCAAATTAGACACAACTATTTTTCTCCCCACTCCTGAAAAATAACTTTCTCTCCAGAGAGGCCTCCACATGATTGTTTCCATCCACAAGCATGCAGGCTTCTTTTTTCCCCCTGTTTCCTTCCTTGTATTACAGTCTCACTGACTTGATTCCCACAGGGCAAAACTAGTTCACCTTCACACTAAGCCTGTGATGGGAAGCAACACAGTCTTGCAGACAAAGCAAGTTAGATCAGATGCCTGCACCAGCTCTGGCATTAAATATACTCTGTAAACTTGGGAACATCATTTTCCCACCCAGAGCCTGTGTTTTCCATAAGTCTGGTCAGAACTGGACTGGCAACACTTCACTTTAACTACTCAACCCTGGAGTTTTAGACACCTCAAATCCCTATATAAAGCACATGAAGCTCAGCTCATCTGCCACAGTCGACAGGAGGAGTAAGAAGCTGTCTGAAGCAACCTCATTGAAGGGAACTGCTAGGAAAAGAGAATTTCCATAAAGTATTTTCAGACTGGAATAATATGGATGATTAGGAAGGAACACAAAAGACAGCATGAGTGAGTTGCATGGATAAGCAGGCAATGTTGGATTCAGATCCTTGCTGCAAAGATTGCCTGTGCAGAAATAGGAATCCCCGCTTCCAAGGGGAACATCCTACCTACTAGGCAAGAGGCCAGAGTGGGAGTACACCACTCTTCAAGCTCCTTTTTACCTGTTTGAATTTCAGGCAGAGAACATCTGCCAATTTCCTGATTGCTAACAAGTTTTAACATTTGCTAGGCACAAAGGTCTTGAGCCCTGCCAAGAACTGGACAATCAGAGGTACATGTGGAAACCATTCAGGTGCCTGTAAGACTTCCAAATACAAACTTCATAGCTACTTTGGTTGCTGCTGTTTAAGAATTAAAAAAAAATATGGAAAAAACAGGGACATACCTGTCCCTTCAGGGTTATGTGGCAGCAGTGCTTTCCCCTCAACTGCAGTTTTTCATTGGAGAAGAATTTAGGCAATCAAGGACCAGACAGGTACTCCCCTCCCCTAGCATCTAGCTCCCATTCAGTTAGGCAAACACTTATGTATTCACAGGGAAGTAGTGGATCACATCAGAAAAATGCAAATATGAATCCTACAAATTTTTCTGCACTACTCTCTTGCTTTCTCAAACAATGATGTGGAATTTGAGTGCCTGATTTAATCTGCACCTTCTGGTGTTATACAAACATAAACCAGACTTCTAGAAGCATATACATGCACACATCTCAGTCTGCAGAGGGGAGAACTTCCTGACCTAGGCTTCTGAACCATAAACCCACTGAAAGATTTGAGTTCCTACCTTAAATGTCTTTTAGCAATAGTTTAACTATTTACCTTGATGGTGCAACTCCAACCAAGTTTGGACCCAGCCCTCGGAAGAGCGACTTTGGTCCTTCTTTTTCCAGGATTGACCTTAAAATAAAAACAAACAGAGGGGGGAAGAAGGGGAGAAGAGAGATGTTTGAGTTGAAAGTTATGCTTGTTGTTCTGCCAGTCAAAAGAACTGCACAAAAGCACTAAGCATTAATGGTGAAGCTGTTAGCTTTCAAAATCCACACTTGGAAAGGAGCAGAATTATACACTAGTGATAAAAGGCACTATATCATAAACTTCAGCACACTACAGGCAACTGTGTCTCCTATGGTACAAGGCTGTAATTTCCATTCTTGGAAAGCTGTCAGGAATTGAAAGTTTCATGGAGTGATAGTTGACTCTGATGAACAAAGAATATCTTCAGGATTCTCTGTATCTATGCAATTCATGAGTTTGTTTCCTGTATAAAGCCATGAAAACTAGAAATCCTTTTCCCTTTCATAATTATGAGCTCATGTGGTTTTTTTTCCTCCAGAGTGAAAGCTGTGTGGATTGTACTACAAGCTATGTGTCCCCAGGTAGCTCAGGGATATTTGGGTTTGAGGGCATTCAAAAGAGTTCACAACATCTTTCCCAAGTAAACTCTAAATACAGAGATCCTACTGTGACTCCCTGTCCAGACCTGACTTCAGGATCAGGTGGTAAGCAGGAAGGTCATCAAACAATGCTCTCCAGCAGTTGCCACAGCCCAGGTTTCCAAAGCTATTCCAACCCATCTTCCCTCACACCTCAGAAGGCACACTGAGCCAGGACTTCTCTGAAGAAGGTAAGCTGTTTGGACAGCTCCCCCAGCCCCTGCCAAGCTCTGTACTACACCTCACTGAAATGCCTCATGAAAAAAAGACTTATCTTACAAATTCCTTGCAGTACCAACAACAAACAACTTTACAAGGACTAAACCAGCCAAGTATTTACCAGTGAAAGTCAGGTACAGTCTAGTAATCACTGGGATTTCAGTGCACAGTCTGCTAGACTGCAGTCCTAACTGAACTCACCCTGGGAAAAGTGTGCAGGAAAGCCCAGATAACACCAGGCTCCCTGAGTAGCTCAGGTGCACCTCTCAGAACTGCCAGTTTTCCAGAATTTACTTCCTAGGTCATTTGCCCTGCTGAGAATGTCCCTCACCCATTCCAAACCCAAGCTCATTAGAAGATACAGGAGCTTCTGAAACACTTTTTTTTTCAGCAGCAGAGTTAAACTTTCTGTATAAACTTCAGGGCTGAGTGTCTCCAAGGAGACAGATCCACTGACTACTTGTTCTTTGTCACTTAACAGTCACGACTGCAGATTCCAGCTGGGGTGACTCATCAGAATCTTAAATGGATTAGACAAAAACAGCCTGTCCTCCTGAAGTGCTTTCTATTCAGCTGCAGGCTTAACCTGCCTTCCCCAGTACCTACTTTCTTTCTATTTGCAGCAGTTAAGGGGATTTCATGCTCAACACCTTTAACTCTTACACAGCAAGTTCACATGTTGGGCTCTAAGGGTTGCTTCTTTGGCCATAGGATTTTCCCAGATCAGAGGCTCAAGTGACACCTGGTGTGGCACTGCACACACAGCCAGGATTGAGAAAGGGATGGAAGAGAAAAAGCAAGAGATCTAACTTCACCTCTTTCTTCACACACCTGTATTTTATCAGAAAGATCAGACTCAAGAGCACTATCTGCTCCCCTCAGATGCTGCCCACAAAGCAATGACAGCATAAATATTTTGCTCTCACTTCTCAATGCTCTGAACACATACAGCTGAGAAATCCCTGAAGTGAAATGAAACCAAGAATTATAGTCACCAAATTCAGTGAGATTAAGCTATTAAAAAGTTAACCTGTTTTTAAACTATTTCCTCTCTCCTTGAAGAAAAAAAGGAAAAAAAAAAAGAAAAGAAAAAAATATAAAGAAAAAAATTAATAAAAGAAAAAGAAGACAAACCAACAAGAAGCCAACCCCAGAAAAAGAATGGGCCAAGAGCAGGATTTAAGAGCCCTGTGCCTTTAAGTTTTCTCTTTCTTTAGTTCCAGCTGCCTAAAGTCCAATGCTGCAAGGTGAGAAGATAGCAAGGGAAAGGAGATTAAAATCAAAGGCAACTGGCACTACCTTACTTTTTTCAGTCACGAATTGCTCTCACCTCACCTCTGAATAGACAGAGAAATGTTTGGCAGGGAAAGCAGCACTGTTTACAATACAGAAACCCAAGTCCCAGAATGACTCTGGAATAGTCCTGCAGAGAATCTGAATTAGCACTGTGCTGTTATATAACCGTGCAGTGTCTCCCCAGGCAAGCTGCCAGGCATGTTGGCCTTACATAAAATCACTCAACTTGCTCTTCTAGTCATTATTTTCTTTGGCATTTCTGCTACCTGATCTAAACAGGACCTTCTCTGCATCACCCTAGGATGGCCAATGATCCAAACAAACCCAAGCCATTCGCGTGAGGTCTGAGCCCTACCTAAGTTCATGGTGTTTGATATGAAAGACAGTAGCAGAGATTTGGAATTCAGAGTTGCTGGTAAAACTATAGAGCAGTTTTAAGCTAAGTGTTTTCACATTTTTCTTCTTTATGAATACACAAATGAAAAGGGGACAGCTGGAGCATCAACTGCTGCAGTCTGAACGACACAGAAGGCTTTCAACAGAGCTCCTAAGTAATGCAGGTTTAGATGGCATTGATGCATAGTAATAATTGACAAAGACAACATCTAAGAGCAGAGGAGAGCTCATTAAGTAACCTATAGCTCAGCAAAAGATAAAAGTTCCCAAGAGCCCAATTAAACATTCTATTTTAGTGAGACTGCTTTTTCAAAAGAGTTCTTCCATCACTCCCTAAGTTTCAGTTCTAGATCATCAATGCAAAAGCACAGACAAGCATAACTTAAAATGTATGGGAACACAGAATTCTGGAGGTCACCTGTGTCAAGGACACACTCAAAGCAAGGGACAGGCTCAAAGATAGATCAGGGACTGACACAAATCACTAGGTGAGGACAATTAGAAACCTCCTTACAATGCTGGTCCACTAAGGGGAAGGAAGAGCTCTCATTTTTGTAGGATGCTCCAAGAGAAGAGTTAAAACTTCCTCTGTCAAACAGGTGATTAGCAGGGGCAGCAACACTACCAAGCATCTATACTAACTACTCAAAGCAAACTGGGAATGGCTCCAGGAACAAGAAATGGCTTCTTCAGTCCCCCAGTTGCTTGCCAAGGATCAGCCCCAGCTAGGAAATGTTCACCTGTTTAATGCTCAAAGGAGACAGTAAACATAATTACTCCAAGTAAGAGACAAACATGACACTTCTCAGCATTGAAAAAAAAGTCCCCTCCTCCCAAGTATTTCTTCTGATAGTTCCCATAAGCTAAGGCATATCAAGAGTTGACAGCATGTCCTGCATATTGATCCCTAGGAAGCCATAACAACCAAAGAGTGAGGAAAATTTTAAAATAACACCTCCAGAGACTTACTCAAATCAATTTGCTTTGGAAACTTTCTAAGTGCTGGAAGCAAATTTCTGTGGGAGTTCAAAGGAATGCTCAGGAGCTTTTACAGGAACAACTTATCTTTCTACTGCTGAAGGCAGAAGGCTGAGTGACATGAATCCTTCCAGTGCAAGTTGGGAGCAAAATCTGCATTCTGTGTTGGCACAGAGGAATTCAAAATCAGATCCCTTGTCTCAGAACCGCTGAGTGACAGGAGAAGCAGTACTCACTTGAGAACACTCAAGAGTCCAGGTGATACAGACGTTGGCCTGACCATTCCTTCACCACTGATGGTCCCCAGCTGGACTTGTGGGTAGTAGACAGCCCGGAAGGCTAGCTTTGAAGATTGGAGCCTAGTCTTTATTACCTCTAAGGGACATGTAAAGATGGCACCAACCGTTCCTCCACATCTGTAAAACACAATTTAAACAGAAGACAAGAGTCAAGAAAACATAACTGTGTGGATGTGTCAAATCCCAGCATGGTGCATAACTAAAACCTGAAGACTTGTCTCCAGTTCTCCCACATCATGGAGAAATTATTAGGAGCAGGGTAGTTCTGGAATTCGGCTAGGGAGACTGTTCCCAAGCCCCAGGGGGAGCAGAGAGAAGGTTGAGAAACTGTTATAATGATCATTTGTAGTGAGGAGATCAGTCAACACCAAGATGATACCCAGCACTGAACAAAACACCCTGCCTGACCATCTGCTGGCCCCATGTTCTGTGAGGACTTGGCATTCTGCCTGTAAAAACTTCAGAGGCATCCATGTTTCAGAGGTTATTGCCCTAAAACAGGCATACTCTTGGATACTCTTGGATGGACAGTTCTTATGGGAAGCAGGAAGCTGGCAGATGAGAAGAGGTCACTGGGGATTAGGACAACATAGACTGAAAACACAGCACTGTAATTCTGCAGAGCCTCAGTACTTAGGATTATATCAGCTGTCTATAGAAGCAGCAAAGACCAGAACTACACTGAGTTAGGCCCTCTTAAAAACAATGCCTATCAACTTTTTGGGAGGGGACAGGGGAAGGAGAGCTGTAAGGATGAGAGGGAGGGTGGGAAAACAGAGTAAGAGGACAGAAAGGCCACTAGAGAACAGGATTCCCATCCTCTGGTAACAGAAGGACAAATAGAAAACACTACACACCCACAGGAGTGTGTATAGACACACACATATAAGGAAGAAATTATGTGCCTGTTAAAGGATCATTCATCATCTTGATGCAGTCAGACTGAGCCTCAGAAAAAGCACCCCAGGATGTACAAACCCTAAATTTCATTTTAATCAAAGATCTGGAAAGCAACTGGTCAAACCAATTCTCTCCCTGCTGCTGTTCCTCTTTGGTAACAGAGCACCCTGTCAAACTTCACCCTTAAACACAACACTGAGTGGGGCTAAAAGGCATCAGGGCAGATGTTTATTAATCAGACATGGTGGGATTTGGGAAGACTTAACCAAAGAGAGAGGGTTCAGAGGAGGCCACGAAGATGCTCAGAGGGCTGGAGCAGCTCTCTTATGAAGAGAGGCTGAGGGAGCTGGGCTGGTTCAGCCTGGAGAAGAGAAGGCTGTGGGGGGACCTCATTGCAGCCTGCCAGTCCCTGAAGGGAGCAGAGGAACAGGAGGGGAATGGGCTTGTTAAAGGGCAGAGACTGGCAGGACAAGGGGGATGGAGTGAAGCTGGAGGAGGGAAGGTTTAAATTGGATATTAGGGGGAAGTTTTTTACAGAGAGAGTGGTGAGGGGCTGGAACAGGCTGCCCAGAGAGGGGGTGGGTGCCTCATCCCTGGGGGTGTTCAAGGCCAGGTTGGCTGGGGCCCTGGGCAACCTTGTGTAGCTCCAGGCCTGGAGGTTGGTGTCCCTGCCTGTGGCAGGGGGTTGGAGCTCTGTGACCCTTGGGGTCCCTTCCAACCCAGACCAGTCTGTGAGTCTATGATTTCAGGGTTGTGATTTTTTTTTTCCCAAGGGTGTTTACACACAAGTGAACCCACTGACTGGGTAACACTTCCTTTGTTTACACACATGTCAAAGCACGTGATTCCTTCAAATCCCAGTGTTTGCCATTTTCCTTAGAAAACACTGTGAGTCAACAGCTCAACTCTCTTTGATGTTAATGGGAAATTGTAATTTCAGGAGTTTTCCAAAAACCAAACCAGCCCATCCTTTGCCTTGCCTGTACCAAACCCATTGCTTGCTGGAGTCAGAAGGAGTTTGTGTGCAGTAATTTGGGAACATAAAAGGACTTTATAATCAAGGCACTAGTGTGTATTTTCTAAAGCTCCATCGACTCATGAATGATTTTACTAGAATCTTTTTAAACCCACAGAAAATGGTTAATTAAAGAACAGCAGAGAAGTCCAAGCTGTAGATACACACCAGTTCATAAATGTTTTATCCAGTACAGCTTATTTTGCTTGCTGAAACTGGATGTTTTAAATCAGTGACAACTTTGCAAGAACCCAGCAGCCCCTGTGCTTGCACTGACAGCCTGGCCAGCCTGGCTGTACCACCACAAAAATTAAGGTTCTTACAAGGTTCAGGAGGATGCCTCAGAGCACATGGCTGGGGAATACCACTTCCTCACTAGTTTCCATGTTCTGCAAGATTCTGTCCAAGTCCATGAGCCCAAACACTATGCTTCTCACATAGAAACTCATCCAACAGAAGGAACTGTTTCCACTGAGACTGGCACTGTGAATGAGCAGCATCCTTCATGAGTTTCTCCTTTAAGTTCTTGCTTCTTCCTCTTCCCTGCTGAAAGGGGGGAAAAAAAAACCCTCAACTAGAGACAATCCAAAGCAACCTAAACTAGGGACAATCCAAAGCTCTAAGAAAGAGCTTTGCTTTCATCCCTTTTAAACCACTTATGCTTTGACAGCTGAATAAAGTCACAGAGTTGTTCATGGAACGAGGTACATAGCAGCTGAAGTTGTGTCATTTGGCTCAAAGATGTGGGTTCAGAGAGACCTGATCAGGCCTCTGGTTATTTTGTGAGCTGAGCCAGGGCTCAGACACAAGCCTTCTGTTGTGTCAATACTACTCTGGAGGACATCATTTCAGTTTATTCTTCTCTGTTTTGCCAGATGCATCTCACAGCACTCATATTTCTCTGAAATTGGATCTTGGAGGGAGAACAAGAGGTCAGGAATGGCCTCTGCAGCAAAACCTTCCCTGTTCCCACAGCCTACACTTAACTTGGAGCAGGAAATGCCTTGAGGATCCTTCTTGCTGATCCCCACTGCCACCTTTCCTACTATGTATATCCAACATATTTTTAGGCTGGAGAAGAGGACGGTGAGGGGGGAACTTATCACTGCCTACAATTACCTGACAGGAGGGTGTAGAGATGTAGCTGGGGGTTGATCTCTTCACCCAAGCAAGAAGTGATAGGATGAGGGGGAACGGGCTCAAGCTGCACCAGGGCAGGGTCAGATCAGACATTAGGGAAAAGTTCTTCCCCAAAAGGGTCATTGGGCACTGGCACAGGCTGCCCAGGGAGGGGGTTGGGTCACCGACCCTGAGGGTGTTTAAAAGATGGGTAGATGAGGTGCTCAGGGATAAGGTTTAGTAGAGGACAGGTGTGGTTGGACTTGATCTCAAAGGCCTTTTCCAACCTTGTGATTCTGTGAACAGACACACGTATCACAGAGTCACAGAGCTGTAGGGGTGGGAAGGGACCTCCAGAGATCATTGAGTCCAACCCCCTGCCAAAGCAGGGTCCCTAGGACAGGGCACACAGGTCGGTGTCCAGACAGGGCTTGATGTGTAATGAACACTTGACTAATAAACACACTCAAGAGAAAATTTAAGTCTATGGGAACTTGATGAAGAGAACTTGATTGCCTTAATTCTCAACTCATTTATCTACCAGTGCTCCCCTACCACATACTCCATCATCAGTCTTCATTTATTGCACATATCTGAACATTAAAACAATACTTTCACCATAACAATTCACAGACTCAGAACACTGAAATTCCGTTTACTGTCTCTGAACTACCAGCCACCCAGCCCTGAGCAACAGCTCACCACACAACTTCAGCCTCCCTGGCATGTTCCCTCCTGCACTGGCTGTCGTCTCACCCACGGAGCCCACTCCTCACCTTTCATCCTTCTAGTTTGATAACCCAGTTAATTCAGGCAGCCTTCAACATACTTCTGGTAACGGGTGTGTAATCCCCTGGTACTCAACACACTGAGTTAATACCTGCATCATCAGTTTTAACAGCTCAGAGTTTGTGTTGTCAGTGTGACATTTAAGAAGAAAGCATTACCTAACAGAGCAATTCTCAGGGTGTCAACAGGGTGCATCCATTCTGTCCCAAATATAAATACACAGCAGACAGTTCAACTAAGGACTTTGATGTATTATTGGGCAGCTTTTTCAGAGGAGCTGATTTTCCTCCACATGGGGATTGCGTGCATCAGGCCCTGGTGTTTCTTTATGCCCTGGAAAGAGGGCTGGAAAAATAACACCCTGTGAATAAAAGAAACACTTTGTATTCCTGGGGTGTTCCAAATGCCTTCATCTGGGAAGAAAGGATAAACAACCAGCCTTCCTCAACTACATTAGCAACCACAAACCCTGAAACAATCAGACTGTGACTACACAGCCAGATAAATGGCGTTTGGGAAAATCTTATGCTGCAAACAAGGTAAAACCTCCAAATCCTCAGACTCGTTGGAGTCAGGGATTTTTTTGTTGCTTCAGTGCAGAACTACAGCTCAGAGCTGTCAAGTGGTGTTTATTGCACCAGCCTCTTGCAAAAATCCCCAAACAATGCCTAAATCTGTCCTTAGGCAAAAGATAGAGACCTCCCCAGAAGCAAAACTCTATAGTAGAGCATCTTCAACAGGTCCCAGGGCAAGCATGTAACAAGAGGTTCCAGCTATGCTCTGCACGTGTAGGGGACAAAATCTCTTCAATGTGAGACACCCAACAAACAATTCATCAGCTTTGGCTGGTCACTCACTGCCAGAAAAACAGTGCTGGAACTTCAGGCTCTGAATGCCTCCTCTAGTTACATGATGAGCCAGGCATACATGGCCATTAGAGCAGTAAAACAGAGCTCTCTGCTTTGTGATGTCCAGAAAAAGGAACTAAGGAAACTCTTGGTCTGAGAATATGAAAAACACTTTGTGTTTATGGAGATGCATAACATACTACACAGAGCTGCAGACAAATTATTTACTTCCATAAAAAGACAGCACTGTTTAAAAAACATGCCAAGGATGTCAATCTCCAAATCCAATTCCAATTTTCCTCTTGCTGCCAGCTTTCTATCTTTATAATATCCATGCTCTGTATACCAATCACTGCATTGGAAAAACTCTCAGCACCCACTTGCACAATTGATACAGATGACAAGAATCTTAATTAAGAGTAGGGCTTACTTCATCTGTCCTAGATTTAATCACTGTGCAATATGCTTAATACAAGTAACACCACAATGCTGAACATCAAAGGAAGTTCTGCAAAACAAACAAACAAAAAGCATCCAGATCTTTAATGATCTTTTAGTAGTGTCCCTGGCTTTACCAAGATCATGAGCCAAGATGATGAGCTGCTTGGTTATAGGAATGGGGTTAGGGTTTGGACTCGATCTCTGGAGGTCCCTTCTAAGCCCTACAATCCTGTGAATCATAACTTACAGCCCAGCCTGAGACATTTTGCTCTGTGAGCATTTGAAATTAGTTCTTCCCCACCCCAAAGGGCAGCAACTACTCACAACATTCAACAGTGAATTTTTGACAGACAGGAGTCAAGAGAAACACTTGGAAGAGACATATCAGTGCAGATGGTCTGGCAATTATACTTAACCAGCCACTTTAAGAACCAGGTTGACAATTATGGTCAATTCAGGCTTGATGGACAGCACCACATATGGCTTGAAAGGTCAAAATACACCATGGGAAACCATTCAGTACTACTGATGGGATCCCTCAGATGGATTCAGAGGCCTGTAGCACTCCCCAGGCACAGCTGCAAGGCTCTGAACCCAGCAGGACAGCCTGGGATACATCTAAACCAGGATACACTAACAGGCCAGAGTGTATCTGCTTTGCTGGTTGGTGACACAGGATCGTGCTGGTGAGGGCAGATGAGGAACCCCCAAAGCAAGCAGTATATTCCCAGCAAGTGTGACAAGTGTTAAATGAGTCTGTATTTGCAATGGGAATTTAATTCTGTTTTTCTAGAACACACCCTGGCACAACATGCAGAGCACACACAGCAAAGCAGGTTCTGCCTCTGATGTTTTGTTACTGCATGGTCAAGACTAAACAAAACAAGCTGCTGCATTCCCAGATTCCATAGGAAACTGAGTACTGAAACAACACAGGCTGCTCCCAACGCCCCAACTTTCAGTTATTAAGTATTCAATAGACTTCCAACTAGTAATGTTACCATCAGGCATGGATATCCCTGCAAGCACACAGTGTGTTCCTGAGCTGACACACTGCTAGCAGAATGCACAGGAGAACCTGAACTAGGTAGAGGGCTGGAAGATGGTCAGCTCAACACCAGCTCGAGCTGTCCTGCACCATGCCCTGTGCAGGTGCAGACTGCTGCTCTCCAATTCACAGTGGTTTGCCAGCATGAGCACATCACTTAACAACTAACATCTGTGGGAACAGCTTACCAGTTTCTTTCCCCCAAAATTACTAATCTGGAGAGTAACTTTTCATTACTTCTGTGACCTGTACTAGATACTCAGGCAAACCCAACCAGTTCAACACTCTCAATGAGGCTCTCAGCAACCCAGCACAAACACCTGCAACTGAGACAATCAACCTATGCCCATGGAGATGGATGTCACTATGCCCTCAATCCAAAGCAGCCTGATGTCACCAACCTTATCAAGGTACACTTCCAACCCACTTGCACCAGTTAAGCAAGCTTTGGTAGCTAAGGCTGCTTTTCAGCTGCAGGAGTAAGGCAGTTTTGGATTTCAGCCTCAATACCAAGGCAGGAAAAATGTCACAAATGTGGTTTTATTCAAACAGTCATCCCAGGTTGATCCAAACTGCTGAACACACATCACAAGGCCTACTTGAAACCAAGATTAAGATTTTCTTTGCCAGTTCTATGGAAGGCACCACAGCCCCTACACACCACTTCTTAGGAAATCTCTGTAGTAAACAGCATTACTCAAGCTGGAAAGACAACATGGGGCAACCTCTGCTGCAGCTTAGTTTTTCCCAAACAAAAATAAGCAACAACTGCCCCAACTTCAGCAGGAACCCAGACTTGGAAACACGCTTACAGCTGTTGTGCAACTCGGGCATCATTCTCCTTGCTGCTTCTGAAATCATCTCTGGCCTCAGAGTCATCTTCCCACCAAAATGCCAAGACCCTTTGGTTTGCTGTCACCCAGGCAAGCTTCAAAAGGAACTCATAGAAGCCAAAAGAAGCTAGTGAGGCTGGCTGCCTATAAGAAGTCAGCTAATAGGAAGCCATCCCTTTCAGCAGCTCTACCTGCAAAAAAGTATTTTACAGTTGAACAAAGGTTGTAAGATTGTAAAGTACTCTGAACTTCCAACACTTTCTTCTGCTGGAGGTATAATTTTATCCAAGGTCTCAGCTCTGCAAGCAGCTCTGTGGCCCAATACAACCCCTTTATCATCACAGGGCTCTGAAAGAAAGTGCAAAGGTATTTGAAGGACTGAGGAAAGACCTCAGAGACTATTACTCCAGCACTAACACACTAAAAATTCCTTTAATATTTTGCTACCTCTGTTACATCATTATCACAGCTGAGCTCCTTTAATCAGATTTTATTGAGCAGGCATCCTTTACCACTACTAAAAACCAAAACACACAAGGCAGACATGGCACAGAGCCTTGTATCTAATAGGACTTGGGTTTCTAGCTTGCCTGTTGGCTGGCTGGTCCAGCAACCCCCCAGCATGACATGTTTCCTTCTACATTTCTAATATGTGGAGAAGAGGGGTTTAATAGCTTGGGCGACAGATGAAAACCGATGTTCAGCTTCTTGTTCTGCCCTGAGAAGTCAGCATTTGTCACTCAAAAAGCCGAGATAATGGCATCAGTAGGTATGTACCCAGAGGATATGGAAGCTCAGGGCCTCAAATCAGGGAACCGCTCTGAAAGGCACTGTTTGGATGGAGGGTGGGTGGTGGACCAAACACTTCAGCAATGCCTGGGACATGAGATGACTGAATTTGCTGTCTTATTTTCCTTTCTGTAACATCACAGCAAGATAAGTGATGGTACGTTTTTCCATGTCTCTGTAAATAAGGTAAGTGGAACAAGAATCAGGTCCAGCAATGAACACTTCAAGGCCTGTTATACCCTACAAGACCACTGAATAGGCTGCCCAGGGGGTGTGGAGTCTCCATCTCTGGAGAGATTCAAGACATGTCTGGACACTGACCTGTGTGCCCTGTCCTAGGGACCCTGCTTTGGCAGAGGGGTTGGACCTGATGATCTCTCGAGGTCCCTTCCAACCCCTATGATTCTGTGATCTCTTTGTGTCATCACTGCTTTAGAAACAGATCATTGTTGTTACACCAAGGTATAACAACAGGGGAATTATACCCACAAGGTGTAACAGTCAGGGGAATATGGCTCCATCCTTCTTTGTCATGGTCTCTCCAAACCCAGATCAGACCTGGTGACTTCCTAGGCATGCTGCTGAAAACACCTGTCTGCAAGGATCCTTAGAGAAGGTAGAAGGTGCGTTAATCGAGTAAGGAAGATGCTGGTCACCCACTACTAGACTAAAGCACTAATGAGTTTAAAATTCTGATTTATGTATGATCTGAGGAGTTATGTGAGGACACCTAGAGCCCTGGATAGGCAGTGCTACTATCCAAACACGCTGCACGTGGACAGGCAGGTCCGGTTTCTATCACAGGCTCCAGGCACCACTCTACTGTGAGCGGGGGAGGCAGGGGTAACCAGAGGACTTGGAACAACACAGAGTATCCAGGCCAGCAGAAGGGCAGTGTCTCTGAAAAACAGCTATGTTGGGTTTAATATTACATTAAATGAACTTACCGCTCCGGGGACATGTCAGAGGAGACTGAAGCCTCCTGTTTAACAACAGAAGACACAATAGTCTGCTATTTAACAGATCTAAACTGACAACGGATTTCATGTTGGCTTCCTAATCTTTGTCAGCTTACAAGCACCAAAGACCCTTTTACTACTTACATAGTTTAAACCAGTTAAAGAGAGATTAAAGTAGATTTCTAATCAACACAGAAATGCATACAACAGCACCTACTCGTGAATATTTACTTTTAATTTACACTATAAAATTATCTTATCTATAAATTATCTAAATTATTACTGCAGGAAGTTAATTACCAAGGCCTGGCATGCCAGGGCCCTGACTCAGAAGCACCAGGATGGTCTCTAACACCCTTCCCTGCTCCCTAACACTCTTCCCCACTCCCACACACTCCCCCATCACTTTTCTCTTTCTGGAGCGCTTGCTTTTCAATTTAATTATACCCACCAGGCAGTTACACAGCCTCAACTATTAACTGTCACCTACACAGAGGTTACTAAAGCGTTGTGCAAATGCATTCCTTTACAAGATGAGGCTGCAGTCCATGACAAAGCATAAGGCTTGCTGGACAATGCTTATGGGATGACATCCCTGGGCTCCTGCTTGATTCAGCAGGAGCCACAGAGAAGGGCAGGATTTAAAGCATTTAACAGAGCCGGATGCCACGGCTATGCAAGATTTTGTAATTATATATAGCCAAATGTCACAGCAGCCCAGCTAACTCTGCCCAGCGCTGTCCTCAAGTCACACCGTGATCCCTCCTGACCCTTGCTACTTGGCTTGATAAGGGCGAGCTTTCTAATCTTGGAAAGGCATCACTTGCCTTGCCGCCTTCGCACCGGGCGAGGAGAAGCCTGCCAGGCTGCCGCGGGGGCGGCAGTCCGAGGGCGAGCAGCAGTTCCGAGGGCGGGTGGGTTCGCGAGGGTGGCGGTGGAAGAGGACGGGCTGCGCTCGGGGCCCACCGCCCGGCTCCTCGCAGCCGGCAGGTCGAAGGAGCGCAGGGCTGGGGAGGGCACGGCAGGGCCGCCAGCCCGCCCCTCACCCGGGGCAGCGGCCGCGTCCCTCTCTGCAGGGCCTCCCGTGGTAACGGCCCCTCCGCCGCGGCCGTGTGGCCACGTTCCCGCGCCCCCGGCCCGGCCCTCCGCCGCGGCAGCCGCACTCACCCCCCGGCGAAGAGGTGCAGCAGCGTGTTCTCCTGCGGGCCGCCCGCCATGGTGCCGCTGCCGGCTGAGGATCCGGCTCCGCCGGCGGGAGCTGCGAGCGGAGGCCCGACCCGGGCGCACACGTGACGCCGGCGGGCGGCGCGTCATGCGTCAGGCGGCCGCGCGTGACGTTAGCGCGTGCAGCACCGCCCCCGGCCGGGCCCACGGGTGGGAGGGGAGCGGGGAAGGGCAGCGCGGCGCCGCGGTTTGGGGAGAGCAGGGTCAGCGGGACGGGAGGCGGCCGGACGCGCCGCAGCCACGACGGGGACTGCGGCTCTGGGCCGCTGCCTCTGGGCCGCGCTCCCTCCCTCCCGCCGCCTGTGGGCCGCTCCGCTCCCCGCTGCGCTCCCCCCGGGCCTGGCAGCACGAGCGGCGGCTGCAGCAGGAGGCCCGGTGTTTCCTAGCGCGCGGGTTGCGCATGTGACGGGTCACGGGGCGCGCACACGCCTCGGGAGGCGACGAGCCCCGCGCACGCGCAGCAGGCGGGCTGGCCCCGCAGAGCTTACCTGTGCCGAGCAGGTTTGCTGCGGGCTCGCGTCTTTAGCGGGACACCTGCCCCCGGGTGCTGGTGGAAGGTCAACGGCCACCCAGAGAATCAGCCCGGACTGGGTGCTCGGTGCCCTGAGCCACAGGCGTGCACAGCTCCAGTGCCCAAAGCCCCATCAGCTGCGGCAGCACCATCGCCCTGCAGCGAGGTCGGCCTTTCACCGCACGGCCCTCAGCCCCATGCTGCTGCCAGGCTGGATGGGGTAGGCAGGTTGCATAAGCTGAGACCCAGCATGAAGACTGTAGACGTGCGAGGCCAGCCGATGGTTTCCAAACCTTTCCGTGCCATACCTGTGCTCTGGCACAGAATCATAGAATGGCATGGGTTGGAAGGGACCCCAAGGAGCACAGAGCTCCAACCCCCTGCCACAGGCAGGGCCACCAACCTCCAGGCCTGGAGCTACACAAGGTTGCCCAGGGCCCCAGCCAACCTGGCCTTGAACACCCCCAGGGATGGGGCACCCACCCCCTCTCTGGACAGCCTGTTCCAGGCCCTCACCACTCTCTCTCTAAAAAACTTCCCCCTAATATCCAATTTAAACCTTCCCTCCTTCAGCTTTAATCCATTCCCCTTGTCTTGCCATTATCTACCCTTTTAACAAGCTGATTCCCCTCCTGTTCCTCTGCTCCCTTCAGGGACTGGCAGGCTGCAATGAGGTCCCCCCACAGCCTTCTCTTCTCCAGGCTGACCCAGCCCAGCTCCCTCAGCCTCTCTCCATAGGGGAGCTGCTCCAGCCCTCTGATCATCTTCATGGCCTCCTCTGACCCCTCTCCAACAGTCCCACATCTTTCTTGTATTTGGGGCCCCAGATCTGGACACAGGACTCCGAGCAGAGAGGGACAATCCCCTCCCTGTCCCTTCTGCTACCCCTTTGCTGATGGACCCCAGGATATGGCATGTCTGAATGGTGGTATCCACAGAGTGGTATGGAAGCAGTTCTTCTCCCTCCCTAATCCCCAAGGATTCAAGAAATTCCAAGCTCTTGTTTATGTGAATAGCTCTTCTGGTTTTATATGAAAACCAGAGGAAATATCTCTGTTATTTTACTAATCCAACAAAAGAATCTCAAGTGCTGTTCACATACCCAAAGCCCACAGTTTTCCTTCAGCCCCAGGGGAAAGCACAAACATCTGCACTGCCGTGTGGGATCTGATGAGTATTTCTGAGAGGTGGCTCAACACTGATCTGTAGAAGTATTTGTATTTAAGGGATGCCTGACATGAGGCCTTTAAAATGTATGCTTCCCTGAAGTCAGGGCTTTAGCCCAGTGCAGTGATTTACACTCATCTGTAGGATAGATGCCATGGATTTATATGCTGTGGGTTAATTTCACAGCCAGGACACTTACGAACGTCTGGTTTTTAACATGAAAGTTAAAATCCTGAGGAAAACATTGAAGTCTATGAAAGGACCCTAGGTCTGCATATTTTCCATATAAACAAGATATCTATTATCCTTGACAACAGGCTTGAGCAAACAGCCTCCTAACTGGAATTCAGATCCAGGCATGAGCTTCACTCCTGCCTTATGGCACAAACCAAACTTCCTGGTCCTAACACTGCTAGGTGCTGGAGTTTGGGATTTGGGTGTGCACATTCCCAGCATTTAAAATGCAGACTACTCCAAGAAAAAAATGGGTTAAGGGTTAAAACCAAGAGATGAAGCGATACCTGGGTCCACACTGTGGTCAGTGCTGTTTGGGTGTGCCTGTCCTGGACCTTCTGGACCTTTCTGTTTCTTTCTGAGGGTGAAGGTGATGATACTAGGATGCTGTAAAGAACAGTTGCCTCTAAGTGATCTTGCATGGTGGCTGAGGAGTGATAATTTACTGAAGCAGAATCAGGCTAGTAGACAAAGGTGATGGGATCCCTTGTTTACCAAATTTGCTGAAACTAAGGAATGGATACGGCATTAAGTGCAAAGTTACAGCTCTGACCACCTGGTCCCCAAACACCCTGGGCTTCCAAGTCCTCGTCCAGATTCTGTAAAGTTACTCTTTGTAATGTCCTGGAATATATACCAGAGATCCAGGCAGCAACATGGACTTGCTAGTTGTAAATATATTAAGGATGCTGGGCCAGTCAAATGGTGAGATGAACGAAGAGTTTTCTCTCAGGCATAATCCCAATGGATCATGCAAATGAATGTAAAAATAAAGAAGCGTGGAGAGGAGATGACTCAGGAGGGAGCTGGTAACCACTGCCGGTTTATCAGCATGCAGATGACTCTATTAACAAATCTCTCTTGTTTGCTTGAGGTATTGATTCAACCACCATGTGATCTTCCATGACCCCCGGTGTTGATAGAGCCTCTCACCAGCCAAAAAACCCACTGACCTTATTGCAGTGGCAAAAACGTCCCAGATAAGTGTAAGCATTAAGGAAACACCTCTGTGGCACCAGAGAACACCAACACAACCAGGACTGGCTGTAAGGACCGGCTCCTTTCCTGAGACTTCCAGTTCAGCCCAACAGTGCTACACATACACACTGCCAATACACAAGGATCCGCAGACCCGCACATGGACACGCAGGGAAAACTGCCCCAAACCCTCTCATTTACACACAGATATAAAGTAAAGGCACAAAGGCAGCACTGCCAGCCTGTTGTGTTCACACAGTCAGAGTCTGATGGAGCTTGGTCAAGTGTTTTCCCATGTGCCCAAACAAAAAAGCTCCCAACACCCATCAAAGCCAGTTTTGAGCCCCCATCTGGTGCTCTTCCCCCACATGGGTGCAGCGACTGAAGAAGATGACACTGCAATTATTATCATCACATGTAAATCCCTAGCCAATCTTTGTGCGTTACCTTGGAATATTTCTGTGTGAATATAAGGAAAGTGATGGCTTTGGGTGGGCTTGATTTGTGGAAAGCCATTGTGCAGCCAACGGCTCTGTTTTTTGGACAACACTATGGTGAGGGCTGATGGGGAGAGAAGTAGCTGAGCCTTCTGGGCACACAAACAGAGGGACAAATCAGTTTAAGTAACCTCCAGAGTACATATGTGGGATGGGTGGCTTTCCCCTCTTATTCTATTGCTGTCCCTTTGTTCTTTCCCTGCCCTCACGCTGTGCCTGTTGGGGAACCACTGCAGCTGTCGGTCACGGGGCAGTGGGCATTTCTGATCAGCAAAGGGCTGGGCAGCAGCCTGAGCAGCTGCCAGGCAGGAGGGAAGCGCCAGGGCCCTTGTCTTGGGCAGCAGCCCACGCAGAGGGGGTGTGCGGGAGGCGTAGGCTCAAGACAGCCACTCATAGCACAGCTTCCCAGGCAACCTTCTGGAGAAGGGTTTCTAGAGGGGCTGGTGTGTGATCTGAGCCCCAGGGGAGGATGTGTGGGGAGCTGTGGTGTGCAGCTGCATGCAGCCGGGTCACTGGCTGGCATGGCAGGGTTATGTGTGCAGGAGTTCGTGTTACACTCCTCAGCCTCAAAAGCTGCTGGGCCTGACTTACAGTTCCTCTATTTCCATGTGGGAGAGGCTGAGGAAGGACGGATGAAGGTCAGCCAACCTTATCCTGTTTATAGCATTGGTCTAATGTATGCTCCGCAGCTCGTGGCTGCATATGAAAGCAAAGATGGGCAGGACTAGAAAAGAGCCATAAGGGCACACTGCAGCCCATTTATATGTATATCCATATTCATATTAATATTTACAATAATATCTATATTTATTATTTCTATAGTGCCTATCACCATATAGATAAAAATTCTTTGGAACCACTCTGTCTGTCCCCCCGTGTGAGATTTACCAAGCCTGGGATGACTTCTTGAAAATACTCAGCTCTCACAAAAGCATCTTCATTCCCTTTATGCCCCTTGGTACTGCTGGAGAGACCTGCAGCAGCCACCCAAGCAACAATTGGTACTCAAGCTCTAATAATTAACGTGGAAGCAATTTAGGAGATGTCTGACTGTGGGCAGCAGAAGCCAAGGAACTGAGTCTTCAGCATCATGTCTACAGCCCAGCCCAGCCCAGCAATTCAAATGTTTGCAGATTTCAGTTAAATTTAGGGTGCTGCAGCAGCTAACGTAGCTTTCTTAGGCAATTACTGTCTACCTCTAAACACTTTCTCCTTAGTTCTTTATTTGATGTAGGGTATGAGACCACATATCCAAATTTATTCCCAGTAAGAATGTTTAGGAACAAGTTGCAAGTTATTGAGAGTTTATATAATTTGGGTAAAGTAGCTACAGGCTACTTTAGAGGCTGTGTTACTAGGTAACACAACCTCTAAAGATGCTAAATAGAGGGGAGGACTCTGCTGTAACGTAACACCATACTGGTCTGAATCAGTATTTTGATTAAAACTCTACCTTTTTCGCCTGACGTACACTTCTGAGGCGCTTCTGAGGGTGGAGATGTGTCTGCAGAGCCCTCCAGTGGAAGCACTATGCAGGAGCACAAAAAGCTGTGGGCTTCACCAGGCCACCAGTCTCAGCTTCCTGAGAAAAAAACCACACACGTGGAGGTGAGAAAAGTGCTCTTCCATCACAAATCCCAGGTTGGCAGAGCCTTTGCTAGCTTAACCCAGTTAGGTGATGAACAGCTTATGGTTCTCCCTTTGACTAGGTGATCCATTATCCTGGTGAAAGTCACTGTTTGCCTGATCTACCGTGGCGAGCAGCGTGGTAGAAGCAGTAAAAGACACCATCTAATCGTCTTGCCAAGCTCATTCCTGAGGCTGTTACACATCATTCCAGCTGGATGTCTTGCTCCAAGCTGCGGGGGAGAAGCCTTTCTGCCTGGGGACCACTGTCACCACCAGAACAGCCACAGGTTCCTGGCTCCAGACATTTATCCCACCTCCTTCTGCACTGGTTAGAAATCTCTTCCTGGAGCACAGTTCAGCCTAGTTTGTGTGAGTGGGCCAGAGGATGTTGTATGCACTCACTGGAACAACGCGTAAGCTATAGATGCGCATCATTCCTTATCCTGCCATGGTTGTCTACCTTCCATTCCCCAGCAGAGAGCACTGTAAGAGCAGTGTCAGAAACCCAGCCACCTTAGAGCAGCGCAGACTGGGTCACAGAGGGTTTGATCTCCGACAGATCCTGTGCATGGTCTCTCCTTGTCTGTATGTGTCTATCTATCTGTCTATACGTGCCTGTCGTGTACCCCCCGGCCACTCTGAAGGGACTCTGTCTTGTGGCTTCTGTTCCTCTTCATGAAACACATCTCCAGAAGGAGATCAGGTCTAAAGAAGGCTGGGGGTGCACACAAAGCTGGAAGGGGACACAACCAGGACCACCGACCCAAACTGACCATATGACACCATATGCATACCACATGATGTCATGCTCAGTATATAACAGGGGGATGGGCTGGGAGGTGGTTCAGCTCAAGAACTAGCTGAGCATTGGTTCCAGGTGGTGAGAAATGATGCTCTACATCACTTGTTTTGTATATATAGTCTATCATCATCATCACCACCAGCATCATCTTCCTTTTCTGCCCTATTAAACTGTCTTTATCTCAAACAACAAGTTTACCTTTTATTTTCCTTTTCAATTCTCTCCCCAATTCCACTGGAGGGGGAAGGATGGTGAGGGGTGGCAGTTAGCAAAGGCCTGTGTGGTTGTTTCAGCTGCCTGCCGCCTTAAATCACGACAGCATATCAAAGCACCAGGAGAACGGGCCAGATCTGGGAAAGCACAATGTTCCAGACACTGTTTTTATAGCATGTGGAGTATTTCTAGGGAACTTCAGGAGGATAAATGTGCACAGAAGCATTGTGGCCTCCACAGATCAGACACCACAGGAGCCACATCAGGGGAAGCTCCTAAATTACTCCCTTGCCAGTACAGCATGAACCCAACCAGGAAAGGGTTGAGCTGGCTATTCTTGGAACTTGTTTTGTCTGGTGGCTTCCTACAAACTGGAGCAAGGACTCCCCAACTTGTTCCACATCATTAGCAGCTGGCAGCATCCCAACCATTACCAGTGTAGTCTGGATTTCACCCAGCAACTTTGAGATGAAAGACATCACAGCACCACTGCACTCACTGTTTTAGGTCCCAGTCCAGCTCCCACTGAAGTCAGTTACTCTTTTTCCACTGAGTACAGCTGGAACTGGGTCTGACACTTCTGTAGCAGTTCTGTCTCAAGTCCTCAGCTAGCTCAAGTATGGTAAAGTAGTCCAACACAACAGATAGATGTCTGCAACTCAGCTATTTTCTGGCATTCAAATTAAAACCAGCAAGACAATCAAGCCAGAGCACAAGGAATTATGTTTCTTTCCTGAAAACACTGAAGATCTGAACTTAGAGAAGCCAAAGCACCTGGTGGAAGGAATCCAGAAGCCTTCATTAAGTGGGTGTCTGTCCAAGGGCTGATATGTGAAGCTTTGTTCTCTGCTTTTCCAAAGTGCATCCCTGCCAGGAGCACCATCAAAGAAATCTGGCGGTGGAGAAGGTAGTGACACCGCTGAGCTGCCCTAAGGATGGGTGAGGTCATTGCTCATATTTGGGGGGTGTAGCCAGAGTCCAGGGGTGTAGGAGCATGTGGGACATCTATGGACTTTTACAAATATAGCTAGGAAAGGTTGAGAGCCCTGTGAGTGATTTAATGAATATCCCAAAGGCTGTGACATACACACACGGACTTTGAATTCCGCCTGTCTCATTCCACGCTGAGCGATTGTTGACGCCTGTTTTACACGTGGGAAGCCAAAGCACAGAGACAGCAGGCACAAAGGGAGTGAGCAGAGGTGAGGCCAGGGCAGAGCTTTGCCCAAAAGTCAGCAGCTGTCTGCCGTACTGCATCCTCCCTCCCCATCAGTCCTCCCTGCCCATCAGCTGTGCTGGGATGCTGAGGATGGAGGGGCTAGTTTGTTACAAGGCTTGGCCACTGCTACTAAACATCTTGTCGTTGCTAAACTGGGCTTAGCTCCACTTCCAGGGCCAAGACACCAAGAAGCAGTTACCATTTTAAATACTGTGTTAAAGCACTGCAGGGCTGACCCAAGAGCAGGAGCAGCAGGCTGTCAGCACAGGAACTGCACGCTGTCCACTCAGGGTGTGATCCATTTGGAGAAGGTGCTGAACCTCTCCAGGGTTTCAGCAAGAGGAGACATTGCTCCTTGCTGGGGTCTTAAGACAACGCTATAATACAAGGGAACAATATAATTGTAATGCATCCAATTTAAACCACAATATCCTGGTGACATACCACATCACCTACATGCTCCTGTCATCTTCCAACTGGAATTACAGCAGGAACAAGGTGGGGGAAACGTTCAAGGTGACAGTGATTGGAATATCTTTGCTTCCTGTGTTTGTGCTTCTCCGCAGTTTAACTAACAAAGCACCTGCAAGAACAAAATGAAATACGCTTCATCTCAACAATACCTCTCACCACCCTGGATTGGCACATCATCACTTGATCCAATCCTTCCCTTAAAGATTTTATTGGGTTTTGGTTTTTTTTTTTTAAGAGGAAAAAATTAATTTCAGTAAGGGTGGAATGCACAGAGGAGATGAGCTCAGTCACCAAACGCTCCGTGTTTTATTAGCTCACGTCAGCAAGAAGTGCTTAGCAAAATGGCTGCCCATCCCCTCAGATTTATTACCTTCCATATGTGCTTTTCTATTATCATTAGCTTCACTTCAAACAATCCTTTCCATCCTTTCCTGGCTTTTGAGTTTTGCTGTCCTCACTCCAGAATTAAGTACCAAGGTTGTAACCAAGCCTTTTCCATGCCTTATCGTACAGGGTTCATTGGGTTATTCTAGGACTGCTTCCTTCCCCTCATCCCTGACATCCTGATTCTGCCACAAAGTCTGTGGACAGACCCCCTGAAATTAATGAGGCTCAAGCTACAACATTAAAGCTCTGCAAGACCTCCAGATTTCTCCCAATAAACCTTTCTGTCCAGCGTGGCTTTACAAAGATGTGGTCTCATAGCCTGGGATTAGGTTTAAGTTTTATAGGAACAAAAGCAATAATTTATACAACTTGAGCATATACTTTTCTGGGTTTGTTTTTCATTTGGTGGATGAGGATTTTCATTTAAATATGCTTTGTAATGTTACGATCTGGATACAGGAGCAATGAGCCAACATGGATGCTGCAATGTACAGCAGTAAACCCCACAAGGGCAGAGTGTCCTATCCTTACAGCTTTGTCAGCCCTGCCTCTTTTGCTATAAATTTCACACTGCTGATCACCAGATCCTTCCAGAAAGCTCCCCATCTGCCCCCCACAAAGAGCTGCATAAGCTGCAATGCCCTGAAATATCCCAGAATTATTTGGGGGGACCAGATCTGCACCCAAGGACCTTTCAAAGCTCAATCCTTCTCCTGCTGATGTTGAAGGGCTGCCTCAGCATCACTCCTGCCATGTGCTTCCTCAGTCACACCAAGTCCTGGTGATACTCACACAGGTGAGCTGTTAAGCTGTGGATCCTGTATGAGCTGCCTTCATTTCACTGACAACCAGGATGGGACTCCACAGCCATCATCAGTCAGGGGCTGTGCACTGGGATGCATGCTTTGGAGCTTTCACTCTGCTGGGACCACCAACCTGGAACATGCTTCCTCCTGCAGTGTGTCCCACTGGCACTCTTTCTACTTTAAAAGAGCTTTTAAACTTTCTTTACATCGTGTGTGTTAATCACAACCATGGCTATTTTATTGCTCTTTCAGCTGCCTTTGTCTTTTTGTCTCCTTGTAATTTTATGGTGGGGCTGGGCTGGTTTTACTTAATGAGAAATGCTTCCACCAGCGCTCTGCAGCTTCCCCTCTCTTCCCAACCTGTGGGCTTTTGCAGAAGGGTGGTTATATATAAAGAAAATGGTACACACTGTTATTATAACCCCACATTTCAGCACAGCTGGTGAACCAGCCCAAACCGAAGTGCCCACGGCACACAAACATCACCCAGCTCCACGTTTCATTTCCCATAAGCCAGGATAAAAGGCCAGGTAATAGAATGGGTGGGCTAGCCACTGACCACAGGCATTCTGTAGGTAGATTTATGCTGTGGCTGCAGAGGGCCTGGATCTTGCCTGCTCTGCCTCTGTCCTACATCTGGTTAAGGAAAGGGCAAGAGATGGAGAGAGGAAATTAACACAACAGAAAACTTGAAATAAAAGTGTTTTATATCATCTCCTATAAAACAACCCATAAATCCCTACCCTCCTGCTCCACCCCTCACATGGTTTTCATTTTGCTGGCGAGCTGAAAAACAGAGAAGCGTTAGGGTACAAAGCACATACTCTTGGTGGGAGAGGCACCCCCTTCCCTACACACTTCCTACTCACACCTTGTCCCTATGCCTACAGCACGGCATTCTCTTCTGGTGAGTAATCAAAACATGGAGGAATTCAGCATCTGTCTACCCTTTGCATAGCTACAATTCCTCCCAGCCAGGGCTCACTTGACCAGCACCCCTTAGCCACCCCTGCCCCTCAATCAGCATCCTGAGCTGTCTTTGCCTGCTGCAGGGAAAGGCACCCACCTGGGCAGAACTACAGGGACTTCTCAGCATAAACCCACACATAACCAGACACTAGACCACCAGCAAGACCCCCAGGCATGCAGACCTGTCACTCCAGTGATGGCACAGGTCACCACAAACAGCTGCCAACAGGGACCCAGAAGGGTTGAGGGACTTCCATGTACCACCCCTACACTGAGAAGACTCACAGCTCTTCAGAGACCTTCATCCCCCGGTGATGCAGCAGCCACTAAGGCTTTCTGAAGACAGCAACAGATTTATTGTTCCCTGTCCTGGCCTTCACTGACTGATTTGAGCAGCTTTTCCGAACAGTAAGCCTCTAATGCCTGAGCATAACCTAAACATCCAAAGTGCTGTATAAATGCTATTAATTACTTTCTGTAGAGTTGGATAAACAGAAATGCTAATGCTTCAATTCCAGCATTCACAGCTATGAGAGTTGTGCCATTGGAGAGAAACTACAGCTCAAGAATCTGCTGGATTGATGCTCTCCATAGAGTTAGAGACCCTGTGTCCTCTGAAGTTCTCAGAGGCTGCAGTGCTGCCTGTCGTTTCTAGCACATTAGCTAGCATGGCAGGCTTGCTTTGCTAACAAGAGGAATCACAGACAGCAACTGACTTCCAAACTCAGCGAGGTTTCATGCCTCTCCTCCCACCTCCACCCTCCAAGCACTCCTCACCAAGGAGAATGACCTGGTGTAATTCCAGGAGCCCTGAACAGAGAGGGAGTGAAACGCCTGCCTGCCTTGCACAGAAACATAGTCACCCTGTTTTGTTGTTGGGTGGGTTTTTTTTTTAACAAGATCTGGTAGGACAAGCCCCAGGCAGACGCCAAGAACATCTTGTTCAGAGAGGCAAAGATTTGGAGCAGGTTTATTCCCAGTGTCCTCTCCCTCACTGGGTGGGGACTGGGACCAGCTGAGACCCTTTTTCTCCAACCAGCTGGTGAGAGACGCTGTCAGTCCCGGGCTGTGTCCAGCTTCAGTCCCAGCCCTTCTGGGAGGAGAGCTGGGTTTTGTTACCATGACAGTCTGGCACTGGCTAACCTGGTAGTGACTGTGCTCCTCAGACAAATACAGTTCAGACCCAGCTTGCACACGGGTGGAGGGAATGTACTTTAACAGCTCTCTGTACAATGGCTTTTGCATTTTCCACTTCTCCCAGTGCTGCTGGGCCTCATTCCAGCTTTGACACAGGTATCCAAACCATCTATCCCCTACGCTGTGTAAGCTGCCACCCTAACACCCAACTTCTGTACCCCGCTGGTGCTTCCCTTCAGAAGGACCTTTGCTGACTTCAGACCTTGCCATACACAGATTCAGCTCACAGATCTGCTGGCAAACCAGGGAGTTCTTGAAGCCCTTGCTGGAGTTGATGCCAGTCACCTCCAGAAGCGGTCCTTCAACCCATGCTCTGCTTTCCAACCTGCTGGCCACACCAACCCATAAGAGAAGTGTTGGATGGACCCTAAATGCAGCTGCAGTTGTGATACCTCTTTATCTGACCCTCAGGGTTCCATTGCAGTTTCAGTCCCGCTGTCAGGACCGACACAGTTCAGAATCTAGGGGCTAAGGCAGGTAGAAGAGAACTGGTCCCAGTCAATGGATGTGTGGAGATGCCTGAGGGAGGTGGCAAAAGGCTGGCTGCAGCTATGCCAGTGTGTGATCCTCTGGTGTGTGGGCTACCCTAAGAATCATGCCCATTGCTCACCTGTGGCTTCGCAGTGTCATCAGTTGATGTAGGTCACACTTCTTCATCATCTCCCACTGAAACAACAAGGAGAGGCAAAGGATGAGAACGAGTTAAAGAGGGAAGGGGAAGCAGTATATGCAGATATTGTGAACTAAATTAGTCACTGTGTTCAAGGCAAACAGCAGCCTGTTGATATATCCCACCCGAAGGGGACTGAAAAAGTGACCTCATACCACTTGTCAAATATAATCCCATCCCTCCCATGACTACCTAATGCTACAGCTCCATCTGTCTGGAAGCGAGTTCCCACTGCACCACAGCCAGCTTTACCATAGAGACAGAACAGCACTAGGAACTTTTAATGACTGTGTATTATACAACCTACCCTGCTCAAGGCATTTTCTACTAAATCTTGGAGCAGCAAACAAATCTCAAGTCCAGCACTGTACCACGTACGTGATGCAGAACGTTTGTGTGCTTAGCTACAAGTTTATTTCACACTATACACAAACTCCTAATGATGACATTCATCTTGGTACTGCTGTCCTCCCTGAAGACCTAGTTGTGGACCGGGATCTTCAGTGTGCTAGGTGCTGTGCAGCCAGGGAGACGGGAGGATCTCTGCCTCAGTCCTGTAGTTCAGCGTGTGCGTCATGCCCGTAGGTAACACAATCCTGACAAGCAGGGCATTGCAGCACCCATGGCAGGATGATAGCATGATGCTGGAGGCCACCCGGAAGGACCAGGACAGGACAGTGCCTCTGCCTGGCTGTAGCTCCTCAGGAGCTCTGAGCTTCAGCCAGTTTGGCTTGCACAAGTAGCTTTTCACTGAGGATTTTATGGGGCTCCCTGGGACCCAGGGCAGTGGCAGCCCCTCTCTCCCTCCGCCTCATCGCCCTGACGCAAAGTTATTTTACAATTATCATCTGAAGTCAGTGTTTAGCTGTTGCCCAGGTAACAGCTCAAACATGCCTCACCTCATGGCCTCCCTGAAGCTCCGCGGCCGGCTGGAGAGCTGGGAAGCAGCCTTAGTGCCAGGCGCTGAGGAAATGAGCTCTGCAGCCTCCCCAGGACATCCCAGAACACTGGAGAGAGCTTGGAGAAGAAACATCCCCAGGTTTCCTGGGGGTGTCTGCCCAGGCAGCTCATTCAGTACATAGACAGCATCCCCTCACCCTCCCCACAGCATCCGCTCACCCTTCACACCCTTCGGTTTCTCCAAACACACAAAAAACCGTGAGGCAAATGCAAGTCCAGCTTGCACCAGTCCTGATGGGACCTCTTCCCCTCTCCCCCACCACCAAAGGCAGGGCCCACAACATATCTTCTAGACAATATGAGTGCTCTGACACACGTGAGGAGTGCTTCCAGCCAAATACATAATCCTGCAGTACATGATCTGCCCTGAGTCACAGCCTGAGCTGAGATCCATGAGCTCCACGCACACAGCTGTGCAGTCACACAAGGGGTTAAGGAGCTGGAATGAAGAATGAAGGCTGTGGCAGGCGCTCAGCCATCCTCTGCTAATGCAGGCAACTCACTCACTGAAGTCACGAGGAATAGCACCTGCTTAAAGAGGGTACAGTCCCTGCTACAGACCTCACATCAGATGTGCTCACCTCCCAAGGCAAGATGCAGTTCTTGCAGGGTTGAGGTTCAACCCACTGTCAGGGAACACAACAAACACGTCTGCCTGGTGCCTGGGATACCAGGATTGAAATGAGGGTGCTGTGAAAGGTGCAAATGGGACCTGCAGTGATGGTGCCTTGCACAGATTTCTGAAGGAAACAAAAACCAAGTCAGGTTACAAGCAGTAACACGTAGGAGGCAAGTGCCATGCCCCTGGCACTGCAGGTCATTTCAGGGGATGCATCAAGCAGCAGGGCAGCCGTAGGCATTTAGCAATGCCTCTGTGCCCAGCAATGTGCAGAGGGTTTGGTTTGAGGCTTCTGTTATCTCTGTGGCAGCAGTTGCCGTTTCAGTTTCACTCACACCTGAGCTGGTGTCTGCAAACAAGTCTGGTCCCCACTCAAGGATGTTGCTACAGTTCAGTTAGGTGCCTATTGGTTACCTTCAGCATCCCAAAAAACCTTCTTCTTTCTTCTCCTATTCCTCCAGGTCAATAAGTAAGGGATCAATCCCTGAGCAACCCAGAGCATCCGTCTTCAGCCCACTGCAGACTCACTGTGAGGTTACAGAACAGCGATGCCAGACCAGGATTTGCCACCTGCAGTCTTCATCTTTAAGTGTGGCAGCACTTCTACAACAGCTCATGTCTGAGACGGGCCAGGTCTCACATCTTCCAGGCATTCAAAGCACTTGTCAGGTATGCTGGAGAAGGGCACACAGGAACCCAAGGTGCGGTATTTCCCTGGCAGAAATAACCCCTGCTTGGATGCTTGCTCCCAGTCAGGCACTGGCAAAACAATCCTTGGGAATTCTTCAAGTACTGTGAGATGATGGTGGGGCTCCACAGTATATCTTTTTGAACTCAATTCTTTTTACTGTGCCCCCGCTGGGAGCCTTGATATGAGGGACTGTGGAACTCCCTAAATGGGAACATTTTATTCAAATCTCTGAAGAGCTGAGTGGTTTTTACCAGTACAACCACAATCAGGTTTGCTTCAGATTTTACTTTGCTTCTTAAGACTAAGCTCAGAGCAGTGATGGCAGCTGTGTGGGCACTAGCACAGTGTGGGGACCAAAGTATCCCCTGCTATCTTCCATGAAAGAGGAGATTTCTCATGCTTGCTTTGCCTTTTGTTCCCCTTTGAAAGCAGAAGCACCGAGTCCAGACCTCTGTAATCCTCAAAGCTCAACAATGCAAAAAGAGCTGGAGTGGTCAGAAAACAAAACCGCTGAGAAAGCAATTGAGTCCTGCTCAATCTTCTTTATGCAGAAGAGAAGCTGCCCCTATTTCCTTCTGCTGATAGCCAAGTGACCATCCCTTGTGGCTAAAGCAACTCCATCACCACAGACAGCTAGCAGCACTGAGAACCCTCAGGCGGGGCTAGGTACAACTTGTTACACCTTGTTAAGGATGATGGGATGTTTCCTCACGCCCATCGCTGAAGGCAAGGCTGCTCCTGAGGTGGGAGAGAGTCGCTGTAGTGCCTGCAAGATCTGAGAGAAGAGTTCCAGTCTGCATCAGCCCCATCTTGTCTGGCTGGAGGGGACTGACAGGCTGTAGAGGCAGTGGATACAGCTGTGGCTGGTGGTCCTCAGCTGTAGGATGATGCCCCACTCTGTTAGCCTGGCTGGGGCAGTGGGAGCTCAGTACCCATCCCATAGGGCAGGACATGGTCCTGCTCAGAGCTGCAGGTCCTGGCCCTGCTATTCCCAAGCCTGGCTTGCCGGGCCTCTTACAACCGGACAGTCAGATTTCTGCCAAGCCAGCACTGACCCAATTTACTTTCCCCACCAGCAAGAGGGAATGGCTGCAAGTTGTGCTGGGGAGCTTAGAAATTAGGAGAAAATTATTCTCAGAAAGAGCAGTTGGGCATCGGAACGGGTTGCCCAGGGAGGCAGTGGAGTCACCATCCCTCAGGGTGTTCAAGGAAAGGTTGGATGAGGTACTTAGGGACATGGGTTAGTAATAGAGGTGATAGGGTGACCTTGGAGGTCTTTTCCAACCTTAACGATTCTGTGAGATTCTGTGTGATAGCCCCACAGTGTGCCAAGAGCACTTTTAGCATCCAGACAAAACCCAGAAGTGGGAAGGAGTTCACATAGCCTCCCTTACATAGGTACAGGCAATCTGGCCCTAAGTGCTCCACAAACCTTAGCCAAAATATTTATCACTGAGATGTTGCATGGCAAAATACATCAGCTTTGCTTGTGAGACCATATTCACGCTGCAGCGACATCAGCATGGCTTCAACAAGCAGCTAATGCTTGTTTGTTGTTCTTCTCCAGCTCGGACTTGCAGCAATTCCACCCTCCCCACCCTGGGGTATCTCTGGCTGCCTTGCCAACCCAAGCCCACCCTCAGCTTGGATCTGTCCAAGCTAGGGAAGGTGAGTCTGAGACATTTCGGCCCTCTTGCACTCAGCCATGCATTGAAGCACATCAGGAAAGGATAGGGTCAGGTATTTCCTTTGGGCTGGGTGCCCAGTAGCTTTGGAGCAGGGGAGGAAGACAGCTTCCAAGGCCCCTTCAGAACACAGGGCCATGCTCTGGCGTGGTGGGAGATAAGTCTCATGCCAAGTCCCCTCTGGACCCCTGATCAAACACACTGGAACACCCCCCTTTGTGCTAAGAGATGAAACTGCTCCTCTCATGAACTTGGGTGCCCAATGCCAAGTTTAGATACAGTCTAGACGCAGTAGCATATTTATAACCTTGGCACATGACGTGGCAGGCAGTGGGGTATAAACAGCATTCAAAAACGATGAGGCGCAGGGTTATTTATACATCAGAGTGTTGAAAGTAGGGTACCACAGCCCCAAGGGCAGGAGGAACAACTACTGGAGATGGGAAGAAGCTGCTCTATCAGCTGGAGCAAGGGTTTTGAGAATGGGACACAAAAGGAGTTAAGATCACTGTCTAATCCCCTACTTGAGCTCCAGCAAGGCACCAGCCTGACCCCATCTCACAGGTAGTTTTGAACTGCAGTAGGTTCTTCTTCAAGAATCAATTATTTTACCTGTCACCAAAAGAGATGAAAAGACTGAGGAGCAGCTGGGTGGCTCAGCCAGTGACTGAGATGTAGGCAAATCTCTGCTCAACGACAACAGAAAAATTGTCCATATCGAGCAGGTAAGATTTACAATGAAACTCTGCTGACAGGTTGACACCATCCAGTGGAGTGAGTGGCAGCAACTCTCACAAGACTAAGAACCAGCCAATTCGCAACAGTAACAGAATCCAGCATAGAATCATGATTCTATGATCCTAAATAAAGGTTGTGACATTGCCCTGAGCTGACAACACCAGCTAAAGATCTAGCTGAGGAAAGAGAAGAGTCAGAGAATGATTTTTTTCCAGAATTTTAGCCAATTTACAGATAAAACTGATCTAGTGGAGGGTTAATACCTATGGATCTCTTTGCACTGGAACAGGATGGAAGCACAATGTGTTGTTACTTACCTGGGAGTCCAAGCTTTCAGGCAGCTCTTTAGCTTCCTTGTGGAAACTGCACAAAGGCTCACAAGATGATTTTGGTTTCACCTTGGCATTGATGCAGGAGTCAGATAGGTTTTTTAACTGCTTATACATCTCCCCAGGCAGTGGCTAAGTCACATCTGGTGGCTATTAATGTCCAAAGCCTCTTGGAACGGGGACACCCTGTTAGACAGCCTGGCAGAGACAGCCAGGCAAAGTGAGGGATCAGTCAATGATAACAGGGTGCAGGAAGTCTCCATGTCAAATCTTCCTTCAGCCCTCCAGGGAAAGGAGTGTCACATCAAGAGCTGGACATGACTGCTCTTCCCTCTCCTTTCTTCATCTTGCTGCAGGGGTTTAGGTTACTGCCTGAAGGTGGGGAGAACTGGTTCTGCAGGTGATGGGGGGAGCAGAAGGGGAAGAGCAAGGCTGAACAATAAATACCCATCTGTGTCCTTTGTGTGACTCGAATGTCATGAAACACCTCAACCTTCCACCCGGAAAGAAATGTTTACAGGCATAATTGGCTTTAATGATAGCTTGTACTTTCTCCTGAGAAACCCACGCACGGGGCAAACATCTGCCCTACAAACCTCTGCCCTGAACACAGAGGTGTCACTGTCATTCACAGGTAGAGCTAGATTAGCCAAGAAGAAAGTACACTGCCCAAACATTAGCTCATCCTAGGAGTCAAAGAAAGGTCAAAGAATCAAATCCTCCCATACTCTTTGAAGGGGGCTGTTTAACTAATCTGCAAGCTCAACCTTACTCAGTTTCTCTCTAGTGATGAACATGGCTCCCGATTCTGTGCTGTGGGCTGCTCAGATAAACCGTGGGGCAAACATCTCCCACTTCGAGCTCTATGTAGTTTTGGATGTCGACTTTGCAAGGGTTCAAAGCAAGAGCCCATCTTTCATTATGTGCAACAGGAAGAGTTTCAGCAAAACAAGATTCTCCCACACTGCAAGAACAAGAACGTGCCATTGCCCACGCTGGGTCCCATCTCATGCTGGCAGGACCCCAGGGCTCCCTGCTTTCACATATCTGCTGCCTCTTCTGCAAAGCCAAAGGGGATAGCAGCAGAGACTGGGTTCTGCAGCATCTAGTCTTTGGAGGGAGAGGGACAAACAACATAATCCAGAGACATACAGATCCTGGAAACTTTCCAGTGGGAGGGCTCGTTATCAGTAATCAGCACCATGATTTGTCACGGTGGCCTCTCAGCTCTCTCATGCCCATCTGACCTGGGAGAAATTGTGTCAGCCCATGCGCTTCAAGTGGCTTTAGATGAGAAAGAAGTGGGCAGTGCAGCGAACCGCTGCCCAGCTCAGTGGGCCAAATCCCTCATCTGACAGCCGTGAACGCAACTGTGAGGGGGAAGTGTCAGCGCGGGGGTGTGCTGAATCATCTCATCCAGCACAGGCCTTTGAGAGGTCACCTAGTTCATTCTCCTGCACAAAGTGGGGAACTACACCAGCATCCTTCCTGGCAGCTTGCTCACTGCACCCTCCAGCTGCAAAGCACCAAAGACTCTCCCCACTGCTGAAAAAACCCTCATGCCCTTCTCAGGCTGCTACTGAGCACATGGGCCAAACACCTTCTGAACGCTCCTGGCTGCACTGCAAGCTACAACCCACCTGCACTTCGACTTCTGAAGGAGAGAAAGCACCATCTCCTTTATCTGAGCCACCCATCTGCACAGCAGAGACCATTTCTCTTTCCACTTCCAGCATAACATTAACCAAAGCCTTGAGACTTTGCAGGTATGAAAAATGGGAACAAGAAACATGAGAGAGAAAGGCAGGGAGAAATCATAAAGATCACCCTGTCTCTTGCCTCCTCCTCTTCCCCCCACCCCCTTTCCCATCCTTCTCAAGCAGCTGTAGGGCATTACTTGGTTTGTGCTGGACTGGGAGGATGCTGCCAGGTCAGCGGGATATATTGTCCATTTAGACACCAGGAGTATTATTTAGTCTAGAGACTCTCAAAGGAAATATCCATTTGCACGTGAAAAATCTCTGGAATTCCATTTGCTCCCTCCAGTGTCCCTGTATCTCTCCAGCCTCTGCTGCTTTCTCCATTCTCTGCTGGCCCTGGATTTAAGCTGCTCTTTGTTCAGCTGAGCTCACAGGGAGTTTTTGCCTGCACCAGGAGCAGGTTGAAAGTTTCCCCTATATCCCCAGCAGATTTCCTGATGACTGGTTGAAAGTTTTGAAGCTTCTTTGGAAAGGAGATTTTGTACTGCTCACCCAGGCCAGTATCTAACGTGGTGGAAGGTGCTGACAGAGCATGGTGCCAGGAGACTGGCAGTAAAAAACCAGCCAGTGGAGAGATGGGGGTGGGAGAAGCAGCAGGTGGTGATCTCTCAGTTTGAAATATAGAAATAGAGTGACCTCTTTTCCTGTGTTTTCCTTGTTTTGAGTTGTTTTTTTTAAAATTCACTTTTGGATTCTCTACCTGTAATCCACTCCTGCTCTATGTTCATTTCCTTCATTGGAAAAAAATAGCTTGTAACTATGGAAGAAACTGGACCAGCCTGCAGTACCATAGCAGCTGAATGCCCAGTATCACATTCTATTCAAAGTGCCTCTGTCAGGTGCCAGTGCATCGTTCCCAGGTGTGTGCAGAGAGCAAAGCGTTTGCCTAAGGCCATACATAACATTTGTGAAGGCAAAAGGGGTTGAATTCAGGTCTGCAGAGACAAAATAACAAAGGAGGGAGCAGGCAGGGAGAAAAATTTCAACAAGCAAGACACACTTCCTCACTGAAGCATCTCTAAACGTCAGCTGGCTAAAACAGCAGACTCAATTTTGCTTCTTTTTTTTTTTTAAGGAGACCAACAAAGCCCAGGTAAGTTCAGAACACCTGCTTTTCAAAGTGCCACCTGCAAAATTTCCACGTTAGAATCTCCCCCTCACCCTGCCCATCACACCCAGAGTGACCTGCTGGATGATGGAGCACAAGTCCCTAATCTGCCAAGGAAACCCGCTGTGTCAGCCCGCAGTGAGGTGTGTCCACTCAGTTTTTCACTCACAGGGTGGAGCTCAGGGGCACCCAGAAATACGAGGTGGTACAGCTCCATGGATTAGAACCAGGGAAAATTCTTGCTAAGGTTTCTCTGTGACAGTTTTCTCTTCTCACAGCAGGGAGGACAGCTGGAGAGCTGTGTGACTGCTGTACTTCACCTACAGAGGCTCTGTGTCTGGGGGAACCAGGCAGCATTGCTAAAAAGGTGCTTTCTCCATGGACCAGCCTGACCTCTCACTCAGTGCAATGACTGAGGGCTCTCTGAAAGCCAGGAGGCAGAAACTTAAGTGGCACAAAGGATACGATGGCAAAGAGGCTGCAGCCTCTCTCCAAGTGCCCATTACACCAATTTTCCAGCCAGCCATTTGGCTCTGGTCTCTCCCTTCCTCCATGACTTGGGCATCCGTCGTTCCAGGCTCTCCCTGGAAACCCCGAGTAATGGACACCTGCTTCTATGTTGCTTCTACTTTGCCATCAATACCAGATGGAAAGGAGGCCTGGGAAGTCTGACAGCATGTCAAGTGTGTTTTCTCTGACTAGCAAACCAGGCAAGAAGTTTATAAACAAGCAGAGCTGAGCTGAGAGCATCTATACTGTTCAATGAATGCACGGCAGAGGTGTGTGCGTACATCTCCATGGGCTTGGATGAAGCCTGAGGCGTAATAAAAGAAATCAGGGAAAGAGATAGGCTCCAGGAGGCTCTTGGACACAAAGCAGACTTCAAAGACTTCTTCCCTCTGACCAGGAAGGGAAGTGGGAATGGCATCTCAAAGTTTAGTGGCGATTGTGTAGAGAAAGAGTGGGCACAATGAAGAGTCGCGTTCTAGTGTGCAGTTATGGTGTGATCATGTTCCCACACTTGGTTAGGGACACTGCCCTGGACAGATGTATCCAGGCCTCATTTCTCTCTCTGCAGGTCCCTGTTATTTCTGAGGAGCAGGCTGGTGTGCTCTAAACTGCTAATACCTGGTTTCCTCCTCCACAGCCCTTTCCTGTGCAAGCATGAGAGACCTGCAAAGCCCAAGCGTGAGTACGTGGGCATGAGCAGAAGTGGCAGACACCCAGGACAAGCTGAGGGCATGCAATGGTCATGGCTTGTGATCGCTGCTACCAATCCCCAACACTCCTTCCAGATGAGCAGATGAAGCACTACTCAGAACTCGAATTGGCAAGGACTGAGTAAGTTCACTCCCGCTGCTCCTACCGTCTCCCTTAGCCGCAGGACAGCAACTGGCTTCAAGGCTTTAAAGATGATAGGACTGACAAAAGTATCCAGCCCCTTTGTTTGGGGAGATGGATGAGGGACCGGTCCCAGCAGCTGCAGCAAGATGATGATGCCAAGTTCAGCTCGATTTCTCAGAGTGCTGTGCTAAGCCCAACAGTCTCCATTCAGCTGTTTCTGCAGCTGTGTTTAGGTTTCCCTTACTTCCATCCAGGAATATCAGACACAACCAGCTCTCTGGGCTGTATGAAGTCCTTTCACCACATACTGTAACTGTCCATCCCTACCTGGAGAAGAATAAGCAGCCCTCTTTCCAGGGCCACCCCTCTCTGGCCACCAACCCCTCGGCTCTGGCGACAGGCCTGTGTGCCAAAGGCCTGCGGGGTGGCCCAGCCTTGCCTAAGAGCATCAGAGCCAGAACCTACTTGTGTCCTCTCACGTTTTCCCTTCATCCCTTCCCAAAGCCTTCACGCTTCCCCAGGCTCTCTGCTGGCAACCCCCATCATTGTATTCCCTGCCTCATTATTAAAATACATCTTCTAATGAGCTTACTGAGATTGCTGTAGTGACGCACTTGCCCAGTGATGTCATCACCCTCACCACAGCTTCCAAGGCATTTTTGAGTCATTCTTTTGCCACACAAGCAGAGCTGTTTGGCCAAATAATAATAACACCTTCCCATCCCAGAGCAGCAGACACTCAAGGGCCGGGAGCGAACAGGCTCACACGTGCTTGCCTGGTCTGGGGAGTAAGAAAGTCAGCAGCACCTCTTACCCACTCCCAGCTGGCACAGCCTGGCTGGGCTCTTTCCTTCAATCCCTTGTAGTTTTAACCCATTGTTCTCCAGGATTACCCTCACAATTAGGCCAATTACCATTCCTATTTCTATTTCTGCTAATTTTGAAGAGAAGAAACACTTCCCTCTACTCCTTCACTACCCAAGGTTGGCAGAGGTGAGCAGCACTCCCCAGTTTCTTGAGTACCTGAGTCTAACTGATGCTGTTGTCTTCTCACCACTGGGTCACAGCCTGATCCTTGCCTTACCCCCATGCTGCCTTCTCCATACCTCTTAAACTGTTGCCAGCTCAGGTCAAATTCAAACAGAACCCAAACAATGTATTTAAGCCTAAAAGTTATTCAATGTGAAGACATTAGTTTCTTACCAGGCCCATTTAATTAACAGTAGAGCACAGAAATAAAAGTCATAAAACCAAAAACCCCCCACCCCAAAATCTCTATTCAAGTTTCAATTTTTTTCCTGGCTCAAAACATAAATCCAGAGCTGTACTGTGTGGTATGATTCTCACTGCACTTCACATCAGATTTATCCCCTCTGTGTGCTACAGTCCTGGTAGCTGGGCTGGGGAAGACTCTTCATTAACCCTTACATCAGTAGGTTTATCACATGCACACACAGAACGATGGCTCCAGATTATTGATGTAAGTTAGGCAGCAGCCAGTCCTTCTCAGGGAGTCATTAGGAACATCAGCATGTTAACTTACACCTCGCCCTGGTCTTTATTTAGAAGGTTAAGTATTAGTCATTACCACCAAAGCCAGACTGTCATCTCCATCGGATTCCAGCAACACCATTGTCTTTTTCTATGGCCTTTCACACAGCTTCACCACTACAAAGGTATCCTGAGCTGCAGAGGTGTAAATATCTCAGGGGAAAGTAGCACCTATGAGGATACACGTGGTAGTTTTCAGGTCTGTCATTATATTGCACTTGTTTCACAGCCAAGGACTTCCAGGGCATCGTACTAAGTACACTGACCTCACAGTTGGAGGAGAAACTCAGGTGTAAGATGTAGCTCAGGAACACGGACAAACAACATGTGTACAGTATGAAAAAGTGACAGGTAAAGCAGCATGGAAAGATTGCTAGGGAATTCTTAGGATTGAGAAGGAATACAAACTAGGTTTAACACTTTCTGTTGTTGCAGATTCCTGAGAAATTCATACGTGCACACCAGACAGACAGATAATTCTGCTTCACACAACCACCTTCTACCTCCTCAATTTTTTCTAGGAATTTTACATTTTGTACATTTCTCATTTCCAGCACTAAAGGTTATCTGATGTCACAGATAAACGGACAGTGAATTGGGCTGTGAAGCTTCCCATGCTATGGGCAAGCTATCTGTTCAGCCAGCTCTGTGAGCTTCAAGCCACAGGCGGTCATGCCGCCTGACAGAACACCAATACCCCGTGAGATGCTTCCAGCTTCCTTTTACCTCACATGCTGCTCCCAGCCCAGCTAGAACCAGTCCAAAAGGGGCAGTGCTGTGGGTCTGTGTGCTGTGGGGTAGAGCCATGATTTAATTCCTTTGATCCACCCAGCACGTGGGTAGAACAAGACCCTGTCTGATCCCAAGTACATGTATCCTGCTCAGAAGAGAGGAGGGTTCATACTGATTCCCTTATCCTGTTACAAAAACACCACTCCTGACTTGATTCCTCCCAGTCTGGTGTGCAGACTGACCATGGTCTCATGATAAGTGAATTGCTGATGAGGTGATAAATAGCTACTAGAGAGGAGTCCCTACTCACAGCAAATGCATCAGCCAAAGTTCTTCCATCAGGAAACTGCATTTCCCACCCCCTATCTGTCTCCCTCCCTTCCTAAAGGTGTCTGCACTACAGGGTATTAACTCCCATCCCTCTGAGTTCTCTGCCTCCCTCATTCCTGTTCCTTTCCTCAGTGTGGCAGGGAGAGAAGCATACAGACACTCATTTTAAGGTTGACATCATTCATGGGGATCCTCTCCTGCCCTGACACCCCGGGATGGAAAGCGCATTCTTAAGGAACAGGGAGGTGCCTAACCAGCACTGCCCTTGTGACAATAATTAGTGTAATTTAAGCACTGTGCTCAGTAAAGAAGCTACAGTCAGGTCATACTAGTGAGTCAGAGCAGAGAGAAGGGAATAAGGGATGGAAAGTCCTAACACTGAGCTCCTTGGGACAAACTCCCCAGGGCTGGGTAAAAGACACGGTGGAGGCACCGGTGAACCCACCGAGGACAGGGCAGCACAGCACACATGTCAAGCAGTCCCTTAGTCCCAGCCTATGGCAACCTCAGCTGGGAAGTCAAAATTGAGATCAGGCTATTTTTAGGTAGCAGAGAAAAGACCAGAGGGGTAACGCTGCTGGTCCTGAAGATGCAGCTGAGATTACAGAGAAATTACACAACTGTCTTTTATAGAGACCCAGGGGCAAGCAAAAGGAAGGGCAGGTTTGTGTTTTCCTCTGAAGTATCTGTGCTAGCTGTTCTCAGAAGTTACTGAGCAGAGGACTCAATTACATGAGTTCCCAATATAGCAAGTTATACGATCACGGGGCTATGTTTTCTGAAATTTTGACTCACCCATCTGTACACTTCTAATGGTAAAGGTCTTCACCCTGTGGAAACTCTTCCTTCCAGAGCTTGAACTGACTCAAGGGAACATTTATTTTGGGAGACTGTTCTTTAAAAAGAAAACAGAAAAGAAAAAAAAAATTAAAAAAAAAAAAAAAAAAGAGGAGGAAAAAAAAATTCAAGCTCTGAGCACTATTCACGTTTATTCACGTCTTGAGTAAACTGCTTCCTGTGCAGACAGAGCAACATAAAAACTAGGCAACACCCAAACCCAGAAGCACTGTGTCCTTGTCAAGAGTGCTCTGGGCTGGAATTCAAGAGACTGTGGCTCGATTCCTAACTCTACACTGGCCTTTTGACTGCTACTCAATGAGTTGATTCACTGACCTGTGCCTTGGTTTCCCCAGTTCTGTAGCAGGGAATGGTACACGCACCCATGGGGGGTCTACACTAAGTAAGCGTTAAACATTGCTGCTAGTGGGCTAACCTCATTCAGCCTCAGCACCATCCCTGTTACTGATGTGTTTACTAGACTTCATTCTTGCTAAAGGATCCTGTACTTCAAACACTTCTTAAAATAAAAGGAAGAAAAAAAAAGTATACTAACAAGTAAACAAACCACAGCTCCATCAGCCAGGAAGAAAAAAAAATATCCAGACAAAAAGGCTTATTTGGCTAGGTGACATCCTGCCCAGCAAACTGCTAAGTGCCCAAGAAGCAATGAAGGGAGCTGGTTTTGTGTCCTCAAGTGAGGGCACGTTCAATTTGGGTAGCAGGGGAAGATGGCAACTGCTCAGAACTGAAGTCCTTCAGCTGGAGAGAAGGGGAAAGGCTGTGTAAAGATGAGCCTAACACCTCAGGAGTCAGCACTCCCTTTTTCAACCACAACCTCATGAAGGCACAGCAGAGGTTGGGCAGAGACCCTGGTGTCTGTCTCCTCTGGCACCTTGAGGTGTGTGGTTTCATATCCTGTCTGCCTCCTGGTCCTACTGAGCAGCAGCGAAAGCCTAAAAAAGGGGGTGGGAGGGAAGAAACCCAAATCTCTTTAAAGGATGTCAAAGGCCAGATGTTCCTCGCTTCCTGTCGGCTGCTGCCACAGTTGCCATAGCCTGTGGTTGTGGTTAGTCTGTCTAGAGCTGATATGTGAGAGACTAAAACTGTGTTTACTGGAAACTCCCCCAGGCCTGTGGCTGATCATCTGCGGCAACACCTGACAGCCCATGGCCTTGCAAACGCCAAGGTTCATCTCAAAATGGGAGGTTTTGTTGCTGCTGGGCTGCCGTTGCCTAATATTCAGCAAAGGCATTCCTCCCTCAAAATATAAGATACCTAAGCATGAGGTTATTCAAAAATAAAGGTGTACTTTGGACTAGTGTTAAAAGAAATACAGCAGAAAATGGTTCATGTCTTCCTGCACAAAGAACGTAAAGAAGTTGCTATATGGCTTTGATATTACAGCTCCTTCTGTGAGAGGGTCATTCTCTGCTTTATGCATGAGCAGAGATTGACCTTGTAATCAAAATTCCCTATTTTCAGCAGGAACATGCTGACAGAAATATCTGTTATAATTACAGTTAGCTCCATCAACCGCTTTCTGCTTGTGAACTTAACAGCAGCTCTCCTCTGACATCAGTGGGTGTTTGGAATGGAAAGGGTCTTTTGGATGGAGTCCTTCAAAAGCTGCTATTCAAGTTCAGCGAGAAGAATCAAATCCAGACTCTTTCCAACAACTAAAAGGGAAGGAATAAGGGGAGAAGTAGAAAAACTATGCTGTTTAAGCACCATGAGGAAGAGCACCTGCTCTTCCTATCCTACTATGGAAGCATAGGCTTAGTTAGACCAACAAAAGGTGTTTCAAGTGTAGGATCTTCACAAATATTTTGTTCTTGTGATACAATCTGTAAGTCTAAGTCCAGTTTGGACAATGGCAGATGATGAGCTGATGCCAGGTGATGATATACCCGGTGGAAGCAGGATAAAACATTTCTAACCAGGAGGCAAAGAGAGAAAACTGGTTAGGAGGTTTAAAACAACTACATAGATGCTCAATCAGTGCAAAGAATCTGTGGCAGGGGGTAAAATCAGAACCTGACAGTCCAGATAGCTCCTGGTCTGAGCACTCCCTCTCTTGTTAGCACACTGAGACCTGCAGGAAAAGGCAGCACACATCTCTCTCTGCATTTGTCCTGATTAACGAGCACGTTCTTCCCTGGCAGTAAGTTACTGAAAACCCTCCTGCACAATCCAGGAAATGCCAGGAATGGACACCAGTGCTATTTCCTAGTACCCACTGTGGGTGACAGCAGCTGTGGATGCACCATGCCTGGCAGCAATAGCACCTGGCCAGCACCGCATACTTTGCCAATGAACACTAGCACAGAAAGATGGCAACAGCAAACCTCACGCTGCTCCTTGGGCTCTGTACCTTGAGGAACTGGCAGCATTTAAAGACATCAAGATGCCTTTTGGGCTCTGCCTTTATGGGTGGCCAATGGATTTCACACGGAAGTGTTGTTTCCATCTCCCTCCACGTGAAATATTCCTGGCTGGAGAGAAATAAATCAAGGCTCAAACCCACCCCAGCAGTCTGGTCGCTGTCTTTTCACTACACACAAACATTCTCACTCCCTTTTGTGATGCAGGTGAGTGAAAGAACTGTGTTTCAGTGAAGGAAAATACAAGTCCATCTGCTCTGTTGGAGTGTAGAGCAGTGAGGAGGTATTTCTTTAAGCAGTTGGGAAGCTTTGTTGGCTCTATGTCCTGTGGTAGGGAGCACTCCAGAAACTAGCAGGATGTAGAGGGTCAGGCATAAAACATTAGTGTATGTTTAGTAAACAGCATTATGTTGGATCATGTTTCATCATGGTGCTTCTCTGTAACTGGCTGTATATGAGACAAACACAAAAAATAAATACAATTGTGGCTACTACAGCCGAGGAATTGCCAGGAGGCAGAGCACGGGAGGCAAAGCAGACCAGCTGCACAGTGTATTTTGGTCACTGCTGAATACAGGGATTGTATAAGATGGGCCAGTATTTATACACACAGCTAACAACTGCTCACGGGTCTCCTGAGACCAGAGCATAGCAAGCAACCCAAACAGCTCAGAGAGGCGGGAAGAGACTGCAGTGAAGTGGAACCAGCAACGGGGCACAAACAATTTACCTAAAACCTTGACAAGGCCCTGATAAACCCTATTCGTTTCTACATACCCTGCATGTAGAAAGCTGTGGGGTTTTCTTCTGCTTGAGATACAGAGAGCAGCAATAACTCTTCACAAAAATACGTGCAATGCCTGGAGATAAAAAGCACTGTAGAACATTACAGCAGTATTTCTCTGTGCAGGTTCAGGCCTCAGGGACCTCACGGCCTTCCTTTACACAGGGTTGTCTCTCTCTCTCTCTCTCTCTCTCTCTTCCTTTATTTAATTACGGTGTAATCCTGATTAGTTACAGCCCGTTTCTTGCTTCTCCACAGAGCCATGTGGGCAGCTCCATGCACAAGGCTGGCTGCCTGAACGCTTTGAAGCGGAGCCAGAGCAGGAGGACCGAAGCACCACGCTGTCTGGCCTGGCTGTGGCGGGAAGCTGTTGTGTTCCCAGCGCAGCCGGAGCCTTCGCGGTGGCTGTGGGAGGATTTCAGCCTCTCCACGTGGAGTGGAGAAAGGAGAGGGGTGGAAGAGGAGCACAGAGCATGCAGGAGGCCTGCATGGGGAGGAAGAGTATGAAGGAGGAGGGAGAGGCAAGCAAGAGCAAAACCAAAGGGGCAGAGGAGCAAGAGAAGTGAATCCAGCCGTTACTATAAATCACTTCAGAAACACAGAGATGAATCGGTCTGAGGTACTGGATTAATTCCATCTGTGGTATCAGTTCATTGATGTCAGCAGACAGACATCCTTCACTTTGTTCCCTTCAGAAATACTTTCCTGTGGTGGAGCACAGACTTCTGGCAGCCCATGGGCTTGGACGTTTGTGTGCCATTCTGCCTGGTGCACATGGCCAGGCTGGTTACTTGGATATGACAGGTGCTCCAGTCCAAAGCACAATTTGCTTTTGCATCACACCTCACACCCTCTCTAATTCCTGGGGATAGGTAAGCATAAGGAATTACTGAAGTCAGTGTCATCCATCACACTAACTCATAGATTCCAGATTAATTAGTAGTAGAAACCTTGGATTACCTCCAGTGGAACCCTGTTCCAAGAGGAGAAGGGATCAGAAAAGGGTGCTGTGTGCCTGTTCACTATGAATTCTGTCAGGTGGACTTCTGCAAGAACCCAGAGCTAGATGATTTTCTATAGATGAAACACTTGTGCTCCTCTGACATTTCCAGGGTGACCTCTGCTCTTGGAATGGTCCCTTCTACATCAGTGTAGAACACCAGCTGCTACAGGGTTCCCAAGACAACACATCTCCACTGAGGCTCCTGCACATTCATCTTGCTTCCAGCAACCTTGACACATACCTCTTGCTGTGGCCGTATGTTCTACCTTACACCACTTTGTCTGTGTGACCTTAAGAAAGTGATTTGCTAATTAAACATGACATTTTCAACCTATGAAGTCTGCTTAACCAGCATGAACTATTCTGCTTTCAAGTGGTTTTGGCTGCAATTCACAATAATTAGGGGGATTTTCCATGCTTGTCCTTCTCTTCTTAAGCAAAGCTGATTTTTCTGCCTCTGATGGGTAGCTTGGGTGGCATCTGGCCACCAACTACGTGCAGGAATCATATGCACATCGAGCAATCTTAACCTGGCAGAAAGGACCAAGGAGTAAACATAGGGGATTGAACTCTGCTGACTCTCCCCATCATTCAACTCACTTCCCCAGTGATTTATTCATACCAAGAAGGAGCCAGTTATACTTCTGTAATCACCAGGAAGGAACTGACAGCTTTATACCAGTACAAATGAGAGCAGCACCGCATTCAAAATCTCCCTAGGTAGAAGACTATGACCCAAGGCACTAACATGTTGAATCCCGTATCCTTATAGTCACAAGCAAATTCTTTGGGGTCTGTGTCTTCTGCAAACTCTGGCTGACGTGTCTCACACATGGCAAATGGGTTGTGCAGGGGAAAAAAAATCACAGACATTTCCTCTGGCAGTGGCAAATAAATCCTGGACAGTTCCTTGCCACTAGGAAGCAAAGGGTAGTCCATGGAACCCCTGGATGCAGATAGTATTGTCACTTCTCACTGCCATCTGCCTGGGGCAGGGTTGACACCCTCATATTCAAGACATGCACAGAGTAAAATGCTTTGCCTGGCCCAAAACCATCTAAGGAGCTAAGGGGAAAGCTCAGTCTGCACACAGGCCTCCTCACCTTCACACCCTTTGTATCCAGGACTGAAATGAGCATCTCTGGACCACGTGTATTTAGGTAGAGGTTGACACGTTGCAGTTTGACCTTGAGTTTGTTGATGAGGAGACATAGCTGTCATTTCCATCAGCCATCACCACAATCATCTGAATCCTCCCCACCCCTCCCTGGATGTGAACATTGTGAATAACATCCCCACTAAGAAGAAAAGCTTGGTGCTAGCCTTGGCAGAATAGAAACGAGCACGAAGAAGATTCAGATAACAACTGGTGGAAATCCCAGCCTGGGCTGGGTAAGACTGAGCTGAGACAGATGTTTTCATCTCAGAACAGACTTTCTTTCCATGAGTAGCCTGTTTCCACGTACAGCAGGACAGGGACAATGCATGGTTCCCCCCTCTGAAGGGCTGGAAGGAGAAAAGCTAATCTGTGTTTTCATGAAGAATGCCACACTCAATCAGACCATTTTCCTAGCAAGTTTCTTTCTTTGACAGCAGTCTGCAGCAGATGTTTAAGGCAACAATACAAGGTAGACTACAAGCATGTTGTGATCCTTCTTCTGATTTACTCCCCTCAATAGATGGGTCAGATACTGCCAGATTTCAGGCTCGTGACAGAGTACCTACCACCTCATTAGGATTCTGATTCTCTACTAACATCAGCTTGTGAGTCCCAGCATGCCAGATGGGAGAAAGGGAAGCAGATTTCATTGGATTTGTTTTCCAGCTTTATCACTGGCTCTCTGTGGGACTTTCTGTGTCTCAGTTTCCTTACCTATAAAAATGGAGCTGCTAGTTCTTCCTCAAGCCTTTGTTATGTGCAAAGCATCTCTGGATGGAAGGTACAATATGCATGAAGGATGGGGAGCATGCATTCCTAGCTTGGGCTGTAGTGATGCTGAGCAGCCATGAGTCCCTGTAACTTCACAGGATGCAATGTGCTCAGCACCTTTAAAAAAAATCAAATCAGAAGTGTGTTATACCACTGACTGCATCTGACAGAGACAGGAAACTTCATAGCCAAGTGATGTGGGTGAGTTCACATAAAAGTCAAATTGATTCTTTATCCATGGCAAGCAGTGAGCAAGCAATTCCCTGTACTCACAAAGGCCAGGTGTGTATTACAGATAGGCATATCTGTACTAGCAGAAGGACTACTTGAAACCTGATTTCTTGTCTATGCATGTCTTGTGATTGTCTCATGCCTAATCAGGTGTAGGTCTTCCAATGTTAGAGATAAAGCCTGAATTCCTGGGAACTGAACTCACAAGGCCACCTTTCCCAGGAGAGACTGTCACAAGGAACACCTCTGTTCTGGACCAGGTGCCATTTCAGTGACAGTTGCAGGAACTTAATGACTTAGGAACCTCTCCCTCTCTGTTAGACTCATTTGAAATGAATCAGTATTTGACTGGGGAGACAGCTAGAAGGCCAAAATCCAGGCTAAAAGCCACAAAAATGACCCTTTCTGTAACAAACACAATTCAGCACTGCACTTCTGGGTCATAACATGGTCTTTTGAGGAACACCCATACTTTGTATCTGATGCTGTCAGCTCTTCACTCATAATCATGACTTGTGTTCTGCATCTGCATCTCTGACTGTCTGGAGCCAGTGCTGTATCTCTGTGTTACATCTTTAATCACAAATCCACTTCCTGGTACATGCCTTAGGCTGTCTGGTCTATGCCTTGGGCTTTCTGCTCCCTTCTGCTGTGCCTCATGATTTCAGCCTCATACAGAGCTGTGGGTGGCAGCCCAAAAGCATTCCATGGAGAGGAAGTTACTACATTTCCTCAGCTGGGATTTTTCCCCTCTCTCTTTTGCAGGACAGTGAGGAAGCTGGGAACTACTGGTGGTGTGAAGCCCTGTGAGTCGAAGGGAAGAGCAGGGAAGGTTCTTACTCAAAAGTCTTCCAAATCTTTCAGTATGTTGCTTGCATTATGACCCAAAGGCCTTTAAAGCCCTTGGAAACACAGCTCTTTCAGCTTTCTTTGGAGTGAACCTCAGGTGAGCTGAAGAGATTCCACAGGCATATCTAAAGCCAAGGGGAACAACTGAATACGGCCCTTACACTGAATGGTTCTACCAGAACTGGTACTCAGTGCAAGACTCTCAATATTTAGTTCTGCTGCACGGGCCTAGCAATCAGAAAATATATAGAGAAAAGGAAAGTGATGCAGAACATGAATGTAAGAGGACTGTTGTGATGCTCTGGTGCAGATTTGAAGTTGCCTCTCTCTGGGAGCAGCAGTTCAAAGCTCCTTTCCAACTAAAGGAAACAGTTCAGTGAATAGGTCTACCCAGAACTGACTGGGATAGCACAGAAAAGATGGGAAGATGGTTTCTGTAACCACAACTTGCAAAGCCACCGGATTGAACAACAGGAAGAATCCCAGTCAGGGTTTAAGGGAGCTGGGACAAGAACAGAATCAACCTGAGCAGGATAAAGCACCAAGAAGGGAAGTCAGCCCAGGTCAGGGCAGGATGGAACCACTGCACATGCCCAGGCAAACCTTTCAGCTTCCTTGCATTGCAGTTTCCCCAGCTGTGAAATAGAGATGACCGCCCTTCTCTCCTACACAGGGGCATTGTGAGGCTGAGCTCGTTAATGTTTGCCAAGCTGCTTAGAAATCCTCTGACGGAAGTTGCTGCACAGCATGAGCACAGAGTTGTTGTTTTTTTGGTGTGGGCTGGTGGCTTGGGGTTTTGGGTTTTTTTTCCCTTTTGGAAACATTAAAGAGATGAGCAATTGAAAGAGTAACCAACATAGTTCACTGCCTCTTTAGAAACGCCTGGTGAAATCCTAGCCAGCAAGGGAAAAGGGTTTGCAGGAGAGAGGAGAAGCATGCTGATGCCAGGACAAGTGAGAGAGTTCTGGCACAAGGAGGATGAAAGCATCCATCCCCTCTCATACTTGCCCAATGAGGAGAAAAAGAAGAAAAAGAAAAAAAGGAAAAAAAAAAAGAAAAGAGAGGGGGGAAAAAAAGGAAGAAAAAAAGAGAGAAAGAGGGAGGGAACAGCAATCCAACATGGTTGGAATAACTCTGCTCACTGTAGCCTGTCCAACAACAGCCCTGGCGGATCATAAAACAGCCTCTCACATCCATGTGGTTTTTGCTGCTAGGAGACAAGGTGCAAAACACACAACCTCACGCCGGGCTCTATAAAACCTTATATTCCCCCTCAGACCCAGAGTTCATCTGAAGAATTTGCATCACCTAATTAAAACCAGGCGAGTCGAAAAAAAAGAAAAAAAAAAAAAAAGAAAAAATAAAGAAAAGCCCCCTTTCCCTTCTTTGTCCCCTTTTTGTGATTTCAGTTTACCATAAAATTTAAAAAGTACCTTCCTGACCTCTTCTCAGGAGAATTTCCATGCAGAAGCTGCCTTGCTGGCAGGTCTGAGCTATGAAGCAGGTCTGAAGGCTAAAGTCACTTCCTTCTAGCTGTGCCAGAGGCAGGTGTACCCCATCCTCCCACCTCCATGGTGAGAATTGCTAACAGCCAGCTCCTGAGAAACACAAGGAAACTTCAGCTGCTGTTGGCATTTGTAGGGTTGTTTTTCCACACAGAGAACGAGAAGCCAATCTGCTGTTACAGTGGGAGGATGTTTCTCTTCTGTTTTCATTCTTTTTATATCTTTATATTATTTTTGAGTTGCAAATCAGGATAAAGCATGCTGTGGCACAGTGCTTAGGCTAGTGTTGTCTCTGCCTGTAACAAAGAGCCTCATGACCTACCTAAGGCACTTTACTGCCATAAATTTCCTTTGTGTGTGAACACACAATCCCCAATACTCCAAATTTACTAGCAGCTTTGCCTGCACATCCTCCTGCTATCCCTGTCCAGGGCCTCCCATGACTGCAGGCCATCATGTGTTTGAGATGTCATGGCAATTCTGTGACTGGCTGAGAAAACTGAGGTTTGGCAAACGGGTGCAGGGTCGTGGCTGCCCTCTGCTCTCTCGTGCTGCTCCCCATGGCTGGGCAGTACCCCCGGGCAGGGAAGCCATGGGCAGCTGCTCCAAGGGCTGTGAGAGCAGGGAGGAGTGCTTGGGAGGAGGCTGGTGATTCACGTGGCCTGCATCCAGGCATTACAGCCAGCAGAGACCCTTGGCATGTCTCGCCTGCCCTCACTTAACTCAAGCCTGGAGCTCTTCTGCCGTCCTCCGCAGTGCAGCCAGAGCATTTCTCTCAGATCTACCCAGCTGCATTTACTGTTCCTCTGAGGGGGCCACTGGGAAGCTGCTCCAGCAGCTACGTAGCCTCATGGCTAAAAGCACACACCTTATTTTTTGCTCCTATTTCTCCCTTGCTGTGGACATGGAGGGAGGGAGTGCAGGGTTTGCCCCTGCTCTGTGGATCTCCTCACCCTGCCTGGCAAGTGGCAGTGCCTGGCTCTCCCCAGGCCTCATAGGCAAAGGTGGCCTGGTGCAGTCTCAGCACAGAGCTGCAGCAGAGGAACCATTGGCAAGGAGAGGCCAGAGCAGGGAGATGTCCCTCTCCTTCGGAGAGTCAGGCAGAGATGAGCAGAGCCTGCTGAGAAGCCATGAGGGCAGGAAGGGGCTGCCAGCCTGCTCAGGCCATGGAAAGGGCATGGAGGTGAGTGCCACATTAACAACTGCCCCACTGCTCTCCGACTGCTTCAGCTCAGCTTAGTGCAGCTGCCCGCCCACACCAGGCCACAGGATCGGGCTGTGACGACTAAAGAAGTGACACTCATGACCCCTGGCAGCATCCTGCTGGCAGGCTGTGACAGCTAGCATCCATCCAAGCTGCAGAGAGCATGCCATTTAGGAGAGGAAGTCAGTGGTACGATCCCAGGCACGGCCCCTTTGGACCATCCAGAGGGTGGAACAGCGGGGATGTGGCAAATGCTTCTCTGCTGGTGGGACTGAGGGAACAGGATGCTGTTACAGCCTTAATCCATGAAGCCTAGCAGCAGCACGGCAATGCCCGTACCAAACCTATACAGTGTGTTGAAATCACACAGCAGCAACGGGCCAGCTGTTGCTTGATGTGTGGGACCCACAGTGGCACATCAACGCTGGAATCCACGGGAATGAACACGGTATCAGGACCCTTATCAGAACTTGCCAGGCCAGTGTGATGAGCAGAGCCCGAGCCCTGTCCTTGGCTTGCTTCCCCCCATCTGCCCACACTTTATTGCTTCGGCTAGGATTTCAGCAGAGGGGCTCTGTGTAGGAGACACAGTGTAACTGTGGGTTCACATTATATTTTGATTACAGAGGCTGTGAGCAACGTTCATTCCTAGTGGGTGTATCATGGCTATGGCTTCCGGAGAAAGCAGCCAGTAGAACAGCAACAGATCCCTGACAGGGAGGGCCATATCCGCTACAGTCTGTACACTTAAGAGGATGCAGCTGTATCCTCCCCACCAGGCCTGCACTTGCATTTTCCTTCATCAGAACTCAAGCAAGTGCTGCACCTCCTCTCCTTGCAGCCCAAACAATAACTGGCCTCCTGAGTGTCCCTGCCCTGCTCAGAGTGCTCGGGCGATGGGTGAAAGGGAATTAAACATGCCCACCCTCACACAGCCACTGTATCTGTCAAAAGCCTTGTCTGCAAGAGGAGGCAGCTGGTTGAGGAGTTACTATAAATTGGCCTCTGCAACTGGAGTCCACCCTTTCAACACCTACATAGATACCAGCAAGGACCTAGCCTAGAGACACTGACGGCAAAGGGACCTGATGGACACTGTATGCGTCACCGAGCTGAGAGGAAAAAAGTCATCTCAGGGAGGGAGGGCAGAAAGAAAACAAGGACCCCGAGCATCATAAGCTCAGAGGATGAGAGGGGAAAGAGGTCAGTTCCTGACAAGAAGCTCAAAACAAACCCGTTGTTCTCAGTGAGACTCTGTCATCTCTTTTTCACCAGGTGTTACCTGGAAAATCCATCTGCCCATTCCCCTTCCCTTCCCCATTCCTCTGCCCTGGCTGCTAGCAAAATGGGGAAATTCGTGAGAGAGCTGTAAGGGCAACAGCTTCCTGGCCACTCTCACCTCACCTTCCTAGAGGAAAATCAGCAGATCTGATCCGATGTCTGGAGGAGGAAGCATGCCCTGGAACCAACTGGAGAACGTGGGAAAACTCAGTGCCAGGCAGCCCTGAGAGAGACTCTTTTTTGGTAGAAGCACAATATCCCATGGTAGGACACTTATATTTCATTACCTCTGTTTTTTCCTGGACTATATATATCTGCTCTGTGGGTTCACCAGCCAGACACTGCCCTGTAGTAACACATACCAGGTTTAGAAACCAAACCAGCCCATAGAAACGCGTCCATCTTTCTGACCTCCATAGTTTTTCCACTACTTTCTGTCACCTTCTGGAAATGCTAAAAGGAACAGACAATTTCCTAGAAGAAAGGGAAAGAAAAAACCCCAAAACCAGACCTTCCAGGCCTTTTCCTGTATGTGAGAAGGCCTAATCTTTTCCCTGCCTCAACTCCAGCAAAAAAAGTCCCTTCTAAGTCTTTTCACATACATTCCAGGGCTTACCCATAAGACATTTCAGTTCAAAACGAAGCTCTGGTCCTGGATTTTACTTCTTTATGAAGACTGTAGCCTAGAAAATGATGCTAAAATGCAGTTCTCTGTCATGTCCATCACTGCCTTTGCATCACAGCACCACTTCCCTGAGTGGTGCAAGAGCAGGCTCCATGGGCACACATGGAGTATGTGGTACCTTTTGCACAGAATGGCTATCTTAAATATTCCTTGAGATCATAATGCCAAAGAAATGACCTTGCAGATGCCAGTGGTGCCTCTAAAATAACACGGTGCTCCCCAAAATGCTGTCGTGGGGAAGCAACACAGAGGAGAAGGGACCTTCTTGCAGTGGTTGATTTATGGTTGCTTTGGGTCATAGCCAGCTTGGAATACCCCAAGCCTTTGGATAAGCTATGGAAATGAAATGCTGAGGAAGTTGTAGATCCCCTTGAAGAGTCAACGAAAAACAAAGTGCTGGTTTTATAAACATGGTGTGTATGTATGCTATTAAAAGACACCCTTTCTGCTGGGTTTTGGCATTGAGGCTAATACTGCTGGCCAAAAAGGCTGGTTGGGAGCAGGAATTTGGGGATTTCTTAAAAATTACAGTATTGGAAAAATGTTGAAATGTTGACATTTCCCACAAAACGAGAGTTCCAAATTTCTTTTTGGTCAGGACCCATCAAACTGTATGAAATAACACCCAGGTCCAATAGGATTGTGTGAGCACGATTCTCTCAGCGTTTAAAAGGGAACATGAACATTTTAACCTTCATTTGCTCTGTAGGGCATAACTGCCCCTTTATTTGTCAAGAGAACAACCCCCCACCAAAAGCTTTTTCAGCTTTGTGTTTTTCCTTCCTTTTATTTCCCTGCAGTAACCTCCCTTTGGGAACACTGGCTTTGAGCTGGTGGCAACACTGGTGTTAACTCAGGCGTTCCTTATGGAGGTCATCCATATGAGTGTTTAAGTTGGAGCAGGTGCTAAAACCTGAACTTCACGTTTCTGAGCTGAGGCCAAAGGAAGAGAGGTGGTGCCCAGAGAGGGGGTGAATGCCCCATCCCTGGGGGTGTTGAAGGCCAGGATGGCTGGGGCCCTGGGTAACCTTGTGTAGCTCCAGGCCTGGAGGTTGGTGGCCCTGCCTGTGGCAGGGGGGTTGGAGCTTTGTGCTCCTTGGGGTCCCTTCCAACCCAGAGCAGTCTGGGATTCTGTGAAGGCCAGCAGAGATAGCTAAACTAGGCTTTGCCACTGAAGCAATAGCATAAGCCCATTCCTAATTACAACTGTCATTAAAACTGCAAGGCAAGTCCCTGCTTTTCTGATAGCTAGGCCCTGTTGTATGCCATTCACCCCTTGGTGTGATGCTCTGGCCTTTAACTGTAGCCTTGCTCATCTGTTTTTTATAAACTACAACTGCTCTTTCAGAGCGGAAGGGAATGTGTTCTACACACAGTATCTTGTCTGCCTCCCAGCACAGCAGTTTCCAAGCGGATGCCACTCTGGCTCCCAGCCCTCTCTTCCAGAGTCAAGCAATAAATTCCATTCCTTCTACACAGTTTAGCAAAGGCCATGTGAGTCATCACTGGGTGTAAGGACAATGATAAATGTTCCTTTAAAATGGTTTCTGCTTGACTATTCCTTCTTTAAGAGGCCTTTTTGGGAAGATCTTAATCAGGTCCCTGGAAAGAAGAGCTGCCTGGGGCCCTGACTGGCTGCATGATGATTTCTGCTGTGAAAATCTGAAAAGACCCTTCTCTGGGTTATTAAAGATGTTGTCCTGCTCCCCAGGGTATCTGCCAGTAGGCTGTTTGCTTCATGGGCTGGTTATGGCTTGGCTGTGATGGTAACTGTGTGGATCTAGTTGGGAATCTGGCTGGTTCTGCCCTAGTCAGTAAGTCTTGGGTGCAAACAGCCAGATAATTCTCAGTGGATGCAGCCATTAATGTCTCAAGAAGGTGTGTTCTTTCAATTAATGCTGAAGATGTCCAGGAAACTTTTGGGTAGAAGGAGATATGGTAAAGAATATTGACAACACTGCCAGGTGACAGCGAGTGCAGTACAGGCTAGTGCATCTCCATTCCTGAAGTCCCCTCCTTTCACTCCTCTTTTCCTTGCTTATGGATTTTGGCAATAAAAAGGTAGGTCAAGCTCCTATGGGGAATGTGCACATCCCCATCCATCTGTGACAGGTACATGTGGCCTCTGGAGATGCCACAGGCAGGCATCCTAGGAGCACGTGAATGCGTGTTATCACTGCTGCAGAAGGAGGAAATCTGTTTCTTCAGCCCAGCATTGCACTTGGCATCAGGTCTACCATTAGAAAAAGATCAGTACTTGATAAAGTGGGTATCAATGCTTCCTTAAATAGTGTCAGGAAGGAAGGTAGGTGACACAAGCCTTGATGTCAGAGAGACTATCTCTGCAAAGTGATAAAAGTCGAGGATTCTTTGGTCCTACTCACCTCCCTGTCACAGGCTCTGGGAGTTTAGATTTGGTCATTTAATTTGTTCTCTTCCAAACTCTTCTCTTCTGCAAGTTCCCAGCAGCTGTAGGTGGCAGGTTCTGCCCAGTGGCTTGAAGCCGCAAGAAACTTTCCCCTTCCTGCAGGAAAAGCCAGCTGAAAATCTGTACAGTGAAAGCCAGGGGTGGCATAAAAACATTTCCAGTGCTCCTCTGTGAAACTTATGTGTGCTCTGTAATCCAGCTCTTAGTTCCTGATCTGGAAACTATTTTCATTTCTGAGACACCAAGCATCCCCTGGCATGGATCCAACCAGCTCCAATCCCTCCCCTCCTGCAAGAGATAGCAAGGGAGGTGAGAACGGTGCTGTGCCTGCCTTCACACAGCCAGCCTCTCCTGCCAGTCTCTATCTGCAAGTTAGTTGGATGAGAAAAGGAAGAAAAAGAAGAAAATAAATCCCCAAACACCCCAAAGTCCCAAGACTATTTTTATTTATGATCATGTCCATGGGCCACTCTTTGTCTAGACAGCTGGTATTAGCATCTGAAGCTGTCCTGGAATTTGAAATACCATTTATTTACAGGGGAAATAAAAGCCCTGGATTAAACAGTTCATAAAAATAATCTGGGAACTGACACGGGGTCCAAGGAGACCAAAGGTAACCAGATCTAGAGCAGGCATCTTTGTTCGCCTTGGCTGCAGAGATGTTTTCTCAGAAAACAAAACAAAACAACTTACCCTTCCCAGCCACCCCCCAAAACAATTTGGCTTCAGCAGAGCATCTCCTTTTGCTTCCTCTCCTCCCACCTTTGTTTGCCTGCTTTAAACACATCCCTGTCCACCCCCCAACAAGGAAGTTTCCAAACAAACTGATCACCCAACTGACAGCTGGGACTGGAGAAGGCTCAGCTCCTACCTTTCCAAGAAAACCCTTGGAACTGGGAGCCGGTATATTTCCATGCAGAGAGACTCCAAACATCACAGATGCAGGAAAACATTGTGTTGATGCTGACAGCTGCCAATCTTTTCATTCCTGCCTGCAGTGAAAGCTAAGAGCCCTTGCTCTGCACTTCTGCAGGCAGCGATCAGTGCCCGCTGTGTTTGGGGTGGCTGGGGTGCAGCCCACCTGTCCAGCCTTCACACTGCACTCATTCTTCATTGCCACTTGACAGACTTTAGGTTTCCAGACATGGAGCTAAGCAGGAAAAGACCAAAATAAACTTTCTGGGTTCCATCTGTTCCCTTCCCTTTGACAGAGCAGCACACCAGCACCCAGGGCACTGTATGAAAGGGAGTCTGATGAAGTCACCCTATAATTTTACACTGTGGCTGCCAAACTTTAAAGACAAGCTACATTAAGGAATGAGATCTTCCCCTTTTAGAAGGAGCCACTGGCTCCTTGTTGAAGCAGAAGGTTTGTACTAAGTGAAGCCTTGGATGTAACTGCTTGGCTAGTGAAGTGCTCCAGTGCTCAGACTGCCCAGGGACAGGCCAGCCAGTGCAGCAGCAGCTGCAGAACACAGCAGTATCAGGCTGGCCATGGACTGTCCTTGTGCAGCATCAGCAGGGGAAAGAGTTGGGCCAAGGGTGATGGGCACAAGTTCTGAGTGGTTTGAAAGTATTTTGACTCCCAAGGTCTGTGAGGGGAGAAGCAAGCCTGGGCTCTGCAAGCCTGAACTTGAGAGTGAAGTTAAAGCCCTTCTGCTTTACTTTGCTAGCATCTAACGTGGGTTTTTCTCATGCAGCCATGCTGACGGTCCCCAAACATGAATGAACAGTGTGGGCCACGATAACTCAAACTGCCAATTACAGTTGGTGGTCTTATTTTAACATACAATCCAAGGAAATCTGCCATTTAAATCCAACACAGGCAGCAAAGAGAGAAGCAAAAGCCCTGTGCAAATCACCTCATTCTGCCCATGTTCTAAATTTCAGGTATTAAACATGTTAGTTGTGGAACCATTCCCTCTTTGTCTATGCTGTTTAGAGGCTGATACTGCATTTTCTAGTGCAAAAAACAACTAGCACAAAAGCCTCTGTGTATTATAAAAGAGCGCTCTGCTCCCTTTCTTCTTGCAAGCTCTCTGCAATCTCTGAAGCATCTCCCACGTTACCCAGAGGGAGGGGAGCTGAGCTTGTGGCCACTATTGCAAGACCTGATTTACTGGACCATGGTCCTGACCCAAGATGGCCAAAGTTGTCGCAGCACAGAGACACTGCTGAGTTCAGAGTCTGAAAAGACAAATTCCAAAGCACAAAGAGAAAAGGATGTTTTCTTTTCCGCTGGACACAACACAACTTCTCTGGCAGGCACAAGCAGGACAGTCTGTCCACTTTGGCAATACCCTGCACGCCTGGACGTACACAAGTGTGTTTTTACATGCAACCCAGTTTGATTACACAATCTCCCTCCAAGAGAATTTGGCAAGAAAGATATTGGAGAGGCTTTAGAAACTGAGAGCAGTCTGCAGCGTGCTGCTTCTCTCACACTATTTCTAGCACCATTCAAAGCAGCTGACCACTGGGAAAACCACTACAGAAAATCAACCTGAGTGTTGGTCAGGTGCCCAGCCTGACATTTTGGAGATGCAGCAAGGCTGCAGGTTCAGCCTGTACCTACCCACCTTTATCAAAGAGCTGGGTTGGTGATCAGAATGATGAAGGATAAATCTTCTTTCCCAGGAATTATTCTGAACCTTTGCCAAATGCACATGGTAAAAGCTTAACAAGTCAAAGGCTTTTCCTGACCAAGAAGATTTTTGCACCTTGGCTTCTTCCAAAGTTGGATCTGCTACTTCAGTGTTCATCCCTTCCTAAAACACTGTGCTGGGGGAGATGGAATTTAATGCTGGTGCCTGATTCTCCTGGACTCCAAGTTAAACTAGCTAGCAAACACAAACATAAACACAAGAAAATGAAGACCTGAAGCATGTGTGGCACATGTCTCCAAGTGTTAGGCATCCTCCAAGGTACTGCATGTCTGTAGATCAGCAAACCCACCTCAAGAGTGTTTGAACTCCAGCATGCAGCTTCTCAGAGTGGGTTCCTGTCTAAAAATGTCTATCACCCTTTTAAACTGCAGGTTGATTTGCATTTTTCTGGCTACTTTTTTCAAAAACACAACTAAAACCATCAGATCCCATATGAAGAATCACCTTCTTTCCTTTCTAGTAATGACGACCTTTTCACACAGCATGTCACTTTGGAACATCTGGGAGAACATTAATTGAAAACATCTGTATTTATCCAAGCAGGATGGATTATAAGGACTGTGAGTGCTCCTTCTTCTAGGTTTTCCATGCCAAAATCTATTAAAAAGTTCATTTGTAGCATTGTGTAAGCTTAATTTACATCACTGTCATTTCCCATTGTGCAGTTTCAGTCTGTTTTCATTTCACAGCATTTCAGAGACCAAGTGATACGTCACTACAGCTTTCTGTTTTAAGGGTTTACCGTGTCAGTGTTATCAAACACAGCCAGTAACTTCTGAAATCTTGAAATTTGTGCACTGTCTATACCAGGTCAGAATGAAAAATGTCAAAATGTCAACCTCAGTGATGAAATTTCCCCACTTGTCTGCTTGATTCACTCTTTTCCCCTGGGTTTCCATATAGCTCATTAAAAAAAAACAACCCACAAACCCAAACCAGGCCTTTCTAGAAATAAAAAGTTTGACATGATTAACTAGCTTTGCTGGTAATGTGTGCAACCCACCCAGGTGTCTAGACGGTTTGAAAACTACAGAACATATTTAGGAGTAACAGCTGTTACTCCTCAAGTCTCTGTTGGACTTCAAATTAAGTAGGAACAGACCCCATCAATGTTAGGTGGTCTTCTTCCAAAGGAAACATCCAGCGTGTTGCAGGAAATTAAGTTACTGATTCAGTAGGTGGCACTTGACCTTTCAGCTCAACATAACCATTTGCACAGCCTGCAAGAAAGTTCTGCTCTCCCAAAAGTACCTGCTTTGGGAAGAGGGAGAGAACAAAGAGTTCAGAGCTTCAGTTGTAGGAAACCCTCAGTATTTTTTTCATAAAAGAAAAACACCTACATGTGTCCTGGCCAGATGGCAGTCTGGCAGGTGTTTCTTGCCTGCCCATCTACCCTTTATAATAATAAGTTGGAGAGCATGCTTGCTTATACAGGTTTTAGACAGTAAAATTTTGCTGGGCCCTCCTAAATAATACTTAACAGCTTAACGAGAGGTTGCAAGAGGGAGCAATGACAGACTCTGGGAGGAACAGGCATTTCTGGAAGGTTATCCAGAACTTCCATCTATTCTTTGGCCTATATCCCTTGCAATACCACAGCACAACAAGTGTTGAGGCAGGAGTCTGGTAGGAACAGGCATTTCTGGAACTCCTCAGGACAAACAAGGGGCTTTCTAAAAGATTATCTAGAACTCCCATCTATTCCTTGGCCTATGTCCCTTGCAATACCAGGGTGCAACAAAGCTTCCCTGGCCCATAGCTGTTGACTGCAGAACACCCATGTTCCATGGAGGAACATGGTTGTTTCTAAACCTCTGTGCCTATCAGATTGTTCCCAGCTGAGAAATTTTACACAAATGCTGTAACTGGCTGGGCTGCTGCTGGAGCTGGGCAAACACAGAGGAAAGCTGGAGGTATCCCCTGCTCAGCAGGTATATCTTTCGACTGAGTCCAGTTTGACACAGTTCGGGGGGATGGGGGGAAACCCAAACAAAGGTCTTTGCCCTGCTTCATTGCATTTGAGAATTTATTGCCCATCTTACAGGGGGTGGGGGGAAGATTTACAACTCAGCCAAGTCCCAGCTAGTCAAAGAGGCTGCCCAAGCCATGAACTGTGGGTGTTCAGCGTGAGGTTGTTTAGCAAGGCCTAAATTCAGGCCGTAAGTGCTTTTATAGGAGACTGTAAATCACCTTAGCTTTTATACACTGTGGCAACATGTGAGCAGAGGAATGTGGCTGGTCTGTGCTAGTCCCAGAAAAGGTCCCAGATGAGGCCAGGAGATTGGGCAGCAGACGTGTGCTGCAGAGCCTGTGAGTAACATACTCGGCCTAGTATCTCCCCAGCGCTACGTGTGTATGTGACTGGGCAGAGGGGCAGGAAACCAGCACAGAGGTGCCACAGGAACAGAATGCACAAGGGCGGCTCGAACACCCGATGGGAAGAGCATTGCTGAGCAGTAAGCAAACTGTAAAACACAAGGCAGACAAAACATCTGGCAGCTGCTTCAAATAGTTCTGTGTCTGAAGGGCAGACAAGCCTGCAATAGCTTCAAATCAAAACATGTGTAAGGACAGGATCAGTGCTCCTGATGTGTTTTGTGCAAGCATCCAATGCCTTCTGTTCCCTTCAGCACTGCTTTGTATGCCAAGAAAGGTTGTGATTTGGGTTAGGTTTTTAATTTTAATAAGCTTTACTAAATAAATCGCTGTGTTTTTTCCTCCTCCAGTCAAATGCAACTTAGTCTTTGGCATAAGATCAACAGCATTAGCTCTGCATAGGAAGCATATGGGAGAAGAGGGGGAGCATGCTAGGGAATGTTTATCTTAATTGTCTTACCTTATGCAGGAGAGAAGGTGTGACTGCCAAAGCATTATTAAACACATGATGCATATCCTCCTAGGTTTGTGCATCTCAGACACAGTGAAAATGCCTGTGTGCTGGTACTAAGGACCTGGCAGGTATAGACTGATGTCTCAAGTCCAACAGGGAAGTTGTTTGAGCAAAGAAACCAATTCTCAGTTCTGCAGATAAAGGAGAGAACTGGCAGCTGTCCTCCCCACTCCCAAGTTTTTTCCTGTCTTGGCTCTGTCATAGCTTTGACCAAGCTCCACAGCAGGGGTGATTCCAGGAAGAAACAAAAACTACCCTACTGACAGCCCAGAGCATCAGGATGCCAGAATTCCCTGCAGAATTGCTGCAGCACTGCTGTATCACCAGCAAGGCAACAGCAGGCAAACAGTCAAGGCCAGAAGCCTCCTATAAAATGCAGGAACTGTTCTATGAGCATAAACGTGATTAGTCAGCGGTGGGATGAGATGCTGGCCAAGGTAACAGGGTTGGTTTTCAAGGAGGCACTGATACAAGGAAGACTTAAAAGAGTTTTTAATGCTACTCAAAAGACCTGCCTGCCACATGCCCAGTGTTTGAACACTGGCAATAGCAGGGGAAGCAGAGAGCCACTGATTCATTAGGACTTGCTAATCTGTGATATCATTTGTTGATTCCACCAGGCCCAATCCCCATCTCATGACTTCCTCCACTGTTGCCATGGCACTGTACATAAACACTGCAGACTCCCAGCCCTGAGCAGGTCATTTGTTTCAAATATTCCATGCAGCTGGAACACGAGGCTGTTTGGGTGTCTGGAGCTGAGCATGAACTAATTTCTCAGTCTTCTGCACCCGCCCCACCTTCTGCACCCTCCCCAGCCTGCTGCTCTCCTAGAACCCCTCCAGCCACACTGCCAGCACAGCAGAGGTAGCTTTACCACTACCAGGTAAGGGGGAAGCTGGCCACAGTCACATGCAGGCAAGAAAATAAGTATTTCACTATAGCCCTTCCCTACCTGCAGCAAAAATTATTATTAATGAATATGCTGGATAGTTAGGCTTAGGATCTACAAACAGTTGTCTTTCAACATCTGAGAAAACAAACATGCTTAAGACATACAAATTTTAAAAATATAATGCCCAGACTAGAAACAAAGACAAGAAACCACTTTTAAGCTCTTCACACCCAGTACCCTTATAAGGCAGTTTGTAAGCATACCTCTGAGCTTTAGCTGAGACTCATGCATGAGCACATGTTCTACTGGCTGGGAATCCCTTTACCTCTCACCATTTTATTTTGCTGCCTTCTATCCATCATCTCCCTTCCTAAGACAGTCAGGTGTCAACAGAGAGCAGTAGGCTACTGACTTATTTTCATATGAGTTTCTTTTCTGGAAGAAAAAGGAAAGCTATTTGCTGTAATCTAGGAGTTAGATTTGCAAACCTGCACAATGCATCACTTGGCAAGACAGCCAGAGCACTCTATTTAATCTACTTGCATCTATTTGAAGAGAAAGAAGAATGGTGCAATAATAAGTCTGTTGCAAACCAAGTTGGGAAACCAAGGCTGCTGTCTCTCAGATTTTACTCAACTCTGTCTGGAGTAGCCATTCTTAGGCACTAGTGTCAACTCCACACAGTCTCTGATTATCACACCCTCCCACCCAGTACCAGTAGCTACAGCTTGCTCTCCACCTGTACACACCTTCTAGATGCCAGCTTTAAGTTGTTACTCATCCAAGGAGAGACAAGGCTACATCACCTCCTGCTGTACCTGTCTGGGCTGGCTTCTTGGGAGTAAGAGTATCACTCATGTGAAAGGACTTTGATCATGTCACACAAATAAAACCAGGATCAAGTAATATTTAATCAAGTTTATTAGGTTACTGAGTATTACCTACAGTCATAAAATAGAAAGAATTTAAAACTGTACAAAGCAATGTACTGGTGAAGTGAGAAGAGATGGAAACAAGGGAGCACAAAGAACATTAGAAGGAAGGAGAACACAGCTGCTTCCCTGGAGTTCTGGAAGACACTGGTTCATGTTGAAGGCAACCAAGTGGGGCTTCACACACACACACTGAAGTTTCTTGTGTCCCACCCTGCAACAGAAACTAGTACAAACCCTTATGTTAAAAAAAACATACAATATTAGATTAAAAAGGGGCATAATCACACCCCACCCAGTCTTGGCACCAATTCTGTGCTTTAAAAAATATACTATGCAAGTAGTTTATTTTAAAAAAAGGTACCCTACAGCAGCTGTTTAAAACATGTTCTTATACATACACCACAAATATATATATTAACATTTTCAACAACTAAACTCATTTGTACCTACACAGAACTGAAGGGATAACTCAAGAGCAAAAAACCAACCACACAAACATCTTTCAAGACAAAGAAATGTGCAAATTAACCCCAGAAAGGCAGCATAGTAACCTGTGGAGAGGTCAAGAGAGCAGCTCCTGCTAGTAAAGGAGTGTCATTCTCTTTACTTGGCTACTGAGGTGAGAATCTATTTGGGATGTGCTGATTTTGCCTGAATTGCTTGTCCTGTTTATTGCAGTTCTCTCGTGCCCCCCCCCCCCATCTCTAGCTCCAGAGAGGTCCAATTTCTCCTTGCTGTGCCTGAAGATCACCCCACTGGCCTCAAAAAAGGTCTCACAAATTACTTTCCACAGCAATCAGCTGGATTTTTCATCTGCTGATGGTGCTTCTGCAGCTTCTGCTAGTGCTTTCTCTAGGACAACTTCCCACCACCATGAAACAGAGAGAACTATTCCTGCAGCACAGTTAGGTGAAGATTACACCGATGGTCTAGGACAGAACAAAGCCTGGTTTAGATGACTAAGCAGCTTGCCTAGAGAAGCACATCAGTGTGTTTCTCTAAAGCCTAAACATGGGGCAGGCTATCCAGAATCCAGACCTAAGATGGCAGGACCTATAGCTGTGTAACGAATCTCAGCTCATGCAGCCTGTCTTACCCTATCTCAGAAGTTTGATCCTTCCCTGTCCCCTCATGAGCAAGGAACCCCTGAACCAGGACTAAAACCTGCATTTTAAGTCAAGGAGAGGGCAGATGAAGATACAGTATGACTGCTCCATCAACTGAGTGAAACCCACTAAGAACAGGCAGAACAGGGAACACAGCAGAACAGAGAAAGTGATCGTGATGAAGAATGCAGGGTTCACTATGAAACAACACTAGAACGTGGTGGGAAGTCCTGGGAGAAAGAGACTGACAATCACCTCTCCCAGATTAAGTGTCCTGGTGGAAGGGTTCTTGGTTTTGGTGTTTCAGGGTTTGGGGGTGGGTTTTTTTTTTAGTTTTTAAAAACTCAGCAATTAATTCTTCTTGATACTCCAGACTCCCAACTCTGCTGGCCACCCTGTGTCTTCCCATTCTTAAGATCTGGTCTTAACATTTCTACTCCTAATGCCTTCCCCTAAATTATATTCTTCCCTTTAGCTGGTACAGAAATATCATTCACTCCAAGGCTCCACAACCCAAAGGATGCAGTACAGCTTCTTCTCAGGAGAAACAGGGAAGCACAGAGCTTCTTTAAATGTTCCTTTTCAAAGTGTGCTGGGGAAGTGACTTCCAATGAACAAAACTCAGTTGTGGAACAAGGATTACTTGAGGGTTTGTCAATAAGGGCACATGGAGACTTAAGCAGTGGCAGGAATACTTTGGCCAAGGAGTTCCAACAGTAGCGATGACATGGGGGTGGAGAACCCATTTCCCAGTGGGTCAGCTCCAGGTATTTTGCCTTGGTTCCAACTCTCTGTCCTCCAACACAAAGGTCATTGGTAGAGCAGGTAACTCTTGAGGGAGGCTGGCAGTGGCAGTGTAGGGATCTCATTCAGTCTCTCCTTGCCCAGAGCAAGCCTCACAGCTCGCCGACACAAGTCCATCAAAGGCAGTGGTTCAGCTGGGAAGAGAGATCCAAGACATTAACATCCCAACCCACAAAATTAAGCATTAATTTTTGCTAGTTCCAAAAAATCCCCCCCCCAAAAGATTAGGCAAGAAAAGTGAATGATGCCTGGCACGTTCACAGGACCCAAGCCATACAGCATCCACATATCAGCAACTCTGGTTCATCAGATACACAGGCAGAGGCATGATTTCTCTGTAGATGTTACTCAAGTTGTACATGTGAGTGAAAGAGTAACTACAGTCCCAAACAGAAGTTCCTGCTCTGCAACACCATCCATTCAAGTCAGAACACATCATCTAGCCTGTGCCTCTTTTTGCAATATCCATAAACCTTTGTAAGAACTTCACTGAAGTGAAAGACCACAGCAAACATTTTGATGCATCACGAGGTAAGAGTACTCAGGAAGTGCCTGGATTTTTTTCTTAGAGTAGAATGTAACAGCTGTCAATTATTTGTACTACATACTTTCCATGAAAAACAAAGCCATCCATCAAAGCTTCGTGTCACTACCTGTGTTGTGATATTTTCCATTCGAGGATTCCCTCCCATACCATAAACCTGGGAAGATACAGGCCTTTGGCTACTGGGTTTTGGGGTTTTTTTCTGCATCCTGTACTTAAACAGTTTTAAACTTCTTTTTTCAAGAATGGCCTTTGATGCAGGAGAATCACTTACAACATACAGGGGACAAACACCAAAGCCAGAGTTAACACCTCGCAGCTGCACAGGACCCAGATACAGATTAGTTTCTCACAGCTTCTGCTGCTAAGCCTGCCAGAGCTCACCTTTACAGTTTGCTGCTCAAGCCTAAGGGGTTTCTCCTCCCCCAAGAGAGGGCTAACAAAGACATCCCAAATTAAGCAGATAACTGGACATCCTTCTAATAGCCTGAGGGCTCAGCATGCACCATTGGAAAGCTTCCTTTACAGACATCTTGGGCTGAACAGACACCTAAAAACATCCACAGGAATGGAAAAGGTTGGCTGAGAATCTGCAGTTTTCAGGAACCTTGATAGATGCCAACAGCTCTAACTTCCACTACTACAAGCCAAATTAATCTGACTGTTCATACAGCTGCTTTAAACAGCTGAGACAGGAAAAAGCTTCATTTTTTCTGAGCATGGGCACATTACTGCATTTTTACCACAGTTCACTTCATCAGTAAGGTGGATACAACTCCCTCCCTTCCAGGTTCAAGGGTAACAGCTGGCATTGAGTTTTTCAAAATAGTTGCCTCTCATCAGGCCACCCCTGATGCTGCTTTGGAGAAAGGAAACAGTCATACTGTTCCATGTAGAAAACACAATGGAAAGTGGAAAAAACATAAGTTTTATCTAATTTTTGGAAAAAAAAAGAGAGAAGGACACTTTGTTAACTAGGAAAAACTTGGTAACAAAGTCAGGAACTGTATGCTTGAGTTGGTCTGTCTCCTCCTCAAGTTAGCAGCCAGAGCTGAACCTATTACCTGATCCTAATACCCTATTCCCCCTTCTCCTTCCCTGCTATGGATCACAAGGTATTACCTGCTCCAGGAGAGGCTGCAGTGGAATGTCTTTTCCAGCAGTCTCCAAAACCCTTTCCCAGGACTTCAAGCATTAATTATTCCTACAGAAATCACACCTCTATATGCACATCTCTCTTGCACTGACAGCTGGGTGGAGAGCAAACTGATCTATCAGGGCAGTGCTGTTGCTTCCCAAGCCCCACTGCTTGTCTTCCTGTGGCACAAGTGAAGACATGGCTGTGCTCAGCCCAAGGTACCGCTGGCTTTGCCTGCTCATGCCCTGCTCCAGGATCCACGCTGCCTCTTCTGCAGGGACAGGTTTCTACAGCTGGCCTGCCCAGCTCTGGCTGTGGTACTGCTGGAAAAGCCCATTCCTGGCAGCACTCCTTTGGCACTTCTCAACGTACCACTGGGGTACAAATAAGCTGTATTCACACTGTCCCAACTCCTCCTGTTCCATAATGGCGATAGCTGGGACAAGAAGTAGTTAGAGCTAGACACCTTCTTGGCTAGCTGTGCCAAAACAGCATCCCATCATTCCTGGCCCTAGGCCCACAACTCATTCACTCCTATAGTGAGAACACGCTACAACCAAATCCAATGCTGGAGGTGGCTGTTTCCTTGCTAAATGCACTTCCATGCCAACAGCTCCACAGCCCGACTGGCTTCGAGGGGAGCTGCAGATTTTGGCTTTGGTCCTACAGAAAGAAATGGTTTCTGGCCCTGCTGCCATGCTGGAGGCTGCTGGGGCAGAACAAGCCACGGTTCCTTTGCTGAGGAAGTGCTCTGCCATGAGCTTGCTATTTGATCCCACTGGACTGAAGCATATTTCTCAAAGCACTTGTGGATTTTGCTCCTACCCCTCTGCAAAGCTTTCCTGGTGGCCAGTGTCAGTGGTGCTGTTCCTCATGTCACCAGCACTAGGGATTTGCCATCACTAATCTGCCATTAGGACATGTTCTAAGCACAAATAAGAGCCCAGTATGCTACAGCCTTTGGGCAGACACTGTTCTGGAAAGCAGGGGAAACACTTTTTGTATTAACACTGCCAAATTTATTTCACTAACAACATAAATCCAGATTTTAATCCACTTCCTTCACCTCTCTCCTCCACCCTACCCAGAGGGCTGAGTCACAGTCTGGCCCAATGGGAACTTCTGACTATGAGAGATAACAGACTTTAGCACATTTGGACAGCCAAATTTATTACTAAGCTTAGCTAGAGATTGATGTCCCCATTAGTAAAAGGCCTGGCATGCAAGCTGGGCTGGCTACAATATCCAGCCCCACACTAGAAATGAGTGCATCCTGCCCCGAAAGAAGCAGAGAAGTGAGTTGCTCTTTTGAAAGATGAGACATTTCCTTAGATAGGGACAGATCTTCCCACTCTTGCCTGAAAGGGATTTTACAAGTGCCTTCATGAGACATTTAAGGCAGGCAATTGTTCCCTGCAGACACCAGGATTACATTGCCAATAATGCAGCTGTCAGAAGGACGTTCCTGCTGAGGCTTCGGAAGCAATACAGAAAGGTTTATCATCTCTAGACACAGAACTGGCATCAGCCCTTCTCCCACCACACCACCTCCCCAAACCCTGCTTGCTCCCTGCAGTGCCTTGGTACTGGTACATGTGTACAGCCAAACCTTCTGAATTGGCCATTAAGGATTCAGAGCTGTATCAGCAATCCTACCCCTGATAATGAAGTCTTCACCTCTTTAGCGAAATTAAACCCCTCCCCAGGACAGTCTAGTAAGCCTGCACTTCAGTGGCACAGAGATCTGTGCTGCTAGAGCAAACCCAGGGAGTTATACTCACGGTCAAGTCCATTCAAGTAGCGCATCCGTATTTCACAGTGTCCCCACACTGCGCTTACCACTGGGTAGAGCTTTTTCCCTTTGAGTCCCCGAAAAGCAACACCCATGTATTGCCCATCTACAATGAAGCTCAGCGTCCCATCATCCATGTCCAGAACCACCAAGAAGGAATCCGGCACAATGAAAGTCTCATCTGGTTCCAAGAAGGCAGGGTAGGTTTTACTCGGCTGGTTCTTGCCATCGTGGTACAGTCTGTTGCGCCCAAGGTCCCATCCCCAGGACTCATGGTTGTTTCCTACAAGCGTCGTGTACCCTACTGAATGCAGAGGGGCATCTGCTGTTGCCACCCCGACCACAGCGTGCGTGCCTCGCTGCCTCATCGCCCACGTGATCTGCCAGACGTGCAGGCCTCGCGTGTACCCCACTTTGCCTCTGATGGCATCTGTACTCTGAGCCACCGGATGCCGGTGAAATATGAGTTTGTCATCCTCTTTCACAAAGACGTTCAGCGAGCGATCATCATTGTTCCACGAATGCAGTAACTGAACTTCATATGATACTGGAGGCATGTCCAGTAGCAAGTCCAGACGCGTGGGTTTGCTGTAGTCAAGTCCTTGGAGTTCCTGTTTCAAAGGCCTGTATACAGGGTCCCTCATATCCACAGTCTTTATCCCACCTGTGACCTTCTGACCCATCGTGTGTGTTCTGATTTTGCCTATTTATAGGCTCCCAAGGCAAGCTCATCGATTTAGCTGTCTGCTCCTTCTGTCGCTCAGCCCTACAGAAAAGGTTGCTTGGAGACCTTGTCAAGATGTGCCCCAGTCAGTATGGCCTAATGGATGGAAAGAAAAACAGGAGACCAGTTAAACATACAGCCTCATACACAGCATTTACAGTTTTAATCTGTTACCCTGACAACTTGTCCTTCCCTTCTGTCAGCAAGGAAGGGTAACACACACCACTTAGGTGGCATAGTCTGTGTAGCAGTGATAGCATATAGATCAAATGGATAGGTACTATGTTTCTAATGCTCCCTGCAGAAAGGCACTTGAAGTTCTGCTGCTTTGTCTAAAGAAGGTACAGATTCAGCCACTGGAGCTCATCTTGTCTTTACAGTGAATGCACTGCTCTGTATTACTGCATCACTAAACCCTAGGAGATCACATCTGTATTTAGACTACCTCCAGCAAGCCTTGCTTTTACATCGTCACCTATAAGCTGTCCAGACTGGAAAATCTGAGAAGAGAGTTTACTCAGTGCAGAAGCCTCAGAACCCTGTATGCAGTAATGCCTGAAATGTACATTTTTCCTGATTGTCTTCAGTTGGTAAGACGACTGAAAACAGTATGTTGTGTGAGCCTGGTCTGCCAGCCATAGGTCACAGCACTAGGGCAGGCTGAGCAAGACATGCCAGCAAAGGCCCAGGCTGCCCACTGGCATCACAGCTCCAGCGCCTTCCGACCACCATGGAGAACCTCTTCTCTGCCAGCACCATCTCTATAGCTACCCACAGGGAAGCCAAAATACACAAGGGATTTAATACTCGGAAAGAAAGAGAGTCCAAACAGCTTCAGTCACATTCTGAAGGCCAGACCTGAGTTTACAGTTGCATCGTCTCTGGAGCCTGGAGCAACATCCTACAGCTGACAAGTAGTGAGAGACTGGTGTACACAGCTAACTGCTCTGTGAAGCTTTAGTCTCAGCTGTCCTCACCAGGAAGAGTGGCATTACTGAATAAACTTCTCCCTGTGCTGCTCTAGAGAGCTGGGAGCAAACCTTCAGAATGCAAGGCATTTGCAAGCATAGCTTCCACTGCAGGGAAGGGAAAGCAGGCTGTATTGCAGGAGGGATGTGTTTATGTTCTAGCTGAAGAAGAGGATCACAGTTTGACTAGCAGGTAGAACAAGCACTACAAACACATCTAGAACCTATTTTTTTCTAGGGTCCAAACCATCTTAATCACTTAACACACCAGGTTAGCACTTGGTTCTCCTAGCTGGTACTCCAGGGCTTCTTTCTTTCCCAGATACATTACATGAAGACAAATAATTTCCACCTTCTCATGGCTGACAGTCATAAATGAAAGTTCCTGGGGAACCTCTAGGATGTAAGCATCCCCCACAGTAAAAGCCACATACTGCAAAGACATACATAAGTATTGCCTGTTGCTATCCAGCCATAGAGAACTTTCTTCCCTTGGCACAGGAGTTCCAAAAGAAATAAAGCATCCAACACAAACTATCTCCCCCATAGCAGTGATCAAAGAAGTTAGGAGCCAGGCCATAAAGCTTCTCCATCTGGAGAGATACAAACCTTCCACAGATCAACTGGCAAAGCAGCTAGCAGCCACTGGTACAGTTGTGAAGAGATAATTCCCTTCAACCCCACTAAAGCTTTTCTAAGTACCTTGGAGCCAGACTGCAAGTCCAAATCAGCAGAAAAACCTGCTGGGTCCAGCCTCAGGGGACAGCCATTCCAGCAGGTGCTGGTACTGCTGGCCCCACTGAATTACTAGTCAAGAGAGCAGGTAAACCTGATGGTTGGTCTCAAATGGACAGCTTCAGATGGGACAGCTTCTCTTTTCCAAGAGGAAAAAAATAAATCCACAGCTTCAGGCACGGAGTCCAGGAGGAGGAGGAGCATGATTCTTCTCACAGCTTAGCAGTTTCCTTCCAAATTTCAGAGAAGCCTCTAAAAAGTTTAAGCCAGTTTGGCTAGAGATGCTAGCTCACTCTGTGTACCCCTCTCCTCCAGCCCTGCATCCACCAAAGTGTCTCTGCTCTCACTCAGCAACACAAACAACCCTCTAAGACAGCTGCCAAAGTGGGGGCAGCTATTAGGAAAATTAGAAGTGGGAGGGGAGAGAACTAGCTTTCTAAGAAAAAAAAAGTGTTATTTTAACATTTCCTGAAGTGAGGCAATCATGCAGGGCTCCTGCCAGCTACAGTCACAACACTTACTCACAACCAAGGATCTCATCTGGCATAGAAAATAGAGTGTGAATCAAATCTGGTTTAAAATTAAGGTTACTGGACATAAGCAGCAAGGCTTCAGCTTGAAGGTGACAGGGAAGGCTCATGTATGCTTTGGGTTAAATTCACCAGCTTCCTTATGGGTTTTTACAACTATACCAGGGTATGCCATTGAAACAATGAGCTCAAATCTTGTAGTTATTACAGAAGACAGACAATTTTCCTTCCCTCCTTTTTTCCCCCCTTCAAGTATAGAGAAGAAAATGCCCAAGGTTCTTAAAACCCCATCCCAATGCATATTGCTAGGCATTATTATAGTTATTTCAAACTATTCAAGGGCCTCAGAGGTACAGCTCTGACAGGAGATAGTCTGTTAAACAACTGCCCTTTAAATAAGATCCAGTCACAGCAGCAGCTGGTAAGATAACAGACATCCTCCAAGTTAAGTAAGTACCATCCACAACATGAAAACAAATCCTGAGTTATGAAAGCCAGCTGGTCAACAGTGGAAAATAACCAAGTACAGCAAACCAAGTGAGGGATGGCACCAGGGCATCACCCCCACACACACATTTTGTTACTCTGCCCCTCAGTTCAGGTCCTTGAGCCCAAGTGTTCCACAACACACAGGCACTCCCAGCCTCCAAGGCCCCCTTGCTCTGTAAGCCTAAGGAACAGTGATACCTCCAACTGAGGGATCCCAAGAGCAGCTCATGTCTCTTGGGTGTACAAGTTCAAGTACACTGTTGTAGCTGTCTTCCACAGGCTTTGTCCCAGCATCTCTGGGCCCCTCACTACAAGACAGACATCGAGGTCCTGGAGCACGTCCAGAGAAGGGCAGCCAGGCTGGGGAAGGGGCTGGAGGGCAAATCCTCTGAGGAGCAGCTGAGGGAGCTGGGGGTGTTCAGCCTGGAGAAGAGGAGGCTGAGGGGAGACCTTACCACTGCCTACAATTACCTGAAAGGAGGTTGGAGAGAGATGAGCATTGGTCTCTTTGCCCAAGCAACAGGTGACAGGACAAGGGGGAATGGCCTCAAGCTGCACCAGGGCAGGTTCTTCACTAAAAGGTTTATTGGGGATTGCAACAGGCTGCCCAGGGAGGTGGTAGAGTCACCATCCCTGGGTGTATTTAAAAGACAGGTAGACAAGTGCTTAGGGATATGATTTAGTAAAGGACAGGTACAGTTGGACTACCTCAAAGGTCTTTTCCAACCTAGTGATTCAGTGATCACAAATCCTACAAACCCACCTGGTAATTTGCTTGATCTGCTTTTTCAACACAGCACATGTATTGCATGCAGTTACCCAAGGATCTCTCAGACTTTCCTCCCAATCATCCCTCTGTCCCAGCTTAAACCCTCCTGCCTGTGTGCACTCAAGTTCTCAGGTCTGTACCTCAAAGCTGACACCAACTCTGTTATCAAGAGATTTGTGAAGTCACTCCAAGTGTTTTCCCTGTGGAAGGTGCATCAGTGCCGACCAGAAGCAATCACCTCAGTGTAAGCCACCTGCTCAGGCTGGGATAGAGACCATCACCGGGCTGCTGGGACAGAACCAACTGCTGCAGAGCTCCACAGAAGGTACCAGATGCACCACCTACCGCTGCCAAGGCCTGTGGCATATGGACAAAGGCTGTCAGAGGGCACTGGCCCAAGCACGACTGGAAGTCTATAGGCAAATTCAGCAGTCGGAGCTTTCATTAGGCAAAGCAACAAGACATTGGCAGAAGGAAGAGCAGCAGAGATTTCCTGAGAGCCACATGATACCTGGGAGAACATGCATAGGAAGGCAAGAACCAAAACCAAGCAGACTGCAGGAGAAGCAGTGAAGAATGCTTTGAAGCACACAGTGCTGAAGAGAAGGATACAATTCTGTGCTCTTCATTAGCAAAACAATGCCTCGTTCATTATGACCTTTTGTGTTTTGCCAACATAAGCTTCATGGTATTTGTCTCAAGGCTGCTGCATCAGAAGGAGAACCCCCACAGTAAAAGAGAACAGGGACTTCTGAAGTACAGGGGACAAGGGATCATCCCACTGCCTGCTCCAAAGGGAAAAGCAGCCGTTCCCAAGCACCAGCACCACTCACTTGTTAGTTATGACTTTTCCCAGGCAGACTTAAAACTAGACAAAGGCTGATGGCAAGAATAAAGAAGAGAAAGGGGGAAAGACGAGGGGGAAAACTGGAACAAAGGGCTCAATTAGAACAAGCACAGGTCAGATAGATACTGAGCACCATATGCCAAGATTTAAGAGCAACATGGCTCCTTATTAGGGCAAGGCCATGATTTGTGCTCAGAGCTGGCTCCACTGTTCCTGGCACTAGCCTGGACTAGAACTGCAGAGTGGCACCTCTTCCTACAGCCAGGAAGAACAATTATGCCCTCATTTTTTAAAAGTAAAACCTCTTCATGCACAAGACAATGCAGGCACTTCCCCTGAGCTGGGCAGACACAGAAAAGCTTACCCTCTTAAATTAATGGATTCATGCCCTGAGCAGCCTGATATGAGCCAGCCATAAATTAAGATATTCTTGAGAACTAGCTACTCCAAAACCTTTGAACTGTTACAGGTTTCAGTGCCTGCACTTGGACTTAAAGTGCTTTTATCTATCAACAGCCCAGGCTCGCTGCAGCTCTGCTCTGCTTTATAAGCTCATCCCTCAGGATGCTCTGGTTTGCTCCCATGTTATTTTCAATTATTGTTAACCTTCTAGGCTTAAAAGCTTTGGAACAAAGTTGTATGAGTGTCTCCCAGAAAAACACTCCCTCACTTTCAGTGAGAAGTAGATCTCCCCTCAGTTTAGCTGTTCAGAGCAAGTAAGCAGTACTAGAAACATCTGCCAGGTTTCAAGACTGCTTGCTGCAAATAGATCAAGGCAAGAGACAACAAACATTGCAGTGGGAGGTGTTGGAAGTCCCTGGGCCTGAATGGAAAGAACAACTCTGCAAAGAAAAGAATGTATACAGCAAAGCTGGTGTCCAACTTCTGTTTAGGAATTGATATGAACCAGGCAAAATACCAGCCTACAGAGACCTCTCTCTAGCTGAAGCAGTCATCTAGATTTAGTACCAAAATGCTGTGTACAATAGAGCAGACCCACACTCTGTGCCCATGGCCACATTTATCCCCTTCCCTAGCAGTGAACTCGAAATGCATCTGAGAATCCAGCTAGGCAGGTGTTCATGCAGGTAGCAGCCTCAACTATCCACAGTAGATTATTCTGTCACCCAAGTATGAATCAAGTAGCTAAATGCAAGCCAAGCTATCAATACAGCAAACTTAGGCCAAAGAATACTCACCCAAGACACCGTCCTTACTTTATCTGAAGCCAAAATGCTGTCCTCACACAAGTTTTATCACACAGCAGGTTATTTCAGGTACCTAAATCTCAAAGTGACACAGGAATTTTAACAAGCTCCTGGGTAAATTTTCAGCTGTGTTTCAAAGCAACTTGTACATCAGCAAGAGCCCTAAAATCCCAGTCCAAGAGCTGCACACAAAGCCAGGTATTGGTACTAGCCATGCAGGAGGCACTGCCACTGCTGGTTCCATTAACCACCCCAACTCCTGAGCTGCCAGAAGTGTAGTATAATATTGATGGCTCAACTGGAAAGCCCAGAGCATAAGGACTTCTAGAAGCATCCTCTCCAAAACAAAGGGAAGCAAAAAAAAAACCAACCCAACTTACTGGAAGATGCCTGCAGATGTGAGGCACTCAGCCACTGAAAACATCTTTCCCTCAGTTACACTTTACCAGAAAGGACCAGAGACACTTCAGAGTTACAAAAAGGTTGATAACTTTAGTTGAAAAAACCCCTGGCTACTCATAGGTCCTCCCTTGCTCTGCAGTTCAACACCTATAATGACACCCATCTAAAATTTCAACGACAAGAATACACCAAGGCTCTGAAATTCCTTAACTCCAAATCCAATTTTACTTTAGATCTGTTTCTTCAAGTCTGTATACTGATATTTCCAACCTGGAAAACACCTGAAGAAAAGAAAATACATTCTGCACATGATCATTTACTTGCTTGCAGCTTAGGAAAGCTGAACTAAAGGATGCCACGCAGCACCAAGAGACTGAAAGACATGCCCTACTGTAGTTTTGCTCAGGTTTCCATGATTTTACTAGAAAAAACATTAAGCAAAGACAGTCCATTTTCTTGAGCTGATAGTGAAAGCAGCTACATTACTCCTTCCTTGCTGGCTAACCTGCTGGCAGCAGCTTATCTGGGGTCAGCTTTCATGTATCTGCACAACTAGCATGTCAAACTCCCCACAAAGACCCTTGACAGTGCTAACCCTTCTTTAACGTGATCTCTAGAAGCCACTTCAACACCCGAGGTTTCCCCTTCCTCCCTCAGTGTTGAGAGCAGCTCCCTTGATCACGCAGACCTTCTGTGAGGCTAAGCAGAAAGCCAAGATGGATCAGCAACGCTACAGAACATCTTAACTGGGCTGGAGAGAGATGAACCCACATGCCTCAAATAGCATTTGAGCCTTAGCCCCAGGCAACGCAGACACTCCATGTTCCCTGGTATTAATTCTTCACATCAAAAGTACATCGCCCTTACTCACACTGTGTATCTCTGCCTACTCCAGAAACTGGTCACAGTGGCACCCCATGCAGCACTGATGCAATCACTTCACCATTCTGGCTTCAGCACCCTTCCTATCCCCCTAAATACTGATCAAACCTTAGGGAAAACAAAATAAAAAGAGTAAGCTCACCCATGGTGTTGGAGGAGTGCTGTGTTAGTAGAGACCAAGCAGCTAGAGGACAGATGACAGGAACAACTGCACTAACAACATGGTTAGAAGCTGGTTTTGGAGTGTTGCAACTCTGCTTAGATCAGGGTTGGGCCAGCAACCCTCAGTGCACGGCGCTGGTTTGGCAGCCCTTGCCAGCCCCACTGCTGTCTTGCCTCACGCAGAGAAGGTTGCCACAGGGGCAACTTCCTCAGCCCCTCCTCCTGAGGAGCTGAAGCAGTTTGGTTCAGCAGGTTTAGCTGTTGGCAGGGCTGCACGGCCTCCACAGAAAGTGAAACTGCAGTCGCTCTGAGATCACAAGAGGTTGGGCAAGAAAGAATTAAGAAAGATGGCACGTGTCCCAGCCAGCAGCAAAAAGGAAAGTCCTCCAGCAGAGTAAGAGGCCCCTGACAAGTAACTGTGCTTGAGATACACCAGGGATGGGGAGAACAAGACACTTAGTACTTGGCAGCGCTTGATTAACCTAGACTACAAAGTTAACGATCTGCCTTGCTAAGCAAACAGCCTCATTCATCTACTAAGCAGACACCAAGAGCTCTGCTCATCCCTACATGAGGCAGCTAGCACAAGCATGTCCACCCTGAGATATACCAGGGAAGGCTTCTGTCCAAGGAAGTCAAGAGCATGTCATCATACAACGCTGCTAGGACTTGTAACTATTAAGAATCAGCATGTCTGTATGAACACAGCACTCCCAACGCTGTTCACCCTGGGATGATTCACAGGTTCTGCAGAAGTTATCTAGCTGTTTTTGCAGTGTTGAAAGGCAGTGTGATGAAGGCAGCATACCCTATTACACCATGTATGGAGTGTCTGGTTCTCCAAAGCAAAGCATGAAGTTACTCAGAGCAGCACATCTGAGTAAACTAAAACCTGAAGTAACAACAACCACCCATCCTCAACTAAGCATCTTACTAGAAACCAACTTAAGCAAGTTTCCACTGTCCACCTACCCAGCCAGTTCCTGTTAACTGCAGTGCTGCAGAGTCTAGCAGAAAATGCTACCAAGCAACAGAAGAGAGGTTGCTTTGCAGAGTATCTGTAATAATGGCAGCAATTCAGATAAAAGATGATCCAGAACTTCCTGCCAGAGATCTCTCTTGTTACAGGCGAGTTACAGATGGCAACTTTGGTTGCAGAGAAACTAAGATATTTCTTTAAATGAAAAAAGTGAACTCAGGCTGTTTTCTCCACAGAGGAAGTTTTAGCAGATGTTTCAGAAAGGTCATTAGACCCTTCACAGGGGTAGCTCCCAAATACCTTATGAAAGCTAACTGCATGTTAAAGACCAGGCACAATGTTTCCTTGAGGCTCCTGAAAGATCTTCTCAGAGGCAGCTTCCAGACATCCACCTGCTCTGGCAACACCATCTTTGGTGGGCATCAAATCTCAGAGTCAAATATTTTGACTTAAGTTCCCCTTTTGACTTAAACCCTGTACCTTAAAGTTATGGACTCTCCCTCAGAAGCCTTCAGAACCACAGTGGAATGTGTATTCTTCCACAGCCTCTCCTACTTATGACTCACATGTACTCACAGGCACTGCACTATGCCACACTGACATACTGGCTCTGTCCACCAGCACAATCCATGACCTCTCGTCATTCCTACATGCCTGGACATACTTTGCAGAAAGGATTGTTGCATAACAGATGTTAAGCTCAGAATTTTCCTTCCTTAAGGGACAAATGATACTACAGTAACTCATCAGGACCCCTGCTTCCCTGCCTCCCTCAATAAGCAGCAGCAGCCAGTCTGAGTAATCGGCATCTGTAAATAAAGAAGCTTGTTAGAAGCCTCAGTGACTGCAAGCCATTATGTTCTTGGCATGAAGCACTCTTGGTCCACCTTCCTATGGCCATTCTACTTAGACCAGTGCTCTGAAGCAATTCTTTCATAATTTTTCTAAAACTACTTTGAGGACACTTTGTCCTTGGTACTGAGGACAGCAGCATTAGCAAGGTTAAGCAATTACTGCTGCTGGCTTCAAGCCTCTGCATTACCAACAGCTCAGCTTCTCCTTATCTCCTTGCCTGACGTGCCCATTTCCCTTTTACCCTTACTCATGGCTTGTGGCATATACATATGACATAAGGATTGGTAAGATGACCACAGGGCCTGAAAGATGCCATGATAAAGCATACACAGTAAGAGTTGCCTGAACAGGCTAGAAAGACAGCAACTAAAGCTCTTCCCCATAAGGCAGGATGGAGCCCCAAGTTCAGCATCCCACATTGAACTGACAGCTCTGCATCTCTGCTGAACACTGAGAAATATACCCCTAGTCCCTTCCCATGTCCCACATCTGCAGCTGCAGCACTGACCTTGCTTACACCTCTCCCCTTTGCTCCTCTCTAACTTCCTGCTGGTCCAGAAGATTTGTTTGTAGGCAACTGGTGAAGTGCTACTTTGCAGAAGACACTTTGAACTCTGTGTTCTAGCAAGTGTCTGCAGGCAGCTGCTATGTACCTAGACAATGGGCTTTAACACAGCATCTGAATTACACTTGGTGTCACAAAACAGACTGTCACATGCTTGGATGACAGTCAGTTAGCAGCCTCACAGTTTTCCTGTGGCTCTCAAGTTAACGAGACGTACAAATGAGTTGCAGACATCTCTTGTTCTTAACGCAGAAGCTATGGACAGGCTGTAGTGGGGACATACTGCTGGTGACTAGATGTGCCAAGCTCAGCTCCAAGGAATGGATCTGCACTCTGGATAGATGCTTTTGGAGGTAATCACAAAACAGCTGTAGTTTAGCAGTTAGGTCTGAGCTGATCCAGCACCTGTACATGGTGCCACACGAGCAGGAAGATCCACATAGCTCCCTTTGGGTGAGGAAAGCAAAGGGAGCTGTGACAGAGGCACAAAGCAGTGCAGCCACTGAAGAGAGAGCCTGCAGGAAAGCTAAGTTGTTGCGTCTACTATCCCTTTATGTACAGCCCTATTCCCACTCAAAGTGCTTCACACAATCATCAGCACAGCCACTCTGGAGCACAAGGTGTCTACAGCTGATGCACTGGCTCGAGCAAGGCAAGAGCACTCCAGCCACAGTCACAAAGGATGGAGGAGGTTCCTGCCCTCCTGTTGTAATTAAATTACAACACTGGGCTGCTCCAGCTTCCCATTCAAGAGCATTCCAAACACAGGGACTAGGTTGGTTGGTGGGCTAGACAGAAGTTTTTGTTGAAAGCTGATCTGGAAGCAGGAAGAAGCAGGGTAAGCAGGACAGTCTACACTGTCACTACTGGCTGGACCAGAGGATTATCATCAGGTCAGGCCTTGTTCCAGTGCAATGGGAACCACGGCCCAACAGTCGATGAGTTACTGTTTTCCCTTCCTCCAGCCCTTCCCATCCCACTCAGACTCTGCTGCACTAATGCAAGCTGAGGACACTGAACACTGAAGGGGGAAGCAATCCAGGGCGACACTGTTCTCCAAGATGTTTTACTGCCTTGCATTACAGACACTTGCTCACAAGAGGAGCAGAAGCAAGCAGCAGTTACTTTGACAGCCACCACCTCAGAAGCTATTCAATAGGTGGAATAGGCTGTTATCAAACACTGATGCTGAACAAAGTCAGCACCTGGCCAAGTTGCCATGACTGCCTAATGTTTCTCCCTCCTTTCCTCCAGCACTGGAGCCATAACATCCCAAGACAGGCTGCATTTAGAAAGGCATTTCCTCTGCAATTAAGCCACCATAAATTTTAAATAATAGATGTTTACATCCAGAGCCATTTGCATTAAAGAAGCCCACATAATCCATTATAAGCCACCCTCTTACACAAGAGCTCCCTGCTTTTAGTTTTTCCCCCCCACTTTATAATTTACAACCAACACAGCCCACTGTCCATCCCTAATTTAAGTATCTTGATTCATTAGTCTTCTCTGATTATCAGTAGACAGGGAGGGGAGCAGTGGGTGGAAAAAATGAAGCTTGGTGTTTCTACCTCTTTCCAGAGTTTCCATTCCTGTATCAAAACCACTTTTTTGCTATGACTGCAAGACTGGCCAACAAACCAAGCCATGAGGACAAAAGGTTTGGTAACAAAGCTCTGCCTTTGCCTTGAAACAGTTAGCAATGAATCACTGTGGTTTAATGCTAGCAGCAGCTGCATTAAAAGAAATCCACGTTAAAGTTCTAAGGAGACACCTACCAAAACTCCGTCTCCTTCCTAGGTGACATGAGGGCAGAGCAAAGACATCTGGGAGAGGATAGCACAAGATGCAGCTGCAAAGGTCACAGGATCACAGAACCACAGAATGTTTGGAGTTGGAAGGGACCTTGAAAGCTCATCTAGTCCAACCCCCTGCCAGAGCAGGATCAGCCAGACTAAATCACACAGGAACCCAGGCGGGTTTGAATGTCTCCAGAGAAGGAGACTCCTCAACCTCTCTGGGCAGCCTGTCCCAGGGCTCTGTCACCCTCACAGGGACAAAGTTTCTCCCTATGCTCACATGGAACTTCCCTCACTCCAGCTTGCACCCGTTGCCCCTTGTCCTATCACTGCCATCACTGAGAAGAGCCTAGCTCCATCCTCCTGACACTCACCCTTTATGTATTTAGGGATGTCAGCCTCTTCTTTTATCTGTCCTTTGTGCAGCAGCAGATCTTTAGAATGCCTCCTGTACGCTATGCATTTGAAGGAATGGGGGCAGCAACATGGTTGGGCATGTCACAGGCCAAGGAATAAAACTCCCAATTGTTGGAAGTGCTAGTTTAGCAGTCCTAGTTTTTTCCAGGAGAGCTGCTGTGGTGCTCTCAGTGGGTAGAATAAGGCAATGCACCACACTGCCATAAGCACAGAGAGCTCATCAAGAGCTGACTGAAGTCACCTAGTACACACCAAGTACTAATACCTGCATGAGAACAGGAACTGAGCCCTTACTGTACTGAAGTCACATAGATCTGGGTATTACAGACCTGAAAAGCAGCATTTTCTCAAATAGTTATTTAAAAGGATAAGGTACACAGCAGATTGTGAGGATTTCAATCCCTGCTCTTAAGAGTAGTGCAGTGTACTCTGCTAGGAGACATGTAGTATCCACTAGGATTCCTTCTCTCAGGAAAACCATTTGCAGTTCAAGCTATTTTAATATGAAGGTTGCCCAGCTACTGCCTCCCCCTTCCTCTTTTCATTTAGAGATGTCACAAGCACTGCTAACAGTAAAGCAAAAATCCCCACAACAGAGCAGCTGCCAAGCACCAGATTACTCAGCCTGCTGCCCTCAAATAGGTTTATGCGTGTGTCTAAAGCTTCAGTACATCTATCTGCATCAAACACATCTATGCCAGAGGGGAAGTTGTGCAAGTGTCTGATGCTGCTCCTCAGCACTCAGAAAAAGCATAGTTGAAGTCTGGGCCACCTACTAGAAACAAGTAACTCTTACAACAGAGTCTCTGCTCCCTCCAAGCAGAGCGTTGGATTCTTACAGAATACTGGTCTCTGCAGAAAAGGGCAGAGCAGCACAGCCACAGCAAAACCAGGGTCTTATGGTGTTCTGCTCCATCCCTCCTTTGTTTCCACTCAGCTTGGGAAGCTTCAGCACATCCCTGGCTCGGATCAGCCCTTCCCCCATTTCGATGGGCAGCAATAACCGCTACACCTACTACGTGGAGTAGGGGAAAGCACTGCTTGTATGAGTAGGTGGATGCAGGTGTTGGGTACTTATTGCATCACAGGGAAAGAACTGGGGCAAAAGGTGAAGGTGAACAACAGGACCACAGAAGATGCCCTGTAAGCTGCCTGGTTCTGAGGAGGGACTTCCAAGGCCAAATACACTCGATACCCAGCAGGACAGTATTTGGTTCCTCCTCACAGAAAAACTGCTTTGTCCCTGATGTTTAAGGAAGCAAAAGTTAGCTTTCCTTTCTCCTCCAGTTTATATATAAATTAATTACATTTGCATCATCAGCAACTCACTTGGCATCCTTCTCCTCACACTCAACAATCACGCTCCACTTCTAAGGATGTACAAAGACTCTCATCCAGCTGTGCTTGCTGCTGTTTTCCAGAGAAGAAATAAGGAAGCACCTCAGGAGCTAATGACTTTCCCAAATGAACCTTTTCCCCCTGATCACACGCTATGACAATCAAATCATAAGTAGTAAGAAAACTCATTCAGTATCCCTGGAGCTTAAGCAGCTAAGGACCCCCCCATAGGTACTGTGTCTTTCTACATGACCAGTGCTGTAACATAACTCAATCTACGCAGAGCTCTAGGGGACAAAAAAAGGCAGAGAAAGATGCAGTATAACAAGTACAACTTCTCAAAGCTCTTCCCTTCCACCAGTAGTACCTGTCACCAGTGGTCTGCCTCAACCTGTGCAACGCATTTCCCTCCACACTTTAACCACCACGTCAAGAAACTAACTGTGCTCCTCTGACCTGTCATCCTGTGCATTTAAGGGATATGAACTTTTTCCTACAACAATAAGCAGAAAAATAGTTTGCTTTGTAAATCATTGCCCCACATCCCAAACACATTTAAGGACACAATTCCTTCCTGTAAATCCAGAAAGCAGAGGGAAGCTGCTAGGTCAGTGTACTGTGCTGTCTTAAAACTTAGTCCTTCTGTGCTGCCCAAGAAAGTATTCCTCAACTCTGGCTCTCCTACAGCATCCTTCCAACATCCCAGAAAGAACAAACTACCAAGACCTAGCCCCATGGTCCAGCTCACAGTGCTGCAATGAGTTTTCAAAGGATTCAGAGGCATAGCATCATACCAAGTACTGACAAGTGCTATGCTATGACAAAATAAACCCATATAGGATGGCTGTATAAAGACCTCCTGGCATATGGATGGCTCAGAGGAAGATGAAGTAAGCTTATGTGGATGCTTTGAGATCCTAAACTCACTGGTGTCCTGCTAAGGACAGTCTGGTCTAAAGGGAACAGTACTATTGTCAGAGCAAAAGGACTTACTGCTACTAAGTACTCAGCAATACTGCAGGTTAGGGGGCAGTTGAGAAGTTAAATCAGAGCTAAGTTTTGTTTGTAGCTCACATGTGACATCAAGGCAAGACTGGAACAAAGGGGTTTTTTAAACAAGTCTAAAGGAGGTTTTAATCATGATGCTGAGACTTGGAACAATTCACATCCTCTATTTCAGGGAGATTTGTAGGACAGTTTCCCAAGAACTCATAATCAATTTCTATCAACTAACCCCCCCAAATTCTAGCCTAGCTATATGGGGGGTAAATCTTCTTGTCTGTCAAGTAATAAAGCTGCCTACCCACTTCCAGAATTCTTCTCTTCTGATAATATAACAGCTAGATGCCTATACAGTTTGTTTCATAGAATCATAGACTAATTCAGGCTGGAAAGGACCTCAAGGAAGTCTCTAGTCCAATCTGTCTCAAAGTAGGACCAGACCAGTTTACTCTGAGCTTTATCCAGTTTATTCTTGTAAACCTTCAAAACCAGAGACTGTACAACCTCTGGACAGCCTGCTCCAATGCTTGACAAACCTCATGGTGACAAAACTTCTTATACTTAGGGTTATGCATCTTCTTCCCTGTTCAAGCCATCCCAGTTTCTTAGTAAGCTTCAGGTTGAATTTAGTGTTAATTCTCAGATCAGGTAAGTTCAATAGGAAGATCAAATAGTTCAGCCTCTTGTACAACCTGTTCCTACTGGACAGTGAATCATAGCAGTAGAATCATAGGTAGGGATCTTTTTGTCTTACCTTGCCACACGGAAAACTCAGCATTCCTCTAAAATGTTTACCCAGATGTCTTCATCCTGGGCTCATTAAGCTCTGAGAAAAAGGACTGAAGTTACATCCTTGTACGTAAGAACTCAGTAGATCATTCACAGCTTACACTGTAGATTCAGGTCTTTCCTGTCCTGAGGTCTGTGGAGACTGAGGGTGTCACCACTGAAGACAAAAACCTCACAAGAGGAGACAGTTGAGTCACTGAGGAAGTGATTTTTTTTTTAATACTGTTTAGAAAACCATTCTGTTCACTTGGCAAAAGGATGTTTTAAGAAGTCAACACCCCTGCACAGGCATCCAAAGCAGGAGCTTGTCTCAGTCATGACAGGCTCTTTAAATCAAGTTCAGGCTTCTTAAACTGAAAGCCTTTCAGATTCTTCAATGCATCCAGCACCTGTCTATATAGGCAAAAACCCCTTTTGTGACCTCCCTCAGTAAGCCTGGCAGTTTCAGGAGAACCAGGCAAACATGAAAGCAACACTGCCCTTTAAAAAATACCTTCTGCAATTCATCTCCAAAACCATCTGGCTTCTGCCACGTTCTAGGAGACATTTTCCCTAGCCCCTAGTTTTCAGATGAGATCTTGGACACATAACCTGAACATCAGATGTGCTTCTGCTGCATCAGATAGTTCTTTTAACATTCTAAATGATGACATCACCTTTTCTTCAACTCCTAACCACTAGCCAAGCCAGCCATTGCCTAAGTTCAGGAATCCTTCATTCCCCAGAGTCAGCTGCTACATGAGCAATGCTACAGCTCAGCCTTACCCACCAATTGCCCTCCCTACAAGGGCAGGCAATGCTGCAGCATCCTCCTTGGAAACAACCCTCCTAACACATGCAGCTTAGCCCCATCACCCTTTGGGGAGTATTGCACCTTACAGGAACAGGGCTCATCTTTTTAAGTGGAAAAGATGAAAGCCAGAAGCTGGGAGTTCCTACAAGCCTCACACTCAGTACAAGTCTTTGATGGCAGGAAGGCTGGGGAAGGCAGGGTGGACTGGGAAGAAAAAACAGTCTGGCTGGAGGATATGGATTGCTTCACTCCCACGATGAAGTGTCTGAAGACTTGAGCTCTCCTCAGCTCCTTCCCCTGCTGTGCTCCACCTCAAGCTATGTGGTTGGCACACATGTGACACAGCATTGGCCACGCACTGCGGCTTATAATCAGCTGGAGAAAGCAATCAGTAGGAACACCATGCATTAACATCAAGGTCTGCCACCCTCTTCCCCACATACAGCCTCACCTTGAGGGGTACAGCTTCACCTACACCTCCCATCCAAAACCAGCCACTGATGTTCCTAGGCAAGGAGGGAACTGCATATGTTAACTTAGAGCCAGCCAGGTTCAGGAGCTTCCAACCCTCAGATTTGTTTCAAAGGAGCACAGAATTACCTTCAAGATAAAAACAACAGTTTTATTACCCAAGTTAACTAGGTACTTTGCTTTGAAATACAGTTTCTTTCCCTGCATCAAAGGGCTGTTAATTTTAGTCTTGTAGCAAAAAAAAAGTAGAAGAAATGAAAGCAGCATCTGCTGGGAAGAGATGAATGCATGATAAAAGGTGTCTGTGACAGAAAGCTGGCAGCAGCCTTATGTTTTCTATTCAAGTTTGATCTGGGAACAACAACAGCCCTTAAAACATAACAAAAGCTGTGGAAAAACCCTTTCCAAATCCAACAACATAGCCTGAAGACGCAATTTCTCTTCTCCAATTGCTGCAACAGCCAGTTGAGGTGAAGAGCCCAGACAAATCCAAACTTGCTATCCCAGTGTAATCGAGCACCTTGGCTTGCTCAAGTCCACAATATTCCCCCCTTCAGCTTCTGATCCCTTCTTCCCTTCAAGTCTCCAGAGGGAAAGCGGTTCCCTCGGGATCTCCCTTAGCAAGAAGAAAGCTGAGCCCCACCATGGCAGAACACACCTTCAGTAAGTTTGGGCATAAATGGAATCTTCTTCTGGCTTGCAACCCAGCCAGAAGATAAAGGAAAAAGAATTGGCATATCTTTGTCTGCCTGGTACAGCCTGTTCTTTGCTGAGTCAAGTCAAGATCATCACTGGTTTGTTAAACACAAGGTTTTAGACATGCTCAAGACCAGTCCCATAACAGAGGGACTGAAGTTTGTCACAGAAGTGCATCAAGGGTAGGTCACCTGTGCTCTGTTTTAAGTGGACTTAAGAGCGTGTCACACATCAGGACAAGAGACAGCAGCTTTGGCAGCACTGAAAAGCATTAGGAAAAACCACCATGCTGCAGTGTACAACAGGCAACAAACTGAACAGAACATTTATGTTCTGTGATGCCACCATCTAACCAGGGAGAATATATAAGCATATATTGGTCTTGTGTGCCCTGGGACCTCCAAGACAAGTCCCTCTAAATATCTTTATACACAGACTCAGCTTTACTGAGGGTCACCTTGATCTGCCATCCACAGGTTTTAGGTGGGGAAGGACTGTTTCCTGCTCTTTCCCAGGGGTTTTTAGTAGCATCAAGCTTCATCTGCTAGAGCTTCAGGCAAGCCTGCAGAGAGGAACGAATAGCTAGCACAAAAGTACAAGGGAGATGCAGCTCACATGAGAACCAGCCATGAAATGTGGATCCAATGCAAGATTTGCTGAATCTAAGTGCAAGATACTTGATTACCATGCAGGTATTTAATTTAGCCCAGGATTTCTGCAGCAGAAGCATAGATCCCAATCCTTCCACTGATTAGCAATTAATATGGAAAGCTACTTCTAACCTTTAAACTGTTTGAAGGTATTGAGCAAGGAGAAGCCAGCATGGCACACTGCCTGACCCAGCCCATCACCGGCCTCTAGAAAGATGTGTTCACCCCTTACTTCTGAGGCAGCTGGCAGAAAGCTATGCAAGTCACACATTGGTTATATGAACAAAAACACAAAGAAAGAGCCAGATAAATATGCAACAGCTTAGTGCCAAGACATTTGTCAGCATTCAAACCACTCCATCAGTACGCTTAGTAAGGTAATCCACATCCAGGAACACACACAAGCAACAACCATATCACAGCAGCTCTCAATAAAGTGCTGAACTAAGAGGATGTTCCTGGCAGACAGATTACACAAGAGACAGCTCACACTGCCAGCTTTACTGGAACATGCACAGCAGCTCCCCAAAGCACAGCATTCTGGAATGATGCCGTACTAGATTTCTGACTTGTCATTAGCCAGAAAAGTTTAATGACATGGTTGGGCTCTGTGTTTAAAAGTAAACAACCTGGGACATACCACGATTAGGAAGAGAGACGTTGTACATCTCCATGGAGCCTGCAGCTGGGCAGAGTCTCAGCATGATGCAATGCTTCGCGTTCACCATTACCTGAAAGTTCCTTGGAAATCACCGCGGTTGTCTGGGACAGGCAGAGTGACCAAGAGCTTCAGCTGGGTTCTTACATCACCCAGCAAAAGGCTTCAGAACACAGGCCACGATTTTAGAAAGCCTTTCTAGCACGATGACTGCTCAAAGTTTCATCCCAGTACAAGTGCAGCCACACAAATAAGGTGTGACAGCACAGAGTGCACCAAAGTGAAATGGATGAAGCCACAGTACACCAAGTGTGGCTGCAGAAATGCATGTGCTGCCTTCAGAGGCCATCTGCACTGTAAGGCAGCCAGATATCCAAGAGCAACTTTTTCCTGGAAATAACAGTTGTGGTAATACAGAACAAATGTTTTTGCCAAAAAGCATGACCAAGGCATGCACCTGCAGCACTGTGCACAGTTGCTTCACTACTGGTTAGTGGCCAGAGAGGCTCATTCAAGTGGCAAGGAGTAAGATTTGTCCCTTAGTCTTACTGGTACATGCTCAGAAATGCATTCCTAAGCAACAGTTTCACTAGCTTAAGCTCTGTAAACCAAGTGATATTTTAAGTGGCTTCCTCATCATGTGTGCTAACATTAATCTGCACCTCAATCATTTAGTTTGAGCAATGAAGCAATTCCACAAGATTAGGTCTAACGCTGCTAATTTAGATAGTGCTAGAACCTCTCCAATGGAAAAAAAACAAGTATAGAGTAGCAGTTCACATCATTTGCTTCAGCACATACAACTAGGAGCAACTGGTTAGGAGACAGTCATGCTCTGAGCCATGCAGAGGGGTTATACTGCTGAAGAGACAGGATGTATTGGCTACAAACACATTTGTACAGGCTTCTTATGGTAAACAGCTTTAAGTGTCACCTTTGCAGAAAGGTTCAGAGCACACAAATTCTTCCTCTGGGCCACTTTAGCATAATCATCCAGACTCACAAGATCAAGTATTGCATGGAGAAGAGTCCATCTTTATGCCCAGCCACAAAAATATTTCTCCCAAATCATCCACTTCCACAAAGCCTCCCAGCTCAGCATCAACAGGCTGGGTGCTAGAACATGGAAAGGCTGGAATTAGAAGTACCCATGACAGCTTCAAAAGTTTGAGGAAGGATGCTGGAAGAGAAATTTGTATAAAGGAGGTGAATCTCCTCCTTTAGGTATCAAGCATCTACCCGTTTTCATGGCAGAGGCCCCTATCAGAGATGTCAATTTAAGTTTGTGTGGGAAGACTTGGCTTTCTAGGCAGTTTAGTCTGACAGCAGTTCAGTGCTGGAAGTTTTGGAAAGAGCAGTGAAAAAGGTGTTTAGGCATCCTTTGCCTGAAAAGATTCTGCCCACCAATAAGCTTAATTTCAGATATCAAAGTCATATCTCAAGTCACGCTCTTCTTGTAATTTAGGTTCAAACAATAAGGTATTTTGCCCTCTCAAAAGTAACTGAACTCAGTTTGAAACTCTACACAAGACATCTCTCTGCTCCCCAGAACTATGAAACAGATTCTCTGTGTAGCCAGAGTACTCAGCCACATGTGATAATGTAACTTAGCACAGAAGTCGATAAGGCTTGCCGAGCTGACTGATGCAGAGGTTTTGATTAGCTACCTGCTAAGATAGTCTGCTGCAAAGATGGTAGCTAGTAGCACATGGTGTTCATAAGGAAAGTTCCATAACACCCCAAGCAGCTTTGAAAAGATATTTTAGTTAAATTAGGAAGAAGCACGGTCTCTGCAGGGAAGGAAAGAGATGGCTACTGCTCAATGTCTGAGGTCTACATGGGGGCAAGAGGGGATGGCAAGATGTATTTTATCCCTTCTGTTTCCATCCTCCAAGTGCCCCACCACAGAAGCCTGAGTAAGCAGAGTCTGAAGAACATACACATTCACCATCCCTTCCTTCCCTCCCTAGGGCTCCTCAGTAGACTAAACTGTGGGTTTCCTCTGCAAAACAGCAAAATTCCAGTACCTGTAATTAAGCAGCCAGCTTTCTGCTGTGACCATTACAGACACTGCCATGCAAGTCCTTTGCATTAAGGTTACCCATTCAAAAACCTCTCCAATGTAAGAGGAAAGAAACAGCACAATGGTCAATGATGGGACAAGTTCATTAGATTTAAGTAAGCCCAAGATGTCTTATCTAGGCATTCAACAGCTGCCAGTACTTTTACAGTTCAAAGACAAGACAAAAGCTGTACAGTCAACCTATCCACCCAACACACCACAGTCATCATAGGTCCTCATAAGTCAATATGCCTTCTAAATAAGTGTTTAATATAAACATTTGTACAGTCACTTAATTCCTGGTGAACCAAGCTATTTGATGTGGACCACAGAAAGCTCCCATGGTATTTATGGAGAGTTTCCAATGAGGAAACCAGGTTCAGAACATATTCAGAGAACTTGAGGGGCGGGGAGGGGGAAGCTTGCAGAAACAGGCAAAAGATTTGTTCTTAAAGATGCACTCAATATACTTAGGACCGAACGGAAAAGATAAGCTGTCTTGCTTCTTCTGAGTTTAGAAAGTAAGAACTTCAGAGATATAAGCACAGTTACGTTATCTGTTCCCTTCAGTATCTAAGCTTCTGTCTTTTCTAAGGCTGGGCAGTCACAGCAAAAGTATGTTCAGCCAGTGTCTGGCTGCTACTGAAATCCTTACTCTTCTTTTTGAGGAAGCTGAGTGGCTTTGTCAAGGTTTGCTGTGTACAAGCATCAGTTTTAAAGTACTAAGGCCAGTGCCACTCACCATTCAGTGCATCACAACCTCCCAAACATGGAATAGGTGTTAACTGTCTGGAACATCTCAAGCCTGGGATACCAAATAACATTGTCACATCCAATAGTATTTTCCTCCCTTAAAACCCTCATACCAAAACCCAACTTTACTTGTAGTTTTATTTCTATGGTCAACGAATTACAGTACTACAAATACTCAGTGAAGTACAAGCTGAAGTCACCTTACACACCTTTTTCTACAAATAATCCCAGTGCCTTGGTGATACCATACTAGGACTTGAAAAAGCTGGGTACAGAGCTATTCACCCTGGATAAATCCAGCTAGGGGTGTATTAATTGGGCTGCCCAGCTCCTCTACCAGACTTGCAAGCCACAGAGGGTTGCACTGACCAACTTGCAAAGCCACCGCTTTCGCTGCTGCCAGCCTGCCACCTGCTGGGCCATCTGCTCTGTCCATCGGGCCTGGGGACACTTCCCCTCCATGCCTGGGCTGCACCACAGCCCCGGGGCAGAGACGATTTCCACCACAAGCTGATCTGGTGGGTGTCTCGCACATGATTTAAGAGCATCTTCAATACTGCATTGATACAAAAGCTCTTCCACAGTAAAGTTTTCTGCTGTACTGTTCTGCACCTCAGGTAAAGAGGCTCCCATGAAGCCAAGTGTGGATTAGGGATTGGCTGACATTTTTTAGAAGGCTTGAAAAAAAAGTCTGTTGCAAATAATGTAAGAGCACATGCCATCAAACAAGTATAATACCCCATCCTTCCTGTGAACCTTAATCACGAGCTTGAAAACCATTCTCCTACCCCAAATATACAGCAGCATTTGTCATCAGTCTTAATATATTGTCAATAGAGCACAGTGCCCACCTAGGTCTTGCCTGCATCAAGAAATCTCTTCCCACTTTAATAGCATTAAAACCAGAGTCTTGACCTGAGTAATCATATAAAGCTTGGTGTGCGGACACTGAACTGGATTTGCAAGAGGCAGAGCTAAGAGTCATTCAGTTCTTGTTTCTTACTGGAAATAGCAAAGCAAATAAAATCAGTCCTTCTCCGTTTTCATAGAAAAGTCTTGCTACACTTAAACCAAACTCCCATAAAACAGAGTCCAGCTCAGATAAGCCATATATTTTATCTCATTCCCTTAGTTCCTCGATGCATACCAAAAGCCATGCCACCCATCCCATCTGAGGCCTACTTCGGCCTACCAAACCTAGGCCATGGACGCTGTGCAGTCCATGGAAATCATTCACCCTCACTGTTAACATGCTGCCACAAAGATTGAAGGCACTGCTTGAGTCACAGCCCAGACCTTTTTGGAGAAAACACGTACAGCATAAAGTCCTTACGTAAAATACCGCCAGGTATGTATGTAGGTACACCTAGCAGCAAAGAGACTCCTTTTCCAGAACTAAAAAGCTCAGTGAAGCAGCACATTCACTGGAGTTCCTTGTAGGCAAACATCTGGACGTATCTGCCATCCTGGAGTGACACAGCATGCCTGGAAAATTTCCCCTAGTAAAACCACTGCTCTGGCTATGGAGCAAGCAGGAGGTGGTTGCACAATCACAGCCTGCCTGCAGATGTGGGTTATTGCTCCTTCCAGCCTCTCTAGTCAGGTGTCCCCTCCCACTTTAAGTGTTGACACACAAAGCTGTGCCTCTTGCAAATCCAGTTCAGTGTCCACACACCAAGTTTTATCTGATTATTCAGATATAGACTCTGGTTTTAATGCTTTTCATGCCCAAAGTGTAGATTTGGGCCTGTGTGTGCACATATGACCTACCCCTTCAACAATCTCATGGGAAAGCAACATCTTAGAGCCACTTGACATGCCTCATACCCAGAGGATCAGAAGCACACAAGGAACACCAATACCCCAATAAAACTGGAAAGCTGTGGAACACAGAGGGCCCCTTCCAGGAAAGCTCTTAGTTCCTGCAAAAGCTGCTTCTTGCAAACACTGAATTAAGGAAGTTAAAACTATTTAGCAGCTTCTTGGCCCTTGAGTAGATCAGGTCAATTAACTGAGGTGGGTACTGAGAACAAACTACAGTATCTAAATTCCAGGATGAACCTCACCCACTGAAATGAACCCATACTAATAAACTAAAGATACACACTTTGCTGTTTCTCCTCCCCATCCCAGCATACAGCAAGCCAAACTCACAACTTGGTAAATCAACAGCCTATTGCCACGTTGATCTGCCTTCACTCCCACCAGTTTTCACCATTACCCAAGCTCAAAGCCTCTTCACAGCAGATTAACTGCCCCTTTTTAACTTCTACACAGCAGATGTACATTGGCAAGACAGCATGGCACATACCTAACTTTACAGCAATATCCTGCTGGAATCAGTGCCATGTGTGCAGCCCAGCTGCCCTCTTCCTCTTTAGGCTGCAAACTAAGCTTACATGAGCAAGATCTAAGAGATGCATGTGCCTGAATAAATAGCAGAGTCAAGTCTGAGGCTGAAACCACTTACAACTGCCTGTCTGATCCTCATTGCAAAAGGGACACAGCACTCAAAAAAAGCTGTGAGATAATAGGGAAGAAAGCAACTCCCTGGCTCACCAGTGAAACACATTAGATTCCTTCAGTCCCACCCCCAGTTCTACTTTGTTCCAGCTGGAAGCACACAACATGCCATATGGAAAACCCCAGAACATCAGAAGTGAAACTGTGTGGGACACCAGGCAAGGAAGCCAAGCGTTCAGGCCAGTAGCACAGAACCATGACAGCAAGCTGAAGGGTAACACCACAGCACAGCCTGCAGCAGCTCATGCCTATCATATAACCCCACGCAGCTGCATTTCCAGCTCTCAGGAGTCTCAAGCCAGGTACTTTCTGGATTCACACAGGTCCCAAAACTCTCATCAGCAAAAGCATCAACAGGTTTCTTCTCCAGCTGTTCACAGATACTAGGATACATGAGTCCATTCTCCCACTCCAGTTTACCGCTTATCAGCTGGTTCACAAAATTGTAGGCCTTTCTTTACATGGGCACCACTTGAAACTGAGTCCCAGATGTACTGTTGCCCTGGGATTAGTATGGAACAGAGTAACCCCTCCCTTGTTGTCCAAGTTCAATAACATGACCAGTTTAGCCTCTAAAAAACATGGGGAGACCATCCATCAATGTGACAGGCCCCATGTAGAACTGCTGAAAACACACTGCACATGCACAGTGTCCCCATTTCTCCACAGGACGCACCAAAGGCTACTCACAAGAGTTTCTTGGGTCACTCTTCTCAGTGAGAAGCAACGCTGCTTTCTCTGCAGCACAGCCCACTAGGCTACACCACAACAGACCCAGGGATTCGGAAGCATCATATGACAATGAATTAGGGTGCCTGGGTGAGAACAGCACTTTGGCAGATTCTAGGACTTTCTTCAAGCCTCCAAACGCTCCAGTTGGAATCCAGGCATTTTTCACATCTCTAACAGAGTTTAACATCCAAAAGGCCATTCAAACCAGAAGTTATCCACAGTGAAGTTCTCAAAAGTTTAAACTAAGAATTTCTAAACATCTGAGACCAACGTAGCTTTCTCATGTAGAGAACAGCATGGCCTTACCCCTTGCTTGCTTTTCTTGGCTGTTTACCATCTGTGGCTCACGTTCTTTAGAACTAAGTTGTTTCTGCAGTTTTTGTGCAACCAAGTGCCTTTGTACATTTATGGTGTCAAGGCCCCATCTGGGATCTCCTCAGGACAGATTCCTGACTTGATAACATAGCAGCTGTCCAAAGAAAGCAGTTTGAAGCTAACATCTACACAGCTGCTCCAACTTACAAGCTTCATCAAATTCCCCTCCCAGGCTATAAGAAAAAGCCCATGTTTGGTATCTCCATTCAGACATTACCACCTTACCCCAAAAGCTCTTGAGTGAAAAGATGTTGCTCTCACTTTGAAATCAGGCAGATGGTGCTGGGTGGGGTTTTTTCCCAGTTTATTTTTTATTTGCTTGGTCATTTTTTGAAGTAAAAAGTTTTCTCCTGCCAAGGAAAGTTCTGCAGGTTAAAAGCCTTACTATTAGACAGCACTGCTACAATCTGAAGTTTGTCTTCCTATGTAAATGCACAAAACACTAGGAAGTGATGGCATGCAAAGTCCCCCACTCTTAGCTATGACACTGCCACACTGACAACAGAAAAGCCATTTGCCACCTTTTCCACCCAACTGCCAGAAGCCCCTGCATCCTAAGTCTTTTCTACTCCAACTTGCTTTGAAAAGCCACAGGGTAGAGCCCATTAAATAAAACCTGGTATTAGCACCCATGCCTGCCAAAGGTGATCAAACAGGAAAAGTGTTAGCTTTATTTTCTGCCTTTTTAAAAACCCTGAAGCAAAACGTTAAGCGATTAAAGCAAGGCCACACATCAAGTTCAGATGTATAGCAAGGATTAGCCCACAGCTGTCCCTGGCTTGCAGCCCTACACTCATCCCTCTAAGCCACTCCCTGGGGCACACACAATACTGTCAGATTGCCACAAGCACCAGCTGGCCTGGAAAGCTCTGGACCTTGAGTCCAATTCCAAGCATGACAACATGTGACAAAGAACTGTCCCCAGCTGCCATGAGACAGCACCGAGCACCCACCTCAGTAGCCAGCACTGCATCTGCTCATCCCTGTGGTCCAGGCCCAGAGCTCTGAACATGCTAAGAAACCATTCTTCCTGTGTGTGCTCTTCCCATTACCTGTGAGGGCAGAGCAGTAGAAGTGGGAGGGAACCTGTGAACAACCCCTTCCCTGCTTCTTTCTGAAAGGTCCGTTTTAGCAGGACATGGGAAACAATTAACAGTGGCACTTCTTCCCTCCCACCATGTGCTGGGAAACTAGGACTTCAAAGCTAGGTTCTGCCACTCAGTAGAGCACATTTGGCCACCTCCAGCACATACCCCATGTTCCCTAAGGACAGCTGCACTCATATCCCACCCCCAACAATTATTTACTGAAACAGTGGCAGCTGTAGCAGTTAATCACATGGAGTAGCTCAAGTGAAGAATTTTCTTGTCGCTCAGCATAGGAACTGGAAGTGAGTCAACACCTTGACATCAACCCCATCCTAAGATGACCACCAGCAGAGCAGTCCGGTGACTGCTGTTTGGTAACTCTGGTTCTCAGACACTTACTCACTTGTCTTCTGCAGGCATTACACAGCTTTGTCTGGAAGCAACCAGTGCCTAACTTGTACCTTGTGCCAGCAGCTCAATTTGCTCAGTCACATCACATGCCTGCAAATAGGAAGAAGCAGGACAGCAATTTTCACGGCCAGCCAGATGTGCCAGCCTTGGGCAGAGTCAAGGTTAGAGAAACTCATACCAAAACAGAGCTTGTTCCTATATCCATGCAGGTCTAGTGAGCTGTTTCTCCACTGCTATGAAGCTACATCACTCTACCAGTCGATACAAGCCTCCTGCCACAGGACATGAAGATAAGCACAGCCCAGCTGAGGTCATCTCATTGATGCTCTCTGCCAACACCAGTCAATTCTCACTCTCTTGTCAACACAAGCCCCCAGTGACTCCTGACGCAGTATGTGTATACTACAGCCCAAAACCATAAGCACAACTTGTACTGGCCTGTCAGAGCAAGCCTGTTGGAACTGGCTACCAGGTACCAATTCCTGTGTATTCAGTGAGACCAGCCACAAAATCTGAATCAAGAGCCTCAGAGAGCTGTGTACTGCCTTCCACAGCTTGCCTTCCTGAGAAACTACACTGTGACTCGGAAGATAAACTGTCAGCAGGGTCTGTGCCCATTCACAAAGCCTGGCACACTGGCTGTCCTGACTGGCTCACTAGCTGCAGATTGTTAATTCCAGTAACTTCAAGAATTCTTAATTAGCCCTTGGAAGACAGGCTTGATGAGACAAGCAGCCCTTGCAGACTCCTTTGGGTTTTTCTGAGGAAAAGAAATGTAGGGGGTTGGGGGGAAAAGAAAAACAAACCCAAAGAAAACCCCAGGAGAGCAGTGAACAGAGCACATTTTCCACATCTAGGATCAAGCAGCAGTGACCCATCTCCACACAAATACAGCACATATCCGCTAGCCAGTTCCTGGAACACAAACCCTACATCCCCAAAGTATCTAACAGAAGTTTACAAACAAACTCCAACCACATTACAGTGCACTTCAGTAACCTCTAAAGCAAAGGAGAGAGGCTGCAAGAGCCTGATGATGATGTACTGCAACAATATGATACCCCCCCAGAGGAATACACTGCTTAAATTCATCCCTTGTCTTCAAGGGAGGAGAAGAAGAAATTGCTGCTTGATGCATCCATCATCACAGCCGCTGAGAGCCATGACAGGGCTGGTGGCCAGGCATGCCGACAGAGCAGGGAGGAGACCGTCACAGTAGCCACTGGTTGGTCAGGGAAGATGCTCCTCCACAAGCCAGTTACACTCTTCTCAGCATCGCCATTCACTTTGTAAACAGTAGCACGGCTCCATCGCATTCCCAGGGGTCCCTTATCAACTCACCACAGAAATAACCTTCCTCATAGGCTGGGATAGACACTTTGACCCCATCCATCTTACAGCTCTTATTGCAAGCCACTGGAAACTTCACATACCTTGGTCCTGGCAACTTAGCAGTCAACTTGTACCCAGCAAGACTAAGCTGCTTAATACTAGCGTGCTTCACAATGCAGAATCTGGTGTAGAAATCAGATTTTGGAAGGGCAATAAACGCAAAGACTGCTTCTGGGACAAAAGGTTCATAAATTCATCCTGCAGCACCATCAGGGAAAAAAAAGCTGCTCTTTCTCCCACGCACCAACTCCCATTTTTACAATCATTTTGTACACTTCCTTATCTCGAGCAACAGCTTAGAGAATTCACAGCTTTCTAATCTGGCAGGGCCACCACCACCAGCCACGCTGACTGCCCACTTCTTGGTAAGGAGAACAAATGCCATAATTCAGCACAAGGCTACAGCAAGACTGATTTCTCCCCATAACAACGGTCTATGTACTTCAGACACAGTTTTGTATAAGCTCCCATTGTATTAGCATAGGTTATGTAGTAAAAATAACCAGACATATTAATTAGGCCTCGTGAGCTGCGCTCCAGAGACCACCACTGTAACCACAGACACTGAACAAACAACCTGACTTCCTTAATGAGCCGAAGATCTCTGAACTGACATTTATCAGTGTTTGCCTTTCAAATCCACGCATGGCTACACCAGCTGGCCTCCGGCAGCCGCCCATCGCACGGCATCCCACCCGCAGCTCCAGGACGCGCTTGCGAACGTTGGGAACTCTTCTGGCCCTGACGCTTGAGCCATGGGTGCCCCGTTAGCCCCCAGCACCTCAGACCCTGCCACCGCACCCCACCAAAAGACGCGGGTGGTCCCCACGGATGGGGCCTTCCACGCTCTTGTGCGGCCCCGCTGCAAAGGCGGGATGTTGTCCGAGCCAGCTGGGCTGTGTAAGTGCCTTCGAGCCGCTCAGGAAGCTCGGCCTCAGCCCAGCCCTGGCTCTCGCTTAGGTTTTGAAGCTGGCACCGATCGCAGGGCGGGAGGGGAACCGGGAGGCGAGACCCGCTCCGCGACTGCTGGGAACGGAGGCGCGACCGCGGAGGGAGGGAGAGAAGGGAGCAAGGGAGACGGAGGCCGCGGTATCCCAACGCCCGGCCGGTCGCCGCCACTCCAGGGAAGGGCCGCCCGGACCCGCGGGCACCCACCTCACACCGGCTCCTACTGTTCCCAGGCTGCCGGCCGGACCATAGCAGCGAACGGAGGGGGGGGTCTGAGGAAGGAAAAGGAGGGGGGAAGGGAGAAAGGAGGGGGGGCCGGACCCCGCCGGAGGCTGCTCCCGGGGCCGCGGTAGGCAGCGGAGCGTAGAGAGGGGCAGCGCCCGCCTCTCCTCCGCCGCGGCGGGGAGGCTGGAGCCGCAACGCCCCGGCTCCTCCCGGCTCCAGGCGCGGCAAACGAGGGCCGGCCCCTCACATGGCCCAAATAACGCCCGGCCACGGCCCCGCTCCGCCCCCGGTTTGGCCCGGGGCGCGGCCCGCTATGCCCGCCTCCCCCCGCCCCCCGGCTCTCCCCGTCGCCGCCCCCTTCCCGACCGCGGCGAGGGCCGCGGTCGGGAAAGGGGGCGGGCAACGGGGAGAGCCGGGGGGGGGGGGGGAGGGGAAGGCGGAACCGGGGCTCTGAGGAAGCGGAGGGGTTCGAAGACGCAGCCGGGTAGCGAGGCAGGACCTTCATCGGCTGGGGGGGGGGGGTGGGAGGAAGAAGAGCGGAGCCGCCTGTGTGTCTCCCCGGTGGGGGGGGGTGGGGTTTGATTGATGCTTTGCTGCCCGGCTTGCTCTAGGAAGGGCTGTAAAGGGCAAAGAGCCTCGGTTTTCGCTGCGTTTGTTAATTTTGGGGGCAATCTGGGCACTTTGGAATGAATTGCATCCTCAGCGTGCTTATACATCAACACAGTGTTGCTATACGTCGCAAACACCCCAGAGAAGGTGTGTTTGATTTGGTTTTCTTTATATATAAAACCTAATTTGTTTACCAAAATAAAGCAGGGAAACACAATTCTGCTCATTTCAGCCCCCCCCCCCCCCAAAAAAAAAAAAAACAACCCAACTTTTACCCAGGGATATCACTTTTGAGATGATTCATTATTTTCTTTCAGTATTCCCAGACGAAAAGAGTCTGTAGCAGCACTGCTTGGAGCTATAAACCAGTGGATTGTCATAAATTAAGCAAGCCATATTGCATGGGATACCTCCAAGGACCACCTAGGAGCTTTGGAGGAAGTGGTATGAATGATTCAGGAGGTGGCAGCCTGCCATCTGAGTCAGTGTGGAACGAATGCCCCCGCACGCCGCTGAACTTACCAGGTTTTGGGGTTGGAACGTTCACACTGGGCTCTGACACCGGGTTCTCATCACTAAGGGTCTCCTGGCACGTGTGACACACACAAAAAAAGAGTGGGGTTAAATTGTGTGGCCTCATTTTTATGTCCCTGCTTCTGGAGGACTTTGCTTTCATCTCAGATGAACTTCATTTCCAGCACAGGGCTTTAATTCAAACAAGGTTCAACCATAGGAGTGCAAGTGCATCCTCCTCACCTACCTTTTCATTAGGCAGGATGCTCGACCGTTTTCCTCCCAGCTGTGCACGGCTTAGGAAGTGGGGAGGTGAGTAGTGAAGATGGCAATTCCTGGGTGTAGACACGTGCTGGGTCTCTGGGAGGCTGCTGGGAGGAGGTATGCTCTGCTGAGAGCAGAACAGGGTTTTTGTCAGGTTTCACGGGCCATGCATGAATGTACAGCTTGGTTATACCAGTGCTTGTGTGGAGAAAACTGCAGGTGCACATGGGATGAAATGAAATTGCATAGTCCCCAGGGGCCATAAGGTCCCTGCTGCTAGGTTATTCCTTCAGTAGGGTGGTCCCAGCAGGACATCCAGAAACATATAATGGGGCAGGGTCCAGTGCTGAGTCCACTGAACTGTCAGAAGAAATAAATGTGATACCAAGGCCAGAGTGTGGTCTACTGCTGAATATCCCACTCCTCCTCAGCCCTTTCAAGTTATACCATCAAAAAATAAAAACCCTGAAAGAGTATTTCAGGCAATGCAAGAAAAGAAATTCAGTGGAGCTCCATGGGACAGTGCAGGCACGTGAAGTTGCTTATGTGTACATTCATATCCTTGCAGAACTGAGGCATATTTTGAAGTCCTCAGGGAGTAGTTGCCATTGCAGTTCATTAAAAAACCGCATTCACATTAGATTTTTTACTCTAGCTGACCAGAAACGCCAAGGGGTTTATAGATACAGCACAAATGGGCTCTTTCACACCCTGCAAGATAGAAATAGGAGAAGTTTTATGTTAAATAGGTACATATATGGACAGCTTCTTAAAAACTACATTGGTTTGAGTCTTCTGCCAATGCCAAAGATGTTAGGGGAATGTACCGGACATACATTAGCTGGAGAGCAAGACAAACTGAAGCATTGTCCAGGGAAACTCCAAAACCACTTAGAATCCAAGCTCTGTGGGCCAGGCTCTCCTTTACAGTAAATCCATCTACTGCACCTACTAAAGTACACCCATTTTATGTGCTTTGTTTCATTACTGGGAAGGTGGAAGATTGCTGTAATGCAAGAACCTGACTGGTGGGAGCAGGGCAAAGGCTAGCATGGATTCATAATTCATAAAGGCAGAGGGGAGGCAGCTGTTAGTCAGCTGGCTGACAATAGCTCTTGATGCCTGCAGAAGTGGATGGGGAATGTTCCTCTTAACTGGGACCTTTTCCCGCCCATCTGCTGTGACCCAGGGGAGTAACAGAGCGATGACCACCTCACTTGTGGAGACTCAAAAGCAGGTTCTTCTTGGCCTGCCTAGCCCACTGCCCTCCAGTGTGTATTAAATGGTCAGCACAGCACGAGAACATTTTGCAGCAGCAGGGACATCATCACTGAGCCCTATCTGTGACTGATGTTTGAGAACCACATGGGGAACAGCAGGCTTTGGCTACCTGTGGATTCAGCTGCTCTGCCAACTCCACCACAGCCCTGTTACCTGCTGCTCAGCTCTACGACCTGCTGTCTCTCCCCAAGCACCTTGCAGCACATCGCCACTGCCAGACGTCTCACGGCTACTCACGGGCTTCTGTTTCCTTGTGCACTGGTTGCAGGTGTGCAGGGGTCTCCTGCTCTAACAAGGATCCCTGTGCTTTACAGTGAGAGGGAGAAAAGGTGTGGAGGAGGTGGAAGAGCAGCAGGGAAGATGGAGGAAACCAGACAAGTGCTGAAGCAGAACGTTTCGGCTCTGTGGTGGCTTCTCTCCAGATGAGATCACAGCTCCTATGGAATCTTGTCTCCTTTTATTTCCTTAATATTTTACTTTCTTGCTTCCTTAAGAGCCAGGAATTTCTAATTTTCAATTGTTTTCTTTGAATACTGTCTACATCTCAAACAGCAGCACAAACAGGGGCAGAGCTGGGTGGCTGACAAATGCCAGTGTTCATGGCCTGCAATGGAATCCCTCTAAGCCTGTTTGGAAAACTGGGGATGGCGCCTGGATTGGAAGAGGCTTTTCTAGCTCTCATCACTGTGTATTTTTATGCTGAGATTATTAAAAGGGAGGTGGGAGCAGGGATGACTTGGCATGCTGCCTTTTTTGTGCTCAGCATTCAGCATTGTAGATTATCTGTGGGGTCTGGATGAGCACCCACCTTCTGGGAAACGGGTCCCTTTTGAATGTCTGCTGATAAGCATCTACATCCTTCTAAAGAGCACGAACTTTCAGACCAGCACAGACTTTGTAGGTGTGCTTTATGCCTGGCTGACCCTAACTTTGCTGCAGCAGGCTGGTAGACTGTATCAGAAAAGGGGATCCTTTTGGTTTGTGTTTGGGGACAGACACACACACAGGAGATGTATAAAGACAGACAGGCAGCAGACATGCAGCTTTCTACGCCCTGGGGAGAGGGGGAGAGAGTAAACACTCTGCCCGGAAACATGTACGTGCTGCATGAAGGCTCTGCCTGTGGGAATTAAGGGAGACAATGCAACAGATAGTGAACAATGAGCGTCTGTAATGTACAGCAACAAAGCCAAAGTAACCCAGTGTGCACAGAACAGAGACAGAGGCTGTTCGAACAGCAGTCTCATGAGGTAGAAATCCTGCCAAGCCTGCCTAGAGGACAATCAACAAGCCCTCCTCAGCTGGAAGATGGCTCAATGTGATGGAAAAGGGAGTAAAAGAGTGTAGGATGGAGGAGGGGGGAATAAAAGAGGCATCCCTAAGGGGCCCTTTGCAGGAAAAAGAATAGCTGTCTTCCTTTTAGCTAGTCTCTTCTTGTGAATTCAGATCTCAGCACAGTCAACACAACCCTTTGCTGGCTGCCACAACTGTCCACAGCAAAAAGGACACATCATAACACCCCTTTTGCTCATCAGACTGCACGTTGCAGACCTGCACAGAGGGGACTAGGCACAGGGTCACAGTCTGTGGGTAAAGAAGCCAGTGGGAGTGGGGAAGCAGAAAAAACTAGTTCCTTGATGTTTTGATGGGGGCCATGAATGGAAAATGGTAGGAACCAGGATAATACAGCAACGGCAGCTGTGGCATAGCTCCCAGGAGAGCAGGCTGAGCAGAAAGCTCACTGCTCCATAAACCGATGCTCATCCCTGTGCTGCGTGTGGCTGAAGGAACCAGCAGCAGAAGTGTTGGTGCTGGAGGCCCAGCTGTGTGGGTCTGTGGTTCTAGGAAAAGCTCCCTTTGCTGTGTTGGTCTGTGCCTCTTGGAAACGCTCCCTTTGCAGGACAGGGCTGGGAAAGCCGCTCCTGCTTGCTCCTGCAGCATGAGGAAGCAGCACCCTCTGGTGCTGGCAGACTTGTCTCCCAAGCACCTTCTGAGGTACAGAAATCTATTTCCAGAGAGCAGCTCAGGAAAAACACCTACATCAGTATCCCTCTGCAAGTAGGAACGCTGCAGCCTGCGGGTGGTTTGTTTGTCAGACAGTTTAGTCCCGTCAAAAATCCCACTGTTGGGAAAGGAGATGCCAGGCAGCACCTGCCTGCAGCGGGTAACAGCAACAGGACAGGCCCTGGCTCTGTGCTGAAGAGATTTAAACTGCTGCTGGTCCCTATAAGTGCTTGGGCTGATCCTGTTTGATGAATATGACTTGATACACAGGCAGGGACACTGTAGGATAAAGTACTCCATTCCTCCAGCAGCATCCCTCTGACCTCTGGGGAACATGTCACGTCCCTCTGAAGCAGCTAATTTACTGTTGCTGCAGAGCCAGAGGAAGGGGGAGCTCGGGCAAGGAACGTACTCCTGCCCCTTCAGCTCCCTCCTGCTATCCCCATGGGGCTAGGACACAGGGAAGGAGCCCCAGCTCCTCCCACCCCCCAGCAATCCTACCATGGGGCACAGAGCCATGATACTATATTCCTACCAAACCAGCTGCCTACAAGCTGTGGGATGATGCAGGATCCATGCAGTCCAGTGAATCTTAATCACCCATGTTTTTCCCCCCCTTCCATTTGCTGAGGACTTTTTGTTTTTCCCAGAGGAAGGTGTTTAACATCAGTTAGGTCCATCCCACAGGCACAATCCCTAATGGGATATGCACACCTCTGACAGACACAGAGTTCTTGATCTCTTCCTCTGCAGCCTCCTCTGCTGGCTGCCCTCTCCCCTAGCATCTGACCCCAGGTTTCCCCTTCTTCATCTGAGGAAATAAGCTAAACTCAGTACTGGTTGCAGTTCCAGTCCCCCACAGCTCAGAGCCATATATTTCAGCTTCCATTCTGCCCCCACACCTCACCATCTTCCTCTCTGCGAGCAAGAAGGGGGACTCACCCCAAACCTTCAAACACAGAGTACCATGCCAGCCCATAAAATATGCCCACCTAAGAAAAAGCAAAGCATGAAAAAATAAATAAAAATGCCTGAATCCTTCTAAAAATAGGCTGGGATCTACAGAATAGAACCTGCTTATCAGTTTTTATCTGGTCTCATTTCAGCCACGCAGCTCAGAGCCAAACATCATTCACACAAGACCCAGATTGTTTGGTGGATAAGGAGATGCCTACAAAAAGGGAGCCCTGTTTAAGGAAAAAATGAGGCGATGTCTGGTCAGAGAGCCACCGGGACAGAGTTTCTGGGGGAAATTCCTCTCCGTAGAGCAATCCTTCAGAGGAGAGCCAACACGGCCCCGCCGCAGGGAGCAGCTCGAGGGCACGGGCCTGGCACTGTCTGCAGTGATGCTTGCAGGAGAACCTGGTGCTGCATTGCTACAGGATGTCATGCCAGCTCTCTGCAGGGGGAGCAGCTGGAGCAAACCGGATCGATTCACATTACCCACAGACATTTCACAAGGCGGCTTGTCTCAGGATGCCTCTGGCTCCTGCAGTGTGCTGCTCTGCACTCTCTCCTCTCCGTCTCCTTCCTTGCCCCTTTTTAGGAGACAGCCACATTCGCAGTCATCCAGGGAAAGGAGGGCAACAAACCAAATCCCTCCTAAGGCAGGCAATGAATTTGGAGGCACAAATCCTACTGAGGATTGCCCTGAGCCCAGGCCAAAGGAGAGGTCAAGCAGAGAACCAAACCTTTTGTTTTCAAAAGCATTAGGACACTGAAAATTTTGCTACTCTTCCCATCACTCCCACGGTTTGGGGAGGATTCACTAATCCTGTAACTGCTTGGAGTAGCTCTCTCCAGCAACGTGCAGGGATCTCTAAACTAGAGCAAAACCCTGAACTAGAATTAAACGGCTTCTGACCCAGATGGGAAAGTGCTGTTCCAGCCCTGTGACATGACCATTAAATCTCCTCATTTGCACAGCCATCTTCCAATCCCTGGGTCGCTTAGATAACTCAGCATCACCAACAGCATCAGGAAGGATCATACGTAAGTCATAGCATCATACCTGGATGCTGAAGGGACCACTGGAGAGGATTTGGACACTGAAGAGGAAGAGGCACATCACTTCGTACTACAGAAATTCTCTGACACTTTAGCAGCCCCAGGAATCCAGTGAAAACCCCCAAGAGCCTGTGAATAACAGCATCCTTCCACCTGCACTCATGGGAACTAGCATCTATGAAACAGGCAAGACAGCAGCAAGAAAATATCTCATTTAATTCCTTCTATCCTGCTCTTGCCAGGAAACCAAAGCCTCCCCTGGGACAAGAGGCTGAAATCGCCATGCTCCTCCTCCCCTGTCCAAGGCACTTGGTGCCAGGTGAGACCTTCCTTTCTCCAACAAGGTGGCCGCTGGTTCTGGACAGGGACACTTAGGTACCAAGTAGACTGGAGGCCAGTCCTCTGTGCTGGGACCATATATAATGCCCAAATCACAGCACAGCTCCTTCTTGAAGTTCAACTGCATAATCTCAGCTCACAAATCTCACACAGATTATAGTTAAAAGCACAGCTCTGAGAAGTCTATGTTGTTAAGCAACTCTGTACTATGGTGATAGTATCTATGGAAATACAACTCAGGGAGTAAACGTGGATCAGTGGAGACTTTCCAAAGGCCTGGTGATTTCAGGACCCTGCACAGTAGTGGGCGATTTCATCTTCTCACCTTAAAAGGGCTTTGGCTGTTGCTCTGTTTTGAAAAGCCCTGGTTGTGTTTGGATGACACACCAAAAAAAAAAAAAAAAAGAAATAAGGAGAGAGAAGGAACATTTAAAACTGCTGGTTTCCCCCTACAGAAACTTCAACAGTCTTCTCCATGCAACCAGAAAGTTGAAGCTTCACTCACCAAGAGGACAGGGGAAATAAATAAACAAATCAGAGTAAGCACCAGTTTTTGAAAGACATTAAAAGACACTCTTGTTAACAACTATTTATTCTTTAAAAAATATAATTCTCTACTAATTACACAACAGGAAAGGAATCACAAACCTTTGCCTAGGGGGGAAAATAAGATTTTACAACGTGATTTATAAAAGTCGAAGTGAAAAATTAATTGCTTCCAGTGCTAGCTTTCTGTAAAACATATAAATAATCATACCATTGAATTCCAGGAATGCACTTGCCATTAAAAAAATAAGAATAAATTGGTATCAATAATCACTTATGAGAGAAACAGACCATGGAGAAGTTACTCCACAGAGTTGCCTTTGCAAAGAAAGGTTAATACAAGCTCTCAAGAAGGTGCACACATCCTATTAATAGCTTTCACAAAATAAAAATAGCACTGCCTCCTTGGCCTACAGCCCAGTGGATTTCTACCATTCTTCCCCACCAGATTTGTTACTTGTTTAACCCTTCTTCTCATCTGCAGTCTCTCTCTTGCCAGTCCCAAATTTTATGTATTTACAGATATTTGGTTTTCATTTGGCAAATGCTAAGTGTCAAAGAGCTTAACAGGAATGTGTAAAAAAACCCAACCCACCTCAAAAAAACCCCTCCAATCAACCCAGGCAGCTCTGTTGGAGGGATGCAGCACCTCCCCAATGAGGTCCCCCCTCATTGCAGCCTTCCAGTCCCTGAAGGGAGCAGAGGAACAGGAGGGGAATCAGCTTGTTAAAGGGCAGAGACTGGCAGGACAAGGGGGATGGAGTGAAGCTGAAGGAGGGAAGGGTTAGAGGAGATATTAGGGGGAAGTTCTTTACAGAGAGAGTGGTGAGGGGCTGGAACAGGCTGCCCAGAGAAGGGGTGGGTGCCCCATCCCTGGGGGTGTTCAAGGCCAGGTTGGCTGGGGCCCTGGGCAACCTTGTGTAGCTCCAGGCCTGGAGGTTGGTGGCCCTGCCTGTGGCAGGGGGTTGGAGCTCTGTGATCCTTGGGGTCCCTTCCAACCCAGACCAGTCTGTGATTCTGTGTTCTCAGAGGAAAACGTGTGTATGCTTTTACTGGATTTTAATAAAATCTAGGATGAATTTTGGGGTGACCCATTAAAACACTTCACAAATTAACCCGATTTTCAGCTGGAAAGAACAGCAGCTCTCTGGGAAAAAAACCACCCCACACACTAATTTAAAAGCACAAACAAACCTCTCTAAACCCAGTGATTATTTCAAAAGGTGCCAGCCAAATATTGACAAGAAAGCATGCAGAAATAAGAACACCCCAGTGCCACAGTCTGAAGCCATACTAAGTTCTGCAGTCTATTTAATCTGACATAGGTGAATTGTTCAGTAAAGCTTGTTCCCTCACACCAAATAGAAAAGAACTGGAATGAAGGTAACGTGGCTGGTTTTGTTAAACAACTAAAAAAGATGTTTGGATTTATGGACATACCAGACCTAAGACATCTTCTCCTCCATGCAGCTGTTTTAGCCACCAGTGTATTTAAGTGCCCGTATTTGCTAGCGCTCATCTACAGAGTTATTCCTGTTAACTCCAGACTCCCTGGTCAGCACATCCACTTGACAAATCCTGCAGTAAGGAACCTGTGGAGGTCACCTTCCTCCTGCTCTCCTACACCGCCCTTTCCCCCTTATTTTCACCCTTTGGTGCTCCTGCTGGTAGCTAAACTCACCTCAAACCATGAAGCAGGCAGCAAACTTCTTCACAAACACAGAAGATGGATAACCAGCCACCCTGGCTGCCCAGTCACACCAGTTAAGGCACTTGTGTCTTTGAGTTTTTAGGAAAGCAGTACCACCCCAACTCCCCTCCTTTCCCATACAATAGCAAAGCGATGCACATCAGTGCAACCCAGCTCAAATACAGTATGTAAACCAGCTTTTTCTGGACCATCTGTGAGGTGGGGAAGGTGTCTGCCAGAAATCCCAGCCGGTCCCTGAGAATTTGGCCTTTTCCTGCTGCATGCAGCTTCTGCCAGGTTATGTTCTCCCTGGCTCTGTTCACTATGGGCCTGCTGATGAGTAACAGGCTCTCTAGAGCTTGCTTGGTGCGCTTTCATCTGTGCAATTAGCAGAGGACAACAGTTCTGATTGCTGCATCAAGAAAAGCCTTATGCTGAAAGGTGACAACTCAGGACCCTGGGAGCACAGGCTGTACAGAGCTGCTGTCCTGGGTTCACATGCTATCAGCCTCTAGCACCTGTTTATACCTGAATTGGCATCTTCATCACTAGGATTCAGCAGTTCCCTGTGCAGGGAAGGATGTGAAGCTTTCCAAAGCAAAGTCTCCTGCCTTCCTTCTTTTCTCCCTCCCTTCCCTACACTGCAGATTTCAGGTCTCTCCAGGGTCACCAGACACCCAGGTCCAGCACTCAAGGACCCTGTTTTTCCCTTGTGAGGCTCCAGGGCTGTGAAGGGTGGCCCAGCCTGCACAGGACCAGCTGGCTGACCCAACAGCATGCACCTTACTGCTGCTGCTCAGTCCCTGGGTCACCCCCAGGCCCCACCATCTCACCCCCACACAGCTACTTCTCTGCAGAGACAGGGCCAGCACTCACAGGAGGGAGAGGAATCCCCTTGAAAGCAGCCTCTGTTCCTATGTGGAACCATCATTGCCAGTACCACGTCCATGCTCCAGGCTCCTGCGGTGGGTCTGTCCCATCCTGGTGCCACCTTGGCTGAGGGACTTGGTTTCTCGCCTCCATACAGACCATCAGCTCAGATTTCCCCATTTTATGCTGTCCCACTCTCCTTACCAAAAGCTGTACTCCAGTGTGCTGTAGCAAATTACCTGTTAGAGATCACAGAGTGTTTGGGGATGCCAGGAAAGCAGAGAGACACCCGTCATGTGTGGCAGCATTCTGAGAAGGGGAAAATTAGGAAGGGGAGCATGGGGTCTCCGGGAAGGACTAGATGCCTCCAACCCTTCCCATGAGCAACACCACCGTACATTTCTAGACCCACTTCATGTGGCCCTGTCAACACAGAGATGCGATTTTCTAGTTCCTGTGCCCAAGAGCTCTGTACAGGGGAAGCTCCCTCCCCTTACAGCTCAACGGCCTTGAGTTCAAACCCCACCACCACCAGCCACAAACACTGCAACGCCCTTAACGTGTGCTGCAATGACAGATATGTTGATAGTTGCAAGGCTGCCTCCTGCAGAAGTTTTATAAGCCACTGAATGACATTGCAAGGGTCAGTTCTGAGGACAGAGAGAAGTTCATTTCAGAAAAGAAGATAAAAAGGGTGGTTAAAAGAGATAAAAAGAGTGGTTAAAGGAGATAAAAAGGGTGGTTAAAGGAAACATTTCTTTACTAGCTAAACCCAGAGAACTCATTTGAACACCAAGCTTTTCCCTCAATAATTACTGCACTGCAGGCAAATAACAGCTCTGTGAACCTCCACATTCCCCACTCTGTCCCCAGTACTCTTAGAGCCTAAAGAGCAACGTGTCTTCCTTCTCCATCCCCCAGGGAATCAGCCATCCACTTAATGAAAGCAGCAAATTACCATTTACAAGCTCAACCTCTGCTGCTGGGCGGTTTGCAAAGGTGAGCTCAGGAATCAGTGTCAGCAGTGTCACCCACAAAAGCAAACGGGTGCCTGTGCTTCCAGGAGAGCACAGTCAGAGTGGCTGGCTGACACCAGGATGGGCTGTGGATACACAACCACAGACCCATGCACACGCACCACTGCACCAAGATGATGACTCTGTCCCAGCTGTACTGAGCAGGGCAGAGGATGGACGTGTTGTTACTGTCTTTTATCCTGAGAATTAATAAAAAAATTTAAAAATTGGCAGATACTTGATTTTAAAAATCCCCTGTAGTGCCTGCGAGGTAGTTAAATGCCAATAATCACAAAGGCCTGACAGGGAAAACTGAGGCACTTCAAGGTGAGGTAATTTGTCCAAAGTCACAGTCAGAATCGCTTGCAGAGCCAGAAGTGCTGCACCAGGCTCTTGGCTCAGAACGCTGAGCTGAGCTCCTTTCTGGGCTCAAATGTCAGAGGCACTGCAGGCCACGGATTTCCCAGAAGGTTAGAGGAGCCTGACAGAGATGAAGCTGCTGCTGGCAACAGGAAAAAAACATGGACATGGTGTAGGAAAATCCAGGCTGTAAGGGCCATGCAGTCCAGGGAGGAGGCACACTGTGATGGCATCACCCAAACAGAGCTTCATAATCCACATACCACACCAGCTGGCCAGAGCTGGGGCTGACACCTGAGACAGGCCATTTCCTTGGCTGATGGCCCACTCTGCTGAGCAGGGTGAAGATGTCGTGCTTACCCTTCCCCAAAACCAGGACAAACACCTGCTTGGCCTTGTTGATGAGGGGTAAGCTAAGGCTCATCCTTTGGTGAGGTTTGACAGGACTTTCAGTGAGCACCACAGCCTGAGCCCCTTCCAAGCCGTTTTCAGAGTGGGGGAAGAGCGAGGCAGTGTGTCCATCAATGCCCACCCCCAGCAGCACCAGGTCAAAGCTGGCATTGGCCACCAGGGCCACGATCTCCTTGGCATACAGCTCCGTGCCCCTGTCTTCTTCCACGCAGAGCCGCTGGTTCAGGTGCACTGGCATGGGGTGGATGTTGAAGTAGGGCACCCGGATGTTCTGCAGGAGGTGCTTGTGCAAGCTGAAGAAGTTGGACTCTGTGTCAGTGAGAGGGACACAGCGTTCATCGACCAGCCAGATGTGGGTGTGCTCCCATGGGAAGGCGTAATGGTGTCTTGCCAGCCGCTGGAATAGAACCACCGGGCTTGAGCCCCCTGAGAGGGCCACATGGAACTGCCCAGAGCGTGCCACAGTCCTGTGTGCTGTCTCCTCCATGTCAGAAGCCAGCTGGGAGATCAGCTCCTCAGACCATGCTGAGACCAGGGGATTCTGCCGAAACCTGGACTGGATGGACCTGTAATCACTTGGCATCACCCTGCTGGGGTTCAGCAGTTCCACTGCCTCTGCCAGTGTGAATGACACTTCCCCACTCGCCATTTCGAAGTCTAAGAGGTGCTGGTTCTCCACACCTCCAGGGTAGAGGCGCAGGGGCTGGTGGGCAATGCTCTCCAGCAGCGGTGTCCAGAATCCCCAGGAGGCCAGCAGGTTCTCAGTGGTAATGAAGAAGTCCTTCCTGCCATGGTAGATGTTGGAGATGAGGATGGAATATGCGTCCCTCTCTTTCACAGGGCTGTAGACATAGTAATCAGACAACGGCTGTCCAAAAACGTGCAGGTCTGACAGACCCACTGCTTCTCTCCAACCACCTTCTGGCATGACTGGCCTGAAAAGGTTCCTGCTCACAAGCACCGCAGGGGTGTTGAGTGCCCCGTGCCCGATGTAGAAGATGATCTGCTTGGCTTTACACTGGCTGTGCCCTGCATCCCTCAGAGTCTCACTCTGAGTGCAGTAGGCACGGTTCTTGAAGAGCACGCGGACATAACCGACCCGTTCATCCAGAGCTTTTCCAGAAGTGAGGAGGAACGGGACCCCTTCCCAACGCACGCTGTCACTGTGAATCAGCACGCCTGAAACGACAGTTCTCTCAGCTACCAAACCACACCTGAGCAGCAAGCAGATTTGAGGGGATGCCCATCACCCCTCATTCTCCTCCCTATCCTCCCATAAATCTTGGCATCCACTGTGTCTCTTGCTCCACATCCAACCCTTTCATGACATTACTGGACTACCCACAGCTACCCCACTGTGCTTCCTCCCAGCTACCCTACTTGATGAGCCTCCTTTCATCTTGCAGGGAGCCACCTTCTGAGCATGAATTTCACTCACACAAAATCTTTAACGTTCAGGAGACACAGCACAGCCAGAGATGGCCTTGTGGTCTGCTACTCAGAGAGCTGCCCATGCTTTGCCCCTCAGCGCAGAGTGCGACGTGACTTTGTGAAAAAGCCAAGGAGTTTGCAGGCCACTTCTAAAAATAACCCAGAGATCAAGAATAATGGGACTTAGCTCTTATGCAACGCTTCCTGTTCACTGGATCATGAGTTACCTAACAAGACAAGGGTGTTATCCTATTACGCTTCCCAGTTACCATGCTGGTGGATGCTGGAGACATCCCTGTGTCACCACTGAGGTCCAGAGTCATGGCTGCTATCAGCACACTAGGACTCACATCTCTTGCTCTCCTCAGCTCTAGACTACTCCCCTCTCCAGGGCCCAGACCAAACTCACCTGCAAAGGTTGGCGTTGTGCTGATGTAGTCTTGTGCCTTCTGCAGTTCCTCCTGTACCTGGCTGGCATATGCCTGATACTGCCCCAACACAGCACTGTTCTTCTCCAGCCCCCGCAGGGACTGGAAGGCCTGCAGCTTGCACTGCAAAACCTCTTCAGCCTTGCTCACGTTGGCTGGGAGCTCCATGGTCAGGAACATCAAGGCCTCTGTGAGGTGGTTCTGCAGCACATCCCGGATGACTCCATACTGCTCGTAGAAGCTGGTGCGGCCTGAGGGCAAAGAAGAGGTAAGCTGCTGTTAAACCAAGCCAGTTTCCTTGCAGCCTTGCCCTCTGCATGTTTAACATCTCTGCCAAGGGGAACAAAGAGCACAGGCCCTAACTGCTTTGCACCAAGCTTCTCTTCTGACCCAACAACTAACCTGAAGTTACCAAGCTCAGGGATGTTGTGGATGTTCCACCACTGGAAGTGTTCAAGGCCTGGTTCGACAGGGCTTTGAGCAGCCTGACCTAGTGAAAGAAGTCCCTGCCCATGGACAGGACTAGATGATCTTCAAAAGGTTCATTTCAACCCAAATCATCCCCTAGATTTCTGTGGTTGTAAATCTTTCTCCCATCAGAGAGGCTTCCAAAATATCTCTGCTACTAGATTAAAGACAGAAGGTTCCCATGGGACTGGCTGTCCCCTGCAGAGCCAGACACAATCCTCTTTTTGGGTGCTCACAGAGCCTAAACCCAAGAGGAGTAATGCTCTCACCTCACCCTTCCAGAGTGCACGGAGCAGGAGGCAGGCTCTGCTCTCCTGCACTGCTCCTGCTTTCCGAAGCTGCAGTCAGTGACTGGCAGCAACTCCCAGATGAACCTCCCACACGCAGCACAATGCAGGACCCCTGTATAACGCTGTCCCTGACACTGCTGTCCTGCAGGTCACAGCACCTGGGGCTGGTACTCCACACAATGCACAGTTCTATGGGCAGCCTGATGGATAGGCTGGAAAGTGGGATCAGAGCAAGGACTCCAGCAGCTCTATGTTCACAGAAGAGCTGAAGCTGGACCCTGGCAACAAGCACTGCTCTTCACTGCCTCTTATTTCCCTGGGTTTCATGCCCTCTGAATGGCTGAGACACGCTCTTGAGACAAAATTTCCTGCACAAAGCCCTCCTGCTCTTTCCTCCTCACAGAGGTGGGGACAGGAGGAGAAGGACAACGTGCTTACAGAGCAACTCAAGCAGATGCCTTGCTGTAGTCCCTCGGCAGCAGGCTGCACACTGCAGACTACACCACCACAGCCATAGGCTTCCCCTATTGATTGATACATTTATCTCCCTTGCTCTAATCCAAAGGCACATTCATTAACGTAATCAATGCTGCAGTCCTGCTGGGAGCCAGGCTGCCAGCTGAAGCTGCGCAGGGGGAGGGGAAAAAAAAAGGGATGTTAAATGAAAAATGATGAAGTTGTTCAGAGCAGGGAGGGTACAGGGTGTAGCTACACACAGACAACACTGCTCTCCCTGCATCTCTCTGCAGCGCATCCCTCTCCCTCAGACAGGCCCAGGTCAGGGCTGCCAAACCAAAGCTTCGCTCCCAGTTTGATAAAGTTGCACTAATTGAGTTTGTGGTAGCTGAGAAAGGAAGGCAGGCAGGCAGGAGGAAGGCAGAAGAGGAGGTAAAGCGAGTGAAGCAATCCTGATGTTGCAGAACTGAGGGCGCCTGACATCCCAAGAAGTGCTGCGGGTGGCAGTCCAGCCCGGAGCGCTTTCTGCTGAGCACTGCAGAGCGGATGCTGCAGCACTGCAGGGAGGGATTGCAGCCGTGTCCTTCAGCAGGAGACCCATGCTAGCAACTCCAGGCTTGGGTTTTTCTCTCTGCAATGCTCTTTTCTTACTACAGGGAGGAAGGGAAAGAGACAGGCAGGCACAGACTGACCTGGGTACCTGGACTGACACAGACTAGTTGGTGTGAGTGACACTCAGGCAACAGATGCAAAAGCATCTCCCAGACAATAGTATACCCAGGGGGAGCTTGGTAGCTAACAGGACAGGAATACAAACGTGTTGTTGCTACAACAGCCAGATTATTGCAGCACTGAAGTGACCTTACATTGCACCCATTCCAAATCCAGTACCTTCTACCAAGATTTGGGATAGAAAGCTAGGTGCAACGCTCCCAGAACTCAGCACCCAGGAAAAGGTGGGGGATTCTGCCCCTGCTCCCAGCTGAACTGCAATGGGAATCTTTTCATGGAAGCAGCAACACTACCTGGAAGTAAGGCAACGATTCAGTGAAATATAATAATGCTGAAGAGATTGATGAGGATGTAGCTTGAAACAATTAATATAACTTTAAATTATGTATTTTAAGATTATATTTGGTTTGGATTTTAGTAGGATATGGCTGTGCTGTGAACTGTTTCATGAAAGCAGCTACAAAACTTAGCAGTCCCTGCCACGGGGAGTGCAAGCTGGTCCCTTCTCTGTATCCAGGGAGCAACAGATCATTCCTCTGCTCTTGTTTCTGCACCAGCACTACCTCAAGGGCCACGTTCATCTAATTAATGAACCTGCCAGTTCTCCTCCTCTCCTGTTCACCCCAGCTCTGCACACCCCCTCACCAACCTTTAGCATCCACAGTCTCTTTCAAGACAATCTCCACTCTTTCCACATGGTGTCGGTTCCAAATTGGATCCAGAAACTGTCGGTTCTGATCTCGAAAAGGCAGGATATGGGCTACAGCCTGTGAAGGGAAAAAAAACCCATTAAATAATCAAAGGTCTCACCTGATTCCCACAGTATCTCTGCCTCCCTGCCCCATCCAGCATTGGGATGCAGCCAGCACAGGCCACACACCAGAGAGCTGAGCAGGTCAGGGAAGAGAAAATCAGCACGGGAGCCCATGGTGATGCACAGCAGGGTCTCCAGTGACTGTACAGAGCAGACAAAGGTTTTTCTGAAGCATTTTGAGGTTTCATGTGAAAAAGGCTGGAACTACAAACTGCAAGACACTGCTTGTATCTGTCAAAGAACAAAGGGCTGAGTCAGACCATCTTGGGACTAACATACAGTTCCAAAGTGCTGAAATACATTGGATCAGATGCTTACACCACTAAAGCCATCTGCCTTTTTTGGGTTGAAAAACAAAAGAAGAAATCCCCCTCTCAGTAGACATGCTCCTTCTGAGTAAAACCCAGACACAGTGCCATGGCTGGAAGAGGCTGCTTTCAAAACGTGGCATCACATTCCTCTAAAACAAGGATGGCATGTCCTTGAACACATCTGTCTGGGATGGTGCAGCTCCACCTCCTGAATTGTCCCTGCAGCAAGTCCCTCATGCCCCAAGTGGAACCCTGGCTAGGAAGAAACCTTCTCCTAAGCATGCTGCAAACCTCACATCCCATCAGCTCCGTGTCATATCAAATTAAAAACTGCTTCTAGAAGCCAGGGCTAAGCAGAGACCTGTGTGTAATGAGATGGGAGAACTGTGAGAGGGAAAGGGCGTCCCTTATTCAGCGAAATCAAAGCCCCGACCTTGGTGAGAAGACCAGATGAATTCTGCATCTCTCCTTCACGCATGCATACAGTTCACCCTTACACTCTGGCTTCCCTCTGGAGAGGGGACCCTCTTTCCTCTAACAGGAGGAAGCCCTGCTTTGGTCTGCACGTTCCCCCTGCCTGAATTTGGGGGGGACACACAAGACTCATTAAATGCAGAGCTGACATCCAACACTCCCCCAGCCACCAAGTCCCTCGAGCTGGCAGGGAGCTGCGCACCACAAGCTGCTCACCTGTTTGCCAAGGTAGTGGTCCACCCGGTACATCTCCTCTTCCCTGAAGAAGCTTGTCAGCTCTGCAGCCAGCTGCTGGGCTGACTCCAGGTCATGGCCAAAAGGTTTCTCCAACACCACACGCAACCAGGCTCCTGGGGGTGGCCTGCAGCTGCTGTTGATATGACGGGCAATCTCGGTGTAGGCAAACGGTGGTACTGAGAAGTAGAAGATCCTTCCAGCCTCCTTCAGCCCTTCCTGGTGAAGCAGAGTCTCAATCTCCCTGTTCAGGGCAGTGTAGTTTTCAGCAGTCTTCAGCTGGTGGTATTGGCTCAGCTTCAGGAATTGGTCCTTGAGCACAGCGCACCGGTTGGGAGGCTCGTCTGGGGGACAAGCCAGCTTCTTCAGCACATCAAACATCAACCTCTGCCCTGGCTCCAGAGCTGTCAGTGCAGCCCCGTGGAAAGTGAAGCTGTGGCCATTGCTCACTTGGTCCATGTAGAGTTGGAACAGACCCTGCCACAGATACTTCTTGGCCAAATCGCCCGTGGCTCCCAGCAAGACCACTGAGATGTGACCCTGGGACGCTTGAGCGAGTGATGGCAAGGCTCCCATGAACAACACTGTACACAGGACTCTTCTCAGCATCTTGGGAGAGAAGAAGTACACCCAGGAACACTAGAGGACAGGATAAAAAAAGAATCTGTCAATCCATGTTATAACACTGCAAAACACAGTGCAAGGTACCTGCTTCCCATGGCTGAAGAGCCAGAGACTCCTGCCTGGATCCTCCACCCAACAGTCTCTCCTCCCCTCCACAATGTGAATCCCAGCAGTAACCAGGACTCTGGAGAGTACTGCAGCCTCTTCATGCCAGCCAAGAAGTAGAAGACAGCATGTGCTTCAGGTCTGGTAGTGTGAGCATCGTCCCTCCCAGCTGATTTAACAAAGGGGTGTCAGTGCCTTCAGACTACAGAGCTGATACCCATTTTAATACCAGTATCAGAGCTGGCTACAAACAAACACGTGCCTCCAAATTAAATACTGCTTGCAGCACCCTCCCATTTGGGACTTTGCTCCAGTGATTTTAGGCTGTCTTGGCATTGCTTCATGTCAATATTGTCACAGCAGCTTGGGGACAAGCAGGACCACTGGCAGTCCCAGTGCAGAGGCTCCTCTTCAGTGCACTGCAGCATAATGACCCACGTGCACCACCACTTTCTTGAACGGAGCTGAATTGGGTTCTCATGAGCTACTGGGAGACAAATAATCCAATAAAACACCACAGGGGAAGTAGTTTAGTTTTAAAAATCGAGTCTAGACATGAGCTGGTGTAGAAGCTGCCTGGCACTGGTGGTTTTGTACGTGGCCAGGAGGCAACACAGGGCTTATGTCCTGCCTGATGCAACTTCCCGTCACTGAGGAGGGCACAGCAGCACCCGCTCTGGCACCCTCCACCCAGCACCCATTCAAACCACTGCAGCCAGCAGCAGCTGCTCTCCCTGGCTGAAAAAACCCTTTGCTCATTCTTATTTATTCTTGTTTATTTTACCCAAACTAAAGCTGTTTTTACAATAAATGACAGATTGAGCTCTTACACCTAGAAACACAGCGATGACTTTACAGCTCAAGAGGGATAACCCAGTGTAAATGAATAAACCATTATGCTGTTCTCATTATATGAGGTGCTATTTCAGAAGCTCTTACACCAGCTACCTCATGCTCTTTGTTTCACTTTCTGAAGCTGTGTTTAGTCAGACCACAGCTTTCACAGCACACCAGCTAAGTAACCTTCTCTAAAAAGTTGGGGTTCTGCCCAACAAATACATACTTTTTACTTTTATCCATGCAGGAAAACCAGCTGGGTTTTTGACAATAAGAGAAAAAAACACGTGGCTTTTTCAGATGGGAGCAATTGCTGTCTCACTAGGCTCTGCACTGCCATGATGACACCTGTTTAAAGTGGCAGTTTCACGACTGGATGACTAAGAAATAGATCTTGGGTATGAGAACGAACGTGATCATCTTATCCTTCTGCAGGCAGCAGAGTGTCTCATCAGATCACACAGTAAATCAGCTAGAAAACATGTCTCCCTGACTCCAGTTACAGCTGGACATATGCCCTAGGACCAAAAGCTGTTAAGCTTCTACCTGCCCAGAGCTCCTCGGGATTGTTTTCCCAAGCCTGGAGCAAAACACCTGGTCCTTGCCCCCTTTGAATGGCAGGGGGATCAAACACAGATGTTGTCCTAGCTCTTGACTGGCTCTTCCCCTGGAAAGCTCCCAGAAAAGTCACTACTCCATCACTAAATCAATACCTAAATCAGCTAAAAGTTGAGGATAACTAAATCAAAACAAGGAACTTCTGAGTATCTCTCCCTATCTGCAGCTTATAAATCTCATGTTTCTCTCCCCAGCAGACTCACCTGAGTGGTATCAGATCTTTACAGGGACTGTGGTGGCAAAAGTCGCTGGAAACTTTTCTTCACAGCCCCTCCTGGGCGTAGATCTCTCTCCTCCTGTGACTGAGCACACAGCAGCCTTCCAGACCAACGGTCAGGTGAGCAAGCCAGGGAAGGCAGGTTGTTCCCTTCCTGGTAAACAGGAGGAAAGACCCGATTACAACAGAGAAAAAATGAATGTGCCTGGGCCAGCAGTGTCCCAGCACAGCCCAGCTCTCAGCCTGCACACACTGTCTGTGCTAAACCCCTTGGCTGCTCTCTATGAGCCGGCACACCACAGGCATATGTGGCAACTCCTGCTCCTGGAGTGTTCTCCTGGCTAATCCCTCTGCTCTGCGCATGAGCTCTGATCAGTGCAGAAGGTTTCCAACTCAGAGCCCTGGGAGCTTCCCTGGGAGAGCCCCCCACCCCAACTCTGAGAAGAAAGGGCCTCCCAAGACTACCACCCGAGGCAGGGAGAAGGGGGCAGTTTTAGTGAGCACCCCTGGGACAGCCCTTGTGTGATGCTGCCGTACCTTCCAGGCAGCCTGGCTTCCCTCTAAAGGTCAGCTTGCACAGAGACTCCTTGGCTTTTCCTTCCCTGTTTCCTGCACGGAAATCACACCAAGCTGCGCATCAGGTAGCCAGCCACAACTGCAGCCCTCTCTGCTTGGCCATCGTGCCAAGGAGACAGGCTCAGTGCTCCCCACTGGGCACATCACTCCCTCTATCCAGTACCCACTGCTCACCCAGTGAGGCACACTGTGGTATGTAAGTCTGACTCGTATCATCTCTCCCCAGCCTCCTGTTGTGAGAGTCTCCTTCCCTCCCTCCTTATCAGCTACTGAAGCTCCACGTGCCCACTTAAGGAACCCAGCAAGCAGCACTAGCAACTGCAGACAGGTGGAAGTGTGGCTCCTAAGATCTCGCCTGCAGTATAAATAACTATCCCTTTAAGCAGAAGTTGGGGTTGGCTTCCCCCACTATGAGCTTATAATGCAGATGACAAAGTTTCTCAGTGCACTGAAGTAATATTGACGTTTGCTTGAGCAACCTTTGATCCAGGAACCTAGAGAAGTTTGACATACTGCCCACTGCTGTGCAGGGACCACAGCTGGAGAGCTGGTACCTATGGACCACAGCTGGAGAGCTGGTACCTACGGACCACAGCTGGAGAGCTGGTACCTACGACGACGACGGGATGGACAGGGTTTGGGTGGCTCATTCCTTCCCACCTACCCAAGGAAATGAGTGGATTAGCCCAGTAGTCTCCTGGCAGATTGAGCTACACAGTCACATGTATTTCCCAGCCAACTGAAAAACAGTTTCACAACACCCCCAATAACAAACTATTGCATTACACTGCTCAGAATAAGCACTGCAAACACAGAGACATTTGTTTACTGCCTTCATATCAGATAATCACCACTGTTCACATTAAAGAAACAAAAATATCCCCCCAGCCACACAGTAAAAAAATTACTTGGGCTTCAGGAGAAGACTCCTGGGCCTGATCCATATGGGATGCTGTAAGCCCTTAACCCAAAGCGGGATGGGTAAGACTCTGCATTCCCTTGCACTGGGGTGGTTTCAGCCTGACAGGAGCTCAGGCCAGGTACTGTAAGCTCCCCTGCTGCGAGGAACAAATGAAAAAGATCTTTTTTTATTGCTGTCACATCCCCACTGAAATATAATTAACAGATGGACGGCTAGATGCAGCGTGGCCTGGGGCTCCTGCAAGGCTATGCACGTGTTAATGTGTGAAGAAAAAGTTCTGGAGATTCTCTGAGAATCGGGAAAAACATATCGGTCATCTGCATATGCAAATATTAGAGCGGGAGTGATCTCATCACCGGCTCCTGGACAGGTCTGAGGCTCAACGTGGAGACTCACGTTAAGAGCAAGCTGGGAGAGGCACGAACTAGCGTCTGGCTTTTCCCAGGAGCCATCCGATGCCGCACGGGCACACCGCCTGGCTCCAAAACCCCAGCGAGCTCCGGCCCAGGGCAGCAGCTCAGCTCCGAAAGCCCCGCCGAGGCAGGAGGCCAGGCTTACAGCGAGGAGGATGCCTACAGCGCATCGCCACCCACACCGAGCCGCGAAGCCTCCCCCGGCGCGACAGCCCGGAGGGACCCCCACCTCCTCTCCCCCTGCTCCAAACCCCTCCGCTGCCGATGTCCTCCCGGTTTCCCGAGCACAGGGGGACGCAGAGGTGGGGGGCGGGGGGTGGGGACCCGGTGAACGCCCCTCACCACGGACGGAGGTACGCGGCCCCGGCACGCGTGGGAGGGGCGAGAGGCGGAGGGTTGCGCGGGGGGGGGGGGCCGGGGGTAAGGAAGAAGCGGGGCCGGCTCTGCGGCTGCTACGCACCCCGCTCCCGACAAACGCCTCTCCGTGCACCCCGGGCTGCCCTCTCGGGGGACGGGGCGGTGGGGTAGCGGACAGCCCGGGGAGCGTCCCGCCGCCCGCAGCTCGGCACGGCCGCCCACCCCGTCGGCGCAGCGGCCTCCCCTCCGCACGCTGCTGCGCAGCAGCGCAGGGCAGAAAGCCGCCTTTTCCGGGCTGGCCGCACGCAGCCGCGCCGGGGGAAGCCGTGCAAAGAGCCGCCTCCCTCTTCCATGCCCAGACCCGTCACCGTCACCGCCGCCGCCGCCCCCCACTCACCTCCCTCCCACCCCTGGCCCGCGAGCGGGGCGGTGGCTGCTCGGCGGCTGCGGGCGGGCCCGACACAGTGCCGCGCCCTCCCGGGCGCTCCTCCCACCGCCGAAAGAGTCTGCGGTTGGCGTCGGGTCTCTCCGGGGAGCATCGCTCGGTCGGGGAGGAAATCGCAGTGCAGAGGGGGCTCAGCGGGCGCAGGGCGCCCCTCGTGTGGGGGGACAGCCACCCCTGCCCAGCCCCAGATGAGCACCGGCACTGTGACTGCACCCTGGCCATGAGGTTTGCACCCTTTCCACAGCCGGGGGTTGCCTGGTGTATTCAATTGGAATGCATTTGAGATGAAGAGGTTCATAATCCACCAGTAGGCAAAACCTTCACTGGGGCAAGAAGTTTCAGTAACCCAAGGAAATAGTCTCTTATTTTCCCCAGTTGCATCAGCTGGTCTAACTCATATATACATATAAAAACATATATATAAATATATGTTTACCTACAGACCTTGCATTGCTTTGTGTCGTGAAAGTGTTGTGACTCGAGCACACTACCTTCTAACTACACGTATCACAGAACAGTTTGGGCTGGAAGGGACCTCAAAGATCATCAATCCTCACCCCCTGCCATGGGAAGGGACACCTCTTACCAGCCCAGGCTGCTCCAGGCCCCATCCAACCCAACCTTGAATGTTTCCAGGGATGGGGCTTCCACAACCTCCCTGGGCAACCTGTGCCAGGGCCTCACCACGCTCATAGTAAAGAATTTCTTCCTAATACCCAATCCTTCCAATTTAAAACTACTCCACTTTGTCCTATTGCTCCAGGACCTTCTAAAAAGTTGCTCCCCAGCTTTCCTGTAGGCCCTTCAGGTACTGGAAGGCCGCGGTAAGGTCTCCTTGAAGCCTTCTCCAGGCTGAAAAAGCTGAACTCTCTCAGCCTGGCTGCATAGGAGAGGTGCTCCACCCCTCTCATCATCTTCCTGGCCTCCTCTGGACCCGTTCCAACAGCTCCATGCCCTTCTTATGTTGGGGACTCCAGAACTGGGCACAGTACTCCAGGTGGGGTCTCACAAGAGCATGCACCCACAACTCCAGTTTTAAGGTTTTCTAAACAAAGTTGGGAACCTCCCGGAGTGTATTTCAGTTCAGTGTGACAGTGCTTTTAGACACACCAAGTTTTGGGAAGGCAGGTGGAGTGATGGGAGGCAGAGAAGAGAGAAGCAAAACTCTGCCGATGCCCCCTGCACTCGAGAACACAGGCAGCAGAGCACCCCTATAAAAATGCCCCCATATAACGTCAAACTTTCACTGGAGCTCAGCTGTTGTCTTCAAATTCACTGGGGTGAACAATGTCATTGGTGTCATTTCCATAGGTGGCTCCACTAAGTACGTGGATATATGGAAGTCTTTATAGTTGCTGGCACTGAGATCTGTAGCTGGTCCCTGCTAGTGCTGGGCTCGCTGCGTCGTCAGGGCTCTAATTATGGATTCCACCAGCTCCCCATGAAGCATCACGTAAAATTATTATGAATATTAAAAACTCCTATGTTAAGAGCCCTGGCCAGCAAGACTTCCCAGATACCATCCATCCCAGGCTTCAGGAAACGCTGTGGGTTTGCAAACCATTAGCAAGGAGTCACAAAGCAAATGCACACAGTTAAACAGCCATGACTGTATCCAGTGATAAAGGGCATCATGCTGTATGGCAAGACTAAACACCATCCCTATTGTCTTTGCACTCAAAGGTCTCCAATTGTTTTACATGGGTAGATGCACTTTGCCACAACTACTTTATAACTGGGGAAACTGAGTCACTTTGTCAGACCTGAGAACAGAATGGGGTACCTTGCTGATCAGGCCAGTAATGTAGCAATTACATTATATGGAAGGCAAGCCTTGTGTTATATCTGTGATATATCTCTGAATTATATTTACAGTATGTTTGCCATAACAACATCCTTCACTAATCAGTGATGGAGGTTGTTCTGGAGTTTATTCCATCCACATCTGTGCTGGATCTCAAAAAGTCCTTCATGGCATTGCAAAGGCATCAGAGCGACACAGAGCTTTAGCATCTCTTGTCTGCAATGTACAGGTCTGAATTAGGGACGAGGGAGACTGCAGTCTACCCTGCTTCACATCACACGTTGCTTTATGATTCTGACCATGTTACTGATGCAGGTGGAGTCTGAACAACTCCAACAGCAGCCCTATTTGTGAAACTCATCAGATGAAACTCACGTGATGAAATTGAACAAATTAAACTTGGGGAGGGACCAGATAACTCATCCGAAAGAGCCAGCTGGACAAATAACCCAGGTCCAGAGATCTCCCCTTACCAATCTGTGTGGTATTACTACACAGTACATCTAGCAAGAACCTGAGGGGAATCGGTGCTATATCCCATAGCTATGTATTTAACCCATTAATGACCTGACAACAAAGCTTGCTTAGCTCTTAGAAGCTAATCTGAGGCTGTTTGGGTAGAGCAGACCGTGAGAAGAGGTACGTGGGAGTCCCTTTTTACAGTCTGCTCTGGAAGAAAAAGGGGTTTGACATCCACTTTAGCAGAAATCATTAAAGTCCCTCATCTCCCTGCTGCATATTTCTGGCACACCGAATGAGATGAACAGCTGAAGCCCTGGTCGCTCGAGCCTGCTATTATTATAGATAGAGCTGGAAGTTGGGAGTAGTGGCAGTTGTTTCACATCTTCTGTTTGAGAGACCATTATATGGTTATATCATGTCAAACTTTAAATATTGAGTCTGAAATTGTAAGGGGGGAGGGGGGCGACACACATGAGTACGCGTTTCACTCCATGCAGTCATTTTTTGGAAGTCTGAGAGAAATGGTGCAGCTATTTCTGAGCTGAAGGTCAGAAGATAAAATAGGTTTTTTGACCATGTTAAAAATACCTCAGCTGTTTCATTAAGGAGCTCTAACATCTCATAATTTGGGGCAAGTGAGATTTTATTGAGATGATGGTTTGGATCAGAACGTGCTTCTGTCAGAAAAGGTGTGCTTTAGTCAGGGCCTTTTCAGGCAGGGTCCTTTAAGGGAAATGGGTCCAGTGTGACAGATGAGACATGTGATGCCAATAAAGGAATAAAAGGGAAGGAGCATTCAGGAGCCAGGTGTTCTACAAGCAAATAAAAGCTCTGTAGGAAAAAGAGCTGTTGTTTGAAGATGATGATGTTGTTTCAGAGGAGGAAGTGGTCAGCTGAATAGAGCAGCTCATTAGTACGAGGTTCTCACTGTTAAACCCTGGGTGAAAGCTGTGTTTTGGTGTAGCAGTTGGAGATTGCTCCCTGACAAGTGGTTCTGTAGTTAGAAGGTGGTGGGGGAAGACATAAAAAGTGAGCTTGATGTTGGGAGAGTTCTTTGCCCTTTGGTGTTGCTTTCACAGGCTAGTCATAAGGTGTGAGGTGGTGAAACTGAGCCAGAAAGGGGTTTGTACTGCTTTGAGGAGGTAAGGTGTGCTTCAGCATAGCAGTGTGCTTTTGGTGGAGTAATCTAGAGGAACATTGCCTGACATCTGCCAAATTTATTAGTCTCTGCAAAGGCATCTACTGCCAATGGTCTGTAAACGTGGCTGTAAATGACTGAGTAACTTCTGTGGGTGCTTCAACATTCCTCAGCTCTTGTGTGTTGTTTTGTGAGGTGGGAGCCCTGCTTGGTGGTACTGGAGCTGGGTCAGTCACTGTGCTGGGGGAAAAGCTTCCAGGGCAGCTCTGAAGTTCTAGACTCCTGAGCTCACAGGGCTTTGAGTAAGGCTGTTACCTTCTGCTCTGAAGCTGTAAAGGACAGCTGTACAGCAGCTGGGGTTCTCTGAAAATAAAGTTACTGCCTAGTGGCTTCTGGAAAACCAGTCTGTAAAAATCATAGCAGTGGTTCTTGAACTGGAAAGGCAGGAAAGAGAGGCTTTGTTATGGCTACTGGGGCAGGTCAGTGACTTGGCTACTCCATGAGTTCTGGGCTGTAGTTGTGCTGGAGACTGGTTTGTGGTTAAGCATGCTCACCTAAAGCCTTGAGTTGGTCTGACAGAGGGAAATCTCCAATCTAGTTCAAGAAGTTCAGGTTTAAATACTTATGCTTGCTTGGTGTTAAACAATGCCATCTCTGCAGCCAGGGAAAGCATGTTTAGAGGCTGGAAAGCTGATCAGCACAGGAGTCCTGTTGTAGTGGTGGCAGGTGATGCTCCCCAGACCCGACTGCTCTGGTGTTCTGTCTGGGCAGCTTGGCTTGTAAAGAGCTTAGCATGGAAGCAAAGCTGAGACACTTCAAGGTGAGAGAGTATTACAGTAATACTGCCTCTTAAGAGCTTCTGTTTCTATTGTTTGTTGACTTTCCTTTTTAAACTGTAGGTTTTAAGCTGTAGGAATCGTGTCTGGTGACTGTCTCATAGGTGTGCAGCTCGAGTGGGGCAGGACAGCGTCTTAACCCAGCTGAGCTGCTGTGAAGCTTGAGTGAATGGCATTATACCTAATTAATTACCTGTTCTCTGCTATCCCATGCCTGTCGTGGGATTACACCATGACTTAGTGTGCCACTAAAATTCTGCCACCAAGACCAAGTCCCTCAGCAGCGCTGCTGCAGTACGGGTGCAGTCTGCCATCCCGCAGCAGCCAGGATGCAGCTGCAACACAAAATGTGCCATAAAAGCAGTGACAAGGGGAAAGGAGTCAGGAGGAGGTGAGCTTATCTCCACCAAGTACTCTACCTGAATCAAACCAGAACTGATCAAGCAAGCAACCTGGGCCTGCTTTCTGCCTTTTGTTCTAATGAAGTGATGTTAGCTGATCTAACATCAACTTGGTCAGCAGATTAATGCTGGCATCTTCCCCAGGAATTCCTGCACTGGGACAAGCTGTCTTCAGTTCCTGTTTGGTCTTGGGCTGAATGAGGATGGAAATGGAAATTCTAGGCTAAATATGCTGTTTTTCCTTTGTAATGTAAGGAAATATCTTTCTCTTGAAGGAACCTAGGTGGCTTTGCTTAGCTTTTTAGTGGCATTAACTAAGAGTAAGTTGTACTTGCCCTCTCTGAGAAAAATCATAAAGCAGCTCCTGGCTCCTGTTGTTGAGATGTTATATGTGAGGACAGACTAAAAAATATGTCCTCTCAAGATGAGGAAAGGCAGTTCATGGCTGAAGTCATCCCCTCCTCTCTGCCCTTGGTGTTACGAGTCAACTTTCCTTGTTAGTTCTTGAACATGAACTGTTCTCTCAGTGACCCAAACTGATTCAGAGCTTCACCAGCTTCAAGTATGTCTCACAACTGGTTAATTTACTTCAGAGGGAAGCACAAGGCAGGTTACTGCTGGTGGTGTCTAGGAGGGCTGGGGAACTGGAAATGTAAGGCTTTGAAGGCTTTGCTGTCCTGTGGCAGTGCTCTGGCTGAGCAGTGCTGGCTTTCACCATACTCTGTGGCTGGGTAATAAATGACTTTTCCTGGCTCCTGATGTAGAAGGTGGACAAAAGACAGGTATGCAGGGAGTACTGAAATCCCTGAGCTGCCTGAAGTTCTCCAGAATGTACTTGACTAGAGTTTAATGCTGTTCTGTGTCCTAGGTAAATATTGATCGGTGAAGATTAATTTCAGAAGATCAGTGTGTCAATAATAGATATTGTACTGGTAATAGATTTCCTGATTAATTAGCATTGGACATATTGTCCTAGATTAAAAAAAACCACAACACAGTATATAAATAGCACACTCTTGAGAAGAAACCTTCAAATACATGGAGGCTACCTAGTCTGAATGCCAGTGGCACCCTCTGCACTGAATTCCTATGGGGTGATACAGACTTAACCATTGCAGTAGGGATATTTATCTTACCTGAGACTTTTTGAGAACTCTAATGATTGTGGGTTTGCTTTTTACCAGCTGCCTTTATGTTCTAATATAAATAGTGGCCTAGGCAGTATCTGATGGCATAATACTGCAGCAGAGCTGTGTTGCACTTCATGTCAGAGAGCTGATCAGCCTGAGGATGCTGCACTCTGTGAGACCTGAACTGCATGAATGCAGCTGAGCAGAGTCAAAGGTTTTCCCTGAGTATCTGGCAGCTGAATGGGGGAAAGCAAAGTCAAAAAGATATCACCCTGCCTTTATCTTAATGCTGTGCTAAGATTAGACTGATTAATAAAGATTATGATGAAGGATTTTGTTCTTAATATATGTGTCCCCCCTCTAACCAAGGGAAATGCACCAAAATGCATGACTGTGTTACTATTAATGGACTGTGGTGCTGCAGCAGATTGGTGCAGGGGTTGGCATGGTACATGGTGTCCAGGGCATTCCTTGGCATGTTGCACACAGGCTGGGCAGTGGAGCTCTGTTTCAGTGGAGTGGTGCTTTTCCTCATCTTACCTACTAGAGATTAACTCTGGTGTTTCTGGTTCGTGGAGTGAGTGGCCCGAAGTATTGTGAAACCCAGGAGTAAATCAGTGTTTTTCAAAGCCTTGGCAAAGATGTGCAACACTCCAGCAAACTGTTTGGCATTCAGGGGAGTCTCTTCCTGCTGCTGCTGGTTTTAGCGTATTTCCAGGTGCTGCTGAAGGCTCGCAGAGCTAGCAGGCTTCCTTATACCCAGCATGTCCTGCTCGTGCTGCTAACGCTGCCATGCAGTAGCTGCAGCAGTGCAGTGCTGGCAGCAAGGCACAAGGAACAGCCAGCACTGTCTCTGCTCTTCTGTGGTGCTGTAAAACCAAAGGAATTCAGTATGTTACTTTATGCAACAGGTATAAAGTGAAAACTGACCCAGTCCCCTGAATCCTTGGGCTCTGCTCAGTGGGCATCAGTGGCTGACGGGCTGGATGCAGATCTTAATCTGCATATGCTACATCTCACCTGACAAAGATGCTGTGTGCTTGGGTTATACAGTGGACAGGCAGGTGTAAAGTGGCCCACTCAAAGGGAAAAAGCCCACCCTAATCTCCAAATGGCAAAGCAGTGAAGGTGAAAAGGAAGAGAAAAGCCTTTCAGTCAGTGCCAGGGCTCTTTTGGATGTTGATAATCAGCATATCTGAAAACTTGATCTAAAAGCTTTCAAGGGTGGCACCAAAAGGCAATAATAAATTTAGATTTGACCCTGATGTACACTTGGCTTTTTGCTCTGGTGCATTGAAGTATGTGGATGAAAAATTAACATGTTTCAAAACTATCACTCTGCAACTGTTGGTTCCAGAGCCAGCTTGCTGTAGAGCTCTTGCCCACATATTTTTTTTAAATGCTGCCTGGTTTGGTTGTCCCACAGCAGTGTCCTTCAACAACCTTGAGCTTAAAGTGGTTTCCCCTTCCTAAGTCTCACTTAGCACCGAGGGCTAGAGTAACAGAGCTGGACATCACACGTAACTGGTTACTCTAGGGTGTAAGTGAAGCCTCTTTTCCTTTGACACTAGTTCTCTTTTTGATGCTAGTCCTTTTGTTCCCTAGTGCTGACTCTCCCTTTTGTGAAGAAGGGGGAAATGGATGGGTCTGTGTTGTCTCTGTGCTCCTTGAATCTCACTACCATGAAATACAGGGGTCTGCATAGCTTTGCTAGCTGCAGCCTTCCACTGGCTTGATCAGTGGAGTAGCTGAGGGATAAATTTGTGCCTTCTGCCAAACTAATAAGAGGCAGGAATTAAACATGCACAGGGCAAAAAAGTTTTTCTAGGCCTGGTTTAAAACAACATCGCTTTGCTGTAGCTAGTGATAGGGTTTGGATCAGGCTTTATGCTGTTCTGCGCATTGGGAGGAAAAAAATGGGATCTGTTAAATGTTTGTGGAAGGTGTGAGGGTTTTTTTTTTTCAAATCTAATATTTATACTTGCAGCTGCTGTCTGAATTCTTGATGTGGTTAAGGCTGGAGTCAGAACGAGATCTCTCCCTGTTCTTTGTCATCCCCATCCTTACTCATTAAAGAGTGCTCTGCCTGCATCCCTCTGGCTTCTGCTTGCCTGAGACGCCACTGCTGGCTCCCCAACAACTTCCAGCCTGCACCCCAAATTTAGACTAGCCGAGGTGGGAGCAGGGTATGCTTGACAGGCTTCTGCGGATGTCTGATTTGCTTTTCATCTTTCCTCTCTCAAGAGCAACATCACCAGGTAAGAAGCCCCAGCAGGCAACCAAACAGCTCAGTCTCCACCTTGTCAGGAAATAGGGCTGCACAGTGAGCCAGCGCTGGCTTTTTAGACACAATCCTATAGGATCAGGGTTCTTGCAGTGTCAGGGATTTAAGACTTTTTAACTCCCCTCCCCCTCCCCCCATTTTTTTCCTTGCCTCTGAACAGCTCTGGGCTCTCCCGGCATCACTTCAGTGCAAGGACCCGTCTGACACTACTTATGCCAGGTCCTGCCTCCCTCGCAGGAGAAGCAGGCTGCAACTTTTGCTGCTCTGGACAACGCTTCATCTCTGAGACAGCAGGAGCTCTACGGAGTGGATTTTGGGGTAAGAAGAAAGAACTTCGAGGGGGGGAGGGGGTCTTAAACTGGTTTAATTGAAGCTCTTTCCTTTGCATGCTCCTTTTTTTTGGAAGGGAGGCATTTTAAGGAGGCTGTGGTCCTTTTTTTCCCCCCTGCAGGATTGTCTTTTATGATTGATAAAAGATTTTTTTAAAAGTCCAACTTCTGGCATGTGCTTGCTAATTAAACTTCATTCAGCACGTTTCCTTTCTGCCTTTTTTTAATCTCCTTGGGACCAACGTGAGGGAGGCTGAATCAGTGATGTCTATTTTTTTTTTAAATTTTATTATTAATACTATTATTAATCTGCTTTTTCCAAAAACAAACAAACAAAACAACCCCACCCCAAACCCTGAACCGACCCTGGCTAAGATGACTTGCCAGGAGCTCTGGTTTTGCCTTGTCCCCGCTGCTGATTTTCCGAGCAGGTGCTGGGGTTTTAATGCCTTTAGGCTGGTGCAGTTGTGCTGCAGTCCGAGCCCTGTGCTGGGCTGCGGAGCCTTTGCAGGAGTGCATCAGGACGCGCTGACTTGCTGCTGATGCAGTACTTCAGGGAAGGAAACTTCCTGCATCTCCCCCCTTCCTTTTCTTTCCTTTCCCTCCCCTCCCCCCCCCCCTTTCTTGACACTTCTCAGCTTGGCTCCCCACTCTCTCTCCTTGCCTCTCCCCCCTACCCCCGCCAAAAAAGAAACTGGGGGTGGGGGGGTGTTGTGTGGCAGGATCCAGAAGGGAGAAGGAGGAATTGGACACTGCAGCTTTAAGAGTGCAGCAGTGCCAGAGCTTTTTCTCCTTCAAGTGATCTGCAAAGCAGCAGCCTCAACCAGGGATTCCCCTTTCCCTGCTCGTCCTGAGCTTTCCAGAGCTGCCAGCTGGAATCAGGGGGTTTGCAGCCTCTCCTCACTCTGATTTTTTTTTTTTTAAGCAATCAGTTTAAAAAAAAAAGCAAACCCAAACCCCAACCCCCAAACCCCACACAGTTGTGTGCTGAAATATCCGGACTCAGAGCACCCTTCAGCACCCTTCTCCCTAAAGACCACGTCCTTGTGTGCTTGTATCTGATGAACTGGGCTTTAAAAGTGTTTTATGAATCTAAGGAAAGTGCTCTCCTGATCTCCAGGCGTTAACACCATCCTAACTGCCTTCAGAAGTGGGATTTGCATTGTAAATGTGTCAGCACAGCCCTTTCTCTGCAGAAGTTTTAACTTGGGTTTTCCAGAGGAGGGTGCAGCCCCAGCACAACTTGCTAATGGCACCTGGATAGAATCTTCAGAGTAAAATAAAATCCCTTTGGACAGAAATTTCTGCTAGCCCCTTGCATCTCCCTGGTATAAAAGTATCTGTATTAATTGCCCATGTAGCTCTGGACCAGTTCAGTGTCTTGGTAACTATGAATGGGGCAAGGGGGAAAAATGCAGTTTGAGCAATTATTGGGTGCTGTTGAAATAGCAGTGAAGTTGGCTGTGCTGAGATCTCTGCAGGTGGGGGGTTCATAGTGTGTGTCTAGAGGTGTGGAGGGAGGGGGAAGCTACTCAGCAGCCAGTCGTTTCAGCACATCCCAAGGTAGAGCCTTGCTGCTGCTGCCATGGAGTTGATGCTGGATGACTCTGGCAGCATCTGAAATGACTAAATATTTGACTTCCCTTTTTAGTGATGTCTCTTGATACTGAGAAGGGTGTTCTTGTCCCCACTGAGACTGAAGCAATTACTTGTGCCTGTGACTTTATTTGACACTAGTAGTGTGTGTTTGCATTGATTAGATCTGTAATTGTGGTGGGTTTGTTATCGGTGCTTGCACAAGGACTAAGAAAAGTCAGTGAGATCTGTAGGAAAGGTAAGTGTTATCCTCAGCACTGAGGAGGGGAGCTGGGACCAAGGCTTGATCTCTCAAGGTCACACGACGTGAGCTGATGGTAGAGGGGAGCCCCTCAGCTGCAAAGTGGTGCTTTTAAATTCAGTGGAACTTTCAGTCTCTGGTCCCAAGTCTTGGAAGACACAAAGACACAGGGGAAGTTGTGGTTGTAAGGATGAAACCTTGAATTTTGCAGCACATAAATCACAAGTAGCTGGAACTCAGTCATGGTGCAGGATTTATGCAGCCCTCATACCAGGTTACTTTGGTTTTTCTGACATCATGTTAATGAGCAAAGAGGCTTAAGTGCATTTGTAAGGTACTCGTGGGGAAGTTTGGCACTTATGAGGAACCACTCTAACTGGTAAAATAGGAACAAAGTAGAAGTAACTGAGCTTACACCACACGTGACACAAATCACCAAGGGACAATGATGTTCCAGCCTATGGGGGGTGTAGGAGGGTAATCAGCATAAAGGCATATTGTGCTCTGCCTTAAAAGGGTAACAGCTCCAAAACTGAACAGAAGAGCAGACTTTGCCCAAGGTGGTACCAGTGCTGAAGGTGTGGGAACTGCAAGGAAGCACCTCCTGTCTCTGGAGCCTTGCTTTCTAGAGGTGGGCATGAGAACCTTGAAAATAGTTCATAAGAGTCTTGAAAAGTGTTCTCTGCTTGAAAACCTGAGGAGGTAACTGTCCACCAGCTATAGAAAATAGGAATTATTATAGCAGGCAAGATGAGCCAAATCCAAGTCAAATAGCAGCCCTGTGTTGCCACACCAGTAATCTATTTGGGTGAAGTATAACTGAGCACATGCTAATAGAAGGAAGCAAAGGGCAAAGAACCCTCCTGTGCTGAGGAATGGGGGGAAAAGCCACAAAAGACAAAATAACACCAGAGTGGAAGGGCTGGGGAGGGAGGTTGTGCTTTTTGCTGTCTCTCCTCTCACATCCTATGCTGCCCTAGCAGTTCTTGCTTTGTGCACCTGGGAAGGCATCCTCAGCACACATTACATCTTAACTGGAGTGTGTAGCACCTCCAGTACCACCTTAAGCTTCTATGCTATGCCTACAGCGACCCAACATGATAGATACCCAGGTGGTGTGAGTATAACATACACCAGCGTGCTGAAAAGTCTGAGTCCATAAATCCAGTGCCTCTGGAACCCAGACTTCCCTGTGCCTGGTGAAAGACTGTATTTCAGCTGACTTCTTCCTCTCATCTGGGAAGCAGTGATCTCTTCCTGGCTGCCATATCAATTTGAGAGCGAGCTTTAGCGTTTTGGGCTGCCTGGCAGGTTTGTTCCTGGATGAGGTGCCTTGAGAAAGGCCTGGCTTTATAAAACCTGAGGTGGTTTATTCCTAGGGGCTCATGAGCCTGCACAGGGAGGTGCTGTACCGAACTCTGCTGACTCTGCTTCCCCTCGTGTTGAATGAGTGGGACTGAAGGTGTTTGCTCTTGCCACTGATTTTTTCATTGTGTGTTTCCAGTGGCTGGTATGGAAATGGTTAAGAAAGACTGGGTCAAATGACAGCATGTGTTTTTGGAGAAGGTCATGGATTCTGTACCTGGTGCCCTGCTGCAAAGGGCAATTACCCTTTGAATATTTGAGTATCTGTACAGTTTGTTTTAACTCTTACCTTTGGTGCTGCTAAGGTGAGTGTAGTGTAGTGCAAGAGCAGGTTATAGTGATGTAGCTTATTTCCAAGAGCAATGTGCTTCTCCCCACACCCTTAATGAATGACATACTCCATAGGCATTACCTAGCACTGCAGCAGACTCACGTGTTGTAAATGTCTTTCTGCCAAGAGATTGGGGTTTATGAGGGAAGGATGGAGAGATGTGAGGAAGGGTCTCTTAATATAAAGGGGAATTTAAAAATTACTGCTGGCCCTTGGTTGGAGGGTCATTGGTAATTCCTGTTCCTGCAAGGTGTTTGGAGGATGTCTTCTGCTCCTGAATCATCTCCAAGCAGTTAAGTTTTCCCACAGACCTGAAACATTGACTGGGGCAAGGGAGAGCGCTTGCTTCTTGCAAAACCTCTGCAGATTCATCCAGTTGGCTCTTGCACTGCAGAATCCAGAGTGATCAGGAGAGTGAGGAGTGGGGGAAACTGTCTCAGTTGTTCTCTGTGATGCACCAATGTATTAAAAAGCCTTACCACCTCCTGCAAATTGCTCTTGCCCATCCCTGCCTGACACGTGAACACAAGAATTCCCACGTGCCAGGAATCCTAAATTTTTTTTTCCCCTCCTACATCTATGCCTGGGTGTAAAATGTCCTTAAGATGTAATTTTTCCAGCTCAGCCTTTGGAATTTCTAATTATGCTGGGAGAGCTGAACTGCAGCAGGGTTGCCATTCGGCTACCCTTCTCGTGCCGTTCCCCTGCTTTTCAGACAACTGATCTTTTGAGAAGGGACAGTCCCTACTGCTGAGTGAGGAAGAACTAAAATTTGGCAAATCTAAATGGGGTTGAATTTGCATCAATATTCTGTAGCGAGTATCTGTGTACATTTCTAAGCAGAGGGCAAAGCTTGCCTTGTGTTAAAAGCTTATTTGTGGTGAATAGAAAGTACTCTGCTGTTGTCTTTAGCACACCCTCACTTAATTTTATTCTTTATCAAAGACACCCCTTGCTTGGTTTAGCAGCAGAAGTTGTATTGAATCCCATGGGGAAACAAAAAGGTCCCTGCCCCAGAAAACTCATGGACAAGAGGCTTCTTATATTCTAGAAAAGCATGGAAATGGCCTTGAACTAGCTGTTGACCTTGAATTGTTAGGGAAAGTTTTAAGTTTAAAATATTAGTGGATTGCGACTTGGCATCTGTCATAGGTCCTTTGCCAGTCCTGTCGTTCAAAAAAGGAGGTGAGGTGGCTGATTGCGTAGGAAGGGGAGGTATGTGGGCAGCCACTTTCAACTTTGAAGGTCACTGACAGATGGGGAGAAGATTGCTGGTTGAGGTCATCCCTAAGGTGCTGTGTCTTGGTGCCCATGGAGCTCCTGAGCTCTGAGAGGCATCCCCACATGCACCCCCCTGCCAGGAGATACCTGAGTGTATCTTTACACCTAGTGTGGAACATGCTTTATTGATGTAAGTCACTGTCGTGCTAATGCAGCAGGGCTGGTGGAGGCAGCACACACATTAACCCGTCTCCCTTGCGTGGTTTGTAGGAGTGCTCAGCTCTAGGCAAAGAGGGGCCTGGAGCCAGTATCCTTGAACTGAAGGGCAGGAGGAAACTGGTCGCTGAAGCCTACCTCAGACTTAACCTGGGCTCTGGAAAAGCATGCACGTTAGAGCACTGGGTAGTTGCAGTCCTGGAGAGGCAGACCTTGGACTGAGTACCAGGAAATACTCCTCTCTCCAAGGCTGCCTTGCCCACAGAGCTAGTAAAATCGGGGTGCTTCAGGGCAGAGGTGAGTGTGCTCTGCAGAGCAGCTGGACAAAAGTGGCTGTGGCACCCAGGTGAAGCTGATCAGGGCCCTTGCCTGTACCTGGAGGAGTTTAAGGGGGGTGGTGGTGCAAATAGTCCCGCAGACAAGCGTGGCAGTTGTTCAGTGTCCGATTACCAAATGTGCCCTGGGTAGATGGGGGAGAAGCAAGGAGGAGAGAACAATTTGTGGTTTGCTGGCAAGTCACCCGCTCTTTGATGCACTGCAGCAAAAGCCCTCGCAGAACTTCAGCAAAGAAGGACATTGCAGGGATGGGGGGGACACACGGACAGCAGACAACTGAAAGATGCTGCTGCAAGCGCTGTGACAGCCAAGCCCTGGGCTCTGCTCTCCCCCTTCTCCCCCCCCCACCCCAAGTCATTTAGCGATTGAGTTGGCCAAGTCTGTTGCCTTCTGCCTGTGAGTAGGATGGAGTGTCCTTTCCAGGTTGTCCTTCAGTAGTGAGGAGGGACAGGGCTGCGTGTAGGCATGTCCCCAGGGGCTTATTGCAACCGCTCAGTAACAGGACTGATGAGGAAGCAGGAGAACTGCACTGGGGTGACACCACTGCAGCATCCGCTGTGCACTTGCCTCTGCCAGGATGCTCTGGGGGTGACGTGGCTGATGTAGCGCCTTGTGTAGCAGCAGCCTTGGTGGAAAGGAAGTGTAGACCAAAGACATGGTGAACTGCTGATGCAGTGCAGGTGATCCTTGGATCAGCAAGGTGTCTGGGCTGTACCCTAGGCAAACAGTACAATAAAGGGCAGTTCAGTTTATCTGCTAGGGATTAAAGCTCTTCAGTTGGCAGCAACCTCTTCTGTCCCCCCAACACACGTACTGTTGCTGCAGAGGAAGACTACAACCTGCAGACTGCCTTGTCAGACCATCTGTTCTGTTCCTCTTGGGAGAATTACACCCAAAGTGACAACTTGAGAGCAGAGGAAGACCCTGTTGATCTGTGAAGATGAGGGGGCTGCCAGCTGCGGTCTGCCAGGGGCTCAGAGAAGCACTCATAAAGGGGGTGTCCTGCCAGGCTGCTTCTGAGCTGGACCCCTTGGCAGCACAACCCGCTAGCCAAGTGGAATTTGGCCATCTTCCTCTGGAAGGAGTTGCCAGAGGCTGTGGTAAGGCTTTTTGACTTTGTCTCAAAGCTAACCTGTTAGCTTAACTCCTTACACCATAGGCATAGTACTGAGGCAGAGGAGAGGGATTACCTTACATTTCTTGTGGTGCTAGTGAGCTACTTTAGCATCAGAGAAGTGAAGGTTACAGGAGGCAGATGTGGGAATAAAAACCCCTTGCAGTTAAATTTCTTTGTATTCTGACCATTCCTGTACACCATGTGAGTTGTGATGAACGTGTGTACCATGTGGTGTGATGAATGTGTTTGTGGTGGTGGGTAGTGTTCACTGTGTTAATATCTAGCTGTTGTTTCTTTTCAGACCCTCTATTTTAAGGAACTGGCCCTGATTTATGTGTAATGAGGTAACTGGGAACAAAGCTTTTAACTCGCAGCTGTGTTACTGGCCGTGCTGGTGGGTCTGGTTGTGTAAACAACTTGAGTGGCACAACTGATCTAAAAAACAGCCACTGGAACTGTGAGTGTGCATTTGTGTGCCTGTGCGGCTTGATTTGAAGCTGGCCTTTGTCACCACGTTCTCCTCGTACATCCTGGAGCTCCGCTGTAGCAGGCAGGAGGGACAAGGAGACCCACGCACCCCAGTTTTTCCAAAGCTCGGAATTGGGGCTGCTCTAACCCCAATGACTGCCCTGTCTCAAGGGGTGCAAGGCCCTTGTCCCTTGGGGCAGGGGGAGCGGTGTCCCCTCTGCCTGCTCCCAGCAGAGGGAAGCAGGAGCACACCAAGCCTTCAGCTGCTCCGTCCTCCTGCAGCTTTGGTGTCCTTAAAAACAAACAACTCCCCCCTCCACCACCCCCCAACACCCCGCCAAGAAAAGAGGTCTTTCTCTTGCTGCTTAACGATAAAGCCTTTGAGTAGCAGGGATTTGCTACCTGTAATTGCACCAGCTAATCCTACTAGCAAGCTCTGCCCTTCACCTTAGCTACTATTCTTAGTTCAGTCCCAACTGGGTTCTTGACAGAGCAAATGTTAAGGCTTGGGCTGTGCCTTCAGAGAGATTAATTGAATGAGAGAATTGGGAAACATTCTTCTCTCTCAAGGAGGCGAGGCCACGCAAGAGATGGATGGAGACCCTGCTTTTCTGAGGGAGGTAAGTCAAATGCCAGTGGAAACGCTGAGGGATGAACTTGGTGAACTCAGGTCAAGGAATCGGCCTGAATGACTTAACTTGCTTGTGACTCTCTTGCCCTTATGACCTTAGTACAAAAGTCTGTCCTTTGGTGTCTTGCCTGTTTTATCTGCAGCTGGGTTTCCAGCTTGTTGCTCTTTATCCCTTCCATCAAAACATACGCAGGATCCCTGTGCCATCCAGGCTCCTGTGCATGGGAGTGATGCTGGGGAGGAGCATCACAGGCCAGGAGGGGATTAACGGCTGCTGGAGGAGGTGTCTGCAGAGGACTGTGATGTCCTCTGTCACATGCATCCCCTGAGACCCACAGGAACAGGCTTTTGCATTGTAAAGAAGTAGAATATGTCCAAGTGCTTCAACTTGGGGCTTTTGCATCCTAGTGAATGTCTGAGTGTCATTCCATTGATGGTACAAGTCCTTTCTAACAGGACAGCTGCAAACCACGTCGATGTGTTGAGGTGTACCTGTACCTGGCAGTAACAGCCCAATGACATCTCCTCTGCAGCACAGAGGTCTGGGGGTGGCCTTACTTTGGTTCCAACCTAGCCAGGGAGGGAGAGAGAGAGAACCTTACTAACAAAAGTCTTGATCTTGCAACTGGTACATGTCCAAGCAAGGCCAAACAATCTGTCAGAGTAAGGCATTTCAGTTTGAGCAGTCAGATGTTTCAGTCTTCACTGGAAACATTACTCAGTTGCTTGGAATGTCATCCCCTGCTCTTTGAATTGGGACAGTTCCTTACGCTCACTGCTCTGCTTCTGTTTCTTGTTTCTGTGAAAAAGGGAAGTGTCTGCAGGCTGCTGGACCCACAAAATGCTTCAGGAAAGATTATTTTTTTCCAGTGTTCTTGGAGACTAGGAGCTTCTGGGAAATCACACTTTTGGTGACATCTAACTGGGGTTTTGGTGGTTTAGCCAGAGGCAGTGCAGGAAACCGATCTGGATCTGTGTTGCTGTGACAGATGGGAGAGACTAATTGGCGTGTGATGTGCAGGAGTGGCTTGTATCTGTGAGGGGTCTTAGCTCTGAAGATATTTCTCCCCTCTTGGGTAAAATATGCCTTCAGAAGTGCTTATTGAGACATTTATATTTCATTCCCTTCACCGTTTTCCCTTTTCTCTTCAAATGCAGCACTGCTGGCAGCTGCGATGTGATACAGAGCTCTGCCAGCATCCTGGGCTGGGCAGGATCCCTGCCAGCCATGCAGGGGCTTGGGATGGCTCACTGAGCTCTGCAGAGCCGCCTGGCTCAGGGCTTTTCTGTTCCTGTGGCCAGATCTTCAGCAGTCTTTCCAGATACTCTCCCTAAATGCGAAGCAGCACTCTGCCACTGACTGGGGTACTTGTGGAATTTGATAGAAACTAGATCAGAATTTGAATGACCTAGGTCCTCTCATGTGGCCATGGAAGTGGTAACTCAGCTCTGCAGGATGATGGGAGCGCCAGTGAGTAACCTGTGAGTAAGCATGTGTTGTGTCGCAGTGTGCTCACGGTTGCTAGTAGCTTTGCTCTTTACACTTATGCAACTGAAGAGACCTTGTCCCCATCTCATTAGCATCTGGCCTCTATGAAGTATGGATGTGGAGGCATGTGTGCCTGCAGTGGTCCTGCCAGAAGACAGCCAGGGGAGAGAGTTTCCGCAGAGGAGGTGAGGAGAGCTGGACCTGTCTCAGCTCGAGTCAGTGAGTCCATGGCAGCTTGTGCTCCTTCAGCTGCCTGAGAATGTGGCCTGTGCTTAGGCCCAAGGTCCAGGTGGTTGATGTGCCTCAGTCTCCAGCCCGCCTGGGTGCTGTGAGTGAAAACCTGAGTAGAGAGCCAGCTTTGGGAGAGAAGTGGGGATATGCTTAGACCAAATCGTGCTGTCTCAAGTTGAGTTGGAAGGTGAAGCGTGTCTTCCTAGACTATGGCATATGAGAGGTCCCTGATTGAGGCCATCGCTCCTCAGCGTGAGCTGGTATTTGTTGGGTTAACAGCTCCTGTTAACACAGCTGTGAGCTCAAACACACAGTTAATCCAGCTCTGCAGAAGCATGGCATTCCCTTAGCTAAGCTGAGGGAACTTGTTTAAACCTATGACACTGCAGATGGGTACTTTCCACACTCCCTTGCTGCTGAAGTTTCCCAGCATAGATGCTAGCCCAGGTATTTCCTGCATGGGGGATGTAAAACAGGTTATTGAGGTTTGTCAGGTTTGTGTGAGGACCTCGGGCTATGTTTCAGCCATGTTTTACTGGGGAACGCTCCTGATACAAGGTGAAAGGGCCTGTTGAGTAGGCACAAACTATTTATATAACAAATACACCCATTGTATACACACATGGTAACTGGTTGTGTACAAACAGCATTGCTGCTCCTTGTTAACAGGCCACTTTGCTGCAATTAAGGTAATGGGATCCTCTGCTCATTACAGGTGGATGGCTACAAAGTCCTCTGCTTATCTGCCCTGGCAGAGGACATCTGGAAACATGTATTTTGGGAAAGCCTAATATTTTTCTTCCTGGTTACCAATAATTTTGTCATCTCTCCATCCAAGTGATGTTTTTTGAGGGGAAATAACAGTTTGTGTGTTTGTGAATCTGCCTCCATAGTGGTGTCATTGGGAGGGGGAAGAGTTGGAATGGATGGGGAGTAGTTGGCACCTTAAAGGAGGCACAGAAACTGCTGTTTTCCTCCACATTGTTTGTGAATATTCTCCTACCCTTGGTAGGTGAGGTGGTAAGTTGGTGTCGTGATGTCTTGGCTGCAGGGTGGAGATGGACAAGCTGACACTCGGTGCAGATGGTAATTTCTGGGTGTGTTTAGTTCTTTCATCTCTCATTAAAACCTGCTAATATCTGCACCCAGTGCAAGTCTGTAACTAGAGCACAGTGCTGTGCTCAAGGATACATGTGAAGGTAAAATGGGAGTTAAATTAAATTTCCATTCAGATTATAGTTAGAGTTTGAGGACAGGAGGGATCTACTCAAGGAATCTCTCTACTAAGCAGTGATAGTTCATCCAGTCTAGTAGATTACTGGGTTGAACCAGAATGTCAGAAAGAGGATTCACCTTGGCTTGAAGATTAAATCATCTACCACTTGCCTATGTACTGAGTTTCAGTCCCTAATGCAGTGTCTGTGTGGTTTGAGCTGAACTCTGGCAATGACTTCTAGCCACTGGCTCTTCTGCATCCCTCTGCTCCTGTTAAGAGTGAGTAGCAGGATCCAGCTAAGGATCCAGGAAGAGCTTTCTTCCTGCAATCAGGTTCTGTCTGAAGGCAGCCTTGTTTAGCAATAAGGGTATTATCAGTGAGACCAGTTCAGGTGCTCCCCAAGTGTCAGTGGAGCCCTAAATGCTGGGCAAGAGAGTAAGCTGAGCTGAAGTTACAGCTAGAGGAGCTCAGCTGGTAGTTGCTGTTCCCATGCTCTGGAGAGCTTTCATCAGCAAGACTCATCCTTAATGTACTCTGGTGGATGAGATGGTGGTTTTGAAGTGGTGATAGCTCATGCAGATTAAAGGCAGCAGTTGCCCCTTTGTGTGGCAAGATGCCAGCCTTTCAGAAACCCTGGTCAGTGATGGTGCCAGCGTGCTGGTAGGAAGCCTTGGATTGCTGGCTTCCAAATGTGTGTGCTTTAACCAGGTCATTCAGCTTAATCTTTCTGTTCAACTGTGAAGTCTCAGCTGGCTGGGAAATAAGAAAAATCTGACTGTTCCTGCAGTGGTGCTGCCCAACAGTGGGTAGCAATGTGTTTCCAGCCATTACATCTGCTTGGGGTCTCTCAGACTTAATATCCACCTATACCAAGTGTTTGGCTTCAATTCTGTTTTTAATGGGATGCCCTAAGCTGTGGTGATGCCATAAGGCCAACACAAAGGAATCCACAAGTAGTATAGATGGAAGCATGGAGACTGGCACAGCACCCTCTGGAGAGCATCCCTAGTGCTGTGTGTTGCAGGGGTGTGGGGCTGCACTGGGCTGAAGAGGGGAGGGAGCTCACAAAGCCTGGAATGAATAGGGGGAAGGAGTAATTCCATGCACACATGAGTAGAAATTCATCCAAGCTGTCCCTGTGCAGCCTGGTTCCTTCAGGCCACCTTTCATCTTCCTAGTTGCTGTTCCTTTTTATGCCATGGTAAGAGACATGCTCATTTTACTCTGGGTTTTTCTGCTTCTCAGGGCTGGTATGTGATCTAAGAGGAGCCCTGCAATATATATATAGAGAGAGAAAAAGAAGGCAGCTATGAGAAGTGATGGGGACAGATCATCAGAAACCTGCAGCTGAAAGGGCCTTCTCTTACCCCAGGTCTGTGTGGGTAAAGACGAGTCACCGACTCCACTTCTCCTCTGTGCCAGGCTTTCTCAGCTCAGTGCCAGAGGACCACTTTGGTGTGGCATTTTGGGAAAACTTAGGTGTTTGTAGTGCTTTATAAGTTTAGGGATAAAATCACTTGCCATCTGTGGCTACCTCAGCAAGTAATCTCTTGTTATTTCTTACACAAACCATGGAAACTATTAGTTTGAAGGCAGAGATGAGAGAAAACTTGTTTTCTGGGCTGGATGTGGACTTTTCACTTCCTTTTGTATCTCAGTGTAGTAGCTTTTACACTTGCTTCCCATGTAAAGTGAAATGCTGAGACTTGAAGACAGGAGACTTGAAATACTTGTTACTTGTACCAGATCGGCCAACCTCTGAATTGATATTAGGAGGGAAAATGATGGGGTTTCCTGGGCTGTGAAGGTGTCTCTGCTGTTGTGTGTGTGGGGAAAAAAAGGCTGTTCCACAGCTGTTTGGATTTGTTTTTTCTAATCATTATTTTATTTGGAGGCTCTCAGTTTAGAAGCTCAAGTATGGTGGCAACTTCAGTGTCATGAAGTGATGATGAATTGTGTCAGCAAGTGCAGAATTGGTACTTTTTGCTGCCTGTTGCTCTTTGCACTGTTCAACTCTCACTTCTTTCCAGGAGAGTCTGTTCTGTGTCTTTCCTGGGTGCCAGATGTGGGATAAGGAGGGAGGAGCTCCATCCCCTTGTCATACAAGCTTAGGGATGCCTGTGCATCAAGTTATTAATTTTTAAATTACTTTTATGGAATTGGATTTTTAAAAAGGAGTGTTTTGGAGTTGTCCTGTCCCACCCACCCCTGTCACACTGTGCATCTTGAACCCCCTTTTCCTTCCCCAGCTACATCTTCACATCTAGGCAGGGAAGCAAGGGCACCTGGAGGAAAGCAGATGAGGGAAGTGCCATTTGCTGCTTGGAGAAAGTTAACTTGATCTTCAGGCATTGGAAACTTCAGAGGTGATACTAATAACTCTCAGCTGAAAAATGCCATGATCTACTTTAAAAAAAAATAAAAATCCCAAGCATGCATGCTTGGTGTGATTTTTGTGTGGGTTTTTCATATCATGGCTGGATTTAATGGGCCAAATTCTTTATTTGCTCAAGTAGGTAACAGTGGAGTCACCCAGTCAGGCAGCAGGGTTGCTCTGAGCTCATGCTGGAATAGGAATCTGGCCCTGCAGCTTTATTAAAAGTAAAATGTGAGCCCTCACTGATACAAAGGAGAAGAAAATATCTGCATTGTGTGAGTGAGGAAGAGACTGCTGCAGTTCTGTCTCTGAAGGGCTTGTTATTAATTAGCTGTGTGCTCGCTAAGTGCTTCTCTGGAGAATGAATGAGGTGCCTCAGCCTCCCTCTGCATCCCTGCCATTGCTAATAAAATTTGGGGGAGGGGGAGCCTATTTGGGATGGGCGGGACAGACAGACTTAAGCTGCATGGGCTGGCAGGGAGAAAACTCATCCATCAGGGTCCGGAGCCTCAGAGCCTGCCTTCCCAACCTGGGGTCCCGCACCCATGGGTTTCTGATGTCATCGCTGCAGTACGCCTCACAGCTGCCAGTTTGCCGCTTCCCCCCAGTTACTGGAGCCTCTGATGTGATTGTGAAGTAGGGGGTTGTGTTCATTTGCCAGGAAGGAGCCTGGAGAAATCCTGCCTTCGGTGGAGCAGATGAACTTCAGCCCTGGCACCAGCGTGCTGGAGTTGCGGTGCAGTTCGGCTTCACTGAAACCAGTGATGGTGTGCCCGAGGAAACTGGGTCCTGTCATGTCACAAACTGCCCTGTGCTGGCATCCGGAGCTCTGGCTATTCCTCTGGCCGAGCAGGCTGAGGAAGAGCCTGGTCCGGGGCTTGTATGAGGAAGAGCCTGGACTGGGGCTTGTCTGGGCTTGTCCAGGCCTGAGCCTGCCCTCCTCTGTGCGATGCAGTGCATCACTGAGAAGCTGACTCTGTGATTCGCAGCTGCTCTCGGACCTCCGTGAGAGACCCCAGCAAGAACCTGCTACCCTGGAGCCTTTCTGTCTCTCCCTTAAGGTAGGTGCAGCCTGTGGGTGTCTGTGCCTGTGGGTGTCCTGCAGCTCTGCCCGTGGTACACCCTGTGTCTGAATGGGGCTCTGTGGGGAAGGGCTGTGCACAAACACACAGCCAGGGAAGCTTCCAGGGCTCTGGGGAGGGGAATGTTACAGGAACAGGCATGCTGGGGTAAAGGGGGGCTCCTTTTCCTTTATTTTTTTTTAGTTTCCTCTTCTGTAGCCCCCTTCCTTTGAGCCCTCCGTACACAAACCCACGTTGCCGTGGGATACTGGGGATTCCCCTAGCTTGAGGGAGCCCAGTAAGGAATAGTGCCCCAAAAAAGCAGCCGTGTGCTCACTCTCTGAACGTGCTGCAGTTGTACGGGGGAGGCTGGGGATGCTACTCAGCAGCTCGGGTCTAGTGAGCAGCAAGTGATACTGGTGAGTTAATTGCCTGGCTTCTACAGCCAGGAGACGAGGTAACCGAATTCGTACAGCATTAGCTGCTCCGCTTCATCATCACGTGTAGTGTTGATGTGGGGGAAGCTGGATGCTTAGTTCTTTGCTGGTTGCTGTCCCCCCACCTCCTGCTGCACTTCTCACAAAGTGTCCTCTCCATCCTGCTTCCAACGGTGGTACCTGGGTCAGTGCATTGCCTCTGCACACGTTTTGTGTTGAGAAGGATGAACAGTGCAGCTCAGGTGCTGGTATTGCCCAGTACTGGTGTCGGAGGAAGGCTGCATAGAGCTGTACTTGGCTCTGTGCCCTGCCACCCTGATCAGTCCTCCTGAACCCTGGCAAAGGGATGTGTGGCTTTACCTGCACCTGGGTGCCTGATGCATCACTCACCTGTTCTTCCTGAGGCTTTGGCTGTCTGTCCAAACTGCCAGTGGGATTATCCAGATACCTGTCACATTATGTAGGACACTGTTCCTTCCGTCCCTTAGGACAGGCTAGCTCATTTTGGGTCAGAAGCAAGTACCAGTCCATTAGAGCTACACCAGGACCGGGTGCAAGGTCTGGTGGTGTTTCCCCTGCTGCCTTTCAGGCTCATCTCAGCAGAGCAGGTGGGGTGAGCAGGTACAAAGCTTGCTTTTGTATTGCAAAGACAGGCCCACCCACGCTTGCTGTTCACATGTCTGATAGAACACACAGCCATTCACAAACAACCTACCACTCTCATCTGTGCAGCTTGGTTGACGTTTGATTAGATGTCTGTATGTCCAGGGAGAAGGGTTATTTTGCAGGATCTGCAAGGAAAGATGTGAGGCAGAGCACTGCAGCACCAGGACAGGCCTGGCAGTCCTGCGTGGATGGGTTATTGACAAACATCTCTTCACCAAAAGAGTTGTCAAGCGCTGGAGGAGGCTGCCCAGGGAAGTGGAGGAGTCCCCATCTCTGCAGGTGTTTAACAGATGTGTAGATGTGGTTTAGCAGTGGCCTTGGCAGCGCTGGGTTAGCAGTTGGCCTTGATGATCTTGAAGGTCTTTTCCAACCTAAATGATTCCAAATTTGGTTATGATGAATATGCCCTCTCTCTTCTAGTGACTACTTCACCTGTACCGTTGGTGCCATTGGCAACCAGGCCTGTTAAAGATGCACCTCTGCAGCAGGGAGTCTGCATGTGTGTTTATGCTGGGGGCTGAACCCTTTAACGCTGACGGTTCCTGTGGACACACAGGTCAGACTGCAGCTCCTCTGCTCTTTGAAGAACATGTGGTCTAACAGAGTAACGTATCTTGGGGGTGAGGACTCTGCTTCAGGCCTGGTGAATGCAACCAACCACGTGCACTGGGAAACTGTTGGCTTTGAGCTCTGTGAAATTACCTACTCGGCCAAAGCTCCCAACAAGTGAGGAGGGGCAAAGGATTCTTAAATTGTGAGACTTCTTTCTTCCCTCCCTCCTCCTGCACTCTGCACCTGACTCAAGGATGCTGAGTACAGGCAGGTCTGGTGACCAACCTTGTCTCATGCTGTGTCTCCCAAGAGAAAGTCAATTGACCTATTTTCAGTAGTTTCATGAAGCTGAGGCACAAAAAAAAAGTAATATTGGAGGGGTGAGATATGTTGGAGCAGTAGCATGAGGCTAAAGTCACTTCAGCTTGGGTAGCTCCACTGGCTTCAGGGCAACGCTACGGATGCTTGGTGCTTTGTCTCTTTGGCTCCAGATGGATACTTTATAAAACTAGTCTTGTGCATCTGTGGTGCTTTTTAATGTTCTCACTTAAAGTCTGTCTAGACAGAACTATGGGTAAGCCTTGGAGAAAGAAAGGAAAAACTCCTCTGGAAGCTGTAGTTCATGTACCTTATGACCAGTCTATTGCTGCTAGCTCACCAGTCATATTCTCTGATGCTTTGCTGTGTTTAGATCTGCTCTGTATCACAGGGCATGGACACACTTCTAACAAGTGACACAATAGCAGATTTCATACTGGTAATGAGGAGAGAACTCTTCTGTCCTGCCCTATTGGCTTCTCTGTGAGTGGACCTTGTCTCAAGGCATCTGGAACTGGAGGGTTTTTATTATGGACTTTGAAAAAATCTTTTCCTTATGCTTACTTATGCTGTGACCTGGGAGGAAAGCTGGTTAAACGAGAAACAACCATGATAAGAAAAAACCCCACACAGTTCTTGCTGAAAAGATGCCAATCCTCCTGTTACAAAACTTGTTTCTGTATTTTCTCTACGGCTGGATGGAGAGAACCTCTCCTTAGCAGGTGTCCTTGTGGGGCTGGAATCTCACTTTTGAGCATATGATGACACTTGCTAGTCTGTTTTGTAGACAAGCCTGTGTTTCCTTGCATTTTGAAGGTAGAACACCAGTAATCTTCTGGGGACTGGTACAGCCCATCTCTTCATGTAAATGGAGAGATGTTAATAACACATGAGTGATGTGTTTTGTTTCCAGAGACACTCAAATGAAGGGGGTTATCTGGCTATGGGACTCTAATTCAAGCTTTTAGTTTCATGTATCTTCTGTTTGAATGTCTCGTAGGAGCAGTGACCAGGCATCAAAGCTGTGCCCATCCTGCCTGCAGGACCCTTCTTCACAAAGTAAGAACCCTTCACCCCGTGGACAGGAGAAGGTTTAGGTAAGAGGGATTAAACAAGTTTTACACTGCTGAAAACGGACTTTGAACCTCTTTCACTTGAGCCTTCCTGTAGATGTTCTCCCCCTGTGATGGGGGTCTGCTGTTGGACCTCCTTGTTAGGGGAACAGCTAAGGTGTTCTTGCCTTGTTTGAAATATTGCTGTGCACTTGTGACCAGCTGAAATGCATCTTGCAAGGGATGATCCCATCTCCTAGGCACCTAGATATAACCCATGCCAAGTTGAGCTGAGTGCAAACTGTATTCACCTCGGAAGCCACCTGAGGATGAAGCTAGATGCAGAAGTGATGCCTGGAACTGTTTCAGTACAAGTAACTTGGGTCAGGGGAAGAGTGGGGAGGAGGATTTGCTGCTGGGGAACATCTAAGGAGTAACTTCCCTAGCTATGTTGTGGGCATCATATTGCCCTTTCACCAGCTTCGGTGTCAAAGTGTCTCTCATCTCCTTGGGCACATAGGGAAGGTCAGATAACATGCTGATGACAATCCCGAGCTCCACATCTCCCCGCGTGCTTTGGCAGCGCGTGCTGAGCATCTCTTGGCATAGAGAACGGTGGCAGCTTCAGCCTCTGGTGCACTGAAGTTCTCTGGATGTCATGGTGAGGGGTGACTGAGCAGTAGTGGGCACCACAGTGTGAATTTCCCTAATGCAGCTCGGACAAGGGGAGAAGCTGTGCAGGCAGCAGATGCTGCTTTGACGCTTTGCCTCTTGCTCTGAGGCAAAGATGTACAGATGGGTGCATCTGGACTTGGAAAGAGGCATGTCCAGAAGGATCCCCCCCAGTCCTGATAAAAGGAGGAGCCTGAACTTAACAAACAAGGAAGGACAGAACTGCTGTGACAGTAAAATCTCTGCTATGAGTCAGCCTGGCAGTGTCCTCTGTCACACCAGACAGGAACCTCTTGGGTTGAATAAACTGGTCTTTCACAGGCCCATTCTAAGCTATAAACCCAGGGGTTTTTCTTTCTTTGGGCCACTATGCTACGGTAGCCCTGGGGCTACTGTTGGCTAGGACCCTGGATCTGTGATCTATGGCTAATGCTTTTGGTGCCTGGTTAATGAGTCATGGGTGCGTGGCTTACAGCCCTCTGAGATCTGCAGTGCACTGGACTCTGCCCAGCCTCTCCCAAGGTAGTGAATCAGCAGAAGCCCTGAGCAGCCTGATGTTCTTAGCTTATACTGATGGCTGTGGAGCTGAGCCAGCTAGGAGAAGGGGAACCACAGTTCCAGGAGCTACGACAGCATTGCAGGCTCGATGGGCCCATGCACCGTGCTTTACTGCTCTGCACAGCTCGCTGCTGGGAAGCCCTTCTGCCCGGGGCACAAGAAGCAATGGCACTTGCATAGATGTAGTAGCTAGCTCAGTTGATAGTAGAACTGGGAGCTGCTTGTGAGAGCTCTGAAATGCCAACTCCTTAAAGACCTTCTCTAAGATGCTATCTGGGGAGAGCTGATGTTTATGGTGCTTGACAGATGACCACAGAGCAGGCTTAAGAGAGCAGTCATGCTCCTGCTTGAGCTGTTGGGTGATGGAGTTCAGTCAGACCATGTGTTTTATTTCAATTAGATAAGATATGGGGAGGGAGCAGTGTAAAGAGGAGAGATAATAGGCAGTAAGTTCAATGTGTGAAATACAAAGGTGTATCTCCTTTCTTGGTAGCACCAGTGCTAGGTGTGATTCTGGCCAGTGAGGCTGGGCTGCCTTGCAGAGCATGCAGTCCAAGGTAACGTGTTGCTGCAGCATGTATCTGATCTCATTTGGTGTGGAGAGTGGTGGGGAAAGGTAATGAAAGCTTTGTTAAATACTGTTCTTGGAAAGGGAATCAGAGACTGGTCTGGGTTGGAAGGGACCCCAAGGGTCACAGAGCTCCAACCCCCTGCCACAGGCAGGGACACCAACCTCCAGGCCTGGAGCTACACAAGGTTGCCCAGGGCCCCATCCAACCTGGCCTTGGACACTCCCAGGGATGGGGCACCCACCCCCTCTCTGGGCAGCCCCTTCCAGCTCCTCACCACTCTCTCTGGAAAGAACTTCTCCCAATCTCTCCTCTAACCCTTCCCTCCTTCAGCTTCACCCCATTCCCCATTGTCCTGCCAGTCTCTGCCCTTTAACAAGCTGATTCCCCTCCTGTTCCTCTGCTCCCTTCAGGGACTGGCAGGCTGCAATGAGGTCCCCCCACAGCCTTCTCTTCTCCAGGCTGAACAAGCCCAGCTCCCTCAGCCTCTCTCCGTAGGGGAAGAATAGAATTTACTGGAATGCAGAAAGCAGAGGGGGTTTCTTGCTTCTCTTCACGTAAAAAGAAAAATTAAATCCAAAAGAAAGGAAGATGCTGCACTGACTGAATTGCTTAGCTCTGCTGTGGAAGGAGGCCTGAGTCTGGTTCACCCTGTGTGTGTTTCTTGTTGCACAGTATGAAGGGAAAAAAGTGCCTGTTAATTCCATGGCTTTACCTTGTTCTGATGGGGGATTTAATATTGCTTAAGACAGGGCTATTAGCCAGGCCTGTGAGATCCCTAATGAAGACTCACTCAGATGAGATGTAGATGTTTCACTATGATGCTCTGTAAGGAATGGGAGGAGACACTTGCTCTAGACTCCTTCCATAGTGTCTTTAACTGCACCATGGTGTATGGAATCGTTGTGTCTTTATTTCTTGGAGTAGGTGGTTGAGTGACAGACATAGCTGTGCTGCAGCCCTCAGCAATGCAATAACCTGAACTCCTCCTTGAGTTTCTCCTATCCAGGAGCTTTTGCTCTTCTCAGAGCACAGGAAAGTTTGTGGGAAGAAGCTGCAGCAAGCAGATCTGGCTGCCATCTGCAACGTGATCCCAGGGCTGTGAAACTGCTGCTGCTTTTCCACTTGTCACCTGCAATAAGACAAAAATAACCTGTTACCCAAACGACCATGTCCCCCCAAGCTGAGTGCCTGGATGGAAGTCAGTCTGGTTAGGAATGTGGTTGTCCTAAAGGTAGAAATCACTGAATTTTAGGGGTTGGAAGGGACCTCCAGAGCTCATTGAATCCAACCCCCTGCCAAAGCAGGGTCCCTAGGACAGGTCACACAGGTTGGTGTCCAGATGGGGCTTGAATATCTCCAGAGAAGAAGACTCCACGCCCTCCTGTGCAAACCAGGGAGGGTTTTAAATGCTGCTCCAGCTCAGAATAGCACTCTTTTCCCTATAATTCCATCACTTACCTACCCTGTGTGGTGGTTGTTTTTTTACCTGCCTTTCTATGCTCTACAGAAAGGAATCACTAGCCCTGTCTATTCTTTCCTCACAGCTCTGCTTTGGTTTAGACAGCCAGTGACTCACTGCAAAGGTATTGTCCTGTTTCCTTATTAGCTGGGAGGTTGGTCAGCAGGAGTGGCGGCAGGAGGTGGGGTGGAGTCCTAGCTGTATGAAGAAAGCCCGGAACCATCGGAGTTTGCAGTGAGTCTGGATGATGAAGCAGGTGTCTGCATCCCTCTGGAGCCTGGGCTCAGCTTGTGTGCTGTGTATCAGGCGTGGCTGCAGGAAGCTGGGGTCACTTGGGGAGTTTAGATGGATTTCGGGTACCACCGCTGGCGGCGTCACCTCCTACCACAGAACTGGAAGAAATGGGTAAATCTCTTTCCTGTCTTGGGTTGTGTCAGTGCATCTCATGGGGAAGGTTTCTGATGTATCAGTGGTAAAAAGGCAAACAGGAGTTAAGCAGCTTGTGTCCTGCATTTGGGGAATTGGGATGCTCTAAGGAGTTTGGAGGGGGAGAAAGTGGCAGGGAAAGTGTAATAGTAACAATGGTTAATAAGCATTGCCAAGAGGCATTGCCTTGAACCATTTTCTGGTTGACTTGGTAGTGTATCCACAGGAGCTGCAGTAAAAGATGGGATAATTCAGTGCTAGTTTGAAAAGACTACCCCAAAACCCAGGATCTGTGTTTCAAAGTCAGAATTTACCAAAGGGGTTCTTATCTTTAAAAAGGGAAACCTTTCTGTAAGGTTACAAGTCAGGAAAACTGCATTTGGAGAAGTGACACCCTTCTCCTACCTGAAGGTTCCTAATAGGAAAGACTGACATCTTTGGGAGGAAGGGAAGAATTTATTCTTGCTCAGCAAGCACTGTTAGTGGCTTGGTACAGCTTTAAGGTAACTTTTCCCTGGGATGCCAGTTCACCTTAGTAAGCATAGTAGACTCAGCTGGATGTTACTTCTAATTCTGTGGCTTAGAAATAGGCAGGGTTGATCAAACCAGCCTGTACAAAATACATTAAGCATCTTGATCTGGCTTGGAAATTAATCTTGTTAAAATAAGTGGTTGAACTAGTTGATTAGGTTGGAGTCTCTTCCAACCTAAATCTTTCTGAAGTTTGAAAACTGTTGACTTCACCTCCTTCATTCAAGCTCTCCCACTGCTGAGTTTCACCCACAAATTCAGCTTTGTTTTGCCTTGGAAGGGGAAGCATTGGAAGCCTCCAGTGACAGAGGATCTGTTTGCATCAGGCTGGTAGCAGGGGTTGTCCAGATCCTTGGAGAAGCTGTAATTCTTCAGGTCTGAGTTCAAGGCTTGTGACTTGGTCAGTCACAGCTTCAAACTCCACTTGATGACAATAGGGGAACGACACAATGCTGAGAATTGAACCAAATGTGCTTAATTGAAGCTTATGGGATCACATATTTCAGTGATGACTAAATGATTGCTGCAGATCTTACCTGGCAGGGCTCTTTGCCTTTCTTGGAATGCAGTCCTTCTGTAAAGGAGACTATTTCCATCCTCCACACCCATCAGCTGTTTGTCTAACTGTAGTGATTTCTTTCTAGGCTGCTTCCTTGTAGACAAAAACCCCCAAAAGCAGAATGCTTTCCACAAGTGCACAGTCACAGTAAATTTGCCAAGTGCTTGAACTAAAGGGAGGAGAAAAGGATGTGCTGAAACAGAAAAGCTGCTCCACTTACCTGCCAGCACCTTTGCACAGGTATCTCCTACCTCTGAACTAGCTAAATTGTTTCGTTTCCCTCTAAGAATCCAAAGCTGTTCCCAAGTCAGTCACGCCTAGGATTACAGCTTCTGGGCATCTAGAAATAAGAGCAAACTCAGGAGCTGGATCACTTTTCCCAGTAGTCCAAATCCCTGCTTTTCCTGCAGGCATTGAACCATCAGAGTTCAATGGTTCTAGAGTGATGCTTTTCTGTACCTTAGGTTTTTGCTGCATAGCTTTCAAGCTGGGCTTGTAAAACTTGAAGGGTTCTTGCCTGACTGCTGGCTGCTTTTTTGGACTCCACATGGTGGTGAGATCCACTCATATCTGTGGAGGAGGCTTGTGGATTCCTTAGTTGAGAGAAAAAAATACTCATGTCTTTATTGTCCCAGATTTATCTAATTAAAACCACTGAGTTGCAGTTGTATGTTCTGTTCAGGTACATCAATAGGAAGAGGTGGAGAAGGAGGGTCCTTTGTAACTGCTGGTGATGAGATTTCATGTACACTTAATATTTAGTCCATATTAAGGTACAATGGTGCTTTTCTAAGGTGCCTCTGCAGTGATTGGGGGGAAAATGAAATTCTTACCTTGTGCAACAGAGTTATTAACGTTGGTGCAGGATCAACTCTTCAGGGGTTTCATTCTGCTGTATCCCTGTGATGTGTCTAGTACAGCACTGCCCATCCAGTCAGTGTCTTAGATCATGCCATAAAAGCCATCATGACCTGCACTAAGGTAATAAATACTGTCTAGATGTCTAGGACACTGGTCTGGAAGCCTGTTTTCCTGTCAGTCTCCTTCCTGTTGCACACACTTTGGTCTTACATGTGTGGTGGTGTGCCTATGGGTGATGCAGGTTGTTCTGGATCTGCCCTTGTGGACCCAGTACCTATAAAATTAAAACACTTTTTCAGCTTCAGACACACTTGAGCTTCCTGGGCTGCAAGAAGTGCCTGTGGGTGTTGCCCATACACTCCTGTCCTTCCTTTATGTGTTGTCTAGAACTTACTAGTTAGAGATAGTGAGACAGAAATCCCAGGTTGTGGCTGCCAGGAGCAGGATTTGATGGCTCAGGTCCAACTGGGATATGTATTGGCATGCAAGCTGCTGTCTCCTTGCAGCTGAAAGCTCGAGTAGATTTGTTTGGACCAGCTGAGCAGCACTGATGTGGCATGTGGCACACCCTCTCTTCTGCTTTGGGTGTTGGGCACGTGTTTTTTGGGGCTGCCCTTCCTGTGAGGCTTGGATACAGGGGCTGCCTTGCTGCTCCATGTTCACCCAGAGTGTTCAACCATCTCAGCTTGGATGCCTCGCTTCCCTTTCATAAAGCACTAGGAATTCTTACAGGTAGCAAGCAGTGGAGTTAAAACTACTTGAAAAATTAAAAGCAGGATCATCATCCTGGTGTGTAGACACAAGGTTGCTCCCCAAAGCATCTTCTTCCTGGCCTGGTCATGCTTAAATTTGAGTGGCTCAAAGGAGAGTTTTACAGTTCCCAAAACAGCAATTCTTCAGTCTCATCTGTCCCCAGAGGAAGAAGAAAGATGAAGTAGTATCTTCCTCTTCTGCACCAGATTGTTTTGCTCTCCTGTAGCTTGTCCCTGACCCGTTAATTGCCTTTGAGATAGTCTGGTTTGTTCTGATCCTGATGGGAAATGGTGGAGGGATGATTAGGTCATTGTTTAAACAAGACAGCTAGTTCCAGAGTGGGACACGTTTTCAGGGCAAGGAGGTGGGTACTGTTGTCAAGTCTTGGTTTTGATGGTTTGGAACTGTTTGCTTTTTCCCTCAGGATGTAAAGGTTACAGTCAAGAAGTGATTTGGTGCTGTCTCCTGGGACGTGTGGAAGGAGCCCTTGCTTTGTTATCACAATGCTTGGTGGGTATCACTGTTCTCTGCTGTTCTGGACCTCACCTTTGTCAGTCTCCTGCCCTCAGTATAATATCACAGGAGCTTTTCCCTTCACCTGCACTGCCATCCCATACAATAAAAGCCACTGAATCTTATCTCATGACTCTTGCAATAAACCAAACAGGTTTCTCTTGGGTTATGGTATGTCTTTTTTGGGGGGAGGCAAGGCAACACTCCCAAATGCTGTCCCTTCTGATGACTTGGTGATAGCCAGGAGCTTGGAATTCTTGCCTTCCAGTTGGTGCTCACATCCTTCTTTGCAGGGTGGCAGGTTTCTGATACTTGATGGATGATGATGTGTAGTTCCATGGTGAGGAAAACAGTGGCAGCAACAAAGGATTGAGAGTCTTGGCTGTCTGTCTTGCTAGCCAAACACAAACCCAAGTTTTTGGCATCCTTAACCTGGTGCTTTAGAAGGGGGAGTATTAGATGTCTCAGATTATGCAGATGTAGAGTTTGCCAAACTGTCACCAGAAGAAATCAGAGGCTGACAAAAGCCAACAAGCTTCCAGTGGTGCAGCATGTTTTACCTTTATACTTGTGTTGCACAAGGGCCCCCTTGAGTAATAACCTTCCTTGAGGCCATGATGCAAGAGGTAAGGAATTGCTTTGCCCTGAAGGTTGTCTTCTCACGTGTTCCTGTGTTTCCAGGAACTGAGGACGGCAGGAATGCAAGTTAACACCACATCTTGTGCCTCTCAGGCTGGTCCATGTGTATAATGGGAAAGTCTTTAATACAAATAAGTCTTGGTTCCCTTTTTTGCTTGTTTTGCAGGTGGTTGTGTTCCCAGCAAGCTCTGTTGAAGGTACCCCATGTGTGACCTAAGAGCAGAGCTCTGCAGACAAGTGATCCCACCAAGAATATAAGGGTTTTGTCTCAAAGTGTTTCCAGAGGCTTAATAGCTTGTTGTTCAGCTGTCCTGCTGGGATGGTGTGGTGTGAAACTTGGGGACATCACTGGGATAAATACGGACTGCAGACAAGTAAGCTGGGTTTATCTCATTAATGTGCCAAGACTGGGGGTAAGGGACAGGGTTACTGTCAATGTGAGGGTTTGAGCCCCTGCTCCCTTGAAAGCTGTTTTCTTTAGTACTATTTCACTTCATCAACTCTTTCTTTGTCCTCAGACTCTTGCCTTCTGTGAATGAGAAGAGGAGCTTGAGCAACCTGCCCTAATGTCCTCCCAGTACGTGATGCCAGCTGTGAGTGTTTCTTTGGCAGTGTCTTAGCTGGTTGTTGTGAACAATAGTCAAGGAAGCAATCAGCAAGTATACTGCCCTAGAAGTGCTGCACATTGTTGGGCTTGCCTCATCTCCCTGGCTTGAGAGGTGGATGGGGATCCAGGCTGGGATGCTGCCCAGGTGTGCTGTCGCACTGGAGCTTGGGATGGCTGATGGAGCAGAGGGCTGACCTGAGAAATGCCAGAGGATGCTTGGTGTGGTCACAGTGTGAGAGAGAAGAGATGATGAACAGAGAAGACAAACATGCTGCAAGTTGCTTTGCTCTTTCTTTGTTCTTCCCAAGGGCATCTTCCTGAGAGTAACATACCAGCTATTAGTAAACCAGCAAAAATGCAGCACTAGCTACACTGGGAGGAGGGCCTGCTTTTAGGAAGAACTCATCAGAACCTCAATCTCAGGCTGGTAATGACAAGCTAACTTGGCTTTTTGAACCTAGCTGGGGAGTAACTCACCTGCAGCCACTATTTCTCCTGGGTGCTGGTCCAGCAGCAAAGCATTGCAGATATGTCTTGAGGTGCCCAAAAACTTCACTGATCTTTCTGGGGAAAAAATGATGAATTAGATTTTAATTACACAATGAGACATTACTAATAATGAGGATTCATGGGAAGGACAAATCTACAATATGGGATGGTTCTAAGGGAGGAAATGCAAGCACACCAGCCTTGGGGGAAGGAAAGGCCTTGCCTAAATCTTCTTTTTAGTGCTCACATAGAGGAAAAGAATTTATATTTAACTTTGATCAAACCAAGTTGGCTTTGTGTTTTATTCTCTGTGGCCCTCACTGACTTGGCAGGAGTTGGGTGTCATAATTTGGGACATTGGACCTCCAACCCTCTTGAAAAAGTTATGACCTTGTTTGCCCACACTTCTTTCTTTCTTTCCAAGACATGAATGTAATTTGCACCAATTACTGGGAGTTGTGAAACTTCATGAATTGACTAAAAGCCCTGCACTCAGAAGGTAACGTGTGCCCAGAAGGGAGCATGGTATCCTGCTGCTGCAAGTCTTCACCTCTGCCTTTGCTGGGTACTTGTCATGAGGCGGATGTCTTGAGCTAGTATGTCAGATTTCCTGATGAAATACTACTTTTCTATGTCTTTTTACTTTCAGGTTTTTTCCTCTTTATAGAGCCAAGATGAGCATCAGTTCCAGGCTTTTTGGGGACAAAGAGGGTGTGTTATAGGTAATGAGAATGGCTAAAAAAAAAAATATCCTGGAAAGATGGGTGTGAAGATTGCAACAGGGAGTGCCCCTTTGTTCTGTGTCAGTGCCCTTGCTAGTGCCCTTTCCCAAAGTGCCACTGCTCCAGACTGGAGTCCGAGCTGGGTGTTGGCTGAATGGAACTGATGCAATGACTGGAATGTGGTTGGGGTGACAAGCGTGGGGCTTGACATGTCTCACATAGCAAAAGTACAGTCTATACCTTCAATCCAGCTTACAGCAAAAGCTACACTCCAAAAAAAAAAAACCTTATTTGGCCTATTTTCCTACTACTAAACATAAGGGATGGGCAGCTCATCTACTTACAGGGGATGAGAATGGCTAAAAATCATTAAATGATCACCATGAAAGTATTCTGGGCAAATGCCCTTTCCCAAAGTGCCACCCCTCCATCCTCCATGTAATACCTTTTGTTCATGGCATGCTCTGTTTCATTGTGATTGTACACTGTTAACACCTTTATTTTTCTCCATGCAGCCACAGCATGAAGGAATATCCCATATTCATCTCCTAATTTAAATTTGAAATGAAAAAAAGCACCCCAAACCTGTTGCAACACTTGGAGTACAGTTGAATTCATTGATTGTCCTGGCTTGATTCCAGCACCATAACTAATTACATTCTGCCTGCAAAACATCCTCACTGCTCATGGCTTTCTTGAGCATTGCTGGCATGAGCTCTGGTGTGATCTCTGCAGCCTCACCACCCATCTTTGATGCTAATGGCAAACTGCTTGAAATGATGAAGCATCTCTGCTTGAGGAAAGCTCCTGGGCTTGCTGGGCTGTAGTGCAGTGATGGTAAGGGATGAGTGTGTCCTGTTGCAGTGGTTGTGGATGCACACTTGGCTCTGTAGTTCTAGTGAGTTGGAGGTGGTGGGATGGGAAAGACTGTAAATCCCAGGCTGGACTTGATCCTGCATGTTCTCCCAGCAGTGCTTGCCTTGGGGCTGTTCTGCCATCCCAGTGCCCACCCTGCCTGCAGCTGAAAATATGTTACTCTTAATAGTTGCCTGTGATGTTGGCCTGGTTAAAGAGGAAGGGACTGCATGTTTCAGGCTCTTGGGAATTTCAAGGAGCAGGGTTGGAGTAGCAGCTAACATGCCAGAGTCAGCACTCACACTGAAAGCAGAGCTGCCTGCCTTGGAGGGAATGCCTCCCTTACTGCCCAAAGATGGGGTGATGGGGTGGGAAGGGGTATTCATCTAGGAGGGGCAGCAGCAGATAAAGTTATAGTACTTGGTCTTGCATAATCAAGGAATTTCTTGGGCAGCCTTTAGATGTCTTTAATGCTGTATGGAAAGCTATCTGTATTAGTGTCTATCCAAAACGGAGTAGATGAGGTTAATAAAGTCAAGGATTAGGTCCTTGATCTGTGCCAGTGCTGCTAGAAATGTAGATTTTTCTTTTGTCACGTGCTAGAAAAAGGACAAAGGACAAACATGAGGATTTTTGTGTGTCTGGGAAGCTTTCTCTTAACCCTGGCTTCCTTTCTGCTGATGCAGAGATGCTAAGGATCAGGTGATGACTTAAAATGTTCACATTCTGGAAACAGAGTTCAGGGGCTGCTAACACTTTTGCTACCTTGTTTTATTGTTTTACAATTCCAGAGTTATGGTTGTTCTCAGAGAACTTGGCTTGTTAATTCTAAGCTGGATGTTCTCACAGGTACATGGTGTCTGGCGTGGGCACAGCCAGCCTATGCAGATCTGTGTCAGTGAAGGGTTGTGCATGGTGCATTGAATTTTGAGTTCCTCTGAGAAGGTGAGTGGGAGTTTGGTGTCTTACTGTCCCCAGAGGGGCCCTGAGGGGCTAAGGAACACATGAAACAGTTGTACTGATTCCTTGGGAGGAGCTGCAGGGTGATTCAGAGGCTCAAAGGGGTTTTGCCCAGTGATTTGAAAACTCAAAAGTGTTTTTTGTCTAATGGCTGAATAAAAAAATAACTTGGAAAAAAAATCTAGCTGTGTCAGTATGCATCTTCCTTTTGTTTTAATCAGTGCAATGCAAATGGGTGCTACTATTGTCCAGGCTCCTACTTAAACCACTGCTAAGCTGTGGGCATGGCACAGGGATGGCAGAAGGTACATCTGCTGGTGTTAGAGCTGGCATCAGAGACAAGGGGGAGAAGGGCTTGGTAGAGCAGGACAACTGGAAAAATATTAGTGCCTGGAACAGCAGTGACCTCTCGTGGGTTGTGAGGATGGGTGGTTATGCTGGCAGCTGGCACCTGGAGTCAGAGGATATTTGTTCTGTTGTAATTATGTCACGCCTTAAAGCGAGCGTGGAAAAGGGAGCTCGGCTTCCCTGGGCCAGGCATCAGAAACAAACAGCTGTCGGTGCTAAGTCTCCTCTTCCTCAGGTGTGTGTGCTCTGGAGCTGTGATGTGCAATGATGTCCTGGTCGTTCAGGAGCCATCCAGGCTCCTCTCTCCCTGCAGAAGCCTGCGTTGGCCTCTGAGTGTTATCAGGGCAGTGAGACAGACCTGAACTCTCATGTACTCTAAAAAGCTCATGTACTTAGCTTTTTATCAGAGGTGAAGACAGCCTCACTGATCTGGCCCAAAATCAAGAGAGTAACATGGTGCTCAGGCAAGAGTTGTCTGATACATGGAGGTACTGTGGCTCCTAATGACCACTTGCAAGCCCTAAAGCACGTCACTGGATTCCCAGTGAACAGAACCAACCTCAGCCCACCTTCCTACCCAGCTGCAAAGTACAAGCTGCTGCTTGAAGCATTTTTGGGTTGGTTGGGTTTCTTAAAGGTTCTGTCAGTGCATGTGATCTCACAGTTAGCAGAGGTAAAGTTATGTAGCTACTGAGGCTTTGTAAGATGCAGGATGTAGCCTGTGTGTCAGAAAGCTCTCTTAGTAGTTGGTGAGATGAATTCAAGCCAGGGAAAAAAGCCTTTGTGCCATTCAACCAAATGCCAGGTTGCTCCCTGGGTGCTTTAAGGTGCAGTTCTGTGCTTTAAGGTGCAGTTCTCAAAGGAAAATTCTCATTTTTTTCCATGGTGCTTTCTGACAAGCTATTTGCTTAGATTTTTACTTCTCAGAGCCACACACAACACTTTCTTTGAGCTGTCACATCATCCTTGGGCAGTTTCCAAATATTTCTAGTCTCCAGACAACTGTGGATTCCCTGGGAACATGCATCTGGGCAGACAGCTGCAGGGCTACCCCACAATTGGAAGGTAACTGTGTCCAGATCATGGGAATGCCACTGAGATGCTGGCAGTGGCTGTCTTGCAGATGTCAAGAAAGAGAAAAGGAATCTTCAGTAAGAAGTTATCTGCCTTCTGTTACTTGATTTTGAAGGACTAACTCTTCATGTGAGCCCTTGTGAGTGCTGACTTCTGTGTGTAAATGTACCATATTCCTATTTTTAGAAAACAGGGGGAGATCCAGCTGAAGATCATATGCCTGTCCTATTTCTTTGATTGCTGAGGGGAAGATGCAGCTCTCAGTGAATCAAGATAAAAGCAGAATTCACATTCCCACTAACTTGTGGTCCTGATTCAGATAGTTGTTGTTTCCCAGTTCTAAAAGAAACCCCTAGTTTGTTGGGTCATGGTGTGTTGGAGAAATAAAGAGCACCCCAAAGTAAAAGCAATGCCCCAAAAGCCTTTGGAGGGGTTGGTTTGTGATAGGTGGGTGTTTTGTGTTGTAAAAGTGGGCAGAGGGAAAGCAGAGAAGCCAGTAATGTATAAAAGCAGCATCTGGGAATGCAGCCTTGGCAGAGTTTGGTCTCGTGGGGGTTTTTGGGGTCAGATGGGAGCTAAAGAAAGCCTGGGATAATAAGTTAAAAAAAGCTATTAGTGTTGAATTGTGTTCAGGGGAAATGCAAGTTCCTGCAACTTCCTCTTCCTATAAAAAATATGCAGAGGGCATCAGGCTCAAAATACCCCAAGCACTTCTAAATGTAAAAGGCAGCTTGCCTGAAGTTTCCCTGAGTGATCAAGGTCCAAAAGGTGTGTGGTACACAGAAGATCTTTCCAAGATAAGGTCACATTGACAGAGCAAGTAACATGCATCAGGGTGACCAGAAAGCCTGGATGTAGCTGGAGGCTTGGTAAAGAGAATGTTAAAAAGCTCTTAACTTCTATCTAGTAACTTGTTAGAAAATGTTGGAGTGATTTGTCCTTGGAAGTGAATCTCTGAAGCAGAAGCAACATGTTTGGACAGCACAGGAAAGGCATCTGTAAGTAAGATCCTTCATTTGAGGCGCTCTGTGTGCTGACCCCTGTGGTCCCCTCCTGTGCTCTGGCAAAACTGATTTAAACCAACTGGAGAAAAAGCTCCAAAGATGACTTTTGACCTGGCACCTCATCCCAGGTAGCCAAGACGTCTCTGAATGTTGGTGAGAAGCTCTTAGTGAACTGGCAGAGTGGGTGTGAAGATGTATCCTGATGAACTGATGTGTCCCCAAGGATGTCCAGGATTCATTAGAAAATTGGATTTGAACTTAGGAAGTCAAAACCAGATTAAGATAATCAAAAGCTCAAGGAGGGGGTGGAATGGGCTGCAGGTTTTGAAGAGAGCTGTGCAGAGGAGTAGTGAAAGAAGGAATTGCTGCAGTGGACAAATGGGGAACACCTGTTCTTAAACCCCAGGGTGTAAGCAGTTGTGCTCCTCTTACACAGTGGAGGGGGATGTGAGTGGGTATTTTTGAAGTGCAGTTGGGTGTTTTTTCCCAGTAAAATGGCAATAGTGTGAAAATAGGGTTCTATTAAATAGTAGCTATCCTGAAAAACTTGATTGTAAGAATGCTCTAAATCCAGACAGGTCAAAATGATTTAAATGTTGAGAAGGGCCCTTAATGTGGAAGGTGGACATCTAAACCTGGAGAGACACCGTGGCCAAAAGGGATATGGAACTGAGTAATGTGTTGTTTGCTGCTTCAACATATTTGTCAGATGTGTTTTCTAGGGTGTGTTGGAGGGCTTGGTGGGGGATTAAGGCCCCCAGGTTTACTGCTCAGAATAAACAGTGTTGAAAACTGATTTCAATTGGGATCCTTCATGGCTAGAGTGTGAGGAAGTGATTTGAACTGTTGAAGAGAACAAGACTGCTGAAACAGTAGCCATCTGCTCTGGAAATGGAGCCCAGTGAAGGTGTGAGGGCTGTGTGTCCATGTGGGAGCCAGGAAGCATCCTGAAGCGGTATCGGATTAATGTGTATCAATAGCTGAAGGGTGGGACACAGGGGGACATGGCCAGCCTCTTCTCAGTGTCTGTGGGGACAGGACAAGGGGCAATGGCTGCAAGTTGGAGCACAGGGAGTTCCACACCAATCTAGGGAAGAACTTCTTCCCAGTGAGGGTGAGGGAGCCCTGGGACAGGCTGCCCAGGGGGTGTGGAGTCTCCTTCTCTGGAGAGATTCCAGCCCCGTCTGGACACCGACCTGTGTGCCCTGTCCTAGGGACCCTGCTTTGGCAGGGGGTTGGACCCCATGGGCTCTGGAGGTCCCTTCCAACCCCTACGGCTCTGTAAAGCTGTGAAGGACCCGCTTTCGGTGAGGAAGTTGGCGGGGGGAAGGGATGCTATCTGTGCGGATAAAGCCACAGCAATGAACAAATCTGTGTAGGCGGTAGCGCTGTGTGTCGGCTCCCGGCGCTCTGCTCGCAGGCTGCGGGACCCGGGAGGTGCCGATAAGGTTGGTGCCAGCCCGGGGAGGGATGGGACGGGACAGGACGGGACGTTACTTGGCCCGGTACCCTCCGCTCCGGCTCTCGGCACGGCTCCGGCTGCCGCCAGCCTCCCGCGGGGGTGTAGTTAGTCCCGGGGAAGGGAAGGGACCGAGCGCGGCTTCCAGGAGCCGCCGGTATCACGCGTGTTTCCTTCTGCACCGGCTCCTCCTGCCCCCCGGCCGCGCCAGGCAGCCCCCGCGGCTGAGTCCGCTGTAAAAGGGGAATTTGCGGGCTGCGGGGGCCGGAGCCGCCATTCCCCAGCGCCGGGGTGTGAGTGCTGCCTGCCCGGGGCTGGGCCGGGGCAAGCGGGGCTGGGCCGGGCCGGGCCGGGCTGCCGTGACGGGCGGGGCCGGCTCCCCGCTGCGCTGCTCCGCTCCGCCGCTGCCCGGGCTGCCGAGCCGGCCCCCGCGGTCCTTCCCCGCCCCGCTGCCTGCTCGCCCGTCCCTTCCCTTCCCTCCCTTACCCTCCCCTTCCCTCTCCTCTCGCCGCCCCCCCCACCTCGCGCTCTCCTGCGCGGCCCGGGCCGCCCCGCCGGGTGCTCGGCTCCTTCCCGGCTCCTTCCCCCGCTTTGCTGCCCGGCTGTTCCTGGGACCGGAGCCGCGTCCGTGTGTCCCGCCTCCGGCATGGCCGGGCCTCTGCCCCCTACAGAGCTGTATACCTCGGAGCGGGTGGTGGTGCTGGTCTCCTGCGTGCTTTCCTTCCTGGGCTCCAGCCTCCTGGTTTGCACCCACGCCCTGTGGCCGGAGCTGCGGACCCGTCCCCGCCAGCTCCTGCTCTACCTGTCGCTGGCAGACCTCTTCTCGGCCCTCTCGTACTTCTACGGGGTGCTGCAGGACTTCGACAGGACCTCGTGGGACTGCGTGCTGCAGGGCGCCCTGTCCACCTTCTCCAACACCAGCTCCTTCTTCTGGACCATGGCCATTGCCCTTTACCTCTATATCACCATTGTGAGGGGCTCGCCCACCGGCACGGGCTTGCTCTGCTGCTTCCACGTCGTGAGGTGGGTGCTGGCGGCTTGATGCTGTGAGAGCACGAGGTGTGGACCCCACAGACACCCACCCCCGCCCCCGGCTGGGAGCCCTGGCTGCCCTGTGCTCCATGCTGGGCTCTGATGGAGCGCTGGGACGGCTGCCTGTGTGGCCAGCTCTTTGCTTGAGGGCGAGAGGGCCCTTCTCGAGTTTCTGTAAACAGGGATCTCACTGTCTGTTAACTGCCCTGCTTATTTCCCCCTTCTCCTACCAAGTGAAGAGATGGAGATGTGAAAAAGTTCAATGCTTTTCTTTTTCTAAGGTCCCATAGAAAACCTCTGGTAGGAGATGATGACTGAAAGTCCTGCCTTCTGCTTTCCCTCCATGAGCTGCTTCTCCTAGAAATAGTATAGTGAAACCTGTGTTTGCAATACCTCTGCGCTGCTGCCAAAACTCCTGTCTTTGGGGGCTGTTTCCACGGGTCCCCAACTGCCCAATATCAGCCTGGTCTGTAGATCCTTCCCCTTTCCCCACGCCGGTTGCTTTAAGACAATACTCACAGGAGGCTGTTGCCTGCCAGTGAGTAGGCTGCTAAAATGCCCTCTGAAACTTGTTCTGGCGTGTTTGATTGAAAGCAAGACAAAACAGACCACAGTGTAGCTTTATGTCTCAGTTTGTGCTATTTGGTGAGCTGATTTTCCACGTCGTGTTCAGTAAAAGCTTTCATTATGCAATTTCAGCTTGTGGAATCATGTGCTACCTACCCACTGAGCAAAACAGTGATCCCTTAGTCCTGTGTGCTGCCAAGCTTGTGCAATAAATTATGAGGAATGAGCTGGTTTGGGGGGAAAAAAAAAAAAGCAAGCCATCAGGGCAAGGGCTGGCTTTTCTTTGGTTTCTTAGTCAAGTGTTTGTCACCTTTTGTTTTCAAACAGCATCATTTGGGAGATGATTGAATTGGAGTTGAGTCAGAGAAGCACTAAAGCCAAGTGTGAGTCAGGGAGGGACTTCAATTCCTGCCTGACCTGCTCTAATCATTGTGAGGAAGCCTGAGGTGATGGCACTCACATCCGGGTCTGTCTGATGTTGTCGGTGAAGTGGAAATAAGGTGGGGTGAGGTTTGTTCAGTTATTCATTCCAAGTGAATGGATTTCATCAGGATTGTGGAGAGGATGGAGTGCCAGGAAAGAGGAACAGGGAAAAGGGGTCTGACTTCTTTACAGGCATGGTGTCTGCATCAGGCTACATCTAAGAGCTGATGCAAATCTGGCCTACCTGTAATTTTCCCATCTGCTAACTGCTTGTTGTGTGGCCTTTGTACTCCAAGTTCTCTGTCTGGTTTAATGCTTCCCAGCTTCCTTGGCTACAGAGTGTGGCAAGAAATGGGCAGATTCCCTGGAATCATGTTGGCCGTGATCTGTGCCATAAAAATCCTGAGCCATTGCTGTAGCCTTGTGATGGAGAGGAAAGGAGTGTTCACACTGAAATGACACTGGGTCAGTCTGCTAGGTCCATTTTCAGTGAAAATAAAATAAATAAGCATGTTCTGATCTGGGGTTTGATCAGCTTCACTTGCTCTGTTTAAAGCTGATGCTTTCACTGAAGACCCAGTGCCAAGTTCTGCTTCTTAAATGCCTCCCATTCCATGCAGAGATGGTGCGTAAAGCTGCTTCCTGCTTTATGATCTGTAGGCAAAGCCAGAGAGAACAAGTGAGGACCAGTTCTCTGCCCATCCCCTCGTGGCACATCTTCCTCCTCTCCATCCCTGTGCTGTTATCATTACCTGAGAAAGGAAAAAACCCAAATTCTGTATGGAATGCTTGGGCACGGTTCCTTCTCACACTGCTCAGTGCTCCAGAGTCCAGCTGGTGCTCTGGTGCTGTTAGCCTAAAACTCCTTTCATACTACACCAATAGGAACTGCTGCAACTGGTAGGAAGGATTGTAGTGTCTACGTTAACTGCAGAAAGGAGGTGTGGGGGACCCATCCAGAGCAAAAGGAAAGGTGGTAAAGGGCAGAGGATCTTTTAAAAAACCTGATTCAGTGGTAAGATTGGAGTATGTTTGTCCAGGCAGGAACTTGGGATTTCAGTGGGGTGTTTTGCCCCTCCTCGCTTTGTAGGTTGCTGACACAGTCATGCAGTGATGGCTGTGTGAAGAGTCCTCCTGAGATGCTTCTGGAGGGGATTCGAGGCAGGATGGAGCCTTGTCATGCCTGGTTCCTGTTCATGAATGGTTCCTCATAAGAGGCTGGTGTTTGCAGAGACAAACACTCTGTTGAGTATAACCAGAGACTCCTCTGTAGCTGAGTGGAGCTGGCTAAAGATACCTTGGAAGTCAGCACATGAAATTTTCCCTTTAGGGAAATTTCAGTGTCAAAACTGGATCCATCCTGCAGAACAGGTTTGTTCCTTACTGACTCGTGTGCTAACGCATCCACCTACTCTACTGCAGGGCTAGAGAACCACAGCCTCTGGTTTGGTTTTAAGCTTGCTGAGCTCAGATAAGCTTTGGAAACGATCTTATGCTTAGCTTTGAAGATATGTACCTAGTTGTGAGTAGAAGTTCTGGCACCCAGAACTTCAAATACCCAGGCTACATCACTTCTTCTGGCTTTCTGAGTACCAAGTATCGTTTGGTTGGGTGATGTTCTATGATTCTGTGTTGCCTTTACTGTGAGAGGAGTTGATCCAGATTTGGGGTGAGGAATGGACCAAACCCCACCTTGGCATTGCTTCTTGTTTTTAACAGCAATTGCTGCTGACCTCTGAAATATTTGCATTTTATGATCAGTCTGTGCAGATGGTTATAAGTATATATATATATATCTCTATAATATGTTTATAACATATCATTCCACATAGACTGTATTGTGCATTGACTCTGTAACTGGCACAAGGATGAGCAGTCCTTTATATATATAAGTATATATAAAAATATAAGTATATAAAAATATAAGTATGTATATAAGTATATATACAAATATAAGTATGTATAAAAGTATATATACAAATATAAGTATGTATAAAAGTATATATATATACACACATATACTTTTATATATACTTATATTTTTATATATAAAGCACCTATCACTGTATTGATAAACATTCTTTGGAACCACCCTGAGAATGGGTGGCTCAGAGCTGGGCTCAGGTCCCTGAGTGCTGCCTGTAAAGCTCTCAAAAATCTCCTGCAGCTTTATCATGTGTTTTATGATAACTTGTAGGTCAGGCCAACCGAAGGGCAAGCTGCTGCACTGCTGGTGCCTTGGCTTCTAAATTCTTGCATCCTTTGCTGGGAGGAGCCTTTGCTTGGTACCAGGGAGCTCAGTACTGCAAGCTGCCTAATGTTTGGAGGGAGGGAATAAGAAAAAACCCACAAATTAAACTGGAGCAGATTTGATCTGGAGTTCTGCTTAGAGATGTATGCTCAAACTTTTCTCCTGAAATGGGTTGGTATATCCAGAAGACTGATTTTTCTCTCTTAGGGAGTGTAAAAATTCCTGTCCTGAGAAGGAATTGCCTGCAGGCTTGCTGGTAGGATGGCTCAGTGTGTAACCTGGGCAGGCAGGTGACTGCAGAGCTTCCCAGAGCCTCTGGGGAAAAAGCAGCTGTGCAGCATAAATCAAAACGTGATGTTAAGCAATCCAACCCAGGCACACTGGGAATGAGAAAAGCCAGTACAACTGGGGCTGTACACTGCTGCAGTTGAAGGGTCACCTTGTGTACATGCAGAATTTACACCGTGAGCTGTGTGTATCTTCATTAACAGATTGCCAGGGGCTATCTTAGGGAAATAAGTACTGGGGTATCTGCCTTAGAGATGGGATTGGCAGCCTTTATAGGGAGGTGGGAGGAGTAGCCTGGCTGTTTAGGGGTTCCTAAGAACAACCAAATCACTAGTCTCAGTTCTCTTTTACAGTTTTTTTTCAAAGGGAGTTTAAGAAGTTGACCAAAACAGCCAATTACTTCCTAGATTCTTTCTCTCTTTGAGTCTGTAATCTTGGTTGCAATGGCCATCTGATCCTGAGACACTATTTAAGTGAAACGTGAAAATATCACCTGATACGTGGCAATATTCCTCTGCTTTCTTCCTCTTTACCAGTTAGATACTTGAAGATTTTTTTTGAAGTCCTTTTCCTAGCAGTCTGTTATTTCCTACCACAGCCTCTCTCACTGCATCTGGACATGTTTATGCTGTTCTCTTATACCCCTGCTCAGTAACTCGACCTGGTTTTATCTTCTCATGTAATTCTCTTTTCAGTTTCAGGTCACTGTGAAGAACATTATTTAGGCAAATGAGTTTCTTGCTGCACTTCCCTTTTCTCAGTGCTGGACCCCTTGTGCCCCTTGGTATGGTTTCTGTAAGGAAGTGCAGCTCTCTTGATGCCTTTACCCCAGTGTTTGGATCTCCCAAGTGTACTGGAATCTCAGGCACTTTACATCTGCAATCCTTGTTTTTCAGTCAAATCACCATTTTTTTTCACCCAAACGAGCCTTGAGTTGTGTAGAAACTTCAGTGGGGGTGAGGATGCTGGGAGTGTTTTTGGAAAGCCTGCTCTGATAATAGCACAGGGAGGGCTTCCTGCAGCACAACTGTCCTTAAATAACAACACTGCTGTGGATTAGCACGGGCTGTCCTGAGCTGAACGTAGGAACAAAATGTTCCAAACCCACTAAAGGGTTGACTCTGAATTATTTTTTTCCACAGTGATACACTTAGATTTGTTTCACTTTGGGGGTAGGTGAGCCCAGACCTTACTTAAGAGTAGGAAGTGGCATGTTTTTGAGCCTAATGTCATGGGTTTATCTTTGATTTCTCAATTGGGCTGTGGAATTTCAGATTATCTGGTCTGGGCAACTGCTGGCTGACCACAGCCTGATGCACGTGATGCTGATTTTAGGAGGAAGGTTCTTTGCAGGCTCTCAGCAGCTGCTGTGGGCTGTCAGTGAGGGACAAGTAACGAGAGGATTGCCTTTGCATCAGGAGAGTTATGCTGGAAGCTCAGTCTGAGCACTCTTTGAAGTGTCCTCTATTGAGGGAGTGTCCCTTGTCCCTCCACAGAACCTTTCTCTGAGGATGAATGTGGGAAGAGCAGGAGATGCATTCAGTTGAGTGCAGGGCAGTATTCTGGTTGTGGAGTGATTTGTGGGTTGTAGCTCACAGGGCAGGCACACCAAGTTCTGGGTATTAACAGCACCCAGGAAGGGGCTGAGTCTTTTTACATTCAGGGTCATGGAATTTTTCAGCTCGTGTATTTTTGTGGTCAGCCCAAGCTGCTGAGTGACTTAATTCACGTGTGTCATCACAGTTAATTTTCTTCTTAATGTTTCCCTGTGTTTGCCTCTGCTGTCAGGAGAGAAGCCAAAGTCAAAACACAGCTCCAAATTACGTGAATCTAGCTCCTCTCTGCTTTCTTTGCTTTTTACTGTCACTGTTGGTGCCTTTCCTTGGGAAGAAACTCTCTGTCCTTCCAAAATGATCCTTTTGCTCCCATGATATTGATTACACCTCTGTTTAAAAGCAAACCAAACAAAAAAAAACACCCCACTGATGGCATAACTGGGGGTGTCTCTGTGTGTGCAGGTCCTTTGTGCCAAGCATCACTTGGGAATGGGCAGGTGGGATTTGGCTCCTTGTGCTCTGAAAGCTGAGGATCAGCCAGCTTGCTCTTGAATGGCTGGGGCCTTCAGGATGGTCACATTGATCTTGCCAAACCCTCAACCTCACCTGTATCCAGGAGAGAAGGGGGGTAGGTGGGATGTCTCCCCTTCACCTCGCTGGACCCTCGCCGCTCACCGTGCAGGGCAGGTTCCACTTCAGAGTGCAGCACATCTGCCCTTTGGGCTGGTGATCCACCTTCCTAGAGGGGCTCCCTAGGAAGGGGTTTGCACGCTGGAGAACCCTTTGATCTGTCACCCCGTTATTTCTCAGGGGTGTGGAGGGATTAACCTGAGCATGTCCTTGGCTTACCCTCGCTCCTTCTGTTCTTTGTTCAGCTGGGGAGTCCCCCTTGGCATTACAGTGGCTGCTGTGGCTCTGAAGAAGATTGGATACGATGCCTCCAACGTGTCTGTGGGCTGGTGTTGGGTCAACTTGGATGCAGAAGATCGGGTCCTGTGGATGTTGTTAACAGGGAAAGTTTGGGAGATACTGGCCTACGTGACCTTGCCAGTGCTCTACATCCTCATCAAGAAGCACATTAATAGAGCAGTGAGTATTTTGCTGCTTTCAGCTTAGGTCACAGACGTGCTATGTGGCTGCACCCTCCGTGCTCTGAAGATTACTGCTGTGCATTTAGCAGCTACGTGGGCAGGGATTGCTTCAGAGGTGGGATCTGAAACACATCCAGCACCGGGAGCAGCAGTACACCTGGCTGAGCAGCCTGCAGCATCCTTGCACGGTGACTTAGCACAGGAGGGAGGAGTTTTTGAAAACTTTTAAGGGGTTATGGGTTGTGCAGGAGTGAAATGGAAATCCAGAGGTAAGAATTGAAACAGGATGTGAAGGGCAAAATTTAGCTTTAGTCAGTCTTCCACAGTTCCACTCACAGCAAGCCTGAGGTTGGTGCCTGGGCTTCTCCCCCTCTGTTGTTTTAGGGTCTCTCGTGACAGCCTGTGTTTATAACTACCTGTTTTGTGGTAGGTGCATGAAGCCCCACTGAGGAGCCCAGGCACTGTAGCATTAGGCACTGTATGTGTACACAGTTCAGAAGACACCCTGTCCTGCAAGGGTTTCAGAATTCGGAGGCTTATTTGCTGCTGTTCCTTGTGAACACAAAGAATCCAGGCATCTGGGATAATGTTTGGCTTGCAGAGAAGTCTAGCTTGAGAGCAGCTGAAGGAACTGCATCCAGAGGTTCCTTTTTTTCTAAGGAACCCCCCCCAGATCTGGATAGACATCTGAGGAAGTGCTGCCACTGCAAACCTGATTGCTGTGGTGGAGCTATGGCAGTGGCACCTGGGGGGAAACACAGATCTGGTGAGGGCAGGATCCCACAGACAGCAACATGGGCTCCAGCACGTTGCTCTAAGGGTGCTGGAGAATTGAAAGGAGGTGGGGAGGGTTTGCTAGTGCCTGTCACCACTGCCTGACATAAATCAGGCAGGACACTGTGTTCCAGCAGCTGTCAGAGCAGTGTGACTGCCCGGAAACATGACCCCTCCAGCCAGGCTCTCCCCCTCCTGCTCTGCCAGGGACTCATCCCAGCCCTGACCACTGATGGAGGGGTGCTGGGGGCAGGCAGCTGTCCCTCTGGTCTCATAGTGGGGGGACTGGAGCAGCAGCATGCCTGGTGTTCTGGCTGGAGCACTGCTCTTGCCATCACTAGGGTCTTTGCCCAGCCTGGGAGGCTGCTCACGGGGCTTCTTCAGCATCAGGAGGACTCCTGCTTCAACCAGGGCTGGCTTTGGGCTGTTAATTAATGATGGGAACCAGTTTTGCACAGTCTGAACAGGAGAAGTTAAGGCAGTAGATGTTGTGGGGGGCATGCAGGGTGTGCACTGGGGGCTTTCTAAATGGCAAAAACTTTGAGGGAGGGGGTGGGAGTCTGCCCTGAAAGCCCCCAGGCCACCATGCAGTTGTCATAAAGCTCCAGGCTGGAGGGAGAGAAGGTGTCAGGACTGGGAGTACTGCAGTGAAGGTGAATACTGCACATCTAAGTGGGGTGTGCTCCATAGCCCTGATGGTAGGAGGAATAGTTTTGAGCAGGTTAGCTATCCTGAGAGTTCCTCTCTTCACCCACATTGACATGGTTGGTGTTCAGCATCCCAGCTGCTCTGTGTGCTCTGAGTGCATCCAGTGGCTTCTACTGTAGGGATGTCTTGTGAGCCTTACCCCTCCAACCCCCCAACCCAGGGCACACATCCCAATTAAGTATTTTTCTACATATGATGGTATTGAGGTTTGCTGGCCTCCCCAAATCCACAGGAGCCTGTTGCTGGCAGTACGTGGTCAGAAATGAGGTGGGATCTACACAAACATACTGAAGGACCAGTTCACCTGGGTGTAAATTCCTTGTGGAACTTGCTGGTTGTGGTATAAGGCCAAAAGTTTGAGTAGTTTGAGAAGGGTGAGCCAGACTTCTCCCTCTGTATGTGTGTGTGGATGCATCAGGAGGCTTTCCCCAAGGCCAAACCCTTAGCTGTGTGTTTACAAAGTGGTGAAGCTGACAGCAATGGGGCTGGTACAGGATGACTTTGTGGAGCAATGCCTTATATATATATATATATATATATATTTCTTTTAGTTTGTTATGACTTGGTTTCTTGGTAACTACCTAGTGATGTTTGTTAATACAAAGCTTCAGTGGCTGATAAGGGCCAGATAACCTTTACTTGCCACTCCTTGGCTTCAGTGGGACTGTTTCCATTAGCAAGGGCAGCAAGTGGCTGAAGGTGGGTGCCCATAACTCTGTCCCAGTTAACTTTCCTACAAGATGCAAAAAATATTCAACTCCAGGGATTCTTTCTTTGGGGGTTGGACCCGATGATCTCTCGAGGTCCCTTCCAACCCCTACAATTCTATGATTCTATGATTTCCAAAGCAAGCTAAATGTCCAGTGTGTGTAGCTTTTCTGTTGATGTTTTTGTCTCCCTCCCACCCTCCACGGAAGCATGCAGCCCTCTCAGAGTATCGCCCCATTCTCTCAAGAGCACCTGCCTTTCAGCCCAGGACTTCCATAGCAGATAAGAAGTTGATTCTCATCCCTGTCATCTTTATCATCCTCCGCATCTGGAGCACTGTGCGATTCATTCTGACCCTCTGTAACTCCCCTGCAGTGCAAAATTCAGTCCTGGTTGTCCTACATGTAAGTATTTGCCAGGAAATGAGTTAAAAGGAGGATCTGGGAGGGAGATATGGCTTTGTTGCTCTTAATAGCAATTTTTGTGGTGGGATGTAGAGTGTACAGGTAAAAAAAAAAAAACCCACGAGCGTTGCAAGGGCATCTGCATCCTGGATGCTCAGGGATGCTCTGCCGGGGATGCTCAGCAATAGCTATTTCAGCAGCATCTAGTGGCTGCGAGAATAAATGCAAGAGGAGCGTTGGGCAATGCCTGCTGCTTGTGGGAAAAGCAGGCTGAGAGGTCAGAAATGTTGGGTGTCTGGCCTTCAGCAGGGCCCAGCCTGCCCCTCCCCTACACCAGGCTGTAGAAATAGTACCCCCAAAGCCATCTGGTCTGTAGAAGCGGTGGCCCCAAAGCCCTCTGCTCTGCTTTGGGGTGCAAGGTTGGCTTTTCTGAAGCTTTTGTCTCTTTTCCTCCCTTAGGAGTGGGAGTTGCTGCCCGTCTGTTGGGCAGTACCAGGGCTGGTCTGACGCAGCGTTTGCTCTTCTCTGGTGGGTTCCTGCAGGAGCAGCACTGGTTTAACCCCTTTCTTGCCCTTGCAGGGAATTGGTAACACGTTCCAGGGAGGTGCCAACTGCATTATGTTTGTCCTGTGTACACGGGTGGTCCGGACTCGCCTGTTTTCCTCTGTCTGTTGTTGCAACTGTGATGAGCTGGATTGGCCTTTGAGAAGATCAAACAGCTACTGGCAGCGCCCAGAACCTGACAAGGATGGGCCAGCCCCTGAGAGGACGAGACCCTTGCTGCCCAGCACCTGAGCCTGGGCTGCCCACCTTGTGATTTCTTCTTCTTCCTTGGTAAAGATCTGGCGTGAGTCTCTTTTTTGCTGCCCTAGCTGTGCACAGCTTTGTGATGTGAGGGGAGGGGAACAGTTATCAGCCAGCAGTGGCTGGAGAGGTCGGTTGCTGCTGCTGCTGCTGTGGGGTTCCCTGTCTCCAGCAGCTCCCCATCACGCTCCTTCGGGGTGAAACCACTTGCCTTCCCTGTGAGCTGGGGTAGCATCTGTTACTCAGGCTGGTAGAATGAGGAACCAGACAGCAGCGCTGTCTGGCCCACAAGGACAGGACACCAGTGAAGACTAAAAAGGAGGAATTAGTGGCTCCTCCTGATGTAAATTAACGTGTGTGCATTTCTTCACTACTGCCCAGTTCAGATGTGTTTAGTGTCCCCAGTGTTCCTCATGAGGTAATAGATCCCTGCTGCTGATCATCATAAAAAGGAAATGGAGGATAAGGGATTTATCTGAGCTTATGTAGAAAATCTGGAGAGGCAAAACTTCACAGCAACTCCTCATCACTTCAAGTATGAGAGAGACACCGATGCCCTTGGGTTGGCTTGTTGTGTAAGCATCATGCTTCCTCGTGCTTGACCTCAGGAGCAATAGTTGCAGAACATGCAGGGTGTCAAGACTTAATCCATTAGATCACTTGGGTTGGGGTGCTCTGTGGACTTCTGTCTGTGAAGCAGATGTTAGTAATGCCCTTCAGTAGCAGTGTGCAGCTGAAGGAGGTAATAATGTCGAGCAGCTGTCCTGACTGCTTAGGTGAATGTAACCTGCGATGTGCTGGGAACTGCAGGCTCCTCAGAGCATGAAACCCCACGTTCTCCTGTGGTCTGCAGGTCACCTTCAGTAAGAAGGGGCTGTCTGAAGGGCAAAACATCTATCTGGGTCTTGGGGCATAGCAGGGGCTGAGCACCCCAGAGAGCAAGCTGTGTGCTGGGCCTGGTTGGCTGCTGGGCAGACCTCTCCCACACCCCTGCTGCTTCTCCTCCCAGACCACAAAACACCCAACAAACGAAGGATCTTTATTTCTTTTATTTTTAAATCAGTATTTTTTAATTTGTGCAACAAGTTGTGGCAGAAAGAACGGGAGCCCATGAATTGTGGGGGGACAGAGGGTGGCTGCCAGGCTCCCGCTGCTCCAGGCACCCACCTGTCCAAAAGCTGTGCTTGTTCAGTTAATTTGAGTCCTGCTAACAGCATGCAGAACGTTAAGTGGTACAGTGATGTCATGGGAATACAGGCAGAGGTGAGTCCTGCCATTTCCTGAATTGAAGACTTCTAATTATTGTTACATTAATATTTAAGCCCCCCTATACCCAGGCTGTGTAACCATAGGGAGGTGGAGTCCCCAAGAGCTCGTTAGCCTGTCTCATGGGGCTGTAGAGGAGCTCAGCTCTTTAGCATGCCTGAAGTCTTTGGAGGGTAGATGCAAGTGTCTTGTCTCTGGCATAGATAACTTGAAGAGGTTTTAACTTCCTTTCAAAAGGCTTTTTTAAACTTCCTAAAGCTGAGCTTGGTAGCTCAACCCTATGTCAATCCCACGTGGCTTGAAAGAGGATCTAAGTTTAAAACGTCCTGCAGAAAGGCAGGATGGTAAATGTTAGATTTTATGAGACCCAGAATTGTGTCATGTTCCCTTTTTCAGAGCCAGCCCTGAGGAGAGGAAGTACAATTGTCACCAGGTTGGCTTCAGGGTAAACTAAACACCACAAAGACACCAAATAAATCACCACCCCCTAAAAACCACCCAACAAACCCTAATGAAAACAGACCCCCTGTTCTCACTTTGCCCTTTTTCCATAACAGAGCTCCAAGAAATGCCTGTGGAGGACTGTGCAGCTCAAGAGAATTACGTTTCTAGCTCCCAGGGGTTCAGGGAAGCGTGCTGGTTTGTGAAGGCCAGCTATTGGCAACAGCACTGGTGATGATCCAAGTGGAAATTCTCTGGTCCTCTTCATGGAGGCAAGGGCAGAGAAAGAAAAACAGGCAACAGACCCTCTTGGAAGCATGTCAGTAGTTCCTAACGTGAAGCTGACTGCAGCCTGGATGCAAACAGTGATGGGATGGTGGGTGGAAGCACGTGGCTGCTCCTGGCAGGTCTCTGGTGTGATGTACAAGTAGGGGTGGTGCTGGGCTGCAGCTCTCCCGGCAGTCTTGGTTGTCTGTGAAGATGACTCTGAACTCTTTCCTGACAGGTGTGGACTGGAGAATTTTAGCTCTGATGCTTTTGAAGGCAACTGCAGTTCAGGTACCTGTTGGTACTTTAGGAACAGGTCCATTGTGGCTGTGTTGAGCTGCAGCAAAGTGATGTCCCCGTGACAGGAGCTGCAGAGAGTCTGTTATCCTGGCTCAGGGCAAACCTCTGTGCACTGGCTGCAGGAAGATGGGTCAGCCCTGGAATTTAACTTGTGCTTTATTTTGAGCAGGTGTGGGTTCATCCCAGAGGCCCACAGAGGGAGCTGAAGCCTGGGGAAAAGCACTGCTGGAGTGGCTGAGCACAGGGAAGAGGTCCAGCTCCTCCTCAGCAATCAGACACCGGCTGCTTCGGTCTCCATCTTTGCTCAGGATCCTCTGGAAGATGCTGTTTGACTGTAGCCCAACTTCCTGGTGTTCTTCCCACCACTGTAAATCTTAAAACTTGTTTGGGGTTTTGCTTTTCTGTCTGACAAGGCAAATGTGTTGTGAGTTCTGGGGTGAGCAAATAGGAAAACTTCAGTAGGTGCTGAATAGGACTATCCTGGGCAGGGATTTCGGTCCTAGTTGTGAGAGGTCTTCCAGGGAGCTCAACTGGCTCCTGATCTTCACTTGAACATGGACAGTGGTATGCAAACATGCTTGTTTTGTGGCAGCAATGGACAGTTCCTCCTCCTCAGTGGTTAGGGGTCATCATCATCATCAGGGTTTGCTGGTTCCTGGGGATATCTGAACTCTGGTGACTCCCTTGGTGCTCAGGGATATGGGATGTACCACCCCAGCCTCCAGCAAGGACAGCAAAACAGTGCCTGGCCAGTGCTCTGAGCTCCAGATGTCCTCTGCTGAAGCACAGGCTACATCTGTTCTTGCTTTGGGAGCGTTCTTCAGAGCTGGGCAGGGGATGGTTTCTGTTTGCTCTTTGGAGACAGTGTTTTACCTTATTTACAGTTCTTTGCTTGTTGGTTTTTAAAATGTGTTCTCCAACTGATACAAAATAAAGTTTTATTCTTTACCAAGATGTTGTTCAAGCACGTTGTGATAGGCCTCAGCACTTGTGAGAGTTTGGATGAAAAACCATTGCAAGATCTTCCTTCAGGTTTCCTTTGTGTCTACCTTAAAGACTAAGGCCTGGAGAGGAAGACAAATCTTCCCTACCTATTTATAGATATGTTCCTCACCTATCTTCTTTATATGTATAGAAATGTAAAGCTTTCATTGGTTTGGGCAATCTGTTTACCAGTATGTGGTGGAACCATTCACATCTTGGTCTGAACGTGGAAAGACCTCTGGGAAATGAGTATGTGGGTCCTATTTCCCTTTGGCTTTGTGAGATTACAAACTGTGCTGTCTCCAGATGAAGCCAGGCCATGAGCACTGCTGTTGGGGCAAGCTGGTGCCTTCCCAGAACTTGCCCAAATAGAGCAAATTCGGGTCGCTGTGGGGAAAATCCTCAGGCGTGGATAGGGTGACAGCTCAATATGGCTTTGTAAGGTGTTGTGTGACTCCAACCTGTGAGTGAACTTCTCTCAGAATAGATCAAACCCTGTCTGTCTCAGGGCTGGAAGCAGCCAAGAGCCCTGGTGTCATAAGTGGTGCTGGACCACAGCTGTATTCCCAACTGATGGAGTGACAGGCTCTGTAACTAGGGTGGCACAGTGCTTGCCATCTGGGATGTCTGCTCTTCTGTGGCTTGTGACTGTGCCTCCCATTGAGCTGGTTGATCTGGACAGGAGAGGAGGAGGAGTCCAGGTGCTGCAGGCAGCAAGCAGAGTGTGTTCAGCAGTGGTAGGAGTGTATTTTGGCAGTGTTCTGGCTGCTGTGTCAGGGGACTTGCACTGTGTGCTTTGTGTCAGTGCTGCCTCCTCACTGCAAGATGAGGAGAAAAACATTAGCTTGCACATCAAGGGCTCTTCCAGGTTTTCTATGGCAAATATTGCCATCTCCAAGCATTTCTCCATCACTTGGAGCTCCTACCCTCAGTGCGCTCCGACACAGGGACATGGGGTTGATGTCAGAACAGAGTGCAGGGCCTGAGCTCTGTGCTGGTTCCCAGTAACCCTTGGAAGTCTTGGAAGCTGGCAGAGGTTTAAGTATGTAAAGATGGAAAGAGCTGAGTGTGTGGGGAGGGAGCTGACTGGCTGTTACAGACCAAGGGAGCAGAGCCTGGGGAGGGGAAGTGAGAAGAGCTGAGCCTGCAAAGAGAAGAGTTGGTTAAACAAGAGCTGAGAGGAAACCAGGCTGCAAAATGAGCAGGACTTGGGGTGGTTGGAAGTGGAGCTGGAAGTTTTGAGACTGATTGGATGAAATGATGCAAGGCTGCAAGGAAAATGTGATTCCTGGTTGTGCCACTACTATCTTATCATGAAGAACGGTGGCAGAGGTGCCAGCAGAGCACTCTAAAGCTGCCAAACTTAATGTTTGTAAGACTCATGGTTGCACAGTACGAGTCACTCGTGCTGCCCAGCAGCAGTGTGAATGCCTGTTGTGCTTGCACTGAATTCCACGTGCCTTGTCCATGCAACCCTGGAGGGAACTGCAGCCATCAGTGCAGAGTGGCCTGAGCTGGCAAGAGCCACGTCTTGGCTGGCAGTCAGTCTTTCTGTCCTGGGTAGAAAAATGAACACACTGAGGTCCAAGAGGGCAACGTGGGTGTTTCTGCTGAACAAAATGCAGATGGAGATTTAATAGCCAAGCATTCCACCACCATGAAACATCTGGGGCACGCAACCCTGCCAACAGTGAAAGGACCAGGAGGTTCCCAGACCAAATTACCAGATCACAATATGGTAAGTTTATGGATCTGCCTGCCCCTTTGTTTTTATTTTGGGGGTGTGTCTGTGGGGCTGAGGGGTTTTGGAGATGGTCTTTGAGGGCAGCAGTGGAAAAGGTGGGCAGGATACTACCTAGCCTTGTGGCAAAACCAGGGTCTGGTCTACCTTCTAGTTTCAGAGCCCAATGTTTGATGCAGTTTACCTCCAGAGTGTGCTTATATATCCAGCAATGCTCTTTCCTATTTCTGGGGGATCTGGACTGCCACATCTACCTCTTGCTTAATTGACTGGAGGCCATTTATGCAGCTGAGAAAGCAGTATCTGTATGTATGTGCCTTATTTGCAGGCAAATGATTTATTCTCAAATTATTGTTTTACCTTGAGGCCACAGTTGTAGCTCAGGACTGCGTTCTGAAGTAGCCTTCACTGAACATACAATTCCTTCCCAAAATGCAGGTGAAAAGGCTGCTGATGTTACTCTTCTGGGCACACGCTGTGGGATGTCACCTCATCAATGTCCTACCTGCAAGCATTGCAATCAACATGCTGGAGCATGTCATGACTGCCAGCACCTAATCTGACCATGGCTTTTGTGTAGCTCAATGCTAACGTTCTCCAGCAGATTGATTCTCCTGGAAACTAAGCCTCCCCTCCTAATTATTTTTGTCAAAGCTGTCAGGGTTTCATAGGATCCATCTTTGAGCTCAGGCAGTTGGGCTGAGGGTAAGTAGTTCCCTGCCTGCATGCGTGGGAGCTCTTACCATGTGGTGGACACGTGCAGAGGAGAGAAGATACAGAGGTGTCTTCATGTCTTCAGGCAGATGCACTCTGGGATGAAGAGCAGGTGCAAGAAGCTTAACACACACTAGCTGAAATTGAAAATGTGGTTGTAAAAGGCCTGTAAAATTGGCTCACTGTACTTGTTACTGGCTCTGTCTGGTCTTTGCCCAAGTCCAACGGGATCTCAGCTCCTTGAAGTCCTATCCCTGCAATTCCTTTGAAAGTCTGAGGAGAGGTTAATTCACTCTCCTGTCTCCCTTCATTGATCTCTTCCAAAATGATCCCAGTGTCAATTGCCACCTTACCAATGTTATTACCAGATTCTTGCTGGGACTGGCAAATATTTGAAATGTCCTGCTGCCTTAAGCAAATATTTACTCGGACGAAGGACTTGTGTTGGCAAACATACATGTCCTGTTTGGTTTCTGTGTGTGTCAAGATTATTCCTAGTTCAGGGAAGGAGTTTAAAGAACATGATAGAGAACTTTCCTTTCTTGTAATTACTGAGCATTGGAGTGGCTGTCATTCTGCCCAGATCTCCCTAAAGAGTCATTCTGTCTTGAAAGAACAGGAATTCTGTGGAAGAAATTTGTCCTCTGCAGCTTCTCCACCCGTGGGGCAGAGCAGGTTCACTTTCCATTTCCCCCCTTCTGGCCAAGGACCTGTGAAAGGGAGAACTAAACTGGTTTCTAAGTGAGCTATGACCTGTCCCGTTGGTTTTGGGGTGCTTTGAGCGATGTTGGAAGGCGGCACGGGAAAAGCTGAGCTAGCTCAGAGTGTCTCAGTTAATGCCAGCTGGCTGTGCTCTCTCGATGGGAATGCAGAGGAAGGTAGGGAAAGATGGGTTATGGGTGACATTAATATTCTGGCTTGTACCTCCCTTCAGTTAAGGCACCATGCAAAAGGTGGGACCATGAGACTGGAGCAGATTCTGTAAGACACAGGAATGCCCTTGAGGTGTGATCCACTATCCTTAAGGGCGTTTCTTTACAACAAATGCAATAAAAGACACATCACAAGAAGTCTAGGGACTAAGTTCCACTACCCTGAAAGCAGCCGGGCTGTCTTCACCTTCTTATCTTCAGAGCAGGATACTTTCACGTGAACATCTGTTGCTCAAGAGGATGCACTTTCTTAAACTGGCTGTTAAAGATCGACTGGCCAATAACAGCAAGTTCCTCAGCTGCTGGAAGTATCTGTGAACTTTGCGTCTCTCTGATAAACCTCAGGAATTGTAGTTGACCATTAACCAAGGCTCCTGTGCTGTTCAAAGCAGGCTCGGAGCGCGGGAGGTTAATGCTAAGCCAGCGGCACGCGGGATGCCCTGTGTGTGGAGGGGAAGGAGCTAACGTGCTCTGGTGGGAAAACAGCGTGTTCTGGGCACCGCCAAAACCCCCCAGATCTAAGAGGATGAACCTGTTCTCTGCGAGCAGAAGTGCCCTGAGCAAGCTGTTCCCTGCAAGGTAGGACAAGGAGGAGTGTTTCAGCCCGAGGCTGAAATTTGAGCCTGCAGGAGGGTAACAGAGGTCGGGGTTTATCGCTGGCCCATGGAGAGCACCCTGTCCATTGCCACGGCTGCTCCCACAGATCTCCCCATTTTCCTGGGAAGGCAGCAGTCACCAGGCAACCTCTCTGGCTGCGTCGTGAAGGAGCAGCAGCTCTATTGCTACAGGCTCATGTCGTCCACTTTACTTCTAGCTGGGGGAAAACAGCTCATTTAGCAGATCTTATGATAAGTCTGCCCCTCCTAGTTGGACAGATGAGCCTGATTCCCCTGTAGCTAGGCACCATCTCTCTCTTCAATCAGGGTCGGGCAAAAGAGCATCTGACCGAGCGGTGACAGGACTTGAACGAGGATAAGAAAGAGAAGACATGAGGGAGTCGTGCAGAGTAAGGGCATGATCAGACTAACTGTGGCTGTCGTTCATTGGATGTCTTCTGAAAAGTCACAGAGGGAGATCTTCTGCGTGGGGCGTTTCCATCCCCTGCTTCGTCTGTTTTGGGTATAAAAGCCTGTGCTTGGCATCTGTGGCTCAAACACCAAAATGAAGCTGAAAGGACAGAAGCAGGAGAGCTCCGACAGCAGTGAAGGCTCGAAGGGGGTAAGTACACTGGACTCTGTTTCCAACTTGAGTGCTTGATCTCTGGAGGTGAGCTGCTAGAGCTCCTGAGGGGTGTAAGGAATACCAGCAGCTATTTGGACAAATGTTCAGTTAGGGAAATGGTAGATCCTTCACATGGGACCTGACTTGAATGTTGGGGCATAAAACCTTGCAGACATTAAGGCTAATGGTGATGGAAAATTACTTATATCTGAATGAAAAAATGACTTTATTGATGTATCAGCAAAGAGGTACGTTAGTGAGCTACAAAAAGCATAGCCCAAAACATTTCAGTGGATGCAGCCAGGCCAGCCTGAGGACTGAAGAGTGATTGAAGTATTGCAAAAATCAAGTTGCTTGTAACCCTGAGGACTGTGCACCCACAGATGTGGTTGCTGTTTGATTGTGGTCCAGATGGCAATTTCACCCCTGTTTAACTGCAGCGGGCTCCTCTTGCACCCTGTGGCCAAGCTGCTTGGATAAGTTCTAATTGGCTTCTCTGGCAATCGGATTAGACCTGTAAACAGCTTGATCCCAAAATGTGGGAGGCAGAACAAGTCAGCATGTGAAAGCAGAACAAATGAAGAGGAAAGGGGTATTGGCACTTCATGCAAAAGCTCCTCTGTGTAGAGCCCTCCTGTGCAGTGTCCTGCGTTACCTCACTCGCTGATTTTGCATGTTGGATACAGAAGAATTCCAATTCCATGCAACTGTTTTCCCTGTGGGGTGGTGTTTTGAGAAGGATAACTTAAAAGAAATTAAAAAAAAAAAATCAGCATCCAAATGATCCATCAATTACTGTAATGAGGATGTGCATATCAAGCCAAACAAGGAGCTAGGATGAAATCAGTTTGGCTTTATACAGTGGCACGAAGTGACAAACACAGAATGCAAGTCTCAGGGTCTTATTTATTCATTTATTTCTACTGAATGCCATTCATGCCTAAAAACCCAAACCTGGTTGCTTCTGAGGTGGTGTTTGTGTGTTTTTCCTTCCATTCTGCAGAAAATGACCCTCTTGCTTGCCCTGGTAGCCCTGGTATCTGCCTTTGGGTCTTCTTTCCAGTACGGCTACAATGTGTCTGTGATCAATTCTCCAGCCCCGGTAGGTTGGACCCTGGAGTGGACCATGACCGAGGAGTTGGTTTACAAACAGAACAGGGCAGGAGCGTTAACGGATGAGGGGTGGGCGGGGAGCCTGTGCTTCCCCTGGCTCTGAATCGCTGGGTGCCTGGCAAGAAGTGGTTCCCCAGGAAAGGGGAAGGGGGGCTGCTAAGGTGTATGACGCTTCAGTTCAGGCTTTGTTCCCCAGGAAAGGGAAGGGAGGTTGCTAAGGCGTGTAACACCTCAGTTTGGACTTCATGCCCAGCAGAGACGGGACACGAGCAATGTCTTCCTTGGAAACTGGGGAAGAGTTCCTATGAGGAAGGATAACTTGTAGTTAGATATCCTATTATCATCCTACAGGTTAGGACTTGCACCCAGTCCAGGCTTCTCCATCCCTCTTGTACATTCATTTCCCAGCTCAGTCGTTCTGGTGTTTAGCAAGACACTTGCTTAGAGCTTTATGGTGTTTGTTGTTACCTCACTTCCGCAGCACGAAGATCTTACTTGCTCCGCTAAATGTGCTCTGTGTTTCATTCCAGTACATGCAAGACTTCTACAACCAAACCTACTTCGACAGGAATGGAGTGCCTATGGACAGCAGCTTCCAGACGCTGCTTTGGTCTCTTACAGTGTCCATGTACCCTCTGGGTGGCTTGTTTGGGTCCCTCATGGTGTGGCCTCTGGTTAACAATTGTGGCCGGTACGTGACAGGGGTGTTTAAGATCCTTCATCAGTTTGCTGGGTTGAGATAAGACTTGCCTCACTGGTCACTCCAACTCGCCAAGCCCGTCAGGAGCATGACTATCTCACACACACCTTGATTGTAAGGCAGATGAGCTAAACTCAGCAATACCCTGTGTAGAAGGATTGATAGGGTTTCAGGATGGTCAAGGCCAGGCCGTAGGCTGGGCACTGAGCCAGGTAGAGAGAAGTGGTGAAAGTCCTGGACTGGGAGCTGAGGTCAGGCCCAGCTTCTGTTGCTCTGGCTTCCAAAGAAACTTCGTGGTTTTTTTCTTGAAGCCTTCATTCCCTGCTGGAAAAAGGAGACAATTCCCATTTTCTCTTTGATTAGTCTTTGGGATGGTGATTCAGCCTACAGAACAGAAGAGAAGGCTGTGGGGGGACCTCATTGCAGCCTTCCAGTCCCTGAAGGGAGCAGAGGAACAGGAGGGGAATCAACTTGTTCAAGGGCAGAGACTGGCAGGACAAGGGGGCTGGAGTGAAGCTGAAGGAGGGAAGGGTTAGATAAGATCTTAGGGGGAAGTTCTTTCCAGAGAGAGTGGTGAGGGGCTGGAAGGGGCTGCCCAGAGAGGGGGTGGGTGCCCCATCCCTGGGGGTGTTCAAGGCCAGGTTGGATGGGGCCCTGGGCAACCTTGTGGAGCTCCAGGCCTGGAGGTTGGTGTCCCTGCCTGTGGCAGGGGGCTGGAGCTCTGTGACCCTTGGGGTCCCTTCCAACCCAGACCAGTCTGTGAGTCTATGATTCATGAGAGTCATGGACAGTTTAGCACCAAGGGGATCAATCAAGGGAAAATAAACTGAATCCATCTTCTCCTCTATTCCTTTGCAGAAAGGGCACGTTGCTGATAAATAACCTCTTCTCCATCGCTGCTGCAATCCTTATGGGAACCTCAGAGCTAGCAAAAACCTTTGAAGTAATCATCCTTTCACGTGTTATCATGGGAATATATGCTGGTAAGTAAGAGATTGGATAGTAAAGGCAGAGCAATAAATACATTCTTGGCTACGTAAAGGGGGTTTTATTCTCACAACAAAGGGTTTCACAGGCAGGATGTTTTAGCCCTACGTCTGCTTAACAATGCTGTACTTGCTTGAATAACAGTTGTCCTCTGCACGTTGCAGAAGTACTACAGATCTTCAGCAAACGATGGCAGTGAGACTGGGATTTAAGGGACACAGAGGAGGTGTGTGTCTGTAGAGGCAGCTGTCCTCTGCAATAAACACTGGAGTTCCAACAGCTGGGAAATCTGCTGATGATAAGCTGTTTTCCCAGACATCTTCCAGCAGATAACCTGGCTTGTTTGTTTGTTTGTTGCTTTTTAACATAATCAGAAACAGAACAATCCTCCTAAGTCAAAGTCACTGGAGACAATGCCAGATGCAGTAATCCAGCCCTGGAACTGACTGTCCTTCCTGAAGGAGAAAAGAAATGTTAAGAGGGAAGGCAAAGGGTTCAGAGCTGCTGGACTAACTGCAAATAGAGTGGGAAACCAGGGAGAAGGGTGTATGTGAGGTCCTGGTGTAAGTGGCTCTTAGTGCTACAGTGACACAGATAGGAACCCCAGGGTGGCTGGGTGCCCCATGCAGTGCTCTATGGTGTGTGTGCAGAGCCAAGCCCATAAGGGTTTGAAAAGCATTTAGGCTCAACTAATTGGCTTTGGGCTAGCAAGACTGACATGCTCTGTGATTTATTAGTGAGTTGGGATAACCCATTAAGATAAAATGAGAAAACAAGAAACCGATGTAGGAAAAACTTGATTTGTAGCATGCAGCAACTGCAGTGGGTGAGCTAAGGCAGGATGCTTCCCTAGTCCAATGGTTTTGGGTTGGCTTTTGATTCTCCTAAGCCTGGCAGCTGCTCTTAGCATCGGTTCTCTGAAAAAAATACCAAGGGGCCTGTTAGGTGTGATCCTTCTTTCCAGCTATTTATAACTGACAGAAGAATCTGGACTGGCTGGCCTGACTTGCCCTTCACAGCTTGCCCTCACTTGAACCGTGGACGTTGTGTCTGTTGAGGGAAGCTGCTGAGCCAAGGCAAGGCAGCCTGCTCTGGGCTCTGGCAGGATCCACACCTCGTTCTTCACCCTGTTGTTAGAAACCTTCTATTACTTGGATGCAGTAGTCCAGGAGTCACTGCTAACTTATTTTAATCTGGGCAATTAAAAGGCCAGTTATATCGTGAGCCAACACTATGCCTCATGAGTTTAGTTTTATAAAGTTTTCTAATTGCTTTAATACTTGTTCTGTGCCTTTTGGCTTTCAGAGAACAGTTTGACCATCGTTGTAACTCCTGAAGGCACTTCAGAGATGTAAGATAAGGGTCTCGTGGTCACTTGACTCCATGCTCAGGGTTTGCATGCCAGGATTTACAGTGGAAGCATGGGAGCTGGCAGCTCTCTGGGGTTACTGTGTGTAACCATGCAATGTTCCTCAAAATAGCCCATGTCCTTCGTGTCCAATTAGAGTAGAAATACCCATTCCAACATGCTAGCTGTAAGATCTCAAACTAGCAAAGCTCTCTGCAGAGCTTTACTGAACAATTAAAGGCATGGTGAATTTTTAAAAGCCAGCAAAAGTCACATCCCCCCACCCTCACATCAGCTTGCTTGGGTACTGAGTTCTTGCCTTGTTTTAGAGGAAGTAGAAATTCCTCCCTTACATGGAGGAATTTAGCTTCCAGACCTGCAGTAGCACACAATATTTCTTTGCCTGTGTTGTGTTGAAGTACTTGGCAAACCCTTCTGGGGGAAAGTGACTTTTAGGAAGATGAACACTAAAAGCTCTCAAATAATCTACCAGCTCTGTAGGCAAGACCAACTACCATTGGCCTTTCTGGACTCCTCAAATGCTTTGTTGCCCAGCAGTTAACAAGCAAGACCCTCAAAAGCCCAGAAGGTGGACAGGTTGCACTCCCAAGGCCCATCGTGCACACGTGATCTGTTCCCTACTGCAGTTCAATTGAAATAGGTGACATGATCCAGGCTCCTTGAATTAACTCCAGCGTGGGAATACCTCTGAAGCTTGGCCACAGAGATGATTTCTATCTTAAGTTTTAAGACATGTGAGTGTAATATAGATGGCCCTGGCAAAGAGACAGCATTACTTATGAACAAACTTCTTCTCTAATGGCTCCCAGAGAAAGCCAGATTCCTCGCAGTGATGGATTTGGTACATCTCCACCTACTGAGCAAACCAATGCCACCTGGTTTTGTCCCATGTTCCACTGCAGAGTGAGAAACACACGTGCAGCATATTCACTGGCCAGAAGATGACATTAAATCTTCAGCTGGAGCAGAAGGGTGTGAGGTTTCCACGTGTCCTGTGGTCCAGCAGAGATCACTTTGGTCTCACACGAGGAAGAGCATCTTACTGAAGTTGGTGAGTGTGCTGATACCAGCTGCCTGACTAACATTGTTCTCTAACTACCAGGTCTGGCCTCCAACGTGGTTCCCATGTTCCTTGGAGAAATCTCCCCCAAAAATCTAAGAGGTGCTATTGGGGTAGTACCCCAGCTCTTCATCACCGTTGGCATCCTTGTAGCTCAGATCCTAGGTCTCAACAGCATCCTTGGGAATGCAGAAGGTAAAGCTCTTGCTTGGGACTCTTCTGCCTACTCTATTGAGGAATGATATCTCATAGCTGTCATCTTGTCTCACCTGTCACAGGCTGGCCTGTGCTGCTGGGGCTCACTGGGATCCCATCAGTCATCCAGCTCCTTATACTGCCCTTTTTCCCTGAGAGTCCCCGATATCTGCTGATACAAAAGGGCAATGAAGAGCAAGCACGACAAGGTACAACATCATCCTTTAATGAGAGGGGAGGTGGAATGGGATAGATCTGACTGTGGGACATAACTGACAGCAACCCACAATGAAGTGAGAGCAAAAGTCTTCACTGATACATGGCTGGTGGCTGGAATTCCTGCAGTGTTGCTCTGTTCCCTGTGAATCCCTGACTCCCCCTCACGGAAGCAGAGCTGTCTGTAGCTTACGTACTGCTCTGGCTTGATCTGAAGCAGGAGGGCTTACTGTAGACCTGGTCTCTGGGTCCATAACTCACGTTCCTCTCCCAACCAGCACTGCAGAAGCTGAGAGGTTGGGATGATGTGGATGATGAGATAGAAGAAATGCGCCGAGAAGACCGGTCAGAAAAGGAAGAAGGACACTTCTCTGTGCTCAGCCTGTGCACCTTCAGAGGCTTGCGATGGCAGCTCATCTCCATCATTGTCATGATGATGGGCCAGCAACTCTCCGGGGTTAATGCGGTGAGTTGGGAAGGCATGTGGGAAAGCCAGCGGGGTGAGTAGTGAAGGGAAGGGGCTTCAGAGTGGATGATGTAGGGCAGTGCTGGCATAGGAGTACCCCTTCACTGGGGACACTGCTTCTGCAGCAGGATGTGGTGGGTTGGCCCTGGTCAATGCCAAATCCAGTACCCACATGTACAAGGTAGAGAGTCAAGCTGATCTGTTAAGGATAGTTTTTAGACTAAGGTGCTTGTGCCTGGATCCAATGTCTCCAGAAATGAAAGAATTCAGTTCTCAGGCTTCTGTGCACCAGTTACAGGGTGTAAAAGGAGCTAAAATGGGATTCCTGTCTTCAGCCTTTGGCCATTTATAAACAGAGCTGTGGTTTTGCCACAGGTCTTCTACTACGCAGACAGAATCTTCCAGTCGGCAGGTGTGGAGAGCAACAATGTTCAATATGTCACTGTGTCCATAGGTGCCATCAACGTTGTCATGACTCTACTTGCTGTAAGTTTCTCATAGGGCTCCTAAAGTTCTATCCTGTCCCGTCCTCCCCATCTGTCACTGCTTAAAGGATGTTATCTACACGTACCCTGCCCTGCTTTGCACAATAGATGCCCTGTACTGTCCCCTGGTTGAAGGTGGCTGTGTTAATCATGCTTATTTCTCACATCCCCTCAGGAGTTTTGAATTTTGGTCTCCAGGTTGATACATCCTCGTTTTATTGTCTAGTGTTACCATGTAGGGCTTTCCTGCAGTTCTCACTGGGACTGGGTACTGAAGAATGACCCGCCTGTTTTCTATGTCGTTGACACATCCAGATTTCTGAGTGATTTCATGCCCAGCATCCATCAGTAGATGGTGGAAATTTCACTGAGGTTCTTAAAAGACAAAAAACACCTTAATAAGTTTTGGTGGAATAAGAGTCGTGCCCCAGGTGTTTGTTCTCTCACCCCTTTCTGTCTTTTTCAGGTTTTCATTGTGGAATCCCTGGGGAGGAGAATCCTCCTCCTTGCTGGCTTTGGGCTTTGCTGTGTCTCCTGTGCAGTGTTAACTCTGGCCCTCAATCTCCAGGTATGTAGTTGGGTGGCTCAAGTGATCCTACCCATGCTTTTCTGAACCTTCCAGGGGACAGGCCATGGGTCTCTTTTGAGGTTGCTTCTAGACCAGGGCAGGGAGGAGACAGTATGATAGGTCTCTGTAGTCGTATATCTACCTCAAGTAAACACAGAAGTTACGATCCTGCTCTTCTGAATACTACTTCCATTATGTCCCATTGCATCCTTCTGTTGGAAGCAAAGACCATACCCAGGCAGTGGTGACTGTGGCTAAGTATGGATGTATCTGGCAGTGGAGGGTGACACCAGCCTTACAGTGCCTTCAAATCTTACTACAAATAGCGCCTGGAAACGTGTTGGTGATGTTCAGATGGGAACCACATCTAACCTGTAATTAAATTCTTCACAGAACACTGTCTCATGGATGTCTTACCTCAGCATAGTCTGTGTCATCGTTTACATCATCGGCCATGCTATTGGAGCCAGTGAGTACACACAGTTTAGTCCAGTCCCCTCCACAGGCTGGATAAAGCCAAGTTATGCTGAATTTCAAATCAAAAACTTTGTGGAGCTAACTCAAGGAGATGAGACTTCTTCACTCTGAGGGCACGCAGCTTGTTAATTGTCAGCTAGGCTTATGTCCCAGGGATTTGCTGGCCCTGACCGTCAGGCAGGGGAGCATCCAGCTTTGAAGATGAAAACCAAAAGCACGATTGGGCTGTGCCTGAGATTCCCCCAGTCCATCTGGAGGCAGCGAGCCCTACCAACTGGGCAGAGATGTGGCACGCTTTCAACAGGCAACAAATTAAATTAGAAGCCACTCAAATTCTACACGTGGCCTCTCAGAACACTTTGCAGAAAGGAAGTGTGGGCATTGGAAAGGCCTGACTGAGTCCTGACTCAGCTTCCTAGTGTGGTAGAATTGTGTCTTTACCTTGGATAGCCCTGCCAGGCCCTTGCAGGATGCAGCCATGCGGTTCTGAAGCTCCCATAGAGGTTTCACTGGCAGATGGAATTGCATAAAACCTTTCCTTCTCCATCTAAAGCCATCAGGCAGATTCAAGCACCAGGGCGGGGCGATTGCGGGAGGATGAGCACCAGGCCAGCTGGACATGAGGCCTGACCCAGTCAATGAGAACATGGAAAAATGACTCAGTTTTCCAGCATATGTTGGGGGTTTCTCTGTGTTTTAAGAAAGCCATCACTTAGTGGCTGCTCATGGGGTGCTCTCTGGAGAGACAATTCATGTTTCTGACCCTTCTTTTACAATCTGTGCAGGAGATCAGCTCATAGCTGAGGTGTGGCCTTGGGAGAGAAGAGATTGATGGCTGTGTGTGAGCACAGGATGGACGTTTAGTCACCTTGTTGTTGTTTTTCTTTCTTTATTTAATCCTTTATTTGATCTATTGGGTGTTTTGAAACACTGGTAGTTTAGAAATCATTGTCTGCCACTGAAATGAATGGTGTAATCTTTGGGATTTCTAAACATGCAGCTACCTTGCAGGTCCCATTCCCTTTGTGATGATCACCGAGATGTTCCTGCAGTCATCCCGGCCTGCAGCGTTCATGGTGGGTGGGTCTGTGCACTGGCTGTGCAACTTCACTGTGGGGCTCGTGTTCCTCTACATGGAGGTAAGATGTGATCACGTGACAGGGCAAGGCTTTGGCTTAGAAGTAGTATCTTCAGCCCTATGTTCTTACAGAGAGCTTATTTAATCCCGAGAGCTGAGAGCGCTCAGTTATTTTTCCAGGTGAACATCAGATTCTGAATTCAGAGGCATGGAAAAGACTGCAAATCCTTCATCTTCCATTGCAGCCAATTCTAGTTTTGGGTCTCTTGGGCACCAGTTCAAACTGATCCCCAGCAGTGGCGACCCATAAATTGCTGCAGTTGCTGATTTTTGCCTGTGCAAAGGGAGCTGGTGAGCTTAGTTTGATTGATGTAGCAGACCCTCACCCTCATTTGACTGTAAATCCATGATGGTTTCCAATAAATCCATGGTGGTAGTGTGGAAAGACAAAATCTCGAACCACCTCTGACTTCTAGTAGTCAACTGAAAATACATGCACATCACTCTGGCTGGGTTTTTTTGGGGTTTTTTTACAGCTATTTCAGGGTTCAGCATGTCCAAACAGCATAATGTACACAACTGGAGTACTCCTCTGATCCCTGCTCTGTCTTCTTCCATTGTCCTAGGCTGGATTGGGGCCATACAGCTTCCTCATCTTCTGTGCCATCTGCCTTGCCACTATAGTTTACATCTTCATTGTTGTTCCTGAGACTAAGAACAAAACCTTCATGGAAATCAACAGGATCATGGCCAAGAGGAACAAGGTGGAGATTCAGGATGACAAAGAGGAGCTGAAGGATTTCCACACCATCCCAGGTGGGCAGGCAGAGAAGAAAGAAGTTTCCAGCAGTGATCTGTGACCCAGCTCCATGTTTGGCCTGGCCCAGACGTTTTTTAGTATGTGTTCAGCAGGAGAACAAATGCATCAAATCATTGTTTCATAGTGACCTTCATTCAGACCAAACCTCCCACAGCAGGAGCTTCCAAATAAGCCATTGTGTCTTGAGAGGGTTCCTGTTGCAAGTAATTAGCAGGACCATTCTGCTTCAAGGTACAGCCACTGCTGTGGCAAACTACCCATTTGTGGTATCTGTCACAGGGAAAGGGCAACATCCTTAGTTCCAGTGATCAAGCAACCTATGCCATAAGGTGATGTATATCCCTGATGTCCTGACTGGCAGATCCCAGGTGACACAAGCCAGCACTTGGGCTGGTATTGGCCAGTCATGTGCAAGGAGTGCACTATATGCCTCTGGAGAACTATCATTTGTCTATTTGAGGGTCCAGCATGAGTGAAGCCAGGCCTCTGGTGCTCTGGGGTGGAGAGTGTCCATTGTCCTGAGGTACTTTGTTAGATGGGCTGATAACAACATTTACATTGTCAACTCTTGTCCTTGTGTGCTTCAAAGGACCGTGTATTACCATAGCCTCACCCCCACCCTGCTCACCCAACTTTCTCCTTCAAATCAAACCAGGTTTTCAACTATTGCTGAGTCCTTCCAAAGCCATATTCATGATGCTAGGAGTCATCCACCTGGCTGGTGCTTATTCACACCCAATTTATACCCATTTGTTCCAGTGGCACTCTAGTCTTTGAGCTACTGAGCTCATTTCACTCCCTAGCATTTACACTTCTGCTGCCAAAGAGCAACAGTCCCTCTTTTAATCCTTCATTAACCCCCATATTCCTACTCTGCACCCATGAGCCAGTTGGAGCTCATTCATTCCCCAGAGATACATGGTGTTGAACCTGGTAAGAACCTCCCTGCTCCATCGCAGGAGTCAAATTCAGGTTGATTCCTGTGCAGTGGGCTACAGATTGGATCCTGTGTTTGCAAACACGACCAAACTTGTCTTTAGCTTCTCTCATGGAGCTGCTCATCTTTAGTTTTTGAAATAGCTCAAATCTTGGGTATGTCGAAGTCTCTAAATGGTTCAGAGCATGGTCCTTCTACTTGTTTCTGGTTGTGTCCCCGAAGGGCACCATTCCACCTGATGGCTAAATTGGTTTGGAAGAGCTCTGGGTCTGGAGCACTAGGACTGACTGTCAGATGAAATTGAAGTGCACGCTGATAAAAATGTAGGATTTCTTAACATATTTATTAGTTTAAGGGTTTGGGGGTTAATTGTGGCATCATTTAACACAGGGAAATGAAACTTAATTAATTGCTTTGTGGGGCTGCTGCCCTCTGTTTTGAAACAAGCAGGTTTGTTGAACAGCGTGGTATGGGTTTTGTTGTTGATGGAGACAGCCCTTTGTGTGATTGACTTTGACCTTAAAGGATGAGTTTTATACCTGCCCTCAAACTTGTGATGTGTCTGTGTAGGAAAAGAAGCTGTATCCGTGCTCTCTCCCTCCATCCATTAAGAGATAACACAGTGTGCTGCTGGTGCTAGCCCATCGATGGCACAGGACCGTGCTCTGTACCTGTTCCTACGTGATACTGTCTGCAGGGGAGGGGGTGGGGATCTGATGGTGAGAAGCAGGGAGAAAGGATGGGTGCAGGGAAGTTGGTGAGGGACTGGGTGAAGGGTGTGAGAGGAATTTTACTTGAGAAAGGGGCTCCTTTGACCAGAGGGGCTCTTTGGCATGTAGGAAGATCTATGCATGGGGTCCTAAATCAATCTTTGGGGAGGAATGCGACACTGTGGTGGACTGGGCCAAGTTCTGCTCTGGCCTTTGCCTCTCTCCAACTGATGGAGGCTTTGCTCTTGTACAAAAATGACCTGGGACAGTAGCAGGTGTATAATGAGCCTCTACGAAGCAGAATGAGAAACAAGCAAATAATCTAAGTTTTCTCTCCGTTTCCTCAGCAAGCAGCCTGGAGATTTCTGCTGCTTGTAAAAAAAAAAAAGTAGTAAATGTGGTTATTGACAGCTGGTGTCAGACTCCAGAACCACCCCCCAAAGAGGGTCATGGGGGTTTCTCCCCACGCTACAATATCTCCCTTCAGTTGCCCAGGCTTGCACAGTGCAAGTGCCCGAACATCTGCAGGTTGGAGAACTTTGCTCCACAGGTTCACATCAGTCATCCACCCTGCAAAGCTGTTGGAGAACGTCCCAAGAAGAGTGTCTCTATCTTTCCCAAGGACAAGTGTCCCTCCAGCCTGGCTCACATACCCCTTCTGAATACTCTTTTCTTTACCAGCTGCTCCATTGACCCATAAATTTGCCATTCCAGACTGGGAGGCCCATGCCATGCAGTAGTGCAGCCAGTCTTGTGCCTTGTGGTGCAGGGGAAAGCTGATGAAATTCCCTCCTATCCACAGCCCCACGTCTGTGCCCACGGTCATCACAAGCTCCTTATCCCTCTCCCGGGTGGAGTAGGACAGCACAGTCTGACTGCCAACATGCTGGGCTTTTGTCCAGAAACATAAGGTGAAGGCTTGGAGGGACATACCATGGAGGGGATGAACGGTCACTATACTCTCAATGTTTTCCACAGGGAAGTAGAAAGCTGGAAAAGGGGTGGATCTGACACCTGAAACAACCAAAAAGCCAGCTGTTACATTTCCTGCTGTGCTTGTAAACCACCCCAAATCCAAAATACACCCATGGAAACTGGCAGGGCTGTGGCAGACTGAGCTGTCTTGATCCACGGTTACTGGCGTGTGTCCTCTCAACTGGGAAGGGGCTTGAAATGATGAAAAGCTTGGCTCCTTCATGGGAAATCACTCCCCCCCCCACCTTCCCCTTTCCCCACCTTGTGTAAAATACAATGATTATTTACCCTAGGGAAGCCGTGACCTTAAATCCCTGTTTGTAAAAGCGTGTGTACATGTGGGAGGAGAAAGCTGCTGCTGCTGTGGGAGTAGCTAGGTTGGGGCTGGCATTAATGATGCTGTGGTTTGCAGCATTTCCATCAGCAGGGCTGGATGTTGGGACCAAATTCTGCCTGCATGTATCAGTACCAAACCTGCTAATGCATTAGGCCACCACGGACAGCAGGGCTTGGGCTCTTCGTCCTTGGAAGGTAAGCTGGCCTCAAGAATAAGTGTGCTTTTCTCACCTCTGTGGCTCACTCCATTCAGCAGCTCGCTCTTCATGTCTTGGAGCTGCATCTGGATTTGTTCCAGCCTGAGGTTGAATTCTTCTGTATGGCATTGTTCTAGAGCAAGCAGACAGCTGGACTTAGAGGAGGTCAGGACCTGCACATGGTAGGCTTTTTCTGCTTTCTAGTTTGTAGAAGGTTTGGGGAAAACCTTTGTTCTCAAATGCAGCATCTCACCTCCATATGGTGAGATGTTCTCAAATGCAGCATCTCACCTCCATATGGTGAGATGTTCTCAAATGCAGCATCTCACCTCCCTAGTTGGTGTGGCTCACCCATATGGATGCAGACACACTTGAACCCAATATTCCTGTGCGGTGCTGTGTAAGACATCTGTGTGACACCACTACAAGCCAAACCAGGGGCTGGCACGACACCTACAGCCACCACAGCACCATGAGAAGCAAGACGTGCTCCCAGGGGGCAAAAAGGCATGTGGGCCATCTCCACCAGATACTCCTGCAAAGGGTGGTTTCCACTATGCCTAGCCTCAGTAATGTGCAGCTTAACTCCTTCCACATGGGCTTCTGGGGAAAGCTTGGGTCCTGCCTGCTGACTGCCTTTACCTTGGGTGGGTTTGGCTCTGAAGGAGGACTCCACCACCCGCCCGTTGAGGGGCTGAGCGTGCCGGTAGTCGTTGCGCAGTGTCCTGTTTTGCCAGTCCAGCAAGGTGTTCTCCAGGAGGCTGATCTGGGAGCAACACAGGCTGGTTATGGAGGGGAATGGGAGCGGAGAAGCGCAGTGCAGATCCTGCAGCTCAGGATTAGGCCAAGCAATTTGTTATAGAGGAACCCACAGGGGTGCCCTGCTGAGTATTAGCAAGAGAAAGGAGCAGAATACGAGGGTTCTTATCAGCTAATTCATGATAGAGATATTTTGCCTGAAGGGAGGCTTTAACACCTGCCTGACTGTATGCATGCATGCATGGAGGTTTTGCCACTATTCTGGATGGTTTCCTCCCAAGTGCCTACTCATCTTCCCCCTGCTGAAAAGAGCAGTTCAAAGGAGAACACCCCACGATCCTCCACTACTGTAATCTCCACTTCATCTTCTGCTCCTAGAAGAAGATGTTTCTGATGCTTATTTTTCATTAAGGAAGATGAACCACTCTGTGAGACTCAACACTGAGCTTGTTTAACGTGTGCTGCTTCTTTCCCTGCTGAAGCCTTTGCCCTGGCAGGGCAGACAGAGAGGAGAGGAGGGGATCCTGCTGTGTGACAGTACCCAACTGCTGAGAGATGGGGTAACTGCCCAGGGTCCCTCTGCACCTATCCAGGTCTTCTGTAACACCTCTGCTAGAGCCTGGACAAGCCCCCTCCTGTCACACAGCCAAAAATCACAGCAGGCCACTCCTGGAAGGATGCCACCTGGCTGCACAATGGAAGTGTAGGAAGGTGGAAAAAGCAATGCTTTTCTAAAAATGTGCCAACTGTTCTGAAATAGTTTTGATGTTATGAATGGCTCTTATGGGTGGGTTTATTTTTTTGGGGGGGTGGGTGGGTTTGGGCTCTCTTCCAGTAGTTTTTGCCTTGCTGATTCTGACTGGTCTCTTGCTTTTTATAGTGCTTCAGTTTGGTTGAGTTTAAATGAGCAGAGAGCGTTGTTATCGCTCACCAGACCTCAGGTGAACTGCCAAAAACTGGCCCTTGCTGTGCTGTAGCATCACTGTGCCCTTACAGGCCCTGGAAATTCCAGTTGTTTAGGAGTCTGTCTCATGAATCCTACACAGAGATCCCTTGTTAGATCCTCTGTCAGGCTGTTCCCCAAATCACTGGAAAGGGAACTTGTGTGGAAAGGAGAAGTGTGAAGGACAGAGAAGGTGCTCTGTCTGGTCAACAGATTTACCTGTGTGTGTGACAGGACAATTGGAGAATGGAAGATGGTCCAGATCACGCTCTCAGAGCAAGGTGGGGTTGTCAGTGAACCCTGGTACCTGTAGAATTGCAAGAGGTTTTCTGGCAGCATGGCTTGGACATCCAGGGAAATAAGTTTTGTTGATTGACCTCAGGAGGAAAGAGAGGGGCAATGTTAGCAAGTGATGGGGAACAGAGAGGTGAGAGTGGTGGTAGAGCTGGGAGTGGCCAATCACTTTGCTGACTGGTACACTAGGCCTTTGACAGAACTGGGTGAAGATGGAGAGAAGAGAATGGTCCTTTCAGTGGATCTGTGGTTTGTCATTCAGAGGTATCTGGGGTCCTGGAGGTGGAGGGCAACTGCACCTCAGTGCTCTGCCAGCAGCAGTTGGTTCTGGGAAGCAGAGTGTACTTGTGCAGCAAAGCACCTGCTATCTGGGTGTACAAACTGCAGGGTCATAGGCAGTTGATGTTTGCTGGTGCTGCAGTGTGTTGTGAGACCTACCAGGAGTATATTTATTGCTGCCATGAGCATCTTCCACACCACCCTGCTGTGTGGGCTGCTGTTTGAGCTGCGTGGGCAGGGATGGTGCAAGGCTGTGAATAGCTCGGGATGCTTGGTCCTTGAGCATGTCCAGAGAAGGGCAACCAGGCTGGGAAAGGGGCTGGGGGGCAAATCATATGAGGAGTGACTGAGGGTGTTTAGCCTGGAGAAGAGGAGGCTGAGGGGAGACCTTATCACTGCCTATTATTATCTGAAAGGAGGTTGTAGAGAGGTGAATGTTGGTCTCTTCATCCAAGTGACAGGAGATGGGACAAGAGGCAATGGGCTCAAGCTGTGCCAGGGCAGGGTCAGAGCAGATGTGAGGGAAAAGTTCTTCCCTGACAGAGTTGTGGGGCTGTGGCACAGGCTGCCCAGGGAGGGGCTGAGTCACTGACCCTGGGTGTGTTTAACAGACGGGTGGATGAGGTACTTAGAGATATGGTTTAGTAGAGGACAGGTAAGGTTGGACTCAATGATCTTAAAGGTTTTTTCCAACCTTGTGATTCTGTGAAATACAAGCCAAGCAGCAGCAAAATGTCTGTCCCCAGACCCATACCTTACACGCAGGTTTTGAGAACATCAAGGATGGAGAAAGGTATTCCCAGGGCTTACCTGCAAACCTGATCTTTGCCAGTTTGGAAATGAATTCACTGTAGTAGGTGTTCTCAAAGTGTCCATCCTAAATACAATGTAGAAACTTGAACAAAAGGTTAGTGACCTGCCTGTCCTTCTCGACTGCTAGTCAGCTTGGGGGACTAATTGCTGAATTGGGAGACAAAGCAAAGAAATACTGTTGCAGACCTCTTGATTGGCTGGCCAGTCCTTGGCATGGTAAGGCAGCTACGCATGGCTCAGCTAGAATAGTGAACTATAAGGACCTTTTTTTGCCACTTCTAAATCCACAGAAGATCAAGTGTTCCCATTGGCACATCGGAGCCTGGAGGCACAGCAGGGAAACCCAGCTGCCCACCTGCCAATCCATCTGTACTCCTCATGGGGCAAATTTTTCCGGGGCTCCCAAGTTGTGTTGGCTGGTATTGTGAGAACCCCAGATGGCATAAGGGGAGATCAGTCCTGTTAGAGCCCAGTGTCCTCAAACTAGTGGCAATTCCTCATCTCTTAGGATGGATGCAGAAACCTAGTACAGGCTGTGATTATAGTTTAAACAGGGAACACAGATGGGCCTTGCTCAGCAGCCCAGCCATCAGACTTACCACGTATAGGAAGGCAAGCACAGCCAAACCATTTGGTTTGTCTTTGGCTTCTTCAAAGCTTGAGTAGTCAGCTGAGTTGTAATGGACAATGTGCAGCTGTCAGGAGAGAGACAGGGTTGTTTAGCAAGACGACACATGACTTTGTCGGTGCTTTAAAGGGCCCAGGGAGAGTCACCATCCCAATCCCTGCTCCTCCTGCCTTGCAGCACAGCCAGACAGACCTCTAGTTTGATAGGTTTGTGATGAATGTGGAGGAACAACTCCATCTTTGAAGGATATTAGTGCTCATGCAATGGCTTTCTTTAGTCTCCTGTGCCAGCACCACCAGACTCAGCCCCTGCTGCACTAACACAAGTACCTGCACTTACAGGAGCCCCAGCTCTCTCACTTGCCCCTGCATTGCTTCTTGCAGGCTGGCTGGGCTGCAAGTTCCCATTTGCCAACTGCCAGACGTGCAGCACACCCTCCCTCCAGCCCTCTGCGCTCACAAGTACCTCTGCGAAGTATCTCATCCCATCTATGGTGTGTTCAGAGCCGCTGGTCTCCAGGTCCAGGCCACCCCAGTGCAGATGCATCTGTACAGCTGTGTAGAGGCCCGGGAGCCCTCTGGAGATGTGCATGGTGGGTGGCAAATCAATCTGAACTGGAAAAAAACAGCATTGGAGACAGCAAGGAGTGCAGTCATGCCTGTTCTTGTAGTTCAACCTACAGTGCTTTCTGCCAATAACACCCTCTGGAACGAGCTGGCACTGTTGTGTTCAGGGAATGAACTCCAGCACGCAAGGAGAACCACTGAAGCTTAAAACTAGGTGTGCTTAAAATCTTTCCTGACCCCCAGCTCACACACTACAAAGACACCACCATGTACAGAGATGACTGGGCACTAGCTGTGCCTGCAGATCTCTCTTTTTCCATCTGAACAGCTCTGGGTTTTTCCTCAGGCACTAATAAAAGAGCTTTAATGCTCATCTCTTGCACAGTACATCCCATCTTGCAAGGCTCTGAGCAGATGTAATGACTTTATTTCTAAGGAAGGGGAATAGAAATCAACCAAGTGACTGGCCTCATCTAACCTCTCATTGTAATGTTCAGTATTCTGGACCCTGCATCTTTAAGGAACAGGGTCCTGGGTGTTTGAAAGGGCTGTTAAAGCCTGAAGGATTTGTAGAGACAAATCTCTCTGCTTCTGCTTGCCAAGGAGTATTCACCAGGAGACGATGAAACATTTGCCTTCCTGCTAATGTACTGCCACGAGTCTTGTGTTAGATCAGTAAATATGCCAAACCTAGGAGTGGAAATGGAGAATTGTCTCATCCTAATGAAAATCCATGTTATAAAAAAATAGAATGGAACTATCCTTGTAAAATATATATATGATTCATTAGTTGTTGTTTGGGTTTCTAAGAAGTTTCTTTCCTCTGTAAACTGCTTACAGAGAAGATGAAAACACGTCTCCTTCTAATACCCCAAAGAGTCTGGAGTGGGAAAAGCCTCATCTACCTTTTAACATAATATCCCCTGCTGACTGCCTTCTATAATTAAGGTTATTTACTTCTAGTACCTCACTACGGTCTGCATACTGCAAAACTCTGAATTGTGCTGGGAGTTTATGGGGAGCTCAAGTCTTCTGGAAGATTCCACACCACCATTTTGCTGGAAGAATGGAGGTGACAGCCCAGTTTTGCTTCTGCTTTCACCTGTGTAGAGTGTGTGTGTGAAAGGAGTATGACCGCTCTGAGCTGGAAGTGCCTCACTCCTCCTTTGCTCTAGTTTTGCCAGGCAGTGGGAAGTCAGCTGGGATTATGCAGAGTGAATCTGTGCCTTTCCCTAGCACTCCTGCTCTGCAGTTTGGGCTCCTGCCTCTTACTGCCTTACAGATTGCAGCACAGCCAGCCAGCCTTTTTCCCCCTCTCTGGCTGCTGAGGTTGTTGAGTTAATGAGGGACACGCTTGAGGTCCAGGTTCTAAGAGAGACCTGCTGCTGCAGGCAGATGCATGCACCCTGAGTGGATGGTATTTTAATCTCCCAGAGCTGTGTCTGTGCTTGCTGCCTGCTAGAGGACCAATCCTGCTTAAAATAATTTTTAAAAGGGAGGGAAATTCCAAAAGATAAAATGCTTTAACCTACAGTTATCTGTATGAGGATGTAAACTCCTTGTCAAACACTCTGCACTCCTGCAAATGGGCTTCATCAGGTGGGACGAAGCCTGGTGATTTATTATACAGCTAGAGGAGAAAGTCTAGCTGATTTCTTAGGTGAGATGCTTGGTCTTCAGCTCCTGAGAGCTGTAAGGAGAGTCCTGCTGTGGTAAATCCATCTCCCATCCATTTCAGATTGGCTGGATGTTTTCTGATGTGGCCCAGGGGAATGTTTTCCTTGTGAGATGTTGTTCCTCCCTCCCCTTGCACTGAAGGTAGTAGGAAAACCAAGCCTGGCTTCTGAGGAGCTGTGAGTAAGGACAGGCGTTTTGCCTCTGTGCTTTTCTAAAATGCTCTGTGCCAGAAAATTGTTGCTAACAAAAGAATAGGAAAATACACATGTGCAGTCAGAGATCTGGCAGCAAAACCTGCAGGAATTAATTTGTAGGCAGTCAGGGTAGTGATGCTGAAGCTGAATGTTGGGCTTGTGAGGGTGACAAACTGGAGTACTTATTCATGACGATTTTTAGAAATACAATCACAACAGTCTTTCTCCAAAGGCAGCATGTCTCTCATCACTTCATTTCCCTGCTTCCACTCTGTACTCTCTGTTACGGAGGGGAAGAAAGGACTGATTATAGAGCTACCAGCTTTATACTCCAAACACCTTCCCAAAAATACTCATTCTCTCCCTACTGCAGCTATTAGAAGGTCCTTTCATTGCTCATCTGCAGTCCAGAAGCATTATCCCAACACTACCAGCTGATGAATTATTTAGATAATGAATTACAGGCTGCAGCAGGGGAATCCAGGACCTCCTAAATTACAAGCCTTGCCCTGAAACTGTGTGGTCAAATGCTAGGATTTTAACCCATACTGTGCCTCAGCTTCCCTTCCTGAGACTTGAAATACCAATCCTCCAAGGGAGGATTTCTCTATGTTACGCTTTGTGTCACCTACATCTAACTGAGCCTCCAGTGCAAACTTGCTACTGAACTAGAGTTCCCCATCCCTGTTCCTGCACAGGGGCAACAGATGCATCTCCTGACTGCAGAGAGGAGTCAGTGTGCCCCAAATACCACTCGCTACCAGAGTCCCTCAGTCTGTAGTATGCTGAAAGGGTTGACTTGTAATGCTCACGCTGCCTTTTATTCCATTTTAATGTCTAATAGAGAAAAATGTCTTGTAGGAATGTGGTTGTCTTCTTTCTCTGGTTTTTATAGGTGTTTGTGGAGAGCCCTCCTGTGTGATCAGGAAAAGCAGCACAGTGAGGACAGAGGAATGAAGAGAGATGGCAAAGCAAGGTGAGTTAAAAAAAGGGGCATTGTCTGTGAATAGCACTTCAATCAGCTAAAACGAATAATCTGTTCCTGCACTGTCAGGAGCTTGACATCCTCCCAGGACATCTGCTCAGCCAGGGAAGGAAAAACTTCACCCCCTGCAGTGAAGCTGGCTCATTCCACTGCATTTCAATCTCGCTGGCCACAAAAGGGTTGTGACAGTGTTCTAGCTGTGGCAGAGTGCTGAGATGAACGTACAGGAGCTGTTCCTGTATGTGCTAGGAAAATTCATACCTGAGCTGATAAAGCCTCCATTATACCCCAAAGCAGTGTAGTAAGTGCCTGCTGCACTGCCCAGGTGAGAGCTCCAAAGGGTACACCATAGCCTGCTTTGCAGCTTAGCAGCAGAAAGCTGCCAGGTTCAGGTTAGTTCAGGTGTCTTTTCCATCACCTGTCCCAGCAGGAAGGTAGGTCCTTTGTCCCATTTGCAGTGCTGCAGGACTCACCCTGGTGTGATGCACAGAGACCTGAACTCATCAGTGCAGGATGCTAACAGAGAGGTGTGGTAAAAGGGATGGGGTTTCAGGGCAGAGCAGTCACTAAATCCTTTCAAAACTGTGAGGTTGCTGCTTTGCTGCTGTGGGCCCATTCCCTGAGCTGCTGGGTGTTGACATGGAAATGTGGATGCTGCATGGGCAGTGGGTCATGCATGCATGTACCAAGCCATGGTTGGAGGTAAAATGGGGCTGGGGGGGACAGGCATGACTCTCCCTTGTGCCTTAGAAAGGTAACAGCTTGAACTGCTGCAGGACCAAATAAACTCCTTGACCTCTATGCCCTGCTCCTTTGTCAGCAATGGCATCTTGACCAGCTCCTTTTCTTAGGTAGGTGATGAGAAGGACCCCCCAGTCTTACCAGAGTGACCATTGTTGGTCATGGTGAAATCCCCCTGCAAAGGCCCATCGTAACCACTCAGCTCCAGCTGCAGCAACTGGGGGTTGTACCTCACTTTTTTCCTCTGGATGTCAATGGGAGATTGGTGCTTGCCAGCACAGTCTGCAAAGTGCTTCCCCCAGTGCTCTTCATCCAGCTCTCCTTCTGTGTAGAGTAGAAGCAAACCAGGTCATTAGGACGTGCTGAGAACTGCTGTTAGCTCAGGAGTCAGAAAACTCTCCTCATTTGACAGCAGGGCATGCCAATCTAGTTATTATAACACCAGGAGCTGCAGCAATAAAAGGTTTCTCTGCCTTCCCTAGAGTGAAAATACACATTATTCTGTCTGCAGGACAACTGTGCTGTGAAATAAGAAACCTGCATTGCAGTAATAGCTTATTGATCACTGGAGACTGGAAAAGGAGCAGTGTTGATGTAGAAGTGGGGATTTAAATGGGTCTCAGCAGCCAAAGGTGTGGAATTGAGCTCTCACCAATTGAGAGGGGGTAGGACCAGGGCAGGAGGTGGGAACTCTCTGCTTAGGATCAGGAACTGGCAGTAAATTTGCTCTTTTTAACCTAGGGGGAGAGCTAACAAAAGAATAGCTGTGAAATGGTTTAAATAAATGGAACCTTTGGTATGTTTTCAGGGATAGGAGGGGTCTGGGGTGGCTTTGATGTCCTGGGTGTGGTTTATGCTAAGAAAACCCACTCCTCTCCTGAGCACAGCACTGTGCCTCTTCCTGGTGCCCCCTTTTTACATACAACAAATGGTGTCAAAGTGATTCACTGCTTTTGTGAGACAGATCCTTGTGTGGAGTAGGACCTGGGCATCCCAATTTCAGGACTCAGTTGATCGCTCTGAGCTCTTGATGCCCCTCAGGGTCATGTGAAGTGTTGATACCAGCTCCCTTTCCTGCTCAGCCTCATTAGCTCAAACACAAATGTTTGACATGGGACTAAGAATTAAAGGTCCTACCTTCACCTACTAAAAACCTCCTGTGGTCACCTAAGGAGGAAGGAGATGCGTGGGAGACCTGGCATGCTGGATGCTATCCTTTTTTTCAATGCCTCTAAGCCTCTTAGCCCTAATTTGAATCTTTCCTGCTGAGGTCTGGGTGTTGCTGAAACTATTAACAAATGCTTGAGCCCTTCAAGGCTATTTGCCTTCTCTGTAGGGCTATGTTTAGTACTTCAAGGATAAGTAGAAACTTTGATTCTCTCTCTGTGATGGCTGCAGCTGACAATCAGTGTGGCAACTTTTATTTCTTCACTCCAAAACTGCAATATATTGATCAATGTCAGAGTCATTTCTGGGACACAGAGCCCCAGCTAAGGAATAATCATCACGTGGTTGTTGAACTGAAGTCCTGCAGAGATGTGTTGGAAGGAGAGATGATTGTTTAAAAAAAGAAAAGTTCAAAGCTACTTCATCATCCTCTAATTTTCAGATTTTTACAGCCACAGCTGGGGATTTGCCAATTCTTCTCTCTTTTTATTTCATTTAAGTGATGTTGGTTTGCAGGCATTTGTTTCCTGACATTGATTAAATATGAGGGGCTTAAGAGATGCAGAGAGCCTGGCCAAAAGAAAACCCAGGGAGAACGTCTGCAAACAGCTTAGCATCCTAATTGCAGTATCACATCTATTCGACAATAGCCTTTGTTTTAGCTTGATTCCCAGCTGAGTGAAGATTGTAAAAGGGCCACACCATTCCCTTCACCAAGCTCTGCAAACAACCCCATGAAACAAATTAAAATCAGGTAAACTTTCACAAAATTATATAAGTACATAAATAAACACTTCTTAGTGACCTGTGGTGCCTGGGCTATTGCAATAAAATAGGGAGCAGGCAGTATTTAAAACTTTTCCTTCCAGGATCAGCCAAAGGGCAGCTTTTATTCTACCACATTGTAAAGATTTTCCCCATTGTTTGGATCTCCTTGGTCTGCCAGCTCTAAGGATGTGTCCTAGCCACACAAAAGGAATAAAGAGGGGTGATATTGAAGAGAGCCACTTTCAAGACACACAGGCATCAATAAAGTGGAATAAATTAGCTGCTCTGTGGAGATCTGTCAGTAACAGAAAGAAGAGTCAAGCTGAGTGTTGCTTCTGCAGCACAAAAGGGATGGGAGCATCTTTAGCGAGGTGGCTGGCAGCAGCAGTCCCAAACCAGCCTCATTTGTCATTACCTTGGTATGTCCAGTGCACTGTGTGAGAGCAGCTCAGGGGCAGCAGGTAGAACAGGACGGCTGAGATCCACATGTCCCTCGCTGTACCTGCAGTCAGAACCAAGGTGGGCAGCACACTGGGGTAAAAATCCTCAGGAAACATCGATTTCAATTTACTCTAGGGTTGGTCTCTCCAGCACCCATCCCTCCCTTCCCCTCACCCATCCAAAATGGTAACAGCAAACAGTGGTGGGTGCCCCATCCCTAGGGGTGTTCAAAGCCAGGTTGGCTGGGGCTCTGGGCAACCTTGTGTAGCTCCAGGCCTGGAGGTTGGTGGCCCTGCCTGTGGCAGGGGGTTGGAGCTCTGTGATCCTTGGGGTCCCTTCCAACCCAGACCAGTCTATGATTCTGTGAACAGACAGTCAGCTTTAAACACTAAAGGTTCTTTATTGATCCTCTGAACCGAGTTGTCCATGCAAAAACCAGGTTCCCCCTGACACCCGACAGCCTCGGAGTCGCTGCCTGACCCCAGCAGCTACACACTCTCTGCCCACTGTTCCTGTCCATCCGTTCCTGATGAGCAGGAAGAAAAGCTTCCCTGCAAGTATGTGTAGAACAGCACTTGGTAAGCAAAGATACCCAGCACAGGGCTCAAACGCCCTCCTGACGTGGCCAGTGGTTTCCTTGTTACCAAGGCAAAAGGTATTTAGGGGTCTGGTTTTCAAAGTGCTGAGCCTTCGCAGTCTTACTAGAAGTCAACAGTGTAGACACTTAGCTCCTTTGAAAAGCAGATTTCCATGGCCAGATATAAAAAATTGCTCCACATCCTCAAGCCTAGTACTTCAAAGCCTTTTGCTTTCACCGCCTTCCCTACTGACTGCAAATCTAGTTTTGAATGTGGAGATATTTGCAGCCTTTGGAAAATTCAGAGCTCTGAAAAGCTCTTTGAAAGTACAGGTATGATATGAGATGCTGAAACCCTGGTGGCTTTTTAAAAAATATACAGGAACTCAAATGAAAACTAGCCAGTGTCAGATCTCTGAATGCTTTTGTGGACTTCAGCAGCTGCTCTGGATCTTCAGACACTCTATTTCCTTAAAAATATGTCACAACCAAGTAATTGCCCAAGGTCCATTATAAAAAGTAATTCATTAGACCAGGTTCTTCTCACTGGCTTTTTGTATCCTGCTGCTAGGGAAATGCCGTTCCCTTTGAAAAGCCTTCTCCTTCCCCCAAGAATGATCCACTACTGCCAGCCCTTTCTGCCCAGCAGTGCCTCCCAACCCATAAACCCACAGTTCAGTAACAAAAGGGACCAGAAATCTCCCCAGGAATGGAATTTTCACCTGGTACTAAGAGGAGCTACAGCCTCCATCAAATATGGTCCAACTTTGCTGCTGATTTTAGGTGACAGGCAAGATATATTTGCTAAGAAAGGTCACATCAGTGAAATCTCAGTACTCCTGTTTGTAATGTCTCTACAATAATATCTATCATTGTTATTTTCAGCAATAAGATACGTGCTAGCAGCAACTCAACGGAGCCATAGATGAGTTAGAGATTTCACCTGAGCTCAAGTTTCTAGGATTAAACTGTGCTGAAGAAGAGAAGCAGGGTTTTTTTTACTCAAAATCTTATTCTTTGCAAATGAATCGTTAACATTAAAGGCCTTTCTTGGTTTGCTGGTTTTCATAGTGCATATTTAATCTTTAGAAACTGCTGTAATACCAACTTGATTACCCAAACGTGTATTTTCCCCTCTCTTCCCTAAAGAAGTCATTTATTCTGACAGTTGCACTGAACTGTGTAAGGACTAAACTAATCAAACATGCCCCACGATGCACTTCATAATCCTTGTGTATCTAGTTGGGTAAATAAGCTTTGAAATCAGCTGAGGGAGAAATCGGGGTGGGAGGGGGGTGGGTTATACCTGTTTATGCTCCACACAGCAGCACATGAGGGTGTGAACAGGGGTGAAGAGCGGAGGTCACCTCTGCACCACAGCATCCCTCCCATCGCCCTGCCTGTGTGCGTGCCAGGAGTGTTTAAATAGATGTCACTTAGGGACAAGCTGTTTCTCTTGCCTCTGCTTTATCGATCAGCTAGCCCGGTCTGCACAGAGGATCTGAAATAAAGCCCAATTGGGAACCCACTGGTGCCAGGGAACTGGAGATGACAGTGAATTAATTTTTAATGGAGCTTTTGTGCCATGGTGAAACTGTGACATTGCACTTGACATCAGCAGGAGCTGCATGTGCTCAGCACATCTGAAAACCACATCTCTCTCCCAGCTCAAGTTAGTTTCCTCCAAATTAGTGGCTGCTCTGGAAGACATGTCAATCTGGGGAGAGGATTTACTGAGGGCACCAAGTCTGAATTTGTTTTGGATTTGCAACAGAAAAATTTTAATTAACCTCTTCAAGTGTATTTCAATATTAAGCTTCTAACTACCAGCTAAGTAATACGGAAGAAGCCCTTCTGTATAAAGCATCACACACATCACCAGTTACTTACTGGTTCTTAGAGCTGTAGCTTTTTAAGTGTATATGGTGTTAAACCTGGCTAGCTTGACACTTGTCTTTATTATTCATCTGGTGTGCTACCTCAGTATAGTTGCTAGAGAAAAGTATGAACGTAGTGCCTAGGAACTCCAGATACCACAGCAGGATTGTGCTCAAAGTAAACTGGTGGATTAGAGGTGAAGAAGTCTGTAGGTCTAACAGGAATCATCTCTACACCCAAATTTAGCCAGGGGGAAAATCTACTGCCAGCTATCTCAGCCATGAGTATTCCTGGTGTGATGTCTTCACAAAGCCAGGCTACTTGCACACAAATGCAGTTACACAGGCTCCAGCCTCCCCCTCCTGCCCCTGACTACAGTAGGAAATAAGCCTTTAATCTCACATCATTGGCTTCCATGCACTTCACTTTTATCTCTACAGTTTTCCCTGACTCTTTGCTATCTTTTAAATCCTGCTTCTGCCAGGCTATTCCCTCTGTCCCCACTGGCCTAAAGCTCAGCTCAAGCCTGATTTTCAGACCCATCCTGAGTATTGGTAGCCATGTCAAAACCTTGACATCGTATTGAAATAGCTGGCTTGATCCCTCAGTGCTCCTTTGACCCAGAACTTGAAAGGGTTAACCCCTTTCCCTCTGAATCAGCAGGAATTTCGTCAGGGGTTGCAGTAATTGCTGCATCAATTCCATGTCCAGCAAACATTTGACCAGGAACAGGCTGGTGTGAGATGGACAGATTGCCTTCAATCAGGCTATCTAGGTTTTTGTGAGTCTAAACCCTCTCCAGATAAAGCTCTCTGCTGAAGTTGTGCTGAATGAATAGAAAGTGTTCAGAGCCTACATGGGTTTTGGAAAGGACAAAAAGCAGCTAGTGCTGGTTGGCCCAAACCCATGAGTAAAGCTGGCCATAGCTTTGAGCCTGGAAACATGAAATCCTTCTAGTCAACAGTTCCTCTAATGTTTTTACATCGTCCTTCCAAACTGGCCATTTTTGGAATTTTCACTGTAGGGGCGGGTTTTTTCCCCCTCCTTTTATTTTTTTATTTCCCCTTTTTGTCTCCTGGCTTTCAACTACTTACAGAGAGCACGTAAGTCAGAGGTAGAAAAGCACAAGAATTCATTTCTCCAGTCCATACAATCTCTTTAGCCTTCCTTCCTCTTACATAATATTTTGATGTGCTCAGCTAAATCACCTTCCACAGCCATAATTTCAGGTGCATTTGTTGATGCTGCTGAAGCTTTGTGATAGAAACAGGCTTTGAGGCAGGCAGAGATGGACACTGGAGGTTTACACCAGCATTCCTAAAAGCAGGATTTGCCTGATTTAAAGCAGAGAGAGGTTTCCTCTGCAAACTCCATTTCACGGTCTAACAGATCTCAGCATTAGCTGCCTGCAGTTCATTGTCAGCCTAAATTTTCTTTTCCTCAGTCTCAGCCAATTACTCTTAGTGATAGCTGTAGTCCTTGGATTATCTTCAAATGCTTTCCCCTCTTTAATGTTCACATCACTTCTGGATGGGGGAGGGAAGGTTATCACCTCACTGCACCAGGAGCACGAGCAGCCTTTTACTCGCCGTTTCCCCAAGGTGGTGAAAAGATCAATGTGCTGCTATAAAAAGAAGAGAACATGGTCAAATAATCCCTCTTTGTTTTAATTTCCAGGAAATGCCATTACAATTCTTGTAGCAGCTATGCTGGTCTGTTCCACGGACTCTGTTGAAAGTGACTTCATGTTCTGTGTCTCTTCTTGAGACCTTGGAAAAAGCAAAAGGAGGAGAGGAGAGGACTATGTTCCCTCTGCATTCAGCATGACGTATGCAGGAACGTGGCCTGAGTGTGAGGCTTGAAAGACTACTGTCTAGAGCCAGCCTGGAGGAATTTTTCCATCGTATGAGGGCTCCATGAGGTGGTGGGATGAAGAAGGAATAATTCAGTGATAAGACAGCTTGTCAGCATGTGCAAATGCCCGTCCACCTTCTCAGGTGTTAACATTTTATATATATCTGTGCCTCCTTCTGTAAGAATACTCCTTTTGCTCCTGATCTCCCAGTGAAAGAACATGCAGAGGATGCACAGTCTCTGCTCAGTCTCTCTGAAAATCACTGCCAGCCGTGCATCATCACAGGAGAAGTCCCTGAGCCCCTTAACAAACACACACTCTTGACAGAACAAACAGCAGCTCTGGAAAGGTGCTGTTCCCACTGCTGAGTAAGCACTTTTCCTTTCTTATTTCAGCCGCATTGTGTGTTGAGCAGCTGTGACATCCAGTGGCCAAACACAATACAGTTGGGTTTGGTACAGAACTCTTCATCCAGGGTAACAATAACAGAGCCCTGCTCCTCTTCAAAGAGCTGTGCAAGCAGTAATTCATTAACCCCGACTCAGCTCGGGGAGGGGGGCGGGTGGGGGCAGATGAATGTACTGACCCTAAAAGTACACATGAGAAGGGGAAACCACTGTCCAAACTCTCCACACGCATGACAATCTGCCCTCTACATTGATGCCAGCAAACATCTATTCCAGAAAGAAAGAAATTGGCCGAGAGCTGGGTTTTTGCAGTTAATGGGGGGGAACAGTGGGCATAAAGTCTCTGACAGAGGTTTCATCGTAGTATTTACTGTGTCTGCTGCACTTCAGACTTTGCCCAGCTCTTTGCCTGTGCTTGAGGTACATGCTGAGGGAACTGATGGGGGGGACAGGGTGGATTTGCTGAGCTGCTGGCAGCCCCTGGTTGGAGTTTTCAGTAAGGGTTGTAGGTGCAGTTACTCCATATCCCATAGATCCAGGAAGCCGTGTAAATTTAAGTGTCTAGGTTCGTTTACCACCTTAGGCTTCCTTTCCAGCCCATGCAGAGAAACAGTCCTAATACCCTAGAAAACACAGTAGCTGTATCTCTGAGCTCAATCCAGACACTTCTGTTCCCTTTTGATTATAAAAGCAGACTTGGATGACTCAGACATCCAAAATATGGACAGATGCATCCAGTTTCAGAGATCAAGAAATGAGTCCCTACTCTCTCCAAGTCATCTGTGCCCCAGTTTTTGTTTGCTCAGACCTGCAGTGGTTTTTTTAGGGTGTTGTTTTTTTTTTTTTGCTGCAGGCAAGGTCCGTGCAAGGACATTTCAGCAAGACCAGAAGCATCCACAACCCCTCCTCTCCCAGCAGCTCATCACTCTGCCTCTGCAAGAGCAGGGAAGGTGGTAGGAGCTAAGAGACATTCCCATGTGAATCAGGTCAATTTTAAAGGTGGGAAGACAACATAAAGGAAATTTAAATCCTACTGTCTGTGCTGTACCTGTTCCGTGGCAGGAGATTCCTCCTTGATAACCTTTGTGCTTTACATAAGTATTAAACCCTTTACATCAAATACTTTACATGAGTATTAAGAAAGCAAATGAGTTGTGACTCGTTTACTTATACTCATTTTTTTCAGTTTTTCCTTCTAAAAAAAAAACCACCCTAAATGTCAAATATAATTTCTTAATAGCTAATCGATTTCTAGCTTGCTCTCCCTTTTATAGCAGAATATATTTCTAAGTGAGAGGGAAAGACCTGCTCAGCAATGACTCCCAAACACCCTGTAAGAGACAGTGCGAGGCTCGCACAGTGGTTCCTATAAAAAGGATTATTTAATGGTTTTTATCGTGGTCTGAATGAGCAGCTATGGCTTTTGGATGGACAATTCCTGGCAATTAATACCCAGCTGGTTTAAAAGCTTTCAGTTTCACCTCAAGATCATTAGCTGCTGGGAAATGTTCTCTTTGCTATTAGCACCCCAATTTGTGCATTGGTTCACTTCCAAATACCTTGTCACCATCACCTGAAAATGGATATAATAGTTTTATATGTAGGTTAGCATGGGCAGTAATTAAAAAGCAGTATATATTGTCCTTATTCCAGACATCTTATCTGCTGCTTTGTTGTTGTAGGTGGTTGTGCAGTAACCACTTACATTTTAAATAAAGTACATTCAGAGTGTTCTGCCTAGAACTTGAGTATCTAACACAGCTCTCGTATACTCATGTAGGCTGAAGACCAGCCCATGCTACATACTCACAGCTACACATAAACCTGTGTCCACAGGACCACTCCTCAGCACCCATTAAATCCCCTTCAGTACTGAATAAACTCTGAACTCCTGTTTCACAGAAAATCAGACACCAAATTCTCTGGCCAAGGTCAGGAAGCTCCCTGGCCTGTCCCTGCTGGATTGCAAACCAAGGGCAGTAATTCCCATAGAAAAGACCCCAAATCTACTGAAGCCAGCTGGAGTTGAGGAAAATCAAAAATCAGGTGCGATAGCAGGCTGAGGGGTTTTGTCACTGAGAGCAGAGCCTTATTAACAACTCTCAGTTTAATTTTTGTGCTTTAATTGCAAGTTTTCTATGCAAGGTCCTGATTCAGTTTAGGTCCTTCCCTTACAGACCCCAGTCATTGTGCTGAAGTTACTTTCAAGTGGTTATTAAGTGCAGGAACTGGTGGCTTTTAAGTTGTTTTCAGGACAGTAGCCAGTCCATCTCTCAAATCCTGGGAGAAGCAGAATTAAGAGAAGCAATGGAAGTTATAAGCATTAAGACACCAGGTCTGTCATCTCAAGTAATTCCATCATTCACGTGCCTAAAACTTGCGTTTAATCACACAAAGTTAAGCTGTAAGAGAAGAGCATGACAGAAAGGGAGGATGAGAAGCAGGGGAGGATGTAAAGCCAGGGCAGGTTTTGAATGCCTGGAAGAAAAACATCTTAAATAGCCATTCAAAAATTTTAGTAGCTACCCAGGAACAGCATTAGTCAGACTCTGCCATTACCTTTCCAATGAACGTTCCTTAAAAATACCACGATCTGCAGAGTCAGTGAAGAGAAGAAACCTGAGCAACAAGAGTGCTGACTCCTGCATCTGATCGCCTTCCTCCGGAGGTCTCGCCTAGACCGCGGTGACGTAGGAACGCAGTCAGAAAGCCTCGTTCCTATGGATGCAGGGCTGCTTTTCAAAGAGAAACCTCTCATAACATAAACAGGCCGGCACTTGCAGAACTGTCGGATAGAGGAGATGAGGGTGGTGCATCCGCAGCGACCCAGACACATGCTCTTCAGGTGTTTTGTGAAGCACTGGGGAGAAAGAGAAGTCCCTGTGGTGTTCAGGGTGCTACAAAAGCTCACGCCCTGGCATGCACGCGTACCTGTTATTAAGCATATTAACACACCAGCAAACAAGTCCTGATCTGTGGTGGATCTGCTCCCGGCCTCGGCATCCTCAGCCCTTTGAACCGGTGATTTCACGCTCAGCAAAGCTCTGAACTCTCCTACCCGACCGCTTTAAACAGGGAAGGAAGAGGCTGGCCAGGCCATCTTCTGCACTCACGAGCATGATGCAAACAATCAAAAACCACACATGTATCACACTCAGAATTTTACCATGGCCTACGAGGCATGACTAGGCCTTGCGGTGGAAGGAGATTTTGGTCAGGAGAATTGTTTTCCATTGCTGGGTGGTGGATGCCTGTAAGCCAGATCTGTGTCGGTGGTTTTTCTCCATCTGCTCCATCAGCATGTCACACTAACGTGTTAAGTGTAATTGTGTGGGCTGTCAAACTGGATTACAGAGGCTTTATGTTTCCTGAAACTCTCTGTCTCAGTGCCCACCCCACTAGCCATACATTCCCCTCCCAAACCAGGGAAGCGTATTCTTTTTAAAACAGTGCACTGAGTATTTGATTAACCAGTTGCAAGCCCATGTTCCCACAGCAACTTGTGCCAGCTAGATATTCCATTGCCTTAGGGATGCTCAACTTCTTTAAAATTAAAAAATAGTAAAAAATCAGGCAGGATACATGACTGAGCAGTGCCATTTTTAATACCAGCCCTGATTTATTTAATATGTATGGTACAGTGCAATTTAAAATCTGCTGATCCAGGAAAAATTATACCAACACCTGAATAGTGCCAGGCTTTTGCTCATGGATGCCTGGTCAATGCCGCCTCTAGCTACAGTAGTACCAGTGTCTTCAGCTGCACCCTCTTCTCGTGGACACATGATTCAGTGGAGCCGACACAGCTCTTGGCACGCTGTCTGTGGCCAGAACCATGGGTGAGTCTACTCACTGGGGATGTGGATGAGTGAGTAGGGGGAAATGCAGGTTCTCAGCACACACGGCTTGTCGCTTACACTCCAGTGGAGGAAATTTGCTTGCTTTGTGCAGGTTTTGAGGTCACAAGGAAAGGACAGCCTTGATGAGGGACAATGGGAGAGTTTAGGCTGGTCTCCCACAGCTTTGGTTTGGTTGAACATGAATACAGAGACCTGAAAGCAATATTGCTTTATCTCAGCTGCGTGCAACCCAGCAGCAGTTCAACATGACTCACAGATGGGCAGCCCACATGCATCTGCACCCCCAGGAAGGCAGAAAAAAAGCACAAAACTCAGCATGCAGTGCTGCTCTGGGTATGTGGGCCGTATCCTACTGTCACGACCCAGCTTGGGTTTCAAACAGACTCCTTGCTAGAGCCTAAGAGTCACGCAGGGTGCTCCACGGGCTGCTGCGTCAGCATGGCGTGCCGAGGGAAGGCGGTCAGTTCACCAGATTTCCTTTGCTTTTTATTAGACTTAAAGCTTGCCTTGAGGGGATGTTCTCAGGAAGGAAAGAAAAACGTGCCCGGAAGAAATGAGCAGACATAATCAGGCTGGAAGGGCGAGGCGATTCTGGAGCAAGCACAAACATAACTAGCATTGCAAGCAACAACACGGCTTGCTTTGGTGCAGTCAGGCTGAATTGGGCACTGTCAGACCCCTGGTGCCCCCAGACCCCAACCCCAGGCTTGGCGAACTTCATAGATTCGATGTTACACACTTGAAATGGGAGCAGGGCCAGGCTCCCATCAGTCCGAACACAGGCTAGGTAGTGTCAGCTGAAACAGGGGGAAGCAAACCCAGGGGAACTGGGAATCCCTATGGGGTTACACATGTGTCTGGGCTCTACAGTGTCCCAGCAAGGCAAAGTGCCAATCCCTGCTTGGAGCTTCGCACTGTCACAGCTGGGGATGGTGCTGTGCCATGAACAGGAGCATTGTGTCCCAAAGCGCAGGCGAATGGCATGTGAAGGTGAGAAGGGACGAGACTGTGCCTTTCCCAGGTAATCTATGCCCTTGTACAAATGTTTTGACCTTCCAGAAGGATTCCCCTCATCAGAGACTCCCTTTGGCCGTACAGTGTGTGACTGTCCCTCAGCTACAAAAGCACAGAGCGGGAGATGGAGCGTGTGCCAAGCTGGTGGTAGGGAGCAGCTACCAGGGATGAGTATGTACAAGAAGGAACAGGATCCCCACACTGCACCACAACAGGGGGCAATTCATGTCAGCAGTCATGTTCACCATGACACGTGGTTACTGCTGAGTCCACAGAGAGCTGAGTATCACTTTCCAGGGACCGAGACTTTGTCGATCACAAGAGCACCCAGTTCATTGCTACACATGATTCATACTCCGCTGCAACACAACACACTAAGTAATTATCAATGAATAATTTGATGGAGTTTTGTCGGTTTCTTTTTTTTTCTTTACAGAACATCCAGAGGTATCAGGGCTGGGGGGAGAGGGGTTCAGGAGCACAAGTCACTCCATTTTGCCAAAGACTTTAATACTGTGGCCCGGTGTTAAACCCTGTTCCTAGCCACAACCCAGTCTTCAAGCACGGCGTGGGGCATTGGGTGCCCTTGTACAGATACATGCAGAAGAAGTTTTAAGAAGTTTTTGTTCCCGTTGGCACACCAGAATCTGGGGTGTCATCACCCACCGAGCAAGCGCTCCTTCTCCACCCTAGGGCACATTAATGGTTGCTCACTTCAAAATCAAATTAAAAAACTCATTGTATTTGTAATTAACCTTTTCCTCGTGCTAAAAACGCCCCCCTTTTCCTTGAGCCTTGGCAGTTTAAGTGGCCCATACCCCCTGTACCCTTCTTCCCAGCAACTGGCCATGCCATCTCGGCACACGGCAGCGGCCTTGGGGTCTCTGCAAAGCCGAACTCGGCTGGCAGGGGCTGGGAGAAGCCGGGCTGGACTCGCCCCTCTTCCCCCACGGAGCGTGCCTCAGTGGGTCGGCACAGGCACCCGAGCCACACCTGAGCGCACAAAGGGATCGCTCCTCGGCGCCAAAGCCCCGGGAACTGTCCCGGTTCCAGGGCCCGCCACACAAAATGGGGAGGGGAGCTCCTCCAGCCCGGGCCCGCTCTCCCCACGCACAGCTGACGCCCGGGCACGCCGGCCGCCGCTCTCCACGCGCGGACCCCGCCAGCGCGGAGTATGAACGGCTCCGCCCCCTCCCCCGCCCCCCACCCTGGGATTTTCCACGAGGAGAACGGCTGAAAGGCCCGGTCCTCCGCGGCACGTAGCGCACGCACTCAAGCCCGCCTCTGGCGCGAGGGACAGGTAACCAATGGGAGAGGAGCGAGGGGCCTGTACGACCAATGGCAGACTGGAGAGGGGCTGCGCCGGCCAATGGGGAGAGGGAGGAGGGCAGCTCATCTGCATGGGGTGGGTTATAGGCTGGCGTCCGCGCAGTTGTTCTTTCCCAGTCAGAGGTGAGGCGTTGCGGGGAGCTGTGCTGCGGTGTGGGGCTGCTGGGCCGAAGGTGAGTGTGGCGGTGGCGGGGCCGTGCTTGGCTTCAGCGGCCCGGCCTTTCCGCAGCTCGTCGGGAGGCGAGAGGGCCTGGTGGGGCTGCGGTTTTCTCCTCTCCCTTCGCCGGCGGCAGTCCCCGCCGCCCCCGTGAGATCGGGCCGCGCAGGCCATGCCTGCGGGCCATGCCGGGCCTGGGCGGTCTCCGAGCGGGTGCTGGCCGCTGTGGGCCTGCTTCTCACTCCAGAGCACACCAGCAGTATCGCGGGGGCGGGGGGAGGCCTGCGCTGGCCGTAGCCCCGTCAGCCTGCGGGGGGAGGGGGTGTGCGGGTGGGTGGGTGTGTGGGTGGTAAAATCTGCCGGGCAGCGCGGTGGGTCAAGGCTTATTTCTGTGGCAGGGTTTAACCTCTCTCTCTCTCTCTTAATCATTAACAGTTTCTCATGGATTGTGTGTCGTGATTTGGACCTTCCCCTCTTTAGTGGCAGTGGATGTCCTTCAGTTTGGCATCTCAAATATTTAATTTGATGTCAGCACCCCAGTGCCTGTATCCTAAGTCTTGTAGTGGAGTTTATTAAGTGCTGGCTTTCTCAGGGTAGCTCATGGGGGGAGCTGTACCTGGTGACTTGACGTGCATCTCTGAGTCTTAAAATGGGGGAGGAAATGCCTTTACCCAGCTCACCTCGTGCAACGCTGCTGGAGCAGCTCTTGGTGTGTCTTCTGTTCCGTTACTTGCCTGCTGAGTCACAGGGCAGGGCTCTGACTTTCTGAGCCTGCCAGGAAGTAGTGAAGTTTGTCATCCAAACCCACAGATTGAGGCACTGCAGTTTCAGGCCTCCATCTTACTGAACGATGAGAGTGAAAGTAGTTCAGCATGCCTGTGTGACTTCTCCCTGCCAGGCATTATTTAAAACTCATTGCATCATGTTGCAGAGCATAGAGGTGCATTAGTGCTGTGGTATGCAAAAGAATAGGATGGTGCCTTTGGTCCATGTTTGTCCAGTTTTTAGGAGTGCTTCAATGGTAGAATTGCCTGGTTAGGATCGACTGCAGTGAGGCCAAAGGTCTAATGAGCAGTCAGCTTTTTTCAGAGTGGTGGTTGTGTGAAAGTTTGGAGTCTTTGAGGACTTTCAGGTGCCATGTAAGACTTTCATTGATAACTGCATGGCAATTCTGTAATGAGACACTAACTAGAATACTTCTTTCTATGACCAAACTTCAGTGCTGTGTATTTCATATCTATTCAGGTGCTTGAGCTGCTCAGTCTTCACTCTAGCTTAAGATAAATGTGGCTCTAAAATAGGTCACAAATACAGCTTCTGGTGATAAAGTTGGCTGTAAGCAAAATATCTGAAAACTATTTTAGGTTGGAGTAGTGGGCATTACTGGGAGTACTGAATTCCCTGTGCTTTGCACAGGATCAGATAGCAAGTGATGCTTTCTTGGAGTTCAGTCGATGGTGAAGCTGGTATTCAGAACTGGCAGTGGTATGTAGGACTGTAACTTAGCCTTGAAGTAGATAATATGTGCTCCTGGGAAGGTCAGGAAAGCTAGTGCCTGTGGTTCGTCCCCTAAAGGGAGACACTGACCTTGCCAGCAGATCATAGTACATGCATGCATTAAATACCACCCTGGTATTTCTGTGTGTTTGGCTAGTTCCATTGCTGAGTACAAAGGTCTGGTGCTCTCTTGTGTTAGCATTTCTACAGCTAGACCTTTGCATGGACTCACTCTCCCTTTCTAGATGAGTTGAACTGAGGCAGAACACGTAATGCTCAGCTTGTGATGAGCTAAACATCATCAGATTCTTAACCCAGGAATAGCTCAGTGGGAAAACTGTTTCTTGAGTATAGAAGTGAGGTGGCTTGCAAATGAGTTGGGGAAAAAAATGGTGTGAGGAATTTCTGGAATGGCAAAGTGCTGTGAAATGCCTCCCCCTAAAGAAAAGGGAGGGATTACTACTAGAAGGGTCATTTGTTGAGGATGCTTGAGTACATTCCCAATGGAAGCTCCTGCAGGGTGCATTCTTAAAGGGCCATCTTCTTTGTGAAGGTGAACAAATAGTCCTTGCATTGCACCAGGACTTCCTGTGAGCTGGCTGTGCTTTCAAAGAATAAAGGACCTCATGTTTTCTTGCAAAGCCTGCAAAGTTTAAGGCATAGCAGGTGCCCTTTTCGGATAAATGGGGATTTTTCCTATTAGCCATTGCTCAGTGCACATGCAGAGAGACCAGTGTTAGCGTGGATGGGGCTGATAAGAGGAGAGTTGCAGGGATTTATTTCTAGCTTATGCATTTTCTGATAAAAGCTAAGCGATGGCACCATGAAGTCATATCTGTCTTACTGTATATCGGGCAATATCTAAAAATCTTTGTGCTGCTTTATACAATATGCTGCTTAGTGCCAGAACTGGAAGGGACACTTTAAGGCCATGGGGACAAACTAAATAGCTGCTTTTTTTTTTTAACGTGGGGAGGGGAAGAATGAGTGTATGATGTTAATGACCCTCACACATACACACTGTACAAGCAGCAGTATTTCTAAGGTCCTGCTTTCTAAACTCTGCAGTAACTGTGGAGAGATTCATGACCATTTCTGTAAACAGGGTTACCACCCATATTTGCTTGCCAAAAAGCAGCTTCGAGAGAGTTCTACATCTGAGGCTGATCTTCCTTCTCTGCAGATGGGCTGGGTTTGGTGCCAGTCAAGAGATTTCAGGCATTTGTGTAACTTGATTTTTAAAATGTAGCTGAGCTTATGTAAGACATTCCTCACTGTGGTTTTCTTAAGGAAAAGCGTATAATATATGAAAAGGGAGGGAGAAGAAAGTATTCAAAAGATGGTAGTAATTTTTCTTCCTTTTAAGAGGAAAGTCTATTCCTGTAAATACTTTTGGTGTAGCCATTAATGCAAGTTTCTAATTAGAGCTGTGACTGTCTGTTTCTATTTCAAGATAGGTTACATTTGGCTCTGAACAGCTGCTGTGCATACTAAGAACTGTTGCACTTTAGTTTCTTATCAGAGTTCTAACTGGTAAGAGACTTCCTGTATTAGAATTGCTTGGCTGCTTTTAGGTGATGAGGTTACTTTCCCTTCAGTCTCTCTGGAAACAAGACTTCTGGTTTGATGTTGTTCTTCCTACCTAGGTTGAGATTTCTATCCTCTCAATGTGCAGCTCTTAACTTTGATCAAGTATAAAAAAGTTTTCTCAGGTGAAATAGTGTGAAGGTTTTATGTTCTTCTGACCACAGATGGTACTGCAGGGTATAAATGTCAGGCTGATGCTAGCAGCAGCACTTGCTGTATGCTGAGAGGAATGTGAGGCTCATGTGAGGTCACTAGGAAGGAGGGGTGGGATGTGGGGGAGTTTGCACCAGTGGCACTGATGGGCTGTGTGGGAGAGGGACCAGCTGGCAGGTCTCATAGGAGGGGTGAGAGTTGGCTGATGCTAGTTGTGCCTGTGGCCAATTTAAGCCGCTGGATGTGTCTAGAGAGCACAAGCAACTAGGGCATGGAAAACAGGGAATGGGATCTCTTGGGAGCAGTGTGAGCTGTTTGTGTGGCAGCTCTTGTGGGAAGGGTATGCTGGTGACTGGGCAGCTGCCTGCTCTGCCAGCCTGCAGGCTTATAAAGTGACTGATGGTCACCAAAACTCACATGGTGGCTGTACGAGCCCACCTAAAAGTGAGGTGTCCAGGGAATTAGAAGGATGACATCTTTCAAAAGATGCACAGTTTTATTAGTGGACCTTTTTTTAACTAAGAGCTGCAGGGAAACTGTCCTGTTGAAAGGGAATAGTGTCCACCTGCTGCAACAGCAAGGCTGTGGCTGAAACCTGAACAGGAGCGCTACAGCTTACCTGTGCTGATGTCTCCTCCCAAGGACTGGAATAGCTGCCCAGACATTAGGTTGCATGGAGCTTCAGTTACCTGGCAGTCTGTCTGGCACATGAAGGCAGCAGTGGATGTTATATCTGCAAGTGCATGCATGGGAAAATGTCTTTGTACAAGTAGCTGTGTTATGAGGAGCTGAACAGGCTGTGCAGTATGCAGGGATGCAAGCAGTAGGAGGGTATGTAGTCTTGTGCACTGTCCCAGGCTGAGCCCTACTTGAATGCTGTGCAAGGGGGAGGAAAGCTTGAATTCAGCCTTGAGCTAATTGAGTCAAGTAAGCCATGAGATGGATACTGGGCCCTTGTCTCCAGTTGGTGTGGAAGAACCTTCCACTGTGCTCTGAAATGCACCTGTACAACAGACATGATGCTCTCAGGTTGTGGACTGAAGAGCATGTGATTGATAGACAGGATCCAGGAGAAACAAACCATGTAAAACTGATCCAGCCACACACCTGCATTAGAACTGATGCCACAAAAAACCCCAACATCTAAGACATTAGTAATTAAAGATTCCTTACCAGAGGCTCTGAAGCTCCTTTTTCCATTCAGATGATTTCTCTAGAGGTGTTTGATTCACTTCCAAACTTGAATTTATGGCATCACTGAGAGATTAGAAAGCCTGGTGAACAGTATAGATTATCCTGTGCTCCTGGTAGTCTGTAAGGTGTAAAGATACTACAGGGAAGTAGTGTAGAAGCATTAAAAGGTACTGTCTCCCTTGGAGCAGTGTTTAAGGGAACAGAGGTAGTCAGAGAAAGGGGTTCAAAAAGGAGGAAATGAATTCAGCAGGCAATTGGCAGGCTGCCTAGTTGGTGCAATGCTCAGTGCTTTGGCTTTTATGATTATAGATCAACCTTTGAGAAGTGAGTCTTCTATGAGCTGATAGGATTCACCTGACCAAGTAGAGCAAGAGCATTTTGCCAACAAGCTGTCTAGACTTATAAGGAGAGCTTTAAATAAGACTTAGTGGGGAAGAGAGATGGAGTAACCAAAAGCCAGGGTATGCTGATATATTGGGAACCAACAGGGAAAAAATTGTGAATTTTCTCAAAGGAGTTCAGGCTTCTTCTAAAGAAGTTGACAGAGTAGGTAGCCCAGCTGAAGTGCCTCTACCAATGCGTGCAGAATGGGTAACAAACAGGAGGAGGTGGAAGCCCCTGTGCATCTTGAAAGCTATAATCTAATTGCTGTTGCTACTGTGCTCTCTACATTGACTTAGTGAAAGATGTCCTGCCTATGACAGGGGCATTGAACTAGATGATGTTTGAGAAGGTCCTGCTGACCCAGACCAGTCCTGTGATCAATGTTAAACCCTGTTTTTCAGGTATTAAAGATGTCCATTCTCAAGATCCACTCCCGTGAAATCTTTGACTCCCGTGGGAATCCCACTGTTGAAGTAGACCTCTATACCAGCAAAGGTGAGCCCTTTACCTGCAGATGTATGTTCCTTCTTGTATCTGAGAGAACTGAAGAGACAGTCAAGTATATGGACTGTCCAATTCTAGCAGTGGAATTGTGCTTGCTTTTTCCTCCCTGTGTATAATGTGTTGCTGAGCCTGCTGTGGGACTTGCAGGAAAAATACCTATCTCCTTCTACTGGGATGAATTTGCAGGGCTCAAGATACTGACCTGGACAGTGATGGATTTCTTGGTGTGCCACTTTTTTACTCTTAATTGTGCAAGTGTTAGCCCAAAGCTATCCTCCTCCCCTTGCTCTGAGTGTAAGCTGGGGTAGCAGTTGTAAATTAAGAGTTAACAAGGCCTTCATTCCTGTCCTTGAGCAGCTGCTAATGATCTTGGTTTTCAGTGTTCTCTAAGGTTTCTATGACTCCACTTGAAGTTTAATTCTTGATTTGTCTAGCAGTCATCTTGTGTAATGAAACAGTCTTCTGCTGCAGAGCTGAATCTTGGGCAATGGCTTCTTCTCTGTAAGCACTCAGGCATGACTAAACAACTTGCCTAATTGGGTTTTCACATCTTATATTTTTAATTATTGGAAGACTTTCCCTTGGTTTGTTTCTTGTTCATCCCACATCTGATAGGATCTGACAAAGGCATTGTGCAAATACATACCAGTTTGGTTTGGTGGAATGAGCAAACACAATAGCTGTAATACACTAACTAAATAACTGATCTTTCTGCCTCAAAAGATTAATGTGGTCATTTAATGAGATTGCCCCTACTAAGCTCTTGGCTGTAGTGGGATAAGGAAAAGACTGGAGACTGAAGTTGGCATCCTGAACCACAGGCAGAACAGGCTCCACTGTACTGATTTACCCATAAAGTTCAGCATCCTTGGCGGGAAGAATGAACTGTCTGGGTGATTATGCTGTTACCACAGGAGTTCAGAACTCCTGTTAACAACAGTGACCTCCTAATTTTCCCTGGTATGCCATATCTTAGAAGAATTTAAGAACTTGCCTGCCAGACTGAGATCAAAAGTAGATTCTGTGAATAAATCTACCTTTTTTGGAAGGGCAATGGATGACTTTCCTAACTTAAACACTTCAAATGCACAGTGGAAGAGAGAAAGTGAGTCACCTTGCTGTTGGCTCAGTGTGAGTGAGACACTGATGAACTGGTGGCCCTGTAAAGGAGCAGACACTTCTCTCTAGATCACCATATAAATGAGCAGAGATGTGGTTAGAGATTACCTATCCTGTCTCCAGGGATGGGAGTATGTGGTAGGTTGGGATGGTGTATGGGTGTGGAATGTTTTTGGGGTTTGAATGTGCTAAGACCATTCCTTTCTCTCTTGTAACAGGTCTCTTCAGAGCTGCTGTTCCCAGTGGTGCATCAACTGGAATCTATGAAGCTCTGGAGCTTCGTGACAATGACAAGACACGCTACATGGGCAAAGGTAAACCTGAATTTCAGTACCCAGCTTGGTCTGTCACAGTGGCAGTGTTGCTGCATGTGTTTGTGCTGGATTGCAGCAGAGGGCACATGAGCTCCTTCACTGCTCTCAGTATTCTGCACAAGGCATGGCAGGGAAGCAGAAGCAGTGTGTACCACACGTGGGCTGAGGTAAAGCACAGGCTGCTGGGCTTTCCAGGGGACAGTGTAGAGAGCACAGCTACATAGTGATGGACATCACTGTACTTCCCTAGGTGGGTTTGTGGAGCTCAGGCATGCCAGCTAGGTGATGATGTCTCTAGTACAGTATGCACAAACAAGTTGTGTTATACCACTCCTGTTGCCCTGCGTGTTGGTGTGTGTAAGAGTACAGAGTGATTTTAGTAGTGTCGTAAGAACATCTAAGCTACCTGCTGCAGAAGGCTTGGTGATACTGCAGCCAGTCACAAGATCTCTTCATAGACCAAATTTCAAAGAACTGTTAAATGCTCTGGCACTGTAGACTCCTTAGAATCCTGAAACTGAGATTTATGCCAACAGCTGACCGTGGCTAATGTGCAACTTTATGCTGTAATTGTGGAAGATGCTTTTTATTTTGGACTGCATAATAGCTGAAGCCTCTTTTGTCTTTTGTTACAGGTAGTCAGGGTACTTTGTGTTAGTTTGTCTAGGGACCAATTGTATATTCTGAAAGGAAACTAAAAAGACACCAAACTGGCTTGGTAACAAGTATGAGGGGAAATGAATAGCCACCTACAAGATTTCATTACCTTAATAAACACCCTAACGGTAATTCTTATGACTGCTCTGAGAGCTTCAACAGTCAGGACTTGGACTGCTTTTTAGCCTGCTGCAGTAAAAGCATTGGCTGTGCCTTCTGAGTATGTGCAGTCATTTTAACTTTTGGCTGGGAGAGAGAATTACTTGCCTTCAAACTTTCCTGCCAGTCAGCTGAAAGGAAGCTGAAATATGTGTGCCTGTTAAGGAAGACTGGTTAGAATGGATAACTACTGAATTGAACTTGGAGAGGCTTGTCTGAAAAGATTTATGGTTGTTACTAGTTCAACACAGAATAAACTCCTGGGTGACTGAATATCCCAAAGAGCTGAAGAGCTTATGCTATTTACTGTGGTCCTTCTTCCTTGAGAAGAGTAAATGTGTACTTACCTCTGTTCTAAATGTGTGTGTGCTTAGACTCATTAAATGTGATCTTACAGACTGTTCTTCCTGGGACTAATTAGGCAGTAGCCTAGCTCTACAACAGGCTACTTCAGCTGAAGGTTTTTGTCAGCTGGGGAATAACTTGAGTTATGAAAAAATAATCACCCAAAAGGGGTGGGTTGCAGATAGCTGGTAATTCTTCTGTAATATAAATCTCCAGACTAAAGCAATTTATAAGGCAATGTGATTCAGGGTGCAATTAATTACCTAGCGTTCACCAGTTCTGAGGCTGAGGTGGTTGTAAGTCTTTGAACACTACACAGGGATGACACTGTTCCTTAGGCTAATATAGATAGCTGTGGTATGATGGTATCTGGTGAAGAAGCAAGTTCATGCTGGAACTGCTGGTTTGCACAGTGATGGGCTACACAAATGAAAAGGATGGTGCTGTCTTCTTGCTTTGCTCCCTGTCTGAAGAATGAGCAGACAATTTCTGTGCCTGCATCCACCCAGGTACTGGGATGTTGTATCAAGTGTAAAACATGTGCTAAGGTGATATCTTAGTGTACAGAACCATAGCAGATAGTGAAATCCCTGAGCTGCTGCATGCTGAACTTCTGAGGAAATATTTCTCTTCCCCTCCCTCCCCCATTCTATGAATGGGTAGGAGTAGCCAGTCCTAAAACCTCTCTAAATGTTGTCATAGAGTCAGTTGAGATTTGGGCCCACAGTGGGGTTTGCAATAGTATGGAAACCTGTGTGGAAAGACCAAATACAGCCTTGCTAACTGGTGCAGCTTCTTCCACCTTTGGAGTCCTCTGTTTCTGCTCTGCTGCTCAGTATCAGACACTTGCTAACTTGTAGGTCTGTTTACCTGTTTGTATCCTCTTCTTTCTTGCATGACTGGCTTTGGTTTTGGCTGTGAGTCTTCATCTCTTCCTTGATTCTCTTGTCCATTTCGCTTCTGTCAGGTGTATCCAGAGCTGTTAAATATGTTAACGAGTTCCTGGGAACAGCATTGTGTACACAGGTAATGGATGTGCTTTCACTGCAACCTTGTCACTTGGATGACTTTCTCCAGTGCATGGTCTTGCAAGCTAACATTGCAGCAGGCATTCCTAGATGATGCTTACGTCATGCGACTTCCATTCAATTGACATGACCTCTAGAAGTGTTCAGATGCAGCTGTGAGCTCAGGTTGGATTGGGGTTTGTATAGCATGAGGTGGTATTCTTGAGTTTACTGTTTCTGAGATCACCTACTAATGCCTGCAAAGCCAGTGTGGTTGACCAGTGTCTGATTTGCTTGTTCCTTCCAGGTGTTTCAAAAGCTGTTGAGCACGTCAATAAAACAATTGCACCTGCACTGATTAGCAAGGTAGGAGCTATCTGTCTTCTGCTAACATCAGTTAATGCCAGTCCAGTGCATCCAGACTGGTGGGTTGTCTCCCTAGAGACAGTTGTGGGAACTGTTACTTGGAGGGTATTCAGGTGCATGTGAACAAACTGACCTACAGTAATAAGCTTTACTTATTTACTGCATATCTAACACTTAATCAAAACAATCTCCAGCAGCAAAGTGTTGTTGTGTGCAGCAAAACTTAAGCACCTGGGAACCTCAGTGGTGTGCAGTTAAGATACAACCTGCTTTATGCTCAAAAATGGTGACTGGATGACAGGGAAGGAGTGGGTTTTATCCAAGCTGGCTAATTTGGAAGGGAATCTGAGTAAAGTCTGCTTGACTGAGATTCCTCTGAGTGCTAAACCCCAGCAAGAAAGAATGGTGCAAAATTAAGTGGTAATGCATAAAATGATTGCATGTTCTTAGTGATAATTCCAGACATTGTGTAGTAAGATACAAATGGGTGTATGTTGTGTGCAATCTGTTTGTCCTTGAGCTTGTAGTAAAGGGACAGGTGACATGAACCGGAGCTTCCTCTTATGCCAGGCAGGTAGTAGTGTAAATGTCAGGGAGTCAAAGAACATGATAGACTTACAGCCCTGAATGTGAATAACAAGGCAAGTTTTTGATATGTCTATCTTATCTGTCAATCGTGATTTGCTGGAGATGGCCAGAGGAGCTGCTGTGTGGTAATGACAAGAGCTAGTCCATTCAGCCATTGGTAGTTGTCCTTCAGCAGTTCTTGATTCCTGTCAGGGAGATGAAAGTGCAGTGGGTAGGTGAGAGTTTAGAGAGCCATGCTTGGTGTCAAGCAGTGCTTGCTTTGCTTCTCCCTGCAGAATGTCAACGTTGTGGAGCAAGAGAAGATCGACAAACTGATGCTGGAAATGGATGGATCAGAGAACAAATGTAAGTGGGCTTTGTCTTGCAGTGATGCATGAAAAGATGAAGACTGGGCATGTGCTGTAGACTGCTGTAACCAGCACCGTGGTGCTGGTATTGCTGGGTCTTTATACAAAGATGTAGCATTTCAGTAAACAGTTTCTTCCTGTTGCAGCTAAATTTGGTGCCAATGCCATCCTGGGGGTGTCACTGGCTGTGTGCAAAGCTGGTGCTGCTGAGAAGGGTGTCCCATTGTACCGTCACATTGCTGACCTTGCTGGAAATGCTGAAGTAATTCTTCCAGTTCCTGTAAGTGTCCTCATGGGGCTAACTGAAGACTTGATCTGACCAAGTGCTTCATGAGGCCTTGGATCAAGTTTTCTAGTTAACATGAATGCTGTTGCCCATTTTCCCTAGAACATTCTAACTTGACTTTTCTTTCTGGTTACTCGAAGGCTTTCAATGTGATCAATGGTGGCTCCCATGCTGGCAATAAGCTGGCTATGCAGGAGTTCATGATCCTCCCTGTGGGTGCTGACAGCTTCAAGGAGGCAATGCGCATTGGTGCAGAGGTCTATCACAATCTAAAGAATGTAATCAAGGAGAAGTATGGCAAGGATGCAACCAATGTGGGTGATGAGGGTGGCTTTGCTCCCAACATCCTAGAAAACAAAGAAGGTAAGAATATGCCACCTCCTACACTTAATCTCTAACAGTCAGTTGAGCTGAAGCTGGTATCTGACCAGTATCAATGGAAAACAAGATCAGTAGGCTGTAGGACTTCCTGCTGTTTCTTCACTTCTATCCTGACAAATTTTCCAGGATGTTATACTGGTGTGGTCCAGTATAGGACCACAGAGCTAGTCCCTTGGACATCACTTCATACAGCTTGACAGCACAGCTTTGACTTCAAGGCCTTGTTACTGTTTCTTTCCTGTATCAGTGTAAGGGCATCCTGTTCCCACACCACTGCAAGTGGAAGGGGAGTGTCAGTGTGCATTCCAGGTTTCCCAGAAGTCAGTAGCCAAAGTTGAGTGGAGTTGTTTTTAATGCTAACCAAGGAAGAAAACAGTTTGAACTATGCCTGGTGATGTGTGGGAGTGTGTGAAGGCTTGTCTGGGAAGCTGAAGGTTTTGCAGCTTCTGCAGCCAAACAATTTTGTTCAGAAGCCTGTGGGGGAGGGAGGCAGTTTGCCTTTTGGAAAGGAAAACACTTGATCCTACAAAAGCTGTACCAGAAGAGCTGGTTTTCCACCCCTCTTGCAGCAATGAAGCTGCTGGTAAGTCAGCAGAATACTTGAACTCGAAGTTGTTACTTTAAAGCTGTTAGTTATATTACTATTGAAGGTGGCCTCTGAACAGCACTGCTGGGCACTGGACATACTATGCCAGCACCAGAAATGGAGGTGCTTGAATCCTGTAGTCATGTGCAACTCTTGCTATGTCTGTACCCAAGCAGGTGTCAGTGAAGATGACCTTGAATGACTATTGCAGTCCAAGGAATTTGTGTTGCTGGCAGCAGTTGCTTTTGCAGTTTGTACTGCATGAACACCTAAAAACCCCTCATAAACTGCAACCCAATAAAACCCCACTTTATCTAAGCTTCCTGTTGTAAATAGTCTGACTGGGAGAGTCTTACTGGTCATGACCATTCATTTCCTCCTTTGGGCTCTGCCAACCAGGGTAGTGTAGCATGTAGTATCCAGAGACTGCTACTGAGTTGTTCTATTCCCTCCTCTGCATGCAAGTGGAGAACAGGCAGATGTTAAGGAGAGGGTGCCTGGTGCAGAAGGAGGCTGTCTATCACACTATGCCTGCCAGGGTTTGGCTTCTACCCACTTCCATGGTCAGCACCTGCTCTGGAGCTAAAAGGGATTAAGTGCACTTCTTCCTGCCACATGCACAAAGCTGGAAGTGGATGTGGTATCATCGAGTATTAAACTTTCTGGGCTGGCATGTGTAGTCCTGCCTGAAGAGATTATGAATCCCATAATGGTGTCTCAAGAGTATTACAAGCTAAAAGCAGTATTAAAGTAGTATCTTGTTCTAGTCAGTTCAGAGGTGAGTGAGTTTAAGAATGTTTTATATGCAGTTTTTGGGCTTTCCAAGGGCATAATGGGAATTCTTTGCCAAGTGAATGTGCTGTTGCTGATAAATGAATAGCTTTTGAGGTAAGGTGTTTGGGAACTTAGAAATGCTTTACTGGTTTCAGCTTTGGAGTTGCTGAAGACTGCTATCAGCAAGGCTGGCTACACTGAGAAGGTTGTCATTGGCATGGATGTGGCTGCCTCAGAGTTCTACCGTGATGGGAAGTATGACCTGGACTTCAAATCCCCTGATGATCCCAGCAGATACATTACTCCTGATCAGCTGGCTGACCTGTACAAGGGCTTTGTCAAGAACTACCCCTGTAAGTTCTTCATCAAGAAAAAATATAGTAGTAGTGGTGAATAGAGGTTGATTTCTGAAGGAAGGAGTTGGGAAAGAGCAGAGCAAATAGTTCTTGCTGTTGTTAAGTACTGCTAGCACTTTAGTGTAACTGCTTTCAAACAAGACCTTTGAAGGTGGCATTGTCTTAAAGCTTCTTGTATCCCTCTACAGTGGTGTCCATTGAAGACCCATTTGACCAAGATGACTGGGCTGCCTGGAAGAAGTTCACTGGCAGTGTTGGCATCCAGGTGGTTGGTGATGATCTGACTGTGACCAATCCAAAGCGCATTGCCAAGGCTGTGGAGGAGAAATCCTGCAACTGCCTGCTCCTTAAGGTCAACCAGATCGGCTCTGTGACAGAATCCCTGCAAGCGTAAGTGTTCCCCTCTTGGCTGTGGCTGGGAGGGGGATTTCCTTACTTGGGGGAGATGAACATACAGACCAGAGCTAGTGGAATAGAAATCTTCTGATGGGTATCTGTGAAGGGAGAACAGTTATTAACCTGTGGAGGATACTGGCAAGTAAACCTGTACCTTTGTGTGGCCTTGAAGTCATAGAGGCATTTCAAATAGCTTTGCTGTGTCTAAGCAATGTGTAAAAGCAGCACATCATCACCATGTTGTCATACAATCCTAACCTTCACATGTACCTGAGGGCAGTTCTGTCCTGCCCTGGCAGGACATGCCTGCCACTTGGCAGTGCCACTGGAGCAAAGGCTGCTGAGCACATGGGCACAGCGTGACACTGTTTTATCTTCTAGCTGCAAGCTTGCCCAGTCCAATGGCTGGGGTGTGATGGTGAGTCATCGCTCTGGAGAAACAGAAGATACCTTCATTGCTGATCTGGTAGTTGGTCTCTGCACTGGTCAGGTTGGTACCTGTAGCTGCTGTGGTTTGCCTTGTTGCTTGATGAGGTGATGAAGCCATACTGTGCAGCAGGTGGGGTCTGCTCTGACTTCAGGCATGCAGATGGCTGTTCTGTGTGTAGGACACTGATTTGTCTAATGGGAGTGTGACATGGGGACACATTATCTTGTGTCAACTGACCTTTAACCACTACTTTAAAGAAATGTTAGGTGACTCCCATGGGGGTATCAGGATTTCCTGATACTGAAGCTGTTGGCAAGTGAACAGCCTTTATTGCTTCCAAGCCCTGTCCCATTTGAGCATACAGATGTTAGAGCCTGATGCTGATGTGAAGCTTGTCATTATGCTTATTACTCTGAACAAAGTACAACAGTTTTGCATTGGCATCTGTGGCCTTATTTCTGCTGTAGCTCTTGACTAACTTTCTGATTGGTCTTTCAGATCAAAACTGGTGCCCCTTGCCGATCTGAGCGTCTAGCCAAGTACAACCAGCTGCTGAGGTGAGACTCGAGTGGGGGATGAGTTGAGGGCTAAGCCTGACACAGAATGGATGCACTACTGATGCGATCAGGGCACAGCTTTGTCTTCTGCATCTTGGAACCACTCTGCCAGTGTTGGTTTTTGTCCTTAAGCTGCAGAGGTGCTTTTGGGCTGGTGCTGTGCTTGCAGAGCAGGCTGGAGGCTAATGATGAGTTGGATGGGTAATGTCCATTAGGCAGGTGACAGGGGAGCATCATGCAAAGTATCCTGTGACACATGAGACATTGTTGTCTTGATGCTGTTCCCTCAGACAAGCATTTAAAACGTTTGAAGTTATATGAGCTGGGTGGTCTGACCAGTGCAGTTAAATGTGTATCTAAGTGGAGTTGCTTGGCCTGAACCAGCTTGTGATTCTGGTACTATCTTCAGTACCAGTTAGAGGAGGTGATGTAGCACAAGGCCAGCAGCTGTGGTAAATGCAGGAGTTGTGTGCTGCATGCTCACACCAGCTCTCTTCCCTCCCCCTCAGAATTGAAGAGGAGCTTGGCAGCAAGGCTCGCTTTGCTGGGAGGAACTTCAGGAACCCTCGTGTCAACTAAGCCGTGTGGATCAGTCAACGCCTGCTCTGGTTTAATGTGCTAGTCATCTACTTAGATCACCATTACTTGTACTAGAAAGATAAGGGCAGCTGAAGGAAAAAGACCAGTTTGCAGGTCCTCTTCCCCCTAGATGATTCCTTCACCTAGTGTTTTCACCAACTCTGTTACTTGTAATGCTCTACTGCTTTTGTAGAACAGTCCTTGGGGGGGCTCTGTGCATTAAACACCCTCCAGGACCATGGCCACGTGACTCTGGGCATAAACACCTTAATCCCGTTCTCTGCCTGTCTGATCTTCAGTGTTTGGAGCTGTGTGACTCTGAGTGCAGCAAGACGTACCTGCAAACACCAATAGTAGTGTTTTTCATGTGAGAAATAAAAGCATCAAACAACCCAACAGAGTGTGGCTTGGGGTGACTTGGGGAGAGTGAAGAGTGGGTGTCCTGCCTCTGCATCATCACGTGTAGTTCTGCAGGGAACAAGAGCTCGACTGGTGTCACTGGCCATGGAGTGGGCTTAATTGCTTTGTGACAACGAATTAGCTGACTGTGTGTGCCTGCTATTAAGGTGGCCTTCAAAGATTTGTCTGGTCATTTGGAAGGGAGACCAAGAACATGTTTTAAACCCCTAGATCAATTGTGATCCTGCAGGGGAAGAGGAAGAGCTCGGAGGTCTGTCCTCTCCTCAAAGATGAGGTGTATCCTGACAAGGAGTGTTCTGATTAACCTTTATCACAATGTCTGCTTGCTGGTCTCATCACAGCACTAACTGAAAAAACACAGCAACAGCCTTGGCTTTTAGCAAGAGGTTGGCACAACATTAGCTGTGTTGGAAGGGAATTTGTAACCTCACTTTAGATCTGTTGCTATGAGGAGATGGAGCTCCCCAGGAGTTGTAGAACAGAACTGTTACTGAACCTTTGTGCTTCAACAGCACTCTAATACAAGGTGTAATTGAAAGTTGATCTGATAGCTGTGCTTCAGTTTTTACCCTGTTAGCTTCTAGGTACCATATTTCATGTGGGGGAAGAAAAGACTTCAGGGGGTTTCCAGCTGTGCCAGAGCAGATGGCCATAAACAACAGGCTTGTGAGCAAATATTTGTGTTTCCAACCTCCTTTGTTTTGTTCAGGTTGCAGCTCAGCTGGTTTGCCTGGGAGGGAAAGGCAGCTGAGTGTGGCTCATCCTCAGTCAGTGCTTATCTCTGTGGAGATGAGGAGGAAGAATTCTTTTCTCCTGGGCTTTGGCAGGAGGCTGAGTGGCTGTGTTGCAGGGCTGTTCCAGTGCTCTGTGCAGTTTCCAGAGCAGCACCCTCTGATAGGGGAACGGGGAGCAAAGCACTCACCCTGCAAAATACTGCACAGTTAAGGGAAGGGGTATTTAAGCCAAGTTGTTGCTTGTGGGTTTTTTCCATAATGGTGGATTTTTAAGGAAAATACTAACTCCTGATTAACTTCCATGATTCTCCTCCTGGTCTTTCAGTTCCAGAAATCTAAATTGCCTGAGGCTGGAAATCTGAGAGGAGCACAACAGTGCCCTGCTGTGGGAGCTATGTGTGGTGCCAGCGGGTGCTGTCAGCCAATGTTACACTGGGGTTTTAAGTAGGTGAGAAGGACAGAGTGCATTCAAAGCTTGTGGTGCTGCAGGGTGTGTGTCATCATTTACCTTAAACCCTGGATCTTGCAGAATATCTTCAGTTCTAATTTGAGGAAAAACCCAGCACATTCCACTTAAAAAGCTGAAGTAAAATCCTGATTGATGATTTATATCCCCAAACCAACCCCTACACCAGGGCTCTGCCATCCCAGGACAAGGGCTCTGGGGCTGCCCTGTGAGGAGCAGTGCCAGAACAGATGTCTGAGAGCTGCTGGGAGATGCGAGGTCTGCCTGGTACTAGCATGACTAATGGCTGTGAAAGGGCTGAGCACAGAGGGCCCTTGATGGGAGAGCCTGGCCTCTGCAGTGTCTATTGATTTGTGCTCTTTATCTGCCAAGGCTTGTCTTTTATTGGTGCTTCCCAAGTACCTCCTGTTGTATAAAGGCTGAAGAGGCTGCAGCATCCAGTGTGCTGGGTGCCCCTCACAGGGGAGAGGAGGAGGTTTTGGTGTCTTCACTAGAGCTGAGACCTCAGGGAGGAAATGCTCTTGCACAGTGCAGTGGCTTCTGCTGCCAGGGGCCCTGTGCAAAAGGCTGAGCTTGTCTCCTGGAGGGAAGCAGCCCACAGTCCTACAGCTCCTGTGTCTGGAGGAAAGAAGTGAGCTCCTGTCACCTGAGGTGGAGCTGTTTTTCTAGGTCTGTGCTTTGCTATGTCCAAGTGAGCCTGGGCCAGGGTCCCTCGGGTGCAGACCCCACCCCCAGTTTAGGCTTCCCCAGCCCTTCAGCAGAGGGAGTCTGAAAGCAAGCACAGGCACAGCTGGCTGCTGAGACAAAGGCCGTGCTGCTGCCATGAAAACATCCCTTTGTTGGGCAGTTGGCAACTGTTTCTTCTGAAGAGATTTATCTCCTCTGTCAAGCTCTTCTTAAAGAGAGCTTTGCTATAAATACCAATTTTACCAGCCTGAGCTCAGCACATGGTAAAAGCCTCCTCTCACACAAATTTGTCCTTTGAATAAGGCATTGGTCTAAGCTGGTTGTGCTCTGTGCAGATTTGAAACCCAGTGCACTTTTCACACACAGCTGATCTCTGAATTAGACCTGTTAAATGAATAAACCAGCTAATTACACTTAAATCCTATCAAGGGATTTTTTTCCCCTCCTCTGTCAAAGAGGCAAGCTTGTAATACATGCAGAATTGTTGGGAAAGCTCTCCAGCAGCAGGGTGTTAGGGAGCAGTGCTGTGGCTGCTTCCCACCTGGTGCTTTGGAGAAGTCCAAACTCTCAACTCACCTTACCTGAGTCTCTGCATTTCCACCTGCTGCTTTGCTCTTAACAAGCACCAGAAGACAAAAATCAGGTCCCTGGCTGCTGTGAAGGGCCAAATGCCTCAACGGTGGCACAGCTGTGGTGAAGGGACCAATGTGAGTGGTGGCATCAACCCAGGGGAAAAGTGACCTAGTGCTCTGCTGGGATCCTGCTCCTGTGAAGAGTTTGGTCCCAGCTCTAGCAAAAGAGCTGCCTGCCTTTGGCTGGTTAACAAGGCTGCAAGTGAAGCCCAGGCATTAATTAATTATCCTGCACACCTTGTTGTCAGTACATGATGGAGAACTGTTACAGATACAATCACCAGATGTGTTATCTCTTAAAATAGCTGGGAAATGGCCTGCACAGTGGCTGGGCTAGAGGAGCATCACCTGGGCTCTAAAGTCAAAAGCTGAAGTCAGATGCTGCTGAACTGTCTGCTCCTTCCTACACCAGGAAATCAATCCCCTTGTCAGATGCTGTGCTCACCGGTCCCATCAAACCAGAACTAGAAAAAGCTTTCAAGTTAAATCTCTGAGAACATTTGGGCCGGATCAGCAAGGTGCTTCCAGCTGCAGAGGATTCAGGCTCTACCTAATGAGGCTGGGGCATTGAAAGGAGTAACTTGCAAAGGAAGAAAAGAGCCTGGAAGGGGTAAGAGCTGTGGTTTGTAGGTAAGAATTTAAAATGTGTTAGAGAAAAGTGAATGATTTGGTAACTCTGTGTGTGTGTTTGGAGTGAGGGGGATAAGTGAATGGGGAACACGGTTTGATTGCTGAAAATCAAGACCTAAACCTGTGGTGCTAGAGAGGGGGAGAGATGTGTCTGCTCCTTAATCAGGGCTTGAATCCTGCTGCACAGCTCCTCACCTTTCTGTACCGTCCCCGCGGAGCTCCTACTCGAAAAGCTGTGCTTTATAGCAGAGTGCAAATGCAGCACAGCCAGTGGCTTTATTACTGTAATAATTTGCAGGGATGGCACTCTTTGGAGCAGAAGGAGGCATCAGCTTAGCAAACACGAACTGGGAGGCTATTCTGAGAATAGCAGGCAGCCTTAAAAGCGGATCTGAAGTGAGAAGCAGGCAGAAGAGATGACTGATGAGCGGAGAGGAGAGGCAGGTGGCACTTTTGGGAGCTATTCAGGTAACAGGGTATATAATGGAGTGATGTGAAGGGCTGGAGAGGGAAAGATCTCCCATTACCTGTTGGCTCCGTTTCTGGGTTTGTAAAGGTAACTTTCCTGCTTTGTAGCTCAGCCTGCTCTTTGTATTCATCTCTTGGCTTTCAGGGCCTGTACAAGGCCTGTCTCAGAGCCTGTTCTGGCCAGAAAGGAATGTCGCTGTCCCTCTATAATCAATGAGAAACAATTTGCCATCTGGCTTTCTCACTAGATATCAGCCCCTGGTAGGGCATAAGCACATTGTTCATATCTTCACCCTCAGAAGCTGAAACTGGCACTGCGAGGCATTTTCCAACCTGTTAGTTACTTTGAACCACCCATAGAGCTCATTTTCTAGTACTGTGGGTACCAAAACTGGACTCCAGCTTCCAGCAACAGGAACAGTGTCAGACGTAGGAGCACTTCAACCTTCCTATTCAGCCCGGTGCTGCCTGGAGCTCTCCTGCCTCCTGAGGGCAGCTCTGGCCCCAGAGCGCAGAGACCTGACCTCATGTGTGTCCATAACACGATGCTGGCTGGGGTGATGAGCTGGATTGCTCTGTGTCTGTTGCCCCAGTCACCTTTCTTCCCTGATTTTTGTGTCATTCCAAGATGTTAGAATGGATATTTTTTGCTCAGAGTTGATTTTAAAAAGAAACAAAAGTACAGCTGGTCAGCAGAACGACCCAGTTCCTTGTGGGAAGTGCTCAGCTCAGTGAAACCTTGAGGCTTGCCAGGTAGAAGATTTTGCTGCCTCTAAAGTGGTTAAGAACAATTTTATACCCAGTGGTTTGTTTCCCCACCCTCCTCGCTGCTTGCTTATCCTGGGCACAAAACCGTCACTGCCTCATTGTGTGCATCCAGCGCCACCATCCCAGGGGAGCCCGTGACACACACCACTCACCCTGGGCTGCTGTGCCCTCTCATGTCCCTGGGATGGGACTTTGGCTAAGCCAGGCCACGTTCCTCTGTCTCTGGAGAGGCAGAAGCTGGGGGAGAGCCATTTTTCTTTGAAGGGACTTCATTGACTGCAGCGCTTTGTCATCGCCCGCCTGCTCCTTCCCGGGCAGACAGGCCTGTGTGAACAGCTTCGCTCGCTGCCGGGGGCTGGTCAGCGGGCGGCCGAGGGGAGAAGCCCCGCACCAGCACGAAGGACCAGGACCAGCAGATGAAGGGAGCTCAGCTGCTGTGTTTTCTCCCACTGGAAGAAGGATATTTGGCTTTTCCTGCTGCTGTGCAGGCTGCAAGGAGACAGGAAGGAGGGTGGATGGTGGATGCAAGGAGAAAGGATCTCTGCTGGGCAGGCAGCCAGCCCTGCCTGCCCTGCAGCAGCATCTCAGGCTGTGGCCTCGTGCTCCCTTTCACAGCAGGATTTAAAGAACTGTGCCAGGCACCAGCTTAGTCCCTCCACTCCCTTGGAAAGCTTTTATTACTGTTCTCTTTGTATTGCTGGGTGAAGCGATTTCCTTGTAGATAGGAGCTGTGGGTGGGTGTGAGAATGAAACACAAGAACCCTGCTCCTCTCCGAGCACATGGGAACTCTGTGCCTCTCCCTGTGTCTGACTGTCAGGGCTGCCATGCTGGTGTCTGTCCTGGTTTGGTCATTTCTGCAGCCAGAGGGGATACACCCCTCTGTGTTCCCTCTTTTGCTGCCCAGGAGGGACTGAAATGCCATCAGCTCAGACAGGTTCTGCATGCAGTTTGTGCTCTGTGGACAGGCACAGTCACAGAGAATAGAAGTGCAGGGTGTGGAGAAGGGTAGGAAGGAGGAATAAAGCCATAGCAGCTGCAGCACTTGAGTCTGCTAAGGAAAGCTGAAGGTAAAAAAGGAGGGGAAAAAAATCAGCAAAAAACCAAGGAAGAGCACTCAGACATGAAGAAAAATGGTTGAGTGAAGAATTTGGATGACAAAAATGAGAGAAACAAAATAAACTATGAGGAAGAACATAACCACAAGGTCCAGACCCCCTCTGCCACACCTGAAGTGTGCACATGGTGAAATCTCATGTCTCTAACACGATGCATGGGCTTAGCTCTGCCCAGAAACACCCAGGGTGGCAATTACAGGCTTAAGTTACAGGAGAGCAAAGAAATACAAACTAGTGCTGCAACATAAAAACCCTGGACAAAGCCCAGGCAAAGTGACACCGTGCTGACACCAGTGTCTGTGGAGGTGGAACTTGACCAGCACTGAGCATCCCTGAGCTGTCACCTCCTGCTTCCAACAGGGCTGAACCTTGTCCTTGGCTGTGCTTGCAGTTGGGCTAAGTTCAGCATCTCCCCTTGCTGATGCTGGCTGTCAGCACCCAGCAATTTTACCAGTTTAACAAGGTGTGGGGGGTTAACCCAGCTGTCCAAAGAGACATTTGAGAACAAGGGAGTTCTGTGGCAGCCAGGGGTGTAGCATTCCCTCTGAAAAGGAGCTGGGGAAGTGCCTGGCTTGATGTGTTACAAAAGCAGCATGTGCTCTCCCTTGGTTTCTTTGCAAGAACCAGACTGGTCCCAAGGAAGCAGCATCCCATGGTGCCCAGAAAGGTGTTTTTCCAAAAGCAGCGAGCTGCTCCTCCTCTGCCAGATGCTTCCCTTCAGACACATCCCTCTCCTGCTAGCAGTGATGAATGGCAAAGATCACTTCTCTCCACCTGGAGCTGTTTACAAACTCAGTAAATTGATTTGAGCTCAAAATATTACTTGTGTGATGCTGTGTTTTGTTTTTAGCACTTTGAGAGCAAAACACTTTCACTGGCACAGTTTGTTTTGAAGGGATGTTTCTTTTTGCAAACTTTTAAAACAAACTCACAAGGAAAGCAAACCCTTCCTGCCAGACAAAACATTTTCTTTGCTGATGTTCCACATTGCTGGGTGACTTGTTGACCCAACACACTTTGTGTGTGGACCATGGAAATGGGAACTTTGATCTTTGTGTGCGTTTAACTGACAGGAGGAGTTGCCTGAACCCCTCACCCTGGGGAACCCTCTTGATTTTATTGTTCTGTTCAATAGCAAGTGTTTCATGATGTGTTTTAATCTGAGAAGTCACCCAAAGGCACTGCTGACTCTGCCTTACAAAACGCTTGTGGTGTCAGTGCTGGAGGCACTGGTGTCCTAGAGCAGCTGCCTTAGTCTGGAAGTGCCTAGAAGCAAAAGGTGCAGGAGAACTTTAAAGTGCACCAAGCCCCTGATGTGCCTTGGTTGGTTGCTGTAGGCTTTATCCATCTCTCATTTTAAGTGCTTGTTCTTCCTTCCTGAAATTTTGCAGAAGGGTCTTGAATAAATAATACACATCACATTAAACAGGCATCCAGTGCTGCCAAGTAACAGCCAGTTCTGTTAATCTAAGGACCTGTGCAGGTGATGAGACTGAAATGCCAGTGAAGAGGCTCTTTGCTCTGTGCATCAGCAGTGAGATCCCCACAGCTGAGCACAGAGAGCAGCTTGGCCCCTGCCATGGGGAGTGAGAAGGTGTGGGGTGAAGATGACCTTGGGGGAAAATGCTTCCACTGAGAGTTTTTAATCTGCTCCTGAAAGCTCTTCAGCAGAGTGTGCAGACCTTGTTTTCCATGGCTGGTGAAGACCTGACCCTCTGTTTCTTATTTAGAGTGTCAGGATGAATGTTCATCGACCTGACCCAGTAAATGTCAGACTGTTCCTGAGCAGAGACCTCCACTATCAGCTGAGGTGATCAGTGTTCACAGATTTCAAGGACAGAAAACACTGCCACAACCTGACTGGATTAAATTGGTTTAATTTAACCCCTGTCTCAGAGACACCCTCAAAGCCATGAGCTGAATCTGAGGCTCCTTTCCCCCCAGGGTGTGTTTTCACAGGGAATGACAGAGGTTTGTGCTTTCCTTTAGCTTCCTTCTTCTCCGATCTTCTGCAATAAACAGTGGTTGGAAGAGGCTTATTGTGGCTTCTGAGTAGGCTATAAAATCACTGACAGTGGGAATAGCTGAATTCAGAGCCTGAAAGTCTACTGTCCCATCAAAACCCAGAGAGGGGATGATTTTAGATAGGTACAGCCTGAACCTTCAGGCTCTAAACAGGAAACCAGCATGTCTTTAGGAAGGCAGAGAGATTTCTCCATTACTTAACAAACCCTAAAATCCTCTTGCCCAGCTATTCAGGATGCAGAGTGTTAAGGACAGGCCTCTTGTGTGGAAAGAGTCCCCAGGAAAGTGCCAGGAGGGTGTGAGCTCTGCTCCCTCCAGACTTATTCGGAGCCCTGGGATGTGCTGTTCCATTTCTCTATTAGCTCCCTCATCCCACCTGTCCCATGGGGAAGGAGGTGGTGATGACACTTCCCAGGAAGGTGGGGAGAATTCATCCATCGATTCTGTACAGTGCTTTGAAGATAACAAGTGCTGAAGGGGGGAAAAAAAGGAGACAGTGCTTGAAATGGAAATTTGCCCATTTGTGTCTCTGTATTTTTCCTCTCCTTTTCACAAAGTACATTCAGATGTGCCATCAAAGGGAGTGGTGGAAGGAGCAGCCACACCAGGGAGGTGGGAGGCAGAAACCTCCTCCTGGAGGAGCCGGTTTTGCAGTGGGAAGGACAAAGATGCAAATCTGAAATCAATCCCTTGCTCTCTCCCATTTATAACAGTTTAAAGTGAAGTCAGAGGATGAGAAGAGAAGCTTGTAAATCCATTTATGGCTTTCGGCACTGAAGGAGCAGCAGTGAATTGATGGTGGAAACGAGGTAAGCTTGCAGAGGAAGGTGCTGTGGTAGAGGTAGAGGATGGCTCAGGAGTGTCAGAGCAAACCTTGGAACAAGCAGAAAGCATGTAGACCTTAGGAGCCAGATGTATCAGCAGCTCGGTGGACTCGTGTCCCCTCCGCTGCCCCGGCTCTGAGCTATCTCCAGTGGCACGGAGGTGTCTATGCTCTTTTTGGGAAATTCCCCCTGTGCCAGGGCCTCCCCCCACCCTGGGAAGGATTTCTGCCTCCCAGCCCCTCTCCAGCTGCCCCGCTGCAGCTGAAGGCCATTCCCCCGGGCCTGGCCCTCCCTGCCCAGGGCACCAGCCCCTCTCCAGCGCTCCTGGATCCCCTCAAGGGAGTGGAGGGGGCTCACTGTTCTCTCCACAGCCTTCTCCAGACTGAACGTGGAGACATGCTCCAACAGCTCCGTGTCCTTCTTGTCCTGGGGACCCCAGAGCTGGAGGCAGCGCTGCCGGAGGAGTAGAGTCCCTTTACAAAAGTCCAAGGGTTTAGATGGAGTTGGAAATACACCCACTTCTGAGCTGTGGTAGATCACTGCTGTGGCTTACACAAGGCAGTTCATCCCTGTGTGTCTGCAGTAGGTGACCTTACACAAACCTGGGAAGCAGCAGAGCGCTGTCCCTCTGGCTTTGCTGCATGTGGCTGCAGAGGTAGGTGTAAGTGTGTGTGAATGTGTGCATACTCTGGCTCTACTCAGTGTCCCGTGGCTGCTACTTCTCAGGCACAAGGCTATGATTCCCAACGGTGGGAAGGTACCATATCACAGGACAAAACCCTCTGGGGCTCAGGATCCTTTCACTGCTTGGAAGGACTGCTCCTGCTTTGCAATGTCCCTACTAACCCAAAGCTGTTTGGGGATGAGAGTAAGTTTTATTTCCTTTACTTACCAGATTTTATCCAGTATGTAAATCAGAGACCGAGTTACCTCACGACTATCCCCAGGTATAAATGGGACACAGACACACACATCACGGGGTGATGCAATTAATCCCACTCATGAGGAAAGACTGTCATTAGTCATTTGCAGCTCCAGCACTGGTGACTTTCAAGGTGTACAAATCTCTCGTTAGACACCTTTCATGTTCTGCAGATGGCCAGTTTGTCTTCTCGCTGTGTGCACTGGAACATGCCCAAGTACACAGCAATGAGAGGAGTGATTGTCAGGGCTGAAGTTTCCCCTTCATTTTCCATGGGATTTTTTCCCCTTTGCATGGTGCACATCCTGGGCTTTGATAAATGAGTCTCAGCAGACGCTGTGGTAAGCCAACCTCTGCTAATATTCATTATGCAGAACCCACTAGGAAACGTTCTGAGTCAGGGAAATGGAAAAACCTTTAAAAGATAAAAAGGTTTGGGGTTTTTTTTTTTTAATTTTTTTTTTTATTTTTAATGAGGAAACTAATTTCTAACGCTTCACATTCCTGGGATGATTTAGAATGTTAAACCCAGAAATTTCAGGGTTATGTGTGCTATCAGTGTATTCAACACTTCACAGCAAAGACCCAATGATTGAGTCCTGTGCACAGACACAGACAAGACACTTTCTTAGCCCACAATGTACTCAAAGGTGACTTAGGAGCCTGATGTTAAGGAATCTGAAAGAAGCCGCAAAGGTGTGAACGTGCTGTGTGCCTCTAACACCATGATCTCTGTAGCAGGCATGTTTTCATCCTGTGATGAATAACCAGTAGCTTCTTCCTTTTCCAGTAGCCCAACAAGACACCAAGAGCATCTGTACCACGGTGTCCACGGCGCAGCGGAGACCCCTTCCTCTGTAGCCCATCCTGTTGGTAACTTGTTTCTCCAGCTTCTGAAAAGCTCCATCACATTAACAGACCCTGTTGAGCAGCTGAAATTTTCTGTGTGCTGGAATGTGTGGGAATATGCCCAAATTCATTTGAATCTCATTTACATTACTTTTGCTTTCAATGCAGCCTGGACAGCCAGGTTTGAACAGAGATGACTGTGCCCAGGAGGAGTTCACAACCATCCAGTGCTTTGTAATTCAAGTGGCAAGAGATTTCCAAAAAGTTCAGTGTGGTAAGTGTGAAAATGAGACTTTAAATTGCTGAGATTTCTATGGTAAACAAGACAAAACAGGACACACACACACACCCCCCCGAAGCAAACAGTTTTCAGCTGGAGGGCTGGAATTCAGGTATTACAGAGGGAAAGAAAGAATGGAATCCTTTTCTTGTGAGTGGAGTTAGGTCATCTGTAAAAGCCTCTCAGAGTATTATCTTCCAAGCTAATCGCTGTATTGACATTTGACTGTTTGATGAGAGTTGAGTTTTGAGGGCATGTAGCCCACCTGCAGCCCCACCGACCCTGGAGCTCAGGGCTTTCCTTTTCCTGGGAATGGTCCTAACAGTTCCTTAGGTACTTGAATAGGGTCTAGCAGCATTCAATTAAAAACATACTAAACATCCAGCACTAGCTCCCAAACCAAAGGAGCCAGGACTGAAAGACATACCAGGCCTGAAACCTCCCCATCGGGCCCACAAGCAGCGCCTCTGACCCCAGGGCTCAGGGTTCTCCTAGCCCAGGGAACAGTCCTGAGAATGCCCTTTCCTGAGAAAGGGCAAAAGAGTGCTGGAACAGAGAGGGAAGACCAAAATGAAGGGCAGGGAACAGGGAACAGAGACTGAGAAAGAAAGTGACTGGCCACGAGGTGTGAGTGTCTCTAATGACAGGGACAAAGAGCCGGGCAGAGAGAGATCAAGAAGGCAAAACCACCCATGGGCGATGGGACCCATTCAGGGCAGAACACATGAACAGCGGCTGGAGGCCAGACAGGGGCAGAGAGACAGAGAAGGCAAAAAAGAGCCTTTTTTGAGGCTCAAAATGATTGCTAGTGTCAAGAGGTGATTCCAGAGCATCACTTGTGCCAACAGGCTGGAAGCAAAACACTCAGGAACCAAAGTCCAAGAGCACAGGGTGTCTGGGGGATGGGCTTTGGAATGGGAAAGGCAGGAACAGAAGTGACAGGGAATGGAAGTCACAAGGTCAGTGTTTCCAGGGGGGACGGTTTATCAGAAACAGACAAGACCAAAGTGACCCGGAAGCAAAGCCCCAGGCTCAGGGGGACACTCCTTTAGGCTCAAGCCTATAGAGGCTCAGGCTTTGCTAGGGGAAAGCCACAGGCATGCTCCACCAGCATCTAAGGTCAAAGCTGGTAAGCGACCAGCAACAGCTCCCAAACCAAGGGTGCAGGGACTGAAAGATGTTCCTGGCCTGAAACCTCCCCGAGGAGCCCCCAAGCAGCCCTGCTCACCTAAGGGCTCAGGGCTTTCCTAGGAGAGGGAACAGTCCTAACAATGCCCTGTGTTGTTCTCCAGCTCTACAGAGTCCATCTTCAAAAATGCTAAACCTTAAGCAACGGCTCCCAAGCCAACGGTGTGAGGACTGAAGGATGGCACACGTAGCTGACACGCAGCCCCTCTGACCCTCAGACTCTAGCGAAGGAAATAGGACTTAAGCTGTCCTTACATCACTTTAGCCCTGTGCCAAAAGGGCAATATCTCCATGCTCTCATCTAGGCAGCTGCCACCGCTCCTCCATGTCTTGGACACAAACCTTCCCTCTTAGCCCTTGAGTGGCATACTGTGCTCACTCTTAGCTGTCCCCATGGCTATCCAGACCATTGTCCAGCCCCAGTCACCTCTCTCTTGGTGCATCCAGTGCTCCCCCGTTGGCTCACCACTTCTCTTCAACAGCAGTCCTGCACAAATGAGAAGAAGCCACCAGACCTCCCACCAGCATGGAGCCTTTTACAAGAAGGGGCCATCCCTATCAGCCTCATTTTTGGCACCTGGCACACAGCTACAGCCCAGAAGGACCTGGGAGTGGGGACCTGTCTCATCTGTCATGGTCAAGGGCTGGTTTCTAATTTCATGGGTTTTCTGGATGCTCTACAGATACTCCTGACACCAGCGTGAGGGTGATTTGGATTTGGCAGCAAAGTTGCCATGAAACACCTTCACTCTGCACTCACTGATGGCCTATTTCATCTGAAAGTGATTTTCCTTCTGCATCAGTGCCTGCTTTCTGTCTTCACTGAGTGGCATTTTGGGGGTTTTGTGGGGTTTTTTTTCTTAAATAGGTAGGAATAAAAACACTAACCATCTGAAGTTTGCCTCAGTGGATGCTGGCCAGCAGAACAGATCTCAGTAGCTGAGGGGCAGCTGGCAGAACAACTCAGGACAGGAGCTCTGTGAGAGTGGGCAAGATGGGAGAGCAGCAGATGAGGCAGGAGCAACACCGTGTGCTTCCTGCTAACCCAAAGGGCACATGGCAGCCTCAGCAAGGTTCCTGGAGCGACCCAGAGCGTGCTCTTGGCTAAATGAGGTCTGTGATGAATCTACTGCACGGACAACTCTGCGTGCACCCGGGACAGGCAGCCCTGCAGTGGGGCTGTGAATACTGATGGGACTCTGGTGTCACCCTGTTTGCAGTCAAGATAGAGGCGTTTCCAGTTGAGAGCAGAAGCAGGGCTGCAGATCCAGAACAGTTAGCAGAAAGGCTGCTGCATCAGGCCTTTAGAAACATCCAGGGGTAAGGAACAGGATTGTGAGGATTAACATTGTGTATGTCGATACTTTATGTGGCATGTTGGAATTTAAGTCTCTTTGTGGATTTGGCCAATTAGCCTTTCTCTGCATCAGCAGCTTTATATCTCCCAGGAGCACTGAGGGACAGAGGCACAAAACACTGCAAAGATGTCAGAAACTGCCTTGTTAGAGACCAGCCAGGATCTCATACAGACCATCGATGTGCACCTAAAATATTCTGTGCATAGGACATGCCCAGTCATGTGGTGCTCTCTGCTGGGACACAGAATCAGCAGTCACCAGAGCAATGATGTCTGTCTTTGGCTTTTGGGTCTTCCTTGAACTGCTTTCACAGACTCACAGAATTGTAGGGGTTGGAAGGGACCTCAAGAGATCATTGGGTTCCTCCCCCTGCCAAAGCAGGGTCCCTAGGACGGGTTGCACAGGTCGGCATCCAGCTTTGGGTGATGGAAGATGAGCTCTGTGGCTTTGTTTATTGCTGTCCACAGGTTGAGCTGCATCTTTGTGAAAATAAAAATAAGATCAACCCCAAACCAACCAACCAACCAAAAAAACCCCAACAAACCAGCAGCTTCAAGTGCTATTCCTGCAACAGTCCTCTGGTTAGGAAGCAAGCTTAGAATTGGATTGCTTGTGTGTGGTATGAGGATGTGGCTTTGCCTGCTCAAACGGGCTGTGAATAACCAGGTGCTTTGCAGCTCAACTTACCTGAATTTCAGGGGGGCACAGATGTTAGTTACACAAGGGAGGAGGGAGTTCCCACCAAACATGATTGTTTTTCTTTAACAACAAAATGGGACATCAAAGTGTTGCAAGGAAATACACGTCATCCTTGCGTGGGGACGCGATCCCCAGGGTGGCAGAAGAGGAAGAAGAAGGAGACTGAGGCTGAGTGCTGTGGAAAATCTTCCTACCAGAGAGATGGGGACAGGAGAGAGCTGGAGGCAAGCCTGCCGTGGTGGCAATTTGTACAGTGTTTAATGCATACATCCAGAGATGAAGGAACATGAAATTGTAATTAGCAGAGAAAATAGGAGAGATGGAATCAGGCTCTATCAAGGACAGCTTAAGTGTAGCCTCCAAAATGGCTGTGTCAGACATTTAACTGATGTGCATTTTTAGACGCTTATCTAAATTAGTTATTAGAACACAATCAACTCTGTGTCTCAACCTCTGGCAGTAATGTCCCTGAAGTTATGCTAGGGATAAATTTGTCCTGTATGTTCAGGGCAAAGAACTGAATTCCTCTGATGTACCGACCTCAAATCTCCTTGTGTGTGCCTTTCTCTTCAGTGAAAACAGTTCCCACTTCCCTCTGCTAAAGGCAATAATGTTAAGAGCCTCAGACTTATCTCCTGGGATACTACCAGCATCGGGCATGAAGGCAGTTTACAGAGACAGCAAACAGTTGGGGTTACACCAGTGGAATTGAGGGCAAAATCTGTCCCAATGCTTTTTCAAAAAGAAGATATAATTCCACATGAAATTTCTCAGATCCCTGGGAAGAATGTGTGACTTTCTTTACAGCCATGTGATTTATTTTGCTGGCCTGTGGTCTGTGGATGAAAGAAAGGTGAGGTTAATGTTAAACGACGAGTTTGCTCTGTTTTTGGCACTGGTACCTTCATGCTACCTTTTCTAACTATGTGATAGCTCAGAGATGAAGAAGCGTAAAAATCTCCTAAGTGACCAAGTGCTTTATTAACTGCAACTCATTAATTTGCAATTCTGCTGTTGTGACAACTTCCTCACCGCACAGAGCAATAAGAATCAGCATCAGGCTTTTATCTAGTAATGCACTTACACAGATTCATGGGATTGTAGGGGTTGGGAGGGACCTCCAGAGATCATTGGGTCAAACCCCCTGCCAAAGCAGCTCCCTAGGACAGGTCGCACAGGTCGGTGTCCAGACGGGGCTGGAATCTCTCCAGAGAAGGAGACTCCACACCCCCTGGGCAGCCTGTCCCAGGGCTCCCTCACCCTCACCGGGAAGAAGTTCTTCCCCAGATTGGTGTGGAACTCCCTGTGCTCCAACTTGAGGCCATCACCCCTTGTCCTGTCCCCACAGACACTGAGAAGAGGCTGCCCATTTCCTGCTGTGCCCCACCCTTCAGATACTGATAACCATTGATCAGATCCCCTCTCAGTCTCCTTTTCTCAAGGCCGAACAGTCCCAGGTCCCTCTGCCTTTTCTTGTAAGAGGGATGCTCCAGTCTCTCAATCATCTCTGTGTCCCTCCGCTGGACTCTTTCCAGGAGATCCTTGTCTTTTTTGTACTGGGGAGCCCAGAACTGGACACAATACTCCAGGTGGGACCTGACCAGGGCAGAGTAGAGAGGGATGATCACCTCCTTTGACCTGTTTGGCTGCACTCCTTTTAACACACCCAATCCTTTTAATGTATAACCTCAACTCTTGGTACGAGACCAGTGACAGGAGCTTAATGAGACTAACAGAGCATGGACCTAAAAGGTCTGATGGACCAGAGCCACAGCGCAGCCGAAAGCTTCTGGCAGCAATAGAACCTTGTACCTGGTCTTGTGCTGAAGACACTTCAAACATATTTGCTCTCAATGCCGGTAACTCTTTATTTATTCATGAGAACAAGACAGCTGATAAGAAACGCTCGCCTGTGGAGCACACACTGGGCATGCAGGGCTGCGGCAGGGGGGTGCTATGGGCAGTGCAAACGGCATGGTGCCTCGACAGCACCGCTCTGCCTTGACACCAGGCCTCGTGCCTCGCAGGGCTGGGCCACACGGCCACCACCTGCCTGCGCAGTGGGGACAAGGCCCCGGGCCGCGGTGGGGCTCACGCTCCCCATGGTTTTCTCTCAGCCGGCCCGGCGCTGCGGGAGGGGTGCGGGCAGCCTGCAAACGCCCCCCCACCCCCCATCCCCGCGACGCGCCTGACATTTAATCGTTAAACCGCCCCGCGGAACAACCGAGGGGGGACGTGGCTGCGCTCTGCTGGCGGGCGGGAGGCGGTGCGTGAGGAGGCCCTGCCCCAGGACCAGCCCCGTGTCGGCGGGTAGGCCCAGCGCATGACCCGCTCCATAGCCGGTGGGTACCGGTCGCCTTTGTGCCACCGGGCCCAGCGCCCCCGAGGGCTGCAGCGGCACGGCCCGCTCCCCACGCACCCCCCTCCACCTTCCCCCTATTCTTTTAAATCACTTCCATCCACTTCGCTGATTGGTTCCGCCCTCCTGCCGGGTCACGGGGTGCCCCTCCTCCTCCAATAGAGAAGCCGGATACTGGCATGCGGCTCCGGCCTGGCTGCGTTGCTGGGTGCCCGTTCGGTGCGTGCGTGCGTGAGGGAAGGCAGGCGGAGGCAGCGCTCGGCTGCCTGGACCCCCAGCCCGCCGCCGCCCCTCCTCCTTCTCCTTCTCCTCCTCCTCTTCCTCCTCCTCCCTCCCCACGGTCCCCCGCCCCGGTCGCCGCCCCGCTCCTTGTCTCCCCGTTAAAATGCCCCTGGGCTGCTGGTGTTGAGGTACCGCGCGGGGGACTCTGCCGCTCGCCGCCGTCGCCCGGGCAAGAGGGGAGCTGTTCACCGCCCCGCTCCCGCGCAGCTCCCAGCGGCCCCGCCGCCGCCTGCCGCTTTGTCCCGGCAGCGAGACGGAGCCGCCGTTGATGGTGTAGCGCACCGCCGAGGTAGGTGGGCGCGGAGCGAGGTAACTTGCCGGGGGTTTTTTAGGGGGGGGTTAGGGGTTTATGGGGGGGGGAAGGTGTGTGTGTGCGCGAGGCCCTTCCTTCCTCCCTTGTGCGGTGCGGGCATGTTTGTTTATCCGCTTCTCCGCGGTGATGAGTGCGGGAAGCGAGAGGAGGAAGCGCTCGGTGAGGGGACTCCGGGAAGAATGCCCGGGGCTTGACGCGGGAAAGGCGCGGAGGGGGCTGTGGGTGCGGGGAGGGGTGGTGAGGTGAGGGGGGTGGGGGGGGAGAAAGTCGCTCCCCAGACTTGGGGCTGCTCTGCCCCCACCGGGGGAGGGGATGCGGGGGCTTGGTTTGTGGGGGGGCGGTTGTGGGGTGTTTAGGGGGGGTTTGTTTGTTTCTTTCCTGGAGAGTGTGGTGTCTGTGTAATGCCCGGCGGGGGGAGGGGGTGTGTGTGTGTGTGTGTATCTCGGGGAAGGTTTAACTTGTTAACCTCTCAAATAAACCTCGGGCTGGGAAATATTTAACTCGGGTGGACACACAGAGGAAATGGGCTTAGGTGCTGAAAAGATGCACTTATTTGCATGTGTGGTGGGTATGGAATTGTGAAATGAAGCTTGTATGCAAATGGATTTAATCAGAACATTTTCAGTAGCATAGGAAGGGGTGGGGTTTTTCTCTTTTTTTTTTTCTTTCTTTTTTTCTTTACCATTTCTCTTTCTAAAGTGTGAAAAGATGACCAGAATCAGAAAAAGTAGCAGGAGGTAGACAACATCAGAGGTTTTATTGCTGAAACTGGCTGTTCAAGAAATTGCTGGGAAGGAAACAATATGATTCATTGTTGAATTGTCTTTTTCCTTAGATTTATTTTTACATGCTGGTTGCAGTTATTTTGATTTACTGACTTCTTATGCTGAGTTTTTCCTCAAAGCAGTAATGTTCTTGGAGATTAGAAGCTCAGAACATTTTTATGCAGTCACCAGGCTGCTGCCTGATGTCTGTTTACTCCTGAGTTACATTGACTGATTATTGAAATCAAAGGTGTTATTGTGCTTGTGCACCAATGGAACTGAAATGAGGAGTCTCAGCCATTAGTTCTTACTGCTAGGATTTAGTGGAAATGCTTTCTCAGAACAAATCTGAAGTGGCGTAATTCAAATTAGTATGTCTGCTCTTAAATAGGGATTTTAACCAGGTAAAAATGAACCTTGTGCCAAGAGGAGTAGCTGTTGGTTGTAAAAGGTGTATGACAAATTTCTAATTAATGTGCAGTGTATAATATTTTTTGTAATTCTGGTATTACCAGGCAAACACTTCAGGGTTTGAGGGTTTTTTGTACACAGCTCCCTTAGAATTGAGAAATCCACAGTGGTTAAGAGGGGTGGAAGTGCTTCTATAATAAAAGTGCTTCTGGTAAATACATCTTATCTTGGTTTTACTCTTTGAGTTTGTACCATAAACTATGAACAGGGATTGATTTCAGTGGCCTGGTTTGGATGAATATTGATTTTAAAGATTTGTCTTGTTGGTTGATGAGGTCTGGAGGGAAGAGAAGGAGGTAGATGCACACAATGCCCAGGCTTGGGAGCTCATTGTTCTTTGCCGTACACTCTGCTGTGTTTGGGACCGTGTTCTCACTCAAACATGGGCATGTTTTTCTTTTGAGAAGTGAGAGAGACAGACAGAATGGGAAGCCTTTTCTACCTCTTTCTTTCTTCCTTCCCCAGAATGGCCTTTTAGTAACCTAGCAAAATCTTGCATTAGAAGCTAAAGAGCACCAAAACATCCTGTGTGTCTGTCCTCCTCCCCTCCCAGTGCAGGCTCTGCTGCCTTCTCTCTCTCTAAATGAATATATAAAGAGAGGGAGCACATGAGGTGAGACTCGGAAGTACATTCTTTTGAGCCTCTCTCAACTTTCTTTCATGTTTTACCTTCTCCCCCCCCAAATGAAAACTCCAGCTGGCTTAAAATGCACAAAGCTGAAGTGGAATAATTTTTAATAGCTTTGGGATGCTTGGTCTGGAGGCACATGTGCAAGGAAACTGCTGTCAAGGGAGAATGCTTCAGATAAAGCTGTTGGGATGGCAAAAGTAAAAGGAAGTGTGCAGAGGTTGATTTTTGGTGTATACATGGTTTCCTTTCTTGATTGATTAATGCTCCTGTTTTTACAGCAGGATCTAGTTAAAAAAAACAAACTCCTCCCCCATAGAACACAAAAACCTTACAAGCAACTGGACAAAACCACCCAAAACACAAACACACCCCCCAGCTGTACAGTCATGGTGTGTCTGGAGTGGGAAGGGACCCGTAAGGATCGTTGGATCACTGAGTCCATCTCCCTCCTCCTCACAGGGCTACTACTGTAGTGTGTGCTGAAGCTGGGGAGGAGCAGCTGCTCTGTAGATCAAGTTGTTGAGGTACTGTAGAGTCTCACTTAGCCTACTGAGAACTACAACTGATGGATCATACTGAGGTCTGAAGGGGGTTAAAAAATAACACGTGTGGGTTAAGGAAAAGATGCCAATGTGTTAGATCCTTTGGCAAATAAGCAGCAGTGCCTGTCACAGGTTCATCGTGAGGCCTTGAAGTTCTGGTTTTGCCTCTTTACCTAACCTCAGCCTGTAACTGGGGTAAATGACTTCAGTGTCCTTACCACAGCAGAATGTTGTGATTGCCTCTGGGTTGGGGACACGCTTTTCACTTTGTATTTTGCCTCCACTTGTGTAGCTTTGGTGCAGCTGGTGATAATTTTGATGTCATAGGCTATTGCCTACATGATTTGAGTTCGGAGGGGTACAATGGAGTACTTATGCTGCCTCTCTGTGGCTTTTTCATTCCTATGGCATGTGAATTTGTACTATGGAGTGACTCAGAGGGGGATAACTCTCCCTTTGGACAGAGCTCTTGATATCTCTCTGCAAAATGGGAAGCATTGCTCTGGAAGAGAAGGCAGACCTGCCTTAAATAACTGTTATACACCTGGGATTTCTTCCAGGGGTTTGGTTTTACCTTATGGGGGGTTTCTGTGTGTGCAGAAGTCCATCCTGTGGAGTTGTGTGTATAGATTCAGTGCTGCTGCAGCAAAAAGCTAATAGCCAACAACATTGATGAATGTGAAGAGATAGAGTGTGTGTAATCCTTAATGCTGAGCGCAGCTTGGGTGAGAAAAAACACATTCTGATGGTGCAGTTTAATAATTGACTTTTTTTATTAACATGCTACTTTTAAATTTACTGTCGTCGTTACAAAACACACCTCCCTGTTCTAGCTGTACTGGGTAGTTATTTTGCCCATAAAGAAGTTTATTTCACTTCTGGGAGTGGGAAGGAAAAAAAAGTGTGCTATGAGCAGATAGAATTTTGCAAGACTGTGTTACTGGCTGGGTAATGGCACAGCAGAACCTGTGCTATCCCCTCAGCAGAGCTGTTCATACATTAAGATGGCCTGAGGGTAGCTTTGCTTTCATTATGTGCAATATTTAAGGACACTGTAAAGCTTTTGTAATCTGTTGTGCTGTATGTTGTTGGCATATGGCTAGATTATTTTAATTGTAGCGAGTGTCTAGATTAAAAAATAATGGCAGTTGGCAAACAATTAGTTCTTAGTGGACCTGAAATGAGTGAGCAGCTATGTAAACTTAAAAGTGGTGGTCAGGGTTGGAGTTAGCCTTTTAAACAAAACCCAAACAAGAAAGCAAGCATGAAGCCAGCCCTCTGCAACTTCCTAATGTACAGTTGTGTGTGTGTTACTGATAGTCTTCTGGGTTGGTGTCCTGATTAGAACTATTTTTAAGGTGCAGTTATTTTTTCACTCTGGTTTTGCTATGGAAATATATCACAGTTGGATGAAGTCTAAACAAATCATCCTGCTTGACTCAAAGGGATGCATAGTATCTAACTTGAGCTCAGAGCTTAAATTTAAATCAATAGGCTTAAAATACAGCATATTTTAAAAAGACTGATCTTGGAACCAAAACAGAACAAACCCCCTATTGATGGGGGACCTGTTTTAGTGTGTTCTTTTAACACTGCTTGAAGTGAAGCTCATGCTCTACTGATGTTGGTTCATTGAGGTAGGGAAGCTGGAAGGTGTTTGAGATGGGCATCGGTCCCGTGGAAGGTATCAGAAGGAGGTGAGTGTCATCAGCTGCAATGGTGTTTTCAGCAGGTTGCTAGGATGAAAAATCTATCTACTGCTTGGAGTGATAGGAGGTGTTAGGGAGCAGGATCTACAACGCAGTATTGTGCTCTTTATGTTGGTTTGCCAGCAGCATTTTACACAAGCTTTTATAATGTTGGTAGCTGTGCCCAACTGCTCTTTTCAGAGAGGCTGATGTATGAACAAAGGAGCAAACAAGATATGAATACTGCACTGGCTCCTTTAGATTTAGAAGTCTACAGGGGCAAGGAATTGCTCTAAGTGACTGAAAAACCCCAAACAACCCACCCAAACAGATCGAAATATTAGCTGACTATTCCCATCTCAATGGCTGCTGTTTGTTGTGGGGTTTTTTATACAAATGCCTGTTTAGTTCACTGAGCATCCAGAATGGTACATTGACCTAGAGAAAAGTGAAACTAGCTTGGATACAAACACTGCTTTTCCCTTTCTGCTAATGGGGATAATGATGGCCTTTTTTGTTAAATTCTTAGAAATGTGTGCAGTGAAATGCTCTGTGTCAGAGCTGATGGTCTTTCTCTGAATTCGAAGCATAAAAGATTGCATTTGTATTTGGCATCCTAATTCTACTGAAAGTGCTACTCTGAAAATGGAGATCAGCCTGGGTGTTGCAGAAATTTGATAGATTAAATTTTTTCTGATCGAGTTATTGAAAAAGGGGTAATTCTTTGAACATGTAGCCTGTCTTTTGGTCTTCCTACAGAACACAAATGAGAGGCTAGTTCACTGTTTTAAGATTCAAATTAAGTGGAAGAAAATGAGGGGTGTTGAATTTTGAGGTCTTAGTTAATCTATGTATTTAGTTGTCTATTTTTAAAAATAAGTAAAATTGTTATTATGGTGTTATCAATCCCTGGTACTGAGAGTCAGTTTTGGCCCGTTTCAAGTATGTACAGGATTTCTGTTCTAGATGGAGGGATGTTATATGGTCTTTCCTAGTGCATGCAGTGGAAGTCGTAGTGTAAACTAATTTTCATGACTAGTAGTACTAATGAAGCTTATACTCTAGTAACTCTTCTGAAGAGACAAGAGCTTGTAAGTCCTGAAGATTGTCCTTTCCATCCCTGTTGCCAGCTACTACTTTTCCCTTGTCCTTCACAACACTTGAATGGGTGAGTGGCATGGACGGTGCCTAAGGACTAGCTGGCTGCCAAGAAAAACTTGCTGGTTTCTGTCTGGCCATGCCTTTGTGGGGATGTAATTAATTAGAGAGCTTTTTCCTATCCATCTGCTGGTTTGCACAAAACTCTCAGGAATGTTGGTTATTGCTGAGATGACTGTCGTGGCAGCTCGTTTGGAAGTTATTACACACCAGAAGTTACTGCTGTGAAATGAGAGGATGAAGGAATTGGGGAGGAGGGGGAATGAGGTGAGTTGGGGAAGTTTAGTTTCTCAGAGAAAGCGGGTTAAAGAAAGAGAAAGGAAGTTCTGTCACCTAGTGCTAATAAATATTTCTGGTTTATGTTTGTCTTCTTGATGTGGCCAATTGTTTCAGGATGCAAACTGACAAGTTCTTGGGCACTTGGCCCATATTTCTGCTGATCTTCTGTCCTTTTTTTCTAGCTGTTTGGAAACCTCCTTAGTAATCAGCAGGCATTTTGTAGAAGTGTTGGTTAAGATATGTATTAGAAATACTCTTGTTGCCTATTATACTAAAAATGAATAAAGCCACTGAAGAACAGCACTTCTTATTAGTGAGAAATCACTGTTTAAAATTTTAGGAAACCCAGCTTTTGTGTAGTTTGACATGGCTCTTGGTACGTTTATACCAATTCCCCACAAATGAATCCTTAGATTAAGCTTAATTTATTTTATGAGAATAAAAAATTATAGATCTTATTTGAACTTGGATATGTTATAAGTGGTATGTATTAATTCCTAAGGCAGATACTGTATACTCAATTCTTGATCCTACATTTGGATTTCTATTGGAATCACAGGATGGATGGGGGGTTTACCTGGGGACAGGGACTGTTGATCGTGCACATCACATGTGCAGCCTAAATATATTTGCCCCTAATGTGAGGTAGGGGCACGCTAATGAGTTAGTGTAGGGTAAGTTGTTGTGTAGCTTAAAGTTAGACATACAGTAGGTGTTCACTCTCGGTGACAGTGTACGTGAGAAGCTGATGCCCTTCCCTTGAAGGACAGGTAATTTCAAGCAGCTCTGTTTACTTCTATCCTTTAGTGAATGGCTCTGGGCACTTCCCACAGGTCACAGGCACTCTGTTATTGCATCTATACCTTGAGTCAGTCTCTGTAGTACTACTCACTCTATAACCATGCTTGTATTACATAAACCGACAAATTGTCTTATTTTAGCTTAAATTTTCACCAAGATAGTTGTAATGCTGGCAATAGAAGCTCTAGTGAGGAGAGGTTTTAAGTTTCCTTTGAGTGAGAAACTGTTCTAAGCAGATACAGACTGGGAGAGATCAAATGTGTATGAATAGTAGCCTTCTAGTGTTAGAGTGGCAGCTAAAAGCCTTGAGTCAGACTTGTGACGCCAGAGAGGTCTTTTCTATGCTGCTACTGAAATAGCTATGGTCTGGCTGGAGCTTGTAAGACTGTATTTAGTTTTAAACTTGAGCATTTATGATAATTATGTGGTTGTGTTGCTATGTAAAGCAGGGTGATCTAGACTTGAGTGTATTGATGTGGTGGAATAGAGAATTAAAATAAAATATGATGATGTCTGTCCAAGCCTGCTGTTTTGGCAACCAGTTAATTTGACTTTTTATTCCCTGGTTTTTTTAAAAAAATAATTAACTACGTATTATGGTATGTTGGAGGATCAGAAACTTGGTACTAAGTATCAAAGTTATTAAATATGTGTTTAAGGATTATGGTGGTAATCAGCCATAGGGGTCTAGCAAACATGGTGTTGATGCTAAAATGCCTCTATCTTTTCCTTGATTTAGGAGTCTTCATCTATTCACGTGTGTTAACATGAAAACTGTCAGGAATGTGAAGAAAGTGATGGTACATCATAGAATTTGAAGTGGTTTAAGGGTTGTATTTCTACAAGAAATTATACCAAGTAAAAAAAAAAAGGTGCCTAGGCAATCTGGAGCTTCAGATTTATTTTAAATTAAGAAAAAGTACCTGGCAAGTGGGAAGGTTCCTCATGGTGATGAGGTGGACCAAATGCTTTTTCCTAGACCTGTACTTGAGGAGTGGCTCTTGGCATGGAAAACTTGAAGAGAACTGCTTTTCTCTTAAAGTTCTGTCTTCCATTGTCTGCATGTGTAAGTGTGGGTTTGGGGTTTTTAATAGTGGTGCTCATCTGTTCTTTGGAAGTTGTTTGGTTTTTTTTCCCCAGAAAAACAATTTAACCTGTCTCTCTGTCTTTAGACTTGTTTTCCCATTCCCTTTGTGTGCAGTAGCTTTAATGCAGGTACTTCACCTCTTGTTCTGGTTTGTCAGCTTCGCTGTTATTACTTCAGTATGATCTAGAACTGAGGAAGGAACCTAGAAGTATGAAAGAAATGCCAAAATATGGAAGCAGTAATTCTGAATTGGTGAAGTTGCTGAACTTTAACCTGGTTAAGGCCCAGTATATGGCAAGATTTGGCAAAAAAAGCCTTTGCCTTGCCCCTTGATCTTGGTGAATTTAAAAATGGGACAGGCCAGAGGTTCTTTAGGTGAACACCAAACACAATTTAACAGTAGGTGTGTGCTCTTCTGGTACCTGATAGCTCTGTGCCAGCGTGATACACCTTCTATAAAAAGGAACGCAATGTCTCTATTAGAGATCTTCAAATGAGGTCAGTGCAGGAGACTTAAACACTTAATCCTCATTTTTTTACAAACTGGTAGTGAGACACAGGAAATCTAATTTATGTCTCCAAGGTCATTCATTTTCACAAAACTTAATAGACCTGCCTCTGACTGCTCCTTACACCACTGAATTATGCTACTTGCTTTCTAACTTGCTTTCTATTTGAGCCCTGAAGATGAGAAACTTTACCCAATGATAGAATGAACTTAAAGGTATCTATACATTTAAGGATGTCTGAGAGCCACATGCCCAGCTAGTAAGAGCTATCAGGAAATAAACTGGCTTGCCTTAAGACTGGTTTGAGCTGTGCATTTAATTTCTATTGTGTTTTACTTGCAAGACTTAAGCTATGGGTTTATTACCTCAAATGCATACAAGTTGGAGTGGACTTGATCCTTATGGGTCCCTTCCAACTCAGGATGTTCTGTGATTCACTTATTTGATACTATGAGGACCAAAATTGAAATGGTCATGTTTTTAGTGAAATAAATCCTATTTTATTTTACTGAGAACTTGCTGTGATTTGCCCCTTGTGTCTGTGGTTAATCAGGGAAGCCTCCTTCCCCCCTCTTGCTCAGTGTTTTTTGTGACTCAGTTTCCATTGTAAACTTTATATTCCCCGCTGCTTAATTCAGCTGAACTCAGGGCAGAAGCTAAGGAAGCCTTTCAGATGATGACAGTAGAAAAACTGTTTTAAGGCTGTTGTGCTAGCTGGGCAAAGCTGGAGTAGGGTATTGTTTCAGAGGTTAAATTTTAAATCAGAGGTATTGAGTGAGAAGAGGCAAGCATGAGTAACTTGATGAAGGTGATTGTGAAGAAACATGGATGGAGTATGGTAGTGGAAGTAGTTCTCTAAAGGCAGAGATGCAAATAAGACACTAACTTCTGAATAAAGGCTATGTGTGTTTAGCTCTTTTCTGTTTATAGGCAGACTTTTGGTGCTTGGTTGCAATGCATACTTCTGGATGAAAGTCTGAATAATATTTGGATTAGAAAAGGGCCAACTTGACTGTTACCATATGCTCTTGAAGGAAACCTTAGGGAGAATCTAAGTTCTCATCTGACCTGCTAAAACAGTCCTGGCTGCTGTTTAAATGTTCTTTGTCAAAGTTTTGAGGTATTTTAGAAGTGCAGTAGGTGTAAAGATAGTGGTGTATACACACTCTAGTTGTTTGAAGATTTTTTCATTGTACTAACACATAGGGAGGTGCTAGAATGACCAGTGACATCTGGCAAGTCAAATGTCCTGTAGCAGGTCAGTAGAAATGTATGTGGCTTATAACGCTGACTTTATACTCTGCTTATATTTCTTTCATAATAGTATCAATTTCTTTACTGTAGACTTTTGAATTCTACCTGCTGTTCCTCTTTTTTTTGGTCCTTGTGAGTGTTTGAGGATGTTTCTTACCTCTCAGTCACTCTCCCAGTGTACCTGCCGTGCCTGGCTTTGTCAAACACAGCTTTGTAAACAGCGTATCTGCTCCTTCTCCTGGCTGGAAAATGCCATTTGATTCTTATTTCCTCCTTATCTTCATGTTGAATAGGCTTAGTCTTTTATTGTTGAATTTTATTGTCTAACTGCATCCTCCCTTTTCCATGTCTGCAGTGTATGAGGAATGAAACTGGCTCCGTGTGTATTCTCACTGTAATGTCACTTCTCTCCGTGCAGGCTCACCTCAATTAATGAGTGCCCTGCTCCCTTCCCTACACTAATTATTCATCAAGTAACTACTTCCATAGCTTTTGTCCCAAAGTACAAGTTTAGTAAGATGTGGAAAGTAATTACTTTTGTGTCTGTTTAGTGAAATCTTCTGAGCCCTGATAAGTTATATTCACACTTTTCCTTGCTGGGACTCTTCAGAGGCCCTAATGCACATGTTAACTATTCTTGAATAGAAACAAAGGCTGGGAGGAATTACTAATGAATGAGGTCTCTTGTTTATAACATTCTGTTTGAAATAAAACATGTTTCCTGTATAAAATCCCAAAGTTATTTTAATTAGGTCACATATTTAATTCCTGAAGAAGGTAAAGGGTCATGCTGCAAGTACACCATCAGAGACTGGGAAGTTTGCACGTTAATTCATCATGAGAATTTCATGTTGTTGGTATCACAATATTCACATTGTGCTCCAGGCACTTAAGAAAACCAAACCCACACGTTGTTGCATGACTGAGCTGAACAAGTCATTATCAGAAAAACACTCCTGCAGTATCAGAGGTGTGATGATACTTTGTTATCAGGAAGTTTTATAGATGTTAAGCAATGTGAAAATGCTATTTATTATGGTGTTTACTTTGCTAATCTGAATGTGTATGTTAACTTAGTTACACATTACATGCTTCTTCTTTGCAGTGATCATAAAATAGGTTGTTAACACCCAAAAAAATCCTTCCAAACCTGGTAGCTTGGCCACCCTCAAACACAGAGAGCGCTCAGCTTGATAGCTCAGAACCATGAGCATCTGTGCTGTGCCAAACCTTTGGCTTCCTTTCTATGGATGTGGCTGGTCAGTAGAGAGGACCAGTAGGCCCTAAAATGATGATGAAATACATGGGGGTTGTTTGTTTTTGTGGTGGCTTTTTAATATGGCAGTGGGTTACAGGAACAGTAGGAAAACTGGGGAACCTGTTATACTGCTGGTTAAGAAATTACTACATTACAAACATGTTATTTGAGCAGCTGTCTTCCCAGTTTATTGTAACTACTTGCTCCTCGCCTCTTCCAGTGAGGAATGAAGGTGTGTTTTGCTATTTTACCATGCTACAATTTTCTTTTTCCTGTTGGAACATAACAGGGGGTAAGGTGTGCTTTGAAAGTATGGATGGTGTTTTGGTGGTGGGTTTTTTTCCTTCCCTATATTGATACCTGGAGACTGAGAGATACTAGGTTGCTTGCATCAAGGCACCAGGGAGCTCTGGTCAATGTGGTTGTAGATCATTGCTTTCTCTCTGTATCACTTTAAGACATGGTTGCTCTTTATTTTACTTCAAAATCTTATGGTAACTTTCTGCTGTATCTTCACACTTGTTATTTTGTCTTGATATACCATGTGGTGTTGCTTCTCCATATCAAAGTAGTTAAAGGATTTTATGGTAACAGCAGCTGTGGAAAATATCTGGTTCTTCAGTATTGCATGAAAATTATTCCTATTTTTTAATGCCTGTTCTGTTAGATGCCAAATTTGGATTATACTACGTTTCCTTAAAGTTTTAGAATAAATTTCTAGTTTGCTATTTTCCATGGTGCTCAGAACTGTGTTTTGCAACAGTTCTTGTCCTGAATCAAGTTTGCCTTTACAGTAATTCCTACAAGGTTTACTTTAATTTCTTACACTTTTTTTTTGGTGCTTTTAGCAGAAAATACATGCCTCTTGTGCTTTGCAGTAGCAGGATGTCTCTGGGTATTACTAATGGAGAGCTCCTATACTTAGTCTCCCTCTTGTTACTAATTGACTGTTTGCTCATTCAGAGAATAACTCTGAATCAATACTGGAAATACACTCTCAGTAACATTCCCTCTACCTCCTTAAAGTGAATGAAACTGGGATGTTGCTTTCAGGTGTACAAAGGTGAAGCTATAAATGTTGAGTGAGCCTTCCAAAATGGAAAAGAGGTAGCATCATCCATTAGTAAGCTCATGTGTACGTGTTTACTTCTAATAAAAGTATGCTCTTTAGAACTTAGCTCAGTAGGAACATAATTTGAACCTCATTTAAATGAGGTTCTTTAAAATCAGCCTGTGGTTCAGTGGGTGTATGAAGAATGAAATTTATATTCCTTCTACTTTGCTTTCCCCCCTTGTCCCCAGCGTGAGAGGGAGGAAGGGCTCCAGAGGAGAAAATCAGGTAGAAGAGATTAATACTTGTGGTGCAGAAAACAGGCTGATCCCTCTGTGATCTCCACGTTCCGTTTGAAGTCTAACCAGGTCTGTTCTCTGTGTGGCTGGAGCTGTTCCTGGGTTTGTACAGCCTTTCTGCCTAGGCTGTGATTAGGAGAAGTGTCTGCAGCAAGCTGGTGTCATGAGTAAAACCAGAATAACCTTTAAACTTTAAAACAAAACTTGACATCATACAAACAATTATCAGGGAGCGTATCTGGGGGGAAAGAGGGTTTATTTTTTCTTCTTTACTGAAAGTGTTAAAGCATGTGTGTGCATGATTTCTTTATTTTCCCCTGCTAGGTGTTTTTTTTTTTTTGAGAAAATGAAGACAATATGCACTCTTCAGTTTCCACTCTGTGACAGTACAGAACCACTAGACTCAAAAGTAGTGCTTCACTGTAGCAGCAGAGCCCTTGTCTTTGGTGTTTAAGAATCAGGCAAATGCCTTAGTGATATAAAAAGTATTTTAAATTTTTCAAAGTAGTGGATTTTCATCCTGGAAGAACCTATTTGGGTAGCATCACTTCAACATCCCTTTGAGATTGTTGCCTGCTTAGTTCCTTGATGTTAACAGATCTCGGGTCATCAGTTCCTGCTTGCAGAAGTGGGATGTTAGGGTCCAGTCATCCATGGCACAACCTGACTTCTGTAGCTGTGGAAAAATGCCTTGTGTTTCCAAAGACTGCAGATGTTAAATGTTTGTCAGAAAGAACTTGCAGAGCGTGGTCTGTGGGCGATCTGCTTACTCCAGTGACTCAATTAGCTGTGAGTTTGGCCTGTAGATAGATTGGCTGTCAGGCTGGGCTGTGTTGTGTCTACAGCACAATTCAATTTTTAAAATATTTTTGATTTCAACCACTGGTATCAAAACAATACCTCTGCTGCTGCAGGGACTGAGCGCTGCAGAGCTTGCCTCAGAAGCTTTCGGATCAGTGAGAAACGGCTCAGGAAGGAGGGGTGTGAAGTCTGACATTTGGGGTAGCACTGCAATGAGATGCATAAAATCATTTTAGGGGGAGCTGATGCATGCTATTGCAGTGCAACATTAAAGGTGCTGGTTTCAAAACATGGAAGAATTTACTGTGAGCAATAGCATCCCTCCCTGATGCGTTTAGCAGCTGAATATCCATCTCAATTATCTCAGTCCATGATGATTAGTTAAGTACATTTCTGAGAAGACCAAAGCTTTGTATAGTCTTGGTTTGTTGGATTTTGGTGTGTCATTTGTTTTGGTTTTTCTTTTTTTTTCTTTACAATCCTGAGTTTGAGGAAACTCATTTAGCTGTGTCTAAAATTTGATGCTGTCTTGTAGGAGGCAAAAATATTTGCTCTGTGTTTTAGTTCATGCTGAAGCATCATAGCTGAAACACATTTAAAGAAATCTGCTTTAGTTTACAAGATGTAGTTTGTGCTTGCTTGTGCATGTTTTGAGCCCATGCAGTGCCTGACATCGTGGCATGGTATAATCCAGGAGTCTGTATGAAAAACTTAGTGGTTTGGGGGATGTGCTTCTCAACAAGAAGAATCTTACAGCTCACGAATCACTTTTGTGTGTCAGGATGGATCATTATAGATGTATTTACTTTCCTATGTTGAAGAGAATTCATTTTACAACTTTGAATAACTATTGGAGCTCAGAATTACACAGCTGAAGTGTTTGAGGTGAGAAACTAAGCTTGGGTTTGGGATACAGTTAGATGCTATTTCTGTATTGGTGACAGGCTTGCTTGTTAGTGCCACAGAAAGGCAGAGTAACACTTGGGGCATCACTATTCTTTGTCAGAGTAGTGAAGAGATGGACACAGGCATACACTACTGAGCGTCCATGGTGTGTGTGGTCACTGTTGACCTAACTAAGCTCTTGTTTGCCATAGGTTTCAGGCAGTGACTGTGGTAAAGGTAAGGAGAGAAAGCTTTCTGGAGGTTTTCAGGCAGTCTGGAATACTTCTAACTGGGTTTAGAAGGGGAAAGAGCTGTGGAGATGATTACTACAGGAGCTTGGGAGAGCAAGCTGTATTTATGGAAACAAGCCAATGTTTAAACAGAGCTATAAAGACATGTCTTCTGATCAGCTTTTTAATGTGAAAAGAGCTCCCCAGTTTGAATTGCAGGGCTCTGGGTAAATGATGATGTGTGGTATGTTTAAAAATAGCAAATGTATTTTATGTCCAGTCAAATAAGGTTCTTGGCATTCAAAACTAAGATGAAATTGATGTTGACTTCCATCTGACAGCCAAGTAACTCAAATTCTGTGTTTCTTGAAGGAAAATAGCTTTTTTTAGATTAATTCCATTCTAGCCTGTAACAATGAATAATCTTGTACTGGATTTTCTTTGAAAGAGTGGGATCCATAACTCTCCAAGCACGCTTCAGTTCAGCAATTCAAAATAGGGTTTTTTAATGCTTGTGCTAAGGCAAGTTATAATTTCTGAGAACTTTTTCCAGTGTGAAGTGGTCTGTTGAATGCTGCTTTAGCTTGTTTCTGTGCACTTCAGTTTGCCAGATTAACAGAGCTATTAATAATAGCCACTCTTGCTTTTTCAGCGTGAAAGCATTGGTAAGCGTGGAGCTATATGTAGTTTGTATTTTTAATTAAACTTGTACTGGGATTATCTTGTATTACCAGTTACCTTCTAAGAGATTATGTTCATAAAGGGTTCATGAGTTGTTAAATGGAAGAGATTAAAGTGATTGTTGGCATGTTAGCAGAATTATTTGTTGCCTACACAGCACTTGTTCATAGCTTTAATTTGTAGATGAGTAAAATGCAAGCATCTCAATTCCAAAACCTACACCAGCTGACAAATCCAAGCTGCACTTTGGTGTGATTGCCCTTTTTTAAAATGTGATATTTAGAAATGGAACAGGTTTTTTCCCAGTGTTCTTGTGATGATGGCTTTCTGGTCACACCATTAAGGTTATTTTATTAAAGAATGGAAAGCTATTGGAGGGCAGGGCACAAATGAGCATAAGAACTGATGAGCATATTCTGGAGAAGACAGCTTCCATTATGGTGGACTTGTAAATCCTGGGTCAGTTAGGCAATATAGGCAAGGTGTTGAAGGAGCCCTGTGCTTAGATAAATAACGTGTTGAAATACAGCGCACAATGTGACTGGATGCCTGTGCCTAGATCTGTTTAGAACTAACTGTGAAATATATTGCAGCAGTAATGAAGAGTACAGTGGGTGTCTCTCTGCTCTTATCAAAATCCATTAGCAAGTTTTGCTGTGCTTGAATGCCTTTCATTGTTATGCTTTCTGATTCATCCTAGAGCAGTATAAGTAAATGGCACCCATTCTGTGCCGATATAAACAGCTCCTATATGCTTTACAAACAATGAAGTTACAGTTTGAGTAAACATCTGTTTAGCTTTTAATAATGGATACCAAGCAGGTTTTAGAACTTTTTAGCTGCCAGTGTGTGTGTGTTAGCTACAAGAAAAGACAAATAGGAGAGATGATGTGGCTGACTTTGACACTGTCTGATTAGGCAGCGATACATGGTGGAAACATGAGTGATTGATTTGCAAGGTTATATGTGGGGTGACATTTTTGTGTTGGGAAATTTGTTAATGGATTTATGTATACACACGTGTGAGGGGAGGCTTAGGTTGGATGTTAGGAAGAGGTTCTTTACTGAAGGGGGTGGTCAGGCACTGAGCTTGACTTGAGGTCAAGAAGCGTCTGGATGATGCGCTCAGTCCCATGCTCTGGCTTGGCTGGCCCTGTGTGGAGCCAGGAGTTGAACTTGATGATCATGAGGCGTCCCTTCCAACTCAGGGGTTTCCATAGTAAAACCAGTTTCCAGCGCATTCTGTGATGCTAGAGAAGCGTATTGCGCTATTCTGCTCCGTATGTCTTCTCAAAACCTTTTCATCATACTTTTGATGAGGGTTTTCCATGGAGATCTGAGTGTGTGTGGGTTAGTGGAAAAGGAGATCTCTCTGCACACAAACAGATTTGAGCCAGTGCATCAGACTTGCACCAACGTTGTGCAATACCAATGCAAACGCTGCTGTTCCACAATAATGATGACTGAAACTTGACTTTACCACTAACTCTTCTGTGTGCTAACATGCTTATCTCAAGTTTGGAGGAGTTTGAGATGATTAAGAATTCTAATCTTAGTTGCTCCTTGGTTGCCAAAAGTGTATGCAGTTAACAATATGTCCAATTTTCTTCATCCAGCTCTCCTGTCCCATAATGATGGCTGTGTTAGGTTGTGAGTCTCAACGTGTGCCTAGCTTACTGAAAGACTTGGTGTTAGGTGGCTGCATTTAGAGGTCACGTATTGAAGGAGATAGGAGCTCAATTTCCAAGCTGGTAAAGCACTGCCCATTCCCAGCATTCTGCTTTTCACTGTGAAGACAAAATTCCTGGCTGTAGCAACCTGCAGAAAAACAGCTTTTCTTTGCACAACTTCTGATGAATGCATGACTGTGTTACCAAGCAAAACTTACTGGGCTTTTTAATGTTCTTAGGCAATATATACTGCTAGCTATATGGTGCTAGTCACCATGTGACAGCAACTGTCTCAGAGGAATTTGTGTGGATAGAAAGACTGAACTTTCTTTGGTTAAACATGAAGAATGCAAGCATGCTTTAAGTTAGGCATATAATTACATTGATTACTCATTTCCATATATAGTGAGCTCAAAGGGGTATATCTATCAGAAGAGGTTTTCAAGAAATTAACACTAGCTCTGTCTCTGAATTTAGTATTTCATGCATGTCTAGCCAGTAAAATGCTAAATGCAGGTTTTTCAATTAGAAAGACTTAGCAAGGCTTAGAGATTATTTTCTGAGATTCTAAAATATGTACTATTTAATACATAATGCAAAAGGAAAATCTGGTTTCTTAATGTAAGAACACGAAAATGGAATCAGCTGCAACATTATGCCACTCAGATGGAGCTTTGATGCTACGTTTTTAGCAGTAGATTAAATATTGATACCTCTTCTCCCCCTTCACCTTCAGTACGCTTAAAGCTTTGGCAGTCATTGTGAAATTTTTATAGAGGAACTGGTCAATCTTCTGTATTTTCCACTAAGTTTTTTATGAAGCATGAAGAGTTTGTTTGTAACTGGGGGAGGTGGCTGTATAAGTAATTTTCTTCAGTACATAGGTAAATCTGTAAACAAGAAAACCTCAGAACTTTGTAAGCTCAGATGAAACATGCACGTACTGTGCTGGGGAGGAGCATGATGTCCCATTGCTGCAGCAAAATCATACCCAAGATCAAGTAAACAGTATATGAAATTAAACTAGTAAAATAGAAAATAAATGTAATTATACCACAAATGAAAGACAGATGTTAAGAACCTAGGGATTATGAGGGCTGGTATGAGAACCATGCAACAGTCTGATGCTTGTTTGAACCATATGTTAGCGCTCAAGTGGGAGTTAGATACCACTGAAACTGCTCAGGATACTGGGGAGGGGGGTGTTCTTACACTTCTGAGGATTAGGGAAGTAGAGAGGTTAAGAGGAGATTTATAAGGCTGTCAGAATGTTCTGCTAGGTCTGGAAACACTTGAATTCAGTAGGACAGTGAGCTGTCTGCTACAGGAAATCATTTGGCCCTGATGGCAGGGTGTGCAGGTAGTCTGTCTCGTGGTATTAGCAGGGTCACAAAGAGTTCTTATGTTACCACTGTTTGCTTCTGAGACTAAGCAGCTTCACGTAGCTCCTGGAATTAGCTTAGCCTATCCTTAAATATCTCACATCTTAATGCTACCTTACTTTTTAAAATGGATTCAATGAGGGCTCTTTCCTTACCATCAAAGAAGCTGAAATTTCACGATACTTAACAGAATCTCTTTTTAGTGAGCTGAAGGTGGCACTGTGCAGCATTACAACTAAAGTGGAACTAGAGGATCACTGAAAATGCATTTAGATCTAACTGTAAGCTCTATAAAGTGGTCTGCTAAATTCTGATGCTTCTATTTAGTTCTAATTGTGGTGGAAATGAAATCAGTGGGAAATGTTTCAGGGTTGGTCAGTAGTGACCCAAATATTAGCAAACTTTTTTTCAATTTCTGTAAGTTGTATGATATTTTTATTTTTAAGAAAATAAAGTGGCAAACTGAGTACTCAATTTATCAATGTCAGGCTGAACAAAGCCATGCTAAGATGACAAGACTGAAGGTGCAGTGCTTTCTCTTCTCTTCTGGTGTTTGATGTTCTTGTATGTGTGTCTGTCTGTGTTCTTGCAGCTCGAAGTGTATAGTCAAAGGTTCAAGGTATCGAAGACACACAGAAGATGACTCATCCTGTGTGTGTTTTAGCTTATTGTAACTTGATGACAGTGTTGAATTGAGTGCCATGAGGAATTGGTTCTGTCGTGAGAGCGTTTCCCCATTACACTAATCTGCTGACCTCACATTCTGCAATGGGGAAAGCAGATAGAGAGAACCTGAGACTTAGAGTTAGGGCTCGCTCAAGTTGCCTTCACTGGATAGTCTGTCTAGTAGAGGCCAAACGTCAATCAAGACTGAAAATGTTTTGTAGTTGTTTATCTGCCTGGCTAGACTGTGCCAATGAGGTGGGATGTGGATTTAAACGTCTGTAGTGATATCCTGTGCTTTCCTTACAAACCCATAGTTGTATAAACTTGCTTGGTCTCTGTAGAAACTGGTAGTAGTTCTTGCTCTTCAATGCCAAGCTCACACCCACTCAGCAGGGAGATACCTTCTCAATCGTGACTGTTGATATTTCTGCTTAGTTTGTTTGCTCTTCTGCAAGCAGTTGGTACAAAAAGTACCTATTGCATAGCTCTTGGTTTTAGCTTGATGCAGGCTTTCCCATCTGTCTTCCTGCAGCTTTCCTTTCTGAGGTTTTTGTTGGTTTGTAACGTAGAAAGATGAGTAAATACTTCTGGATGGTAAACTACCAAGAGTAGAAACTGGCCAATGTAATGTTCACATTATTAAAAACAAACAGACCCCAAAACGAGTGAAACAAAATGATGTTCTTGATAAGGAAGAGTGCAAAGTACTTTAAATACTGGCAAAAAATCAAAGGGGGAAGATAGCATTAGTATAGAAACTGAGCAGCTGTGGTGAGCTTGGCTCTATCAAGAACTGGTAGAGCACCAAAATTTAAACCAGTGGTGAGGGGGAGATGTGTAACCCCAAACCATAAATCCTTTTTAATCAATTACTGGGGTTTTCTGTTTAAATTCTGGATGGAGATAGGATTGCTAGTGGTGAGTTTTTCATCTTGTCAGGAGTTTGTTTATTCTGCTGCAGCAGGTGTATCTAACAGTTCAGCCTGCCTTGTGTGCCTGGGTAACTGGGCTGGCTAGCTCTCTTGGAGAGGTATGGAGGAGTGAGCATAACATGAATGGTGAGCTTGCTGACTGAGGAGCTCATCTGTCTGTTTCCTGTTTGGTTTTTATTTTGGTTTGGTTTTTTGTGGTGGGTTTTTTTAAGGATTGCTGGGAAAAAGTAAATGTGTGCGGCACCTCACATGTATCTGGGGGAGGGGTTAAAGGAAAGACTGTGATCATGCCTATGACCAACCTCTCTGCTCTCTAGAAAGAGGCAGGAGTCTATGGGAAGGTCCTTGGGTTTGTTGCTTACAAAACTACTTTGTTACGTTGTGGTTTGCCCCCTGGGAAACAACAAGCCTGAACAATCTGTCAGGACTAGACAATCCCAGCCTTTGATGTGTGCTGGAGGTTGCGTAAAGGACACCTTTAGTTATCCAGTTGTGCTTAAGTAGTACTGGCTTTCCTCAACAGCTGCTCTTCAGCTGCTGTGACCACGGCATGAATCCATCAGCTGACTGCATGGGTGGAAACAGAAGTTGCGCTTGACTTAACTTGAAGGATCAGATCATTGACATTCAAGGGACAGAATGCAGTCAATATTCCCCACTTCTAATAAAACTTGGCAGCTTTACAGTGAGAGCCAAGCATCGTGCCTGGAGACTTCCACATCTACAGAATTGCCAGTAATAAGTCTTACCTCCCTTTTCTACAGAGCAGCATTGTGTGGTGCAGTGGGTGGCTTCTATAGGACAGGTAGTTATCTCCAGCTGGCTCCTAGAGTCTTGGATGTTCTTACTGGGTAGTGTGAAACAGTATGTGTAGCAGGGAAGAGTTTTGGTGTTCCCCCTCAATTTGGCTATGAATGCCTGCAGATTAAAGCCCACCTATTCTTGCTTTTTTACATTAACTCTCCTGTGTATCAGTGTGTGTGGAGTAGGCTCATGTGCATCTTGACTGCTGGAAGCTATCTGCTGAGGTAGGGAAGGGTGGTGGGGTGTGAGAAACCCCTGCTACAAAGCTGCTGTAAAAAGGAGAGGAAATAAATGTATAGCTGCATGACAGAACGCTCTGTTCTGAAGCAGCATGAGGAGAAAATAGTCATATTCTGTGACAGCAGAATCAATAGGGCCTCTGTTGAAATGAATGAGAATTTTTATCTCTTGAGGCTATTGTGGAGGGCGGACTGAGGCAAATGTTTAATGGGTTCATGCTTTTGAAATAATTCTATAACTGTAAGGGAGAGGAACATGCTTTTAAAAGTTGAGTGAGCAATTATGAAAAGGAGGTTAGTCGCCACTTCTGTAAATGGTTCCTTTTGTCTGAGTTGAGTATTTGGTATTTGAACCAGCATCAGGAAGTCAGCAGTCATAGCAATCGCAGAATTTGTGTTTGTGTATTTATTCTGTGACTTCAGCCTCAGTGTGTCTTGATTTGCATGTCTGTAAAATGTGGGTGTCTGTCCTGAAGAAAGCTTGACATGTGTACTGAGGTAGAACTTGTGGTTCCCAAGGGAATACTTCTGCAAAGTGTAACTGCAGATAAATACAATTATATACCAGCATCTCTTTAATTCTTAAATTTTGGCATTTAGTCTGTTGCACAGGATGACTGAGAAGTATTTGATTCTCAGTGCTGATAACATTACAGACTTGCTATACTAGACTGCAAAGGTATGCAGAAATATTTTGGAACAGCAGTGGTAATGTGTATTACGTAGTGAGAACAGTGGTACAGGGGAGTAGGGTGAAATGTGCTATTTGGGTGCAGTACCTGTTTCTTCTGGTACAAAGCAGAGGAGAGAATAACAAGAGTGTAATACGTGTGTGAACTGCTACCACAAACTGCACTTGACTGTTGGACAAAACTGATACTTCTGCCAACTCAGGGAGTTCTTAATTGTGTTTTTTAATTATTTTTTTTTTACAAAACTTGAAATGCATGGATGCTCTATTCTTGCTCTTTAAAAAATAGCTCTGGATAATATGGTGATTTGGCTAGGCACACAGCTCAAACTTCAGAAGGAAGAGCAAGACATTCCAGCTTGAATTTCTTGTTTATAAAACACATGTGTGCTCACAGTCTTGCCTTTTCCTCCTTTATATATATATATACATGTGTATATATTGCTGCAGTATGTATTATGCAAACAAGGAAAAGTAAGTACTTGATGGTTTGGTAGGGTTGTTTGTGCTTCAGCAATTTATTCTAACCTACTAATGGTTAAGATGGGAAGTGTTTGCTTAGGTCTCTTGCCAAGCATGATACTGTCTTATTTTGTTTCTAAAATGCTTGAGGACCAAAAGTCTTTGTTATATCTTCACTTCGGTTACTGTAGTGGGAACACGGGAAAGAAAACCTGCTTTAAAAAAAAATAGCTTGAGTTTCAGAAATACTAAGCTGGAGTGATTTATTTTTTTCCCTTTACCTTGTCAAATTAACATGATTGCATGTTTCACTCTTTAGCATAAAGAGTTTCTGATCTTCAAAGGCAACTTTGAAAAAAGACATGCTCGTTCAGCCAAGGAGACTAATATTTTAGAAGGAATATTACCAGTAATAAAAAAGACAGAGTGATGATAGTTTGCATTAATTTTAATAACTTTTTGTACAGCTCTTGAGTCAAGATGTGAGCTATTAAAGGGAAACATGGTTCTTGGTTCGACTGCAGTGTATTTATTCCTGATCTATAGAGTTCTCACACAGGCATGTGAAAATGCTGCATGAAGCCTCCTGTGGCTATAACAGGTGTGAGCTCATTTACTAATACCTGATCAGGAGTCGCATGACTTCTGATTTGTGTTGCCCCTACTTGTGATCTCTGCCCTTCAAATCAGGCAAAATGCTGCAAGAGTTATATTGGATTTAGCAGATTAAGAAAAAACTGTTCTGTGGTGCTTAAATTCCTATCCTTTCTATCAGAGGTTGGAAAAGAGAATAAGCCTTGGGTTTTTTCAGACTTATTCATGGTCAAATTGATATTAATTTGCCAGTTTGGTATACCTGTTTCACCCTGTAAAGTGGCTGACATAAGATGCTTTCCGTTTCATAGGTTGTATGAGCAGCTTAATATTAATCAACTGTGCAAGTCGATTGCTTTGCAACATGAGGGTCAGAACTAGCAGCTCAATGCCTTCTAGTAGTGTAGTAGATATTTAGCTTCTATTAAGATCAAGTAGAAATTAGTATGAAAACTTGCGTCTTCATTTCTACTCACCCCACCCCCGATGGAGACAGTAACAGGTAAACACGCTGGGCTCTGAGTACTTCTGGGACTCCAGTTTGTCTCAGAATAATTTAAGAGATAGTGAGTGCAACAGACTTAATCAAATGCATGCTAATAGCACAGTGAATATTCATGCAAAAATAATTAAAAAATTAAACTTAACTGTGTTGTTAGAAACAACATTATATGCCTGGCTGTGAAATTCATCTAGCAATAGTAGTAAGCAGTGTTCTTGAATTAAACTGGAGTAAAAGCTTGGGGATTGTTTGTCTTGGTGACTGAACTGACAGGTTTTCTGTAATACTGCAGATGGAAAGTAAGAAAAGGTGACTGCTTAACTTGGGGGGAAGGCAATGGTTAGCGTGTTTTCCCTGGAGAGGCCGTTACCTGGTGGGATGAACGAGGGAAAAACTGAAATGGGAAGAAATGCATCTGTCTTATCAGAAGGTCAGAACTCTTATGGGGGGGTTAGATGTCTCAGCGTTAAGGTACCTTCCTCTGCCTTCCAGTGATATGAATGCAGTGGCTTCTAGCTGGGCTGTAAGCAAGCGAGACAGGAAGGCAGGTCTGAGGGGCTGCCCTCCAAGAGCCAAGCATTTCTTTTATGTGCTCTAAACGTTAGGAAGGAGTTTTCCTCATACATGCATCTGCCTTTCCATGCAGTCTGTTGCCCACACCGTGTACATCTTCCAAAAGGGTGTAAGATCAGAAACAAATGTATTTCTTCCACTTTCTACTCATTCCTGTGAAATGTCAAACTTCATTTATCCTGGTAACCAGCAAGAGTGCACCAGATGTTTTGACTGCATTTAGTTTGTATTAAATTAAACACAGGCAGGGGTTCAGGGTTCATCTTTTAATGCTGCCAGAGGTTGTGCTGTGACAACTGGGTTTTGTGTTCTGTGGTTTTGGCTGTTCTGGTGTTGCTTGTAGCTCCGTGTGTGTGTGTGGCTTGTGCACGTGTAGGTGTCTTGTAGGTAAGAATTGCTCTGAAATGAGTTGTCTCCATTCAGATTAAGCTTATACTCTGAAGTTAATACTGCTTGGAACAATTTTTTTCTCTTCCTACCTGTCAATCAATTCTTAGACCGTTAGTTATTAAGGAATTACATCTGCATTTTACTTCCTGAAGTGGAGCAAGGTTATAAATGGTAATAATGATCTATAATACTGTTGTTAGGTAAGCAGAGAACTTGAAATAGCTTGTGTTGTGTACTTAATACCTTTGTCTAAAATGCAGCCCCCAGTGATTTGTTAGCACATGATACACAGCCTCTGTAAATGCTAACGAATGCATTTAATGATACCACTAAGAGCTGATTCCAACTATGTACTGGCTGCTGAGTAGAGAAGTGTATCTCCAGTGTGATTCTTAGCAACGTGTGGAAGCAGTGAGTGTAAGATGGCAAACCTTGGAGATCTGATGTCCCCTCCCTCTTTCCTTTAGAAAATCAGCTACATCGTTGAAACAAGACTTGAAAAGCATGCTCTGAAGCCAGAACAAACACCCTGAAATTTTTATCATAATGTTGCTTTTAAAAGTCCTAAATGTCCTCTATTTAAAATGAAATTCTTTTGTATTAACCTGCTTTCATATGCTAGCTTTCACCAGACTGCAGAATTGCCTGATTTGACTTTCTAATGCAACTGTAATGAATCTTCTGGGAAATAGAGCGATTGAATGCATATACTGTGCAACTCCATTGTAAAATATTCTGTCAGATCTGTTATATTTCTGATTTTATTTTTTTTTTGGTAGGAGAAGGGTGTCCCTGTCAGGTATTAAAGCTTGAGCCAAATGTATTCTCTAGGGAACTTCAGGAGCTCAGACACTACAGTGTGTAATATTGCCTTGATTAAATATATTTTCATCATCACATAAATAAAAATACGCTGGGTGCTGGTGGTACAGTTATATTAAATTCAAAGGCGTGTAGAGAAAAGAATAAAGATGGAAATTATTGGCAGATAGTCTTGTAATGGGCACGAACAGAACCGCTGTGTTATGCGTGGGTAGAGAGCAAGGTGAAATATCTGCTAGCCAGAGAAAGGCTGTATACATCTGTGTGTAATAGCTCATAAGGACACTTCTGTAGAACACTGTTATAATGTAAGCATTATATTCTGTGCTTTAATGGAGCAGCTGGTGAGCTTTTTTTTAAGGGGATTTCTGTGATACACCAGTTAAGAAAAAAACTTGTATCCAGAGTGTTTGTAATTGCTGTAATATGCTGTTTATTTGTGTGAGAGAAATTGAACACTGGAGTTTAATAATTAAGAATTTATTAGTTAAACCTCATGTTATAATTAGCCAGATGCTGCTGTTTTGAAACAGCTGCGATTAGTGTTTTTTAAATAAAGGGTCTTATCATTTAATACTATATAGGCTTGACTTTGAAGATTTCAGTCTTTAAAACCCATTGAAGTCCAATGTTGAGGGTAAACTTGCTTTTTTTTATTGTAACGAAGAGCAGTAATCATAGTGAAATTTCAGGCTAGGTAAGTGAAATCAAGCAATTAGAGGGTTTTTTCCTTCCCCTTAACGTGTTATTGAGGGTGGCAGTTTGTTTTCTGTTGTTGTTTTTTTCCTTTTTTTCAAATAAAAGATGTTTTTTGTAATGCAGAGTGTATGCATGGACATTTTTAGCTGGGGGGGGTGTGGTTTCTCAGATTTTTTTTTTTCCAGAGATTTAAAAAATAAACCCCAGCCCTGTGGCTGGATTGATTGTTTCATGTTAGCCCCAGATAATCCAACCAATTAGGCAACCATCTGATAATACATATGTCAGAGAGCTGTAGGTATCTGGGATGAAGAATGTGCAGGACAAGGTTTTTAAAAAATGTGATGGTTTTTTGTTGTGGACAAGTATTTTTTAATAATACCAGCTTGAGTGGTGTGATGAAGCATCCGATGGGCCCTCCTGAGAGAAGATGATTATACTGGAGAGATATCAAACTATGAATCATTTACACTAACCTCTTGTGAAGCACAGCTTGCATTTTTAATGAAGGATGATTGCATTTCATAAACAGACCTTTAAAAATTAAAATAATATTGATCCTCTTTCATTTAGCTCTATTAAAACAGCAAGCTATATATTTCCTTCTAATAGCTACAGGTCATGTTACTTTTAAAAGTATACCAAAATGTGCACAAAACCCTAAATAGAGGATATATTTTTGTGTTAAAATGTCATCTTATTCTGCAGCTGTACTTGCATGGTATCCCATCAGTGAAAGGGAGGGGGAATCCAAGTATCCAGAGCTGAGCTTGGCACCCAACAGCCCTTCCTTTCTTTACTGTTACTTCAGGTCTGAAATGCTTATGGTTTGCTCTCCTCTTTACTCCTGAGGAAGAGCATACCCAGATAATCTGTGTACTGTCTGTTGATGACTTTTAAGGTGGTATATATAGTCTTGGTTTTCTGGTTCCTGTATCTTTGGGCTTCCCGTGTCTCTGGCTGTTGCAGTGGGTGTGAATCTTGAGCTGTGTTCAACTTCTGACTGCTGCTGCAGTGTGTGACTGTCCCTTGAAGCTGTGACATATCCTCAGTGTGGTTGGGATGTTACTTCCCCAGTGGCAGGAGGAAGGAACCTGGTGGAGTGGGAAAGATGTTACCAGACTGTCCTTAAATTCTATTAGCCTCATGCTGCAGTGGAGCTGCAGGACACCCAGGAAGCCGTGCTAGGTGTGTGTGGAGCTTTCCTACCCCTCATCCAGCTTTGTGTTCAGCACCTTTTGGTTCGTTGGGACATACAGGTTGGTCAGCTTTTTAGCAAACTCTTCTTTCCTTTCCAACTTAATTGACATCCTTGCAGTGTATTGGCAGTATTGTAAAACAATCTGAGGCAGAGAAGTTCAGGCTCTGTCCCTTTCTAGAGAGTAATTGCTGTTGGATCCCAGCGATGAGCAGGATATGTTTGTAGTGTTTGAGAGGAGAGCCTTTTGTATGGCAAATAGTCTCTACAATTTCCTTGAAGTATGGACATGTGTGAGCCAAAGCTAATTTAAGGCCCTGGGTTGAGCTGTTTTACTGAAACTGAAGAGTGAACAGAAGGAGCAGCCAGTATTGTGGTAGCTCTTCAGACTAGTAGATTAGATGATTAGATTATTCTAAGTGATTTTTCAGCACCACAGTGTAAAAAATAGAGATGTTCCCCCACTGTTATGATTATTGTGTTATCATTATTACTACTATTATTGGAAACTTATATTGCTGTTTCTTCATAGATTTCAAAGTACTTTACAAAGCAACGGAGTATCACTCAGTCTGTATTTGGTACTTGAAGAGACCATACTTAGGAAAAGTTCTGCAGACCTCTAGCTTGGCTGCTTCAGAGGTGACTTATAGAAATCATGTTTTCAGAACATAGTAGATGTAGTCACTAGGTCTTCACATCTGTGCATGTGTCTGGTGGCTCCAGGGGGGAGTCAGAATACATCCATTAGTGGAGAGGATGGGGGATGTTGACAGGCAGAACTTAGGGCAGCAAAATAATTGAGGAGAATTATCTAAATGTGTCAATTTCCATCTTGGTGATGGAAATAACTTATATATAACTTAGCCTGTGAGGGCAGTTCTGCTCAAAGAAGGATTTCCCTGACAGCATATTCACATGATGAGGCTCTAGCTGATCTGTTCATCCAGAGCAGTTTTGTACAATGCCCTCTTCTTGAAAGTATCAAGTTAAAAATTGGTATGAATCAAACTAGACAGAGCTTAGGTATCTGTGAGAACATCATCAGTATTTGAGATTTCGTGTTGAGTCCTGTGGCTGAAGGGCAGATTTAAACTTAAATCTGTTTAAATTTTAAAGTGCAGGTGGTATATTGTAAATTGAAGGCAGCCAAGTACAAAGCAGGTTTTCAGGCCTTGGAGGATGTTATGAATTCTCTCTCCTGTAGATAATGCTTTTCTTATGTCAGTTGAGTTGGGCAATTGAAATAAGGACTGGTGTTGCCCAGAAAAGATGTTCTGTGGACTTTATATTGTGTCAGTGTGTTCTGCACCCCTCTCTTCCCTTTCTGGTTGCCTTCCATATAAAATCTATTGTAGTAGACTGACTCGCATCTTCCTGACTCTAAAATGAGTTTGATACAAATAAACCTTTTGTCATGGCATTTGAAAAGGAAAAACACCCAGGGAAAAAGGGGGGAAAAAAAGGGGGAAATAAAAAGTCTCCAGCCTTTAAAATCCATGTGTGCCACTGCTTCAGCATGGAGAATGTCTCTTGCATGTTGCTGTGATGTGCTGTGACCCTGCCTGCTGTGTTTATCTAGAGATGGAATTTTCCCTACCAGTTGTTGCCATTTTGCATTCTGGTTTTGTAATCATCTTTTTGATAAAATGGCTTTATTGTTCGCTGATCAGGTGTATCCTGACAGAAAGAAAACACTGGCAATAATTGGCTGTGACAGATTTTTTCAGCACTCCCTCTCCTCTCCAGTGTGTACAGTTACAGAAGGCATCTAGAGAACCCAGTCCTCACTTGGGAAAGTCCCTGGGGTAATTGGCTTTGACGGCTACTGGTTGCTGCAATAATACTGATCCATGAGCTTGTGTGAGCTGCATAATGCCTCAAGGATTTTGTACTCATCAATGTGTCCTCAGCTTGAATCAATTTTTTTCCATACTTTTTCTGTGGTGGTTTATTAAAAGAAATACTTGCTGCATTTACTGTGGGTTTGGTATCTACACAGCCTCAGCTGGCATGGCAGATGAAAACACTATCCTGCAATTCTGGGCAAAACACTACTGTGTCTGCAGCTTCATACAAAGAAAGTTTCCCTGCAGTTCAACTCTTACTCATGCAGGTACACTGATGTCATAAAATTAAAGTGAGGACCAGTGGTTTGTCTGTTATAACTGCAGCTGAAGGCATGTGAACTTGTTTGCTACCTTTAACCCAGATTTCTCTTGTGTCTGGTGGAAAGTGTGTGTGTGGGAAAATCTTAGGTGGTATTGATCACATCTGATTGCATTAGGACACTTTGAGGAATTGGAAATAACACACTTTGTATAGGAGACTTAAGGCTGTAGTGTTTGAGCAGTATTTGCTCTTGAAATGGGTACTACTTGCTAAAAATAGTCCTTTTGGCATACATCAAAGTAACTTCCACCTGCAGTGGATCTGGATGACTAATGTATCTTCAAGAATGGTCAGGGACTTCTTTTGGTTTATGTTTCTTCCAGATTTTAACTGACTAGAATTGTTTCTTTTACTGTGATTTATTCTAACATGGTTTATGGATTTGTAGTCTTGCAATGCCAGTGTGTTGTGATGACTTTACTGGGGAAGTACCAGTTAACTCAGTGTGATATTCTGCACCTTTATTTTTAGAAAGACAATGCTTCCCAGAGAAACAAACCCTTGGGTTTAGTTGCCATTGGGGGGGTGGGTCTGGTGTAATGTGACAGTCCCTGTTTCATGGACTCAGCTCTGACAACTTTTATTTTCAGTATCCAGCTACATGCTCTGTAGGGGAAGTTTATGATCAGGACCTAGCTAGCTGTTTGCTTTTGGGTTCTAGTTATCTGTGACACTAGAATTATATATAGTTTGTGTTTTATGATGAGTTAGTCTTTGTAATTGTATCTTGAATGTTTAGGCAAAATCCTAAAGCATTAGTCCTTGATGTGTGATCTTTCTATTGGTGTTTTGAAGGAAAAGGTACTGAAACGTCATTCTTGGCACTAGATGAGCACAGAGTACAAATAAAGTGTTAAATGGGTTTTTCTTTGGTTTTGGTAGGTTATCTCCCCTGGAAATTACAGTAGCATTTGGGAAGGAACCTTTCAGAGGCAGTAAAGTGTTTAAGAAGCTCACTTCTGTATTCACAAGAAACACTTTTAAACTAGAATGCTGTGATGTGGTATTTTTGTCTTTTTTTTTTCTTTCAAGATCAGCCATTCACAGATTCTGTCCCATTGTGACAGAACATTGTACTCAGAAGGTCATGTTCTGTTTTCAAGATGGACTTCAATCTGAAAACATAATGATGTTTAAAAACATTAAGCCTCTTGTATAGGATAGTATTGATAGCTCCTCCACCCCAACGACCAAAACCAGGGAATATCAGTTTATCAAATATCCCCAACAAAATCTTAGGAGTCAAAAACAGCAAAATGCAATTACAGGCTAATTGATTAATGTAATTACATGTATATTTGACTGAAACTGGGTTCTGCAACATTACCAATTTAATTACAAAATGCATTATGATTGTAAACCTAGCAAAAAATGTCTTGCTGATAAATGCAGTTGCTATTTCACATCCCATTTTCTAGAAAACCTAGTTTTACTAGCTAGTGGCTGAACAAGTGAAATACTGTCATTTGCATCAAATGCAGCTTCCTCTGGAAACTTCAGCACATGGCAAAATTGCTTATGAAACTTAAGTAACTTTAATTCTTATGGCTTTAGACTCTTGCATGCAAATCAGATTTTAAACATCTTGTTGTGTGCCAGCTAGTGTAGTTTCTTTCTTGGATGTCATTTGGGAATGTTGAATTAACTTAGGAGGAAGCATTTTTGTGTGGTTTGTCTCTTTACTCTTCCTCCTTGTACTGTTGATTTTAGTTCCCTTTATTTCACCAGCATAGTGGTAGGAGTTTCAGTGTGTGTATGTTGAGCTGCTGACCCTGCCTTAGTAATTTTGTCAAAGCTATTTCTAAGCTCTTTTATTGGCTTAACTGAAATTCTTGACTTGGAACTTAAATTTCACCAGGAGCAGCAACACTGTGTTGGTAGGGCTGAGACCTTTGTGTGTAAGGAGAGGACTGCATGCAGTGAATATGGAGGAATGGTTGTCAGGCTGTATTAGTTCTGTCTTGTGCTTCGGGGAGTGGGTAGTGCACGTCAAAAGAGTAAATGCTTTGGACCAAAACAGTTGCTTAAAGATAACTGTTGGAGACAGGGGTTCATTGATGTGGCATTTAGATTTTAGGAGGAGTCTTGGATGCAGTTGGAATGACTGTTCTGCAGACTGCTGGTAGTGGTCAAGGGATGCTGCTTTTATCCTTCTGTCTGCTGAGTGATCAGACTAGTAGGGTGACCTTCCTCCTATAAGTGGTTAAGCATTGTTTCCTGGGAAGAACACTCCAGTGAAATCAACTAAAATTTGTGTTTAGATTCCAGTATTGTCCTGCATAGTCATGTATTCTTCATGTAGTGTTAAACTAATTGATTTGGGAGGTGATTAAGGTAACTGGTAGCATGGGAAGGTGTTATTTTAAGAAAGCCATGCTATTCCAGTGTTACTCAAAAAAAAAAAAATCTGTCCACATAAACCAAATGTTTAATCTGTTCCAGCTCCATCCCTTGCTCCATTTCTCTACATAAGACAATTGCTATGTCAGTCTGCTGGTTACAATGCCATCTAGGTGTGTTTCTAACTTTCTTGTTAAAGTTATTGGCTTTGTCTCTGAGAGTTTTTAGATGTGAGGGTTGACAAGAACAAACCTTATTTCCTGATGCCTAAATTATTTCAGACTTGTGTGTCTGGTTTATTTTGCACTCAGTGTTCAGGAATTTTTTTTCTGTTTTATTCTTGCATACATGTGTTGGGGGCTTCTAGCTTTGAGCTGCAGGAAGGTTTGTGCATTCCTGCTGATGCTGGTACCAACCCACTTCATCTTGAGTGGTTTTTGCTGGATGGATTCTCCCCACTGACCAAGTGATATAATGGGAAATGGTTGTGTGAAGGATGGCAGGAGTCCCTGTCCATAGCTTGAAAAGACCTGGAAAAGATCCTTTTTGCTCCAACCTCTATATAAGGTATGGCACAATAAAGTCACCTCAAGTGAGGGCTGTTGTGCTGAAGCCTGCTTTGTTTGCTGCTGTTGCACAGGCAATAGAAAGAATTGCTGGGCCTGATCCATGTGCTTTTTGGATGCAAACAAGAAACAAGTGGTGACAGGCAGTGGAAGCTAATCCGTGTGGTATGTGTATGGCAGGGCATGAATGCAGAAGACTGTTGCACTGGCCATCTCTCTAGCATTAATATTAGTTAGAAAGGCTGTCAGTAAAGGTCACAGTCTTGCTGATCCAATGTGAAAGCTACACAATCTTGTTAGTAGACTCTGTACCACCCGAAAGAGGATTAAGTAGCAATAATAGTTCATAGTGTATCCTTTTATTGCTCTCTAAAGGAGATTGATTTATTTTCAGGTGTATGAATGACAAAGTACAAAACTTGAGTTACCTTATTTTCTTAATAAAATGTACACTTCATGTAATACTTGAAATGTGCTCTTCTAAATAACCTCATAATGATCTACAAGCTTACCCTGACTTAAGAAGATTAAGGAATTAATGTCAAATTACAGACATAACAAATAGTATTTACAGTGTTCAGCATGCAGGAGAGGTAGTTGACAAACATGAAACGTATTTTTAATAATGTTCTTTATTAAAGGAAGGATCACAACTGCTACAATAACTTAATGTTAGTATGTTGTGAGTGTAGGAGGGAACGGTGGCACTGGCCAGGGATGCTGTCGCTCTGTTTTGTGATGGTTTGGTTAAGGATACAGGCAGATCTGCTCAGTAGCTGATGGTGTCAGTTTAGTTCTGCATCAGTTTCTGATACGTCAGCAAAGCCTAGAAAGCTCACAGCTCCACGGTTGAAGTGTACGTGTGCAGCGGGTTCCTTTTGGTGTGAGGTAATAAAATGCCTAAGAAGATTGTCTGTGTTATGTAATACTAATGGAATTATGGTTGGATAAACACATTAATATAAAGGAGGGAGAAAAGGCACAGGCTTCAGCTGTGGGAGGTATAAATGCTGCTGCTGAAAGCCATGGCATAATTTCTGAGTATGTTTTTAAATTCAGTGTGGCAGGTTTAAAAATAACACGTAATAAGTTTTCATTTTCCTGGGTGTAAATGGCTTACCTTAATCTTTCTATTTTGGTCAAGTGAAAGGGAAATGAGGTCTGAGGAAATGCTCTTTAGCAAAAGATGAGAAAGCTCCCAAGATGACTTATCTGTCAGTTGAATTGCAGGTAATACGTTTTTATATGCTCAGCAGTTGGCTCACTTTCAGAACTGGAACAGTCGTTGTTCTGCAAAAAGGATGGGCTGTGGGGAAGCAGTGCTGGACTACGGATCCTTTCTTGAAAGGGAACCTGTGTTGAGAGAGGTAGTGAAGATTTGTAGCTATCAAAGGCTCTTCTCTTTCAATAGATGCTGCTTTTAGCCATTGTTCTCAATTATGTGTTGATTTTGATGTTCAGAGGTAAACACAGATGAAGGTTAAAACTCCAGATAGCTTCTTGCCCTGGCAAGTGTTAGAAAACTGCAAACTCTTGAGTGTAAATGTATAGAGCTGTGAACAAGAAGCCTGGTAGGTGTGTTAGCTGGGTCTGACACTTGATGCAGACCTTAAAAGCTGTGACTCTGCAGCTTTTTTGTGGCTGAAAACCCAGTATGTTGCAAAAGGCATTGTTAATCTAGCAAGGTTTTACATAGCTTGGCACTTAATTCCATCAGGATATTGCTAATGGTTACGTTCAGACTGGTTCTGAGGCTTGGGAACCTAATGGTAACCAGTGTACAGGAACTACTTTTATCCTCTGTCATGGTCACTCACACAGATGTAGGTTTCTGTTAGTAAAAAGGTACATTGGTGGCTGCTATTTTGGTGTATTGATCAAAACAAAGAAAGCAAATCTCACAGACTTTTCAAGGAAGACACAGCTTCTCTCTAAATGACATGAAACATGCTAGGATTTCTGGGTGATGCGTGTTGCAGGGTGAGTAACCTGGCTGGGTTTCCTTAGTTAGGAGACCGCTGTTGTGGCTGTGAAGTTCAGTTTTTGATTTGTATTTGTTAAACAATTTCAGGAGCCAGCTGTTTTGTTTTGAATTATTTTGCAACAAATAACTCTGGTAGGTGGTTTGTGATGGAAGCTCATTGTGTCTGGTCAGGAGGCTGCCTGATCGTGTGGCAAAAAGTCTGCTCCCTTTTTATTTGCTAAACCTTTCTTTTCCTAGCAATGCCTTAATGTAGTGCAGAAAGAAATGATTTCACTTCTGCCTCTTTGGCTGTATGTTGGGCTTGTTTAAAAATAAAAACATTTGGTTTAACTCTTCATTTCTCCTATGATTTGCTTCAAAGGAAATTGTTTGAAGATAGCCCTAAATTCTTCTGGCCCATGGAGTTGTTAAAGTTACTGCCTTGTGTCCAAAAGCAGGGCCCTTGAGATCTTTTTGAATCCCCTTAGATGAAGGATAAATATCCTCTTCAAGGAAGATTAGAAGGATAATCATAGCTTTTCTGAAACAGAAGATAGGTTTCCAGCATGAGATGTGAATAAAGCTCAAGAGCGTGACCTTGTATGTTTACCTGTTTTTCTGTGGGGGAAAATGTGGCCCTCAGACTGGAGAATGAAAATGGGGTGGGTGGTGGTGAGGGAAACACCTTCTGCCTTGGTGAGGACCTCTGGGTTGCCTTCCCAGCTGGCTAGAAATTGCTTGTGTTGTATAATTTGTTTGGTCTTGGTCATCAGGCTGTTTAATTTGGAGGATTAAAACAAAAAGACCGTGCTCTCTGCACAGCCCCATTTTTGTGTCAGAGTTGTCTTTTGCATGTGCCTGGTTCAGTTTATAATCAATGAGTGTGAATTTATTGATGTATTTCCACATGACAGTAACTCATCCTCATTTGAGGTTGAAATAGATCTTTTAATAGTAGTTTGATAACTGAGTGGATTGTAATTAACTGAAATCCTATGCCTTAAAATCTTTCACTTAGAACTGGAGTTACTCATTGTTTTTATGACTGCAGGGTACTCTAGGACACCACTAATGTTAAAACAGATCAGGAACAGCTCCTGTGATCCATGGTCTGCCTGATGTAGAAAAGAAACAAAAACCTGAGAAGCAGCAGGTTCCTCATTCACTTCAGTAGAAAGCTGCACAGTAAATGAAAACAAAACTTGGTCTTTATTCAACATGAGCTACTTAACTCTCCTTCAAAGTGACAGAGAAGTAGCAGGGTTTTTTTTTTAACCAGTGTTGTGCTTTAATGGGAGGTAGTGTCTTACCCTGCCATTTGATACAACAGATTTCAGGGGATTTTTTTCCCTCCTGACATTTTAATGTTCTCCTGAACACTTACATAGCTATATTCCTGTCATGAGGGAGATGGCTGGAGTAGCCAGCAGTATGGAACCAGGAAGAAGAGAATCTATTTCTTGCTATTAATATATCCTGTCTGTAACATGTGGATTCAACTTCTGTGTGAAGAAAGAACCATTTTGACGTGGACACGTGTATTACTTGATGAAATCAAAGTATTTAAGGCCACTCAAGTCTTAAGGAGTTGCCTGATACCCAGAAGAAAAAACATCTGGGAGTTTATGCAGAGACTGTTCATGCATACTGCCTTTCAATAGGTTCACATGTAGGGAAAAAGAGCTCAAGATGCTCATGTCTCTGAGGTTTTAGATAAGAAGCTCATCTCATGTTAGGTGGCATAGTCCTCCTTTGAATTGGTTTGGGCTTTTGGAGGCCAAAATTAGTAGATAATGGCAGCCTTTAAAGCTGATAAAGATGGAAGGACCCGAATCTTTGTGATGACAACTAAGTCCTAAAAATCAGTTGCATTGTCTAGGATTGGTTTATATGTAATGCAATTCCATGAGTTAAAACACTTCAAATTGTCAATGAAATTTGTACAGGAAGGAGTGTGTGTCTGGCTGTGTTCCTGAGCAAAACATTTATTTAAAACAAATAAATAGTTTGTACCTGTCAGTAGAAAAGATGATGGATCTTTCTGCCCAACATGAAGAATTGTTTTATATAAGCTATAGAAATGCAGATAATTAACAGGCATATGACACAAAAAGCTCAAGACTATTTTTAGCAAGCATGTTGGTGTGTTTTAATTAGCTGACTGCATAATTTATCTGTGCATCCACAGCCTAGAATGTAGGGTGATGTTTCTGTGGTGGCAAGGTGCAGTGTTCCCACATTACTGGGGCAGTAGATAGAGGTGTGAACCTCAACATGAGCAGAATCAAGCTTTTCCTGCTCTATGACAGGTTCTTAAAGGCAAAAATTGGTTTGTGACTAGAATGCAGTCCTGGTTTAGGTCTGCTGTTATTTTCCACCCTCTGTTCAATTTTTATTGGTAGGAAAATCCATCAGAAGTGAAAAGAGTTGCAAGCCTTCTCTATGAAGGAAACTCATCTCAACACTGGAAATAAGCATAAGGAAAGGCTCAAGTGTATGTGCATGCTCAGTAAGGGACTTAGCTGCATGGTGTCTGTTGCTGTTCATTGATATGTAAAAGTCCTGGAACTTGTTTAACAGTTGTTATAGGAAAACTGTAAAGTTTTACAGGTGTAGCAGTGTTCCTGTGGACATTGTACTCTTCAAGCTATCCTGCGCGTTGTAAAAGCAACACCCCTTTGTAGCTCAAACTCAGGGGAAGCCAAGCTGTGTGCTGTCACACAGCTACCAACAACCTGCTTAATTCTCTTGGTAGTGGTTCAGAGTGACAAATGCTGCTTTGTGCAGGGAGACTTCTCCTGTGCTGTTCTGCCTCACCCTCTTCCCAGCTGGGGCTGGGGTCACTGTGTGTCTGTAATAGACATCTCTACATATACCATCACGTGTGTGTGTGTATACGCGATATGTACGTTTAGAACAGAATCCTTTTACCCCCTGACGCCTGGGAAGATGCTCTCGTGTTGCCCGGTAGATAACGGGTCTGTTACAGCCCTTGTGTAGCATACAACCGGTGGTCAGATGCCATGAAGTGAACGGGGCATCCGAGTGTGGTGTCAGTACCCCGGAGGTGGCTCCAGAGGGCGCTCTAAGCCAATAGAGCGTCACCGTCCCTCTCCTCTCCATGCGAAGGTGACGTTTGGCTGTAGGAAAGCTGTACAAGTTGCTGCGCATCCCTCCTGCCCTGTCCCAGCAGCCACACGGGCTCTCGGTGCATGGGAGACATGCTTACTGGTTTGGCCTGGGGAGTTACTCTGGAAAACGTGGCTTAATCATGTAGCTCTGGGGGTTTCCTTGCCCAAGGCTTCCTAAACACGGGGAGTTCTAACATCCTGCCTGGTGTTTTCCTGCCAGGTTAAATAATTGGATGCCTGAAGTGTGTTTTCAGGCTTTTATAGAGCATAAATAATAGGATGAATGGTTCAGACTTGATGGAGTATTTTACCTTTCTTCGACAAGAATCCAGGCCTGAGGTTGGTGGCCCTGCCTGTGGCAGGGGGTTGGAGCTCTGATCCTTGGGGTCCCTTCCAACCCATGCCATGCTATGATTCTAAGATGTAAAATGCTGCATTTTTACCTCAATATAGGCAGAGAAAGCAGCAGTGTCTTGACCTGCTGTGAATTTTAATATTCCTGTCTAGCAGCTAGTAATAACTGGTAGTAAAACATACAATAATGTCCAAATTCCATGTGGAGGTTTCACATGAGGTGTGTTTTCTCCTGATCCTTTTCCAAATAATTAAGCAGCTGTCCATGCCAGGCCACTTCCTAGTTAGAGACTGTCAACCCTCAAAGTGCTAATGGTTCGTAGCTGCTTAGTGTTGGGCTGCAGCATAGAGGAGTAGATTCCAGATCAAATTCCTCTCAGTTCTGGCAGTTGTGGTGGTGGGATGTATAGCCATGGACCAGCTGTATGTGACCAAGGCAGAGGAGCAGAAGTGCCAGTAGTATTTTGGGTAGAATCTTGGCATTGCTTTTCTCAGTTGTGCCTCTTTCTGTTAGAGTAACTCCCTAAACTAAAAGTTGAACTCCTTTTAACAAGTGCTTTAAAACCTGAAGGCACAGCCTAGCCTTAGCAATAATTGCATAGATATAGGACATGCTTCCAGGTCACTTAATTTGGGTAGCTGTTTAATCGGTTTTTCTCTTGAACTTCCATGAGAACTGATTCCCTAATGACATTTAAAAAAGGTCCCACGGTTGTTTAAGATCTTACCTAAAGTTGTACTTCAAGTTCTGGGTCAGAGAAGGTTTACCATCTGCATGTGTAGTGTCTGCTCAGATCTTTTTTCTGCTCCATGACTAGAATGATGTAGTTCTTAAATACAGCTTAAAAAACAACCTTAATCTTGACTGCTGGGAGTGTGTGGTCATTCTGGGACATGCAAGACTAAGCAGTGTGATTGTTCAGGTTCTCCTCTTGTTGCACTTTGCCTTTTCCTCTGGAAAAGTATAACCTTGCCCCTGACTATGCAATCAGGTAATACAAAACTTGTAATTGTTACCTCTGACTTGAGTGGTTATGAGGATAATAGTCGTTTCAGCTTGATGGAGATTAAAACTTGTCTCCCGTGTCAGTTATTAAATGTGGGAATATCTGCAGGCTGTGGAATAAAATATTTGATTTACAGTGCAACTCTGTGAAAGGCTGTAATGCAGACACTATAGATTTGTTTGGTGTAAGAGCTTCATTTAAGAGGAGAAGCAGCAGCCTGCTAGACCATTTCTGGTTGTGATTTCATAGCCCAATGTGGTCATTTGTGTGGTATAATGATGGTAATTCAGAGCTGGGAGATGAGTTGGCTGTAATTTTGAGCCTTTCTCAGTGTTGCAGCTTCTTATCAGCGGAGTTAACAAGAGCTGAACTTTCTGTAATACATGGAGTTTTCCTCCTTTCTCAAATTAAAGGTTAAAGTTATTACAAGCATGTCTGTTAGCTTTTGTTAGCATTGAGGAGTGCTTTGGACACTTGCACATTATTGCTGTGGACATATTTTCCTACTTAACGTGGTGAGCAGTTGTTTAATTGGAAAAGCTGTTACTTCTCCTGATCCTGACTATAGTGAAAATCGATGTCTCCTCTGCAGCCTGAACTTAATAGGAATCAAACTCATTGAAGGATGAATATGGCTTAATCAAGAGAGCCATTTTAAAGGTTATTTTTTAAAAAAAAACAAAACAAACCCACAAACAAACCAGACACCCCCACCAAGCTCTGAAACTGAGCAAAACCTAGTGATTCCTGCTCTAAGACTAATGGAGGGAAGGTGGTAGAAGTTCTACTCTGAAATGGATATAGTGGTGTTCTTGGAAGCTGTTTGATTTCAAAACTCTTTCCTTTTAAACACCACCTCCTGTGTATATCTTCAGTCTCTGGATGAACTGACAAAAATGAGGTCTAATTGCAGGTTTCTCTGTCGTGGAAGCAATGAACAGCACTCAGTCTGTTTGAAGAACAGAACCAGACAAGATTATCAGGCTTGTTTGACCTCATCCGTCCAGTGAAGCTCCACTTACTTAAATATTTCTGTTACATCACTGGCTACTGGTGTCCCAAGGTATAGATTTCATTGAGAGAAATTGAGGGGAATGACAAGAGCATGTTTTGTTGCCCTCTCCTTCAGGATACCGTAGGTGGTGTGGGAGTTGGAGTGGATGTCTTGTAACCCTGTAAGTCAGGTCATGGACTAAGCAGTCATTGCTCATGTGCCTGTAAAAGGAAGCTACAGAGTATACTTTGTGTTGCTTTCTTGAAATTACATTAACTGTTAGTATTTAACCACTGTTAACAGCTCTGCTTTACAAATGAGCCTGAAAATACAGCCTTTGATTCTATTTAGTTAGCTTTCTAGCTCACCCTCTTCACTAAACTATTTTTTCCCCTGTTAGATTGCTCCTGACAATTCCCTGCTTAATGTGTTTTACAGCCATGACTTGTGCTATACTCTGGCATCCTTATAGAAGTTAGCTGTGTGCAGAGTGAGCTTTCTGTCTTCCCTTTGGAGCAGGGCACTAGTTCGTGCTGTCTGGCTACAAGAACGTGAAGTTGCACGTGCTGCTGCAGACAGGATTGAAACGCATTGTTTGACTTGATGTCTGGGGGTTATAAAGAGGACAGAAGTGGATAACCTAGCCTATGTTGTGTGACTGCTTAATGATCACTCTGAGGGAAATTGGAAGAGTGTAACCTTTGAATTATGTTTTCACCTCTTGATATGCCATCCATGTCATGTTCGGATCCTAAGAAACAAGCAGATCTTCCTTCATGAGAAAGTTGCCTTCCAAGCTTTAATACGAGCCCTGTGGATGGATTATTAATGAACTCACGTGGTGTTTCATTAGGAACAAGTATACCCATACACCAAGGTGAGGTCCTGTCAGTCAGCTTGTTGAAGGCAGGACATCGTGCCCAGGAGAGACTGAGATAAGGGAGCCAAGAACACTGTTAAGGCTCTGTGCATCACATCAGACCTGCTGGTGCTCCTCTGGACTTCTGTGTACTTTGCACACATTTTTGTTTAGTTTGCCTGGATTATGAATCCAATTGCTAGCTGGAGTGGGAACCAAATGTATTGAAGAACTTCCTGTGATGTTGCTTAACTCTAAACACGATGGTTGTGTTTTTGCTCATGCTTTGTCGGGCTGGTTTTAGCTCTTCCCTCAAGTGCTGACTGATTAAAATTTGCAATTGCAAACTCCCAGTCTCTGCATGGTCTTTGTGGCTTGCTTGAATTTACAGTGTTTTGGTGGGGTTTATGAGGTTCCTTTTAAAAGGCTGACACTAGATGGCATACTGCAGCTTGGCCATGTCACCCGAAGAAAATATGGTCACTGATTACTCTTGAGCCCCTTTCTTTATTGAAAGAGGTTTTTCATGGTTCTACACAGTGGCTTTAAAGCTGTATGTTGTTACACTGGAAACTTGCCTCTCACCGTTTGAAACCCACGCATTCCTTTTGTCCAGGAATGTTTGCTTTTCATCTAAATTTAATGTAGAACATGTAAACGTTTTCTTAAATGGCTTTTTTGTTTTACAGAATTGTCCCTTTGTGTGTGTGTTCCAGTTGGGTCTTGTTTTGCAGTCAGCAGGCAGTTGATTTCATCAGAGATGTCATGTTTGGAATGCAGTTTCAAATGGGAGGGAATGGTACTCTGGTACAGCGTTCTGAAGTGATGTGGATAGTAATAAGGGTATGCAAGAGCTGCCTTGAAATGATTTGGTTATGCAGTTCTGTTGGGCATCATATATTTTCAGTTCTTAGATTTTAGTGTGTATGGACTGCTGTGTGTTCTCTCCATATTGCAAGAAGAGACAACTAAATAGACCTGGAATGTCTTTTACATCAAATTCTGTAGGCCATTTGAAGAAACTGTCAGGGAAAAAATGGCCTGGTGCCAGTACTGCCTTCCTAAAAATAAGGTTAATTTGAGTCTTTTTACAGTAGCTGCATTACATCTGAAACCAAGGTGAACATAATTAAGTGTAGTGTGTTTTTTACTTGAAGATTTTGAAGGGAGTTCAGTGTCAGAATATAGTTATGTGAATGGGATTTCTAAGCCCTTAGTGTCATTTTATGTTAAATGCTGATAGGAAAATGTGCATTGTTTTGACAAGTAGCACAGAACTGATTTATGCTAAAATATACAGCAGGATCCATTTTTTTTGAGTGTTTGATAAGCTAGTGTAAACCATGCTTAACTATTGCCACCTCCTCATCTGCAGTGTGAGAAATATTGTGAAACTTAATTTTGAAAGACCTTTTTGACTGTTAATTGGTTGATGTTAGCTATCAAAAAAATCTGCTGCTTCCTTTTTGTTCACTTAAAGCTGCTGTGTAGGTGGTTGAAGGCTGCTGTGTGAAATACGTTCCTACATCAGTGAATCCCTGCCTGTTTGAAAAACAAAGCAAAAAAAATTGGAGTCCAGCAAACTGCTTTTATCATTTAGGTGAGATATTAGGGGGAAGTTTTTTATGGAGAGAGTGGTGAGGGGCTGGAACAGGCTGCCCAGAGAAGGGGTGGGTGCCCCGTCCCTGGGGGTGTTCAAGGCCAGGTTGGATGGGGCCCTGGGCAACCTTGTGTAGCTCCAGGCCTGGAGGTTGGTGTCCCTGCCTGTGGCCGGGGGTTGGAGCTCTGTGATCCTTGGGGTCCCTTCCAACCCAGACCAGTCTGCGATTATATGCTTTGCTTGATTTCAGCAAGGTCCTGTTGCACTCTGAGCAGTACAGTTTTGAATTTATCTCTTTATCAAGTCTTCCAAAGTGTAAAGAGACTTTTTTCAGGCTCTTGTTTAAGTATTGTAAGCTGTGGCATGGCAGAGACAGATACATGCCCATCTCTTGGTTGCAATTCTTACCCTGCTGTACTTATTTTAAGGATCTTCAGAAATGGATGCATGGGGAAAAATATCCATGCTTGGCATAAACCACTCTTCCTATGAGAGGAAGCAGCCTTGTTTCTTTACTCTTTATTAATTTGTGGAGAGAAAAGGAAAAGGGCAGTAAAGTCAGAACTGCCACATTACTCCATGTTTAGGGGCATTCTGGCTGGGTATGGTGGAGTGATGGCTGAATTAGTTTCATACTGTAGGTATCTTCTGTAGCGTTGGGAAATCAAGGGCTTCTTTCCTGTGTAACTGAACTGGAGTGATGTGGCTTCAGACTGTTAACATTTTTCAAGATTGTAAGTAGAAACTTCCTGTTTTTAGAGCTTATCTCCCTGTCTGGAGGGAAAGATTATTATAGGTATGGTCACATCCTGTAGTTATTGTCACTTAAGAAAAAAAAAATAGTCTGAATTTTCTGAAGCCTTTCAATGTGAAAGTGATCATTACAGTTAAAACAGTGAGCTGTAGTCACATTTCCTCTCTCTGCTGTGATTTCAATAAAAGATCATAAATCCATCACAAATTTTACATACCTGCTCAGTTTCTGCTGTGCTCAGTATGTTGAGAAAATCTCTTGGTAAAGAATCTACCTTATTCTGTAAGGAAGGCTGTAAAGGAAACATTTGGCAGTCATTTCCTTCAGCTTGTAAGCATGAGCATGCCTTTATAATGTAATAGGTTAAACATACCACAGGCTGTTGATAGATGTATCAAATTTTCCATTCCCAAAGTCACTTTTAGTTGAAACTGGAGGGAAGAACAGGCAAACTTCCATTGTTTTACAATTGCTTTGATGGGGTTGAAAAAGATATATTTGCTTGTTACTTCCTTCCCTCTCTCTTTAGCTTTGCCCTCCTCTGTCCCCCTGCACATCTAATTAGAGCTGTATTTTGTTTGCTTTTTATATACACCTGAGAACAAATGGTTTCTTTTACCCACTTATTAAACTTTCAAGTATGTATAACATGACTGGCTTTTTTTCTTGACAAAGATTTTTTTTCCTTGTTTAATACCTTCTAAAATAAATTGTGTGTGTCTACATTCAAGAAGATGTTGAGCAGGTTGATGTCTTGCTGCAAGTACCGCAAAATCTGGCAGGCACAACTGGGTTTTGTTTTCATGTTCTTGGCTTTTGATGTAGCATTCTGTAATTGGGAGTTTCCCCAGGACAAGGATTTCCTACCAACAGTTTTGAATTATCAGTCCCTACAGAGAAGAAATATTCTGGAGGAGAAATATTGGGGGGGGGGGGGAGTGATGACTCCTGAGGTTAGCAGACCTGAACTTTTTTGCTTATATTTGTCTTGCTGGTTCCTCTTGTTTTCTGGATATGAGAGCTGTGGCTGAGTTTCATGTTACTTGTCTCTCTGCTTGTTGTGTAGTTGCTTGATCACAATATCCCATCTGAGTTTATTGTGCTTTGTACTTTCATACTTACCTCTGCACATAACAGCTTTTATTTTAAACGTCTTACAGAGTTGCTGCATTCTTGGAGTCATTCATCTTTTTGTTTCCTCTTCCCCCCACACTTTTTCTTTTCAAAGAAAGAATATTGTCTTTCTGGCTTAATTTTGTCCTTTCTGAGGTGCAGCTACTTTAGAGCATTGAGTTGTTTCAACTGTAAATAGAAATGCTGTCTTCCTCTCTCTGCCTCTTGCTTGGTTGCTTTTCCTCCTTGGGCTTTTTGTTAGGTGTGCTGAAGCCTGGCTTCAGGGGTCTATATAGGTGGCAGAACTGAGTCTCCAGCATTCAGAGGGAGGAGAATAGGGAGAATGGGTATGGGTTGGCACTGCTGTGAGCACTCAGTTGTATGGGGACTTGAGGTTGAACTCATAGCGGGCTGGCCAGTTATCTGCTTTTCTTCAGTTGTTCACCCCTCCACCAGTTAACCAACTGGGCTTTCCTATAAAATCCTGGGTTTTCATACACCAGTGTATGAATTGCCTTAGCCTTCACAGCTCCCTGGGGGAGCAACTGCTGGTTTTTCTTCCCTGCAGTGACAGGATTTCTTCCAAAGACACGTAGAACGGAGTTCCTCAGGACTTTGTCCTTGGAGTGTCAGTCCCCATTCTCCAAGTGCCTATACCAACAGCCATTTTTTGACTGTTGCAGGCTCTGGATAGGCAGAGGAGGAATCTGAGGCAACACGTGTTTTTTACCTAATAACAATTGTATTAACAAGGAGCAAATACAACCAGCACACAGGTCTTGGGGTTAATATTTTTCCCCTTTGGAGGATTCCTGTTTGCATTTGTGCATTGCTCTTGAGACTTGTGCCTGTCAGGCAGTGTTTGGTCCAAAGGTGTTCGCTTACAGGGGTGGCAGAGGAGGGGTTGGTGGCAGTTGTTGGTGACCGTTAGAAGAAGGGCAGTGCCTGAAGCTCTTGGGCCTACAAGCGGCTAGCACGAGGCAGACATTGCTCACACTTTTGCTGTGCTCCAGAGGGTCCTACTTCCCCAGAGCAGTGATCAAGGACTTGGTGTAAAGGACTTGAAGCTTGACTGGGGGTTTTCTGAAGTATAAATCACGTAAGTACGGAAGAAGTCACGTTTCTTGACCCATAAAAATGCATGATGATGTTACTAATTCACCTTAACACGTTCTAAGTTAAGGGCTGTATACCTACAGGCTTGGGGATAAAAAAAATCCCCTCACCCCAAACAAAAAGCCCACAAAAACCAACCAAGCAAAATCTAGCCCAACAAAAAAAAGGCCAAACATCTTAAGGTTCATGGTCTGTTAAAGGTACAGGTTCCACCTGGGCCTTTAAGCCAGGTGAGGAACTGGTTGATCCAAATTTCAGCAGTTATACACTAAATTTAACTAACTTGTGTATGCTGATTTTTAAGAACTGCCTGCTGTAGGTGTAAACGTGGTGGAGTGGAAGTGGATGACACTGTGTGCAGAGTTTACAGTCTCCTTAGGCTTGGATTACGAAATGAAGTGGCGTTTTGATTACGTTGAAGCAATAGCAACATTGCAGAGAATTTCCTTTTGGAGATTGTCTTTTAGTGGTGTGGAAAAGTACCCTTGTAGAACTGTGGAGCAAGCTGTTGCTGAATTAGTGCTGTGGCAAGAAGCTGCTTAAAACTCAATGCATGTGCTCACAAATCTACAAGTGTAGACAGGACTTTTCCTGCTTCAAGCAGGCTAGAGGAAATTTGTGGAGATGGTAGTAACTGTCTTGTCAAGAGCTGAGTATTTCTTCCCAGCTGTGTTTATACTAATGAAACAGTGCGTTATTTTTCTAAGGAAGAAAACATCACCTGTATTTAACATGACCAAAGTGTTTCTGTTTAGGATAGGTAGAACCTAGATGCTTTGATAGAGAATTGAAAACAAACAGAAATGGGTGAGGAGTCCTCTGTGCTCAGCAGTTAAGGTGACCTTGTGTGCTAGCAGCCCAACATCCATTTTCTCTCTTCTACTGAGGAATCTTCAGCTGACCATTGCCCTCAGATCCTCCAGCTAGTTTTCATCATAAACTGCTGCTTCAGGGTTTTTCTTTTACAGAGGGTATCACTGCTATTTTGGCTGGGAATATATCTATATATATATATGCACTGACAGTGAGAGGGGAACTTTTGATGAGGATTGGAATTAAGTGACACACAAGAACAGTGCTGTGACAATGTTAAGCTGTTAGCTTGTTCTCTGTGAACCTACTCCCTTCCTCTTCCCCCGCTACCCAGTGCCAATTCCAAAGGGAGAGCTTGATTTATGTGAAGCTCTGAAGACAGTGTTAACTCCCATTTAAAAATAGGTTCAGCTTAGCAGGGGTTTAATGCGTTACACTTGTTGCTTGCCTAAGCTGGGAAGTAGTGTTATATTAGCTTTTAGAAAACACTGTCATCATCACATCTCCACGTGCTCTTCAGAGTAAGTTTAAAGCTGCTTCTTGTCCAATTTGTGAGCCATACAGTGTACCCAATGATGGTTTTTAAGAAGCTAACTGGATGAGTTAACTGCATGACTTCACTGAGCTGCTTTGAAGTGTTTGTGGGACCTCTTTGGGTATCTCAAAAATGAATTTAACCATTTAATCTGTATAATCTCATTAAGACTGTTTATGGTCACCTTGTGTGTGCACATACATCTAGTAGACCTGAAATTGCTCCTTTGGAGCAGTTTTTTTCTAGTGGGTGAAATGTTTGTTTACTTGATGGCCAGTTCTATCAGAAGTGAAGTGCTGCTGATCCGTGGGGTCTTGTGGCTTGGAGGGAGTATATCTGTGTGTAATACTCTTCAAACTTGCACATCTGTATTTAGGCTTCAAATATGGTAGGAGTCTTGTGTAAAGCTATAAATTATTTGTGTTTGTTATGAGTTGTATGTCTAGAAAGCAGTGTGCTTTGCAGCCCTTTGAAGATACACTGTCTGTCACTTCCCAGCGCTCAATCTTTTATAAGCCTGAGTGCGTAGGTACAGTATACAAAGTGTTACAGCATTCATTGAAAGCACCAAAACCTGCCACTTAAGGTGTATGTTCCAGCTCTTAGCTGTAAGGAGAGGTGTACCTGGTGTATGTGTACGTGCCTTTAAGCCATGTCAGGAATTAGAGTGAGTCAAAGCCTTATTTTTTTTCAGGTTTCCACTTTTGTTTATTGTCAGGACCTTACTGTTTCTTGAACTAGGTGTTCTATTTAATTATAATGTTTATAATAAATATCAGCTCCCTTGGCTGCGTGCTTAGGCCTGTAGCATGCAGAGTGCTTTCCTTGTAACCGCATCCCTTGTCTCAGTTCATTATCTGTTAATGGTACTCAACATGACAGGGTTGTTTTGATAAATGGAGGCTGCCAGGAAAACTGGGCTGGATTTTGTGTGTGGTGGAACTGAGCTTGATTTCATTGTGTAACACCAGGTAACTAATGCACGCTGGACCAAGCACAACACGTCCTGCAAGGTATGTTAGTAACTGTTCCAAAGCTTTCCTTTGGTGAATCTCTGCTCCAGCCCATTCTAGGTCTCATTCTTGATGGTATATTTGCTTAACCCTTGTGGAGGGAGCTCTTGCTTGAGTGCTTTTGTGTATAACTCAATTTTGCCCATCCCCCCTTCAGACATGAGCTTTTAGTATTGATATTGAAAGAAATGCTGTTGAAACTTTATAGTGCTGTGCCTAGCAAAGGTGTATTTCATGACCAAGAAAAGATTTTAATCTTTTATAATCCATTTCTAAAAGACAAGATAAAAAGTGCTTATTGCAAAATGGAGCTTGAGGCAGTGCTCTGTGCCTGGCTCTTTATTTCCATCTATGAAATGGGGGCACATCTCCATATCTCATAGGAAAGCCAATTAGTGAAAGTTCAGTTGTTTCTGATGTCAGTGATTGAATGCTGTAGCTGTTCTGTTCATTCAAGAATCTCCAATATGCTGTATAAAAACAGATGGGACTTCAGATGACTTGTCTGCCATCCACCACGTTGCTGAATTCTGAAGTTGGTTTGCCTTGGATTTGCATGACAGTGTCTGAAATTCAAGAATACTCCCTGGTTCTGGTGCTGTGTTCAAACTGCTGGATGCTATATTCTGTGCTGTTTAAACCGCTTTCATCCTAGTGGGTTACAAAAACCCTCTACAGGTTCACATTGTATTTTATTTGTGCGTTTTTACTGATACATACTGACTCTTAGGATTTGTGATCTAAGCTGGCTGGGTCATCTGGCCTGAAGGGATAAGGTGTTTTTGAACAAACACCATCAAACAGGGTATTTTTTCAAATAGATGGAACTTGGCCTGAATTAACTTACTGCTGGAGAGCTCTCTTGGAAGTCATTAGAAGTAAACACTGATTTAAATACACACCGGAGCGTTAAGTTGCTTTCTATGATTTGCCAGGTGTCAGACCACATTTGAATAGAAAATAGAAGCCAGGATAAATGCAGTGTGGTTGCTTTGTACCCACTTCAGGGTTGAATTTCAGCTCTGGCAGGTTTGGAGCTATCACACGGCTACTTGGTTACAAAGCTTGTTTTGAACCAGTTCTCTGGAAGATGGGCTCCAGTTCAGAAGCTGTTGTACAATGATCGCTGCGGGAACGGAGCTTGTGCTGCACACCATCTTCAATTTGTATTGATCAGAGCAGTCTTGCAGTGTGGCAAGGGCATTAGAATTAATCAGCTGCTTTAGCTGTGTTAGAGGTTTTACGTAGCTATTTCTAGAAAGTACAGAATAAATTTTAAAGTTGGATCTTTGTCTCCTAAAGGACTCTTGTGCTATAGCATAAACCAGGGCAGAAATAGGGATAAATAGAAAGGAAATCCAAATAATTAATAGCATCCGGAAAAAATAAGTTGGCAGACAGTATTATCAGGGTGTTGCTCTAATTAACTGTGTCTGTGACCCTTGATGATGAGTATTTAAATATTTTTTTAATGTGGCTTTGCAAAAACACCTCTGTTCCCTTATTTTAGACGTGTATTTGTTCCCTTATTTTGTAGGTAAAATACTATGGCATGGCTAGGAAACGGATTTGCTTGGCAGGGTAAAAGTGTACGTTGCCCTCGGGTAATGGATTACATAGATGACTTGTTTTGCATGTTATTCTGCAAGGGAAATAGCAAGGCTTTGCTCTAAAATTAAGTCGGTACCAGCAGCTGAAAGGTCATGGTTGTGGCGTTAAAGAACAGTGCAAGACACTGAGATTCAGCCAAGTTACAGGTTTGCATGGAGATGCACAGCAAGGGATAAATATTCATTATTTTTAAATATTGCAAATTAAACACAATTAAAAGGCACATGTTTTGCTGAGCAGATGAATTTCTGGTTTTGATGGGGGGAGGGAAGACGACATAGAAAGCATTTTAAACAAAATGGCTTACTAATTGAACACGCTGCAACCGAATCCTTGTGTTAGGAGCGTCTTTTAATGTGACACTGGACAGGCATCTCTTTTCTTATCCATCTTAGGAATGAATGCCGTGCGTGGATGTATTCCCTCCACCCCTCTATTTTATCTGCATTTTCCCCACCCCCTGTGTGTTTTGATCGGGGTTTGTAGAGGCGAGGAGGGCTGGTTGCATTAATATTCCTGGCTGCAGCTCTGGGATGTGAGCCGCTGATCACTCCCGGGGATGCTTTGCCTCCTTAATATCTTGCTTGCAGATGCATTTTCTAGCTGACCACGCTATTAAAGAGCTGCCATCAATCACGGGGCTCCCGGTTCCGGCTCGGCTGAGCGGGGAGGAGGCAGAGGCGGGCCGCCGCCGGGGGAAGGAGCGTGGGTCTCCGTGTGCGTGCCTGCGCCCCGCCGCGTGGACCGGGGAAGCGGCGCCGGGCCGGGCCGGTGCGTGAGAGCCGGGCGGGGCGCGGCGGGGCGCGGGTAGCGGGGGGCCCGGAGGGGCCGGGCGGAGGGCGGGTTCCGCGCCGGGTTTTCCCCCGCGCCGCCCGCCGCCGCCTCCCGGGGCCGAGCGGCGCGCCCGCCTCCTCCCGGTGCCGGGCGGGGGCCGGCGGCCGCGGCATGTGGCGGCGCCCGCAGCCGTGCTGCTGAGGGGACGGCCGGCCGGGAAGGGGCGGGGGTGGCGGTGGGGGGAAGGTGGTGGCGGCGGGCCCGGGCGACGCCGCCCGCTCCGCCGCCTGCTCTGCACCCCGGCCCAGCTGCTGGGCGGCGAGGTGGAGGGGCCTCCTTTTGTTCACCAACTGCGCCTTCTCGTCGCCCCTGGCCCCCGCTTCCTCCCGTCCTCTGCCCTCCCCTGCTCCCTCCTCTTCCTCGCAAGGTCCAGCGCGGCGCTGGGCACCGCGGCCGTCTCCTCCGTCCCCCACCCCCTCCTCCCCCTCCGCAGGAGAAATACGGGTTTGCTGGGGTCAAGCTGTAACAGGCGCTGGGATTGCAGGAGTTGTGTTTGCCCGGCGCCTCCGAGAGCTGCGGAGCCTAAGCCCGAGGCTGGCGGGTGAGTGCACCCCTCGGTGCCCGGAGGGACAGGACCTTCCCCTTGGAGTTGGCGAAGGCCCCAGAGCTGCAGGGTTGCAGAGCGGGGAGCTAGGACCCGCTTTTACAATTTCAGATGAGGGTCAAGAGAGTGGGTCCCCAAACCAGATCGGATGGGTAACTTCGGTGCCTTATGCATAACAAGTTGTATTTCCGAGAGGGGAAATTGTTAAGGTTGCTCTTAAAGTTGACTAATTGTTACTTGGCCAGCGATAACACAGAAGACACCTGGCTGGAGACAAACCTTGGCTTAATGCTCTTATTTCCTCTTGGCTAGTCCCATTTTTTCATGAAAAGTTGGAGCGACTTGGTAGGCGAGGCGTTAGTTGTTACTGGCCTGACGAGTTCCCAGTGCTCCAGGGTTTTTTCTGTCCTAACAAATGCTTCACCTCTGTGTTCCAAATAGAAGCAGCTAAACGGAGTGCTGGGTTTAATTCTGGCTTTTTTTTTTAGCAAATGAGATAAGGACATAAGGATTGCATTTGCCTTATCCTGAAAGAAAGTACTTTTTCACTGCAGTTGATAAAATGGAATGCCTTTGAAGTACTAATTGCTACGGTGGGTGGTGGAACTTTTTTTTTAGCGATGTTCGGTCGTGTTTTAAGATAGCGACAGGAGACCTGCTTGGCCACTTTGTTTCCTGAAGAAGAAACCAGCTCTGCTTTGTTTTGCAATTGGTTTTAAGCTCCTCTTGAGTACATGTGGCTTGCGCTGCATGGGGCATTGTGTGGCTGGCTGGCCTCCTTGCAGCCATATGGGGCTGCTTGAATCGTACTGGAATGGAAATGGCAGCTGACGAAGCGATTTATTATTATTTTTTAAATTTAACGTGAGTCTTAGGCGTGAAGTGAGGGGGGGGGAGTGGAGAATGGAACTCTCTAATGAAGGGGAGTTTGAGATGCTCCACCAACACGTTTCTTTTGGGAACTCGGTTTACTTTAAACTGGGTGTAAAACCCTACAGCCGAACGCTGTGCCGATGTTAAAGCCGTTAATCTGCAGGCGATTAGTTCCAGACGTGCAAACCAACTCGGCGTTTTGGTCGGGTTTTTGTTCTTCCCAGGCGAGCACAGCTCTGGATGCTCCTGCCTGGTGACTGTCTCAAAGGCAGACGCTTTAGATGCTCGACAAGCAAGTTGAGAACTGTGTGGGAGCAGCGTTTAAAAAGCTTTTATTTGTTTTTTTGTTTTTTCCCCCCCCCAACCCTGTAATTTAGGAGTGTTTAAACTATTTTATAAAGATCTCTGGGCCCAGTGAAAGGTGGTTTTGAGTCGCAGCACTTGAGTGCTTATTGTGCTCTGGCAGGCTGGGGGCTTGGCAGGCAGCTCTGGCGATGTCATTTGATCTGGCTGCACGACAGAAGTGACTAGGATTACACCATCCCCCCGGTTGTTTCAAAGTGATGCGTCAGCGAGTGGTGTTCAATAGCGTATTTTAAGACTTAAACTGCAATGTCTTCGCTTTAAACGTATTTCCAGAGAAAGGCAGTTAAGAATTCTGCCTTGTTTTGCGGTTAGGATTTATGAATTGAGGCAAGGGCTGACGTAATCTATCCTACCACTTCCTTTGTGTGTGTGTGTTATAGTTGATAGTGCTTTGTTTTACTTAAAATAGCCAGGACTGCTTCTTAAATACTTTTCCATCTCCTTTAGGCTGTGGCCTTCAGTATAAAGCGGGCAAGTTGTTAAAGTTGTGTGTGATTATGCCTCTTTGAGGAAATGGTTCCTTCCTTTTGTCACTAAGGTTCAGTGAATTGCTTGTATGCTAAGTAGATGAGACTTTAATTTTAATTAACATAATGATGTCTACAGCTGTTCTGTCAGAACGCATCGGATCTCTTCGCAATTTTACTACAGGTTGTAGAGAGTGTCTTGGTGTCTCTCTCAGCCCTTCTTTTGCTTACTTTTATTTATGCGGAGGTGACAAGATGGGGCTTTTGTTTCCTGATGTGAGTGGTTAATAGCTCATCTGCGAGAGCTTTGTTTTGATTTTTGTGTGTGGGAAAGAAAATAAGCTGCTATTAAACTCATCCTAGACCTTAGGGGTTTTTTTTGGGGGGAGAGGAGATTGAGGGATGTTCTGGTACTTACTGTGTTCCTTATGAATAGCTAGAACTCCCCAGCTTCTGAATTTTACAGGATCAGTCGTGTGATGCTGTTTGGGTTTTGGTGGTGGGTTTTTCCCCTATGTACGTGAATGAGTTCTGCTCTAGTGATTGACCCATGTGTAGGGAAAGTGCTTAAAGGGTGATTGTATTCTCTGCCTGGGAAAAAAAGCACCACTTTTAAGGTGTAAAAACAAAGCCATTCCTTTTTGACACCTGAGATAGTCTGACATTTTGATTTAATGGACCAAACTTCAGCAGGTGAAGAGTATTCAGATCCCAGGAACTCAGTGGAGTTACTTCAGCATCGACTGCAAGTACAGCTTGTAGTCCAAAAATCCCATACTGAGGACCTGAATTAACTGCTTTGTAGCATTTGGTGTGGTTGGGGTTTATGGACAGAGAAAACTCATTTCCAATCCTTTTATTGGTAATGAGATGGTGTGGGTTTTTAGGAAGCTTCTCTTGCTGGGATGCATTGTGTTCAATAACGAATGTACAACTTTATAAAGTTGGCTCTGAGTGTTAGCTCAGTGTGCATATCTGAGTATTTCCTTGTTCTGGGATGTTTTCAAGTGATACACAGCATCAGGACAATGCCTGTATGCTAAATTGGTAGGAAAACCAGTTGATAAACTGAACACCTGTATTTCTGTAGCTTCTTGCTATATACAGGTAACATCTTTCACCTGGGATCCAGGTACTGGTTACAAAAAAATCATGAAGGTAAAAATAGATGTGTTGAAATAATCCCAACATGCTGTTTTGGCCAAGTGATTTTCAAATTAAGGGTAGTTCTTTGCAGTGTTAGCCTAGGATTTGGCAGATGAAGGGTTTAAAACATGACGACTAGAGTTAGAATCCCCCAGTTGTTGTTCTTACACTTCTGGTGGCTGTTGTCACTCTAGTCCCTAAGCAGAGGTACCTGAATCATGAGTGTGTCTTGGCTTTGAACTGCTGCTGTTTAGTTAAGTGAATTATAATCATTTTAGCTGAATGCCTCAGGCAGAAACCAAAAGCGGTTCAGGGGCCAAGTTGGGAGTGCTCCTGAGAGCCCTTTCAGGGGGATGGTTGGGGTAGTTGTTGGAGCCTTGGCTCCATGGGCACGAAATCCAGAAAACTGGACAGAAGTAGCAGTGTCTTCTAGGCGTTGGAAGCAGCGATTCCCTATAGCCTGTGGTGTTTGCAAATGCTGGGCACTTTGATCTCAGCAAAGGCTTTGAGTGTCTGACTGCTTTACTGAAGTGGTGGCTTACAGATGTGATTGGGTCAGTCAACAAGCCTGTGTATTAGATTTATTAATTCTTTTGTGAGCGGTGATGTCTTTGCTTTTAAAATACACACAGGTCGAAAAAAGTATTTAAAGTGAAAGACTGGGATCAGTAAATAATTTGGAAAAAGTACAAGTAGCTTTATCTTGTGTTCTAAGGGTAAATAAGCGAAATGGTGTCTTAATCACTGTAGCCCTGGAGTAGAAAGCTACCTGATACTGAGGTGAATCTCTGATATTGATAGTCAATTGCATGAATCTTTAAACAAAGGTTTTCCTGTTTGTTTACAGTACACTGAGCCTTGTTTGAGAAACAGGCCTGTCAGAGGGACAGCAGTGGTGACTGTGGGGTGTGTGGGGAGGCTCTTCCAGTTTCATCTTGTGTGTCCTGAAGCTGCCTGTGGTAAGGGGTAGAAGTATTCAGTGTAATAGTTTCCCAATTAAGATGGTCAGGTCTTTTCTTGAAGCCAAAACCATGTAGGTTAATGTGCAAATATTTTCTAATATGTGTAAAATGAGCTGATTTGAGAAGGGACACTTTTTGAAAGAAGGGCTGTCAGGGAAACTGGAACCAGAGTTGGCATAGTTTAGACTTTCACATCAACTGGACCTTGCCTGGCCTTGCTCTTTGTGTAACTGTTTCTCATGTTGGTGTATTTCTCACAGGAAAAAACCCAAACACTTTACTACTAAAGAAAGCAAAATCTTATAATGATGTAACACTCTGAATTAAGTAAAAAAGGACAGGACTCATGAAATCCATCCTACGATGTAGCTCTGCTTATGAAAAATACCTTGAACCATCTTTAAATGGATCAGAGGGAAATCTGGTTTTGATACTTCAGCTTTCTGAACAGAGGTGAAATTCTTTCCAGAAGAATGGGCAAAACCGGTATTTATTCCAAAGTTTGCCTGGGGTAGGGGTTTGAGTTCTGACCTTTGGATACAAAGTGAGAACAAATAGCGTTGAAAAGTGTAAATGATTTAAACAAGCTGGCCTTCTGTAGGAAGCTTTTTGGTTGAGTTTTGCCAAGAAAAGGTCTTTGGTGAATGAATAAACACTTTCCTAGTGGAATAAATAGTGTTTGATGTGATGCTTAGATTTTCCTATAACCTCATATTATTTTTTTCTCTAATACAATGGTGAGTTTGGAGTTGAGGCTTTTTCTAGTGCTTGCAAAGGCACAGAAGAAATGGTACTTGTAAATCTAGCATTAACAGTGTAGCTTTAGGCTTTCCATTTTTGGAAGTAATGGCAAATTTTGAAAGTGAGCTTGCTTTGATTAGACTTCTCTGAAAGTGGCTATAATTTTCATATAAGATAACAATACTGTGTGACATAGTGTGGAATGTATTAGTATTGGTTCCTAAAAGTTAGCTACTTCCAGATTTTCCAGGCTTTTGGTTAGTGAAAAGCTGTATGGTAGGTCAACCATGTTTATAGATACATTGCTGCTTCTCTTGTATGGATTTTGTACATGTAATAAATTTTGTCTCAGGTGCTGACTTAGATTTTTTTTGGAAACTGGCAATGAAAAATTTCTTTGGCTTTGACAGTGTTTGCTTTGTCGATTTGCTTATTTGTAGAGATCAACATGAACTGGTTTTGAAATAAAGTTGATTTTTTAAAAAATAGATGGTGTTTCAGCAATATCCACGGTCAGATAAGCTGTTATTCTGTTTAGATATTAAAAATCAAAAGCTTTTAGTAGCTTGAACATAATTGTCAGGCTTTGTGTGTTAATCTTGCAGAAGACCAGGGCCTCTGTCTTGATCATTTTTCTTGAACTGGTGAAAGTGCAGACTTGAGCCATTACACTGGGTATTTCAATACATGGTTCTGCAATCTCTGTAACTTGTTCTTCTAGCTAGTAAAATGAGGGCAGTAAAACTCTAAAACTTAATTACATCACCTTAGGTTTGTTCTTTGCTGGGGAGGTTTCAGCCTGTTAATCTGATCAGCCTACAAAGTCAACATATTTACCTAGAACAGGGGCGATATGCTCCTTCCTCTGACTGTGGGAAGCTCACAGCCCTTCTGTGTGCCAGCGCCCTGCCCTGTGTGTCGCTCAGAAAACAGGAGAAAACCCAGCAGAGATGTTAACCCAAGCACAGGTGGGACCTGGGAACTTAGTTGCTTGGATTTAGTTGGTAACTGATGACTAGAAGTGGCTTCTGCAGGTAGTTAAGCTACAAGACAATATGCAAATGCCTGAATGATAATATGAGTCAATACAATTCAAGCACTTAAGTCTGGGGACTTTTTTAAAAATTGACACAGTAACAGATCCCTGTAGAGTTGACTCTTCCTCAGCAGTCAAAACTTACTGTACCTGCTCCATTTCCTACTGAAATCCAACAAAGAAGCCAAAAAATGAGATTTCCCTTTCCTGCTAACAAGGCTATTCCTCTGAGGTTAGAGCTGGGAATGGATTTTTTCCTTCATATTTCAGTTCCTGTTCCTGATTATTAATGAAATGCTTTTAGGTAATCTTATATTGCTGGTTTGTATGAGAGTATATGAGGGAGAACATCTTTAACCTGCCTCTTTAATTGGCTTAAAGTTGGAGACCTAGCCTGTGCTAGTGGTTAAGGCTGGTATAAAGGAGTTAAGAGCAGCCCAAGGTTATTAGATCATTTGGAAACTGATTATCCTTTCACAGTGTAATAAAGTAATTATGAATAGTGTATGAAAATTGGTTGCAGTCTGTTTCAACATTATGACTGCCTGTCTTTAAAAGAAATTGCATTGTCCTCTTTTGTGTTGATCTTATAATTTGCATATTCAAAACATCTTAGATATTTGCTACTTCCAGCTGTAAATGCTAAGTAGCATTTAAAAAAGCAAATTATGCCATCTGTTTTGGTGGAGTTTTTCTGTGAGGTTTTTCAGTTCCTGACAATATTTCACCTTGGGTCTGCTCTCTCTACAATGGTGCATGCCACTTGCTAAAGGAATTTGAAGTATGTCCTGGTCTAAGCTGAAAGAATTCTTTCATGACTGGATGTAGTAGCTGCAGTGAGCAGGGTTGGTGCAGCTTCAGTGGGGCATAGCTGTGCAGCCCCGACATAAGAAAAGGTGGTGTTTGGAAAGAAGTGGTCAAGATGCTCTCTTTTTAACTCAAGTAACACATGAGCAAATGTCCAATGCATGGGGAATATCAATGTGAATTTAAGATTGAATAAGGGAAGTTTGAGCCTAACTTGGCTTTGTGTACAAATGAGACTTGTGGCCTTGAGGGATTTGATTTGTGACTAAAAATACTGTTTGTGTGGAAAGTAGGTACAGCTGTTAACTCTAGATCACAACTGGGATGGGATTGTTTTGCTTTGGGACCCTTTGGAAGTCCCCTCCCTACTAGAAAGATGGTTTAGGTGCTTGTGAGCTGCCGATGTGCTGGAGTTAAGCAGCATGCCCTGATGGCAGGCAGATACTTTGGGCTTTCTTCCAGCAGGGTGGTGATGAGGATGGGCAGGTAGCAGTGGTACCCTCCTGTATCTCTCAGCCTTTTTGGCTGATGATATTACTGAGTCAGAGCCTGAATTTCACGGGCTGTTTGTCCAAAGTTTGCCTGTCAAAGTATAGTTGAGCAGAGCAGTTCTGGTGTGTTTCTAAAGCATGGAGTCAGTAGTTTAAATGAGAATGAAGCTAAAGATGTACATGCTGAACTTGAGTTTAATGAATGCCACTGTAGTAAGTGATCTTTTGGCATAAAATGTCATTGAATCCATGCTTTTGTGTAGTTTTTTCTGAGGACATGCTGTAGTATCTGAGATGCTGAAGACAAATATAACTGTCGTTTTGTCATGTTTGTGTGGGAGCACTAAACATTTCTGAAAGCAAAATCTCCTCTCCGTGCACATCTCTGAGCTCATTGTGAATCAAGAGAACTGTTGTTGGAGATAAATGCTAAGTGTTGCATTTCAGGTTAATAACAGTCTGAGGTCATTCTCTCCTCTGAAACCCATGCTGTGACACATAGTGTGAAGTTGCTGTGGGTGTCAGAGAGCTCTGAGGCTGCCAGCCTCAGCTGGGGGTTGCTGACACCGTGTTCTCAGTGCTGTGGTGGCATGAGCATCACAACCAGATTTCAGTGCAAAGGCCTCTGGCACAGCAGAATTGGAAGCATAATGCCAGTATGATGGCATCTCTGTACATCCAACTCAGTGTAAACTCTATTAAAATGGGGTGAACAGACTTAGACACTGCCACAGTGCTAAAGAGTACACCCCCTTATTTGTGTTCCTTCATCTTTAATGTCCCTTGAGAGCTGATGCAGCTGAACTACCCAGTGGAAACATGAAACTGAGCATGAGATTGTGTGGTGTGGTTTTTTGCATTGTTGTTCTGGTTATCTTGGAGTTAAGGAAATACAACGAAGCCAGATGTGCTTCATAAACACTGGTGTTTTCTTAAAAATTGACATTTCAATGTAGTTTGAACACTTGAAATGCACCAGTAGCTTGAGTTTGCTTCCATGGAAGCTCTAAAATACGTGAATTATTCTTAAGCAGATCAACAAGTGACTGAGTCCTGTAGGTAAACATGTGGATAGATGATGGATAATGAGCTTTACCCATTATTATCTTTAGGACATGTTTGAAATGTTTCCTGTTTCTTACAGCCTAAACTGTGTATGTGGCTTCAGTTATTCTTGCTTTGGAGCACTGGTCTTTGTGTGGAACACAGTGGTTGTGTTTGGATTTTTTCTAGGTGATCTTGCTGTGGGTTTTGCTTTTGTTTGGGGGATTGGATATGTTGTGTTCTGGTCCCTGTCCTCACCCAGCTGTTGCTTTATGGGAGTTTTTTAAAACTCTGAACAGTGTGAGTGAAATTCCAGCCATCTAGGAAGCAGTGAATGGAGAAATAATACGCAGTCTAGTGAGGAGTTATGAGAAGGCTTTCACTTTGCTGTTGGGCTGAGAGCCCAACAAATACCTTCTACAGGATTTTTTTTTTCTTTCTTGGCCCTATCAGTGCCTTTTGATACTATCAAATGCTATACTTAAAAAAATTATACTCTAAATAAAAACGTATCTGCATAATTCTTTTGCCATGTCACTTACACCAAAGCTCATTCTGATTCATGGGCCAGGTCATAATTTGGCGTATGTTAAGAACTAGTCAGCAAGTAATAAATCTCACAGTAGCTGTATATATTATCCCATGGGAGAAGCTACAGGCCTGTTGGAGAAAACAGGCTAATCCCTGAAGTGTTGGATAGATTTAATTAGGTCCCACTTGCTTGGGTAACTGGCACTTGGTGAATTTTCTTCTGTAGTATTTTGAAAGTAGCTGCTAAGTTGACTGATGATGAGGTTAGTGTTTCAGCAAGAAACTTTGTGATGTGACATCCCTCTAAACTCCTTGTGTAGTTGTTGAATGCTCGTGCAGTAAATGATGGAGACTTTGTAGACTTGAAAGGTATGCTTTTATAAGTATAACTTTATTTATAATAAATAGGGTAATTGGTTTTGCTGGTTTGGGTTGCTAAAGGATCACCTCGTGTTTTCATTTGAAAGAACAAGCAAAATATGGTTAGTAATGCCAGTTCATGTTATTGTGGGATCAAAGGTGGCCTGAAACGATGTGCCTTAGTCACAGGTTGATTAAACACTACTATGATGAGTTTATGGTGCTCTACTTAGCCTAGCATCTTGTGCCCTACAGACTGCCAACAGCGTTAGTAATCCTTTAATGTTTCAGAGTGTCTAACCCTAAAACTTAATCCTGAAGACAGTTAGGAACTTCCTACTGCCTCGTTTAGGAGAAATGACCTTGATGTTGAAGGCATTTTTGGTGTAACATGTGGCTGGTGTGGTCTTAATTTTCATGCCATGCAGTATTAACTTGAAAGCTAAGGAGATCTTCCTTTATTTCATGTGCTCAATCTCCTCTTAAATGTTACTGGTCTCTTATTTTTTGTGAGGATGTGCATTTAGTACATAAAGGATGACTAGTCCTGCATTTAAGGAGGATAGGATGCAAGTACTGTGGCAAAAATTTGATTTTTGTTGCCCTCTGCTATCTCCTGACTAATTCTGTTGGCAAATGATGTGATGCTGTTGTGATGTGAGGCCACCAAACTTCTTGTGTGGCTTAAGGATCATTTGCATTGGTTACTCTGTACTGGTGGGTTCATGGTCTAACTTTTACAATATTGTTCTTCCAGCTCACAAGATCAGACCTAAATACATTAATACCTCTACATGGCCTCGTGCTGTGTTACATGAGGTGAGGTGTATCTGCTGAGTACTGGAAGTAGAAATTGTATTAATATCTAAAGCGTGACCAGAGCCCGGAGTTATTTCATGCAGCGTTACCATACTTCCTCTTGGTTTAGATTAGAAGAGGACTAATCACTTGGAGCACTTCTTAATGTTTTCTTCCTTTCTCTCATGAAAGACTCAGTCAGTTATGAAGTCCCTTTCAAACAGGTTCATTAGCAGTGGCCAGCAGATTACTGATCCAGTCCTCCTTGTAGCAGAGAGACTGCTGTTGGAAGCCTTGTGTGTGGTGTTCAAACACCTGATACCTGTGAACGGGGGTTCTGTTCAAAAATCATGCTTCAGATCTAGTGAGCAATACAGCTGCTTGCTGCCCAGGAGCAGTAGCATGGCTACGGAGATTATTCTCTCTGTCTTTAGTAGTATGTACATCTGTTATTATTAAAAGAGAGCTCACTAACTTGCAAAAACATCAAACCAGACTTAAGGGGGAAACTCACAGAAGCTTGTGTGGAGGATGCCATGAGCAAAGGAGAAATCTGATAGTCATGTAGTATGGAATCTGGCGAGAACAGTGAGCAGGTGAGTTCCTTGGGCTCTTGAGCATGGTCTAAATCCAGTCTCTGTTTGCTGTGTGAACTTGCTGAGAACTTTCCAGCCTTGCAGATGGTGCTAGCAGTGTGAGCCGAGCAGGACTGCGGGTGCTCCCCTGGTGTGGTTTCTGAGGGTGATGTGAGCTCTCCTGCGGTTATTTCAGCAAACAAAGCGTTAAAATAAATACAGATGAGAATGGATGCTACTTTGAAGCAATAAAAATTTCTGCTGGGCAGTAAAATGCATAATAAAGAACCTGAAAGTTTTGTACGTTCTCAGTTGTTGAGTCATAATCAGTCTGATGAATGCAGGCAGGAGTTCATAAGGTATTCCTGCTAACTGCTGAGTATACTGAAGCTAGTAAACATTTTGAAGCCAGCTAACCTTCAGAATAGCCCAGTTGTGTAAACATAATGTTTTGTGAGTATAACTACAGTAAACTCATTGTGGTCTGTCTTAAATTCAGATAAAGGCGATTTTTGGTGTCAGTGGTGAGTTCTACCTTTGCCCTCACTCTGCTAGATGCATACTGTGCCCAGTGCTTTGATTGTGACTAGTTGCAATGTGAGGTGTAGAAGTAATTCCTTTGTGTTGGAGCAAATATTACTGCTTTCCTAATATACAAAGAATAATCTAAAACTTACTATAATAGGGTGGTTTTTTGCTTATTAGTCTGTTCTACTTCATGTTACCTTGTGCTAAGAAAACGTGTATCTTTCAATTTTCCTTGCTGTTTGTCAAGAGAAATCTGGGATTTGTTGGATTTGTCTTGTGCATTTAAAAATTGATGATATGAAGAGGTGGAAGATTTTCTAGTTACCTGTTCACTGACAGTTGTTACCTTACACGTTCAGTCTTGGCTGGTGATGGTGTAAGAGGAAGCTGTCCCTTCCTGATCACAATGAAATGAGGTGTAACAATTGCACAATATCACACAGTGATCAAGGGATATATGCCTTAATATTATGTGGTAACTTAAGGATTTGATGAGACAGGAAGATGGTCAGGGATTTGGGATAGTAACAGCTTTTGCTGTGAGATACCTGTGTGCACAAGCAGTGTTGATTCTTATTTTGTGGTGTTTTTTTCTTGGAGCTGAAGATCTGAAGGGAAGGGGAGGAGGGTGCATGTTGTGTTTCTTGTCAACTCCTATTAGTGTAGCCTGGAGAGAAGTTACTGCAGGTTTCCTGGGGTCTTGGTGTGACCTCGGGCAAGCTGGGTATAGTCATGAATGTCTAAGACACCTAGCTCTATTTTTGGGATGAAATTATCTTGGAAGCCAAATGCCATTATTGACAGCTTTGGCTTTCTATTGCTTAAGGTCATAAAGAGCTCGTATCACCCCTTGAAAGGCAGACCCTCCTTGCTAATACCTTTTAACATGTATTCTGAAATTGTTAGCAAGAATACAGAGGGATAATTAGCTGTTGTGTACTGCAGACAGTTGTATTGAAACGGCAGGTCTTGGTCTCATAACTTATCATAGAAAACCAGCCTGGTCTGGGTTGGAAGGGACCCTAAGGATCAGAGAGCTCCAACCCCCTGCCACAGGCAGGGACACCAACCTCCAGGCCTGGAGCTACACAAGGTTGCCCAGGGCCCCATCCAACCTGGCCTTGAACATCCCCAGACACGGGGCACCCACCCCCTCTCTGGGCAGCCTGTTCCAAACTTCCTGTGTTTGTGCTTACTTCTTGCACCCAGTATTGTGTGTTTGCTTTAGGAATAATATTCCAGCTGCCTCATAGCAGAACCTGCTTGTGGACCTGCAGAGTAAAGATCTGAGGTTGTACTTCCCCTAGTAAGGTTTTGCTACTTGAAGTACAAAGTATTTGTTACTGTTCTCTGTGAAGGCAATAAAGGAAATGTAATTTAACACATTTCAATTGGAAAGCATTATGAAATGATGAAGGATACTCTGACCGTTTGCTGTAGCCAGCCCATGACATGAGAGGGATCAAGCCTGCGTTTCACATGTGAATAAGCACACTCAATCTCATGATTACAGCAGAGCTCTGTGTTGGGCAGAGAGGCTTTGCAGGAGAGAAAACTGACGTCTGCTCTGTCATTAACCAAAATAAGCTGCTCCTCAGAGAAAGGGACCAATGTCTGAAATTAAAGGCGGTTGCTCTAGACAGAAATACAATCTGTCTTGATGCTTATGTAAAAATTGTTCTAAAGTAACAGACAACAAAAACTGTGTCCTATTAATAGCCATCCCTCATTCTAACACTGTTCCCACCCCCCAGTTGTAGGACTGGAAGAGCAGAATTTCTTTGTTTCCACCGCTGTGGAATTTTATGGAGCACTTAGAGCTTTAGTTAGTCCTGTAGATGTTCTCAGCAACTCTCAGGAGAGAGAAATTGCTTTAATTATAGCTGCATTTCAGTGGAAATGTCTGGTCTGTCAGCTCCTCGTAGGAGCCCACCCTGCAGTTATTCTTCCATTTTGAGTAGTTCAAAATACCCAGACACTTTTATGGAGTTAAATAAAAGAGTTTGTGTGGCTGAAGACCAGGGTTTTGCCTTTGCTGCTCAAAGGGGTTTTCCAAAAATAACCCCATCTATTTTTTTTTCTCGTTTGGGTGATTTCAATGAAAATATTTTGGAGGCTTTGTGGGAGATGAAAAGATTGTGAAGGGGACAGCTGAGTGTTCAGCCATTTAAAAATGAAACGTCTGATGTGTGTGTGGGGGGGAAAGCAGAGCTACATCCACGTACAGCTAGGGGAATGCCAGTTTGGGAAGTGATTTGTAGATGGAGGTACCAAAATAAGGTTTGCAATGGAAATTGAGATTAGTTGTGAGTGGGTAGACTTCTGGAGGTACTTACACTTGCAGTTGCCCATAAAGCACCAAGGGTCCACTGCAGTAAACACACACAGATGAGTGTTGTCAGCATTATGCAAGACTTGCTTCTGTCTAGTGACTTCCTAGGAAGGCAGAAGTGTGTGATGTACCAGTAACTTTGTCCTGTGTTCCTTAAAACAAGAGCTGTTGTAAAATGGACATAGGATTCAGCTGTATGGACATGTTCTTTAGTGTTACCATAGGGTTCTTCTGTTCCTGTACCAGGATTTTCTTTATGCTCTGATTTATTTGGGATGTTCCTGGCCTGAATTTACAGCATTTGGGAATGTTTATATTGTACCTATTTTAGCAAACATAGCACAGACTATTTTTTTTGCTGCAGACTTGCCTGTCAAGAAATCCATATGCACGTTGTCAAGGTTTATACCCTGTTTGCTTCTCAAAGTCTGTCATCGTTCTGCTGAAACCTTTGTCAGCAAATTAATTTTTTTAAGATACTGGATTTATCTAGAGAAGGTGTAATTTCTTTGGTGTGGGAATGGTCTCATGGCTCATCAGTGCTGGTGTTGGTGGAACCTCCTGAGGCCCCAGCCAAAGTCCTGTGTCCAGAGCTGGGGCCCCCAATACAAGAAAGATGTGGAACTGCTGGAGAGGGTTCAGAGGAGCCATGAAGAGGGCCAGGGGGCTGGAGCCTATGGAGAGAGGCTGAGGGAGCCGGTTCAACCTGGAGAAGAGAAGGCTGTGGGGGGACCTCATTGCAGCCTTCCAGTCCCTGAAGGGAGCAGAGGAACAGGAGGGGAATCAGCTTGTTCAAGGGCAGAGCCTGGCAGGACAAGGGGGATGGAGTGAAGCTGGAGGAGGGAAGGGGGAGATGAGATATTGGGGGGAAGCTCTTTCCAGAGAGAGTGGTGAGGGGCTGGAACAGGCTGCCCAGAGAGGGGGTGGATGCCCCATCCCTGAGGGTGCTCAAGGCCAGGTTGGATGGGGGCCTGGGCAACCTTGTGTAGCTCCAGGCCTGGAGGTTGGTGGCCCTGCCTGTGGCCGGGGGTTGGAGCTCTGTGATTCTTGGGGTCCCTTCCAACCCAGACCAGTCTATGATTCTGTGAATGATTGCCACTGCCTTGGTTTAAGATTTTCCATCCCAATCTCACTTTTTTGTCTCTATCTGTCTTGTTGGCTGACTAGTTATCCTGGAAATCCATTTCTGTCTTGGTATTGTTACTGGAAGGAAAGCAAAGTGATTGTACCTGATGAAAGTAGAATCTGTTCAGAATAATCTGCTGTATATCCTAAGTTCATGTTTAACTTTTTTCCTGTTTTAAATGTTGTTAAGCAACATTGTATTGCAGATGTTTTCTTGGCTAAAAATGACATTAAATTCCCCAGGTAATAGTTCTTGTGACAATAGCAGCTCTTTACAGGTCCCTTGGGCCTTTTCTCCCCTAACAGCCTTTTAAAGAGAGGGAGCTATGCTGCATTATGTGGGCATTTTAAGAAGTCCTATGTTTTAATGGTGCTAAGGGATGACTACTTTCCATCATTCAGCCCTACAGTGTAGTAATCATTTACGTTAGCCTGAGTGACTTCAGAGAAAAAACTAGTAAATATGTGGGCTTGTATTTACTCTCTGTGGATTGTTGTTTGTTCCCATATGTTATGACTGGAGAAGCCATTAAAGCACCTTTTCAAATGACTAGAGGAGCTCTCAGCACCATGGTGGAACAGGGGATCAATGCAGTGGGCTGGGATCTGAATTTTTCTGGTTTACAGTATCTTGGTTGCTGTCCGGTCTTGAGGGGCCACCTTGCCACTTCAGCAGCTGGAGAGAAGGTGGGAGAGGTGAAAGGGGTGTAGGGTTTGGGAAGGGCTGGCCTCGATGTTTTACTTATCCCAGTATAGTAAATGAGGGCCGGACTCTTCCGCTGGTGATGGAGCTAACAGCCTGGTATCAAAACGAGTGTGTAGGCAGCCTCAGTGCCCCTGCTGTGTGTTAGATTCCTCACCAAGCAGTAACAGGGAGCAGAAAGTCTAGCTAATTTATCTGTTAACAGTGGAAAATCTTACTGGGAGTGCAGAAACCTTCTAAGACAGCACTGATGTGTTGCTGCTCTGGAATTCGTGTGGAGAGACATTGTGACTGACTTGGAAGCACATTACTCCTGTGAAGCCTGTGTGTAAAGCTGTGCAAGCACAGGGGCTGGCAGAAAGCTTTTCTTGGGTGGCTGTTGTGAATGTTAGGGGAATGGCCCTACCATCCCTGGTCAAAGCTGATTGTCTTGTAGAATTCTGTTCTGGGTGTTAATTGAGTTTGAGCCCTTTGTTAAGATAGTTTCTCTGTCCTATGCCCAACACAACACCAGTGACAGTGAAATGCCACTTTGCTCTCTTACATCCTTACTCCCCAGTCTTTAAAAAGCCTCAAAATTCCTGGGTAAACCTGGCTGAGGAAACATTTAAAGAAATCAGAAACATTACTGAGTAGAATGAAATGAAGCACATACCTCTTCAGAAGGTGTAATTCTGAGGAATGTGAAATAGCTTGTAACTTGATAAACACACAAGTATTTTATTTTTCTTGTGAAATCTTGCTTTGCTGTTTATTCTCCTGTTCCTTTAAGTTTTGTAGCATCCCCATTCCGTTGAAGAGATGGACTTAAGATGTTATCTGAGCTGTCATCCTGCATAGCTGGTCTGTCAAACAGACCCTCGACCTGGATTTCAGAATGATGCCATAATATCCCGAGTCAGAGCCTGTCGGTGGGAGAGTGCTGATACGCAGCATTACACAGAGTGTGCTTTAAAAACTGACAGCTGTGAGGGTGGTTGGTGCAAGGCATGGCTCAGAAATGAGATCTCTTGTTTTCTTGTGTCAAGTTGGGTAAATAGTAGGGGAAGAAAAATCACTGTCATATGAAACCCCTTGAATTGTCTGGCTTGATTCAAGTGATGATTATTCCTCAGTTGAGAGATGCTGATGAAGTCCCTGCCTGTTTTGTTTCTTTCTCTACAGACTAGCTTCTTGAACCATTTGGGGATGATTAGTAGAGAGCAGTCAAAGTGAACAAACACGCTTTTAATTGCATGCACTTAGAGGGCTTACAAGAGCCATGGACTGTAAATGTGTAACTCACAATGACCATTACTGGCTGAAGTGTTCCAGTGCTGTATTCGTGTTCTAAACCAAAATGCTGGTGAAGGAGATAAGACAACTGATAAGAGGCATAATTCATTGGAGAGACTGGAGAGATTTTTTTAAAAGACTGTTGGCAAACTTGGATCTGGAATGGTCTCAGACTAGTCCCATGAGCAGTGAAGAACAGGCAGTGAACTCTTTCAGTGCCCACTCAGGTGTGAAGCTGGTAAGACACCAACTGGATTGGCACAGTCCTCAGGGGAGTCATAAGGTATATGAGAACAGAGGAAGGAAATTCAGTGTTTTACTAAGCAGGACATTAATGTTGTAGGAAAAAAAAATTGTGTATATGTGAAAACTTTAGAAGCCAATTATCCTCTAAAGCTTGCAAAAAACTTAGAGGGTGAATCATGAAGTAATAAAAGGGTCATCATAATGCACCTTCATTCAGAGATCTCAAAGCTTTACAAAGGTATCTTAAGGTTCTGCAGCAGGCACAGCTATGTGGGGCTGTTAGATGCTGGATACCAGTGCTTTTTCTTTAACATCAGTCAGGAAAAGTTGTAGTTCAAGGCTGTGTAAGCTGGTTGTATTTGCTTTTCCTGTTTGTCCTTAGAAGGTGACTTGAATGGACATGGCCATGTTCATTCATAACCAGCTCTGTCTTAACTCTTGAAACTGACCCCTACTCAGCATCCCAAAAACTGCAGACAGGCAGAAGTTACTGTGCAGCATGTCAGAAGCATTTTAATCAAAATAACTTTTTCTCACCTCCATCCTTGCCATGCTTTCACTTTCAAGTTGCAGGAGTAGTAATATTAAACCAGTATTCATGTTGAACACAGCACAACAGGTAGTAAGGACTGTATGAATCTCAGTTCTTCTGGCAGCTGTGCGCTGTTGAAGAATAGACTGGTGGGATGTGATGTAAGCCTTGGGTTCTGTTGAAAGATGAAGACTAAAGGAGCAGAAAGTCTATCACAGGCTTGTGAGTCTGTATACTGCCAGGTCTGGTGGTGCTCTGCTGCTGCCTTCAGGATCTGTGCTCATTTTCCTTAGGAAACTACAGAAGTATCTTGAGAAAAATCTGACTCCAAACAGTGGGAAATGCTGTCCAGGTGTAATGGTATAAAGCTCTTGCTGTGTATCTCTCTGCTTTTTTTTCTTTCTTTTCCTTCCTATGCTGGCTTCTCATTGAATTTGACTTCAGTTTGCATCCTGCAGACGTGTTGCCATGCAGCTGGTAGCTCTGGCTCTCTGAGGTGATGAGTGGCTGTGGGGTGGGGAATATTCTGAGGGATATCCTGAATGAGCTCTTCATGTACTTTGTCACTCTGAATACCTGCAACTTGTGTTTTCAACAGCAGATGGAAACTACAGACAGTGTGGGAGAAAGTTCTTAGTCTTTCCTGAAACTTAAAGGTTCAACTTTTGTGTGCTTCCCCTGGTCCATACAGTTAATGAACCTTAGAAGGTGGGGTCTCTTGAGGAGTGAGCTGTATGGAAGCTGGTCTCTTGTGTGTTCAAAGCAGGCATGTGTGTATGTGCACTGCGGTGCTAGTGCCTTTAGATACCTGCAGTTTCAGGCTTTGTTTGGGCTGTTACAGCTGAGATTTCCTAATGTTGTCTTATTTGGGTTGTTTTTCACAAGTGATCTGAACTTTTTTTCAAGCAATTCTTCAATCTGAGGGTATGTGGGACACTTGTTTTTTTTTTTTTAATCCCTTGCACTAAACCAGAGTTAAAATTCTTCCTCAACATCAAACTTGGGCAAACACTGTGGAAGGAGCTCTGGAGCTGTAGCAGTTACAGCACATGGTTTAATCTGGCATTTGCTGGAAACACTGCCTTTTTATCTTGCAGTGTGAGACCAAAAGCTTACAGAAGAATGGTCCTGTTGTGTGTGTTAGGACTAGTAGCACATGACCAAACAAATCTTGTTAAAAGATTTATCTGTCTGGCTCAAATAAGAAAAAGCATCTCTTCTCCATGTTTCTAGTTATGCTGCATACTTAGATACCTTCCTGGTCCTGTCTCAGTCGTGTTTCAGTTGGACTTGTTTTCCTGTTATCTTTAAAACCTGACTCTTTAATACTAGTTAAGAGGTTTAAGTACTTAATGTGCAAAGAGGTGGTATGTATGCCTCTTGCTCTGATAATGATTTCCAGGTGTACAGATCAAATAACTGTGGGGCTGTGTGTAATGGTTAACTGCAGTTTGACCATCTTAATAACTCACAGTGCCCAGATCTGCCTGTAATTCATTTCTCATGGGAGGAGAAGTATCCTGCTTTCCTGATTTGGATGTGGGAGGATATGAAGGGTTTTGAAGATGAAACTTTAATTCGAGATAGATTTAAAATGCTGGGAAACCTCGACTGGGTGGATGTGGGGTAATGATCAGTTAAAAATAATGATTATGAGCTTCCACACTTCATATTTTTTTAAAAATGACGTTTAAAGGTTGGATTGTGTCTGCTTGATTTTTGATTTTTTTTTTCTCCTAAGATACTTTGGCAAAAGCTTTTCTTAGATTGCATTTGAAAACGCATGGGTGGATCTAATCATATTCATTATAGCATCTTTTATTCTCACTGTCTTGGGGAAGGGAACCAGGAGAGGTTTAGAGAGAGCTGAATCTAAGCCCTGGCTACTTTGGGGTTTGACTAGAGGGGGCTGACACTGTCCTGTGATCCTTTCTGGAGCTGTGCTGCTCTCAAGTCATCCTCTCAAGAGGAGAAGGATACAAAAGAGCATTTCAGGAATGCAGGGACTGTGCCTGCAGTGCTTTTCTTTCTAACCTCATTTGCAGGAAAGTGTTCCTCTTGGGCTTCCGTGGGCAGAGGAGTCAGCCTGAGACTTGTCTGATGCTTTTACTGGTTATACTGTTCTGAGAAACTGTTGTGTGATGTCAAACACCTCTTCTGTGCCAAAGTACAGTGTTTGCAAGCACTTCCTGTGCTTGGGGTATCATACCGAGTGGCAGGGTGCTGCAGGGGCAATGTTCTGATGGGGAAGCACTTGCTTTCAGACTTCTCTTTAGTTGGAACTCTTTTGGCCAACTTGCCTTCATCATTCCTGGCCCAGACCCTGAAATTAAGGTTCCTGTCTCCTATCAGAATCTCAGTTTCCTCGGTTTCTTCATCTCTGGAGACACAAATGTTTTAACAGGAGGAAGAGCAGTTGAACCTGATTTGAAGGGGCATTTTCTGCTAGGAAGCAGAGAGTGGAAAACTTCAGTGAGTAGGTCTGCAAAACATGCTTTTGGTTTCTGAACAGTTTAAGATAACAAGGACCTTTTAATGTCTGATGGCACACTGGGTGGAGGTAAATTAGTCCATACTGGACATAATGAACATATAAATGGACATATCCTGAGGCTCTAGTTAAAAATAATAAACAATTTAAAAAAATCTTGGCATGATTGCAGCAAAGCTAACATTTTCCTTCAGGTTTTTCAACTTGCATTGGACAAACAATGGACAGAAGCTGCTCTTTAGCTCCTTTGTTTGCTGGTCTGGGCCATTGTAAGGTGAATGTGCCCCTTTTTTAGCTTAAATGACTTCTTTCCCAAAACTAATCTCTAAAAAAAAATCCCTATGGAGAAGCAGTAAACCAGTATCAAAGGCAGTTAATGCTCTTCAACCTGTGGAGCTGTAACCTGAATTTCTTCTCTGTAGCATGATGACAGAAGCAGCTGCTTTGGTGGCTGTTTGGTATAGTGAGAACGAGGAGCTGCCAGTGAGTGAAATGACTGGAAACCCGAGCTGCAGAGCTTGCCAAAAACCACTTAAGATTTTTCAATGTATTTGCTTCTGCTGTTCTAATCCAGATTTAAACATCTGTGATTACTGTACTTGCCAATGTACATGGTGTGTTATCCCAGTTTACTTTAGAGGAAAAAACCCCAGGCTTGCAATGATTTTGTGATTTTGGTGCTGGTTTCAGCCCTACGGGTTCCATGTTCATGTGCAGCTCCATGTAGAACGATAAAGTGCTTAACCCACGACAGCATTTGTAACTGGTGAATGATGACAAGGTTTATTCAAAGTATTTACATTTGATTAGGCAACATTACTAACTCCAGATTCAAAAGCTGTAGTATTCATCCATCCCACTGTGCCTGGTGGGTGAAGTAAATGTGGGAGATGGAATGCAAATGCTTAAGTTGAGATGTAGGATTTCTGGTTTAAGATACTTTCAGCTCTTACTAAGAAGACATTCTTAGAAACATTGGGTGTATGCCTCTCTCTATAAATAGATGTTTGCTTGTGTCTTCTGGTATAAGTAAATAAAGTGTTGGAGGTCACAAGGGGAAATGTGTTTTGCTGTAGGGGCAAAGTATAACTTGAAATCATTAAAATATGCTTGGATCATTGCTTAAATAATAAAGATTATTTATCAAATACTTCTCTGTGGTAATAATGGCTTAATCTTAATTAGGTGGTTGCTGATAAAACAATTTTTCTTTGTTCTGGTAGGCCTGTATTCCTGCTACACAGTTGAGGTCACATAATGGTATCTTTCCTCTTACTTTTTTTTCCAGTGGTCTAACTACCCTTAAGGTTATGGGACTGCTTTATTCTTGTGGAGACAAAGTAGTCATTGTTTGATGATGGCTTAACTTCGATCTTTTTTAAATGAAATACTCTTGGAAATGCAGTGTTTTTGTAAGAAAGTTGAATAGTGCAAGAGATTTTCATCACTTGCCTTTTAATGCTGATGGAATAGATGGAGCCCCAGATTAGATGAAGAGGCTTCCTGTGCTGTTCATAAATACACTGACTGTGAAAGTCATTTTTTTATGGGTTCTCCTGAAACAGGAGCTAGGACAAGGCTGGCAGTTTTTTGCTCTATTTGTAACTGGAAATTTCATAGATGAACAGACTGAGCAAACTGTGGTATATGCAAATTTCTGCACAGCCCAACAGTAAACGAACTTGTTATGATCATAGTGTTTATTTAATGTTACTCCTCTGTGCAGATCATCATTGTACAAAAAGAAAAAGGGGGGAAAAAACCTCCATAATAATTCAACTTGTAATAAAACCACTGCAGTACTTTGTTCAGATTTAATTGGAGAGAAACAACAGGGACTTAAATCTGCAGTTACGTGGAGAGTTCTGTGAAGTCTTGCAATGTTTGTCCTTGTTTAATGGCAAGAGCTGGAATTCATCAGTGCTTCCTCTGCAGCCGTTGACCCTTGACACTTGGAGGTATCTCATGCTTCATAGCCAGTAGGGTGGAGGGATGTTTTTTCTGCTGGCAAGTTTTTTTTTGCCTACACCCATAAAAAGTGTTGATGAAGATGGGGAAGCAGTGTAAGAGGCTGTGAATTTGGTGTGTTGGTTTTGTAACGTGATTACCCACCGGCTATGGGGAGGTCACTCTGTATTTGATGTGGTCTTGACCCCTGAACAGGCTCCAACAGTGTGAAATGGTTCACTTGAAATTTGCTTTCCAAGTTAAGCTTGGCGAGGAGCAGCTTGCACTGGAGTTGAGCACTGCTTCAGAGTCCTTTGTACAACTTCTGGTTCCTTGAGACTTGGAGAATACAAGGAGGAGCTCAGAATTTTTCAGGACACAGCTAAAATGAATATGGATGAATTATCTGCCAGTTGCTGATCAGCTTGGGTTGACTTTTTCCTTCAGACAGGAACTTAAAAATTCCTTCTTTCCCTGATGTGTTTACAAGGGTTGCTGGCACCTCCTTAGCTTTTCTTGAGGCTTGGAGGGAAAAGCTCTGTAGCTGGCCAGGTTTCAAGTCTGCTTTCTCTGGGTTTTTTTGCTACCCATCTCCAGTAACGAGCTGTTGTGGGGACTGATGGAGGTTTTGGGTTTTTTTCAACTTGGAAATTATTTTAAAAGAAGGACACTGTACTTCTGCAGTCCAAGGAAGGTGTTTGAGCTGCAGTTGGGTTGGCAGAAGAGGAAGGGCTCTGATCTCTTATAGTGTTGAAAAGATGATCTTCTACCCTTGAAAGCAGAAAGAAAAGATTATGCAGCTTCTTTATAGATAAGAGTCAATAAGTCATTTGATTAATTTTTTGATAGTTACCCCAGTTTTAGTGCTTAGCTCTCAAGGGGGAGAGAGCTGAAGAAAACACATAGTTTCTATAAAGGTTGGGACTGTTTGAAGGGTTGTTTCCTGACAGTAGTGTGCCTTTGCCTTTGTAAACTGTAAAGATTGTTGTCAAAGAAGTGATGGTGGAATATAAAAATACATTTGGTTATAGCTGTGTTGCATTTCATCACTACCTGTGCATATGCTAACTGTTGTTAGCACAGCTGGAAAAAGAAATGACTGGCAAATGGATTTTTAATCATGACATTGTGCAACTCAGACCTTGCAGAACCTTAAAAACCAGTGGTACCTGTTTGTACCTGAGGCAGAAATCGAGTCTTTGAGTACAGGAGCTGGTATATAAGAACAGTCAGAAGTGGCTGAGTTTTATCTGTCCTTAGGTCATTGAGTAATATTTGTAGGTGTATACTATATCCTTCAGCTTCTGATCTTCAAAGAACGTGTCAAGATCTCTTGTACACAGGTGGAGATGCCACTACTTGTGCCTTGTAGATTGCCCTGAGAAAATGATTATTTATCGTTCAAAATGAATAGATGATTTTTTAGTCTATAAAGTGAATTATATCAACAAGAGGGAAAAAACCCCTCAAGCTTGCTACTGGGGAATTTCCTAGCCTCTAGAAATTTAAGACGTTTCTTACTGAGTCCCTGTAGACCATTGCTCTCACTGTTGTCTGCAGCTTCTCTGGCAATTGACAGGTTCATTGTAGGCTTCTCTAGTGGAGTTCCGTTGGATTCCCCTTGTGTGTTATGCGAATGATGGCAGGTGCTCTAAGGAGGAAAGAAAATAGAATCATTTCCTACCTGGCTGATCTGTTCATTCAGGAAATGCCTGAGAGATTCAAGCCTCAGCCTCAATTGTATCAGCAAAAGCAATTTGTCTCTCTCCGGCTATTTCTGTTGCTGGAAGTAGCTGTCAAGGGGGATGGGAATATTGTAGGCTGAGATTCATGTGAGACTGTAGAAACTTCAAATGTACAGGATTGCTGGCTCCTCAGCTGACTTCTTAAAAATGAAAATAGCCTTTTTTTTTCTAATGTGGTTTCATATGCTTGATGTGTGAACACTCAATCTCCTGTGAGGTCCTGATTTTGATGCTGTAGCATTCAGTGCAGTGGATGTGTTTCCAGTTGCACCTAATAGTAGTGTCTTATGTATTGGATGTAGGTAAATCCAGCTTTATCCTAGTGAACAAGAGAAAAAAGGTAACATAGAGGAATGTGGGATACATCCTTCTTTAATATTTATGGAATATGTATTATGTTGTGATCCTTGTTTGATAGTAGCTGTAACAGCTCAGACTGTTGCTACTGAGTAATATTATTAAAAGGCACTTGCAAATACTTCAGTTGGTGCAAATTCACTAGAGCCTTTCCAGAGAAGGTAGCAAGAAGTCAAATGGATGTGCTGCTAGCTGTCACTCAAAGATGTATCATGCACCTTGGCAGTCTGGATGATTTGAATTTGACCAATAGAAAGGACACTGTGTGGAAGCTCTTAGTTTTGAGTCAAAAGAATAAAGGGTTCAATTGCATAGGTCATTTGACTGAGGTATAGGGATAGTGTCTCATGGGGAATGAATCCAGACCCAGATGCAGGGTACTGGAGGGGAGATGCTGAGCTGTGCTTAGCTGCCCACCCAGCTTAAGCCACTGCTGGAGGCAACAGTTCTGTGTGCTTGGTTGTGATTCGGGGGTCCTGGCACATAGGTCTGACCTTGCAAGTACTCTTGTAACAGCAAGTCCAATCTGTAAATCTGAATTTGCATTGCAGACAGAAAGATGAGGTTCTCATTAACTGTATTGAGTGATTAGGGAGGTAAAAATACAGAATTGTTTCTTCCCTTGCTGTTCCCCAGCAGGAAACTGAATGTGTGAAGGCGATGAGTTATAAAATCCATCTCCTTTACCAACAGCAGAACACAAGCAAGCATGAAAGGTCAGCTTTTTGATACGTAAGAGAGCAGATTTTGTCAGTGCACTTGCAACAACTGTGGTTTGGTTTCAATTAATTCATTCCTGTAATCTGTGGATTACAGGTTAGCTCTATTTTTGGAAAAGCAGGGTAGGGGGAACACTTCCCAACAGATTGCCCCGGAGGTGGCAGATGGTGTTCTTTACTCTGCAACAGCTTTGTAGGGCATCCTTAGGAGTAGTGTTGAGATGTAAAACAACACAGCCATTTGCTAAATTTTCATTTGCTTTGAGAAAAAAGGAAAAAACCCCTGAAGTTGGAGACTCATCCTTTCTTGTGCTTGCCCCTTCCTAAGTGTTTTTGTTTCCCTTGCATGGTTCTTGTTAAGCTTTGGGTATAAAGCAGTGTGTGCTCTCAGTGAGTGCTTCCCTCCAAGAAGTTATGTTTCTGTAGTGAAGAAATGAATTTTTTTTTGAAAGAGTTGAGATCTTTTTGAGGATGGAGATAGCTTTTAGATGTTTTATGGTCACTTGGTAAGTTATTTCAGTGAATGCCTCACAAGGTCACCTTGTATTTTGCTGCCTCGTGTTTCCTATAATGAATTGCTTTAGGATGTGGGGTGTTCTTTGTTTTTAATTTTTATTTTCAGAAATTGAAAGAATTTTGAATATTAACATGGGCTTTTCCCCTCTTTCTTCCCCCCCCTTCAAGAACCTTTTTAAAACGCTGGGGTTGTTGGAGTGGTTGAATTTTTCCTGGATTTGAGTGAGAAATTCAGAAGACTGAAGCCCAGGCTCACTGTCTACCTTTCACGGAGGCCCAGCCGTGAGAGGACAGAAGAAGGCACGTGGCGAATCATGACAGCGGACAAAGAAAAAGACAAAGACAAAGAGAAGGACAGGGATAGAGACCGGGATAAGGAGCGAGATAAGAGAGACAAGGTGAGGGAGAGTGAGAACTCCCGTCCTCGTCGGAGCTGCACCTTGGAAGGAGGCGCCAAGAATTACGCGGAGAGTGACCATAGTGAAGATGAGGACAATGACAACAACAGTGCCACCACAGAGGAGTCCACAAAGAAAAGCAAAAAGAAACCACCCAAGAAGAAGTCCAGATATGAGAGAACAGACAACGGTGAAATAACGTCCTTTATCACGGAGGATGATGTTGTGTACAGGCCTGGAGGTAAGAAAGTCTTCTGTTTCCTCTGAAAGTAGTGGTGTGCTGCAGCAGGCAGCACGGTGTGCTCTCTGATGTAAATGATGTTTGATCCAGGGGCAGGTTGCCACACTGGGGAGAAATACAGATATACAGAGAGAAGTTTTTGACTGTCATGTAATATTTGATCTGTTGAAATGAACTCAGCTCCTCGATGGAAAAAGAGCCACCCTTTTCTTTCTATGTTAATTATTTGTGTATTGTATGAAATCTCTGGCCCTGGGAATGTCAAAACTAAATTGGATAAAGCACTGAGCACTTTGCTGTCTTTGAAACAGGACTTGTTTGGAGCTAGAAATTTGACTAGGTGGCACATGGAGATACTTTCCAACCTCTCTGACAAGTTTTTCTGTGAATCTGATTTCTTTGTAGGCTTCATCTCCTGTCTTCTGTTTGAGAAACATGAGATCTCAAGTCAATTGTTTTATATCTAGTATGCTATTCCTTCCCCCTTGGTAATAGCCAGGTCATGCCTTTGTGTGGCAGCTTACCTACTGGTCCAGTCAGTATTGGCAAGTGTCTCAGATGCTTTGGGGACAGAAGTAGTTTGCAGTGTGCTCTGGATGTCTTGAATATGTCAACTTCATTACCACCAAGTTTATGTAAGGCTTTTAGTGTCTCATATAAGGCTTCAAGATCTAACCTATGGATCCTGCCAGTGAACTTTTGCCTCACAATGAAATTGTACTTGAAAAGGAGATGATTCAGGTAGCTGTATTTCTCCACTTACAGTAAAAATAAAGTCTGTGTTCAGCCACACAGCACTTAGTGTTTGTAGTTGTTTGTTCTCCTTCACAAGAAATAGATATGTTTAGCTTTACTCTTCAAAGCTCTGGCTTGAGGGCCCTCTTGGTTTTATATTATATTTCTGTAAAAATGATTGGTATGCTGTAGTAACACTGCTGGAGCTGGAGAGCTAGATTCAAACTAAAACCCATGGAAACTAATGAGGCAAAATCTTGTTTGATTTTTCCGTGAGGTATTTGATATCTCCACTACTAAGATACTGTTGGATGAGTACAGATGGAAAGGTTTAAAATGCTCTGTCCAGCTGTAGCTGCGGTGAAAGCTCTAAAATGCTTGTGTGTGTGTGTGGGTAGCATCACCTGCAGACAGATGGACTGACGTGGGGCTGGTTTTGGAGGTGTAACATTCCATACCTGTTGTTCATGTGAAAGTTCTAGAGTCTGTTTTCACTGAAGTCTACCAACGTTTGTCAGAACAGCTTATCTATGGAAATGCTTCCAGTACAACCTCAAATCATGCAAAAGAGATGTTTTTCTCTTGGTCAGGGCTTGGAGCTGAGTAATATTTGTTGCTTGAGCAGTAGCCATAGGGAGCCTGCAAAAGCATCAGCTTTAGTGGCAATGTTATTTTTCGGTGTCAGAGAAGGAAAAATAATTCAGACTGTTAGGAACAGCTGTTGTGTGGGCCCAGTAGTACAATGTGATACACTAGGTTCATTGCAGGAAGGATTTGCTTCAAAGGAAGATGGAAAATCAGTTTGCGATCCTAATTTTACCTTGTAGTAGGATGGAGAGGCATTAGCACTCTGTAGCCAGTAGGTTGGAGTACATCTGATGTGGTGTACGTGCAGAACAGTTAGTTACACAGAGTTTGCACCTTTGCCAGATAATTGGCTAGGAGGAGAGAGCCTGTAAACACTGGTGGTGTTGGGAGAGCTTGGGTTGTCTACGCTCTATTTTTTACGAGACTATCCATTCAGCAGAGAAATCTTTATGTAGAGACTGGCAAGAGCTTCAGTTGCAGCTTGTACCTTCTCAGTTGCCAGCAGTTACACACTGGGGGAGACTATTTATGGGCTGAAATGCAAGGTAAAGCCCCCGTCACAGCACAGGCGTGGAGATGTCAGGGAACCCGCGTGCAGCAGATGCTCTGTAAATGCTGGCCAAGTACCGCTCGGGGAGGGAGCTTCAGGGAGCACAGGTGGCGGAGAGTGCGGGACAACTCGGAGATAAGGGAGCTGGCTTCTTGGGAAGCAACTCCTGCTTGTATGAGAGTTGTTTGGAAGAGGTTGTGTGATCTGATGGAGCTGGTCTGGTCTCGGCTAAGGCCAGTGTAGGCCACAGGCAGCTTGTTTTGTTTTCTCCTTGCCCATCTCTGTGCTGTTTGAGGAAAAGGAGGAGAGGGGAAGTGGTTGTACCTGGTCTGGAGAAGTTTGTCTAGTGAAACAAGAAGGAAAGCCATAGGTCCTGTGATAACTGAGATATTTTATACCTGTTTTGTAATTTTAAAATGTGCTTATTAAACTTTGTATTTTATTAGTCATAATTAGCGAGAGATGTACCCTGGTGTTGCAGCTGTCTCTTGCCTTAAACTGCAGAGAGCAATGAGAACATGCTTGGTAACGGAGGGACACGAGTTTAGCTGGAACCTGAATTGACTCATTCTCTTTTTATACTGATTTTGAAATTTTATTTAAAACATAATTTCTTAACAGGAGTAAGATCTTGAATACACCTTCCCGTGCACAATATGCTCTAAAGGAATTTTAACCTCTATTGCACAGGAAAATCTTGGCTTGTGGCTAGGTGATGTATGGGGAGATGTATTTGTAGCTACAGGTACAAATGACAAAATTTAAGAGGGATTAAGAGAGTTTAAATTAATGAGATGTGCACAGCAAGATTAGAAAAATGAAAATTCAAGGTGTGTGCAGAATGGATAGCTGTCTCCAGCTTATATTTTAGGCTTTAGGAAAAGGAAATCCTTACCATTCATTTGATTCTTTCTCTTTAAATACTCTGAGATGGATGAATGTTTAAGGTCTGTTTATTCTTACTATCAAGCCCTTCATTGAAATCTCATTCTGTGTTTACCCCATAGCTGTACAGTACTTAATCCAATTTTCTGTGCTGAGCAGAGCAGCTATACTGGAGTAATAGCAAATAAACTGTTAGTAAATAAATAAGATCACTGGAATTTTGTCAAATGAAAGGTTACACTAGATTGTTGCTGTATAAATAACATTCTTATTAATTTGCATAGATATAATGGATGCATGCACAGCTTTAAATCATGTTTTAAAATTCACTGAATAGAGCTTAGACAACGCTGTGCGATTAATCATCTCCACTTTGGAAATCACACAGGCCTGTCCTAAAAGCTTGCTGGCCCACTTCCCCATCTGTCCTCTCAGTTTCCACAGCCTCCCTCCCGTGCCCTTCCAAGTCTCATCTGTTTTGGCTTTTTTCTTTTTTCCCCTCACAGTTCTTACCTTTCTTCAGTCAAAATGACTGTCACAGTAAGAGTTTTTAATGTACAGTGTGTTTTCAGGCTTGTTTATAGACTTGCTTAGCATAATGTAAGGATGATATAACATAGCTTGTTTATTTTCCTCCTCCTAGATTCAGATTATTTAATGCTGAATTTCCTTCCATTTCTAGTGCAGATTGATTCCCTTCTAGTGGCTTTTGCCAAAATGCAGCATGGTTTGAGAGGGTTGATTTTGCATACAGTTTGTGTGCACATGCAATATGGTTAACACATGGCTCCTAATTGGATGTACTTGAAAACTAGTGGTCTTGTTTTGGAGTATGTTTTTTTTGCAGTTCTACTTTTTTGACAGACTGTAAGTGAATTTGAATACTTTGATACTCTGCTGTGCAAACCAGACTCTGTGAGTGCATCTGTTGTTTGGGTTAGACAATTGGTCTCAGCGCACAATTTTCTGCAGAGAGGAATGTACTGAAGTGCTGTCAGTGGGATAGCTGTCCATGTATCCTACTGGACTTCAGTGGCTAAGATACTTCTGGAACAGCTCTCCGGGCTTTTCCAAGTGCTGTGCTGCTCCAGCCACTGATATGTAATACAGTGGCTTTTATATAGGTCCTGGTTTTGGTACCTGGTTAAGAGAATGAATCACTAGCCCAGCTGGAAGAGTGAGCTCCAAGAGTGCTCTTGGAAAGATGAAAAAGGCAGCGTTGATGCTGTTTCAGAGAACCCTTTCCCCTCTCCCTGTTCTGAAGGGTAACAACACGCTCGACGTCTTAAAAGGATCTAATGTTTGGAGGTATTGTATATCTTCAGCTTGTCCTTGAACACAGGCATTTTCTTTTTGACATACCAGTAAATTGCTCTTCTGAAGTAGAGGCGTTAAGAGTCCAGAAGTAGCATGTGGCAGGACCTGTTACATGGATGCTTGTATTGCCCTGTTCCTCCTTGTTCTCTGAACTGTTGCATATCTTGCTTGCTGGAGGAAGCTTTGTGGTTCCTGTCCCCTTTTGCCCTCAGTCTGTTCCACACCTCAGGAAGAGGTATTACTACATTAAAGCCACCATGGCACTTAACACTGAGCATATTGTTGCTACTCAGCAGCGTGCTGTAATGTCATCATGGTGGCACCTTGAATGCTGGACTGGAAAGACTTTGTTGGATCAATGTCTGAAGTGATTTGAAGCCACAGGGAAATGGGTGACTTGGTATGTCAACCTGGAGGTGAGGACAATGTTGTTTGCTCTGTCTACGTAGAAACATTTAAAAGGATCTGTACGAATTAAAAGGATTTATGAGGATCTGTTTCTGCAGTGACATCAGCAGCTATATAAACAAACAGCACATCAGCAAGAGGAATCAGTGTGAGGTAACACAAGGTGAAATGCTTCTCCAGGAAGAGTGGTACGTTGTAGGACTTCATAGTTTTCCAGCCAATTGCTTTGGAATAGCTACATGAGAGCCTCTTTGTTTTGGTGTTCCAAGATGTGTGCGAAGCTGGAAGAGGTGGAGAGTGTTAATACAGTTTGATACTGTGCAGGGAAAGAGGCAGGATTAGCTTTATGTGGATCCTGGAACATCTGGCCTCATAGATGAAAAAATAGGAATGTTTGTGACTGATTTTGAGCTGTTTCAGACAATTGCTGTTTGGGACAGCTCTTGGACTTCTTGGTTTAGTTTGAGGTTTTTTAGGTAAGAGAAAACAATGTCACTATGGTGAGAGTGAAACGTTCCTACTGGAAAATACCACTTGAATACTAACTTTTCTGGATTTATAGGTTGATGTCCCTTTAAAACTTTGTTAGATCTCGGTCCCAGAGGCACCACAGCCCCAGAAGCTATTATCTGGGCAGGCATCAGAGGAGGGAAGAGCCTAGATTTGAAGGTGGGATACACTGTTGTGGAATACTGCTGCTCAGTTGTCACCACATGTATCACAGTGAGATCTTAAATACTTGTCACTCCAGTGTGTCCTGTGATCATGGTACAGGGACCCATTTTTCGGAGGGAGCACTTCATACGCTATGAAATAGTTTGTGGTCTTTGGTGACTGGGATTTGAAACCTGCAGGTGTTGGGTTATTGCCCTACCACAACAAAAAACATAACGAAAGATGGTGGGTCATCTCTTGTGTGAATCTCCAGGCCTGACATGAAAGCCTGTCCTGGGGAAGCGTGGCTGGTGGAGTTCCACAGGGAAACAAGAATAACATTTGCCTAAGATCTTGTACAACCCATGTCCTCTAGCCATGGTAAAACCCACCATATGGTTCATTAGCAAGGAAGCATCAGGACGTACAGATTTCAGAGCTTTAGTTGTTGATAGCATAATTAATTGTTAAATATTCCCTTTGTTGTAACAGTGCTGAGATGTTTTCCATTGTTTTGTAGCTGAGGAAATTGCTAAAATGGTTCTTTTAATCTAGAAACCTCCACCAGGTTTATGAAAAATACATAAACAAAACCTGAACCCAAGTGCTTCCTCCCTGTATTTACTTTTAGGAAGTGGTATGCTGGTATTTGGGTTGGGTGTTGGTGAAATTGAAATGCAGGAATTCAGCTTGTGCTCTGACAGTGAGTGGCTTGTATTTGACACTGACCTATGTGTTTGTCATTCTTTGAGATGCTGCCTTCTATTTATTCTGACAGCTTTACCAGCTGACAAAGGTGGCCATGCCAGAATTAAACATAAAAATACTTAGGATATTATTTTTTTTCTATAGACCAGTGAGTTTTTTAGGCTGCCAAAAAGTGTGGGGAGATTTAAATTAATACTTTCATTAGAATTTTGCAATTTGACGTTTATATTGCAACTAGAAATTTATATACACATTCTTTAGGTGTAGATTTTAAATTTAGGAGGTATTGGGCAGACTCTTTTCTGTCCATGTTGTGTGGATTGACCAAGTTTTGTCACAGTGCTATGTATTTCTGCATGCGTGGCCTTCTCTTCCATCAAAAGGTGGAACCAGCACATCTTGTCCAGTTCTGGGCTCCCTGTTATAAAAAGGACAGGGATCTCCTGGAGAGAGTCCAAAGAAGGGCTACGAAGATGATTAAGGGCCTGGAGCATCTCCCCTATGAGGAAAGGCTGAGAAAATTGGGACTGTTCAGCCTTGAGAAGAGAAGACTAAGGGGAGACCTAATTAATGTTTACAATTATCTTAAGCAGGGGATGCAGGGGGAATCAGCCAGCCCCTTTTCAGTGTCTGTGGGGACAGGACAAGGGGCAATGGCTGCAAGTTGGAGCACAGGGAGTTGCACACCAACATGGGGAAGAACTTTTCCCCAGTGAGGGTGAGGGAGCCCTGGGACAGGCTGCCCAGGGAGGTGGTGGAGTCTCCTTCTCTGGAGATATTCAAGACCCATCTGGATGCCTATCTCAGTGAAATGTCCTAGGGAGCTGCTTTGGCAGGGGGTTGGACCCGATGATCTCTCGAGGTCCCTTCCAACCCCTACAATTCTATGATTCTATGATGATTCTATGATCTTCCAATGTGCTGTGCTTGGTATTTACCTCTGTGTCTGAAAGTCTTGTTAACATTGTGGTAGTAGATCACTGAAATGAGCAGATAGTTACAGACTTGTAGCTGTTTTAAGTAGGAACAGCCCCTGGAGCTGTGCTGCTTCATGGCTCTGTAAGGGTTGCCTTATTTTTTTTCCACACTTAAGCCACTGTTCTCAACTCCTGTATATGTGGATAGTGCTGAGGAAAACTTGGAACCATCTCTTTATTTTTTAGAAGACAGTATTCTCTTTAAACCTGTTTCAATTAAATAAAGACGTTCTTTACCCCTGTCTCCTTTAGTGATAGAAAAAAGTGGGGGGAAAAAAATAGAGAAAAGACCTGGATTAGTAGGTGAGCCTTAAGTCATGTCAGGAGGGTTAAAATGCATAAAAGCGTATGGAAATGCATAAAAGCATCACAGAAGAATTTTCTCTGAAGCTGATTGAAGTCTGCAGAGAACTGTTTGCACACGCAGCTGGAACTTGGAGTGTTCCTGTTCTGTGGGATTGCCTGCAAAAGCAGGTCTAGTTCTTTGGTTCTCAGTGTTTCAGATGTTGTGAAAGGGGCGTTTGAAAGATCAGGTGAGTAGGTGAATAATAGTAAGCGTGGAAATTAAGGTTATATGAAGCATGTGTTGACTAATTAACTGCATATCACTAATTTTCTGTATATAGCAATAACAGAGAACATAAGCCAAATTGGGGAGGGAGAACATGATGCATTTGAGTTCATGTTCACTCTTCGATGTGGCCAGCAGTGCTCTGCAGGTGGAACAGCTGACTCTTAAATGCAGGTTGAGGTTGATCCAGCAAATAGATCCCTCTGCCTTTGGCTTTCACCCATAACTCATGAGGAGCAGCACTATGGGAGATGAGAATACCCCAAGGGGAAGGGTGAGGGACTGGACATCAGGCTGGGGACACTGCTTAGCTAACGGTGGTCTAGCAGGCAGGTCCTCATATTGTCTTTGTTATGGTATGAGATGCTGTTTTCATAGCAGGAGTTGTGCAAGTGGGGAACTCCAGCTATGTCATTGTTAGTAATTTATCAGTCATCTCTCTGTGCTCCATTGTAACAGAATGTGGGTTACTAACAAAAGGAGATGCCCTGCCATTGACAATCTTTAGTAAAAGATTACTAAAAGTAGCAGGTGCTAAATGGACTTCAAAACATGCTCCTTGAGAGGCTTGTAAAGCAAAATAGAAATACCTGGAGCTGTTGTAGGATGGATGTGAAACTTTGCATGAAGACCTTATTGTCTTAGCTTTGTGTGTGACTACAACAGCTGGGGTTGGAAATGTGTGGTTTAACTACTACAGGTAACTGGAACAGCGATAGGAGCAGTGTTGCAGACTGCATTTGGGAATTAGGTTTGCAAGGATGAATGTAGGAAGATTGTAACCTTAAACAAAAAGGAGTGCTTGATGTGCAGTGCAGCAGGCTGTCAGGAAATTAGGCAAATGGAATTTCTGAAATGAAACTACAGTGAGTGGGAAGTAACTCTGGAAAAATTGGAGCGAGGGGAAGGAATTCCTTGAAATACGGGTGTGTTTTCAGGGAGTGAAAATGGAGTTGGTGGCCACAGTAACTGTTCATGGCCTGTCCTCAATTTATTTCAATTAAACCAATTAGAACTTCTAGTGCATGATTTTACCAGCTCTTTTCTTCTTCTGAGTGGAAGTTGCCACATCTTTCTTGGAGTATTTAGTGACCTAAACTCTTACTTCAGCTACAGGGAATGGTGCTGCAGTTTGCCATGTAGCACAGTGGTTTACTTCATGCCAGACCATTGCTTTAACTTTTACCTGGAGATATTTCTGCTAAATTGAGGGAGGGAAAGAGTGAAATTTAATGTGTCAGAGTTTTGATCCTGGAGGTAACAAGCTATCTCAATTTTCATGTTATTCTTTGGGCCACGCTGGTGAGGTATTTATGTCTGTGACTGGATATCTTCTAGCTGATCAGTGAATTACTCTTTTCTGTAATACCATAAATTTGGGGAAATCTATCTGGTTTTCCTTTTGTCTGAAAGAGATAGCTTTGTATAAACAGTATTTGGTAGCAGAGCATCTGTTGCTCTAAAGCATCTCAAGTAAATTGAGCTGCAAATGGAAATGGCTTAGCTTTGTTTCAGCCTTGGCAGGAAGAATGGAGCCATCTAGTTGTCTCTTTTCTTTAAAGCCCAAAATGTACTATGGATGCTTTTACCAAAAGCAATAAACATATTTAAAGAAAAAAAAAGATCAGAAACCCTTTATGTAAAAGGAACAGCTAGATATATGAAAATCTATACAGATTTAAGACTTTTTCATTTATATTGTGTGTTTAGGAAAGAAGTATACCTAAATGCAGACATATATTTATTTTTCTTCGGCTTGAAAGTTTGTTTCTTTACTGTGCTACTCCTCTTAATACCCAGAAAAGGATTTTTTTCTTCCCAAAATAGGCATTTCTTCTTTAAGCAGCTGACTAGCATGTGAGCCTGATCTTTAGGCTTTATAACTAAGAAAGAGGTAACAGCAGCGTTGAAACAAATTAAATACACTTCTGCTGTAAGATCAACTTTACAGCAGCTGCACTGATCTGTTCTGTGTTTTTTTTAAAAAAGAGCTGTTTATAAATTGAAAACAATAGGAAAGTTGTGTTTGGGGGGCGTGTCTCAGAAAATACATACTAATTTCTTTAAATATGGATTTTAATTCTTCTCCCCCCAACGCTGCCAGGTATTTGGAGGTAGGCAAACATCAGGTTAGCAGACAATAGGGAGAGATGGCATAAGCTTATCTGACAGGAGTGTCTATTTGCATCACAGCAGGCTTTGAGGCAACAGACTGCAGTATTTGAAATACAGATTTCTGGGAAAATCATCCTCACCCAAGTGGCACATTTAGTTTCCCCTCCTGAACATGTGTTTCCGTTCAGGGCTGCACAGACAAATTATAAAATGGGTTACTTGCTATCCATTTGTCTAGTCAAGAAGATGAAATGATGGGCCAATTACTAGGGAAATAGTAATGGCTGTAATTTTTCTCTAGTTGAGGGCTGCACAAATAAAGCCCATCCATATTTTGATGAGGTATTGTATTGTGTTGCACTTTAATTATCGAAAGGGCAGCTAAGGGAGAGAAGTTAAGTGCCTGTTTGGTGTTTGTGGTGGGCTTGGGAATAGAGGTTTTCTCTTCTAGGTCCTCTTGGTGTGCTTGTTTTGCCTCCTAGAGCCCAGAGTTATAATTAAGCATGGTTCAATAGAAGGACTCAGAGCCATGTAAAGACAGACACCAGTTTTCACATTAAGTACAGCTTCATGGGCCAACTGCACATTGACTCATTACCAAAACTTGGGGAAACACAAGTGGATGGGAAGCACGTGAGAAAAAAGACTGTATCTTGACATCTTCAGCTCTTCAGGCTTTTGTATTTATTGATCAGTTGCATGCACTGTACAAAGGAGCTTCTTCAGTTGATTCCATGTAGATGGTGACAACTTCTGTTTGTTTTCTTAAGGCACATTACTAAGGTGTGCACATAAGGGAAACTGTCCATAGCCATTGTTCAGGTGTGGGGTAATTTGCACATTAAAGGTTTTCTTAATAGGGGGAAAAAAAGTTTATAATAAAATGAGGTCATGTAGTGATGTGATATGCTAGTGGTGCTGCTTCCCTCACCTTTTGTGTCCTTCCCAGCTAGAAATGAGCTCCATAAAGACTACTGAAACACAGCCAGCTCAGGTTTGGGAGGCGGGTGGCTGAGTAGGCATCTGGAGAGTGTCAGGGAAGCGCTTGGAACGAATGGTGCACCTCTAGCAAAAGTTAGCTCTGACCCTACATGATCAGAAGAGACTGAAATGTGTGTGCAGTGAGGCTGATCCGTTGGTAAAGCAGCTTTCAGGCTAACTGCTGCTTGAAATTTTTCTAGTGGCCAGAGTCTTATTCCCACCCCTCCTCCCTTTTCCTTTATTAATGGAACAAGAAAACCAATTTGAAGACAGGATGATCCCTGAGCTTGAGTTAATGGCTGAGCATCTACAAGGTCTTGTCTTGTGGCATGTTGGGGTAACGGAACTTCCTGGAAGAAAGTGTTTGGTTTGTGTTAGAATCATTAAGGCAGTGTGTCTGGATGCATCTTGCAAGGAGAGCTGTGTGGCTGCGGTGTGGACATGCATGGAAAGTGCAGAGAAATAATTGGTGTGGGAAAGCGTGTAGCTGGGTGCCTGAACCACAGAACAGTCGCTGTTATAAAATTGGGAACTGCAGACTACAATTAGCTGTCATTAATTTTGTTGAATAGAAATATGTTCCATTTATTATACAATCAGGAGCCAGGCTTGAATGAGTTTAAATAGATGAAATCTAAATTATACTGACAGTCCATTAAACAGCAGCAAAACCCCTTAAAGAAAATGCTTTTGCTATGATACCAGTTTATAATAAAATCATTTGCCAAATAAGAGCTATAGTCCAGGCATGGGGAATACTCCTGTGAGTTTCAAATGAACACAGTAAATTGGTTGAACCATTTATTGCAGAACGGGGCTCTAGCACATTGTTTTCTGACAAGGAGCCAGCGGTGTTGCTTGAAATCTGCTCAGCAGGAAGTGACACTAAAAGATCAGACTAGCAATTTGTTTGTTGTCAGCCATATGGGGGGAAGAGGCAACTGTATAGCTCCCTACCTGTCAGGAGTAATATTTTTCTAGTTAAAACCATGTGTTTGGCATTCCTGGTGCATTCCTCCCTGTGTTCCTGGGTTTGTTACTAAACATATTGCTGCGGTTCGAGGTCTGTTTCCATTATTGACCTTTGTTTTCAAGGGTCTGTTGATTTTTCCTGCATTTGGAATTCAAAGTCGGGTTTTGACCATTCAGGATTCAATTAATGTTGCAAGTATTTTTTTTCTGATCCCTAATAAGGTGCCTCGGTCGTTAATGATCTGTAACCACTCCTTATTGTGCTCCTAATTGTACACAACTGTTCTGTGTGGTGGTAGTGAAGGATTGTGGCGTGTAACTCTGAGTACCTGAGACATGGAAATAGAGCCCTCCCTGCTGCTCAGGGTTCCCACTCCTTTTGACTTCAGCTGAGGTTTTCAGGGAGAAGAGTTCAAAACTGCCTGACCATGCTGCTTCACTGGTTGGCAGGGGGCACTGGGACAGCTAAGCCTTGTAATTTCACACACCAGAATGGAGGAATGTAAATATGTTTTCATTCTGAGATGTAAATATCCTTTATTTGCCTATCTCAGCATGTCTTCAGGAAACACACGCAATAAATGCCTCCCTTCCTCTCGAGTCTTGTATAAATGTGCTGTGGTTGAACCCCAGCTGGCAACTGGGCACCACGCTGCTCCCTCCTCCAGCGTGGGGGAGAGCACCAGGAGGAGTGTGAGAACTCGTGGGTTGAGCTGGAGGCAGTGTAATAGGTAAAGCAAAAGCCACATGTGTAGGCAAAGAAAAACAGGGAATTTATTGCCCACTTCTCATCACAGGAGGGTGTTCAGCCATCCCCAGGAAAGCAGCGATGGTGGCTTGGGGAGACAAACACAATCACTTGGAACATCCCTCCCTTCCTTTTCCCCCCAGCTTTATATGCTGAGTGTGATGTCCTATGGTCAGGAATACCCCTTTGGTCACTGGGATCAGCTGTCCTGGCTGTGTCCCCTCCAACTCCCTGTGCACCCCCAGCCTGATCACTGGTGGGGTGGGGTGAGAAGCAGAAAAAGCCTTGTCCCTGTATAAGTCCCACACAGCCAGAACAAAGCCATCCCTGTGATACCAATGCTGTTTGCAGCACAACATACTATGAAGAAAACTCTGTCCCAGCCAGAACCAGCACACTGTAAAGCCTATAAATAAAATTTGTCTCCTAAAGAACTGGGGTCTGTCTTGATGAGCAGTTGGATTTCTTAGTATTTTTCTCATTTTTTTTAACTCCATGATGGCTCTAAAAGAAACAAACCTGTTTCCCAGAGCTTGCCTGGACACAGCTTCCTTTTTACAGTTTCTCAGAATAGGAATTTCTACTGTGGTACCACTGATCTGTAGGCTTAGCAAGAGGCTTGGCATTAAGTGCCATCTATTTCCCTTTTGAGTTAGAGGTGGTGGATGTGGAACACGAGTGTATATGCTGTGAAGTATGGTTTTCAGCATACTGAATTGTCGATTACCACACTGTTTTGCTACTACTGATGACAGGAGCCTGATGTTTCATCTGGTGGGTTGACAGCAGAAGAGTTGATGTGTGAACTATTCAAATGTTCTCTGAAGAGAAGCTGTACCTCAATTAAGAGTGGTTTTACACATCTGGCATATCGTTTCAGAGCCTCTAACTCCAACAGAACAGCTAAAGGAAAGCAAAATGAGAGAAAGAATGTGTAATTCAATGAGATACTGGGATGTCAAAACTGGCAAGTGTGTCTTAACTTAGAACTGATTGTCTGCAGCTACTTTGTGAGTTTGTGACGGTTGGAAGAGGATGGGGGTGTGTGTAGGCAATTCCTTGACTATGGCTTTCAAGGAATATCTTTCTTGTGGAAGTGTGGTGGTGTGCAGGGAGCTGAAGGCTTTGTTTGTGTGATGATGCAAGTCTCAACTCATTAGCTAAAACATGAAAGGATTCTCATTGTGAAGGTGGTTAAATATGCTGCAGTTCAGGCTGAGGAAGGTCCATGTGCTCAGAAATGTGAGGTGGTGGGTTTGGCTTTTTTTTTTTCCAAAAGATCTTTAAGTCCATGCATTGAAGCTCTAATTTTAAAAGCAGCTTTTAGTGTGGGAATATTAATGTAACCCTTCAGAACTAGGGCACATCTGGTGACTATCACAAGCCCAAAGGCATAATGACTCTGTACCATGTGTTGTAGCAATACTTCATCTCCAGTGGGACATTTTACACGAAATAGGGAAGTAAGCAAATGCACTTGTGTCTGCAGATGGGCAGCAAACCCCACGAGCTGAGCAGGGAACTTTTAAGATTTCTGTATTCTGTTTTGCCATTGTAGTGACAAAGGTTATGGAAAGCCCTTTTTTCCTTGTTTTACACACAGTCCCCCCCCGCCATGGTGGAGGGTTTGCTGTCTCATCACCAGCAGACACTGTGGTGTAACAGCTCAGGTGGTTAACATGTCTGAGGTGGCCCTTGAAGTCGGCAGATGGATGTTATCTTGCTGTGGAGAAGGCCAGGGTGTGAATTTTAGAGCACACCCATTTCCTGTGGGTTACTTGCTTCATGCTTGCTCTTACTGACTCATAAATGCAGGATGCTGTGAGGGTGACTATCAGTAAAAGGAATTAACTTGCACTTTAAGTGTGGAAGAATGTTCAAAGCCACGATTTTTTTCCTTGCTCTATTTCATCCTACAGTTTATTTTACAGAATTTTCTGTGTCTTGCTGATTTCTTTCACTTGAGTCAGTGTAGCTAATCAAGCATCTCCTTTCGCTTTCTGTTAGTGGGGTGGTTCTGTCTGTAAAAGGGTCATGAGCTTTGCCTAACAAACACATCCTCAAGTTCACTTTTCAAGTGGCCTTTGCAAATGAGACAGAATGTGGTTGTTGATCCAACAGTAATAAGGACTACAAGAGAGAAAAATATACTGGGAAGGAGACTTGAAGGGTTCTGAATGGTGTTTTGTAGGAAACTTACCCTGTCAGAGCTTCTGTGCAAACATGTATTGCCCTCAAACTTCAGAAGTCAGTAGGTGCAGCCAGGTCCAGGTAATGTGGTACACTCAGATGTCCTCAGCTTGGATGAGTAGGTAGGAAGTGCAGGAGCTGAATTAGTTGTGGGGCACTCAGTCTGTCGTTCCTTGTAGTGAGGTGAGTAACGCTTAGAACATTGGGTAGTGTTTCTTGGAAAATCAGGGACTAGGAACTGTATATCACCATAGTGATGTACTGCAGTGGATGTGACACTGAGCCATTCCATTGATGACATTTGAATTAGGTAATTTATTGTCAGTTGGATTTGGGGGAGTGGGGAGGCTTTTTTGAGTGGAAAGGGCTGAATGTTCATGTTAACAGGAAAGAAAATGAACATCGCAGGAGCAAGTAGATGTCTGAAACATACCTCTATTGTGAGCTGCTTTCTAGAACAAGAGATGTTGAACTAACTGACCAGAATTTCTTTGCTACCTGAGGGGAGAGTGCACAGGGGTTCATTGGATTTTAGGCTGACAATCAGCTTTGGGCTTCTACTTTGTGTGAAGGGAGTACATGTCACTCAATTCGTGTGAACATGCTGATCAGTAAAAAAATTCAGAAGCAAGTAAACTTACCTGTGTGAGGAGCACCTTGATTTTGTGATTTTAAGTTTTTTAAGCTGTTTGACAGATGGGGCATCTTTTGTTTTCACAGTTGCAATAACTGCAACTTTTTTTTTAATGAAAACTTTTGTTTTCATAGTTGCAATAGCAGCTTAAGCACTAGTGATGAGACTTGAATGAAGGTCTCAAAGTCTGTGCAAAAGTTCTCTGCAGCCACACAGAGCTAAAAATATTCCAAAGGTTATGTGATCAGCAGGAAGAGGGGTGCAATAGCCCATTCCTGTGATCAGCAGGAAGAGGGGTGCAATAGCCCATTCCTGTGATCAGCAGGAAGAGGGGTGCAATAGCCCATTCCTATGTGCTGGGGATAAGGAGGGGTTATTCTGGGTGTAAGCCTGCAAGTTTGTTGTATTAGAAAAATGGTACTTAGTTTTTTCTTTGCATGGAACCACATCAAAGCTTTTCTTCAAAACAATATATTTGTCTTTTGGATTTCTGGTCCATGAAAGCAATTGCTCTTTACGGTGATTTTTGAGTGGCTGATGTGAATGCATCTGTAAATGTTCTCCTCCTGGCATATTTCCAGTTTCTAGCTTCCATGACATTGCTTTGCACCTGGATTGTCTTGTTTTCTTATCTGCATGGCCTCTATTGCTTTGGAGACATCTTAACTGCGTGTCATCTTTGTTTTAAATCTTGTCAGGCAGCCAGCAGTGCCTTACTTAAATGCAATATCCTAGTGAGTCAACATCTTGGCTTCATCCATAGTAGATGCCAGCTTCTTTCTTTTGTGTCAGCCATTTCAGAGGGATGCTTAGCTGTTTATTGTGTGTGGTGATAGCACTCTGAAAATGATCCTTGGGAAACTGATATTAAGGAAGAAATCTTGGAAGCTGTGGTGCTTCTCCTATCTACAGCCTTGTAGATTTTTATACGTGTTCCCCCAGTGAATCCTGAAAAACTTAATGGAACTGAATGGTAGAACATCACAGAAGTCCCAAATCACCTGGGATACTGGGCATTTGGTTTGAGGGCTGAAGGGAATGATGAGCCAAGGCAGTCTGGGATAACAGAATGGTGTGAGAATACTCTGATGTGGTTAAACTGCTATAACTTCTGGCTAAACTGGGTTGGATGGTACTGTGTCAGTGCAGGGGGGCAAAGAGGATGCCTTTGCAAGATAGGTCAGATACTTACCTCCTGCCTTAATTTGTGGGGGATTTTCAGGATTTTGAATGAAAAGTGCTGTATAACTGTCAATTATAAGTCAGATGCATTCTGTTGTTCTGGTGTTGATGGCTGATTACATGTGTCCATTTGAGTTTTGAAAATGTACCTATGTGTGCTGTTACAACAGCTGCTGCTATCTTAGGGAATGAAGAGTTTTAAGCTGGTCATTTGGAAAAGGCAAGTTGGGCTTGAAACCAATGGACAGAATTCTTGGTTCTGCAGAGATACTGGAGGTTGCTGTGCAAAATTATTTATTGTTATTTTCTTACTAAAAAAAAAGGAAAATCCCAATATTTTGGTGCATTTTGCATCCATGAAACTTATTCCTCTTAAAGACTCCTGGTGCAAGACATTTAGTTCCCCATAGATGGAGAAAGTAAGCAGCAGCAAACTTCAAACCAGGACTGTGCAGATCCCTGTGCAGCCTTGCTGTTTAGCATGGTTCCCTGCCGTGCCAGCATCTTTATGACAAATCACTGCATTTGATAAATACGTGGTTAGCTCTAGCATTTTGGAAAGACTTATATTTCTGACCATGTCTCCTCCTTTGCTCTAATACTACCGTGGTAATAAAGCTTGATAATAAACCTGGTATGTGTGTCAACTTTTTTCCTCACCATTTCCTTTTGATTTATTTTAAATTTTCAAGTTCTTTAAACCTTTATCTGCTGCTTAGAGCACAACAACTACTCTAAACACCTGCCTCTGAGTGTTGTTTCAGTCCTTAGTTGATTCCATTATCTGTCTTCCCTTTGTTATTATCTCCCAGTTTAGTTGGGGTTAAGTTTACATCAGGTGGACACCTGGTAAAGAGATGCCAGCTGTACTGAAGTGGAATTCTTACTTTTGTTGAATTTTGTAATGCTATAGAGAGCTTCACAGAGGTTCTCAAAAGAAGCTGGGACTCAGTTGGAGCTCTAATTGGCAGCAAGCGTAAGGAAGGTCAGTAAGTGGTGCTTGTCAGGGAAAAAGGGCTTTTGGAACAGGAATGAATTAATTTAGTGCTGTTTTGGGGGATGCTTTTGTAACAAATGAGCAAAACTTATTAGTTACAGAAGGTCTCAGGGACTTCAGCTAAGCTGAAAAATGCTAACGTATAGTGAATAGGAGAATAAATCAAGAGGAGAGTTTGGTTTGGAACTTGCCCAGGAAGTTCTGGTTCAGGACAATCCAACTGTGATTTTATTTTCTGTGTCTTCTAATGGGAATGTGGATGCAGTTCTGCTCTAATTCCGTTGCTTCTGTATACTTGGGGAGGAGCTTCACTTATGCTGATAAAATTACAGTTTCAGATTAATCCAGGTTCTTATCCTGTATCTTCTGATTCAATATAAATTAATATCTATTTTGTCAAGCTCGTTTGTCTTTACCAAATGCAGCTGGGAAAGTGATTAACGGTGCAGTTGGTGATGGATGGGGGATGGTGTGGTAAAGATGCCTGCTTTACACTGCCTTGCAGGTGGAAACGTGACACTTGGGTTTACAGGCTCTGCTTCAGATGGTTCCTGTGGTTCTGTGAGAAACCAGCAGGAAGTGGCTCCTTGGGTTTTACAGGGCACAAGCATCTTGAGAGGATGCAGATGCTCTTAATGTCTGCGTTCCAGGCTGCCTGTTGTGCACTGTTGCTGTCACTCAGCCCTCAGTTCATACTTTTCTGCATGTGGTTTAGATGCTTCTGAGTAGGTGATCTGTTCTTTGACTTGAGCTCCAGGGGTTTAGTGGTTTTACTTCCAGGAACTGCCTAATCTATTCATGACTAGGCAGCATTTGTGCTAAATGCATTTTATGCTGTAGAGGAGGGTCTATTTTCCCTTGTCTCAGTTCTGTTTTAAAAGCCCCTGATACTCGAGGTCTCACAGCAGAGTTTTGCTGACAGTTGAAGTGACTGCTTTTAGATGTTTGCTAGGTTTCACGTTCTCTGGGGTTGTGTCACTTTGGAGATCTTCAGAAGACTTCTGCAGAAGTCGGTGACTGTGAGTGTAATGCCTTGTAAAACCATAGGATCATTCAGATTGGAAGGTTGCTCAGAGTCCCCCCAGTGCCCTCCCTGCCATGGGCAGGGACATCCCCTCACAGCCCATGGTGCCCAAAGCCCCCTCCAGCCTGGCCTCGAACCCTGCCAGGGATCCAGGGGCAGCCCCAGCTTCCCTGGGCACCCTGTGCCAGGGCCTTCTCTCTCCCCGGGAAGGATTTCTGCCTCCCAGCCCCTCTCCAGCTGCCCTCCTGCAGCTGAAGGCCGTTCCCCTGGGCCTGGCAGCCCCTCTCCAGCAATCCTGAAGCCCCTTCCAGGAGGACTGGAAGGGGCTCGGAGCTCTCCCCAGGAGCAGCCTTCTCTTCTCCAGGCCGCAGCAGCCCGCCTCTCCCAGCCTGGCTCCACAGGGTAAGCACTCCAGCCCTTGGATGATCTTCATGGTGCTCTCTGGACTTGCTCCAGCAGGTTCATCCATGTCTGCCCTGTGTTGGGGACTGCAGAGCTGGACACAGTACTCATGGGGGGATCTTGTGAGAGTTGGCATGGCAGTGGAATCTCACGGTGTTGCCTGTGACTGTGCTCACCAAAGGCAGCAAGTCCAGACCTGCGTGATGGCAAGGAGCAGAGCAGAGTGTGGGGAGCAGCACTAACGGTGCATTTGCAGCTTGGTTGGCCAGCAGAGATGCTTTGATTCTGGCAAGACATCACTTATCTGAACCGATGGAGATGTGTGCTGAATGCCTCTGTCTCTCATTAGAACAGGACGTTTTACTGCTGCTGCAGTTAAAATGAGATGCAAGCCATGTAATCCTGGCATCTATCCCCGAAGTGCTGTAGATCTGAAATGCCTGGCCTTTCTCCAGCTTGGGTGATGTAGCTACTAAAGCTTTCTACTCTTCTGATAGTAATAAGGTACTCGTGCTAAAGAGCTGCTAAGTTGCCTTTAAAGCAATCTTTTCCTCAGCTCTCACTGGTGAGAGAATTCCTGAGTACAGGCTGGGTTTCAAATGATTAACGAAGGGCTTTTTTTTTCTTCCAGGAGGAAGATATTTTATTGCTATAAACAATGATAATGCATCCTTAGGAATGCTCTTTGTGGAGCATAGGAACTAGAAAATGTTTGTCTTGAAGAACGTTTAGGTTTTATGAGACATGGAGCTGGGGTATGAGTTGTGTTTTGAAACGTGTCTTATAAAACTCTAAGACTTTGGAATTTTGCTGTAGAAAAATAAATAGGTCTGTGGAGAATCATTCATAGACTTGCTTGTGTTCTGTGTGTCTTCTTTCTTTGAAACAGCAGTTACCTAGCTGAATATAAAAGGGGAGCACAATGACTTTCCTTTATTTGTTTGGCTTTGAGAGTCACATCTCTGCCTCCTAGCAAGCTGTGTGTGCGCTTTCTGATTGCTGAGGTCATTATCATTAATCAGGCCCTTCTTTCCCACCCTTGCTGTAATTTTCTTCTGAGGCACTGCTCTTGTTGTGGGTATTGCTGAGGCTGTTTTTAATACAACAGACCTTATTTTACAGCAACCTTGTAAAGTCCAGTTGTCAAAAGCAAACAAAAATAATTACTCTGGTTCTGTCATGTCAAATGTAATTTGAGCAAGCCCAGTCCTTCCTTCCCTGAGGTAAATTAGTTTGCTTTTCATCTGTGATCCGTTGCCTTGGTTCTCTTCACAATTAGAAGGGAAAATACGTTAGTGCTGGGTTCTTAATAGCAAGCTAACGGCAAAAGATCTGATTAATTTCCTGTCTTATTTGGATCTGGCTCATAGGTTGTGACCTGGTCACTTTTATTAACTGAATTCTGGATGGTCTTATGTGGCTTCCTTTTGTTTTTCTAAGCAAAATGTCTGTTCAAATCAAAGTTAATTTTTATGCAGTTAATTCCCTTATCATAAAGCATCTAGTTTCTATTTTTAGATCACACTCAGAATAAATTACATGTTATGCAAATGAAATGGTGGCTCTTTGTAAGCTTAGGCTGGTTTTGAATTTACCCTGGTTTTTTTATGTTCATTCTTGGAGGTACAGAAGTTAATTTCCATTCTTTTAAAACCTTGTGTTTCTTTAAAGATTGCGTATACATTGAAAGTCGCCGGCCGAACACCCCCTACTTCATCTGCAGCATTCAAGACTTCAAACTGGTAAGGACAATTTTCACATCTTCTCCTTTCCCCTGCCCTGTTCTCTGGTGAGATGACAATATATTTCTTAGCCTGTATCTCTTCCAGTTGCTCCTTCTGAGTAAATCTTCAGCATCTGAAATAGTAGCTGTTGTTTTAGTCAGTGATCTGTCTTTGGTTTTGACTCAGTCGGGCTGTAGAGTTCAAATTGTGGTCTCCATCATTATATGGGTTTGTAATCCACAGAAATAGGAGCTTTGAGTTGAGTGGTTTTGGGACATTATGGCTCAGAAAGTTGTTTTCCCTGGGAAGTTAGTTGGCTGTGCCTCTCCTCTAAGCTTTACGTAGTGCTGCTGTGTAAATGGAATCATGTGGGCTGACTCATAGTAAGTGACCTGTGTGTTTCAGTGACAGTGGATGCACAGAGTAGCATGAGTGATAAATGATAAAATGAGGTTTGGAATGCTTTAGCACTTGGTTTAAAAATGGGAAGTGGGGGACCTGTGCAAGGATGAATTAGCTGGAGTTGTGGTTTGCCCCTTTTATCTGAATTTGTGCCCTTAGGAGGTTCTGGCTGTTCCTTCTGCTGTGCTGTAGCTGCACAAAACCCTCTGTCTGCTGCTGCTGTGCTGGGCAGGAGGCTGTTGCCTGTTGGATGCAGGTGGCACCAATGCTTGTTCTGCACTTTGCAGGGCTTTGCGGGGGTGTAAGTGGGATATTTGGGGAAGGTTGCTGTTGCTGATGATCATCTTGGGGCTGCAATGAACTGTCCTTCTCAATGAGTGGTCTAGAGGCATAGATCTGTTGCTGTCAGAATATATCATCCTTTCCCAAGCTTTCCAGTCTTCCACTTCACTCCTTACAAGTTGATTTTGTGAGACCACAGAGAACGTAGAGACTTCGTGCAAGAAAGATGTCCATGGTAGTGCTTGGCACTTGTGACTGCTCCCTTACCCGCTTTCCCTCCCCCCAGCCCTTCCCCTTAACATTTTATTTTAAAGGACTTGCTGGACTTGTAGCTACCAGGTTCTAGTAGTGGGTTAAGCCACAGTTATACTGCTCCTGCACATCAGCAGGTGCTTCTGTGTCTGACTGGAATGACAATGTGATAGCTGCCATTCTGGGCTATAAGTTCCTGCTGAGTTGCATTAATTGCTCAGGATATTACCAACAAAAGCTGAAGCTTCTCTTGTCAGCGTTGGTCTTGTACAACACATTAAAGCTCTTTGCAAAACTATGTGGGAAGTGTATTGCCATATCTTTTAGTGCCTTTAAATTGGTTTGGAGCAGTTTCTCTTATATTTTCAACTTGCAAAGGATATATCATTATGGTTTTCTGGCAGTGTTGCCCTTTTTTTTCATATGGAAATAGTACCACTATTTTATGTTTAATTTTGCCTGCTTTGAATTCTTTAATTTCTGTTAATTTTTTTCCTTACTGACAGAAAGTAACTTGTAAAAGTGACAAAACAGAAAACTCCTCATGCAGATTCTGCTGGCAAAAATTCATCTTCAACGTGTTCATCACTGATTTTACTGTTGGGGGAAAGGAAAGATGTACGGTGGGAAGGATGTTTGATTTCTTTTCTCATGCAAGATACCAACAGGAAAAGTCTTGTTTGGCCTTCAACTCCGTATTTCAAGTGAAGCAGGGGAGTCAAAGCTAACAGCATTGAAATGTCCCCTACCAATTAATCACTATGTTGGTGCCACCAGTGAAAACTTTTTGGCTGAGTGTATGAGCCTTACCCTGTGCTTCCTGTTGTTCTAGGAGCAGTTCAGGCATGGGAGTAGTTGGTATTATTGATAAAACCAAAGAATGTAAGCTTGGATGAGAAGAGAAAGGAGTTAACTGCCCACGCTGTCTGATACACACCTGTGCTATCTGGCAGGGTGGTGGGTACTGAGGGTCGTTCAATGCCATTTGGTTTTGTTCGAGTAAACTGAAGTTTACCTTGCTCTTTCCCTGTAAGATCTTAAATAACAATTAGATAGGAATTTGTTTCTTGTGGCACTAGAGACTGGTTCTACCAAGTCCAGCAGTTTCTTCTCATTTAGTGCCCAAGCTGCTTCCCTTTGACAGGTGGCAGGAGGCAGAGAAGGCAGCGGTTCTGTTGAGAAGTGACACATAAGGATGTAAAAATAGAGTAATGTTTCATGCTGTTTTGTTGCATATAAGTTTGGTTTTTTGTTGAATTTTGCAGAACATTGAGGTTCAGTTTCTTTGGAAGCCTGTTTTATTTTTGCCCTTAGATATGGAAATATTGACTATACTTGCAATGTTGAGTGTTACAAGTACAGCTGCTTTTTCATGCCCTTAGAGAAAAAGATGGGGTGGTGGGTTATGCAGAAAGGTGTGATGTGCCATAAATGCTTCCCTTGTTTGCTTCACTTCACCAACTTTGGATTATTGAACTTAATACATTCCAAAACTGAAATTGCCCAGGCCTATCAGAAGACTCTGAGATGTAGTTGTCTGTGCTTGCAAAACAAAAAACCCAACAAAACCAAATGGAGGGTGGGTTTTTCCTACAGATTGTGGTTTGTGCTGTTTGACCTGGAGCATTTTTTTAATGTCTCTTTTGTACTAATTCATTTTGTTCTGGATTAATGCTATCCTCTTTCAGGATTCCAGACCAGATTATCCTTATGGACTTTGATTAGGAACAAACTAGTGAAGCAGTGCTGAAATCTGTGTTTGGTTTATTGCCTTACATGTTGTTCTTGATTATCAGTTCCTTCTCTTCTGTTGGCGATACTAAATATTATCAATCCATTACCTTGTGATATGTGCTGCCTGGAAGGAAGGAGGGAGAGTGTATCATCAGGGCAGCTGGACAAGTGGTTGGGTTTAAGTGGTCTTCTGTAAACCTGCATTATGCAAAGTTATTATTAGCTTTAGGATGACTTTTCTACCAATGCCTTGCTCCTTAGTAAACACTTTACCCATTTATTTTAAGCCTGTTCTCCATCTTACAATATCAGTTATATTAAGTTCTTTTAACAAGAAACAGGAAAGTATAATTGGGAAGCTGAAATGTGTGGGTAAACCCTGTATAAGGGCATAATAATGTGGCTTTAATGCTTCATTGCTGTAACTTGAGTGTTGAACTAAAGAGGAGTAAAGTTGAGATCCGTTAGCACTTAATGCAGGGCTCGTTTACTGTCGATTTCCCTGTTTTAGGACATTCTTACAGCTTGGTTTAAATTACATGGACAAGTCAATAAAATTGATGCAGTTAATGCTTAGGTGTGTGTTTTTATCCTCACTGCATAGTAGTTCTGATTAGCTTTTCTTTCTAGGAGAAGCTCTTGGGGTTGTTTACATGAGGGGATGTCCCTCCCTTGTACATCAGTCTGCTGCTTTTTACTTGTCTGCAGGAGTACCACTGCATTTCTAATAGTGCAGTTGTTTCAACAGCTGCATGCTGCTGTCACAAATACAGATTTTTCCACTCATGACAAAGCTGGGGAAGCATACTTTTTATTCTTCAATTTGGCAGGAGTCAGTCTTCAGAATCTACAAACTTCACCAATTTATTTCCTAAATATTCTTTGGTCCTGCAAATCCATTGATCAAAGCAGCTCAATAATGATTACATGATGTGGGTCATTTCAGTTGGCAGTGAAGAGGAAGGTGAGGAGTGAATTGTCTCCAGACCTAAAGGTTTGAACTTTAATAGTTCTGAATAAGTAGCTGGGAATCGAATGTTGCTTCATCCTCCCAAATGTTAATTATCTAGAATTGATGCTATCTTCACTCATTTTGTGTAGCCCTTCAGAAGTAAGCCTGACTTCAGTCACTTACCCTGTTATTGTGGTCTCTGAAGTCTGAGCTCTAATAAGAATAAATTAAACCTGGCCAAGATCACTTTGATCTTCTTAGGAGTTTCTGGCTGAAGAGGAGTATCTGGAATTTCTTGAGGAAACAGCTAAGGATCTATTTAGCTGTAATAATACTTATCTTTCACGTACCTTTTACTTTTTGCTGCTTCATTCCACACAGGCCCCTGTTCCTTTCCCCCCCAAGTCCCTCTTTCAATTTTTAATTGAAGAAGGCTATCTTTTTAAAATGGAAATTATCCTTGAATTCTTTTTTTGGATCAGACCATTTGAAGGTAGAGATTTGGATTCTCATCTGTCTGAGGATAGCTATATAGCTATAGTTTTTTTTACTAAGTAATGTTATTTCATGGTTTTTCTATTGTAGTTTAAACCCTGCCAGATGCTTTGCATTATAATTGGTGTGTTATAAACAGTGAATTTTCTCTTTGTCTTTGTTAATGGTTAACAAGTCCTAAACTTCAGTCCGTTCTCTTTATCTTAATTAAAATGTTGATTGTGATTACTTCCAGATGATGGAAATACATGATTAAAACTTAGATGGCTGACTTGTATGAGAAATTCCAATTAATATACAGCAATTCAGTTAACAGGCAGGCACGGTGGTCATCGAGGTGGCTTTTTTGATCCTCTTCTGTGTAGAACCCCACGGATATAGAAGGCAGCAGCTTTCAGTCTGCAGGCTGGAAAGGAGGCTGAATGGAGTCTGGTGAATAGCTCAAACTGGTGTGAAATACCTAGGCATGCTGCAGGAGGACATGTAGGGATATGTAGGTAAGAAGTGTAGACGATGCTTTGTACCAAGCTTATCTGTACAGTGGTGTGAACAGCTTCTTCAGGAGACAGTTGCAGCTGCTTGAGTGGGTTGGGAGCAGAAAAGCCTGTGGTGTCGGTTACAAGCTGGTTTTATCCCAATAAACCTTTTCTCCTCACATTAAATGCATCAGCTGTTGGCTTAAATGTATGATGCAGCAGTAGTAATTGCATTTCAAATGTTAATTATGTAATGTGTCTATAACTGTGTATCCAGCTTTGATTACCTGTATCAATTTAAACGTTGAAAGTAACAAAGAGCCATGGGTATTGGAAATATGTTTATCAGTGTGCAGAGATGACTGGGAAAGACAATGGAATATTGGTGTCTGGGGAGAAAGAAACAAAGCACAACATAGAACTGACCAGAGCTTCAGGTTCCATCCCAAAGCACAGCATACTGGTCTTGAAACAAAGCTAGTTGTACAGTGTTATACTTAGGAATGTGTGAAATACAAAATTCTGATTAATTTCTGGAAATCAAGGCAATTCCTACTTAACTTCCCAGTTGGAAGTGGGGAAAAAGGAACCTCAGAAAATAGAGGAACTCTTCACCAAGAAGTTTATATGCTTTTTCTCTGACATAACTTCTCCCTTCACCTCTGCTTGTTAAGTGAATGGAAACAGTAACAAGACTAAAAGGCAATAACTAACAGCCAAAAACCCACAAAGCTGGAATCTCTGCCTGTGATGCAAACTGATACAAAAGTAAATATATACACACACACGCCCTTTGCAAATCTGCTCTCTAATCCTGTCATTAAACCTTTCTTGGTATGAATATCCAGTGTTTCATAAGTAAGTCCAAAATTCCTTTTTAAGGTGTTTTTTTTTCCCAGAGAAAGATGGAACCCAACCAGCGACTGGATTGCAGCAGCATGGTTCTGATTTATCTTATTTTGACTTAATTAGATATCCCATTCAAAATGCTAATGGGCTACCCTTTGAATCTGAGCATCAGAGAAACTTTAAAACAGAAAAATGATGATTTTGCTGTTGAAAAGAAAACATTAATTGTGATGCAGTTGCCCTTTGTGCCTGTATGTTTACTTGATTGAAGCATCTTGACTGTGGCGCTTTCTCCTTGAAGCCTGATTTGAATGGAGTATACAGCTGGATTGCCCCAGGGCCTTGTAACAATTTATAGTCTGGATGGAAAGGCAGAAGTGCATAAAAAGACAGTTGTGAAATGCTGCTAGTGCCCTGTAATAGAAAACCTGTGTATGATGACCTTGTCTGCATGGGCCTGTGGGATCATTTTACTGTGATCCGAAGGATTATAAAATGGAAAGGATTGGATCTCACCTGGAATGAGCAGGAAAAATTAAAAGAAATATATTTTTCTCAATGATGCTGTATATGATGCTTCCTCTCCTCTGCATTCCTCCTGCGTGTGGCCTCACCTTTTCAGCAAACATGCTGAAGGTACATCTGTTATTCTCTGCACTTCTACAGGAGCTAGGGTGTTTGAATGCAAACGCCTGGGCGAGGTTCTGTAGCCACAAGCATTTATGTATTTAAAAGCCTCACACTGTTTATAGGTGAATTGATGTTCTGTTCCTGAACTGCAGCTGAATGAATTTGTGGCTAATTTTTCCTGGCCAGTTATGAGGCAGTGTGACCTTTCCTTTTCTTGGTGTGGAAAAAATGCTGATTAATATAGATTCTTGCTTCTCCAGATTAGTCTCTCCTACAGCTGGGAAAAGGCTGAAAGATCTTTCTACTCAAAACCTTTGGTAGAACTGCTGTCCTGTGGCTGCTCAATCCTGCCTTCAGCATGTCTAAGTTTGCTATTAAGGTACAGAGCAGACTGGCTAATAAGAGGTAGAAGAATGAGACAGTTGAAGGAGTGCTGAATTATTTAAAATAAAAAATTTAGTCTGCAAATGAGATTGGCTTTTATGTCTAATGTGAAGCAGATTGAAATGCTGCTGTGATTAGAGTGGGGCACGTGTGGGGTGGGAGATTAGTATGAAAATGTGGGTGTAGGGGGCTTTGTTCAAAGTGGCAAGGAATGATGAAGAATCAGAGGTGACAGTTTAAGGATTGCATGGCAGGAGCTGCACAGTGATTAAATTCACTGATGCTGTCATTGAGCCGTAAGGCTGAAGATAACATTCTCTCCCTGTGCTGAAAACAAGAATCAATACAAACTCCTTGACGGGGCTAAATTATTAAATAGAGCCTTTCTTACAATGTTTCATTATCTGGGATTTACCTCAGCTGGTGATTTGTCAGCAGTGGAGGGAGTTTTACTGGGCATTTTGTATTAAAATCATTCCCGATGCATATGAATCCATTTTGATAATTCCTTTCCTCTTTACAGTGCTGCTCTGTAGATGCATTTGTTGTTTCCCTTTGCCCAGGTGACACTTTGAATTTCACAGAGATGCTAAGTTGTGGTACACAGTAGGGTTTGATCTTGTCATCTAAACGTTAAAAATAAAAAATAATCATCTTTTTGTAGTACCAGGCTGGAGTGTGGAGTTGCTTCACTTGCTTTAGGGTGTAAAATTAGCAAGGTATTTGAAATCTCTTCAGCTGAGAGTTTGGAATTGAAGGAAGAGAAATGGGGCTGCTCTGTGGATTTATGAGGGTTGGAGATTCGCTGAACTTGGTTGAAAAATACAGCATCATTCTTTTTGTTGTCTGTCTTCTGAAGGCAGGAGCAGGATCCATCCGTTCTGAAGTAGCTAAACCAGCATATGTTTTATTCCCAAAGTCCACAGGGCTGTGTGATGGTGCTGCATTTAGACCTGGTTGATACTGGCAGAGATTTGTGATTCCATCAGTGGCATTATTCTGTCAAGTAAAAAATGTTCAGCATTTCTGTGGGGTTTTTGGTTTTCCTGCATAGCTTTGGTAGCATAATGCAACTAAATTAATCCGTTCTGAGCTACGGTGTTATTTCACAATTGCATCACTGTCCTTTTTTGAAAGGGAGAGAATATTCATATTTGGGGGTTTGAAACAGATGGTAGCATTGTTAAGAATGAGGATTAAACAGCTGGAAGTTAAGGCTGTATGTATGTATTTCAGTGCTCAACCACAGCTCGTCCTCCGTTCCCCTCCATATGGCCTAGGTCTTCACAACCGAAATCCAGGCCTCACAGCTTAGGGGTGACATCTGAAAAGAAAAACACCACAAAAAACCAAAACAACAAAACAACCACACACAGAATAATCACTTTTTTTAGTCTGTGGGTTTGTTCTTGGTTTTTTCCCCCCTCTTTCCATGCAATTACCCTGTTTGTTCCTGCACCGCTTGGCATGCAGAAGCCCAGCGATTGGAATCTTTGTCGTTGGCTGCTTGCCCCATGAAAAATGAAAGCCTGTCTGGAGGCTATTGAGGATTCACCCCCAACAAAGGCTCTGTGAGCTCTTTCTCTGGCTCTAGCCAGTAGCTGCTGAAGCCCTTCCTCTAACAGCAGAGCTGTTTGAACATCCTGCACTGCTGCCGGTGGCGAGATGCTTGTCTGTGTGCGCCGCGTTCTGTATACGCTCCAGAAGAGATAACATGGCGGGCAGGGCTTTAATCCCAGCTGATGATGCTTGTCAGCTTGTTTTAAATCAGAAAATTGCTCCCATTCATTGGAAAGCTGCTTTATTTGGAGTGCCAACTTCTGTACAAAACAGAAGAGTTCTAAGAATTGCAGGGGGACAGAAATAGGACTGGATGTGAAATCCCACCCGCGTTTTGCAAAACTGCTGTTGTGTTCTTGTTCCTAATTTTATGGAAAGGAGAGCAGGAAGCAGAATTGATACAAATTCCACTGACAGCACTCCCCCCAGCCCCCCGCCGCCTGTCAGCCAAGGACAAAAACAGCTCTTGAGCAAGCAGGGATAAACAAGAATATACCACTGGTGATCATGGAGTATAATCCGGATTGCTTTCCCCTTACTCTGTTATCAAGAGGGACACGTTTGGCTGCTAATTTGTACATGAGAACACATTCATCAAAGTGGCTTAATTGTAGGTACAAGAGCCACAGAATTTAACATCCCTCTGTGTGTTTCTTGCCTATATTTTTAGTTTTGTTAGGTCACTTATCACTTGCATGATATTTATCACCTTTCACCTTTTTTGCCTTATTTTTCTACTGTCTTGTTTCCTTATAGTTACCCAAAGTAAACCTAGCTCTGTTCCTACACCTGGTGCTGAGGTAATTGCTAAATAAATCAGTAAGTGTCAACTTGAAAATATGGAGAAAAAAAATGTTATTTCTAGCTTTTATGGAAAAAAAACCCTCACGTATTAAATGGTACATTAGCTGCTTTACATGTAGCAAGAGAGAATGGAGTTAGAATAAATTTAGCTATGTCCTCTAGTGTTGAGCAGTGAGGGCATCTGTCATGTTTAATAATGCTTCTGACCTTTAGGATTATTGAAGTTGAAATTTTCTCTCTGGTCATTTGGGGGTACTTGAGCACTGTCAGATTTCTTGTGCCTGTGCTAAGCCTCCTAAGATACATTGTTATGCTTTGTAAGCTAGTGCAGATAATTCATTAAAGAAATTTGTTTTCCCCCTTTCAGACTGGTTTTCCTTAAGGAATGTGAAATGTTACTGTGGTCACTAAGTTTTAGTGTGTCTTGTCCCCCTATTCAGTTGCCTTTTGCTGGGAAAGGCTGATGGCACTGATGTGCTTTGTAGTGCTCTTCAAGGTAGTGATGATGCTCTTCTGAAAATGAAATGCTCAGAGTAGCGTGTGTAGGATGTAATAAACATCCCACCACCAGGTACCCAAAATGATACCCGTGCTTCAGTGTTACCGTAGCTGTGCCATGAGTGATGCTGTTGGTATGGCTAAGGGCAGCTTGGATGCACATGCATCTTGTAAGCTTATAAATCCTATCTGGATGCTTAAGAAATTAAACATGAGCAGAAAAGAATAATTCATGGTGGGTAAATTCTCCAATCTAGCTGGAAAAATCAAAGGTGTCTAAAGTGCAGTTAGAGTTGTAGCATCAGTTCAGTTATGGAAAACACTGCTGAGACTAACTGAAGGGTTTGTCCTACAGTGCTCCAAAATAACAGTGCATAGTTGAAGTGCAAGGGTCTGCAGCATTGACAGTCTTGGTAGAAAAACCTCTTCACCTGAATCTGTGTAGATACCTGTGAGTGTAATCAGAAATGTCTGTTCTTCCTTCCCTACCCCCATGTTTAGTTGGTTGGACTCCTGCTTCCCCAGGTTCCTTAAGATTTTAGGATTTGGGGACACTTATTAACTGACTCGCATCTCCAGCTAGGGTAGCTTCCCCTGCAAGTATTTTTTTGGTGTGCTGCTGCTCAAGCAGGTAGCAATAGTCTTTATCCATAAAGATCAGCCATTGTTTGTCTTGACTGTGAAGTGCTGGATGATGTGATGGAGTTTGGGCAGCTGCTCTATGCTTTGAAGTGTCGCTTTTCTCCGCGATCGCTGCTGATGTATTGTTTCCACGCTCTACCCCTCGTCTTGCTGTGTGATTGTTGTGCAGAGCAAGCACGTCCTTGAAAGCAAGTGATTATTTTGTCTGTCTTTGGTAAATTGAGGTTGGTACACCCTACGGTGTCGAAAGGGGTACATTTTGTATAGACTAAAGTATCTGTTCTTGCAGGCTGCTGGCGAGTGATACAGAGATGCTGGCATGTGGAAGGGGAAATAGTATAGATGCTGTTTGAATGCCTGGGATGCGTTCTGTGTTTGAGTGGCAAGGGAGGCAGCACATCTCACCTCTGTACAGCTGGGAGACTCATCGAGCCGCTTAAGAAAATGCTCCAAGCCTGCTCCACCTTGTGACTGTCTAACAGAGCTTTCAGATCTCTTCCAAGTTCTTTTTTTCTCCTATACAGCAGGCAAGCATGAAGTCCGTGAGCTGGCTGGGGTGTAGAGGCTGGCTGCCTGCCCGAGCCTCGCGTGGTTGGTGTGGGTGAGAGCCAGTTCTGGTCCCTGCGTGGGACTTGGAGCAAGTGAGAAGTAGGGATGTGATGGATGTGCGTTTTTGACTCTGTAGTCACTGAACACTAATCCATGGAGAATTTGAACTTGTAATTTTGATTAAAGTGATTGATTTTAAATCAGCCTGAGTTCGTTTTGGGCCATTAGGGGTTATTTAAAAGGAAAATAACTCTTTAATTAAATTAGTAGTGCATAAGTATCCTGCTCTGCTTTCTAAGCAGAATTCTTTTTCTTTTTTAATTCTTACTCCTTTCAGTGTGTTGTTTCTTGGCACATTTTGCAGTTAAAAGCAATGCTAAGTTACTAAAACAAACTTGTGCTAAGCAAATCCTAAACTTCATTTGAAGTCTTTATCCTTTTGGAAAATATACGAGCTGTGTTCTTCAGTAAAGCAGTTCTTCCTTCAGTCTGTATGCACTGTTAATGTATCTCGTGTGAGGAATGAATGCTGTATAAAACAACAAACTCCTGTTTCCCTATTATTTATAAAACATCCTTTTGAAATTGGCAAAATACCAGCAGACCCTAAAACGTGAACCAGAAATGCATCGAAGTGTAAGGATCCTCCCCAGAAATCAAGTCCTGATGCTATAGAAGTTCTGAGTGTGATGCTATGAAAATAAGGACTTTTTTTTTTCTTCAGAAGTTGCCATTTTAATTGTGATGGTGAGGGAAGGCTGCTTCTGTGCTCTTGCAGACTTGGTGGGTGGAGTGAGTGACTGGGCTTCTTGGTGGGGATCGTATTCCTGTAGTTGTGATTTGCTGTGGATCTCTTGTTGTGAGTCTCCATGAATCCTTACCAAATTCCCAAGTGATGGGAATGCTTTCAGAGCACTCAAAGGTGGTCAGCTGTAGCTAAGCGTGATATTATATGTTTTTATATCTATAAAATTCAGTTGAAACATGAGCTGTATAACATGCTTTGTTGATTTGAGCAACGTGTGATAGAGAATCGCAAGAGGCAATACCTCTTCTCCCCATTTCCTAATACTGAAGGCGCAGAGACACCTCGGATGACTAACCCATTTGACAGCTTGGAGTTTGCAGAACCCAAATTCCATGTATGGCTTGTGTTTTATGAACAGTAAATGGAGCTGTCTTTTCACTACGTGGTGTGTCAGGTTCTTGTTTCATTACTGAAGAGATGGTGTGTTTTAAGCATCCTGGGTTAAAAACATCTACAGGTAGCAAAATTGGAAGGGTGGTTCTTAGCTTTCCGGATAAATTCTCTTGTCAAATCAATCTCTTTACTCATTTGCTGTTTATGTATAAAACTGGAACAGCACAATTGTAGAGAGAAGTCTGTATCTTCTGGCTATCAGTATGCTTTCTGTGCTTTTCTTAACTCATCTTGCAGTTGTCTGCATAAATGAATCTTCATGGCTCTGGGGTTTTTTCCTTCCTTGGGTCAGTAAATATTTCATAAATACTAGAAAAGTGTAGAGGTGAAAGAGTCACCCTAAACTGAGTCTATTGTCATGGACCTCTTTGGAAGTTCCTGGAGTTTTAATACAAAATACACTTGTAGTTTTGCTGTAAAACCTTGGGTACAGGTCACATCTCAGTGTTAGGATCCATATAGGGTCCTTGCCTGTACATCCAGTGCAGCAGACTCTAGACTAGGGCGTTGTAGAAAAGATCTGACGAGCTGTAAAGAAGGTTTTTCAGTTTACAAATTCCTTTCCTGTTAGACTAGACATTACCACTTGGGTTGTTGAACTTCTTGGTCTTGTTTGTCCAGATTTCAGGGCTAAGTATCTGAGCAAAGCTCTATGTTGTCTTTTAGAGCTGAGATTTCCAAGAAGTGGATTCATTACTGGTCACAGCCACTGTGAGGATTTTGACAAGTCAAATAATGAATTTAGCTCCTTACAAGACTGAATTTTAAAGGTGCTGTTGCTGGCCATGTCTCATACAGATGATTGGGAGGGATGGCGGGGGAAGATGCATCCCTTCTGCTGTGGTTTGTGGCTGGAATATTCCAGTGCATGTCTGATTTGGAGGGACTTTCTCAAATACCCCACCACCTCCTGAATGCTTGCACTTGTTACTTTATGCTCCATATCCCAATTTTGCTGGGAAAGCTAACTAATGCCTTACAGTGAGTGAACATCTGAGGAAGACTATCCTATGCTTATGACTCAGTGTAATATGCATCTTCATGAGCTGCGTTTAAGTATCTAAGAAATGCCAGAGTAGCTGCAGTATAAAATACAGGCAACTTCATGTACACAACAGTGATTTCATATGGAAAGAGGTACTTGTTTGGAGTTAAGGCCACTTGGCAGCTTTACCAATTTGTTTTCAAGTAACTGCAGTAGAAACAGCATTAAGTGTGGCATCTGTTGTATATAGAGAAAGAAACGGGGAGGGAATGGTTAAGATGAGGTTTACACATAACCTTGCAGAAAGGAAAAGAGATAAAACCTTACTTTAGAGGAAGGAGCTTCAGCTGTTTACACCCTACTGGCTGCAAACATATATCTGGGCTATTCGATTTATAGAAAGAGTCAAGTAATTAAGATAAAAGAATCTACATGATTCACTGCTGTGAAATAGAAAGGCCTAATTTATGCTTTGTATCCACTGTAGTTATGATTAGTGACCTAGGGCTGTTGAACTTCCTCTTTATGGATTGCGAAAATGCTGTGACAGTTTTCAAGGGAATTGCTCTCTTTAAACTCAGAGAGATGAAAATGGGCCTGCTAACAAGGACCAGCTTCAGTATCTGCTTTCATATTCTTCGTGTTTCAAAAAAAAAGGCAAAAAAAAAGGCAATTGGGTGCTTTGATATGCCTGAACCTTAGGATCTAGCGAGGCAGAAAGTGCATAATATATAATATCACACGAGGCATGCAGTGTATGTCAAGAAATGTGCAGAAAGGTATTCCCTTGGATGCTTTTCAGAGGGCCTGTTGCTGGAAAAAAGAGAGAAATATGCTTTAAAAAAACCAAAAGGAAACTGCCAGTTTGTGTTAGTTTGCTGGTTCTGAGGCTGTGTGGCATTTTGTGTGTTTGTATTACAAAATTGTTTATAAACCTAAGAGTTCCTGCTCCCTATGCTGTGCTCATGATCAAAGATGACTATTATCTCCAGTATGGACTGGGGATACTTCCTGGCATTGTCTGAGGCAAATTTGTAAGGAAATACCTGAAAACTGTAAACTGATTTCAGATGCAGCTCCTACTTGCCTTGCTGAGCCCTCAGAACACTCTTTCAGTATAAACTGTGGGAGTTTTGAGGTAGTTTGGGCCTCTAAGCTACAAACTTCACACTCAGAAGTGCAAAATTCTGTGAACTGTGGTAAAAATCTCATAAATCTTTCATCTGGAAACTGTGGCTGTCCTGATGCTCTCTGCTGCCTTCCAGTGTAACCTGCTACTGGGTGTAATTCTGTACGCTGCATAATCTTCACTCCTGATTAGGAAGGGCACGTACTTTGAATGCACCCTGTTCTCACACTGCTTTTCATGCCCAAGCGCAGTAGCTTTAGCTGGTGCTTCATATTTGCCTTGTGATCCTCAAGGAGAGGTGGTTAAACCAAGGGTGGTGCTTGTCAATGAAGACATTGGGCCAGGAAGATGAACAGCTGGGAGAGTACCTGGAGCACACCTGCATTTGAAATGTTAACTGCATAGCAAATATTTAAATTTGAGCTAATATTGCATTATATAAAGATTAATTTATTACTGTACTTATTAGAAAGCACTTGTAGGACAAGTGCTATAGTTCACATTAATTTAAGTGTTGGAAAATTGACAAATCTATAGTGCTTGTGGTAGTGCCTGAGTATTTTATTTCACTTTTCTAAGGTGGTAAATACTCTGGTAACTCCCCACCTTTTAGTGCCAGGCTCCCAGCAAACTAGGACACTCTATTTTTTTTTTCTATTCTTTTGTTTTTTCTCCTCTGACTTAAAGTCATACAAGAGGCCCCATCCCTCCTGGCAGCGTTCTTGCCAAGTTCAGAGCACTGGTGCATGTGCTCTGTGCCCTTAGCTGGGCTGTGCTGTCAAATACAGGAGCTTGTGACCAGCAGAAGTCAGTGATGGTCCGGCCAGAACCAAAGACATTTGCCCAAGCTTCAGCATTGATTAAAGTAGGCTTCTCCTCTAGTGCATGCATCAGGGAGGGAGAGCACCTATTTTGGTTTTTTACTACATGATCTCTAACACTACTTTTTCTTTCCAAGTGAGACCCCTGGTAACCAGTTTGAAGGGCTAAACTAAGTTCATGGTGATTTTAAAAACAGCTTTTTAAGTAATGCTGAGAAGAATGTGTTTGGTAAAAGGAAACTAATGTAAATAATGAGCTTTCTCTGAAGCAGCCAAATAAGGTTTTACAGGAATTTCCCTTTTAAGTTTTAGTAACACTTGGTTACAGGGTTTTACTTTGACTTATGATTTTTTCCCCTTTTTTTGTAAGCTTCTCTGCTGTTTTTCTGCAATTATAAGTAATGGTTGCACACAGAACTCTTAATCAGATGTCCTGTTCTTTTCAGTAAGTCTGTGAGGAAAAGAAATAATTGGCTATGATGATACACTTATTATAAATCTGTGTGCCCAGCACAATGGGAAAGGTATATACTTTGACTAAAAATACCTGATGATGTCCAAGTGGAGAGCATTTAAATCTGGCAAAGATGGGTTCCATCCAGTATTCAAGTAAATGAATTTGGGTTCTGCGGGAGAAGTGGATTGTTTGTGGGAGTCCTCCTTGGTCTCAGAGCTTTCTGCTTTGGGATCTCTGACTGGAATAACACCTTGACTTTTTAAAATAGAAGCTATTAAGTTGTGGTGCTGTGACGATTGCATTGCAGATGACAAATGGCTAGCCTTACAAGTGTATGCTAGCGTGGCTGGCTGTGTTCCCTTTAATCTTAGCTCAAATGAGAGTGCACTTGCTGTCCCCGATATATGTATAAAACCCACGTCTGTTCCAAACTCCTTTTTCTTGTGGTTCATCAGTTTTCCATATGTTCACACGTGACTTTCAGCACCTTAGAGGGTGGGTTTTTCCTTTGTACCCCTCTCCCAACTTTTCCTTTCAGCCTTTTTCATTTATAGCAGGAAGCTGCATCCGTGTTACTCTCCAGCGTGGCTCTTTCTGATGGTAGCACTTTCAATACCTACCCGTTTCCAGATGAATGGAGGCCATCTTTCCAATCTGCGGGTTTAGATTAGATTGCAGCCTCAGGACCTGGTTTGGGGTGTATTTATTTAGTGCTGATTTACATATAAATACAAAGAAAAATATAAAGCCTGGTGTTGCTCTTCTAGCTATTGGTAGCGTGTCAGACAGCACAGATCTGCATTAGAAATTCCCTGCGTAGTAAGATAGTCGTATCTTCTACAACTTGACATTTAAAGGCTGCTGGTTTGTTTTCTTGATTAGCTGCTCTGCTTTGTTTCACATTAATTAGTGACAGCATTATTTTTATGAAGCCTCTGTCGTGACCCTGTTTATCAGCCGGTGTCTGAACACCCTGAGAGATGAAGCACATGTGTAGGAAACTGATTTTTCTGTAACAGGGCTAGATGCAGTTTTTTAGAGGGTGTAAACTTTTAACTGATCATTTCATAAGCAGATGCTTCCATCCTCTCAGAACCTGAGCAAAGGAACATTTCCTTTCCAGGCATTTCATTTCCAAATACACTTTGTTTCCATGTAGGAGCAGCCTTTGGTTATGTGGTGAATTCGTCAAGTCCCAGGACCTGACTGATCAGGTTTTATTTTTTGCATTTTTAGGATTTTTAAATCCCATGCTGCTAGCAGAGAGGACCAGTTTGCAGAGGTGCTTTAATTTTTCCTTCCATAAAATTCCCCTGGCTGTTAGGTGGTATTTTAACAGCCACATAACTGTTCAAACTCCTGTGCTGGGTTTGCAGAGCAAACTGTCTTCTGATTGTTTTATCCTTTCAGCTCTTGGTGTATCCCTTTGTTAAAAGGTAAACCCCTTAGTGAGATGTTAAAGAAAATGTGCCCTCTTGATATTTAAAAGGTGAAAAATCTATTTAAACTGTATATGATGGCTTCAAATAGCCTCACTGCTGTGTGCTGCTTGTTTTAATAGAAGTGATAAATACAGCGGCCGGTGGTGCTCAGCAATTAGACTTGAGCTATACACTATAAATGACATTTAATGGCAAATGTCAGGCATAGTGTGAATGGTATCTTCATTTCAGTGTTGTGTTTCTTTAGGATAATGCTTAAAAAACCTTAATGGAATTTAATTACCAGAGCATATATTCAATGATTAGTTAAATGCATTTGTAATACCATTAGTTGTTAGGTAACTGTTTGCTTATTATGCTTGACACAGAGTGTATTTGATGTACACTGTGCATGGTTTGCAGTGTGGCAATAGAAATGCTAATCAGCCTGTGTGTTAAGGAGGGTCGCTATCAATACTGTGTCAGCAGCTTGCTGCCAAATTTCCTTCTGTGAGAAAGGCATAATCTGTAATCAAAGCGGAGTTCCTGGAAGCAGCAACCAGGAACGGAGACGCTGTGATCAGAAATAGTGCTTATTGCTTTCTCTAGTAGCGATTTTAATTACAGCCCATTAATGAATTCTTACCCCTGGTTTTGTCTTTTGTGTGGGGCTTTTGTGATACCTGTAGAAACAGCAGTGGAGATGTGGTGTCTCCACTGCTTCCTCTCATTTTTGCTCGACAGAGCTGAGCGTGTACCAAATGCCATCGCTCTGTGTGATGGAGGATGTTCAGCATGAGCACAGGGCAGTGTTTAGGTGGGCACTGCATGGAGATATGGCTTGCTAAAACAAAAATAGGAAGCCTGGATGGACCCACGTGGCTACCCACGGCCACAGTGCTCTCTGCTGTCCTCTTGGGCCTTCATGGGGGCAGCACAGATGAGTAAAATCCATCCACGCAGATGGGATACATACAGGCTTTGCTGACTGGGATCCACTGGTGGAGAGCTGCTTGTTTTCCCCAAGAAGGGAGCAGTCGACTGGGGGAAAGCTCTTTGTGCCACAGCAGCTTTCGTGAGGCAACGGGTGGACGCGTTGTCTCCTAGCCCTGACAGCTATAATTAAACAGGCTTGTTCGTGGGTAGCTGCACGCTGTAATACTGTGGTTACTTTATGCTTTTGCTCAGCATAACTGACACTGTGAACCACAGATGGGATTCAAAGAACATAAAAGGGAAACGGAGCAGAAAGATACCACAAAGGGATTAAATGAGGTAGTAAGCAATGACCCATAACCTTCATGAAAGAACTTACTGATAGTTTTATTTTAAGCCAGTCAGTTTTTTAAGCATAACTGCTTTTTTTTTTACAAGATGAAATTATCTTTTGTCATTTAGAATTGCACTGAAATTTTAAGGGGGTTGTGGTACTCCAGTGGTATTTCACAGGTAGGGAAACAGGTGACTTGCTAGATCTTCACACAGTAAGCAGCTTTGTTTCTTGTAAAGCTGAAAAGTTTATGGATCAAATACTTCAGTTTGTTTTAAATACAGAAGTCTCTTATCGTGGTTACCTGAAATGAGTCACATTCATTTTCTCCTTGAAAACTGAGGCTGGGTTCAGTTCAGTTCTCTGGGTTGTTCAGGAGAAAGAGCCTATGAATGAATCTATTTAACACCTCATATTTGGTGTATTGTGGGATGTGAGTGTGCTGTTTCTGTGTCACTTCCTGCTAAAAGTGAAGGAGGATGGGATTGATCTTGAGTGGCGTAGGTAAGGAGGAAATTGTCCTGGAGATTTGGGTAGAAAACACAAATAACTTGGGTAAAGACTGCAGAGTCTCGTCTGTTTGGTCCTAGTCAACCTCTTCCGTAAACCCCTTAAAAACAGAGATATGGGGGTGATGTCTATGTTTTGAGGTATTACTGAGAGTGGAATTCCAAAGCCATGAAAAGATGGATGCGTTTTTAGTACTGGAAAGGGGGAGTCTGCAGAGCTGGGGTGCAAAAGGCTGGTTGGAGGTTGGGGGTCCTGAAAACTCTTCTACTTTGACAGATGGCCGGTGCCCCAATAGCTTCGTTTTCAAGTAACGGTGTGATCTCTATTTGATCCATTCCAGCTCATGCTTGTGTTTGTATAATGACATAAACTGTCTTTTGCACCTGCAGAAGTCTGCAGTTTGTACCTAACCCAGGCTGATAACTTCCATGTAGATTTTTTTACAGACTTCTCTTTGTTCTTCTGTCTCAGTAAAAACCAGGAGGCTTCATGTTAAATTTTAATGGCCCCATGCCTTTGAAAAACACTGTCAAAGAATAAGATTTCAGAGAGTTACTTATTCTTTAACAAAACTGGTAGAACCCAAACACTCTGTTTCACAGTTCCTCTTTAGAATTACTTCCAGATTCAAAAAGGCTTAATTTTTATTTGGCTCATGGCAAAGTGTCTTATTAAAGCTGTTGTTCTGCTTAGGTCCTGCAAAGGAACGACTGTTTGCCTAGTGATATTTTCAGTTGTTCCTTGTGTTTCCTTTTTCTTCCTACGGTGCTTAATTCACAGATTGATATCCTGTTGTTGGCATTCAGCGTCATCAATGTCAGCCTCTCTGTGTCAAGGGGAATTGCTGACATGCACCCTGTGGCAGTTCATTTGGAAACAAATAATTAGAGGACACGGTTTGGAAAACAGTGGGGAAAAATAGTGCTGGTAGAAGGGAATAGAGGTGTCTGACTGAGTTTGTCATCCAAATCTGGTTCTAGCTGAACATTACTAGCTCTTTGAGGATGAAACTGCTGTCAATATGTTGGAAAGGATTCTTTTCTCTCTAAAGTGTGATTTTTATTTTTGTTAGGAGTGCAGAGCTTTCTCCCTTATTAATGCCATTTCTGTGGAGTGCTGTTCGGCTGACTGGAGGTGTTAACGTCTAACACCTCCCACCTGAAGACCCAAATGGAGTTGGAACTTGTAAAGCTGCAAGTGCTTCCTTACTTTGGTGGGTGAATAGTTGGGGTGTCTGCAGAAGGCAAAGAGCTGCTCAGTGCCATCTTAAACTCCTGGCTGGGGCTGATTTTTGGCTTCATCATTTCAGGATGTTTTGGATATCTATTTCTAGATATTGAAATTGACAACCTCAGAAATTGAGGGGAAGGGAAAACTTGAGGGACTCTAAATAAAATTAAGAGCTGGTAGGTAACATTCTATATTAGCTGATTTTTGTGACAGTAGGCAGGGCTATGAGGAGCAGGCAGAGGGAAGAGAAAAATACATTCACATAGCTCCATTTGTTGAGCTTTGTCCTAGCAGTGCCTCTAGCTGAAGCACAATGAAATTCAATGCAAACCCATATCCTTATGATAGAGGCTGTACTGTTGAATTTGAAGGTTTATGCAGCCTTGTAGTGCTATTCGTTACAGTTTCTGACAGATCTTTCTCTAGTTCTCAGTTACCATAATTATTCCTTGCCTGTCAGATGTGCTATGTGTGTTCTTCCTTGTGACTTGTCCTGGTTTCAGTCAGGATAGAGTTAACTCCATTTGTAGCAGCTGATGGAACGCTGTGTTTGGGAGTTAAAATGAAAGCAGTGCTGATAACACCCTGATGTTCTTAGCTGCAGTCAGACAGTCAAGGACTTTCTTAGCTTCTTCTATTTCTCTATTCTTGAGAAAGGAGGGGCGAAGCCAGGACAGGTGACCCAGATGGGCCAAAGAGAATATTCCATGCCAATTACGTCCTGCCTAGGAAAACGGGGGGCTGTTGGGAAGAGAGAAGCGGGGCGGTTTCGGGACGCGTGCTTCCTCTCGGGACGCGTGCTTCTTGGGGGGACGGTCGGGTTCCGGGACAGCTCTGGGTGGTACCTGAGTTGTGTGGTTCGGTGAGAAACTGCATTGTGTATCAATAGTTTCATATTCTTTTGCTCTAAAGTCCTGTTAGCATTGTTGTATTTTATCTTTCTGTTATCTTAGTAAACTATCCTTATCCCAACCCACGGGCCTCTTAGTTTCTTGGTTTTGGAGTTATTTGCCCCTTCCCTTTCCCTTCCCTTGTTTCCCCCCTTTTTTCCCTTTTCCCCTGCTCTTTTACTTTAAGGAGCAGGCAGCTGCGTGGATCTCGGCCCACAGCCGGGGTGAAACCACGACAGACTATAATAGCTGCCCCACCAGAACATCTAGCGTTCGTGAAATGGCAGTGTAGTGAGTTTGGATAGTACAGCTCTTCTGGGGAGCTGAAGATTGTATTTTATTTTTTAAGACAGTCTAGCAACTCTAATGCCAAACCACCCACACTAGGAGACAACATATGGCAGCTACTGTGAATTAACATGCGGATACATAGCATATCACCTAGTGATTTTCAAGCAGCTTGAGCCTCGATAGCTGGATTGTAAGGTTTTGGCTATCTGGCTGTCTCCCCGCAGCACATGAGACTCAGCCTTGCAGATAGTGGGTCCCAATTTAAGTCTAATTTTGGCCGTGTTTTGCAGTTGTTTAAAGCTGTAGGCAAAGAGATTGCTGTTTTGTACTCGCATTTGTGGATACTGCTGTGTATGTAGGCTGAGATGTACAGGTACATTTATGGGACTTGTTTGCTTGCCCCTTGCCTTGTGTAGGCAGCATCTCTGTCTACACGTAACCTGCCTGTACTCTATAATGTTTGCTGCTGTTTGTAAACATCTTTCTTTCAAACTTCATAAAACTCCAGTAGAGATCTAGAGCAAATACTGCTCTCAACAGAGTGCCTCTGAGCAAAGGGACTGTTTCTTGGGTAGTCTTCAGGGCAGGCACGTCCCTGAAAACAGTCGGCTGTTGTGTGCATGTGCATCCGAGTGTACAAGTCTGAGATGCAGGGGAGGGCGAGCCCGATGCTTGTTTTACATCTGAGTTACTTGTATGTGAGACTGAGTTAATTTCCAGCATGCTGAGGTGACTTCCTGAATTCCAAAAGAAGTTTAATTTGTTAAATGTGTGAATAAAAGGGACGGGAGGAATTCTTGCTGTAAACAGTCACAAAATGTCAAGAGCAAGGCATGGTGGAAAAAAATCCTGTATTGTTTTGTCAATAAATTATGCTTTCTCCTACATAGATCACAGAAATAGGACTTTACCTTGGAAACAGCAATATTTGATACCCCAGGCAGCTTATTCCCAGCTCAGCTCACACTTCACTGAATACACTGATCGATTATCCGCGGCTTAACCAAGCCTTCTCATTTCCTGCCTTCCATTACTGCGCTCAGTCAAGCCCAGGGTTCTTTGTGGCCTGCCTTGTGTGCTGCGATAAGCCATCAAGGCATGTTTCTATTAGAAAAGCTCTTGTAGGTGGAATAGTCATTAGATAACACTAACAGGTTTAAAGGTTGCAGTCTTTGTGTTGGTTCGGGTTAAGAGGACAGGAACCAAAAGGGCTGCTGCCTCCTTGGGTTGTCGTGTTCGAGGGGCAGGGGGGATTAACTGCACGTTGCCATGTTCAGCCCTCTGGTTTTCTTGCTGAATACTGATAGCTGCTCTCCCTTTTGACAACACTACTGTGTTTGCAAGAAGTAATTATGTGTTAATATGCATGCATCTGAATTAAATAATCAAGCTGCAAAACTAATGTTCATTTGTAGTAATAACCTCTGTATTTCCAGGCTGGGTTTGCTTGGCTTACAAACAACTGATCAGGTTTCTTATTTAATTAGAGACTGGCCTACAAAAAGATATCCTGACAACTTGAAATTGCATGTGGTGTTGCAGAGTGGGAAGAAAAATGATCCTTGCTCTATTTCTTCAGCTCCTGATTCCCAGATAGCTTCATCCATGTGTGTCTCCTGCCTTCCCCCCCCCCAGGGGATCTGGTATGACTGGTCTTTATTTTTCTTTTTTCCCCCCTTGGAATATTAGTGAATGTCAGAACTGAGTAAGTGTAAAAACGTTTCTGCAGTAGGAGTCGACATGTGGGTAGTTATCCCACATGGATCAGGGGAGAGGGGCATGAGCAGAGCAAGTCAAACCCACTGCTGGTGCCGGAGTCAGGCAGCTGCTGTGTCACAGAGCATCATTAGAGCCCCTCGTTTGACACCCCATCATTTGTGGGGGACAAACAAGGCCCCAAAGGGTGGGTTAATTTACTGTTTTAAATAAATATAATGTCCACTTGAAAACTGGCTTGGTGAGGCCAGAGGGCCTGTGCTTCAATGCACAGCGTGTTTGTTTTGAGCAGTGGAGTGGCTGTTAAAATATTTAACGTGCTGTTAAGATAGTACAAAGAATTTGGTAGCTTAGAATTAATCACAAGGTATTTTTTTCCTGATAGAAAAATGTCATTGTTGAAAACACGTTTGAAAGGAAGGGTGTTCTTTTCCTTGCCTCTGTTTTGCTGTATGTGTCTGAAATAGCCACTATTCACCGACTCCAGCGTGCCCATCTGTCATCCCCAGCATTTGGTATATTGTTTCCAAAGCTAGTTGTGATTTAACATGGTATCTAAATAGGGCAAGTAATGAAGGATGCTGCTTAAATCTCTCTGAGAGAATCTGCAGGACATCTGTGATCATTTGCACAGTTTGGTTAGTCATAACCCTGGGAAGAGAACATGGAAACTCTTCAGATGTGAATTGTTCTGTGCAGTAACTCTGGTTTTGAGTGTTTTCTAAAGGATTTGGCACCTTGGATTTGTCACAAAACCTGTGGAAATTAGTGTGTACATATTAAAGAGAACCCGTGAGGTGTTGTGGCTGTGTTTTTTTCCCCCTTGTTTTAAAGGAGAGGCTTATTTTTAAATACTTGACCAGATGATTGTGAACTGGGATGCTTTAATCCATTTACTGCTTTATCTAATTCTTGTTTAATGTCCAACACTGATTTATGCTTTTAACTGGAACAAAACCCAGAACAGCAGCAACAACAGACCCCTAAAGGAATAAGTTTTGAATACAGCAATAGAGGATACTGTTGTTTAAGGGGGAGAATTGAGTTTTGTGGCACAGGGAGCCTTTTCTAGCTGTCTGAGAGGCACTTTAAAGCACTTACCACTTGTGTGATATCTTCAAGCCTGAATTTGGCATGTGAGTGTCTGCAGCTTTCATATGTAAAAGTGTAAAAAAAACAAAAAAAGCCACACTTTATGAACTAGGGGACACTTCTTTTGTGTGCACATGGTTCTAAAATAAATAGTCTACCACAGAAGTTGGCGCCTTGACACCTCGGAGCAGAGTCTGCTCTGGGAGTGACATACATACTTAGAAAGTTGGCTGCTGGAGCAGCGTGTCTAGGAATTCCTGTGCAATGAAGGATGTAAATGTGAAACCAAGCTGCTGACAGACACTTGATATTTTTAGGGAGATTCAGGCTTCAGGTTAAAACCCACAAAATCACGTGTGCTGGAGAGTAGACACAGCAAATAGCTTTCAGGAGGATGTGCTTAAATTAAGTGGACAGAAGGCAGCAATCATGTTTTCCCACCCCCAGCCAGTCCCAAACCAAACAACCCAAACCCAACCACTTTGAACAGAGCATGAGTAACAGCTGCTTATATGTCAGTGTATTTTTAGTTGCATCCTTGTCCAGTGACTTCTCTGTAAAGTTACTTGCACATCTTGGTGTAAATGATGAGGTTCTTATTGCATTCATAGAATCCCAGACTGGTCTGGGTTGGAAGGGACCCCAAGGATCACAGAGCTCCAATCCCCTGCCACAGGCAGGGCCACCAACCTCCAGGCCTGGAGCTACACAAGGTTGCTGCTTAAGCACAGAGGCATCGAGTTGTGCTGTCTGTGTGCATTTAGAATGCCAACTTCATAAACTTTAGTGTAGAAGAATCAAAAGCTGGTGTCCTCCAGGGTGTCAAATCTATCCTTACACCATTTGGTTTCACTACTGCTTTTATTATCTGTTTGGTTGTAATTTGCCCCTTCATCTATTTTTCTCTGTGGTTTTTAAGGAATCGGGTTTTTTCTGAAGTGTAATGAAAGAAAAGCCACTTCTCTGTTATGAAAACCCCTGTAATTTATTTTTCTTTGTAATCTTCCCCTCTGACAACACCTCACAACTACATGATCAACCTAAAGAAGTCAATACCACTTGTGTTGGGAGGTTGTGGTGTCGGGCAATTCATCATTCCCCTGAAAACTCCTTAGATTCAGCCAGCCTCCTGAAACTCAATCTCATTCCCTGTGTTCTTCCTGATTGTGAATCTGATTTCAGGGGAGGGGATGTTGTTGTTCTCTTTCACTCTGTGGAGTAACTGCTAACCTCTGGAGTAAAACACGGTGAAGGGAGCGGAGGCTCTCGGTCAGTCTAAGAAAAAAGCTTCAAAATGGGAAACGAAAACCATCCCATCAAATGAAAATGTTTGAACTAACAAGAAGGGCTGGACACTGTGCAGGTGTTAACACTTTCTAAATGTATGAGATTTTTGAGGGATGAGGTGGTTCTGTACTGCAGAAGATAGTGACTTGGCTGCCTTCACCGTGCCTTAATGTGTGGGTATTCCTGGTAAGCTCTGAGTAATCCCCTGCTGCTCCACCTTTTTAACACATATTGGGGAACTTGGGCATTTGCAGGGAAGCTTGCAGGAGATGTGGCAATAAACAAACACATCTCTTTGCTGTGACCGACTGATGAACTGGGATGGTCTTTCGGGAGGAGAGGATTGGTCCCTTAGGTGGGAAAACCTCACTTCCAACCACCAACTTCTTCTATCCAAGTGTATCAGGATGCTTTGTCAGTGGTGACCTTAGCCTCGTGCCCTGGCTGCTGAAAGCCCTGTGTGACTCTGCTATAATAAGAAACTGAGACAGGGAAGTTGAGTGATTGCATCACCTTCTCCTTTACAGTCTTGGCCTAATTCAGACTAAAGCTCTGACCTCCCAACTCCCACAAGGCAAGGAAAACATCCGACTGTGGTGATCCTTCCCTTTTTGTTGTAATATCTCAGGGTATGGGTCACAAAGGATATACTTTCCCAGAAAATTGTTACAGTCCCAGAGTTCTTCCTGCAGAGCTGTCCCCAGGAGCAGATTTGCTGTAAAGTTTGCATGAGCTTGTATCCATCCATTCACCACTTGCCACCTTTGTCCTCTTCACAACTAGCTCTTCCTTTGACCAAAAGCCGTAGGAACTTGTTTCCTTCTTGCAGATCTGTCCTACTGATTGTGGTTCAGATGCTGATTTGGTTTGTAGATAAGATTTGTAAGCAGCATCCCTGCCAGAGCGTGGTGTACATTTCTAGTCCCGTTCCTGCCTCCTGGATGTAATTTGCTATTCAGAACCGCCAACAACTATGAAAGTCTGTACTCCCTTTTGTAGTCTTCATCATGGTTACACACACGTGTGTAGTCATCCCTCCTTTACAGTTCTCCTTGGACTGCTGCCCTGTTTGCAAGTCCCCCTATTTCTGTAGAATGAAACAGGAAAATCAGTGTGTTAAATTCTGATGCTCATTGTAAACTGTCCATACTTGGGAGTAGTTTCAGTGCCACAGCGTGATGCTCTGAGTGTGGTCTTGGGGCTCTGTAATGCATGAGGAATGCTTTTTCCTCTCAACATATATCTTGACATATATTCACATTTTCCATGTGAATATAAGAAGAAACTTTTTCCCTGTGAGGGTGATGGAGCCCTGGGACAGGCTGCCCAGAGAGGTTGTGGAGTCTCCTCTGGAGACATTCAAACCCATCTGGATGTGTTCCTGTGGGATTTAGTCTGAGTGATCCTGCTCTGGTGGGGGGTTGACCTGGATGATCCTTTGAGGTCCCTTCCAACTCCTGATGCTCTGTGATTCTGTGACTAAACCAAGCAAAGGGAATTTGCAGACACATGCTGGGTCAGTGTTTCCCACCACTGCTGCATGTACTTCTTGTTAGCACTAATGGAATTGATGAACTCTTAGCAAGAGGATAACCAAACCTTTACCTGATTATTTTTGTCTTCAGAAATTAAAGACCAGCCATAAAGACCAGTGACACATGGCCCTTTATTTCAGGAGAACAGACAAGTCTTCCACTACTTTACTGGAGCAGCACACACCAGAAATCAGTACACCTCTCTGACTTAGTCCTTTTGATATATCTTCACACATACACACCTGAAAACCTCACTGTCTTTTACTGCAAACCTAGTATTTTTTCTTTCCTCAGTAATAAGTTCAGGTGTCTGGTGTACAAACACATTTACTGTGGTCCTGATGGGTTTTGAGGCAGGTGGTATGTAAAGCTTGTGTAGTACTGGTGGATTAGATCAACTTTTTTCTGGCACAATGCTGCCACTAGCAGTTTTTTTGTGGTATTACATGCGGTTTTAATCAAAGGCTTCAAAAAGTGGGTTTCATGGAAAGACTTTGCTGCTTATTAAGCAGAAAGGCTGGAAATTGCTGTAATGAGGCTGATGTGAACAGGAGAGACAATAAGAACTTGCTGTTCCAGTAACCTGTGATTTAACTTTTAAATGTAAATATTTTAAGAGCAGTCCTAGAAGGGTCTAGAGAACTGTAGACCAGAAAAAACAAACAGTTGCCTCATCCCAGAAGAATGTTAATGTCCCTTTAGGCCTTCCTCTTTCTTCAAGTGCTTTGGAGCAGTAGAAGGACGTGACTACTGAAGCTTCCAGAGGTCAAGTGAAGCAGAGAATCTGTAATCTAAAAAATGCACTTAAGTGGGTTTGTTTCAGTTCCCTTCTAGGGAGGAACAAACTGGTAGCTGGATTCTTGTGTGGGAAAGGAGGACCAGAGGAAGGCGGTTTTGTGTAAATTTTGCTGCTGGTGGTGTGAGGTGCAGGAGCTGACAGAGACTGTAATTATTTGGATGGGAGTGCAGCATCCTATTCTTTTGTGTAGAGGAGTGTAATAAAGAACATCTAGGATTATGTCTGAATCCATCTGTCCTTGGGGGGAAAAAAACCCACCCTGCTATCTCAGTTACAACTCTTGGATTGAATTATGCTGCTGTTAGTAGGTTTTTTTCCCCCTATTTGGGAAAAACAGGAGTATTATGTTTGGCCATAAAATACCTGTTTGTTGAAATTAGTGGACTAAGATCATGCTCTACAAGGCCAGAAATCCCAGTCTGTTTCTGATCCTTCCCTTGGGTTTGTTTTCTTGTGAGTGAGCACGTTGCTATTGGGTCAGATGTATGGAGAGATACAGCTCATAATGATGTAGTAGGTAGTTTGACTGTCAGGCTGTCACTACCACGTTGCCTTCCTTTCATTGTCACAAATGTTTTCCTCCCTTTTTGGGTCTTACCTCAGGTTTTCCTCAGTGTGAAAGCAAACTTTTTATACTTTAGAAGATTGTGTCAGATGTGGTCTGAGTTCCTTTTTAGTAATGCCTTTAGACCTTCTCTTTCAGAGTAAACGGGACCACCTCCTTATGAATGTCAAATGGTACTATCGCCAGTCTGAAGTCCCAGATTCAGTCTATCAGCATTTGGTTCAGGACAGACACAATGAGAATGGTAAGTCAGGCTCTGTGGAGTAAAAACCTTCTTTACTTGTACTCTGAATTTTCACTTTTAATGGTCCAGAAAGCAAGAACGCTTTTGCACTCAAGAACAACTTCAGTACATATTCCAGCATCATGTGTCTCTTGCCTTTAGGGAAAATGCAACTTTTGCTTCTATTCTTACCAGGAAATTTCCTTGAGAGTTAAAAAACTCTGAAGATACTCCAAGGTGAATGATAAAAGTTGATGCCTGAAGTACAGGACGCAGCAACTTTTTGATGTGTGGCAGTACAAAGTTGAGCATAGGTTTATGCATGGGATACTTTGTGTATGCTTTTAGCAAAATCTGTGCAAATTTAACACTTATTGACTTATTAGACACTTCTAACAATGGGATTATAGGCACAGTGTGAAAAAGGAGCATTCTTGATGACATGGCTGCTTTTTTGTCGTACTCATGCTTGTGGAGAAGTATTTTTGTGTTCTTCAAGGGGGTTGTGAAGTAGTCATGGAAAAGTTGTCTTTGCTTTAAAAATCAGAATTTTCTCCATATGAAAAGAGGTATCAACATTTATCTCAATGCCAGAGGACAAAACAGTTAGTGCAATCAAGATTTTGTTGAAGGTTTGAGATTAAATACACAAAATAACCAGAACCTTAACCTAGAAGCAGAAGCCAGTGATAATTTGCTTAGCTTCTAGTGCTGAGTGAGTAAGATGTGTCTTAAAAATAGAAGCTCTATCCCTTCAGCAGTTGTTTTAGGTATGGCAAGGGAGGAATCATGTTAAAAGCAAAAAAAACCCCAAGGTACTGGCTTATTTCTGTATCTTACAGGTTGTGTAAACAAGCTGAGTGTTTGCCTTAATGCTGAGGGGAGTGTGTCTCTTAGAAACATCCTCAAACTTTAACCTGTAAAAAAACCCCAACGAAATGGCCATGGTGGATGCTTTCAGACTAACACGTTGGTGGGTTTGTGTTTGTGTTTTTGCTTTCTGGCAGACTCTGGACGAGAGCTCGTTATCACAGACCCAGTTATCAAGAACCGAGAGCTCTTCATTTCAGATTACGTTGACACTTACCATGCTGCTGCCCTCAGGTAAGTCTCAGAGGATGTGGTGCAGACTGAGGTGGAGGAGAAAAGCCTTACTGGTTTTGTGTGGGGGATCGTTAGCATACTGCTCAGCTTCCTCCTCATCTCCTACGCTAATTAACTTGCCATATCTGTCCTCATTCAAAAAGGAGCTGTAATTCTACGCTCTCACTTGAATCTCAGTTAATCAATGTTGCTTGGGAGATATTGTTTCCCATCGTTGCCAATTTAGGTTATTGCTGGTTCCTGCAGAAGCTGCTGCCCTTCCCTCCTCCTGTGTTTGATTTCACTATTAACAATAGCATCTCCTTCTAAAGTGACTGTTAGTAGGTTGCCCTGATTAAATTGCGTTAAAGGCTTTTGCTCTGAGGCACTTGTCATTGTTGCAGCTCAGCTAAGAGCTCCATTAAAAACTAGCTGTACAGCCAGGAGGTAATGGACCCCGGTATTGTTCTCTGCACTATCTGCCCTTCCCTGGAGGTTCCTGCTCTCTTCACCCACTAAGTTTTTAATTTAAGTGGCTAACCTTTGGCTAGGCTGAGGGATGCACCGTGAGGTAAAGACCTTTTCAAACAGGAACAGGGAGACATTCCTTTCCAGCAGATTTTCAGCATGCCAAACATGCATGGATATTGTCAAAATGCAAATTGAATAATCTCCCTGATGATAATGCTCAGATGGTGTTTCACCAGAACCATCTGGAGACTTTTTTAATCAGAGTCCCTTTGCTAAAGCTACTTACTTCAAGAGAAACTAGCTGCAAATTCTGCTTCATGGGTGTGAAGGAGGCTTTGACATATTTTTTATGAACTAGGAAAATTCCAGATGTGGTGTGTAACCTCATGAAATTCCACAGTGCCTTTCCTGAGGTACAGAAGGTCGCCTTCCAGTTTGAAGTTGGCATGCTCAGAAACAAGCTAGCAGGAGGTTGGCTGTCTTGATGGAACCGCTCTTGGAAACGTTACTGCCTGCTTAAGCAGAGAGAAACCGGACTGTGCATGTGGAATTTCCCTGGGAGCATTTCAGCTTCTCTTCCTCATCCTTTCTGCTTTTGGGGTGGTTCTTTTTATTTGTTTTTCAAAAGAAAAGACAAAATTGGCAAGGTAAAAATGGAAAATATGTGAACACCAAGCAATCTTTAAAAAAAATAATCTCTTCTCTCCCAAAAAGCGTGGAGGCTGCAGAAACCCCGACTGATCACATCCTCAACCCATCTTGTGTTTTCTGTCACCTTTTTTGTTTGCAAGTGGATACCACAGGCACCTTTCTGATCACTCTTTTGCTTCTCTTTGTTGGTGTATGATTTCACTGTTGTTCTGGTGTGTTCATACCTTGGATAATTCTTACAGGTTTGTAGATGTTGTCTAAAGATAGATACTGACAACTGAGAGGATACACCTTTGCAGGATAAAGATCATAATTCTGCTGATTCTTTTCTAGCAAACTGAGATGTCAGTAATTTTCAGTGTACAAGACTAACAGAAGGGTATTTGCTCGTGGTGTTCCTACACTTTGAGAACACAGAGGAGGCAGAATGTATTGTGATGTGTGAAAGGAAGGGTAACATAAAATTCTGATCTATTATCATGTAAGGTTAATTCTCTGCCCTCTGCAAACAAATGGCTCTGGGCTCACAACGAATGGATGACAAACTGGGAAATAAAGTGGTGTTTGTAACTACCAGGGGAAAAAATTAACTAGAGGGTGCTTGTAGATCCCTGTGGAAGCATGTAATAGAAGTTCTGTACTTTGCTTCTATACGAAGTACCATGTGTTTGAAATGCTGTGCTAAACACACACTACGTTCATGAATATAGATAATTCAGGCTTGCCTGGAAAACACTTATTAGCTGTCAGGTGAATTATGGAAAGGAAACTAAATCTTTTTTCCTAAAAACTGTTAAAATGTGGATTTGATGTGAAATATCAAAACAAATGACCCTTCTCATTTTCTTTCTTTCTGAATGGTGAACCAGGAAACTACCTTCAGCCATCAGGGATAAAATGAACATTAGTGACCAAGTTTGTCTTTCCGTATTTCTGTGGGGTGTCTCCAATTACAGACCTTGTTCATGATCCATTGCAGCCTGCCATCACCTGTGCAATATCCAGTGTGGCTTTGTCCTTTGCCAGAATGACAACTGACTGAGAATTAGGCCACTGTAGGGACAATTATGCAGCCTCAGCTCACAGGATGGCTGTATTGATTTTGTCTTAGAACAGTAGACAACTCGATTCATCCTTAGGGCGTGTTTTCTCCTCACTTGTAGTAGTTGATGTTGTGTATCAGAGAGCTTGTGTTATACAGCAGAGTTCTTAGTGGCTGTCAATAGGTAAGGCTTTTTGAAATGCTTCATCCTGAAGAGGTTAGGGAAGAGAGCAAGCTTTAGCAGTCCAGCTTTCTAGTGTAGATTTCCAAGTGTGCCTGTGTCTGAGCTCTGCAGAGAAGACAAACAGGTCCAGCATATGGGCAGAATAATTATTCGTCTTGGTATCCTGGTGGCAATAGCAGGTCTAGTCTAACCAAGACTGGTAAACCTTTTTACACCATTAAATAAACCCCACAGCAGCTTATTTATAATAACAAACACAAAAGTAAGTACAAGTGAAATGAGCTGCTCTCTGCAGTACTGCTAGGAAGCCTCACGTTCAGAAGAGCAAACCCTTGTGCTTTGTTTGTTGCTCTTTGGCTGCCTGATCCGTTTGTCTCTGCCCACTTGTGATCTGATTGATTTGGTGGCAGTCAACCACAGGGCCTTGAATGCCCCAACGCCAGCAGCTGGTGAACACGAATGCTCCAACAAACCCCCGAGGAGATGAGACATGACTTCTTACAGCCAGTTTTCATGCTCACCCTGAAGGATGATGTCTTCAGCAACAAACTAGATTAAAAAAAGTTAACAATCTATTGTAGAACAAGCTAATAAATCCTTTTTTTTCTTCTGTTTTTTTTAAATACCTTTTACTCTCTTTGTATACGAGTACAAGGAAGAAACTTGTGTGCTGAGCATTTGCATTGTTAGGGTTGGAGTCTTGCCCAAACCAGCATAGCTTTTGAGTTTTATTTGGAAGTGTTAATAAGCTGAAGTCTTACTTCAATGAATGGTAGAATTTCGAAGCTTCCTTAAAGATAGGAACCTAATAGACTTTAAAAACTTTGACAAGAAAGTGTTTTCAGGATTGTATTTCCAGGGTAGGTGCTGTTCGTTAGTCTGATTAAATTGGGGCTCCTCAGAACTGCGTGTGGCTGAGTGAGAATTAATGAATGTTTGTAGAACATGTTTGAGACACTGTAACTGAATTTTCTTCCCTTTCCACCATGGGAAGAATCTGCATAATTATTTGTTACAACAGGCTTGTATTTATGAGGTTTTAGACATTTATGAGAACACAAGGATCTCTGTGGCTTATACACAGATTGCAGTAGCACTTAATTAAGATCACTGTTATTCAAGATAGAATTCTAATGCTGTTTTCCCTCTTTCTTTCAGAGGGAAGTGTAATATCTCCCATTTCTCTGACATATTTGCTGCTAGAGAGTTTAAAGCCCGAGTGGATTCATTTTTCTACATACTGGGCTATAATCCAGAGACAAGGTAAGTGAAGTGACTTTTAAAAGCAAGCTTTACCTGTGATCTGAGCCTGTACGAAGAGGAAAACTCAAGGGAAGAGAAGTTTATATCGAATAGGATGCTGGCAGGAAGGTGGGGTGGAAGGGAGTGTGAGGGCAGAGCTACATCTTCCTCCTGAGTATGTGCACAGGAGAAGAATGAAGAGTGGATAACAAAATTGTCTTCTAACACTCAGTTGCATCTCTGGGTAAATAGCATACCTCTTCAAAACAAGCAGGTTTTGAGAACTGTGAGAATTTTTAAGGCTACAGACGTTAGCTGGACTTCTTAGCTGTCTCATTGGCTAACTGTATCCCCTGATAATATTTTAAAAACAACATTGATGTCTTCTGGTAAGCAGTGTTGAAACATACTCCTTTGAAGAAATCCGATTGAGCACTTTGAAGTGTGGAAATTCACGCTTTCATGTGTAAATAGTTACAGGTCTTGTATCAACAGTTCTTAGTTGATGCTTTGGTGGCCTAGAGGAAGTTAGAGGTATGGAAAGAACTGAGGGTTTTTTGGAATTAATACATATTTGTTCAGCGTGTTCTTTCATTTCACAGCTCTTTTAATCTGTGAGTTGTCCAGCCAATCTTTATCAGGGATGTTTGGAAAGCAGAGCTGATACTAGACTGTACCTTGATAATTCTTTGGGTCTTTATGTTTCTCCTTGATGTGGTTTTGTAAACACAGGGAATACTCTACAAATACCAGCCTTGAAGAGTTTGTTGTCTAGGGGGTGAGCATTTGAGTAAAAGATGATAATGTGTAAGAGGGTTTGGCAAGGTCTGTGCCAATTGGAAGTTGTATTGTTTCATTCAATGCAGAAAATGGAATTAATTAGCTTGTAGACCTTGGTTTCTAGAGATGTTGCTGAGAAGTATTTGAGTGGGGATTAGATAAACATATAAATAATAAATATTTGGATTATTACATTTTAGATTTACTGGGTTTTTTAATGCAGATATGAATCTATATGCTGCAGGGCATAGCCAACCACTAACTGCTTGCAGTTAAGAAACTCCCTGTGTGGGCATCTCATTGTGTAATTGCTTATTTATGAGGCTTCCTGTGCCTTTACTCCAAAGTGTCTTTAACTATCCATGTGTCTGAGACAGGGTTTTGGGCTAGGGGAGCTCCCTTCGTGGGTTCAGTTGACTTTCAATAGCAGGTGGTGTCAGTGCAAGTCCTTTGGAGGCAACCTGGCTGGTGTGTGGGGCTGAGCTCTTGGCAGAGGGCATGAAATCCTGTCAGACTTTAAAATACCACATGGTAAAATGGTTTTGTAATGTAATTTGTGTGTTTTGGTGTGTTTTTAAGTAGTCCAAGTTGTGTTTATGAAGCTCTGCATCATACACCCCTTTGCTTTTTGCTGTGCTTGGCACCTATCTGTGACTTGGTCCCTTCTGTCCAATGGGTTTGAGGTCTGAGTGTGTGAATGCTAAATGAAGCACCTGTATCCTGTTCAGGGTTTGTGTTTAATGGAAGATTTCTCTTCTGAAATGCCACTTAGGCAAGTTACTGCAGTTTTAAACCCACTTTCAGTGTAGAAGTAGCTGTTAATTCTTCCAGCTATTAGAAAATGACTGAGCCTGAAAAGATCAATGAAATGACAAAGCATAGCACTTAATGATCAGCTAATTACTCAGACTAGCCAGCTCTCAAAATGCAGGTTTATCTCCATTATTTGATTGCAGCCAGTTTGGGTTGGTTTTTTTTTTTTAATTCTAGCTCTTCAGGTCTGTATTTTGCCTTGGAAATGGGGTAGGCTTACAAAAAGGAGCTGAGTCCAAGTTGCTTGGTTATTTTTGACTGTTTCCTTTATATATTTTTTATATCTTAAATACATTATTGTTGTATAATGCATGCTGCTTTGAATACGTAATTCTAGATTTATTTGGCTTTTGAAGCAGAAGTATTGAAACACTTGATCCAGGGTGACCCATTGGTGGTTTGTCTGTAAGAATAAAACTGTCTTGAACGTGCTCTGCTTTTCCAATGTAGTGTTTTGTTTTGGATGGAAAGGGTGGGAAATGTTTGTGGTAGCATGAAGGGTATGTTGTAGGGAAGGTCCCGCAGTGTGACCCCCGGGATTGACTTGCAGAGATGTGTGATAGGATACATTCTTAGCCCGAACAAGCTTAGGCTGTGGGTTGCATCTGAAAGATGTATTTCTCTTTGAGTGATTATGTCCAGCAAAAGATGCTCATACGCTTTTCCAGGGCTCTTGAACGCAGCTCAACATGTTGGGAATCTATTTTCTATGTTCTCATGTGTTGCACTTGTAAAACAACCCACAAAAATCCCAGGATCCCAAAAATATCCCAAACAGTGGTGTGGTGGATGTGTAACGAGACCTTAGAGCGTGCAGTGTTGAAGGAAAGTATGCTTTGTCATTCCTTTTCTGTCTGAAAGCTTCCTGACTATAGGCTTAGCTTGGGAAACATCAACCACGACCCTGTTGTTGATCATTCTGTGGTCTGGAAGTGGTAAACTGGTGTCTTTTGGGATAACTCTTTTTCTTTATGGAGTATTTCAAGCTGGTTTGTGGGTGGTTGGGTTTGTTTTTTATACAGAGTTTGGTCAAAGATTACACAGCATGTTTCAGTGATTCTTCCATCGGTGATAAAAATCTGGTTGTGGGATAAAAAGCTAAACTAATCTTAGAGCTAGAGGCTGGCTGTTATTACCTTGAATAGAGTGTTAATGAAGCTGCCAAACAGGCCTGAAATACATTTCTGGCTCTCAAGAGCGGGGAATGCATCCACTAAACTTGTACAGCCTTCTGAGAAAGCCTAAAATGCATTTTCTAAGTACTCTGGAATAATGAATTTCATCTCTCTTCAGAGGAGTGACTGCTCTGACACTAATTCCACTAACGTGGAAACTCACTCAAACTCTTGGGCTCCCCAGATGGCCAGATGAGACCAATGCTTTATCAAAGAAGAAACATTGGGTGAATTGTGTATGCTCTGGAATCAGTTTATAGGCATTTCAAAGCATACAGGGTGGCAGGCAATAAGCATTAATGGGCAAATAAACCCAGACCTGATAAACCACTTCAGACAACCACTCTACAACTACAGCTCCTACCCTGCTTGTAGTGTAGCACCAAAGTGAGCTGATTCTGGCAAGAAATTCTTCCAGCCCTTCCTTTTGTACTCTGCATGCTGTGTGCCCTTCCAGAAGTGACTTTGAACTTTCTCATTTGAGGATGTGGGTGTCCCAAACGCTGCTGGTGAGACTGGCCTGGGTTTTGTAGTGTACCAGCATGAATTGAGCAGTAAACACATGATGAAGTTTTGTCTGATACTGACGTATGGCTAGATTGTAGGTGGATATATATAGATTCAAAGGCTACTGAGTGTTTACTTGAAAGTGGAAATAAACAGTTACTATTCTACAGTCTTGGTGGCCAGGAATCAAAATGACTCTTCCAAAATGTTGTCTTATGTTCTGGAACAAAATAACACCAAGCATTCAAGGCATGGGTGAATTTTCCCAATAGATGTTTTGGAAGACTGGGATCTTCTGTTGTGTTACTCCACAGCATTTTCTTTTTTTCATTTTTGATCTTTTTCTTCTGAAGTGTTCTTGTTTGGTGGTGGTGGTGAGCTAAATGAGTCTTGGTGCTGTGTCAGAGAGGAGTGTTCCCATGAATGAAACCCCAGGTGTTTTCCTTTTGGTGTCCTTCAAGGTTCCCTATTTTCAGTTGAAAGGCTGGATCAAGAGCCTCTTTTTTTCCTTCTCTCTTCAATGGAAAGTGTAGTGGGTGGAGGGCAAGTTCTGGTTCTAGAAACAGATGAGAATAGCCTGGATTGTCACTGCATCAAGGAGGCACTGTGGAGATGTAGGTGGGATTTTTAAAGCTTCTCATAACATTGCCCTTTGGAAAAAAATGTAGCTGGATGATACATTGATATCTAACCCCAAAATAGGAACAGAGGCTCAAAAGGACTGCTGAGCTTATCTGGCTGGTTTGATCCTTTTGTCTGGTCAGTTCTCAGTGGTCAGAGTATTTTGTTTGTAGGCTTGTTATAATGGCTGGGGCAGAGAGAGGGTGAAATGACCGTGAAGGTTTTTAAATTTATCTATCCTTATGTCTCAGATCAGTCAGTAGTTGTGCTTACACTTAGAAGGCTGACAGTTTGTGTCATGCTTTGCCTAAACAAACTCATTCCTAGAGTGTATTGTAAGGCCAGGGTTGGTTTTTTCAAAAAAAAAGAAGTTTCACAGGAATCTGGAATCCTCCTGATAGGAGAAACGGGGGAGTGTTTGTATGGTGTGCTGAGGTGATGTGAAGCAGATGCCTTCTGTGTGTCTTACTGAATTACTGCGAGGTTGATTTGCATCAGTCTTGTCTAATATTCCTGGGAAAGAATTGTGGGCGATCCTGAACACCCTTTGCTGTGTGCCAGCCGGTGGTGTCACGCACTGAAGTGACTTGCAGTTGGTTCCTTTAAACAAACAGACAAAAACCCCTCCCCAAAACTGTATTTAGAGAAAGGGGTGTCTGACTGCCTGTGTTGTTCTTTGCAGTTTGGAATGCATGATTTCTGTGTGTGTCCACATCTCAGTTCCTCTCTGACCTGGAGGGTAATGTAAAAGCTGAGCACTGTTTCTCAAGTTCGTGTTGTGAACTTGTGGGGGGAAATCCCAGCCCAGAACAAGCACCAAAAAATCCAGAAGCACATCTCAGCTGTAGTTGAAGTGAAGACTCAATACATTTGGCTGTGTATGGCATCTTAAAAGCGGTCAGCTGGTAAAGACTGTGCCAAACATTTGGAGTAGTTATCTTTTCTAGTCTGTAGTCTGGGGAACTTGGCCAGACAGTCTTGTGCTGTGTGTGTTACATCCTGTGAGATTTCTATATTATAAGTGAGCTGATAGAACGCTGTGGTGGCCTGGCTTGTTGGGGTTGTTTTAAGCACTTTATAAAACTTCATTGTTTGTGGAAGTTTTAAATACCTAGGCTAGGACAGCTTAGTATTTTTGAAAAAGCATAAGAACTTTCATTGTAGCTGGTTGTTTGGTTTAAACTTTTTTTTGGAGTGTGAGCCAAGCCCCCTCTTCTCATCTTAGGGAATGGCTATTTCAGCTTATGAATGAGCCTTGGTAGCATCAGATAGCTTCAGCAGAGCCATGATGGCTGAAATGTTTGAGTTAATGAACATTTGAATTATTATTGTGGGTTCATTGAAGGAGCCAGACTGTATTTGTGAAGGCTCCCAAGAAGAGGATGGAGGAAACACATTAAAGGTCATAAGGAAAATGTATCCACCTATGTTAAAATAAAACTTTCTCACTGGATTATTGTAAAAGAGTAAATTTGGGTTGGTTTTGTGGCCTGATCTGTTTTGTTTGGTCTGTTTCTTTGTTTAAGAATGGAAAACTGAGAAACTTTCTATCCTTCTCTAGCCTTGCAGTGTAATCCAGGCATCTCAGGTGCTGGAAAATGGGGTGGGCATCCCCATTAAAGTATTTTATGCTGTAGGGGGAAAGGATGTTACTTTCCTATAAATGGGTAGCTGAGATTTTTTTAATAAAAATTAGTGATAAACAGAAATGCCAAAAATCAGGCACGATGAGGGAAGGTCAGGCAGTGAGTTGCCTGGCTCCTCGTGGGCTCACCTCCTGCTCACACATGCTTACGAATGGCAACAGCTGAGGATTCCTGTGCTCTAAATGTGCTCATATAGGACCTTACTGACAGGTAGAATAAAAGCATTTTGTGAATCAGCTTGCCACTTTGTGTCCTAACAAGTTATCTATTAAAATGCAATGCTTCTCTAACTTGCAGCTGTGAAAACATCGTTGCCTCTTAATCCATCTAATCTTGTAAAAAGCTGGTCACAGACGGGGTGGGAGCAGGGGGAGGGGGAGAGAAATCCAGCTTTTAAATGCCTTTTTTTAAAAATCACCATGCATTTCACTTGGGGAAGCTACAGAAGAGTCCTGGCACAGCTCTCCAGCCTTGGGAGTCGCTCGCGTTGGCTGTATGGGATCCCCCAGCTAAGGCCCCACTTCCCTGCACACTAGCTTGGTATGCAGGAGCTGCGGAGTCTGTTCAGTGCGCTTTATTTACGGAAACAGCGGGGTTGAGATTGATTGCGTTGTAAGACAGTGTGTGGATGAGGGAGGGTCACAGCACATGCTCAGTCCTGTCAGTCCGAGGGCGAAGTTTCTGCGTTCTGCGTGCAGGCTTAGGTCATAGCACAAGCTCAGTGAAAGCTCTCCGAGGTCTCTCAGACTGCATGTGCCTCCATTTTGAGTTGGTAGAGTGGAAAAGGCAGAGTTTTAGCTGTTAAGTAGAGGGTTCAGGAATACATCTAAACCCACAAGAGCCTGTCATAGTCATGGATGATCCATTCAGCCCCTGCAGGTAGGCTACATCACTCTGGCCTCCCCTAAAGAATGATGCTTTTTGCTGTTATTTGTGACTTCTGAAATGTTTATGAAATCATTTCATTACTATTGCATGTTCCTCACAACCTTGTTAATCACATCGGCTTCGCTGTGCAGCCGTTCGTACGGTGCATGAGGGCACTGAGCAGGGGATCTGCTGCTGAAGGGGTGCATGTAGCAAAACCTTGGAGCTGTGTGGGCTTGTTTATTAATTTATTTTTTTTTAATTTATATTTTAATCCCCTCGTGGTGCAGCTTTGATTTCAGTTGTGCCTGTCTGCCTGCCAACCTTCTGGCAGGTCCGTGGGGAGCTGCAGCGGGCGCTCCGTGGGGATGCGGCCGTTACCCAAGTGGCGATTAGGAAATGTTTGGGCCTGCACCAGGCTGTTTAGGTAATGGCAGAGGGAGGGTTGGAGATCAGCAGCCATTGGTTGTGCTCGGGATGGGTGGTTCTCGGGCGATGGAGGGGGCAGTGTTGGTGCCCAGACTTCCTCCAGTATTAAAGGGGAGGGGATTAAGGAAAAAAAGTAGCCGGTGTGGTTCTGCTTGCTTGTCACTCACATGCAAATCGCACTTGTGCATCTCAAATGCTGTGATGTTGTCATGCGTGGAGCAGCTCGGTGTGACAGCTGTGCAAGGGGCACCCATGTCTGTTACTGGGCCAGCAAAATGCTCACGGGTTTGATAGGAATAAAAGAGAGGACTTGGGCTCTGTGGGTTTGTGTACTGATAGTGCGGTTGCAGCTGGCTTGGAGGCCCTTGTGGGACAGCCATCGATGGCTGGTCACTGTGAAAATAGAGATGGGTTTGAGAGGACTTGGCTGTGTGGAATGGGAGTGAACTTGATTGTGCAGCAGGTTCTCATTCACAGGAGTGTGTGAACTTACACAGAACTGGGTGCTGCAGCCCTCTGCCCAGCCCCTTGGCTTGCAGAGCCCATCTCGGCACCATGGGCTGCAGGGAAGTGCCTTGATCGGGTTAACTTGTTTGCAAGTTAGGGAAGTGTGTTGAGTTTGAAAGGACAGGATGGTTTGTGCTGCTGACAGTGACATCTCTGGAGCTTTATAGCAGGAGGGTGACTTTTTGCCTTGGGCACAGTCGGTCACCCGTGCAGCATGAGTTACTGGGGTGACCTCCTGTCTGTTGTCTGAGGATGAGGAAGGAATGGTGAATGACTGCAGAAGTTACTCGTGTTAGTGCCACCCCTGTGTCTGTACTATCTGATGTGTCATTCCCTTCTCCTTTTATACCTATTGGGCATCAAAACCAAGACCCCCTATTTAGCCTGGGTCACTTATGCCACTGGTTGATGCAGAGTCATGTCAGTGAGTTTAGAGCAGGGCTCCCTTTGACGTCAGCCTGTCTGAATCACCTCGCAGATGAGAGGGTTGTCTCTGTAGTCCAAGGCTTTAGAGACATTCCTAATAAAGGATCTGCTTGACTGTGTACAGGAATGTGACCCCACTCTGCAGGAGTACAGGGTACAACACTGTATGTCCTTAGTGCTTGTTTTAAATGTTGACTTGTAAGAGGGGGGATGGTAAGGGATGGGGAGGGATGCTAAGGGATGGGAAGGGAACAACGTGGTCTGTTTTGGGCTGGCTTCCAGTGATGATTTTTGCTCATGCTTTAAAAAAAAGATTTGGGGGGAAAACCCCACTTCTGAACTTAAGATGGAAATTTGGTCCTGTTTATTCTTTTCTGTGAGGTTAACTTGCAGCACCTCGGGTGGGAAAAAATGCCAACACCTCTAGGCTGCACCAGAACTAAACCTGATTGTCAAACAAAAGTATTACGTTTGGCACAACAAATTCTGCAGGAATAATATGCCAAATAAGGCACTTCTCAGTCACTTGCATGTGGGAACTTGGGGATGTGATGTTGTACTGGCTCCCAGAATGCCCCTTGAAGGATGCCCCTTGTGTCTCTGCTATGCTCATATAGAATCTGGCAGTTCTTGCTCCCAGAAACATATATACTTTTATTCCCTGTGGCAATACTCAGTGGAGATCTCTGTCCTTTCCATGTGCTTCAACACAGATGTCTTCCACCTGTACAGGCAGTCACAGGGATGGTGAACCAGTTCATTCCCTGGGTTTGTGCATAGGTGGACGAGGCTGTTACACTCTGGTTTAAAAAACAAAAGCAACACCACAAATAGAAAACTAAGTGCCCCCAATAAAGTCCAAACCCACAATCAAACCCAAACCCTTCGTAGCAGGAGAGGTAAGGCTGCCTGGTGTGAGTTATTTGTAGTACTGGTGAGATGTTTCTTAGTGCTGGAAGGACCCCTCTGCCTGGAGTGTGCTTACGCTTGTTGATGGAGAGACTGGTGTCTTCCTTACTTGAATGGAAACAAATACTGGAAAAGTAGTATTAGGAAAATGATCAATGACATGTGGAAGGAGAGATTCACCCCCACAGGTAATTCCCATGGGGTGAGATTGCTGGTTTCCTTTGCAACAACCCATGCATCAGAAGGGCTGTATTCAGATCTCTTCCATCCTGCCATTTCAGTAGAACTTCTGAGGGCTGTAGAGTTTGTTTCCTCATGTATAAACCTGGTGCAAAATAACATCTTGAGAAAGCTTTTCTTGCCTGACTCAAACTTCTGCAACTACTTCCTTCTCCAAACAGCCTCACGGGTGCAGAACACAGAGTCCTCTGCTTCTTCCAGGTTGCCTCTGCAGGCAGTCAGCAGGTTTGGGCTTGTACTGGAGATACAGATGTCAGCACACGTTGTTCATTCCTGCTTTAGCTTGAGCAAAAACCTTCCCATGCAACTTCCTTTACCTGAATTGCAGGTTGGATTTTTTTTTCACTCCAAACACAAAATTCTTTATAATTTTTTAAAATTTTAACACTGTTACAACAGGTTTTAAACAACAGTTGGACTTAATAGAGGCTGACCGTTAGCAAGGATATTTTCTGAGCATGAAGATGTATCTTCTGGAAAAGGGGTTTTAAAATCTTGTTTTTAAAAAAAAGTTTTAAGGCATAAATGTGAGTGGGACACAGTAACCAGCAAACTTCTGGTCTTTTATGGAGAAAATGATTGTTGGGAAAAGCCAACAAGCCATTGTTTCATCTGTACATTGATGTAGGTCCCTAAGCAATGAAAACAAGACCACGCAACCAACTCGTTTTCTTTACGTGGGAATTGCTGTTTGTGTTCAGGGGGCAGCTGGTTCTCTTACTCTTGGGCACCTGACTCTCAGGTTTGTGGTAGCTGTGGGGTTTTTTGGTTAAAGGTTGAGTGGCCTGAACCTCATAGTCCTTTTTGTAATTTGAACTGTGTAAAGAAAGAACACCCCACAGGTAAGGAGGGTTTTCCTGGGTCAAAGCAATGGAAGATGGTCAGAGAGATGAATCTTGTATCTGCTGTTGTGTTGACAAGTGAGCTGAAATTTGTGCTTTGCATCAGACTCTTTGTTTTGCTGCATGTTGTTGGAGGAAAACAGTTGTGTTGGCTTTGCAGGGATATTGATTGGAGCCTTAAGACCAGCAGTAGTTGATCTGCCAGTTTGCACGCCCAGCCACATGTGCTGGCCAGTGCTGTTTGGTGCCTGGCCAGTGTGCTCCCATGCCCAGCCACCTCTGCAAGTGTCAGTGCCTGCTGTTTTTATAGGAGTCCTTCCTGTCACTGCTGCCACAAAAAAAATGGTTGCCTTGTATGGCTGTACAGGAATTGAGGATACCTTGGGCTGCCTCAACACCCTGGCACTGGGTGCCCAGAGAGGCTGTGGAAGCCCCTGGATCCCTGGAAGTGTTCAAGGCAAGGTTGGATGGGGCTTTGGGCAACCTGATCTGGTGAAGGGTGTTCCTGCCCATGGCAGGGGTGTTGGAACTAGATGATTTTTGAGGTCTCTTCCAACCCAAAGCATTCTGTGATTCTGTGATCCCTTTGGCTCGCTATCCTGTCTCCAAACACTGACCATAAGCAGATGCTTGCAGAAAGTAAGAATAGAGCTGTGATCTATGACAGAGGCTTACTCTGTGTGTGGGCAATCTATCTTGCATCACTGTGGTGAAATCTTCCTGCTTCTGGAGTGCTGCAGAGGAACAAATGTATGTCAGGCTGTTTGTTTGAATACTGAAGCCTTTGCAGCCAGAGCCTGCAGAGCATGGGGTGAGGGAAGTTCTGAACTTTGTTTTATGGATGCACAGAATAAAATGAAGCAATGTCCTCCCAAATGGATTTCTTGTACATCCCTTTCAGGTCCTGATAAACTATTTTTTAACTGGTTGTAGTGGAGTAACTTTGTCCTCTCCTGTTTCACCCCTCTAGAGATGGAACTAAACCATCCTTGCCAATTGTTTTTTGGACTGTCTCTGAAAAGCATTTTCTTTTTCATCTTGAGTATTGGACCAGTCTTGAGAGTGTTTTCTAACTACTTCAGATGTATATTAATTTTACAGAAATCACAAAAACCTAGGGATTGCCTTGCTGTATCGTGCTTTCAATTTATGTAACTGATTATCTTGCCAATAATAGTGACTGTTAGGCTATATCAGTGTTAAGAGTGTATGATTGCAATTTATCATCTGTTCTGCCTATAATGCATATAGCTAATCTGGTTTTGGTTTTATTTATTAAGCCATTGATTTTCTTACCAGGCATTGTAAATAAACCCAAATCTCATAACGCTCATTCTTCAGTGCTATAGCTTGTTATTGTTAAATAAAACCAAAAACCCAACAGATCCCCCTGCAGCCCCAGCATATCCTGGCTTTAAGCAGTACCTTTCTTCTTGGAACCTTTTCTCACATAAACATCATGACCTCTTCCATCTGTTTTTGCATGCTCTTAGCTAACAACCTGACCTCACACTGCGATGGGTGGATGTGTAGTAACTGGTGTTCTGGTGCCTCTTCTGGTCTCAGCATCATTGCTCTGTCCCCTCCAACAGCCTGGTGAGAGCTGCTTAGGCTGATCAGGCTTCTAGTTAAATTCCAGAAATACTTTTGCACTGTGAAGCTTGCCTTGGTGATGTGGATGTCTTGTAGCAGGCTGTGCTTTTTAGCAGGTTGGTTTTGATAAGGCTTTTTGGAGAGCTCCAAAGAGAATCGAAAAGATGGTTTGAGTGGTGGTCTGTGGCTGAGCCATCTGGCCAGCTTAAAAACCTTTCTCTGTTGAAAAATCTCTCTAGTTTAATTACAGATCTCAACAGCCAGCGTCAGGAATGATGCAGTTAGGTAGCACTGATTACTGGCTATAGCCAATGCTGAGGTGGTGTTTTGTTTTGGGGAGTGCTTTTAGGTTTTGGGGTGGTTTTGTTTGTTTTTAAACTCAATGGTAGCGTGGTGGCAGGTGGTTCAGAAAGCCAGCAGAAGTGCAGTGTGTGGTGCATACCATCTTAGTTTCTGAGATTCCACCTTGTCCTTGGACGTGAGATCCCTGACATGGGTGGTCTACCTTACGTATGCAGCCCGTGTGATGTCCTGCAGAAGCCTTCCTAGCAAAGATCTTCCTGGCTTTCTAGCAAAGATCTTCACTAAGTGTGCTGGGTGAAGAAGGGCTTGGATTCATGTCAAGGATAGGACGAAGCTAGGATGGTGCAGAGTAATGCTGTGCAGAAATCTGGAAGTGCCTTTGCCTCTGCACTCTGGAGAGCTGCTGCGGGTTTCCAGCCTTGAATCCTCTGGAGATAATCTAAGAGTGGTTGCTGCTGCAGGGCCTGACTTGGGACACACCACGTCAGCTCTGAGCTTACTTGGTGACAGCTCTGGCTTGTGGCAGTTCTGTTGCCACATTCCCATCCTTAGTGGCACCGTGATGCTGTGTTACTGCCATGGACAGAGGATCCGGTTGTGCTGGCTTCTGCCCAAGTGCTCCGAGGCCAGTGTACAGCATAGACAAGGATGATGAATGAGAGGGTTACACTTGTTTCTGTGTTGGAAAAGGAGCAGGAGCTGGTGTTGCCAGTCTGCCTTGCTCTTTCCTTCTTCCTAAAGCTGACAAATTAAAGCTCCACACCACCCTGTGCTGTCTCCAGTTCCTTTCTCATCCTCTCCTCTGAACTGCTTTCTCTCCTCGGTGCCGCTTTTGGCCTTGAACCTCCAACCTCCCCTGTTGCTTTAGAATTGAAAGGACAAAGCTTTATTGAACTGAACATCCTCTCTCTTCTCTCCTGACGGTTTGGAGCAAGCCTCTCTGGGATCAGAGTGTGCTTGTTTTGCCCTGCTCTGCTACAGAACCTTCTTGCCTTTTTGATATTCAGTCGCGAGCTTCCATCTCCTCTCTGACCAGCCCCTGTTTACTTTGCAGAATACAACGTTGTCATGGCAACAGGTTACTTTTCAAAGGGAACATCTTGTCATTATATTTAATCCACTGCAGCTGAAGAGGACTGAAATATTAAGTTGTTGTTGCTATGGATACTGCTTTGTTACATCAGTTTCTTTTGTGTCACATTTCATATATGGTGTTGGGTCCTTTTTCCTTTCCCATAGAACAAACACAGAGTGCTGTTCCATTATTATTGTAATTGCTCTCTGCCAATATAATTTAGCTTAAAAATCCACAGTGCATTTCAGTTTCCATAGCAAGAGTGTTCTTGCTATTTGCAAACCCAGTTCCTGGGGATGTAGAAACAGGCAAGAATGATTTACCAGATCGTTGTGCCCTTGCTCGAGCGATCAGCTTGGTGCCCAAAGCAGCATGATGTTGTGAGCTGAACCTGGCCCAGCCCCTCACCCTTTTGGGACAGAGAGAGGGAGTGCATTTGGGGTGTGACTATCATCAGGAAATGGCAAATGAGTGATTAAAAGGCACACAGATACTTCATTTGACACTCCATGGTTAGATAGCCCCACGTGAATGTTTAGGAGCAGAAGTCCCATCCAAAACTTGGCTTTTATCTTTGCAATTACTTACAGCATGCTCCAGTATCCTCTAATGAATCTTGATTCTTAAATGCTTTATTTATCATATTAGTGTGATGCAGCTGGAGAAATGGGGAGTTGGGGGATATTTGATGTGCTGTGGCTTTTGCTATCTAAACAGAAAATAGCTTAATTTTCATTTTAAGTACAGAACCTGCTGATATGAAACCTCATAGCTGGCAGAAACTGCAGAGGCATGTTTTAAGTTTGACTTGCACTGACTAGTAGAGAGATGTGCATGGCTTTAAAATGAATCCTGGGAGTAGAGGAAGAGCATCAGCATTTTTTCTTGCTGGCTTCCCCATCGTTCCTCCCAGGGAAAATATCTGCCACCTTGTAGCTGAAAAAATGTACGCTAGTATTTAATATAGAATGTTGTTGTAAATGTAAAATTGATTTGCAAGTTCAGTCATTTCCTTGCAAAACCTGGAAACAAGAGAACAGTGTCAGATCCTGTCTAGGAAAAACATGCTTTGGAGAAGAACCTTTTGACGTGCATATTTGGGAGCAGAAGTCCCATCCAAAACTTGTATCTTTGGGCTCCCTTACAGGATGCTTCAGCATCCTCTTATCAATCTTGATTCTTAAATGTTCTATTTATCCTATTTGCTCTCTTTTCAGGAGACTTCTGGCACATATTGTAGAGTGGATGTGCTTCTCAGGGAGGTAGCATTACGCAGACATCATGACATGAGATGGAGTATTACAAAACCTGTGTTTGCTCCCGCCTGACAGGTTCTCCTGTTGTATCTTAGATAAGGTCCATTCAGCAACACTGCTGTAGCTTACCCGCTTGTGCACCCATGAATAACACTTCAGATTGGTCAGTAAGGTGGGATTCAACTTAATCCACACATGCAATATACTTTGAGGTGAAAATGTTCATAAAGATAAGTGAATAACCATGGCAAAAAACCCTCAAGTAACCTTTGACTTGTGTTGGTTTGGGGTATCCTTTGTCACCTTTGCTCACAGCTAGGAGGTTGTGGTTGTGATCTTAAATCTTAAGAGTTTCCTTCAAACTTTCTCTGAGTGGTTGCTGATGATCAGGCAGCAGGGTGAGTAAGAAGCCCTGCGGGGCAGCAGCTTCCTTGTAAAATGATGTCATCAGTCCTGTAACAGCAAAGTGGGAGATGAATTCAAGCCTGCTGTTTCTAGCCTTGAGATAACCTGTTAGGTTTATGCTTACGAGGATGTTGAGATGCAGGGCTTGCAGCTGTCAGTGTTGTGTTCCAGAGTTTCTCTTAACAGCTCTGAATTCTGTTGTCCTTTTAATGTAACGTGCAGGATATAAATAGAGGATACCAGTTTAAATAAGGAAGGTTTATAGGAAAAGAACAATGTTGATCTTAATGATATTGAATTTCCTTGGCTGTGTTTTTTAATGCTGTTTTACAAGAGCTTTGGGTAGTTGTTAAGTCTTCAGACTGTAGCTGCATTTGGTACCCCAAATACCAGATGCCTCTGTGGTGATTTGTCTCTTGAGGAGAGCTGGATATGGGAGGTTACACTGGAGCAGTCCTGTGGATTCAACTATAGTCCTTGAGAAATCAGTATTTCCACTAAATAGTTTTGTTCATGGGCCACCTTGTTGCTTATATTGTAACACATTTAATAAAGAGTCAAAGGGCAGCCTGTAGTGATAAAGGCTTCTTTACTCTGTTAGTCTGTTCAAAAATTAGGCAGAAAAATAAGTGTTGTCATGTCAGATGTGTTATTCTGGGGTGTACTGGCATACCTTTAACTTCTGTCGTTGCCAGGGTAATTCTACTGCAATGTGAAAAGATAGCTTTCCTTCTCCCATGTAATGTGATGTTTGCAGCCAGTGGTGTGAGCAGCACAGCGCCCTTTGGATCCTAATTCCCACTGCATGGAGAAGAGTTCCTTGGGGAACTCCTTTAAAGAAGTGGGAAAATGAGGGCCAAGGGGCACTATGTGGAAGGGAAGCCCTTTTTGGATGAACTGAATAATTGACTTCCCCAGATGTTACAAGGCAGGTTTTTTTATTGCTTTTTAGATTTTTCCATGCTTTGTGACGTGCTGTCTGATGTGATTTTAGCAGACAAATTAACAGCAGCAATAATAACTTTAACTTAAGATGAGGTAAGATAGCTTTGTGTGAGGTCCAAAGTGACTTAAATAGTTTTCTGTGAACCCTGTCTGGAGAAAGAGGGGTCAGTTTTACTGATGCTGGTAATGCAAGGCTCTGCTCCTCAAAAGTTAATATCCCAAATATTTTTAGTTAAGATATTTCTCTTGAAAAATGCAAACAACCACAAAGATGTTAGAGGAATGTGGTATTTCCTGTGCTTTACTGGGTAGCACAGTGCTTAGTACATCATCTGCATTGTGTGAGGTTTGGTGTTACGATCAGAGAATCCCAGAGCCTCCTGAGTTTGGAAGGAACCCATCAGGATTACTGAGCCCAGCTCCTGGCTCCACACAGGGCCAGCCAAGTCAGAGCATGGGACTGAGCGCATCATCCAGAGAACTTCTTGCCCCCAGCCCAGCTCAGTGATAAGCAGTTAAAGGCACATGGGACTAGTAAAAGCCCGGTGCCTGTTGGAAGGTCATTCTCAGCATAGCAGGCTTTTGAGTTGGGAGCAGCTCAGAGCTGGAGAGAACTTCAGAGGCTTTTAAAGGAGCTGGGTTAGAAGTCAGTGCTGTTTCTGTACAGAGGTAGGAAGATGTGTCCCATCATCAGCTTTCTGCTGCTTTCTTGCTGTGGTAACACCTCACACTGATCCTCACCTTGACTTCAGCTGCTTGACTGAAGGTTCTGGATGTGCCCTGCTGGTTTTTGCCCTCACTGTGGCCTATAATACACCTGAGTATATCCTTATTTTCTTAATGATGTATTGGTTTTGCTTCTCCATTTCCAACGCAGTGACACACAATGCAGAATACAAACCTGTATGTCATTAGTTGTAATTCATTCTCATTACTGTTTTATTTCTTTATATATTAGGAGGCTAAACAGTACCCAAGGTGAAATCAGAGTTGGACCCAGCCATCAGGTAAGGCATCTTGTTTGTGTTCTAACATCCAGAGGACGTGCTTCTGCCACTTGATCTGTTTAGAAGATGCTGATTTAAAACTGTGTGCACTGAAATACAACGAGTCTCTTGCATTGAGCATGAGGCCTTCAGAATTTCTTTGCTCAATTAATGAGACTTTTTTTAGTCAGATGTTGATATGTTAATGATTTTTACTAGCATAAGTGCTTTTGGGATAATTCTCGAATAAAATTGAAGGAATATGAGTAACTACTGGAAACAAAGGAGAAATCTCAGCTATTACTGGGGTTAAAACCAAATGCTTTCTCAGCTGGCTTTCTCCAAGCAGTGCTTTCAATAAACTATTAAAAATTAATTTAGTGGCATTTTCCAGTTAGGTTGAAAGTAGATCTTTTAATTTACATAGTGAAATTGTCAAGTTGATTGTGTGGTGTCTGTAACAGTCCCTCTTGTGAATTTGTGTTTAACCAAAACAGAGTTCTGTTAGCAGCCAATAACAAAGACCAAAGTTACCCAAGAACATTACAGAATTAGAAGGATGGGGGAACTAAGAGGTTTCTTTCCTCTACAGCATCTGCATTGATAAATACATTTATATCTATGTATATATTCATTTTTTAATGCAGGACATGGTGCTTTTAAGCATGTCTGTTAGTGTAGCTGTTCGTTGTAAACCCGCTCTCCCTGTTATGTTCGTCTCAGAGCATGCTCTGTCTGGTGCCATGTATGTCTGTGGCGTTGTGTTCCCTCTTTGATTTGCCTTTACACATGAAGTCTGCACATGTTCTCTTCTTCTTTTTGTGTGTTAACTGAGTTTGGCCAGCTGTGGTACCTCAGCATCACAGGAGGGGGCCCAGTGTGTGTTTAGCAATTCAGCAGTGGGGCTGGCTTGGACAGTACCAAGTGCTGGATTATTGCCTCAGTGATGAATTTTCATCCAGCTTGGCTTTAACATCTTGGTTAATAACTAGTGAAAGGAAGCATTTATGGAACCATTCCTAAGGAAGTTTTTCACTTAGAAGAATAAAGTTCTTGGTGATTAAACCTGTGGTATTCTTTTCAGGAGTTGTAAGAAGAGTACTGTAAATGATACCTTCAGCACAACTTTCATCTCAAATTGTCTTCTAATATTTTGGCAGCTGTTAGTTACTTGTGCTGGAAGGTATAATTACCAGATGCATTTATGGATGGGGAGGAAAAAAAAGCAGGAAGAAGGTCCACTGATTTAGGATACTGTTGGATTTTGCTTGCTCAATGTTTTCAACTTCCATTGTTCCTTCACTCGTTTTGAGCATTTATGCTTCTGACAGTTGTCACTGCAAAGATACTATATTCTCACCCTGTTAATTAGTGTAAGGCTTATTCTTTATATGAACAGGTGATTGTAGGCCGTGTGTTGACTGAAGATATATGCTACTTTCTATTCTGTAGCCTGATAATTCTGTGGAAAGTATAAAAAGTTTCCTCTACATGCTGGGCTTTAACTGAGGGCCTGGATACACTTTCCTCCCCCACCTTACCTAGCAGAATCCCAAAACAGCCCAGAGAGATCTGGATTGGTTTCTGGCTAATGTCTGTTGTCTTCCTCTTCCTGAACTTGTGTGTGTTAGAGATGCTGGAGGAATTTAGGGTTTGACTTTTTGTTACTTAGTGGACAGATACCTCAAACTACTGCTTGTATCATAATAGCAAGTAAGGACCCAAGTGAAGAGCTTTGTAGAACTGAAGATGTTCTCAAAATTCCCTGCATAGGAGAGTGGGTCACTACTAAATGTTCCCCTATGAAAACTTTGAGCTAACAAGTTACTGGCCAGCAGTGTTCAAGAGGGAGCTGCTCTTAGGAGTAACTCAAGTAATTAAGTGTGTTCCTAGGGTACCTAAGGATGGACATTAATTCGCAAAGTAGTCTGGTTGCTGGAGTGCACAGCTCCCCCAGAAACCTCATCTCGGTGTGATGCTTGCTGGTCCTTTTCCAGAAAAATTGAGCGACACATCCCATTTTCCCAGGCAAGAAGTAAACTAAAGGACAGATCAAAGAGCAGAACATGAAAGACATCAGGACCTGTGACTTGTAATTACTGGTTACGTATAGATGGTGCCTCTCAAATATGTTTAGTGTTTTAAGTATAGCAGGTAATTACAGGGCTTAATCTGTTTTGGAAGAGGCTCTTGGCTATCTCAGCCCATAGCAGTCGGTGACTAAAGATGCTAAGTGGGTCTGGGGATACAGCGTAAGACTTGTTTAGTGGCAGAGTTCACTTCACCAGCTATCTTGCTTTCAGGAAGTGGCATCATTTCTTTTTAGAGTTTTAATGATTTGCTGAGGACTAAATTTTAAACCCAGTTCAAAGCATGTAGGGGTGGTTTTTTTCTGATTTAAAATGGTACACAGATGGTAGCTGCCATCTTTCCTATTAGTATGTTACATGAGTATGTTTTAGCCTGGCAAGCAGGAGAAAACACATCTCTGAAATGAAAACTGTCTCTTTGAGGGTAAGTTGTCCAACAAGGTTTGATGTATATGCGATGGAGGACTCCATATGTGGTGCCAAGTGATTTTCTTTCAAGTTGTGGTGTTTCTGCAGCCATGCTTGCACTTGGTCTGTACATGCTGCTGGTGGGCTGGGGGGAGTGGTCAGCAGATGAGCTGCCCTTGTGAAAGGAGGGGGCTGGGTAGAGTACACGGATTGGGGCTTGATAACCCAGTTTCCTCAAACTTCCCTGCAACTTGGACTATGTAGCCTCACCTGTGCTCTGAATATCTTCTGGCTATGAGCTCATCTTATTGCAGAGACTTTACAGACTTTCAGTGACACTTGCGCATCCTCCTGACACTGTTAAGAACTTTAATGTCTGTGTGCTCTCTTCATGTTGTTTTTTCTAGGCCAAGCTTCCTGATCTGCAGCCGTTTCCTTCCCCAGATGGTGACACAGTGACACAGCATGAAGAGCTTGTGTGGATGCCAGGAGTCAATGACTGTGACTTACTTATGTACCTTAGGGCAGCAAGGTAATTTTGGGCAAGATACACTGCCAGTGTCTTTAGGATCTGGAGTGGAAACATGGGCTGCTGTGTTGTGCAGCTGGCTACGTCTCTTTCTGTTCTGTCCTGGCATACCATGGATGTCAACTGCATGAGCTGACATGTTTAGTTTGAGACACATGCTCTGATTTCACATTGGGCCAACACAGAATCTTGCTGTTGGTTGTGGCTTTGGGATTTTAAAATGCAAAGCCAGCAGTGTGGGCCAACGTGATAGGAGTGTGGGATGTGTGCTGTGTGACAAGGGAACATGTAACTGCTCTGAGTAAACAGCCAGGGCAGTGTAGGATTACTTTAGAGTCTAAATGTATAGTGAATGACCTCTAGTTCACATTTCAGTGTCATACTGGTCTCTGGTGAGCCTGGTAGATTATTTGGGTGCACTGGTGGGCCCCTTGCTAATTCAGTGTGTGAGTTAATGAACCCATAGTTTGTGGGAATTCAGCTATGTGGAGCATCTGCAGTTTAAGTCAGTTTTCTAACATAATGAGACCAAGATTACAACAGGTTTGTGGTTGCTGGTGATCCTGTCCTCATGTCTGGAGGTTGTCTTCCATAATCCTGATGAGGCTTTTGTGCCACCACAGTGCAGATTTTTAACTGATGAGGTGCACTTAGCTTGGATATCAGTTTTGAATCAATAATTCCATATGCTGCAGTGACCCAGGTTTGCAGAACAAATAGCAGCGTGTGTGGTGCCTCATTTTCCATGTTTCCACAGCAGTGCAAGGCCCTGAAGCTTGTGATTTAAGGTGTAAATACACTATTTGTGTAGCATACAATGTGTGCATCGAACAGCAGCTAAAGAATTTAAACTTTTTTCCCCTCAAACTGTAAAGGAGCATGGCAGCTTTTGCAGGCATGTGTGATGGAGGATCCACAGAAGACGGTTGTGTTGCAGCCTCCCGTGATGACACTACACTGAACGCACTCAATACAGTAAGTATCTCAAACTGCTGCATGGAAGAACAGTCTTTCCCTTTATTTCTGACTAAAAGAGCGTGCTGCATGAAATATTTAGCAGGTAAAATAGATATTGGGGGTCACGATGTATGATAGTAGCCTAGGGTATTCCAACTCCCTTTCACGTAACAACTGGGCTTCAGAAATGTAATAAACTCCTGGGTGGTGCCTTGAAGGTGACAGCTAGTGAATGTCCTGCTCAAGGCCACCAGCCAGAATTATAACTCAGCTGCTGCCTGACCTGACTCTTGGTCCTTTCACTCTGTACAGCTAGTTTCTAGCTGTGGGAAAACAACTAATTCATGATGCCATCAGATCTGTAGTGTCAGGGGTGCGGTGGTGACTGTTGGGAATTTATCCTGCTTGTGATCCAGCTTTCAGTATCATCTATACACGAATGTGTGTATGTCCAGTTGTGTCTTGAAAAACACATGGTTGGACTTGAGAATCTGAAAGGTCTCTTCCAACCCAGGTGATTCTGTGATTCTAGATAAATGGCTAGTGAGTAGTTATACAGGTGTGAGTGTGTGGTGAAATGCTGAGGCACAATTAACTGGTTTGGGGAGGTTGGGGGGCACTAACATCAGCAAGTCATGGTATGTGAAATGGTATTTTAAGATCAAGCTGAAGAAACTTGTCAGTCATTCCATGTGTTTTGGTAACAGTGATAGCTGTGGTTGGCTGTTCCCCCAGAGCCCTATTTGCAGTTTTTAGAGAGCTGTGGTGGCAGTGACTCTAAGCTGAGCTTTGTGTCTCCATTGTTTCCTTCCTGAAATAAAAGGAATTGTATCTAACTGGTCATATGTTACTCTGAGGAAACACACAAAGATCTGCTGACTCTACCAACAAACCATTTTCTTCCTCTTTTTATGTCACCTTTTATCCATAAAATGTGTCTTGGAGATATGAATAGTTGAGTTCTGTCTTGTCATGTGCATGGGTTTTGGCTGCCTTCTGATCACATACGCTTGTGAAAGCTGTGGAAAGGACAGGCTGTACCCTTTGCTGCATGAGTTTCGAGCTAAACTTATGAAATGTTTTAGGGGCAATCACAGAAGTGGTGTACAGACCCTGTGGACAGCTGGTAGGACTGGAAGCTGGGAGCATCTTGTTGAGCATGTGTTTTGTGAAACTGCCAAGGGAGGATGCAGTGTGTAGCATCAGATTTCATTTTTAAAGATCTCCTTTCCTAACAGTAGTTTTAAGCACATTCTGCTTCAGTGTCCAGCCCTGTGTCTACAGCATCTCATGCTTGCTTTGCTCACAAATACTTGAGGATGAAGTAACTTGCTTGCAGTTAGTAAACAGAAAGCAACTAATGATACCAAGAAAACCCAACTTAGTGTTGTCCTGCAAGCTGGCTAATGTTTACCACCACCTAATGACCCCAATATTATGTCTGCCTCTGCTTGCTGTGTGTTAATTATTTAGATTTCCATGTTTTTTAACTGCTTATTTATAAAATGCTTAAGAGTTTGTAGATGGTTGTGATACACATCAGCAACTGAGTCATAATCACTGCATCAGAGAAGAGATTGTTTAGAGGAAGTATCCTAAGCACGTTGTTTGGTGGTTTTATTAAGGTCAGTGGGACTGACTTTATCAAATTAATCATGTTATAAAGATGCTTAACTGATTGTTTACTGTTGGTAAAGCATCTAATTGTACAAAGCTTTTTAATACTTCAGACTTGAAAAGCAGCTCAGTCTGCAGAAGGTGTGGAACATGCTTGTAACTGGTCAGGTCCATGGTTGGGTGTCAGTAGCTGCCCTGAAGTTCAGGTGTGTGTGTTCTTAATGTGAAAAGTGTTACTAACATCACATCAGCTTACCAAACCCACTCACAGGGGGGTTTTGTTGGAGTTTCACTTCTGTTTGATCACACACATTTCATACTGTGCATCAACTTGTATCGTTTCCTGCAACAGGGAGGAGTAAATCTGATTAAGATCTGAAATGTGCCCAGTAATACTTAAAGTTCTGTTGCTGATTGTTCATTCTTGCTCTGCTGAGCTGTTTAAATACAATCTCTGTGCTTGCATGTGTAACCAGCTGAAATCCAAGATCAAACGCTGTACCCAGGTTAAATGTTGCAGATGTACAAGTGAGAACAGGGCAAGCTGGGTGGTGCTTCTCAGTGCATCCCTGGGCACTTCAGAACTGAGGTGAATGTATCAGTCATAGTCCTTTGGTTCTGGTGTGGGTTTACTCTGTTTTGATAAGAATTGCAGTTAAGTCTGTACCCACTTGAGTTTCTTACCTGCTTTAGGTTTTATTTCCTGCCTTTCTCTTGTGATGGATGTGATCTGATTCTGGTGGCTTACCACGCCAGAGCTTTCTCACTTGTTCCTTAATGTCCTTCTTAGACTCAAATCTCTGTTAAGGCCAGTAATTATCAAGGAGCTTTTGGAATTGGAATTTCTTTCCCCTTGTCATCCATAAGAGGACTAATGCAGAGAATTCATTTAACTTCACTGCTTCACTCTCTACTTTAATTACCCTCTTTAATCTCTCGGGTGTCTAAGGAGCCTGTCGTTGCACTTGTAGACTTCTTGCTTCTGAGACTTAGATTAGTCCCCAAATATTTTGTTTCTCTTCTGATTCTTTTCTCTTTGTAGTCCTGGTGCACATCTATTTTAGAAAATCACCGCTGACTCATTTTCTTTCTCTGTTTCACACTTCTGAAATACAAGCACTAGACAAACTCTTAATTTATCCTCTGAAGACTCTTGTTTGTCTGTGGGTGATAGTTTTGACTGCTGTTGTTGTGACTTCTCCCTCCCCTCAACATGGCATCGTGCTGTATGGCAGTAAGACGTACCCAGTTGGGTTCTTGTAGTCATCTCATCAGCTTGGCTAGAGTTTCTTTTCTGTAGGTATTTGTGATGCAAGTCTGTTCCTCTCTAGGCTGGTCTCCAGCCCTGCATCGACACAGCGTAGTCCCCGTTAAACAGTCTGCCTGAACTGGGACTGTTGTACTTCCAGGAAAATAAACCTGTGAGGTTTGACCTTAATGACTCTTGAAAGGGCCTTGGGCATCTGTGATGTCTGATTTACTCCTGCTTCAAAAGTCTACTCTGTACTAATACCATGTTCATCATCATTTGTAGAAACCAGTGAAGTTACTTTTCTGGTTCACTTTGAATCTTTCTAGAAAAGGGTTTTCTTAGGAATAATGGTTCTGTCAGGTGGGGTGTTTTAAGAAACTTTGACTTATTTCTAATTTTTGATCAAATTAAAACAGTTTAGGTAGTCTGTTGTCCTGACAAAATGGTGCCCTTCTGTCTTTGTTCACCTTCTATTTAAAAAAATACCAGAATTACCTGATAAATAATTTGAGAATCTTACCCTGCATGAAGTTGTGCTTTTGTTAGAAATTACCACGTGCAGCCCAGAAGATGAATGTAAAAAACTTGATGTGGTATGATTTGTTATTATGGAAATCCAATAAACTTCAGAGCAGCACTTCATATAAATCAGGCTTGACAAGCTCCTTTGCTGGAGCTTTATTTATGTAATAGCAGATGCTGTAGCCCCCAGAATGATTTATTGTTAATTATACCAGATAGAAATGAAGATCACAGAAGGCACCATGCAACATATAAATATATCTACATGTATCAGCTCATTGCAGTGGTTATTCACTTCATGTTCCAGGTAAACTTAACTCCTGTTCCTTTGGTGATTGGGGTTTGATGCCACATTTGTCAGTGTAAGCCTTAGGAAGGAAATAAAGTTTCTCTTTGGAGTTCAGTGCCCTCCTGATGAGTGCTGGCTGCCACACGGGTGAGGATACAGGAGTTCCTGACTTTAACCATAATATTTTTGGGTAGAGAGGGTTGGTTTTGTTACACAACCATCAAATAGGTACCTGAATTTGGCTGACTTTCTGAAACTAGCTGGATTTTGTGCTTTAACTATTCATGAACAAAGATGGTTTGATGGATTAGACCTTAAAATACTAGTCATGTAACACAAAACCATGCATATTTGGTACACTTTTCTTTTCCCCTTTGATAAATGAACCATAATCCATGAAACCATTTTTACTGGTGAAATCATAGATGGTGGTGTCAGTTTTTTTAATAGCTACCCAGTTCCTCCTATCCTGTGATCTGGTGAACTACATTGCTTCATGGCAGAGCTCTTCCTTAGAAGTGAAAAGGGAAATGGAAACATGAACTTGAGTTACTCCCATCCCTTGTTTTGGGTCACTCTGCATGACACACACATTCTGAGAGCCAGCATGGTTCATGTGAAAGTTTTATAATTAATACTCAGTAGTGATGCACTTTGCCTTTTTATTACTTTGGGGCTTTGGGTGTGGAGAGGCATCACATTAAGCCCCTCAAAATACTCTATTTACAAGATACCTGTGGACATCCTAAGTAACAAAGTTGAGGAGAGCCAGGACTTAATCAGCCAGTTATGGGGTGGCTTCTGGTTTTGGTTTTGTTTGGGTTTTTTTCTGTTCTCAGCTAATTGAATTTGGAAAACAATTGAAAAACACTAGAATTCCTTCCTTTTCCAAGTCAGGCTAGTTTAATTAACCACCTCATTTTCCTTAGCATTCTTTACTTGCAAGTGTAAGCATCTGACAGGCTGGTTTGTCCCCTTCTGTAGAAGGAAGAAAAGTTTGTGAAAGTATTTGTTAAAAAAATAATCAAATAGCCAGTTGTGGTGCTGATGTTTTATTTTTGGGTGGATTCTTCTGTAACCTGTGCAGTGGGTGGGTCATCTGGGCTCTCTGTAATACTTCTGGGGAGCACAGGGAGGAGTTCCAGTTTTTAAATGAACGTAAAAGACAGCCCTGCATTCATGTTCTGTGGCAGGATCTAATTCAAACATGTTCCAACAAGCAAGTGAAAGGGTATTTTTGTTTCTTTGCATGTCCTTGTTCCCCAGAGTTCCTGTAGAGATCCCAACTCTGGCATTACGTTTTGCCAAGCTCCTTTTACATATAGGAAATCCAATACTTGTGTGTTCCTTGTGGGACTGAGAACATCTCAGAGGTATGATCCTAGTGCTTGATATGCAAACATCCTGCAGGTCCACATCAGGCTTCTAAGGTAATGAACCGTACCCAGACATTGAGGCAGATCACTGGACTGTGGCTGTGCAGTGTGAGACAACTCAGGGTAAGTGTTTCCCATGCAGTTCAGTACTGCCCTACAAAAAAGTAGTAGTAGAAAGTAGTTTAAATGTTAAAAGCAGAAATCACATTTAGTTTTGCTTTTCTTAACTCTCAGACCAGGAAGCATTAAAGATCAGATTATTAAAGAATATGAGAAAACTCAGAAAGCATCCTAAGAGCCAAGTTTCAGGATTACACCTCAGCCCTGGGAAGGCTTGTTTCAATGGTGTGGGGATCACTGGAGTAACTTTGCTCCTGCTCCTTAGAAATCTAAAGGAGTTTTTGCTTTCAAATGCAACAGGATGAGCCCTTCTCTTAATATTCAGAGCCATGTAAATCACTTCTGCAATTCAAATTGAGAAGTGATAACTGTGCTGGGAATCTGTCATTTCCTCCAGGTTAATTTACCCTCCTAGATCAGTAGCGGTCCCTTCCTCTTGCACTTGTTAGAGGTGCTGTAAACCCTTAGGTGATGCAGAGCCTGTAGGAAGGTTAGTCAACAATCATTTTGCAAACTTAGCAAGCAGTAAGCCTCCAGCTCTGCTGAGTGTGGTGGCTTTTGGTTGGGTTTTTTGTGGTTTGTTTGTTTTACGAGATGAAAACCAAATATTTACATCTGTTTGTATCACAGTGGTAGTTCTTCAAACTGGATAGGCAGAAGGACCTTGTGGAAGCTTGTTGCATAGCTTGCTACATACACACAGTAGTCAAAGTTTTATTAGTATGTCTTCATATATGTATCTGTTCATGTGAAGAAAAACAAATCCTTGTTTTCCATGGTGTTTTTCTTCCTTCTCCCACCCTCACAAGTTTATTTCTTGTAAAGATTGTGGAGGAGGATTTTGGCATGATCGTTGTAGGCTTATTAAGGATCATAGAATAGAATCAAAGACTGGTCTGGGTTGGAAGGGACCCCAAGGGTCACAGAGCTCCAACCCCCTGCCACAGGCAGGGCCACCAACCTCCAGGCCTGGAGCTACACAAGGTTGCCCAGGGCCCCATCCAACCTGGCCTTGGACACCCCCCGGCACGGGGCACCCACCCCCTCTCTGGGCAGCCTGTTCCAGCCCCTCACCACTCTCTGTAAAAAAACTTCCCCCGGATCTGTAAAGGCATCTTGTAAATCCACAAAGCAGAGTGCTGTGTGGCTTTTTGATGGTATTCTGGTTATGAAAACCTTAGTGTGACCTCCCAAGTGGTGCTTCTGTGGTTTAACAGAACAAAAGCACACAGCACTTACGTATGTGTAACATCACTTCACACATGCACTGTGCAGTGCAGGTATCAAGCAGCTCAGTTGGCACAACTGAGGGGCAGAAACATCTCAAATCCTTCTCCAGGTGGAAAGACTGGTGGTAGCTTGCCTTTGGTTAAACTATGAGGATGCCCTTCTCAAAGTTAATGGGCAAGGTTTTCATTTTAAACCCCCCAATTTCTGGTAGGCTAGTGACAGTTGCAGCTGCATTGCATCCTGTAGCCTCTGAATGCACTTTCATCCACAATACAAGAAATGGAGCTAAGGGAAACAGGTGAGCTGTAACACTGCAGCACTGTAGGCAGAAACCTGTCTCTGTTTCCCCACCTACCTGGCTGGGGCATCTGACCAGCAGCTCCAGGGTGACAATTTGTTATCAATGTTCAGACCCTGGCAAAGAAGCCAGTGTGTGAGAGTGAATCTCAAGAGTTTGGGGCTGTTTTGATGGGAGTTTTATTTTTGCTGGGAAAAATCAAAGATGCAACAACTCTGCTTATCCTCCTATAGTAAGAAAATACAACCACTTAATCTTGCACACTACAACATGGAAGGAAGACAAAACAATCATATGCTAATGTTGTCTAAATCTCTCTTGGCTAAGAGCGTGGTTCTGACTCCTCAAAGCTTCTCTTACATGGGAACATGTCATTATGAGTGACAAACATGACAGTGTAATATCGGTTTAAGGAAATTCAGCTCTAAGTAAGATGTCACCCAGACAAATTACTCCCTGTTGTAACTTGCCCTCAGACCAGATTTTCTTGTTCATTAACTACAGACAAGGTTGAAAGCATTAAAATTATTTAAATATATGTTAGCATTTCTTATTATTACTAGTTTTCCTTTTGGATGAGTCTTAATTAACAGCTACTCTCATGGTTCAAATGAGGTAGCATAGCACTTCAGGGGCCATCACTCTCTGTGCCTGGGCTTGCTGGAAGATGAAGCCACTTCTAGTGCATGAGACAATTTTGCCACTTTGAATTTTCATTCATCCTTATCCTTGCTCTTAGGGGAAAAACTTCAGCACCTCATTTGTGAGATGAGTCAGGAAATCTTTCTGGAGAAACTGTTGAAACAGGCAGATAAAAAGGGCCAGAAATGATGGCTGTGGTTAGTTTTAAAATTGGAGGGAGAACATAGAAAATACTGGGTTTTTAAATTTTTGGTTTTTAATTTTCCAAATGCTATTGCAAGTTCTGTAGGTACCTGGCAAGTTCTTGCCCTGGATGTTTCTAGAGCACTGGCCATATCCAGCTGGCACTGGGAGCTCCCTCTACTGTTCTGTCCCCTGCAACTGTATTTTGGCAGTACCCGTGTGTGGAAAGTGGATGCAGTACAAGCATCTGGCATTTTCATCTCCTTCGTTAGCATTTTAGATCACTTTGTAGCAATTAAAGTTATTTAGAAGCTTAAAATAGATTAGAACTGGGGGGGAAGAGATGGAAGTTGGGTTTTTTTTTTCCCAAAGCAGCAGGAACTAATTCCTATATTTTGAAGCTGACAGATACCAGAAACCAGATAATTAAAAAGCCAGAACTTGCACTAATTTTTAATTGAAGCAGACTAGTGTTTTGTCACCTTTCCTTTGTTAGTTTAAAATTATTGAAAGCCAAGCTGTGTCACTGAGTTATAAATCAAGACTTGCCAGGTAGCTGTGATGGCACGTTGGCAAAACCAGGCTGTTGGGCCAGAGTCCTTTCCTTGGGTAGTTTGGGTTCTTGCTTGGTTTGAGGTTCCATTGTCCTTGGGCACCAGAGAGAGCTCAGCAAAGTGGTTTTGCTGTCTCAGAGGGCAGTATGTGTGTGTATGTATACATATATAATGTTTTTTCTCTGATCCAGGTTGTTTAATGTGTGTTACAGCAGGTAAAGAGGGGGTAGAACTTCAAAGAGAAAGATGGGGGGAGAAGATCCCTGGTATTCAAGGGCATTCTGGGGGTTAGTGTCTTGTTGGGTATGGTTGATAAATGAGGATGGTTGATAAATGGAGGATGAATGGTTGAAAAAATGCTGCAAACTTGAAAGTAAATGTTGTCATTTCACCTAACAAGAAAGATTTGCTATGGAACATACCCATTTACTAGTGGGCAAGACGTCTGCAGCTTCAATGAGTATCTGCAGCAAACAGACTTGTCTGCTTCAGAAAGAAGTGGCCTGAATTGCATTTTGTATGAAGTTAGGTGTTTGAATTGGAGTAATTACAAGAGAATGAACTTCTCAAACCATGTGGCAGTAATTCCCATTCTGCTTTTCATTTTCCTTGTTAGTTTTCCTTCTCTTCCCCTTTATTTTCTACCCTCCTAAACATGCTGTGGTTTTACAGAGATCTGCTGGGTGTCTTGACCATTGTCCCCTTCAGTGAGAGGAGCAAATCCCTCATTAATAATTCCCTCATTAATAAGTACAGTGTTCTTAAGCCTGCACAGATTAAAATAACTGGTGCTTACATAGGGATGCTCTGTAAATACTGACAGTGCTGTAGCAAGCCAATGCCATCATCTTTTGCAATTCACTTGAGTGTCTTGGCAGCAGGGAAAAACTTCTTTTGACTCCTCTGTATCAACTGAGCCTTAAAATGCCCCTGCAATATCGGTAGTATTTATCTCATGCTTGGCAGGTCAGGGTTGATATCACAGAATCACCAGGTTGGAAAAGCCCTTTAAGACCATCGAGTCCAACCGTTCCTGTCCTGTGCTAAACCAGATCCCTGAGCACCTCATCCACCCGTCTGTTAAACACACCCAGGGTCAGTGACTCAGCCCCCTCCCTGGGCAGCCTGTGCCACAGCCCCACAACTCTGTCAGGGAAGAACTTTTCCCTCCCATCTGTTCTGACCCTGCCCTGGGGCAGCTTGAGCCCATTGCCCCTTGTCCCATCTCCTGTCCCCTGGCTGAAGAGACCATCACCCACCTCTCTGCACCCTCCTGGCAGGTCAGTGGAGGTGGGAAGAAGGTCTCCCCTCAGCCTCCTCTTCTCCAGGCTGAACACCTCCAGCTCCCTCAGCTGCTCCTCGGAGGATTTGCCCTCCAGCCCCTTCCCCAGCCTGGTTGCCCTTCTCTGGACTCGCTCCAGGACCTCAATGTCCTTCTGATGGTGAGGGGCCCAGAACTGGACCCAGCACTCGAGTTACGGCCTCACCAGTGCCCAGTACAGGGGCAGAATCACCTCCCCAGACCTACTGGCCACCCTATTTCTGACACAAGCCAGGATGCCATTGGCTTTCCTGGCCACATGTCTTTGTGTCCTGACAAGTGATGTGATTTCTTCACAAGCAGCGATCAAGAAGCTGCAGACCTCCCTGGATTCCAGTGCTCTTGGATAAATGCTGGACACAACTGTCCCCACAACAGCATGTTCATGCTGGACAATTCCTCCTACTTTGGCTTTGCTGGGTAGATTTCAGAGTAGCCCAGTACTACTTTCTCACTATACAGGAGCAATTTTTCTTTAGAGAAAAAGACTCTGGAATCTAACAGTGTTCTTAATGGACTGCAATTATTTAATATTGTAGCATGAATGCAGCCTAACTGAGATGGGCTTTTCGGCAGAGATCATAATGACTGTAATTGCAAAAGGATGCCTTGCTGAAGTAGAAGCTGCCAGATGCAATGCCATTCTGATCTAAAAAGGTCACAGTAAAAGGGACATTTAAATTAAGTTATAAATTAGAATTGAAGAACAATATTTTGATGAGCAAGACCAGAGATGTCAGAGCTGCAAGATGTAATTCATGGGTTCATTACAGAACAGAGGTGCCTGACAGCTGAGCCATGCCAAAAGGAGAATTTATTTGCTACATCACACAGACAGAAAATGGCAGCTCTGCTGAGAAGCTCTGCTAAAAACTTGAATCCTCATGGTAACGTGCAGGCTTTATGCTAATAAGGCTTGCCTGTGAACTAACATTGCTTAATGACTGTCCTAATATAAACGAGGTTTAGGGACATGTGAACATCCAGAATTTTTCTTCAATGTGAAATCCTGTCTGGTGATGCAGAAGCTGCTGTATTTTCTGTTTTGAAGGCACCAGTGTCAATTCTTTTTGTTGTGGTTATAGACATACCTACTGGCACAGTGGTGCCAAACCCAGCCAGCAGAGTTAATGCTAAGAATGGTGATTCTCTAGATGACAGGATAGTAATCTACTGTTTATAGCAATGCTGTAAAAAGTTCAACCAGAAGTTAATGAAACCATAGGCAGTCATCGTTGGGCATTATTTATATGTTTGAGTTGCTTGCCAGTAAAGTGCTTATATATATTAAATGACCAAAAGTAATAAGCAGAGAATGAGCCAAAATGAAACAGGAAAATTTACCTCTGGCACTTATAAAAAATATTGTTCCTTTTTGCTGCATTATCCCACCCCTGGCACTTGTAAAATATTTTATCCTTTTTTTCTTTTTCTTCTTGATAAAAGTAACATTTTCTGTGTGTCTCTAAAACTGTCTCAGGTCTCTTGTTTTTACATCTGTGTCTTCTCTGTGACTCCTTTCACATCTGTGCTTAGGGGGTTTGTGATTGTCATTAACATAATTGCTTGGTCAAAAGCTTATTGCTCCTATTTTCTGTTGTTGAGCTGGGACAGGTCTGATAGCCTGTGAACTGTTGGGTCTTCCAGTAACTGCAGTAGCTGCCTCTTAGATCAATCCATTCTTCCTTGTCTTGATTATTTTTTCCTTGCAGATTGAGCTGTTTGGGCAGTACAGCTGCCAGGGAAAAACACGTGTTGTCCTTGAGGCAAAATAAAGATGCCCTCCAAGTTACAAAGAGGGTTTGGCATTGCTGCATGCTTTGGGAGGAGGGAAAAGAAACAGAAGCACTATTCTCTTATTTCCAAAGTGAAAAATCTTTTAGGTAGTGGCATGCACAGAAAAAAGCATTTGCAAGGTGAGCTGGCAAAACAAACAGCTCTTTCTGTTTTTCCATGTAAGATGGATCTGTTCCCAGTGCTGAGTGCAAACAAGGAGAAAAAAAAATCCATGTGTACCCAGGAGAAAAGACAACATCTTATTTTCATGTCTCTAAGGAGGTATTGGATACCACAGGAGTCTTAGGAAAATAAATTGGGGGGGGAAATCAAGTTTAAAGTGAGTGGTGTTGGAGCATCAACATCGAGCACTGGCACTGCCAGTCTGGCTTTCTGCTCTTACCTTTGGACTTGTGGCTTATGGAAGATGGACAGAGATCACTGTTTCCCTTGCATGGAGATGCAGCCGTGGGAGCTGACACTGATGGAGTTGAGAGGCAGATTCACAAGGCACGGTTCAGTGGCAGATTTTGACATTTCACTTGGGGAGACAGGTTTGAAAGTGATGGTTTGTGCTGAGCCATCTCGGGTGATGCATCTCCCTGGCTTGAGGAGTGCAGGGAGCTTCCGATGGTTCTCGTGTCTCCCAGCAGTAGCTTGCAGAGATCAGGTACCTGAAGAAGGGGAGTGGGGAGGAAATGGTTTTTCTTTTTGGACACTGAAGCATCATTTTCTGTGGTTAGGCTGCAAAGATACTCTACAAAGGTACATGTAATCATTGCACAGAGTATTTGTGAGCTTCCCTGCAGGTGCCATTTAGAAAGCTGAAAATGAATAGAAAACCACCCTGGCTTAATGGTCTGTCTTCTTCCCATCACATTAGCCAAAGGCTTGTTTCACTCCAGTAACACCCTGTGGGCTACTGGTATCTTGGTTGTTGGCAGAGGGGGTGAAGGTTCAGCCCACCAGTAAGGGAACATTACTCTTTGTTCCAAAAGCATCACAGGTAACATGAACAAGAGATCTTTGCCCAGCAGTGGCTGTTTATTTTTAGAAGTATTTCTTTCTTTGCAAGTCCCTCCAGAATAAATAGATGTTGAATGCCCTGGTAGCTTGGTGGAGGTGGAAAAGCATCTTGATCAGTGAAGATTGGAGCCAATTGGTGTGAAGTTGAACCTGTATTGTACAAATTTCTTCTTTACCAGAGCTGATAGCGTGTCCATGCCTGTCAGTAGGTGTGCAGTAGGACTTTGGGGTGGCACAACTTCAGTGAGCTGTGCACTTGTACTTTTATACCGACTGGCCCTCTGCAGTTTGGGAGCTCAGAGCATCCATTTGAGGTGTTAGAAACAACTGCTGATCAAACTGTTCTCTGAAAATGCAGCTCAGAACTACACAGAACTGAAATTCCATCAGCAAATGGAACAAGTTGGCTGTTACTTTTAATAATTAGCTGTTACTTTTAATGAGTTGAGGTTCATGTGCAGGGACTTCACTGAAGAAAACAAATAATTTCTAGAGCACTTTGTACTGCAAACAGATTGGCTTTAGAGACTGTCACAATCTGTTCTGTGGCATTCATGACCAGAAAACTTTGAGAACCTAACGGTGGCATGGCATGATGATGTGGTATCCAAAGTGCAGCGTTTCATAAAGCGTAAGAGAGCACAGGGCCTTGCCTGGAACGGGCACTTCTTGTTCTCTGCAGTCCCTGCTCCCTTTATGGTGTCATTTTTACTGAAAAAGTGATGCTTGTGTTACACAAAACCTGGTGTGCTTGGATGCATGAACTATTTAAAACCTGACCTGAGAAAAGCTGGGAAGTGCAAGTGCAGATGACTGCCTTGTCCTGGCTCTGACAGGTGTGCTGCCTTCTCACAGCTGCATGAGGCCTGTGTGCAGCTTGGCCTTCATTGCCCAGCTTGGGGCAAGTTCTGCTGCAGCTATCAAGACTTGTTGAATATTCTGCCCTGTCATTGGCAGAAGTGGCTCAGGAGCTCCATGGGCTTGCTTACAGTGGGCTTGTCCCATCTGAAACCTGGATCCAACAGTGCTTCAGCTTTAAAGCAGCATATTTTTTATAGATGTATATTTATAATACACACATATATATGCACACATCTGTACTTGAATGTGAAGATCCTAGCCATTGAAGCTGCCAGTTGAGTTCCTTCTCGAAGTTGTATGATGGATTTCAAAAGCCAGAGCACAAACCTTTCCCAGGTTATTTGCTGGCAGAGCTGTATCAAGCTGCCTTTCAGTGGAAATGAATTTTTTTATTATAGTCTTACTAAAAAAATCATGAATTGGTTGAGAGATGTATATAGCTGAAGTGAGGGGCAGTAAGAAAGTCACCTTGCTTGCTATCTTTATTTGAAGCTGAAATCTCTTCTAAAATTTGAGCCTTTCTGAAACCAGTACAATGAATTTTTTTCCTCTTGTAATCAGATTTTGTTACAATTTCATATTAATAGTGACAAAATAGTTAATACCTTGAGGCTGTTCTGTAATTGTACCTTGATTCAGAAGAGTTTGAGATCTGTAGTACTGGTTGAAACGTTTTCCAAGCGTGAGTCAGTGTAAGTCTAGCTGCGTGGATGCTTCAGGGAGTGGGATATGTGTGAGGCTCGGGACAAATCCTGGGTAGGAAAGAAAATCAGGAGATAATTGATGTACAGAATCGTATTTTGGTTTCTCCCTATTGTAAAGAAACTTTCTGGGGTCTGTAAAATCCTGTGATGTTAATCACTGGCTCTGAAGCCTTGGTTTGCTTAGCACCTTGTTTAGAAAAATTGCCTCTTGTCTTTTGGAGGGATGTTTGCATGTGAATTGTTCTCCCTTCTGGGTGTAGGAAGATAATTCAGGTTTTGTTATCCCAGCAATATTTCCTTTAGATCATTCTAGGAAGACAGAGCAGGCTTCTGACTAGTTCTTCACTCCTTAGCATCCCGCTGTACTTTGAAGATAGGACGGGCTATAAATCTCCAGCGAGCTAAACGTTTTCTATCAGGAGTTGAGACAGAGATTCTCAAGGGTTCACTGTTGAATGTTGTCTTTTGAGTGTGGTTGTTTTTCTACTACACCCTGATTTAAATGTCTTCTACTTCAGACAGCTTTTGATGATACAGGTGCTGAATGTAATGGTGGAAAATAAGGTTTGCTGTAGGGTGTGACCAGCTGAAACAGTCACATCAACTTAGGCAGCCCTGGTTGCTTTTATGTACTCCTGAAACTCCCTGTAGAGGTTTTGTTTCTTTTCCATCCTTGTTTCCCAACAACATTGTGATCTTTGCAGTGCAATAAAAACAAAGATAATTTTCTGGCTGGGTAAACTTGCCATTTGATGGCTTGTGATCCCTCCTGCGTGGTACTTTTTCCAGTTGGTTTTACTAATCTGAACAAAATAAGCTGCATAAAATACAACTCCTTTTGAAAAATATTTTGTTGGAGCTTTTTTAAATTCTTGTTGGAATTTATAATATAAGAAATATTTTTTGAATGGTAACAAAGAAATCTTCAGTGCTTTATAGACTCAGACATCATCTGGGAGAAGCCTAGGAAGGAAAGGAAAACATCTTGTTTTACTGCTGTTCCTTCTATTAAAACCCCAGTTATCCATCAGATTGTTTAAATTTCACTTCATACATCAATGGTAAAAATAATTAGGCATAGAACACTTCCTGTGGCCCCTTTTAGTGTTTTTTACTCCAATATCAGATCACTGCTAATTCCGTTGAATGATCTATTTGTCTTCTTTATTTTTTAGCTACATGAAAGTAACTATGATGCTGGAAAAGCCCTGCAGCGCTTGGTGAAGAAACCTGTGCCAAAACTGATTGAGAAGTGTTGGACTGAAGATGAAGTGGTAGGGAAAAGAATTATTCCCTTGAGCCTTATAGTTCATGTTGCTTCCCTTGCCTTTTCTTCCTTTTTTTGGTCTTTTTTCTAAGGAGATGGTCTTTCTGGGAAAGAAGAGGGGTAAATAATTTGCTGCCTGGGATAAGTTTTTGCACGATTCTCAGTTTAAGAACTTTATTAGACTGGGGAAAACACCGTTGTAATAGTGGAGTAAGAGAGGATATGAGGAAGGAACCGTTTTTGAGAGGATGTTGTAGAGTAAATTAATAGCTGTGAAACTTCTGGACTCTAAATCACACTTAACTTTCACCTCCAGGAAGGCTGGCCGTGTTCACTAATTGAGGTACTGTCCCTGGGTTTTTTCCTGGTGGCTTTGGAGGAGGCTTACAGTGTCAGCTCAGCCTGGCTGATGGGAGCTTGGCTATCAGTGTTTCTCCAAAGCAGAGTTTAAATCTCTTCCTTTCTTCATACAGACTATTAGGAAATGTTTAGTGGCATAGTTCTTTTATGGATGAATCTTTGACAAAGAGCAGACCAAAAAATGATCATCTAAAAGCTGGGACTCAGCTAATGCCATCCACAGTTAAAGTATGGAGAAATTGTCCAAAATTGCATTGAAAACACCACTTCCATCTCCTGGAGTAACACATCGGCGTGATGGATTTGGGTCCTATGGTAAATATGCAGCCCAGTACTCTGTCCTCAGAGTTACGGACCTGGAATCACTGTGAGGGGTGTGGACTTGTTCTGTTCAACAACCCCGAGCAGGGTGTCTCATCACCTTATGCAATGTGGCAGTGCCGGTTCTTCCTTCCATAAGGCGGCTGCTGCTTGTGCATGTGCTGGTAGCTGGTCTGGGTTCCAGTGCAGGCAGGGAGGGAACATCACCCCTGCCTTAGATGACGAGGTTTTTGGTGTATGTGACTTCAGATTGACGTTTTAGTGTTGTCCTTACCGTACTGAAAGGTACTGCTCTGCACTCTGGTTAGTGTAAGTCAGTCATTTTGACCTCAGAATGGACACCTCCTTGTTAAAGCTCTGGTTGATGGAGGGTGTGCTGCAGGGAAAGCACTTTATGCTCCAAAAGGCCATGTTTTTGTGTGTTTCTGGGTCTTTTTCCAGAATTTGGGGGGGATACCATCTGTGTGAGAATCAGTGAAGCAAGGGTGCTTCTGGTGGTTTGTCCTGCAGCTTAATTGCTGTGATCGTAAGGTTTCTGCTGGCTTAGTTTTTATACGTGTGATGTAATGCAACTGTTCTTACTCGACAGTGTTCTGTAGGGTTATAAACTGAAATTAATCCTGTGAAGCTGGGAGAAATAACAGATTTATAATTTACTGACACCCTGTAAACAAATGAATTCTTAAATACCACGTTCAGCACAAGGTGCATTTTCTGGAACACAAACGGTGCTGCGTTCAACCCTTGCCTTGTCAGGCCTTGTGCCTTAAACTAACACACAGGTACTCGATTATCAAAAAAGAGAGAGATGTTGAACAAGTTCACTTGGATTCAGGCTCCACCTGGAGTATTGTGTCCAGTTCTGGGCTCCTCCCTGGTATAAAAAAGGCGGGGATCTCCTGGAGAGAGTCCAGAGGAGGGCTACAGAGGGCCTGGAGCATCTCCCCTACGAGAAAAGGCTGAGTGAGCTGGGATTGTTCAGCCTTGAGAAAAGAAGACTGAAGGGGATCTGATCAATGGTTATCAATATCTGAAGTGTGGGACACAGGGGGACGTGGCCAGCCTCTTCTCAGTGTCTGTGGGGACAGGACAAGGGGCGATGGCCTCAAGTTGGAGCACAGGGAGTTCCACACCAATCTGGGGAAGAACTTCTTCCTGGTGAGGGTGAGGGAGCCCTGGGACAGGCTGCCCAGGGGGTGTGGAGTCGCCTTCTCTGGAGAGATTCCAGCCCTGTCTGGACACCGACCTGTGTGCCCTGTCCTAGGGACCCTGCTTTGGCAGGGGGTTGGACCCCATGGGCTCTGGAGGTCCCTTCCAACCCCTATGATTCTGTGATTACATCTTGAAAGCGTTTAGCATTTTAATGCTGCTGTTAATTAGGCTTAACAGACTAGATCTGTGTGTGAAACTTCACATGTAAAAAGACAGTACGTCTGTAGCAAGCTGCTAGGCAGGTCTGGCTTTCTGAAAATGGAAAGATGTTCCATTTCCTAGCTCAAGAACTGGACTGTAGTGTGTACAAAACAAAATCAGCTGGCTGGAAGTTAGCTATGATAAAATATTTAGCACAGAAGAACTTCAGACTCGCTTATGATTTTTTTTTACCTTTCACTGGTGGAAAAGCTGCTTCTCTTCCTGGAATGAACAGAGGTAGAAATTCAACTCATCGTGTAGGCTTACCAGGTGTATAAATGGAAAAATAAGTGTGGTGCAAGACAGTTTTGCTCATGTAAAGGTGACAAGCCTTTGCATGCATGATAGTTTTTAAAGCTAGTTAGTTAATTGGTGAAATATTTGAAGAAGTAAATAAAAATGAAAATTTTACAGTCTTGTGAAGTTACTAATAAAGTTGGGATTGGTGCTATAAAACAGGAGTGATTTAATAATGGGTGAAAATTCCACAATCTCTTCACATTTTTGTTAAGTATTCAGACAATGGGTGGGGAAAGCATCAGGTTTTGGGGTGTTTTTTTAAGCCCTAGTTTCTCTGAAAGTCCTTCGGGGAGTCATTCCAATGAATGACGTGTGCTTGCTCTCTCCTTATGTAAACCTTTTTGCAAGAGTGAGATTAGGGGTAGGCCAGGCCGTGTAAACCTGTATTAATTTAGGCTTATTCGGAAATCCAACAAAGAACCTTTGTGGTGAGGAGACTGCCTGAAGTCTTGGGAGTGAAAGAGGATCATGTGCTGACACCGGCAGCAGAGTGGAGGAGAGGATGAGTAAGAGGCCTAGAACAGAGTGTCCTGATAAGTTTTACAGTTATCTTGTCATAAAAGGGAGTTTTGTTTAGGAAACCGACTGTCAGAATGAATGTTTGAAGTGCTCTGTGTGGTAGGTTTGTATTTGTATTGGGTTAACTCTCTTTTCTCTCCGTTCTTACCCACGTTCATGGTTAAGTTAAATGGGCCAAGACATCTTTTTCTGTGCAGATTTTTTTTTTCAGTCTTGTTTTTTTTCCACCAGCAGCGCTGGGCTGTGAATGCCATCGCTGCCACAGCTCAGGGACTTTGTTAAATGCCAGAGAATAAAGCCTTACAAATAAGAAAAAGCAAAGTTTATTGGAAAAGTGAAACATAACTCCAAAAGTGCAAGCTCTGAGCACAGAATAATGATCGTTGACTCTATAAATCATTGTCAGTCTCGGCTCATTTTATCATATTTGTTCTTGTTCTGTTCCATCCAAGTTTCCAGAAATGTTTGGCAGCCCTCCAGCCTCAGCGGAGCCAAAGATCAAACTGTGCTCTTATTTATAGACAGCTCAGCTCCACCTGCACAACTTCATGGCATGTTTGTCCCTGGCAGCCTGTAGAAAAGTCCAGATTAAAGCAGCTGTGCTCCACTTCTGAGCATTTCTCAGACTCCTGAGGCAAGTTTCCTTAGTGGTGACTCCATGAAGCTGCGGAGAACTTCTGTGGGATGCATGGGGTGCTAGAGCTCCACAGGAGCTCCACAGCGGAGTATTTTTCAGAAAATACTCAATTTTTCCATTGCTGCTTAGCTAATCCTACAGTCAGGCTCTGCCCCCTGCGATGCCTTTGGGCCCCCCAAAAATCCCACTTCAGTGATTCTTCAGTGAATTTTCTGCCTGACCTTTAAGATGGGTGTTAAAAAAGCTCCATCTAGGGCAGATACAAGGCGGTGTGGCTGGGCAGAGAGCAGGGGGAAAGGAGCCTTGGGGCACCATCAAATAATTGGGAAGGTGGCAAAAACAACTGCAGTGGAAGAAATGACTTAAGGAAGCTTTAAGAATTAGTTCTGTACTTCTGTGTTACTTGCACAAGTATTTTGACTGAGTCAGTTTTCCTCGTGCTGGAGGATTAATGTAGTTGGGTTTGGTGAGCACAAGATAGCAACACAGCGTCCAGCCCAGGTCTCTGTAGTGTTCAGTATATCACAATGTGATATAACACTGTGTGGGTAACTTAGATTTACTGAAAATTTATTTACTTAAAAAGCTTTTGACTTCGTCTGTAGACTGTTTGTTGCCCAAAGATAAAGCCTTTCATGTTAATTAAACCAGCTTTGTTGTCTGTGACTACTAAACTGTCAAGGAAGAGCTGCTTTGCAGTGATCAGAACTGATTAAAGGATGGAAGTTCAGTTATTTTTACTACTGATGATGTGGTTACAGAGGTTTAAATCAAATTAAGCAGAGGATAAAATTTGCCAGTGATTGAATTAAATGGAAGGTTCTGTAAATATGAAGAGGCTTGTTGTCTCCCTTGTGTTTCTAAACCTATGGCTATTTTTAAACCTTTTTTATTCCAGTATGTAAATTCAGAGGCATACTGTGAAAATCAGCCTTCCACATGGCCTAATAAAGGCGGCTCAAGAAACTTCTCCACCAGTGCATCTACAAGCAGCTCGAACAGCAGCTGTTTCCTGTTTATAAAGGCTTCTGCTACCCCTGACAGCACCAATTTCCAGTGCTGACTTGGTGAGGGGGTGGCAGTTTCTCTTTAAGGCTCAAGAATTTACTTCTGCAGACAAATTTTTAGGGTAATTGTCATATAAAATGCTGTATTTAAGCACTTTCTAAGCACGTGCCCTGTAGACCAGCACCCAGCAGCCTTTCCTGGGGGACTCTTAGCGAGTGGTTCCGAATATTAAGCAGGGTGGTTAAGTTAGGGGTGTTACTTGGGAGGAAGTCATGGAGCAAGTCCTCTGTTTGACCCAGCTGGTGGCAGTGCCCACCTACAAGCTTCCTCTTGCTGAGTGCCAGGTCTGATGTGTGGCATGGTGCTCCTGCTTGAGCAGGCTCAGCACAGCCGGGGAGAGGGGCTGGCTTAGGCCTGCAGCCGGGGAGAGGGGCTGGCTTGGCCCTGCAGCCAGGGAGAGGGGCTGGCTTAGGCCTTGGGCATATGCCTGTGCAGTGTCTTCCCCTAATAGGAGATTAAAGTCACCTCTCTTCTCCTTTCCTTTTCTTCCGCTGCCTCTCCTGGTACAACTTGTCTCCGTAACACTGTTTTTGTCATCTGTGTGGCAGCAGGTTGTAGTACAGGCAAGATGTAGTTAGTATTTGTCTTTCTATGCACTGAGAAAACAAAGAGGCTTCACTATAGCTCAGCATGGGATTGTCAGAGGGAGAGAAGCAAGCTCTACTCTGCATCTTATGGTCACTGCTAAAAATGGCTCTTAGTCTTTGACAGACTACAGGCATTTTTCTTAGGCAAGCAGTCAGAAATCCAGAATAACAATGGAACAGCCCTGGTCAATGCTTCTTCACTTGGAAATATTTCAAAACTGACATTGCATGTTTCACAATCCCAATTTCAGGCTGAGGAGTTTGCCTACGGGGAATGAGTAGAACAAACCAGCAACTGTGTGCCTATATTTAAACTCTGGTGCTTGCCCTGGTGATAGGCTGCTTCACTTTCCACAGATTCCCAATCTGGAGCTACCATCATTAGCTGCTTTCAGGTCAGGTTAAATCCAACACCCACACTTCCTGGCGTGCTTTCAGTGGAAATATTTCTACAGAATTTCCACCAGTCTCAGGTCAAATTCTTCTCTGCAAAATGGCTTTCACACTTTCAGTGATGGTCACAAGTCTGACTCTGCTTGCTCCGGGTCCAAAAAATGAGCTTGTTGTGCACACTTCGATTTCAGACCAGTAACCCACCGAATAGATATTGTTTACACAGCATCATCCTAAGTTTTGGTAACGTAATGAGATGATTTTCAGTTCTGGGATGCCTCATGTGTTGGAAAGGGTGAAGGAAATAAGCTAGTTCTGCCTGTTCTCCACTGAACAGTCCTGCTGATTTAATCTTGGTTTTTGTCTCCCTTCAGAATGCCCTCTTTTTCTGTCTTTTGACAAAAAGTACTAACAAAATCAATATGGCTTACAGAAGAGAGATATACAAATCAGAACTAAAAGAACCTCTAGTTTATTAGGTTTTTAATTAAACGTGATGAACACATTTTAAATAACACAAAGGCCTCAGGCTGAGCTGCATCTAATCGAAACAGATTAAGTCACCCGTCCACACTTGGGTAGTTATTAATTCTGTTTACTTATGCATGCTAGCTAAAGGCAGAGTTCACTGCTGCTGTGCTGCAGTTTATTGCACAGAGATGCTTCTGCTGCATGGAATGGTGCTCCTAATTAGTATTCAGATGTTGATTGTGAAGAACGCTGGTGATGCTAATTGAACCACCTTTGAAATTCAGGGCTGTTTCTTCCAAAGTTGAAGAGAATCTGGGTGACATGTAGTTCTGTGTTATTTCTTGGGCACATCCTACTCTTCCACACCTGGTCCCAGCTTTTCAGAGCCTTAAGAAATGGTGAAGTCTTCCTTAGGAAGAAAGGTTTGGATTATTTTACTTATGCATCTCCATGCAGAACTGTCACTGACATACCATGACATCCTTGATAAGCAGCTTTTATCATGAAATATGCTGCCCTTTAAATATTTTACATTGCTTTTGATGTCAAGTGGTTGAGGTAAACAACCTAGATTCAAACAACCTCTTAAATTTATGTGCAGGGATAGTTAATCCTTGCTGGTGATAAACCTTAATTGGCCATGTACATGGATTTACAAGTTCATAAATTTTAAAATATCCACACCTGGCTTCAGCTTAAAGCTCATTTGTCATAAAAGGCAAGTGGAGATCCTCCTGCCAAGAATGAAAAGATACAGCAAACCAATTTCCTAACGTGTCTGTGAGTATTTGTAATCCAGTGTAGCTGGTCAAGGAATTACTTATGCAAAACACACATGCTTATTTGTGTGGCTTCTTTGCCTAGAATCATCTTCAAATGTCTCTCCTCTGCCCTTTTTGGAGTATCTGCTCATGAAAACATTGGTTTTGGTGCTTGCTCCTTTGAAGCCAGGCTTTTCAGGGATGCTGGAAGACAGAGCTGCTTACTGGGGCAAAAAACCCCATGAATTTTATTTACTGTTTATATGGCAGCTCTAGAAAATGTAATTCATAGCGAAATTGAAACAGAGCCTCTGGAATAGTGATGGGGCGGGGGGAGGGATGTCATCAAGGGGTGTTTGAAAAGGCAGCTGGCGGTGCGGCGCTGCATTTGAGTCCTTGAGTGGGCTTAGGAGGTTAAGATGTTATAGCTACTGCTGGGTTTGAATTTTTTATCTGCAAAAAGTAAACATTACAGCTTCGGTGACAGCTCCTCCTAAATTAACATTTTGTGGACTTTAGCAATCCTGCCATCTGATGCCATTTGCAAGTGTGTTAATCAGTAACAGTTGAAAATTAACAGAGCAGTGAGATTAAAAAAATACCCAAACTAGCCCACCAAACACAAATTGCCATGGTCTGTTAGGACCTTTATTTTAAGAAGAATAAATAAGATTTTTGTTTAAGAAAGAGCAGGAGCATACAGTCTTATCTTCAGCTCATTGTAAGAATTCAGAGTGTAAAAGAAGCATCAATCCTCTTGACAAAAAGTAACTGATGAAGGATGAAATTATTCTGCTTGGGGGGAAAAGTTTATTATTTACAAGTTGCATAAAATAACAGTTACTTAGCAGCTGACAGGCTTATGAAATTATTAGGTGCAGTACAGCTAGAAAATAGAAGGTGTAATATGGCTAGAAAAGGCGAATTTAGCTTAAACACAGGTTTCTAGACAAAAGATAACAATCTTTTTGGTTGTGATTAACTTGAATCAGTCTTTGATCCAAGTCCTTGTTTAAAGGGATCAATATTGCACATCCAGCACCGAGTTTATTGTCAAGTCCTTTCGGAAATAAGACAGTGAATTAAAAATCAATTATACGTGCAGAAAAGTTTGTGTAGGGCAATCAATTTTGTCCTTTTAGTTTGCAGAAAGATTCCATTGTTTAACCAGCTGTGAAAAGGAATGAATTTTAAAAGCCTCCAGCAAATGAGATGGTCCAAATGGGGTGGGGGAAGTAGATTTAATTTTTTTTAAAATAAATAAATTATTTCAGCATTTCATGTTCAGCAAAGACTGCCTTCAGGGATAAATCTATAAATCCTGTCAGTGACCTTGGCTTCAAATTGGGTGATTTCACTGCTTTCACTAATCTTGATCTTTCCACAGCTGCCAGATAAGTTAGTCTTTTCTTAACAATATCAATTTTTTTCTTTAATTGCTTTGTTTAACCACCATATGTTTCTTGATTCATCGTCTTTCTGCCTTCGTGAGGAATATTTTTATCTAGTAAGCACTTACCATATTGCTGATCCCTCCCTCCCCCCAAAAAAATAATACAACAAATATTTACACTGGCCTGTTGCCACGGCTTAGGAGGCTATTTCTGCACAGGGACAGGAAGCTGAGCTCCAAACTCGGAGTTTAACTCCAGGATAAACTAAACAATTTGTAGGTGCTTTCAGAAGCTGGTGGTTTAGTTTGGAGAGGAAGGTTTGTAATAGAGAGGCAGAAGCACATACGCATAGTTCACTGTTGCCAAGGGGAAAGAATCGGCTGCTTGAAAGATTAATAAATATGACAGCAGTTGATTGTTGAAACCATGTTTTTCATCTCATTTTCAAGGGCATCTTAAAAATGGAGATCACTTACACTCCCCAGCATTCTCGATCATCTTTCTGTGTTCATTTTAAAATGAGAACAAGGCACTGAGGGACTTGAGAGATTGCATTCACTCTCCCATAGGGCAGAGTGGTTATTTTATAAATGAAGAGGGCCAAAAAAGCTATCCTTCCTAGTTCCTTAGCAACAGAGCTGGAGTCAGTGTTAATGTTCGGGTATATCTTACAAGTTCTATGTATAGAAGCGTGAGCTGTGCAGCTCAGCAGTATTGCAGCTGAAACAAAGGCTCTCTGCCCTAGCCTTGTGCTGGGGAAGAAAACAGTCCAAGTGTGCTGCATGGACTCGTCTGTCTTCTCCCCATCAGATGATGTTCTGGTCAGTGACACAGTCGCTGTCTTCAAGACTCTGACCTTTTATTCAGAGTTTATCTGCTAAGAGATCTGCAGTCGGGTTTAAATATAACATCATCCTCTGTCCTGTTCTCCAGAAGGAAACTGAGTCATGACCATACAGCAGTACGAGCATCTGGGGAGCACAGGGATCACCAAGGTTCTGGGACTTTCTGGTGTTAACGCTTTTGCCATAGCAAGCAGAACCAAGTGGGTGTCTGTAACTGGTAAAACTTTTTTGCCCTATATCTGCGTTGTTTTTTAATGTTTTAATTTAATGTTTAAAAGATCCTGTGTCTCAAAGCTAGCTACCCTACATTCCCCTGACCTATTTACTCTCCATCTCTCTGCACATAACTAATCACCAAATTCTGAAATGCAATTTTCTTAAAGATGCTCCATGTTTAATAGTACAATTGCCTATTTAAAAGTCTGGCAGTGTTAATAAGATAACATTTCACAGTTTGCTTCCCATTCTGAATGCTGCTGTATGACATGGCCTTAGATTTCAGGCTTGTCCACCTTGGTATACATTATCTCAGCATGTAGTATTATAGGAGTTCCTTTGGGCTTCTGAAAACAGTTTTCTGATTTAAATATAAGTTTGAGGGAAGTTACCTGTTTTCAGAAGACTTGTCTTGCTTTGGAAATGCTGCACATGGTGTGTTTTAAATTTAGGTTCACCTTTTCTAAACCATTTGCAAAGGTTTATTGGCTTGTATTGATAGCAACATCCAGAGGGGTTTGGGTTGATTTCCAGTATTTTCAATAGTCCAGTAACTTCAGTAGTTTTGAGTTTATCTTGTCTTGCAGCTGTTAAAAAAATCTGAATTGGTCTACAGGATCCTTACTGCATTGATACCTAGAAGTGCAATTATGATACAGTAATAAATAATGATGGAGAACTTTGATATTCTCCCGTATTAAGTGTATGATAGAAATCTCCAGCATCTTTCCAAGTCATTTTGGCTTAGTCTAAGCTGATCCAGGTAAAAGTGTTTTGGTTTGGAATACTTAATGTTGCAGTTATGCAATACGTGGAAGATGTGGTGCTGAAGGGATGTGGTTTAATAGTGGCTGGCAGGTGAGGGGTGATTGGTTGGACTTGATGATGTCAGGGGTCCCTTCCAACCAAGATCATTCTATGGAACAAGGTTTGTTTTAAAAACCACAGAAACCCACCTAAAATAAAGCAAGTACAGAGACAAATTATAGTTGTATCTCCAAATTGCCAAGATTCACAGAATTGAAGGGGTTGGAAGGGACCTCCAGAGATCGAGTCCAACCCCCTGCCAAAGCAGGGTCCCTAGGACAGGTCACACAGGTAAAGATGATACTTAATTTCCTTTTTCCCCTTCAAGTTGTTTTTCCTACTGATAGTTTGGGTCTCTGTCTCAGCCTTGTCTTTCATTGTGCTTAAACACAGGGGCTGTCAGCTCAGACCAGATAAGAGGAATCTACAGGCTGAACAGTAGCTGCAGAGGGTGTAGGTCAACGATGTTTGAGAATGAGCAGAGCTGGGTACAGGCAAGAGTATTTAGTGGGAAAGCAGTGTGGAGCACAACCCTTGGTGGGGCAGACCACCCAGGTTTCTCTTCTGGTGCTGTGGCAGCCATCGGTGAACAGATGTTTGGTGCCAGAGCAGCATTTGCGGGTGTTAGGGGATGCTCTGTGGAGAAAGCAGAGGGGCCACGTGGTGCTCTTGGCTGAGCTAGAAAGCTGGAAGAAAACGCATTTCTTTCTCAGTGTCAAGTGATAGCTAATTTTAAATGACTCTCTAGTTGCTAGAGCTCTTCCTAGCATCTCCAAGCAGTGAAAGCTAAAGGGGGGATTGGAGGGGGAACAGGAAAACCACCTTGGTTTGCCACCTGGCTGGTGCAGGCTGAGGGGACCAAAGCATGCCATCTCAGAAGGCCTTGGTATAAATAAGTTTCTATTTGAGATGCAGCGCTCTTGCCTGAAGCTTTGATTTATAATGGTGGGGAAAACTGGTTTTTAGCAGGTATTTTGATTTTATTTTTTTTTCCAAACAATTATGGAAAAAAATTCCAAACTTTTTGAATGTCACTGGATTGTCTCATGGTTCTGCCTGACAGCTGATCTGAGAGTTATTTGGTGTATGGCCCAGCAGCCGTTGCAGCAGAAATGACAAAATACTTCTCCAAATTGGTAGAGTGACATAATTCCTATTTAAGAAACTTTGATTACTGTCACAACACGGATGCTCTGTGAGTTTCAGCACTCAGGCCTTATCTCCCTTGCACAAGCATAAGCAGTATGAATGCCAAAGCATACCTCATTTACAAGGTCTGTTTGCACGATAAATTTTATATTTCTAATCTTCCCTATCAACAGCACCCATTTTTTTAATCCTTCAGACGACATTAAAATGCATTTTAATGAAGCAAATTATCTAGCTTTGTCTCCTTCTGTGTATAAGCTGGGCGGCCATATTCAATTAGGCTGAAAAATGATCATTTGTTCTATTACAGGCTGGAACAGAGCGAGTGAAAAAACTGTGATCCATCACCAGTTGCTCAGCTTTATGTTACTGAAATCACTTGCCATTCTGTCAGCTGCTCCCGATCCGCTCTGGGAGCCATTATTTAATTTAAGTTTGTGGAGGTGTCACTTGTTTGATAATAGGCTGCTTCTGTAGTAGACGCACAGTGACTAAATATTAATCATTTTCTGCATCCATCCAAGATTCCTAATTAGTTATGAGGGTAAGAGTGCCAGTAAAGCTAATGATTGTGCTGCTGTAAAAAGAATTTGACAGCAAATAAGGGCTCGATCCAGAGGCGTACTCAATGCCTGCTGGTACTGAGGAAGTCTGCTAGCGCCCAGAGCTTAATCGTAGAATCACAGACTGGTCTGGGTTGGAAGGGACCCCAAGGATCACAGAGCTCCAACCCCCTACCACAGGCAGGGACACCAACCTCCAGGCCTGGAGCTACACAAGGTTGCCCAGGACTCCATCCAACCTGGCCTTGAACACCCCCAGGGATGGGGCATCCACTCCGTCTTTGGGCAGCCTGTTCCAGCCCCTCACCACTCTCTCTGGAAAGAACTTCCCTCTAATATCTAATTTAAACCTTCCTTCCTTTAGCTTTAATCCATTCCCCCTTGTCCTGCCAGTCTCTGCCCTTAAGCAAGCTGATTCCCCTCCTGTTTCTCTGCTCCCTTCAGGGACTGGCAGGCTGCAATGAGGTCCCCCCACAGCCTTCTCTTCTCCAGGCTGAACAAGCCCAGCTCCCCTAGCCTCTCTTCGTAGGGGAGCTGCTCCAGCCCTCTGATCATCTTTGTGGCCCTAATCTCTGAGCCTGACTCCATTTTGCTTATGGAGCAAATGTGAGGGGTTTCTTATGACCAGGGAGAATACAGGTTGGAGGGTGGAAACACCACCTTAAAGAAACCACTGTTTTTCATTTCTTAATATTAAGTTTTTTAAATGTTTATGTGGTTGGCAGGGATGACCCCCAACACAGAGGTCCCTGGACAGCTTGTAAATACTGCCTGTGCTTCTGCAAAGGGTTTCTCCAACTAGCATGTGGTTAGGTTTGCTCTTCCTTCCTCCTTGTTGAAGTGTTGTAAAAAGATGTGTTGATCAGATGTGTGGCTGTGTTTAAAAACTACTCCTGTGCTTTGTGTCCAGCGTTGTTTTTGTACTTTCGTGCTCCTTGTGGTTTTCATATGTTGTGGTGCAGATTCAACGTGCACGTCGCTTCTGGCTGTGGTTTTGCTTCAGCTTTTCCTGGCCTCTTGATATCGTACTCGTTCCCCTATCCGCTTGTGCATGACCCACCATGGGTTTTGTTATTCTTCTGTTCCTTTCCTACCTTTCCCCTGCGCACACACACACCCCCTTCATAGTATCAGCTCAGATTTATATTGCTTTTAGGCTACGTGGGGAGATTGATCAGAGGGGCTTATGCATTTAGAGGAGCTAATAAATAAGCATCACAGCATCTTACCCTCCACTGCATTGGAATAACTTCAAATGCTCAAATCAAGCGTTCCATTTGGTACAAATTGGGGAAGGCAACAGAGGGCACCTCTGTTTTATTAGGGTGTGTATTTCATTGAGCTGTTATGAAAGGTACTGTCTAGTTCTACGTGTCTGGGGAGGTAAATCCACAGTCTCGGCACCGCTTCCCCCTCTCCTCCCTCCCCAAATATCAAGTTTCCTTTGCCACTGTTCACCTTTGTAGGTGTGCTTCTGGTCCTTCATTTTCAAATATCTTTTTCTTTCCTCTCTTACTTGCGGGTCACTCTTTCACATCTGGCACCGTTCCTCCCCCTCCAGCAGATATTGTTATTCAGAGTCCCTTACACAAAAAGAAAAGGCAACTTAAGAATCATCTGATTATTTTTAAAACTACTTTTATACCTTACTGCCAAGATCCCCATGTGAGCCAACATCTTCCCTGGTAATTGGATGATGGCTGCGTTGCAAAAGTGTATTGCTCACTGTACTGGGATCTTAGGTGCTTCTGACAACGCTGCAATGGATAATGGACCAATGAGGCCTGTGGTGGGGGTTCAAGGAGCTGAAGCCTTGTGCAGTGGGATTTAGTGGTTGAAAATAATATAATTGGCAAGCTTAGCTGGCTGTTTATCTGCTTTGTTACAGACAGTTGTCTTGCTGATTTTGGCCCTTGGATGCAGCTTTTACCTATGCTGACAAGCAGCAGGATTAGAATCTTACTATTAGGACAGCATTGGAGCTGTTTATTGCATCCCTACTCTTCTAAATGTAAGGCTGTGGAGACTTTCTTTAATTAGCAATCAGTCAAAGTCCTGGAAAAGGTTAGGCCTTTGTACTTTCTTAAAAAGAAGGCTACATTATGTGATTTCAGCATGGAGTCTCGTAAATTGGAAGTAAATGCTGCCACTCTTCCTAGGAACTGCTCCGTAGCTGGGTCAAACCGGGCTGCACAACTGAATAAAGAATTCAGGTACTGAATGCCAGATGTGTGTGTGAGGATGTGTGTCAAACTATTTGGGAATAAGTCTCCTCAAACTGTCCCCTGTCTTCTAAACAGTGCAAAATATCACAAGCTATGTTTAAGTATCTTTGGGTCTTCTCAGCCTTTGGAGGTTCCAGCTAAGTCAGGCACAAAACATGCTGCTGGTGTCACCCAGCCCACGTGCAGGAGGAATTTTAGGGGCTTGCTGACTTTCAGCAGAGACAGTACTATGTACCAAGACTCCCCTGTGATTCCTCATTTCTTAACGTTTCTGACTGGCAGAGTTTTCTTCTAATAAGCACTTCAGTGGAAGAAAGGAAACATGGGTTATAAACCCTTAAATTACAAGGTTTCAAAGACTGAACTTCTGAAGAGCTGTATGGGGTTTGCAGAGTTCTGAAAATGCTCCTTTTGGTCTTAAGTGCTCAAGGTTTTCTGACCCCTGTACCATCTTAGGTAAAAATGGGAATTACTAAACTTTCATTTCTCTATAAATAAAAGTACAAAACTGTTGAAACTCCTCAGAACCCCGATTTTCACGTAAACAACACGGCAGGATGCAGAGCTCCCATTGCAGGAGGAAGTTTGCTTTCTGCACACTGTCAGAAAGGTCTCTCACTGAGGAGGATGTGACTCCAGCCTGGAATTTGATTTCATCATCACTCGTGTTTCTTCTATCCCAGTTTGCTCTCTCTGGTATCTCTTTGCCATGCTGCAGCCCCTGCCAGGCTTACCCTCAGGGAAGTTCAGGAGGCTTGCAGAGGTTGCCTTGTGTCACTTGAGTAACACGTCACAAACTGGAATTTGTATCTCGGTGCTTGAACTCAGACCTGGGCGTTGCTCCTGCCACCAGCCTTGCAGTTTAATTATTTACTTGGCAAAGTCACCTACAGAAGTACTCGCCTGTGTATCATTTCCTGCCACCATCTTCTCTCGCTGTTCTTGGATTTGTTCACTGCTCTGAAGTATGGGAGCTCTTGAAGTGGGTTTTTTTTTTCACTTGTTTCCTTCTGTCGTTTGCATGAAGTCACTGTTTGAAGGCAGAAACACAGCCACTGGAATTACTGATGATAACGGCTGAAATCCCAATGAAAGATTATTTCCGCAATAGCAAACTTAGAATCATAGACTCACAGAAAGCTTTGGGTTGGAAGGGACCTCAAAGCCCATCTAGTTCCAGCCCCCTGCCATGGGCAGGGGCACCCTCACTAGCCCAGGCTGCCCAAAGTCCCATCCAACCTGGCCTTGAACACTTCCAGGGATGGGCCTTCCACAGCATCCCTGGGCACCCTGTGTCAGGGCTTCCCCTCCCTCAGAGTAAAGAATTTCTTCCTAATGTCTAACCTAACCCTGCCCCCTGTCAGCTTGAAGCCATCGCCCCTTGTCCTGTCCCTGCACTCCCTGGTGACCAGCCCCTCTCCCACTCTCCTGTCAGACCCCGTTAAGTATTGGTAGGCCGCAATTAACTGCCACTAGAAACACAGTGTGCAGGTCAGGGAAGGATGGGTGGTGTATTTCAAGTAGCCTGCGTGCAGCTTTTTGGTGCTTAATGGCACAAATTGACTGAAAGGACAAAAAAAGGTCACAGTAAAAGAGCACAACTCTAGGCTTGCGTAACAGCCTTAAACTTGAGTAAAGGGACGTGTTCTCAGAACTCTGATCTGTGTAGTGAAAAGAACTTTTTCTGGGGAAAAGGAGGGAGAACATGGAAATGTGATCTTTAAAGAGTGTGTGGAAGCTTGTTTTGCATTAAGCCTCAACGTTCGTTTTTAGCCCTGCTGAACTACAGGGTGTGGGGGCTGGTGTGTAGCCTTGCTCACCCGCCCCGTCACTGCCTAGAACGGGCTTTGTACTAATGAGGATTAATGGAGATCCACTGTGAGTTAGTGGGCAGAGTGGTGGTCCCTACGGTATTGGAAGCGTTGTTAAGAAAAAACAGTACAGGGAGAATGAAATCCAGAGGGAGGGTGATACGTGGTCTCTTCCTCTTGGCTTCCTTCCGCCCTTAAAGGTCAGGAAACAGAAGGAACATCTTCCGCCCCGTGGAAGACGACATACATTCCGGTGTTGGCATCATTCGAGGAAATGTTCCTAGCTTTAGGAATGCGCTGGCATCGCGGCTGTTGGCTCTGGGTGTTGGAGGTTGGGAGTAGGGGAGGAAGAGGAAGTTAATACTGCAGTGTGATGCATGGAGAACAGTTCCTTTGGGGCAAAGGTGGTGTAGTAGGGCACTGCTTGTATTCTACAACCACTGCTCCTCTGTTTTGGCTCCTACTACATTTGCTACTCATGTGTATTTTTATCTCTGGTTTTTGGATTCTACCCTTAGTCTGGTTTAATCTCTGTTTTTAAAAAAAAATCAAAAACCCAAAAACAATTGGAACTCTGTTACTTTAGAAAACAGGTTTTTACCAAGTTTGAGTGGGCACGAGGCTGAGAAATGAAAAGCAAATAGCTTTTTTTAGCTTGAAGCTTGCAGGTTAAGTGCTGAATCTCTACTACTTAGCTCTGAATGCATCTCCCTTTAATATAGGTCGCAGGGGAAAGGAAGTATGTCCTTGAAAAGGAACACACCATCCAACGCTTCCTTTTTAACTCAGAATTTAGTTCTGATGGATAAGAAGGATTTTTGTATATTTGCATTTTAACAGCAGTTTAACAATCAGAAATTAATCTCTTTGTGCACAGAAAAAGGCAATCTGAAGTACAATCAGAAGCTTTCTGTTGTCTCTTGGCAACAGCATACTGTTTTGCTTCTGGGTCACAAATGTGCCAGACCTTTGTTCTCCTTAACTCTTAAACGCATCTTTAAAAACCTCATTTATGTAAAAGCACCCTCAAATCATTTTAGCTTTGTTTGTAGCACTGAGAAACTGTTGATTATAGGAGACAACAATCTTCAGATAACGTTATATAAATAGAAACTCAATGAAGGCAGTCTCCAGCTTGGTGGATGTGAAGGTTTGTGTCCACAGAAGGAGTCTTGTTGTGTGAAACCGTGTTTATGGACAGGTGCAGTGTGGAGAAGGCTCTGGGGTGACCTAATTGTGGCCTACCAGTACTTAAAGGGGTCCTGTGAGAGAGTGGGAGAGAGGCACCAGGGAGTGCAGGGGCAGGACAAGGGGCGATGGCTTCAAGCTGACAGAGGGCAGGGTTAGGTTAGACATGAGGAAGAAATTCTTTACTCTGAGGGTGGGGAGGCCCTGGCACAGGGTGCCCAGAGTGGCTGTGGAAGCCCCATCCCTGGCAGGATTCAAGGTCAGGTTCTGTGGGGCTTTAGGTGGTCTGGTCTAGGAAGGGTGTCCTTGCCCATGGCTGAGGATTGGAACTAGATGATCTTCGAGGTCCCTTCCAGCCCAAAGCTTTCTATAGGTGATTGTTTTCTGAAGATTATGAAAATGTCTCAGGGACACTTCGTGAGCAGCTGGAATGTTGCACAGATCTGGGTCAGCCTGTCCTGCAATATGGACCCTTATGTCTGTCACGGGCACTGCAATAGGAGTGTGGGCAGGCTGGCCAGCCCAGCTCCTTGCTGGGTCAGGAGAACACGGAAGCGCCTGCCAGTGTGTTAAATACAATCCCCTCTCAGAGCTGCTGTTGGAGATGGGAGGTCTGTACAGTTGAGGGCTGTGCTCCTCCAGATGGCTGGAGGTTCAGGACTTGTTGCTCTTCCTGCAGTGCCACCGTGGGGCAAGCTCTGCAGGCCCAGTTTGGACCCGGGAACATTCCTCTTCCCACCCTGGCTTTATGAGAGGAAAGTAAATTGCAAGCTGAGAGCAGTGCTCGAATGAGAGTGCTTGTCTGTCCCTGCCTGTTCATCTCCATTGAGCTGTGGGACTGTAGCATCAGGGTGGATGATCATGCTTATAATAACCCACAGATTGTTTTTCCAAAGAGTCAAGGTTGTTTATCAAATGCCCCTTCTAGAGCTCAGGAAAAGTAAAGTCTGGTTTTCTTTTTTCCTCCTGCTGCTGCTTTAATATCCAGCCGGTTTTTGATCTGTGCATCAGCTTCTGATGTGCCACTGCAGGCTGTTCTCAGATCAGGTTTCTTGGCGTGCTGTTGACTTTATCTCGTTTACCGGATCACATTTCTGTTGCCATACGCTGTGTGATCGCAGCCTCCCCGCAGCTTTTGAACAATTAGTAATTGAGCAGGAAGTGTGTGTTCATTACAATAGCCTTTTGATTTGGGTTTTACAATCACGCAGTGTTTCGCGCAGAGCAGAGGCGGGGGAGGCACTTCTCCCAAACACGTTTTTTGACAGAGAGAAGTCTGTTGTTGCAGCCACTTGGCTATTTGTCAGCACTTCTCCGACATCCCTCTTGCGCAGGTTGCTTGGCAACCCGGACGGAGCCATCGCACCGAGGCCAGCGCGTTTCCAAGAGCAGGTTGGGAGATGATTTATCGGCCAAGGCTGCGAGCGTGGTGAACCCAAGAGGCAGGACTGGACCTCTTAACGGGAACCGACGTGACATGTGAAGGGGAGAGAGAGCTCACGCCTTGCTCCGGGAGCGCTGTCTGGGGATGTGCAGTGAAAGCACCCGGAGTGGGTAATCAGAGGGCACAATTAAGAGCAGAAATAGGCTCCTCATTTAGGCAAAATTGATTTTTATTTCTTTTTTTTTCCTTTCCTATCTGGTTTTCTCTTTCTTAGCTCTCTGGCAGAAACAGGTACAATGTGGAAAGGGAATCAAAGCTCTGCGTGCTGCTTTGGGTGAACCTCAAGTGTCTCTTGCTATAAAAATAGTTCTGAAATATTGATGGTAAAATAAAGCTGGGGTTAGTACGTAAGGTTAGCAGCACCCTGACAGCTCAAAGCCTGGGGTGAAGGAATAGTTGAATTCTCCCCCGGCTTTGGAAATGTCTGAGCGCTATTGTGTCACCTTGGATAGCACGTTGCCTTTCATAATGGGTTTTTCCATTGATCTCTGGCATTAAACAGAAGTGAAAGAAGAGTTTTATAAACTGACATTTAGGTAGTAGTTCATGCTGTGGGCAGATGTAGGACTCTTTAGCCCCTTTAAAACGTCACCTTCAATAAACTAAACTGAAGGCAGTTTGGATAACCTTTAGGTTAGCACCCCAGTTTGGTCTTTCAGCAAACTTGTCAGCCCTTCGTCCAGAGCAGTTGTGCTGAGGGATGGGCAAGATGTGGAAAGCACATTGACAAGAGCTTTGTTACATACTTGCAGGCAGTGGAGAGGAGAGAAAGGATGATGAATCCACTTTGACCTCTTGAATGGCAGTATAAATACTTTATTGAAAATTCTAAATAAATGTATTTGTAACTAGTAATCCTGCTCGGCATGCAATCTCATTTAGCCAACTGTGTATGCAAATGTGCTATTAATGTGTTTGCATCCAGTATAAATATACAAATCTAATCTGTTTATATATGTAATTTACACACAGCTGTGCTCATGCTCACTTAATACCAATATTTTCAGCAAGCGAGAGGTATCATGGGAGATCTATTGTTCAAAACAAAAGCCACCAGTGCAGCACCATGGAAGGGGGATCATTATCATTTCAGGATCTTTTGGCATTCCCTTGAGGGAGTCTGCTTAATGACTTTCCGTCTGCGTGTATGGTGGTGGAAATACGGAAGGCAGACTCTGGATGGGGTGTGTGTGTCTGTGCAGTGCTTTGGTGCTGAGTCCCTTACAGTTCAGAGCAGGGTTTAATTTTTCAGTATAATTTTTCAGGAAGACAAAGCAATCCAGTTGGGAGGGAAAGCTAATTGTTCCACACCTTTAAGCCTTTCAGCTGATATATTTCTTGTCAGTTTGTTTATAGAGGATACTTGATCTTAGAGGCATATGACCTCAGGAACAGAAGATTTTTATCACAGACAAGCAGTGTGCTCTCAAGAGGTGCTTTGAATCACCAACGAGAACATTAATACCTTTTAATATAGATTGGTATCTAATGAATGCCATCAAAGTCTTTTTGTTTTTCCATAATATCTTCGAGTAAGAGGACTTGGTGAAAAAGAATTCTCTTTTGAAATGACCACAGAGGTTAGAGGATGATTTTGTTTTGACACAGTAGAATTATTTCATAAAATAAATGGTCAAGAAAAATAAACAGGCTGGTGTCTGTGAAAGGAAAGCTGCACTTGGGGTTAGTGCATAGCTTGAACTAAGGCCACAATCTGTGGATTGAAGCAGCAAATTAAGTATGTTTTGGAGGTAAGGAGTGCCTTCAATCAAAAAAAAAAAAAGTATCTGTACACACCCCCACATGAGTATGTGTGATTATTGTCTTCCAGTCATGCTCTACAAAATCCTCCCCTGTATGTGTGCCTTCTCTCTTGGACTGGAAGTCTGGAAACCTGGTTGTGGCACCATTTTAAGAAACATTTACATGTTTCCAGCCCTGAAAGGTGACTTAAAGCCAGCAAATATGTCTGAAAATCAGTTACTTAGAAATCTGTAGTAATGAAGCAGCAAGAGCTGGGGTTATTACTGCTCGTGCTTCAGCCGTAGCTGGCTGGTTCTGTGTACGATGCCCCACGTGCAGTGGACGGTCTTTACTTGCTGTTACTCCACAGCTTTCTGCAAGCCAAATGCATCACAAAAGAGCTTGTGTGTCTAGTGCCAGTGGTCATCAAAGTAGGGATGCTCCCCTACAGCTGAGGTCTCTTGCAACACAGTTAGTGGGATGTGCTGCAGACATCTTCAAGCAGTTGCCAGACTGTGTGAACAATTTCTCATGCCTTTGTGTGGCTGTGTCAGAGAATAAGGTCCTTCAGATCATGACCTGTGCTTCAGCACGGTCTTGTGAGGAGGAGACTCTAAATTACAAACTGGTGACAGCCTTACTTCCTGCAGGAGCAGATGCAAGTGCTGTGGTTAGGGATGGGACGGAGCAGTAAAAGTAACCCAAGAGCATCTCAGTTGTAGGCTCAAGGCAGGTAACCCTGAGGGAGCACTGGGAACACAAGATAGTTCTGCAGAGATCATCTACTTCTGCTTGCATGCTTGAGGTCTGCACACATCTCGTGTCTTAGACTTCTGCAACACAAATCTGGCTATCCTGTTCTCTGGACGGACAGAACATCTGTCCATCTCTACCTGCTTCCCCATCAAGCAGCCCTCCTGGACTCCATACCATCTCTAAGCTGCCAGCCCCCAGCCTGGGCTGTTTGAGAAGGGGAGACCAAGGGAAGCCCTGCCCAGGTAAGGCTGGTTGTGGATGGGGTATGGCCAGGGCCTGTTGGTCCGCTGGCCCCTTCTCATCTCCTCCAGACCTCTCTTCTGGCTGCTTTCCTAGCTGGTGCAGCATCTTGGGGCAGTTGGACTCTTTCTGGGTGAGAGCATTTAGAGAACAAAGCAGCTTCAGCAGAGTGCAGTAGGCACGTTGTATGTCTGCAGGGGTTAGGGGGAGTCTGAGAACAGCACAGGCACGTGTGACAGTTGCATCTTCCTTAAGGTACCTCTCTTTGCCCTTGGTGGAATTACTTACTGAGCAGTACTCAGCCCTGTCTGTTGCTGAGCACAAAGCATTCCTTTGAGCAAAGATGTAACGAATACTAACATCACTTTCTGCTACAGCCAGGTGCAGTTTGGTTGTAAAGAAAATTGTAATACAAGTTATGTTTTTGTAAGTGATACCAGACATCTTCAGGTTAAACTGAAACTACCAGGATGCCTCTGTTTCTAGAGGACAGTGTATATCATTTAACTTTCAGCAGCTGCCATTCTTTGTGCTGTAACACACGTGAGTGAAATACAGTTTGTGCCCTGGAATTCAGCTAGTGTGCATATATAATGCCTGTGTGCTCAGAAGTTGTTTGGGGTGGTCTATAACTGTGTGCTGTGCAGAAGTGTTCAGATCTAAACCAGCCCTTTATGTGTGTTTCAGAGCTACTACTGAAATTTTTTATCCTGTGAAGTTTAAGATATGAAGAACTATTAAACCCCTGTATATTTTCCTGCTGCGTTTACTGTAGCACTTAAAAAGACATATTAAATAGGGAGGATGGTGAAAACTTCAGTTGGCATCTGCATAGAAAACCTTGCGCCCCTCAGAGCCTGCCCTGCACCTACTGCTTTCGTGATAGCAAAGTCTTCCCTTTTTATATGCTCAAATTTAAAGAGAAGGTTGAGAGAAGCTGTTGTTCTTGGACATGGTCTAAAGAGGAGATTTTTTTTTTTTTAGAAAGATTGAAGGAAAAAACCTTCCTCCTTATTCCCTGGATTAAGAAGGAACAGAAAAGGCTCTGTGTGTGTGTTTATAAATCTGTTGCATTACAAGGTGCTTGTCACCCATTACCCAGGTGGAAGTCAGGGGAAGGGAACGAGGTAGCTCATGGATTCTCTTAGAGAAAATACATCTGGTCAAAACCTGACTGAGGCATCGCCTCCAAAGAGACAGACATGTTAGTAGCAGCTCTGAGTTAGTTTTATCAGTCATCCTGCCTTTTGGAAGCCCCTGAGGTTTCAGTTTGAAATTCTTACATTGATCAGGCAGGTTCTTGTGTACTCTGTGTTATTTCTGTGTGCTGTTACAGGCAGCTTTATTTTAGCTTTCTGCAGCAAAGAGGAAAGCCGAACTGGGGACCTCTGTTCCCAGTTAAAACCCGGGGTGCTGAATTTCAGTGTGCAACAGCAAATTCTTCCTGCCAAGCTGTAATCTCTTGATAATAGAAACCCTGACGCACAACCTTAACTACAGCTTTGCAACAGCATTATCATCACATTGATAAACATGCCATCTGAGCTCTGTTAGTCAGAACATAATGGCTTTGTGTATCTTGTCATGATATTTGTTTCTTGGGATAAAATAGGGGACCTGCAAGTAACACACATGCAAACATTAACATGCTTGTTCCTGTTCTTCCTTGGTTATTTATAGCTCCCTGTTTACACGTTGTAGCAGGATACTGCAGGAGCTAATTCATTTCATGGGGGAAGCTCGGATTATAAAATGATACGAGGAGATCTTGGCTTGTGGCTGGTCAATAGCCATGGTAACCACTTGGTGAAATCCACTGCGGTGTCTGTCGGCACCGACAGACCCAGCAAGAGTGGGATTTCCCAAGGCCACTTCTCAGCAATCATTATCCATAGCGGGTGGTTGGTTTGTTTGGGTTTTTTAATTGTGTTACAGTTTGTCTTCAGTGAACAGTACAAACAATAATGCTGACAGAATTCTGGTCAGAAAGAATGTTTTCAAGTTAAGCATAAATTAATCTTAATTTTTAAAATCACAGAAGTGCTTTAACCCTTGTGCTCCAGAACCGCTTCCAGTCCTTACAAAAACTTCTCCCTCTCCTGCATCCACAGGTTTTAAGCCTCATTGTTCTACCAGCCCAGTATGGTGAGACTATTTTAATTCAGCAGCTGTCATTCTCAGATGCCTTCTGTGAGCAGCGCAGCATCTCCTGCACCATTAAAATGCAGACATAAAATTTGTTGCGTGTCATTTGTGTGGAGGAGAGAGAATTTAAACTGTTATGCAGTCTGTTTTACAAGACGCTGGAGAGCAACAGGTCACTTCTGCTTTGGTGTGCAACTGTTTAGTTTTTATATTTAAGAACATTTAGGGGGTCTCTATTGTGCTTGACTTGGAGAAAAGAGTAGCAGCTCTTGCTGCAGGCTGAGGGAGAGCTGAGTGTGATGCCTGAATTAATAGAAGACTAGAATAGGAAGGAAAATCTGAAAACATGTTTTAAAAAACCTGATCATTTTGTTGAGCTGTAGAACTTCTCAGTTTGTTGGAACTGATTTTTGTGAGCTCTGTTGTTCTTTCTCTTGCCTTTCAGCAGGTACTTTACAGTTGGCTATCTTGTGCTGCCTCAGTGGCCCAGTGATAATTCTGTGTTGCACCAATAAAGGTGACAGCACAATGGGCCAAAGCTTCAGAAGGTAGGAAGGACTGACTTCATACTTGGGAATCTGGGATGGTGTTTCAGTCCTCTGAATTGTGTTACTCAGACTGAGGTTCCTAGTAGGGATTTTTTAACATCTCGTGAGCTCAAAGGAAAACAGTTTTACTACAGAGTTGAATCACAACATAAATGTAACATAGTTTGGTTAAAAGGAATCTTGCAAAATAAATAAAATGGTCCCCCAAGGATTCAGGTACACCATAGGAAGTTTTCAGCAGAATGGAGAAGAGGGAATCAAGGCTTTTCACTTTATGTAGTGGGCCAGATTGTGCTCTCTTATTTCCCTGTGCTTTTTCATCCGTGATCGGAGTGTTCCAACTCTCATTCCTCCTTATTCCCCTACGGCTTTTTATGTCACCCTTTCCTGTATATGCTCTGTTAACTGATGCTGCAGAAGCGTCGTACATCTGATACAGTCCACGAGGCAGTGATGTCAAAGCCAGAGACTGAGCTGCATCATTTACAATCTGCGTTCCCTTTGGTTTTAAACGCTGCTCGATTTAGCTGATTTTCATTCTTTGAGATAAGCTGCAGAAAGGAATTACATTGTCCTTCTGGAGTAGTATGAGGGCATGTTTGTTTGTGTGGTGTTGCTGCCATCTTTTCTTGTCCGGAAGCACAAACCAGTTGAGGTTTGTGTATGGTCCCTTCCCTCAGCATGATGAAAATTCGTCATTGACATGGTATAAGGGAAGTTTCCCTGTGCCTTACTGACCATGTAGATATTGTAGGCAGTCTTCGTCTCTTGCTCTGCAGATGTGTGACTTCTGCTTGCAAGCCAGGGGCTGGTACCTTGCCATAGTGAGATTTCCCATGTTCAGGAGCCCAAGCACCCGTCACCAAACTCTTAAACCCCCCAGTGCTCTGCTCACTGGTTTAAGAGGAGCCAGGTGGGTAGGAGCAAATCATATACTGGAAGGGACTGTACTCAAAGCACATACAACTGGTGGTTAGTTCTTGCCTCTGTGCATCTAGGCACGTCCTTGGCCAGCCCTAGCAGTCCTGCTGGTTTTGAGGGTCAGGTTAGGTAAGGGTAGATCCCTGTGGGACCGTGTCTGCAGAATAAGATGTGTGAGGTTCCAAAGAGGCTGCTTGCTCACCCTGCGTTGTGGCAGGAGCTTGAGGTGTAGAGAAATATCAGTAGCAAATGACCCTTTTTGGGATTCCTTACCTACTTCACAACCAGAAAAGCCTCTACTTACCAGTCCAGTTCCTTCCAAGGAGATGTTTGTAATAAGATGTGGTCCAAAATGTCTTAAACCAAGTTGAGGTATTTGTTGAGAGAATAATTAATTCTCATCTCCTCCTGAATGTTAAGGCCCAGTGTTCCTCCCATGGGCCTTTTTGGGGGCAGAATTTGGTATTTACTTATGTGTGCTTATGAGAGAAAAGGAAGAAGTCCCTGGGACTGGCCCTTCCAAAAACGAGGCACCCTGCGTTTAGTCCTCATCTCCTAGCCTTGGTTCGGAGGGGTGAAATGCTATGCTATAGCTGAGACGGGTCCCAGAGCTGCAGCCTGCGCTGGATAGCGTGCTGCAAAAGCTCTCGCAAATGAAGGTGCTGGCCCCGGCAGGAGGAGGAGGAGGGGAGCGAGCGCTGCGTACGGCTGGAGGCTGAAGAGTTTTATCTTGCGGGGCGGGGGGAGGTATCGCCGAGGGAAACATGAGTACAAGGGGCAGCTGAAGGGGGGACCGCCGCGTACGGAAGGGCAGCTGAGGGGTGCGGCAGCTGCCACGCAGCAACTGGCAGGGGCGGAGGCCGCCACCCTGCTGCAGAGCCCCCGGGACCCCGCGGTCCTTAAACCGACGGCTGATTCGGCGGGGCTTTCCCGGGGGCGAGCGGCCCCGCCGCACGGGGCCCGGGGCGGGGGGGAACCGGCGATCCAGGCCGCCTTTTGCGGCGCGCCCCGCGGGTGCCGCGCCGCCCAGCCCCGCCGCGATCACATGCTGGGCGGCCGCGGCCGCCGCCTCCCGCCCGCCCGCCCGGCCCTCAGCTCGGCTCCGCTCGGCTCCTCCGCTCGCCTGGCTGCCCGCGCCGCAGCCCCAGCCGCAGCCCCCCGCCATCGCCGCGGGCCGGCTCCGCCGCGCTCCCTACCTGCGCCTGCACCGCGGACGCGGCCCCGTCCCGCCGGGCCCCCGCCGTGCGCGGCCCCGGCCCCGCCGGGCGGCTGCAGGGCGAGAGGAGAAGGAGGAGGAGGAAGTGTCTCGGCGTGGCGAGCGACCGCGGACCGCTGCGAGCCGCGGAGGGGGAGCGGCGGCCCCGCGATCGTGCGGCGGAGGGCTCTCTCGGGAAGCCGTCTGCTGGTGTTCTCCGAAAATTGGGAAGGGTGAAGCCGGAGGGTTCGGTTGGCGTCTGCGAGGACTCTTTAACCCCTGCGACACCTCCTCGGGAGAGTCACTTTTCTTCCCTGAAAACCGGCGTTGCGTATTTTTGCCTTCGCCTGCTGCTTCGTAGTTGAAAAACAGACTTGGGGAGAGCCAAGGCTCCGGCCGCTTCGGAGGAGAACTGACTGTGGTACTGACTTTGTTGTGTGGTTTTGGTGGGTTTTTTTTTCCTTTTTAAAGCTTCAAATATTGAAAGTTTGATATAGAAGGGAATTTAGCTTGCGTTTTCCAGTATCGTTTCAAAGCCTTTCCCCCCCATCAGCTTTCAGTGGCTGTGTACCTATATGTTTTCTTCCATCGGCAGTCCTTAACCCTGTTTGGCTGTTGTGCTGAGTAACAAGATCTTTTTTATTATTACTATTTTTCTTTTATTTCTCTGCTGACACGTTATTTTTGTTATCTTTTATCACAGAAACGTTTTATTAAGGGGTTGAGGCAGTACGGCAAGAACTTCTTCAGGATCCGAAAGGAGTTGCTTCCGAATAAGGAGACTGTAAGTATTTTCAGACTTTATGTAATTTGCTTTTTCCCTTGCTGCTTCAGTGATTGATCTTAAGAAACTCTTTTCTTTTCACCCTGAACTGAATTCTCTTGGGATAAATGGGAGAGAAACCTGCAGTCAGACCAAGGTAGCTGTAATTTTTAGTGCAGTTTTTAGGTCTTAGTGCATGAAAGACGTTATATAAATGAGGCGTCATTGCTGGACGGAGTTGCTGAGGTTGGATGAAGTGTATTTATGGAGACCAAATCTAATTTTAAATTCTGACATTAGGATGGGATAATACATTTATGTCACCCAGTTGGGCTCAAATGGCAGTGGGTAATTAAAGAAAGCCTAAAACAAAACAAAATCTAATTGAATCTGGAAGACTGAGGTATGTGCTGGCCGCTCCTTCGACCTGCAGAATTCGGTTGTTGTAAGTTAACCCTTCACGTTCCTGAAACATGTGGACAGCAAGCATGTAACTCTGGTTTCTGAATTGATCTGTGGCTTATCACTCTGCTGAACTTCGTAAAGCTTACATAACTGTCGTTCTGCTGAAAATCCTGGCAAGTCCTGAGGAGGAAGATGGACAGGGAGGAGTGGTTGACTACTTCAAAGGAGAAGAGGTGGTTTGGGAAGCCTTGGGAATGAAGCTAGTTACTTTTCCATTAGTCCTAATTGCTAGGCTTCTCTAGAAGCTTCGGTTTCTGTTCTGCAGGTGTCATTTAACTGCTGGTGGTTTTGGGAAGCAGTTTTCATATTTGTTCTGAATTTAGAAAGGAGATAACTCAGTGAAAATAGACTATTTTCTAGCAATGCCTTAGTGATCTGGGAAATATTTATTTGAAGCATAACTGTTTGTTTAGACTGTGTGTGTGGAATTTGGATGTTTGGTGGGGCAGAACATCACTGTGAAAATATTTAAAACTCATCAGTTACTGTAGGAGGTTTCCATTCTCTTCTGAGATGTTCATGAGAGAGGATGCTGTGATATCCCAGTCTTTCATTATTTAAATAGTTAGTAACGCTGCATAAGTGAAGAAGAAAGGGGAGGGTGAAACAATTTCTGGAGTGCTGGTGTAGATGTTCACTGATACTGCTGAAATTGATGGGAAAAACCTCATTTCCCATCAAGTGTGGGTAGACTTTGCTCTAGTATTCCGTTGGATTTTTGAGGCATGAAGGCCCAGCGTTTGAAAAATGACAGCCTAGGGGAAATGCTGAAATAGCACGCTTCTTAGCAACCTCCAACAAATCCAGCTCAGTCGGCTTAAGCGCTCCTTTCCTCTTTTTCTCCAGAATATCTGCAAGCAATCTATTTAGAACAAATTGGTGTTTACTTTAGGAATGAATTCTGCTGATGGTGAAGTTACTGAGCAGCAAAAGTACTCTTGTGAAGTTTGAATTGCAGCAGCTATGAAACACGCTTTTAAATACAAGAGTGTCCCTTTCTGGTGGAAAAGAGCAGCTTGCAGGAGGAAGGAAAGGATGTACTGAAGAATTGTGGGAGGGGGTGAGGGGTAGGTGGTAGGTGCCTGGCCCTGTTTGTGCTGCTGGACTTGGACGTTTGAACTTGCATATCAGGCCTGAAGCTTTTGTAAAAGTTTTGCAAGTAGTAAGAAACTTTTTGTCTAAGCGGTTGGTTTTTAAGTGTTAGGATCTTGTTTCATTAGGTCTAAAATTTTAGTACAGAGAAGTCTAAATATTGTTTGAGCGAGAGGGCAGCAACGTGTTGATGGCTTTGACAGGCTGTTTTAGCCTCTAGTGGTAACTGATCTACAAATAACCTTTGACCTACAAGGGATTGTTTAATCTCTGTTTCCTATTTTTACCCACAGGTCTCACTTCTGTTTTCTGGGGGTTTTTTTGAAATCCCTGGTCTCTTTCAGACAAAACTTACAGCAGTTTGGCTTTAGCAAGACACACCGAATAAAGGCTACAGTAAATAGTATTTGACGATCCAGTTTTACTTTTCCGTCTTAAAGTGGTATAATGAACAATATAAATTACAATGTTGTGGAATTAATTTGTCTGGATTCCTTCATCAGCAGAATAATTTCAGATACTCTGCCTGACATTTTTCTATTGCAATGTGAAGCAACCCTCTAGTGATTCCAGAAATGGATAAAAAAAGGCCTTATTTTCCTGTTTAGCCACCATATTCGCATGAGGTAGAACTCTAAAAATTATTCTATGGACACAAAAGCACTACAGCAACTCCCTAGTTCTGCAAAAGCTACTTGAAAATGAGTCAGGGACGTTCTTGAAGTGACTTGCCCTGAATGGAAACCAATCCATAGGTCAATACATCCTGCATGTGTCTAATTTGTTGGAGTTTTACCTTCCTAGGCCCTGAGGCCGGTGGGAGGGGAGCCAGGGTTTTTGCCTCTCTAAAGCCCACTTAAAGTTAAATGTCATTCTTATTCTTATTATTACATAATGTGTGCCTTTTCCTAACACTTGTGTTGATGCTGCTTTCCCTGGGGAGGTGGAAGATAAGTGATACAATAAAAGTCATAAAATTATTGTCGAGGCTAGGCCGCTTTTATATTAAATCAAGCCGAGGCCACTGCATGGGAAGCCAGAAGAGACAGGTGAATGTGACATTGTGTTTCTGTTATGATATTGGAAGGTTTAAAGTGGCCGTGGTGAGAGATGAGAATTAGGCCATACTGTACTACGCTTTCTCAGGCCTGTTATGGAACGGCCTATTTGAGTCCCTTGGCTATTTTTTCTCTCCATGTACCACAGGTTTCAAGAAAACCCTGTATTTCTCAATGTGTGTTTTAACTAGTTTAAGGTAGTTAAAGTTACTTCCTCCAAATGAAGAGCCAGCAAGAAAAAAAAACCTTTATGGAAGAAATTATTTATTGCATATGAAAGCTGTGCTGGTGTTTAGGTTTTCATTCTTCCAGTTTACCTCAGATTTCCAGTTACTTCAAATGTTACAGCTGAGAGGAGGTTCCAGTGGACATGAGTGTAAATAGCTGAAGTGTTATCTCCAAGTATAGACAAGTGACACAGGAATTAAAGTCTGCTCTTACCTGGGCTGGGCTCTGCTAAACTGGGAATGCTGGAATGGGTCTAGGAAAGCAAATGGTTTAAGTCTGGATTGGTAAGTGGGTTGGTAAGTGTCATGGAGAACAAGTGTTGTCTCCGTGTAGGCAAGGTTAAATAACCATCTGAAACTTCCTTGGCTGTTTTCATTGAGCTCTCTTAAATGGATCTTCTCCTCTGTTCCCATGTGTCTGTCTTCCTTGCCCTTCCTCCTGAATAATGTTCCCGTAGTCAGTTCTAGCTGTAGCTCACGTACCCTGCTGTTGCTTGGCTCGTGCGTAGCAGCGCTTTTGATTCTTCTACATCGTAAGCTGAGAAATAAACTTTGGAGGCAGCTATGTGGTACGAACAGTTTTCATTAATAACTTTAATTTAAATTCATGTGCTGTGAGACTGCAAGCTACACAGCTGGCAACAAGTTAAGTATCTGATTTGGCTTGGAATGTGAGGGTTTTTCTTTGTTTTCCCTGGTTTGGGTTAATTTGCTAAACCTTTGGGATAATAGAGGATTTTTCAAAGCATTTAAAATTCTCCTGCTCTGAATTCTTTAGGTGATTACACTGAGCTACTTGAATTTGTGAGTTTTAGAAGCACTGGCATTGTGATAGACCAGAGATAAACGCACTTCAATGCCTACACAGTTGTGGATTGGCTTGTGGTGTTCCTGTCTATAGGGTAACAGAAGGTAAACGGGAACGTGCTGGAACCAGAGCTTGTGCAGAGCAGTGGGATCAGTCAGAGATGGAGGACACTGATGCGAGGTCATGGTGTCACCTTGCTCCAGTTCAGAGCTGGGTCCTGCACTGCTCAGCCTCCCCATGCCCTGGTCCCTCAAACACCCCGGTGGGTTTCGGCTAGGGTGCAGTTGCAGTTTGCCTGAACTATTTTAAGGCCAAGATCCTGCGAAGATTTGTTTTCTTCTGGCTGGAGCCTGGCAGCCTGCTCTGAGTCAGATGAGTTGTCTGAGCAGCGCAACTCAAACATCCAGTTTGGGATCTGCTAGATGTGGAGGGGGACAGCTGTGACTGTCCCTTAGCAGGTGTAGGGAACAGTATTGTGTTCTGTTGTTAGATAGTGGTGGTAATTGCTACAGTTGAATGGGGGCTTTGGAGACACTGTGTCTTTCATGGGAATGAACCCGAGTATTTTTGACTTCTTATATATACCTCCTCTTAAAACTGGGGATGATGCACCTCAATGTTTGGTGTTCTCCAAGACTCATCCTGCATCCTTCAGGAAAGAGTTAGCCTACAGTGATTGTGACAGTTGTCTGATTGTTCACTCGTCTCTTTTTGGGCAGGCTGGAGCTTTGTTGTGAACCTAGTAGAGCCACTTGCTTAGCAAGAAGACTATAAAGAGGACAGGGAAGCTTTGTGGAGGCATGTAGGCTTGGGTCTAATTTTGTTCTGAATATTCCTGTCGAGCACATGGGTGTCTTTGGGGTGGGTGATTTTTGGTTTGGCTGCTCAGTGAGAGAGGCCAGAGCTCAGTCAAAGTCTTGCCCCTGGGTGGGTGCTTCTGTATATGGCTTTAAAACCCAGCATGAATAGAGGTCTAGACCATCAGCTGTTTTCCTTAGATCAGAATACTTGCCAAGCGCTGTATTTATGCATGGAAGAACTAAATATGCATCACTTTCCTCTTCAGCAAAGATGTTCTCTCTCCTGGTAGTAAAAATCCTTCTCTCCAAATTAAATGCTGTTGGGACTTACCTCAGAGACGAAATAAGCTGTGCTCTGTTAATGTCAGGAGGCAAAATGAGTGCAGTGTGAGCTTTCAGCATAAACTTCTGTTTAATTTTAGATTGGGGTTTAGATAAACAATTTTATTCTTGCCTCATTAATGCTTAATCTTGTGTTACATAATATACAATATTGGCTTCCTGAGTAGCTCTTAAATAGAGTGCAAAAGTGTAGTAGCTGAAAGGTCACTGCAGTTACCATATGTGCGGGCTGGCAAGGTGTTTGTCCTCTCCCAGGACGTGCTGTATGCTTGTTGTGTCAACAAACAGCCTCGCAATATTTGTGCAAAACTCTCATGAGCATCTGAAAGGTAAAGATTCCCCCTCGACATAATTGTTCAAATAGCAGTTTTCCGTTGATCAAAGGAGGGGGATAATTAAGTGAATGCATTTTGGTCCATCAGTATAAAGCGATCCGTTAGCCTTACATTGGCTTTTTAATATTTGCCTTTAATGCTATAACTCATTTGTGCCAATAGCTGGGTTTGTGGCGTGGGCATTATCACTGTTCTCCTTTCCCAGAGGAAATACATTTTGTTGGATGGCATATCCCCCTAACGATAGGTTATTAATACATTGCGTAGTCAAGGCATTTTATTTCCTGACTTGTCTTCGCTGTAGGAGCTTTCAGAGAGGGACAGGCTATGTAAGCCTTTTCTGTTTGAAAGCTGAACCTTTCTCCTTAATAACTCGTTCGAGCCTAGCTGCAGTCAGAGCTGAAATTTTCCATTAGAGTTTGAAGCGACTGCCAACATAAACAGCCACTGCTTCTTTTCATTTCATCTCTGCTCACTGCTGCTCGTGCCTCCCTTGCACGGATATTACAGTTGGGAGGTTTTGTTCTTGTTAGAGCAAGGGGACTATAGGCTTTGCATGTTAAAAACTGATAGCCAGAGACATTTTTCTTTAGTCCTAGCAGATATCCTGCTGGGCTTGGGTCCATTTTGAAGGCAGGGCAGGGGCATCAGTTGTTTTCTTCCCCGTGTAAGTGAAACCATTGATTGATTTGCATAACAAACTCTTCTGTAGGCAACATGTTGCCTTTTTTCTGGCTGTCTTAGCTGATTGAGGAGAAGGCTCTGTGTATTTGGCTTTCAGGTAGAGCAGAGTACTGGGGAGCTGTACAGTAATTCGCTTCACGCTTCTCACCGGGAGCAGAATAAGTAAGCCAAAGAATTTAATGAAATGCTGAGCTCATAGGAGCTGAGCTCAGATGGAGATACTACTAAATTTAAGTGGCACTGAGCTGAAAGCTGTTTACAGAGACCAGATCATCTGCAGGGGTTGTGCGCCACGGGTGTTCGCTGTGGCTTGGCTTGTTTTTAAAAGTGTAACTGTTAAACCCCTTGCAAATGCCATCATTTTATTGGATAATAAACGAGAAGGTTTGGAAAGGCATTGGAAGGGATATAAAGGTTTAGCTTTAGGATATACCATGTCGTCTTTATCTCTAAAACTGGTATCAGGTCTTACGGGTGAATAGAGCTGTTGGCCATGTACTTCATTGAACAAGCTCAGGCCACAGCTCCAGCTCCGTGGCTTATGTTCCCTCTTTCAGTGTCCACAAGGGTCTTCTGTTGACTTCAGGTATCCTGAAGGTTTATATTGATTATCTCTTCCATCCTTGCTCCGTGAATTGCCTTTTTACTGCTTGCTTGGAGAGCCCAGTATGTGGTCAGCTGATGAACGACTAAGGTTACATCCTCCAAGGACCAAAATACCCTCTCACATACCTGTCTGTCTTGATTTCAGCCAAAGCAAGTAAAGCCAAAGGGAACAAGTACCTAATGTACTTTGTTTTATTTGTTTTAAATCTCTTAAGAGAATGAGAGTGTTAATTTTTAACTGTCTTAATTTACTTTTGCATTCTAAAGGTAATTTATGATGTCATCAGCTGAAAAACTCTGCAGCTTGTTTGAGTTTCATCTTAAGGAACCTTCATAGGTGAAGAGCATAAACCAGAAGGCGCATTGGCTGTGCCAGTTGGCCTCTGGAATTGTGTTTAGCATGGGTAATAAATTATCTCCATGGTCTGGTGGGGTTTTTTTTTATTATTTTACATTACAAGATTGAAACTTATTGTTTGTTTGGTCTTTTTTCAGAAGATTTAGAGGTAGGTAGGGGTAAAATACTGTTGTGAGCAAGAGAGGGCCATTAGGCAATTGGGTTGAGTTCTGTCAGAGCGCCAAGAAGGACAATTCCTGCTTTGTACTCCAGGTATAGAGTTGAAGATCTAAGCCAAGAGTATTTGGGAAATTGATGTGACGCTGTCAGAGTCTTCCTCATAACAGAGGACACGATGCTTCTGTGTCTCCTTATAGCTCTGTTATACTGTGTTTTGGGTTTATTTTCATAGTGAGTTCTCTTCTTTGCATCTGTGCTGATGGGTGTATGTGGCTGGTTAAAATAGTTCCGTTCTTCAGCAGCTGTGTACTTTTTATCCCCTGCTTTTCCTTCCCTCTGAGAAAAGATACTAGCTTTTCTTTTGTAGCAGTTGTCAGATTGTATCAAGTACTCAGACATCAATCCTAAGGCCCTGTGAATCTCAGATACATAAAATAGGTATCTTTTGACAATTTGTGCAGTTTATTTTCGTGGTTGAATCTCTTGGCCTGGGAAGGTTCTTCTCCGTGCATGCTGTGCCCCAACCCTGTGTTGTTTTGTTTCCTGTTTGAAGATTTATGCCTTAAAACTTGAAGAGGGCTTTCAAAAAGGCAAAAATAAAAATGCCATGTAAGCAACAGAGATGTTTGTGGGACATCCTGTCCTAGAACAGCCCTAATGTTAGCAAATTTGGGTAACTCCTGCAATAAATGAAATCTCTGTAATCCTGCCAGGTGTCTGATTTTTGACATGGCTTAATAGAGAAATACTCTGCACGTAATAATCATCCTCTCTGTGGTATTAACTTACAGACTGATATGTGAGGGTCTTATGATCTTTAATTATATACCTAATATACAGCACTGTTGGGTGTGAAATGGAAGTTTTTACAAGAGCTGAGTCAGAAGCAAACCCAGAGCCGTGCGTGGAGAAACCAAACACATCTGTGGCAAAGCAGGAAGATAAGCCTCAGCATCCTTCTTAAGAGGGGCGCTGATGTGAAAGTGGTGGCACGCAAACCTCATCCTACAAGTACTTGATTTAAGTGCCTGATTTAATCCATGAAAGATCTAATGGCTCCATGGCTTGGTTTGATGGCAAGTTAAAGACTTTGGTTATGTGTGAACATGGGATTAGAAGATGATACTGTCTGTCTGGGGGAGGACGGGACCAAAGGGAACAACACGATGCAAGTATCTTTGCAAGAGCAATGCATCAGTGCTGTGTATGTGTTTTAGGTGGTGTCTGCACGGTGCTGGTTAGTCTGTCCTTCGTACCTGCATGGTGGGAAGGCCAACTTGGAAATTCCTGCATGGAATGGACAAAGGGATTCTTTTTAAAAGGGTTTTTAGAAGGGGAAGGAGATGTGGAGACAAGTGGTTTGGTTGGCAGAGGTGAGTTCTATGGGAACTGCTGAAGTCTGGGATACTGAAAAGCAAACTGTGGTGAGACTCCAGCAGTTTCTGCAGCTAATTCAGCTTCTGCATTTAAACTTGATGTTTATGGCTTATCAGTAATTGGGTTTTGATTTGGCTAGTATATTTGGGCCAAATTTCATCCTTAGCTGCCCGCTGGAACCCAGCATAGCCTCCTCGCAGGCAGTTTTTGCCAGCCTGGTGCCTTGCTTGCATTTGAAGAGCAAGCATTTTGTCTTGCTACTTGATTTTCTCCTCCTCAGCATCCTCATTGCTTTCCTACCCGAGTCAGGGATAGTGAAGATTAATTACAAATGGACCATGGAGTGGAGGGGAGAGGGAAAAGGAGGGGGGCAGCTAGACTGTAGCTAGCAGAACATAGGATGTTATCTTGGTGTTGCCCTGTTTCATGTGTGTATTTACACCATGTGGGAGAGAGATTCCAATTTCAAAAGGTATCGCAGCAGTTCAAGAAGTAAACAAAGACAAACAGCTTTGACCCGGTGAGAGAGTCATGTTAGAGGAGGGTCAGGGTGATCTGGAGTTCCCTGTAGTGTGAAGCAGTTTTTGGTTCCTTAACACAGACATTCATAAAACTGTTGTCCGGGTTGTGTGGAGTTCAGTAGAGCAAGTCGTTTGGGGGCAAAGAACTGTGCACCAGGAAAAAAGAACCACCCCAATCATCTGTTGGCAGAGAGTAAACTACACTTTTAATGGGGCTTGCCTGCCACACTGAGCATGAAATTAACTTTCTTCTTCTACAACAGATCATTGGCCTTAATCATCGCTTCCTGCCCCAGATGGCACCGTGAGAATGATACCTACGGTGTTCTTCTGGCACAGAATCAGCCCCCAGATACATTATTCAGCCCTAAATATCCTGTAATAAGCTGCTATAACTGTAACTATGAGAACAAGACGATAACTTCAGGAGACAGATGCACTCATTTTGTCATGTTTGTTTCAAACCAGCTGTAAGAAAGAAGCGGTGCTTGATTACTGTTTTTTCGTTAGGTTTTTCTTTTTTCTTCTTGCTGAGGAAAACTCCCAGGAATCACATAGACTGGATTAAACTGGGAATGAAGAACAGTGGCTTTTGTTTAAAGGGGCTGTGCCGTCAGAGGAAACTGAGGCAGCCTATGGAGACAACAGGCTCTGTAAGCCTTGTACCTCAAGAGATGTTCTACATCACAAGCTGAAATGTGCTGCAGTTGCCTTTGGGTTTGTTTCCCCTTCCTGTTTTGTCTCTGAAAAAAATGCTTAGGAGTAGGATAGAATTAAATTCTCAGGACATAAAAACATCAGTGCTTACTTACAGGTGACGGGGATGGTGTGCTGGGTAAACATCTATGGCTTTTATCAGTGTGGTGTCAGGAAGGAGGCGTTTGTGTGGTTGGTACCTGAGCTATAGCCCTGTATCCATGTGCAGGTTTGCAGTGGTGGGGCTCTATTCCCAACCAAGAGGTAGGATGTGCTTCCAGGCACCTTCATGTCTTCTGATCTATGGAAAACAATGGTCAAGAAGCTGCAAGTCCGGTGAAATGCTTAGGCTTTGGGTTTCCCAGTCCTTCTGGTGAGAAATAAGTGTTTTGCAAGAGTGGGGTCCATCGTGCGTGCTGCTTGTGTAAAGGGCCTCCCTCGGGTGCTTGCGCCTCTGGCGTAGGCCCAGGTAGGCCTGGGCTTATGCTGCAGTAAAGAAATTTAATATACTGCTTCACTTCCCTTCGATCCCATTGAGAACAGGCAGTGTTGCATCAAACACCGAGTAATCAAAGCAGGTTCCACAGCAAACATTAACTTTTTACATCCCTTACTTTAAAGGGGTGTCTTTAAATGATGATGGCTATGTTTCCTTCTGATTTAGAGCTAAGATTAAATTTTTCAATTCCCCTTTTCTTTTTAAATGTGAACCCAGGAAACTTTCTGTTTTGAGGAGATGTAAATGAAAGAGGTGGTTTCCTGAGTAATCGCTGTTACTTAAGAACTTGGAGTCTTAAGAAATTAATGACAGAATCCAAAATGCTGACAGTACTGATGGTGGAGAAATCCTCCTTGGTTCTGGTCATCTGGTATATAGAAGATTGGCAGGGAATAGTGTTTCTTTTTGTGCTCCCAAACTCCTGTGCAGTGGTAAGAAATGTGTGGTTGCAGAAGGTGCCCAGGAGTACTTTCATTGCCATGGTGAATTAGACTGTTCCTGTTGGGTAAATAGTTGAGTCGATCCCTCACCTCCTCCTCCTTCAAACATACTTTCTGTGCTCCTTGTTCCCTTCCTCACAGTGTTCCTGACACAAACAGAATTACTCTCTCTAACGCTTCCAGACCCTCACCTTTAAAGAAAGGGAGAGCATGTTCCAGGTTATAAACCAGCTCTTTCCACATGCAATTTGAGAAGGCCTTCCTGTTTCATTTTGTGCCTGCGTTGGGCCTGGTGCCTCTTGTTCTGTAAAGAGCTAGGACATCCCACAGGAACTCTTGATTTATTTTGCTAACTCTGCCCTTCTCTGTGGTTCGGAAACCTCTAATGATCTGTGAAGCTCCAAGAATTTTGAGTTGAACAGTAGTAGTTTTTAAGAACCTCCTCTACTACATGAAAGTCTTAACACTTTCCACATGCTGGGACTTTCGGCCTTGTGAAAAGCTGACCTCCTACTAATACAGTTTGTAAAGCTTGGCGTCCTGGGCTGGGGTTTGTTAATGCTGTTGTGAAATTGGGACGAGGGGAGGGGGAGAGAAAATATGTAATGAAAACTCCGGGCTCCTGGCCAGCAAGGAAGATGTGATACAGGGAGTACGTTTCAGCTGCCCTTTGTTACTGCTCAAGTTTGATTAGCTTTGTTTCCAGTAAGCTTAAATAAGGGTCTTGTATTTTTCTTTCTTTTTCTCTCTTGGGTTTTTTGTTTTGGTTGGTTTGTGGTTTTTTAACTGGCTAAGGAGGAGACCTTTGCCAGAGCTCAAATCTTTCATTACCTGAGTTGCAGGGGGAAGGAACTGGAAAAACAGATCATGCCACCTTCCCAACAAACTAACAAATAAAACCCCCAGCCAAACACACACAAAACCCCATTAAACTATAAAAATCACCCTTTTATCTCTCCTTTCCTTGTTTCTGCAGCCCTATTAGTATTTACTTTCCACTTGTTACCTTCTCTTTCCTGAAGCTTCTTGCAGACCTTAAGGGTTAAGCCTGAGTTTAGACCAGCGTGCAGTGCTAACCGCATTATGTAATTCACCCAGCAGCACAATGTAAAGGAAAGGGAGGTCTTACCATTCTAAATGCTTATTTCTAAAAGCCCAAAACGCACATTTATTGCCAGTCTTTATAGGACAGGGTGAGTCGTGGAAGCGTCATGACCTCATTGGAGACCTTGTGCTTGCTGGTTTGTGTAGTAAGGCTGTTTGCCTGGGTGGTGATCTTCATGCCTGCTGGCTGGGCTTTGCTAGAGCTTGACTGGCATCTCTGCAGGTTTGATGTTGCACAGACGACACTTCCCTTTCGCTGCATTAGACTAATACAATTGCAGTGTGTAACAACTTAACTTAAAGAATATAATTTACAGAAATAGGTGGGGGTTTGTTTGGACCTGGGTTATATTCTGCAGAATTTCATAAACCTTGCACGTTCTGAATACTTAAAGAGTGTATGCAAAATACACTTCTCCTAATTCCCACTGTTAAATCCAGTATGTAGACTAACCCTGTGGGCTGTATAACTGGACTTTCACCTTGTTCTGATGAATTGACGTGGACAAAGGCCTTCCACCTTCAATGCAGTGTTCAAGTTGTATTGATTTAACAATTCCAGCTCATGTTGTTCTTCTGTGCCTTTGCTGTGATAGATTTTTTTTTTGTTGTTGTTGCTTTGCTTTAGAAGAACATTCTTTTGTTGGGAGGAATAAAAAAACCAGATTTGTCTGCTCACTGGACATAAAGCTCTCCTCCCTGTCTTTCCCTTATTTGTACTATTTTAAGGTGAGTAATGTTTTTGTTTCAGAGAAGTCTGTTTCTTAAACTTGTAAGCCTTTCAAAAATGATTCAAATGATCTGTAGCTAAAGGATGAAAAGGAGGAAGCTAAAGTCTTGCTAGATTTAACAACTGGAGAGTTTTAATCTGTAGCTGCCTGGAAGTAACGTGTATATTTGCACAAAGTTGTATTCAATAGCTGTGTATCTACTGCAGAGAGACAGAGGTTGTCAGCTGCTGTTTGTGGTTGTTATGAGTGACCCCACTTGCCCCACTCATCTTCTGAATGTGTTTTTTTTTTTCTCTGGGAGCATATTAATAGTGCTGCTTAAGAGAAATCAGTGCATTGTTAAGTAAATCAGTGGATTGCCAAGTGTTTCAGTGGAAACTGCCCTACCGTTTTCCCACCTCATCCCATGGCTCTTTTATAGCCCTTCTCCTGTGCTTACGCAATCTTGAGTCATGACTCTAAAAAAACCCTGCTGGCATTTGGAAACTGTGACTGTAGAAGTTTTATTCCTTCAGCCATTGAGTGGTATGTAACAAATTCATGGGGCTCACCACTGAATGGCTAGTTTTCTCTGTCTGTAACAAAAGTGTTACATTTTGGGGTTGTTTTTTTAATTACTTTGACCTTTTTTAGCTGGAGATTTTTTTAAATGAGTTTCACATCATGTTTGGTTTAGGTGTCCTCCAGAGCTGAAAATAGGGGGTGGGATCCTCAGGTTGTAGACAAACACCCTGCTGCTCAGTACACTCTTGGTTGGTAGTTCATAAAGGCCATGTTAAAATGAGGGGTGCATGGGGGTATCTTGAACCAAACCCCAGGCTCGCAGGGATTTCTTATCTCAGAAAGATGATGTTCTTTGTGCTACTGATTTTTCAGATGTTCTTGTTCCAGTCTCTCTGCAGGAACATAGCATCTGTCCTTCAGCTCTGAGGAGTTCCTTGTGTAACTTCCCAAATATTTTGTTATCAGCCTCCGGCTTTGCAACTTCATTATAGCTGTAACACTCTTGGCAAATGGAAGGCTCCGAAGAGGTAGCTGCTTTAATTGGGTTAAAGTCTGTCGTTGAGTTCCTAACTACTGAGGAGTGCAGGAGAAAAACCCAGCTAGTGAGAACCCAGTGGTTATATAACAGATGTGGTTTGCTCTGACACTTCAGTTAGACCTGTCCCTTCTTGAACGTTTTTTACAGGGTGGAAAAAAGGGCTGGGAGCGGAGCCGGTCTGTTGGGTACCTGGAAGTTTCCTGAGATAATCCTCCTGCTCCTATTCATCTTCTCCCCCACTTCCCAAGGTCACCTTCATCTGCAGTATATAACGGGGATTTCCATTTTATTTTATTTGAAGGGCAGCAGCAAAGTAAGTTAGATGCTGCCAAAGCTTTGTTGCTTCTGTATTATTTTGCCTTGTCTCCATAATAATTAATGTTGATGTTGCTTGCTTGAAGGCTGCTGGTCTCCTGGCAGCTCTGCTTTCTTTACTCCCCAGGGGATCTGTTAGCCATGGGATATATGCCCTCGAAGATGCAGATGCTGAAAAAGTAAGTTGCAGGTACCTGCATCTTTCCTGCACGGAAACAACGTGCCCCCGTTAATTAAATCCTTTAATAGTTTAAAAGCCCTTTTGTAGGAGGCTTACACTTCTCTGTTAGCTTTGAAGCCTCTCTGAGGAATGCCACGAAGCCATCCGGACCTTCTGAACACTGTGTGCTCTGCATACCTTGGTGCTGGGGCCCTCCTGGGTGTCTGGGGTTACGTTGGTGCAGGCTTTTTTCTTAAGCCTTGTGAGTAACCAAACCACAGCAAAAAAAATAGCTGGTGAACCACAGAAAAAGCTTTGTTCATCTATTTGACAATTAGAATGGTTTCAATTATGAGACCACTTTGCAGTAGCCTGGGTTTGATGGATTAGGGAAACGTGAGTAATAGAAAACCTGCCTTGCTGCTTTGTGTGTCTCGAGTGTTTTCTGAAGGGAGGAGGAAGTGTGTGTGATTTGGGTCAGCAACAGCTTGCTTCTGAGCAGGGAAACCCAATTTAAGGTGGCCTGCGTGCTTTTAAATATAAAAGCATAATGGAATAAATCCCCACAACCACACTAGTGACTTACTATTGGAATTTGGAGTGATGTATGGTGTTCCCTGATGCTGTTTTAGTACATTTTTTTGAAAATTTAGAGTTGTCAGGGGTGCTCTGGGAACACAGGCCTAGTTGAGCACTCGTTATTGGATGTTACTCTGCTTGAGGTATTTGTCTCCTCTGACTGTAAGGAAACTGTGTGGTGTTAGTTGTGGCTTCCTTGGGTTTTGTTGTTGGGTTTTTTGTTTTCGGTTCCCAGAGCACAGGCCAGGTACTCTTCCAACACAGGTACAAGAGGAAGACACAGATAAATGGCTCTACCTTGTAGTGCATCCACCTTGTCCTGCTTAATCTGTTCAGAAATTCAACTATTCTTGCACAGTTACATACTGGACAGATGTAAGGATGTCTTTTTTCTGAAGTTAGTGGCTCTACCTAAGGCCAGAGGGGATTGCTGCTTTCCCACATCATTGCATGTCATTCTTTGGGGTGTTAAATACTTTCCTTCACACTACATTAAAGTGTGAACACATCTGTAACTGCAGCACCTGGAGAACATCCTAATTCAGGAGTCAGTCTGCTTTGTTTTCCCTTCCACAGCTCAAATCTCGTTAGCTGGGTTGTTCCTCTTGGGTAAGAACCACAAGATAATTTAGCAGGGCAGTGGTAAGTTTGATGGTTGCAGTTTTTTCATGCCATGCAAGTGCCACGGGGTGCTCTGCCGACCTGTTACCTTCTTTTACTACAGTTAGTAGTTAATTATTTTTTCTGGTTGACTTGTCTTTTGAACTCTTCATGTAGGGAGAATTATCATAGGCTTGGAAGCCAACATGGTGATTTTTTAACTTTTAATCTTATCTGGACTTGTTAAACTTTTATTTGAATTTACTCCAAAGAGCGCAGCATGTGTGGCAGACAAAATGACTAACAGGCTCGTTACTGATCAACATAATCCGGAAAAAAAATTAATATTAACAAGTTTCCTTCCTCCCTGTGGTTTGAAGCAAGTGCAGTGTTACTGAAAGCCTCCCTCTTCTTTTAGACTACCACCCGGGGCTGCTGTGGAGGGCAGTTGCAACCAGTGGCAGCCAAGGATCTGAGAGTGCAGTCGCCTGCCCTTTGGAAACTGGGTTTTGGTTAGCAGCCATGTCTAGGATGTAGTGCAGGCATCTAGCTAATGACTTGGGATGGGGAAAGCACGTGTTTCAAGTTACTCTTGATTTTTCTTGTTTTTATGATGACAGCAGCAGCGAGTGTTTGTTCATTCTGTGATGGAAAGTGACAATTTGCATAGGTATCTATTGCAGCATTAAAACTGGGATGGGTTGGGGGTTGTGTGATGCAGTCTCACTGTCAGCTTGTCTGTGTAAGAAAATTGACTGTTGCACTTGTGCAGAAGCAGTGTGATCTTTACTGGAAAAGGCTAACCCCATTTCCAGGGTAGCATGATGCACATTGATAGGATCCACGGTTGGAATACCCCTGTCATTCCATAGATCACATCCCTTGGGAGGCACAAGCTCTGGCTGATTGAAAGGAGCAAGAGCGATCGGAGAACACAGCTTTGCTCAAAACATACAAACCCCACACTGAACTGCACCAGTCAAAGCACACGTCGTTCTCCCCTCACTCTGAATTCACTGCCTACCTCTAACAAGGCCACAGGCCCACGTTCAGGCAGGGTTCTGGAGCACAAAGGCTCCAGCAGCCTCGCGACAGCACGGCTGCTCCTGGAGGTCAGCTTTCCAACGCGCTGTTACCGGCAGCCCTTTGGAGATTATACACTAATGCACCACGGGCAGCCCTCGCTCCTTTTATCTTGAAAGGGGCTGCTTTTAATGTTGGAAGGATGGAGCCAATTATTTCAGGGCTACGTGGCAGTTGGTGGGGTTTTGGTTTGGTTTTTTCCCCCTCTGGCATGTTCCAGAGCCTTACACCATGTTTCTCCCATCCTTTGAAGCAATTCTACCTCATTTCGGATCCATACTCGTGGTGTTGCTGTTGAAGATAAATGTCTTTTAGAATAAATATTACCTGGTGCAATAAGCTGTGCTGTAAAGCTTGGTATTCTGTTTTAAAAAAAAAAAAAAGCTTTGTATGGCAATGGAGGAGTAAGGGCTTGATTAATGATGTGCATGGACAGAGTGAGAGAGCATCTTGCAAACTCCCTTTGACTATTGAGCACAGGTTGTCATGTGTATCCAGTAGTGCCAACCACAGGAGAAACCAACCACAGAAATGCTTAGTACAAGGGTATGTGAAATCATTTTTGGGGAAATTAACCTGTGTGTAACACACAAGTGAGACCTACAGAGTTAATTCCACTTGAATGGAAAACTTCTCCAGGGGTGGTTTTTTTTTTCCCTTCACAGGTCGATGTTGCCTTTTCATTTTACAGTGTGTGCTACAGAATTTATCAAACCTTGCATAATGCATCTTCTCATACCAGGAGGAGTGAAAACTCTTGTTTGGGTCCTTGTGAAATAGAAATCCTTGAGAGCAACTGTTAAAACGTTACATTATGTTCATTACAGCAGCATTACTCTGCGTCACTTGCATTAGTCAGGAGGCTGCTTTTGCAAATGGTTCAGACTTTACCAGCAAACATCCCTCCGGGGTTTATACGTTTCCAGATGAGATGCCTGAGTTGATAGAAACATTTTCACATCCTCTTGCAGCAGATGCCCTGGTGCTGCTTTAACAAATGTGGAACATAATTCACTGCTGCCTCATCCTTCTGCAGGGAGCTGCTTAGCTGGTGTGTTTTATAAATAGTTTGTTTCGGGTGGTAATTAAAGCTGCTCAGAGAGAGGAGGGCTGGCACAGGGGTACGGAGATACGGTTGGCTGGGTGGGACTCTGCATCTTTAGTCCCTCTTGGTGTTGTCAGGGAAGGTCGATGGTTTCAGGGGTTATAGCGGAAGGGATGGTCAAGAAGGGGGACATGAGGGATCTGGGAGGAATTGTGGTTCGTAACGTGGCCTACTTGTGATGTTTAACTTAATGAGGGGCATTGAATAGTCAATTAACAGGATTCATGCGTTGTCTCAGACTCACTTTCCTGGGTCTGAAGAGTATGGAGACTGCAGAGGATGTTTCTTTGCTTCTGCTCCCTCATCTCTTACTCCTTTGTAAGTTTTTTCAGTGCTTTAGTGTTTCTCTAGCTGCAGATCCCAGTTTACCCATTTTGCAGATGTCTGGAGTTCTGCAGTGTTGCTCTGCTCTTCATCATTCCGAAGAGAGGCCGACCTGGGAAACTGAAGCAGCTCAGAGCAATCAGGGTTTACACAAAGTCCAGATGAGTTACTCATTGTTGGGTTTTTTCCTCTCATAATGTTCTGTGTGCCTTGTATACAGAAGGGTGAAGTGGATCTGGGCTCCTTTATTCCTTCAAATATTCTGACCCCCAAGGTGGGTATTTGTTTCTCAGGATTGCTGCCAGCTCTTCAGCTCTCATGTCACTGATGCTTCAGACTGGATTTGGATCAGTGAGCTGGAAGTGAAGGATTGAATACCCTCCCTATCCCAAATCCCCTTCCCTCTTGGAGATGTGTGATCAGTGGGTACCTGCTGCTTACAGCTTGGTGTACTCGGACATGGAGCTGTTTATACTCTTACGTGGTATAAGATAAACAATGTAAGAGTTCTTATGTGCCTGAGTTGAATGTCAGGTGTTTGAGCTTCTTGGGTGTGTCTGTGCATGAAAGATTGATGAAACATCCTAAAGGGATGGTGGAAACTTTTTAAAGGGAAGATAGTTGTGAAAAACACTGCCATAGAAAAACCCCAGTAAGTGATTCTCTTAACACATTGTTTTCTGTGCTTTTATCACTAGTACCATATGCATGAAATTATCTGTATTTTTCTTAATTTCTTGCTTTTGTATTATTCCAACCTGAAGATGGCACTTGTTGTCCTGCTGTCTCAGGAGCAGTGCACAGACTGGGGTATCATCACCGTCCTCATGCCATAGGCATGGGCTGAATCCCAGGCTGTGATTTCCCAAGTGAGGCCTAAGCAATAGAAACAGAAATAAATTGAGGAATCATTCAGTTACCTTACAAACAATACCTGCAAGGAGAGACCAAAAATAAACCAAAATCTTAGTGGTGTTACTGTGATTAGTTTAACGAGGGGGGTGTAAATATGAGAGCTAGAACTGCTTACAAATTGATCCATGAGATGCTGAAAACATTCAGTGTGCTTATCATGTATTTGGCTGGATCCAGCATAGTAAAGTAATTCTTAACTGAGAAAATAGTGCCTGTGGTCTGTCTTGCATGTGTGTCATGGGGCTGCTTTTTCTTAGTTGGGCAATGTCCTGAATCCCCATATTGCAAGATTTCTGCCTTAGCTGGGTAGGCTGGTTGGGTAATGGGGTGAGTTGGCAATCAGAAATGAGCTTGCTGCTTGAGTCCACAGCATTTTGTTTCTTGGAATTTTCCTAAGCCTGGAGGGTAATGGGGTTTGTGCTTAGATGAACAAGATGCTGCCAAGTCCAGAACTGGAAGAGCAGATAGGGAAGAGTTAAGTAGAACAGAAAGGCTGTAGTGAGGTAATAACACTGCTGTTGAATAACTTGAGGTGATGAATTGTTTGAAGCAGCAGATGCCTTTAAGAGCTGAGATGGCTGTCACTGCTTGTGTTTTGCTCCTAATTGATGGAGAACTGCACATAAAGCTGAGAGCATTCTTAGGTTATTGAATATTTCATACGGAAAACACAGGGATTCTGCATTTAGAGAGGCTGCAAAGATGTCAGCCACAAAGAACCTGTTCCTAACGGATGGCTTTAGAAAGTTACTTCTCTTTCATGGCTCTTGGACAGAACTGAATTGAATACATCGTGCCTCTGACCAGACTGGTACCAGCCTTTCCAGGCATGTAAGCCACCTCCTGAAGCCCAACAAGGGCAAGTATGAAGTCCTGGGCCTGGATCAGGCAGGCCCCAATATTGACACAGACTGGGTGATAAATTGATTGAGAGCAGCCCTGTGGAAGAGGATTTGGGGGTACTGGTGGATAACTAATTGGGTATGATCTGGTAGTGTGTGCTTACACCCCAGAAAGCCACTCGTGTCCTGGGCTGCATTGAAGTGTGTCAGCAAGTCAAGGGAGGTGATTCTCCCCTTGGCTATTGTGAGACCCCCACTGCTGCATCCAGCTCTGGGGTTCACACTACAAGACAGACATGGAGCTGTTAGAGTGGGGGCAGAGGAGGCCGTAAAAAGAATCGTGAGTGCTGGAACATCTCACCTGTGAGGACAGGCTGAGAGAGTTGGAGTTCTTCAGTCTGGAGAAGAAGCCACAGGGAGACCTTATTGCAGCCTTTTGCCTTATAAACATGGAGAATTTTTAAGGGCCTGTAGTGACAGGACAAGTGACAACAACTTTAGACTGGGAGAGGGTGGGGTTAGTTTAGATATAAGGAAGACTTTTTACAATGAGGTGGTGAGGCCCTGGAACAGGTTGCCTAGAGAAGCTGTGGATGTCCTGTCATTGGAAGAGTTCAAGGCCAGGTTGGATGGGGCTTTGGGCAACCTGGGCTAGTGAAAAATGTTACTGGCCATGGCAGGAGGATTGGACTAGATGATTGTTGAAATTCTTTTCAACCCCAACTGTGCTGTGATTCTGTGTCTCCCGAAAACTTTAGTTTTGCTTATCCCTTGACGGATACTATTCCACACTGGTACAGCTAAGAAGGAGGATCTCCAGAATAATTTATCCTGTGATATCAACATGGCCTTTCTAAGGTGCCTTTTCACTACAGGCCTGACGCAAAAGGGCAATGTAGGTACAGATAAACGAAGTTACACGTTTTCCTTGTCTACAGGAAACATGAAATCATGCAGTACATGTGGTGGTTTGCTGAACTTAGCCCTGAGCCCAGGCACTGTGTCTAACACCGTGTCTCAGGAATGGCATTCTTTGCATGGTTAGCAGGATAAATGTGTCCCCACCAAATAGACTTTTGATGTTCCAGTTTCCAGCCTTACACACAGCAGTGAAGTCAACACCCTGAACATCCATCTCAAGCTTTGCTGCAGCCCTGAGCTGTGTCACTGGGTCTGCATCTTTCTGAAGAGTGTGTTTATACAGTAATATACTGCTGTAGTAAGCCAAATCCAAAAGGTAATGCGACTTGATGTTAGATGAAAGGTGGTATTGCTACGTCTGGAGCCACACGTTGGTTTGGGCTGAGGGATTCTTTCAGGGAAGTGAATCCTTAAACTAATTCAGCCTGTACCTGCTTCTAGTTAATGGAGCTTTCCATGCAGTGACTCACTAGACTTTGTTTCACACTGATTCAGGCTCATGTAATACCATTAATTTCATAGATGATCACTAGAAATTGAAGCATTGTTGCGCTCAAAGTTAGGGCTGGAAGTCCCAGCTGACAGTGTAAGCTCAGCCTAAGGTATGTCCTTCAGGGTAGAGCTGGGTGACGTTCACAGTTGTAGTTCTGATTGCTGCTAAAACTTGGAGTATTTTTTGTAGTGACATGTTTAAATTCTGTCTGTGGTGTGTTTTGAGAACCTTGATGGAAACACTAACTTGTCTCTTCATGGTTCCATGCGGGAGGTTCTACTTGTAGTTGAGAGCTGTGTATACTGAGGGCTGATCTGCAAGTGGCGTTGCTTTACAGACCTGCAGTCACGGTTAGGGAACAGTAGAAGGCAGAGGATGCCATGAAACAAAGTTCAAGGACAAAACGTGATGGGGAATTCTGGTGACTCAGGGATGGAAGTGTCTTGTTGAAAGAGCAGGGCACTTGTGGTGGTTTGACCCTGGCTGGAGGTCAGACGCCCACCAAAGGCGCTCTCTCACTGCCCTTTTCAGCTGGACAGGGGAGAAAATAGATATTGAGAGGCTCAGGAGTCGAGATAAGGCCAGGGAGAGATCATTCCACAGTCAGTGTCACGGGCAGAACAGACTCAACACAGAATGAAGGAAAGAAAACTCTCTAATTTATTACACTGCATACCACACCACACTTCTGTGAGCAGTTTTGTGTGCAGAGAGTGCTGTGTGTAGGTTGCCCTCTGGTAGACTCAGAGTCATATTCCAACAATTTCAGAAACTTTGTGGCTGCAGCTTATCAGTTAATAATGGATTAGCCTTTTAAGGGACATGCAAGTATAAATGTGTATTAGTAGGCTTCACTTCCCCTCTCCAAGGAGGCCAACAAGTATTGATATAACCTCTTTCTTTCTTGTTGTTTTGAAGTTCTCAATGATAAGTGGCTCTCTTTTAGTTTCTGGCACCTTGGTGCTGTGTTGAATACAAGCCACTAATTAAAATAATCACTCATGCTGCCCAGTGGTAGGCATCAACACGCTGTGCCTGTTAGACATGTTAGCAGGGAGTAAGCAGTGTAAGACTTGGTGCCTTTGGAATACCTGATCAGTCGGTCTCAGTGTTTCCAAGGCATATTGGCATCATCTGACTGTAATAGGAAAGACTTTTGGAGCTTTTATGGATGCAATGGGAATGAGACTCTTTGGTATTTATAAACTGGTAGTAGGAAATGGGTCTGGATGGAGGGCTGGGGTCAGAGTGCTGGGCTGGGCTAAGCGTGGTCTGACCAGAGCTGTCAAGCATCCTTCAGAGGGCTTGGTTATCTAGTTCTGTGTATCTGATAAAGCAGTACAATGAAGCAGCCTTTGCCTTACCCAGTCAGTGATCTTCTGCAGATTACAAATGACATTTCAGTTCTCTCTATCAGCAACTGTCTCAATCTCACCTTGAAGGGATGCAGGTGAGGCAATACAATACCCACGAAGAGGGAAATAAACCTGGGCTGCATTTCCATGAGGGAATCAAGCTGTTCTTGAGTAGGGAAGTGAAATGGAGAGAGAAGTGTTTCAGGGCAGCAGGAAGGCAGCTACGACTAAGCTTGTCAGACTGCTGTAAGGAAAAGGGCCCATAAGCAGCAGACTGGCAGTGTGAATGCCAGCCCTTCCATGACAGGCTTCCTGGGATCTGTGCTGCTTTTTCCCTTGGCATGAGAAGCACAGGGCTGGAACAGGCCGGGGGGATTGCTGAATTTAAAGTTGTGTTGTCACAGGCAACCATCTCTCAAATCCCTTTCATGAATGGATCAAACTTCATATTAAAGCTCATAAGGTCTATAGCCATTTGTTCCTTTGCCAATACTGCCCTTTTGCTTTAATGGCTCTTCTATCCCTGGTGGATAACTGCATGTGGAGCTGTGATTCTGTGTAATAGGTATTGTGTGGAGCTAGGCAGCTGAAGATGCCTTTTCTGTTGCTGCAGCTGCTTTATGTCATCCAGCAGGTCAGAACCTGAAATTTGCCCAACTTGTGAGGAGCAGCTCTTAGAAGGTTAGCTGTCCCTGCGATGGGAACCAGAGCTCTTGGTATTCACTCCTGTCTCTGAGATCTCAGGTTCTCAGTTGATTTTTGGGACAATAAAATAGACTATTGGCCTAACTTCCGTGTGCATCCTGCTTCTTTTATCTCCTGCTTACATGGCTCCTCTGTCACAGGTTAGCATCCCTATAGAGGACATGACAGAGAGGTAAAAATGAGCCCCCTGTTTCAGCGTAAACCAACATCAATGACATTGTCCATTAGCAGGCTTTGTACCATCGGCTGTGGCGCCTGTTGTGACAGCCCTGCCCTGTGCAGCGAGGGTAGGGTGAATGGCAGCAGCCCCGTTTCATCTCTGAACACTGTAGTGTGGTTTGCAAGAGTCAGAGTCTGAAGTCATGCCCCAAATTACCGACTACTTTTTTTTTCCCCCTTCTCCCTAATTGTGAAGTGGGGATCAAATTCACTTCCCGAGGGAGCAGCAGGATTAGTGCTGGCTGGAGACACCAGGGCAGAACAGAGCTGTAAAGAATTAGCAATTTCTTTCACTTTTGAGCTCACTGTATAGGTATTATAGTAAGCTACAATGAATTGGTCTTTCTAATACTGCTTTACAACTCTTAGCATTGTCTTGTAGTTAAATTTTGCTTGCTGAGGATTTTTTTCCTGACAGAAGGAATTTGAGGCTGGAGGGAAGCAACAATAACTGTGGGATAAGCAGCTTACGTGGCAGTTCTTGTGTGGTTTGGGGGGTTGCTTGATGTCCTGCTTCAGTATTCCTTTTTTCATATATAGCTCTGATAAACAGGAAAACACGTAAGTACCCCTCAACCCTCCACACTTAATCTAGAAAATCTCCTGGCTTGGAGAAACGTTCTTGGAGAGAAATAAAAGGAAAACAGCTGTTCAGGGATCAGATCTGAGAGAAACGTTAAGTCTGTTTAAAATCAAGGCGTAATGACAGGGATGGCTGAGAGGTTTTGTTTGTAACTTTGGTTTTTTGGTCCATAACTCACAGTGAATAGTAGAGCAGGAACCTGTCCTCCCTAAACCCCTGCTTGTGTAGTGTGAGTAGAGTTTGCTGTGATAAGCCTGGGGTTTTGGATGAGTTTATTTGATACTTTCCAGGTGTAAAATGGATGTCTTTCTTCCTCCATCTGGCTTGTTCAGATCTTGGACATCCTGTGAGAGAGATATTTTTTTTTATTAAGAGGTTAAATTGTAGCTGTCTTCAGCGTGGAATCAGGGGAGTTGATAGTTTGCATCATGCAATAACCAGCTGGAAGGATAGCTACAGTGGAAAAAAGGGGACAGAAGATTTTTCTCTTGCCAGGCGATGGCATCTTCCCTTTCCTCATTAGCAGCAGGGATTATTTCACAGTTTGCACCCCTGTAATATTCATTATTTGCTGAATGCTGTTGTTGTTAGCGTGGCTTTATAATGAGCTATTAAAACTCAAGAGCTCCCCTATAGGTCATGAGCCGCAAAGGGAGGAGGAGGAGGCGGCAGTGTTGGGAAGGTAACGCCATAGGTTTGACAAGTGAGGCTTTGTGTGATTCATCACAGATGTGTTTGGGAAACCTAAAACATCTGTTAGGTTGAAATGTGGAATGCACATCAGCACTCCGACACGGCAGTGTCTGACACGGTGCTGCTCGTGGCGAAGTTGGGTTGCTGGTAGTTGTCTCCAAACCCAGAGGACTTTAAATTCTTACTATCTGTATTCAAATAAAAGCAGCTGCAGAACATGACACTGGAGAAACAAAGGGCTAATTCCTTCCTGACCTTTCAGCTGCTCTTGCCCTGTTGAAACAATGAATCACTAGGTTGGAAAAGACCTTTAAGATCGAGTCCAACCGTTCCTGTCCTGTGCTAAACCAGATCCCTGAGCACCTCTCATCCACCCGTCTGTTAAACACACCCAGGGTCAGTGACTCAGCCCCCTCCCTGGGCAGCCTGTGCCACAGCCCCACAACTCTGCCAGGGAAGAACTTTTCCCTCACATCTGCTCTGACCCTGCCCTGGCACAGCTTGAGCCCATTGCCCCTTGTCCCAACTCCTGTCCCCTGGCTGAAGAGACCAGCGCCCACCTCTACAAGCTACCTTCAGGTAGTTATAGGCAGTGATAAGGTCTCCCCTCAGCCTCCTCTTCTCCAGGCTGAACAGCCCCAGCTCCCTCAGCCGCTCCTCATAGGATTTGCCCTCCAGCCCCTTCCCCAGGCTTCAAACTGGAGGATCTGCTCAAACTTTGGGAACTTCCATTTGGTTCTTTGAGTGGTTTTCTCTCCTTGGGTTTGTGGTAAGCATCTTCTTTGTGATGACTGCCTGCCTGGGAGCGCAGCGCAAGCAACCTGGAGGCAAACCCCCACACTCCAAAGGAACTGTTGGGGGGAAAACCCAGCTGACATCATGGGAATGAACATCTATTGAGAATGACATCAGGCTCCAGTACAGAATATGGCAAGAATCAGATCTGGTTTGAAAACCAGTGATATAATATATACTAACTTAACCAGGGGAAGGCATGAGGCAGGCAGGTTCATCTGAGGGAATGAACAGAAGTGCTGCCTGTCAGGAAGAGGAAGGCAGGCTTCAGTGGGCTATAAAACATCATAAACTTACACATTTGACCGTTGCTGAGAAGCTGCAGCGACATGGGGGTTGGAATTTTCCTCAGACCATCGAAGGTGCCTCAGGAGCATTGGATGATGTGGTTTGTTCAGCCCAGAACACTTGTCCCGCTCCTGGACTGCTGGCTTTTAAACTGGAGCTTGAACGCTAGCTGAAAACTTGTTGGTGAAATGTTGGTGAGACTCCAGCGTCCTCTCAGGTGAAGTTGCCTTGCGAGGTGTAGGCCCTTTTGAAGTCAGCTTCTCAGGTCAGTACAGTGCCATCTGTCCGTGTGCAGCCAAATGGAATGTCTGTTCACTGAGTTGCTTTGGGGTGGGAATGTGTGGCAGTTCTCTTATTGCTTCTCCCCAATATTTTAGGGAGAGAAATCCCTTCGTGATGAGCTCAAAGTCCCAAGTTTTCTGTCACCCCCTCAGTTCTGTGTCAGTGTTGCTCCTGGGAGCCCCAGGCATCCACTGGAGTGATGCAGTGATATTGATTCTAAGTGACAATTAACTGTGACCAGTTTGCTTTAAATACCAGCTTGTATTACTGCTGGGAAACAGTCTGAGGAACACAACAAATGGCAGTAATAGTTACAATGTGGGTAATGTTTTGGTAAGCATAGTGTGATTCTGTTTGTAGAATCATCATCGTGCAATAATGAAAATATTTTCAAGCATTTAAACTTTTTAAATAAGCAGAAGCATAATTTCAGTTGCACAGAACTAGGAAACAAATGAGCACGTGTATACCTGACTGAAGCATGGGGGGATTATGTTCCTCACTGAATGGTAGAATTAATTGTTTAATACTTGGTTTAAATGAAAATTCTGAAAGTACCAAATGCTGCTGTCCACGTGTTTGGAATGTCACTTTGTACCCAAGCACGTAAGCACGCAAATAAGCCTTTTGTTTAAATTAATTAAAACTGACATGCAAGCCGCAGCAGAAAGTAGGCTGGTTGGGGAGGGAAATGAACAAAGTCTGTCAATGTTTTTTGCTTGGTTTCAATAGCTGATTGTACTGGGTATGATTTCCAGCCCTGGTGTAAAACCCATACAATAGAGGAACCGCTGTGGTTGAAGGAACCTTTTTCATTTTCTGGCAGCCATTACGTGCTGCCAGTACAAAAACAGGGTTTTTTTTTTCTTAATAGTCCTTTCTCAAGCTCAAAAATGGATTTCCCCCCAGCCCCACTGTCATTCAATTATCACCTCAGGAAATGCATAGATATAACTGATGATCCCTTTAAAACATCCTGCAGTATTCCACTCCTCCCATCTTTCATTTTTCTTCTCGCTCCAGTCATTAAATGTAACGTTGCCGATGTATATTTTATAGGGTGACCCTGACGGCTGTCGCTGTGAGGATGTGCAGAGATAATAAGATTGTGCATGTAATGAAGGGCAGATAAATAGAAAAATGTTTACTGGATGGAGTGTGGGGTAGTTTTAACTGCTTTATGGCTTGTTTCTCTCTCACATGCACACCCATGTGAACCACCACGGATACCTTTGCTTTAAGTAGTGGAAATGCGATGTGTTGTAGGGTTTGAGGGAGAAAGAGGGTTTTTTAGCAGTGAAAGGGTTGGGGTTTTTTTGCTCCACACCTGAATTCCAGCACTGGAACCAAGAAACCGAATTACTGAGCTGGTACAAAAAGAAAGTGCAGTTAAAGGGATGATGTGTTGGTGCTTGGCACCCTCGCTGCAATCCTGTTCCTTGTGTTGTGCTGCTAAGCTCAGTGTCATTGGAATTGATGGAAAAGCATGTGTGGAAGAGGAAAGACGTGATCCAGTGCAGACTACAGTGAGCTCTGCTCTGAAAGCTTTTCTTGAATGCCTTGTGTTTAATTTTTCTGGGTCTTTATGCCTCTCTCCTTTTTGCCCTCATGTGTGAGCTCCAGTATTGAGACCTTGTGGTTAACAAGAGGCTGGAGGTGAAACACGCTGCATGAAACAGCTGCAAACCCCACGACTTCAAGGTGGGTTGTAAAAAGGAACAGAAGAACGGCTGGCTCAAGAAAAACAGGAACTTCTCGTATCTTTGCAAAAGCATTTCACTTCTGTTCTTCAGAACTGCGTTGTGCTCAATTCCTCTGGTCCACGTGTGTTTTGTTAGAGGCATCAGGATATCAGTGGAAAGGGAGAAGGCTTGGATATTCCCATGCAGTGTGGAGAAGAAATAGATGGGGAAGGGTGGGTTGGCAGGAGCCTGTAGTGGCTGCCAGCCTGAGCATCCCTAGGCAGTGAGACACGGCTCAATGGGGCTGAATTTCATCCTTCGGGCTCTGCATGGAGCAGTTCATACTCTTGGTGGGTGAAAACATCACCTTGGTGCTGGGAGAGCCCTCTGCACTGCACGTCAGGCTGCTGTGCCTCAGCAGTGGACATGGAGGGCTGTGGGAACACAGGAGGTGGAGGGCACACTGGGACACGCACACACATCACATGTTAAATGACTGGAGTTAAGTGGTCAAGCAAATGAGGATTTCTGACCTCAGAAATGTTGATAATATAAGTTGCAAAGGGGAGCTGAGTAGAAAACGTGTGTAAGGCCAAGCAGGTTCTTACCCCTCTCACTGTTTTGTTAACCTCTTAGTTGATGAAGCACTGGAGATCCCTGTGGGGCATACCTGGTGACCTGGGCAGTGGTTACACAGTCCTGGAGAGCTATCACTGACACCATTAAAGAGAGGCTCTAATAATTAATAACGGATGCAGCCAACAGTCTGTGAGTTCCTGTGGGGATTAGGAACTCTGTTGATTAACAGCCAGGAGTCTCTGGAGGAAGAAGCTTTAATTACAAAAGCTTTCTTGTCGTTCTGGCGTGACGTGCAGCTGGAGTGAGGGTCAGCAGCTTTTAACTGTGGTTGAGGCTTAAAACAATGCTCTGGCTTGTTGTACATTCGTTTTTTGCAGCACTGTTAAAGCTGGTACTTAAATCCCTAAAAATGAAAGAGGGGAGGGGGAAGAATTGTTTGCCAAGAACAGATAGCAAGGGTAATTTCCTTAAGATACTAATTATCTTATTTCCTACCAGTGTGTGCAACCTTAATTACAAACACTGGAAAAACTACATGAGAATCATGAGTTAGATGTGGTACAGGGACATGCTGCTGCTGGATTTCTCAGGCTACAGAAAACAGCACTTAGATTTCTCTGTGGTTTCCTAGAACTGTGTGATCCAGTGGTAGGAATGAGAGAGGAGTATCTGATTTGAAAGGAAAACTGGGTTGTGTTGAGGGCAAAAGGGAAGCTGAGCCGTGGAGGAGCGGTGAGCCGTTACTGTGCTCAAGGAGGATGGATAAGGCTACCCAACCTGGTTTTGAATTAGGGAGGAATTTCAGAGCCTGGTTGTCATTCCATAGTTTGAGGTTAATCAGTACAGCTGTACTTCCCACTGCATTGATCTTGGCCAATTTATAAATCTTCTGTCTCTGTTTACCCTGTAAGACTTTAAAAGCATGTGCTGGGACTTAATTTGTAAATACTTCACTGACTTTGTCACCAACTGGAAGATGCTACACAGTGGCCGAGTAAACGTTTGGTTTGAGTCAGAGATGATTTACATCCTGGTTTATATATTACTTTCCTTTTTTTCTCCTGACTTTGCAGTCCCCGTTCATCCACTGTGATCCCATTACTCTTTGTGTCTCTTCCCACTTCCAGTTCCTGCACATGATTCTGTTGCTGGGTTTACTTTGCACTTGTCCATTATGTTGATTTTTTCAGATTATTTGTGAAGGAGAGCAAATATATTCTCTTGGGTGAGTTACAGAAGTGATCCATGTGTTCAGGTGATAGGAAGAATTAAATTATTTTAGTCACTTCACTGCTTGAGGGACTTTGGAGTGAAATTTTCAGGCTCCAAACTAGTTGGAACAAGCATACAATTTGTGGGAGATAGAAGCTCGCTCTTGCTCTGGTCTCGAGCAGCGCAGGGTAGTGGTGCTCATTTACCAGAAACAATTAGGAAGCTCAAAGCTGTATCTGATTGCAGAGTTTTTTCTGCAACAAAATGAAATCCAGAAAATACAGATGGAGCCTCGGCTGGGTTCCCAGGAAACTCTGTGACTGTTCCTGTATTGGGGGTAAATTGACAGCATAAAAACCCACAGAGTTAACCTGGGTTTCTTACCTCCTCTTCTGATTTCCACTTGGCCAGCCAAATAAAAACCAAAAGCAGCCAGCTTACCTTGCTGTTTGCAGGATGAGGAAATGGAGTATTAGGACAGTCAATCTTCTCCTAAAAATGTCTGTGGAGTTCTTAGCAAAGATGGGGAAGAGAAGGCTGTATGCCATTGAAAGATAATAAATGGCTGGAGGAACTGCTAGATAAAATACCTGTGCTTTTAAAATGCACTGGAGACCTGAGACATGCAGGATACTCCTTGGAGAGTATCTCACCGTTTTAATGTGGCTTTGGTAATGTTAGTAAAATACTGCTTAGTTTTTAAAAGCCTCTCTTAAAATTTCAGTAATGTTTTAGGTTATGCAGCATTCCTGTGCACTCAAGGTGGACATTAATCAGTGGCACTGAACAAGCTGCTGAGACTTACTGCTTAATTAGAGCATATGCAAACCTATTTGTCATAGCTGGCAGAGGCACGTAGGCCGAGCTTAAAACTGTACAGATGCCCAGCTTCAGCGTCTCGGAGCTGCACACAGCTGGTCTTTCTCTTCCATGCTGTGTTTTTTCAGTACTCGGACTTGTTCAGAGCAAGATGAGGGTTCAGATTTCCTCTGTCTCCTAAGGCGAAGTATCCACAGGATGCTCTCTGCTCACTGTCCCGTCTCTACCCCAGCGTGGTAGACTGAGCCATCTAGGGGGGTGGAGGATTTGTTCCTTGCCTGTCTGCATCCCTTTCTGCCTCTTGTATTGGTGACTTTTGGGTGTGGAGAGGTGTGTGATGGAAGGGACTGATGCCCTGGGGTTTGTCTCCCAGTCTAACAGGGTATGGCAATAGTCTGGATTCTCCTGTAAAGTTTCAGGAAACAACCTGGGGGTGCCCAGGCAGCAACATGCTGCTCTGTCCAGAAGCTGTGTGGTGTAAAGCTCCCCTTCTGTAAAGCACTGCACCTCTCAGTCTGAGCAGATGTTGTAACCAAGCCTGTTGAAGCCAGGGGATTCAGCGAAGGCGGGAGGCGCTGGAGACCATGTTTTACCCCCGGACTGGAGTAATAGGGAGCATTAGCTAAATTGAGTTGACTTAATAAAATCTTGATGCATTCCAGAAAGATTGTGAATTCATTAAGGCCACAGCTGGACAATCTGTTCCCCTCAGGTCTGCCATGACGAGTTTACAGCCATTGAAGGGAGTTGTCATTTACCTTTTCTGTTTAATTACTGTAAAGCTATTCCCCTCCTCCACGTTTGTTTAATTTTTTTTCCCTGGCAGAGCTAGGCTCTGGGGAAATTAAACAGCAATTATTATGTTTGCTCACTGGGTTATACCATAACAGATACTTGAAGGTAAGTTGATGTGTTTGTGTGATTGGCTTCTGTTGGAGCAGTGGGGCTGCAGCTGGGTGGGGGGGCTATCGGACCCTCTGCAATCCCAAAGCACCCGTGTTAATCCTATGTTTACCTAAGGCAGGACTAAACACTAACCTGGGGCACAGCTTGTGCTGGGCATACTGGAGCAGTTGAAAACGACTGATAAGAAGTGAGAAAACCAGGGTGTGCAAGCATGTAGTGGCACTGGTGTTAGGTGAAGGGTATGGGAGAGCTGATAAAGCCAACCACGGTGTGTTGGGATGGGGCCTGGAGAGCTTGAGCCGCTGAAGAAAATGAGTGGGAGCAGTGGGTGAAAATGGTGAGGGAGATAACAAAGTGCCATGTGCCAAGGAAGCAATCTCATAATAAATGTGGGAATGCTGGGCTGGAACCTGCTGTCGGGCACCTCAAGGCTCTGGTGTCAGCTTGGCCTTGGAGCTGAGCTGCAGTCACTGTTGTATCCTCCCTCAGATCCTTAAACATCATCCCTAGAACAGAGGTAAAAGGAGATGAAGTGTGACTTTTTTTTCTACATACCTACAACATGGGGTGAAGTGGCCTTGGCAGGAGAAGGCAGGAGATTGGAGTTGTGAGCTTGGGATGTGTTTCAAAATTGGTGAAAGCTGAGCCATGGTTTGTAGTGAAGAATGTCCCCCACTGTCTTGTGATGCTTCAGTGATGGGAAAGGAGATGTTCTTAAGGAAGGGTGATGTTAAAAGCTGCTCATTTTGCTTTGTATGTGTTTGATAAATTGCTTGGGATGGTTAATAGGATGTTAACACAGAAAAATGAGAGTTGTGTTTGCAGGAGAGAGATGGTGGTGTATCAAGTGGAGGTATAGCTGTCACTGTGAACAGATGAGCAGATTGGGAGAGAGATGAATCGTCTCCCCACGGTGATGGAAAAAGCTGTTCCTTGGCAAAGTTGATCTGGGAGGGCACTAACAGCATCTCCCTTGGATGTGGCACAGTACAGGAATTAGAGCCCCTCAGTCGAGGTGTTGGAATGGACTTGTGGGTCATTTTATTGGGACTTTGCTTCTAATGTTGGATTTATTGGTAAGCCATACAAATGGGCAGTTGTCAGCATCACCAGTGTCTGGGGCTCTGAGAGGTGAGGTGGATCTCGGGGACAAGAGGCAACCCCTTAACATTCCACCATGTTCTGGTGAAGGCAGCAGTGCCTTGGATGTGGACACCCTTCCTGCTGGACAGCTGCCTCCAAATACTGTCTGTAATTCCCACCAAACATCTGGAATGCTAGCACTGGTCGGATTCATTAGATGAGGAGCTTAGCTGAAGAATGGTTTTGCATGTGCCCTGAGGGGACTGCTCCCTCCCACGCTTCTGTTTTTCATTTGCACATGTATCATGGGTCATCCATGTGCGAGCAGCCATACAAAATGTGACAGCTTGATGTTTGAAATGATGAGCAGGGCTATGCGTGCCCCTTACTGTTTCACTGTGAGGTGTTGCAGTGATTGTTACCTGTGGTCCTGGAGCCTGATTAAACAGCACCACGTTCAAGAGTGCAGGGAAGGGAAGAGGGTGGCAGAAGCAGTCGGATGGTGCTTACTGCAAAGGGGACATTCTGCTAATTTTGATGGTCTGCCCACTTCACTGCAGGACGCTCCCTGGGACTGGAGTGCCAAACAAGGGCACTCTTGGGAGCAGCAGGCTCAAGCCCAACTTGACTTGGAAGCCTTGAGTTCCCCTTCTACTGTCAGCCAGGTAATTGTTGCTTTAGTGGTCTCACCCCTCCCTTAGCTCTGGAGTTTGTAGATGAGGGCGATGTCACTCAACTTGAGCGAGTACAATAATGTAGTGAAGGATGGCTCCGCCTGCTTCAACTCGTGTGATATTTTAGTGTGCATTTTGCCTGCAATACCCAGTTCTTGGCCCAAAAAACAAACCTCCAAGGCGACACGCAGTACGTTTGCAGGCTGCTTGGTTCGGACTGTTCCCCTGGGCGTAGACCTGCTACTCAGAAGAGCAGATTCAGAGCAGCTGCTCTCAGCCCACCCCCAGCGAACAACAAGAACCAGACTGCCTGGGTTCATCGTGCTGCTCACAGCTCTGGTACGAAGATGTAGGATGTGTTGACTGCGAGACCTTGTGGTGAGGTGAGGTGAGATCGCCAGGAACAAAATGATCATTACAGGGCCATTCGTGGCAGCAGCGTTTATGCCTTTCTGTTTGCTTGCAAGCAAAACCAGCAGCTAATTTGCAAGGCTGCCTTTTGTAAAAGGCCCTTTTGATCAATGCTCTCCCCTGTTAATGTTTCAGTAGGCTATTGATTTCCACAGCAGCTTTTGTTCCCTGAATTTATGTGCGATGGCTTTCGGCAGCGCACGCTATGCATGTTTGATTAAAGTTCATTTGCCTTCACTTGCAGTGAAGCTGGAAGCTGGTTTTACTCCCTGTTTGTAGAACAACCGAAGCTTTTCTGGCTTTACTCCTTTGTGTTTCAGCTTCTGCCACCCGTGCAGTCACCAATATGCTGCTTCTAATCCTTCCCAGACTCACTCCAGCATTTAATCCCTTAGGTAGACAATATAATATTAGATAGCCAAGCAGCTAATAAGATCTGGCGTGGATTTTTTTCAGTGTAGTACATGTCTAACCTCTGCCTGTGTGTATATATGTATGTATGTAACATTAACATTCCCAGTGCGTGCTTCCTCTCTGACTTCTACTTCTCTGCCTGTGTCAGAAAGTTGAGTCATTTACTGAGTCGTCTAGCTGTGCAGTCTGATGAAATACCAAAAATACTCCTTTATATACCCAAATTTCATAGATAGGGGAAAATTAGTTGTTGAATAAACTTCTCTTTCCTTGCCATCTGCGTGTGTTTGTGACTGCAGTGCTGGCAGGCTCTCAGGAAAAGCAGCATTGTGATCATAAAGTGCTCATGGTTGGTTTGGGTTGGGTTTGTTTGGTTTTTTTAATAAACACACACCATTTCTTTTTTTAAAGTTTGGTTTATGATGTAGTGAGTGTGTAAGTTGTTAAACTTCCCTTGGGACCTGGCGGGTTTGCGATGTGTAAATAGAGCTCAAACAGATGCCCATTTCCTATTTTATGATAGCAGGGAAAGATTGGTTTGCACTCCGCTGTTGCCGTATGTCAGAGGACACATTAATTCACTCACATAAAGACATGGGATTTACTGACGTGCTCCTTGGTGCTGACACCTCAGATTTGATAGAAATGAATTTATAGGCAAACTGTGCTTAGCTTCATTTGCAAGAAGAGCCTTTCTACCTCCAAGAAGCGTTACACAAGCTTTTCTGCCTCCTGGCAGGCATGCTCTCCTCGGGTTGACATACAGTTGTGCCCGATGGACTTTGATCCTGCTTAATGGACACAAAGTAAAATGTTATTTCTATAGCAAACACGTGCTGTTGACCAGGCAGCAGCAGCAACTGGGCGTCAGAACTCTGTCAGCTTCCCACGTCTGACGTGGCTCGACTGCTCCTTGCCAGCCTGCCCCCATTTTGGGTTTAGATTCTCTTCAGGAAAGAGTTACGTATTTCCTTCTTTATTTTTAGCAGGGCTTTTGTCTTTCAGAATCACTAATTGCAGGTAACGATCAATTTTCCCTAATTAGCCCTTCCTCCTCAAGTGTGGCTCTGAACAGGGTTTGCTCTGGATGTTGTCTGGGTCTGTGCTGGAGGTCAGTAGCATCAATCCCAGCCCATAGCAGTGCAGATTAAAACCACATCTGTTTATTGCCATAAATCAAAGTTGTGGTTCTATTTGTAAATTAGGCATTGGTCAAATTCTGAAGTGTCTTAAGTGTCAGCAGTTAATATCTACAACCACATCCTCCTTTTGTCTTTGCAGTGTGCCAGTGGTACAGATGTTAGTCCAGGCTGTAATTGCTTGTTGGAGGCCCTTGGGAGAGTTTGGATTAAGGGTGTGTCTTTATTAGAGTCAACTTGAGTGATCTGCAGGAGTACAGGCTGCAGGATTTCCCCACAGAGGCAGCAGGCTGAGGTTATGTTATTTGATCAGATAAAATGCAGTTCAAAGAAAGCCTTTTTGTGGGCAATTCGGGTATGTTTGTTCTGATGTTGATTTTTCAAGGGGCTGGTTAGAACTTCTCCGTTTTTTTCCCTTGGAACTTGAAAGAAACAACACCTTTTACCTTAGAGGCAGACAAGTCGCCAGGAAATGATGGGGTTTCAAAGTAAGAGAAAAGAGATTAAAACCACATGCTGTTCTTCAGTTCGGCATTACATCCGCTGGTTTGAATGGCAGCTGCTCCAGTTTTTGAATGTAAGCCAGATTCATTATGCTGTGAAATTATCACTCATTTCTCTAGGTGTGCTCTTTTAACTGCTTAATTAATTTAGATGTGGGCATATATATTCAAATTAAACAGCGATTTACTGTAGTAGGGCTGTTACGGTCATAGACATCTTGTTGAACACGGTTTTGTTCTAACTTTCAGCTTCTTGAACAGGTCTATTTAAAATTATCTGTATGCAGAATGTAGGTTGACAAAATGGCAGTATCTGTTTGAATTGATCCTTATTCTTTCTGTAAGCACCGGGGAATTCTTGGCAGTTACCAGATTATTTGTTCTGACTGCTCACCGAAGGGCAGCACCTCTGCATCCGCGATGCCTCCCGAGCTGTGCATCTCCAGGATGCTGATGGGAGGGCAAAGGCGGCCCTTTCCCAACTGCTGAGACCAGCATCCAGGCTGGCTACATGCTCTTTTCCAGTGGAGGAGGAGTGAGAAGGCATTTATTTACTTCTCTTCCTCCCCTGTGAAAGCAAACAGAAAATAATGAGGGGTTTTTCTTTTTCCCTGTCTTACCTAAAGAATTCTTTTGTCCGGCTGAAATACAGCATGAAGCTTCCCACGAAAACACGTCTTCACGCATACAGAGAGCAAAAAGGGAGGAGAAAAAAGCTGAGAAGTCAGATTTGCATGCCCCTCTAACATACTCCTTCTGTATTTGCAGGGAGAACTAATCACCTTCTATTACTATTGGAAGAAAACCCCTGAAGCAGCAAGTTCTCGAGCCCACCGTAGGCATCGAAGACAGGCTGTGTTTCGGAGAATTAAAACTCGAACTGCTTCCACTCCAGTCAACACTCCCTCCAGGCCCCCCTCCAGTGAATTCTGTAAGTGGAAGCTAAAAGCAATGCATTTATCTTTGTTTAGATGCAGGGAACAACAGTAATGTGACGGGGCTGTACCTTCACGCGAGTGAAGCGAGGAAATGGAGTTCAGGCAGTTGCCCTCTCCTGGTCCTGTACCATTATGCGGGAATGGGGTGGGCGTCTTTGATCACCAAGTGCTTTGTGCAGTTCTTAAACATAAAAGCATCCTGTAAGGATGGAAATGGTCGTCCTGGTACTGAATTTCCCCACTCGTTTTCTTAGGTTTGTGTTTTATTTTCTCCAGGGTTATTACAGTGATGGGCATTAGAAAATGCAAACAGATGGAGCCCATCATGCCATTGGAAGGAAGTCCTCTCATCCTTCCCGGTGACCCATACCTTGGTCTGAGGCTGTGCACTGCAGCCAGCGCCCTAGTGTCTTAATGCATCTTGGAAGAACTTTGGCCTTTACTGAAGTTGGAAGTGTCTAAACAAAGAATAATTGCCCAAATGAGTGCAAGGGGCTGATAGTAATGGCCCAGTGGCTACCTAAATGCTTATGTAAAAGGGTGATGTTACTCTGTGAGTTTGAAGTCTTTCTATGGACTAAACCCAGAGTGTTTTCCATACCTTCTAAAGAAAAGGGACCGTGTGGGAGGCAGAAATTGGCAGGATCTTATTTATATGGGGGGGTAGAGGATGTGGTGAGCAGCAGGACACAGAATTCTGGGGAGGGTGTTAGGTAATAAGAACGGGCTGTTAGCTTCTCCTTACTGAAATTGATAGGGGTTGTTGCTGATCTCTGTGTACACTCAAGTAGGATCTTAACTCTACAGCTCAATCCAAGATACTGAGCACTTGATAGTGCGTGTAGCTAGAAGGACCCATCCGTATGGATCCGACTACAGGATGAGTATAAAAATCAATTTAGTAAAAGGAAGCAAGTTCTAGCCTGGTGTTAATTTTGCAGTCAGAGTTTAAACACTTGCAAGGATTAATGTTGAAATCAGGGTAGTGCTAGCAGCTACTGTTACTAAGTGGCACGCTGTGTTAATTTGAAGGGCAGCAAGTTGATGACAACGCTAATGGCAAGTACTGCAGAATCCCTCCCTCTCGATAACCTGTGTGTGTTACAAAATACTCCTGGAACCTTTAGGAAAAAAAAAAACCCCAGTGTTCTTGCATCAAGGGCTTCTTTTCTAATTAGAGATGCTAACAAAAGGAGCCACAGAGCTTTCTGCTTGTGGCAAATTACAGACCTGCTATGTCGTGAATTTATAGTGGTGGTGCTAGAAGAATGCAGTGCTCTCAGTAAGAAAAGATTTACTCCTGCATTGTTTAAGATGATGAAGTAAGATAGAGTTTTTGTGATCTCTGCAGTTTCTCAGCAGTTTAGATGGTGCTTTTTAGCTCACAGTCTTGTAACCAGCTAGTTTGCTGTATGCTGCCTGCCCCAAAGGGAAGTCACCCTTTCCGTATTCTCCGCTTCTTTGAAACAGGACACTCTTGAAATCCAAATCTGATGCAGCTTAAAGCTCTTAGGGAGGCTTGGGGGGGAGAAACGGAAAGCTGGTAGTATCTTTGTAGTACTTCTCATCTGAAGGAATCACAACATGTTTTCCAGTTAGATTATATGCAAGCTTCATTTCTTCCACCCACAAAACACATCTAGTTCCTGGGTTAAATATAGTCACTGTCTAGAAGAGCGTAACAGCGGTCCCCATCTGGTTTTGAAGTCTAGAAACAAAATAAAAAGCATCACATTATCTGTCCATGGGATTTAGTAAAGGAGAATTTAAATATAGAATATTTGCTGTTAAATTTGATCGGGTTCTAGAGATAAACCTTTCTCTGGAAATATGTGCTTTTGGAACACAGCCTCTCTAAGCATGAATGGTATTTGAACAAAAGCTTAATTGGAAGAGTAGCGTGTACTGAGTCAAAAGCTCTGCGCATTGTATCGCTCGGCGCCTTCCTGGAATCCTCCTTTAATCTGTAGAGTGATCGAGCCTGGACTTGCTCAGCTTGTGGAATTGGAGATGTGGCCATCCAAGGCAAGGGGGTTGTAGGTAGTCACAAAATGTCTGTGAGGACAGTTGTTAATAACTGTTATTTTAGCCAAGTAGGTGGAAAAAGAAAATCCTGGTGAGTTGTTCTTCGCTGATTTCTCCTTCTTCCCTTGTTCTTTACTTATTCAGTGGACTTGAGCTCGGCCAGTGAAGATGACTTTGACAGCGAGGACAGTGAACAGGAACTGAAGGGCTACGCCTGTCGTCACTGCTTCACAACCAGTATGCACCTGATTCATTGCTGTATTTCTCTCTCTGCTACTGCCTGTTTAATGCAGGTTCACTCGAGCTGTTGGTGTCTGTGTACCACTGTTCAAAAACCTGTGGGGTTGAATCAGCTATAACAGGCAGCATTCCTAGCAGACTTACTCATGCTTTGCCAGTGCAAATTAACATTGCAGTGACAAAGGAGAGGCCTGAGAGGTAGGCACTTAGATAGGGGGAAATATCTACGTGATTCATAATCTGTATAATCCATTTGTGATGTAACAAATCAATATTTGGACTGTGACTGTCACGCACAGAACTTCTTTACATGGCACTGAATCTCTCCTGTAGCAGCCTCCTTCCTGTAGATACTCCTGAAGGTTGTCTGAGATTTGGGCACATGTATGGTGTGGAAGTGGGAGCACCAAGTAGGGAAGGCAGAATCATAGACTTGTCTCGGTTGGAAGGGACCCTTTAGATCCTCAAGTCCAACCATCACCCTAACCCACTAGCCACCACTAACCTGTGTCCCTCAGCACCACATCTAATGGCCTTCTAAATACCTCTAGGGATGGAGACTCCACCACTTCCCTGGGCAGCATGTTCCAGTGCCTAACCACCCTCTCTGGGAAGAAGTTTTTCCTAAAACCCCATCTAAACCTCCCCTGGTGTAACCTGTTGCTTGGCACGTGGCTCACTGCACTTTAAGAAACCGCAGCTTTGGAAAAGAACAGCTGCCTGTCAGGTCCCAGGTAGAGGAGAGAACCCTTCTTTCTTTGCATTGAAAAAGCAGTTGCTTAAGTAAATAAGTAGTTTATGTGCAGGGTGACACAAACTGAGCCTGGAACAGGACAAAGTGTTCCAGAAACTTCTCCAACTCCTGTTGCTTTTAGAGAATCAGATGATTTTCTAGTTGATGTGCCCCGTTTTTAATCATGCAAAGCATTTGTGGTGAATATCTGGCTCCATTCCTAAGCCATTGCTCTTCCTGCCCCAAGCCTCCAAGGACTGGCACCACGGCGGCCGAGAGAACATTTTACTGTGCACCGACTGTCGCATTCACTTCAAAAAATACGGAGAGCTGCCACCCATTGAGAAGCCTGTAGACCCTCCACCCTTTATGTTTAAGCCTGTCAAAGAGGAAGATGATGGACTCAGTGGAAAGCATAGCATGAGGACAAGGCGGAGTCGAGGCTCGGTAAGCTTAACACTCACATGTTCTAGATCCTTCTGTAAAGAGTTGTCTGGAAGAAGGTAGACTTCTGAAATGCTGATTGCTTCATCTTGGTTTGTCACTGCCTGTGCCTGCTGCTGCGTTGGTGTGAAATTTGCTGAGGGTGAGGCTTGCTTTGGGAAAAGGGGCTGAAGTGTCCCTTTGGCACATTCTAGTCAACCTTGTTTTCATGACTTTAACGGCTGGCAGTGGGCTGTCATCACAAGGGAGCACTTGACCAGAGTGTATCAGTAGGGGTTTTGTACTAAATGTGTCATCCTTTCCAGCTGGACCCACCAGAGATGAGCCCTTCCTTGTTAAAGGGAGAGTTTTAAAACGTTGAATGCTTTTCGTGTGGTGTCCTCGTATTACTGGAGTTCAAATCTCTTCCTGTGGAAAACTTGTTTTCTCCTGTGGTTGGTGTGCTCTGTCACAGAGGTTTTACTGGGGTGAGATGCCAGGAGCCTTGATGTGCACAAGCCACTTGGGAGAACTCTGAGGGCAGCTTGGTTAATTCAATGTTTGGGCTGGTAGAAAGCAGCAGATGTATTTCTCTTCCTCGCCCTCCCCTCTCCATCTTTGATCAGGATGATACGATTATTGCTTCTAAATGTCTCCTCAGGTTACACTGTCAGGTGAGGTTGTCCTCACTGTTTTTATGGTAGCCACCCATCCAAAAAACTGCCTGGAGTGGGAGGGAAACAGCATTGATTATTGAAAGATGCTCTGCTGTGATTCCTTATTGCATAGCAGGACCACATTGAAGCTGTGGGTGTACAAACAGGTCTTGACTGCTTGAGTGGCAAGATAGACCTGTTTTTAATGGGAAGTGAGGGTTCTCTACCCCCTCACTCGCTCCGTGTGTGCGTTCTATGAAGAAACCTCAGCCCATGAGCAGCAGCAGCTTTGGAATGTCTTTCTGATTTTGTCATTTCTAGCAGGCACTATTAATAAAATAATCAGCACTTAATGTTCTTGAGGATTTGCCTCCTGTTACTTTTAAGTCCAGATGAGCTTTCAAGGAAGAATTGTGATGCCACTGAGTGCTCAGGTTTTCATTTTTCAAGCTCTTAGCAGCAGTGCTCCATCCATTCCCCTTCTGTCAGACAGAAAATTAAAGAGCTTGGACAAATGCTGACTTTGGTGCACTTCTATTTCTGTTTAAGATGTCTACACTACGTAGTGGTCGTAAAAAGCAGCCAGCCAGCCCTGATGGTAGAGCCTCACCTATTAATGAAGACATCCGTTCCAGTGGCCGCAACTCTCCCAGCGCTGCCAGCACCTCCAGCAATGACAGCAAAGCTGATTCAGTGAAGAAATCAACCAAGGTAAAATTTCCCACGTTGTTCTTTTGTGTTAGGACCAGACACCTGAGGCCTCTTCAGTCAGCTAAAGGAGATGCAGATTTTAGGAGGCCAGGGGATCTCTCAGTGACCTAGAAGTTCCTACTTAGAAGCATGAAATGTCACGGTGCTCCTGGTGGATGCTTTGTTCTGTACATAAGGATGCACGGTGATACAGACCATTGAAGTGTCCCCACATAACCCTGCTGCTCTCACAATAAATTAATCCTTCGATTTCAGATGCAAATGCAAGCATTAAGCTCATGGAAGTAATACAGATCAGCAGTGCTGTGTTTGAGACAAGTAGACAGTTTTGGGGATTCTTTTTAAGCAGTACTTAATCTTTATTTACAAAGGAATATGAATATGTAGCAATTGAGATGACTTCTGTTACTGTTTCTCTGTGTGTATTTGCTTGATTTTTCAGAGCAAGCTGACAGTTTAGTCTGTTTCAATGAGTAAGTGTCTTACCCAGAGAATACTAAAGAAACAAAGCCAGATGAAGTGAGAAGACTTGCCATTAAGCAGTGTAAATTGAAAAGTAGCAAGTTAAAAATAAATATTTCTTTTAAAAATGTCAAATCAGGAGTATGGAGCAAGTTTTCACATGATAAAGCTGAGAATTTAGGAAAATTTGAAGTTAGGTGATTATGTGATGTATAAAGCTGTCCCAGGCCATAAAAGAAGGTAGTAGTCTTGTAATAGCTACTCACAGTTAGGTCTGCATTTGAGGGAATATAAAAATATCCCCCTGAGAACATCAGGAGCAAAGGAAGATTTCCATGTAGTAGAAAGAGACTTATCCCCTGCCGATCTGCTGCAGAAATTCTTGCTCTGTCCTGTTAGCAAGTGGTGTTGGCCTCTGTTAGGAGGTTATACTGAGCCAGCTGATCTGATGTGAGTTCCCAACAGATGTGGATCTGCACACCGACAGCTCCTTTGTTTTTCATCACTTGGAAAGCTAAGGCCCGCATCCGTGTGACGAGGAACGCTGTACTCCACGTTCCTTGTGCCTTGTGTCCGAAGCGTGTGCGGGGTTTGTGTGCAAACCATCCCTTAGGTTTCCATCTGTAGAAGTCAAGTTGCAGTCTGCTTTGGGTTCTGACTGAAATTTGACCTCCAGAGGGAGCGGCTGGAGCATTATGTGGATGCGGGTCTTCCTGGAGCTGCTCCTGGCAGATGGTGGGGAACAGTAGCAGCTCCAGAAGGTTCCCCTGCAACCTGTAATTGGACATTGGGACAGATACATATCGCGTTACTAAATACTGTCTCAACTTCTGATGAGTTCCCTGCTCTGTAGGAACCCTCCTTAGCTATTTGTAGTAAATGCTGTACTCTGTTACATTTGCATCACTGGTAACTGTTGTGTTCTGCTTCACTCGTGGCAGAAAATAAAAGAAGAGGTGTCTTCTCCTCTCAAGAACTCCAAGAGGCAGCGGGAAAAGGCAGCTTCTGACACAGAGGAGCCTGACAGGTCCAATGCCAAAAAATCCAAAACTCAAGTGAGTCTTACAGAGGAACATTTTTCTCTTAGGGGAGTGGGGGAGGAGGGGAGGCAAACCCAGTAACAAACCACAAACATGAAATCAGTTTAAGTCACAGCAAATTGTAACTTAATCTGGAAAGCAGCCGGTATTATAATGTGGCTGGAAAGCAGCTGGTATTATAATGTGCTCCTTCTGTTGAAAAAGCAGCAGAATAATGTGGGGTAAGTCCAGAAATTTGGGTTTTTGTTTCAGTATCAACTGTATAGGAGTATATTTGGATTATTTTCCACCCTCTCCCCTGGTAATTCTTTAATTGAAATGTGGGATTTCCGCTTCTGTGGCAAGCTAGGCACCACCACTGGAGTTACGGTGTCAAAGCTCAGGTGAAACACTTCCAGGCTGTCTGTGTGCACCTGACCAGGTTCACTCTGCACATGGGATTTGGCGAGTTTGGCACCAAGTTTGCCATATTACAGAATCCTAGAATGGTTGAGGTGGGAGGGACCTGGATGTCATCTAGTCCAAACCCTGTGCTCACATAGGACCACCCGGAGCCCAGTGCACAGGACTGTGTCCAGATGGCTTGTGTATATCTCCAAAGATGGAGAGTCCTCAGCCTCTCTGGGCGACCTGTTCCATTGCTTAGTCACCCTCCAAGTGAAAAAGCTTCCTGTATTCAGGCAGAACCTTCTGTATTTGTGCCTGTTGCCACCAGATACTGCTGGAGAGTGCCTGGCTCTGTTGTCTTTGCACTCTCCCTTTGGATATGTATGTTTGTGCTGGGTTGTCCCATGAGGTTCAGTGGATGCTACTTGCAGGTGGGATGGGTTGCATCTGGTGGCATGCTGATCAGGTTCTTTGTGCCAGTTTCTCATGCACAATGTTTATTCTTCCCCCTCTCACTGCAGGAGATCAGCAGGCCAAACTCTCCCTCGGAGGGTGAGGGTGAAGGCGAGAGCTCGGACAGCCGCAGCGTCAATGATGAAGGGAGCAGTGACCCCAAGGACATTGACCAGGATAACCGGAGCACATCACCCAGCATCCCTAGCCCTCAAGACAATGAGAGCGACTCGGATTCATCAGCTCAGCAGCAAGTGCTGCAGGCACAGCCCCAAGCACTTCAGGCACAGAGCAGTTCTGGCCAGGCTCCTCCTCCCACGCCACCGATAGCAACCCAGTTACCAGCATCACTGCCAGCAGCGTCCAGTGCTGCCTCCGCTCCAGCGCAGGTCTCGCCGCCAGCATCCCAGCCCCCTGGCCAGCCCCAGGCCCCTGCGCCCCCGCCGCCTCATTCTCACATACAGCAGGCCCCAGCTTTGCATCCGCAGAGACTCCCATCCCCACACCCGCCTCTGCAGCCTTTAAACGTGCCACAGAGCCAACCCACCCCTGCCTCTTCGCAGCCCCACCCTCAGGCTCCGCTCCATGGTCAGGCACAGCCAGCCCCTCACAGCCTGCAGAGCCAGCCCCTCCTGCCTCATCCTGTACCTTCCCAGCCATTTTCCCTCCCCACACAGTCATCTCAGTCTCAGGTTCCCCTTCAGGCACAAGCGCCGTCTCATTCTCACTCCTCTCTCCAGGTTCAGGTAACACAGCCTGTCCTGCCAACAGCAACCTCACTGCAGCCAGCTCAGCCTCCGCGGGAGCAGCCCCTGCCCCCTGCACCCATGGCCATGCCTCACATCAAACCTCCCCCAACTACCCCTATCCCTCAGCTCCCCACTGCTCCATCCCATAAACACCCTCCTCATCTCTCTGGCCCTTCTCCATTCTCAATGAACTCAAACTTGCCTCCGCCGCCTGCTTTAAAACCTCTGAGCTCCCTCTCAACTCCTCATCCTCCATCTGCACACCCTCCTCCTTTGCAGCTGATGCCTCAGAGCCAACCACTGCAGTCTTCGCCAGCCCAGCCTCCTGTACTGACGCAGAGTCAGAGCCTCCCCCCACCTGCCAATCACCCCCCATCTGGACTCCATCCGGTGTCCTCCCAGCCCCCCTTTTCTCAGCATCCGTTTGTCCCGGGAGGCCCACCTTCCATCACCCCTCCTTCTTGCCCCTCCACTTCCACGCCACCCACTGTGCCTGGCATCCCGCTTCAGACTTCCATCTCCACATCAGCAGCTTCTAGTGGAAACGTGCCAGTGGTGACAGCCTGCACGCTACCACCTATTCAGATCAAAGAAGAAGTCCCAGATGAAGCTGAGGAACCAGAAAGTCCTCCCCCTCCACCCAGAAGTCCATCACCAGAACCCATTGTTGTGGATACACCAAGTCATGCCAGTCAGTCAGCCAGGTATGGAGCTATCAGCGATGCTTCCTCCGGGTGCTCTGTGTCTGTATAGAAGGGTGCTCCAGAATTGAGTGGGAGCTGAGTGAATTTTACTGTGCATCTTCTCAGCCTCTCTTTCTAGCATGATTTTGCTCTGTTTTTCTCAGTTTGTAGTTGTGAGAGGGGTTTTATACTCTGCTTGTCTGTGGAGTAACAAGGTATGCTTAGTTTTCTCACTGCTCTCAGGGAAGCTGGGAGTACTGATGTGTAAGTGTGGGGTGATTTTTTTCTTTCTCTCTCTTTTTTTTTTGACCTATAGCTCTTAAATCCCAGACTCCTGCATCTCTCCCAGGGCTAAGCTCTTTCTGTTTTGTTTCTTTCAGGTTCTATAAACACCTGGACCGCGGCTACAATTCATGCTCAAGAACAGACTTATACTTTATGCCTCTGGCAGGCTCCAAACTGGCCAAGAAGAGAGAAGAGGCCATAGAAAAAGCCAAAAGAGAAGCAGAGCAGAAAGCCAGAGAAGAGAGGGAAAGAGAAAAAGAAAAAGAGAAGGAGAGAGAGAGGGAACGAGAGCGTGAAAGAGAAGCAGAAAGAGCTGCGGTAGGTTTATTTATAGCTAAGAGCTGTTTAAGGGAGTTGGCATGGTGGGGCCTGACCTGGACGCTGACTACGGAATGCACATCCCCAGAAGCACTGTAACTGTGCAATCAGGTATTTGTGAACAGGAGAGCCTTGTGTGTTAGGTGAAAGCCAAGCAGCTGTGAGCACCTCCTGGCCTGCCCAGGGCATTCTTGTCTTTAAAGGAAACAGAGTTTCTACTCCTGGTCTGTGCCTGTGCAAGACACCCGTGCAGCTGGGTGTCAAGGACAAGGACTTAGCTTTGCCTGCAGTAGAGAAGCACTCTGTGCAGATGCAGTGAATGCCTTTGTGTACCTCTGTGCAGGCACAGCTGGCTGGAAGGGGAGCTGAAGAATGTCTAGATGGGAAGTATACTCAAAGGCACATAACTTTTTTTATGGGGAAACCCAATCTCTGGTCTCAGTATAAAGAGCCAATATAATTAATCCATTTTTCTGTGGGCTCTCAGGAGTGAGGCCTTCTGGGCCTGCAGAGTTGGTAGGTTCGTGATGTGATGCTGAAAAAGAAGATGTGAAAGTGTCCCTATTCCATGGTGCATTTCAGAGGTCTGAATCATAGCTATGCTTTTCTGTAGGAATATGTCAGGATATAGTATATATCTATGAAGAGATGTCTTCTGTATGGGGGCTTTGTTTTGTTTATATGAGAATTTTTGTGCAATTGCACGGGTAAACTGCTTGTCCTCTCCAGAAGTGCTGGGCTGCCCTTGTGTAGGAGGGGAGAGCAAAGTCCTGGTGTGAAAGGAGTGGAACTTGTTGTGTTGCAAGTCATGGAGATGAGTTTCTTTGGGTTTAGTAAGTTTGAGGATATGAGTGACTGTGAGAGAGGAAGAACATGCTGCAAACAAGACTGTTAGTCTGTGGTGGCAGGTACCAGCCAGCTGTTGCCCACAGATGTGACACACACCAACTGGTTATTGCTCTACTAATGGTAAGCGCAGTTAGCGTAGCTTTGAGGCTGCCACTGCAAAGTAGCTGTCTTCTGGCCTGCAGGATAGACAGAATCCGGTTCTTCGCCAAACCACATTGGAACGCACAACTGCAGGAGTCCTGAGGCTCAGCAGGCTGAACTTAGCTCCTCTTAGAGCTTGAAGCACGAGGAGGGAAGTCTCTGCCTGCTGTGTTTTAAGCTGAATGTGTTGAACTAAAATTCTCTTCCTCCGTTCTGTGCAGCAGAAGGTATCCAGCTCCTCCCATGAAGGCCGTCTTGGAGAGTCTCAGCTCAGCGGGCCAGCACATATGAGACCTTCATTTGAACCTCCACCGACGACCATCGCTGCTGTACCACCTTACATCGGTCCGGACACACCTGCTTTACGAACATTGAGTGAATATGCTCGTCCTCATGTCATGTCGCCAACAAACCGTAATCATCCTTTCTTTGTCCCCCTGAACCCCACCGATCCACTTCTGGCCTATCACATGCCTGGCCTCTACAACGTGGATCCCACCATTCGGGAACGAGAGCTGCGAGAGCGGGAAATCCGGGAGCGAGAAATCCGGGAAAGGGAGTTGAGAGAGAGGATGAAGCCTGGCTTTGAGGTGAAGCCCCCAGAGCTAGATGCCCTGCATCCTGCTACTAACCCCATGGAGCATTTTGCCAGGCACGGTGCACTGACTATTCCCCCAACAGCAGGACCTCACCCGTTTGCTTCCTTCCATCCGGGTTTGAACCCCCTTGAAAGAGAGAGACTTGCACTGGCAGGCCCACAGTTACGGCCTGAAATGAGCTACCCAGACAGACTGGCAGCAGAGAGAATACATGCTGAACGGATGGCATCGCTGACCAACGACCCCTTGGCCCGGCTCCAGATGTTCAACGTTACGCCTCACCATCACCAACACTCACACATACACTCGCATTTACACCTACATCAGCAGGATCCCTTACATCAAGGTGAGCCCAGGGAAATGGGCTTGGTGGTTTCCCAGGGAACCTCTCACCGTGATGAGCTTGTTAGGAGAAGTCTACTCAAACCAGGCAGGCCGTGCCTCTGGAATTCCAGTAGCAAAATCCATGTTTTCTTGTATATGCGACTTCTGTATTCTCTGAAGTTGTGATAACTGAAATGCACATTATTATTTTGGGGGAGCGTGGAGAAATAATGGTGATAAGGTAAATGATAACAACAGTACAGGGATCTTTGTTGAGACCACACCCTGGCACTGTAAAAGGTTCCCCATTTTCCAAACACAGTGACTTGCAGATCACACTTTAAAGCAGTGTCTGGTGTACAGGGTGAGATGCTGGGTGAAGAGACTCCACCCACGATGTCACAGAACTGCTGTTAGGAGTTAGAGTGGGAAAGGAGATGAAGCTGGTGTTTCCATATAGGAACTGAAAAAAAAATTAGGTAAGACAGACATAATCTCTTTAGCCATTTGACATGACAACCATCTGTCTGTGGAGCTGAAATTCCCTGTCAGAGTTCTCCTAAGAACCATCTGAATTTATGGGTTGGCATAGTTTTAGCTACAGCATATACTTATGTGTGGAATTTTTTTTCCAAAGTATTAAATAGTCTCAAAAGTGAGTTGATGCCTTGCTCATTTCTAAAGCAACCTACATGGTTACTCCTGTGGGAGTCTGGAACCTGGGAAATGAGGCACTGAGCAGAGTCTTTCAGATTTTTCGGGTGGCAGACTGGAGAGAACATAGCAAGCAAGGCACCAGGTGCAGTAGCTGCTAAGTAAGGATCAAAAAAGAAAAGTCCAAGTACTTGGAGTGCAGCTTCTGTTGCAGCTGGCTACAAAAGCAGCGTTTGTGGAAGCAAATATAGCACACTTTGCCTTGGAGCAATACGCATTAAATAGTTGGGATGTCTGCTGCTTGGCTTAGAGTGCTGTTGCAGAAGCCAAACTTGTGTAGGAAGGAAATCAGCCAGGGTCTGGTGATACTGCTGTGGCCAGGGAGTTACAGGTAGGAGGTGGTAGTGCTGAAGATGATAAAACTGATCTATCTGAGGCAGGTTTGCATATATCCCATTGATAGCAGAAGAAATTTGGCATAGATTGAGTCTATGCTAGGATTCTGTCATCAGGTAAGTCACAGTGTCTGTGCAGGTAAGTCTAGATACCCACCAGTCATTTGTTCTGGACACAAACACAGAGCATTCTCACTGTCAGTCTAGCAAAGACTGGTGCAGACCAAGTGAAGTCAGTCAATGTTAAATCTCTCTTACCTGTATTTGAGAAGTAATCTGACTTTAGTCTTGACATCAGGTTAAAATACAGTTAGGGCTCTTGAGTGTCTTGTGTTCCTTACTCCAGAGCAGCTCCACAGGTGGGTCAGTGTTATTCCGGAAGTGGATAACCTGTGTGTTTCCTTAGGGTGGGATGAACAGAGTGTAAACAACCACACCTTTCTGCTCTGGACCAGGCAACAGCTGGGGGAGAACTGTCAGCTGTCTTGTATTCCGTTTGTTCATGGTTCCTCTGCAGTCTGCTGACAGCCCAAGGGCAGATATTTGGATGAGCTGGTGAATAAGTATTTTTCAGGTTTTACCAGTGTCTTTTTTTTCATTGTACCAGTAAAGTGACACCAAAGAGGTTCTCTGCAGGTATCTCTTTCCACAAAAGGATGGTGGCAGTGTCATCTTTTCTAAACAAAGGGTTTTACCACTTTTTGACCTGTCAGGTAGTATTGGTAGAGTCAGTCAGGTGAATGCTTATGTGCTTTTGTACTAGATGTCACTAGTGATCCTTCTCCTGCGTGTGTGGAAAGGGGAAATAGTGAGTTTGGGGAAAATGTATTTTCTAAATGTTGACCATCTTTGTCGCTTTTCCTTATTTCTTATTTACTTGCAGTGGATTTCTTATTTACTTGCAGAAATGGCAAGCCCTGAGTTGTTGCTTTAACAGTTAAGACTGTTTGGTAAGCAGATGTCACTTGAAGATAAAAAAGCAAGTTTTGGAATAGGTGGAGCTAAGCTCCTAGTAATTACACACCAGTTAGGACAAATGCTGATCCAGCTTATGTTTGATCTCCCAGCAGTGAGTGATGCCTCCCAAAGCAGTTGATTGATTGTTTTCTTTCCTCCTTTTACAGGTTCAGCAGGACCTGTTCACCCACTGGTGGATCCTTTAGCAGCTGGACCCCATTTGGCACGCTTTCCATACCCACCTGGAACCATCCCCAACCCATTGCTAGGACAGCCACCTCATGAGCATGAAATGCTCCGACATCCCGTCTTTGGTGAGAGCGTTTTACGGTCCTTTATGGAGGTTGGCTCTCGATCTGAACCGTCATCTTTTCTTCTGGGCCTTTAGCATTTCTTGGGAGGGGAGCTGGTGGAGTTGAGCGGTAGCAGCCAAAGGTTGGTCAAGAAAATAAAGGCAGCTTCGTGGGACAACTGTCTGCAGACCTCATAGCAAACAAGTGTCTAAAATGAGCAACTCTCTCCTAGGTACTCCTTATCCACGAGACCTGCCTGGTGCCATTCCACCTCCTATGTCAGCAGCCCACCAGCTGCAGGCCATGCACGCCCAGTCAGCAGAGCTGCAAAGACTGGCAATGGAGCAGCAGTGGTTGCATGGGCATCCTCACATGCATGGTGGTCATCTACCAAGTCAGGAAGATTATTACAGGTGAGAGGTGCCATGAATGTTTTAGAGATGCAGGGGTGCTAACAGCTTCCTTCATCTTTCTCCACATTCAGTCTTCTGGATTACTGCCTTTTTTGCTGTGTGCTGATTTACTGTCCTGATGCAGTTACAGAATACAGTGAAGCTCTACTAAGACCCAGTGTAGATTGGAAGCTAGGGCCTAATTGCTGGCACAAGACGTAGACTATAACGGAGTCTTACGTTGCAGAATTAACTCTCTGGGGTTTTCAGGTGATACTGAATCTGATTGCTGCTTCCACATGTCTCTTACTTCCTTGAGAACAGTGGAGGAGGGTGGGTAAAAGTTTTTATGAATGAGAAGAGGGGAGGAATTCATTAAATCTTAAAGTCAATAGGAAGTTGAAATGTGTGAGTAATACAGATCCTGCATTACTGGCTGAGACTGCCTGGATGAATCAAGTGAACTCCTTCTCCCCAGATTGATGTATGGTGTTGATAGCAGAGTGGTCCTCTTGGCCTACCTTATGTGACACCACCATATGTCCTGTTTGGCAATGACCACTGACAGTGTGTCAGCTAAGAAGAAAGCCACCAGCACCTAGCAAGGGTTGTTCTGCTTGTCTGTGGGTGGCAGGGATGCGTAGGAAGCAGTGCATTAAACATCTGCCTTGCACTGGTTTGTCCTGGTATTTCAGCCCTTCTGCTACCCAAAACTGCCTGCTGGCCTTGTGCCATGGGGCCACCAGTCTGCCTGAAAGTCACTGTCCTGTCTGCAACTGCAGATAAAGCTAAGTGTGATGAGCTGGCACTAGTGATGTCTCTGTCGTGCACGGAGCGCTTCAGTAACCAAGCGCCATCACTTCCTCCCACAGCCAACAGCATTATCACTGCTGTGACAGTGGCTCTCGGTTTTGGGCTGAAAGCTCATGAGTCTGGTTGCAACCCCTGTTCCCTTCAGGGCAGGCAGGTGAGGTTAGCAGGAAGGCAAGGTCTCTCTGAAGTGTCACCACACCTCCTTTGTTATGTTAAAACGAGTTTTCTTTCTCTTTCAGTCGACTGAAGAAAGAAGGCGACAAACAGTTGTAATAAATTTATTTATTTGTAATGCTGGCTATGGAAACCCCAGTCCTTGGGAAGGAGTGGAACATTTTTACATACAATAAGAGCTACAAAAGGAAAAGAATATCTTATAAAGATTTCTTTATATATTTAAAACAGAAACGACCACCCAACAAGTAGAGACTTATCAGCATAGTGTTCATTTGTAGAGAAGATTTCTCAAGACTGGTGTGGGTCTCCCTGCATGACAACGTATTCAGAAGCCTATTGAAAATACAGGACTGTGTGGAATATTCAGAGAACTTCCTGCAATCTTGGTTTTGGGTTGGTTTTTTTTTTTTTCTTTCTTACTAGTTTGTTTTTGAGTAGGTGCTAGAATCAGGTTCACAACACAAGTCACTGTGCGTGAAGAGACACTCAATGCATCTATAGCTATTTTAAAAGAAACAAGGATTGCAAGTAGGTGACATAACAAGCTCTGAATCCAAGTGCTATAATAATAAAAATCTACTTTTATTTTAATACATTGTAGGAAATCTTCATAATTTTAAAGAGAGCTCAGTTCTGCAGCATGGCTTTTTAAGTCTGTAAATAACTTTTTTGGGTAGAGGGGAGAAACAACACAAAACAAAACTCCAGAAGCATTTATCTTGATTTTCAGTAACATCACAACTTGTGAATTCCTACCTGGTATTGACAGAATACAGAGTTGATTTTTTAATAAAAAAATATATATATAATTATCCCTTTAATTAAAGGGAACAATGGGTATCAATAATTTCAAATGGGTAAAAGCTTGAAATTTGGTTTGATATCAACAATAAGCATTAAGTTGCAGGGATAATGTTGCAAATGACTGTTTCTGTTCTTGGTTTTTTGGTTTGTTTGGGTTTTTTTGGGGTTTTTTTGTTAGTGTTAACATCTCTCTGTTCTGCAGGTGATTTCTGTTGAGTTGGGTTTCTCAGCAGTACAGGTGTCCTTGGAACTAGCTTACCCTTTTGATGCCTACTTCAAGGGTTATTTTTTTCAGAGTGGCCATAATACACTTCTTTCCTATTACCTTTTGAAACTTAATCTAACTACATTGGTTTTAGACTTTAGGCAAAGGTTCAATTAAATTAATCTGTTCTGAAATCTCTTTTTTTAAAACCTTCTGTGGCTCAAACTAGTACAGCCAGAATTTTGTATGCATGTGCATATTTTTGGAGGACGTGCTCTTTCTGGCCCCTTAGGTTTGATATGTTCTTAAGAAAAGCAGATAGGCAGCTCAGTGTTCTTAAAAAATTGTTTTGCAAAGACCAGTCTCTATTTCTCTTCGACTGTTTTAGTTTTGGTTTTGTAAGCAAATCTTTTTTAATTGCCACCAGTGTTCTGTATCTCAGGAACTTACTGCTTTGGGATTAATCAGCTTATATGGACAGTAACATTTACTGACTCCCAACACAACAGGTCCATGCAGAATAACTCCTGTTGGCTAGTTCCCATGTGGATGGTGAAAGGAGAGGAATACACAGGCGGCCAGTGAGTTTTATTTTGGAAATAGCTCTGCTTACTGTCTAGGCAGATTTATTTTTTTCACTGTTTAGCCATGGGTTTTCTTTGCCAGAGCAGAGGGTGATGCAAGCAGTGGACATCTGAATCTGCTGGCCATGTTTTCTGCTGGTGCATAACTTCCCCCGCATTCTCTCTCTTAACTCACGAGTGCTCTCTCTGCTGTTGTAGACTGTTCAGTGTGATGGTTGTGTCATAGGACTGTACTGAGCCATGCTTGATAAACTTGTAGTTAATCATACATTCTGATGGAAGGCATGGCATGCACAGTGCTTTACCCACCTCATGGATCTCAAACCAGTGTTAGTGCCCAAAGATTACTGTTGGACAGTTAGTAACATCAGTTTACCAGTTAAAACCACACATCAGGCTATGAGGTCCACGTAAGGCAAGAGTGTGTCAGAGAGAGGACTGTTTCAGCTGATGTTGATCTTTATTTCTGCCTGCCATTCCAGATTTCCAGTGCTAAAGAACTGCAATAGCATTTAATCAGTTCCATCTGCTATATTTTAACTCCCTGTTAAGGTAATAGGAGGAATGGTTAAGAGTTTGACACTTGGAAACCATGAGGTCAACCTAGAATCAAGGATGGTAAAGTCTTGGTCAGGTAATGTGTTCAGTCGCTGCCTGCAGTGAGGTGAAAGGGTTTTCTTCTGAGTAATGCTTTTTACTTTTGCTCACAGTGGAGTTGCTTGTTAAGATGGGTCTGCTCAGCAGAGAGAGTGCCTCAGTTTACTTTAAAGGTCTAATTAGGCACATTTCAGTTAAAGCTCCCCTCCTTGTTTCTACCACATGGAATTTGGGAGTTTGGGGGAGTTCAGCAATTTCTTCTGATACTTTTTTGTGTTTGTGTGTGTTATTTTTAGCTATAGTTCTTAGGGAAGGAAAAAAAAAAGCTTAACTGCCTCCAGCGGTCCCCCTCTGTATGTTTTTTTTCAAGCTGAAGTTTCCAGTCTGTTCAAAAACTATTAATTGACTTTTTCTTTTTTTCTTTTGGGGGGGACTTTTTTCTGTTGACAGCATTCAACAAATAAGCACTGAAATTCTTAAGTTCTAGACCAATGATTAACTACAACTTTACATGCAGTGGTTTTTGAAGCCATCTTAGTGTTCGATGGCCCCCCTATTAAAAACAACTCAGACCTTTTGATTTTCTTTAAGAAATCTCTCTTTATTTTTCCTGTTTTGAAGGTTTATTTTTTAATTTTGCTTTAGTGTTTTTGAAACGTCTCTCTTGTTCTATGTCGTCATGGTTGAGCTTGTTTCACTGCACCGTTAAAGCAGAGTGTACATTCTGACTGCTACATTTATATATATCTTGAAGCTTAATGTATATATGAGTAGTTTGCCATGGGATAACACAGTGTAAACAGAGTAGAAACCCAGAAATCGTGACTTCTGTGTTCTCTCCATTTGAGTATTTTGTAATTTTTTTGAAATATTTGTGGACATAAATAAAACCAAGCTACACTACAGCAGCCAGGTTTTGCCTGCAAGCGAAATGTGTCTTTTGATTGTTGTTAGTGGGGAAAAGTTCGCTTCATCTGGGATGATATGGGATGCTGGCATGGCCATTTTGTCTGTTTCAAAGCTGTCTTGTCTTCTGTGGCTTTATTTTTTTTCTATCTTTGAGGTCATTTTAATTTTAATATACACTACACACACCACCATCGTGTCCAGCTCCAGAGTGTATTCTGCCTCCCTGAGGTACATCTGTGCTCTAGGGCAATACTGCAAACCTTTGACATATTTTTCTATAAGTTAAGCCATCAAATTGATAATAATGAATGTGCAAGAATATTTCAGCTGTGGTGACTTCAGGGGCTTTCTGTGTATAACAGTAAGATGATGTAGCCACTGATCTGCCTGAGCACAAATAGGTAGTTAAAATGAATTAGATATAGTGCTATATATACACCCCAGTAGCTGAGTTTTTCATGCATTTTATTTTCAGAGAGATGCTACTTTGTGCTAGTAGTCATCTTGAACACACTGATACAGAGCTGGCAAGGGATGTGTTGCAGAGGGATGATAATTGCAGATAAAGATGCACAGTAACTCATTGTCTGTTCATTGCCTGTTGAAAAACTAAAATTTGCTTTCAAATTGCATAAAGTTGCATGTTTGTGTACATTTGTAATGGCTCCCTGTCTCCATCTATCAGGGATTATAATGCATCTGTGTGAGCTAGCTGTTTGAGAGTTCATGTTTGGAGTTTGGAATAATCAAACCTTAGGAAATTGACGTGGTGCCACAGAGAGAGGTGGCGAGTGCCTTTACAGAATAAACCTTTAATCAGAAGGGAGATGGGAAGGACGCGTTCTTGATCTGGTTCTGCTTAGGTTTTGATCTGTGATTTCTCAGAAATAGTGAGGTATTTTGACTCCAGTTCAAGCTAATTAGTGCTCTGAGTATAGCAAGAAAAGGAGTGCCCTGTTGTTTGAGTGTGCTTGAAGCAGACGGAGAAGTATTCATGACAAATTGCATGGGAGTTTGGAGCTGCATGTTTGAAAAGGCTGCTCTATTTATACCCTGTGGCATTTTGGAAGGGGAAGGTCAGCTCTCATCTACTGGAAATAGCTTCTGAAAGTGCTTTTTCTGAGGCTGGCTGGAACATGTGCTATGGTATTTATTTTGACATTTGTTTTTTTTTAATTCTTTGTACTTAACATAGAACTTGGATGGGCTTAGCTTCCCCTCCTTTTCTTTGCTACAGGTTCTAAGTTTCCAGACTTAAAATGATGAACCCTATAGGGACAAGGCCAAAGATTTTTTATGGTTGCATAAATAGAACAATCTAGTTCCTATTGCAGTTGTGGAGTTGTGCCTTGCCTTTGTGAGGATAAGGCTGGAAAGCGTGGCTTTTCACATGCACACTACCGGACTCTGCTGTGACATGGTGCCGGGTGCACAAAGGGCCTGCGGGTTTAAGCCCTTCCTGGGCCGTGGCAACTTAGATTCATTTAGGTACATGGAGAAAAGCCAAAGCCTGGCATTCTGTTTGGGAATCTGGTTTTCTGTCCTTCATAAATGTGAAGAAAGGTAGCTGTTAGATCACTTTGTCAAGTGTCTGTGCTGTTTAGACGGGCCTGTGCGTTGGGTTTGCTCCCTGAAGGTGTCAGAGGGACTCTGCTTTGGGTGTGGTGATGAGGGCCTGCAGAGCCCGGGGCCCAGCTGGGCGGGAAGGCAGGCCCTGCCCTCGCCTCAGAGCCACTGCAGGGCCCTGGCCCGGAAGGTTCTGCAGGGCTCCGCCATTGAGTCCCTCGGTTGGGGTGGCGTGGCAGTGTGCAGGTAAGAGCCCTTTCACTGCTGTGACAGGGAAATGAGTAGCAGAATGGTGGTGGGAGGGAGTTTTAGAGTGTAGCCTCTGCTCTGAGAGCACCCGTGCCTGTCTGGCTGTGGAGAGAGGCACAGAGTTCGGGTCTGCTGTCGCCCGTCCCTTCCTGTCAGGGTGCCTTGATCCAAAGGGAGACAGCTGCCCCTCTCCCCCACCTGGCAGTGCCTCTTGGTCCTCAGGGGAGCTGGGTGCCTCTTGGAAAGTTTCTTTTGTTCTCTGAGGCAGCCAAGGCCCTTGCAGCCCAGGGGCCTTCTCATTTCGTCCCTGTTGCTGTGACAGGTGTTCATCCATGTGTCCCAGTCAGCAGCTCCTGCGTTAGTTCCAGAAGCTTCCCTCCGTTGTTTTCCTGCGAGACAGGTAAGCTTGAGAAAATCTTGATGGTGTTCATATTTCCAGGGTAGTTTCTCTCCCTGAGTGTGTCAAAAAGACTGCGTATCTGTTGGAAGGAAGAACTTCTCAGGTGCCTGAAGCCATAAACTATTGTTCTGCTTGTTTCCTTCTTTACTTAATGTAAGGCAATTAAGCCTGCTTTTTCTCATGGTGTTGATTTTGCAGAAACAAACTGGAGCTAAGGATAAAAACAACACAGTGCAAACCACAAATCCCAAGTGGACTATTTAGGCAGGCTATTCTTTGTTCTTTACAAATGCTCGTCTCTGAGGAAGTGGTAACTTGGCCTCTGCAAATTCAGCTATTTCCATATATGTAAAGGCTGTGGTTCCCTGCCCTGTTCCTAATCTCCTCTTCACCTCATCTCCCTAAAGAAAAAAACAAGTGAAGCAGGCTGACAAAAGCCCCCACCTCTGCATAAACTCTGAGGCATTTTTCAAAGCTGTATTGTAATAACAGGCACGTGCAACTGACATGTTGATGCTGTCTAGGCTTCTGACATGGCATAAGCATGTCTTCCTTAGGTCTCACAAATAGGAGAAATGAGTTTTCCCAATAAGCATTGTTCAAATCCACTTTCTGGATGGACAAGAAGTGGGAAGGGTTACGCTAATCTTGCATTCCTCTGCAGAAAGGGGAGAAAGTGCTATAAAACCCAGCACTTAATGAGCCAGGGATATTTGGCAGGTAGAAGTCACATCATGGCAGGATTTAATTCTATTACTTACCCATCTCAGTTTTGGAAGTAGGAATATGTAAATTCTAGGGCACAAAATCAACCCCAGCTTAAGTGTAAGCATGAACAATGCATTATTTAGTATTAATGAAGTAGCTTTCCCTTTCAACAAGCACACTTAAGGTAACTTGGAAGTAAAATTGTCCAAGTGAAAGATCCAGGAACAATTTGAGCAATCGGTCTTGTTACCCATTCTTTTACTCTGGATGCCTTTGGGTCTTTTCAGTTTCTAAATCCTGTTGCAATTCCATTTCATTATGTTAGCTCTTTAAATATTTGTCCAGTGTCCTTACCTGTGGCAATGTCACCAGAAAAAGCATGCTCTGCGAAGCTGTTTCGCTTATGAACACTCCGGTCTCTCACTAGCTGCAAGGCTGAGTTTCCTGCACCAGGGAACATGTGTATGGGACAGAAATTACTGAATAAATTGCTGCACTGGCCTTGGAAAATAGCTCTGTGTGATGTCAATGGAGTTGTATTTCGCTTTGCCTGGGGTCTTGGTTTGCCAGAACAGGCTATTAGTCAAATCTGCAAGATGGAAATTTCTCTGGCATTGCAGCTTGTTTGACTGAACCCTAATTACAAAGTCTAGGCGATTATAAGGAATCCAGTATTCTTGGCCTGATAACGTGGTTCAATATAAGCTTTCAGAATACAGATGCAGCTTCGTGGGGGGTGATCTCCTCCCTCCAACTTGGATTGTTTTATTGTCGTCTGCTCACTGTTTTATCCTTTTGGCTTCTCTCTAGTCTGTTCCTCCATAGATTAATGCTTTTTATGTAGTAGCAAATAGAATGGATATCAATAGCAGTATTTTAAGAAGCACAAGTGGATGCTCAGTAGTAAAGGAACATGTTACCCAGCTTCTGTAAGAAGCTCCAGTGACCTTCAGCACTTCATAATACTGCAGGGTTTGTTTGTCACCAAGGGAGTGTCTGTGAGTATTCACTGGCAGTAGAGGGAGTGGATTAAAAGAGGCAAATATTTAACAGTAAAGTGTCCATTTTGAAATATTTACATTCTCTGGGTGCTTTTATGGGGTTTTTTTCTGTGAAAGGTCCACTCAGCCCTAAAACTTCTAACGAACAGAATTGCACAATGCCCTGTGTATCAGCCAGCAAGGTCTCTTTATGTTGCAAATAATCCTGTAGCCACTGTTTGAGGTGTGGAAGCATGAAGGTAAATGGGAATCATAATTTAGACTTAGCACTGTACAGATGCATGGCCACTAAAGAGATGCATCAGGAGATGAAGACATGCTTCCCTTCTAGCTGATCCCTCCCTTCTGTCAGGAGAGATGATGAGCCTGAGAAGATCGTCAGAAGGAAGGGTGGAGAGTGTCAAGAGTTTCAACAGCTTCTGGAGCTATACCTTTAGGAATTTTGAAGTGTTTATCTTCAGTACATATGCAAATCCCTTTAATAGACTGTGCCTTTGTGCCAGCACCTGTTTAACTTGGCACCTGATGCTACCATGTTAGTTCTCAAAAAGAAAAAACAAGTATGAGGGTGATTTTGGTGGAAGGAACACACACATTTGCAACTGCTGCCACAGCTTGAAAAGTGTACAAACACCTTGTGATACAGAACTGAAAGGGTGTGTAAAATGTTAGAGTTGACACAGAGCCACTGTCAAGTGTCTCACCACTTGACACAGCATGGAGCTACGCATTGCATCGTGTGCACGTTCCACGTGGTATACGGGGACCCTCCAGGTGAAGGCAGGTCACCACGAGGGCAGCTGGGAAGTTCTCTGCAGCTGCCTCAGCATATGGACAAGCTTTGTGTGCATTTGTGTAGGCTGTAAGTTGTTCTGAGTTGACCTCAGACTTGGAATTTGAGCAGACACTTTGGTCCCTTGGGTGGCACTGAGATGTAAGTACTAACTCATTCAGATGACAATACTTAACCCCCTGACTATATCCTGTCTCAGAATCCGTGGCACATCTTTATTTTGAAATTACTAATAAAGGGGTTTTTTTTGTTTCTTATCCCCTTTTGATTTGCTTTTTTGCCTCAACAGGAGAATGTGCTGGACCAGGATGGTTTGTATTCTGTCTGTCCTTCATCCATCAAGCTGCTGTGTTAAATTCTGGTCTGTGCTGAGTTTTACTGTAGGTGGTATTGATCAGGGAGGTGGAAATACTTTTCTTCCTTGGCTGAGTGATTGCAAGATACTTATTCCTTTACAACAGATAAGATAGTAAAACATAATTTTATTGGTTATACTTGGAATCTCTTGCTGTTACTCTTGTAACTTGTGTAGTGCTGAAACAGGACAAATTTCTAGCACAATGACAGCCTTTCAATGACAGCAGCAAAAAAAATGCAGGTCACTTATTGTTCACTGACATTTCTGTGGTGGCTGGGGACATGGTGGATGCCAAGGGCAGTGAAAATCCTTGTCAGATCTGTGCTCACTGGGGGAAAAACCCATTAAAATAGGTACCTTTCCAAAGCACTTCCACTCTATCAGTACTGAAGCAATGTACCATGCATTTCATTTGTCAGGTGTCTTGAAGACTTAGAGTGTAATGAACTGAGTAAAGGCTGGAGGTAAAGCCTGCATGGTGTAAATTTGTGGTGGCTGTCACTGTGTAAGGGAACTGTTAGTAGCTTGGTGATAGAAACCTCTGAAACTGTTGGGTATATACAAACTAGGGCGTTTTAACAGTTTGTGTTGGAAGAACTGGCTTCCAGATCTAAGCTCTTTGCTGTTTCTTCCTAATGTGATGATACTACTCTCCTTTCACCTGTTGAATTGCTTTAGTGCATATGACATTATGTGATTCTAGACCACAGTCTGCTGGCAGTGGAACTGTAGAAATGTTTTCCATTTTCCTTCCATGTTATTTAAAGCAAAGCTCCTTGACTTCACTAATTTTTTTCTGGAGACAATACCTGGGGCCAGAAACTGTTGGGAAGTGCTGTGACAGAAACTCCTTCATCTAAATGTAAATGTTGCTTCCCTGCCTCAGGCTGCCTTTAAGAGGCTTTTTCTGTGGGAGGCAGCTACAAAGTAATGGTCCCAATCAATTTATCCGTGTTAATAAAAGGTCTTTTACATGCTCATTTGAAATGTATTGTTCTGAGGTGATAGGACCGCATTTGTTTTTTAAGCAGGTTCTTCAGATGGATTGAGAAATAGCATAAAGGAGAGGGAAAAGAAATTGTGTAAGGTTTGTTGAAGTTGGGGGGGTGGTTAAGACTGGGCTCTTGTGTGTGAAGGGTGGAAAGAACTAAGGTGCCTTAATAGCGGGGCACAAGATGTGCTGGGACAAAGTGAGATAGTCCCTTGTGCAAGTCAGAAGGGTTGACTTGGGTTGAGGGTTGAGTTAAGCCAGATCAATGCAGACAGGAGGAGAGATTTTCTGAGTCACTTCAGTGAAGTTACATCTGCTTGTAGATGACCATCTTGGGGAAAGTCAGCTTGAAGGTCTCTTACCATATTCCCTCCTGTCAGGGTAAAAGGGAAAGCTGGTAAAGAGGTGCCACACCAAAGTGCAAAACATGACTCCTCCTTCACCTGTGTCATATTCCACATCAAAGTGTGAGTTCTGTATGTGTGTCTCCTGCCAGCACCACCTGTGAGTGGTGCCTTGTATGTGCAGAATTTGGACTTGGACTTCAGTTTGAGGTACCCTGTACAGCTCCTGGCAGCGAGGGGCTCTTCTCCAGTGCTCTTCTCCAGTGCTTCTAACCAATACGGGTTGGAGCACAAGCATCTCTAGCGAAGTCTGTGGTGAGCTGCTGGCTACACCACCAGAGAAATGAGAAATGCTGTTGAGGTGAGCTGGATTTTTTGGCACAGTTGAGAGCAATGGTTACAATATTCCACCCAAATGTGTAGTCTCTGAGATGAGCACCTTGTTTTGCACAGCGTGTGCCACATTGCGCAGGCACTAGGACACTAGAGATGATGTGCTGAGCCTTTGCCCCCAGTGTTTGGAAAGTGAAGATATGGGGTTGCCCTTGTGTCACTACTTGTTATGTCTAAGCCTTTGCAGTGGATTAAGGGGTCTCTTACAGTGGCTGAGTTTTTCTTAGCAGCTAAGGAATACTAATGTTCAGGCATCTCAGCTCTGTCCCCTCAGTGTCTAGGTATGTGGCTGCTTGCTTTCTTTATCTGCAGCCTGACAAGCTGCTGTGCAGCGTTCCTGCAAGCTGCAGTGTGTATTTCTGCATGTGCCAGGCTGAGCTCTGAGTCATGGAGGGCCAACACTTGCACATGATAGGGGCCTAGGCTGTTTCTGACGGGGCCCCCCAGGGCTCTTGTCTGGCTGATTTTTATTTACAAGATTGCAAATAAGAAAACATGAACAGTTGGCTGATGTCCCTGGCACTCGATCCTGTGCCCAGCTGGACTGCAGGCGCTTGGCACAGCCCTTTACACTGCCTGTGGGCTATGGGAGTGCTGGCCTGGGGGCAGGGAAAACTCCCTTTTCCTCCTTGGGAGAGGGAAGCAAGACCAGGGGTGTGAGGGTGGGCTCGCACTAGACACTTGTCCCAGCCTCACCTCAGTGTGCATTGATGGCTTCCTGCCGGAGTTGAGTTGGTCTGTGTTTTGCCCAGGCTCTTCCCCGCCCCTCGCTCTGTGCAGGACCCCTCCTCAGCGCACCATCACCGCGGACTCGGGCCGGGCGGCAGGTTGTGGCCCGGAGAGGGACTCTGGCTGTCCCTCTGCCCGGGCTGCCCTGGGCCGCCCTGGATGCCGTTGCAGTGTTTGCCACCGGATGGCAGCAGATGCTCAGGAAAAAGCAATCCGACATCTCCCGCCCCCCCCCCCCCGCCCCGAGCATCTGTTTCCAGGAAAACGAGAGGAATTCGTGGCAATTACTGTACCAAAGGCACGGTCAGAAAGCAAGACTTCCGCAGACACTGCAGTGTGGGCATCCTCCTAGCAGGGGAGAAGAGGCCTGTGAGATCCAGGACCACCTGCTCCTACACAGCACTGCAAGCCTGTGGCTTTCCTCCGCTTTCATTTGGCAAAAACAAGTTTCTGTTGCCAAAACTTCCCAGCTGCTTCCTCTTCTTTTGCCCTCAGGGCTGTACTCTGGGTGCCTCTTGGCTTTATCTGGCTCTGCAGAGTGGTCGTGATTCTCTTTTGCTTTACTTGTTCTGCATTAGGGGCTGGGAGACAGGGACCCGTTCAATGGATTGCTGTGTGTGGGGGTGTGCACATTTATATCCTGGGGGAATGCAGTCTGGGAATTCGGGTCTGGACTCTTGACCAGCTGTGTGGCCCCATGGTGCCTTGGTTTCTCTCCCTACAAGTAATGCTTTTGATGCCCTTGTATGGAAACAAGGATATAAACACAAGGCAGCTGCCCTGAGAATATTTGTTTCTTTTAGATGGCCTCAACTCTGTGCTCACTCTTGAATTTGAAAAATGCACAAGCCATGCAATAATATTTAATATAACAAACCCAGCTAACAACAGCCCTCTTCTTCCACACCATTCAGCAGCTGGGTGACAGCACAAGGGGTTTTATTCTCCACATTTTGGCTTTCTGGGTTTGACTGTCACAGCCTCTTGAGAGCTAGCATTTGTCTGGAGGACATGCCAGAGTGCCTGTCAGTACTGTGCTGGTAGATGTGCTGTGGTGATCAATGGCTACTGTCATATGGTATTGGTCTAGTAAGGACTGGTCTCTGTTGTACTGGTAGAGGATGCCCTACATAAAATGCTTCTGACCTTATTGATTAGTCTCTTTTTTTCCCCTGCACATGGCACCTGTGTATCAAGAGGGGACTGATCTCAAGATGACTTAGAGGGACTGTGGCTTTCTGAAAGTTTGCCTTGTAGTAATGCTGTCACAGCTCCTGGTGTCAGAAGAGCACTGAGGGACTTGTGGAGTGTGTCCAAAACTGGTGTGCATGAACTGTTCTCAGGCACAGCTTCAACCTGTAAGCACCTCCAAATGTGGAGCCAGGGCCCCTTAATACCCAGCCTGCATTTCTGGCAGCCCAAACCCTGCCTTTACACTGGGCATCACCCAGTCCTTGACATCCTGCAGGACTAACAAATGGTACAAGAGGGTCAGTTTGGTTGGCCTGTTTGGTAGATAGGATGTGTGTTGGCTGCTCTGGCTGCTCCAGTCAATGGCACTAGCATCTTCTCTTGAGGTTAATGTCCAACTCCTTGTAAAGTCTCTGAGGATCTGGGTAGCAAATGCAGCAAGTGAAAGTGTAGGCTGCTGGGCAGCAATGTGAGGAGGCAGAAAGGCGAGTGGTGAAATAATGTGTAGGGCAGGAGCATTACATGGCATCAGTTACAGAAGGTTCCTTGGGGCAAGCAGGAAGAGCACTGCTTTTCTTCTATGTGGCACAAATACTTTGTCTCTGAAAAATCAATTTCAAAAGAAAGAATGACACGTTGGGGTCCACTTTGACAGTTCCTGCCCCAAGCCCTCCAAACCTTCACTGTTGCAGAGCTCCCCTAAAAGTAGTTCCCCCTCAAGGGTAGAACTTGGGATAAGGTTATTTAATAAAAGAAAACTTTTCAGTTCAGATACAGATGTGGAGGATTTCTGCAGCTCTGGACCTACTGAGGTGAGCCATACTGCTCCCAAGCATGCCATGGTCAGGAGTACCTGAGGATGTGACTCGGTCACAAACACCGTGCAACTTCATGGTGAGATATGTCATTCCAGATCACAAACTGGGGTCTTCACTGTGTCCTCTCTGCACAGCAGTGAGGTCAGGTTTTGGTGATAGCCCAGCCTGCTGGTAGTAGCTGAATTTCCTTGCTGCAGATGATACCTGTGTGCCTGTACATGAAATATCTAGTAATACTTGCTGCTTGTCAGACCTTTAGTTGCAGCAGGGCAGAACCATCCTCATGCAAGGTCTTTCTGCAAAGATGTCCTTAGACATAGGGCAAGGAGCAGGAAGCTAGTGTCAGGAGCTGGTGTATACGTTGGTGCAGTCTGGAGAGACTGACTGAACCCCAGCCAGGTGAAAGTCAATCAAGAGTAGCCAAAAGCAAACTACCATCATGTTGCTCAGAGAGTGCCTTTGACTTTCATGTTGTCCTCACAGCCAGGTGTTAACCCTCTTCCTACCACCCCTGCCAAGTATGTGGGACAGTTTAAGCTATGCCCTTTAATATTTAGCATCCTCTGTGCCTGGGGTCTGTATTTGTAAAGTGAGAAGGAGCATGTCTTCTGCCCAGTGTGTGCATGGCATCCAGCTGGTGGTTTCAGCTTTTATTTTTAATGCAGTCTTTGGTGACCAGATAAATGACAGCACCCCATTCTGCCATGTGCCAAGGAGCACATCTCCCTCATCCCCTGTGCAGGAATGCTAGAGCTTGTGGATTTCTCCTCTTAACTTGCTGTTACTGTTCTGGTGGCTAAAGAGGATTTTGCCTGGAGTTGGACTCACAGATCACTCATTCATGGGTTCCTGTGAAGAACCACTCTGTGGAGTCTACTTGAGAATCTCCTGCAGCCCAACTGCTCAGCTCCTCATCTTCTGTAGCTTTCCTGGTGGGGAACAGCTCATTTGTGACTCTCTGAATGCTTGTGGGGGAATGATGAGATTTATGACTACCTACCCGACTCCCCATCTACCTCTACTGTTTCCCTCCCCCAACCTCTGCCTTCCCAGAGCTGGAAGGTCACAAATTTAAATCCTGCTTTGAGCAACTCCTGACTTGCCACCAGCTCCTACACATACCTTGTGCTGTTGATTTTTAACTGCTTCCCTGGAAATGAGCCTACATAAATAACAACTTCATGTATCTATAGATAAAAACATCCTTAGAAAGGGCCCCCTTTGAGTAGATCTAGGGTTGGCCAAACTATTCTTATCATCTTGCTGCAATAGATGAGAAATGGCTGCTGTTAATTCTGTTTCATGACTGGACTTGCTTGGTGAAATACAGCTCTAAGATCTGCTGCATTGTGAATACCTGTTTCTGTATCCCTTTTGCCATGTCTTATGTCCTTGGTCCAATACCAATACTGATTTCTTCTATACAGGTAGCAAGACTTACTGCTTCTTTTCTGGAGACGTTTCCTTGGACTGCTGTACCATCTCTCTAGCTTCCAGAAGCCCCTTTCATTTAGCTTTTGCTGCAAGGCCTCTGTCCTGGTTTTGGCTAGGATAGCTCCCAACTACTCCCTAGCTCCTAGCAAGCCCCCCTCATTCTACATTCGCAATTTCACCTCATCTTTCTCCACTTCTGTCCTGAAGATGCAAACAAGAAAAGGTACCAACCATAGATTCACCCTAAAAAGGAAATTCAAAGTGTGTTTTTGGCTGGGAAAACTTCTTGACAGTATCAAAGGGAGAGATGACTTTGAGATCAACAGGTTCGACCCTGGACCTGTAACCAGCTTTTTGAAACAGACCAGAGAGAGTGAAATAATTCCCCTTAGTGTCTTCCTTTGTGTTACTTTTGCCACATCAATATATAGGCATGGCTTATCTTCTGCTTTCAGTGAATGCAATATTAATCCTTCTTGCTGATACCTGGACCTGTGAGTAAGGTGTATCTATAGTCTTTGGCTATACCATCTTATGTGGACACTGAATACTTCCTGTGAATTGCAAAGCACATCTGTGTTCTCTCTTGATCCGTGTGCACGCCAGCTTTGGAGAGGCACCCAGTCTAATTAGCAGTGATTGGGGAAGAAGCTCACTTGTTAGGATAAGATGCAATAAATAAAATATTAGCAAGAGGCGGTGGGTGAGCCAGGAGATAGAAACAGGGCTGTGCAAAAGCTTTTTTAAAAAGAAACGCTGTGGGGAGCCCACAGTAAAAGGAAAGGCTGTCAAAAATGCACACAATATTCTGTTTGCCTGCCCCTGTGGAATGCCTGGTATTATGCAGCCTTGGACTTCTGGGAAATCAATCCCATGCACATGACTGTGCTTCTCTTTTCCCAACAGCAAGGCAGGATTTCAGCACATGCTAGGGAAAGGACGTGAGAAGCGTCTCTAACGGGCTTGGGTTTCAGTATTTGTTCCATTCATTAAATTAGCCCTTTATAGATAATGCTATAGGTTGTTAATGGTTCAATGCACAGCATGTATTTTATGAGGCTTATCTGCCGTTGCTGGCTCAGTCTTTCTCAGTGCTTTCTCTTCTGGAGACTTTTGGGTGGGAAGGAGCCTGCATTAAGTGAAAAAGAAGGGGTCCAACATACTGTTGGGAAGCCACAATGAAAAAAGTCTGTCCATCTCTCATAGATTTTAGTCTGGTTACTACCAGCTTGGGCAAGAATGAGTAAATCTTGAGAAGGCTTGGCTTAAATTAAAAAAAACCAACCAAACAAACAAACAAAACATCCTCAGTACTAAAAATGGGGCCTTTGCCCAAGTCTCTCTTTTCTCCTTATGTGTAAAAATTGAGGTGTTTTTTGCCTCTGAGTGATGTCCCTTCTCTGACAGCATCTGTAGCACTGGTGTAGCAGGTACCTCTACTTCCTTTTTTACAACTACTTGCTCTGTAGTAAAGAGTTTTGCTCTGGGTGTGTGAACAGGCTTGCCCACTGTTTCAAAACTACCTGGGAAAGAAACAGTAAGATATTTGTATAAGGGATGAGAAGGGGGAAAGTTTTGTCTTTGGTTTTTTTTTCAGCCTGTGGATTCCAAAAGCATGTGGTTCAATCAAAGTGAAAATGCTCAGTGAGAAGCAGGGATTAGGAGGTGTCTCATACAGATGTTTGGAGGTGGCAAAATCTCTTGTGCTGGCTGATTCCATGGAGTACCTAGGAGGAGAGCTGCTAGGTGGGGTAAAACAAGGTCAAACAAGTCCTTCTAGGGCAAAAGAGCAATTAAAATCACTTTGGTTCTTAACAGGAAAGCAATGAAGTGACTAAAAAAGGGGGTGTGATATGTTAAGATAATACAAGAAAGTACCCTGGAGGAGGCAGAAGAAGCCATGTTTAAAACCATCAGCAGCTACTGGAAAAGCCTTACCAGGAGCAGCAAGAAATTGGAATAATCAGTCCTAGAAAGGAACTCAGTTCATTGCAGTAGGTAGAGCTGTGAAACACTTCACGTCTTGGTACTGTGACTTGGATTAGCCAAAACTCAGCAGCTGGGTAAGATTTTTAAAAAACAACCAAAAAACCAAACAACTCAACAACCAAAAGAACAAAAAACCCCCAAATGATTAAAAAGAAGAAATCAACCCAACAACTCTGCCTTGCCTGCCTGCATTCTAACACTGCAGCCTTTGGGGCAAGGTTTCAGCTCCGGGTGCTTAGAGTGCCTGGGTTGGCCAGACCTCTCAGACTACATGCAAAAGCAACACACACTGTGTCCTGGATTGCTCTGGAAATGCTTTATCCAGTCGTGTTCCTTAGGCAGGTAAGCATTACCTGTGTTCATTTTCACAAGTCTCAGCCCTGTGTGTGCAGAGAAACACTGAAATATTTGTATATATCTGTGTTCCCAAATACAAATACACGGAAGAGATCAAAAGCCTGTGAGGGAAAAGGCAGGAGTCAGACAAGGGAAGGACGTTCTGGATGTGTAGAGCAGAGGTGAGAAGCCTTTCCAGGCCTGCTAGAGGAAACATAAGCCAAACCCTCAACTTTAGAGCCCTAAAAGGCAGTGAGCGTTGGCGCATCTCCGCTTCCAGCCAGGGCTCTGATCGTGGCGTGACGGAAATGGGACAGAAGTTCAGTATTACCACTGGCTGAGCACAGCATAATGAGGGCACAGACAACCACGGCTGGGCTCATTAGCCATTCTGCTGCCCAATTAGGCTAGGAGCTAATTGCTCATTAAGGAGACTATACCTGCTGAGGCAGCTGGGCTTCCCTAGAATTCACTGCTGGAGCCACAGCAGAGACCGGGGAGAACAGAAGCACGATTTGAAACCAAGGAAATGGAAAAACTCGTCTGCCACCAAGGAAGGGTTTTGCTGCCTCTGCCGCCACTCCCTGGGGACAGCAGTTCGATTCCTGGCACCGCTGCTGCCTGAAAGGCATGTCAATTAGCCCTGAGCTCCCACTGAAGGCTTCCTCTTCCTGGCATCCTACAGTCCTGACGCTAATGACGTGGAAAAGGAGTGGCTGAGGTGAAGATGCTGGGGAGTTTAAGGTGGAGGGTAATTCTGACCTGTATTTCTCTCCTGCACATCCTCTGGAGAGAAGCCAAGTTTCTGACTAAGAGGAGGAAGTGTGGTGATTTGAGACAATAGCCACAGCCCAGGGTCAGCAATAGGATGTTGGAGAAAGCAAACTGCAATGCTCTAGTCAAGCCCATCTCTGTGGGATATAGGCCAGAGCAGCAGCCCCAGCAACATGTTGTGGAAAATGAAAGCTGGAAGCAATAATGTGCTCAAGGCCACACACTTCAGCTGTCTTTTGACAGACTTGTTTTATTTAGCAGTGAAAGCACAGCGACGACATTGCAAATGAACTGCTACGTATGTCCAAAGGTTATCTGCAGCACAGATAAGTATGACAGTCCACTGCTACACGCTAGGCAGAGCTATGTAAACTGAGGATTTCCTACCTAACACTAGAGAGAGAACTTTTACCAACACTGAGGAGATTGCTGTGTGTGCCCTGACATCCTGTGATGGAAGTCTGGGTTGGGTTTAGTTAGGAGTTTACTTCCTTTCCCTTTATTCTTTTTTCCCCACTGTTGTCTATAGTATTGTTTTGATTTAGGTTTTTTAAACACAGAAACAATATAGGGAAATGTTTCAGCATGGTCCCAGGTTTAGATGCTGGGTTCTTGTGTGTGATACTGTTATAAAGTGGGTTGCTTTTAACCTGGCATATCGTGGACATGACACATGTATTGCCTCTGTTACTAGACCAGTTCTGCGCTCTTCTCTGGCCTGGTTGCTATTGGAATGAGTGTACTGGACTCCAGTAGAATACTGGATTAAGATCCTGCCTTGCTTTCATAGGATGTGAGTGAAGTGGATGCAAATAGTTTTATATTGTGAAGGTGTATGGGACACTGGTTGGCATAGGATCATGCAGGGTGATGGTGTTTAGCATTTCCCAACCTCAGGGATTCTATTTAAATCTCAGAGAGTTGCTATCTTACTGTTTTACTGAGGCTGGAAAATATTACTGTCCCCTAGGAGTAGGTGAAGAATTTGAGGCATGGAAGGATCTCGTATACAGTGCATGACAGAGCTTGCAGACCCAGTCTAGGCCTTTACTATAAGACATAATTAAATAGCTTCCTTTTCTCAGTGGCAGGATTAAAACCAAATGTTATATATAAAGCTGAATACTGTCTGAGTCTTACTTACATAGTGTCTGTACAACAAAACTCTATTCCTAGTAATTCACCAGCCAGATCCATAGTGACATGGGCAAGAAACAGATAGAGGTAGAGAGGAGGAGGGAATAATGTAAGAGAAATTTTGGGAAGTGTTTAAGAGCTGCAGGGTAGAATGCTCCTAAAGGCATGATAGGGGTGTGCAACCCTCAATGTAGATGAATGAGCAGAGATGAGACTGATTTTTCAGGTGGCTAAATTCAACTTCTGGAAGATTTTGCTTTAAAGTTACCAAAAGTCAGTGCTGTTTTTGGTCCCTCAAGTGCCATGTTTCTCTGAGAAATGGGATTTCAGTCCCAGAAATGCTTTGCTTCTGTTGAATTATTACTTAATTAGGCGAGTGTACTGAAAGCCTGCAGAGTGGTTTTGAAAACCAGGAGTGTGGTAATTGGGCTGGCTCCTCCAGTAGCTGAGGAGCCAGTACCACTGTTAAGGTGTCAGAAGGGGATGGGTGCCCAGCCTTTTTTTTTGGTAGCATTATGTACCTTTTTGTCTACTCAGCATAACTTTGTGTTTTCCATTCACCCCAAGCAATCCTTGATGGGGGCTGGGGACCATCTGAGAGCAGCAACGGGATTAATGCACAAACATCCTATTTTAGCTTTGCAGACTCTTCGTCTCAAAGGGAAGTTGAGAACCACTGGCTGGGGCTTCACACCCCTGCGTCTTTTGGAGCAGGCTCATAGGCTTTTTCTGTGAAGAGGTGGCTGCAGGAGGGGGAATGTGGAGGGAAGGAATGCATTTCTCATTACATGCTGCAGCCTCTCTGCTCGGGCAGCCCTGTCTGTCCCCAGACCCTTTACCCCCTGCAGCTTGCTGATTATTTTTGGCTGAAGTGGAAAGCACAACCCTAGCATTCTTCCCATAGGGGAGTGACCAAAACAGGAGGGGAGTGAAGCCTAGGCTGTTCTCTTTGTGCTCTTTCAGTTAATAGCCACACTTTTGCATGCCTGTAACTCCTTTCCTCTGAGTACACCAAAGAGCTTTGAGCTGTTAGGTCCTCTGAGCCCACCTGGGTCACCCTCACCTCTGCTTAGCAGAAGGGGTGAAACTGAGGCACAAAGAAGTCACACAGGGAGGCTGTGACTTTCCATCCACTGTGCTTGGACTTTTTGCCTCAGGCTCTTTTCATGCTGTTGAAGGCCCTTAATCCCTGATCTGACTCTTCTGCCATGGTGACCTCCTGGGTGCATGTTGATGTTGGTGATGGGTTTTTGAAGGGGAAGGTTTCTCTGGGCTGTGCATTCAGTGGTCTCTTAAAACACTTCTTGGAAAGCTGGCTCTGCCAGGGGTAGGGCTGTAGCTTTTGAGGAATAGTGGCATGTATGTGGGAGCCAATTTGACTACAGAACATCCATGGAGGTTACATTTAGAAAGCTGAGTGAAGAGGAAAGTTGTGTAGAAGTGGGGTCAAGGACATCCCAGTAAGCCTGTGAGTGATGTCTACTCTCAATCACAGAAATCAGGACTTAGTATGGAGGGTTAAAGCACAGACTTGCACTTCCCAGGTTCTCTGGTCTCCACTACCACCCCCCCACACCCCCCCAGGCAAACTCCCCATGCTCTGGAGTACCCTGGCTTGTTTTCTCAGCTAATAGAAAGCACATGAGGAACATGGTCAGGCACAGCGACAGCTGTTAGGAATGATTCATTTGGGACACAAACAGGATTCAAATGCTGGCTGATCCCTGGGCAGAGCCTCTCTGCTGCTCCAGGCCTTTCCAGGGGGTGACTACAAACTCCGGATCCCCCCTCTAGCCCCAGCAGTGACTCACTTCCTCCAGCCTTGGCAGGAGCTCCGTGTGGGAGGGCCAGCTAGATGCTTTGGGGCATTAAACGTCGCAGACCTCTTTCCTCTCCCCTGCCCCTTCTCAATCTGGCTTGTTCTACTCTGAGGGGCAGAGTCCCTCCATGTTAGAGCTGTGGGGCCGGGAGGGGAAGCTGCACAAAGGTCTCCCAGAAGTAAATAGTGTATTGTAACACATTGAAGCCAGCAGCAATCCAAACTGCACTGGAAAAAGCAGAATATGTGTGCTGGCTGGGAAGTCACAGAGTGACAGCTAAAGGGGGAGATAACTACTGGTCATCCAGCCCTGTTTCTGGGGTTTATGTCGTCTTTGCTCACATCCCTTGCTGGGCGCTGTTAATTTCCTCTTGCCTTCCAGGACCAGTGTCCAGTCCTTGGATGGCAAAGGCTCTCTGTGGGATGGCCTGGATTGGTTTTTACTGACTGCTTGTCTAACAGCTTTAGAGCTTGGTTCAAAGTCTGGTGTGTTTTGAAGCCGCAAAGTCTAGAATGACAAGGCTGCAGCATCTCAGGGCAGTGAGGGTCCAGCCTTTCTATGTAGGGCAACCTGATTTTTCCCATCCTGACACCCTAGATCCCAAATTCCCAGGGTTTGGTTTGCATGTGGTGTAAGCTGCCTATACCTTGCCCTTGCAGACCTGTTTACTGCTGTGACCCAGCCAGCCCCCTGTTGCTCCTGCTATTCTTTCTCTCTGTGTGCCAGCAGGCTGGTACCTACCCCAGAGCAGAAGAAAAACAGGCAGAGGTGTCACAGCTCTGGCCACGCCAGACAGAGCAAGCGAGAAAGGAGCTGAAGGGTGAGAGAGCACATCCTTCCTTGACCTCTCTGAAGGCTTGGCAATAAAACAAGTATTTGGAAAGACCCCCTAGATCCAGGCGCCGTCTTTTTTAAAGCAGGAGGGCTCTGGTTTAGGAAGCCTGGCTGTGTATGCAGAAAGCTGAGGGATGGTGGGGGAGGATGGTGACACCTGCTCCTCTCTTGGGCCACTCCAGTGTCCCATGGCTCCGCTCCAGAGCCATGTGTCACCCAGAGGAATTTGAACTGTGGGACATGAAGTCTGGATGGCGCCACCACGGCCCCATCCTGGGGACAAACTCTGAAACTGGACCCTCCACCCCTTTGGTCCAGCAGACAGAGCTGGCTGTGCCCCAGGCAGAATTGCTAGGCTGGTCATGGAGGCTTTCCCCCACCCGCACCCCCCCCCCTCCACATACCCCTGTAGCTGCCACCCTTCCTCCTCCCCTTCCTCCATCGCCCTTGCCCTTTTGCACTGACGCTGCCCTTGGAATCAGGCCTGGCAGGTGGGATGTTGTCACCAGGGCTGGCGCAATATGGCATGGCTGAAAAGCGCCTGCATCTTCCCTCCTTCCTTAAAACCCTCACATTCCTTTTGTGGCCTCCAGGCTGCCTGGATACCGCACTCAGCTGTCATGGGATAATAGCCGTCAAGTCCTAATTACAAATCTCCCCAGCTTGATCAGAGGGCGGCTGGGCAGTTCCATCTGGATTGTCTCTCTGGGACTGCAGTGGGGGAGACTGAAAGGGGAGGGAGCATAGGAGAAATGCTACACAAATGTTGTGGTACTCGGAAGCATCCAGGCCTCCAGCCTGAGACAAAAATAATCAGGCAGCTCCAGGGGGCACAGGGCTGCAGGGAGGTTTGCTGAAGCAGAGGCTCTGCAGTGGAACATAATGAGATGTGCATACCTCACCCAGGCTAGCCCAGCCTTGCACAGGCTGAATTGCAAAGGGCAGATGGACTTGATCCCAAAGCATCTCCAGGGGTCCATCCATCAATCCCTCTTGAGTTCCCCCTGGACTTTCTACAGCGATGGGGGAAGCTAGAGAGGTTTCATTAGTTGCAGCAGCCCAGACTTTGCAAGACGTGCAGAATCTCCATGACAAAGAACCGACTGTGCACAAAGGCACCTGCGGGAAGTCTTCCCTGGCTGCCTCTCTCCAGCCAGCTGACTCCTCAAGGAATGGGGAGCTCCCAGAGCATGGGCTCTTTGCTTTTGCTACTGGCTGGGGCTGCCTGGGCTATAATGGTACTGCTCAGAAAAGAAAGCGTGTGAAAGAAGGTGCCTTCCAAGTGCATTGTTGTTAATGATAAGGCTCATTTCAGAAGTTCGCTGAGAGAAAAGACATCTTGCCCTGTAGGATTTTGAAGGGATGAAGGATCAGGACTCCTGGTATTTTACCAGATCGGGAGTTAAATGTGGACAGGGGAAGAAGATAGGTGAGAACAGTGTTGGGAGACATACCCTGAGAGCTGGGACTTGTTGAGCAAGGGGTGAAATGAGGAGGTGTAGTTTTGTGTGCTAGTCCATGCCATGTTGGTGAAGTGACTGTTACTCCCCACAAGCTCGTATTTAATTGCTGTGTATGCTGGGGACAATACTGGGAGAGATACTTTGGTACTTACCCATATGATGCTATTTTCTTCATACTAAGAGGCTTGGTTCATTTAAAACCTGTGCAAGAATAATACACACAACTGTCACGAGGCATCAAAGGGTTTGGACTAAGAAATGAATGTGTAGCAGGGACTGATCAGTCCTCTGGGGGCTAATGCAGGATGGCAGCTCCCCTGCTCTGCTTCCCGCTCGTGCACCGCCTCTTTCCCCCCAGCCTCCCCTCACCCTGGCTCCCCGCAGGGCTCCTCTTCCCGGGAGTTATCCAAGGCCAGCGATGTGGTAGTGGCTCCTGTCGCCACTGCTTCTGCTCCTCTTCCGCTGAGTTTAACCCAAGGTCAAGCAACATCATGAACATCATGGCATTTGCAGCCTCGTGAGCTCTTGAGAGATTTAATTTTCAAAGCGCTCCCAACATCCCCTGGGATAAGCCTTGGCTGAGGTCCAAGGCCTGTGACTGCCAAAAGGAACCGTACTAGGCCAGGCTGACAATAATAGCTCGCTTGCTCTATTCCAGCAAAGGAGGAAAGAAAAAAGCAGTGGGGAAGGGGAGGGGTCTCGAAGCCCTTTTGGCCTTAAGCAGCCTTAGTGATGCCCGCAGCAAAGCGTAACCTACAGTTGACATGATGATAAAGCACACAAGGATGAGATGCATGTGTACAGAGTCTTGTCCCCTCAAAGACAGCTGCTGAAAATCTGCTGCCCCGCGCAGAGTGGGGAGTGTATGTATGTGTGTATATAGCAGGAAAGAGAATTTCCAGGGGTTTTTCCCTTAGAAAACAGAGAAGGGGCTGCTGTAGGTGCTGAGGGAAGCAATGGGCTTACAAGCATGGCTATGGCCAGATAATGCAGAGAAGTACTAGAGACACTTTTATCCTCAGTCAGCTAGTTGCCTTTGCCGGAGACCTCAGTCCTGACCTGTGACATCTACTGGTCAAGTCCCAGGTCCCAACAAATGAGGATTTTTTTAAATGTTTCCAACCTGATTGCTATCCTGGCTCTTGCAGTCCTAAGGGACAGCTCAGCTCCAATGCATGCTTTCTGCTGCTCCCATGCTGGATCCCTCCTTTCTGTCCTGACAGACCCACGGTATTTCATCACTGGGAATCCGTTTTGGTTTCTGGACTTTGCCTGCCTCTCACCATCAGGTTCTTCCAGTCCTCCTTTTCTTGTGGTTCTCAAGTGCAGCAGCAGCAGTTCAAAAAACAGAAAAGGAGACTCAGCCCCAGGGATGTGTTTGAAACAGCCCTGTCCTGCATTTGCCCCACCAGAGAAGAGGTAATGGGCTGATGAGAGGTACCAGTAAGTACCTGGGTATGCTTATGGTGAGGGGAAGCCTGCCAGAGGAGTATGGAATGCCTAAGGTGCAGGATGCTGGACATGGTTTTTGGGGATCGTAGGGTTAATAAGGAGGGTGTCCGAGGTGAGTGATGTCCTAGGATTTAAGCTTTCTTACCTAGATCACGGTCCTTTCTAGAATCAAGCTGCCTCTGAAACTTGCTGGTTATTGACACTGTGATCCAGAAACTGTTGTTTGCTGCCTGGACACTTTCATCCTGGTATACTTTGAAGTGTAGTTTTGTGTTCTCTGGCTGTTGTCTCAACTTGCACATTCACTCCCTGTTGCTCCAGTCTGTCTGGGTTGAGCTGGACAGAGCTGTGTTTGCCTTTTTTCACTGCAATCTTCCTTGGACTATAGGCCAGTCAGGGACTGCACCCAGCAGTTGTTGGGCTGCACTGAGGAAGGCCTCTGTCTCTGTTTTTTCTTTCTTCTCTCTACAAGAGAGAAGAAAGTAAAAGAGAGTCCTAGGCACAAGATGGGAATTAAGGAAGGAGGCGATGGCTTTTTTAGATGTTGCTGGTCCCAAGCCAACAAGCTGAGAAGGCAGGGGATGTGTGGGGGAGGGGGAAGTGGGGGTTTGCTAACTCTAAAATCAGCTCGTGTTTCTGTGGGCATGAATGCAAAACCTAAACCAAAGGTGATTTTGGTTTTGACCTTGTAAAATGAAAACATGACAACTGAGCTATTGCCAAACCAAACCCCAGCTGCCTGCGCTCCAGTCTAGCTGTGGTCCATGTCCTGCCATCCCTCCCGGCTCTCCTGGCAGGCAGAGGCAGCAGGAAGCGGGAAGCCTGTTTCTTCCCAGATGGGCTTTAACGCTTTCGTGCAGCACAGCCAGCTAGGCGGCAGGGGGAGCTGTCTCAGATGCACTTAAACCTCCGCTCTGCAATCATGCCTGCCTTTGTAACTTCATTGTGCAGACCTATGCTGGAATAGCCTCTGGAACCACGTTTTGGACTCTCCAGTGGAGTTAAATACAGGAGCTTCCCCAGGCAGAGAGTAGAGCTGCTGGATTTGTTGGAAGGCAGAGCAGCCAGATGGTGACAGAAGGGGAGGAGAGGAGAAGGGGAGTTTGTGAAGGAGCAGCTCTGTATTCCAGTTTCCATCTGGGACTCTGCTACCATGAGAATGCCTTGGTAGAGGCTGGCTGCATCAAGCTGCAGGGGCCCAGAGCTGTAAACAGAAGTGGATAGGGAAAGGGGGAAATGAGGGAAGGCAGAGACATGGCCATGGCAGCATGTACTGGAATGAAAATTGATACATGCACTTGCATCTTCCAAAGAGAAACTGGGGCTAATGTCAGCTTTGCATTAGAGAATGACTCCAGACACAGCTGCTTTGTGGGAGAGGGGTGGCTTTGAACTGTCTATTCTATTTGACAAGCAGGGAACATAACATCTCTGTCCCCTTTCAAAGAGTGGGACAGTTGGACCTCATAGAGGATCAGGGAAATCTGTTATGACCGTCCTTGTCTTTCATAGCACAGTGACTATTCCAGTCTTGTATCCCAGGTATGGCTAAGTGAGATGAAGGTGTACAGGGGAGCTGTATTCCCTCCTGCAACTCAGCTTGCTTTTTGCTTTTTATTAGTTCAAAACTCTAAGTTGTCTACCTGTGGTCTGGCTATCACATCATTTCACAGGTACCATTGATAAGACTTTGTATTGAAGTGTGACTGGCTTTGCAATGCTGACCACAGTACAAGGACAGAATTGTAAGGATATTACTTAACATACAGAAAGAAACGTGTTACAGAGAGGATGTGTGGATTTGAGGAGAGGTTTTCTGATACTGTTGGCTTTTTTCTTTTGTGTGGACATAACAGAATTTAAGGCATGAATTTGACTCCTGTCTGGCTAAAAGACTTTCACCAGAATCAGCACGGACTGTGTGTAACATGAAAATGCTTTCTGGCTTTGAATCCACTCACCCCTAAACCAAATTGAAGGAGCAAATTATTATGGGAGATATGAATGGGACCCTATTTCTACTCTAGAAATTTATTTTGGTATTCTATTCTATTAACAGTATATTCTGATCTATACTGCATCTTCTTTCTGCTAAGAATTGATAAATAACAAGAGTATATAACCTAATGGTTAGGTAGACAGAGTAGCCACAGTTCCCAGCTGCAAAAGTGGAGTTCAGGAATTTTTCTAACAGTGGGGCTTGGGTGCTGGGACTTGTGCACGTGGTGTGTGAGATCAGGGCTAGTATTCTCCAACTCTGGCCTTAGCCCTTGGTGTTTTTCTTCAGGAAGGATGGAATTTCCTACTGAGCATGTTAACAGCACACTTGGGCAAGTCAAGTCCTGCATGTGATGCTGGAAATGGATCTGTTTGGGATTTTTGTTGTCTGTGTATAATGCCCCTTTTTAAAAGGGGTTGCAAATATGGTGAGGCCTTAGGTCTGAATGTGGGGCAGATGGGCTATAAATAAATTTGTGACACAGCTACTGTATATAGCCAGAATGGTGGTTAAGTTTCCCGAAGACTGCAGCAAGTGGTAGTTTAAAAAAATAACCAGGGAAAAGGGAAATAGTCTTCCAAAATATGGAACACCTCGTAAAGCTGGGGAGGTAGGAAACAAGTCAAGCAATCCCAGCCATGGTTTAAACTCACAGGAGGCATACTGTACAGTACATAAAGCCCAGGGAATCAGCTCAGGATGCCAACTAATGAGCTTTTTAATTAGCTGCAATTGCAAGCAAGGTTTAAAACCCAAATAAGTAAGTAAATTAAAGATTTAAAAGGCTGAACAGAATCACTGAGGGGTCAGCACTTAAAATATTAAAATGCCAAAGCAGTTAACTTTACAGTAAGTTTGCGGTGCTGAAGCAGAGCTGCCCCTTTAAGGAAGCAGAAGGCTCTCATTTTTCTGGTCTGAAGCCCTCTGGCTGGAACATGCCATCTGCAAAGATCCATAAATCATCCAGCGCTCAGCAGTCTGGAGTCCAGCAGGGTCTCCATGTGTCCCGGCCCTCGCCCGGAACCTGCGGGGCGTTTCCTGCAAGCAGAGGGTCCCGGCCAGGCGCCGCTTCTGGCTGCGGTGCAGATGTTTCTCCCCAGCCTCATCCCGTGAGGCAAAGGGAACCATGGCCAGGAAACTTGCAGTCAGCTTGGAAGCCTTCCCTCTGCCGCTCTGCAGCACTGAGAGGTCTGTGCAGATCGCACCGGCGCTCCCTGCCTTTGAAGGCTTGGGAGAGTCCGCCTGGGTTATGGTGGATGATGACAGAATGGGTGGCTTGTCGCCCACCTCCCAAGTCGTGGTGCCTCACAGCACTGTCTTCCATCCAAGTGCCAGCTCCTTCCAAACTTGTCTGTCTCCACTTTTCCTGTGGGGTGCTGGGTAACCATTCTGACATGCCAGCCCGCTGTCCCTACCCTTCTTCTGTGCCTATGGGTTGCTGTTAGAGGCCTTGAAAAAAGCAGATTATCAGCTCTGTGAGATTCACCTGCAAGCGCAGGAGAGAAGCAACTGAGGAGACAGTCTGATCACAAGTGTTTAAGAAGAATGAATTCCTTCTTCCTAACTGTACCCAGGAGGAAAGGCAGGGTCAGGTCCCCAGACCAGAAGGTATACAAGACCTCTTTACCTGAGAGCTGTAGTCCTATTCAGAGGTAACTCTTTTTGGGTAGGTGAGTGTACTTTTCTCATACTCGCATGTTGATCATGCTATTAGACATACAGGATATAATAAGGAAGACTATAGTGAGGGATTTAATTTTGGGGACAGGCTTAGGTTGCACTCCTGTTGAATCTCAAGCTGACAGTAGCTTTATATCAGAGAACAACCATGTTCCCAAGTTTCAGTTTAAATCTCCAGTGACTCCACTAAGGCCAGAAGTGCTGGAGTGGATTTGTATGGGTGCAAAAGAATGAGAATGTGACCCAGAAATGGAGATCATTGAGAAATCATAGAACGTGCTCATACGTGGCGTTAAGATTATGCAGTAGTTTTTCCAGCTGTCTTACCCATCACACATCAGATTTGTAGGGCATCGTGGGTTTTGTCTCTTCAGTGAGTTTTGTGGCTCATACCGTGTTTCAGAGGGCAGCAAAATTTATTCAGAAGTAAAAAGTTACTGAGAAATTGAAGTGGTTTTAGTACCATTTTATTTTAAACTCCTGTGGATGGTGTTGGCCTGGTATTTTGGGATGTGAGAGCTGTCTGTGTTGTACTGCATCGTGTGTCTTGGCGTTCCGGTGTTTGTCACTAGTGATCTTGGTGTGGCTGTGTGCACCTTGTGGGATAGTTGTGCAACGACTCAGGCACAGGTCTTCTCCAACACAACTGGATATAGTGGTTTATTGCTGGGATTCAGGGGAAATGGGGCATTGCCAGCAACAAACTGCCACCTTTTTCACATTCTATGTACAACATACGTGTCAGAAACAATTCCAAATCACCAGGATGTCCCCTTGTGCCTTTGCAAGTGGGCAGAGCGAAAGTAGAAACTGCTTTTCGTTATGCTGATGCTTCTGGCTGCCCTAAGGGGTGGAGAATGCTAAACAGCCTTGGTCCCCCAAGTATGAGGTGCTTTGGAGAGCCAGGCAAGCCCTCTAACACAGGGCTGCCTCTGACTCTCTAAGCAGTACTGTCACATAGGCAATAATCATATCTTGCAGTGTTTGGAACAGGAGGAAATTAATTTGTCTGCAATCATGATGCTTTGTTAGGGTCTTTTGTCTGAAGATCTCAAACAGCTTTGTACATATCAATTGATAAAGCCTTACTTTGCACTTCTAAGAAGATAAATATTATTGTCCTAGGGGAAGCCTGAGGCATAAAGAGGTCAAGTGAGCTGCCCAGCAGAGAGGTAGGCATTGACAGAGCTGGGGTTACAGTCCAGAATTTCTGGCAGCCCCTGCCCAGATGTCAGCTGGTGGAGGACTGTGCTCCTTCACCTAGGAGGGGTCTAATCTTTCAGAGGACTGAGCAAGATGGTTGCTGTGGAGTAAGTGTGGGATGGAGAAGCATTTTACTGTTTCTACTGGTTCTATTTTCATTTGCCAGTGTCCTCCTTATTGCATTGTCTGCATTTCCATTCTTGAGACTAACCAGATTAGAAGCTGCCATTTGGACTAGTGTTCCCCCCTGGGTCAAGCACTGCTATCATACTTGATAAACCCATAGGGACCCAACCAGAATTTGAATCCAGGCTTTGGAAGTAATAAAAAGCCAAATATGAACATCTAATAATGAGCTTCTCCTGGGGGAAAACTCTCTCTTTGTTTTTTTTCTTTGAGCAAGGCAGTAACACACACACCCGAAGCTGTTCAGAGTCTGAACATGCAACAGGAGCACCCAGGTTTGTTCAAGTGCTGATTTACTGAGACTTGTGTAAAAGGAGAGAGAAGTCGAAGAGGTGGGAGGCAAAAACGGATCCAGCCCCCAGTGGCCTTGAAAGCAATCTGGCAGTGACTGCTGTCTCCATGCTGATGGATTTGCTGTCACCTCCCCCTGGCATGAGGTGACAGATTTCTCTGTCGGATGAAGCCGGAACCAATAGCCATCCATCACTGTGAGGACAGACAGGAGTAGGAAGGAGGTGGGGGGAGGGGGAAGCAAATCCTGGCAAACTGTTTCTCCACCCTCCTTCCCTGTCAGTGCTGAGTCATGGGGAAATAGGTCTTCTTACCTACACATACCAAGGAAGGGAATGTTGGTGTCCACCATCAAAAGGATGGAGGGATCTGAGTCTGGGGATGGAGTGGATGGGCATGTGCTTAGGGAGAAAGCTGTCTTCAGCAGGGAGAGAGCTCTACTTGGGAGACCTCTTGGGATTGTTATTACTGTGTTATATTCTATTGCACTGTGTTAGCCAGTCAAGGGGGAAAGGCTCCTGGAACTGCTGGTATTTTGGCCTGTCTGGTGAAATTATCGTTCCCAGCAGATGGAAGGGCAGGTCACTGCTGTGCTGCAGCTGGGTCAAGGCTCTGAAAGGCTTGCCAACCCTGCCACCTCTGATGCACAAGCAGCAGAGCCAGAGCTCAGGTAAGTCTCTCTGGCACCCTGTGTCCAAGAGATTTCTGCTCCTTCTGTCTCTTTTTGAGGAACTAGTTTTACAGTTGGAAATCCCTGTCGTGTCCTTTCACTCCTTCAATGCAGTTTGAGCTGAACACAAGATCAAGGCAACGTTCTGTCCACTCAAACCTGTGGTGTTGGACAGAAAAAAGTCCTTTCTCCATTCCTACAGACTGGAAATACTAAAGCCTCTCTCTTATTATGGGTTTCCTGACACATTAAGAACAAACAAAACCACTTCCCCTCTATGATTTCAGGTAAAAACTGTTTGTGCTCTTACTTGCTTTAAAGATGACATGTCAGTGGATGGGACCCTGTTTGTACCTGTATTTTAAGATGATTGGGAACTTACATGTTAAATTGCTCTTCAAAAACTGCCAGTTTTTGCTCAGAGATTAAATTCTGCTCTACTCACAGGACCTACAGCACTACCCTTCTGTTCTAATCAGTGCCCTCTGATGGCCTGCAATGAAATGGGATGATTTAGTCAGTTCTCAGAGCAAGGCTGGAAGTGGAAGTCTGAGGAAATAACCAACAGATCCTGGATTCATTTAGTGCATCCTTAAAAAAATTGTATTTTTCATGAGGGGGGAACAGATGTGTGACAAACAGATAGGCCAGGTATGTGGATGGTTCTGTGCCTAACCATCCCACAGAACCAAAAGGAGTTAGGCCTTTCATTCATTTAGATGTTGTTCTAAGACTTGCTTATGGATATTTCTCAGTCCTTTGTCATCTAAATAACTTTGTAAATCTGGCCCAAAGATGCCTATATGGAGTGTTTATTTCTAAATTGTTCTTACAAAGAGCTAAGGTGTGTGTGTGGAGGAAACCAAACCTGTAGCTGTTTGCTGAAAAGCAAAGAGCACAAGAGTGTTCCTTTAAACTGAATTAGCATGCACAAACCTTGGGCTGCTCCTGAAGCTTTGCTGCTCCCAGGCCTCAGACTTTGCATCTGTTTTTTCATTTGCAGTGGGCTAATGTGCTTTGACACTGCACCCCTCTGGGAAGCTGCCGACAGGCCATGTCAATACTTCCTTCTAGAGAAAGAGGAAAAAAAAATCCCAACCCAAACCCCTCTACAGTGTTGCTTTACAATATGCTTTTCAGAATTAAATTACAGAGCATGCAGGCTGGAAGCCTCCACCTGGAGAAAACATTCCCACTCCAACCCTTGCATTTCCTGCATCCCTGGAGTGCATTTTTTTATCTTCTCTTTTTTTATTTTTTTGCCTTTAAGCTTCTGGTCTTCAGATAAGAAAGGAAAAGTCAATATTCCCATTCAATTTTGGCAGCTGCTTTTTCCCTTTTATTTTAAGGATCTAAAAGAACACACATCCCCCAGGAAAAAACCAAAACAATCCTAAGGTTATTGTAACTTTAGGTTGTTCCATTTTAAACAATTCTGGAATAAAGGGGTTTTTTTCCTACAATTTTTACTTATATTAACTAGGAATCCCCAGTGCCCACACCAAATGTGATAAGTTAGGAACAAAAAACCCACAGATTTCTCTCTGTGAAGAGCAACCAAGCAGAGTCTTGGCCATGTGTGGCTAAGCAGCCCCGTGCCAGTGCCAGCAGGGATACCTCAAAGGAGCCAGCTCTGGATGTGCTGTCTAATGGCTCTGGATGTGCCCAGCCTGTGCGGTGCCTTGCCAGGCAGAGATCTACCTGCTTCTGAATGAGCTAATAGTAACCTGGAAAAGAGAGAGAGTGGCTGTTAGATTCTCCACCCAAGATAATTAGCTAATTACCTGAAAAAAGGAGGATTAATTAACCTGGGCCCATGGCCACAGTCATGCCTGTGCTGCTCCTGTGAAATGAGCTGGTCTGTGTGTGTGTGCTTGTGATGTGGGGATGGACAAGCTCATGTGGGGCTAGCTGTGATATTTCTATTCAAATGTGCTCTGAGATCCCCTTAATGTATCAGGACCTCATGAATGCCGAATTAATTAACATTCACTATGATTTCATGGCTATTTAATGATCTCTTTGTTATGGGTGGAGAACTGAGGCACAGAGCAATTAGGGACTCTCTCAAGGTCACCCAGGAATTCTCTGGGAGAGCAGGAGATTGAAGCCAGCATTTCCCAGCAGTGACTCAACCACAGCACTTCCTTTTTTCTCATTTGAAGAGTTGTGGACAGGTGCATTGGCTTGGAAGCTGCATCCCAAGGATGACTGGCTGCAAGTTGTTGGTGGGGGGGTGTGTAGGATGATTAACTCTCAAGAACTGTGGGTTCATTCAGAGGCTTTTAGAGAAACCCTCATTGTGGCTTTGCAACTCTGTTCAAATACAGGAATGAGATTAAAGGTGAAGTTTCAGCCCAGAGCTCATCCTCAGGCAGGACAGAAAATAGAACCAAGTGAGCTCTCTGGGTTTTTCCCCAGCCTGGAGATGCTCTCTTGGCCAGAATGTCATGTCTCATTTTCTCTGTGCTCTTCTCTCGTCCTTCCTCATTAACCCCTTCTCCTGTGTGAATCCTGCAGACTGCACAGAGCTCTGCCCTGCAGCCCACATGGCTGCTAAGAGAATCATTCTGCCTCTCTGAACAGGAATCCCCAATATGTGATTTCCTGCTCTTCTCTGCAGGGTCTCCTCTAGTCTTCCCTGCTTTAGGTCCTCTACATTTTAACTGTTTTATGCCTCTCCCTTCTCCCTCACAACGTGTCACCAAGTCTATGCCACCTCTCCCCTTGCTAACACACACTACCCCTCTTCCTTAGCAGTCTGCTTTGAAGGTGGCTGTAGGGATGGAGCCACAAGCTGGCAGACCCGTGTACCAGCCCAATAGATCTTGCTGTGTGTTTTAACAAGTTGAGTTTTATCTTTCTGCCTCCCTCTTGCAAACTGTGCCAAGGTGGAACTTGGGAACTTGCTTGCTGAGATTTCAAGCTTTAGTGCCTCACCAGTGCTCACCAGCTCTTCTTTCCCATGGCTGCTCCATAGCAGTGGCTGCCTGCCCTGCTGTGTGGTTTGGTAATGCCCTTTCTCTGCCTCTTGGTAGGTTTTGGGTAAATCTTCCATTTTATCTTCAAAGCACTTTGCAAATGTTAACTCATTTGCATGCCATCCCTCTGAGGCACATAGCATTACAGTTCTTGAACAGAAAAGGAGAGTAAATCATAAAGCCACCTCAGTTAATTTGCCCCTAATGCTACAGCCTAACAGCTGTTCTGAAAATGATACAAAGTGGACACAAATTTTCCCAGAATTTATGCACCTCTACTACTTTTATCTTTCTTTTTTCTTTAATGTATTGTATTATCAATAATATCTCATTTTATAAAGCTCCTTCCTTCCACTCCTCAATCACTGCCAGGAATGTATTCATGTAGGTCCAGATCCTCAGGATTATCAACAGCCTCAACTCCTGATGTCTTTCAGGAAACATTCCTAATTCTCTTGGCACCTTGGTTCCTTATCTGTGCAACCTCTAATCTCTGTCCTTTAACCCAGTTTTACTTGTTTGATATAGTGTAGATATTTCTGGCACTGGGAATCCAAGACTGGCACATCATGGTAGTGTAGTGCAGTACCCTTTCATGAAACACCAGGCTTAGGAAGAACTAGTGTTGTGCCATTCAAGTGAAGCCTCCTAAGAATTCAGAGCTTGTCCTTCACTGTAACTTCCATTCCATGAAAGACAATGTGGGATGGACTTGGGTACTGATGGTTCTGCTGCTAGGCATCACCCTGGGCTGGCTGCAAAATGGGTGGAGTATAAGATACAGAGAATTAAGGTAGGTTTTAGTAAGGGAAAATAGGAAAAAGAAAGTCAAGTTTTGCAATTCATGCAAAAATATATGCAGGAAAAGGGAATAATTCCCTGTACTATTCTGTTAATGAACAGACCAGCTCCTGGAGGCTATACCCTGCCTGTCTTCTCTTTTCAAACCCATCTGGGTGAGTGAGAGACCTCTGTGTGACCACACTGCAAGAAAAACATAAGATACACTCCTCCTGTGACACTTAGTGTTAACTGGTTTCCCCACTTCTGGTAGGAAGGAGTTTCTGTCCCAAAGGACTACTGTGTGCTTTGTGATTGGGTCTGGATGGGCAGAGGGTGGAATTTGCTGCTGCCCAAACAGAAGTTCCTGAGTTCAGGCTGCACATAAATTATTAGTGAATTAGCTCTGGAATGCTCCCAGGCACTGGTGTCGGCCAGCCCTTTGTGCACTACAGCAGGAGGAATCACATCACCTGGGAAAAGGGGGAGGCAGGAAACCTGCTGATGTCTGGGGTTTGTTTAAATGTAAAGGCAGGGAGTTTATTCTCTATCAAAAGGCTCCTGTAGTTCTTGCGGTGAAAGCAATTGCCTTTTGGAAGTCGTTTGGAACACACAAACTAGCCCAGCATTTCTTGTGCAACTCTGACTTGACTACTTTTTCCCAAGGTGGCCATAAGGGGCACTGCAGGGTAAGGAATGGGGACAAACACCCTGGTCCCCAAGCACGAGTTCGGTTTCAGAAGACACCACAGGACATAAGCAGCAATCCCCAGTGACAGGGAAGGGAATGTTGCAGTGTGCTGAGTGACTGTTTGAGGTGGCAACATGGAGAGCAACTGTTAGGAACATGAATTCCTGGCTGCTCACACAGAACAGGCAGTACTGGGCTCTTCATCATCTCACAGATAACTAGTATCTCATATTCCATGCTCATATGCAAGTGGTAATATCTAGAAAACATTTACCTGTGGTACCTGCTCCTTAAGGAGTATGTTGAAGTAGTTAGTGTGTAGGGGATATATTCTTCCTCAAATCATTGTTAAAAGCCTCTGTTTAAAGTGAACCTGTTCCATAGAAGTCTGACACTTGTTCTGTTAAGAAACACTTACCTGAAGGAAAAAAAAAGCAGTTCTGGAGGGCTATGGGTAGCAAAGTGTGCCAGTGTATATAATTCCACTGGAAAACCAGAAGATTCTGGAGTTTACTTTGCCATCTGCCAAACAGCAACTCTTACTTCCAGCTCCAGGGTGATGCTCTCAACATGTTGTCTGTGAGGCCATGGCTCACGTGTCCATATCTTGCACCTTCAGCTCACAGAGGGCTAGCACATACCCTGGTGACCTCTCAGGACCTGCCTGCCGCTGCTAATCTTTCTTCTGTGGGGAATCCTCCGTCTGTTTCCAAAGCAGATTTTCAGCTGCAACTCTGTTTCCCTTCACCTTGGTTTTTTTCCACCTTGCCAGTTTATCTCCCAAGGACTCTATTTGGTTTTAATTTCTGGGATTTCTAGCTTGCACCTGAAGGACTCCAGCACTGTCTGCACAGCACACACAGCCAATGCCAGGAAGCCACACAAGGCACTGATTCTGCTCTCGCTCTCTTCCCTGCTCTGCAGGTTCCATGATTGCTTTCAAGTTCAGTAACAATTTGTACATCAATGCATTTAACAAGTGGGTCTCTGAGTATCCATCCAGAAGCTGAGCTGGTGTGCCTTTTTAATGCCCATTCTCTGTTGTACAGACTGTTTTTCTGTATTTTAAGTACAGGTGGAACTAACACAACATTACTGAAGTGTGCTAACAATAAGCTATATGGACATTTGGACTGGCAATTCACTCCTTGCTCCAGGCTGGGGGGATGAGGTATCCTCAGTGTTCACTGCAGGTGAGGGCACCTCAAGTTTCTGTCTGGGTAAGTTGGCCCTCGCATGCTGTTGTAAACTGTTAGTTAGGGAGGGTGGCTGCTCCAATGATGGTGTTTGTTCAGTTGTGTCTTGAGAGATGGTGCCAGCTTGTGTATGAAAAGGAGGCAGCATTTCAGCTTGGAAAGAACTGACACAGAAACCTTTCCCCATTGCAACGTCCTGGTGCAGACCCTGCCTGATCACCTGGCATTAACAGGGTCTCCAGGTCAGCCTGGGAAAGGAATGGGGGCACCTTTGCTGTGATTTATTGGAATTGCTCTTGTACCTCATTAATCTGATAGCAGACAGGATACTTGAAGCATACTCTGAGGCCCACCCATCTGATCACAGAGACTTCTCTACCAGTGGAGGGGACACAGAGGAATTCTCAGTGGAAGCTGGATCCCATTTCATTATGGCCACAGCTTCCTTTTTTCCTTATTTCAAGCAGAGTGGTGTGTGCACATGCACATACTGGAAATGTGAAATTATGTCTCTCTTGCAAGACTGGCCTCCAGAGAGTTAATCTGTGCAAGAGGGGAGACCTGAGGGGAGAAAGAGGGTACTCTGGTTTTGCTGTTCCCTGGATCCCAGCCATTCTGCTCCAGCTTTGGCTTAGCAAGCCTTCCAATCCATGCCCCCCTGCCCCTTCCTCCATTCCAGCCTTTCATGAAAGCTGAAATCTCTGTTCCTTGGCTCTCCCCAGTGGAAGGCCCACTTTGGAGCAGCAGTAAATCTTTTCATGCAACCTGGCCAACTATGCTGTCTCAGGAGGGAGAGGAAGGAAGGGAGTCAAACCTGGGTTATCACCTGCTTGTGGTCTCATCTATCACCTTGAATTGTGTCACAGGATAAAATTACTCATCCAAACCTAATGTTAAATTAAGTCAAGTCCACAGCAGAGAGGATTAATGGGCTGTGCACACACATGCACACGTTTGGCAAAGTGGCTTTGACCCAGGCAAAGTTTGTAAAGCTTGCTGGAAATCATGAAGCCACTCATAAGTTGGGTTTGGGAAAGCTGCAAGACTCCTACATCCCTTTGCAGAAATACTTTGGGTGTGGGACCAGCTTCCACCTAGGGAAAGTGGAGATGACTCCTTGTGGAGTCATCCATGCTAAGTAGGAACTTATCCAAAAGGGAGGAGTGTCTCTACTTCTTTAATGGCCTCATGTAGCTGGGGTGAACCATGGAAGTGGAAGGCTTTTAGTAAATGGCTATATAAGCTGTAAATATTTTTGATGAAGCCCAACAGCATCTGTGGTGTTTCTGGAGAAATAGCAGGCTGTGTAAGAGCAGAGACTTGGAGGATGAACTGTGTGGGTATATTCAGCAATTGTAGAGATCAGCTGTAAAAACCCAAGAAAAAACAGTACTTAAAGCTTCTCTTTGTGTGTCTGCTGTAAAAGGCAGAATACTTTTAGAGGGCCAAATAAGGGGCTTGGGTCCTCTTCCCTGCTGTGCTCACTGCAGTATCCTGGGACAGGCTCTGTGGGCTCAGTATACATTCATCTCTGGTGCTAATTTGATTGGGGGAGCAGTCCAGGATGCCACTCAGCCTTAGAATCTGTGAGCATTACTGGCCTGCATCAGTGAGGAGTTGGTAGTCTTTGATACTTCGTGCCTGTTGAGTAATTCAGGGTGTAAGCATGACAGGTATTTAGCATCCCTGGAATGCTTTGTGTATGAAGCACTTTACAGAAGCCAGGCCCTCACCAGTGCTCCAAAGACACCACGAATGACTCCTGCTCCTGTGCTAGGGATACTGAGGCACAGTGTCCGCGGGTGCCAGGTGCTCTGTTTGCTCCCTCCATCCCACTCAGATGGCTAGATCACGCCGCCTTATCACCTGACAATGTTTTTCAAAGCCAACAGCTTCATAAAGCTTCTCATCATCTCCAGCAGATGCTGTGAGGAGCCCGTTTATTAGCTTCATGGGAGGACAAAGCCAAAAACAAAACGAAAGCCCAACCTTCCCCTAACCCACCACACAAAACCTCTATCATAAATAAAGTAAGTGTGTGTGTGGTGGGTAGTTCATCCCCAAAGCAAACAGGGTATTTCTCTCCTTCTCTTGGGTTTGGCTAAAAAAAGCAAATAAACCACAGAGGAAGCACGTCATGGTGCAAACCGTAACCAGATGGCGCGGGTGAGAGCGTGGGAGGGGAGAGGGGGTTTCTCTGAATGGAATATGCATGTCAAAGAGGGAAAACTACAGAGAAAGGCAGTTATCAGAGAGACCTCTTGTTTGTGTGAGGGTTTGGGGTGCCCCCCAGCCACGGCTGAGAGTCCTCCCTGGGGGCGCGGTGGGGAAAGTCTGTGACTGAAACCGAGATTGCTGGGGGCTGTGAGTGGAAAAGAATATAGGGTCGGGCTCCCCAGAACCAGCAGCAGCCTGCAAAACATCTCACTCAGCTCCTTTCTTTTTCTGTTTCGCTGTGACATGCTATTGGACTTTGTCAGGTGCTTCTTTCTCTTCTCTCTTGCTTGCCACCTCTTCCCTGAGATTCACAGAAATACATTCCAGACCTTTCTCTTCCTCCTCCACCTTGCCCCACGCCTCTCTGTCTGCCTGACCCCAGTAAGAGAGGCCTCTCGTGGGGCTGGGGGATGTGCTGTGCTGGGCAGCCAGCGTGGCTGGGTGCAGCTGAAGCAGGGTGCTTTGCAGGTGTCTCAGTGCCCGATTCAGGTCTTGCTCCTTCCCTCTCTGCTGTGTTTTTCACCCACGGTGGTTACATAGGGTGGTTTGTAGCAGTGAAACAAGCAAAGCACTCCTGTTGTAAAGTGGGTATTGCTTTTGTAAAACATCAGTCCCCTCCTGCAGAGCAGCCAGAGCTCTCATCTGACCCTTTCTCCTTCAGGTTGGTGCTCAGGCCAGTGAGGAATGGGGGAAACTCCACCACGTGCTGCTGTAAACCAGCTGGGCTGGAGCCTGTGTGTGTGCTGGGGATTTTAAAAGGTGGCCTCCTCTTCCTGTCCCTTTACTTTTGGTTCAGTTTTGTGAATATATTACAGGTGACTTTTTAGCACAGGATATCAAGCAAAAAGATAAGGATGAAAGACACTACAGGGAATGGGAAAACAATTAGAAACCTGGTTCAGCTCTGATGTTTTGTGCATGGATGTGTGCCTGAGCGTCAGCAAACAGCCTGCAAGCCAAGGGTGCATCTCTGTGTGCCTATTACTTGAAGTTGCACCACAGTGTAGATGAACTAATAGGCAAGGAAGCTGGCCTCAGTTAATTTTCCATATATCACCTGGTCACAGTTTTCCCAAAAGGCATCGGAGACAGAAACTGCTAGTAATAATTTGAAAAATATCACAGAGCAGACTTTGAATATTAACCTTCATTCTCCCTTAGGCAGGAGTGATGACCATTGTCATTTCAGATATGGAAACTGGGCACAAAGAAGTGAAGAAGGGCTGATGAGGAAAATATGATGAGGTGTCTGTTCCTCAGCAGTTTGGGAGAGAGAAAAAGTGTCCTTACAAATAGGGAGGACAAAAGGGAAATGCTTTCTGTCTGCCTTCATCCCTGTGCTGGTTAGTTTCTTGTGCTTTAGGGAAAATCATCTGGGAGGGGTGGGTGTTCCTGTGTCAGCTCTTACCACTTGCTGGCCTCTTGGCAAGCAGAAAAGAGGCTGCATCAAGAGATTGGGTATGGTTCACTTTGTCTGTCTCAAACCTGGCTGGCTTCCTCCTGAAGAGGAGAATGGTGTCTGAATGATGTGTGGAGTGAGAAGCAATGTGTGACAGTGTACGAAAAGGGGTAAAGGAGAGGTTTATGGGGTGTGGTATGTGGAAATTCAAGATGGAGAAAGGTGTGGTGAGGGTGCAGAGTGGGATCCGTCAGGAGCGAGAAGGGTGAGCTGGCTTTAGAAAGTGGAAAAGAGTCACAAACTTGAGGATGAAGATGGGGATGGAGTGAGCATGTGCAATGGGGGAGGAAGATTTTACTGAGGATTGGAGAGAGGAGGGGTGCATGTGCAGGAGTTGGATGATTTGGTTAGTGCTTGGAGGGTTTGGTTTGTGCACTGCACTAGCAATGCAGAGAGCCCAGAGTGCTGTCCTGTCAGCATGACTGATGTGGCTCCAGATCTCATCTTGTGAGGTGTGGGGGTTTTGCCCCGTGGGTAGAGTGAAGTTATGCATTTTCCACCCACAGAGTGTTTCAGGGAAGGGCTGCTGCAGCTTCTCTGGCAAGAGAGAGGTTTGGGCAGATCTGCTTCACCAGCCAGAATGACAAGGGAAGGGTAGAGGGGAAAAAAAACCCAAAACATAAAAAGCTGCCTGTTCCCCCAAAGGAGAGGTGGCCCCCCACACACATGTAGTGACTCCCATGTCTGTAGAGCAGAGCTCTGGCTCTAGGCATGCAAGAAGGTTTTTTCCAACAAAATAAAATGCAGGTTTTTTCCCCCAGTAAGTTTTTGTCTTAGCTTCTGCCTCCCATCCTGGTTTCCACCCCAGGAATACACGGGCTGCTCCCAATCCCTGAATGTTCTGTTATTACTGCTGCATGCTAGTTCTGCATGAAGGGGTGGTAAGAGTAGTGGAGGGAGGGGGTCGGGAAGGAAACACACCTAGCAGCACCATCAGGATCTAAAAACAATGTTACTGGAGCAGAAAGAGGGAGTTCTCTGCTTTAATCCTCTTTCCCCTCCACTGATATCACTGGGGACAAGATGGAGTCAGCCGTGGACACACAATTATAGCTATGTTTCCCTCTAACATCCACCAAGATGTGATAGTGTCCCAGCAGCAGCAAGGAGTACCAGGTAGGTCCACAGGTTTCTTGGGGAGAGACCTGACTCTGCAGCAAGTAATGGAGATAATCTTGTGTTCTGGATCTAAGTGTATGTGCTGTGGCAAGTGTGGTGCCAGGGATGGAAGGTTTCAGGAGCCCATCTGTGGAAGTAGAGCAGGAGCATAGTTTGTCTTTGCCAACTGGGACCATGATAGAGATATGTGGTATGTAATGTTTTGTCCTTCAGGGTGAAGATGGGGTCTAAAAGGAGCCCTGTGAATTACATCCTCAAACGTGAAAGAGATTAAGTCTTTGAGGGAAACTGAGACATGGAGAAATATGAGGACAAGTTCATGAGGGTAAATAGTGAGAGAGCCCAAAATTGAGCTTCCCAAGACAACTCTTACAGACTTGGGGTATCCAGCTGCCATTGCTTATACCTTTGTCTTGCAGGTGAGATCAGAACTGAACACAACTATAACTAAATACAGTTAGCAGCTTCAGTGGTGGCAGCAGGCTGTTTGCAGGTGACAGCTATTTCTGAGTGTTAGAAGCAGGAAACTCTTCAGTGCTAGACACAACTGATGGGTGTAACGGGCCTGTTTATGTGGGCAACTGCTCCTGGATAGCAAGCAGGGTGGTGCACCGCTAGCTTTAGGATTACAGAACACTTAAGGCAGTAAGTTCCTGATCTCTGCAAATGTTGCTCTTACAGACAAGAAGCCTGCCTCAAAACTTTCCCTCTTGTTACTCCTAACTCTGCATGTGTTGCTTAATCTCTGAAATTCAGCCAATCACTATGAGCTACTTGTCAATACTGAGGAAGCATGTGGACCTCAGCCTCTAGTCCCTCAGAAATACACATCCTTAAGGGGGTACTCATCTACAAACCCTATGGCTCAGGCTAATTGCTGGCCAGTATTAGGAAAAAGGATTGACATGACACAGTGTTCACTACAACTTGTTCCATAGTCATTACCCCAGCAAATTCTTTCATATCTTTAATGGGTAAACTGGATTTTTAGTCATTTGAGTGTTTGGTATTGTTAGGAATTTCCCCACTTTTACACTGTCCCTGGAAGGTAGAGCAGGAGTTGGCTGCTGAATTAAGTGCGGTGTCTCATTCTGTGAGAAGAGTGTTTATGTCTGAGTGCTGCTGGGATACATCTGTTGGCTGGTACTAGAATGCACCAAAATAAGGCTAGAATTAGAAATCACATTATCCCTCCCATCCCTCCCTCTTGGCAAGGGTGGGGCAGGAGGGAGGATGGGAATTTTAGAAGGCAGTTCTGATGAAATCCATCTCCCTGGCCCTCTGCATGGAAGCAATCCCAGCAAAACAGAGATGCAGATGGTCTCACCCCTGGAGCCAATGCCTATGTCAAGAGCCTTAGAAATGTGAGACCATACCACCAATGAAGTTCAAACAGCACTAAATGTCTGCTGTCAGCACAGAGCAGGCTCCCCCACCCTCCTTTTCCTTTTTTGGAGTTGCTGATGCCTTTCTTGTTTTGTTTCTATTTATTTTGTTTTTGTGTTTTGTTTTCTGTCTTTAGGCCTTCTTGGGGGCCTAAAGAAAGACTGATGGAAAAACAATCTGTCCTACTTGGATGGCTTTGCTAAAGGATAGAGAGAGCCTGGTTTGAGATCACATCTGAAAAGGTATTTTCTAGGTGTATCTCCATATCTTTATGTCCCTCCCTCCTACGTTCTTTCACCTCCCTCCAGCATGAACACTCATCAAAGTTTCAGTGGAAGCATTGAATAATGGGCACTGTGGGACCCCAGCCAAGCCCCATGGATCACAGTCCAACCTCTGACTTGCACAAACAGAGACAAGATTGGCCTCCTACCCTGCTCTATGTGCTGTACCCGTGGAGGCAGTCTCTGCTGCTCCCTCCAGGCTTCTCCCTCTTCTCTGTGGGCAACACAGCCTCTGGGTTTATGGTCTTCATGGATCTGCTTTACTCTTTTGGCACAGCTACTGCTCCATCTCTACCGTGTCCTCAGCACAAGCTCTCTTGCTGTGATGATGCCAACTTATGAGTAAGCCTGTAAGTTTTAGCTCTTGCTGAACCTTCTATTTCAGTAAAGTGAAAGCTGGACTGCATGTTTCACAGATCAACCTGTCTGCTCAGGTCCTAAGTGCAGAGGATGGCCAGAAGTCTCCACTGAATGTTCTATTATGTGGACCACGTATGACATGAACTGCTAAGCTGAAAGCAATAGCTGTTCTCCACTGTAGCAGTGGATTTCCCAGCATCCCTGTGGCACACTGACTGTATTTCAAGCCCTGTTAATTCATCAGCTACCACACTTGCATTAGCCATTGGCCCCTCAAATGCAGTGAAAAAGGCAGGGCAGGTGGGTCTGAATGCTTCATGGGCTGGGGCATCCCAAGCCTGCTGATCCAATCTGCCTTGAGTGTCTGGCAAACTGCTGGAGGAGAAAAGCCTGGGAGAATGGCTTTTTGGGCTAAATTATCCTGCAGGCTGGGATAAATTAGAAAATGTCATTTGGTGACTGCTGGCATTCTGTGCTACTGCATCTCATGATAGGTCACAAACCAGGTTTCATCCAGGTCTAGGAGAAAAGGATGTGTGAGGTCCCACGCGAATCCTCTGTAGTACACATTGCAGGGAAGGAAATAACCTCTTGTCCATCTGTCCCACAAATCTGTAAATTTTGGGCTGCTTTGGGAGAACACCATGAAGAACTACAAACTGGAAGACTAGCCCTTGAGCTTCCTTTGAGAAGATTTGTAGGAGTATGTGTAGATACTCCAAGAAAACACACAACAGGGGAACAGGTATTGAGAGGCTGCTGGTTTTGGCAGTTTCAGAATTAATTAACTCAACACTAAGAATTTATTTCCAGGTTTCATTCTTTTTTGCACCTTTTCCCAGATGCAGTTTTTACCACTTCTTTTTGTTTTTCTTCTAGTCCCAATTTTGAAAGGAGACCAATACAGATACCTGACTGGCCTTTACACTTTTCTTAGCTTTTAGTTTCTGAAGTAATAAAAGGCAGGGATCAAAATAAATCAGTGTATGTCTGGAAGAATTCAGAGCACTTGGACATGCAACAATTCACTGAATATGCAGAAAGAGAGAATTAATCAGATCAGCAAGCAACTATGAATCTAAAGGAAATATAACCATGATAAAATTCCTGATGCTGGAGCTGCGTGGAGTTTAATCACTGAGGATTTTGAAAAGCTTGTGTATGTTTTGAGACACTTTTATTCTTTCAGTCATGTCTTTTGAGATAAAAAGTAATAAGCTAATTAAAATGTACCCAAGCGTGGCTGGAAGTAATAAGGTGAGAGTATGGACATAAAAAAGCCAAACAAACATGTATACCATCCTTTCTCTAGTTCAGGGTGTACAGTCATGTTTCAGCTTTCTGAACATCAGTGATATCAGTGGGAATGTAGGCTTCATTAAATGCTGGGACAGTTGGTTCATTAACAGGTCAAGCAGGACTCAAGGAAGACTGAAAAGGCCCTGTTTTGCTCTGGTGCTGGTTAAAAGCTTAGGTGACAAGCAGAGGAGGAACAGTGCTGAAGTGATGAGGAAGTTAAGCCCTGCTCTGGCCAAAGCTCCAAAGTTGCTGTATCAGGAATAGTTTCAGGGACAGGTGCCAAGAGTCCAAGGGAACATGCACAGCACATGAGTTATGGTAACCAGTATTTACCTAATTGCAAGAAGGGGCTGGAGAACACTTAATTAGTAGTACCTTCTGATTTTGAATGAAGAAGGTAAGTTGAAGGGCATTTGTTACTTAACCTGCAGGTTTGAGGGAGTGCATTGATGAAGCAGTGTTGTTGATCTTCCAGCTGCAGCTTGGAGCTTCTGGGCAGTATTCAGTGCAGTTGGGCCACTGGAGCTGGAACTGAGGGTACAAATGGACCTTTGTTGCAATGACTTTTTTGCTCCAGCTAGAGATTTTGCAAAAGGATGGGGATGCTTGTGAGCAAAAGGCTTGAATATGTGGACATAGTAAGGCCCTGTTTGACAAGCTCCTCCTCTGAATTCTACTTAAAATTCTGTGTGAATGGTGGTGTGGATTTGTTGTTTATTTTTTCCTTCATATTACTGAAGTATAACTGTAGCTGCACCTTGCCTATTAATTTAACATCCCAATGTAAACAAGGAGCTGCCCATCAATATCTCCACCTTAACCCATCAAGAGTCCTGTAGGGAAAGAGGTGGGCTCTGTAGCATGAAGAAAAGGGACTTGCTCACTCATATTTCAGGAACATGTCGTGGTTTAACCCCAGCCAGCAACTAAGCACCACCCCACAGCTGCTTGCTCACTCACCCCGTGACAGCAGCAGGATGGGGGAGACAATCAGAAGAGTAAGAGAGAGAGACAGCTTCTGGGTTGAGATAAAGACAGTTTAATAGGTAAAGCAAAAGCCACAGAGGTAAAACTAAACCAGGAATTCATTAAGTGCTTCCCATCACAGCCAGCGTTCAGCCATCCCCAGGAAAGCAGAGCTCCATCGTGTGCAACGGTGATCTGGGAAGACAAACACCATCCCCTCCTCCCTTTTTCCCCCCCAGCTTTATATGCTGAGTGTGATGTCCTGTGGTCAGGAATACCCCTTTGGTCACTGGGATCAGCTCTCCTGGCTGTGTCCCCTCCAACTCCCTCTGCACCCCCAGCCTGATCACTGGTGGGGTGGGGTGAGAAGCAGAAAAAGCCTTGGCTCTGTGTAAGCCCCACTCAGCCAGAACCTGTGATATCAGCACTGCTTGAAGCATAAATCCATATCATACTGTGAAGAAAATTAACTCTATCCCAGCCAGAACCAGCACACAAGAGAAGGTGCAAACAGAACAGTGTGAAGGCCTTAGTTCTGATTTTTGTGCTGATACACTGCTTTTCTCTTACCTATGTTGATGCCTCAAGCTTAATTCTCTTAATTCAAGGTCAGGGCTTGTGCCCTCACCTCCTCTGCCAATGGATGTTCTTGCTGTGTCCACAGGTACTCAAGGTTATGCTGCTATGTGCAGCCTTGCATCTTGTTGCAACTTCTGTTTTGGTTAACAGGTAATACTGGGATGGCTCCTCAAAAAGGCAAGACCTGCTGGACCCATAGCACAAGCACTGAGCTGAGATCCAGTGAACCTGAGGTGAGATGTGACTTGCCTTCTAAATCATTCCTGAAGGACAAGCTGAAAACCATGTGCCACCTGAGTTTGAAAACATTTTCCTGGCATGTGTGTGAGTGGTAGTGGAGTTTCAGGAGGCTGAACAGGGTACCTGCCACCCCTACGTGCTCTGCCCATAGCCCATCATGCACAACTAGAGGGAACTGCCACCAGTTAGTATGTTCTAGAGATGTATAATTAGCACCACTTGCAGTGAAGAGAATTAGTGTGTTCATTTACAGTCAGGCCAAATGTCAGAACCGGAAAAACAGTCCTTGCTGTAGCAACACAAGCACTCTCAAGGAGGTGGTATGAGGTTTTTCACACTTGCTGCTGCTGCTGCTGCTGCAGAGTGGGTGCAGCCAGGAGCTCCATCACTCTCACTCTTCCTGCCATGAAAGCGCCGTTTCCATTTCCTGTCACAGTGGTGAGAAAAGCCTTTACACTGCTGCCTCCTCCCTTGCCTTTTCAAACTCCTTCTCCCCAGTTGAGTCTGCTTTTTGACATACAGTGTGCCCTGAGGAGGATCTGAAAGACAAAGCGTGCCAAAGGGGTACTCCCCTCCCCACGCACATGCTCACTGGGCAGGCAGCCCTCCGTAACCTCTGATGCCTCATTTGCAGAAGTGCCTGCTCTTGAAAAGAAATGCCTGGTGGTTAAAGCGGTTCCAGTAAAATACCTAGTGAGCAGGTAGCTAATTTCCATAATACAGAGAAGCCTCAAGAAAAGAAATCCCTGGGACTTGGTCTGCAGTGGAGAAATGACCTACCACTGACAGCAGGCAGGAGTGCTGTGTTCACTACTGGTTTGGGTTTGCTCTGTGCTAGTTTTGACCCTTGCTTGCTGTAAGGCTGCTGAATGTGGTTTAAACCACATATGTCTGAACTCATCTTGAACCCATTAGAAAAAAAGGTATTTTTCCAGTGTGGAATGGGAGCAAGTGGGCATGGAGAGAGCTGATGTCATTATTATGCCCTTCAGTAAGGGAACTGCACCCTACTATTGCTGGGAATTTCTGTCACTGGAAAACTCTGCTCTAACTGGTTTTCCAAATGGCTCCGCAATTCTAGGGTTTTTTCCAAGTGTTTTTCAAGCTCAGTTGGCTGACTTGCATCTGGAGGTCAACTAACTTGCCCCCATAGGTCATGCAGCAAGTGAATACTTTGATCCTTGTCCTGACAGATGAGATCAGTTTGAGGCACTTCTGCTGCCAGCATTGAGATCTGAGCTTCAGGCTTCGGAGACAGGGTGTTTCCTGGATTACACAGCACTGTTTGCCAGTGACTGAAGGGACTGTGAGGGGAGGTTTGTCTATTTGCTTCAAATTTGACCTGATCTCGGGTCTGAAAGCAGGAAGGCTTATTCTATAAATGGACTGAAGGTGTGAACTGCATTTTTTTATAGCTTTGTTCTTTTACTGCAGGGAAAGTGTAGGCCCTGCATCATTCCTTGCAGCTAAAACACAATGCTGGTGTTGGTTTCCATGTACCCTGATGGGCCTGCTGGCTTTGACAGGAATTGCTGAATACTTGACTGGAATACTCCTGGAATTTACAACACTTATTTACAACTGTGTTTCGGCTCAAGCAGCATTTTGAGCAGAGGAAGAGGTCCATCCCAGGACCTGTGAACAGCAAGGAATAGTTTTGCTTAGCTGGTTGCTCTTGTGGCATATGCAGGCTTACAGGGCTAAGTGGGTATCTATATTGTGGGAGTGGGTTGGAAAGTTTGGTTGTCTTCAAGGAAACTGATGCCTTCCATCTGCTCTGTTACGGAGGCCTCTATTATCATCTCAGAGCCCATCAGTGCAGGTGTCCTCTGTATCATTGTTTCCCATCATCCTTGGAAACATTTTCACCATTAAGAGGGCTGAGTGAAAAGAAAAAAATACTGCCTGACCATCTGCCAAGAATATCTTACTGCATAAAACCTCCTTTTGTGGGCAGACAGGCTTGGAGGAATCCTAAGGTATTCCAACTATTACTGCTCTTCCTCTTGCAGGCCTTTCTAGCATCCAGCAAGGGGAGCTGAGAACCTGCTCCCTTCCCGTCCTCCTCACAACTGCATCCAGGCTGTCCCCATGTAAGGAAGGAAGCATGTCTGTTTGCAGCCTTCAAGGGCTGTGACTCCCATCCTGCTGCATTTGTCTTGCAGGACTGTGATTCTGACTGAAAGCTGTTGGACAGGAGCCTGCACACCAACAGCCTAATGTGCTAAACAGCTGTTGCAGGGCCGTATTTCACATCCACGCTTCACTCCCAGATCATTCGCTCTCTCTCCTGTGCCTTGGAAAGGCCACGCTTTCCTACTTACTGCTTCCCACTTCTGTCGGTGTGGGAGGATTCCCTTTCATGAGGTTCTCCCCGCCTCAGCTTTCCGAACTCAATTGTTCCCGCCTTTTTTCTCCCCTTGGTGGTGCCTTAAACACAGCAGTTCAACTGAAGGTACGGGGTCAGTCCCCAGGGCCGTGCCTGGGAAGCTGCCTGGTTTCAGCCGTTAACCTTACTCCTCTGCCTTTCCCGTCAGAAGACTTCACAGGTGACATGCAAAACAAGAAAAGTTTTGTCTTTTTTTTCTGTTATCTCATCCCAGGAGAAGATGGAGGCTCAGTCACACGTTAGAAATCTGCATTGCGTGTGGCAACCTCCATCTGCCCGCTCAGAGGCTCAGTGTTCCTGCACTAATCTCTCTGTTTTCCTTTGGTGCCAGCCTTGCCACACTCTTTGAGCAGTATATTCAACTAGCTCCTTAGTCTTGTCCCACAGGGTATGCAAAGATCCCTCAGGAGAATCCAAGCTGTTCACACACGCTCTGTGCTCCCTCCGAGGCCTTCCCTGCAAGTAGGACGTCTGACGTTCCTTTCTGTGCTCTGGGGAAGGTCCAGTTCTCTTGCTCAATACTAAATTGCCTTTAGTAACATTCAGCTATTAATTTCAACAGGAACAGAGAGAGTTAGGGCTTTGGTTTATGTGAGTTTGGGAGCCTATGGAGGGTTGCACAGGAAGATTTCTCAGCAACCTGTCTTTTCCCATACCTACTCTAGGCTCAAGTTTTGTGCTCCTCTCCCAAGGTTTTAATCGAGGACAGGATCTCTGTCACGGAGGGAAAGTGGTGGTTGCACTTCGTTTCTCGCTTTCTGCAAGGTCTCAAAGCCACTGTGGTGCCAAGAAGGGAGGCAGATGCTGATAAACTCCTATCTGAAGTGTTATTTGTATTGGCTTCACAATGGAGAAATGCAGTTTTGGCCTCTTTCCCTGCTTCCTCAGCTACCATCAGGCAAAGGACAGAGATGTTGTAAACATGAGATCTGCATAGCAGGTGATTCCACAGTCACAAAGCACAGGGAAGAAGGGAATTAAGGGCTGTTTCAAGCACATAAGTAGTAAATAATTCTAAAGTCATGTTAGAAAAGAACACAGAGAATTGAAGCTAAAAATAAAACCCATCTGAGCAGCACCGCAGCTCCCATCTTGCCTTGCTCTGGGTGCCCTTTGGACTGGGGAGATAAAGCGCCACTTTTAACTTCCTTTGTTTAGTGTTTCTGGCATTCAGCTTGGCAAGGATATTTACCTCTGATCTTGGCTTTTACATTCATTTTAATAACTTCTCATTCTGATTATCCTTTGATATAGATATATGCATGCCCACAAGCATTCACATACAAGATCGCCCTTTCATGCAGCCACTGAGGTCAATCTTTTGAGATATTTGCACCAACTAGACTTTAAATAACTTAAAACTTTTGCATGCATTGGGTCCTTCCTGGCAGTGTAAGGATGGCAGATCTCAGATTCCCCTGTTTTCTCTGGTAGGTGAAGAGTCATCAAGAAACCAATAAGCAGAGAAGTTAAATGACTCAAGGTTCATGCAAAAAAAATTAGTGACAGCTAGAAGAATAAACCCCAGGATTCTCACTCCCCATTGCCTGCACAGTAGCAGATATGAGATGTCAGGAAGGAGCACTGATTTCCCTGGGGCCCCACAGCTGGTGGATACTGCCCATCATTTTTTGCTACAGCACAGCATAGCCACATCGTCGCCACACACAGAGCTCCAAAGCAGCTTGAAAAGAATGCCATTCAGTCATATGAAAACCCCTGACAGCAGTGCCCAAAACTGGGGAGAAAAAAACTTGGGAGATTTGCACATTTTTCTTCTCTTCCCCTTCATTTCCCTACCTTCAAGAGTTGGTTTTAAAAAACCCAAACAACAAACAAAACATAACAAGCTTTTCTGTCTCCTATCTAAGCAGTCAAACATTGCAAAATGCAGAGGCACCAGTGTCTGTGAGCCTTTTCTGGCCAAATGATGTGGCAGTGGGTGCTGGGAGTACACGTGTGCATGAAGAAGTGGGTAGACAGGGTATGGAGCTGCTGCCATAAGGGCTTTTTCCCACTTCTTGCCAACATAATCAAAGTAACTCACACCTAATAAAATAAAATGCAGAATCCAAAAGCCTTCCTTCCCTCTAGTGGTTTGTCTGGATCCCATTCCTTGAAGCTGAGCTGAGAAAGCAAAAGGGGGTTTTATGTTGGTTGTGTTGTTTTTGGTAATTTTTCTAGAAGGAAAAACAGTGAGGCAGGAGGTGCAGCACGTTTCTGGGATGGATGGATGGATGAATGGATGGATGGATGGAAATCAAGTGTTGCTAAAGCTGCAGGCTTGATGGACACCAAACTTTATTGTTAAGTTAATGTCTGTGTTTTCTTCCTTTCTCTCTCCCTCCACCCCTCTGTTTGATTTAGTCTTCGCTTACCACAGATAGGTGGGGTTTAATCTTCTCTGTCTGCTCTAAATACATGTGTATGCTTTTCCAATTAGACCTGATATGCCCTGCCCTCTGGTCTGTTTCCATTTAAGATTGCTTTCCATCACAGATGTAAATCTCCAAAGTACTGGACAGCAAATGTGGGAAGTATCAGCAGTCCTTTACAATGTGCCAGGAATGACCAGAGGTGCTAAAAAATAAAAGCATAAGGGCAAGAAATTCCACATGATGTAATGGCAATTCTGTGTATTTATCATCTTCTGCATATGTAAATTATAACAGGGAAGGGGACTGCTCCTGTGGTCAATTAAAATGCAAAATTAATGACCTAGTGTGCTGGTGATACAACGTTGGGCTTGCTTCTTGGAAGCTCTGAGTAACACTGATTATGAAACGGTCAACTGAAAGTGTGAGCTTGTCAAAAATTGAAAGAGCTCACAGAAAAATGTTGATTTTTGACACAATTTTCAAGGGGAAAGGCACTGAACAGAATAGCCACAGCCTTCTCCATTTCAGGTTTCCCCTTTGACCAGGATGTGTCATACTAAATCAATGTATTACAGGGATGGACACAGCCCTGATGTGAATGCAAGCACAGCTGTGATTGTATCAGGGGACGCAGGATCACCCCTACCCACCTTTGTAGGCCATGCAGTGGGGCACGTTTACTCCCCCAGACTGACTGAAGGGGTGGGATGGTGAGCACAGAATCACAGCTGGGGAGGTGCACGTGGTCCTGCAGCACACAGCCATCCTGTTCCAGGAGCTTGCAGGCAAGAGGCAGCAACCCAAGGCCCTTTGTCAGAGCCTGCCACAGGACAGAGCCTGCTCTGAGGATATGTCCAGGGTGGTGGGTGGGCTGTAGAAGCCTGGGTTGAAGGATGGACTGAAGCTCCTTCAATTCTGCCAGTCAATGTTCCAACAATGGGAGAAGTATTAATGCAAAAATTTTAATGTGGCTGAGCCTGAGGACACTGATCTCAGTGCTTGTTCTGTAGCTGCAAGACTGTCTAGTATAGGAGAGAGATTATAGTCACGTTCAATGTTTTCTTTTTACTGTCATGCATATTTAATATGCATCTAATAAATTACTAAATTCCATGTCTTGCACCACTGCAGCTATGAAAATACGCACTAACCCTATGCCTCTTATCTTTGTTTCAGTTTTGGCTAATGACAGTGAGAGGAGAAACCTGCCCTTCAAACACAGGTAAAAATGGTCTCTACTGAAGTCACTGGGGTCTCTGCGGGTGATCTTTAAGGTTGCCCATCTTCATTACTGGCTAAATTATGTCTTAGAAGCTATTCTGTTATTTCCATTTCCATCAGAACTTACAGATTTAAAAATCCAAACCCAACATATTTTTAAAATACCCACTGAAATCTGCTGGACAAAGGTGACGCAAGACAAAGAGATGCTGTCTGATATGAAGGTAAAGGTTCCACACACCTATATGCGTTTAAGGGGAAGGTATAGTAGGGAGGCAAATGGGGCTGTGACCCCTTAATTTCTTTTACATGCTGTGTCACAGTGATGAGGGCAAGTTATTCCTGTCACCAACAGACTGCTCCCTATCTACCACAGTATCACCTACTATGTGCTATCACCTAGACATGACCCACCTACTCTCCAGTGTCCAGCCCATCCCACCAGGTGCCACTCAGTGTTTCTCAGCCTCAGGAAACCCTTTTTCATTTAAGTTACAGAAGCTCATTAATTTAACACCAGTGGTTTCCTAAAGTTGAATCCTTGGTGTTGGTCAGAGGATGCTGTCACATATGTGTGTATCATTTACCCTGCAAACTCACATGGGGATCAGTGCTCTTAATTTTCTTACTTTGCATCTGCTTTAAAACTACTGAGTTTGATGTTGTCATGTTATTGCCAGCAGCAGCCAGCATTTGAGAAGGAGGCAGCAGAGTGTTTCTATTAATATGCAATCAAATGTAGTTTTTATCAATGGCATGTTTAAAAGCTGAGGCATCAGAGTCATACCACACAAGTCCCTATCTGTATTGGTGGCAGCAGAGCAAACATGTAGCAAAGAAGGGAAAAAAGTTTGATCATAAAAAACTAGAGACACCACGTGAGAGGTGTAATACTGTAATTTGCAGGTTGGGATGAAAAAACATCAATTCTCAATTCTGCGTATTGAGCTATTATGTGTAAGTTATTAACAGTATAATTGCTTGGCTCAGGTGCTGGTGGCAAGAGATTTCATGTGATAAATATGCCTCTGCTGTAACTCCATTCTCTTCACTGGTGTTTGACTGGGGACAAATCAGGTTGTGCCTGGGAATGAATTTGGTGAAAATAGCCTATACCAAAGGGCCTGGAAGGTTCCAAAGGTAGAGTAAGGTGGGCATAAATGTTTCACAGTGCAGAGTTTTCTTCCCCCTCATAGCAAACCTTTTGGTACAGGATTCAAATATGTCAGAGTCTGACCCATTATTTGCTGTAGCACTGATTCTTTTTGTATGCACCACCTTCTAACACTGAAACTATTGGCTTGATTTTCAGTATTGAAAATACAGAGTAATTGTCACTTTAAACTTCACCTCTTGGAGCAGACACAGTTCCTTTATCAGTGCTTAGGATGAACACTTCTTATTATTTCAAAGCTGGATTGCTAAACGTCTTCAACTGTTTTGGAGGAATAGTAAAAATGATATGGTGGATGGCCTCAATGGCCTCAAGTTGGAGCACAGGGAGTTCCACACCAATCTGGGAAAGAACTTCCTGGTGAGGGTGAGGGAGCCCTGGGACAGGCTGCCCAGGGGGTGTGGAGTCTCCTTCTCTGGAGAGATTCCAGCCCTGTCTGGATACCGACCTGTGTGCCCTGTCCTAGGGACCCTGCTTTGGCAGGGGGCTGGACCCCATGGGCTCTGGAGGTCCCTTCTGACCCCTACGGCTCTGCGATTCTGTGTTTTGTTAGTATCTCTTCCCCATAAGTATCAGGGAGGAATGACTTTCCCTTAGTGCTTTCTGCAATAGTCTGTTATCATGAAGGGCTATGCTGGCTTGCTAAAAAGAGAGAGGGAGGAGAACGCAGCCGCTGGGAAAGCTCTAGCTCCCTAAATTTATTTCCACATCAAGTTACTGCACTCTGTGTTTCCATCAGTCTGGGTACCCTTTGGATAAGTTTTGCTCCAGATCTATCAGTTCAGTTTTGCTGCTGTTACTAAGCAGTGCTGAAACGCTCTGGTCTTTTCCCTATGCCACAGGGAACCCAAAGTGCGTTCCGGGAGCCAAATGCATGACTCAGACGTTTCTTTCTGATTCCAGTGACTTACACTGCATGCTGCTCCGAGCGCTGGGAAACCAAACCTGTAGCAAACTCGGCAAAAACCTTTTCTGTTCCCTGGCAGAGGAAGCGCAAGCGAAGGGGGCTCTGTGCGTTCAACACGGCTGCGGTACAGGTACGACCGGCCAGCGCCTGGCACTGCCTTGGGCTCCTTTTCGGCTGCACCTGGGATGTGCGGGTGTCAGCTCAGGGCTGGCCGGGTCACCCCCCATCCCCCCCCCGAGCCAGGGCAGCGCCCGGTACCGCCGGCTCACGGAAGTGTTTGCTGGCGAGGAAAGAACCAGGTTAACCTCAAGCAGAGGTGCTGGAGCCCTGCCTCGTGTTTGAGCCGCCTGGGGTCCAGCCCCCATCCCTCCATCAGGCCCGCCTGCCTCCCACTCCCCGCGCCGCGGGGAGCCCCAGGGAAAACTCCGCGCCCCAGCCCCGGGGGGTCCCAGGCGGCAGCCCCGGCGCAGCCCGGCGGGGACGCTCCCCTCAGGCGGAGCCGCACAGCCTCCCCGCGCTCCCCTCCCCTCCCCACCCCCCAGCCGGGGCTCGGCGGCGCTCCCCGGCGCTGCCCGCGGCCCGCAGCGCGCCTGGCCGGCGGCGGCCACCCGACACCCGCCGCTTCCAGGAAGCCGCCGCCTCCCCCTCCCCTTCCCCCCGCCCCGGCCGCGCCGCGCCGTCTGGGGCCGCCGCCGCCCCGCGGGCTGCCGGCGCGGGGCCGGGGGAGCGGCGCGGGGTAGGGGGAAAGTGGGGGGGGGGGGGCGGCTGGCGGCGCGCCCGCCGCGGCCGTGCCCTCGGCTGCCAGCCACCGTGGGCGGCCCTGCGGCTCTCCCCGCTCGGGCGGGGTCCCCCTCCTCGTCCCCAGCCCGCCCCGAGAGCGCGGAGAGGCTCGGCCCCCGCAGAGAGCGGCTCACGCCCGGGGGAGAGGCTGTTCTCCTGGAATAAAGATTCCCCCGCCCCACCTGGAAGGCAGGAGGGGTACGGGTCTACAGGGAAAAGAGGGAGTGGGGAGGGGCAGAGAAGGGCTTGTTCTGCAGCGTTTCTGAAATGTAATTACACAAGATTTAAATGAACGAGTGTTTCCTACTGAAAAATAATCACCGTTGTTATCCCCGAGCTCCACTATTCTGGACTGCCTGATCTATACATTTAAAATGTCAAGCCCCGTGTAGGAGCAAAGACTCAAAAAATCTAATTCTCAGTCTAAAAGAAAACCAAACCTTTTAGACAGAGAGAGAGAGAGTGTGTGTGTGTGACAGGCTGGCTTCCTGCTGTGCTGAGAACCTATAGTTCCTATATGAAAATATAATGCTTCCATGTCTTATTTCTTCCTTCTACAGGTTCCGACCATTGTTCTTGTCTGAATCCATCACTAACTCAAAGAGAGTCCATGGCAAACTTGAGAATATGTCTCCCCAAGAACCATTCAAGATGTTGAAGCCCTTATCCCTGCATTCAGGAGAGGGAATTGAAACACACCCAAGGTCACCCAAGGAAATCTGCACTAGATTAGCACCCCGAATCATTCATTCTGGTCACAGAAATGCTAATTTCATCAAACAACATCTGAGCAGAGGCTTGAACAATATAACTGTATGGAAGATGTAGGTATTTCTGGTCCTACTCCATTAAGCTCAGTGGTAAATTTCACTGGCAGCAGAATGAGATCTAACCAAATATTTTCTTTGGGTTTGGTTCTCTTTTCATTAATGTTGTTTTATGTAAAATTGATATAAGTAGAAAGGAATTGGACTTTTTATTTATTTCATTCTTTTATAAACTATTTTCTTGAATTCCTGTGGAATTGCTCAGCAAACACACTGATTTCTCCTAACGGACTGGGATATCTCAAATGAATGTCATAAACTTGTGTGTGTGTGTGTTTGTGCAGTCCTTTATTTCTGCATTCTTTACAGCAGGAGTAGGAGATAATGGGGCTGGAATGTCCTTCTTGATTGTTCATGTTAGTTCTCTGTGTCAAGCAGGATAAAACTCCAGCTAATCCTGCCATAAATTTAGATGTTCCTAATCCTTCAGTATTCCCACTTTTCTTCAGGCATTAGGCATGTAATCAGCCCTGTGCCAAAAAGAAAAAAGATAATATTGAAGAAAATGTTGGGACTGTAAGCAGCTCTAAAAGAGGAAAAAAAGGACAAGCTGCCCAGCATTGCACAAGTTCAGATGGTTTTAATAGCTCTCCCCTCTAACCTGTCTGGCTCTGCTGTCCCTTAGCAGAGGAAATTTGTATTTGGGACCATGTGGAGATCTCTCTTGAGACTGTTTACATAGCTCAGTACTCGTAATACAGTGGTGTAATAATGCTTTGCTCCCTCTGATTGTAGTGCCCATTAAAGGTTTGTATCTCTGCTCTGTGTAAGTATGGCAGAATTAGACAAGGAGCCCCAACTAATGTATGGGGCTATTGAGAAAAGGGCACAATACTTGGAGTTAAGAGTGTGGCTAAGCACATCCTCTTGGGATCTAAACAGAAGAGAGTGGTTCCAAGTGAGAGCAGACCTGCTGAGAACCTCTGCCTTGCAAGCAGGGGTCTAATTTTAAGATGAGCTACTCCTTGAAAAGGTGTGTGTTATCCCTTCTGCCCTGTGGAGCAGAGATGGGGGAGTCTGCAGTGCTCCAGCCAGAGCTGCCCCAGGGACTGGAACAGGACATGGAATTGACAGGGGGGACAGGGCAGGTAGCAGGGGTGTGGGTAGAAGGAAGGAGAGGGCTCAGAGCAGCTTCTCCAAAATAAAGGAAGAAGTAATGCTGCTCTGGGGAGGAGAAACATGGGGATGTGCATGGCCATGCTGCTCATAGTGAGCAGGAACTGCATTCCTCCCAACCTGCACAGTGGTATTTCACTACAGACTGCTCCGTGGCTGCTTACCCCTTTCTGATGCCCTACCAGTAATTGGTGTTACATGACCCCCTGTAGAAGAACGATTCTCCCTACTTCCTTCTTCCTAGCTTGTGTTGAGTTTGTTCTTCCCTCTCCTGCTTAGCCCATGGCTTATGTTACTGCTTTGTTTAAATAAGTGAGTTCATTTTCCTCTTCTAGGTTATATTTATTTCTTCAGGAGTTACCAGTTTGATATATGTACACATTATGAGATGCTGTGCTTCTTGGCCAGTGTTTTGCTGGGGGAGTCTGTTATTCTTGCTGTGGCTTGAAAGGGCTTGGGGGTGTATGTGTGTGTAATTTTCTTTATTATCAAAGAAAAGAAAACAGAAGGAAACCAACCTGAGCCTATGAAACTTCTCCAACGCAGTGAACTTGGTGATCAGAATTGCTAAATGGCTACTCCATTAAATGGCAGGCTGCAAATTATCAAAGCTTGCAGTGAAAATTAGGCTAGCTATTGGTATAACAAACTGGTGGTTATTTTCAAGGCATCTTTCCTTGGGTAGAAGGGAACAGGCAGTGAAAGCCAGTGCAGGGACCAGGAGCATCCCTGTGACTGGTGCACGCTCAGAAAAAGCCCAGTTCTCATACTACATAGATACTCCTGCTGTGCATGATGTGTTGGCACAGGCCATGAGACTCACAGGCAGACTTTGGCTTACCATCTTTTCCCTAGGATTTCTTTGGATTCTTTCTGGAATCCATAGAAAAGGACCTGTAGGGTTTTGAATTGGAGCTGTCAAGGAGGGTCCTGGCAGAATCCAAGGTGAAGCGCAGCCACAGTTCCCAGCTCTGGGCTGGAGTGGTGGCCAGTGCCTCTCACTGCACATTTCCAGGTAACCAGGGCTGTTTGCTTGAGTATCCTTGGGGTTTTCCATCACAGCCATCCCTGTTCTGCTGGCTTGGTCAGAGCTGACTTGGGGAGCCCCCTCAGTGCACCACAGGCACAAAGGCGCTGTCCCTGCCTTACCACCAAAGGGTATTTTCTCCCTGGGGATGCTCTATTGAACCACGTATCTGGTATGTCCTTCTGGCTGATGTGGAGGCTTTACAAAGAAGCCAGCTGCTGTGAGGAGGCCACAGCCACACAGCTCCCAACTTAGGATTTTATAAACACCAAAACAGACAATGGGGAAAAAAACCAGCAATAAACAAGCTGGCTGCTTTTGATTAGGAGGAGCCCTTCTTCAGTCTGCACTAAGAGCACTCATGATTGCTTAACCGTACAAATAATTAATCATGTGAAAGTGGATTCCTGGACCAGGATAAGATGGCAGGACCTTTTATTTGCTCCCACAGATCCATTTCTGGGGAGGGTTCCTCTAGCACCTTGCTGGCATTCTCTCAGGAGGGAAGCCTGTAGAAAAGTACAGGGATTAGTGAAACATTTCTTTGTCATCAGGCAGTTCTGGATCAGGCCCACTGTGTGAGTTTCCCTCTTGTCTCCAGTCTGTGGGAGGTTGCTACCTTTTGTGCTTGGTGCTGCTAAAATAAGATTATGGGATTCTCTCCCTAAATCCATGAATCAGAATGACCAACCTGACTGGCCTTAGGGCCTGTGGGTTTATGTCTTGATCTGATTTTCACACTTGGCAGCAGAGCATATCTCTTCTCTGCTTAGCAAATAGTGGGTCATCTGGTATAAAAAAAAAAACCAAACCAAAACAATCAACCCAGCATCACCTTCAAGGTCTGCCAAGGGCCTATGAAATTTGGGTTTCTTGACTGCATTCCCAGCTTCTCCACCCACTCCACATGGGCCTCAGTTTGTGTACCTGTAGAGTGCATTCACCTGCACAGAACCTATCCCTGATTCTGCTGTCGTGCTGGTGTGGAAGAGCAAAATCTACTGGTGTCAGAGGGTTTCCATTTAGTGTAAGTGAGAGTATCGTGGAGCTCTGTGGTGGATGTTTTCTGCCTTCCAGGATGAACACGTGGACTTCTCTCAAGCAGACAAGCCTCAACAGGCTCCTGCTTTGCCCATGCCCATAATAGTTTGTTCTACTTGCCTATGTTAACTGTGTACATTTCAGAAGTCCATTCCATAAACGTGCCTTCCATAAATGCAGAGGTAGGCATTAAAATAAGCCATAATTAAACATTTTCCAGAAACTTTTCCACTTGCTACTGCTAATCCCTTCCAAATTGGCATTAACATATGGATTTTGCTATCCACAGACAGGCAGCTTTGCTGGGATTCATCATGATTGCTAATGATAATTTTATTAATTCTTTTTGTAGCATTGAAGTGTTGCAAACTTCCTGCAGATCAAACGAGCCCCTACCCTGAGGAGCTTTGCAGCCAAGGTATGTCTGATAAAGAGTATTGAATTAGACAGAGGTGTGAGTACATAAGGTCAAGCTTGCTCTTCTGCTTTCAAACAACTTCTCCAGAAACTCCCACAATAATAAAGAATAATGATTACCTAATTAACTGTAAGGCATAATAGCAGCTTTCATCCAAGATTTTAAAAAATCTTTGAAAAGTGGATTTTTTGCAATTGTAGAACTGGAGCACAGGGGTGAACAGCTTGGTTTCTATCAGACAATGTGGAACTTGCCAAAGGGACGCAGAGGGGAGCATGTAGCAAAAAGGGGGTGAGTTCATGCTTCTTGCAGCACTGTCCAGTGCCTCATTTTTGTGGGTGGTTGTGCCCCACAGTCACCAGACATCCTCCCCACAGTGTGCCTTCCAGCCTGCCTTTCTCTTTTTTCCATGACCTAAAGCCCTGAGTGGTGTCTTTCACGTGTATCTTTGAGACAGGTACTCCTAGAAAATCAGCTCTGGCTGTGGACACTGTTGTTCTGAGCAAGAGGGCTGTGTTGTGAGCAGCCTCACGGGATAACCTTACCCTGGAGATCAGAAAGGTTCTGAGCTTGATGATGCCCAGTCACACACAGCATCATGCAGGCAGCAATGCATACACTATCTTGAAAAATTTGCAAGAATAGAAGAAAATATTTACTGCTGGTCCCCTTCTCAACCATTCTGGCTCTTTAAAGGATGTGTGGAAGCAGCTTCTCTATGTAATACAAACATATTTACTGTAGCTTTTCCCTCCCCCTCATAATTTCTGCCAAAAGAACCGGAGAGCTGTGGTCAGTGGCATCGCTGAAGGACATGTGGGCTGATAGACACTAAGTTTACTACAGCAAATATTGCAGGCTTTTCCAACAGAGGCAAAACAAATCACATGTTGTCAGTGGTACTGCAGGTCAAGCATGAAGTTTTGCCAGCTTCCCCAGTCTGAGCAGAAACAAATCCAGGCAGTGAAGGGAGACAGAGGAGGTGGCTGATTGACTAGCTGGCTGCTCAGAGCTGCTGGTTTCATTTAGTTATCTAGCTGTCTGTTGTTCTATACTTGTGTGGGCTTGTTTGGGTTTTGGTTTTTGGTTGGTTTGTTGTTTTTTTTTTTTTAATGCACACAGTCCCCCAGTTTTCTGTTACTGTAGCAAGGAGTTTCATTCTATTCCCAGCACCAAAGCTCTCCCCATGGTAGTACATGTGGGATGCCATTTTTTCCCTTCTGTTCTTACCAGTTTGTTGTGTGTAGCATCCCACCTTGGCTCAGTGCAGGTGTGAACACCTTTAATCCCTCTTGGCCAAAGAGGAAGGGTGGTGTAAATAAGAAAGTTGGTCTCAGCAGAGACCACCTTTTCCGTGCTTCACCTCTCCCTTCATGTTTCTCCTGTCCTTTCTCTTCCCTGCTGCTGTACTTGCTGCTCTCTGGCCTGTTTTGTAGTGTGTTGCTGGTGACCTCACTGTCTTCTCCCCTGCCTCTCCTCTCTATCTGGGACAAAGTACTTTAGAGACTTGGGGCCCCATACAACTGGCAGAGCAGCCTGCTGAGTGTCCCTCCTCATTCCAGCTGTGAATATGGCCCAGAGGGGCTTCTAAACACTTCTGTTCATTCCACACACAATAAGCGCAGCAGCAAAAGCTCACAACACAGGATAGAGAGGGAGAGAATTGGCAGAGGAAGAAAAGGATGGGAGGAGAGGGATGGGATTCTGTCTTTATCCATGAAGCTGGGGACTTCCCTCTTTGGGAAATGCAGGCCCTGTGACCTGTGGAGTCTGTTCCCTCCAATTCAGACAGTGCAGATGCTCTGCCAGTCTTTGCTGCACCCCTTTTGTAGCTATAAAACATCTGCATTTAATTCTATCGTTTGGCTCTTTCCCAAAGACATTAAATACACCTGAGAAATAAAAGCATTTGATAGTGCTAGAGCTGTTCATTCCTCAGGAAAGTCCTAGAATTTTGTGGATAGAAAGCAGAGACTCTCCAGGACATTTCAGGAAAGCTACTTGTCTCCAAAATAATCTGGGGCAAGAAAGGAGAAAGCATGATCAGACTCACCTACAAGAGCAAGAGTTTGAAAAATATACTGAGGAAGGAAGAGAGGTTGGAGTTGGGAGGGGGAAAGCATTTATTATTTGATAGAATTCCTAGGGTCATCCATGGAGGAGAAGGGTGGGAAGTGGTAGTAGAATCAAAGAATAATGTGTACCTGGAAACGCAACGCTCCCTTTCACAAGGAGAAACCCCTTCTAGAGGGGCTGTCTAAATGTTTCCAGCTTCCCGGACACCCTTAATTTGAGAGATTTCTTGGGGTGAAGGCTCCAAATCACCTGTTAGAGCCTGGAAGAATGATACATGTTCAATGTGGAAAGTTTTCCAGGTGCAGCAGGCCCAGAAACTCTTCTCCCCCTGCCTGCATGAGACACTGTGATTACAAATGCTCCCACAGAGGGGAAAATAAAACCAGCAGCCCAGGAACTCCTTGAAGAAAGATATTTATGTCCTAAGTTGTAAAACTAGCCAAGATCCCAAAGAAACAGCAGTAACAGAATTTAGCTGTTGGAACCCAAAGATGCATTGTTCAGCTTTAATAATTAATGTGGAGTTAATTGAGGCTTTTACTGAACTGAAACGGGATAAAAGAAACCCGCCCGTCTGGCCGCCATGCTTCTCTGAGACTGGGTTTGTTCTGTTCCCCTGTGGCCCCTCCCCACTCCCTCTGCACACACTGCTCCCCCTTCCCTTTCCCCCTACATGGGTGGGGAGCAGAACTTCTGCTGCTGCTGCTGTGTCCACAGAACAAGGAGGCAGCAAGGATGGCCGTGGATGGGGATGTGGCGAGCCACCGGAGAACCGGGTCTGGTGGTGAACAGAGCTTTCCTTCCCTCTGCTGGGATGTTGTTTGACTGGGATTTTCCATCTGTGCACAGACTCAGGAATTACTGAGCCACAAAGAACACCTCTGAACAGAGACATGGAGAAGCTGGCTCCCTGTTATCTGTAAGAAAGTAAATAATGACGTGGGTTTATGGCCTACCATTTAGAAATCGAGTCACGCAGAACAACTTTTAACCCCTTGGAGTATGTGCAATGGGAAGGGAGTAGGTTCTACTCAGGTTTGTTGGGAAAAATGGCAGTATTTGGTGCCAGGGTTATTAGTTAAGAATAGAATGATAAGAATGTTTTGGATTAGGAAATGGCTTTTTAGATCTTCTAGAAGAAAGGCTGGAAGGCCTTCATCTCACTGTGTCAGTAGGAGTCTTTGTACCAACCTTGAGATGAGAATTTATCAGCCTGTGATGAAGGAAGGGCTGGGTTTTAGAACTGTATTTCCAGTTGTAACAGCCTTGGGAGAACATGAAGTGATAGGATGGATGAATTTTGGAATAGATCTGCCCTAAGTTCTGGTCCAACCTTCATTTCATCCTGCTGACATGTTACAGTATGTTAGTAGTGAGGTGAGGGAGTTCTGATGTGGAAAGGGTGAAAGAAGAGTCTCTGAGGAGGAATGGCTCTTTTCAACACAATCTCTCATACAGGGGGAGGGAACAGAAGTCAAGGGAACCTAGGGAGACCCTATTATTTAGCAAATATAGATATATGTTTAGTTTAGGTTTGGTGAGGAAAGGGGAAGCAGAGACACTGGCTGAGACTCAAGATTGAACTGGATTCTTGTTCAGTAAGCCTTCGTGCACATGCAAAATCAAGTTTATACACAAATGCTGAAGGGGTTTTACCTTCTTCCTCATCTCCATCCTGTTATTCAAATGATATATTAGGGAGATCACACAGTGATGGCTAGAAGAATTACACCAGCAATGCTGACCCGGAGTTAGTTCTGCCACTTTCATTTTCAATTCACAGCTTTCCCTTTTTCCAACTAAGGTCTCTGTTTTGCATCCCTTTGTGCTTTCAGCCACCACTCATCCTTTCTGCTAACATGTTGCAGAGGAAGGAGTGCCTTAGAATTCCTTTTGCCATGGCACTCCAGTTGGGACCTTTTCCCAGCTGGAAGTGGGATTATATTGGAAATGTGGGAGGACTTTTGTCCATTTTCCCATTTAGTAACTGCTCTTCAGCACCTGCCTGGGAGGTGAAACTTTTTATTGAAGTTTTTCCTTTATTATTCTAGGCTTACTGAACATGGTGAGTGAAAACTTCTGCCTGGAGCACAGGAAACTCACAAAGCAAAGCTTTTCTGCATTGCTGACACTTGATGTGATCACTAACACAAGTGAGGTATGTATCACTTCTTTCTCACTTGGGATTCAGACTTTCTTTGGTAATAGGAATGCTGGAACATTGGGTCTTTTTCCCTCCAGATGGAGCAGGGTGACACAAAAGATTGCTAAGCTTTTAGAAAGTGCTTTTTCAACATCACTATGTCCACAAAGCTTTTTCTGTAGCCCTGAAAGCCACCTAGGATGATACCTCCAATGTACATGCTGTTCTGAGAACACTTGTCTCCAGACCTCTCTAGAGTCTTCATGCTGGAGACAGCTACTAAGCACCTTAAACCTTGTCCAACTCTCCCCTGTGTCAGACTATATATTTTAGCAAATTTAATGTATCACATTTCTCCTACAGAGCAAGCACTGCACATGCATTCAGCAATCTACTGCACTCCCTCCTTGTGCTCCACATGAACTGGCAGGAGTTAGGGAATGCTGCCAGTCAAGGCACTGCAAAGCCCAATGGTAACTGCTGCTAATGCAGGTGGGGCTTGAGGTCTGCTAGTGTACAGGACATGCACGTTCTGGTCATGGAACAGAGGATAAAACAACACAGCCAGTTAATGTGCCATCTAAAAAACTGCTTTTATACCCTGAAGGGATAAGTGTCTGCCATTTGGGCTTTCACTCTCAAGTAAAAGCCCAAATGAGAGCTGGAGATTTAATCCCTTATTCAGAGAAATGATTCTCCTTCATATAAATAGGTCTGCTGGAGTGAGTGAGCTGAGCTCACTGAAGGAGGGATAGTCAGTTTTACCAGTCTAAGTCTCTACAGTGCTGTCCAATGAGTGATGTAGCATTTAGTACCTGTAGGAATGGTGGAGTATATTGCCCTCTTTCAGTGGTCATCTGTGGAAACATTCAGGTTTGGGTGCTGAGGACGCAGCGCTTCGGGGGCTATCTACATGTGATATATGTGTCTGTATCTGCCTTTTGCCAGTGATGGGTTGGATGGCAGAACATGGTTCTTACAGAAACTGGTGTTACTCAGGGTGAGCCTGCTTTGGAGCTGGGCTCACAGTCTCCAGGTCCCACAGGTAGTTGCTGCTGGACCACCCGATGGGGTTTTGCTGAAGGAGTCTGGAGCTGTAGTTTTTCCCACCAAATAGAAACAGGCATCATCTCAGATTCCTTCATTTTTAACTACTAAATCCATTAGATGCTATTTTGGTGGCTTGAAACAAGTGAGGTTTGCAGGAATTTACAATGCTTTGTTTCTTTACTGCCTATATCAGCTGGCAGCTGGGTCTGAGGGGATCCTGCAGCACTCCCACCCTTAATCTCTCAAAGAGCATTCCTGGTAGCAGTGCTGGGGTTGTCATGCCAGGCCAAGCAGCAGAGACATGTGCAGCAACACAGCCTGTGATTGCTTCCTTCCTCCCACCTCCATGCGGGGTAACTCCAATAGCCATCAAGTGAAAATACTGCAGCACCTCTCTGAGAGTGGAAAAGGGAATGCTGGGCACTTGGGAGAAGAGAAAGGACCACGAAAAACAACTGAACACAATCATAGACTTCTTGAGGCTCACATGAACAGAGCATGTACATGCCTGCTGCAGGGCAGCAGTTCAGGTATGTCCCTGTTTATTAAAAGGGATACTTCTTTTCATCTGAGTGTGTGAAGAAAAGCATATTTCTTCAAAGAAAAGGAAGGTGTGAGGAATGAGGATCTGGTTGTGGTCATTGTCACCAAAGAAGTCAATTTAAGAAAAAACCAATCCAACCCAAGCACCTGTGAGATGATGTTACTCATGTGCAACCTGGTAGTAGCCAGGAGCCCGTAGCACCAATTAGAACCGTACCGTAACACACTGAACTCAGGCTTCTCTGCAGCCCTTAAATCCTTGTGATTGTGTTTTCATTTCTGGTTTTAGTTTTGTTTTTCTCCTTGGTGCTGGTTTGTTTTTTCACTGTTGTCACTTCCTCTGGGGATTTATTGATTCTGTCTTTGAGCGAGATCTTGAACTGCAGTTGGTGCCGCTTTAGCCTTCTTGCCATTTAAGATAATATAGGCTTCTACAGGAATGGAGTTATGCCAATACTGGTAGTTTTGGGAAATCATTTGCAAGCGTGTGCCAAACCCCTGGAGAGTTTGCTGTTTAGAAACACAGAAATTAGAAGAAAAGAAGGGGTCCAGTGATCCAGTTCCTACGCCTTTCGTTAGGACTGTAGGCAACTCAGTTAATTTCTTTGTGCCACAGTTTATCAAAAAATAGGGATTATATCTATTTACCTCTTGCAGTAGGTTGGGAAAACTATTAAATGTTGACAATAAGCTTTTGATCCTGTAAAAGTAACAGAGAGCAGCAAAAGACACTATTATTTACAAATTCATGTTTCATTCTTCATGTAATGGACATTGTTATGGTGCTGCTTGGAATTAAGCTGATGCCAAATATTTTTTCTGAAACAGAATCCAACAGACTCTTGATTCTGGCATGTGGGAGGTTCTAATGTGAATTACATTTAGAGTTTCTCTTTCATTTTGAGGCAGTTGAATTAGGTCTTGTTGGGTGTGCAACCCCAGGCATGTCAGCTTCCGTGGATCCCACTTACATAGCACCACACATCCTCACTGTTTTAGGCATGTTGGATACAGCCCTGGGGGCTGCACACAGGTTGCCCAGGTGGCCTTGGGCTGCATCCTCTGTCTTTCTGGAGGTGATGCTGTGGTTTTGGCTTAGTGAGTGTAGAGAAGGGCCTTGATTGTGCTATGCTTTGATATGAAAACCAGTCCATAAACAAAATAAATCGCAGACCCAGCTGGAGTTGGAGCTGTGAAAGCAAGCAGCCCTGGAAAATGAGCCTTGTTTAGGGAGATTTATTGAAATGAGCCATATACTCACACCAATATATATTATCTATGTATGCGTGCTTATCTGTATCTGTACATGTGTGTATATTAGAAAGGTGGAAGTCTAATGGTCATAGAGTAACCACATAAAGCTTTAGGGAAGAAATGAACATAAATGACAAGGAAAATATTTCCTTCCCTAATGAGAAAATGAAAATAAATTAAAAAAAGAAATACACATACATTCTAGGAACAAAATGCTGTCAGCTAGGCTGAAGGTGGAAAAAGGGGACATGTCTGGCTCCTAAGCTGGCTTGCTCAGGACTGTGGTCTGCCATTCCCTATGAACATCAAATAGGATGAGGAGAGCAGATCACAGATGAAGTCTCCTTCTCAAGGTCTCACAGACCTTATGAAAGGCCCAGAGGGCACATGTGCATCAAAGAGGAACAGGCAAAATCATGCTATACAGAGGGGGAGGATTTACTTAAGGCTTTAAAACACACAAAAGGGGATTAATACACATAATTAAAAATAAAAAATCTCCTGTCCATTGGAAAAATCCTTTGCTTCCCTGCAGGAGAAAGGAGACTGGGAGCTGGACAGAATGTAGGATGTAAGAGCAAACCTGTAACCCAGTGAATTAGTCTTAACTATAGCAAAAACAGCACTTGTGTAAATGAGGCCCCTAAGGGCCGATAACCAAGCAGTAAAATGTTACAGGAGGGAAGTAAGTCAGGGCTATAAACCTGGGAAGTCAGGACTGGGTAGCCAGGATCTGGAGCATAAAACAGGCGAGATTAAAGGATGACAGATGAGGGCTGGGAAGGATGCATGAATCCTCACCACCATAAGGATTCTAACTCCTGTGGCCTAAAGACAGGCTTTTTCCTCTGAGTACTGCCAGGTACCAGAAAATGACTGAGATGCCCACTGAGAACTTGTGAGGAGAATAGAAGAGTGAGCGACAGATGATAAATAAAATAAGGAAATATAATCAAATCAACATTGAGTGTATTTGATTTAGGAGGACACCAATAGACAGAGAAGGGGAAGAAAGCAGCAGGGTAAGAGTTGCTGTTGGATAGGGCTGTGGCTTGAGTGAGATATAGTGCAAGCCCTAAATTATAATCATCATTATTTTTTGGCTGGGCTGTGTTGTGACATCAATACCAATTTACACTCCGGGTGAGTAGCACTTACTACCTTCTTGTCTTCATAAATTGTGCATTGTCCTTATTTATTTGCTTCCTTGTCCCCTGCCTCTCTTCCTGCATTGCCTCTCTCCTCCTTTATAAGCATGATGAGGATGGTGTATCATTGTTATGTCCTTGATGAATTTGACATTTAACCCCAGTTATGGATCCCCAGCTTCATTCTCCTTTCTTTTGTGCCAGGTATGGGAATGTGCAACTCATATTCTTGCTTGTGAGGAGGGTGATGTGTATAAAAGGAGGCAAGGTTGGCATTACTCCTGATAAACCTGTGAGAAAGTGACTCTTTTATCATCATGCAGCTGGTATTTCCATGGTACTCTGTGGTCCTCACACTTAGCCAGGAGTGGACCTGTTGGTTATTCTGAGTCCAAGCTGTCTCTCTGACATCATGTGGTATGCGCTTAAAGGTCATAATTTTTATACTTGCTTTCTCTCCAAATTTAGTAAGCCACCTCATATTGTGAAGTCCCACAAAGGCACTGCTGTGGCATCACAAGGTATCTTTAAAACTACCTTCAAGCGTGGAAGAAGTAGGTTGTATCACGTGCTTTGTAGGAGAAAGGGTGTCTGTAACCACTAACAAGAATAATTATGGAAGGAGAAGAAATCTAGATTTGGGAAGCTGATAAGCTGTCATTTTATGTTAGTCAGCAGAGATGCACTGGTATTCACTGATAGTTGATGCTAAACCACTGGACTTTACAGTGAAGCAGCTGAATTGTGGACATGTTCTACTGTTCTGGCTTTGTGACTAGGTCAGTGATTAAATGAATTAGACAAAATCCATTTGGAAAGTGACTGTGTGCCAGTTTCATTTGAAACTCTGCTATAAATTAAACTGAAAAAAAAAGTCTGGTTCAAAATGGGAAATGTTTTTCAGTTGCTTAAAATCACACCTTAAATTGATCTGATATCCCTCAACATATGGGATAACTCTTAATCTCCTTGTGAATTGAAGTTTGGCTGTCAGAGGGGCAGATGGTAAAGCTGAAACTAACAGTCCTCAGGCTTACCTGTTCATGATGATGTACAGAGTGGGAGACCAGATGAATTTGGGAATGCCTCAGCCAGCACGTGTTACTGTGTTTAGCACATAGCTGCCAGGGCATGGGCAGTGTCACTCGTGGGAAAGGGACAGAGATTTCTCCTATGCTAAAGGATTACAGATTTCATCTGACAAAGCCTGTCTCCTGTTTGTAGCAGAAACTCCACAATCTCTCCTGTTCTATTCTGCCCCTGTACTGAACGTCTGTTACTGTATACAAGAAAGAAAAGGTTTCTTCCTGATTCCTGTATGATCAGTTCATGCTCTGATCCTTGCAGCCAACGCCATAGAAAGCTGTGAATTCGCTTTCTTTTGAGAATCCTGCTTTGCTGAAAAGGAACCAGGCTCAGATATTGTATGAAGAACCTTGGTGCTGGTGCCTGCAGAGAGGAAAGGGGCAAAGGGAGGGATAGACTGGGAAGAAACCACAACAACAACCACCTTATTTTGGGTAGCAGGTTTAGTAATCTCTAATGGCATTTCTGGTGAGGAATTTACATGCTCATCTCTTCCCTGTAAAGGTTTTTTGACAGGTTTTTCCCCTCCCTCTGGCCTGTTTCCCTCTTCAGGGAATCAGTATGTAGACTTTCTCCTAGTACAGCAGCTGCATGAGGGTACCCTCGCTGTAAGGTCGTGCCCTAGAATCATACATTATGAGGCAGTGGGTTAGAATATGCTTAACCCTGTACAGGTGCACAGGGAAGGAGATGGATGCAAGGAACTTACTTTCTTGCTGCCTCTGTGCAGGGGGCAGGGAAGGAGGCACCATCTCTGAAACTCCTTTTACACACTGTATGGTGCAGTGGGAATCTAGTCCAGACTAGACTGGAGTCTAGCCCCAGGCACAGTGCCTTGGGGAGCAGCTGCCAGTGTTGAGTCCTTCAGCTTCTTTACCTGCCCCACATAAGCAGAGACGTGCAACTGTAGCTTTTCTTACAGTCATAACGATGCAAACTAATTGTCAGGATGCAGCAAAGAAAGCTGAATCACCTGCCAAAACGATGGAGCAGTTCCCTCACTTCTGTTTTCCTCCTGCATGAAGGTAGAGTAGGAATTAAAGTCATGGGGAGTGCTAACACCTTGTGATGAAATATTTGGGAGTTCACTGCTAGCTCTGTGGTTTGGTTGATCTAGGGGAAGCAGGAGATGTAGCCCGCCCTAGTGCCCCATGCAGAATAACGTGCCTTTCCTTAAACACCACTTCAGTAAATATTCTGGGTAAATATTGGGTAGAAAATGCCACACTAGATTTTCCTGGAGGGATTTTTCTGGGGTTTGTCCCTAGTCTTGGTGACAAGGAAATCTCCCTCTAGATAATGACATGAGAACACAGTGTCATTTCAGTTCTTACTGATGTCATGGTCTTGGACAAATATGAAAGAATAACTTGGCAAGAAGTGGTGGTTTGGTGGACAGTAGTTAACACCCCCAACTCAAAAGGCATATAAATGGCAGCATTAAGTTTGGATTTTCCAAGAATGAAAGTTGAGCAGGTGAAATATGCAATTAGTTCACTCTGTTAATGGACCGCAGTCTTGGTTTGGTGCTTGTCTGGATCCAAAACTCTGTAGATTCCTTGTTTCACTTTAATTGGTTTTACAGAAAAATCACCCCCCTGCTTTTATTTCTAAATATCAATCCACCTAATGCTTCTGTACATGAATGTCCCCATTGTAACCACTGGCCATCAGTACATAGTAATTCTTAGCTGGATTAAATCATTAGGCCCTGATCCTGCTCACAGTATTGAATTATGGGTAACTTTACTCAGGGATTATCTGAACCCACACTTGTTGAGTCATTTGGGTGGAGTTGTTTGTAAACAACAAGTGTTTGCTAGACTTGAGGTATTAGTGAATTGAGTGGTGTGGTTCATTTACATAGTATTGAATTCTATAGCACTGAAAAGGTGGGGCATTGAATTGAGGTAAGGAACCTCTGAAAGGAGTAGATCTATTTGTGCATATTTCATCTTACAAGTTTTGTAGGTGAAGGATGCCTTAAACTCAACTGTGTTAAGTGATTCCTTATGGCTGAAACTATCTAAGGACATTTAGGTTATAATAACTATATAGGTGAGAACTTGTTGTTCAACACACAGAAAAATAATCTAAATTTTGAATGTCAGGATGGAGCCCAAACCTGGATGAGTCCCAAGACTTCACCTTCCTTTGGAGTTACCAGGCACTGTCTGCAGCAGGGGGCAGGGTGAATGCCGAACTCCTTGGAGCAGTGATGTGATCTAGGGGGAAAATCTTCTATCCTTCTACAAGAAGCAAAGCCCAACTTTCAGACAAATGATAAACATCCAATAATTTGTGCTTCTAATAGAAATTCCAACAATCTCTTAGCTCCGTGGCATTGTGGCAAGCTAGTTGGCAGCAGACACCAGTGTTGTCCAGTTCCCAGACACCCATCCTGGTTGTGGCTTCTGTGGTGCAATCAGGCTGGAGCAGGCTGATTTCACTGTATCTGTAGCTGACTCACCCAAAGCAGTTCACAGGGGCTTCTCACGATCCTAGAGACACCATTACCTCACACAGCACCCCTGGGCTTGATGGAGGAGATTACAGGACTGTTACTTGGGCCATGGGGACAGGTTCATGCTGGGAACACGTCACCTTTTTGCTCTGGAGGCTGAAGCATTCTGCTAATCCTCAGGTCTAACAGACCAACATCTCCCTCCTGCCCTCCTTCTGACCCCAACCTGATCTGGAGGAGCTGCTCCTCCTGAAGGTCAGAGATAATTCATGTGGTGTCATGCTGTGTCATTCATGATGAGTGACTGGATTGGTATGATGAATGCAGAAGGGTCAGTTAGGGCGCTAACCCCAGGAACAAATTTGTGGAGCCATGACTGTCACTTTATTTAGGGTCTGCACAGAGCCCTCCAGGCTTTCAACCTCAAGAATGAACAGCTCATGCCTGAAACGAACTTAGCTTCTTCCTCAGGGTTCCCCCCAACCCCAACTCCAGGAGAAGAAGAGACTGAGAAGCATTTGCAATTCTTTAAAAATCATGAGCACAAAGGGTGGCCCATCGAATTGATAAGAAGCCTTAAATCTCATTTCTCAAGGGTTTATAATGTGGCACTGAAAACTGCTAAAACTTGGCATTCAAAACTCATCGAAGGAGCAGCTTTATTCTTCCCATCTTTCTTTTTTTAAAAAAAGATTATTTTCTCACATCCTCTTGGACCTCTTCTGCTCTCTCCCTCCACCCCCCACGCCCCAGTTGTAATTCCTGGCAGAGTTTCTCAGTGAGCGATTGCTCATGAGGGCTCTGTGCTCTGCCATTTTTTCCTCTCACAGTGGGAATTAAAAAAATTTTAAAAAGTAAATTAGTTTCTCAAGATTTTCTTCCCTGAAACAAAGAACAAATTATGCAAAGGCCCAAACAGGGATTTCTGCAGTGCTGTGTTCTTTGCACCTATGACCTTAGTTAAAATCATGTCTGCTGAGGGGCTACAAAAATGCCTTTAAGACAACTCATTTTCATTTTAGATCAGAAGTTAACCCTGTTTATTTCAGGGTTCTACTCCACTGGCCATACCAATGTAATCAAAGCCATCTCACTTCTCCAAGCTGTGCTAAGGTAAAGCACGTATCATGATGGTATAAGCTGGGCCCTTTCAAGGGCTGTACTTACAGAACCTTCTGATGGTATCAAATTCTTCCCTCCCCCTCTCCCAAATATATTGGCACACTAAAACAGCATTTGAAGGCCATACCTGAATTAAGAGATTAACCTAGTTGCCACCTTCTGACTTTCAGTGCTTCTGAGGCAGTGCAGCAAGGAGAAGGGTTGGGTTCCAGGACCAACGTGAGGGAGTGCACATGGTACAGAGCACAGACCTGTGTTTTGGGGAGCACTTTGCATTAGGTGTTGGGCCCACCAGTAAAGTTGGGGGATGGACTGAGGAGCAGAATCCTACCCAGGTGATGCAGTGGTGTTTTCTAACCTTCCTCAGTATTGTGCCCCAGGAACACACTAACAGCATGCTATCTGTGCACAGAGGAATCTCTGCTCAGATGTGATGAATGTGGCCCTTTGCCATGAGCAGGTGACTTCCATGCCAGGGTATGACATTTGCCACCTCTCCTTAGGTGGAGTTTTCAGTGAACTCAAGGAGAGCTTTGCCAGAATGAGATCTGCATTGTCAGGACTCTTGCTCCTGCCTGGCTTCAGCTTGCACAGCAGTATGATTAAAAGTCTCCATGCTTATCTCATTTTCGTTCGTTATTCACCTGTTCTGGCAGGACTAGCATCATGTTCCTGCCCAACACTGGGATGCACTCAGGTCAGATTACCTCAGATTCTTCCAGAAAGCTTGCCAGACTCAGGTCTACGGCCTTAAACACATAAACCCCTTTCTTGTGCTTCCATAATTCCAAACCAGCTTAAATTTTAATAATAAAATACTGTATGTAGGTGTTTAGTCCACAATATGGTTTAAACCCACCATCATCTCTTAGGAGAAGCAAACATCATTTAAGTGCAGAGAGTTTTGTCATTTAAAAATTAGCTACTCTATATCTGAAATACCTCTTTTTTTTTTTTTTTTTTTGGTTGTTGGCATGGAAACAAGTATAGCCTGCAAGTCCTCCAGACACCTTTGTAACTCCAGGAGAAGTCAATAGGAACCTGTGGAAAGGTTCCACAGCTCTGAAAATCCAACGTCAGATACCTCGCTTCGCTCCTCAGAAAGCAGCTGATTTGGATAATTAGCTTCATTTGGAAGAAAGTCTTCCTGGAAGTTGTGACTTGGGTCAGTCTGAAGTCAGGATGTGTATTTTGAGTTGAGGTTAAATATTTTTGGTATAACAGCTCTTCCACACCATCTGGTTCCTATGTATTGCCTATCAGTGAGATCAGATGCCTTCCCATGGCTAAATGGACACCACTCTGCTTTAATAGATGTCATACTCCATTTTGCTGGAGCCTAGTGTTCCTTGTGACATACTATTCTTCCCAATCCTTGTCATATCAACTAGAAGGGGACTTTGATAAGCACAGTAAGCTTTGTCCCATGTTTGGATCTGTGTTAGGCCAAGTTTAGTCAGGTATTTTGTACACCACTGTGCTTCATTTTCTTGGCAATGCAGACACTTAGAAAGAAATCTCAGCATGTGACTTGATAGTGTGGGGCAAAACATCATTTTGTGATGAGCAGTGATGGCATTTTACTGAAATGTCATGGCTCGAGATACAATCTGTCTTTCCCATTCCAAAATTACTTCCAGGAAGGCAAAATTGAAAGTGGGACCATGATAAATGAGTGAGATTTTTAACTGTCTTGTTGAAATACAAAAAGCCCTTCCTCTTATTAGCAGAAATATTTTTTAACTGTATGAAAACGAAGCCAGGAGGAGGACATCTCCTTCAAAACCTGTCAGGCCAGTCAAGGTGGTGATTAAAAACACACTATTAGTCCTAATGTAGATTTTTAACTAACTGGCTTTTGTGGGGTTGGATCAAATCTTCGGATTAAGGGAAATGCTGACAGAGGGAAAGAGGAACATGCATAGAGGAAACAACTTTCATCATCTTCCTTATTTTCCCAGGAAACAAAGGCATCTCTGTGTGGGGGAACGAGAGAATAAAATGCTTCCCCAGTTTCATCTCTTGTAAGGTGGAGACCCATCTCCCTTAAAGATGGTCCATCATGTCAAAAGGAGAGAGATGTGGGCAGAGGACACCAGGAGCCTGAGCTTGGTGTCACTGCATCGTATCTGATGTTGCAAAGCTTCTGATGTGTGGTGTGTAACTGGGATGACTGGATGTGACTCGCAGCTGAGCGCTACATCCTTTTGTAGGATAAATCTGGAAAACCAAACCTTCAATCTGTTTACTTAGTGCTGGAGCCCTGCCTCCAGGAAAGGTCTTGCTTGGTATGGGGAATGGGATGGGGCTCTGATGGTGACTTCATCCTTTTGCTGCACCACTGGTGCTTGGCCATTATTTACTACTTAGCTGGAGCGTGGCACTTGGTAATTTAGAGACTTCTCCTATATCTAACAGCTGTACCTATGTGTCCAAGGGTTAAAACAGAGATGTGAGTATCTCAGGGTGGAAGCTGTGGGTTTCTACACTGTTCAGAAAGGCACCAGTATTGATGTGCAAGCTGCTGGTAGAGGTGCACTCCTCTGTGCTGGCACGGCTGGATCATTGTGTGCACTAGCAATGCATCTGGACATCTCATCGGGATGGGGCCACCACGTGTGACCAGGTTCTGTTGTTGTTGCCCTGAGAGGTGCTGTAGGTTGGTGCTTTGTGGTTGCTTGTACCGTACATGAAAGGTTCTCTGTGAGTGTGCCTGGTAAGCTGGTGTGGGCTGTATTTGCCCACGCAGCTTCCACGTTCGCTCTGTTGTGAGGTTGTCCCCGCGTGTGGCAGTGGTGTCTCTGTGCCGGGTACACGCACTCCCCCTGCTCTGCTCTCTCCTAGGCTGTGTGCGCCATTGCCACGCTTCCCCACTGCTGTTTCACCGAGGGGTGGGCTCAGGAGCCCCGGCTGCCGCTGCGAGCTGGGGGTTGCCCGCTTCTATTCGGTGTGCGGCTGCCCGCACCCCCGCAGTCCTCGGCACCCACCCCCGATGCCGCCTCGCGTGTTTCGCAGCCGCCGCTCGCTGCGTGCGAGGCTCCGGGGCTCCCGCGGGGTGCAGCTGTTTTCTCAAGCGTGTGTGTTTCCACGCTATCGCCCTTTTAAGTCTCCCCCCATCCTCCTCTCCCTCCCCGCCGAGCGCCGGCCGCGCCGCTGGCTGCCTGGCCCCGGCCGCCCGGGGAGCGCGTAGGCGGCGGCGGGTGTGCCGTGCCGTGCCGAGCCGTGCCGTGCCGTGCCGAGCCCCGCAGCGCCCCGGGGGAAGCAGCGGCCGCGGCCGCCGCGCTAATTGAAACGTGTCGGCGGCTCTTCGCCGCCTCGGCTCCGCTGCCAGGGCGACTCCGACCGCGGCGGCGGCGGCGCCCCGGGGTCGGGCGGAGGGGGAGATGGGGGGGTGGAGGCGGGCGGCGCCAGCCCCGGGCAGCGCTGCCGGAGCCCAGCCCAGCCCAGCGCGGCCGGGCCCCACGCAGGTTCCCCACTGCTTTTCCTTCCCCCGTCTGTGTTTCCTCCCCCGCGTCCCGCTGCTGTGGGGCGGGCTGGCTCCTGGCTGCCGCCGCGGGTGACTCTGGTGCCGAGGCTCCCCGCCGGCCCCCGGTTGCTGCCTCAGTGGGAACCCCCCGTCTGCTAATGGAGCGGGGAATGCCAGCGGAGAACAGGAAAACCCTCCCCTAATTCCCATTCCCCTTTGTTGAGTAACGCTGCACGATAAACCATTCCCAGGGATGGCGCTGGGATTAGGGTAAAACCTCTCTCCCTGACTATTTTGATTTCATAGAAGAGATAATCAGATTACTCACAAAGTCCATCTGATGTAGAGCCATCCGTCTGCAGTAGAATAAAGTACTGCTTTGCCTCCCCGTGGGTTCTCCTGCACACAGTGCCTAGCAGACACCTCACAATGTTGCACACCTATTTTTTTTTACATTTTTTTCCTAAAAAAAAAAATAAATAAGGTGTATAGTCACCACACAGATTCAGAGAGCCTTTTATGAGGGGTTTAACAGGTTTGTAGGAGGGGCATGCATGTGAAGCATTTGGTTGGGAGGTTCAGTTTTCATGCTTTATGGACCTATTGTGAGATCAGTTAAAAACTGAGGGGTGTAAATTTATATATATATATATATATATATGTATATGCAGTAGTCCACAGACTGAGCATGTATATTATTCTTTCTGGTCAGAGAGCTGAGAATGTTAGAAGAGGTTTAGAAAAAATTCAAGAGGCTTCTATTTCCTGCTGTGGTGGTGTATGGTGAAGGGATCAGGGAAGGTGGGTCAACACGTTGCTTGGTATCAGAAACTGCTGTGGTTCTCATCTCGCTTTTTAGGCATACACATGAAGGGTTTGTTGGCAGCAGAGTAGAGCTTCCAGGAGAACTGGGAGGATAGCTTATACTGGGTTTGAAGGTGAAACTTGCATTAGCTTTCACTAGTTCAGTACGGGGGAGGCACAGATTTGGGATGAATGAAATGTTAAAGTGGGAGGGGAGTATGAGACTTTGGATGCTCCAATAATTCTTGCTGGTTTTTAATACCTTTGGATGTTTATCAGTAAATAAGATTGTGTCAGGTGCCTACATTTAGGCACCGAGTTTGAAAAATGCAGCTTTCCTGGCTTCTTATCAAGGTCACAACAGCTGGGTGACATCTGGAACAGAACCTGGGAGTTCTAACCCCTCAGCCTCTTGCCTCAGGCAGGAGGGAGAGGATCCATGGAGCTCTAGCTTAAGGAAAAAGAAGTACCATAGCAAAGATCACGAGGGAGCCAACTTAGATGCCTGGAAGGGGGAAGCACAGAGCTAGAACTGAAAAGATGAAGGACCTCATTGAACCTGGAGCGCCTCATTAAGTGCAGCTCAGCTTGTGTGTGCACAGTGGCAGATTTTTCAGGAGATATGTGCAAACCTCAGACTGGGAAGGGTGGGAGAAATGGAGGAAAACAGTTCCCCTTCTAGAAATCCTAAAATCCAGTATCATTATATATAAGGAAGAGTGTTGAATTATTTTATGCTTAATAGGTAATATGCATGGCCTGGTTTAGAAGAGTTGGATCATGTGGAACTGCCTGTTCTAAGGAAGCAGAGTTGTCTGCTGCTCCTGCCTCTTGACTGGGAAATGCTGAATGCTCAACTTTCTGCTTTTGTTTTTCCACAGATGAGTTGAGGGCAGTTAAGTTGATTTCTGTGAATTTTTGTGCACAGAATTGTAAGGCAGCAAATATCCATCGGGTTGAACACCGTGAGGTACAAAAGCAGAATTAGACCCAGGAAAATCATTTGGAAAGTCAACTATGTATGGAAATATTCAGCAGTACTGAAATGTTTTTATGAGTTTTGTAGTATTTTGGGGCACTGCCCCGAAAGCATGGGGTTTCTTTGGCATTATTGCCATGCACATCAGAAATCACAGTGATTGCCCATGTTTGGTGCTTCCCTGGCTCCCCACAGTACTACCAGCTAGCTGAGAAAAGACTGTTTGCCAAAGTTTCATGAACTTCAGATGATGGTTGTTACTGCTGTGCAAAGAAGCATCATGAATTAAATCAACGGTGTGCTGGCTGCAGGGGAAAAAAAGAGCAGGGAATGTGGAGAAGGACATGGCTTGAAGTGATGACCTCCTAGGAAGAGTGTGACTGAGGAACTCCTGCCAGTGATGCTACTACAGCTTTGAGATTTCAAGATGTGAAGAGAGGAAGTGCAGTTTCTTTTAAAGGGTCTCAGCCACGTGCTGCTTAATTGATCTTCTTGGCTGGTCCTACACTGTGATAGCATTTAGCCTTGTAGAGGCCATTTCTCTGTTGTTATTCAGATTAAGCTGGCAAGGTTTGAGCAAATGATGCAGACTGGATTTCCAGGGACTTGTTTGGGAAGCAGACTACTCAGCTGGAGAGCTGTCAGCCATCTTTTAACCTTTAACTGGACTCTGAAGTCTAGGTCCATGTTGGCTGTCATGTATTTTCTTGAGGTACCTGTCTGCTGCTTTTTAACTCACAGAACGCTGGGCAGGTTCTGCTGTAACCTCCCCTCAACGTCTTGTCAGTGCCTCACCTGAAATTTTAAATACTTCTGCAGTTTGGTTTCATCTCTTGCCTGAGCACTGGGATTCGGCCAGCGGTCTCAGGGAGGGACGTGAGGAAGGAATTGGGGAGAGCACAGAAGTGTCACCCAGGTGTGGGTCCTCAAAGAGGCAGAGTGGAGACAGTATTTTGACAAGTCCTGCCTGTGGCATGCTGCCAACTTATTTTACAGGAAGCGTGGCCTTGGCAGGTGGTGATGGCGGCAAAACAAATTTGGAATAGCTTGTGATAAAGGGAGTTTTCTTGGGAAGTGGAGAAAGGAGTGATAAATATCTTAAAACTGATCAGAGGAAGAGGGAAGATGGGCTTGTTGGAACATTGGGGAACTGTCCTTGAGGGCACCAAAGGTTGCAGTACAATTTAGGGGGCTGGTGAAAGCCTAAGGAGATTTCCATTGCGTTTTTTCCAGTATTTTTCTCTCCAAGGATAGAACTTTGCCTGTCCCAAGCACTTAAAATTAATTCCCCAGGTTTTTGGGTGCCTTGGTCTTGAAGTTGGCTCATCTTCTAAATGCAGTGAATCAGAAGCTGTAATTTCAGGTACCCTCTCCGTTAATCAGGGTTTGAACCTTGGTTGTTCTATTTCATCCTTAATTCTGGGTTTCTCTGCCACCAGCTAACCTTCTGGTCACTTTATTTTTGTTTGTTTGTTTTTCTTCAGTATCTGCTTCCAGTCACAATCTCAGTCCTTGATTTCAAAAGGAACTAGTTGCTTTTTTCTAGGCTGCTCTGCAGCTTTAAACTGGAGAGTCCAAAATCGGAGCGAGCTAGGAAAAAAATCAGAGTAGTAGTGATGGCAAACAGCATGGGATGTGTGCATGAGAGAATCAGGGAAAAGCCCAGGATTTATGTCCAGTACCCCAGGAGCACATACACAGTGCCAAAGTGATTGCTTTTGCTTAATGTAAAGATTCTCCTTTCTGTCTGTTGGTGTAATTTTGTGATAGACTGGAGATCTACTTACAGATCTACTGTGATCTAGGAATCTTTGTTCTGAAGGAGTTCTGCGATGCTGGTGTTCCTGTCTTTGAATTGTTTCAAGGACAGATCAGGTAAGTGATAAAGCATGCAATTATTTTGTTTACATTCTTGTTTGTTTGTTTGTTTTAAATATGCTTATTGCATGTGTAGTGTGACTGTAATCCCTCCTGCCTTAGCTCAGCACAGGTTCTTCTCCGTGGTGCAGCTGAGCAGGGAGTTTCTGACACAGGTACTGGGTGAGGTAGCGGTGGGTGGGCTGGGGGGTCTGTGTGTGGGCAGTGCTTCACTTTGATAGCAGTCTGGGGACATTCTGCAGCACATGGGCTTCCTAAACCGCCATGGGGTGGGCATCCTGATGCTTGATGAGGATGGTGTGCTGCTCTGCAGCTCTGTTACAAGCTGGTGAGACTTTAGCTGTGCTGTAGGGAAAGGCGGCTCTTTGGTGACAGAAATCAACCCAGTGAAACAGAGCCCTGATGCCACTCCTTTGGCAGAGCCTAAGAATTCAGAGTGGACATTTGGACATTCGTATCAACGTGGATGTGTTGGATGCTACCCTGTAGACATAGGCATCATTTTGAAGTATAATCACCACAGACAGGCCCAGTACTGCGCCATCCATCACTCCTGAGCTGACAGAACACCCTTCTGTGTGTGCTGTGCCTGCCCAAGACCCCTGTTATAAATCCTCTCAGAATGGAGGAACGTGGTGTCCTTCTAAGATACATACACACACAGGGGTGTTGTTACTGTTGGATGATGTCAGGCCTGGTAGGGCTGCTTGTGCTTTAGCCACACTGGCAGGAGAAAGCGTTCTGTGAAGCTGAATAAAATGTCCTGTGGTCTCCAACCTGTGGCTCTGCTGGAGCTTGGTGTGCGTATGCCCTTTGGACTAGGCACCTCCAGTACACACAGTCATCCTTGGCCTCCCACAGCCTGGTTTGTGCAGCAGGTAATTTGGCATTTCAGGAATCTGGGAGGGAGAAAGGTGCTGTGAGCAGAGGAGCAGTTAGAGTTGCTAGTGGAGTGTGTAAGGAGAGAGTAAGAGAATGTGGATCCAAAGACTGCTGTGAATGGGTGCTGTGTAGAAGAGCACTCTGCATCGGTGGGCATCTGTCTTTTAATGAAGAGAAGGCCAAGCTACTCCTCCACCTCCTGACTTCACTTATCTGTAGAAGCATATGGTTTGCACAGCCCTTGGCAAGTTCCTTTGCAGATGCCAGACATGCTCCGTTGTCTGGATCTGTCAGTACTTCTTTTGAAGTTAAGCAGATGTTGGTGCAGATGTTCCTGGGACACAACTGAGACGTGCTGAATGGAGAAGACCATGAGGCTGACACATGGAAAGGTCCAAGAATTTTGGTGTGGCTTATATATGAACTGCCATATTTGATAAAACAATGAGCATCACCAGAGAGCATTTCAGCACTGTCTGTCACAGAAAGGAGGAGGATGTTTTGATAGCTTCTATATGAGTTTGAATCCTTTGTGTATTTCCCCCACTGAACTTCAAATACATTGGAAATGTGAAGCAGCCATTGTACAAAGGAGCACTGAGGCATTTTTATCATTCACCTGCTTAATGCTAGCAGAAGAGAAAGCCCAAGCTTTTCCTCAGCTGCATCCAAGACTCAGACTCCCTGTGTATGACCCGATTCCATGCCTGTACTTTCCTCCCATTCTCTCAAGGATGGTGTGAATTCCAGTCTCCTTTCATCCTCACGCTGAGATGCATACATGCAACTTCCCTGCTAGTATTCCAAACAGATATTGGATAGAAGCTGGCAGGATGGTGGAAACTTGTCATTTCCACGCTCTGAGGGTTGTCAAAGAACAGTGCTTTCACTACACATGTAGCTGGGAATGGCAGAGTACCTGCCCATCTCCCCAGACAGTGCTGTACACATGCACACAACACACTGCACACGCCTGCCAGCGTTCAGGTGGGTGGGAGGACTGGGGGAGAGGCGCTGCAGAAGTGAGTTTGTGTAATTAAAGATGGAATAGCCATCTCTGCTGCCTTCCTCATGCTGCATAAAATCAGCCCGAGACTGAGGGGTTGGCTTCTGGCGATCTAGCTGTGGCAGCATGAAAAATGAGGAGGAGTGCGATAAGAAACTAATAATTTATGTTCCAAGCACAGGCTCACACCAGTGTGGAGGGGAATTTGTGCCAATAACTCCTACTAACTCAGAAAGGCACGCAATCTTTTATTGCACAAATTATTAACGACCAGAAAATAAATGACTCTGTAATCAGATTGGTGCTGCCGGCGCTTCTCATTTCTTCTTTTATTTGTATAAATTCTGCAGCCAGTCCACCCCTGAAGCTGAGGCAATGGGAACTTTTACTGGCCCAGTGCCCTGCCTGACAACAGAACAGATTAAACGAGGATGAAACAGGAACGTCCTGGTATCTCATTGCCTATCGGAGATGGGTTTACTCAACAAACATTCTCTGGCTCCATCAGCAGTAACAGCTCTGTAGGTACACAGGGATCTCTGCTTTGGGATAGTAATGGGAAGAGCCAAACAGCAGCACAGTGAACCATTCTTTATGAAAATGTACAGAAAAAAAGAACAGCTTCTTGTCATCTCCTCTTGGTCCTGTTCCTTTGCGGGCTTCTTTCTTCATGTCCTTCCTGTGCCCTCAGGGCTGCTGGTGTTGTGTTCCATCTGCTTCTGCTCTAGTGTTTCAGCATTGTGCTGAATATCCAGGCGTGCTGGGCACCTAGAGCAGTTCCTGGAGTGCACTGCCACTGTGGATTGCTGGGCCAAGGAGAATGGAGGCCTTGTGTTTCCATGGGGAAAGGAGTGTGAGGAATTTGGATTCTTTAGCCATACGGAAGCAAACCTGGAACTCTTTCCCTACCACCAAATGATTGCATCCTGGGGTTTGAAATAACTTTTTATTATGATGAAGAAAAGAAGCATTGCTGAAGAATGGAAGATTTAAAAGAATTTTGGATTCACTACAGGTTTCCATCTGTTTACGTGGCATCCTTGTGTAACCTGGAGGGGGGCAGTGTTCCTGTATTCAGTGGGCGCAGTGAGGAGTTTGGGTGTGATGCCAAAACAAGATGAAGGGCTTGTTTTGGGCTGCAGGGAGACACAAGGTGAACTAGAATGGTAGAAGCAAACAACTTTGAGTCCACAAGTAACTTTGGCTCAATATATGAGCATCACTTGATGCTTATGTTACCATAACACACTGAGCATAAAGCTTGGTCTGGACGCGAGCTCCTGGGAGATACTTGAATTGGAACCTAAAGTTTGCAGGACCACCTGCATCCAACCTGTGGGTCAGACCAGCCCCATTTTGAAGCCCAAACCTGTACTCTGAATGACAAGGCCCTAGGTCCGAATGCAGCTCTGAGGCCTGTTTCTACCAGGTTTGCTCTGATTTGGATGACCTACACAAGCCTGTGTGACCTGGGTAAGGCTCATTTAAACCTTGTGCTTAAGATTTGTAAGGTTGTGTTCAATAAACAGGGTTCCTTGAAGACAAGGGAGTTACTCTGGATGCAACTAGGGGCCACTGGTCTGCATTTAGTCCATATATTTTTCAGTTGGTGGGGCAGACCCGTGTGTGAGCTCAGACTTTTCTTTCCCCCTTCCCATTTTGATGATGTGAACCATATGATAAGGAAGAAAAGTGTTTCTGTTGTTCATTCAGCCCATTCATTATCAGTGGCACCATCTCCCTGATGGCTTCATCTGAATAGGGAGGAGGGGGAGAATTGCTTTGGCTCTCCCCCCTTTTTTTTTTTCCATGGTGAGGGGGTGTTGGTGAGGGCAGCTGGGCTGCAATCATGAATAATGTGCAGATTGTTCCTGGGGACTGCAAGTGTTTTATTAACACAGGTTTTCTTAGACTGAATGCCCAATCACCACAGAACCATGAAACTCAAATTGCCTTACAGCTCTCTCATGAACATACTTTTAATCTCATTGACCTGTCGTTAGACTACAAGGCATAAATTCAGATTTGGAGATCTTATGTCCAATCATAAATTGGGCTGGCAGACTTCCGATCAACAGAATAAAACTGTCTTCTCTGAGGTGGGTTTTTTATTCCTCAGTGCTATTCCAGCAGCTGGAGTGGAGGTACAGTCAGCTTTTCTTAATAACCTATTCTTTAAAAAACGGAGGGAAATAAGAAACCCAGCATGAAATTCACAGGAGAGAGAAGAAGGGGGGAAAAAAAGATTATGTTTAAATAACATTAATGTTGGGCATAAACTTAGAATGTAGACAACTGTGAATTAAGGGGTGTTAGCTTCTGCTAACATCATGGAGAAAGGGTAGAAAAATAGCCGAGTTTATGCAGTGGCATTCAGGCATAGGGTTTTGGCCATAATTCTGTATGCTTCTGGGGGGAGGGCACGTATATGCCAACTTCATAGGATTCCTTCCCCCTTTCCTATGTCTTTTCCTTCTTTTACTGAAAGGAGAAACCAGAGGAAATCTAATTTCTCCCTTTGGGTTCAGCAGTGAGTGGGGGGATTGGAAATTTCTGTGGGTCGGTGGGAATTTGGATGCAAGGGGAGAGTTTGCTATGCTGGGATCAGGGATGGGTTTTCATGCAGAAGGGTCTCCTTGTGTGAAGAAACATTGCAACCTGCTAAGTGCTGAATGTGTGAAGGGTGGTGCAGCAGACCCATCTGTGGGTGCTGTCATTGCATATGGACAATTTCTGTTGTCCTCAGCAGAGATGTGTCATCCTAAATGCTGGTAGAACTGGTCAGATTATTTGTTTTGTGTATGCACATTTCCTCTTCACAGGTCACTGCAGGAGAGTCCTGTGATGATCTGGACCTGCTATTGCAGTATTTCTAATACTCTGAGTGGAGAACACAATGTTCATGTATCATTTATATAAATGCTACCTTTTTAGCACTCAGTTGTATGAGTTAATCCATTGGGTAATGCACATGAGAGGAAAAAAATAAAAAAGCAAAAAAAAAAGTATATCACACACTTGCAGGGTGCTGAACCAGTACTTTTGTCTCCAGAAGGGTTCTGACAGACAGAAGTGTGGGCTTCCTCAAATACTGCTGCCCCTGATGCATTTTGCATCCTACTTGTTACGACCAGCTCTGCAGTTAAAAGGGTATGTCAGGAACACGCAAAATCACTCCACGTGGCTCTGCCAACCCAGGATGGAGGTAAGCTGGCAGACTAGAAGTCATGTGCATCCTTTCCTCTGTGTGGCTTCACCTGGGGGTGTGTTGCTGCTAAGGGGAATCCCTCCCTAAAGACAAAGAGCAGCTCAACTTCTGTATTCCTCAAAGTGTGGAGAACTTTCCCCAGCCTTTCTAGGAGAGTCTGTGGTGGTTTGTTCAAAGAGTATCGTGGGCTTTTCAGCGTCTGTAGAGTGTTAGCAGGTGACAGCAGTGCTGGAACCTGAAGACTTGCTGCATTAATATACATCAGGCATCTTTACCTCACTTGCTTGTGATGCTGGGCAGCCACTGGTTAGCCCCTGTAGCAGTTTACTTGCTCTCAGACAGGTAAAGCAGGACAGCAAACTCTGGTTTTGGATAAAGGTGTGACTTCTGGCAACTGCTTTCCTTCAGGTACTGTCCTGTGACATCGCAGCTGCCACTGGCTCTGGCTTCGTTCCACCTAGAACTCCATCCTTGTATCTGTAAGCAGCAGCTACTTGAGGGAATAAAGCACTTTGGACACCCTCCCCCAGGGGGTTCTGTCCTTACAGTAATTTTTTTGAAGGCCTCTGTTTTCACAGCACTGGGATAGATGGACTCCTAAAATATACAGCCAATTACATAGAAAAATTTATTAGGCTTTATTCTGGTGCATGTTACATGGAGGGGGTGGGGGGAGAAAGAGTGAACCCTGGAAGGAAACCCATAGCAACTGAAAATGTAAGTGTGAGGATTAGAAGTCCCCATAAATATACCTGGCTTTGCCATCTCTTTTAATTAAATGCAAGTCATGAAACACGGGCACAGAGTGTGTCGGTGACAGGGTGTAGTAGTGCTCAGAGACAGGAAGGAAGAGTAAGTGGGGGGAACCGGCTGCGTGGCCCGGGGCTGAGATGCAGAGCAGAGCCAGGAGGGTTACATCCAGGAGGGTGATTTAGAGCAAGGCCGTCCCAGCAAGGCAAAGGGAACTCTCCAATCAGTTATTAACGTTCCCTGGTTTATTTTCTCCTCTTCATGGGTTTAATTGTAAATTAGCCAGCATGCTATACTTCTCCTCTGTGTTTTCTTCTCCCATCCCAGCTGGGTGGTAGAGGAGAACACGCTGGTGCTAACAAGGAAAGAGGGGATATAGGGAAGGCCTGTCCCCACTCAGCTTTGCCTTGGGGCTGTGCAGCTAAGAGTTGTGAATCTCTTTGGGCCTTATGCTGTGATTCACTCAGCTCCTGAGGCCGCCTTCCCTCAAAATGCTGTGCCAGGATTTGGCTTCTATGAGCAGTGGTGCTTGGTTTCCCTCCAGATATGTGTGACCCAGAGGGCCCATGTCCAAGAGACTAGGATGAGGTACTGTGTTAATTCAATCCTCCTGTAAACAGCTTCCTCATTTTCTCCCCCTTCCACATATTCAAGTAGTTTTTCCTTTCCCAGCTCTGTTTTGCCTTTGGTAATCTCCACGGCGTGTACTCCATCAGCACTCCTGTGGGGCTTCTCTGGGTAGGAAATAAAGCCCGTAGTTCAGCACTATCCATCTAATATCTTCTGACTGCCTTTAATCATAGCATTTTCCATTTAATTGGGAAGGCAGGCACACTTTGCATATTAATACAGCACAGCCTGCACCTCCTAAGCATTAAAATCATAGATGGCTGGGATGTGTTATGCAGCGGCGGTGAACCTGCTGGGTGTCCTTTAGCATCTCTGAATGGGGCATTTTCAGCCAGACTCTTTTGCTCTCCTGATAGAATTCAATCAAAATAAACACAACAATGATTTCCCCCTTAAAACAGGAAAAAAAAGAAAAAAGTGTGTATTCTCCATTTAAATAACTGCTGTGCAGACAGTGCTGCCGTGCCTCCATCTGTTGTGTCCATTGTCTGTCTCAGATGGTAACACTGCTGGTCCCATTGTCTGCTCAGGACAGCCAAAGGGGAAAAGATGATCTTTCCTTCCAAACTGCTGGTTGTGTAGCATATTGCCATTCTGTGATCCATCTACCCATGCAAGACCCATTCTTGTTTTTCCTTGGCTTCACAGTGCCACCCAGGAGTCTGTGTGAAACCAATAGTTTTGTCTTAATGTAATTGTGGTTTTCATGACTGTCTGTCTTCTCCTTGATCAAAACTTGCCTTGGGAGAGACATCTTGGGTTTGGATTGGAAGAGGTCTCAGTAGGCCTTTAGCTGTTATGTTGAAAGAGCTTTTCAGGAGCACACTCATACACACACCTTGCTATGTGTAAGTCACAATGGCCAACTGTTGCTGTGATTTACTGTCACTGTTAGTTGATTTTATGTTAGATGCTGTCCAGAAAGACAGCAAATATACAGCCTGTTACAAAGAGGAGGTGGATGCTCTAGCCACCACTTACAACTGAGGTCTCCCATTCTCCAAAGTTCATGGTAAGTGTCTTTTAAAGTTCCTGTTCAGAGTCAGCAGAGGAAGAAAATTGAAGAGCTGAGTCTGTACTAATATTTGAATATTTTTCAGATCGTAGGGTACAACTTAACACTTACTCTGTGTTGACCACTGTGATTACAGAGTGAGACCCACACTATCCAGGGGCTTTACCTCTGAGCTTGAGTATAATCTAGGGATTATGACACTCCTAAACTGCAATGCATGCCAGTAACTCAGCTAGAGGGGACACAGTTTAATTATAGGGAAGGAGATGCTATGGAAGAAATCACAGCTCTTGGGAAGCTGCTGACATGATCATGGAGGGGATTTCAATGGTCCAAATTGAGGCACTTAAACACCAAACCTCTCTCTGACTCTCCTAATATCTCCACTGTTCTTTGTGGACAGAAGAGCCCTGAATCTTCCACATGCACATGTTCTTTCATGTCTATGTTCATCATCTGAATACCCTCTTGTCTGATCCCCTCATTGCTACCCCACAGCAGTAACAGCACCCTCACTTGCATTATTGGCTGCTCTGGTTTACTCTGGCACACTTCTCCATGCATGTGTGGTGGGTGCATGTGCCTGTGAGGAGATGGCATAGCATGGAGAGAGGCATCATCTGATCAGACAGCAGCTGCTTCTTACCACTCACCAGGCTCTGGTTTTTAAGCTAGAGGATTTTATCTCAAATGTGAGAAGGTACCAGGTGGGTGGCTTGGGGAACTATAATTCAGGGAGAAAGGGTAGAGGGTTTGCATCACTGCCTTAGGTGATGAGAGAAAAAGAATGTGCTGGTCTCATGCTGTTGGTCTCATCTGTGGGTGCCACACATCCTCCTTCCTACATCCCACCGTGGTTTGGCACAGCTTCTGTTGCATGAGCAAGGACTGGGATTCAGAATAGCACTCTGGATACTGCAGAGCAGGGATGAGGGGCTGGTGCACAGTTTGGGACTGAAGAGGTATACTGAGTTGCAGTGACACACTGTGTATTGAGGGACAGCTTGTGTGCCCTCACTGGTATTAGCAGAGTAAGGAGAAAACTGGACAAGATCTTACCTCTTTGGGAATCTTCTACTCCAGGAACCACATCCATCCTGGAGCTCAGACTCCCCATTTCGTGAAGCAGTCTATTGATCTTGCTGATTACTCTGCTCTGTCAGAACTGGTGGCACTTCATGGAACTGTGACCTGTCCTTTCACAGAAATAACAGCACTTCATCATTCCTGCTGCTTGGTTATCTCTAGGCTGTGTCTCAATACTGGTTCCAGATAGTCATGACCCATTTGGCTGTAACAGTTGCTCACACATATGTAAAGGCATGCAAATATTTTTATTTATCCTTAAAAGCCAAATTCAGCTGCCCTTTGCTTCTACTCCAGTCTGCTTATTCTGATGATAAAAAGTTGGTAGTTAGATTACCCCATCAGTATTTCAGGTATTGTGTTCCTATTTTGAGACCACTTCTGGGGTTTCCAGCCAGAAGGACAGTTCTAGTTATAAAAATGAGTTGGATGTTTTCCATAGCTATGAAAATACAGCTTGAAAAGGACAAAACAGAGCCAGATCTTGCTTGCTGTAAGTATTTTCTGTACTGATCTGTCGTTGTTCCTGCGTAGTGTCAGTAGCCCTAGTCATTCCTGTTTTTCTGGTCTAGCAAGAGCTGTGTCATTACTTCTCCTTCTTGACCTACAGTTCCCTGCAGACTTCATAATTATGGCCTTCTTTAAAACAGACATCACTTACCATGCCAGAAATTGTCACAGTGTGGAGAAGTAGATCAAAATCCATTAGGGAACAAGAGGTGACTAGATTAATTTCCACCTGAAATTTCAATTAAGCTTTTCAAGTGTAGAGCTGGTGTGTAAACCCAGCCCAGGCATAATGACTCCGGGTTTTTAATTTTAGAATCAGTCTGATAGGAAGAAATAGATGGAGCTTTCTTCAGTTCTAAAGTGTATGGTGCTGCTACAGACAACCAGGTAGAGCTGTAGATAGCTGTAAATACTTCAGGTGTTGAAATCCACAAATATGGAGAGGTTCTCCTCATGTTAATGTGCCTGATGTGTTTAAAAGCTGGATATTCCACTGGAAACAAGTCACAGCAGGCTCTTCTACTCATTGTTACTTTGACTAAAGACCCAGTCCTATTTGTGTCTGTTGGGGTATGCAATAATCTAGCCCCCAAGATAATATTGCTGAGCATCTATAACAGGTATTTGGTTTTCTGAAGCAACCAAGAGGTCTTGGTAACAGTGTTTGGGCTCAGGGTATGTATATGTGCATTGCTGGAGCCTTTTCAAAATTTCTGACAACAGCAAACAACTTTTGCAGAGGAATCTCCTGTAGAGGAACTAGAGTTTGCTAATATACTGCTCTAAACAGCACTTGTATGGGAAGGAGAGGGACTGACAGCCACCCCCATCATCGCTGCTGTTAGAGGCAGCCTAAACAGGGCTCGTGCTGCAGCGTCTAAACCATTTCTGAAAGGAGAGACTGGTTCCTGTGTGCTAGAACTCTCTGCTGTTTCTGTTAGTCCTGTTTTCTGAAGTACCAGACCTGTGGATGTATGGCTGCATCCCAGCAATTGTTGGGCTAGAAAACTGGAGTTTTCAGCTGATTCCCAGTACCTCTGGGGAGGGCAGTTAGCTCTCTGTGTCTGTACAGCAGCAGGCAGAGCACACACATTCCGTGTCTTGGACACTGAAAAGCATCTGTTTGAAGCACCACTGTTGAAGCAGAAGAGGAATACTGCTGGTGTTCTGCACCAGCAGGAGTACAGACTGCAGGATAAATTGAAATAGTAGTTGATTTTTTTTAAGGGGCTGAGGGTTTCATTGCCTTTTTAATATTTCTTTTTTTTTTTTAAAGAAATTTTACAGGTTTTACAGGGCAAATTAACACTGACCGTAGTGATGGAGCTTCTCAGAGTAGTTTGGAGGTTTCTTCTGATAAGTGACATGAGCTGCAGAGGTCTTGCATAGCCTTTAGCATCCATTAACATTGAGCAGATGATGTTGTATATCAGAAAGAGGGGAGGGCCTGGGAGTCACAGCACCTCAGGTCTTTCCCTGCCTCTGCCACTTCCCTGTTATTTGTCCCCTGGAGCCTTATTTAAGTTCTCTCTTCTTTATCAGAATGTAACACAGGTGTGATCACTGGCCACCTCTGTCACACTGAAATTGTGAGACTTGGTTAGCAAGGACCTAGAGAAGTCTGAGGAAAGTTACAGAAACATGAAGTTTCATATTCTCAATGGACAGAAGAGAAAGAAGGATTTTAGAGTTCAGTGATATTTTTTTTATATATAGCTTACAGTGAGACCATGAATTTCTCCAAAAGAGCAGAAGAGCCTGTTCCTAAGGCTGGAAGGCATTATGGACTTGATGGAGCTCTTCTGGCTGCTGTATGGTTGTTGCAGTGGTTGTTACTGCTCAAAAGATGCCAACATGTACATGCCACTAGCAGATTTGTGCTTTTGGAAGTTGGGAAGGAGAAGGGGGTGTGAGAATAGTTCTGTTCTTTTGATGGGCAACAGGAGTAAGGTGCCTTCTCATTTATTAGACACTCATGAAGATGGATGGAAGGGGAAAAAGAAAAAGAGAAGCAATGGCTGGAAAGCTACTGAACAGGCTATATCAACATCTTGTTACTGTGAAACAGTTAAAAAAAGGATACCCCTAAAATTTAGGGACTAGGAAGTCTCTGGACTACTTGGAGTCCTTTTTTTTTTTTTTTTTTTTAATTTAGCAGAATGGCCCATAATCCTGGCATCTCCAGTGCCCATCTTCTGAACATGTCCTTCCACGTTATCCATGTGTGTCTATGAAATTAGATTCATACAAACTGTGCAAACCACGTGCACATAAAGAACCTTGTGTGTGTGTGTGCACACACAGCCATGTATGAGCTGCACATCTTGGGGACAGTCTCAGGAGTCCCTGGAGAACAGGCTGTTACTGCACTTATTCTGTCACCCTTATTTCTAATCAGACACACACACACACACACACACCTCTCACTGGCTCCCTTCAGCTCTGTCTCTATTTTCTTTTATTATGCTGGCAGGAGACGAGCTTCATTAGGGGAGTGGAGCCTCTAACAAGGATGGGGAATGGCAACAACAAAAGGATGGAGCAATATAAAGTTATGTCAAAAAATCTTTACAAGAAAAACGGCTGGCATTAGAAACAGTGTGCATTAAAAATTCAAGAAGGTTGGAAGGGGGGGCAGGACTGGAGAGAGAGAAACAAATAAATACCCAGGCTTTAAACTAATAAATCCTTGTATTTGGGAAATGCATCAAACCCTGCACACTATTAAAACTGGGTTTATTTCTATTATTGTTAATAATGATGATAAATACATTTTTTCTTGGATCTCAGTGTGGGCTATCAGCATTTAAATACACATTTAACTGGCTAAGCAATCTTTCCTTTGTACTGTCACTAATATCCAGTGACTGGGAAGTCTGTTTCACCCTACCTGAAATGGAACTGGCTAGCTCAGCTAAGAAATCATTTTAGATGTATCTTGACCAGTAACCCCAATGTAGTCAGCTCTGTAAAGTTACACCAACCCATCCACCTCATTTCCTTTAGCTAATCCAATATGTTACCAATCTAGTTACACCTGGCTTTTTTCCCCATCAAGCTCTTGTGGAGAATCAGTTGACCCAAATATGAAAAAAAAAACCCCAAACTTTGGGTGATCAATCAGTTTATGCAAGGAGCTGAGAAGGCCAAATCTACCTGTGAGGGAGAAGGACATGGAAGGGGAGTTAGGATGCTGTGCTATGTAAGTGCTGGGCAATGCACTTCTTGGCTTGATCTGTATCTAGCCCCAAAGATCACAGAATCAAAGATCTCACACAAGTATTTAATTTCCCTCCTTCTCTGAAAACTCACACTCACACACACACACATCTGTCTGGAGTACAACTGGACTGCTAATCCAGTTCTGCAATTAGCAGAATTGGACATTGGAGCTTCCATTGGTTTCAGCAGCAGCTGGATGCAGGCCACCAGCTGTGTGACAGACATGAAGGGATTAAGGGATGGAGGAGAGGATAGGCATGTGCTCCAAGGTGGGGGAAGCGTTGGGTGGGGAGGTGGCTCCTTTTTGGTTTAGATTAGATATTAAGGGGAAGTTCTTTCCAGAGAGAGTGGTGAGGGGCTGGAACAGGCTGCCCAGAGAGGGGGTGGGTGCCCCGTCCCTGGGGGTGTTCAAGGCCAGTTTGGATGGGGCCCTGGGCAACCTTGTGTAGCTCCAGGCCTGGAGGTTGGTGTCCCTGCCTGTGGCAGGGGGTTGGAGCTCTGTGATCCTTGGGGTCCCTTCCAACCCAGACCTTTCTTTGTGGTTCCACTTCTATCATCTGCTTGGGTGGAGTGGTGACAACTGGCGCTTCCCTGTTCCCATGGAGCTGAGCTGTACCCCTGAGCAGTGATGCCCTGAAGGACAGCAGAAGGGGTAAGTTTGCCATTTTTCTCCCCTAATTTTGAGGCCAGTCTATCCATCTCACCTACAGTAAATTCACATTAAAACTGTGATTACCCTCTCCCAGCTCCTGAGCCTAAATTTGCAGTTGCAGATAAGCACATGGGGATGTTTTGCAGATGGAGAACCCCTTGTGTTGCTGTTTTTATGTGCCTCTCAGGGTGTGTTAGCAGATGCCTATGGGTTCCAGCATTGTGTTTGGATTTCCTGCAGTGGGGGGCCTGGTTTTCCAGCTTCTCCTTTGTGTCAGGTTTCTCCCACCTTTTACAAGGCTCATTCATGCTGTTGTAATTACAGAGTTTTACAGACTTTCACCAAACCAGTTCTACCCAGCTTTGGTTTTAAATGGGAGTTTAGAAATGACACAGCAATGCAGAGAGGTAACCAGTGGTACTGGGGAGTGCCAGAGGCTGGGCAGGGTGTGGGGGCAAAAGATTCCCCCTTGTCTGAGAGGACAGCTTGTTTTGTTACCTTTGTGCAGCTAGCATGGAAAAATGGTGAAGGGAAAAAACCCTCCCAAATCCATGTAGGGTGGTAGAAGCACCATAGCCTCTCCTAATTTCAGACAGCTTCAGATTAAAAAGGTCCCACAAAACAAAGGAGATAAAACCAGGAACCTCTTTCTTGGACACTTTCAACTTTACTGCTTTAGAAGTGGAAGCAGAAGATCCATGCTTAATAAATCCTGGGATTTAATTCTGCATGGTACTAAAGCCAGCTAAAACGCCTGGTGCTAGTGTCCTTATTCTGGTGACTTCCAGAATAGCTCCAACAGTCTGCCAGGTGCTTGAAACAGGTCAGAAAAGGAGACTCCTGGCCCTATCTGTCCTCTCTCCCTCCCAGTGCCTTTCTGTGTTTCTTTGCATATTCATCCTTTTTTCCTCGCTTCTACCCTGCAGACACTCATGGGCTTGTCTTTGTCTCTCTTTGGCATAAAAGCATTGGTTTTACATGAAGAATGGGGCATCCTGATGGGCACTGAGGATTTTTTCCTTTCTGTTTTCTTGTTACAACTGCCACATGTTTCTTGAGGTCTTTTTCTTGCCATTTGTGCTCATCTTCTCCAGGTCTCTCTCCTCAGCAGCATGAGGCTGGATATTTAGAGCTATTTGGGTGGCAGCTTTTTGAGTTCCCTGTATTACAACTGCAAGGAAAGAAAGGGTAAGAAAATACTCTGCAGTTTCTTCTAGCTTTCACAGAGCTGAATCTTCCCTGAACAGCCAGGCAGGATCTCTGTCATGCTCTCTGGAGTAGTAGCAGTGTGTAGAGAGTTATCCTGTTGTTCCAAAGCATCGGTGGAAAGAGACAGTCATGTGTTGTGGCTAGTGTAGTACCCACTCCTTGATTAGTTCAGGTGACAAAATCCAACCCACAGCAGAGGGAAAGCTCTGTGTACAGACAGACACAGACCTGCAGGAGCTGGCAGTTCTTAAACTCCCACTGTAACATCAGTTCACAACCCTCTGAGCAGTGCGATACTTGCACACATTCATTCACCAGCCTTCCCTGTGCAGCAGGGCAGGGAAAGCAGGAAAAGAAGGTGGTGAGAGGGGGTTGGGGTCAATGTGTTGACAGCAAAACACCCACTGAGAAAAAATATGTTCACTTGGGAAACCACTCAGAGCCACCTTTTCTATCTGTGGGGTTGTAGGTATAGATGCGTGCTGGCTCTCGCTCTCACAGCTCTCCTCTTAATATTATTCATCCTTATTACGTATCATTATTCTTTATTATGATTTATATGCTGTGCCATGGCTTTATTATGATTTATACCCCTGCCCCCAAAAAAGCTTACAGAAGGCACCACATAGCAAAGCCACCCCTGTTCAGGGGAAGAAACATGGCATTCTCCCTAAGCAGGGGCTCTAATGTTTCTTCTAAGCTATAATGATCCTCATTTCTTGGCTTCTGCAAAAGGATTTGGTTTTAGTTTTTACCAAGACTACAAGTCAATCTTTTCTCCAAGGTTATCCTCCCCAATTCCTGTGTTGCTGAGTGTGAGTAACTGCCAACAGTGTCAATAGGATCTGCTTGTTGCGGGCAGCAAAGAACAATGCCCCCCCCTTCTCCTGCTTATTCTTCTAGGTCTTGATTTTCATCTTGCCTATTTAAAAGAGATTCATTTAGGGATTGCCCTTAAAACAGACTGATCTTTGTCCTGGTTGGGGAGGAGCTTTCTTAGACTCCTTTCCAACAGCAGCTTCACTCAGTGCTACTCAAATTAGTCACAATGTAGGGACATTTAGGGACAAAACATCCATCCTAAGAGGCAGCATTATGTTTGGGTAGGCATGAGTTAATAACAATGATATAGTGAATAAAGCTTTTGGAGTTGCTGCTAATGTATCAGTGTTCACCTGGAGGAACCTTAGCCTGGCACTTGGTTTTGAGCAAAAGGATGCCCTGTCTTGCCAGTTCCATCACCTTGTTGAAAGACCTAAAGAAGTGAAGCGCTGTATCTCCAGAACCCTGGAAATTTTCTCCTCCCTTTGGTAACAGAATAACTTAGCTCCCCAAACCAGAAAACTGGAAGAAGGAACCTGCTCTGCAGGCTAAAGGCAGAATCTTCAAAGAAATGTAAAGGAGACTGGAGCTGTCTCAGAAGGAGACTTTGAGAGCTGAGTATCTGGGGAGCCCAAGGACATGCGCTTTCCACTCCCTCAGACCTTTTGTCTACACTGAGAAAAATATGTGTATTTTTGAAGTGTATAAACTTCAATTTTTTATGGCCAAGGCCTTACTGCTTCATCCACATAAAAATTTAAAGCTGGGCCAGTCCTTGAGCTCCTTTGGAAATGCCAGTCAAGGCCACAGGAGGTAACAGAGGAAAAAAAGAGAGGAGATGCAAGACCATGGGAATAAGGAACCCATGACCTTTCCTTCAGAAAGTACTGCTGTCTCCTTTGAGGTGACTGTGATTCTCTTTGTACACCCGATATTTGCTTTCCCCACTGTACTCTGACCCTGTGTGCAGGCTCTGCCCCCCAGAAAGCCCATCCTCTGCCAAAGCTGTGCTCCCCGTGGCCTCCTGCCCTCCTGCCCCTTACTCATTACTCTGCTTCTAAGACTTGTCCCCAGATGCACACAGGAAGTGGTGAAGCTGTCAGAAAACCTGGATTTCCTGGAGCTGATGTAGTTTATGGTAAGGAGGGTGAGACTTTGTGTGTTAAGGGAAACCCATGACAACGATAGAAATAACAGTGCCCCACCCTTCCTCATCTTTCCTGGACATGGTTTAGATGATTGTGATGCAGGCAGTGAGGGACAATCTCAGATGGGTTTGAGACAGTTGGGAAAACCTTTTGAGAACCATTGTGGGGTTGGGAGCAGAGCAGTGAGCACGGTGCTGTTTAGTCACATGGAAGCTTGGTTTTTTTGCATGGCTTGTGTGTGTTGGAACATGGCAGAAATGATGTTTCCTGGGGGTCCTGGGGGGCTCAGTGTGCAGCCCTGGGTGGCCTGTGGAGCCCCCCGCAATGGAATGATGCCAGGGAGGAGTAAAGGAGGAGTTAACCAAAACTTTCAAATCCAACCAGCTCCCCCGTGGCAAAGCAAAGGAAACAAACTCTGAGCTTAGGTTTCTGTGCTGTGCTGGGGTTTTTTGATCTGGCATCCACTTTGGATGCCAGAAGTTTCTAAAGCTGGCCCGGTGTGACTCTGATCCTGATTGAAACATTGGCAAAACTCATGTGGAATTCAGTAATGCAAAAAAACAACAGTCTTGGAGTGCATCAGCTAGCTGTTTGGGACCTTTGAACAGCACCTCATGGAACGTGGTCCTGGTTCTGAGATGTAACAGCAATGCAAGCACTAAGTAATAATGGTTTGTGAATTGATCAGGGCTTAGGGCAAGCACACACATATGCCCTGTGTCTGTATGTAGGAGTAAGTGACAGAATTAGGAAGTAGTGAATATTTAATCACAGTAAATAGACCTATTTTCTTCTCTTTTCCTGCGGAGCCGGTCAACCATCCAGCTATTTTATTTATTTATTAAATATCACTGGAGATAGCTCAGCAGCAGGGGAGCGCTGCTCTGTCTCCCGAACGATGATTGCCATCAGGCTTGAGAAATCAGTCATTTCTGGCAAGAAAAAAAACCTGGTGGGTTAATGATGCAGGGTAAATACTGACAGTGGCCAGTGGTCTGAGTGCACCAGACATGACCTAAGGGAATCATAGATTCTGTGGGGGCTGTTGCCGCTGCTTCTCTGTAATGTGATTGCTTCTTTATAATGGCTTCAACTTCTTCTCCTTTTTTTCCCCCTTTATCATTATTGACCAAGGAGCATCAGTAAGGCTAGAGAATAAATAGTTCCCTGATGGTTAACAACGGGCTCTCCACCAATTGGAATTCAAGCTGTGCTCCCTCTTATATTCTTTATAATCACACTTTATTGCATAGAGCAGAAAATAAAGCATCTCTCTATCCACCCCCACCCCCCTTTCCTCCTCGCTGCCCCTGGGAAATTGGGTGCTGTCTTCTCCCGGAGCAGGTGAGAGGCGGCTCGGAGGACGGGCTGTCCCCGCAGAGCGGGAGCCTGGCTCACCGGGAGCCCCGCTCCCACCGGCGGGTGCAGGGAAACCCCTCCCCGCCGTGCGGCACGGCTCCCTCGGCACCCCGCGCTGCCCTAGGCCCGAGGAGGGGGCAGCGCCGTCCCCCCTTGTCCCGGCATGGGTTGGGGTGGGGGGAGCTCGGCAGCCTACAGCTGCCGCAGCCCGGCCGGGAAACCCGAAGCGAGGTGCTGTGCGTGCGGTGCCGGGGGCCGCCCGGCTGCCCTCTCCGCAGCCGGCCCCGCCCGGCCCCGCCGCCCGCCCCCGCTGCCGCCACCCCCGGCGGCGCGGCGCGGCTCGGCTCGACGGGGCGGGCGGCGGGGCCGGCTGGCTCCTGCGCGCCCCAGTGTTTGCGCAGCCACCTCCCCCCCCGCCCCGTCTGGGGCCGGGCTGGGGCTGGCTCCAGGCTCCCGGGGGCGGGAGGTGATGATTTTCCAGTGGGTATTTGTCAGGTCAGAGTCTGCGCCGCCCGCCGGGCTCCGCGCCTCGCTCCCCGGGTTATTTATTACCTCTCTCCCCGGCGGCAGCGCTGCGGCTCCGGGGCTGCTGCCAGCAACCCGCGGCGGGGGCCCCGCCGGGGGTTCCCGAGCAGCGACGGGCGGGCCGGGCCGGCCGGGAGCGCTGCTCGTCTCGCCGCACCGCGCCAGCCCCCGCGGCCCGGCTGTGCCCTCAGCCCCTCTCGGGCTCGGCTCGCCTTTCTCTCCTCCGGTGCAGCCGGGGCTGGGGGCTCCGGGAGCTTTTGCTGCTTGGCGAGGGAGAGGCAGCAGGGGAAAGGCTTCTCTTAGGGTTGGGAGAAGGCTGGTTGGTAAAAGCACTCTGGGGCTGAGTTAGAGGAATCTAATGTGTTTCTAATCGTGATTCGATTTGGTGGAGCAGGAGACGCCGTTAGAGGCGAGCATCCCAGCCTCCACTGCTGTCCATCAGCGAGCTCAAACTCCCGATACCCTGAACGAGCTCATCCCCTCCTTACTCATCATCTCAGAAGTTACTGTCGAGCAAGGAGGGAAATTGGGTTTTGCAGTCCTGCCTGTGACTATACAGCCCAGATGGCTCAGAGCGAGCTATGCTCGGGGAGCACTGCGTCCTATTGGGCTCCTAGCTGGACAGAGCTGCTCTGGAAGACGGGTTGCAAAAGGCTGGTGCTGTAACTCATCTCAGCACTCAGTCGTACCTGCAGGTCAGATGATAAGGGAGAGACAACCTGTTTGCCCGGGATAGCCTTTGAAGAGCTCTGGGATGGGTACTCGTCTGTGTAAGCTCAAGTAGTGGACAGCCTAGGTCAGAGCTATGTCAGTTTGGCAGCCCCACAGTATACTGTTCATGATGCAGAATCACTCAAAATCCACAACAGTAATGCTACATGACTGACATTTATTACATTTTTGTTGAGTCATTGTATGTAAAGTTGGATTTTTAAGACAAAATTGAACACAATCCTTACCAGCCCAAGTTATGTTTCTAGGATACCTTTAATCTAAGGATTGCCTAGTGCTTTCCAGGTCTTTGTTAACAATTCGCCCTTATTTCAGCCTGTTTGTTTCTTTGCATGCACATCTCTTGTGTGCCAAGTTTCCCTTGTCAGAAGACAGTGTCCCTCCATGGGGTTTGTCATGGGGTTGTGGTGTGAGCCTGCTCCAAGGGATGTGAGCCAGCACCGTAGCATCGGGGAAAGGCCTGATTTGTTGGTTGACTTGCCCAAAGGAAGAGCCCCTGTCTGGTGGAGAATTGCCACAGTGTATGGGGAAAACAGTTTTGTGATGGGGATTCCAGCCTGAGCTTCACCTCCCATACCTTCTGTGCTAGTCTGTCCCTTGGATAGAGGAGAACTGCTGGCTGCTGCTCTTCCTGAAAAGAGAGGGCACTTACACCCAACCCAGTGATCCAACTCTAGGGTCCCCACATGTGACAGACATTCAACCCCCATTTATTTTGCAAGGGCAAAGCAGCTCACAATTCACTCGGGCTCCTGACAGCTTGACTTCTTGCTATTGCTAAGGTGCCTTTCAGACTGAAAACTTCTGTGCTGCTTGCAATCTATTAGCCTGCTCAAAAAACCCCAGTGGGTTCTAGTGAGCAAATTTCTCTCTCACGGTGGATTACACCTCTCTCATCCTGACCAGAACTCCTGGGACCTCTGGGGGATTACAAGAAGCAAAGTCAATATTATTTTGTTATCATTTGGCTGTATTTCTCTCCCAGTGTCACCCACTTGTCTGCAGATGTGTCAGGATCCCCAGAGCTCCTAAACGCTTCTCCCCCCATCTGTTGTCCTCACCTTTGCTCCCAAGCAGTGAAAACATCCCCCCAAAAGCTTTGCCTCTGGTTAATGAGGAGAGGAGAAAAGAGGGTGCTGTGAACTTCTGGGATGTGTCTGGAGAACTGTTGTCACAGGCAGTTTGAGACACACAGGTGGAGGGGAGCTGGGTGCTCTGGAGGGAGAGGGGGCTGCACATGCAGGTGGGAAGGCCAGGGAAAAATGCTAACGAGCAAGAGGTGGTTAGCAGCAGTCAGAAGCTGCTAATTATCCCATGCTCCAGCTTGTTCTCATGAGAGCTGGGAAAACTCTCTCTTTGATCCTCCTGCATTTCATCTTATAATTGGATGGGGGTTCCAGATGTTACAGCTGAGTGTTTTAGGGAGCTGATGGAAAGGTGGGTCTTGAATCAGGGGGCCTTGGACAATCCTGGAGGTATTTTCAGTGCTTTGCTAAAGGAGTTCTTGGGACACCATTCACCTTCTCGTCCCTGTTATCCCTGGGTTTTATTTGTATTGTCTCTTGAATGGCCATTTCTTTACCATACACATCTGTAAGGTTCCAGATTTTTTTTTAAACTCAAGTTTCATGGAAAACAGAGCTGAATGTTTATTTCCTCCTGCTTAGAAGAGCTTTGAATTGGATTAAGTTTGTGTCTTACTGCTGCAGTTCTGTATGACTATTCCAATAAATGGATTTACTGATTTAGTGGCATTTAGTGTAGCTACTGCAGCAGCAAGTCTGAAGACAGCTCCAGGAGCATTGATGGAAAGGGAATTTTGAATTTGTCACTGCAAATAATGCATGTTGAAAGCCTGATTCTGGCAGCTGGATCTTCTCATGAACAGTATATCCAACCTTAGCACAACAACTTGAAATGTAAAGATGCAATTTTTCCAGTAAGTTGCTCATTAGTGGGATACAGATCAAGGATAGCAGAGATCAGCTGCAGAGGAAGAGTCTCAGTTCCTGTCTGTTCTGTGAGGAGACAGATCCTCTTCTGCAACACCTAGTCTCACAGAAGCTCTGAAGACAAACTTACATTGCACTGCAGGTTTCTTCAGTATTTCCAGAAGAATTTCTCCTGCAGCACAGCACTGGTGGGATGGAGAATGATAGAGAAGGTCTGCTTGCTTGGAAAAAAGATCCAGAAGTATCACTGTAGCTAAAGTACTGTAGGTATAACAGTACAATCCCTATTATTATTCCAAATAATAATGCCTTTCCCTAGCTGAATAATACAAATAATATCAGGAAACTACCTCTCTCAGAAAGGCTTCCCAGGTTACGCAGTGGGAATCGGGTCTGTAACTTGAGTGGTACCTTTCTTAGTGTAGACTGTCCCAGGGAATGTCACTAAAGAGGGCAGTAGTGGCTCTAAAGGGCCAGCAGGTTTTTTAAGGCAACGTTTTCCATAATCAGCTGCAACCTGAGCTGAGCTAAGAGTGCCTAGATCGCATAGTGACATCGATAGATCGGCTGTGCCAGCTACTCCCTGTGACAACCTCCTGAGGATCTCCGTGTGAATTAAAACACCCAGTCACACACTTATGGTGAAGGCTTCTAGCTCCAGATGGCAGGAAAAGCTGCCTTCACCCAGGCATGCATGCTCTTGTCGATCTTACTTGGCTGTGTTGATCATGAGCACCGCATGGAGCTGCGTCCCCTTCCAGGACTGCTGATAGAGAGGAGGCTGGGACCCATCATCCCTACGTACTCATGAAGTAGGACAAGAGCACAAAGGGGAGAAAGTGTCTTTGTCCTCTGCAAAATGCTGTCTTGGCCTGCTGAGGTAAAAGTTAAAATGCACAGGAGAATCCTCAGCAAGGAAACCAAAGCTGACACCTTGGTAGTGCTGATACCCCCAGGGAACAGAGATGGACAACCCTCAACCCTGAGCCGTACACTCTTGAATTACAGTTCAGGAGGCAAGTGGTGGAATCCAAAGCTGGCTCGCACCACAGAGTCTCTGAACGCACTGTGGGTACCACACTCCTCAACTTCTTGGATATGAGCTCTGCTCCACAAAAAATCATGACAGAAAGCAAATAGTGAGGGTTGCTGAAAGTTAAGCAGACACATTGCTGTGCTGTTCTCCATAATCAAGAGCAGGTTGTCTGTTGCTTTTGTAACTGAGGTTTGGAGCTGGTTTTATGGGTGTTTTTTTAGGAACCTTTTGTTTTCTTAGATTATGTGAGTTTTCATGTCTGGGCACTGGAGCATAAGCTGTTTCAAGTAGGTCATTCACATCTCTCTCTAACTTTGTCTCCATAGAGGCGTTCTGGCTGCTGAAGCCACGTTGGAGCTTTCATGCAGCAGCAGCTACCATCAACTGCACATTAAAACCACACTGCTCAACGGTCTAAAATATTTGCAAAAAGGTGTGGAGCATGCCCAGAACTGTGTCTCAGTTTGAACTGTGTGATTGTTCACTTGTTTTACTGTCACCAGGGTCAGCGGGACTGGGCTGGTGCCTGTACTTGGTGGGAGCTCCTCCAAAGGAACCCTCTCAGTGCTGATGATTCTGTAGGTTTCAGTCTGTTCTCAGAGGATGCTGGGCCTGGCAACATTTTGTGTTTCTCTTTAAAAACTAAACCAACCCCCCCACGCCCCCCAAGCAAACAAAACACACACACAACAAGGTGAATAATGGGATGATGTTGGATTTGGAATTCCTCAGAGTCATTTTATACAGAATCATTAGTGCTGAAGGAGTAGTTCAAAGCCCTTTGTCTTTCAGTAGAATTAAGGGTCTGTCAGCTGTCTCAGACAGGACTCCAAGTTGCTGTTCCAGAGTTGGCTTGATGACTTCTGCTCCCTAGAGCCTCATGTTGTACCACAGGTACTGATACTGGACTGTACAGGTCCTGAGAGCAACAGCATGGGGACAGAAGCAAATAGTAGGGGTATACGCAAGCTATGAGTAGGAGCCCTGGGGACCAGCAAACTAAGGGAGGAAGGGAGAAAGAATGGGAGGCTCAGCCCAGAATAACATGGATATAACATCCCTAAGTAAGTCCATTTACCTGGGTTTGCACATCCTGGACTTCTCAGTGTTGATGCTAATAGGGTCAGACTCATTTTGTAAAGAAAGGAAGGAATGGCTTAGTTTGCATTACTGTGTTTCAAGAAGCAAGCTACAAATCTGATTAGAAGGAGGTATATGATTGCAGAGGGGGGTGTGTTTATGTGTTTGTGGGCACGTGTGTGCAAACACACAGATTACTCCCATGAAGGGTTTGTGGTGATCCGAAGGTTAATCAAGATTGGGACTCAGTTTCCATATTCAGTCAGTACTGATGCAGTCTCTGTAGTTACAACAAAAATACCAAAAATCCAGGAACAATGAGCATTCTTGCAGGGAAATACAGCAGATTCCCTGGTGAGTTATGCTAGATCTACTCTTTTGGGTATTAGTAGGAAAGAGGGGGAGACTTGCACTCAATAATTTATGGATCCATAAAGATTTTTTTCTGAGCAAGTAATAATTCTTTGTAAATTAAGACTAACTAAAAGCAATGCTGTCCCTATAAATGCATTTGGTTACTTTGTCAAGACAATTTTGTATTTGTTTCCTATGATGTTCCCATGTGCATCCTAATCAGTGTTTTGCTGTAATTGTGATTAGAGACCATACCACAGAGACAGACTCCTTAACAACGGAAGGAAGGTAACAAGCAGTCGGACAGTAATAGACTTCAGTGTCTTCTGGATATTTACAATGGATGAGGCTTTTTTATTTTAGGGTCAGTGCAGCTTTAACCTATATGCAGTGGTTTATGGCTAATGCCAGCATAGCTTCTGGGTGCAAAGCACGTGTGAGGAATGTCTGCATGCTCGATACACTTAAAAGGGAAGACAGGAACTTAAAAAGATCCCTTTCCTCCACTACTCATCCTCAGTAATTGGCCCCAACTTTCTCCTAAGTCTTTCCTGGATAGTGAAAAATGAAATGTGTGTTGGAACCCAGGTTTTTGCCCCTTCAGCTGTTGGCACATCTGTTAGTCTGCTGAGGATGAGATGCAAGTTACCATATGGCTGAAATGTTAGCGACTGAAATTCTGACGACTGCTCCCATAAAGCCAAACTAATATTTCAGCAGCCTGTCTCTCAGCAATTGATATGCACAGAACCTCAGGGTTGGTATTTCAGCTCTTCCTGTCGTTCTAAGGGCACAAAACAAAGAAAACTTGGCTCTCTTGTTTACCCAGCACCTATTTTCTGAATGCACATGCCTGGGCATCTCTGTGTGCTGGTGTCTAACAGTGGATGTCAGGCTGTCACTACTGCTGTGTGTGTCAGTTGCTAGAGGACAGTGGCTCTTCCCATCATTTTATCCACAGCTCTCACTAACTCTGTGCTGTGGATGAAAGGAACAGCTTTTGTGTACAGTATGATGTCCAAAAAGCCTTTCTATCTTTCCCTCCTGGAACAAAACTCCAAACTTTGTGACCATGTGCAGAGTAGTTTTCCAGGTGTGTGCTGACGGTGTATTTATTTGCACAGTGAATTTTGAGTGTGAAGAGTGAGTGAAAATCACTTGTGCCATGTCTGGATGCAGATCAGTTTTGTGCTAAGGCTGGGAAGATGTATAACAAACAAAATATTTTCCTCCTGCTGTGAACAAAATAGTTATTTGTAAGTATCTGCCATGGAGTTTAGATGAACAGTTTTAGGAATTGGGAATCAGAATGACTTGTAGACTGCTTGCTCTGGCATTTCTGCATTTGCCACTTGGGGTGTGTTACAGCTCAGAATTACATGGTTTTGCTCAGTGATTGAGTTATTGAACTTGAGAAAAGCAGAGAGAGAGAAATCTATCGTATGAGATGGAAACGAATGAGGAGTGTGAGCACCTGAAGAGCTTGGCTTCTCCACTCTGCTTTACAGAGATGCTTCCTCTCTGTTTTAGAGTGAAGAACCTGAGTCTGCAGTCACTGGGTGTATTGCTGCAGTCACACAGTAAAGCAAAATAAGCAGAAATAGAAGACAGGATGCCTGAACCCACGTGTAGAAAAGCTAAAGTTTGGAAGTCTGACAAACAAACTCAACTCAGTGCAAACTCATCCCAGCAGGCAGTTTCTCTTGTCCACAGTCAGACTGTTTGAGCTATGAAGGGAAGGAGCAGAGAAGTTGCTCTTCCAAGGAACTCAAATCACCATGAGAAGATTAAAATGCCAGTTTATGTATTTTTTTTATTCCCTTTGTTTTGTTTTTGTTATTCTTTCCTTATGTTTTATCTAAGTTTTTGTTGGAGTAAAGCACCCTGTTGCAGTGTAGTCATGGCAACGAGTTTACTTGAATGTGTCTCTCTTTCTAGGAATGTAGGATTGAAAAGAAACGAAAAACAAACCCAAACAAGACAAAGCTTCACGTGGTCCTGCCCCAGCATCTATTCCCAACGATGGAGGCGCAAGAGAACAGTGAGTACAAAGTTGTTTATGTGTGTTTGTCTCCACGAGTCCACTGGAGGCTCTGCTTATGTCTGTGACTGTTGTAGGTATGTCTCTGGGTATGTTTTGTTCAAATACAATGTACCTGTAGAAGAGACCAGTACGAGTTCTGGTTGCAGTGATGCTGAAGTTACAGCTGCCTTTCTGTGCTAGGTGGGAAGCACAGCAGCACAGTGAGAATTCCCTACAGGAACATAGGTCTGTGATGCTGGAGCTCCTATGTGATATCTTCTCTCAGAGTACCAGCGTTGTAACCCTTAGCTATGTCAGGACACTGGCCATGGTCAGATCTGAAACTGCAGTAGAGGCGTAGCCCTGCCCAGGGCCTGTCTGTACAACAAGTTTCTCATTGCTCTAACAACAACTGTTCAGAAACATTCCTAGTGGAATTCACCCAGCTTTCCAGTGGGGTGCAGTTATACCAGTGGAGAGGTGATGTATGCTGAGGTATGTTAATCCTGTCATTACTGGGGCATTGACTACACTACATCAATTTCTAGAAAGGAGGATAATTAGAACAACACAAAACCTGTCTGCAGAGATGCCCAGTGATTTAAAGACTTTAGAAGATGTTGGCTCTAATTAATGTGTTCAAAAGCTGTAAGCCAGCTCAGGTACTGTGTACTTCAGCACCTCCTAAATTGGTTAAGGCTGGTTCTACCTAGTCTTTAATTTGATCTTCTAGCCTGTATTAAAAGCAGTCACACCTTGATTACACCAGGCTCTTCTGACACATTACTTCCCCAGGATTAGCTAGCAAAGTTCATCTGTCTGACCTAACAGCCGTGCTGTGTTTGTGCACACGTGTTTGTGTACAGTTGTGAGTTAAGGGAGAGACCCATGGCTCATTATTTCACAGCCCTGATGTTGGGATGGCACACCTAATGTTATCTTCTTTTCAATGGCCACTAATTTTTTATTGTTTGAACCCAGTGATAGATTCCAGCCCTACCCAGATTGGTGGATACTCAGTTTTTTCTGTGTGTCTTTCTGTTACTATGACTGTAGGAGGGGAGGCAGGCAGGAAGTTAGGGAAGCAGAGTACCAAAGAGTCATCTACAAGCATTGGGACACAGCCAAGCTTTAGATTAATACAACATGACCATCATTTCACCATCTTTTGATACAGTGAGTTTTTTCTTAGCAGTGGAGCAGAGCAGAGTAGCACAAACAAAGGGTTTAGGAAAAAGAGAGGAGAATCTGGGGGAGGCTTTCTTCTGCATTACAACTCCAATATCTCAAGTCTTTCACAACAGTTACGAACTGGCAATAAATAACCTCTGAGGGGAAAGGCACAGCCAAGGGAGAAAGATGTATTTTTAATTGCAATATGTGCAAAGAAGGGTAGTTAATGCAGAAGCCTAGAAGCACAGGGAAGCTGTTCAACAACTAGAACTGCAAACGTGGGAGCTTTTGCCTTTAAAGTGAAGGGTCAGAGAGAATGGCTACTTTAACAGCAGCTTTGACACTTCAGGCATTATTCCATCTGGGATTTCTGTAACTGCCTTTTTTTTTTTTTTTTACACCGTGGAGGCATCACTTGGGTGTAGTTAAGCTGCTTGTTTTCCTGAACCTTTGCAGAGAAGGGCTATCTCTTCCTATGTTATGGGGAACTAGGACACTGAAATGTGAAATCAGTAAGAAGTTGCCATTGGGTTGTGCCCTTTCACTTTAAACTTCTTGAAGAGATCTCAAGGCTGATTCTCATCTAAGTTAGCACAACATACCTGAACTTCAAGGAGTAAGGAGGAGGGACAAATCACCCCTCCTATCATTTGCTCTGTTTTCTGTGCCATGTCCTCTGACAGCACATCACAAAGGAAGAGGGTCAGTCAGACAGCCAGCTTCCCAGTGCAGCTGCAGAGCCATTCTTGCTGTGCAGTATGTGTAGCAGCATGCAAAGTCCTCTGAGCTACAGGCCAGGAGACTCTTTACAGCACAGCAAAACCACTCTACCGAGTCAGAGACAGAACAGAGAATGTGTCCCCTGCATGGCAAGCTATTATTATTTAAGAAGGGAATAGCTAGTTTAGAACTGGAGTCCTTGCCTCCCAGATAAAAATTCCTTTGCCTCTCCCCAAGAGACATTTGATTCCTCTAGATTTTTTGAGTACTGATCTACTTAGGCTGGTCACACAGATATATGGGGCACATGTTGGGAAGGTGATTTGGAAGAGGTATTTTGTGAAAATAATTTGCTGAGAAGAGAGTTCCTTGAACTATTGTCAACTGTCCCAGGCTGTTTTCTGGAAGCAGACAAAGCGCCTGCTTTAGATAGAGATGTTTGCAACTTACAGCTCTGGTTTGCTATGTAAGCTCATACTACCATGACCCTACATTCAAGCAAGACTGAAAAAACTCTCTGAATTCCATGGAGCTCCTTTTTCACTCCAATAAATTGGTGTAAAAGGCAACGTTCTGTATCAGTGGGATTAAAAAGGGTACAGGGGTACAGCCCAGCAGTTCCCAAGAAAGCATTTTTTGAGAGGCAAAGCCCTTTCCAGTGTCCTCCTTTCCCAACCCTCCTCCCCTGAATATCCACCTGTGCCCTCCCTGCTGTTGCTCTTGCTGCTGGGCTGTCAAAATATCTCTCATAATGAAGCAGTCTGGCCTGAGGCTACTATTACCTCCAATACTGATCCCGCTGAGCATGGCTCTGGCAGCATGGCCGGCTGTTCACATGCAGTGAGCATAGAGCTGGGCTACACCTGGCAAGGAATAAAAGACTGAAAGCAGTGAATCCTGGCTGTTAGGCAGCCTTGATATCCTCTGAGACTGTGAAAGAGACTGGGAAGGCACGAATACAGCTGGCTCAGGAGGTGGTAGTGTGGCTGTTGGGTCTCCTTCTCTATCTTTCGCCAGGTTCAGAGATTTGGTAAGGATGGAGTCATTGCTTTCCATCACTGGTGTGATAGTGTCAGGGTAATTCTGTGGAAAGATAGGGAAGTGGGGAGAGAAGCTGCTAACTTGCAGTCCTGATGTCTTTGGGGGAAACAGTTTGATTCAGTGGATACTGTGCCAGCTGTTGAGAGACCTGTTTTATTACTGAAACTCTTCCAGTGCACAGGACAGAACTTTGCAGATTCCAGCACCCGTGTCCATAGCATGAGTTTCTCATAGTCCAAAACTAACTATGCCAGCAGAGACAGAAGCTCTGGATTAGTTTGTGAACTCAGGTTTGTCATTTTACCTGTGCCTGGGTGTCTCTCCTCACAGCCTCAACCTGTCTGTCCTGTAAAGGGGCAGGGCCTACATCTGCAACGAGTTTGAAAACACTTAGCACAAAGGACCTTTGATCTCAGTCAGAAATTCAGGGGTTTACTGCCACACAGGTAAATAATAAGTGTATGGGTAGAACAGTGATGGCATATCCAGGGTAAGTAATCTGTCCATGAAACTGGTGATAGAGTAAGAACAAAAATCCTTATCTCTTAACTTTCAGACCTGTGTGTGAAGCACCATCCCTTTCCAGCACAGCTGCTCTTTGGAGTTGTTGATGCATTTGACCTAAGAGAAATAAAAGATCCAAGTCTTGTTTCAATCCGACATGACATATTCCAGAGGTGGAGAACTAAATGCTGGAAAATGATGGCTATTTACTGTGCTGACTGGGGTAATGCCTCTGTGAGCAAATTAAGAAACATGCTCTCACTTTGCCAGGTGCTGTGGAAACACACAGCAAAATGACACTGTGATTTGTGTCCCCAGACCTGAAAATGTGTTCCAGTTCCTCAGTGTGGAGTTAGGGAAGCGTACCTGCTTCTCTAATCACATGTGTGTGGATCAGCTTAGATCTCTCTGATCTGCTCTCCAGTGGTGAATCTGTTTACACTACTCCTGAAAGATCTGCTGTTAAGAGACTGGAGCTGGACAGCTTCAGACTCCTGCTGTTGAACTTGGACATCCAGACAGAGCTCTTGTTCTTTATTACAGCAAGGAGGGGTAGAGAGGACCTGTTAGTAACATTCAGTGCTTGTGATGGAGTAGGGTCAGCTGAAATCTCTGCCTCTTGCATCTCCCCAGACTTCATTGAGTTCTGCCAGAAGGCCTTGTGTGTGGGGGGAAAACCCTGCCTGGTCCAAGTCATGAACCTCATGTTGAGCCACCATCATGAGGCCTTAATCTTCCAGTGCGGGCCTCTACATGGCTTGGCTGATGCACCTGTACCATGACTGGCACCAAGTGCCTGTTTTTCCAGGAACGAAACATGGCCAAGTAGATGCTGCCCCTCTAGAATGAAGACTCAGCATACTCACTTCGTTTATGAGCTGGGTCCAGGTTTGAGCCCAGTCTCTTTAGAGGTAAAGAGAACTAGGCTGGCATGCAGGGGCAAGTCACCTTTAAAATAGAAGGTAAAGAGAAGGTTGGGAAAGGTTTAATTACAGCTGTTTGAGAGGGGCAGACAGGATGGTAATGCAAGGTGCTGTTAGGAGATTTGAGTGGGCATCCAAACCAGAGATCTGAGAAGATCTGAGAAGTCTACAGAAGGATTTGGTGCTAGAGAATGAAGGCCATTCTTGTTCTGCTCTCCTGTGACCCCTCCTGGAGGAAGCATGGAGACTTGTCTTTGGAGAAGACTGTGGCCAAGCTCTCTCTACACTTGGAGAAAAAGTTGCCATTAGGAACAGAGGTGAAAGAAGAATAGTGACCTTTATGGTTATAAAAAAGAAATAAGGCTTTGAGAAAAATACTCACTCCCTTTAAAAAGTGAAATCAGTCCCATGAAGCCAAATTACAAAGAAGGTGGGGTCAAAGGAAGTCAGAAGTAGTTCTCAAGCCATTGCAGAAAGCTCAGTGCTGTTCCAGGTGTACCAGGCATGAAGGTTTTCTGTGTGTGCAAGAGTGAGCAGTTCTCACTGTATGGTCTTCTCACCTGACCTCCATCCAGGCTTCTCTTAGATGCTTTCACAGAGAAAGCCTGTGTCTCCCAGAGCCTCTTCCAAGCATTTTCCTTGGTTCATTAGGTGATAATAGAAAGTGATTTTCCCCCTGTCATCTTGAGCAATCAGAAGCATTAAGAATAAGAGCCTAAGCCTGAAAGCCTAAATGAGAGAGTTTGATGGGTATGTATATCTGACTCCTTCATTAGAGCAAGAAGCAGGGATGGCTCCCAGAGCTTGCATGCAAGGATCATGGTCAAGCAGTGCTAAGCGAAAACTGAGGTTTGGGGCTTAGATTCCATTCCCAGATCTGCTGAACCCCAGAGAGGCAGTTTCCCTCCCCATTACTGGTATGAAGCAATAGCTTGTTCTACAGTTGTCCATCAGTGGACTTTTTGTAGAGGGGGGTATCTATCAGCTGAGAGCTAAAGGGAGCAGAAAATAACACCTGTAAGATCTCAGGCAAATCACTTGGTGCACAAATGGGAACTCATGAGCCTATATTTACTCATAGTGGGACTGAGCAGCTGCACAACCCCAGCGTGGGTACAGTGCTCATGTTCTGGATCTCAGCCTCTTTATGCTTCAGTTTCTCCACCAGTAAATGAAGCTAGAAGCAGCTTCCTCCAAAAAAATTTTTAAAAGAGGGGTGTGCTAGCAGGTGGCCTTCTTTCTCCTTCTCTGGGAAAGGTCAGAGGTCATCTGAGGGATGGCGCTAAAGTGGCAGGGGCTATTACTGCTCAGAAACTCTGGCAATGGCTGATTGTCACCAAATCCATTTCCTACTGTCTGGAAGACAAGTTCAACTTACCCCCACCTCCCTCTGTGAGAAAGCAAGCAGTGAGGCACACCTTGGGACAAAGCTAAGAACTTCTGGTGGTTGTTCTGGGAACTCTGAGACAAAACTCCTGCAGAACTCTGTTCTACCACCTTGTCAGAATTGTGGGATACATTTCTTGTACTATGTTTGTGGGGATAATGTATTTTTATTTCTTTTCTAGGTAGGATTCTTCCTGCACAGTTGATCCTACTTAGCATCCAAAGGTAGGGAACATCTTGTTGATGTGACAAATCTCTCTAACAACCATACACCTGAAGTTTGGGCCGTGTTGTTCTCTTGGGACAGTGTGACATGGACCTTGAGCCATGTCTGCCACAACTCGTAATGGAAAACAAATTTGTACCGGGTCTCCTAAGTCTTGCTACATCACTGCAGGGGAAAAGAGAAGGCTCCATCCAACCTGCCTTCTCCAGGTGTTAGCTGCTCCCAACAGCAGTCTCGCCAAGCAGACTCTCGCTGAGTATTCCTGCGTGGGACCGCACCAGGGATCCGGCGGGACGGGCACCCAGCCAGCCGGGTCCCCCCGCTACAGCCCCCGGAGCCAGGAGGGAGCCCCCGGGGCCGCCCCGCCGGCTCCTGTCGCGGCCGCGGCGCTGGCCCCGCCGTCCGTCGCTCACCCCCTCTCCCCGCCGCCGCCGGCGCGGCGCTTGCAAAGCGCCTCTGCTGTTTAAATGGGCCAAGTTAGAGAAGCGGCGGCGGCGGCGGCGGCGGCGGAGGGGAAATCTTGTTTGGTCAGAGTCTCTGAACTATACTGTGACTTCCGAGCACAGATCGATATGTGTCTGTCCCGGCTCGGAGGGGAACCCGGCCCAGTAGCCCCCACATAGCGAGGGGGCTGGGGGCACTGGCGCAGGGAGCGCATGTGGTGCCGCGGGGCTGTGAATCGTGTCTGCGTGTCTCTGTGCGTGTCTCTGTGTGTATATATATTTAGAGATAGATGGATGGATAGATAGATAGATAGATAGATATACACGCGCGTAGTTGTATGTAACGTAACACCGTGTTTTTGAAAATCTCGTGCAGGAGTGGAAATTAAATCCCAACTCGCGGTGATCATAAAGGCTTCGGTGGGAGCGGGGCGAGTCTGCACTTTGCAGGTGAAGGTGGGCGGCCCCCGGGAAACTTCTCCGCCCGGGTGCCCGGAGCCCCGCGGGTAGAGCAGGGAAGGGAGAGCCGGCAACCGGCCGGGGGCTCCGTCCTCCCTGCGCCCGGCGGCGGAGGGGAGGGGTTGGCGGAGCGGCGGCGGGGGCGCAACGTTTAATTTTAATTATTGCATATAAATAAATAAACCAGGTGTCAGTTTAAAGGAAAGGGGGGGGGGAGGGTGAAAGGGGGCTGGGTGGGCGGCAGGGAACCCTCCAGCCTGGTGAGAAGGTGGGTCGATCTAGGGGAATCAATAAGCTTTTTTTTTGCTTTTTTTTTTCTCCTTTTTTTTTTTTTTTTTTTAAACCAAAATAATGTCTACGGCAGCAGAGACCTCTCCGAGATGTCAGGTATTAGTCCGGAGGGGCAGATCTGCGAGCCACACAGCAGCTCCCGGGTCTACGGTACATTAGCTTCTCCGTGGGAGAGGGATCCCAGACAGCTCTGCTGGGGAGCCAGCCCAGGAGATTTGTTAGCGGGCTGCTCCGGGGGATACCAGCCACCTCCGGCACCCGAGCGCCAAAGGTGCTTGTGTTGCTGCTGCTGCTGCTGCTGGCGCATTTCATCCAAACTCCAGCCAGAGCGGGGGCAAGTTGAACCGGAGACATTAGAGCCACTGTGCTTTGGAGAGACGAGGGCGCACGGGGAGCGCAGCAGCACCATGCCTGCTATCAAGAAGGAGCGACTTGACAGGGAAGAGATGGCCCTGGCAGCCTTTAACCAGCCCATGGAAACCTTACCTGACTATCTCGCCCCTCTGGCCGCCGCTGCCATTCCGGTGGTAACCCCGCACCCTCCGGCTTACGACCAGATCTTTGCCCACCGCGCGTACCTGGGCTTCCACGAGACCCACCACCCCCACCCCCACCACCCTCACCACCCCCACCACCTCCCCGAGGACCTGATGCTGGAGAGGTTTTCCTCCATCCCGGATTTCCAGCCCTTCTTTGACAACGGAGAGCCTTGCATCGAGGTGGAGTGCGGGGAGAACAAGGCGCTGCTCTACATCAATAAGTTGTGCCAGGGGAGCAAAGGACCCTCTATCCGGTACCGGGGAGAGTGGCTCACCCCCAACGAGTTCCAGTTTGTCAGCGGCAGGGAGACGGCCAAGGACTGGAAGCGCAGCATCAGGCACAAAGGTAAAGGCGCTGCTCACCACTCGGCTTGTGCCGGGGTCCCCACGCTGCTCTGCTCTTCCTTCGCATCCTCCCGCTCGCCCCCATGCTTTGGGAGCAGGATCCAAGGGGGGGCTTACTGCCTATTAGCATTCTCACGGGGGAGAGAGCTCAGGACCTGATCTCCTGTGGCCGTGCCCCCCTCCCCCGCTCACCCCCGGTCCCTCTCTACCGGATCCCCTCACCGAGCGCCCCGGTACCGGTTTTTCCAGAGAATGGCGAAGTTTTCCGAGCGATTTGGGAACAGTTGCTTTGGGGTGGGTGGGAATGGGGGAGGGGGGGGGGTTGTGGGGGGAGGAAGGGGTGGGGGGGCCGCCTGTCTTCTGGAGAGAAGTTTCATTTCGCGCGGGCGGAGGTTTGAACACCAGGCAAATTGCGGGGTGCGGGGTTAGCGCACCCCTAATCTTCCCCTCCCCCCTTCCTCCGCGCCTGTGCTCCGCGGGGGGCGGCCGGCCGCGGTGCCGGCGGCAGCGGGCAGAGCGGCGGCGCCGCGGGGAGCGGCAGTGCGCAGCCCCGTCGCGCCGGGTGAGGACAGGCACCGGCGGGGCGGCGGGCGGGGCGGAGGGGGGGGGAGTTTGGGGGGTGTTCCTCTCGCAGCTGGGTGGCGCGGGACCTCCGCGGCGCTGGCGGCTGCTGACGGGAGCCTGCCCTGCCTCCATCCCCTCCCCTCCCGCCCGCGGTGCAGCCCGAGCCAGCGCCGCAGTCCCGGCACCGGGGCTGGCGCGGCGGAGCTGCTGGTGCGGGCGGCAGGTGGAGAGCGGGGGGAGCCGGGCTGGCCCTGCGGGCTGGAGGAGCAGGGGCCGGGGGCAGCGGGGAGGGGGCTAGGGGGGGCGCGTGGGAGGAGGAGAGCCGATGCGGCACGTAATTAGCTGAGAGCCGGAGGTGTCAGCCCGGGGGTCTGAGGAGCTATTAGGAGGTGACTGACACCTCGCCTTGTTTATTGATCGCCAGAGAAAAGGGGAATAACTTCGGGGGCCGCGCTAATTGTCATTACTCCACTCATCTCTTCTGTTTCTTTTATTACCGGGCTCCTGGCTGCCTTCAGGAAATCTCAATTCCTCTGGGGTGAGTCAGGAGGACCGAGGTGAAAGGGACGGAGGAGCAGGGAGGGAGAAGCGCCGAGTGGGCTGCCCCGCTCTCACGGCCTTCCCCCGGCTTGGGGCCGGCTGCGCGGGCGGCGTGGGCAGCGCGGAACCCCGCGCGGGGATGCGCGCAGGTTGCGCGGGTTGGCCGCTGCGCCCGGGCGCGCCTTCTGCCTCGCCTCTCTCCGAGCTGCGGGAGCGGTGGTACCGAGGTTAGGCAGGGGCTAGCGAGCGCTGCGCCGGTGCACCTTCTCACGGCTATCTGCAGGGGAGGAAGTTCGATGAAGGGGCAGGCGGGGGTGGGGAGTTGGGTGCTGGTAGGCAGGCAGGCAAGGGGAGGGCTGTTGGTATGGAAGGAGACGCGTGCCTTCCCCCCACCCCTTCCCTAAATACTTTCCTTTTATAAAGGTGCTGATCCTTTTTCTTCTTCTCCTTCTTTTTATTCTCCTCTGCATCCAGGGAAAAGTTTGAAGACTCTTATGTCCAAAGGAATCTTACAGGTACATCCTCCAATCTGTGATTGCCCTGGGTGTCGAATTTCGTCTCCAGTGGTAAGATTATTGTTAAACTATGTGCTTTAGTTAAGACATCTCCCCTCTCCTCCGCCTCCTTCCCTTAAAAAAACCCTTTGCTTCTCTGATCATGAAGCCATGATCTGTGAGGGCTAGAACTGTCAGGCACTGAGTTTTTGCCAGAGCACTGCGATGGTACCTGCAGTCCAGTTAAAAGCTTGCAGGAGAGGAGTTTGCAAACAGAGCAGATGGGAAGAGCAGTGTTTGACCTAAAGGATGCTGCACACGGTGTGACTGCATGGCTTTCAGGGAGACCTGTCTGTACGCAAACAGCAAATCATTCAGCAGCCTCTTCCCTGTTCTCACCCCTTCGTTTTCTGCCTTTTGCAGAGGTGTAAAATGGGTAAATAAAGGAAAAGGGAATTATAATTGTACCCCTGTGTTAGAGCAGCCACAGTTTACAAACCGTTAGTGATTTTTTTCAGGTAAACTGAAGGAGGAACAAGCTCATCTTAATGCTTACAACTTTTACAACATTCACATCATAGATCACAGTTAGAGCTTTTATAGATCTGCCCAGCTTTTGGGTTCCTTGTGTTTTCTGCTGCCTGCCTTTATTCAGAGACTTGCACAATCTCTATGTGACATCAACATTTTCATGAGAAAGATGTTGATGCTATAAATAAAAAGCTACTGAAATGGTACTAAACTAAGGCATTAGAAACAGTTCACTGTGTGTAAAAAATACCCATAAAATACCAAACCATCTAAACGGGGTGGCAAAGCTGTTGGTTTGTGGAACTAAAGAAGGTCTTGGTCTGAAAAAATCCATCATGACTTAAAACATTGCCAGCAGTGCTGTGGAAACAGATGCAGCTGGAAATGTAGGTACTTTTATCCACTGAAATCAACCTTTTTTTCTTGTATTGTTTATATGAGATCCAGTGGACAGTCTCTTTTCACAGGCAGTATTTTTGTGATCCTGCATGACAAACCCAGTTGTGAATTTGTTTCCTGTGTAACGTATATATATATATAGATACATGCCTGTGTGCTTATGTATACAAATATACACGTTCACAAGGGGCTTAGAGCAATAATCAACAGTTCCATAAATTAGCGTGAAGATGCCATCTCAGGGATGGGAATCTCTTGTGTCTGTGTAGCAGCAGTCCATACCAAAGGAGTAACTGCCCATCGAGCTTACAAGTGCTAGTTACATTTGCAGCGTTGCTGTGGTATTTTAAACCCAGCAAACCTGGCTTTTCCCACCCTGGGGTAGTTCCTCTGGGTTTACAGGGCAATGTGTGATGTGATGGAATAAGCTTTCTCCAGTTTTTGAGTTTTGCATATGGTTTAGTTACTGATCATGTGGATCAGAGGTCAACAAAGCAGTGATCTGCAGACCGAAGTGATATGCCACAGTTGCTGGTGGTGTTGAGAAGTGTCTGACCAGGTGACACAGTCTGCTGGTCATTTTCTGGGTACCAAGTTGCTTTAGGCGGTAGCCAAGGTGACACACTGCACTTCCAAGCACCAACATTTGTAAGAGTTGCACATGGATGCTATGGGTTTCCAGGTGGGAAGGCAGCTCTGTGTGAAACGAGTGTCTTTCAACATAGAGTGGAATTTGAGAAGTTCAGATAGAGGAAAAGAGAGTTTGGTTTTGGGAAAGGAGAAATAGATCGTTCTGGACTTGTCCCCTGCCACTTCCCCAGGTGTTAGGGGTTTGCATGTCAGAAATTGCATGGCAAAGAGAAACCCCCAAGGAGAGCTGTTATCAGAACTCTGTCTCTTGGTGCTTACTGCATTTTCTGTGCTTCTGGAGCTGACACCTGACCAAACAGCCATTTCCCATCTTGAACCTGAGATCTTTTGGTGGTGCCTTGTCATAGCCACATGCACTACACATCCAAAACAGTTACATGAGGAGGAGGATGATTAAAAATTGGGCATAGTTTATCTTTCCCTATTTAGTGATCATTAATTTAAGCACCACTGAGATCAAAGGGCTATCTCTACTCAAGTGTACAGATGCTTTGTATTCCAGTGTAGGTATGTCTCTAGACTTGCAGTACCAGGGCCCTTGTGCCACTGCATCATCACTGGAGGGGGGTATGGAGATGGGGAGCTGGTTCTTCTGATCCAAAATCAGTCCTGGGACAGCCAGAATTTGTAACGGGACAAGCCAGAAGCCTGTAGGCATCTGCTAACTGCAGGGAGAAAAGGGAGCGCTCCAAGGACCCAGCCCCACTCTTCCTTCGGGAAAGGTTACATCCAATTTATCCAGCCCTCCCACCCTTGCCCAGGCAGGCCGCTCCTGTCAGGGGCTTTAATCAACAGCAGCGACTGTTCCGAGGCCCAGCCTGGGTCTTTTGCGGCGTTGGGGAGAGGAAGGTTTGATCTGGAGAGGAAATTGCGTCGTGCCTCAGGGCCGACTTGGAAAAGCTCCGAGGAGCCAGAGCTGAGGCACGAACCCCCCGTGTCCCACCCGTGCCCAGCCGGGCCGGGTCCCGCAGTAAACCGAGCCCGGCGGGAAGGACGCGCCCCCCTCCGCCCCCTTCCCAGCCCCCCTTCTCCCCACCGCGGCGACCACCGAAGCAGCCGGGCAGCCGCCCCCGGCCCTCCGGGGCTGGCGTCGCGCCGCTCCCGCCCGCTCGCTCCCCCCGGCCGCGGTGCCGGCAGTGCCGGGGGCGCCCCCGCGGCGGCGGCCGGGGAAAGCGGCGCCCGGCCCCCGCCGAGCCCGGCTCCGCCGCCCCCCGCCGCCCCGTCGCAGCTCGTTTGCTGCAGCTGCAGACAGCGGCCGGCGCCGGGGCCAGCTCCGCCACCGACCGCCGGTTTCCTGCGAGGCGGAGGGGGAGCAGCCGCGTCGCGCCGGCCGCCCTGGCGCCTCCTCCCCCGGGCCGCGGCCGCCCCCGCGCCGGCATCCATCAATCAGCGGCGGGGCCGCCGGGGAGCGGAGCGGGAGGCGGGGTGGCGGTGGGGAAGCCGCTGCCGGCCCCGGGGGGAAGGCAGGGGGATGCAGGATGCTCTGGGCCGCTCCGAGCTTGGCGGGGGGGATGCAGGAAGGACCCCCGGGAATGGGGGAGCGCGGGAGGCTTCCTGGGGGGGCTGGGGAAATCAGTCCCTGTGCCGCTTTGGGGGCTGGAAGGGGAGAGGCATCCTTCCCAGGCCGGGTGTGCAGCCAGCACTGCACAGGCTTTGGCGGGGAAGCTGTGCCTGCATGGCACAGAGCTGTCTGCTTTTCTCCCCAGCCCCGCAGAGATGGGGACCGGGGCGCTGTGTGTCCCCCCAGCCCCGTGTCGTTCTGGAGAGTGGCCATGCCTCTGATTTTCCTGTCCCTTTTTCTTTGTACCCTGGCCTTTACACCCGAGGTTTTTCCAGATCTGGAGGGGAGTAATGACACAGGTCTCAGCGCCCTCAAGGTTTCTGAGGCACAGGATGCCAAGTGTTCACAAAGTAAGTTGCAAATGTGAACAGGGATCTTCCCCCATATTTAAAATGGTCAGTTCTGGGCAGACACCGTTCATCTTGTTGGGAGCCCTAGGTGGATTCCAGTCTACTCTGGTGGAACCCATTCGCTATGGTGTTCTCTCTGTCCCTGTCAAACTTCCTCTGTGCTCCAAATACCACCCAAGCATTCTCTCCATCTCCACTTTCAAACCCACAGCCAGGGCTGGTCTTGACAGTGTGTTCACTGGCATCAGTCTTTAGCCAGAGGGAGGGGAAGCCTAATGGTCTTGAGAACAGTGGGAACATCTTTATTGCTAAACCAAAATATCTTGGATTTGCAAAGTCTAGCATCACATATCCCACATAACACAGGAGAGGCATTTTCCTTAGGGTAGATATACTTTGTTTCCCTTATCAGAGAGAGTGTGACCCTCACTGTGTTTCATGGTAGCTGTGCTGCTTCTGCAAGCATGTTGGGGGCTGGACACTGGCTGCTTCTCATCCTCTTCTCCCATCTTTTTGTGGACGGGTGTCTGTTTGAAAGGTAGACCCGTGTCAGGGTTTGAGGCTTAGGTCACAAGTAAAGAAGGAAAAGCAAGCTTTTAAACAGCTGTCATTATATGTCTGTATTCAAACAAACCAAAAAATCAGGATGGAATTGCTATTTTTTTCTTAATCTGGTCTTCTTTGTTGCATGTCAGGGCACATGGTAATTGTGCATAACTTGGTCAATAACAATGGTAATTAATTTGCTTACTGGGGGCTGTATTTTGTTCTTTATTTGATTTACATGTGATTGTTTTTATTTGCTGCTCGTTGCTTTTCCTTGTCATCGCTGTTTTCTTTTGATGTCCCTGAGGTTAAGTCCAAGACTTTCTCAAGGATGGAAAAAGTAACTCTATCTGCTTACTTTAAAACCCAGCAATCAGCAGAACCCCTTTTATTTAGCCTAAGATTTCTGAGCATACTCCTGTCCCCCTGTTTCAGAGGTGCAGTGGTGGAAGGCAGCTCTGTGTCCCTGCTCTGTGCCTTTGTGTGACTTGTGCTGTTGGGTTCTGGCCTCGGGTGCATTCACTGCCCTTCCCAGCGATGCCACCTGGGTGCTCTGCAGTTTGCCTGGAAAACCAGGAGCAGCGGGAATCAGGAGATCCCTGGGCCAGAAACAGTCTGAACAGGGAGAATCAGGAGATCCCTGGGCTGCCAAGTAGGTCCCTGTATTGTGGGATCCAAATTCAGCAGCTGGCCCTAAATGGGGGTGGACCTCCCACACTGGACAGGAGTCTTTCAAGAGAACTTTCCAATGAGAGGAGGACTTTGCATGCTGGATAATTTAGTTGGCTGCCTGTAGAGGCAGGATTAAATCTGAATTTTTACTTTTAACTGAATAGATGAGATTTAGGTTCCTTTCTGAGCTGCTGTGAACTTACGGATCGGAGCTGGAGAATCTTGGGGTTTATGTGAAGGGGACTGTTTTCATAACTTTGCCTTTGTGTCTCTGGGGGCTGCCTTATGAATGTGGAAAAAGCCCCTCAGTAAAGCAGACTTATAAACCTTTTCATCCCCCCAAGGTATTTGGCACAGTCTGTTGATTTTTATTTGTGGTTTCATGCTGATTTGGATTGTTGCTTTTAATCCAGCACATTTTAGTTGAGGTTAGCGTTTGTTGGAGGTTTTTGGGTTGGATGGGGGTTTTGTTTGTTCGTGGGTTGGGTTTTGTTTTGGTTGGTTTTTTTTTTTTTTTAAATGGCCTTTGCTCTGGTGATCTTCAGAGTGTGTGTGTGTGCCTTGCACTGAGAGCTTGTACGTTAAAGTTGAGTGCTTAACAAACGTTTATTCAAAATCTGCCCTACATCACTTCCAGAGAGAAACTGGAGCTACGCTCTGCTGTGTTCACACACGGGGTGAGACACTCACACATCCCACCCAGTGCTGGGGAGAGGTGCTGAATTTGTGTCCTCAGCCTCAGCTCCGAGGGCAGTGGGAGCATCAACTGCTCTTGGGTCATACAGCACCCAGCTGTCAGTGTGCAGTGGGAATCGGTGCGGATACAAGAGGTTCTCCTAAATCTAGTCTGCATTGGAAGTTAGTCCTAAGTGCCCTCAACCTCTGCTCATGGGCAGGGCGTGCTGTGCTTGCCTGATGTCTGCTGCCAGAGGTTTGGAAGAAGGGTCCTGCACCAATAAAATGACCGGTTATTATTTTATGCAGAGGCAAAACGAACCCAGATCAATGGTGCTGAGAGTGCCAGCACAATACTGAAGGATTTAATTTTGTGGATTATTAAATACCCTCTGGAAAGGAAAATATTAATTGGATTGCAGTCTTGTGAGTGAACAGCAGAGATGTATAAGCAGCTGTGGCTTAGGAAAATAATTTTATCTTAGAGTGGGTTTTAAGGAGATCCTGGTGGGGGAGGTTTGCTGTAGCACTGGGGTGAAGATTTCTGCTGTTCCAGTGAGCAGTGATGAGAAAACTCATGCAAAAGGTTCTGTGTGATGGAAGAACAGAGGAAGATCATCTGTGAGTTCAGTGTTTGTGAGTAAGGGCCAAGCTAACCCTCCCTGAAAGGGGTGAAAGGGTGTTTATGCTGAGGTTGGCGTGTGTGAGTGGTTCTGCTTGGCGTGAACACACATTTCCTCCTGCTGGGATTCCCTGAAGACCGCAGAGGGGGTTTCCTTGTCCCACAGGCTGGTTCCCTGGAAGAGCTGAGGCAGCGTGTCATTTCTGGCACTGTGGCTTTATGTTCTCCCGTGGGTTCTGCTGTAGGAAGAGGCAGTTTCTGAGCCCTCAGCCCCTTTGGGAGCAGGTTTTACACGCTCAGTCAGCAGATGCAGGATGGGCTTTGAAGCTAGTGCTGCTTGCCTGGTGTATTGCACTGGACTCCATCAGGTCTGGAAAACCTACTGGGCTGAGGAAAAGTTAGGCAAGGGAAGAAAGACAGAGAAATAAATATATAGAAGTAGGGAAAGCAGCATCATCTTGTTAGTGGCGTGTCAAGGGCAGCGTAAAGGTGACACAGGATAAGTAATTTTGCTGTCAAAATTACTTAGAGATGTCATTAAACTGCTTAGGGCTGTCTGTGCTGCTTCGGGGCACAGATGCCTGGTTTTAATTTGCAGTGGTCTACATCCAAACTTGCTGGCCTCACTCAAAGGGATCAGTGCTAATTTGGAGCCTGGTGGCAAATGCCCTTAGTGAACACGGGATCTAAATGGCAGAGGTGACTAAAGGATCAGGATTAACTCCCTCATAAACTCGGTCCGTTTTTCTTTTCCTGAGGTTTTAAAGCTATCAACTAGTTGGAGTTTGCAGAGATGATGAACTTCTCACATTGCTTCCCCTGGTTTGGTTATGGGATGGGGAGAACAGAGAAGCGGTTTCCTATTTGCTCTAGACTTTACAAAGGAGATCCACTCTGTCATGCTTGGGCAGAATTGTATGCATGCAAAATCACTTTGTTTTGTCTTCTCCCCCTCCCCCCTCCTCCCTTATTCTATCTTTGGGGTTTGTGTTCTTGTTTAGCTTTTGTTTGCTTGTTTTTTGGCTCTTTTTTTCCCCTCTGCATTGTCCTAGTCTGTTTTTCTTACACTCAGTTTGTTTCCTTTATCTGAAAAATGTCTTGCTACACAGCAGACATCTATGTCTTCTCCTCTTCCTTGCTCCTTCTCTACACTGAAGTGCACCATCTTCACTCACCCAGCAGCTGAAGAGTCACCATTATCACCATTTCAGGTTTATTTTTCTGTTAGGAGATGCTCACCTTCCTCACTTCTGGTAGATGTCAGTGAAAAACCTCATTATAGGGCTGTGTGCCCCAAAGTTCTGTTTTCCAGTTGAGGACAATCAAAGGCATCTCCTGAAGAGTTACTTCTTGCAGGAATCACATGTGATTTTGTAAATAAAACTGAGAACATCTTTAGCACCTCTGCATTATTCTTACATGTGAAGGTGAATCCTTGTGTGAAGGTAAATCTTCCATAGGTACCCCCTCCAACGTTGGAGCGATGTGTTTCTTTTATTTTTGACTCTGTTACTTTAACAAAACCAGGGAGAACAGAGGGGAAATTGCACATTCCCCTGGGTCATAAACATAATCTGATATGGGATTTTCTTGTAATGTGTTTGAGGATGACGAGGGATGGATGGGGGAATTCCCAAGCATGGAAAGAAAGGTTCTTGCTCATTTGTTTTACCTCTAGTCAAGGTTCTTGCTAATTTATTTAATCTCTAGTAAAGATGGAACTTTTGGCTTTTACTGATCTCACTTTGTTTTGTAAAGTTGGAGAATCTGGGAATACCATCAGGCCCAAATGTGCCCTTTTCTTGCTTACCTGAACAAAAATATTCCCTCACATCACATCCCTCACTTTAAGATGTCAGGATAGCAGCAATCAGTATGCAAAGTAGGCTTTTAAAAATCTTTTATATCTTGAGCTAGAAAGAAACTTGCACCAGTATTCACCAACCAGCCAGCTCACCCCAGGCAGTCTCACCTTGGTGCCACACGTGCAGACATCAGTGAAGGCTGCTGCCCTGTGACATCAGACATCAGATGCTGCTCTTTTCATGGGGTGCTTGCCAGAAAAAGGTGATGTTCATCTGTGTGTGTGCTGCTGCTGCAGCAGTGTAGAGATGTCCTGGGCTGCAGTCGCTGTGTTTACCAGCACACAACCGGCTCAGCTCTATGAGAGGGACGTAGGGGCAGAGCCTGGGTGCAAATCAAAGGCAGTTGCCAGCCAGCGAGACGTGTGCGGATGCCCCCTCACATAAAAAACCCAAACCTTGATGTGGCCTGTTGTTTATCACTTTGTAAAATGGAAAAAAAAATTAAAAATAGACTTCATAGTGAGGTTTAATCAAGGTTTCTAAGAGTAACAGTGTCTTCGGGCTTAGAGATGTAAGGTGATGGGCAGTACCTGTTATTTCTGGCATCGTGCTAGTCAATTAGGAAGGTAGAACTCAAGAGCTTTGGTGACAGATGCTTTGACAGCCTTTTGGTCTAGAAATAAGACTTCCAAAATGTTTCTGGTGATGACACTGCAGCAAAGTTGTGTGTTCGCTTGTAGTTGATCCCCACGTCGGTGCTGGGAGGCACGATTGTTTCAGGTAATTTAAAAAGCAGCTCTGGGACTTTAAACAGCTTCAGGTACCTTGAGCCTCTTGGCACCATGGCTTCTTGGTAGAAAACTTTTCTCCTTTTCCAAAGCAAAGCACACAACTGTACCAGCATGGTTTGCTGTCTGTGAGTGCCTCACCTCTAGGAGCTTGTATTTATCATCCAGTCTCTGGAGCCTGGCTAATTCCAAGTTAGGAGTAGATCCCACTCCGTGGTAGCTGCTGTTCTGCCTATCTCTACCCATCAAATTGCAAAAACTCCCTTGTAACCCCATCCTTTCTTTTTATCTGGAGATGAATGTGATAGGTGGTACTCAGCTCTGTTGAAGCTGCTTCTGCCGTGTTGCTAGGGTAACCGGAGATAGCCCCTGAAGACAGGAAAGGGCAAGCATTCCTTTCTGCCACAGTCTGGAGCATCAGTGATTGAATAAGATTAGATAGAATTAGATAATCCTGAAATTCACAGTGATTTGGTGCCAGACCTTTATTAAATAAGTAAAAGTACCAGCCCTTATAGTAAAAATGAATTCTTTTAGATCAATAACTTTTCCCACCATTTGTCACAGCTGTGACTCTTGAGATCTTTTTGTGACATGGGGTGAACCACACAAACATACCTTTTTCTATTTCCTTTTTTTTTTTCCTCCCCAGAGGGACCTATGATATCAATTCCTCTTTTATTTCCCCCTTGTGATTCACCCACTTAACCGTAAAGTACACTTACAAAGGGAGGCACTACAAGATTCTCCAGTGATGGTTCAATGAACTAGAGTTTACAGTAGTAGTGTGAGTTAAAAATTGTACCCTGTTAGTCTGAAGAATTACAGTGGTTTAGGGTCAGTTAAAAAAAGAAAAAGGAGAATAGCTGTGTATTGTGAATGGCTGGGTGGGGTTTTTATTGCTCCTTGTGTGTTCAGTGCTTAAAACCGTTGGGCCCTCATCCATGTCTGGCACGTTGCTGCTTTGCTGTGATAGAATTGATAACATCATATTCTGCTCTAAAGTAAATGTGGGTTAAAATAAGCACGGTAGGATTGGACTTTGATCACAATCAGCCCAGTTGTGCATCAGTTTAACTTCTTTTTCATCTTCAGACTGGCATCAACATTTAGTGTGCATCAGAGGACACCTAGCAGAGCATGGAAAATCTGGGGTATTCTGGCCCTTGAGCAGTTTTGTTTCTTCTGAAGCTAAATTGTCTCTTTCAGAGCAGAGGGGTGATTTATTTATTTCTTCCTTCAGTGGTGGAGCTGTCCTTCAGCTGCAGCTCCAAATACCACTGCTGAGGTTTTGCAGGCATAGTGGACAGTATGTGGTCTCAGAGTAGTCCAGAAACAGCCCATCTAGAATGAGAAGAGCAGCCTGTTTAATCCTTATACAACACCTTTGATCTGGGTTGGTTGGGTTTTTTATTCCCCAAATTAACAATGTGATTCCTTAAAGCATATTTGACTTGAAATTCATGAGCTGTTAATTCAGGGCTGGAAGTTTGTGGATCTTCACTTGTTTGCATCAGTGATGTGGGTCTGGTTTTTTGAAGTCTCACCTTCCTGTGATGGATTTCTCAGAAAGAAGTTCAGTAACAGTAATTCTAAGAGGCTGGAGAGCATTTCTCTCCCCTGGTGAGTGCAGAGGGCAAAAATCATCCTTGCCTTGGGAGGATTTAGTTCTTCCATTGATGTCTCTGCTATTGTCTTTAAACCACTATAGAATCTAAAAAATATATGTTTAAAGGATATTTGAAATTATGTGCTCTACAAGTTACTGTGCTTTTCCTTCATCAGTGTGGTGTCAAAAAACTTACATCTTGAGAGGAATTTTGTTGATATGGTGGGACTCTTAGTAATACCTTGGACACCAGGTGCTAGAAGCAAGAGCAAAAACTAACCCCCCTAAATCGTAGGGAAATGCTTACATGCAGCAAAGTAAGAGAGAAGGGAGAACAGAGGAGTCTGAAAAACATTTCTGTGTGAGTACTATATCTTAAGACCAGACTCTACCTTGATCTGTACCATGTGTAGTTCCCCCCTTAATGGGCACGTTGGTGGTAAAGTGTTTGCTGGGTACATACGGATACAGGCAGTCTGAATTCCCAGTCTCGCCTCTACCCAGGATTCAGGCACACTGAAAGGAGGAGTTGAGTGATGAAGTGTCAAATCCCACCAGAAACCAAAGCCAGGACTACTCCACAAATCAGAAAAAGCTGGGATTCAGATCTTTATCCCACAACAGAAACAGGATGATTCCACCTTGCAGTCAGGTTTCTCATCTGTCCTGCTGTTCACTGGCTTGGGCTGCTTTGGGAAACGAGGCTCTGAGTACACCTAGAGTGGGTAAAGCAAACTCTGTGTCACATCCAGTGTAGCTACTGGGGAAGTTGAAATCCTGTATGAAAGGAACAGACCCACGTGTTCATGGTTGTTGTAGGGGGCAGCTTTGACTGGGATGATCATGCTGTGCTGCCCAGAGACCTGCTCTGCATGATCCCTGTCCTGTTTTGGGGGGAATCCATGATATAAGACTGGGTAGCATCTGGCCTTGTAACTTTATTAGTGGTATAGGAAAGCCCACACATGGGTTCAATATGTATTGCAGTCTGGGTATCAGTTGCTTCAGTGATTTCCCATGTTTGGAGACTAGTCTCCACCCAGGGAAATCTCCTGGCACTGGCAAGGAAAATCTCTTGGAAACATACACAGTGCAGAATTCTTTGTGGTGAGGATTGCACTCCAGCTCTAAGTTGCTTGACTGTTTAAAACTGTCCTCCAGAGAAGTTGCCCTTCATTTGTTGGAACTCCTTAATGTCATCTCAGCGCATCGTTCTTTTCCTAAAGGCTTCTTGTGTGGATGGATGGATAGATGGATGGATGGATGGATGGATGGAGTTGGCTGACACTGAAGAGCATAATGAACTTGAGTACTTGGAGCTCTTTGGATTGGTGTTGGGGATCATATTAGATGGTGGCTAACCACATGCTTCAGAGGCAAAGCACTGGGCATTTGGAGAGAAAGATTTTGTTTGGCTGGTTGCTCTTTATTACCAGTGAACATACCACCTGATATAATAGACCTGAGATTCTGAGGTGTCAGTTGGCAGCAGTCCTGCTGTGTGTTCCTACGGACAGAGAAGCATCTATAGACAAAACTATGCCAACTCAGTGTTTGGTTAAGAAAACTTGATTTGTAACTTCAGAATCAAACCCATAACCTGCACTCCAGGGTGATTGTTTTGCATGTACCAGCTCTGCTCACTTGTGGAGTAGAGCAGTGAATGCTGTGAGCTGGTGATAGGGTGTCTGGGCATCTGCCCTTTTCCCTGCTGAGGATAACCCAACCCACGTTGCTTTCTCCAGCCTTTGTTTTCAAATGCAGCTTCTTATTTGGGATGTTTAACTTGATTTACCCAGAAACTTTCTTGGGGCCTTTTATTCCCTTCCACATCAGAGATCAGGGCAGTGTGTGGCACCCTTGTGTGGTTTTGGAAACACAGACACTAACCTTTCCATGATTCAGCTTCCCCATGCACAGGCTGGGACAGCACCTCTGGTGTTGCATATGGAAATTGAAATATTTAGATTTATGGGTTAAAAGGGCAAGAGGCTGCTGTTAGCATCAAAACAGAGTTCTTGGGCTACAATAAGCAACAGGACTTCCCCAAACTAGTTCCTCTGTATGGTGGCTTGTCTTTGTACTTTTCTTTTTAAGGAGAGCATCCAATCTTGGCTAAATGTCGTGGTCCTGTCCTGCACTGATCCTAGGGGATTGCTGCAGTGGGTAACTCCTCTCACTTTTTAGGAAATGATGTGGATATTGCTAGTTTGAATTTGTTTGGTGTCACGTTCCTGCCATTTGGGCTCCTCCAGCTTTGTGTGTCACTCCTTGGATCTCCATAGGCCAGCATCAAGAGGGCTTTTAGCCTTCTCCATAGTGAGTGACATAGTGAGGTCCTTCCCCCTCCACACAATGATGCAATCCCAAACCTTTAATCATCTGTGTGACTCTTCTGCAAACCCCCAACACTGTATATCAGCATCCATCTTGAACTGCTGGCATTATATTTGAGCAAAGCAAAGCATGGGGTTTTATATATATATATATATATACACACACACACACACACACACAAGCATACATCCTGCTCTGATTACTGCTCTGGCATTTATGTCCACGTTATTGGTATGGACAGGGCATTGCCCATGATAAACCTCTGCACCTGATTCCCACCCTGACCCTTGCACCCTTTTTAGAGTCAGTTTTTCCTGGGAAAAATATTCCCTGCTTCTAAAACGCCAACTTCACCCCCTAGCCCATTCTGGTTTGTGTCTGTGACCTTGGGATTTCCTTACTTGCCTTTAACTCTGTGTTACCCATCAGCAGTGACACTTTTGTTTGCTTCCAGCTCATTGATAAAAATATTAGGAAGAATTTGTTACATGCTTATATTCTGAGATCTTTTAATCACCTTCTAATCCATTTAATTTGTGCTGTGTTGACATGTAATACTCATTCAAGAAGTTGTGTGTTATGAGATCAAATAACTTGCAGAAATCTAGGCACATTACCCTAGCACTATTGTCTAAGCAAAAAAAGAGATATTACTTTAACTCTTTTTCATTAACAAGCTTCAATTTGCATAAATTATATCACTCTCCTTTAATTTATTATTACTTGTCCAGTTTCCTCTTTCATTATTTCTCCTGGGGGTTATAAAATTACTTGGATTATCCTGCTTATGCTTTTTAAAACACAGGCATGGTGCTATGTTTTCCCATTTACCTTGTATTTCCTCATTGTTCTGAGGCTCATTAAAGTAATGTGAATAAAGAACATCTCTGTATAACTATTCTGAAACACTCTGAGAGCACATCATCTAAGTCTGATGATTTAAAGCTAGAAAACTTGAGAAGCTTCTGTTTGGGAACCTCCTTACTCACCACTGGCATCAAAAGTATTTCATTTTCATACCATGTTAGAGCTGGCTTTTTAACCTGGTGCAGAAACAAAATATTTATTGAATATTCTTATTTTTGCAGTATTTCTGACCATTACACCGCTCCCATCTCGTACTGGGCTGAGCCCATTGTCATCCTGTCCTTAATAAGCCAGTGTTTACAAACCAGGTTGGAGTTCTGCAGTGAGTGAAGGTGGTGTTATAATTATGTGTGCAATTATTTAAGATTCAGATCTTTATCATGGGTGGGGAAGGGGAGGCCTTCACCACTACAAAGGCCCTTCACTGTGTATTATGCTGATGAAGTGTCCAACTGTCTTAAAGCCTGTTACTCCTTAGTGTAACCTTTATGTCTCCAGTGGGATTTCTGCCTGTTTAACTCCTGGTTTAATCGGAAGCCTGGCGTGTGGGTCAGCTGGAGGAGCATTAGACCTCTCTGAAGAGAACGATGCTTTCTCTTCATCTCCTCAGTGTGGTATGTGCTGCTTGCCAGAGTGAGTGTTTACAGCTTGTGGGTTTGGGTAATGAATAGATGCGTTGGGCTTCAAGAAAAAAACCACCTCTGTGGCTTTCTCAGCAAAGCCAAGCCTTTTTCCCTTGCCTTGATGCTACTCTAGCTTCCACTCCTTGTCTGCTTGCTCTTGTTTTCCCCTGGTCTTTCAGTGAAGTCTTGCTGTTTGGCTGCCAAACTAGGAAGCAATGTGGGATTTGAATTACCTGAAGAAGTGATCGCTCTGTGTTCTGTCAAAGTTGCAACTCCTTGAGCAGTCACATCTACCTTCCTGCGATGCTTGCTTTCACAGAATCACCAGGCTGGAAAAGACCTTTAAGATCATCAAGTCCAACCATTCCCGTCCTAAGCTAAACCAGATCCCTAAATACCTCATCTACCCTTTTTTTAATGATCTTGGAAAGGTGTTGGTACAGGGTTATACATGGAAGAGAAGGGGTGGAGATCGTGGAACCCTCAACGTCACTGCTTACTACAGTAACCATTAGGAAATACCCTGTTGTCCACCTCCTTCTGCCCAAGGCTTGTATTCATCTGCACAGAGAAACATCCCTGACGTTGGCTTGCACTGAGATGCTGTGCTGTTAGCCTTGGCTGGCATGAAACATCTTGATATCCTACGAGCTGTGAAACTTGACATATGCTAAGGCAGTAACAGGAAGAGAATCTTCCCTCAAAGCTTCCCTGGGATGTTCTGACAGTATTTAATCTGTCGGGGTCTGCTATGTCATTCAGACTGATCCCAGTAGGCCAACGAGTTAGAATCAATAATATCCTTGATCAGCAAATAATTCTACCTTGATCAGAGAATCCTGGTAATTAGAGCTGAAAAAGATGTGTGACATCACTGAGTCTGCTCCACAGAGTACTCTGAAACAGGCTGGCCTTTCTGTGTGTGTGTTTCTTGGGGCTTTTTTTGGCTGCTGTTGGGATGTAATGTTAGCTAGGCTGTGATTCTGGAGGAAGGCTGTGCTATTACTGCCAAGAAGTGACCAATATTAGGTGCTGCAGTGTTTTCCCTTAATATGAAAACCCCTGTTTTTAAAATGGGAGACAGGAGGGAGAAGTGGGGATGAGGAGAGGAAATGACCCCTTGCAATCGTCCAGGAAGAGAGCTGGAAATGAAGTCCAGCCCCCACGTCACGGTCCCCGAGGCTCCAGTCCCTTTTAATAGATGCCCTGTTTATCCTCAGCCCTCTCCTGTGCCAGCCCCAAAACTCCCTCCTTTGCTTCCCTGGCCAGAAGGCATTATTCCTGGGGAGCAGAAGGGGCGCTTGGTCTCCATGGCTTGCTCAGTCTTTACCTGTCAGCTAGGACTGACCAAGAGGAGAGGCAGTGCTGTGAGCACTTTGGTGTGATGGACAGACACACTTTGGGCCAGGACCTGCATCAAGTCCAACCCACCACACCACAGGCTACTAGACACCTACTCAGCAGCTGCCCTGACAGCATCACCAGACTGGGTTTGGGTGCAGATACTGAGGTAGATGTGAGTGGTTCCCCCTTCTCTTTCACTGATGCCCCCATCTCTCCTGGAGTTTGGGATCTGTGTAACTAACAACTCGTTTATTTGGAGCGAAATCCTGTCCATGGGATTCAGCTGAGCAGAGCTCAGCAGGAAGAAGGTGGTGAAGGAAGATTCTTTTGTGGAGGTCTTTTGGGGTAGATTGAGAGCATTTTAGTTCTGTGGCATAAATTAGAGCAGCTTGGGGCTGGCTGAAGGCTGGAATGGCTGGGTTGTGCCATGCTTGGGTGAAGGCTGCCCCAAAGACAATACACACGTGGAGTGTGTTACGTACCAGTCACGTCAGGTGGGGGGAAGGAGCTGTAGGTGTCATGTGCAGGAAGCCAGCAATAGTGGCTCATTACAGACCTTTGAAAATGAGGAAATAAAGCTGGCTTTGCAGCTGGCTGTGGGAACCCATCAAACACGACTGTGGCTGCTTGCCTACAAACAGATTAATTTTTATTGCTTTTGCCACCTTGGTGATGCTGTAAGGCCCAGCTAGACTATATGTAGCACAATAAATCTGGTTTATATCAATGTGAATTTTGATATATCTTATTAATATCACACTCATGATTTGAATATGTAAATATGCACCCTGCATACCAAACTGTGATTTAGCTTTAGGCTTTTTTTATTTAATTATTTTAGATTTATAGAACACCTGTCATTGGCTCATAAGTGCCATGCAATTAATTAAAAATACATTCAGAAATTCCAACCTGCCTTTCTGGCCCATCTGGATTATCCCCCTCTCTTGATCACTCCCTCCTTCTCCTCATATGGTCTTTTCCAGCACCATGAACTTGTTTGGGCTAATTTGGGATGAAGCGTGGGGAGGGCAGGGAGCTGAACCTTCTGACTATGTGCTTGCAGGTGCTTGAAGCATTGAGAACTCTTAACGTGGATTCAGAGGGGTCAGAGGAGCCACAAAGATGATCAGAGGGCTGGAGCAGTTCCCCTACGAAGAGAGGCTGAGGGAGCTGGGTTTGTTCAGCCTGGAGAAGAGAAGGCTGCGGGGGGACCTCATTGCAGCCTGCCAGTCCCTGAAGGGAGCAGAGACACAGGAGGGGAGTCAGCTTGTTCAAGGGCAGAGACTGGCAGGACAAGGGGGATGGAGTGAAGCTGAAGGAAGGAAGGGTTAGATGAGAGATTAGGGGGAAGTTCTTTGCAGAGAGAGTGGTGAGGGGCTGGAACAGGCTGCCCAGAGAGGGGGTGGGTGCCCCATCCCTGGGGGTGTTCAAGGCCAGTTTGGATGGGGCCCTGGGCAACCTTGTGTAGCTCCAGGCCTGGAGGTTGGTGGCCCTGCCTGTGGCAGGGGGTTTGGAGCTCTGTGATCCTTGGGGTCTCTTCCAACCCAGACCATTCTGTGATTCTATGAATTACACACCCCCTACCCTGAGGTTTTGCAACCCAGGTTTATGCCAAGACACAGGGAGTGCAGCACATACTGTCTGGGGGTGAGGTGCTCTGGGCAGCTTGTTCTCTCTCTCAGCCATTTTTTTGGCAACAATTCTAGAGATTTTGGTAGGATTTGGCTTTATGTGCTGAGGTGGATGCCAGAGATGTGGGATTAGACCCTTTGTGGGGTGGTGATTTGTGAGTATTGCAAGTTGCAAGGTGGATTGAGGAAGGGCCAGTGGCTGGGGAAGCTCTTTGGTCTAGCAGCAAGAGCACAGGACCTCAGTCACATGGAGGGGACTGAGTCCTAACTGGCTCTGTGACCTTGGGTGAACAAATGGCTTCTCTGCCCTGTGTGCTTGTCATTCTAGATGGAAAAATGGGTGAGGGAAAAACCCTCTAGAGCCTCAGCTGACACCATTACGATGCCTCTAAGTGAAGCTTTCCTGGGCTTCAGTTGTACCAAAGTTTGGGAAGAAGCATCAGAGGAAGAGGTGAGGGATCAGGCAGCCTATGCAAAAAACCTGAAAGGAACAGGGTGGAGGTAAAGCAACTTACATGGCAGAGCCTTTGCTTACAGAGTTCCCCCTCTGTGAGCTGCTCTAAGTGACGTTTCCTTCAGGGGGCCCTAAAAAGCCCTTCTCACTGTGCACTGAAAGGCGTAAGGGTGTGGGAGTTACTGTTGTGTTAACTCCCCCTGGGGTGCAGGCACGGTTTGGAAGGGAATGTGGGAATGGGCTTGGCTTTCCCCAGCTTCAGCCTTACTGTCAGCAGAGAATTGTTGAGAAACAGTCTGAGGGTCTACTGGGGACTTTCAGGGCAGGGACAATGTGATGCACAGTATGTGTTGGCACCTTGTTTCTCCTGACCTCTCTCTGGCTTGTCCCTGCTGCCCACCAGACCATGGTTATCAGTAGAATTATAGAAACAACATTATACTGGTTGTTATTTTCTGGCATGTCTGGCCCACATACCCCAGTGGAACTTGCAGCCCTTTCCAAAGTTCTGCATATGTAAAAAGTTAAGCTCTTACAGGTGGAAGCAGAAAGCCCACTGAGAGAATTTACCCAACTTGGGTGAAGCACTCTTGACCAAAGCAGCCTGAAATGTATTTGAGATAATTCTCTTTCCCTTGTTATTGCTGAATTGCCTCTTAATGGGCTGCAGAGAGCTGCTGATGCTGAGTGCAGTGGGGGCTCCCTTCTTGTTGACTAAAGGTCAAGTGGAGCTCCTTTCTGTGCATGGCTGTTCTGAGTAATTAGTTTAAAAAATACATATGTAACTCTTTGTGGTGCCAGAAATGCTGACTGAAATCCAGAAGGAAAGAGCAAAGCAGTTCATAGAATGGTTTGGGTTGGAAGGCACCTCAAAGATCATCCACCCATCCCATCCCTGCCATCCAGCCCAGGGTGCCTCATCCAACCTGGCCTTGAGCCCTGCCAGGGATCCAGGGGCAGCCCCAGCTTCTCTGGGCACCCTGTGCCAGTGCCTCCCCCCTCTCTGGGAAGGATTTCTGCCTCCCAGCCCCTCTCCATCACCCTCCTGCAGCTGAAGGCCATTCCCCTGGGCCTGGCCCTCCCTGCCCTTGGCACCAGCCCCTCTCCAGCTCTCCTGAAGCCCCTTGAGGGACTGGAAGGGGCTCGGAGCAATCCCCAGGAGCAGCCTTCTCTTCTCCAGGCTGAGCCACTGTTGCATTTGCAATAAAATTAGCAAAAAATGAAAACATCAGGAAAATCTGAGGTTAAGTAGCCCTCAGGTACTTTGACAAGAGGTGGTGTTACTCAAGCAGCAGAGATCTTGGGGTTGGGTCCATTCCTTTGTTCTGCTCATACAGCACCCAGCACCGTGGAGCTTTGCAGCCAACAGTATATATCATGAAGATCTGGACAGGAGTTAGTGCTGCAGCGATGAAGATGCCCCAGTGCCCCCTCGTATGTTGGAAGGTGCAGGGCTAAGGATGATGGGTACCTGTGTAAAAGGGGCTGGGAAAAGCCCATGTCTGGCAACACTGAAGAAGGATACCAGCAGATGTGTTCGTGGGCAAGAGAGGTGGGATACAATCTGTTGAAGACTGGGAGACATCTTCTGAAGACTAACGGGGCATTTGAGTTTCAGCCAGGATTGGAGTGTTTGGAGAAGATCAGCTGGAGATGAGCCAGAAGAAACAGTTCAGTGCAGGTCCTGGAGAATCCAAGGATGTGTTACAAACAGGAGAGCTGCCTTCTACCTCCTTGCCATGCTTCCCTGCCACCTGTACACTGTTTTCCCTGCAAATGGAAGGGCAGCAGCCCCTTGGACAGGACTTAACAAATTTTCTGGTCTTGTGCTTTTGCTTCCTTGAAGAGAAGACTGCCCATAACTTTATCTTGGAGAAAAAAGTAAGCTGGGCTCCAACTGCAGATTGGCAGGTGAGGGAAGATAGGAATAAAAACTAGATGGTGGCTCTGAGGAAGAGATAACTGGTGAGAGGCAACAGCTCAGGAACTCCTGCTACGTGTTCCTGATTTAAAAACCATATTCACTGCTTGCCTAGTTGTTCCAAGGTCAGAAAGGCAGCAGCAGTGATGCCAGCACAACAGATCTACCTGAAAATAAGACGCTCTTGTGCAGTATCCCTGCTCCAGGGGAGGTGGAGCTCTTCTAATCTCCTTCCCCTTATCCCTCTTCCAGCTGACCTCCTGGGCTCAGTAAATAACATTTCAGGGGCTGCAGGAATCAGTGAACAATGAGCAGCCTCCCAAGGATTAGAGTTTCTTTCCACCTAAATTCCACCTTTGCAGTCTTTGCTAAAGAATCCACAATGACTGTTCCTTTAAACCTGTATTTTTAAATACCATTCCTTGTCTTTCTTTTGCCATCTCAGCTTTAAATGTGATTTCAGAGGGGATTTTTCTAGAGTTCCACTGGCATCCAGCATCTAAACAAAGCCAGCCCTGTCTGTAGGAGTGCCAGGGATTGCTTCACTCTTACCCTTTTCTGCTGGGGAGCGGCTCACCCGCCTGCGCACAGTGCAAAGGGAGAGTCGGCTGAGCCCTTCAAAATGTCTGGAGGGATTTGTCCATCTGATCCCTGTTTATTTTAATAGGGTATTTAGGTCTCAGGAACTGTCTCTCAGGCTTGACCATGGGTCTCCAGAACCCACTGGAGTAAGATTTTGGCTCTAACTTGATTAACTCTTATTTTGGCTGTTTCTCCATGTGTCCATCGGAGTTTGTGGTTGTGCTGGGTTTTGGTTTGGTTTTGCCTGTGCAGAGGCTTCACTGTGCCTTCAGGTGATGTTATGCTGTACTTTGGTGTTTGTATTCTGGTTGTCTGTTGGGCTGGAGTGAGGGAAATTCAGAGAAACAGTTTAAATTTATCAGTAAGGGACTGTGTTCCCCTCCTCACGCAGGGGCTTTCCCTGGCAAGGCTGCTGCTGAGCTGCCTTTCGTTGGGGATCCCAGTACCATCCCAGCACAGTGGATAGACTGCAACTGGGTCCTGCATCCCTGCTCATCTTCCCTTCATAGAATCATAGAATGGCATGGGTTGAAAGGGACCCCAAGGATCACAGAGTTCCAACCCCCTGCCACAAGCAGGGCCACCAACCTCCAGGCATGGATTCATCCCTCTGGCCCCTGTTTCTCTCTCTCACTGGTGAGTATTGCTGTTTGCCATCATCATCTTTGCTGGCTGCGGTAAGGAAAGGGTTGTGTGGAAATTCCTGCCATGAGCCCCAACCCTTCCACCCCCACACCCCACACCTAACCCTGGGAGAGACCCAGCTGGGCAAGGTGACTCACTGGCTGGATCCTGGGGCTGCTGGCGGGGAAGTGAAAGGCCCCCAAGCAAGGCAGTCAGGCAGTCAGGTGTCTGGGGGTGGCAGCTGCCACTTGGTTTGCTTCTCTTTTTACACAGCTGAAAGCACAGGGACTCATAGGGTGCAGGGGAGAGAGGGTTTTCAGTCAGCTTTGGGAAGCAGGGGGAGAGGGGCACTGAAGGGAAGGAGGAGGGAAGCAGCAATGAATCCGTGATGCACCTTCTGTAGTAGGTACCATCAGGGCCAGCTAATGTCACGGGACATCTTCAGTACCACTGCAGGTATCGTATGGAGCTGGCATGTACTGACATCCACACCCTCACCGTGCTGTGTCCCTCCTGCTCCATGAAGGCAGTGAGAACACAGGAGCAGTACCAGAGGTATGTTCTGGCCTGGAGATCAGCCCCTGCTTCATTGCTCTCTTCTGAGCTCAGTTTTGAAGAGTCAGTGTCTTCATCCTATGGTCTGTTGATCCTAGCTGGTGCATGGACTCCAAGTCACTGGGAAATAATCAGGGAAATCAAGCCTGTTACTGGAAAGTTTAAGTTTGTGCTGTAAGGGTCGAGTCCTTCACTGAAAATATTTAAGGTTCAGCAAATTAGAAGCAATTAGAACCTGATAGCTCAACTTATCAGGATTTTTGTGTCACCTGGGCTGCTTTCTGAGGCAAGGTTGACACAAGCAGAAGACCTGGAGCAAGTGTGGTTTATGTCTTCATAATGCTCTCCAGACTGGAATGGAACTGACCCTATCTGCCTCTGGAGGTGGTGATCATGGAGAGAAGTCAGGTCTGCCTTCAGGATTTAAATAGCTCTAAACTTGGGTGAGGATAAGACAGGGAGAAGAGAATCCACTCATTTCTTACCCCCTCTAGGAAATGTGGAGAAGGTTCTGGCTTTAACTGCCCCCTCCCCATGTCTTCTGGATGTACAGGAGCACGGGTGTGCCTGTGGAAATGTGTGAAGACGTGTGTGTGTGTTAATGGCACCCAAATATAGCAGCTGCTCCGTGCTCCTCTTAACCTGTCAAATGCCCACTCACTCTCCTAGGCTTTGGCAAATGGGAGATACTACTCATTTCCATGAGTAATTCCCTGCGGAGGGTCCCTAAAGAGGTTTAGCAAACAAGTCCCCTGTCGCTGCAGGGCACAAAACATTATGTCTTTTTTCCTGAATTTGGCTAATGAGAGGAGAAGCTCCTGTAGATAGACTTATCCTTGAGCTGCAGACAGGGTTTTCTCCAGCAGGTCTTCTCCCTGGCACCCTTAGGAGGAGGCATATGCACCCTTTCTTGCAGCACGCTGAAACCGTATCCCTGGGTGTCTGCAGGAAAGACCAAAGCTGTTAATTGGAACTGGTGATTGCTGCAGGAGGGAAGATGTGATGGAAACATGCCTAGGGTGGGATTTCACTTTCATTTTCAGGGGCTTCTCAAATGCAGATGCTCGCTGGGTAAAACAGAGCTGCTTAACAGCACTCAAGAGGATCATGAGACCGCAGAGAAGCCTGTGTCTTCTCGGAGCTGCGGGGGGAATTAGGATTGGCAGGGTGTAATTGGTAAAGCTCGTCTTTGGCTGGGGTTTTTATTTTAACAGGCCCAGAAAATCACCAAGTAAATAAGAAGTCAGGACCTTAAATTTGCTTTCCAGCACCTCTGACGGCAAAGTACACCCAAGGAGGTTTATTCAAGAAGGAAGAGTGCCATCTATTGAGTCACAGATTTCCCCTCCTTCTGAAGGCTCGGTGTAGGTGCAGGAGTGTCTGTCCCATCCAGGTTCTTTCCTAACACAGCTCAGTGTCCTCCAGGCGCTGGGAAGGAGCCACAGCCTGGGTGCTCTACTCATGCAGGAGGAAGCAAAAGTGCATGCACTAAAGAAAGTGGGGGTTAGTTTAGAGTTCTGTGGATGTGTGGTGGTTCAAACTGCGTGTCAGTTGTGGCAGGTGCCATCAGCAAGTGGCCAAACACAGACCCTGTCTGGAGCACGTTCTTTGTTTAAAAATCCTGAAGAGAACCTACAGGTTAGCACAGCTTTATGTACATCAGACTGTGTGATGATCTTGGTGAAAGGAACTACTAGATGTGCTTCAGAGTGTTGTGTGAGGAGGTTGATTTGTTCGCATGACTGTCCTGAAGTCTCTGTCCATGGTTGAAGTGTTGCTGAAAGCCACTGAAGACCATGCTGTCTCTGGCACCAGCTTAGCTGCAGACTTCCTTTCCCACTCAGAAATGCTTAAATGCTAAGAGGGCAGGTACTGGTTTCCAGACAAAATATTTCACCTGTAAAAACATGTCATTGCACCCATCTGTCCCCCCCATTCTTATTCCAATCAATTTTGGTTCTGCTTTTCTCTCTCAGGAGAGACAAAGTTTTTTTTTTACCTGCTCAGAAAACTTCCCTTTGGTATTTCTTTTTTTTTCTTTATTTTTTCCCCTTTCAGCTTCATGTTTTTATTCTTTTGATGAATTATTTACCTCTCTTGGGTGTTCATTTTTTTATATTCTCTTTGTGTTTATCTTCAAAACATACAACTCCCAACACTCCCCCTACTTCCATTCAATACTCACCAGAAAGCCACTGTATTTGTTGGCCATTTATTTCCTAGTGTTATATTTATACATACAGATGTATTATACATCCTGCAGGATCATCTGGTGTTGCTTGTCGTGCATGGAGCCCCAACTAGTTGCGTATTTCTGTGAGTAGTTTTGGTTTCTCCTTCAGTTTGTTAGTACACACAGTCTAGGTGGAACCCGTGGTTGTAGGTGCTGCAGTCACAGTGGGAGATGAGCACTACCCCCAGTGTGTGCAGGACATGTGTATGAGGCAGTCAGCTAGACAGGAAGCCATATCTTCCTTCAGTACTCACAAGTAGACCTCAGCTGGGTTTCTTTGTCAGGGGTGCACTGGTTACTGAGTGGTGGGACCACCAGGTCAGGAGACAGGACCCATTATCTTCCAGTCTTGCATCCTCTACTGTTTTACTGTGTGATGATGAGCAGGTTGTCCCACCATACATTCCCTTGGTCTCACTGGCCTAGAAGATGATATAAAAATACTACATAGCAGGAAGCAAAAGCTGAAGGTCTTGGAGTGGCAGGCTGTGGCAGGCTGTGGACATTGCCAAGGGCTGTTATCGGTACGCTAGAGTTGGGCTTCAGTGTTGGTGTGTTGTGTCTGTTGAGTGAGAAGAATGAGTTTCACATTGTGATTCCAGGGTCTGCACCTCGTGAAGCTGATAATCGGTTCCTTTTCGTTGTCCTTATCAGAGCTGTTGCAACACCCACAGTGAATCATCTGCCTGGCTCCCCATGGCTTCACCCAAAGCACCAGAGCTCAGGAGTTCCCTGCACTGTCTCTGGATTAGGTTCCCTCTCTCCTGGCAGTTAATCAGTGCGTGTAATCTGGTTTCAGAGTAGCAGTGGGGTATGAGAGCAACTCAGTTTTGTAGCACTGACCTCCCTTTTGAGGTGGGACTTTCAAATCTGTTCTGGTGAGTGCCCATAAAAGCACACCACATCTACATGCTGTTCCAGAAAGTTGTGGGAGATGCATCCTCACCCTGACTTGCTTATGTTAAGGATGGATTTCATCCTCAGTTGTGACATCCCTCTTTCTGGTGCTCTCAGCTATGCAGCGTTTTGATGGACTGAGGGCATGTCAGCCTGTAGCAGTGCCAAGAAGGAGGGAGGGATTCCCCTGAGTCAGAGGAGCTGTTTCAGGAGGAATTTGGCATGCTTTTAGCCTCGTGGCTGATACTTTCCGACTGGCTTTCCTTTCATTAATTCCACTCTGTGCTGCAGCTGAAGAGCACGTATTAAAACTCTAAGGAGGCATGTCTAGTAGTTGTTCAAAATCAGTTAATTTTTTATTGGATTTGAAGTCAGACTTCATGGGCCAAACCCATCCCTGGAGGAGCAGGGATGGGGAATTGCAGGCAGTCGGGACTTATTCCGGATAATTGACTCTCTCTCGGTGTCCACCCTCACGCTCAGGTTCACCTCAGAAACCTCCCTGGCTCTGCTTCTCTGCAATGCTCAGGCCTTTGTCCCTAGCAGCCTCAGCCATCAAGATGTATTAAATTAAACATACACACACATCACAGCCCCGAGGCTGTTAACCCCCCGTGCACACAAATAATCCGTCGTGGTCTAAGTGGAATAACTTATGTTTGGACCCTGATCTAGTCCAATTCATTCCCACACCTGTGGGAGTGACCTTCAAAACTTGCTCCAGGCTCTGTCTCAAAAGTTTTTTCTCATTAGTGGAAATAAAATGTATTGTGGAGCTATTGCTCTTTCTCTGCATCTCTGGGGAGGCGAGTGTAGAACAACACTGCTAGTCCCTGCCCACAAATCACGCCAGGCTGCCATGCTCCCTGTTGGTTTTCTAGAAACCCTTCTTCCCTGACTCCTCCTCCTCCCTCTCCCTCCACAATAATTCAATTAGGATTAAAGAAGGGCCTTGCAGCCTCTCCCCAAAGGTTGCAATGAGCAGGGGCTGCTGTTTCAAATGCTTCGGGCACCTGTGGCAGCTCACAGCCTCCTGCCATCCCTGCCTGGGATGGGCTGTCTTCATGCTGTCCCCGATTGCTTCATCAGCTTTAGCTTGGCCTTGTGGCTGGTCAGTCCCAGGATGAAACCTCTTAAAACAATACAATTTATTCCCATGGTAAACGTGCTGTAGAATTGCTTGGTCTGGTACCAGTGTTTTCTTCCAGCTGTTGTCTCTGTCTGTGATACTGTTAGAGTGTAAGGGGGGAGGAACCCCCAACCCTCCTTCAGAGCTTGGAGTCCTTGCCATCCGTCAAACAGGGGTCACACTAACTGCAGATCATATGCTGGGATCTCAAAAAAACTGCAGGAAATCAGTCTTTGTTACATGGAAAATAGAGCAGTCTATGGGGAAAATAACCATAAATGTTCATTATTTGTACAGGAAAATCAATTTGTGGGCCAATTGACCAAATAAAGTAATACAATTTGCTGGGAAATCCCCCAGGTGTGGCAGGGAAATCGTGATGTGGAAATGGAAGCGGCGAGTTTCGAGGTAGGCTGGGGTGGTTTGGGGGTGGGAGGGATGTGGGGAAGGAAGACAGAGCTTAAGAAGATGAATAAAGCTATGGAAAAGGGTACCTTGAGCAGTGCAGGCAGCTGAAGGAAAGGTGCTAGTGAAAGCAGAAGGAGAAACGGTCTTTTTCTTGTTTTTATATTGCAGAAGGGGGTGGGAGGAGGGAACTCTGCAGGGTGTGGTGGCAAGGAAGATGCTCTCTGGAAGGGGTTAGCAAATTAGGAAGTGGACCCCCTGGCAGCACGTGGCATCTAGCAGCCTGAGCGGGGCAGTGACAGACACACAGCCCTTCTCAGTTCTCCCTCGCGTTGTCATCTGCCCAGCAGGTCTTGGGCAAGTCATGTCAATTGTGTGGGCTCTGTCTGTGTGTGTGGGGGGGTAAAATCAGATAATCACCCCAAAATGACTTTAAGGTGGTTCTGTGAGTTTCATGTCAGCAGTAAATGCTGTTGGCAGGCTCAGTGCAGACAATGACACCTGAGTCTAGTGATGGGCACTCTGTGCCTTGACAGCTGTTTGTCACAGCTGCACGTTGACACTGGTCAAGTTAAAAAAGCTAAGGATCAGTTTGTCAGGCTCTTCCAACCATCTCAACCAGGTCTTTTGTATTTCTTTAAGTGGAGGCTGCAAGTCTGTGCACATAAGAAGGCAATGAGATTGGGAGGGAGGGAGGGAGAGGGACATCACCTTCAGCTGGTTTTTACTTGAAAGGATGCATCGCTAAGGTATTGTGGTCCAATTCCTGTGATAGTTGAAAAGGGTCCACAGAGCCTTTCTGGGTGTGAATATATTGTCCCTTTGGCTTTGGAGGCGAAACACACTGCTCCTGGCTCTGCAGTGGCCTCTCTGTACCTAGTTCATTGGCTTGCATACCTTCATCACACCTTGCACTGCTGTGAAGGGGATCTACTGCTCCTCACTGGCCTCCCAGATGTGTTAAAAGCCTTTAGATATCAAAAGCTTATTATAAAACACCATGTGTGCTTTCCAGATGAGAAGCATTGCCTAACAGCTGGATCACTGTAGCAGACAACAGGCTTGTTGGCTCCAGTTTCGCTCGCTTTTGGTGCTCGGTGATAGGGAAGGGGCTCTGGGGGAGCTATGGCTTCACTCTGGTGTGTGCAGCAGCGACTGAGCTGTTTATTTCTAAAAAAGAGGGTTTAAAAAAACAAAGGTCCTTTCAGAGCCTCACGTGGCACTGTGGAATTCCTTCTGCTTAGACACTCAGCCAGCCATGAGCTGCACCGTTCTGTTTCGGTGTTGGGGATGAAGAGCACGATGTCTACAGAAACACCAGGCTCTTTTCTCTCTTTAATTACAAAAGTGGAAACAATGCCTTAATTAATATTTGTAGGGTTCTTGTTTGCTTTGGATTTTCAAAGTTTGCTTGGCTGTCCAGATGAACTCAGTGAGCAGACCTGGCTCTTGCTCACTCAGTACGTGGCAGATTTTTCTCACCTGCTCTTGGGTGCTGGATCAGCCTTGAAATGTTATGTGGATCTTCCTGTATCTTTATTAGCCTGAATGATCTCTGTGCAGGTTGAAGGCTTGGGCTCAAGGTTCTGGGTTGAAGGCTGGGGCTCTGAAGGCTTGGGCTCAAGGTTCTTGAAGAGGCATCCAGGGAGGATGGTGCTATGCTGGTGGGTGGTCCTGTTAGGGAGGCAGATGTGGCTGGTTTTTGTCACCAGCTTCCCTGGGGAATCCTAGGATGTAATGCAAAGCTCTGGTTACTCTGGCTGTGCTGTGTGGAGCAGCTGCTGTTTCTCTGCTCTCATCAGTTTGGTTGTTTCAGTTTTGTGGGAAAGTACTGGGAAATGAAATCTTTTTAAAGCTGAGAAAAAGTTGCCCTCTGGTTAGTGTCCATCTCATTCTGCCCATGACAGGAGTGGTCCAGGTCTGGGGATGGATGGGAAGCTTGGGTCAGTCTAACACCAGAGCATTTGAGATGAGTGTGGCTGGGGTGAGGGACAGACAGCCTGGGTGGGGGTTCCCTGGTGCCTCTAGGAGCTCAGATGTCCAGAGTCACCAGTGATCATGGGGCACTTTGGTGTTTTCAAAGCCCAGCTATTAGGATGCTGTTGGACCTGATTTTTCCAAAGGAATCAGCTGTAGCTCTCAGTAACTACATGAGCAGCCAAATCTTTTTCCATGTGGACAACTAAGGAAAAGCAGGTTTGTCTCAACAAACCCAGGTGTGTCTATCCCATTCAGTGAAGATAACAATTATTGCATTTTTTTCTCAGATAAAGCCTGTTTTAAGTTTCTGTTTGATCTCTGTGGCAGTTGTTCTTTATAACAGTGAAGAATTACCAAAAAAATTAAAAAATAAATTGCTCAAAACAGAACTTAAGGCAGTGAGTAAGTGCAGTAATTGCACTCTACCCAATGCAAAGCTGCAGTGGCTGGTCCTCACTCTTGCAGGACTTGAGCAAAGCTTGGGTCTGTCTCCTTTTGACTGAGCAGGCTCTATGTCACACTTGGAAATCTCAGGGATCTCAAAGAAATGCTTTAAGCACGTGCCTCCAGAGCAAAATAAAAGTATAAACCCCAGTCAAATTCCTCTTGATGAAATATTTCAGACTCACTGGGAAAGGCTGTGTTCTCTTGGACCTGATGTAATGAAACTCTGGAGTGAAACATGAATACCTGGGGGAATGATGGACAGATTTTTTGTGCTCTTGTCTTCCTATTACTCAGAAGGTACAGCAGTGAGGTGTAGGTACAGCAGTGAGGGAAGATGTCTGAAAGCATCCCTGCCCTTTTGCTCCTTGTCTCCTCACTGGAGAGGAGGAGCAGGAAAGGGAAGGAAAAAAAGAGAAAAATCTCTTAAGTTTTTCTTTTATTTAGGAGACTGAATCAGTGTACCACATCCTCAGCTGGTGTAAGTTGACTTTTACTCCATTAATACTGACCTACATTGCCTGAGGACCTGGCTTCACATCTCTGCTTCCTTCTTTGCAACCTCAGACTGAATGGACAGAGCTGTTTGATGTGAAACAGACACAGAAAACAAAGACTAGGCCACTCTTCAGCCTCCTTCCAAAGAGTTTTGGAAAACACGTAGCTCCAAAGGACTGACAGACTTTCTATCTTAGAGTTCCCTCCCTTCAAAGGCTCGAAATTCCAGTTGGCTTTTCCAAAAAAGCATAGCTTTCACCCTATTAACAAATTACCCTTTAGGCTTTATAACTCACTCAGAGGTAATAAATGGGAAATGTTCCCTTCTGTTCACAGATCTTGTTCATCTGTTTCCTTAAGGCTTCAGAAAATAATGTTGTTAATATTGATGGGAAGAGCTGCAGCTTCCCTTCTGGGTAACCTTCTTTTGGTTTAAAACATAGATATTTTCTCCAATTATAGTAGTAGGCACAGCCCTCCCTCTCTGCACAGCCTGAGAATAACTCTGCTTACAGTACAAACAGGATAGAGGAACAGGTACAAGGGGGAGAAAGTGTTACTAAAGGCTTTTTATAGCAGGGAGGCTGAGCAGAGTGGGGTCAAGTGAGTTGCCTAGGATCACCCAGGGAAGTTGTGGTTAATTTTCCTCTTTGATCTTCCTTCCCTCCCTCTCTCTCTCTCAGAAGATAAAATACCCTAAGAACGGGCCTGGGCTGTCTGTACTGGAATGGAAAGCTGCTGTAGAAACCTGTTGATGACAACTCACAGCTGTTAATGAGGAATTGCCTCATTAACATGAGGGTGCTGTTATTCCCCAAATCTGTGGTCCCCCTGGGTGCAGACCTGCTTGGCTATGCCAAATTCCCACCTCAGCTTGCCTCTAGCCATCTCCAGAAATGATAAACCACCTGCACGAGACTGATGAAGAGCACGACACAGTCCCCAAAACCTGGAAGTCTTTGTGGTCCTGTACCCCCTTAATTTTGGGTATCCATTGCTGACTGGTCCCTTCTCCTCCTCCTGTCCTTTGAGCCCATGCTGGGACAACTTCCAGCATTCACACTGGTGTCACTGGAAGATGATAAACAATAAACCTGTTAATGGTCAGGTTAAAGGGCTGGACCTCAGCTCACTGGGAGGCAGAAAGATAGATGCAGTGAAGGCTGCTGAATAAACCAGTGGTGTTTTATTCATTGCTCCTTACTGCTGGAGCAGGAGGTACAATTTGAGGCTGGACAGCTGCTTCTGCCTGGGACTGCAGCTCTGATGGAGAAGCTGGGAAGCACAGGGCAGCAGAGCTGTGCTTGTACCAGCTTTGCTACTGGAACAGTGGGCCTGGTAGCGTGTTTGCCTGCAACACCTAATGAAGGCCCTGGGGAGAGCAGAGGATTATCTTGGAAGGCAACTGACCCTTTCGTAGGTGTTTCCACTAATCACAGCTGAAGGGACATGCAAACTCTGTAGTTATCCTATGGGGGATGTTTGGGCTCCATTGCTGGGTAATTTCCCTAATTAAAGCCATTTGACTAGGTTTATTATTTGAAAAAGTAAAAGAAAAATTATTCCAGGCTCTCAGAACCTCCCCTTTCCTTTTCCCTATCTTTATTATCAATAAAAAGAGAGAGAAAACGCTGTCTGGACTTGAGGATTTCCTTCACATATGGAAAAGATTTAGCATTCTTCAGCTCCCAGCATTGGCAGAGCACAAACCTCCCCCCAGCATTCCCTGTCTGCTCCCTGTATTTCCCACATCCATGGATACAGAAGGAATGCACAAGCTGTTGCTCCTGCAGGTTTTGGGTTGGGTTTTGGGTTTTTGGTTTTTTTTTATTACTCTGATAGAAATTATTTTGGAGAGTTGAATCATAGGCACGTGAATCATCTTGCAGAGGGTGTTGGTGTTTTGATCAGCGTGCAAACAGCGTGCATTTGCTTTCTTCCTGGTGCTGATTTGGATGCTGAAGGAGTGGTGTCCATAGGGACTGCACCTGCTCATCTTCTTGGGTCAATTCCCAATGGGATCAGATGTCCAGAGTTTGGCTGGCAGTTAATGTGGACTGGCAAAGGCTTTGCTTTTATGTGGGTTTTTTTTTCCCCCTATTTTTTCCATGGAGGTTTTTGCCTCGCAGCTCTCCTAGCAGAGGCCTTGCCATTGCTGGGATCAATTAAATGCTCACCAGGGACTCTCTCTGCAAGGAATCTTTCCTTTTCTGGCTGACTTTGAATGTCACACCAGGGCGTTCAGCTGTTTTGACCTTGTTGCAGTAGCTCCCAGGGCAGGAAACCTTTCCTAACCCTCCCTTTCCTGTCTCTCCCCCAAGTCCTATGCTCTACGCCCGTCCTTCCATCTGCAAGCTCTCCCAGGGCTCTTATGCAACAGCTCAGTTTTTGGTATTCTTGGCTGGGAGAACAGGGCTCCAGGGGAGAGCTAAGAGGAGGTTGGATAGGGGGTGTGGGGAGGGAGAAGACAGATTTTATTTTGTAACTCTACTGACCTTGCTTAGCCACACAGAGAGGAATTTTCCCCCTGCTCTCTGGAAGGGAAGAAATACCACCACTGTTTTCTTTTCCATCTTTCTGATGGTCCCTTGCTTTTATGATGGAACCATCAGGCTTCCCAGCTCCTCTGCTCAGGTAACACACCACTGTGGCCAAGTGGTTGGGTTGTTTTTTTTTTTAACTTGTAGTTACATCTTTAGCCTTGGATTATCAGTGACTTTAAATTGTGTGTTGGTACCCATCTGATTCTTCCCTGGGAAAGGAAATATGCCTGCTTCTGTTTCTTAAAAACAAAGTGACCCCTGACCCAGACAATACTTTGAGAGGTGATGAAAGCAATTAATGGTGTCAAAAGACCCTAGGAGGGTGAAGTGGTGAGTGTCTGAGGGCTGGGCTGATGCAGGAATGGCTGGGTGGGTAGCTGAACATGTCTGGGGAGCAGAGGGTTATTGACACAAACTCCAGCCCTGGTTCCTTAGCTGGTACCATAACCCACCAAATTAATGTCAAAGGGGAGTCCTAATGTATGAGCCAGTTCTGCACCACCCTCAGCACCCACCCTGGCAGAAGCTTTGGCTAGTGCAGAAATGTTTTACTTCCCAGTTACACTAATTAAAGAGGGGATAAGGGATAATTCTCTTCTCAGCCCCCCACCCTCTGACCAAGGGGTGGGGGAAAGCCTTGTGATATGAAAGAGCTGTAAGCTCCAAAGGGCTTTCCTCTGAGATGAGTCAGTCTGCTGAAAGCAAACAGGCATTGACTTCTCTTGAGGTTTTGGGGGTTTGTGGTGGGGAAGGGGAGAGCACCTGGGCAGTAACCATGGCAGTGTTTTGGCTGGCTGCTAGATCTCACCCACAGATGTGCGTGTTGAGATCAGGTCCTCAGAGGGGACCCTGCGTGCCCCCTGCTCTCAGGGGTATGGTCTGTTCCCTGTACCGCCTTCTGTTGGTGCTTCCTGGGGCAGGGACCTGGCGGGCAGGCAGCCTGGCTTGGCTGGGCTCAGCTCTAAGGCGTATTTACCGCTACGTAGGCTTCATCTTTTTGCTGGGGGTGCTGCACCTGTATGAACAGCTGCTGGCTCTGCAGCAAGAGAAAATGTTCCTTCTGACCCATTGGCCAAACAGTCCTAGCTGGAGCAAGCCAGCTGGCAGAGCAAACCTTCCCCTTCTCTTCATGTGTGTGGAAATGGAGTGATCTGACAGGGGGAGAGCTACAGCCCTGGCTCTCTGACAGTAGGTGATGATTATTTGGGGTGTTTTCCCAAGCATCAGACATCCTGATGAGTATCAACAAACTGGGAGGAGGTTTTCTTTTAAAAATATTCAAACCTGATAGGGTTCATGGTTTAACATCACCATCCTGCTAATGTATGAGGTCACTCTGTAAAGACACTGTCACACAGATACATTGATGTGAGGTTATGAGGCTTACATCAAATATCAGTAAATCCTAATGCAGCTCCCCAGTGTCCTGCTGTCTCTGGGTGTATCTTGCATGTAACACTGCTCTGCAAAGGGCAGACTTTACTACCTGCTGCTGTGTGCCAAGTGATAGCTGATACCCCTGTGTCTGGGTACCTGTAGGTATCGTGATAGCTCAGCTCAGCTCTGAGGTACGTTCCTGTCCTGTAAGCTGTCCATACAAAGGGCAAAGGACAGAGTCATAGGGATGACTCCTTGGATGGAGTGCTGCTCCACCAAGGAGTGGGCTTTACTTGCAGCTTGGACCAGGGCCCTTTCAAGTCAATGGAAAGACAATTGATTGTAGCAGGTTCTGGACCAGGCTTCTGGCTACTTTTGTGCTTAATTTAAGAGTAATGTGGATCTGCTGGTCAATGCCTCTAAATAGATTAAGAAAGTGCAATTGATCCAGAACCGACTATGGATGGACATAAAAAAGCAGAATTGATTGGCTCAGTCTGTTTTAATTTTCTGGGAATGGAGAAATGAATTAAACAAACAAATAAAATGTCCCAAACCTCATCAGAAAAATCCAAAGCACAGAGCAAACACAACTTCAACCCCCACACTGCCAGCACTGGAACATGGGCTTTTACAGGGCTTGGGACCTGTGACCCTACATCTGATGTCAGCATCTGGCCCTGGTCAGGACCAGAGCAGGGTGGGTTGTTGTAACCACAGGTTGTTGCAGATGCAGATTCTCTTTCCCTTCATGTTCATTTATTTGTCTTTTAAGGGAAGAAGCTGTGTGCTAGGTGGTATCTGTATGGACATGTGTATACCTGTTTGTATATTACAGTTATAGGTGTATATATGTTTGTATATGTATGTGCAGCAGCTTTAGGTGTAAGGATGCAGCTTACAAAAAGGCAAAGAATGAGGTGGAGGGGAAGGGGGAACCTGTGTTCCTGGTCTGGTGGTCTGCTTCTCAAGGTTTAGTGCCTCCCTTTTGCTGCACTCTCACTCTTGTTAGGGCTGATGAGTCCCTGGGCAGCCACTGAGACCTGGTAACTGCTCGAAGGTACCATAATGGCCATAAAATGATTTTTAGTATCTGGTCGGTGCAGTTCTCTTTGGCCTGTGAAGTCGCAGCAGAGAGCGAATTGCCATTGTTTGGAAGTGGAAATTTGCACGCCCCCTTCCCCTCCCCCTTTTAATTGTTATGATAAATTGCAACTTCAGAAAAATATATCAAGCTTTGGCATGATACAGCTCACCCTGATAGCAAGTCCTGGCTTTTCAGCATGACAGAAATCTGGTGCAAACACTGCCCTCCTTGTGTTTCCCTTCCTTTCCCTCACTATTCCCTTCTCCCCTCTGCTCCCTCCCATCCTTTGGGCAAGCTAGAGTCACTGTGGTGGCTTTAGAATAAGCTCTCTGTGTGTTCTCTGTATGTACCAGAGCAGGAAACGGACAGGGGTGGAAACACACCTCCTATGGGGACAGTATTTAAGGATGGGAGATGCATGGTTTGTGTTGTGTGTTCCTCCAGGGAGCAGACAGTGAGAAACCTCTTTGCAAAGGGCCACGTGAGCAGGTCTCTGCGTGGGGGAGCGCAGCGTTTGCTGTCTGTCACAGAAGCAGTGTGTCCCTCCCAGCACACCAACTCACCTTGTGCAGGTGGGTCTCTGCAAGTGCCCAGCAAGGATATTCCCCTGTGTCTCAGTCTGGGTGCTTCACTCACTACAAAGCCTGCTGCAGCTTGGTCCAAGCTTTGTACTTGGGACGCTCAGCCATGGAGGAGCATTCACCTTGTTGCTGTCCAAGGGTGTGTTTTCTTTACACCTCTGTCAGGAAAAGTGCAGTTTTTTCCCCCTGTATACGTGCTTTTTCCCATTCTTAAGCCAGTTTGGGCCACTGCTCTTCTCTCCCTTGGGTCCCTGCTGTGCAGGCAGCTGTGTTCTCTTGGAAGTGCATCAGAATGGGAAAGCTAGTGTGCCTCCTTGGGGTGATGCCTTCCAGATGGATGTAGCTAATTAACACAACAATTAGGACTCCCTTTAATGACCACAACTGGAATTTATTGACAGAGGTAAACAAGAAGTTTTTGGTTTGTATTTGTGGAAAGTTCTTAATCTGTTTAATTAAAAAACCATGGGCTGTTCTAGCACTTTGGTCTTGCTCTGTTCTTCCCTGCAGAGAGCCTGACTGGCTTTCCCAGGGCATTTGCATTTTGCTGGGTTTATCTGGAAAGTCAAACTCAGTGTTTCAGAGAAGCTGTTATTACTCAAATGTTACTCTGCACTTACTTGGCCTGTTCCACACACCTCTCTCCTGTTTGTTCCAGTCTATGCTACAAAGTTGTTTATCTTCTCTGACTGGTCCTACTGAAGGAAGGATGCCAACATACCTGTTGTGATTTTATAGTTTCCCTAGGTTTCCAGTATTCCTATTACAGTGGTCTTGGACAATGAGAGATTGAGCTGAACATCCCAAGTGCTAGAAACATACTCTATCAGAGCAAGAGCTAAACCTCTGACACACAATCACAGAATCGTAGGGGTTGGAAGGGACCTCCAGAGCTTATGGGGTCCAACCCCCCTGCCCAAGCAGGGTCCCTAGGACAGGGCACACAGGTCGGCGTCCAGATGGGGCTGGAATCTCTCCAGAGATGGAGACTCCACACCCCCTGAGCAGCCTGTCCCAGGGCTCCATCACTCTCACCATGAAGAAGTTCTTCCCCAGATTGGTGTGGAATTCCCTGTGCTCCAACTTGAGGCCATCGCCCCTTGTCCTGTCCCCACAGACACTGAGAAGAGGCTGGTCATGTCCCTCTGTGTCCCACCCTTCAGATATTGATAACCATTGATCAGATCCCCTCTCAGACACACTCTAGCTTAGGCTGTGCTAGGCTCGTACCTTCTCGTGTGCCAGGCACAAAGGGTGCTGGGATAGAGAAATCCATAATACAGCCTCACAGCTTGCAGAAGATCAGAGGTTGGGACCGTGTCGTGCTGTGCTAGGTTCTGTGCACAAATACACATGCAGTGAGAAAGCAGCTTTTGCCTCCTGGGTGTTTTCCTGCTCTTTGTGTTTTGTTGGGAGCGAGCTGTTGAGGGAAGGATGCTGCCAGGACCACGGAGGGAAGGTCTGCACCAGGCCAGACCCGTGAGATTCAGCTGAACATGCAAATGAGCGGTAACGAGGAGCATCAGTAATTCAAGTTGAGATTGATGTGGATGGTTCACTGGCCTGAGAGACAAACCTGCTGCTGGCTGGTGTAGGCACTTTTCCCTTTGCACCCAGAAGTGTTCTTGGATTAGCTGGATCACATCTTCCCTGGGCTGCTGGCAAAGTTGAATTTAACCTGTTGTGCTATGTTAAGGGGCAACGTTTGGTAGGAAATATTTTGGAGAGAGAGATCAGTGCCTAATTCTGCTTCTGTCTTCCTTTCCTACTGGTGTGGATGAGACACAAGCTGGGAATAAGGAGGTGGGGAGAGGTAGGAAGTGTGTGACTTGAATATTAGAGCTGGAGGCTGTAGATAGAGGTATATCTCTGCTGAAAAGTCTTTTGCAAAGTGAATGTAGCCTTTGCCCCCGCAGTGTACCCCTGTGAAACCCACAGTGACTAACAGCATTGCCTTCCCAGGGCAGCGTTTGAGAGGAGCTGCTTGGTTCTGGGTTGCTTAACCAAATTCTTGTTTTCTTCTCTTTTCCTCTTGCCCTTCCCTATTCCAACGAATTCCATCCTGTGCCAGAACCGGGGTCGCCTGGCAGAGAAGAGGACGATCCCCTTACCTCCAACCAGGATCCCGAAGAAAGAGCTGACCTCAATTTTCTCCCATAGTGACGACAGCGAAGAGAGTGATAAGAGCAATGGTCAACACCCTGAAGTAAAGCAGGAGGAGGATCTCCATATCAGTATCATGAAAAGAAGGTACTTTCCTGCCAGGGAGAGCTGCCTTGCAGGAGCAAAGACAGGGAATACTGGGCAGCAGGTGACCAACCTTTGTGGGCCAGTTCTGCCCATGCTGCCCAATGGAGTCACCTCCAGGGCCTGAAATTAAAGTGCAAATGTCACATTAAAGCTCAGAAAGAGTTGCTGGGACCTCTTTTCCTCTTAGTCCTGTTTGGGCTGAGTGGGGGTCTATGGGGCCTTACACCACAGGCCTCATGTTTGCACTAAGGTGCCTGGATTTGCAGACTAAACTGTATTTCACCCTCTGTCCAGCATTCTGTGTCTTTGTGCCTCATGGGGCCAGTGAATTGCATGACCAAGAAGTCATCTGTGGGCCTTTTACATAGCTGTCTGAAGGTACCCAGAGGTGTACGGGTCCAAATACACCTTTTGCTTTCAATTACCCCAAATTTGGATGTAAGAGAAATTGGTTAATGTGATGTTGGGGAACAAAGTTTGGGAAGGAGGTAGCAGCAGTGGTTGTTGTTATATGTTCTTGGTTACAGGCATCAAAGAGCATAGCCATGTCTCTCTGGTCCTGAGTGCCTCTGTAGTCTAAAAGTAGAAGTGATGGAGTTGCAGTAGGGGCAGAGTCTCTTGGATACTGGGGCTTACCCCAGGGCTGACATACTTTGATCATGTCTTTCTCTCTATCCATTCATCCTGGAATTACACAGGGTTACAGGGAGAGGAGAAAGGACTGTCTTGAGTTATATTCTGGGAACTGTCACTTGGCCTCCCGTGTGTGGTCTCAGTGCCCATAATATTCAGCTGCAAAATGTTGAGTTCTCTTATCCCTCTGAAAAAAATATGATGTTTAGAAGACCTGTAACCACAGGAAAATAAATACCTAAAGGCGTGGTGTCTCAGCCTTCCATGCATATCATTGCAACTCATCTTGATTGTCACCTTCCTCTGATGCATAAAATCATTCAGATTCTGAGACAAGCCCTATAAAAACAGAGGAGTGGAAACTGAAGGCATGTAATTGCTTTTCTTATGTTTTATGTGTTCCTTGCTCCTGAGCAGATAAGCTATTTCCCCCTCCTCCCCTCCTTGCCTTCCAACAGATGCTGGTACCTTCAGCAACCCAGAGCTTGCAAGTAGGGAGACAAAACACTAACCAGCTCTTCTCATAAAACCCTCCTGTAATTAAAGTCTGGGTTTATCATTGCAGCTGCCTGACAGCTGTGTTCAAGGGTTATCACTTGGAAATGAAAAGGTGTTTGGGGAACACATCTGCCCTGTGCACATGCACAGGAGCCACAGAGGAGAGGGAACCCTCCTAATCAGTTTTGGTAAACTGCCCTTCTTCTCCTGCCCCCTTTAATTATGCTTTTCATTTTGCAAAATTATAGTGCTAGATTGTCTCATTAGGAGGGAGAACAACATGATAACTATATAATTGATACGCTGGGCCCCCCAAATATAAAGTGCTCTTATCTGAGATCTTTAATTACTGTAATTGCTTTGCCTTGTTTATTAGGAAATGAAGAAAAAATACTTAATAGTTATTAGCCCCTGGTTCCCCCAGCTTACCATTTCAGTACTTTTCAGTCAGTTTGTCTGAAGTTCTCTTGTTTAAGCTTTAATTCCTTAGAGGGGTGCATGATGCTTACTGGGTGGGATAGACTCTCATTGCTTTTGTATGGTTGTTCTCCTTTTCATTTTCCTGGGAGCTCAGATACAGGGGAGCAGGAGGGAAGCTGGAATAGCTGGGAGAAAGGGGCCAGGCAGCACTCTGGATAAGTGCAGAAATAACAGGAAAAAAGAGCCCATAGTTCAGTGCTTGGTGCCCAGGCAGGGAACATACACTGCTCCAACCCCATGGCATATCCAAGCAGTTTGCCCTTTGAAAATGGGTCCGCCAACCCTCCTGTCCCAAAGAGAGGGTGGGGGGTTTGGCCATCTCCACTAGCTCCATGAAGGGAACACGACCTGAGCCCACTCAGCACAGCGCTGCGGGAGGGAGCAGCCTCTGGCTGTGTTCCCAGTGTCATTAGTAGCCAGGGCCCGGGGTGGAAGGTGCGATGGGGCTGGCTCCAGAGACTGCAGCAGCATCATAAAGGCTAGACAGCTCGCAGACATGACAGCTGGGGCCCAGCAGAGACAGGGCCCCATCTGCTTTCTGGTTTTAATTCACCTGTTGTGTGCTCCCCGATTGGTGATGGATTGGGCTGAGGTTTTATTGTCTCCCACTGAGAGGAAGAAATAGGTTAAACTGCGATAGTAGGAAAACAAGGTCAGGGCCTTGAGCAAACCTGTGTTTTCCTCTCGTACCCCTGGATGGCCCTCGTGTGCATCTGCATGCACTTACATTGCAAACACTCGAGTTGCTGCTTTAAACACCGTTGCCTTTTCTTTTATCTCCTATTCCCAATTTATATTGACTGTTTCCTTCTGGTGTTGGCACACGGGGATGCTTCCTGCTACTTTGAGCTCTGGCCATCGATGAAGAAAGGACTCTAGGGATTAGAATAGGAGTTGGAAGCTTAGTATCTTGGCTAGTCCCTCACCTCAGCCTTCGACAGTGATTTCCTCTGTGATCTGAGGCAATTACCCATGGTGATGGCCTTCAGAGGAGATCTGGGGCAGAGAAAACCTGGCTGATGTTCTTGCAGTCCTAGAAAGGGGCAGAAACCTGTAACTACCACTGAAGTTAGTGCATTTCAGTGCATGCCAACTTTAGAACCAAGTCCTTGCAAAACCACGTCACTTTGCTGTCTTGCACATAGGTAATTAAGTTAAGGGAACCAAACCTGACACTAAAGGGAGCTCGTCTCATCTGCTTGGAAATCCAGGTGACCCAAGCTTAAAGGTGAATGTTTTCATCTTGCAGTGAGACCCCTTTAGCCTGCTTTGCAGGGTGTGCTAAGTAGCCTTGGTGTTATGGGTGTTATGCCTCCTGTCTGGAAGACAAAGGGCTTAAAGTCTTGTCTCATATAACCAGAGGCATCTGCTGAGCTTGATACCGTAGGTTGATACCCAGACTGTAAGCACTCAGCTCTGAAGATTATTGGGGCAGCGTAGCAGAGGAAAATCCTTTTTCTTATGATCAGATTTCGGGTTCCTGAAGATCTTGCTCTTTTACAGCGCTGCCTACGTGCCACAGTTGCCTTGCCTTAATTAGTGTGGCTTGGTTAAGTCGTACTGACTGATTCAATGAAATGTAATAATGCTGAGTAGATTGATGTAGATGTAGCTTAAGGGATGTCGCTTTTGGGGGCATCAGACTCCTTGTCATCGCTTGTCTGGCTATAAACAGAGTTTTCTCTCTTTGGGGAGAAGGACGATACCAGTTTAGGGCATTTCTATACTGACCCACTGATGTCACCTGTACCATTATTTTACTCATAATAATACTGGCATAGCTGAGCTGGTACAGGGACTGCATAGAGCAGACTTCAGTTAGAAACCTTGGTGAGTTAGAAACTCACAGACAAACTGCCTCTCCCCAGCAAGCTAAACTAAAAGTTACACCAGTCTGGTTTTTCGTTACTGCTCTCTGGTTTGTCCTGGATGCAAAAGAAGCAATGCAGAGCAAGTTTGAGACCATGAATTCCAGTAGTTTTTATTCCTTTGCTTCCTTACCCTCCTTGGGAGATCCCAGCCAACGTGGATTAAATACATTCCCTCAGGAGCAGCCTGTGAGATTCACACTGTGTCCTCCTTAGAGGATCTCTATTACACCATCCCAAGAGCATCCAAGCAGAGGAAAGCCACTGCAGCCAGGGAGTAAGGTTCAGCTTTACCACTAAGATCCTCACACGCTGTTGGATTTAAACCCAGGATTGTCTTGTGGGCATGAATTTATTTTCTGTTTTAAAGACTGGCCTTTTTCATTAGTATGGGAGGAGAGAAAGAGGGAAGAGGAGAAATGTAATGATAGCATCTGAGATTTAACAGGGCAGGTTAGGAGCTGCTCACGCACAGCTTTGTCTGAGTCCCCAGCAAAGTGTGATGGCTTGGCCAGTAATTACACTCAGGAATACTTAAGCACCTGTTTAAAATGGTGAAACTTTTTGACCTGACCTGTCTCTGAAGGAACTTGTATGGGATATCAGTAAATGTGTGGTGTGGACTGAGCAGATAGACATACATGGCTAAAAGGCCTTTGAAATCATGTTGTTAAAAGAAGAAAATTGGGAGCAAGAGTAGGAGCAGATTGTATGAGAGCACACAACGGGCTGGGTTCCTTGCCAAATCCTGCTCTGTAATAAATGCTGTTTTGAGGAGAACTAACAAAAGTTGTCCTGTAACAGGGTGTCTCTGCTCTGAGAAGCTGATTCCTGGGGAACCTCACGCTGCCCTTGAGTCTTTATTCCCTTTTTTATGTCACTCCCCCCACACCCCCAAGGCTTCGCTGGCTGTGTTGGCAGGATGGCCCTGGTGTCAGGGCAGGGGATTGGTGTTGTTCCAAACCAGAGGAGAGCGCTTGAAATGAAGGTGCTTGCTCAAGGAGTGGTGGGACACTGCCTCCCTGCACCTACTCACACATGAGCATGGGTAGAGCACAGACAGGGGCGGGTTGCTGTCCCTTGTCCCCAGCCTCCCTCACGTTGCAGAGCAGCTTTTACAGCATTCTCCTCGCGCAGCGCCCAGTTCCTAATAGCACAATGACTGACCTCCACTAAGCCTTAATGGCCAGCGGCTGTCAGCCTTTCCACTGCCTGCCTTTCTAAGTGGAAAGCTATTTCTTACATCCCATAAGGCCGCTGCTCTTTGACTCCCTAATTGATTGAAGATCAAACCCAAGCACCCCCCCCATTATATTTGCCACATGCACCTGCTTGTAATTCAGAGCCACCAGGTCCCTGTGCCTTCTCAGCTGACATGCAGTGGACACAACGCTGCCTTTGCTTTCCTTCCCTGCTTGGCCTCTTCCTGTAAGGCTCCCAAACAGCCCTGCCCTTGGATGAGAGCTGTGTGACATCCCCACTCCTGGCAGAGTTTTGTGGCAGGGTAAGCCACCCAACACTGCTTGTTACCTGCTGCAGAGCCGGAGCGTGGCTGGGGTCTGGGCTGGGCTGGTGAGGCTTTTCCAGGCAGCATCAACCAAAGAGAGCCCAGACACGTGTCAGAGCAGGGCTCTGGGCTTCAGACATGAATCAGGCTCTCAGATTAGATTCGACAGCCCTTCCTAATTGCTGTGACTCAAGAGGAGGAGGGAGGCAGGGCCCCTCTTGTGGCTGGAGACATATTTCGCTGCTTTATGACACTTTTCTTTCACAGCTTCCACTGGTTATTTTCTGTCAGTTCCTTCATCCTTCCCTCACAACCCTGTATTTTCTCTTCTCCTTTCTCTTGCCTCCCTCCTTCCCCCTTTTTCTCTGAGCCATTCACTGCTTAATAAGTCACAGTATTCAATAAATATATTAAAGATTCCTCTGGGAAGCAAAGGCTGGACTTGGTCCAGAGTGCCAGGAAGCATGTCATTGACCTAATGAGGACATATATTTGATGGAGGGGTGAGGGGGAGAGAGAGAGAGGGAGAGAGAATGGCTACTTCTCAGTGATATTGAAGGATAAACTATAACAAAGAGCCAGAAATCCCTTCTTGTCCAGGAAGGAGATACGAGACCAGAAAGAAAGGTGAAGTGTGAAAATAAAAGCAAATGAAATCTTGACCTGCAAGTGCTCTTGGCTGCTCTCTGGATCTCCTTGTAGCTGACCCCTGCAACATCAGTTCCATGGCAGAGAATAACCCGTATGCCCCAAGTCCAAGTCTCTGTTTTGCCATAATCCTTAGGCCATCCTTCCAACCCTCACGTGTGAGGATTCCTGGAGGAGCCTGCATGGAGCCTACGCCAGCTTCTTAATGTTGGCTGCCCGAAAATAGGATGAGATGGATATAGGGAGATGTGGAAGCTGTGGTTTGCGTTGCACAGTCCTCACTGCGTGCCTGAGTGCTCCGACCTTCTGACCAAGGGGGTGGCATGTAAGGCTTGACCTGGGGGACACTGGATTCCCGGGGAGCGTGGTGGCAGTGGGCTGTGCCAGGAGAAGTCCTTAGCTTACCCTTTTGACAGCACTGTCTTCTAAACCAGAGGACGTGGGGGAACCTTGTCAGGGTTTTTCTCTTCCCTGTGTCCTGTGCTAGAAAATGGCAAGGTGCAGACAGACCCCATCCAAAGGAAGTGTCAGTCTTACCATTAAATGGGAGAAGGAGATGACAGTGGTGGGTAGGAGATGGAGCCCTGATGGCAGCTGGGCAGTAATGACCTCTTGCTGTAGCTGGATGCTGCCCAGTATCCTCCACACTTAACACGTGTGTTGGGTTGCTGCAGCCCGCACCCAGGACAGCACAGCCAGCCCCAGCAAGGGAGTCAGCATCCCTGCTGATGCTCACTGCAGAGAGAGGGTGTTTCTGCCCCCAGAGTGACGAAGTGAGGGTGACGTCCAACTCGCCCCATTGGCCTCTTCCATGGCTGCCACTCTGGTGCTGAAAGCTTGCAGGGACTGCCAGGGCAAAAAGGAAACGCCAGGAAAGGGAAAAAAACCCAACTTCAAAATTAAAAACTATCCCAGCTGCTCTCCATGACGCTGCCAGCTCCATTGCTTTTCTGGGCTGGATTCTCATTCCAGTGCAGGCTCCAGAAACGCCTTGACCAGCCTCAGCCCTTCCTGTTCCTTTTTATTATATTTAAGCAATTTCAGTCTCTGCACAATCCAAACCCTGATGTCACTGGTCCCTCCTCACTGAGGTGCCTGACGCAGCAGTTCATTACCCCTTGGGCTCCCTCCCCACTCACACCGCGGCGCAGGAGCCTGTCTCCTCCTGGTGCCACAGGGCCCGTCTGATCATTCCTATCCAGTGCTATCTGACTGATCACACTGTCTGAGGCCTGGGGTGGGTGAGGAGGTGGGAGGGACAGTAGCAGCTCGTAGCACCTTTGCTTGCCTGGCTGGGGTTGTTATTCCTCCCCTCCTTTTCTGTTATTAACTTCTAAGGGACTGGCTCCTGCTCACTGCTCTTTATACAACCCAAGGACGGGCTTGTGTCGCTGATAGTTAGAAAATTATTAGTAATTTGATTTCAATTGGATGAATAACCCGTTAAAGCAAGACGTACATTACCCTCAGAAATCTAATCGGTGATAACAGCATAGAGATGTGGAATGAGTGCTTGGTTCTGCTCCCTGTCCCTCTCCTCTCCCCTCCACCCCTCCAAAAAAAAAAAAAAGATAATTAGGATTTAATTTCATTCTCACCTATTCATTTGTCTAAATATGGGTGTTTAATTATCCATCTCGGCAGATAGATGTCTCTGCCTCTATGTGGATCGGAGCTATTCCTTTGGTGTGAGGTTTTCCCTCCCCCTACTTAGAACTCTCTGATACTTTGAAGTCTGGCTGTGCTGAGGCTCATTATGAGCCCGACGCTGAGGCTCGCTATCTGCAGTCTACCCGTGTCAGTAGCTGCAGCAGAGCACAACAAGTTAGGGTTTTATGGAAGGCTGAGAGTTTAATGTAGAGACTGAACCCCAAGCTGAGAGCCTGGAGTGATGACAGTCCCCACTGCGGGTGGAATGAGGTACATGAGCTGAGTGGCTCACAGGAGCATTGCAGTGAAGAGCATCTCTCACCTGCCAGGTAGTGCTGCAATGGATGGGTGTCCACTCTGCCGTGTGAGCTCCAGAGCTGAGCATCTGTGGAAGGGAGAGGTGTGTAGTTAGCTGAGGTTCAGGGTGAGGGAGAATGATTAGTGGGATGCTGTGGTGCTCTGCACCTTTGTGTGCCAGGCTCTGCAAGGCTCCTGGGAGCACACACAGGGGTGTAACAGGGGCACATGTGGGTGGACTGTGGCCCACTGTTGGGCTCCAAACACGGCTTGGAGGAAATGCAGGTTGCCTTCAGAGGTGCCTGGGGCAGGTTACCATAAACACAGGTTTTCTGGATTGAAATATTTTCATCAGCAAAGGAACCACAGTATTTTAATCAGACAAACGTGGCATTTAATCTCCTTATAGCTCAAGGCCAAAACCTTTTGTGGTTTTTGAGGGCATTGAAGAATGTTTTATGGACAGAGAAGCAGGAGAAGCACGAGGTTCCTTCTCAGACTTGCAGTTCGATTTCCAGCTGGTCCCACAGAGCTCAGTGCGGTGCAGCGTTCGGATCTGCACGCATCCCTCTGTGCGGCTGCAGGATCAGATTTGCACAGTGCAAAGTGCTGAGCTGGAATTAGCAGGGATTTGTGAAGGTTTTGTGTATGTAGGAAATCTTGTCTTCGAGGGAGCAGTGCAAAATCAGGCTTACCATCCTCACCAGCTCCACTCTTTTGTGAGCAGACTGGTCCCTCACTGGCCTGTTAATGCCATAAGGGCTTGGGCTGGCTCATATGTGCTTTCAACTTTGGATTCAGATCAGTTTACCTGGAAAGTGCAAACGTGTCCCAGAGTTTGACCAAACTTTAGTTCATGGAAATTTTGCTCAATGCCCCAGTTTGGCCTGTCCTTTCAAGAAAGCTTTGGATTTTAACTCTGAAGAACAACTGTTACTGCTATAAGCTCAGTAGCTAGGAAGTACCTACTCATGTATTTCTGCTTGCAATTAAAAATTTGGCAAGATGGAAAGCTGGGCTAGGTTCTTCTAAGCTGTTGCATACAAGGAAGAAGAAGAACAGAAAAAAGGGAGCACAAAAGTTATGCTGCCACATTAGTAAAACCTGCAGCAGGTCTTGGCTGTGAAATTATTTCCGTGCTAAGAGTTGTTTTCCGTTGATTTCTGAACTGGGCTGAGGCAGGGGCACCCATTCAGGAAAGCACTTAACTGAGGTTTGAGTGCCTGCTTAAGTCCCATTGACTTCACTGGTCATGCTTAAGTGTCTTCTGGCTCAATTCAAATGGGATGAAAGGCTCTCTTTTACTTCAGCAGGTTTTAGATGAAGCTTTCTCCCTGCTCAGGTGGTGTTCAGCCCCACACTGCTGCTTTTTCTACTTGAGGACAGAGGCAGGATTGTGGCAGGGTTACACAGAACATGCAAAAGGGTATTTGCCCTCTGGTACTTGTGCTATTTGCAGCCACTTCTGCTTAATGCTTTTGGGAACCTACATCTGCAGGAGCTGATTTATATGCTCAGCTGGGAACCCGTGTGTTCCCTGGCAGATGCTGAGGGATGCGGGAGTGGGTTTGTGCAAGGATAGGGGCTTGGTTGCCAGTTTGGTCTCAGATGGCCAGGGTGTTCTCATCAATCACACTGACATGGAGAAACAGTGGTGGTCACAGACCTCCTCTGGATGGTGGGGGAGATCAGCGCTCCCTGGAACCAAGTGGAGACACCAGACCACAGAAGGTGAGGCATCTGCCTTAGCCCTCTGGGTCAGTTGTGATGCTGTGCAGTAGCAAGGGGGAAAAAACCCACAACCCAAACCCCAGCAACACAAAAACCCAACTCCCTTGACTGCTCTGGCTTCATTTAGGATATTTTTCATCTGGAATCTGCTATTCCTGCTTGTCAGCAGGCAGAGTGACAGAATATGTGAAATTAATTTCCGAGGTGGGAAATTGCTAATAATTTATTTACCGCTGGGGCAGGCGCAGAGGAGGGAGCACAGCACAGACGTGTTGGGGTTTGCTCTGTAAAATGTCAATGCTTAACTCTTTCTGCTGCTTCTGAACATGTCCAGGTTGGATGGGGCCCTGGGCAATCTTGTGTAGCTCCAGGCCTGGAGGTTGGTGGCCCAGCCTGTGGCAGGGGGTTGGAGCTCTGTGATCCTTGGGGTCCCTTCCAACCCAGACTAGTCTGTGATTCTATGTCCTGTTAGTTGAGACAACATCCTACTGTCCCTACACCTAGTAGGGAGACTGCACATGGCAAAGAGAAGTTCTGTCACCACTGGTCTCTCACTTAGAGCCCTGTGAGTCCTGCTGTGGATGCTCAGGGCTGCCCTGTGCGTGGTGGGGCCTGTCACAGCATCCCACAGCTCAGAAGAAGGCAGTACTTGTGGTTGAGAGCCAGGGAGAGGGAGTTTTGAGAGGACCACGGGTGGGTTGTCATGATGGAGCAGATCTTTTTAAGTGGTGAGAGATGTGGTGTTCAGTGTGTGCCATTGACCTCTCTGTTTGTTTGTTAACAGGATACACACCCACTGGGATTTAAACATCTCCTTCCGAGAGACCTCTTGCAGGTACCATTTTGGGGCACCCTCTCTGTATGGTAGGCTAAGAGTTTATGATCTGTTACTGGCGTATGGATGCTCTTAGATGTACATGAACATTTCTGACTGTCAGTGCTGTGGGTTTTTTTCTTCCTCCTTTGTTCCTCTTTGTCCCCTCACCAAGTATTCTTTCTTTTGCTTTTATTTTGGGTGAAAGTTGTCTTTGGGGGAAAGAGTCTCTTGTATGTTGGAGGAGAGAATTAATCAGGCTTGTAATGAAAGCCCATTATTGGTTTTGATATGTGTCCTCTGGTCCCTTTCTGGAGGAATGTGAGGTTGGGGTGGCCCAGATCTGTTTCCTGACATGAGACTTGGGCATCTGCATCTCATTTGCAGAAGGGATGCTTTGCACAGAAGGCCCACTGAAGGACAGACTGATGCTCCTGAATTGCTCAGGAGCTGCAGTGTTGTCCTTAGACTCTAAGGGCTGCCACCTTCAACGGTGGGCAAACAACACTAATCACTGGATGATGGAGAGTTTAGACAATATGATACCACTGAGGCACCCCAGTCTGGCACAACCTTATACATGTAGGTGTCCAACTGCCGTGCTGAAGTATTGGAACCATCAGGACTCTGTTTTTCAGTGTGAAGTATGAACTGGGTGAGCTGGTGCAGAGCAAGGGTAGTTACACATCACCTTGGGAGAAGGCTGACATTCAAAAAGTGATGGGTGTTACAAAGCACAAACAAAAGAAAGTACAAAGAAGTCTGAATGATGAGAAGTATTGCCAAACCAGTCTGGTGTACTGGTTGTAAAGTCTGGTTTCCTGTAGTAACAGATACCCTAAAAAGGTGGAAATTCCTAAATTGAAGATATCAAACATGAATATTTCTCTGTGACCTCTAGGTCAGTGGATACCCTGAGCATACTCATAAACTATTGTAATTCTTTAAAAATCCAGCTGCAGAAATGTGCCTCTGTGCTAGAAAAAGAAAACTGGAATTTTGAAATCTGTTCTATACTCAGTTGCCACATCCATGTGAAATAGCTGAGCCTGGTAGGTGCTGCTTGTTTTCTAAACTGGAAAAATTGATCTGTGCAGCTCTGAAACTTCTTGGGGAACATAGAAGGAGGTAGATAAGGTGCCAAGCAGTCCAGAATCTGGTTCTGTATGTGTGCCATACATGTGTGGATCTGGAGAAATGAGGATCTGGTCCATCTGATCTGTTTACAGACAGCAATCTGCTGAAAACTTCCTTTTCTTTGCTAAAAGTAGTTTCTTTAACAGTTCTTAAAGAGTTTTAACTTTCTTTAACAGTTTTACTATTTAAAAACAGTAGGCAAACATTACTACTACTGCTGCTACTACTAGTCCCTCTGCTACTACTTGTGGAAGTGCCCACTGCACGCTAGACACTTCACAGACATTTAAGAAATGATGTAGAGATCAGATTGTCTGGGCAAAGGAGCTCACATACTTTGATCTGATGACTTTTGTGACAAGACTTAATGTGTATAAGACCCAGTGCAGCAAATGTAGTGTTTACTCAAGAGAAGGTTGTTGAAGAGCTTTGGAGAGCCCTACCTGTCAGTGTTGAGGGTGATGTGGGCACTTCTCTGTCGTATCTTCAAGCCTTGGAATGTTCTGCACACATGAGCATGGGTTACAGGAGCAGAGAGCATTAGAAACCATTTCCAACTCCACCACATGCCCTTCAGCTGCTGCATGCTGTTCTGTGTGTCCCCAAAACCCTGTGGCACATAATCTCTGTCATTTGAACCCATTTTAACCCACTCCCTCCCTCTCCCAAGCCGAGGACAATTTGGGCTGTTGTTGGCAGCACTGGTGTGTGATGGTTCTAGCCCAAACTGTGCACCTGGAGAGACAAGTAAAGTCCCTCTATATTGAATCATGTACCAGCATGTGAATTAAGTCTTGGCATCCCCATGAGGCTCAGCAGAGGCAGTGAGGAGTGAAGGGGGGAAATCTCTTACTGATTCATGTTCCATTAGGGAAGGAGTGAGGGCAGAGGCAGTCACTGGTATTTAAGTAAGCACAGACTTTGCCCCTGAAGCATAAAACCCTGTAATTCCTAAAATTTACAACATTAAGAATACAACCCCCCAACCCTGATCAGCAAGCATCCAGAAGCCAGTCCAGAATGCACATCTCACCCAGCACTCCTATAAAGAAACAGCTGTGGTTGTTTGTAGGGCAGCCTTTAGAACAAAATCCCTGGTTTGTTCCTAAAAGCTTTGGGGACTCTAAAATACAAAAGAATGGATTCCTTCCAGGCAGACCTTTTTTATGATAAATTTCAGCCTAGAGCAAAGTTTTATGGCTGAGTTATAAACTCCTAAAAGGCAGAGGTTTGTAATGGAAGTGCTGAGGCAGGCCTTAATTAATAGCCATGTGAAAGAAGATTCTGCACAATGGCAACTAAGGGTGCAAACACCTTGGAAATTACAATCCCTACCTTAAATATATATATATATATATATATACACATGATGAATGTGCAGTGCATAGCAAAGTGAAATAATGGTCTGATTTTTATGTCTACAAGTCCATTTCTTGGGCTTCCTCACCTTAGGTGTTTGCTCCCTTCAGTTTCTCTCTCTCTTGGTAGCTCCTCCTGGGAACAGAAGTTTTCCTTTTCAGACTGAACAGTTAGTCCAGCTATCAAAAGTTGTACCCACCCTGCTAGCTCAGAGGAGAACGATGCTGCTACACCCTGTAGGAAAGTTACCAGGGTGTTTATGTGTCAGTAGGGAACAAGGTTGTATGTTTTATGTGACCTAAATTGCCACGTGGTTCTGTAAAACATCTGGCATATGTAAAATACATGCTGGGGTGGCAGAAAGGTTTAGCTGGCCTTTGTGCACAGTGACCTGCGTGATTCAGGACATGGGAGTTCCACAGGTCACCCCAAACCCACTCCAGGAGGTCATCACAGTGGGGGAATAGATGCAATCACCATGCTACTGTAAATCCAGCAGGTCTGAGAGCTGCCTTCTTCATTTACCTGCCCCTTTGTCCTAAGTTTGTCTTTGATCTTCCCTTCCAAGTTGTCAGCAGTTACCTGGTTTCACTGGGTTTAGCCACCTTAGACCTGCTGTCTGTGTTGCCCTGGGTGAAAAGACATTTAATTGGGTACAAATCATTCAATCTGCAAAAAACCCCAAGAGATAGGGGAATTGTCCTGAAAGGGCTGATTAGGATCTCTCCAGGTGCTTTTCCCCCTTCCCTTTGAAGTTAATACCATTTTGAGGTTTTGTTTACAGCTAGTCCTCCCTTCAAAATTGCCCTTCTAAGCTCAAGTCCCCTGTATGGACACACTGTTCCTGGAATAATTTGCTGCAATGTGTTCAAGTTGTTCAGTAAATAATGCACTTCTTTTATTTCAAGACAAGCCTGTCAAATTTTGAAATGGGAAAGACAAGGTTAAAGCCTGGTCCTCACCAGATGCCTACTCTCTGCTCCCATTGATTGCAGCACAAGTCACAGTTGCTCAGCACCACGGGCAGGATTACCTTTCAGAGGCTGAGGCATCTCATGAAAATAAATTGTGGAATAAAAAGGAGTTCCAGGGAGGAAAAGGATTTTCCTTCTATTTGTTGCCACTTGATGTCTTGAGGGAACTGCAGGGAGGTGAGTGAGAAATAGATAAGAGGCCATGCATGTTAATACCACGCAGCGATGGAGCTCAGGGTGGGATAAACATTTTGCCCACCTGAGAATTTCAAGGCAGGCAGCACAATTAAGCCATCCCTGTTTCCAGGGAAGTCAGGGCTTGTTTTGTGTTGGCCTGACTGGTAGGAAATTTGGTTAAAAGCTGTGTAGAAAGATGAGGAGCACAGCAGAGAACTGAAGCTGGGTGCTTGGATGTTCAGCCCCATGTTTCAGCTTTGGGATGCACGGTGAGCAAACTCTGGACTTCAAAGTCCTGCACTGGCCCAGGGATAAAACAGTGATAAAGAGGCAGGAGCATGCAAGAGAATCTCTTTGAGCAACCACAGTTTAAACAGAGATTACAGTGGTGTGTGACCAGCCTTTCAGGATGGGCATGAACCGTATCACAATGTGTTTTAGACAGACAGACATCTGGCCAAGAGCCTGTGTGTCCATGTGTGGGCATATATGGATGCTTAAATCTGACTATAACATACCTAGTGAGTCTTTCCACATTGACTTAACCCCAGCATAAATGCTTACTTGACCAGAACTGAGTTTAAACAGCAGTGCTTAAACTGGAATGCTACATGTGGATATTTGGGGTGCGTGGTGTGGCTGCATGTTTCTTAGAACACTGTATTTAAGGAGGAATGAAACAGGTTAATCAAGAAGGAAAAAGACATTAAATAGGTCAGGCCAGGTGGAAGAAGCAGATGAAAAATAAATGGGAAACAGGACAGAGGAAGAAAACTAAAGGGAAATTCACTGATTTAGCTCATTCCTTTGGAAGATGCACGGGGAGAAAAGGAAAACAGGAGAGGAGAATTGAAAAGTAGAAGGTTCTGAACATGTCAAGGCTGATCCTGACTCAGCAGGAAGGATTGCTGTGTGGTGCAGGCAGTGTTACCAATTGTCAGAGCACGCTGCTGCTCTGCCCTTTAAGGATTGATATAAGATGGCTTCTGGGCTATTTATTTATTTATTTATTTATTTATTTATTTTCCCTAGTAAGCTTTTGCCTTTTAGTCTCCAAGACCTGAAGTAGGTACTAAAAGGTCTCAAGAAGTTTTTAGCAGCCAGAAGCTAGATGTCACCCCATAACACCTTGTAGTCTTGAGCATCTGCTGCTAAAGAGCCAGTATTTGTCAGGTAAGTGTCTGAGTTACAAAGAATCAGAAGAATCAGACAGTGGCAGAGGCACAGGAGTGCTGTCAGATGGGGGGGCAACCTGCCTTCACCTTTCCATGTTGGTCACTGATTTCTGCCTGGACACCAACAGGCAGCAGGGCTGAAGCAGGAGCCCCAGCTGCAAAAGCTGACAGGGAGCTGAACAAAACAGGACGAGTCAGATTTTGCCCACCTGATTTCAGTCAGGGCAGAGAAGCCTGGTGGGACACCAACCCCCTGTAGACCTGCAGAGCTGTTTCCATAACTCATGGTGACATTGGAGGAGAACTGTGAAGCTGAGTCTTGACTGTATGCTACAGAAAGCTTAAAAGGATGCCAGTGAAAGGCTGCAGAGCATATTAACTGTGACTTTGGGATTGGTGTGGAGAGCACACTTACTTAACATGAGGCTCAATTCATCCCTTCCAGATTATTTCTGCTGTGGTTTTGGGACGTAGATTGCTCAAGGAAAAGTTTTAATCCTCATCTTGGTGAAATACACAAAGAACTCTCACCTTTGTAACTGTTAAAGCTAAAGCTGTGAACCAGGACGTGCTTCCTGAAGCCAAAGCCAGTAACTACAAGGAAGCTCCTGGCTAATGCCACTGGTGTTGGCAGTCAAGGCATGGCTATGCAGAGACAATATGTTGGAAGGAAAAGACTTTCCAGATGGGTGAACTCAGTTTGTTCATCAAACAGTGACATACCTGTTTGACTTTAGACAATAGTTGCCCAACAAGTAAATGGATGTGTTCTTTTGTTTAACTGGAAGAGGAGAAGTAAAGTAAATCCACACCAAACCCACACAGTTGACAGACATTAACAAGAATGTTCTGTGTCAAAATGAAGAGCACTTGGGAAGGTTCAGCCAAGGAGCTAAGCCTCTAGATCTTTAGAAGAAACTGTGAATAACCTTTGCTTTTCTTGTGTTTGATCACCCACAAAGCACCCACATGAAGTTTGAAAGTGTAGATACTGACCTGTGATGTATGGGCTTGATGTTCCAGCAGCTGTGTTTTGGGGACTTCAGATGGCAACAGGACGGACTTCTGGCTCTGTGGAGTGGTTTCCTTTTATCTGTGGGGCTGAACCCCCCAAAAGACTGGTACTAGCAGAAAACACAGAAGGTTGTTCTTGACCCCATCTTGCTGGAAGGCAGCAATGATGTTTAGTTCTTAGATGCTGCTTGAGTTCCCAGACTCCTCAGAGGCTTTTGGCAGGACATTCCCCAAGCCCATGCGAGTGGGTGAATTAGGGTTGGGATTCAAGGAGTCACAGAGAGCAGAGCTACCAGAGATGCTTTGACTTCTCCCTTTCCTGTAGGGATAAGGCCAAACAAGGCTGTATCTCTGTCCTTGTTTGTGCAGAGAAGACTAGATGAACAGGGAGGAGAAAATCAGTGCCTGTTGGTTTGCTGAAAAGTATTATTCTGCCTGAAATAATGAGTTCATGATTATTTCATTAGCAGAACTTCTTGCTCATACTCATTTCCAAGAAGCCTCATTTGGCTATGAGATGGGTTAGGGGAAGGAGACCGTTTATGTACTAGCAGAGACTCAGAGAAATACTAAAGGTGAATAGGTAGCTGATAAACTACTTTCAACTTGCATTTGAAAGCTAGAAGAGGACAATTAGATTTCAGGTAAGGTAAGTGAGAAAAGCTCTTAGATACCTACAAGGCAAGAGGGAATGTTTAATTGAGAGTAATACCCCATCATTATCCCCAGTACGTTTTCATCTATGGTGGGGGGTGTTGTCGTGGTTTCGCCCCAGCTGTGGGCCGAGATCCACGCAGCTGCCTGCTCCTTAAAGTACAAGAGCAGGGGACGAGGGAAAAAGGGGGGAACAAGGGAAGGGAAAAGGAAGGGGAAATAACTCCAAACCCAAGAAACTAAGAGGCCCGTGGGTTGGGATAAGGAGAGTTTACTAAGAGAACAGAAAGATCAAATATCCCAATGCTAACAGGACTTTAGAGCAAAAGAATATGAAGCTCTTGATCCCCAATGCAGTTTCTCCCCGACCCACACAACTCAGGTACCACCCAGAGCTGTCCCGGAACCCGACCGTCCCCCCAAGCAGCACGCGTCCCGCCACCGCCCCTCTTCTTCCTCCCCTCAGCCCCCCGTTCTCCTGGGCAGGACGTCATTGCCATGGAATACTCTCTTTGGCCCATCTGGGTCACCTGTCCTGGTCACCCCTCCTTTCTCATGAAGAGAGAAATAGGAAGAAGCTGAGAAAGTCCTTGACTGTCTGACTGCAACTAAGAACATCAGGGTGTTCTCAGCACTGCTTTCATTGGAACTCCCAAACACAGCATCCCATCAGCTGCTACAGATGAAGTTAACTCTATCCTGACTGAAACCAGGACAGGTGTGTATAACGGACCTTTTCTAGGGTAACTGAAAGGATTCTGGATGAACTGAGTGTCTGAAGGCATCTTAAGACCTTGGAATGTTGTTGGGATACACGTGAGCCTGGTTGCAGCTTTTGCTGGTGTATTTCGGCTGCATCCGGTGATCGAAAAGAGAATCACATCCTTCTGGGTCTGGATTGTGTGTTGGCAAGGGAGCGTTTCTGGCTCAGGAGGTTCTCTGACCTCCCCTTCACACCCTGCTGTGAAACCCAAACGATTCAGATGTCAGGGATTCAAATGCAAGTCTGTTTGGTCCTTAATACGTTGGGTATGTGAGTGAATCCTGTAGATCATCAGTTCCCCCCCGCTCATGGTCTAAACTTATACCCTGTCACCCATTTCAAACCACTCATCTCAGTGTTTTAATATTTCATCAGTTCAAAGCAGGCAGCTTAATGAATTGAGAAAATGAGGAGAATTGGGGATATTTAAAGAGACCTTATATCCATTAGGCACACCAGCTGCCTGCCAGTGACACGTCCTTTTTATCAGCTGAGCAAAACATTTCTGTGTGTCTCATGCTGAGGAACACTGGAATGCAGCATCTAGGCAAGTCCAGAACTTCAGGGAACCTTTACCTGTCAGCAGGATGGGCCCTTGGGTTTTGGTGATCAGGTGTGCCAGAAAACCTGTCAGGAGAAAAATCAGGTGCTGCAGGCAGAGGAATTGTTGGGCCCTTCCCTGTGCTTGGATGCATGCAGGAGGAGCAGTTGCTTGGCTTAGGGGGTGAGGCTGGGTCTGATTTGGGTTCTGACAAGTAAGGGAGTTTCAGAAGTATTTTTTAAGGGGTGAGTTTGGAGATCCAGCATGGGAGATGGAAGAACTTGGGGAGATTTGGGGTAAGAGGGTAGGATTAGGTTGGTGTTGATGACAAACTGGGGGACTGAAAGAAGGGTTTAGAAATCTGTGTGGGAGCATGCTGAGCCCCTGGGAAAGGAAAACAAAGAGATGCTGAAGCTCTTGGGTGAGGGAGGAATCTGATGTGAGTGGCAGGAGTCAGCAAAGCAGGGAGTACTGGAGCTTGGCTTGTGAGGTCTGTATGGTGAGGAGACTGGGGAAGAGCAGAACGGAGACAGTGGGTTTAGGTATTGATGAAATGCACTTGACTCACAATAAGGGGGTGTCACAGACTGTGTTTCTGCTTGCTGCTGTTGCCTTCGTTATTCTCTTAATGAAACTTTTATTATGAGTGGCCAAGGTGAGCTGCAGCTGATGCTCAGGGAGGGGAGGGGTGATCAATAGCACGGGCTTGATGGATGTTCAGAGGAAAAATGTACAGACACTTGTAGTGGTTGTGGCAGATGAGCTGATGAAGATGGACCATTAGGGAAAAATCCTTCTGAACTCTGGTGAATCTGTGTTGGGTTGGTGCCCAGCAAGTGCCTGCATAGAGGGTGGAAGTCAGAGATGTTTTTAAGAGACTCATCATGTGTGTACCTGGGTGCACATCTGCACTAAGAAACAATGGCAGGTGAGAGAAAAGAGTCTGTAACTAACCTTCAGGCTGCTCACCAGCTTGGGGGTACTGGTTTCTGTGTCCTGATCAGAGGGAAATAGCACAAGATCTTCAGGAGATAGACAGGGGCAGTGAGGCTGGCAGAAGGAGCAGGAGACTGCTGTGAAGAGCAGTGCAAGCATCAAATGGTGCTTCCCAGGAGCTGCACCTGGCCAGTGACCGTCTTGCATGGTGCTGCTCAGGAAGCTTTTTGGCTCCAAGATTACAGCTGTGGTGGAAATGCAGGACTGAAGATGCATTAGGCCTGTCTGATAGACTTTCAAACTCAGGAGCCCTGTCTGCATTACTGCAGACAGGAGGGGAAATCTGAGGCTGAAATGCCTAGCGTGGGCATCCCCCTTGCCAGATGCTTTTGTGGCACCTTAGCAGGTGGACACATGTCAAAACCATCTATCAGAATAAGATGCCAGTAGTAATAAGACTGGGTTTGTGCTTCATCTCAGTGCTTTATCTCTTTCCCTTCTCCCATCCAGCATCAATGTGCTGTAGTTCCATCTTATTTTTATTTATGGGCTTGCAGAGAGCTGAATGACTAAGCAGGATTACAATAAAAACATCTTTATACTTATTTCCACCTAATTTTGGAGTTGCCAGCTCTACTGATCATTTTTATGAACTGTCATGAGCATTAATGAAATTTTATGAGCATTTTGCTTGGGACATTGCAAGATGATTATTTTTTTCTCCCAAGATAAGACTTCAGGGAGAATTAGGACTGTATTGCCTGTGGTTGGGGTTGGGATTTTCAGGCCTCTCAGCTCCCTCCAGGTGGTAAAACTTGTTTAACATTTGTCCCTCTTTTCCCTTCCCTCACCTTGCCCCCTTCCTGCCCCTTTTGGCCCATGTCTGATGGACATGATGATCAGCAAGTGGAGATGCCCAAGAGACAGAAGTGGGGTGCTGGTAAATTGTTGGTGTCAAGGTGTATCAAGACTCATGTCTAAGAAGGACAGTGAGTGATTGAGAGGTATTCTTTTATTTATGATGAAGTTTTAAAAGGCAACCTAAAGACTAGGCAATACAAATATAACTGGAGAGGCCAAGGAATGAGAGGACACTGTGCCCTGGGCTTTGCCTGCTGGAAACCAGGCTTCTGCCTTGTGTCTGGAGTCCAAAATTCTCTCAGGTAACAGCTTGACTCCTGCAGCAGGGGAGGTAGGTGGGTGCCTCTGCAGTCCCCAAGCTGGATCCCTGACTAACAGGGTCATTTTGCACTTGGGGCAGCACGTGGAAGCTCTGGGTACCAACGTGGGTCACCAGGCTGATGTGGGGTCTGGGCTTTGACAGCGAATGGAGAAGCTGGGGAAATAAGGAGCTGGAAGGTGGGTGGTGAGGTGACTTGCCTCCCGGCAGTTTGCCATGCTGTGGTTCATGAAGTGGCTGGTCAGAGGGAGCTGAGAGGAGCTGAGCCTGCCCAGCTCATGCCAGAGAGGTCCTGGAGGGTGGGAAGTGGGATGGGGAGAGGCAGTAAGGCACAGCGAGGTCTGGAGGAGGGAGGCAGGCCCTCTGCTCCTCAGGAGCTGCACATACACATGCTCACTCACATGCAGCTTCTTTGCCTGGGGCTTATCTGCCTGTCTCTGATGGAGAAGTGACACGGCCTGTCAGCGGGTCATGCTGCCTATTGTTTAATGGGGAAACAAACTCTACTGCTCCCCCCATGCACACCCCCCTACCCCCTCCAGCCCCATCCACATCTTCATCAGTCACCTGATCAGAGCCTTCAAATCCTTGACCCAAATCCTCCTGTGCCCAGCTTTAGGTCTTATCCTGCTCTGGCTGTTCTGTCCACCGTCGACCTGAGAGGAAAGGTATCTGCTGTGCGCTGGGTGATTAGGGAGATGCTGCTGGATGTTTTGAGCTGTGTGCAAGGTGATAAGCAGGAGTGAGGGAGGGGGGAAAGAGCCCTTGATCGGTCTGAGCTGCGAGCTTTCCCTGATCCACATCCCTTCTCTCTTTCTGCTGACTCAGTGACCCTCGTTTTACTGCCTGAGATGGTGACCTTGCCTGTCTGCTCAAGGACCTGTGGCACTGGGAGGCCGTGCCCGGGCAAACCCAGACGTGCTGAGGAGAAAGTTAGTTTGCAGAATTTCTTCTCCCAAGCTGCCTCTCTGGACTGGAAGATGGTTAATCCCACGCTGATTTGGGATGTGGGGGGTGTGTGTGTGTGTGTGTGCAGGGAGTCAGAGCAGTTGTCTGGAGAAACGGGGTTTGTTTGGCTGGGTAGGAAGGTTTGCGTCCTGCCACGGAAGTGGCTGGAGGGGATTCATCAGGAATCAACAGATTGTTTTATTCCCAGAGCACTCAGTTCAGTGTGGCTGCCGTTCTGAGATGTCTCTAGTTGCTTCCTGGTGGGCAGAGACATGGGTCACACTTTTTGGGTGGGTTTTTTCCCCCTCTGAGCTGCCACCATTAACTGGGAGCACGACAGGGCAATTTTCTGACAGGTTCTGCACGGGAGGTCAGACAAGGTAGATACAACAGTCCCTTCTGGGGCTTCAGATCAATGAACCTGTGATTAAATGTCCCACAGAGGCTGGACATTGTGGGTTAAGGGAAAAGGAGTGATATTGGTGGCATTTTATACAGAAGCAGCAATCAGGTATTTCTCTTGCAGCAGCACAACAGACAGCAATCCCCAGGTCATGTCTGTCTTCCCAGGTCATGTCTGTCTGTCTTCCCAGGTCAAGTCTGTCTGTCTTCCCAGGTCAAGTCTGTCTGTCTTCCCAGGTCATGTCTGTCTGCCTTCCCAGGTCAAGTCTGTCTGTCTTCCCAGGTCATGTCTGTCTTCCCTGGTCCTTTCAACAAGCCCCAGATTAACCTATGCGTAGTAGGAAGACAGAAGGTGGATATTTTTTCTGAAGTGCTGCACTGGAGTGTGTATGCTTCATTGGAAACTGGTTATTGGTTTTGTTTTGGGTTTAAAATAAGGCTACCTAAAAACCAGGAGAGCCTTTGAATGGTTATTTTACACCAGTCCTGACAGTACGTAGCCGTGCTGTTACATAAGGTGGTTTCTCAGAGCTATAATGATGCAACAGTATTTATAGACCAATCTGGGTTTTCCTTTTAATGGCTTCCATAAAAAGCTCATTATTCCCTTCACACAGCCACTGACTGATTTACATGCTTGTCCTGTCCCTGGGCGTATGCTCCAGTTTGGGTAGCCCTGAGCGACACGCTCACACTGTCTGCTTGTTGCTAAATGACTCTGACAACAGCCTGCCTGTGACACCGGCCCGATCCTTACACCAGGAGCTTGTCTTTTGGGGAGAGGGCAAGGAGAGGAGGTCGGTGGAGAAGAAGAAGAAGAAAAAAATCACTTGTGTTTCTGCTGGCTCTGGCAATATTGCCATCTCCTTGGAGCTGCAAAGTGTGTCAGCCCTGATGGATCGACCTGGCTGGGCAAGGGACTTGGCCTGGCTGGCATGGGTGCACAAGGAAGTCACTGCAGAGTAAACAGAGTCTGTGTCTCTGCTACCTGAGCCAGGGGTACCAGTGAAATCCATTCTTGAACCGGACTTGCATCCGCTCAGGCTGGGAATGAGGAAGGAAGAGAAACCCCACTGCGTGTTGCTGTGGGTTTATGTGGAGGATGCGTGGGGCACAGACTTGTGCTGGTCACCACTTCCCCTGCCCCGATCCATGTCCATGCACCTTCCCTGCAAGCCCTGACATCCCTCCTTTTGCATATTGGATTATTTTTTTGCTTTAGTGTAGGGAGGGGCAGAGGGTCAGGACAGTTTTATGGCAACTGGATCGATCAGTAAAATTTAATATAATCCCTGCACTTGCTGTGTGATCGTTAAGGGGATGGAAAGCTGGTGAAACATATTTAAAAAGAAATATTTTTCAGGTATATTTCCTCCCATGCTACTTTTCTGAGTCTTTCTCTTCTATTCCAAACCTTGCATCAGTCTCCTGCTTTGCATCCCTTCAAAGGCAGCTGTGCATTTTTGACTGGGTTTTCACAGGTTGCCTTTGAGTTGATTAAGTATTAGGAAAAAGACTTCCCCAGTCTGGTCCAGTACTAGATTCATTCCCCATTTCCCCAGCCAGCTGCCTTGCAGTTTCTGGATCTATGCAATTCTGTGTCTACTGAGAATAACACTCCCTCTTTTTTCAGCTCAGATATATCTGGAACTCCTGTTGCTGGAGCACCACGTTGCTTCTCAGTGTCTGATGCCTCCCACTCACACAGTGCCCCTGTACATCACCATGAGAACAGCAGTGCAAAGGGTTAACTCACACACCTGCAAAATCTGGGCAGGAAAATGGAGCAGAAAAATGACAGCTTGAGTTTCAAACTTACACTGAATGTCCTAACCTTTGGAGCAGCCTGTTTTGGGCACTGCCAAGTGGTGCTGTATGAGTGAAAGATCTCTTCTGCAGAGTGACCTGCACTTTTTGTGCCTGATACTGTAGAATCACAGAATGTGTTAGGTTGGAAAGGGCCTCTAGGTCATCTATTCCAACCCCCTGCAGTGAGCAGGGACATCTTCACTAGATCAGGTCGCCCAGAGCCCCATCAAGCCTGACCTTGAGTATTTCCAGGGATGGGGCCTCTACCACCTCTCTGGGCACCCTGTGCCAGTGATCCACCACCCTCATATTGAAGAGCTATTTCCTAATCTCCAACCTAAATCTCCCTTTTCTAGTTTAAACCATCCCCCTTCATCCTACTGCTACATGCCCTCGTGAGCAGTTCTTCCCCAGCTTCCTTATAGGCACCTTTCAGGTACTGGAAGGCCACTATAAGGTCCCCACAGAGCCTTCTCCATCCTGAGCAGCCCCAACTGTCTCAGCCTGTCTTTGTAGGATATCAAGCTTGGAAATATTACCGTGTGTGGTCTTGCAGGTCAGAGCATGGCAGAGCAAACCCTGTCTGCCAGCGGGATGGACGGAGCTGAAGAGGCACAGAGGGCTCAGCCTGTGAGGAGATGGGAGCATGGCATTTGTAGTGAGGCTACTGCTGCCCCCTTATTTTGGGAAGGGCTGCAGCAAACAGGCAGGCAGCTGCTATTGAAGATTATTTAAATTTTGACCGAATTTTCTCCTTCCCTTCTCCCACCCCCTCTTTGCAATCACTCTTTGCAGTCACTTGGAGCAGCGTGTTGCGAGAATCACCAGACCCTGCGGGCGCCTGGCTGCCTCTGCTAGATGCAGAGACTCTGACACTGATTTATATTTTGGTTAATTGTCTCCATCCATTAGTCTCCTCATCCTTCTCCTTGTTAAAGATGCAGTTGCTGCTAATGCCTGTAAATGAAACACATTTAAAAGGCATTGCTCCCGGTCTGAATCGGGCTTGGGTTGAAGCTTGAAGCTGGAGAGGAAGCTCAGGGGTGGGATGTCTCCACTGCTGTTCCCTAGGGAGTCAGGGATAGCCCAGGCATGTGTCAGCACCTCTCTGCTTACCCTCACTCAAGGAACAGAGGTGTCTGTCCCATTTGTCTTGTCCCCTCTGTAGGTCAGCCCATGCTGAGTGTGCTGGCAGGGCTGGCTCCAGATCCAGGCTGGGATGATGCCTTTTAGCAGAGGTAAGGGACTAGTTTGCTGGGGCCATTTGAGTTTGAAGAGAGGTGTCTGGATGCTGGTCAGCTTGAGGACTAGGGGACAAGGCAGGACCAGAAGGGGTCTTGGAGCAATTTCTGCTGGCATCTAACACTGACAGTTGGAGGCTGACAGAGCAGGTGTTGCTCTAAAGAAGATCATTGTTCCCAGAAGTCAGTCACGCAGGATTGCTGCATGTCTGGTTGCCACAGCCTCCCTGAAAGGGCTTGCTCCTAATTCATTTATATGTCCCAAGAGATGGCCACATGTAGTAAACTGTGCCAGTCCCAGTGATAGACTTCTCCCTCCCTGAGCACAGGTTGTGGCTCATTACCTAGACAGATGATGTTTCTCATGCAGTGGATGCCAGAAACACCAGTACTACTGGTTCAGCTGTGGTCCTGCAGCTGCTCCTCTGCAGGCTCCACAGGTGAATCAACAGATCCCTTTGGCATCTTGTCCCAAACAGGCACCTTCTGTCTGGGTGACATTCCCAGCAGCTGGTGGCTGTCTCTCTTCTGGACTGCCTTTTCCTGTAAATGATGCAGCTATCGAATGACCACTGCTGGACTGTTAGCCTGCTGTTCACAGAATCACAGAATTGTAGGGCTTGGAAGGGACCTTGAGAGATCATCAGGTCCAACCCCCTGCCAAAGCAGCTCCCTAGCTCCTGTTGCAGGAAGCTCCTGTTGCAGGAAGGCTCATCCGAACACCTGGAAGACACGACCAGCTGGTTCCATTAAACCAGTAAAGGCCAGTGCAGCAATCAGCCTTTGTAGAGGTGGATTCTAACTGAGAATGAGCAACAGCATATCAGCTGTAATTGAAGGTAACAACAAGAGTTTATCTTTACTAGACGTGTTTAGATTCACTGTTCAGATATAGGACAGGGAGAATTTTTGCATTCTGGATTGAAGTTAAATGTGTATTGAAGTTCAGATGAAAATACCTTCTAATGCCCACCAAAATAGCAGAAATACCTGAAAAAAAACCATGCCTTGTGATCACAGCTTCAATCATCTGGAGCCACATATCAAAAGAAAGATCTTATGAGACTGTCTATAGCAGCAAGTCACTGCCCAGTTTGACAGCAGGTCGGGATGTGGCCAACCAGCCACGTGCCCTCTGGGATCCCTGCTCAGCTTCCTACCCTGTGTTTTACTGCAAGAGCAGGACTTGCTGCTAGGAGATGGAAGTGGCCAGGCACTCCTGCCTCAGAACATGTTCCCCTGCTGCTTGGAAACATACCTGTATTACCACGGGTCCCCAAACCATTAATTACCAAAACCCATGCAAACTGAACGTTGCCATGGCAACCTGCAAGCCCTACAGAAGGCTATTTGTCTCCTCCTTGACCTTTCAGGAGATCTGTATCTTGCTCAAGCCCCCTTCTCTAATCCGGTTTTTAAAATATAATATTATGCTACTGGAAGGGATCAGACCTTTAATCTGATTGTGTGTGCATGTGTCAGGGCACGGACGGGCAGCGCCCGCATTAACCGGCACCCGGCAGCGGCTCCCAGGCAAGACAAAGGAAGAGCAGAGTGTGGCTCTGAGCACGGGGTGGAATTACTGCCTTCAGCACACAGATGGGGAATCCTCCACATGAGGGGATTGGAGAGGGATGCTCCTTCCCACCGAGGTCACGCAAGAGTTGTGAGGACTTCAGAGGGGTTGGTACCTCTCTGATTTCAGTCTATAATTATCTTAAGCATGGGATGCAGGGGGAATCAGCCAGCCCCTTTTCAGTGTCTGTGGGGACAGGACAAGGGGCAATGGCTGCAAGTTGGAGCACAGGGAGTTCCCCACCAACATGCAGAAAAACTTTTTCACAGTGAGGATGACAGAGCCCTGGGACAGGCTGCCCAGGGGGTGTGGAGTCTCCTTCTCTGGAGAGATTCCAGCCCCATCTGGACACCTATCTGAGTGATATGTCCTAGGGAGATGCTTTGGCAGGGGGTTGGACCTGACGATCTCTCGAGGTCCCTTCCAACCCCTATGATTCTATGATTCCCTTCTGGGGAGCCTGGGTCCCTGTTTGCGGGTGCCTTAGTCACTGTTCCGACCAAGCAGCCACGTTTTAGGCATCTTAAGTTGGTATCCCCAAAGCACATGTTCTGGATCTTCACCTGAGGTCCTGCATGCTGGGTTTTCACCTGTCAGATCCCCACCGAGGGAAGGATCTTTAATCCTGTGTTGGTCCTGCCTGATGGAGCCCTGAGCCCGTGAACTGTTTGCCAGTCCTGTCTACAACAGGGTTGCTGTGAGCAAGTTCAGTGGCACATAAACCCAGAGGAGCAAATAGCCTTTTCCCCAAGAGACCTGCTGTGTTTTGGAAACACCCTCGTGTACTGTGAGGAAGTTGAATGCACAGAGAGCACCCCGTCTCCTGGGCTGAGGGTCTTGTTCCTGCGCTGTGCCACCCGTTCAGGTGATGCTTTGCCCTGCTCTGCTGGGTGCAGCCAGAGCTGTGTCTGCCTGTGAGGTGGGGTCCACTCCAGAGGGGATGGGCTGGACCTCCTGCACAGGATGTGGGCACAGAAAATCCAGAGCCAAGAGTCAGGAGTGAGGAACAGGGGACTAGTTAGTGAAAGAGAGTGGAAGCAGGGGGAGGGCCAGCCCCTGGGCTGCCTGCACAGGTGTGGGCACTGAGTGGGCACAGATGTTCCCTGGCTTGTGGAGGCTGGGTGGTGAGGGCAGCGTGTGGCTTGTCTCCAGAGCAAGGTGAGTGGCTGGTTGAGTTTTTCAACTGTGAAGGAACGTGCTAAGTTGTTTCTAGGATTTTTACAGCAAATGGATGAAGTGGAGCTGAGGTAGGTGCTTACTTGTCCTGTGTTAGTGATGGGGATTTGGCTGAGGTGTTTCCCTTGGGGTTGAAGGGGTAGAGGAGGGTCTGTTCCAGACTGAGCTGTGAGGGAATGTGGCTGGGCTGGAGTTACAACTCATGTTTTGCAACTTTAGGTATATAGGCTGAGTGGCTTTCCTAATGCTTGTGATACTGCTGTGTCTTTTGGGCCAAGCAGCAATGGGCTTTCAGGGCTGGGGGTGCAGTTGTAGTGACTTCTGAAGATGGCTGCTAGCTGGGAAAGCCCTTTGTTCTGGCTAAGGCATTGAGCAGCTGGTGGGGTACCCAAAGAGCATCATTAAATGGCACTGGGATGAGAGCAGCTACTTGAACTTTGCTCTGTGGAGGCTCAGGAGGGTTTCTTGTGAAAACGAGGTTTGTTTGGTGTCTCTTGCAGTTGTGGTTATGTAAGGTGCAGGTGGCAGAGCCAAAGCTGATATTTCATTGTGTTGATCCAACAGGGTGGTAGAAAGTCCTCTGTGGACTAAGCAGCTCCTTAGCAAGTAAGTCCCTGATTAGAGGGCCCACCCAGTAACTGTGCTCTGATGGCAGCCATGGGGAGTTGTGTTTGCTGGGGCCAGCTTGGCCTCCAGCATTTAAAAACGATGCTTAAAGCTGTCACGTGCCCAGAAAGGTATCTCAGCTTTTCATAAGAAGCTCTGGTTACCATTTGCTCTCATCTCATCCTCAGAGCGAGCCCCAGCTGTGAGTGACCTCCCACTGTGCCAGGTGTAGAACAAGCCCAGAACTAATAGGCAGCCTCTGCTTCAGTCCCCCCGTGCACGAAGCCAAAAGGAACAGCTCTGATGTGTTAAAAGCTGTCTCAGCCTTATCTCTAGGCTTTCTTCCCTTTCCTCTCAATGTCACCTTGGTGTTCACTTTGCCTTCTGCAAAGGTATTCCAGCAAAGTCGTGTTTTCCTGGGATCCTGCCTGATTGTGTGGGTAGACTGAGTTGAGTTCAGAGTGTACCAACCAGCCCTGTGGTACCTGCTCACATGTGGAGTTAGGACTTGCTGACACACCTTTGCCTACCACCATGACATGAGTTTTAAGACCATGGAAAATCTCTTAAAAACACAAGACTTTAGAGGAAGAAAAATACCACTTCTGGTGCGGCAGTGTTTCCTTCCATGTGGATCTCCTGGGTTTAGCTTTCCATGGCAGTACCACAGTGTTCCCCTCTTGTTGTGTTTTGGAGAATCAAGTCCTGTTGAGGAGTTACCATGCCCTTTCCCAGAGAGAGGGAGAGGCAGTTGCATTTCAGTGGTGGGTAAAACAATTCCTCCTTGCAGCTCTGTTAAGGTGTTTACGTATCAGAGGTGCTTTGGGCTCGATTGGGATGCGAGACGCTCTGTAAATGCAAAGATGTAATTATCCCATTTTTCTCTTCCTACTGCCTGCCTTTCTCCCTCTGCTCTTCTGGCTCATCTCCTCCGCCCTTTCCTGAGCATTGTGCTGATGGCAGCGTTTATCTGCATTTGTCCTCTGTCCCTGACATCCAGTTATTGATTGGCATGATTAAAAAGAACTGATAATCACTTCACATTAATCCCATAAATGACTTAAGACACCAAAATATTTGCATAATGCATCTTAAAGGTGGCAGCTAAAAGAGGATAAGACCCAAAACTGCTTGGCACAGGAGAAATGGGCTTCCCACTCACCTGTGGGCTTGCTTAAGAAATTAGCCTTCTGCTTGCATAAGGAGGAATCTGAACTGGTTTAGCGGAGGAAGATGCAATGGGTGCTCAAAGGCTTTGAGATCTGAGCATCCTATGTGGTTGCTGAGACTGGGGGTGGGGAGAGCATGCAGGGGAAGGAGAGGGGGGAGCAGCAGGGAACATGACAGCGGCTGCTGAAATGAGAGTCTGTTTTTGTCTGCTACATCTTGCGAAAATCTGGAGCCAGACGCCCGCTGAAAGTACCTCTGTCTAAAGACTTTCTGTCATAAACTTATCTGATTAGCAGAGAGCTAGACGACAGATTAGCCCCTGCTTCTGCACTAGGGATGGGCTCTCTGGAGCATCTGAGCAGATCTGGTGCTGATAGCCTGTAGGTGGGGGTGCAGCAGGTGGGGAGGAGGAAAGGGGGGATAGGAGGGGGGATATTTAAAGGAAGATCATTGCTAGGTAATTCTGCAGATAATGCACCCTCCGTGTTGTCCTGCTGGTCCCAGGTGAGGACACTCTCCTCTGCACCAGTGAGTTGGTGGTCATGTGCTGTGTGTCACAGCAGCACAGAGTGGGTGCCCTTGTCATGTGAGTAGAGGTTGGGAGGGAGCTGTGTATGTGGGAGGGAGGGCAATATTTGTAATATGTCTAATTTTTTTGTGTCTCTCTGGTTCTTCTGGCTGTCACCTTCCATTTAGAAAGAGGAGAGGAGGAAAAATAGCCACATTTAGCTTGGGGCGAGCACCTTGCGCTAGAAGGCTGTGGGTGATTTAACATCTACTGCAAACAAACAAAAGGGAGACATCCCAGCATTTCCATTTAGCATCATGGATATGTTTTAGCTTGTTCTTCCTCTTTGGTGTTTGTGTATCATTTCTTCAAAAATATTTTGCAAGTGGTAGTGGTTTGCAAGCAGGAAGCCTTTGCCAGCTGAACTGCAGTATCTGCTACAGGGGATGTCTTTTTGTGTTTGCTTCTCCCTCTCCACAGAAGGGGGAGAGTTAAAAAAAAAAAAAAGACTAAACTAGCCTACTTAACAATCATCTGATGCAAGGATAACAGGCAAAATAATGCTGAACTGCTCTAATGCATTCTCTTGTCCTGAAAGGAAGAGAGCATTGTTTCAGGATCTGTTAGAATGAAGAGTTGGAAATTAGTTTTGTTAAATAAATCCTTACCCTCAGCTCTGAGTAATGCTGATGGCTGGGCTCACGGTGGCTTTCTCCCTAAAAAAAGGCAAAAGTATTATTCAAATAAATAAAATAGTCTTATGTTCCAACAGTGATGGAATGGAAAAGCTTACTTTAAGAGTAAGAGGGTGGCAACTGATAGAAAACTATCAGTTATTTCAGTGCAAGTTTCCTATTAATTCTGGAATAGATCTGCCAATTTCTACACTTTGAGTTTTTCCATCTGAGATGTAAGTTCTGGCCCACGCAAGTTATATCTGGCAAAACTGAAATCAGGAGCTCTGGCAGCTGCAGAATCCTTTATGGGAAATGAGAGTGCTGTTTGGGAAGTGCTTTGCGCTCCGTCTCCGCTCCCCGAAACCGGAGGAGGTTACCTAGGAACCTGACAGGGTAGGGCAGGGAGAAGCTTTCTTGCAATGCAGCTATGTCAGGGGCAAACAAAAGCACCTTGTGCACACACACACACACACACAGAGAAATCAATTATGTGGTGGCAAATAGGATTTCCTTAACTTGGTGCTTTTCTGCTCTGTTGCAGCCGTGATAACGACCTTTCCACTATCATCTCCAACCTGCATCAGAGTCGTCAACTCGTTATGCCAGAGACCCAGAGCCGCTGTGAATTCAAGAGAAACAGCATCGACGTTGGCTTAGGAGCAGCAGGTAAGCAGCTGGAGCAGGTCCTGCTAGTTTGGGTTTGTTGACTTCCCTCCTCTCTCTTTCACTCCCTCATTTGTTCATTATTTTTCCCTTGAGCAGCTGTTTTTTACGTGGCTCTTTGTGTTAACGTTTTGGAATGAGCTTTTTTTTTTAAATTCTGGCTAAAGATTAACGTGGAAAGGATTTCGTGGTGATGTTAAAAGTCCCTTGGAGATCTCAGCCCGGTGTTACTCTCAAATCTAGTGGTCTGTGTTGAACTATTGGCAAAGGAGCTTGCGCCAGCAAAGAAGTGAAATGTCCCCAGGGTTAGTGTCAAGCGAAGCAGAAAGCCCTTGCAGAGAGCATGGTTTGATTTGTAATTTCATTAATCAGAGGTTCCCCATGCTGCCTGTGTGCCTGCCAACCCCTTTACGAGCCTGTTTGTTCGGTGGTGTAGTGCTACCTGGCTTTTTTTTTTTTTCTCCTTTTTCTCTTTTTCCTTTCTTTTTTTCTTTTTGGAAATTCACCTGGTTTCAACTTTAACATGGTGAAACCAGAAATGCTCCTCTTGGCTCCTGCACCGTGCCTCTCTGGATGTCAGTAAGGGAGCTGCTGGCAGGGATGCTCTGGTGATAGATAGGCATCAGTCAGTGACTGAGGCACTGGTAAGACACTGGACATCTCCTTGTTGACTGCAGAGTCTAGGATTTGCTTTTAAAAGCTGAGGGGGAAAAAAATGGGGACTAATGCTAGTCTTTGTATTGGGTGATCCCTCTCTTCCCAAGTCAGAATTGGCTCTCTCTCTGTATGTTAACACAGGCCTTTCCTGAAAACTCGTGGCTTTGTGGTTTTGGTCGTATTTTCTTGTCAGTTGTACCATCGAGTGTGTAACTGAAGCCTGGATCTGAAGGGAGCACCACATCTAATATGTGTTGGGAATGTCTGTGGAAGATGTTCAGTCATGTGCCAGGTACCTGGTTTGCCTTCTGTGTGAGGCCTGATCCCATTCCAGCAAGGTTCCTCCTGCCCGCGGTGAAATTTGTACTGGTGTGACTCCTGGTGTGAATTTGTACTGGTGTGGCTTCTCTTGCAGGGAAGTTTTCAGTCCCATGAGTTGTGTTGAACAGGGGGATTTGTGGTGTGTCTGCAGACCAGCCACGGGCAGCTCTCAGTCTTTGCTTTCACACCTGAATCTCCACGTTCTCTTCATGATCCAACCTCACAGCCCCTTTTCCTACACAGTTCTACAAGCCAGACTGGCCAAAGATACGTGTTTGTCTGCATGACCTTGCTTGTGTTTGTGTCTCAGCTGACCCCATATGTTAAAATAGTTTTAAATATTATGTGATTACAGAGCAACTGCTGGGCTTGATGAGTTTTGCTGGGATGCTCTGAGATCCACAGCATTCCAGAAATGCAAAAGGGTCCTCTTCATTCCCATCAGTTTTAAGTGAGAGACAAGATTAGATGTGGAAGTCCTCATACTTCTTTGTTAGAATGGATGTTTGAGGTTCTCTGGTAAGCTTCTTAACCCTAAGGAACAGTAGGAAATGGAAAATAGAGGCACTGCACACGTCATAGCGGTGAGGACAGCAGAGTGCTTGGCTCTGACTTCAGTGAAAGTCTCAGTAATGAAAGGGGCTCAGTCACACAAGAGACCACCAAACAAGTGGCAGAGCTTTTTGGGATGCAGTTGATTTGGTGTGTCTAATGAGAGTTGACCAACAGAAGTTGGTGGATGACGAGGAGATTTGGTATCTAAAGGGAGAGGGGACTTGGTCACAGCTCCACATGGACAGGTAAATGCTGATTTATTTTTTTTTTCTCCACTCTCTGGAACCAGCTCTCTCCACACACATGTTCGATTAGGGGAAGACTCATTCACCAAAGTCTACACAGAACCTGCCAGCTCTGGCTTTGCAGCAGGTACCTGTGTCACCACCTCCCGGACATGGAAGTCAAGGGGACAGAAACAGAATGTGCTGGGGTTTGTAACTGGGGCTGATTGTTGGGTTTGTGTCTGGGCTCTGTTTGTTTTCACTGGTGGGTTGGAAGAAGAGAATGGTATAACTCGTTACACACACCTAGTCTTAAGAGCGTTAGTGTTGGGCTAGCCTGAAAGACTGGCTGTTGTTTAAACTGCTTGCTTAGGACAATAAGGGGAAAAGAAACGTGCTCCTGGTTGCCTGTTGTTTACACTGTATGCCTTTGAGAACAAAGCACTGTATTTGGGGCAGGAGAATCTCACCCTCAGAAAGGCATTTGAAGATGGACAGTGCTGAATAAATGATGTTAATGCTGGTATGTTTAAAAACCTCCCACATTGCTCGTGACTATAAACTGTGCTGCTCTCAAAGCAAGTTGGAAACTGCTGCTGAAGTGTTTCTGTCGCTGGTTTAGCATTGATGGTTTGAATTTAGCCAAATAGCCCCAGCCAGGAGAGGCTGAATGCTCTGAGGCTGCTCTGTAGCTCGCTGCAAGTTCTACATGTGCAGGATGAAGGGTGAGTGTGTACTGCTACAGAAGTGAATGTGGCTTCTTGGCTGTGGCTGAGGCTGAGGAGAGGACTGGGAACAAGGGTACTGTGAATGGAAGAGATTTGCTTATTGTGGGGCCTGTGGGGTTAAGGAGAAGGTTGAAGTTGGCAGGTTTGGTTGGTTTATGGTTAATTCTCTGAGGGAGTTCCTTGATTTATAGTTCAACCAGGATTAGAGGCAGTCCTACGGTTTCAGTCAGCATGGACTGGAACATTAGAAATATTACTGGGTCTTCAGTGTCCTTTGAAATGCTGAAAGGGGCCAAAACAAGGGAAAAAATGGTGTAAAGTGAGTTCTGGGAGATAGGTGAGACCGGAGTCAGGGCTTGAGCCAGAGCTGGGCTGATGTTTAGGTCAAAAGGGGCTTGGCCCTGGCTAGAAAAGGATTTAATAACCCACCTGGGTGGGTGTGATAGCCCACAGCGGTGGGCACGAGCCTTTTGGAACAATAAGCCTACAAAGGTGCAGTTTTAGGGCTTGGGATGGGGTAGCTGGGACAAAAGCACTTGCTCTATTTTGGATCTCATGAGGCCCAAAGAGCTAGGAAGAGTCTGGAGTTGTCAAGAGCAAGCTCATACGCTGTCTGTCACATCATTTAGGTGTGATGAAGACCAGTGTAGTGACTGTGAGGTGTTGGTAGGTTTAGCATCTACAGAAATCTGGGATAGCAAATCTGAGTGCTACAGTCCTTTGGAAATAGGCTTATGGAAGGACTGTTATGCTGGTCTGTGGTGGTAAAGGAGACAGGGATGTAGTTATGTTGTCAGCAAGCAAAAGATTCCTTCAGAAATAGTGGACAAGAAGCATAATGCCTTCCAGTGTTTTTTGAGGACACTGAAGAGGTGCACAAGGCAACCAGAAAGACCCAGAAAGACGAATTTACCCAAGATAATAAAGGAAATGATGCCTGAACCCCAGAGCTCAGTTCTTGTTCTTGTCCTGCTGAACCTCTCTGCTAGAGCTCTATGTCACCGCCCCATGGTGACGTTATGGGATAGATGTGGATTATGGGCTACTTCTGAGATTTGGCATGTGAGAGATTTGGGCTGGAGATGGTGTACCCCCTGCTAGCCTGTGTACCGAAGCAAGACACCTAGATAAGGGCAGCTGACAGCTTAACTCGTGTTTGAAGCATCCCCTGATGCTGGACCTTTAAAGGAAATAGAGACTACCAACAGCAAAAAAATCTACCAAATGAAGCAAAAAATCTGCTCCAGCCAGTGCTTCTCCTCTCCATAAGGCATCTGGAGACCCAGAGCTGTGGGGTAACTCAGGCTTTTGCAACGACAGCAGAAGTAGGTGGCTGAGAGGCGTGTGCTGATAAAATCTAATTGCCCGATCGATTGGCTTCGGAGCCACCGTCAGCTCTGGTAATGATTGAGATATTCTTATGTGTTTGATGCATGTTAGCTGTACCACACTGCCCCAGGCCCACTGGGGACCTTAAGGTATTACAGAGATCTCTTAATCACGGAGCAAACTTGCATGTGTTGGGTCTGCTCTGCAGCGCTCCAGATTTATTACAATCACCACTCGCTGATGCACTCGGATTTCCTGAGGTCTCAGGGGGTCCTGGGTTTCAGGAAGAGCTGTGCTGTTTGTAACTCTGAATCATGAGCAGGCTGAGGAACCCACCTCGCTGGTTTTGGATTGCACCCTCTCACCCTCTTCCTTCCTTCCTTCCTTCTCCTCTGGGCTGACTGTTGGCAGTATCGTGCCCTCAGACTTTTAAAAATAGTAAACTGCCACTTTTGTGTCCTCCACCTCTCTTTGGCTGGGGGTGGAAGCGTTTGGGAACCAGAGCACACTGGTTTCTGCTGTCCCTGGATAAGGTCTGTTCAGGAAATGGTTGTGCCAAGTTCAAGTGTGCAAGGGGACGTTGTTTCCAACAGATTGAAGGAGCAGTAAATTCTCTGGGAGGACCAGAGCATGTCGTGTGAAGGAAGGGCACTTGCCTCTGCCAGCTCTGTTGCTCTTCATTGATCAAAATGATATCCAGCTCCTCTTTTGAAAGCTGGGTTATGTCTACGAAGGGGTTATGTCTATGATGGGTTTATATCCAGCTGCTAGATTTAATCTCTTCCTACTTTTTTGGCCAGTGTTGGACCATTATTTTTATTTTTCTTTAACCCAGGAGCCAGCTAATCCATGTGCTGGGAGGTAAGGTTGGATTTTGGGCAGAGAAGTGCTGGGAAGTGAGCTGCTTCACCTGTGTGCCGACAGTCCACAGGACTACATTTAGGGGGAACACGTGTAGACCCTACCTGGCTTCTGCAATGTGCAGAGCTCACAGGCCAGTTTAGCTCAGAGGCGTGAATGATCTCTCCTCTCCTCTCCTGATGCTGTGGACTTGAGATTTTCACTGCCTCCTTCCCTTCTGGTGGTATTCTGCAGTGGAAAATGCTGGAGAATGCCATCCTTGGTGATAATTAAATTGCGGTCACGATGGGAATATAATAAGCCAAATGGAGGAAGAAAGGCAAAGTACGTGTAATGGGCTCTGTACTCCTTGGGAGCACACAGAGGCAGCCTGTGCTGGTGAGATTCAGTAAGAGGCTTAACAACATCTGCAAAGGTAGAGCAAGTCTGCTGAGATGCCTGGGGGGAGCGTGTGTGTGTGTGGGAGGGGAGGCGATGAGCCTAATGAGAATATAAAAGTCGTTTCCAAATGGATCAGATAAAGACGAGGCAGCAGACAGGGTACAGCACTGGCACTACAGAGGGGCTTACCTTGAGAGAGGATGATGGCACAAGGCTCTTTTAATCTTAATTGAGAGACACACACACACACACACACACACAGAGCCAGGGCTGCCTGACAAAAGGCACAGTAGCAAAGCTGCCGGTTTGCACATCAAACACGGATTTAGAGCCCCTCTAAGCAGCTAGCCCTGTGTCTGTAAACAACTCCAATCCCCTCTATCCAGTTTGGCTAATGCAGTCTGCCAGGGCACGCATGGGGGGACAGAGCCCCTTCGCCCTGGGGTTCACAGGGATAGTACAGGTCCCTTCTCCCTCCTGCACGTGTGTTTGAAAAAGCCTTTTGCAGTAGAGTCCTGGTCCCAGGCCCTAAGTAATTTCTCTCCTCCAAAAATCCTGTTATTTCTCCTCTTTCTCTCCTCAAACACCCTCTGTTCTGCAGCACCAGGTTTCATGACTGTTTGCATGGATAGAAGTGGAGGGATCACTGATGCTGGTGGAAGGTTGGTAGATCTTCTCTTCCTTCTGCCCCTCGTGATTAGAGGGAGTTGGCTTGGTGGCTGAATGCTGTTTGAGAGAGGGCACTTAATAGGCACAGGGTGGATGATGAGGTCTCTCTGCAAGCAGTTAGCTATGGTTCTGCATAGAATATTTGGGACTGTGCACAGATTAAAGATCCCTCCCCCAGCAGTGAGAGGCTTCTCTGGCTGTGGTGTGAAAAGCAGCAGGAGGCCAGCTTTCCAGTCCTGCAGAGCTCCCAGAGAGCCTGGCTTCTTTTTCTAGGGGTTGTTGGTCAATGTGATGGAGAGGACAAGCCCTGAGAGCCTTGGCTTCAGAGGAGGCCACGTTACTTGGTGCTTTTGCAGTCCTGGAAGAGCACTGTTCATCCACATGTCTCAAAAACATCCTGAAAGAGAGATCTTTATTTTCTCTCAGCGAGCTTACTTGTTCTTCTGTATCACTGCTCCTGTCTCATCTTTCTACTTGATGGTCTGTTGACTTAGGAAGGGAGAAGGAGAAATCTCAGGAGTGAACTGAGATTCGTGTTTAAAAATTGGCCTTGGAGTTTTTATTGACAAGGCAGTGCTTGTCACTCACACATGGGGATCTGCAGCTGATCAGACTAGTTGTCTCATTTTCTTTGGGCCTGTCCTTGAACTCAGTGTGCCTGCCATGGAGGGCTTCCCAACGACTTCCCTTGGCTTTGCCCTGAGACCTAGAGCTTTCATCCACTAAGGAGTTAATATTGGGGGTGAAAAACAATTGGGATCAGGGATGTTGTAGCTAATGCTGAGAGACAGAATCATGGTGAACGGCTGTTTCCTGAGCGTGTGATAATGAGCTGGGATGCAGACATGTTTTCATTTAACAAAGCCAAACAACAACAACAAAAAAAAGCAGCAGCCTTTATTGAACTGCTGTCTCTTAAATTGAGCAGAAAATCAGCGCCACATGGGCATCTAGGAGTTGTAAGCCCAGCCACCTTTGTTTATGGGTTTTACCATGAAGGACAGTTGTTTACCTAGGCAACACGAGGGTCTAGGCTCTGTCAGGTGCTGTTCATCTTCTTGGCTTGGATCTGGAAGACTGTCCGTCCTTTGTGCTCTGTTTAAGTTCACTTTTATTTCTTCTGAAGCCTGCAGTGGGAGGTAACCAGCACCCTTTTGTAGCGCAAACTGAGGTCTTGGAGGTGAAGGAAGGATGGGAAAACCCAGTGTGGAAGCAATTCCTTGTGCTGTGCTGCAGCTGTGCTTGCACTGCAGGTTAGTGCATGGGGTTTTGCTGGTCTGAGCATTCAGGATTTATTCTTGGCTTTGTCACTGCAGGAGGAGAAGGAACAGAGGCAGCTTAGTGCCCTGTTCTTGTGGTTCAGTAAGCCTTGCTCTTGGCAGGGAGGTGAAGCCTGCTGCTGGCAGGAGGGTTCCTGTAGGATGGCTCTGCAAGTAGGAGATGTGCCCTCACTTGTAGGAAAGGAGGTGCTCAGCATGGCAGCTTCAGGAGCTCAGCTTCCTCTGTGCCTGGCGTGGAGAGGGCAGGCTGGCCACAGTCAGGACAATGAGTCCATCACTCTCTGACAGCTGGATGAGCCTCTGAGCTCGTGGCCAGTATGTGTTACGGCTCTGGAACCGAAATAAACACCGACTCTTTCTTCCTTTCCTTGCAGCTCTGGGAAGAGCAAGATTATCCTGCTTCCAAAAATAACCTCCTCTCCGCCCCCTGCTTCCACCTCCTTTCCCAGGTGCCTTACAGGCAGCTAGTGAAGAGCTGAAAACAAATCACCGGAGCGGTGACACCTCACTGATGTTATATATAGAAATCCAGCACGGATCCTAACGTGGCACCTGGCTTGTCCACTCTTGCTTGCTGCCAGGCAGGAGCACAGGGATAGGAGGCAGTGAGCCCCTGCTCCTGACCCTGCCACTGCCCAGCTGATGCTTTGCACCCAAGGTCTTGACAGTGTTCCTGCACCAGTGCATGTGTGTGTGTCTGTGTCATCAGGTTTGGATGCTGTGGATTCAGTCCCACAAAGCCTTTGGCTCGTGCTGTGCAGCGGGGGTAAACTGTTCCCCTCCTACAAAGACCCCTCCAGCTGGGTGTCTGGATGGTGGTGTGACTGGCTGCCCAGGTAGCAGGTGTTGAGCTGCTGCTCTGCTCCTTGTTCCTTCCAAGCCATCAGCAGGGTGCTGCGCTCCAGCTCACGGCTTTGAGAGGTCAAAGTGAGGGAGAAGTCCTGCTGAGGAGAAAGGAGTGCAGGCTGTGAGTGTGGGGGAGAGGTGTTGGAGACAACAGGTAGAAGCGTTGACCCAGCCTTTTGGATTGACAGGCTTGGGAGGAACCCACCAGGAAATCAGACCTGAGCACAAGGAGCCCTGTGCAGCGATGGCCATGGGGCAGGCAAACCTGACAGGGCAGCATGGGACCCACTGCTCCTGCAGCCCTGCCAGCTCATCTGTGCCTCACAGCACTGCTCCAGCACTCCTTTCCCTCTGCTAAGCACGTCTGATGACTTTGTACAGTTATTAGCCATGTCAGTGTAAATCAAGAAGATGGGGAGGGGTTCTCAAGGGTTAAGTTCCATGTATTTCTCCCTGGGGAACAGACCCATGCATTAAACTGGAAACTGTCCTGATGATGCCCTCTCCCCAGATGCAAGCTTGTGTTGTCAGACCTGGTCAGGGAGCTAGTGGTGCCACATGCTTTACATCTGACATTAAGGGATTTGGGAGGAGCTGCCCTAGGATGGAGGGCTGGGGCTTGAAAAGAAGCTGTGAATGACTTGCTGTGAGCAAGAAGAGGGTCAACTGCCTAGTCCATGGATTTTTTTTTAGCTCTGCATGATCTTTTTGTTCACAATTCCTTTTCTTGTCTTTGCTTTTCTCTTTCCTCCTCTTTCCCTTCCTCCTTGCATTTCTTTGGTTCTCAAACCCTTCTGTCCACAGTTCTTAATCTCATACCCGTGCCCTTCTTCCTTTCCATTTCACTTCCTCTCTTCAGTCCCCTTGTCCTCCTCCCTGTTCTCCCTTCCCCACCCTCCCTCCATCTCTGGGCTCCTTGGGAAGAAGACAATTTGAAGGCTTTCCGCTCCGCTCTCAGCTGAGAGGCTCCTTCCCTCAAGCCAATCAATGGCAGCCTTTCAGCCCCAGTGGGGCTTGGCAAACATTAGATCAATAAGTTATTAGCACCATTCTGTCAGCTGTAATGTGGAGATTGATCGGGGCCGGGGCTCCTGCATGCTGCCTGGCACTTCCCCAGCCTGATAAAGATGACAGATTAAGGGAATAAGAAAAAGGAATTAAGGAGTCTGGCTGTCAAAGCTGTCACGGGCTGGAGGAGTGCTGGTTTTTTCAGGGGCTGAATGAGTGCAATCGGACGTTTAAATGGTGCTAAGGGTGCAGCACCACCAGCAGCTCCCTTGGAAATCACTCCCTTCAGAGCTCGCTCTCCTGAAGAAATGCTGGGAGGTTTGTAGAAGGAGCAGCCAAGGGGAGGTGGTGTAGCTGGGTGTAGGAGGGGATACCAGGGTGCTGGCGTGGACCACACGCAGAAGATGTGGCACCGAGAGCCTGTGGGGAATCAGGGATGCTGTCCCTGCTGCGTGGCCTTTCCCTGCCTTTGGTGAGGCTGGGTGTTGTGTGGCATTCCCAGGGCTCAGGCAGGTCTCCCTGTCCAAGCAATGATGCCAGTTTTCATAGCTCTTTATCACAGGCCTATAAATCAAGGCCAAGCGACCTTTGCACAAGAGATTTGTGGTCACTCAAGAAAAGCCTGATCTTCACTGGAACTGCCTCAAGTGTTGTGCTTTCACAAGCTGTCCCTTCTCCTCTCTTCCCTACTACAACTCGCTCCTCTCTCGAGCTAGAGGGTGAGTCTCCAGAAGACCTGGACTTCCAGCCCCCCTGCCAGCCTCATTCTTTAAATCTTTTCTGGAAGAGAGTGGGGATTCACAATTTTGCAATTGCTAAAAAGCCTCTCTGCAGCACATAAAATTAATTCAGATCTCTCTCTTAAGTGCAGTATATCCTCTCCATGAGTGTTTTTCATACTATGAATATTTACCACCTTTCCATGGCTTGCTGCATGCTGTAAAAATGAATTCTGTGAGAATCTGGGATACAAGAAGATGTTGGTGCACCTTCCTTAATAAATAGCCTCATGATAGACAGACAGACAGGATGATGACTCCAGCATGACCAGCACCTCCCTCTGTTTCACCCCCTGGGAGCTTGAAATATCAGCTGGTCCTTTCAGGAGCTTAGCTCCAGCTAGGGAAATGGAATGAGAGCAAGGAGGTGGGAAGTAGCAGGATACTGTTTGCATGGTAGGAGGAAAGGCAGATGGCCAAGTGGTTAGAGCTGAGAAAGGGGATGCAGGCTCCTTCTGAAGCCTGGGGAAGGATGGTTGATATATTGGGAATTCTTATATCAACTGCTGTCCTGGTGCGTGCTCACACTGCTTTCGTCTGTGCTGCAGTTAACTGGGGTTTGGGAAGGGGTTAGCACGCTAGACCTGTGTTTGGGGTGCTGCTTTCACTGCAGTGCATTGAGGTCAGCTCAGTGAGCGATGGTCGCTGGCTTGCCTCCTGCTGTCCTCCTCTGCTGTTGGGTGACTGCACATGAAGTGAGCAGGAAAGAGCAAAACCTTTGATTACTCAATATTGCATCCTCCTTGCTTTGTAGTAAGAGACCAGCGGTGTGTCCCATTCCTCCCTCCCCTTTTGTTTTTCTTCCTGTTTCCAAGAGCTTCTTGTCTCAGGGAACTTGGAGCATGATGCTTAGGAAGCACGTGCAGCTACCTGGCCTAGGCCAGGGATGGTCCTGAGCCAGGAGTGCCCAGCTTGCTCTGCTGGTTTTACTATTTGTACTGTTAAGGTTGGTACAGCAGCCAGCAAAAGGATGCTTCCTGCCCTGGAGTGCTCACAATCTAAATCTAAATGACAACCAACAAATAGATATAGATGTGGAGACATAAAAGAACAATGGCGTAACCCAGTGCAGCAGCCAAGGTTTGAAGCCTGCTGCCTGCCGTGTCCCTCAAGCCATTAAGCTGACCTGCTGGGAGGAGGATGCTACCTTTATTTTGCGGTTGTTTCAACATCCCCTTTATGGAGATACAGTGGTATTTCCCCCTCCCTTGCTAGAACTAACCCTGCCTCATGAGCTGCCTTGCACTTGTATTGTTCTAGCATCCCACGTCCCACAAGCCCACTGCTTCCCTTCCCCCAGCTTCTCTCCAATAATTTTTTTTCCCTTTTTCCATTCTCGTTGCCCTCAGTTAAATTATGGCCCGTTATTCCCATGACCTTGTGCATCACTCTCCCTTTGTTCCATTGATTCCTGCTGGCAAGGGATGGGGCCGATGTGCAGCCAGATTCCACGCTGCTGTCTGCAGCCTACTGCGTGGCCCCTCGTACGCCAGCCTTTGTTGAGAGGAACTCTGGGCCTGCTGGGACTCTGCAAGCTGGTGCAGCTTCTCACAAAGGCCCATCGCTGGGGAAGTAAGTCTCCAGGGTCCCAGCAAACCTGTCACATTCGGCACAGGAACGGGCTGAGCGGGGAGGCTGGAGCACCAGTGTTGTTTGGGCAGAGCAGCTCCTCCCGTGGCAGCCTGTTTGTGCCAAAGGAAAGGGGAGAGCTGAATAAACTGAGATGCTGCCAAGACGTTTCAGGCTGGTCGGTGGGAATTGTCATCTCCAGGGTTTCAGTTGGATGGGGGAGTTAAGAGCAAGGGAGGATGTTTTCCTCCTCTTAAAATAAAGTGAAAGGAGGTGAAAAAAGGACTCTCCTCTTGTGAGATGTTGGCTATCTGAGCCTGGGTGCTTTCCCATGTCAGTTGGCTCAGTTCTCTGTTTACTCAGGACTTCTGGGTCCAAGAAGCTTTCAGAGCAAAACCAATGATATGGATAGGGAGCGTGAGATAGGTTTTGATCTCTTCCCATTGTGTCTGTAGCATAGCCCAGTGCAGAAGAACTCGGTGCAGTACCTCGGCCGTAACGGGGACACTCTCTATAGCCCACCTATTTAACAAGATTGGGGGGGGGAACTTTGGGACACCCTGATACTTCCTCATTTCCCCTTGTGAGGTGAAACCCCGTGCTTGGTCACAGGGACGTGGGCTCAGTTCTCACCCTGCTGTTGATTCGACCTGTATCCTTGGTGCATCTTCTCTGGTGCGGAGAGTGGAGACAAAGTCCCTCCTCCTTTGGGCAAACAGAGAGATAGGTTTTCTAATCTTCCCGGCTGACTTAGGCTCCAAAGTCCTCCCTTCAAAGCTGCTAATGAAGCTTGGGATCCTGAGTTGTGTTGGTGAATTTGACTGTTAAGTCACCTGGCTGCGACGGGCTGAGGTTTAGAGGCAGAGCAGGAGTACTGAGCACTGATGCTTCCAGGTGACATTCCACCCGTGGGCTCTGATCAGCATGTCTCAAGTCCAAGGAGCTCTGTGACTAGATAAAGCCAACATTGCCCTGGCTTTTGAACAAGCTTGTTTTAGGGTGTCAAACCCGCATCCTTTTCTCTTTGTGGTTGCAAAGCCATTGAGTGATACTTGTTGCTGTAGAAGAGCAGCAGGTGAGTGCTGGACTTTCTCTTCCTGGGAAAGAGGGGGAGAAATCCACTTTGATTTCTAAATCCTTGGAGAAAATAGTTGACTTGGTTGCCAAAAAACTTCTCTGAATCACTTCCTGTGCTGTCTTGTGAGGCTGGCAGGAGCCTTGAATGTAATGCAGGACCTGGGGACCTGTGTGGGGGACCCGGGGTGGGATGTGTGGTCAGGGCTGTGCTTCATTGGTGGCAGTAAGTGATCCGTATGCTTGGGGCTACCTCCAGCGCTCCTTCCTCGTGTTATCGCCTGGCCTCGCTTCATAACAGTACAGTTCCACTGATAATGTCTTTCATTTTCAGCTTTAATATTAAACCCACCCTGATTTGGCTTCCTTGCAACTGAAATGCTCCGTAGCAGGCAGAGAGAGGAGGCAAAAGCAAGGATCTGTGGGGAGAAAATTAAAAAAAGGGAAAGCCCCCCCAACTATTCCTCCCCATCCTCTGTCTGTGGTGGAGTGTTGCCTTTGGCAGGTGCCTGGGCTGAGCAAACAGTTAGTTTACCTTTTGGCTTTCTGGTCAGTGAGTAGCACTGTACTCTAAATTCACTAACCCTCTCTGAGGGTGGTGAGACACCCAGAAACTACACTGCCAACTCGTTTGCAACTCGTGCTCGGTTTTGCTGCTGCTGTGAAGTCAGGAGGAGATGGACAGTGGTCGCTCCCATCCCAACACCTTCAACCACCCACCTGGCTCCTTGTGTGTCAGTGCAAAGATGGGTGGGATGGATGGCACGGGGATGCAGAGGGCTGAGTTTAGAGCATAGGGTCCTGTAAAAGGGCACGTGTTCTGTGGTTGTAAGCACTGTGCCAAAGCTCTGCATGTGGAGAGAGAAAAGATTTGGTGCTGTAGTACAAATGTGTTGCTGTTAAGGTTGTACCCCCAGAATCTGAGAGTTTCCTAAATAAGTATGAGGAGTGACCTGCCTCTGTGCTGCTTAGCTGCTAAGAAAGCCAAGGGGGGGTATGACTTCTTACAATACTGGGCTGGAATTTAGAAGATTGGTATTCACTCTTGTGCTCTCCTACTGACTCAGTAAATTCGGGGCAGATTGTTAGATCTTTGTGTCTCAATACTGGCTACTGATGATAATTATTCCCTTTTCCTTGCTTGCTCTGTATCTTGCTGATTTAGTCCCCACACTTCTTGGGGCAGAGGCAGACTGATGCATCCCAGGGCTTTGCCTTAAATGAAGGGGGCGGGGGGGAGGAACCCCAAACCCCAAGGAAATTTTAATTCAGTGATCTCAGCACCATAAAAAAACCTGCTGAGCATCACCCGCAGCACAGACTCCGCGTGTGGGATTCGGTGCTTCCGTATGACGTGAACCTGAGATGCTGGAAGGAAAACGCTGCAGATCAGATCATCCTAGAGATTAATCGACTCATGTGGGATCTCCAGAGGGACAAGTTCAAATCTTGACTGTGAGACATCAGGGACCTTTCCTACACCAGGCTGTCGGCTTGCTTGTGTGCGCGCTGCGTTTCGGAGACCTGGGTGGGGTGTGGGGTCTGATGGAGCTGGTGCCTCTTCAGAGTGACTGCATGATCGTGGTCCTTCCCCTGCACGAATGCAGCCGGTTGGGAGCGAGATGGGACTCGGCAACCTGTCCTGCTGACGTGCCTGGGAATAGCAGGGCACGGCGCTAGTCGGAGCGAATGTCTGCTGGCAGATGGGCGCGTGGGGGTGGGAGTGGAACAGCGAGAGAGGAGAAGTGATAGGAGGGTAATGAAGTGCCTTGGCAGAGTTGTGAAATCAAGGAATCTTCACTGCTCATATTCTAACTGCTGTCACATGTAACCGGGGCTTCTGTCACCAGTTCTTCCATGGAGTCTTTTCTGCCTGAAGTACATGGGAATGAGCCCGGTTGGGTTTCTCTGCCTGGGCTGGGAGGGGCGAGCTGAGCAACGGGACTTTGTTGTTTCAAAGCCGCAAATCCCGGATGAGAACACTTCTGAGGAGGATATATGATCTTGGCCTCCAGCACGGAGGGCTTGCAGCGTCAGACTAACATTTCCAGGAAAATCAACATGAAGAATGAAGAGTTCTGTGAGGAGGGTGCTTGCGCCTCTGTCTGTGCTGTGTGGCCAGGTACTTCCCAGCTTTGGTGCTGCCTTGGCAAGCTGATGCTGTCTGTGGCTTTGGAGAAGTTACTTAAAGGGTAAACTGAGGCAAGGAGGGTTGATAAAATTCACATTGCATTGAAAGGCTGACTCAACCCCTGGAATGTAAAGTCCTGAGAAAACTTCAGTGTTGTCACTGGCTGACTCTGTCCCTTCCCATCTGCTTTCCAGTTGCCACTGTTCTGTTGTATTTCCTTTGCTTTTGGTTATGGATGGTTGCAGGCTCCGCAGTTGTTTCTGGGCTCCAGTTTCCTTAAGGGGCTGGGTGACAGGGTCATGGCAAGGCAAGATCAGAGGCAGCTTGTGCTCTTTCAAAATCTTAAAATGCCACTTGTAACTTCGCAGAGTTCCAGACTTGCTCTTTGGATGGAGGCAGAGCCTGGCAGGCTGTGCCCTGGGCATGCTGAGCGCCTGCCCCCGTGGCAGCCACAGACCTGGGCTCTGTATCTCTTGGTAAAAGCATCACAGAGGCAGCAACCTGGGCTTGCTTAGCCAAATTCCAAGTAATGTCGAGCGACTCTGAGTATGAGGGACAGTTGCTTGGCTTAAAATGTCCCCTGAAACGTAAATAATTTTGTTGTTCTTATAAATAGCACCAAGGGGGTTTGTAACCTTTCTTAACCAACACACTTTGGGCAAACTGCAGCAGCTTTGCCTGCGTGTTGGCTCACAGGCAGATGCAATGTATACCCGCTCAAATATGGTGCTTGTTTGTGAGAGAGGATTTTTACCCCCCCTTCTATTTTATTTTAAGATGCTGCATCTTTAACAAGCCCTTGATAGATGGGAATTTGATGCTTGCAGTGACAAACAGTCTCTTCCTTCCTGCCCATATGCAACATCATGCTTTCAGTTTCCCCAGCATTATTATGGGAGGATATTGATTTTAAATCTGTTCGGGGATGCTGTAATTGTATATTAGGTATTTTGTGTTGGTTTGTAGGGCTGCAGTAATGCAAAAGGCTTGAGTGTTTCCGTACAATCTAGAGGGGGAAGATTGCTAAGGACCTTGAGGTTTTGAAGGAGGAGGAGGAGGGGGGAGAAGGAAGGAGAGGGGGGAAGAGAGAGATAGAGAGAGAGAGAGAGAGAGAGATATACTGTGGTAGGAAGATTCAGAGATCTGTTGTGCTTTTTGTGTGTGTGTTGTTTTTTTCCTCCCCTTTCTCTCCCCCAGTTGCTTTGCATCAGGGCATGAAAGGAGTGGAAACACCGGGGGGACAAAAGGCAACAGAACAAATGATGAAACTCAGTAAGGAAATCAACTGGATTCAGAATTCATAGCTTGAAAACGGTGCATTGATCAGTGTGTGAATAGTCATTACGTGCTTTCGGACTGCGTGATTAGGAAAGCAGATCAAGGCTCTCAAGATGATGATTTTTCTTACTTTCATTTTTCCCCCCCCTCTGCCTGTAATATGTGTGTGTGTGTGTGTCTGTGTGTGTGTGTGTGTGCAGGAGAGAGGAGCAAAATACCAAAGTCTCTCTGGTTGCTTCTGCAAAGAGGAAAGTACAACCTTATCTGATACTCAGGTTTCTCATCTCTCTTCTAGATGAAATTTTAGGCAAGAGAAGAGTATGTTCTCCCAACAGCAGCAGTGAGTGTCCTTTAGAAAGCAAGAAAGCCAGAAGTGAGTCCCCAAAGGGTAAGTGCTGCTTCTCGCTCCCCCCATCCCCTTCCCCTTTTCTTCTCCTTTCTTAAGAGTGGAACTTAATTGAAATTAAGGAGGGAGGGAAGGGAGGGTTTCAGGAGGCAGTGGTGTGGGAGCTGTAAGTATCCGGCTCTGAGGGTGCATGAAGGAGGCTACCAGTGCTTTCTTTATCTAATCGGAGGGAAGCTCGCAGTGCGAGAAAGGGATTACCTCTTAATTAGAATAATTGCTTTATGATTAAAAAAGCCAGCCGCAGCTTTTGAGGTGGATTTCAGGGGTGTTTCTACTTTTCAGGCAGAATGTCTTGATTACGTGTTTAATAGGAAAGATACACAGGGGCTTATCATGCTGGCATCTGTTCCTTTAAAGGGAAAAAAAGAAGCCTAGCAGGGAGAATAGGGCTGCCTAGTTCTTTCTTATGCACTTATGGCACTGTTCCTATAGAGATGGAATCTGCAGGAGGCTTCTCTTTTTCTGGATTTGTTTTTGGTTATTATTTTTTATTATTAAATCTTCTCATTTGTCCTACAGTTCTTTCCTATAAACATGATTTTTAAACTTTTCTTTATGACTGGGAAAGTGGAGCGGGGCATGGAGCCTGCAGTTAATGAGTTTGTCTCCAGGTTGTGTAAATGAGGTTTTGCAAGCCGTTCACTTAAAGGCTTTGTTGTTAAGTTGGAACTAATTAGCTGTCAGGAATACCTATCTCCATCACTATGCTTAACCTGCACTCTTTGGCCACTAAAATAAATTAATAAAAGCAGCCTGGCTGGCTGAAGCTAGATCCTGTTTCTGGGTTTGGAGTTCAGCAGCTGAGGCTGGAGGTGTATATTCTCAATAAGCGATCTGGGGAGTCTCAAAGGGGACTTCTTGCTGCAGTTTGTCTTGAAACCTTCTTTAAACTGCATACCTTGTATTATGCTGTGTGGAGATAGATTGTAGGGATCTGTACTGCACCCTCATTTCACATAATGTTCCTCTGTATTGTCTCTCCTTGACCTCTCATTCCCAAATTACAGTCCAACAGGCAGCATAGTCTGAGAAGGTGTTGAATGCCAGTGTCACTTAATATTGCTAACAGTACCTAAGAACATGCCAAATATTTTCTTTCCTGTAACCCTCTCCTGCCTGCTAACTCTTCAATACAGGTAAAGGCACTTTAGCTTTTCACTGGGCTTCTCTGAAAGCTGTACAGAGAAAAGCTAAGCGCTGCTACTCTTTACCTGGCTGTCTGGATTTTTTTCCTTTCATCTGCCCTGTTATCCTTGAAATGTTCCTGGTAGATGTGTGCAGATAAGTTCTAGGAGGATGCTTGCATAGACTCTGAAACATGTTTGTTATACAGGGGCATGAGACTCTCTGTAGAACACCTGATACGCCTGCTGTCATCTTTGCTGCTTCTCCTTAGTCCATATCCTTTGTAATTCCAAGGCAGGGCATGCCAAGGAGCTGAATCCAGGTAACAGCAACCAATGTGGCCTGGTGAAGAACAGGCTAAGCTCCAATCGAGCCATCTGAAACCAAGCCAGTGCCTTTGGATTCACCCTACTAAAGTGGCTGCCCTTGCCCAAACTGATGTGTTTGCCATGGGAACAGCGGGGTCAAATGATCCCATCCCGTTTCTGTCCTCTGGCCTTCCCACCATTTTTGTTTACCAAGTGACCCAGCGCACTGTGAGGCAGAACCCTGCTCCTGAACCCCGAATGCCTTGTGGATTCCCCCAACTCATTAAGAGAGGGGGTTCTAGGAAGCCCTGAATAAAAGCAGGCTTTCATTTTCTACTCCCACTTTTTTCTCAGGAAACCTTCCCTGCCCTTTAAGAGAGTAAGATGGAATGAAAATTCTGAGCTGGACCTTTTACTAATCTCCAGTATTACCTGGTTTTTATTGTGTTAGATCCCTGGGGGACCCCTGTGCTCCCCAACACTGCAGCAGGCATTTTAAATCCAGGCTTAAAAACGGTGCTGCTGCTAATATACCATCAGAATAATGCAGGGCTGAATAGGGGCAGAGACCTTCATGCTTTTAGGGCAGTTATCTACCCACCCTCTGCTAGGAAAAGGGGGTCAGAGAAGGTGCTGTTACCAGTCTTTGGTGTCCCAAATGGTGAGAGCAGCCTTGTGATTGAGAACTCCCAGGACACTGCCCATCCCACAGTCTGGCAGCGTTCCTGTGGCACGGCTACCATGGAGAACCGGGAGGGAAATGATCCCCACACATTCCCAGCTCTACACTGAGGACCTGGTTGGGAACAGGGAGGATCTGTATTGTGTGACGAGCTGTTTTCAAACACAGTGGGCTCTAGTGGGTAGTTACCTGGAATTTGGGGACTGCTGCTGCAGAGGAGGGTTGTGAAGCAGGAGGTTGCTCTGGAGCCCCAAGCGTGGCTGGCACCCAGGCGCTGCAAGTGCAGCTTGTGATTTAGGAGTGGGAAGAGAAGTGAGGACCAACTGGAGGTTTGTAGCCCTCTAGTAGGAGCCAGGTCTGCAGCATCTCCCCGAGATGCACAGTTCCCTTCCCTCCAGCCCGATGCCGTGCCTTGTGTGAGTGCCGGTCCTCCGTCTTTGGCTCTCCTGAGGTGGTCTGCAGCTCAAGGTGGGGACTCTCTTCCCGGTTGCACGCCGGCCTTGGATGATGCCGCTCTGGCTCGGGGCACAGCTGCATTGTCTCTGAAACAGCCTTTTGAAGAGGAGAAGTGACCCCGTGCCCGTGGCACATCTCGTGCTGCTATGGCTGCGCCTGACAAGGCAGGGAGAACAGAGGCAGCCGAGTAAATCACTCCCTCTCTCTGACTGAGTGAATAAACACCTGTAGGGCTGGAAACCCTTCCAGCGGGGAAGCGGTAACCTTCCCTTCCCCCTTCCCCATGCTGGCAGCGTGCGCACCAGAGATCAAAAGAGAGCCCTATCTCGGTGGAAACAGGGCCGCGCCGGCACTGCTGTCAAACAGAGCAGAACACTCTCGCGTCTAATATGGAAATGCAGGCATATCAGAGGCTGGGAGCGAGGGCTGTGCTGGCAGGTCACGGAGGAAGCTTTCTCCCTGGGAGACAATTCCCCAAATGGAAAAAAAAAACCCAAACCCAACCCAAACCCCTGGCTCCTGTGGCAACAGCGTGGCTGGAGATCTGCTTCTCTGATACCTTGAGACATGAAATAAAACCCAACGATTGCAAAAAAGGGAAAATCAGTGAGGTTTTGGTTGCTGTTTGAACTGCTGGGGAAAAAAGAAGCTGGTAGAAGCCTCGTTATTTGGGAGGGTTTGAACTTAGGCTGGACTATGTGCTGGGAAACACACGTAGGGAACAATATTGCACTCACCCCCCTGGGGTGGGCTGATGAGCTGCTCCTTCTGCCATTCTCTTTTCTTTGCTGTTGTGGATCATTTAAAACAAAAAATCTTACTGCATTTTTGGTTAATGAAGGAGGCTGGAACCAGAGCTGGAGCACAGCTGAGCAATTCAGATCCAGCCTCTGTCCATTTGTCCCTCTACTCCGGGAGGAGATATCCCTGTGTCCATTGGTTTGGTGGCTGTCTGATTAGGCCAAATGAAGAAGTGATGTTTGGCCTCAATCTTGCAGACAGCTTCATTCCCCCCACCCCCTGACCTCACACTGCTGAATATGGGGGGGTGGGCACAGGCCCTCTCTGCAAATGACAGCTCAGGCAGCGAAGACCCTAAAGCTCCTGCCTGAGACTGGCTTTGAGCTTGGGCTGAGGTGCTTCAGCAGAGTCCTTGAGCTTTTCCTGTGGGTCAGCCTGCTGGGGGTTTGTTGTGGCAAAGGAGAGGGGAGAGGCTGGGTGCTCTGGCCTTGTCTGGGATTGCTTGGGAAGGGTGAGTTGTATAAAAGTGTGGTGGAAGGGTGGTGTGGTGATGACATGTCCTCCAGGCTGAGCAGAAGACCCGCGTCCTCCAAGAGCCTGAATTCCCTGAAGCTGCTGCCATCAGGACCCTGTCGTGTGGGTGGTGGGTAGGAGAGGTGGGCTCCCCTTGGCTTGGGCAAAGAGGGGGACATACCAGGGAGCGTGAAGACCCAAAAGATGCCTTCCTGGCGACCGTGCCAGAGTCCATTTCACACCTGGCAGCTGGAAGAGATTTGGCGAGATCAGCATTACCTCCCCCCACTCCCCCCCAATAATGACAAAAGCAGACAGCAAAGCTTCAGCAGAGCTGGAATTATCTCTGGCTGAGTCATGTGAAATCTTCCAAGTTTTAAGTGTGGAAATCCAGCCTTTCCCTGGACGACTCCTTCCTTTTAGCTCCTTTGACACCCCCATTCCCCCCTCCTCCACCCTTGCACCTGAAATCTGCTCTGCGGCTGATCGGATAGAGTTTGTGGTAATTAAGTGTTATTAAATCCCCTCCTCTCTCCCCCCCCCCCCTTTTTTTTCTAATGACACAGCTGTGGAAAGAAAAAAATCGGTGTTTTTCTAAACCAGGTCTGTGGCATGTGGCTTTCCTCCTTAGACCTCTGGTTAAGAGCATCAGAAGGGAACTGAAACAGTTGGTGAGCTTCTTCATTCCTGGGGGAGGTGGCAGGAGTGGCAAGAGAGCAGAAGAGGATGTGGGAATCCGTTTGAGGAGTGATCTGGCAGGAAGGTCCATGGAAGGGAATTCTTCACCCCGCTCTCCTGCTCCTTCCACTGGTGTCTTGCAGGTTTGGGTACCGGTGGCAGGGAGTGGGAGGGAGCAGACACGGCAGGGCTGTCGTTTTATGCAGCCTCCTTCTTTTGGGTGTAGTTTCTAAGCGTGATGCAGTGCAGGGTGGGGACCCAGCTCCTGATACTAAGGTAGCTTGAAGCAGGCCACGGACCTGTGATTGACACGGGAAGCCTGTGGTCCCTGAGATGCAGATACACGGCGCTGGGGTAGAGATCGGTGGTTGCAGATACAGCTGCAAACTGCAGTGTTGGTTGTAACTCCTTGCTGAGCTCGATGACTGACCTGGGTTGGAGGGGACTGAAGTAATTTCCCTTTTGCAGAGGAAGAGAGCCTTGGGAGCCAGCGGTGCAACCCTCCTTTAGTGAAACTTGGGCAGCTCAGGCTCATTATTATTCCCCTCTCTGATGGTACGAGGAGGGCTTTCATTACAACAGGTGAATGTTGCATCCCCAGTATCTGAGCCCCTGTATGCTGGAGTTGGGTGGCAGACAGCGCTTGCTGCTAATGGCCTCTGATTCTGGGCAAGGCCCTGTGGCAGCATCACCATGTAGAGCTACTCCATCTCTTGGACTGCGTTTGTTTGCCACAGGCTATCTTTTCTGACAGCTACCCCAGGGGCCTTTCTCTCAAGGTGTCCGGTGCCTGCGCCTTCATTACGGCGCTGACACTGCCAGCAAATAAATGGGCTGTGCTCAGAGCCACCACCCTCCATCTAAAGCCAGTCTGGCAGCAGAGTCCACCTGCCACCAGCCCCCGAAGGGCTGACTCTGCCTTCAGAATGAGGTGGATGAAGGGGCCCGAATCTGGGGCACGCAGTAGGGTGGTCTTGTCATTCACTGAACGCAGCGGTGGTCTCATGATTGCAGCATGGGGAGAGCCCTTCCCTCTCCCTCCCTTCCCTTCTGCCTGTTCAGGTTGTTACTGGGAGTTCCTCTTTCAGTAATGAAAAGGTTTTGCCTGTGGGGAAGATCCAAGATAAAGCAGTGTTAGAGCAGCCAGAACGGTAATTACTCTGAGCTGTGCTTACAGTAAACACAAAGCCTCTGTGGTTTCATCTCCCTGGTGTTAGACTGGGATCTCAGCTGCCCAGGGAGCAGCCAAGCCCTTCCTCACAGCATCTCCCTCCTGGGCTGTGCACCTCTTGGGAGGATGGAGGGGTTGGCACGTTGGGTGCAGTTATAATGGGCTGGGGAGCTGCTGTGTGTACAGACCTGACACAACCAGCTCTTGTGACTTCGCCCCAAGACCTGGGCAGGTCATCACACTGTCATCACTGCCTGTTACGTGGCTGTCAGCATCACCTGCACTGGGTGCTTGGACATCTTTTTGTGGTTATTGGAACACCAGTCTGATGAGGAGCAGCTGAGGGAACTGGGGCTGTTTAGCCTGGAGAAGAGGAGGCTCAGGGAAGACCTTACTGCTCTCTCCAACTGCCTGAACAGAGGTTGTGGTGAGCTGGGGGTCAGCCTCTTCTCGCAGATAACCAGCGACAGGACAAGAGGGAATGGCTGCAAGTTGTGCTGGGGAGGTTAAAGTTAGAAATGAGAAGAAATTTATTCTCAGCAAGGGCAGTTGGGCATCAGAACGGGCTGCCCAGGGAGGCGGTGGAGTCACTGTCTCTTGGGGTGTTCAAGGAAAGGCTGGATGAGGCACTTAGGGATGTGTTTTAGTGAGTGATGCAGGTGGTAGGGGGATGGTTGGACTTGGATGATCTTGGAGGTCTTTTCCAACCTTAATGATTCTGTGATGTCTCGCTTTATGGTGGCCTTGCAGGTGTTCAGAAAGGTGGGGGAGAGGGGTACATGTCTGATCATATGTTAATTGAAATAAAGAACTCCCATCCCCTAAGATGAAGGGGTGAGAACTCAGTGAACTCTTTCATCCTGCCTGACCTCTTTGCCACCTTGGGGGTAGGGAGCTTGCTGGTAATTTTGTGTTGTTATAATTTATAATGCTTTTTTAGCTGGGGGGGGAATGTGTTCATGAAGCTTTTTTGGATGCTGTGGCAGTTGAAGCTGCAGACTTTCCTGTTTCTAAACATGCCTGTGTTTGCAGGTTTTAGCAAATTGTAGGTGTGTCTTGACCACATTTAATGGTCCCTCTCAGAGCACAAGGACAGCTTCATTTGGCAGTCTGGTACCTCAGGGTCAGTGAGTGCACTACAGAGCTGTGGAAAAGGCTATGAATATCCCTGTACCCCCCTTTCCCTACGTGTGTGATATTTCTCTTGGTAAAAAAACCAGACCAGACCTTTCTGCTCCTCAGAAAACTCCCACACGCCTCTGCTTGAGGACTCAGTGACTCAGATGACCCCAGAAGAGCACTACAGGCGCATGATGTCAGCACTGAATGAGCATGGCACGTTTGAAGAGCAACAGCAACAACGTCTCTACCAGCTGGCTAACAGCATGGCAGTGCCAAGCCATGGAGGTATGAATGGGAGAAGGAAGGGGCTCGCTGTGCTGGGCAGTGTGAGTCTTGTAAGATGTGAATTACGGGCTGCGGCGTTGTGTGTTTATCGTACAGTGAGTAGAGGTGGTGCTGAAGAGTACCCTACAGACCATTTCTCCCACCATAGGTGGCTAAGGGTAGATAAGGGAACATCTACCCTCAGCCATCTATGAATGCTGCTCCCTTCTGTAGCTGTTTAGGGGGGCTCAGTGTGTATTCACAGGAGCGGGTTGGCTGCAGCATCGCTGCTGTGTGTGTTTTGCAGTGGTGGTGAGGGGGGAGTCCTTTTCTTCCTTTGTTTCAAGAATTTGTGTTGGTCTTGAGTGCTCAGAATCTGTGGTGTAGTGTGGATCACAGTGTGGAGCTGGGGGAATGAGTGTTGGCGTAACACAGGGGGTTGTGAGATGCAGGCAGTGCCAGGTACCCCTGCCATTCAGCGGTGGGTTCCTAAACAGCAAGGTGATGTTGAGCTGAGCATGGATAGTGAGAGGTGTAGGAGTTGCTGCACGTGGATGAATTGGTGTTAAAGACCTTTCACCTTAATGAGAATTAGATGTCTTACAATTTTATGGACAATTAAAATATGCAGATAAAGCTGTGTTGCAGTGAGGACAGCTTAACAGGCAAACGCTGAAGTCCATGGGACAGCTTCATCCACGGTATCATCTATGGAAAGCAGTTAGGGTTACATCACCAAAGACTGCTCTGGTCTCTCACCTGCTGAAACCAGATCTGCCATGGAAAAGTGATGGGAAGGGTTGCAGAAAGGCAGAGAACTCCTAGCCCACCACATGCTCACTTGGTGAGGGATTCCTCAGAGCATTGCTGTAGGGACCCTGTAGGTCACTGAGGAATTGTCCCCAGACCTTCCCAGGATGGTCTGCTCTTCTGGGGTTGAGCTGGGCACTAAGGATAGCTGAGGGACCCTCCCAGCCCTTCTTTATTTAGGAGCTGTTGTGTGCCCTGTGTGTCGTGCCCCTGTACCTGCCTGCCTGCTGTTCCCAGGCCTTAGCAGCACGGGATTAGTTCTGCAGGGATATATCTGTGCTCAGGGGAAGGTGCTGCCATGCTGCTCTGATGGCTCTTGTAAGGAGGAGAAAATCCCAAGCATTTTCAAGCATTCATCCCAAGGTCCCGAAGCAGCCTCCTCATTATCAGATACCATTGCCTAACGCTGCTGCCTTGTCCTGGGGCTGGAGTGGTGGCCGGGGTGGGGGGATAACGCCCCTGCAGTACCAGGACCTGATGGTCCCTGAGCCAACTGAGGAGATCGCTGGCCAGATTTGCCAGGGCCGTGGGGGGAACTGGCTAAATCCAGCTCGGCTGCAGCATCCTGCGCTGTGCCTAAAGGGGGCACTCGGCAGTTACAGGTTCCACCCTGGGAACGCTTGGCAGAGCGCAGGAAGGAGCCACGAACATCCCCTCCGCAGGGCAAAGGCTCCGCAGGGACCCTCCACCTTCCCTGGGGAGAGCAGAGCCTCTGGCGCTGGGTGGGCACGTCCGGAGTAAAGCTGTACATGGTACCCGAGCCCCCTGGCATGGTACCCAAGTCCTCTTGCAGGAGCGAGGGGTGCAGGAAGTGACACTGCTCTCTGGATCAGGCAAAGCTGGGGAGATGGAAGAGCTGGTGCTGCTCCAGCCTTGGAAGCAAGGGGTTGAAGCATCACTGAATTTGCAGTGGTGGTGAGGGGGGTGGAGGGCTGACACATACCTGCCTGCCCTGGTGATCTGTGGAAGGAGCACTAGTGATATCGGTGAAGCATCCAGCAAGAGCTGGAGGAGAATCTCCTGTCTAGAGTGTAAATCCCCAGGGCTCCTTGTTAGGTTAATGAAGAAGCTGTCGTCTTTTCCACTCTGTTTGATTTGATTGGCTTCTCTGGGGGCAGGAAGGCGATTCCTTTCGCTGTGGAGTTAAGGATTTGCTTATCAGCAGAGACATGGCATAAACCTGTGCTGCGGCACGCCGTGGTGAACATGGCACATGCTTCAGTTTGTGGTGTTAGAGAGATGCAGAGCTCCTGCAAGCGTGGTACCTAGGTATGGGGCAAAGCTACACTACTCTGCCCTCAGGAGGCCCCAGCTGGAGCTCTGTGTTCAGATCTGGGACCCCAATACAAGAAAGATGTGGGACTGCTGGAGAGGGTTCAGAGGAGCCATGAAGATGCTCAGAGGGCTGGAGCAGCTCCCCTACGGAGAGAGGCTGAGGGAGCTGGGCTGGGTCAGCCTGGAGAAGAGAAGGCTGTGGGGGGACCTCATTGCAGCCTTCCAGTCCCTGAAGGGAGCAGAGGAACAGGAGGGGAATCAGCTTGTTCAAGGGCAGATGATGGCAGGGCAAGGGGGACGGAGTGAAGCTGGAGGAGGGAAGGTCTAAATTAGATATTAGGGGGAAGTTCTTTACAGAGAGAGAGGTGAGGGGCTGGAACAGGCTGCCCAGAGAGGGGCTGGGTGCCCTGTCCTGGGGGTTGTTCAAGGCCAGTTTGAATGGGGGCCCTGGGCAACCTTGTGTAGCTCCAGGCCTGGAGGTTGGTGGCCCTGCCTGTGGCAGGGTGGTTGGAGCTCTGTGATCCTTGGGGTCCCTTCCAATCCATGCTATTACATGATTCTATGATTACATGCCATAAGGCTGGAGTTTCCACATGAGAGAAACAAGTGCAGAGCACAAGAGGACAGTCTATAACATCCTCTTAGATAGCATCGGGCACAAAAGATGTGCAAGTGCTGAATGCTCAGCCATGGTGTCCAGGTCTGTGTAGAGCATGTTGGATACAACAGAGCCTGTACTCAGCACACTCCTAATCATGTGTACCAGCATTGTAACAGCCCATCAGCACAGACCACTTAACCCAGGCGCTGGATGGCCGCTGGACAAGTGGAACGTGTCCATCCAGGGGGAGATGGTGCTGCAGAACAGCGGGTGTTGCCCCCTGCTCCCCCATGTAATGAGCAGCATCGCCCAGTGCATTAAAAGCCTGACGTATTTTCCATGATTAAATTGTCCCATCAGCATTTGTTAGGTTGAGGGGGTCACGCTGAGGTTTTGGGGTGGGCAGGGGGAGAAGAGGAGTGTGCAGGGACTGACTCTCTGGTGTAACGTTGACAAGACAGAACTGGGTGTGTTTTGGATTGTCTCCACACCACAGGCTCTGGTCAGGCTATAAATTATTAGTGCCGGTACAAAGCGCAGTTTATCTGTGGGCTCACATGGAGGCACCAATAACATTAATAATTTAAAAAATGTTAATAATTTAGAAATCTTTTTTTTTTTTTAATTGCTTTTCAAACCCACCCCCCTCCTCCTCCTCCTCCTCCTCCACCCCCATTCTCCCAGTGGCATTCATCCCACATTCTGAATTCAGTCTGTCTCCGTGCCTGGAACCTCCATCCGCCAGCGTCCCACTGTCAATCAATCTGATTTCCCAACTGTCAGAGTGCAGGATTGTAAATAACAGATCCTGGGGGGGGGTGTGTAGGGGCGCAGGGGAGGGAGAAAAAGGAGAGGAGAGGGTGTGCGTGCGGGGGGTTGTTGCGGTCATTCAGGATCAATGCGGCTTCTGGAATTGGCTGCGTGCCAGACTTCTAAATTACAGGCACTGTGGCAATAAGGAGTGACCTGGGTTTTTCAGATAATTAATTTATAAACATTGAAGGTGCACGGGGCCCCGGCTCAGAGAATTCTCTAGGCTTTTTATGCGCTCTGATGGGGTTTGTTCTTTCACTGGTTCTTAGGTACTTTCGCTGCTCGAAGCTCTGCGTGGTTTTAACGCTTGTCCCCTCGGATGGGGGCACAGGGACAGGGGTCGTGTGTGCATGAGTGTGGCCAAAACCTTCAGGTACTGCTGTCCCTGCTGCCAGCAAATACAGTAGCTGTGTGAGCATTTCCACTCCAAATTGTAGTCCCACTGTGAAGCTTCAGCCTTGGCCATCACCAAAATATTGGAGGAAGTGATTGGTGAAGCCCAAGCTGAGCTGGGAATGTGCTGTGGCTAATATGGGTGGCTGGGATTTCCTTGGGAATATGGGTGGCTGGGATTTCCAGAACCAAAGGGAAACAGCATGGGGATATAAAGGAAGGCAAGGAGGTGGGTTATATGTCGTTACCAGGGTCATGCAATGCTCTTATCTTAACCTAGCTTTATGAATCAGTTGTGGGGAGAGGACTGATGTGCTGCTGGGTGTGGAGTATTTGGACATCTTGATATGCAAGTTGAGCCTGCCCAAGGTGTGTTCATTAAGATAAATCTTGAAATCTTCCTCCCCTCCACTCCCCAGCTGTGCTTTGGTTTCCTTTCACAGAGTGGTACACAGTGAGCGTCTGAAGGAGGTTTCCTCTGAGCCTGTAAGCATCTCCTGTGTGTCACGTGGATGGCAGCAGAGGCTTTGTGGTGGGATAGAAGCAAGTTGTCTAGAGGGTGTTTTCAAACAGGTACAGGAACTAAGAGATGCCTGGTGCTTTACTGTGAGAGCTCAGTGCTCCAGAAAAAGCCTCTCAGTGCAACTGGTACAGGGGCTCCACATCACTCCACCTTCTCTCAGGTCTGTCCAGCTGTGTTGTTCCCTGAAAAGGCAAGTGCAAGAGCAAGCCAGCTGTACTTGCACCACCTGCCTTTCCTTGGAGTACATTGTGAGCACCACTAATGTGCTCACGGTGTATCTGGCCGTCCCTGCGCTGTCCATCACACAACACTCACCTGGACAGAGTGTCTACACTGACACCCACCCTGGAAAGACCATGCATGTGTGTAACCCATCATTGCACAGCCTGCTGCAGTGGCAGGTGGAGGGTTCTGCAGGGGTAACACAGCAGTGCAGGTTCAACAAGGGGGTGGCATTTCTTTCTGCCCTGTAGCCCGTGGTCTGATGAAGGGTTGTGCCTAAGGCTGGAAGGGGACCTCTTTCTGTACCCTGTCATCACCGCTGTGGCCCAGCCCTTTGGTAAAGCAGAGCTGCTGTAGGCAGGCACAGACCCACCGGGACCAGCCCCGGAGGGCTGCAGCATGCCCCGGGGGCTGGGCAGCCGGATGGGGGTGGTCAGCATACTTAGGAACATAGCCCGTGGTACCCTGCAGTGGGGTAGCAGGGCTGGGTGCTCAGTTGGGTTGGGGGGATGCTCCCTGGCCATGGGGGTAGGGGCTACCCAGGGAAACAGCCCCCCAGCCCCTGCTTTCTGTTCGGGCTAAGCAGGGGGAGGGAAGGCAAGGCTTCTCACCCCCACCCCACCCCCCGCTTTCCGCCATCCCTCTCCACCGGCAGCTGGGGGTTTTCTAGGGGGACGCTTGCCCCTCCGGGGGTCCCGGGTGCAGGACGCTGCCCATGACAAACCCTGCGACCCCCTGGACCGTCCCAGCTAAACTCGGCGGTACCCAGCGATGGCCCCGCGGGTCGCGGAGCTGCCGCGCATCGCTGTCCGTGCGCCTCGGAGGGGAGCTGAGCTGAGCGGGGCCGGGCGGGAGGAGGCGGCTGGCTTCTCGGCAGCGGGTCGGGTCAGCTCCCCGTCCCGCTGGGAGCACGGCGGGGCCGGGGCAGGTGCCGCCGCGACTCCCCTCGGGCACCCGGAGGCGCCGGTCCCGGTGCGCGGTGCCGGGCTGCGCGCCCGCGGAGAGGAAAAGCGGGCGGGTGGCTCGGGGAAAGCCACCCCTCTCCTTTTTGTCTTCCCCCATCCATCCTTCCCTCCCTCCCTCCCTCCCTCCTTCCCTCCCTCCCTCCCTCCTTCCCTCCCTCCCTCCTTCCCTCCCTCCAACAGGAAGGCAATTAAACAGCAATCCACCCCCTCCCGTAGTTGCACAATTTCCTCCGCTGCCAAACTCCCTTGGCGGCGGAGGCGGATCCCGCTACGAGCCCGCTCTGCCGGGTGAGTACCCGGGGCAGCCCGGGGCGGGGAGCCGCAGGACCGGCCGCTCTTTCCCCCCTCTCCTTTGCCCCCTCCCCGGCGCTTGACAGCTTGCCCGCACCGCGGAGACGGGCGGCGGGGAGGGGGAAGAAGGGGGGTGTGTATGTGTGTGTGTGTGTAAGGAGCACAAGAGCAGGCTGTCGCCCGAGGGGCTGCGGAGAGGGACGGGACGGGACGGCTGCAACCCCGGCGGCAGCCCTGTCGCCCGCGGGGAGCCGGGAGCAGCCCCGGAGCAGCCCTGCCGCCCGGGGGGCTGCGGCGGTGCGCGGCTGCGGGCGGGGAGCCGGAGCAGCCCCCGCGGCGGAGGGAGGGAGGGAGGGAGGGCGGTGGGTGCCTCGGTGGGTCTGGAGGGGGTGTGTTGCGGAGGTGGGGGTGTGTGTGGGGGAACGTCGGGGCCCGTGTCGGGCAGCAGCTCATCCCTTCCCTCTCCCCAGATCTCCTCCGGGCGCGGCAAGAGGTGACGGCGGCGGCGCGCAACCCCGGCGCGATGGAAGCGCACATCCCCTCGGCCAGCAACTCTTCCAGCCAGCGGAGGAAGCAGGGCCTCCCCCAGCACAGGGACACCCACTTCCCCGAGAGGTACCGCGGGGGCGGCTCCGCCGGGGGATGGGGAAGGGCCGGCCGCGTGTCTCCCACGCCCCGGGGCGGGGTTTGCTCCAGCATCGCATGGGGTACGGGGCGTGGAGGTGTGGGGGGGGTGCGGTGAGGCATGCGAGCCTGCCCAGCGCGGGGAGGGGGGATGTCTCGGCCCGGTTTGCACCCTCAGAGACAGCGTGGGGCGGCCTGTGTGTGGCTAATGAGGGGTGCAGGAGGGGAGGGTGCACCCGGGGGAGGGTGTCATGGGGCTGGCAGTAACCTCTACCCCAGGCGTTGGCACCCATGGGTGTTATGCAGGGGCACGAGTGTGGTTTTATGTGTGTGCCCGCTGCACGCTGGGGTGTCCGTGTGAAAGGAGGGGTGATTTGTGCTTGTGCACGTGGACATTCCCAGCCAGGTTGGTGACTGAATGATCCCAACCCTGCCTTGGGTCTCCAGAGCAGATCCAAGTCTCTGGTGCGTTCTGTGGTACAGGGCAAGTTAAGATGTTTAAGTCTGTGTTTTGAGGTGTCCCTAGATAGGGGGTGAGAATGGATGAATGAACAGATGCTCTAGAATAGAATAGAAAGAGAAGAAATGTTCTTTTTTGAGGAAGAAGCAGCCATGGGGCTTGCCTTTGCCATTGATGGGAGTGCTGGAAAGCTGATCACCCCCTTCCCGCCCCAGGAAATTCTAGCTCATTTATCTTGCTCTGCGCCATGAGCCATTCCCTCTGCAATCAAGAACTTCAGAAGGAAATTAAATTAAAGCTGCGTGCGTTTCTGACGAGCATCGCAGGGGCGGGAGAGAGCCTGGCAGCCCTGGGGACGCCGAAGCTTTGGGTGTCATGGGACAAGCCGTGAAAGGCTCTTAGCATCCAGACGCTTTGGGCTTTCATCTAGGGTGAGGGCAGGCTGCAGACTGCAATATTCATTCTATACAATCCATACATCCACGGTGAGTTCCTAGTTGCCCCCTCCTCATTTATAGCCTTGGAGATCCCATCTGGTTTTCCATCTCTCTGACTGGTGGCTTTGCAAGGTGTAGGAGCTGGGCAGACCTGGTATAAACCTCTCTCCTTACGGGGTGTACTTTGGCTAACCCAACTAATAAAATCCAGCCCAGTCCATGTGGATTGTTAGGCAGACCTGTGAGGAATGTGGAGATAGACGAGTTTCAGTACAGCCAGTCATCAGGAAAATTTCTCCGTCTCTGTGTGGCCTGGAGAAGCGCCAGGAGCTGGGGGCCTGGCTGAAAAGGCAAGGAGGCACGTACGGAAGGGTGGAGGTTGCTTATGGGGAGGTGCAAGCTGAAAATTAATTAGATCTGTATCAAATCCAGAGGTACTCCTTACTGCCAGGCAGGTGTTGTAGGTAATAGAGCCAGGAAATGTTAAATCGGTTGGGAAGGGGGTGTTGTCTAACAGTGCAAGGAGAGGACAGGAATTTAGGGATGGTGTTCCTCCCCAGTTCTGAGAGGGAGAGAGAAGTTGCTTGCTGGATCAGGGAGTTACCTTTGGAAAAGACCCCTACTTTGCATCTTGATTCAGTTCTCCAGTTAGCCCAACAAACAGTTATGTTGGCCTAAGTGAGAGGGAAATCACAGCAAGGTGAGGTGGGGAAGGGAACACGTAGGGCCCCAGCTTGCCTTTGATGTTGTTTCTGTGTCTCAGTTTCCCTCACCACGCGGTGACAGCGGTTCTCATCTTGAAAGCCAGAGCAGTACAACGTGGTACGTTGCACGGAGCAAGGGTACTTGCACCCACTTGTAAAGGTCTAGTTATTTGTCTGTAAGCAAGACCAGCCTGTGGCCGTGTTGGTGGGAATGAAACAGGCTGGCTTCTTCTCTGGGCTACGTACTCTGTGGTCTTGTTTCCCTCCATGAGTCTGCAGGCTGAAGCAAGGCTCATAGTGCGTTACCAGCTCTGGTTTTGTTTTCCCACACTGCTCTGACCTTGGAATGCACATACAGAACCTGCTCTGAATGCCTGGGCAGAGTTGTCTTCCGAGGAGCTTTGAGGTGAACCACATGAAACATCACCATGGTGGGCCCGGCTCAGCATGCCCCATGCTTCCTTCTTCTGCCATGCCACAGCACAGCAGACCAGACTGCCTGTTTTTTTCTGCAGCTATCTACTCCTGCAGGGAAGCTGTGAGAAAGCCCTGTGTGTCCTGCCTCCGTGGCCAGGCTCTCAGGTGTGATAATCCTCAGTTAGCAGAGCTGGGAAACGGGAAGCTACGGCTATGCCCCATAGTCACAACTTCCTAAATCTGCTTGTCATTAGCTTCCGTGATGGTTATTTCTCCCCAGAGGTCTGCAGCCACCTGAGTGTCACTATGGGTCACCGTCACTCTCCTCCCACTCTAAAACGGCCTGGTTGGAGCTGTCAGGTGCAAACTGTTCCATGCTGTTTTGCTGAAGCTCCGCAGGCATTTTTGGGTATGTGAGGAGAAGCCGTGGCCACATGTTGTAAAGCAGTGCAGCGCTGCGTGGGTTAACATCTCCCTCCCATCCTCCCTGTGCTGTTAGCCTTGGGTTTTGTACTTGGCTGCCATGGTCTTTGTCAACAGGGTAAATCAAAGCAGCCTCTGTGCACCTTTACTGTGAAGGTATAGGAATTTCAGAAGGTTCAGGTAGGCACCGACAGAGGCGAAGGCGACAGGGGAAGCTGGCCCCCATGCACAGGCAAACCATAGGTAGATTTACGACCTCTCCTTTCCCAGGAGCAGAAGTAATAACGTGTGATGCAGGGGGATGTGGACTGTTTGGCATGGTGTTAAAATTCCATTTCAGCTTCCTATCGGGAGATCTGCTGGGATCAGGGCAGCTCCTGAGTGCAGTGCCTTTGTGGGCAGGAATAATTAGCTGCTCCAGACTTCAGCCAGGAGGTCTGGCAAAGCAAGTGGGGGAAACCCATACTGGTGACCCAGTTTGATTTACCAGGGCAGCGCTGCTGGTTTTGCAAAGCTGGGAACGCAGAGTCCTTTGCCTGCTCATGGGAAGTGTGTGCAGACAGTTGTCGGGTTTCCAGCTGTGAAGAGGTGAGTGATGAATGTTTGGGAAGTGTGTTCAGGTGTATGTCAGCTAGTTAGCACCCACCTTTGCAGGAACGGGCTGGTAGGTTGGCTGATACTGAAGGGGATGATACACACATGTGTGCCCACAGACAATACTGGGTATGGATTTTCTTGGACCAGCTTAGCAGAGTAGTGGCCCCTTCACCTCTTTGCTCCAGCTTCCTCACCACCAAGCTGCAGGCTTGAGAATCCATTTGGTTTCATAGCTTTTGGTTTCCTAGATCCTTCTTTAGATCGATTCAGACTTGGATGTGGAGTGCCTGGACCTGGTGGTTTGTTTGAAAAGATTGAGTTCAGTGTTATAAAAAGACTTGGAAGAGGAAAGGGTACGACTAAAAGGTGTGATTGTAACTACTCCAGCCTGGAGTACTTCCCATTTCCAAACTGCTGTGTCTCTTGCAGGGATGGCAGGTGGCTGTGCCCTGCAGACATGCAGAGCTGCTTGGATCCTACTCCTTGGAGCTTATCTTCAAAACTTATTGGCAACGTGCTTGGTTTTGCTGGGGTCGTTTAGCTTGGCATGTTCTTGCCCAAGGTGCTCATCTCCTCATACATGCTGCAGAGCATGGAGGAGGAGGAAGATTAGAGTCAGAGGAGGGGCAAGAACAGGCAGATACTTTGGCAGTAGCATCCAGCTGTCAGTGGTACTGCCTATAAGAAGTATTAGGGATGCAATTTGTCTTCTGGGACCACAGACAATTATGGGGTGAGGACAGGAGGAATGCCAAGGAACAAGAAATACTGCCTGTTCGAGATGCCATCAGCATCCCGATGCGCTGGGCAGCTGGGAAGCCGAGCCCTTTGGCTAGAGTGTTCTGGGAGTGGGAGCCACCGGCTCTCAAAGATCCCCTCCCCTTGCAGAAAGCTGGCAAACACTGTGCCCCAGCCAGAGGCCTTTGTGTGGAGATGTACCTGAGATACCCAGCAAGGATTCTTGGTTTGGCTTCCTTCCATGTGCTGTTGCTACCATTATTTTCTTTCACCTCCTAATTCCCCCTCCCAGCATCGCAGAGGCTTTCCTATTCACTCCTAGCTCCTTGGGCACGTTCTCCTGTCCTCTCTGGGCATCTCCTGTCTCCTACTCTTACCTCCTGCAGCCTCCCATCCCTTTCTCTGCTCCAAATGCCATATCCCTCTTTCTCTGATTGGAAGATTCCTCTCCAGATCCCAGCTGGCTGAATGTTGTGCAGAGCAAAGGCCAAAGAGCTTGACCTGATTTAACTAATTTGGTTTTAGCACCGGTTTGGATTTTGAAGGAGCAATTTCCCCTGACAGCCTAAACCAGCCCCTCTCTGTGTCCAAGCGTAGCTGCTGCTCAGGAAGGACAGTGAAGTATGTGTGTCTCCCTGGAGATCCCAAACACTGTTTTTTAGATAGCCCTTTCATTTTATTTCTTTTCCCTTCCTGGCACAGACAGTGTCTGTGGATGGGGAACCAGCAAGGAGCTGTGTGCCGCTTGCCTATTACCTCAGGTTTAAAGTGTCTCTTCCTATCAAATGCAAAGCAGAAGAAAGCAGAGCTTTCATGCATTCTTTTCTTTTTTTCCCCCCTCCTCTTCCATCCGTTCTAAATTTATTTCCATGCCTTGCCGGTTTCAATCTGCATTTCCTGACCCTCTCACATCTCCAGTCACAGCCTGTGCTCCCAGCCTTCCTCTGGAGCTTGGAGCCAGTCAAGGGGGAACACTGCTCTGGGCTTGGGAGGATATGATGGGGTTAAAGTGAAAGGCTTGGTTTTAACAGTATAATGTGTAACCCCATAATGACTTTAAATATTGATTATTTGAAGGCCATTAGTGCTTATTGTTAAAGAAAAGTCGATACTTTTTAAGCCTTGTGAACCATTTGTCTCCTGTTAAAGGACATATCAAATTTAGCAGCATGCAGTGCAAATCCCCTAATACCCTGCTCACAAGCCTCCAGCTGGCATATTGGGGGGGGGGGGAGGGAAGGGGGAGTGGGGAGAGGAATATGCAGTAACACAGAATTGCTCTCTGCAAGGTAAGGACAAGGTTTATCAGATGTAATCGCCAAGGGCTAAACTCACATTCTCGGAGTGTGGGACTGTAATTCAGCCCTTACTCTGAGAGAGGGAAGAAGGAAATTAATGGAGGGCTGAAGGTTGAGAGAGGATGCATGGATTTGTGTTTTGGTGTCTCCCCATCTAAAAGCCTGGTAGCCTTTCTTGAGGCCTCTGGGGCTTTTTATTCCAGGTCATTTCCAAGCTTCCAGATAGAGAAATTGGCTCTATTTGTTCCAGGCAGCCTTAGGAGGGCTTCCCAGCTCTGTGCCAGGACATGATCAGGTCGTACTCCTCCCCTCCTGTGCCAGGTTTCTGTGCCAAGGATCAGGTAGATGGGCTGGAAGGTGACAATGGCAGGCTACGACAGGCCCTGTGTCCCGACGGCCAGCAGACCGGGTCATGGGATGGGAGAAGGTGTCTGTCCTATCTGGTGTGAAGCACTGCTCCTCAGGGGCTCTGCAGCATGGGCAGGGGAGCATCCATCTACTTGCAGGGAGAGGAGTCCCTTGTCCCCCAAATATTTATGGGCATACCTGCTTTCTTTCTAAGTTCTTCACTGCTGGGGACTGACACTGAGCATCAGGCAGGAGGGGTGTGATGACTCCTTCACGTTCAGCATCCTTCTCTGACTTCAGATGCCATGGGTGTACCTGTGGCGGTCATGGGACCTTTGGCTGGTCCTGTGGCCTCACCCAGCAGCTTTGCCCTACATGTTTGTTCGGTGGAGAGCTCCAGGGTCACCAAGAACAGCACTGGGGTTACATGTGGTCTGCTGTGTCAGGCAGACACGATGACAGCAAGTGTGAACGTGCCTCCCTGGATTTTCTAAACCTGTGGACTCATCACAGCGTATGTTGTGTGTGTATCAAGTGGTGACTGGCCTCTTAGCTTCAAAGTCACTCCTGATGTGTTTCTTACCACTACACCAGCCCCTTCAGAGCCACGGCAGGCTGCTGGGGCCAGCTGTGTGCATGGCAGCGAGATCGGGTCCCGCATCCTGCTGTGCCCCGTCCCCAAGGCTCACCAGCCAGCCCGAGGAGCGGATCCCAGTTCCTGAGAGACAGGGATGCTGCGCAGCTCTGTGAGAGGACAGAGCGAATGAACTGCAGGGTCTCTCTCAAGCAGATGTGAATTCCTTCGGGATCCGAGTTGGGCCCTGTAGTGCAACCTCAAAGCATAAAAATAGTCCCTGGGCAACCTGAGGGGGAGAGAACCATTTCTTGTCCAGTGCCCAGTCCTGTTCCCTGTCAAACATACACTTCCTGGGCACAGATTGCCTCTTCTTGACTAAAATCAAGGCTGTCTCTTTGTTTTTAGTGTTTCTTTCTGAGCTCTCTGCCCACATCCCACACCCAGGGCTTGTGTGCACTGTTACCTCTCGGACAGCATCCCCCTTCCTACTTTTGGAAGAGGCAGGGAGGGCATGGCCGCCGCTCGCCTGGCCAGGGAATGGTTAAAAAGCGACTTGACTTCCTAAATTGCTTCTTATAAAACGAACAGCACGTCTGCCAGGCTCGTCTCCCCATGATTACAGCTAATTACGATCGAACGGACACCTCCTAGCCCCCGTCATGCCGCTTTAATTGTCCGTTATTCATCTGCAGGCTGTCCGGGGTGGCAAAGCACTTGGCAGCCCAGCGACCGAGGCCTCGGCTAATTGTGAGGCCTCGGGGATTAGGGCAGGTGATTACACACTTCATGGTGTAATTACATAAGCATCGCTTGGCTGCTGCCCCGGCTCTGAGCCGAAGGTCACGCGCTGCGTTACCTGAGATTAATTGGAGCTGCCACTGAAGTGCGAGGTGCTGGCGGAGCGGTTATACGATTAGCATTAACATTTCAACAGCGACGGATCGATCTGTGGCTCTCCTCCAGACACAGCGAGCTGTGCAATTAGTTTAGAGGAGAGCTAGGGGAGGAAGGAGGAGGAGGAGGAGGAGGAGGAGACGGGGAAGGGGAGCAGAGGCAGACGGGGAGGGGAGGGGAGGCAGAGACAGGCAGATGGGGTAAGGCGTAGGGTGAATTTTGGAGGGGGGATCTGTGCCGTGGAGTGGTGCGTGGTGGTGGTGTTGCGTAGAGGCTGTTGCATTGAATGAGGATAAAACTACACCGGGTAGAAGTAGAGAAAGGGCAGCAACTCTTCCCTTGCCCACCTCATCCCCAAAGAATCCTCATCTGGCTTTTCCTGAGCCATGGCGGTAATCCCTCCCTGACTCTTTGGGATGGGGATGGCTGGGGTTCTCACTGGGGTTCTCACCTTATCCCACGCTCACACGTCATCCCCCCTGGAGAGGGGGAGCCTGGTTCTGCATAGGGTGCGTTTGTTGCAGAGTCCTGTGCATTTTCTCACCCCCATTCTCCTGCCCTCCAGTCTCTCCTGAAGCAGATTTTATAGGGAGATACTGTAAAATGAAAATAAACGGCACAGCACTTGGCTCTGCCTCTGGATGCCCTGGTGAAGGTAATAATGTTGTAAGTGGCCATCAAAAGGAATTAAGAGACGTGCAGCCGGAAAGCAGAGATTTGCTTGCAGGCTCCCGGGGCAGATTTGACTAATGGAAGAGACCTTGGCTCTTACTCCCTTCCTGCCACCTTTTTTTCTTGTTTCTTATTCCCTTCTTCCCCCTGCAAGCAAGCGCTACCTGCCTTGCTTCCAGGCATCATCCCCTTCCCCACCCTCAGACCTGCCTCTTCCTGCTTACTGGCCACCTTACATCTGCTCTACTTGCTCTGGCCAGCATCTCCCACCCATTTTCCAGTTGTGTTCCTTTCCACTGACCTGTGGCACTTGCCACTCACATCCCTCTCCCCACCTCTCCCACCCGCGTGTTTCCCTGCCTCACTCCCAGCTTTCCTCTCCAGAATTAAAGATCACCCCTTGTCCCAGCTAGGACAGTGACTTTTCTCATGGCATGCCAGTGATGCCTTTCCAGTGTTCCTGACCCACTCTTCCATCTCCAAAAACATAGAATGCCTTTTCAGTTGGAAGGCAGTTGAGATAGAAACCCAGGCTTATGAAGAGGACAGGCCAATGCAGCATCTTCAGCCTTGCCATTGCCAGCCCTGGGCTCCCCCTGAAGAGCCCAGTTGAAAGGGCACAGCAGCAAACCTAGCAAGGTGGGAATTATGTGGGACTTACGGATTCTCATCCACTTTCTTCCCCTCCTGGTTCTGCTTTGCTTCTTTTATCTCCCTTCTACAAGTTTTACATCTGGGTGAGCAGATCTCTTGGTGTCAGAACAGCCTCTGGTGCAGAATGCAGGTCATCTGTGGGAAGGCTATTCTCCCTGAGCCTCCAGATTTTCAACTTGAATTTATTTTCTGTTCTCTGCAGGGACATGTCCCACCCACCGCCTCTCCTTTCACCCCAGAACGCGCCCCATATTGCCCTGGGGCCCCACTTGAGACCTCCTTTCCTTGGGGTGCCTTCGGCTCTGTGCCAGACACCAGGTGAGTGCAGAAGAAACGCTTCCAGTCAGCAGGATAACCGGGCAAAGATGTGGGCTGTGACCAACTGCTGGGGAGCCAAACAACCCAAACACGTTTTCGGTGTTTCCCCATGATGGTTGTGCTGGCTTCACCCATATTTTGCAGCGACAGGGACAGGTTGCCTTGGCTGCTCCCTGTTTTCATCCCCACCAGCCTCCCTAATCCCCTGTTTTGGCACCACCGGATCACAGTGCCTTGGGAATGAGGAGATGGATGGGCTCTAGAAGAGAAAGGCAGCTCTTGGCTGCCCTTCTTTGCTCAGTTAGCCCTCCAGAGAGCTGGCCTGGCAGAGAGTCAGCACCGAGATTAATAACCCCATGTTACTGTTCTCCCTGTCCCCAGGTTACGGGTTCCTACAGCCGGCACAAGCAGAGATGTTTGCGCGGCAACAAGAGATGCTACGAAAGCAAAACCTGGCACGGTAAAGAGGGCAGAGGGTCAGCCTGCCTGGGCTGGGCTTGGGTGTCTCCTTCCCTTCCCTGGCAGCGGGGAGGGAAATGCTGGGGGCTGCGCTGGGACCTGTGTGCAGGTGACAGAGCGGTGTCCAAGTGACCCCAGTGGAAACAAGGAGCACAGGGAGTTCCACACCAATCTGGGGAAGAACTTCTTGCCAGTGAGGGTGAGGGAGCCCTGGGACAGGCTGCCCAGGGGGTGTGGAGTCTCCTTCTCTGGAGAGATTCCAGCCCCGTCTGGACACCGCCCTGTGCAATATGAGCTGGGGACCTGCTTTGGCAGGGGGTTGGACCCCATGATCTCTGGAGGTCCCTTCCAACCCCTACAGCTCTGTGAATCTGTGATTCTGTGTGGGTGTGGAGGCGACAGCTGGATCCTGCAAGCCTAGGTTCAGCCTGGCCAGGGGTTAGCCTGCATGTTGCTCGCAGAACCCCCCCACCCCAACGTTCTGTCCCTCCCGATTTAGGTTGGAGATGTCAGCTGAGATCATCCGCCAGAAGGAGCTGGAGAACCTCCACAGGCAACGGCTGCTGGCCGGTGACCCGCTGAGCCTGCATCCCGGCCTGGCCCCCGACCACCCGGCCCTGCGCAACGTGCACGACATCCCCGAGGGCCACCCGCTGCGGGAGGAGCTGTCCCGGAGGAACGCCATGCTGGTGCTGCGGCACAATAACACTCCCCTGCTGTCCCTCAACCCCAGCGTCCCCAGCAGCGCCACGCCGCCCAAGGAGCAGCCGCGGCGGGGCAGCCGGAAATCGGCCCAGCACCGCGCTGAGCCGCAGGGCCTGAGCGAGGCCAAGGAGCTGGCGGAGCCGCGGGCGAGGGACGGGCTGCCAGACTGTAACGACGAGGAGATGAAGGACTCTGAGAGCGACGCGGATGTGAGCGATGAGAAGCCGGAGAGCCTGAAGGCTGAGAGCAGCAGCTCGGCCGCCGAGCTCAAGGAGTGCAAAGAGTCGGGCAAAGCCTGCGAAGGGGCCAAGGAGCTGGGGGAAGCGGCCGCCGGCCAAAATGCCCCCTGCAGCTCCTCCAGCGCAGAGTCCCCCAGCCACTTGCTTGGCCCAGGCATCAACAAAAACGAGGTGAAATACCTCCCCCCAGCCTCCATCCCACCACCTCAGCCGCTGCCCTTCGGATTCCCTTACACCATGAGCCCGTACTTCCATGCAGGTGAGTGTGTGAGGGCCAGGCGCCGGCTGCCGCAGCCATGTGCTTTGCAGCGTGCTCAAAGTCTTCCCGCTCCTGTGCTGTGGTTGTAGTTCTTCTCTCTCTGCGGGGAACCCAAGCTCCTTCTTTTAGTTTGTATAGAGGAGTCCATTTGCAGTGGAGCCAATCAAGGCTCATGGAGAGGGCCAGCAGGAACAAAGGTGAGTCCCAAGCACAGGAGGACATCCCAAGGTGATGGACTGAGGGATCCTGTGAGTGCTTGGGCTCTCTTTGGAAGCTGTGGTTCAGGACAGGAGCCAGTGAACTATCTTGAGGGCTTCAGGGAAACAGAAGTTAATGGCTGTGGGGTGTTGCCCCACAAAATAAAGGGCCAAAAATATTGTTGTATCTGGAAGGGTGTCCAGAAAGGCTCTAAAGTCCCTTGGGCTCGTGTACTTGTGTGATTTCCAGGCAGTGAGGGTTGGAGGGGCCAGGTTGCAGAGGGACACCCAGGCACAAAGAGCTCCCCAGGGTGACTTGGATCTGCCCTGCCTGGGCAGAGGCCGCAGACTGTTTGCAGGGAGAGGTGCAGATGGCCCTGGGGATGAGCTGGACTGTGGCTGGCTGGTTCCCACATACTTGATTCTCCCTCTGTGCATTGATTCTCCCTCATGGCTCAAGGAGAGGGACATGAAAGGCTGAGTCTTCAGCCTTTCTCCCCCTGCTGTATCTTATAGCTGGGCCATTCCCAGGATAGCATGTGTTACAGTATCTGTGGTGGGATGTCAAAGAGTTAGTTTCCCAGCAGTGAATTGCCCACCTTGGCTGCCCCACGTCCTTGGGAGGTGTTGAAGTCACCACCGCTCCTTTTCCAGCACAGAGGGAACTGGGCTCTTCCCACTACCTGTGGCAGACTTCTCGGTCTCCCAGGCACTGGTGTAGCTGGATGGGTGCCCATGGGATGGGACAGGCAGGCAGGGAAGTTGGTGCCAGCTCTCTGGTCCCCAAGGCACAGTCCCTTGTGGAGAGGGGCAGCAGAGGCAGGCAGCACTGGAGCCAGAAGGGAGCGGAGGGTACCAGCGATGCAAAGCCAGTTTCCCACCCTGGGAGCTGCTCTGCCTGGGGGTCTGCTGCGGGCAGAACAGGGTGGCAAAATCTGCCTCAGCTAATTACTTGGCTGAGCAATTAGCAGGAGGCAGGACCTCCTGCCACACGGAGGAGAGAGAAAAGGGAAGGGGGTGGGGAGCATGGCATGTGGGTCGCCGAGGCTGCCTGTTTTCTATGCAAAGAGCTGCTGCGGTTGTGAGCGTGGCTGCCCATCGCTCATTAGAGCTGCCTTCCAACCAGGAAGGAGGAAGCGATTTTTCTGTGACAGGCAGGTGGCCAACTTGATAAATATTCCTGCTGCCTTGGGCTGCTGAGGCTTCCTCGCAGGAGCCTTTTTCTCCCCGCCATTCAAAAGGGAAGCGCAGGGCTGTGTGGTGCTCGTGGCTCGCGTGAGGCTCTGCAGGGAGCCCGGGATTGTAGATGGCTTTTCCTCCCTCCCCCAGCAACGAGCCAGTTACTGTAATAGGCCATTTATTATCATCACTTCGAATTTATATCACGACCGTGTGTCTCGAGGCCTCAGCAGAGACCAGGGCTGTGTTTCGCTGCCCGGTTTCCAGGCACTTCTGATTTGTGGAGCCTGTTCCAGAGCTTGCAGGTCTTTTTCCTGAGGGCTCCTTTGCTTGCAGCTAGCTTGACGTGACCGTTAACGCCGCCAGTTTCGGGCACTGGCTTAGCCCCCGTTGTGCTATAGGTGGTGTACAACTCCACAGCAGTGAGGGCTCTCACCTGAAGCCACCGTGGGAAGGCAGAGCCGTCTTCTTCCATGCAGCTCAGCAGGGCTGGGAGTTCACCGACTGAAACAGCGAGAGCCGTGTCGATCCGAAGGCTGCGGGGATCCTGGGGTGTGCTGGGGTGATGCCTGTCACTGGAAACTCTGCCACTTTGGCCCTTGGGGAGCACAAACCATCTGAAGACAGGCAGACAGAGGCAGACAGACAGACAGAGGCGTACCCACTTCTCCCCCCAGCACCAGATAATTCCCGTGATCCTTTATTGCACGACGGCTGCTCTTCCGGCCTGGCTGGCTGTGAGGTGAGGTGGTGCTGTACGCTGGAGGCTGGTATTACAAAGTGGGCACTGAAAGAAGGCAGGTAACGTGTCAGGGTGAGAGGAAGAGCCAGAGGGAGGAGAGGAGTGACCGGCTGAGAGCAACCACCGAGGTTCAGGCAGCTCCTCTGGTCTTCCAGCAAGGGGAGGCGCCTCCTTTGGAGGCAGAGAGCTGTTTTCTATCCCTACTGGGAAGAATATCGATGAGGCAGCCAGAGCTGGGTCGATTCCCTGAGCTGCCTTCTGGGGATCTGGCGGCTGCTCGATGACCTCATCTCGTCAAGGTTTCAGCAGCCTTGCTCCCCTCCTCCTCCCACCACCCCCTCCAGACCCGTCCTTTGGAAAAGGTGAAGGATGGAGTGTGCAGGAGGCTAAAATCCTTCTATCGATCTGTAGTCTGGAGAGCAATTAATGCAAGCCTTCCAGTGCTGCTCCGTGACCCGAGCCCTCGCCGGTGTGTGGGAAGGAGGAGGTGCCTGCATGGGGAGGAACGGGCAAGGGGTGAGAGTGGTGGCAAAACTGATTAAACCCATAATCTGACTTCTGAGTAGGTTTGCTCTGCGCTCTGGTCTCTCAGTTGGCACCTGGATTGTCTCGTGTGACACCAGGACCAAAAACCCCTGTGTCTCTGTGCAGCAGAGACAGCCCCATCTCAGCCCGGGTGCTGGATTTGCAGCAGAGGTTCTCCTCACTGGGATGGCCAGGAGGGATGCTCACCCTGACCCATTTGGCCTTTGGCTTCTCTTCTGAAGCAGCTGGATATCAGGAGGGAGGGAGGGAAATTATAAATGGGTTGCAGCATGGGTGGCGAGGGCTTTTACGTGGACACCTGTCTCCAAGACGCTGGCCTGGGACGATGGATTCTTCTCCATCGGTGCACGCTGGGCCCCATCTGGTGAAACGCTCTGTAATCCATTACCAGTCTCTGGGCCCATCATTTATCATGGAGCACGACAGAGGGGGCCTGGCAGGGAAGAGATGCTGCCCTTTACGCATCCGCGCGGTCCGGCAGGATCCGGTGACATGTCATTATTATAATAGAAGGTGCGTCCCCTCCAGCAGCTTGGCACCTATTTGTTATCATTCCCCAGACTGCCAGAGCAGCAGTGAGGGGGTGCAGCCGAGCTCGGCGGTGGAGCAGGCAGTGTGGTATCTTCCTGAGGAGGAGCGGGAGGAAGGATGAGGGTCCTCCTGCTCTAGGGACTTCAGAATTAGAAAGGGATGGTGACTGGGGTGCTGTGTGCTGAGGGCTGGTCCTGTGCTAGTTGCAGATTCAGATGCACGCCGAGGGCAGAGGGACTGCTGCAATCAGCTGCTGTGTCCTCCTGCAGAAGTTCTTTTTCACAGTGAGGGTGATGGAGCCCTGGGACAGGCTGCCCAGGGGGTGTGGAGTCTCCTTCTCTGGAGAGATTCCAGCTCCATCTGGATGCCGACCTGTGTGCCCTGTCCTAGGGACCCTGCTTTGGCAGGGGGTTGGACTCGATGAGCTTTGGAGGTCCCTTCCAACCCCTATGATTCTGTGATTCTTGGTGTTTATTCCTGCATCTGGTGACTTTGAGATGGGTGACAGAGCTGAGGTGGGAGCAGAAGGCCAGGGTGGACACCTGAACACCAGGGTCCTCAGCCCTGGCTTCAGGGGTGCTGTGTACACAGGGTGCTGGCTGCGTGTTGGGAGCTGTGAGGGCTGAACTCTTCTCACCATGAGATTTTCAGAAGGTTTTTCTGCAGGGAGTGTGGGTGCTTTGTCACTAACTTCCACAGAGATAGGCTTCCACCCTCCAGAAACTGCAAATGGACCAGAACCCAAAGTATCGGCATTGACCTTCCCCCTCCTAAGGATATTTCCACCAGTCAGTCCCTGTTCCCCTGGAATAAACGGGAAGGGGAAAACAAACTCTCTGAGATAAATATTTTGGCCGAGCTCTGTGTCTCTGTGTGTGGGTACGTGGAAAATATTTCTCCTCCTCGTACGGCGGGGCTGTCTTGCCCTCGCTCTCGGCCACAGCAGGCTTACTGCGTGTGCATCTGTGTGTCCCTTGACCTCTCCCTTCCTGGTTTTTTTTTTTTGGGGGGCACGAAGTGACAAAGGAAAGAAAACCCACAGTGAATGGTTTCTGATGGAGAAGCAGTTGGTAGCCCAGCTCTGCTAGTGATGTCCGTAACCCTGCATGTGATCCCGTGTTCCGTCCGATTCCAGGATTGCAAGCACTGTGGGGAAGCTGGGAAGTCTCACACCTTTCCCCCCATCTCCCTGCCAGCTGTGAGTGCAACATCTGGGCTAATCTCTGCCCACACCGGTGGGGACCTGGCGAGTGTGTGTAGCTGGAAGGGACGGGCCAGGCTGAGGTTAAACCCTGAGGATGGGTCTGGCTGGCTGGTGACTGGAGAATTCATTCCCAAGCCCTGTGTTGCCGCAATTGGCTTGCTTTGGGAATAAGGAAGTACCTAATTTTAAAGCAGTTGGCTGTTACAGCCAGATCCCCTCCGAGACGCTCGCTCTGGCTGCAGATGGAGGTGTCTCGCCCGAGCATTGACTGTGCCTAGAATAATTGAGTTGGGTTTCACTTCCTCTATTTACTGAGCTGCAGCCGCCTTTCCAAAAAGGAGAAAAAGACTTTCCCCCCCCACACACACACCCCCCTGAGGAAGAAAAATCCCTCCCCTGCAAGGGCAAAAAAAAATAACCCCCAAAACAAAACAGACCAGGAAAAAGAAAGCCCTCAGCCCTTTGGGTGTTGGGTGAATTTTAACATCAGCAGCTGCGGGTTTGTCTCCTGGCAAACGGAATGCAGCAGGAATGAGAATGAGGGCTCGTGTCCATCTGTCTGTCTGGTAGCTGGCGGTGGTGAGGGGAAGGGAAGTGCTTGCTGGCTCTTTGGCAGCGGCTTCTGCCTCCACCTCCTGTGCCGACGGGCGCCTAGGTTGTGGGGACGCCGGTCACACTCCCTGCAGCTGCTCTGTCAGGCACCCCGAAGTGTTGGGAGGTTTTTCTAGCTCTGGGGAGAAGGGGTGTGAAGAGAGTGAGGGGCTGCGTGCCCCCCGGTGAGGTGGGGGGTGATGGGCTGTCTCTGCTCAGCGCGGCACAGCGGCATCTTGCAACCCTGATACTTAGAGGGGAGAGGGCTCTGTGCCTGCCCAGACCAAGGGCTGAGGTAGGGAGTAAGGAGGTGAAGGGGGTGTGAAAGGTCTGGGTGATGCCCAAAGTGAACGCCCCGGGGGTCCCGGGATAAAGACAGGCCTGTGTCCCCAAGGCATGGGGAGAGAGGGACTACCCTGTCCCCACTGCAGAGGGACAGGATGAACTGGCAGAGGAGCGAGCCTTGCAGGGCTCCTGCCAAGACCTCCTGGTGCTGGAGCTGGCGCTCAGCTGTTGGCGCTGGCCCATGTCCATAAGGAGAGCCAGGAGGTCACAGCCGGCCCCCTGCACAGGAGGCTGGTGGTCCTTGTGTGGGTGCTGCTGGATGGAGAAGATGCGTGTGGACTTCCCGGCACTGCAGGCAGGCCATTTGTGTCTCCTTCCCTGAGGAGAGGTGGTGAGGTCGAGGGGAGCGGTGCTGGGAAGGGAAGCAGGAAGCTGGGAGCGGAAATGTCAGGGAAACGATTACATCGCGTCTGCCTGCTGCTTGTGCAGACAGCTGTTGTTTCAAAAGCATCATTATTGGCATGATAACTTCCTCTGCAAATCCGGCCCGTTGCCCAGGACCATGCTGGTGGCTTTGCCACCCACCCAGGGGACACGCAGTGTGTGGCTTCGCTGTGTGCCCTGTCTGCGCCTCTTTCCGTGCCTCCTGCCTCTGTCCTGCTGCGTTCCCCTGGGAACCAGACACTCTGGGCTCATGCTCCCCACCATGATTTTCTTGCGCCCCACTTTACCTGGTCAGGACTTGCAGAGGTGCTGCTCCAGGCAGGAGGAAGGAGGCACAGCAAGGGGTTACCTCCATGGCGCTGATCGGGTGCCTGGGGCAAAACCTTAACCCTGAGGAACTGACCGTTTTGTCGTGATAGACCCCTGGGAGAAAGATGCTTTCTGGTAACTTGTTGCTTCGTGCCCTGAAGTGTAACTGTTTGTACCCCTCATAAACTCTCCCCCTACTGTAATCACGGATGTTCACACCCCTGAACATCTCTTGGCCTGAACGGTGTCATGCAGCAGTGAGTTCCACAGGTCAATAAGGCTTTTCTTCCCCTTTCCTCAAAGTGCTGTTTCCTGGAACTGGGTTTCTTCATCACTTGTTCCTTCATTTCTCCTTTCACACGCTGCAGTAAGTGGGAGATACCTGGCCTCTGTGCCTCTCCTCCAGCTCCTCTCCAGCCTGGTTTCCTCCCTGCATGCACATCCCATGCTGTCAGGTGCCAGCGGGGAGGGGGGGACTCGCTGCCACCCTTTTGGAACCCATCACCTCTGTCTCCGCTGACAGGGCTGAGACCTGAACCGCTGTTGCGTTTCGGAGAATTGACATACTGGCTCTGAACTGCACTGTGCTGTCTTCAGGGTGTCACGGGCTGGCAGGGGTCATCCCATCACCCGTCAGACACTGGCCCAGCATTGATACCCAGCTGCTGCATGGAGGTGGGAGGGCAGCGTGCTCTGAGGCAGCGTGCTGGGGCGGACCGATCCCATGGCTGTTCTGGGTTGGGGATGGATGGAAAGCGACCACTTTGAAGGAGCAGGATGTTCTCTGGTGCTTCACACTCCAGCAAGGCAGCGGGCCACGAGGGAGAGGTGCCGGGGCCGGTTACCATGCGGAGCACGTAGCCAGGAGAGGGTTGGGGGGGGGAGAAACCCACAGGGCAGTCGGAGCTTTCCGCTTTGCAGCGTGTGTGGAGAAACACTCCTTCAGGGCTTGGGGCTTTGGTTTTTTTCCCTTTTCTTTCCCCTCCCCCTGTTTCTTCCCCCGCAGCTGAAGAACATTAAACACATGAAATGCATTAGCTGGGATTTTTCCTTTCCCCTGCCCCCTGCTTTCTAAGCTGGGGACCTCCAGGAGGAAGAGGCCTATGAATTGACCCTGCCCAGTGCTTTAATTGACAGGTCATTAAAGATGAATGTGTGGCTAGAGAGAAATATTCAGATTGCAGGCTAGTTGTTGTCCGTGTGGGATTTTAATGATTTATGTTTCTTTCTCCTCCCCTCCCTCCTACCCCACCCCCCCAACTCCAAACAATCCAGGCACCATGGGAGGTCTGTTTCTGGATGGTGAGGAAAGCCCTGCGCTGGAAGACATCAGCAAATGGACGGTGGAGGATGTGTGCAGCTTCGTGTCCAACTTGTCTGGCTGCACCGAGTACACTCAGGTAAATCTCTGAACAGCCTCAGGAGCATCACTGGGGGGAATCATCCTCCCTGCAAGCCCACCCCTACTCTCCCCTCTGGTCTGTGCCTGTTTTACATGCACTGTCCCTCCTAGGAGAAGGTGTATCTCACAGCCCTGTAGGTTTTTTTGTTTGGTTTATTTTTTTTCCTAGTGAAATTGCTAAATAGACCCCAGGAAGGGGTGTGGGGGTGTGTGATGGGCCTTGCAGATGGGTGGCAGTAAGGAGAGAGTCCAGGGGGAGAGGATGGGAGCCAGGGCGAGGTTGGGAGCGAGCGATGCAGGGTTGATCATGGATAGTGGCTCTTAGTGTCACTTGGCTCTCACTGCCCAGCTGGGGCTTCTAGAAGCTGCCCTGTGCTCTGCCACGGAGCCGGCCTCAGCAGTGGGTTGTGTGGAGCAGCTGGACCATTGGATGGGCAGTTGCATGGTCCCTGCATTGGGATGGGCAGCTCGCGGTGCCGACCAGCCAGGCCAAAGGTGCACCCAGAACTCTGGAGGGGGCAGAGCAGGGCTGTGGGTGACCCACCTGCACAAGACCCTGCCTGTGCAACTGTCAGAGCAGCCTCCTCATGCTCTGAGTGATGGTGGCTGGGATTTCTAAGCTCATTCCAGCAGAGCTGAAATACCCATCGGTACTGGGGGCTTCCTAAAGCCCGCTCAGTGTGAGGTCGTGAGGTGCAGTACAAAAACCTGCCCTGTGTTTTTGGCTTCTGCATCTGTTGGAGCCCATTATAAATGCCCCATTGAGAGAACACACCAACTGCAAAGGCAGAGAGAGATTCCTGAGCTGGCTGGGCAGCCTCATGAGGAGGAATCCGTGTGCATGGACAGCAGGGACTGAAAGCAGCAAAGATAGAGCAGCAAAGGGCCAAAGTTCAGGACAATCCAGCCTTTCAGCAGGGAGATGTCCCAGGCTGAGAATGGGTCTTGAAGGGAGGAAGGAAAGCAGGGGCTGAGCTTTCCAGATAGAGAGGAGCTGAGCTGGGCTTTGACATCCAGGCTGCTGAAAACCGCCTCCTCCTTCTGTTTGGCCCCCGCTGCCTCTCCCTCTGTTACTCATGTTAGGCAGTGCCCTCTCCCAGAGCCTGTGCCTGTCCCCAGCCAGCTTGGGAAGGGTAGAGCTCAGCCCCCCGCTCCTGCTGGGGCAGCATCTTAGGACTGCAGCGTGTGCTTACAATCCAAAGGCTGTCTGGCTGTCCTTGCTCCTGGACCGTGATGTTGATCCCATTCCAACCTGCTTTGTTAAAACCACCCAAAAAAGCCCCCACCAGAGCTGCTCTGGAGCAAGCAGCTGCGTGGGGAGCAGGGAAGAGGATGTATGTTACGGGGATGGGCTGTGTGTGACGTTCCTGAGAGGAATGGCCAAGCTTGGGACTGGATCAGGGTGATGGGGTGTGTGGGGGAGAGAAGGGTCTGCTGACAGAAAGGACACTGGTTAAACAGAGAAGGGGGTGGATGGGTGTTTCCGAGGGGAAGCAGCAGGTCTGTGCATGCTGAGGGGAGTTCTGGGGCTGGGTTTGTGAGGATGATGTGAGGCAGGTGATGGGTTCAGAATGTACACACGTGGGCTGCAGCATCTGCCAAAGGCAGCTCCAGCAGACAGCTCTGAACACAACATACCCGGCTGCTCACCATTGCTGCCCCCACCCCAGACTGCGCTCCTGCCCTGGTGGCATTGCCATTTGTCCACATTCCTCTGCTAGGGAACGAGGACAGGAGTTGCCTGGAAGCTTCTGAATGAAGCCAGGAGGAAATGCACAGAAATCTTTACCACAAGATCATCCATTTACACCTTCCCGTGCCAGCTCCCGGTCCGCCGGTGGGGAAGGAATCAATAGCTTGTGGAGACAAAGGTTCTGCAATCCTCTCACTGCATTGCAAACAAAATGTTTGACGATAATGGGAGCTGCAGTAACCAGCCTCCTGTCGTGGCCTTGCTGTGCTGCATTACTGGGGGGTGGGAGGGATGTGTGGCTTAGGGGACGATGCGTCTTTCTGCGCCGCGGTTACACGCTTAACAGGTTTTTTTACTAGACGAAAATGCCAGCGTTCAGGGGCGACCCAGCTCCCTGGCTCCGAACTGCAGAGCTGTCTTGTGTTCTCTTCTCCAAAACCACAGCTGCCGGGGAGGTCTGGCACCGGGCTGCAGGCTTCTCCTGCCAGGAAAACCCAGCAAAGAGTTTGGTGGTATGCTGTGCATTCAGAATCACAGCTCAGACAAACAAGAGAACTTGAGCAAAGGCAAAAGTTGCCATTCCTGAGTTCAGGCCTTGGTGATACTCTGCTCTGTCCCCGCAGTGGTTCAGGACCTGTGGGACACCCAAGGGAGATGCTTTTTCTCAAGTTGATGAAGGCTTTTTTGTGGAGGGTTTTAGTGCTGAGGGAAGGGAAGCTTCTGGCTCCCAGCCACGTTGGCTTCAGAGGAAGGAAAAGAAATCAGTATAGCAAGTTTTGCTAGGTCAGAGAGCAGAAACACATGCTGCAGTCATGAGCAGCCTCACTGGTGGAGTCCAGCAATGAAAAACACTTGCAGCAGCTCAGTTGCCTTGGCTCCAGCAGCCGCCACTGCCGCTCTCCAGAGGGATGGCTCTGGGATGAAAAAGAAGCTGTCAGAGTGAGCTGAACCTCCAGCCCTCACTGTAGTGTTTAGTAGGAATAACTCTGCGTGGGAGCTGCTGCCTGGAGAGCAGGATCAGGCCCTGCAGACGGTGCTGGGGCGAGCACCCGGCACGAGCTGGGGTGTGAAAAATGCTGTGGAGTGGAGGTGTGGTAAGGGAAACCTGCCTTTGAGGGAAGGTTTAGATTAGGTATTAGGGGGAAGTTCTTTACAGAGAGAGTGGTGAGGGGCTGGAACAGGCTGCCCAGAGAGGGGGTGGGTGCCTGTCCCTGGGGGTGTTCAGGGCCAGGTTGGATGGGGCCCTGGGCAACCTTGTGTAGCTCCAGGCCTGGAGGTTGGTGTCCCTGCCTGTGGCAGGGGGTTGGAGCTCTGTGATCCTTGGGGTCCCTTCCAACCCAGAGCAGTCTATGTTTCTGTGACATCCAAGGGGAACCCACCAGCTAAACTACCCAATGATGGCAGTTTACCCATGAAATATGGAGGCTGCGTGCCCGCAGTGAGTGCTGGTGCTGCGTGTTGCACTGCCCTGATATGAAGAATGGAGCAATAAGCCCATGTAGCCAGACCTTCCCCTTTGTAACGTGGTGCCTGTTGGGTGGAAAACTCATGTGTGACCCGTGTGCTTGGAAGGGAAAGAGGCAAAGCAAAGGAAATTCTTTTTCAGTCCCTAAGAATGAGTTACAGGGGATGGTTTAGCATGGCTGCTGGGTTGGGGTGTGTTCATGTAGAACTGCTGCTCTGTAAGCCTCTGCCAGCCCTGCCATGGTTTCAGTGCACATCACCTGGTTCTGCCTTGTTCAGCCAACAGTGAGAGGGGTAAGAAGCTTCTGATTGAGAACGGATTGTTGATGGGAACAGGCTGAAATGCCAGTGCAGTTTGCTCAGCAGGATGGCAGCACGTTTACTGGTACTGCTTGGCTACGTACAGAGGCACCACAGTGCTTGTCAGTCTGTGCTGCTCGAAGCGCTGGGGAAGAAGGAAGGGCCTGGTGCTAAACTGGGTGTCCAGGGAGGTGGTGGAGTCACCGTTCCTCAGGGTGTTCAAGGGAAGGTTGGATGAGGTACTTAGGAACATGGTTTAGTGAGTGATACAGGTGGGAGGGGGATGGTTGGACTGGATGGTCTTGGAGGTCTTTTCCAACCTTAATGATTCTGTAAAACAAACTGGTGAGGAGGGCTCATCCCAATCTGAGTTGGAGTGCTGGGTATTGGGAGGCACTGCCAAACACCGTGACAGACAGACAGCATTCTCTCACACCTCCTCAGATGGGCTGTGATGTAGCACAGGCTAAGGAGGAACATAACAACACCACAGTGCAGACCTGAGTGTTACACATGAATCCGTGTGACCTGCAGAATGTGCTCCACGGGTCCATGAGTGTGATGGGCCTGGAGACTGTTCTGGAAGAGAGCAGCTCTGAGAAGGGAACACGTGGACACGCAAGTTCCTCCTTTCACTCACGACTGCAGGTGCTTCTGTCATCTGCTGGGTCAGCTTTCCAGACAGCCACATGCATGTGAGCGACCCGGGATTTGCCCAAATGTCATTCTTGTCTCCTGTGTCTCCTGCCCTTTTTGGAGCTGGGTTAAGGCCCCCGGGCATGTCACTCTCCTCCCTCAAATCTGCTACTGTATGCTACCAGCGGGCGTGCTCAGGCTGTCACACTCAGAGCAGCTGTTTTGCTTGCTAAACCTGGAGCCATTCCCCAGAGAGAGAACGTCCCACACCATCCCAGCACAGAGAAACCAAACTCAGACGTGTCGCTCCACCTGAACCACCCCAACCAGCCCTAGTTCCCATTCCCACCCATGTCTCCTTGTGCATGTTGGGCTCTAGCTGTGGATACAGGACTGGGCACACCACTTGTGTGCCAGTATGGACCTGCTGCACCATGGAGGCTTTTAGAGTCTGGCCTCTCCAGCACCCAGCAGTGAGGTGAGCGCAGCAGCGTTGCTAAGCCTGTGTTCTGGTTTCTCCCAGGTATTCCGCGAGCAGGCTATTGATGGAGAGACCCTGCCCCTCCTGACAGAAGAGCACTTACTGAACAACATGGGGCTGAAACTTGGACCTGCTCTGAAGATAAGGTCACAGGTAGGAAAATTTCCTATGTAGTAAGATGTGGCACACATTGAAGTTGTCCCTAGCTGGAGTAAGGACAGCAAGAAACCTGGTTTGCTGAAGTTAATTTATCAAGCAAGGTTTGTTTATGTGTAATCTGTGCTCCAAAACATTCCATGTCCTCATCTGAAGGATGTTAGGGGTCATCTTAGGCTTTTGGGAAGAAAACACAGACAGTATGTAGTGCCCAAGGACAGAAGGCAGTAGCTCGGGACAAGTGGTGGAGGGAATAAGAGAGATGCAGCAGGAAACACCCAAAGCTGACCAGCTCCTGCTAGAGAAGACCCATTGGGCTGTTCCCACAAGTACTGGACAGGAAAGAAGGAAAGCTGTAAACAGGTGAGGTAAATTAGATGGTTTCTAATCAGTGGGACCCAAAAATAGTTATCCCAAAGTACCTAAAGAAGTGGGCAAAGCCACCTCAGGAACCGGTTGTCTCTTTTTGACCTAGTCTAGATGCAAGGCTGCTCATTTGCCCTGTAACTGACTGACTCTTGGTGGCTCTCCTTAGCAAAGCTTGAAGCACAAATGCAGTTAACGTGTCTCAGCAGCATCTGCTGATGACTTTCCTCCCCAGTGAGTAATGGGCCAGCTCTTTCCCTTCTCTGCCATGCTGGTAACAGATTTCTGTAAAGTTTTTCTGTCCTGCTAGCTGTAGCTTAGTGGTCTCTCAGATGGGCTGTGCCCCCTCCCACCACACCCCCTGCTTGTGCTGTTCACTTGTCTTGCAATGCCCTAGAAGTAGAAATCCCCTTTGCCTCTGTGATGTGGTCAGGTTGGCTCTTTGAGGGGGCTGTATTCCCACCTCAACAGACTCATTTGCTGTTGTGCCCTCAGAGCGATGTCTTGGCTTCTCAAAATACCTTTTGTGGGAGCTGACTTGGCTCCCAGGGCTCTGCCCAGAGAGGATGGCTTTCCTAAACTGCTGCGCTCTCCTCTTCCCCTCCCTAGCAGGCACTCACAGGCATGGCAACTTCCATTGGAGTTGCCTCTGTTTCCCCTTGGTTGGCCTCAGCAGACCATCTCCTCTAGCTTCTTACTTTCCCCATTTACTCATCAGAAAACAGCTTCTGACGCACGTCAAGACCAGGCTGTTGTGTGGTGCTCCCCAGGGGCCTGTGTCACACCAACAGCTCCATGGATGTGCGTGTACACGGGTTGCACACGTAGTCACTACTCCAGCGTTGGTTTCCCTAAGCCACAAGCTCTACATTTGTTACACGACGTTAAAACCAGTAAGAGTAACTTTACTACTTTCCCTACAGCCCTCGCTGTTTACGAGGGGTCTAATAAAAAGGTTCTGTGGGCAATTGTTCCCCACGGGTCAATTCAGGAGGAAATAAAACTCTTGACGTTTCTTAAAAACCAGAGAACTCAGCGTAGCTCAGAGGCAGTCTCAGAGCAGCTTTGGTGGGGAAAATAGGAGATATGGGCTGAAAGGTAAATAACCCCCCACCCAACCCCACTTCGATTTAATCAGTAGTGTTTAGAGCTCACTAATAAGGCTGGGGGGGGGTAAGTGGGGAGCAAAGCCCCAATGTTGCTAACTGAATAATGCTCTGGTTATCTGGGTTGAAGGCCAGCCTGTGTTTTTGTTTAAGCTTAAATGTGAAGCAGCTGTCTAGGTGCAGGGAGGCTGTGGGGCTGCGGGCCCTGCCTGGGAGGCCAGGCTGGCTGCGGGAGGGTTCCTCAGGGCTGCAGGCATAGCGCTTCCTGAGCAGTTAACAGCAGTCACCATGTAGCCAGATTTATTCCCCCCACCCCGTGTTGTGCCAGTTCCCCCCTGCCCCTTGAAGAGCAATTCCTGCCCTTTGGAAGCAGACATAGCACGCTGTCCTGCTGCAGACCCTGGGCTGGGTTAGATCCCGGGGTCTGTCCAACTGTCCATCCGGCAGGGCCTGGTAATGAAGAGAAGTGGCAGGGATCGGTCAGGCCTCTTCACCCGAAAGCTGGGACTGAGAGGCCTCTGCCCAAAACCTCAGGGAGCGGCCATGAGCTAGAAACTGCTCCTCACCACTGTGTGTCACCCAGGAAGGGGATGAGCTGGGGTGCATGACAGATGACGAGTGCTGCCATAGCTGTTCCTGCAGTCTCACCTCACTGCAGGTTTCCAGAGTCCCCTGGAGAGACCCCTCCATTATTTTGGTTCCAGCTCAGGCCTGCGCCTGCCACTGAGCCCACACGATGCAAAGTGGTTGGTCTTGACCTGGCCAAAAACCAGGGACACCCAAAACCCACCCCAGGCCTTAGCCTGAGCTGGACCTGCCAGTCCCAGCTGTACCTCAGGGCCATGCACCAGTGTCCAGGCTGCGTGCAGTGAGGAACACTGCTGCAGGACAGGGGGGCCTTGAGGAGACAGGAGGAAACTTCCCCTGGGTGCCTTGGGTAAGTCACCAAGCATTTGTGGTGGGTTTTTTGTGGATTGGGAACGGTAGCTCTTCTATCTGCAGTTCACCTTGGTGTACCAAACCTGGGCGTGAAACCACAGCTTCTGTGGTCTTCAGCCTCTGCCCATCCTCATCCCTTTTCCCCTCCACTCCCACACTGATTTCCTCCTTTCTTCTCCTTTTCACTAGGTGGCCAAGCGCGTGGGCAGAGTTCTCTACATGGCAGGCTTCCCCATGGCCTTCCCACTGCAGCCTCCTGGTTTACGGCCCCCGGAGCGGGACCTGCCCCAGGCTGAGCTCCGACCCTCCTCCACGGGCAGCGTGGCCTCTCCCTTCAGCAGCGGCCTCCCCTCCGCCAGCCGCGTCTCACCAAAGCAGGAGAATGGGAACCCCTCCATCCTCACCGGGCTCAACGACACCCCCAAACCTCCCTCCTAACTGCAGGTGACTGCTTCTGGAACTGAGGGGTCAGTTGAACAGACTGAAGGTGTGATGCATTGTGAGAGACCAGGAGAGCCTCCTCCCTCAGCAGCGTGACACAGAGGAGTGAGGAAAGGGGGGGGGGTGTTAAAAATTTTTTTGGATGCATTTGCTTTTTTTTTGGTTAAAAAAGAAAAGAAGAAGAAAAAAATAATATCAACCCATGGAAGTTCTAAAAAACAAAAAAAAAACCTGTAAAAAGGGAAGACAACTATCCAAAGATGTACTGAGACAACACAAGAGAGAGAAAATGGTTCTGGAGGATGACAGCAGCATTCCCATTCCCTTTGGCACCAGGAAAGATGGAGCCGTGGCCAGGGAATGAACACTTTTCTTTGCCTTCAAAGAAACACGGCTTTCAGGAACTTCTGGGAGTGACTCCCAGCAGGGAAGGGGAACGGGCGCTGCTCCCCCAAACGGTACTCAGCACCCCGAGCAAAAAAAAAAACAACCCACCCCACACAAACCCATCAAAAATGAAAGCAACAACCTTCCCAGCTATCTCCTCCTCCCTGGAAACTGTACTCAGTTCCTCATTCAGGTGTCTATGCATCTCTAGCAACTTTTAAAACAATACCAAAGACAGAGAAAAAGACAAAAAAGACAAAAAAAAGGAAAAAATATTAACTAAAAGTAAGGAGTTCCGGTCCATGTTTACGTCAGTGTGGATGGTACGGCACAGGCGGCTCCGTGCTCAACCCCCCCAGGGCCAGGGGCTGCCCTCTTCCCTTTGAGCACACCCAGAGAACAGACTCTGCCTGTGCTCCAGCCCTGCAGAGGTTGGTTTGTCCTTTGGTTGGTTGGGGTTTGGGGGGTTTTGGGGTTTCTTTTCCCATTAGATGTTTTGTTTTCTAAAGAGAAGAGGAGCGTGCGCCTGGGCGGGATGGAGGGGCCCAGGCCTCGCTCCCTCCTTCCCCTGTGCAACAGACTGATGGATACATTTGGGGGGGGGTGTGTGGTGGTGTTATTTTTTTGTTCATAGGGTCGGTTTTGTTCATTTTTCTTTTTAAAGCCTTGTTACAGAGGTGGATGTAGTTGCACATTCTGGCCTGCCGTGGACCATGAGACAGATACCTGTGCGTTCCCAGAGGAGGGGGAGGGATGCTGGGGGGGGGGGGGAGGGGGCTTCAGGTTAAAAAACAAACAACAATGGGTAGAGTTTTTAACTACTGTGAATGAGATGATGGTAACTCCTGGGGGTGACCTCCTGTGACTTGTACAGTTGTGAACAGCAATCACATGTGGTACTTTTCTCTTTCTCTCCCTCCTCCCCCCCCTTTTTATTTTGTTTAAACGTTGCACGTGCTACCGTTTTTCTTACAGACTAGCTTGGTGGTACATTAGCTTCTTTATATTGTAAAAAGAACAGAAGTCATTATCCATCACATCACAAGAAAAATGCTTTCCAGCAATCAATTTAAATAAAAAAGAAAAAAAACCACTTAATTTACAAATGGTACCTGGCTTCCTGAGCTCCTTGGAGGTGGCTGCCCTAAGTGTGGAGGGGGGTCTGCTTTCCATCACGTCCCTCAGTGGGGGATTGGTATCTCTTCATGGATCTGGCTGAAAGCCAATCTGAGGGTGGGTTCACAGCTGCCAAAAGGCAGACAGCACTTTTCTCAGCAGGGTTGTGAGTGACTTGGGCACTCCTCAGCCCCTGCAGGCTCTCAGTGACAACACCACCCCAAATTATGAATTTCTGAGCTTACTGCACAGAATCACAGAACATGAGGAGTTGGAAGGGACCTTGAAAGCTCATCCAGTCCAACCCCCTGCCACAGCAGGGTCACCCAGACTAAATCCCACAGGAACACATCCAGCCAGGTTTGAGTGTCTCCAGAGAAGGAGACTCCACCACCCCCTGGGCAGCCTGGCCCAGGGCTCTGTCACCCTCACAGTGACAAAGTTCCTCCTTACATTCCCATAGCTGTTCTCCAGCTCACACCTGTTCCCTCCTCTGCCTTACCACATGACAGGTGTCTGGGTGCCTGGCTAGGAAGGGCAGCTCTAGAAGGTTCTGCAGCTGGAAAGAAGCAGCCCCCTCTGTCCTATTCCTGCTGCTCAGCTCCAGAAGGACCTAACTGAATGAAGCCAACGCCTCACAACACAGAACTTGACTTACCTGTGCAGTAATGATGCCTGGGAGCAGGGCAGGAGCAGCACCCAGCGTAGGGCAGGAAGAGCATAATTACCTCTTCATGTACTCTGAGTTGTTACTACGTACAGTGGGAGGGAGGGAGACCTCTGCCCAGCTACAGTACACAAGGGGTTTTTAGCTGCAGAGGGCAAGGTAGCTGAGCTGGAGGTCTGGCCCCAGGAAAGTAGAATGTAAAAAGAAAGGGGGTGGGAGGTGGGGGAAATGCTGTTATTTTTAATTTCTATTTATTAAAAAAAAGCATCTTGTCCTCCTGTGAGGTGCAGGAGCCAGGCTGCCGCAGGGGAACATGTAGGCAGTGCAGCAGGCAGAGGTGAACACGTCTGTGCAGGCAGCTTGGCCACCCCCAGCGCTGACAGGGAGCTACTGGCCTCACTGAACGGGGCAGAGACAAATAAAGGTGGTATTTAGGCCTGGCCCCTCTAGCTTCTTTCCAGAAATCTGCATTAACAACCAACAATGCTCTGGAAAGGCACAGTTAGCTTCCAGGAGCCATGCTGGCAGATACACCTCAAGAATATTTAACTTTTCCCACCTACCTGAGCAAGTTCCCTCTGTTCCTGGTTTGGTTCCTGAAGCAGCATCCTCAGTGCCATTCCAGCAATGGGCTCAGGAGACAGATAAGCTGTTTCTACTTTCCCAGCACATCACAAATTGCCCTTGGGCACCCTGAGCTATGCAATGTGTGTCTGTCCCCCCCAAGCACCACTCCTGTAAGAAAACACATCATGAGCCTAGAAGCTGCGCAGGTGACACGGTAACAAAGGCAGGCTGGGTGCCCAAGGCAGCCTGTGATCATCACAACTGGTTTCAGGACACAGAGAAAAGCCCAGTTCAGTGCATGAGCAGTTGGGGGGCCAGCCCTCAGAGGGGCTTTTTTACTTCTTTAGGGATAAAACCAGGTCTGTCACAACATAGGGGCACAGACTTAGCCCTTGGTTTTGCTAAGCAAATCCATCCCACACAAATCCAAGAGCCATCACTGAATCAAAGTTCCCTACATACATAGAGACGTAATAGAGTTTTGCCTTTTCTTATTCCTTCCTGCCTGCACACCCTCCCATCTCCCCCCAGTATCCTAAGGCACTTACTTAACATCTTCATACTTAGAGCCAGCTTGATTGAACTGAGCCGATGCTGATGTTACCGATAAAGGCTTCTGTCAGCATGAAGAAAGAGCAAAGCTCTGAAACACCCTATGTGATCCTTTTAAGAACTTCTTGGCAAAAGGGAGGGATTGGTGAGGACCCCAGAGCAAAATCTGGGGCTACATGGGTGGCTGGCTGAACAGAGGAGGACCCTTAGACAAAAGAAGTTCCCCAGCCCCTTGGCCAGCTCACCTCTGCCCCAGCAGGATCTGAAAGCGAGCCCTGTGCTATTTAAGGCAGCAGATTTTAATGAGGGATGTTTTTATTACCTACACTGGTTTTATGGGCTTTGACATGACAATTTTACTGTTACCAAAAATGTAACTGGTAGAAAAAGCTTTTGAGTCCAAGTAGCATCTCTGCTGTGTCACTGTGACGGTCCTTGGTGGCACCTGGGGGCCAGCCTCCCCCTCTCCATGCTCCCCAGCTCTTACCACCTCTGAGAACCAGCTGGGTCTCCAGCAAGCAGCAACTCTGTAAGGAATAAGCTTGGAGGGGGTGGCTGTGAGGATGCTCAGTCATCGTCAGAGAAAGTTAAGTCTGCCACAATGTCCTCTTCCCCTTGGGCTAGCTGTTCCAGGTCAGAGCGTGACATCCTACGAGCGCTGCTCCTCTGCTTCCGTGACCCTTGGGAGCCCTGAGCAGCTTCCTGGTCTTCCTCTGTGGGAGGAAAGAGTGAGAGGTGTAAATCCTGCTTTACTGGGAGAGAGAGTGAGGCGAGTCGAGGCAGCTCATTGCTAATTAATCCCAGACACTCATTAATTTATTGGCGCCACTGCAGCTCCCAGATAGCGGTAGGGAAGCGCTGCGGGGTGCTCAGCACGGGGCTGGTTCTGAGGGACTCAGGGTGGTAGGAGAGAGGAGACTGAACTGACTGTTAATGCCTGAGGCAGAAATGCAAAGAAAGAACTGGGGGCATGAGACAGGCTGTGCCTCCAAACCTTCAGCCCTCACAGCTCGGGTCAGTCTTCCTCGCTAGAGATGTCAGGCCAGGCATTAAGGGCTGACAGAAGCTGTCACAGGTAACAGCAAGACACCCAAATGCAAACCTAGCCTCAAGCTCCCTCCTGTTGGAAATGATAGTTTAACAGCAGGGAGCACAAGGGAAGAACTGTTTAACACATCCTCATTCCCAGTGCCCTTCCCTCTCAGTCCGGAGCAGCAGGACCACTGAGGTGCCTCTCCCAGGCACTAAGAGGAGGTGCAGAGTTCACCCCCAAGGCCCTGGCCTGCTGGCAAACTGTCACAGACACAAGCTCCTCACTGTTTTGGTTAAAAGCACAATAGGGATGCTCAGCACACAGCACTTGGGACTTGGGAGGGGTGGATCTGCCTGGCTGATGTCTGGAAAAGAAAGTGCCACAGGCCAGAAGCACCTGGGCCTGAATGTCACCCACACTACAGTACTGTACCCAGGCTGCTGGCTCCACACCGTGTTCCTACAGCCCAAGGTGAAAGAAGCTGCTGTTGGGGGTGTGAAGGGAGAGAGGATCAGAGCTCCTGCTCCCCCAGATACCAAGGAAAAGTGCTTATCCTTCAGCCTCAGTACTCTGGTAGGCAGCGAGGGAAACGCTCCCTCCTGATCCTTTACGGCACTGTCAGAACATGCATCAAATCCCCATCTATTCTGGGCGCTGAGGTTTGGGTGCTCATGCCAAGCCACAGCCATCTGCCACGCTAAATCAGTTGGATTTTGCTCTCATTTGGGCTCTTCCCCCTTCCTGCTCCCCCTAACTAGTACAGAAAGCCAGCACAGAGGAGCTTTTGTGGCCGCTCCCCACAGCCACACATGGCACCCGATGGCATGCTGAGGAACAGAGGCTTGGCACGCTAATGCAAAGGCCTGAGCAAGAGGCACAAAGAAACCAGCAAAGGAACCCCACAGCAGTCAGAGCCCCAGCAGGGCCAGCTTCTGTCTGCTATGTTAGCTGAGCAATGGCAGACACAGGCAGCTGCGCTCTGCTGGGGGCCGAGCAGGCTGCAAGGGATGGATGGGGAAGATACGCTCTCCTCAGCTCCAATAAAGCCTGGCTTGGTGGTACCACAGCTCTGGCAATGCTGCTGGCACCAGTAGCCATTCAGGTGGCTGTTCTGAACCTCAGACATCCACATCCACGGCTCTGGGCAGCAGCTACAGCCTGGCAGAAGCGATCAGGACCAAGCACGGAGCAAAGCCACGGGACCTCTACACACACCAGCAAAGGTCACTGTTCCAGCACAGAAAGCCCAGAGCAATGCAGGATGCAGGCAAGATTTCCTACCCTGAGAAGCAGCAACTAAAGGGTTACCCCTGTGCAGCACCCCAAACCCCAGGCAGTGCTCAGATGAAAAGTGAAGCGCACCCCCTGCACCCCAGTGCATGTGTAACCTGTGGCGAGCCTGGAAGCAAGGTTTCTGTGCCCCAGTTGGGGTGGGCTGTACTTCAAGAGTTTGTTTGAGCCTCTCTGCAGGAGGCCCCAGAAAAGAGATGAAAGGGACTGGTGGCTTGTTAGAGCAAGGCCTGCAAAGACTTTAACCCTTCGTGGTGTGAACTCAGAACTGCCCTGTCTCCCTGGCCAGGGGGTGTGTTGAAGTCCCTCCTGACACCCCGCAGTGCAGAACAGCAGCACAGCAAGGCAAGCAGATGGGTCCTTTGCAGGGGAGCACACTGCTCCCCACCCTCAGAAAGCAAAGGAGCTGCCAGTTACCAGTGAGGTCAATAATTCCCTTTCCCTTTGCCCAACTTACCATCTGAGTCGCTGTCTTCCTCAACTTCCTCCTCATCCTCCTCAACTTCATACTCTCCTTCTTCATCATCATCCTCACCATAGTCCTTGCTGCTTGCTTCCGAACTGTCGTCTGACTCTTGCTTGGCTTTGGCTTTACCTGCAAGTGTGAATAGAGCCATGAAGAGCAGCACACACGTGTAGGAGCAGGCAGTATGCACAAAGGGTGAGGTACTGCCATCCCAGCACCTCAGGAGTCTCACACACACACACTCAAGCAGATATTTACCCTGTTTCTCCAAAAGCCCCAAGAGGCCCAGAGAAGGATGCTTTTCATTTCAAAGGCACCCGCTAGAGGCCAGGGAAGCCAGGCCACAGTCAGAGACGTGACCTCAGAAGCCCACAGCAGGGTTTTGCTGCTAAAGCCCAGGGTTTGCTGCTTCCTGGTATTTCTGGAGCACTAGTGCAGCACCCAAGTGCCTGTCATGGTGATACCTGTCTGCCCTGCTCAGAGACAGGAAAGCAAGGAGAGGAAGAAGGACCAAAGAGTACAATGGGAAGAAATGGGCCTACTGATCAGCCATGAGAAAGGAGGAGAGTAAGTCCCAAAGCTGAGGGCAGAGAAGGGCTGGCTCCACTAAGAAACAGTGCCTGTGTATACCTACCTGCACCCCTCATTAGCTATGTGCCACAGAAAACAGGGCAGACTCTCTGGTTCGGGGCATCCTTGTAAACCTCCCTCAGCTCTATACTCTGCAGAGGGAAGGGGCAGAAGAACCGTCTCCTTCTTGCCTCCTTCCAGCCACCCTTCCTGAGCTAAGCCCAGCTCTGCTGCGAGCTGCCTGCCCGAGGAGAAGCTATTTATTCACCCTTCAGACTCTGCTTGGACTCCAGCAGTACATCCTGCTCACGCCCCGAGCCTCGGGCCCCACCATGGCATCTATTTTCTTGCCCCATCCTCCCTCCTCAGCAGCTGACCTATGTTACTCACTGAACTGGATACAGAGCCATTAATAAGCTGGCTGCTCCCGTTCCCAGCTCCCCGTTATCACCCCGCTCGCTCTGCTCTCACCCATCTGTCAGCCCTGCCAGCACGCAGCCTCTGTGCAATTGCCCCCTCCAACCCCCACACCAGGGATGGGAAGCCTCATCTCCTGGAGGGATGGGAAGCTCCATCTCCTGGAGGGATGGGAAGCTCCATCTCCTGGCTGGAGCTCTCCTGGGTGCCTGCAGCCATGCGGAGAGCGCCCGCTCCAGTGGAGATGGATTGCGGTGCTGCTCACCGCACCACATCATATTGATGGGCACCTGAGCAGCTCAGGCAACAACTGAGCAGGGCAGGCTCTCATCCATCAAGCAGGAGCAGCAAAAGCACAGACAGATCCAGCTATTGGCTCATCTGGGGGTATGAAGGGATTGGGTGTTGGGGTGTTCCAACACAGGAGCATGCCACTGAAAGAGGAATGTGCTGAACTGCTCCAGCCTCTTGCTCCTCTCCCTTAAGATCAGCCCCCGCCTCCCCTTCCGTCACCCACACAGGGAGGCCCCAAGACAGCCTTCAGGCAGAACTCAGCTTCCATCTCCTGAGACAGAAGCCTATCAGTGAGACCCCAGAAGCCAATGCTCAGGGTGCTCCAGTCAATCTCTCTCATCTTCCTCTAGATCCTCAAGCTGACAGCCCAGAGCAGGAGCATTCTGCCACCGAGAAGGGCTGTGGATCATTCTGCTAGGAACTGAAAATGTCTGACCTCTCCTTCCACACCCCAGCAGCCCCCACCAGTCTGGCATTAAATTGATGTAATATGATTACGTGAGCGATAAATGAAGAAACCTGTTCAAGTTCATTAGAGGCACACCAACACCTAATGTGGACAGATCACTCATTACAGCCAGCCCCAGAGAGACGCCGCAGCCACGCTCCCTCCTCGCCTTTAATTGCCTCACGACAAGGCAGCCCAGCACCTCTTCCAAAGCCATTAATAATCTCCAGGAGCAGCAGCTTTTCCTCCCAGGGATCTGTCAGCTGGTAAATGAGAGGAACTTCCCCCACCTCCACCAGCAACACACAGACTGATCAAATCCATGCTCTGTCCTCCACATCTCCCGGTTCTTTCTGCTCTGCCCTGCTTGGGGGTTCCCAAAAGGTGTCCTCTTGTTTCTATCCCCCACTTCAGACCTTGCAGAGACCCAAGCAAGGGAGTCTCTCCTGCCTGGCAAATGCTTTCTCCATTCCAGGGGATCTATCTTGATGTGATGGACCTGTTTGTGTTCACCACCTTTCCCAGCCCCTCGGGGAGGACGCCAGGGTGTGGAATCCTGCCAAAAAGAGCAGTCAGCTTTCATCTTCACCCTCACAAGACAAACGTAGGGGGAATCTCTCTGCAGGTCCACAGGATTAAAAGACAACTGCGAATTCATCACTTTCCTTCCTTTCTCTGTGCAGCCACATCTGCTGCATGTCATCAATACGCTGCTTCCAACCCATTCCCAGAGGTGTGGGCTAAAACCAAGCACCAGGGAATAGCACAGGGACCAGCAGCATCCTTCACCCAGCAAACCCTACCAACCATCAAGGCTGAGATCTCCAGGAGTAAGATGCTCTAGCAGGGAGCTAACCAGTGCTCCCAACTTCCAGGTTCTGAAAGCAGAGAACCACCACCCTTCCCCATCCTTTGAGGAACCCCCAAATGAAGAGCAGTGCTGGTACTGAAGGAGCTCCCCAAGCCCCCCACTCTGGGAAAAACATGTGTGGGATTGGAAAGACTTCTCCAAAAGACTACTCTGCTCTGAGAAACATTAAGGTCTTTGAGCTAGAAGTTAGTTAATGAACAAGTTGTTCTGGCTAGCAATGGTTAACCCAACAGCTCTGGCTGCTATCCAGGCCTACCTTCTTCCAGAGGCATTAGGGATGGTGTAAACCAAAATCAACACAATTTCAAGTGAAAGAAAAGGTGAGGGGCCTTTGAACAGCAGCTCAGTAATGGAAAACTGATGATTTCCTGGACTTTAGCAGACAATTTTCCACTCTTGTGGATTTAGTCTGGGACCTGACAGGCCAAAACAACTACTAATGGGAAGAAGAACATCCTGTCAACACCAGGAGGACTGTGCCAAGCCAAGCGCTGCGGCTAGGGAGAGATGGGAGCCACTCTCGGCATGCCTCCTACCCACATCCAGGAAGCCATGGTGATGCTGCACCAGGAGCAGGCTCTGAAATCCTGACTTTTATCTAGTCATAGGAGCTTCCCAGTGCAGAGCAACCACCCTGGAGGACTCAACCCGTGGGGCTGCCTCAGAGGATGAGTTACAGTAAGAGACCACTGCAACTATCTAGCTAGGGCTTTTCCTGGCAGGGAATTCCTTCCTTTCCAAAATCCCTCCCTCCCACTTCTTTGCAGAGACTTCGACATCCCCAGGACCTGGAAGCAGGTCTTTCCAGTAAGAACTCTGAGTTTTGGGTGCTGCTGCCAAGCCTTGCAACCAAGGAGAGCATGGGCATCTCTTGGTATGGTTGGCCTTTCCAGAGAGCTTCCTAATCTTTTCCCCACATCAGCCTTGGCATACTCAACCCTTATCCCTGCTTCCCTTCCCAGAGCAGGGAGGACACAGCCATCTCTTCCTCCCCACCTCTGGAAGCAGGCAGAAGGGTTGATCTACTATGATGAGTGTCCCAGATCCCCACACCACTGTCAGAGTTACTTCCATAGAACCATTAGTCTCTCCCAGTGCATCACTGGGCATTCTCAGCTATTTCTTGTTCTCTTCCTCCAGAAGGTCCATCCAGGGCAGTCTCGTCTTTCTGCCCAGATTCCTGCCATCAGCTGCTCCACATATCTCTCTTGGAAGTAGTTCAAGGCTGATTCAAGATGAACCAAAGTCCTTCCACTGTCCCAGACTCTCCTTTTGCCTTCTTTGAGGAGAGGAGACCGCGATGCTTCAAGCCTCACAGGTAAAGAAGCGAACATGCAGGCCACAGCAGGTTCAGGGCCTCCCAAATTCCCTTCCATCTGGCCACCCAGCTGAACAACAGCCACAACAGCCAGGGAACTGCAGCAAATGGAAGCACTTGCTTCTCTGACTTCCATCTGCAGCCAGCCCTGACAGTTACTGCATGCAGAGCAGGGCTGGGAACATCTCACACCACACGCAGAGTAAGAACCAGGCCTCATTGTACACATCTCCCAAGACACGGGTGCCTTCCCCAACCTCCCTGCTCCTCGTCCTGTCCCACTGTGGAGTCACACCACTGCCTGGAGGGAACATCACCAGTCTCCACAGTACAGAGCCAGCGCTCAGCTGCCTCCACCCAGCAGCTCAGGATCCACGGTGGGGCTGAGCACAGTTGCTCCTTGAGATGGAAGCTGCCTTCAGGGCTTGTTGCCTCCTCCAGAAAACACCCTACTAAGAACAAAGGCTACAGAGAGGCAGCTGCCCCAGGAATGCTGGAAAGTAAGACCTATTACAGACACTGTCCTGCTTTGTGACTAGATACTGCAGAGTGGATACCACAGCTGTGGGACTGGTACAAACAGAGCAGGAGAACCCTTTGATTTCACGTGGACCTTAGTCCTCATTTGCACTCCACAGTATCTGTCAGCCCCTTAAAGCTGTGGAAGAACATCATGGGCAGATGTCTCAAGTGCACACACAGACAGGAGAGTAGAAGCCATGCCTAATGAGGGGATTGCAAACCCTTCCTGTCAGCAGATTTCTTTTCTACAGGTAAGTGCCAGAAATGAGGTAGAAACTGCCAGACAGCCAGCTGCCACAGACCTTGTCTCCCTGCCTTTTGAGAAGCCACTGGAATTCTGCTAAGGCTGGAGGGCAGGACAACTCCAGATCTTAAGGATGTATCTCAGCAAGTCATTTTGATGTCACACTCCCCTCTCAGTACTTGGTGGGGGCACATGCTCGCTTTTACTCTCCTCCTGCTCTCTGCCACATCACCTACAACAAATCCACTAATTTCATCCTCAAGTTATCAAGAGAGAGTTTTCCAACCTTTTCTTCCTCCTATGTCACAGATGTCTGTGAGGGAGCCAACTCTCATCAGTTCAGTGTAAGTCCCAAGGTGTATCCTCACGTCTTACAAGATGCACAACAGACCAGGACATAGATCAAGTCACCAAATCACCACCCAAGGTAACTCCATATTCCTGCAAGCTGCCCCACTGTACAAATGACAATTGGATTTAGAAAACCCTGTGATATCCCAAGCATTCCAAAGTACAGAAAGAACATTCTCAGTTTCTCCTCAAACTACATGCAGGTTCCACAATTTACTGTGGCCCTCTCGTGGTCACAGCCAGAGGGTGACATCACCTCGTTTTCTCCAGAGGCTCTAGGCTTTCTTGGCTCCTCAAGAACACTTGCAGCATCACTCACTATAAAATAAATAAATCACAAGTGCATGCAAAGAGAGGATAACCGTTCTTCCATCAAAGACCCTTGTTCTGGTAGCCAGCCCCTGTGACAGCTACTGCTTGCAATGCCATACACAACACAGGCCCAGCACACTGTCAGGTAGAACAATGTTCTTGTTCCCCTTTTATAGGTGCAGAAACAAAACATGAGCTTCTGCACCTCCACTCATGATGCAGAAAGACTTTTATGTTCTCCAAGGTGAGGCTTCAGCCCAGAACCTGCACAGGTTATGAGCACAGGAAGGAGAACTCACTCTTGAGGAGTTACAATACGAACCACGGCTGCTATTTTAAAGCAGGGTCTGTGTTCAGCCAAACATCCCCTGGTTACTGGGCTACAGTGTTGAGGGTCAGTGTCTGTGACAGAAGAAAGGTGCTACAGGGAGGAGAGAGTACAGTCATGTACTGAAGATGACTAATGCAGGACTAAGGCTTTAAAATGAGCTGGAGTGAGAAAGTAGGAGCAGGAAAGAGATACAAAACCCTCCCAACTACTTGCTGTCTGTCCCTTTGCAAAGCCTCTAAAAGGCATCACCATCCCATGCTCTCTCTCCCAAATGGTGTATCTTGAATGGGACACGGCCAGCACACATCCCTCTTGGAGCACAGCCATCTCAACCCACGTCATACAGAGCTCTGGACACAGAGAACATATGCCCAGCTCCATACCTTTTATAGGGAATCCATCATTCTCCTCATCAGAGTCACTGTCCAGCTCAAAGAGGTCCTTGAATTCCTTCTTATCTTCCTCCTTGTTTTCATTTTGCTTCTTACGTTTAATTTCTGGGAAGTTCAAGTCTTCAAGCTGGAAAAAACCAAAACCAACAGTAAGAACAACCTTAATTTGTACTTTTAAACATAAAATGCTGAGCTTAAACACAGGAACTTGTCTTTGACCAGCAAACATAAGCTGCACTGCCAAGAACAGTTGGGTCTGCCTGCTGCCAGCTGGGGAAGAGACAGATGAGATTTGTGAGACAGTCACAAAGGTGAATGATACCCTCAAAGCACCACTGCTCTATTGATCTTTACCTAATCTACTTTTTCTAATGGGCCATCTACCTCTGGGGTACCTTAGCATGGATGGGAAGGCATGCAGGACACCCAGGACAAGCTGGCTGTATGAGATCTCTGGGCTGAAAGCCACACAGAGCCTGTGAGCTTGGGCAGCCACACACAATCCAGCCAGGCTGTGCTGGTCACCTCTGAGGTAGCTGTTTTCCATCAACTCCAGAAGCTGGGATGCCTACAGGAGAGGCTCTGTCTTTCTGGCTGCAGATTTCAGCAGGGTTAAAGGACAAGGTGCTGAAGATGCTTAAGGTCTGTCTACACCATGGCTTGCCCGGTTGATAGCCCTTAAGGAGATCAATGGGCCAAGAGCCTTGCTGCTGCAGACAGCCAATATCAATGCCATTAAGCACTTGCAATTGACACCACCTCACTGCTCTTTACACCTCTCCGGAGGGGGATTAGGGGGAGGATTTACTTGCAAGGGCTCAGACCAGCAGGGCAAAGATAATCAGAATGCAAATTAAATCCCAAGTGCTCTCTGAACATCAGCTGCCCGCTGCCTGTGCCTGGCTGCACACCTCCTGGGAAGCACTCATGCATTAGCACACATTAGCTTGCTTGGAAACATTCACCCTAAGAGTAATAACTCATTTGCTCTCTCCCACCCATCAGACCACCCCTCAACAGGCTCCTCTCTCAGCCCACATCTTACTCCAACCCTCCTGTGAGCTTCCCTCAGCAGGAAGAGCAGCAAAGCAGGGTCTGTACAGGAAGGCAGCTCCCAGCAGAGACGGGGGGGAAAGGGGGGTACAGGGATGGGGGGAAGATGAGAGACACAGAGAGGTGCATTTGCTCCTGCAGCCAATTCCAGCAATTTCTCCCAGCCTGTCTCATGGTTATGGTCCCCAGCTGGGCAATATTGATTCTGGGAGCCAAGCACTTACAAGCAATAATCTGCAGCACCAGGATGGAAAGTCAGAAGCTGGCCAGAGAGAGGGAGCAGGGAGCAAATCACCAACCCCCATTTGCAGGGTCCTAAATGTTAAATCCTCTCCCCACCAGCTCTCCTCCACTATGAGATGCCTCCTCCTTCCACCATCCCTGCAGAGACTTTCTGGGCTGTCTCTGAGCTGGGAAGACATGTGAAGAAAGCAGCACACAACTGTCTTTCCAAACATGCCAGGGAGCAGATTTGGGAAGCAAAACGCAGCAAGAGCAGGGAGCCAGAGTCAGGGCCAACTGCCTGCCCTCAGCTGACTGTAACCATCCTAGGTGGTTATCCCTAGGGTGGCTTCCCTAGGGTGGTTATCCCTTTGAATTTAGGCACCCCTTCTGTCAGTGGCTCAGCCGAGTCATGCTGCCATCCTCCCAGCCTCAAGGAGAAGCACCAGTGCTTCCAGCAGCACAAGACCTGGACCACCACATCCTCCCTCAGTTGCCCCAACTGGGTGAAGGCCTCTCATGTCCCAGAGATGTGTCACTCCAGCAGGTACTGGGGACTGTACCCTGTGGCATGGCATCAGCATGGCTGAGCTGAAGCTGGGAGTCTCCCAGTCACTGGCAGCACCTTGGAGCCCACTTCTATGCCAAGAGACTGGTAGCACTGGTAGCTATCACTCCTCAGCAACAGCAGCAGTTAAACAGGAGCCCAGCACTGCCCCATCAGGAGCTAGATGAGGTTGCAAGTGTCACAAACAGAAGGATAAAACCAGCCTTAACAACAAAACAACTGCTAACTGATCCTAGTCCTGTTCTTCATGACCCCAGCTCACTGTTACTGCTCAGCAACAGTAAATGAAATGCAAAAATCAGCCAAGGTCTCATTCTCCTTCCTCACACATCCTGAACATGGGATGTTTCCATGGAACACATCACTCAATAGGCTGAAAGTGGAAATGGAGCATTGTATGAGTAAAATGTCTCATGTATGTGACATGGAACAGTCTTCTCCAATGTTCCAAGCTTCTCTGATTCAAGGGAGCAAAAGTGAGAGAAGTATCTCCCCAGTATCCCATGCAGGGCAGGTACAGCAGGGAGCTGTTAGGTGGGACTTGTCTTTTCATACTGCCTAGGAGAAGTCCCCACTTCCAAAGGCACCTGCAGTTTTGGGTGACATCAGTACAGGCTGAACTCAACCTGAGCCTATTGAAAAGGACCTGGTGTGATTCAAGCTGAGTCGTGCTACCTCCAACTCTCTGAGACTCCACAGGAGCACCTTCAAGATGGGCACCTCAAAATAAAGGCCCCAGAAAACCCCACGGGCTGCAGAGCAATCCCAGAGCAAAGGAATGAGATTTGCACCGAGCCACAGCTCCCAGCCACAGCCCATGTTCATCACACAGCAGCAGTAATTAGGTAATTTGGGGGCCAGTCTTTTAATCCCCAGCTAGAAGGTTACTATCTCCTGAGTCTCACCAAGCCGATTAGTCGACATCCCATTAAAAACCATTGGGAAAAGCAAATGGAATGGGCAGAGGGGTCAGTGTGGTTATATAAGGAAAGCTGCAGCTCAGAGCAAGGCTGATTTTTTTTTCTGTTATTATTTTTTCCCCCCCAATGGCTGCTAATGGGACTTTTCCCAGCCCTAATGGGCCTCATGGTGTTCACTCTCCTGCTGGGGCTCACAATGCTGCATCATTAAGCTAGCAGTCCCCACCGAGAGAGACAACAGCCCCATTCAGGAAGCAAAGATGTTCAGGCAGCCACAAGCCTTTCAGAAAGCTAACTCCAAAGTCTGTCTCTCTCCAGTTTATCTGTCCAGCCCACATTCTCCAAGAGAAAACAAGTCCCTCTCCCTGCCCTTCAGACTTGCCCTGGCTTCACAAGTCACCTTCTTGAGCCTTGCTACAGCAGAGCAGTCCCTCTCAAGGAGATCTTGTCACCTCAGCTGGTCCTGGTCACCCCAAGGAGCTCCTGCTCCCTTTAAAATGAGATGGGGGCATGTCTACACTGAGACATGCTCCTCTCCTGTTGGGATAGCTGCTTCAGTATCGCAAAGTGTCAGCTCACACCAGCACAGACAGCTTTGGGCAGAGATCAGCCCTGCTCACAGCCACTGCTTCTTGCTGTTTCTTAGCTCTCCCCTCCAATTCCCTTTCTGCAAAGGCCAAATTCTCCTGATGGGTTTGCACAGAAAACAAGTGTGCTTTTTGTTCCCTCTGCACGGCTGCCCCAGAGAATTTCGCCCTCCTGTCCTTATCTCAGGCAGTTAGATGATGCTGAGCATCAGATAGGATCTCCCAGGTCTTCTACCATGCTCTGGGACCTGGCTCAGAGCCAAGCATCCTCATATCCCATCGATTATTTTAATTGTTCCCCACCATACGCTGGAGACACCAATTATATCTATTTCCTGCTCCCTGGCCAAGAGCCTAGCTCAGCCACTTTCATTGCATTAGCAACGAGACAGCTTGCCTTTAGACTCCTAATGTAAGCAAGCTCCCACCCCCACCTCCTGCACCCTGCCCTGCAGCACCAGGAGGAGCAGCCACAGAGCCTTCCTCTGGGTGGGAGATGTGGGAAACAGCAGCCTGAGCTCTTCTGTCCAGACAGCAAGTACCACCTCACACCTAACTCCCTACACACATGTGAAATAAGAAAAGACAAGGCAGAACTCATCTCTGACAGTCCCTTTGCTAAGAGAGAGGCACCTTCCCCTCCCTCCTGCCTTGGCAGGCTGGGGTTTAAGCACAGCAATCCACTCATGTTCTGCAGAGCTGAGAAGAGAGCTGGAGGCTCAAGCCATTTGATTTTACTACAAGAAAGCAACAGAATGTCCAAGAAAAGATTCAAACTGGCTAAAGCAATGTGAGATGGCTCAGGAATGTGGAGGTGAACACACAGAACCACCACTCTGTGTGGAGTCTGAACTTCAACACCACATCACATACTCTGCCCAAAGTAACACCCACAGTAAGGTTACAGCCCTGCTGCTCTTCGAGCCACCACTGAATCCATTTCCCAGCACCACCCCCTGCCAGTGCACACAGTTACTCTGTCACTACTATCTGTAGCTTCTTACCCTTGGATTACAAAGGCTGCTGCACAAATGGTTCTTGAATAGCACAAGCCTGAACATAGACAGAGGGACATGCACTGTAGTGCTACTTCACCCAGCTCACCTACCCTGGACTGGGCAAAGGAACAGGCAAGTAGCAGAGGGGACAGATTTTTACTCCTACAGATCCCTGTAAATCTTCAGGGAGATGAAGAGACCAGCTAGGCTGCTGGCCAACCACACTCATGTTCTCTCCAAGAACACCCAGCCTCCACACTCAAGCCAACTTCAGCTCACAGCCCTGAAGCTGGTTTTGACCAGCCACCATCCTGCTGCCAGGACTCTCTTGTCTTCCCAGGGCAGGGATGATGCCCCAGGAAGTTAGAAGATGCCCCAGGAAGTTAGAAGATGCCCCAGGAAGTTAGGCACTTTGTTCTTACCCTTTCTTTGCCACTGATTTCCAGCTGTATCTCCTTCTCTCTTAGCTTCTTCCACTGAGTATAATACTTGGTCAGAGGTGTCCCCTCCTCTTTGACCTGCTTCTCCCATTGCTCCTGTGGAGAGAAGGGGTGCACATTTAAGAAAGGTTTCCAAAGCAGTTTTCCAGTACAACTCCTGCCAAATGCAGCACGTCAAGAGCAGAGGTTAAGACCCTTTCCCAAAACACCTTTTCCCAGCTTATGGGGTAGGAAATGGGTGACCACGACCAAGACTGCAAGCAGGACTAAGTGTGACTTCAGGCACAATCATTTAAGCAACCACTGAGTGAGGAGTGGTGTGACTGACAACTCAAGCAACAGCTGACACAATACTAAAGCACAGATACCAATGGCACTGAAGGACAGCATCATGTCCTCATAAAGGAGCATCTGGATAGTTGTTTATAAGATGTTTCAGCTTATGGAAGATGACCAAAATTTCTCAGCATGGTGGCCACAAACATGGGTTCCCAGATGCCTGTTTCTCCCTTCTTGCAGAGGCCTGATTCTCAGAACTGCTATGAACTTCCTAAAAGCAGCTCAGTGCCTTCTGGGATCCACTACTGCTATCTTGGCCTTGAACCTTCACTTCTGCTCTAGCTCTAATGAGAAGAGACTGATGCAGAAGTCAAGTCAGATGACACAGTCTAATAAAAACCAAATTCCTTCAACTGAACCCTGAAGGTAGAACTGAAATAGACTGCCCAGGGGGTGTGGAGTCTCCATCTCTGGAGATATTCCAGACCCATCTGGACCTGTGTGACCTGTCCTAGGGACCCTGCTTTGGCAGGGGGATTGGACTCAATGATCTCTGGAGGTCCCTTCCAACCCCTGTGATTCTGTGAATCGAAGACACGGCTCAGAGGATCTATCAGGACAAAATCTATCCCCTGCTCCTTCAGTGGAGGCATTTGATCACCTGCTCAGCACTTGCTTTTTAATTCAGAAAAACCCCACACAGGCATTTACAAGACCAAAGTACCAAGGATGTCTGAGTGCCTTTCCCCCTGTTCTACAGCCAAGTGTTTATTTCCCAAACACACATTCCCCTGCAGGGTCTTGGACTCATCCCAACCTGGAGAGAGCAGAGCACGAAGAAGTGCCGAGCTCCTTTCTGCTGCCCAAGCAGGGAGAACCAGGAGCTGCAGGCACTGTAAGTGGTGGGAAGCAAATTAGATGGTTAAAAATTCTTCTCCACTTCAATCCTTTGGCCTGTTAGTGCTGAAAGGGGGTGGTGGTATGGCATAGACTGTCATTCTTAACCTGACCACACAGAGCCCTACCTGCTAACTGGATTAGCACCGTGCCCATGGCCTTTGAACTACCCCACAGTGAAAAGTCCATCTAAGGCAAGCAGAAAGACATGACTTATAAGTGCGAACTGAAACAGGCAAAGGAGGAAGGGGATGAGCAACAGAAACAGAGATTATCAAAGATAGACCCAAAAGTCAGCATGGAGCCAAAAAGAGCATCCCCAATCCAGGGCTGAGAACAAATCCAGCTCTGTGTTCACAATGCTCCTGTCTCAGGCTGGGAAAATAAGGCCAGACCAGCAGAAAACACAGCAGCAACAGCTCAAATATTCTTCAGTAGATCCCAAATCAACTACTTCTAGGGAGCTGACCCCCAAAAGCTTGGGAGCTATGATGTGTTGGCTGCAGCCTGGGAGCCAAGGTGTGGGAAAGGTGGTTTAAAGAGCAGTGTTTGAGCAAGAAGGCAGAAAGAGAGAGTAGGACTCTGCAGTGGACAGCAGCACAGAACTCCCAGCTTACACAGAGAACCAAGTACTGGTGCCTATTGCTGAGTGAAATACAGCAGGCTATGCCAGCTCTCAATGTGCTCCATCACTGGGAGGGAAGCGGAGATGATCTGTGGTCTCCACAGCTGGCACCAGGAGCTGAACTTTGGCAATTAAACAGCGACCAGCTCGTGTCACCTGCACTCTAATGGCACAGAATCTATTTATGCATCCTACAACAGGCACTATCAATACTGCATCAAGCCAAACAGGCCCTTTCTGGTAATCAGGGTCCCAGACTCACAACCCCCACGGGACTGTTTGTAACACGGCTCCAGGTCTGCAGGGCTGGAGCCTGTGTCTGCTCCCCGGGCTCCTCCCCAGCACGCTGGCTGAAAGCTCAGCTGATGTACAGCTGATGTACTGCCGGCTCCAGCAGCACTCCCTGGCTAGCAGAGACGCCAGGCAGCAGACAGCACAGCCTCACCGTCCGTCTGACCCACGCTACGGCGAGAGGAGTCGCTCCCCAGCACTACCAAGTCACCCCGTTTATAGATCAGGCTCCCATCAGGCTGCCAGCTGCAATCAGGCAATTTGTTGAGGCTGTTTGGTAGGGAGACTTCTGAGAAAGACTCTTCTTACAGAGGGCAGGAGCCTATTTGTGCTGTCTGATACAGCTCCTTTTGTTTTAAAAGTGTGCTGGAATCCAGAGATTAAAAAAAGACCATTAAACCACTCACATCTTTCTAGCTAGAACACCTCAGTGTGTTTTTGGAGAGCAGATGCCATCACAGCCACCTTAACCATTTGCAACTCTCCTTCTATTACCACTTTTGCATCGCTCTGCTGTCTCAGATAACACCCATGGATCAAGCCTGCAGCGCCAGCACCTGTATGAACGTAACAAGGATCATCACCCACCCTCTGGAGAAACCTCCTGTCTCAACGTGAGACAGGGATGAATGCAGAAGATCTGGAAATCCCATGGGAATGAGGCTTTCCATCAGCTCATTCCCCCACTTCACATTGCATTGGGTTGCTCAGCTCTAAAACAAAGGTTCCCCAGGTCAGTGCAGGGAGCTGCCTGGGAGCCACAGAGCCACAACACATCCCAGGTCCTGGTGCACTCTTTTCCTTCCCTGCATTTTCCCATGCCAATCCCAGGCCCACACCAGCACAGATTAACCCAAAATCAGAGCTGCACATTATGCACCTGGATTCAACTTCAAGTGCAGGCTCCACTTGTTTGGTTCCCCTCATGAAGACCTGAATTAGTACAGTAACCTTTCAGCACTGGACTCTGCAAGAAGCACTGGCTCTCAAATATTAACCTCCTAAGAACAACAACAAGAAGAAGAAAATGATAAAACCAGAAGAGTAAAGGTCTCAGTCTTAAAATAACATGAAAGAAGCCAGGCTGAGCTCATCTGGCATGCCTATCCCTCCATACCACAGCTCCTGGGATGCAGGGAGGGGTCTCTCCACAGCCCTTCCACATTATGTTAAACATTTCACCACCACTCTCCCTTACAGCACCAGGTTTAATCCTCAGGCTGTTTCTTAACAATTACATAATACAGCCCCTCAGGTAAAATCCAGTTTTCCCAAGCATGCCCACTGCTCAGGAGTGCAGATCTAATCACATTCACAACCTTTATTCCCCCCATTTAAACCTATTTCTCTGTCATTCCCCCCAGGAAAGCTGCATTTTGGCATGTTGCACGGAAGAATTAGCTCCAAATTTGGGCTCTGCTCCCTCCAGTGGAGCAGACTCAAATACATGGGTGTGAATACCAGAGAGCATTTGCTTTCAATCGCTCCTGCTGGCAAGGGGGACATGCAAAAACCTCCCCTCACCCTTCTCTGTCCCTCCCCTTCTCTGGAAGCGTTTGCTCATGAGAAGTGCCAATGCCCCATGTATCCCAGAGACAACCTGGCAAACTCAACCCAGACTTTGAGGGATACTCCAAATGGTTCTGGGAAAGCCAGTCGCTGTGGGAGCTCTGGCCCTTCTTGGGTATCCACACCATCTGCTTGCAAATGAGTAGTAAGTAGGGGGAAAAGACAGGACCACCCAGGGAACAAAACCTGCCCACTGGGCACAAAAGATAAGCCACTGCTGCTCCTCCACCCCACACAAGCACTGAGTGGGCTGTTTCCTCTGCTCCCAGGAGCACTGGTATCCTGTTGATTGAAGGAAGAGAAAGGCTTCTGTCTCCCACAGGACACCACAGTGTAAAAACAGATCATGGAGGCAACCCAGGCCTCCACCCTGAGCAGGGCTCACTGCTGCTCTAACCCCTTCAACAGCAGAACAGCTGTCCCCAAACAAACTGGTGCCTGCTTCCCACAGCCACCCCCTCTTTACTGGAGGCTGCCTGTTGCTGCCCAGCCAGAGCCAACCCAGCACGGTTCATGCTGCTCAGTCCCCAGGTGTTCCTGGGAAAGCAGGTGCACTCATGTCAACCAGGAGACACCCAGGCAGCAAGATGCTAACATAATCATCAAGGGACCACAGCCAGAGCTGCTGCAAAAAGCAGGCAGTGGCAGGGCCCTTGGAAACCCTGGTTTATTGAGCCAACCACCTTCCCCAGCCCTTCTATTTCATGGAGGCTGGAATCTCCACCTCTGCAGAGTGGGTGGGTGGTCACAGCTCTGCCCACAAACACTACAAACCCACAAAGCCCAAACCACTTCACTCCAAGCAGGAAGCGTAATTCCTCCAGAAAACAGTCCAGCCCAGAAAGGCATTTACAGAACCAACCAGCAGTCACCTCAAACCCGGCTCCAACAGCCCTTTAATCCCAGAATAGTGCTGCTGTGTCCTGCAGTGGAAATGTAAGGGTTTCAAAGGGTAATTCTCCTGCTGCCCCTGCCCCTGAATGTCTGAAGATGAACTGGTCTCACTGAAACTTCTGCTCCATGCCCAGCTCTGTGCCAACAGGAGGAGCTTCCAGTGATGGAGAACTCCAGACTTTCCAATGATACCATGTGGCTGCAGAAGACCGCTCTGGCCCATCAATGTCCTTGCAGACAGATCTTTTCACGTCTTTCCTGCCAGGCAAGGAAGAATCAGACCCACTGCTTCCTCTCAGAGGTGTGCACACATGCAGTTCACCCTCTATCAGACTTGCAAAGGCTGCTGTGCTGGATGAAAAGCAAAGATAAAAGATCTATCTCAAAAGAGACATAAACGAAGCTTCACTAACAAGGTTTCCTTCCCTTTGGCTTCATTTCCATAGGGCCTGGATTTCAAATACCTCAGGGTTGAGGTCAGGTCAACAGGTCCCCAAAGAAGGATGGAGCAAAGCAAAAGGAAGAAAAGCTTCAAGCAAGGACACCAAAAAGAACGCCCTGACAATAGGCTGCATCGTCCCTAGGAGGATGTGGCTCAGGACAGGCAGACTCCTGGAGCAGGGGAAATCAAGGAGGAAGGCAGCATATAGCTCAGCCTGTTCCACCCAGAGCCACTGCAGCTTTTCTCAGTGTCAATGTGCTCAGAGTTTTCTCAACAGGCTGGATGCTTAAGCTTCAGGCAGAAGAACACACCAGCATATCTCCTGAGAAGCACACACAGTGCTTGGGATGCTTGATCACTGTTTTAAAGGCTCATAATGTTCCTGAGTATATAGCTCTTCTCCACAAGGGACCAGAAAAATGGGGAAAGGTTTGCCTCAGGATCCTGAACTGTCACACTGGCTGGGTTCTACGCTGTGGAGACTGGTCTCTACAGACTGGGAGGAAACAGAATCCCCCATTAGCACTGGCACCTACATATCAGGAAGGATGAAAAGCAAGAAACTTCTCCGAGAAGGAGCTGCCCCAGTAAAGTGAGGCCCTTCCCTGGGTGCATGTTAGAAGCAACACAAGGGTGTGATTTCTAAACTGTGTTTTCCATAAGAACGTGGCTCCAGAGTCCTGCCAGCTCCAGCCCCAGAGCCCTGCCCAGCTCAGTTCTTTGCAACATCTGCCCCACCCCACACGCTTCCCACCCCCATTTCCACCATCTCCTCGGCCCCCTGCCACCTGCTCAGCCCCAGCAGCTGCAGTCTGTCTGTCTGTCTTTCCAGGAAGCCCCAGTGGAAGTAGCGGACTCACCACAGCCTCCCTGCTGGCCACGCCGAAGGTGGCTTTCTGACGCCTGCTAGAGATGTAGGCAGAGTTCTCCTGCAGTTTCTCCAGGAGCTGCCGGATGGGCTTGCAGTAGTTGGCAACCTTGCATTCCTTCAGGAAGGATTTCAGCTGGGAGGAGGGAAAGGAGAGGAAGAATGAAAGCAATGTAATAGCTTCCATCAGCAAAAGAAACGTTTCCCACCCCTGTGACAGACAGCACAGGGCTGCTTTTCCCCTCAGTTCATACCACACTTATCTATCACCTGTGTTCAGCCCTGGGAGGCCCTGCCACCCTGGGCTAGGAGGATGCAGAGCTGCACTGACAGCCCAGATGTTTGCACAGAATCCAGAGCAGAGGCCTTGCTCAAAACCAGCTCTCTGCACCCTTTAAAACTACTATTTTTGAAAAAAAAAAATATATATCAATCAGTGGAGTTCAAGCAGCAGCAAGGAAGAAGCCTGTGTTCTCTGGGGCTTCAGGTCCTAGCTGCCACTGCAGCTACACCACCACCACCTGCTCAGCCAAACAGTAAGGGGGCCTGTGGACCAGGTGCATGGAGACCAGGAATAAAAGAGGATACGTGTGGATGCCAGATGGCCAAGAACACAGGGAAGCCAGGGTTAGAATGGGAAAGGTGTCTGTGGGTTAGGACTGTAGAAGACCAGTGGATATTGGAGTGGGAATACCAAATACAAGAGTCTGTGGATGAGACTGATGGCCAGGATTGAAGGCAGAGCTTGAGAGGACTTAAAATCGGGGTTGGAAGTGTCTGTAGGCTGGGACTAAGGGTCTCTGGCATAGCTTGGTGGGTAGACTTGGTGCAGCTGTAGCAGCACGTGGGTCAGGACAGATGGCCATCTGCAGAGCCACATGGGGTGAAGTTTGGTTAATGTCTGACTGTATCAACCCAACTCCAACCGGTACCACTGGTTTTCAAAGAGCACAAACCCACCCACCCCACCCCCAAATTTGCAAAATAACCCTCTGTGTGGACAATTAGTGCAGCAGATACTTAGATAATTCCTAGATAATTCTTTCTTTTACACCCAAGGCCTTATGTGTAGCCATCAGGACAAGAGCCAGTGTCCCAGAAAACGACAAACCCTACTGCTGCCTGAAAGGGCAAGGACCATCCAGCTCAGGGAACCTGCTCTTGCCCTCCCTCTGTCCCTAAAACACAATTCATTACTCTCAAACAACAAGACTTCATCGGAAACAGAGCACATTTTTATGTGGTGTTATTTTTAACTCAGTAGCCTTATTCCAAGCAAACCTCTTTCCTCCCCACCAAAGATTTCCCTGCCAGTACAACCCCCCCAAGAACACCACTGCACTACTCTGACACCTCCAAACTAAAAGCTGAGGCAGCAGTGGTTGCTCTTAATGACAGAGAAGTCCAGCTTTCACCAACCCCAAGTACTCTGGAGTACTGTCCAAATCCTGCAGGCCAAGCTCTTTGCTAGAGCCATACATATATATACACTCACACAGGACACAGAGACATTTGATGTAAAGAAAGAGATCCAACCAGGCAAAAGACAAATGCTAACCACAATGGAACCTTCATCTCAGCCAGGACCTGCAGATGCTAGCACAACAAAGGGGTTTGAGTCAGCTAACACAGTACTGTCTTCTCTGCTTAGGGTTTCAGATGCTCTGCCTCAAAAGACAGAGCTGAGGGAAGGAAGAAGTCTCCCTCCTTTCGAGCCTAGGTGTTGGCTTGATCTTACATGCCTGGTGGGTAGGTATTAAATGTTAATCAAGAGGTGACAGTCACACCTAGCCTCTCTCTGTCAGGACACTGCTCTCCTGACGGGTATTTCTGCAGGATCTGCTACACACACAGAGAAGTCTCCCAGCACCTGGCCACAGGGGCCTCTCTCGTCCCTTCATCCCCAGCACATGCCCACCTGCCATCATGCACCCCGTTCCAAAAGATGGGAACTAAACCCAACCTTCCCCTCTCCCCACAAAGCAACCAGCCCATCAAACCAGTACAAAGGAACCATCAGCAAAACTATTCTTCTCCTGGCAAAGCCTGTCCTACCCCCACCCCCTCCCTTTCTAAAATATTTATTTTTTATAGGTGCTGCATATTTATCTCCACTGAGAGATGCATTTGTCATTCGATTTATCTCCCTTGATCCCCACAGCTGCAGCCCCAGATCCATTTCATCCGCTGCCACATACATTATCATTTTTCTTTCGTTGCAGAAGTGTCACCAGAAATCCTGCAAAATCTCAGGCTCTATCTGTGCAGTTGGGTGTTGTGTGTTCACCCTCCCAGACATATGCTTCATTTCTTCTTTCCCCCTCCTCTCTCCCACCCCTGCAATCCCTCACCACTATCTGCCACAGATATTAACGAAACCGTAATGAGATCTCGGTCCTGTGCTGAGAGGAGGGGAAGAACCAAGAAGGTAAAAGAAGATAGAGGAGAGAGAGAGAAAGGAACTCTGTGTATGCCTTTTTCTGCTCAGCCAAACACAACCACTGTATCTTTCCAGAAGAAAAGCAATCAGAACATACATGTGTGTGTGTGTGTGTGTGTGCACCTATGTGTCATTAACATCTTGTGTCAGTTCCTAGCTCTGTGATTAGAGGGAGTGATTCTGTCGAGCTGCCAGCCTTAAACACCAATGGTTTGCACCAGCAGAGACCACAGCAAAACCCCAGCTTCTCTTACTGTAAACGACATGGGGAACTAGAAATGATCGGAAGCAGTTGAGTGTATGTGTTCCAGGGAGCCCAAATCTAGCCTGATCATCTCCAAAAAAGCTGAGGGAATGTTTGACTAGGGACAGAGTGAGCAGCAGCAGGGGTGGCTGCTGGCAAGGCAGAGCGGCATCTCCTGCCCTTCTGTCCAGATGCAAGCCATGCCTACACCATGCCACCTCCTGCTTCTACCCAGCAGTACCTACCCCTTACTCATGTCTGCCCAGTTTCAGCCTGCATGTGCCCACTGCTGCTCTGTAAAGGCTGTCAGGGCTCTAGAGGAGAGAAGAGTCAGTCTCTGCCAAGCATCCAGGCACAGACGTTCCACACTCCGAGCTCCTTACCAGCCCGTGGAGGCAATGACTGCCCTGGGGTTGTCCCAGCAGTGGGGCATGACAAGAGCCTTCACATCAGCTCTCCCTGCCTTTGATCTTCCTGCCTTCCAGGCAAGGAGGTTTTTAGAGTTCAGTCTGCAGGCAGCTCAGCCTAGCTTCTCCCAAAGCCGCTGACCAGAAGAGGAGGAACACAACCCTTGCCAGCTGGAACCCAGCCCCTCCGACACGGCACTGAGAGGAGCGTGAGCTCATCGGGGAGGAAGAATCAGGACAGATGGAGTTTTACAGTTAACTGGAACCATTCCAGGAGAAAAGCCTCCTCCCCCGCCCCCTCCATACACACACTTTCCCGAAGACTCCGAGATTTTGGGAAGCTAACCTCAGCACCCCAGCCCAGCAGACGCCACGAGGCTGTGGTTAGTGGCAGCCAACTAGGAATCTGATAGCATTAATTTTCTGCAGAAATACAGCCCGGTCCCAGGGTGTGTTTGGAAGCCACAGGGTGCTTGGTGCCAGAGGGCCGTCAGCCCTTTTTCATTCCAGCTAGAACATCAGCTCCGACAGCTTCGACGCTCTCAGCAGCTGCTGGCTGAGAGGAAAGGGCTTTGTTCGCTGCCGATAAGTGAGAAGCACGCGAAGCGAGAGCAAGCACAGGAACTGCTCTGCTAGCACAGAGTGCCTGTCAGCTCGCATTAGCCAAGGCTGCCTACTGCCAGCTAGGCGACAGGCCCGTGCCAGGCTGCAGGGACCCCGCCAAGAGCCATGCGCCTGACAGATGCCAGCCTCCAACATGCAGCAGAAACAAGGAGCTTTGCCTCCCAAGCAGCCCAGGGCGGTCCCAACTGAGTCGCCGCTCCCATCTCAACCAGAGGCATCGCAGCAGCGAGGTGTGCAGACGTGAGGTCTCACGGCCAACCCCACAGCAAAGCTGAGCTTCGTGTCCCCAAAGGGAATGTGACAGCAGCCCTCTGCCAAACTTGTAGGACACCTGCCACTCCTGAGTTAAAAATAGGACTGGGAGGATGGGAGGGAACGAGTTCCAACATGTTTGCACTGAACACAGACTGTTCACGGCAGAGAAGTCGCTGCTCATTCAAACCCGAAGCCACCCAGCTAGCAAGGCATCAGGAGGGGATTATGCACGCAGATGCGCAGCGCTGTCAGGCAGTTTTATTGCAGATGACAAACTATGTAAACATGAGGTAGCCAGGAAGAACACCCTGTGCCCTGCAATGCCAGGGGGAGGCAAAGGAGACTGCTTTGCAGCACTCACTGATGTTAGGTGAAGCAAGGAGGGAGGGAGACAGACAGGAATTGTACTGTTTTGTGCGGAGACCTGGGGGAAAAGTGCCCCACTTGAGAGACACTGTGAAAGAAGAGAACATTGCCATCTTGTGGAAAGCACGGGAGGGAGGCTGTAAGGCAGGGAGAGAGACTACAGGGCACAGATGCTGCGCTGAGACAACACAGAGCTCTTCTACACGCTCTAGTCAAAAACCTATCTCTACAGATGTTACAAAGCCCTCTGTTCCACTTTAGCTCCCAGAAGAGCAGCTAACTCCACAGCCACTTTCACCTACCTTCAGTATCCTCATTAGATGATGCCTCTGTTCCCTCCCAAGAATTCCCCAAACCACAAAGAAAAGCTCTAATTAAGAAAAGGTAAACGGCTCTTCCCCCACATTGTTAGCTTAAATGACTTTATCCCACTCTGTGTGCCTTCCTGGTGTGACTGAAAAGCATCTTGCACCTTACCTGAATGACAGTGGGGAGAACCAGCTCTGGGAATCCAATGCTGCAGGCTTGACAATGGAGATATTCAAGCATCAGGTCATAGAGCTGTTCAATGAGTCCATCCTGAGAAGGGGAAGCAGAATTAGAGATATCAGGTAAGAACTAGACCCTAGGGCAGGCAGACTGGGAGTCTCCAGCATTAGAGGACAGGAAGAGGAAGCCACGGCAACTCTGCTGATTAGAGAGCTGCGTGCTGCTGGCCACTGCAGCCCCACTTACGCGGAAGGCCTTCTCCTGCAGGTTGGCATTGGAAAGCTTCAGGATCACTGCAAAGTTTATAGGCTTAGCACTGATACGTCCTGGCTTCTTGTTGAAATCCACTTGTTGGAAAACCTACAATGGAAAAAACTGAGCGTGAAGATGATCACAGCGCAACACAGAGCGAATGACTCAACTGAGATCGTGCAGCTGGTGAGAGAGCTAGCTGAGAAGGCAATCCAGAAATCCCAATTCCTCCTTGCCTGTTCTGATCACTGTCCCACAGCTTTCTTAAATACCCTAGCAAGGGACAGGGAGCAAACACCGACCAGGCTCGAAGCTTTACAGACCTGAGAGTGAAAGATGCCACAGAAGCATGAGGTAAAAGGAAACCAACACAAGCAACAGCACAAGAAACTAGAGGCTTGTTCCTCAGACCCATACTCGTAACAGTCAGAAAGGTGGCACAGCAAAGTTTGAGGGCATTCTGGAGCTGTTCTTTAAGGCAAGAACCTTCCCAACAGTAATCCTGAGCATCACTTACACCAAACCCATTACCTTTACACCACTCACTGAAGTAATTGTCCAAGGAAGCAGACACATCACTAGGTCCTTTCCACAACCCCCCTTACTAGGTGAGCCTTCTATACTGGTACATTTCTCACCTCTGTCCCCGGAAAGGTAATGGAACAGCTTGCTCTGGATGCCATCTCCAAGCAATTGGAAGAGAAGAAGGTCATGAGGAGTAGTCAGCATGGATTCACCAAGGGGAAATCGTGCTCGACCAATCTCATAGCCTTCTACGATCTCATCACCGGCTGGGTAGATGGAGGGAGAGCAGTAGATGTCATCTACCTTGACTTCAGCAAGGCTTTTGATACTGTCTCCCATGACATCCTGATAGCAAAGCTGAGAAAGCATGGGATTGATGAGTGGACAGTGAGGTGGGTTGAGAATTGGCTGTCGGACCGAGCCCAGAGGGTCGTGATTCGTGGAGTGCAATCTGACTGGAGGCCTGTGACTAGCGGTGTTCCCCAGGGCTCGGTGTTGGGTCCAGTCCTGTTTAACATCTTCATTGACGACCTTGATGAGGGAATAGCCTCGACCCTCAGCAAGTACGCCGATGACACAAAGCTGGGAGGAGTGGCTGACACGCAGGAACACTGCGCTGCCATCCAGAGAGACCTGGACAGGCTGGAGAGCTGGGCAGTAAGAAACCAGATGAGGTTCAACAAAAGCAAGTGTAAAGTCTTGCACCTGGGAAGGAACAACCGTTTCTATCAGTACAGGCTGGGGGATGACCTGCTGGAGAAGAGCTCAGTGGAGAAGGACCTGGGGGTCCTGGTGGATGACAGGTTGGCCATGAGCCAGCAGTGTGCCTCGGTGGCTAAGAGAGCCAATGGGATCCTGGGGTGCATCCGGAGGAGTGTAGCCAGCAGGTCAAGGGAGGTGATCCTCCCGCTCTACTCTGCCCTGGTCAGGCCCCACCTGGAGTATTGTGTCCAGTTCTGGGCTCCCTGGTATAAAAAGGACAGGGATCTCCTGGAGAGAGTCCAGAGAAGGGCTACGAAGATGATAAAGGGCCTGGAGCATCTCCCCTATGAGGAAAGGCTGAGAAGATTGGGACTGTTCAGCCTTGAGAAGAGAAGACTAAGGGGGGACCTAATTAATGTTTACAATTATCTTAAGCAAGGGATGCAGGGGGAATCAGCCAGCCCCTTTTCAGTGGTCTGTGGAGACAGGACAAGGGGCAATGGCTGCAAGTTGGAGCATAGGAAGTTCCGCACCAACATGCGGAGAAACTTTTTCACAGTGAGGGTGACAGAGCACTGGAATAGGCTGCCCAGGGGGTGGTGGAGTCTCCTTCTCTGGAGATATTCAAGACCCGTCTGGATGCCTATCTCAGTGAAATGTCCTAGGGAGCCTGCTTCGGCAGGGGGTTGGACCCGATGATCTCTCGAGGTCCCTTCCAACCCCTACAATTCTATGATTCTATGATTTCCCATTAGCATCCCTTGTGCCAATCGTGTCCAACCAGCCTCTGAATAAGGATATGTTATTCTCCATAGCCACATTTCACTTCATTTCATTTTACAGTAAGGGACATGGAAAGAAACTTCTCAGAACCTGAGACCATGAACCCTGCTCCTCAAAATCATGAGCACACACAAGCTCCAGGGTACAGCTGGATGCCCAGCAGACCAGTATGTAACATGAAACGGCAGCCCTACACCTTTTATTTTGTGTTCTTCCAGAGCTCGTTTCATGATAAGGGTTGGGGAGAGTATTTCTGAAACAGAGGGTATGAAGATTATATAGTAGAACAAGAGAAAACAGAGAGGAAGTTTACGTGTGTGTATGACTGGCTCTCCAGGGTGGCACCTCAAGCCCAGCTTTATTTAAAAAGAGCCATTATTGCCTCAAAACTTAACAAATTATATCAAGACTAAGAACTGTGAAAGCCTTTTCCTCACTCCCACCTTTTTGGAAGGTGTTTCCCAACTTCACTGGGGGAAGGGTAACATGAATCAATGAGAATTCCAGTTCATTCCCCTGGCAAGGCTGCACTGGGCACACAGGAAAGCTGCTTTCAGCTGAAATCAGCCACAGCCAGAATCTGCTTCAGTCCCTCCTGCCCTGGGCAGGCATCAGGGTGTGCTATCCCAGTAAGCCCATGGTGCTCTTCCTCTGAAGTGGGGATACAGGAGGGAGCAAAAGGTTTCTATACTGAGCAGTAATTAAACTGAGTGTGTCCTTTCCCAGCCTGGCAGGGGCAGATCTCAGGAGAAAGATGGTAAGAACTGTAAAACTCACTTGAGCTGGGGCAGATTCCCAGAGACCCCATCTGGGGGTAAAGCAGCCATCCAGGGAGGTGTTCACTAGGAATGGGCTCTCATTTACACAAAAAAGACCCTCACAAACCAAACAAAAAATCTGCCAATAATTAGTAATCATATGCATATCCAATGATCACCACTTTAAGGGGCTGATGAGAAGCATATCCTGCCCACCCATACTTTCACTCACCTCAAAAACAACCTCCAGTTCCTCTCCCTGTCCCCAGCGCTTTTAAAATCACACTCCTGAGCAGGAAATAATTTCTATTCCCTCTATGCAGCAGCACCACATTCATCATCAGACCCCAACCAGCCCAGCAAGGTGGGGACACAGCACAGTGATTGCTGGAGGGAGAGGTAAGGAGGAAAGGGAGGGGTGTTGGGGTCACCCAGATGCCCCCAGGCCAGAAAAGCATGGAGACAACTATTGATTTTTTTACATTTTATTTGTCAATCCAGGTTATTTGGAAGGGAGGGGACAAGCTTGGTGGCTTGTGAAAACAAAGAGCCCTAGCCTGGGGAATCGATGCTATAAACCTTGTTATGCACGGTTATTTCTTTGGCCAAAACAGCAGTATTGATCCCTGAGGTCAGATGCATTAAAGTGAAAGGCAGGGGGCTCTGGGGGATCCTAACGCGGGCTCTGGGGGATCCTAACGTGCTGCTAGGCAAGGGGGACACAGCCATGGGGTTTGAAACTCTCCCAGGAGGTGCTAAGGAACCAGTAAGGACATGAGGGAAGAGGGAAAATGTGGTTCCCATCTCAAGACTGTGCAGAACAGATCAGCTAACAGCCAGACTCTGAAGGAGAGGATGACTGATGTCTAGGAATCCTGTGGCAGGGTGGAAAGGCGATAATGAGGGACTAGAGGGCCAGAGAATGTCAAAAGCCAACAGCTTGGCTTAAGTGATAACCACTAGCAGACAGAGGAAAGGACAGGGCAAGACAGGCAGGAAGGAGAAGGATTTTTGGCAGTCTCAAGCTCCCAGACGACTTTCACATGGCTCATGGGAAGGGTGCTCAGATATACAGTGCGCACTGCCAGACTGCAAGCCAGAGAACCAACTCTGCACCCACAGCATCGCACCACCCGCTCCCCCTTTCCTTCTCCCAGGCTCCAACAAAAGCCTCCTGGCATCTGCTTTTGATCACCCCAAAGCCAGCTGCCCCAGGCCAGCTCACAGCAAGGATTTGGTGCTTTGCTGGGCCTCTCCTCTGGTCTGTCAGTCACCCTCCTTCTTCACTGACGGAATAGCTGAGTGCACCCAGTTAAGCTGCTCCAGCAGAATCTGGTTGCTGCCAAGCTCAGATAAGCTGCCCAACTTTCTACAGAAGCTGGTCACAAAACAGTTGAGGATGGAAGTCACCTCTGGAAGTCACAGAGCAGGGTCAGCTGGAACAGGTTGCTCAGGGTCATGTTTGGTCAGACTTTGAGTATCTACCCCACTATTTATGTAGGCAACCTGTTCTAGCCTCACCATAGAAAATTGGTGGTTTGGGTTTTTTGGTGTTTAAGTGGGATCTTAATACCTCCCTTATTTCATTTACTATATAGTGCCTCTTGTCACTAATGGGCACTGAGAAAAATCTAGCTTCAACCTCTCTATTCATAGACTGGTTGAGGTTGGATAAGAGCTTTGGAGGTCATCTTGTCCAAACTGCTCTGCTCAAGCAGAGCCACCTAGAGCCAGCTGCCCAGGACTACATCCAGGCTGCTTATGAGTATCTTTGAGTCACCCTCACAGTGAAATAAAATAAAATACATTCCCCTGTGTTCAGACAGACCCTCCTTTCAGATATTCTATACACATTAAGATCCTCCCTGAGCCTTCCCAGGCTAAACAGTCCCAGGTTTTGCAGCCCCACCTCTCAGAAGCTCCAATCCCTTCACCACTGGGACTCTTCACTAGACTCACTCCAGTCTGGCCATGTCTTGCTCTGAACTAGATGGGGCACTTCAGCTGTGGTCCCACTAGTGCTCAGCACAGAGGAAAGACCAGAGTTTAACTGCCAGTAAAGCTCTGCCTAGCACAGCCCAGGATACCATCGGTCCTTGTTACTGCATGGGCAGTACACTGGTGCTTGATCAACTTGTCTGCATCCTTGTCTGCAAAGCTGCCTGCCTCTCAGCCCCCAGGATGGTGGTGTCATGGAGTTACTCCTCCCCAGGTGCAGGAGGATGTGGCACTTCTCTCTGTTGAGGTACATGAGGTTTCTGTGGGCCCATTTCTCCAACCTGTCAAGGTCCCTCTGAATTGCAGGACGTTTATCCAGCACATCAGCAACTTCACCCAGCTTCCTATCATCTGCAAGTTTGCTGATGGTGTCACTCTGCTTTACCATTCAAACCATTAATGAGTATGAAAACCAGTAGCAGCCCCAGTATGGATTTCCAGGGTACACCACCAGTGTCTCCAGTACACTCCAGCTAGATAATCACAGTGTGAGCCTGGAAATTTAGCCAGCTGTCAATGCACCTCACAGTCTGCTTATTTAGTCTGCAATTCATCAGCTTGTCTGGGAGGAAGTTACAGGAGATGGTATCCAAAACCTTGATAAAGAGAAGATAAACAACATCCCCTGCTCTCCCCTCATCTGCTGAGCCAATCATCTCATCATAGAAGTCTATTAGATCGGTCAGGCATGATTTCACTCTCACAACCTCTGGTACCTGCAGGGCTGTGATCCAGAATTTAAGAGCTGCAATATAGTGGTGGAGGGAGGAGAATGAGGAAAAGGAAGGACAGGGCTTCAGTTCATGCAGTGGTTTCACTCGGTCTGTCTGAAGCTGCAGCTTTTCCTCTCTATAAAGGAGGCAAAGAGTTCACATCTCACAGATAACTCATTTCAGATCTGTGTTTAAATGTATGATGTCTCACATTGTCGATTCTCCAACTATAATCTTCACATCAGCCAACCTCCTCCAACACAATTTGGGGCCCACTCCCATGTATGTTGTACTCCAAGCCCCCAGGGACTTCATCTGCAGCAAGCTGCACATCCAGAGCAAGAGTCAAGCCATTTTTAAGTGTCCAAGTGGAAAAACTCATGCCTTCCTAAGCATGTCAGGGTTAATTTTAAATTGACAAGCAAAGGCTGCCTGTGGGGAGATTTCCACCTTGTTTATCCCCACCTGCCTTCCAACAGAGGAACCACCAGTTTTCCTGCTGCAGAAACTGTTACACAATAATTGAAGTGATTAAAAAAGAGCCTGGGATCTCACAACAATACACAAATAAAAGCCTGTCTGATTTACATGCTCTCCCAAGCCACCTCCACCTATCTTAAATGTAATTTTAGGCAAGCTTCTTTTGCTCCATCCTGGAAAGCAGAGTCAGAGAAGAGACAGCACTGGATGCCCACGCTGGGGAGCATCAGCCCTTGTCAAGATGCATCAAGCAGCCAGCTCTCATTTCCACTGGCAGGGGCTTGGGGAATTCCTGTGCCTACGGGAATCGCACAACTGTTCAAGCTGCCATCTCTTGAAAGCACAGCAGCAACTGAGCTGAGACAAGAGGTAGCAAGGGTTGGGTTTCCTTGATGGAGAGGGGGAAGGGAAACAGCCACACGGTCACTATTTACACAAGGAGCTTCAGTGAGTCTACACTCTAAGGTCATGCTAAACCCTCTCTAAAAAGTGCCCAAAACAGGGTCACCAACTCACCAGCCATTCTTTCGTTGCACTTGTGGATTCAGGTCCAACAGTGGCAGAGCAGCCTTTCCTCCTCCCTACCAAACGGAGCACACCTTATGTGGAGAAGGCTTTGTTTTGCTCCCCCAACCCCAGTCACGCCCCTTGACTTGACTCCTGCACCAAAACTCTGATCAGGCCTCTCAATCTCATGAGGGTTTGGATAATGGTCTTTAAATGGAATTTCTTTCATGACACGGGATGGCATGGGATTAATGTCTATTGATTTAAGTCACTGCTGAATTTATGAGCTGGTAGAAACAGGTTCATAGTTAAACCACTGGGGTGGACATCAGAACACAGATTTGCCTCCCAGCATCACACCTTGGGACTGTGGGCTGGTCACTCCCCCTCTGTCAGCTAAAGCTTCCTATCATCATCCACCCAGCCTGAAGACAGCTTGTGGAGACACACAAAGGGTTAAGCGTTCAGATACCTCTGTAACAGAGAGAAGGGAGTTCAGAAGAGATAAATACAACAGGAAAAGACCCAAATGCCTGGAATATCTGAGGGATCCCTTGCAAGACATGGGCATGAAGAAGAAAAAGGCTGACAGCTGTAGGGAGATCTGGGAGTTAAACATCACACCAGGCACCTCAGGTTATAGAAGTTAAAGCAGAGTAATTGGTCAAATAACGTGAAAGAACATGCAAGCAGCACACACACACAGACATTACCCTGCCCCCAGCCCTCCCTTGTCTCCAGCAGCTGGACAAGCTAAGCTGAGCAGTGCCTCTCAAGCACACACAGCAGGCTCGGATGTGGTTGGGGGTTTGCGGAAGCTGGGAGGAAGCCCAGCGTGGTAACGCCTGGCTGGGGCCCGGCACACAGATTACAGCAGAGGTGTCAGGGCCAGAATGCAAAGAGGTGGGGAGGCCCTGAAGGGAAAAACACTTTATCTCTCAGAGCACTAAAAAACAGAGAAACCATCCTCATCCAAAGCCCCACCACCCCAGAGCCGAGATGCCTCCGTCACTAAATCCGGCTGGCAGAACTTCAAACATGCATGAAGAGGAGGAAGGAAGCAGGAGAATGGCAAAGCCACACAGGCCAGGGAGAGGCAGAGGAGGAGGGAGAGCAGGAGATTTATAAACATCGCTGCCTTCCACAGGCACAGAGGATGTGGTTTGCAAAGGACGTTTACAACAACACAAAACCACAAAAGCCTTTGCTTCAACAGAACTTGATTAGGAACGAGCCTGGCTGACTCAGGTCGTTTATTATAGAAGCCTCCCTCCCTCCTCCTCCTCCTCCATGTCCAGCCTCATGCTGACCTACTGGGGCTCCTGTGCTCCTCACCCCACCTTGCTCATGCTTCTTCAGTGAAATTTTGCCACACCACTTCTGTACTGCCTTCTCACAGCAGCGAGGCTGGAAAGGCCTATGTGGACAGATCAGACTCACAGAGCTGTAGGGGTTGGAAGGGACCTCCAGAGCCCATGGGGTCCAACCCCCTGCCAAAGCAGGGTCCCTAGGACAGGGCACACAGGTCGGTGTCCAGACGGGGCTGGAATCTCTCCAGAGAAGGAGACTCCACACACCCCCTGGGCAGCCTGTCCCAGGGCTCCCTCACCCTCACTGGGAAGAAGTTCTTCCCCAGATTAGTGCGGAACTCCCTGTGCTCCAACTTGAGACCATCACCCCTTGTCCTGTCCCCACAGACACTGAGAAGAGGCTGGTTATATCCCTCTATGTCCCACCCTTCAGATATTGATAACCATTGATCAGATCCCCTCTCAGTCTTCTCAAGGCTGAACAGCCCCAGTTCATTCAGCCTTTAGGTGTCTGAGATGTGGGAAAGCTGGATGGTCTCTCAGCACTGGTATTTCACCAAACATACTGTATTTTACCAGGCTGCATTTGCAGAGATCTTTATCCTAAATAAATTCTTAATCCTTGAAGGGCTTTTCCCTTGCCTTTGTCTGCAGTTAGGAGAACATCTTCCTTTTGCTAAGATATGAACACATTAGCAGGAGCAAGTAGCAACAGCTCAGAGTTACCACAACCAGTTGAGCTCTGAATCTCTTCTTTGGCAAACTCTTTGCCTACTCCAGCTGCATTAGTTAAGCCTCCTAGGAATGTATTTTTGCACCCAGCTGATCTCAGATATTCTCTTCTCACAGGCCAACAAAAAAATAATCCTATTTGCTAACTGAACAATTCATTCTGTCTGATGCTGTTTGCCAGAGATTTTAGGAAGGCAGCAAGCAAACTGGGACATCTGAGGAGCTGCTGGTGAGTAGAATTAAGTGATGTGTTTATTAGGGAGTAGGCACCAGCCATCACTAGGTCAGCAGGAACCAACTAACCTCCAGGATAAACGGCAACACTGGAATGAAGGTCCTGGTGTTCTCAGACAAGAGTGTAAGTGCACGGATGCAGTGCATGCGCAGAGGGTAGAAACGAGCCATTGGGACCAGCCTAGAGAGGGAAAAAGAGAAGATTATTAGGCCAAGTCTTTGGAGGAGCTGTACCTGCAGCCCTTGGTGATGTCTGACATCCTTTCCTACGCTACAAGAGACAGACAGCTTCAGGACTGCACAGCAAACTGAGCTGCTGAAGCTATCCCACGGTTGGAAATGAAATTCACGTGTGTTAAAGCTAAACACCACACAAATTCCTGCCACCAAAGGTTTCAGCTTCTGCTGGGAGAAAGTGCTGCAAGACATGAAGTTCATCACTAATGCTGTAGTCACATTCAACACTTGCAGCTCTTGTGCTCCCAGCACAGGTAGGCACACAAGGAAAAGTGGCAGGAACTGGCAGCAAAACACCCATGTAAAGCAGCAAGTTTGACCAAGAAAAGGGCTCCCCTAGGATACTAGAGGGACTACAAGGAAGATGATGTTTCCCACTTCAGGCTACACACCCTCCAGGTGCCCAAAGCTCACACTGCCACCTGAACAGTGAACCCCCTTAGTGTGGCTTGTTGCTGAGGCGTAAGGACCTGCACGAGCAGTGACCAGCATACCCAGAAGGACTGAGGGGGCAATCAGTGACCCCTCACAGCCAAATCCTGGCAGCCCTCTCCAATCCAAAGGAACACCTGAGCAATTCTTCTGTCCTTCAGAGGCAACATGTACATTTGAACAGCCAGTAATCAGCATGAAGAGGAAGAGGCCAAATTTTGTGACCCACCTTCCAAGCCATTGCACACTTAGGTGTGAAGCAAGATGTCAAGCCAACTCCCTTTGTGAGGCTGGGACTGAGAAGCATCAGCAGCCCCAGCCCCACGTGAGCCAGGAGCAGCAGGGAGGATACAGAGCCATCCCTAAAAGCCAGACCAGACCTCATTATTGCACCACTCCAGAAACCTCTCAGGCTGAATGACCTGCACTTGAAGACATGGATGCCTCCAGCATTAACAAGAATTTATTTTTATTTTTTAAAAAAGCACAGTTCCCAGACAACAGGCTCAAGCCTGATAAATGAACACCTCCCCTCCCCACAGAGCTTGCAGAACAATCCAGGAGGTGGGAAAAAAAAAAAGCTTTACCAGCCATCATAAATCACCTGCATCTCCCCCCTCCCCAAATAGTGAAATAATTATCACTGGATCCATTATAGAAATAAATCTACCTTGCACCCCTGATCTGGCACCACTGGAGATGACGAAAGCCATTCTCAGGAATTAATTGATCGAGGAATAAACCTGTTAAGTGTATAGATTTACTGTAAACCAAGACCATTAATTTTAGAGTGCATGGCGATGCAACAATCTGCTCAGCTTCCCGATGGCTGGATGCACAGGGAATACAAAACACAGCTGGGTCCCAGCTCGGCTGAGGAAGATCCAACTGCCTAGTCACTCCAGGGCACAGCCAGGGAGGTCAAACCAGCTCACATTGTCTCTGTGGAGAGTGCTCTGTAATGTCTTACCATCACTATCTCCTGGAATGCCTGCTGTACTTCCCCCATGCAGCCTGGGCACAGGCTGTGGTGTAGAGAACAGCCTAAAGGCTCCTCAGGGTTTATTTTTACTCATTGCAGCTCCTTCTGTTACACCCCTGAGTGACCACAATCTTCCTCTGGCTAGAGAGGACAGAGGAAGCTTCCTTCAACATCAGCCTCCACCTCACCAGGACAGATTCTGAAGGGAAGCCACTCAAGCACACCAAGGCTATGGTTGCTTCTCCAAGGGGGTGCCCTGTACATGCTGAGAGGCTGGAAACTAAAACTTCAATGTGGATTTTTAATGCCTGTTAACTATAAACCAAGAAGGAACTTCATTTTTATAGCTTAGACTGTGAGCAAGATAGAGATCCAAGCAGACATGTTAAGAAGACCACTTTGAGATGAGTGAAAAAAGGGGTAACACAGAACGGGACCTTCAGCAACAACTCTGCTGCATAAAAAAAATAGACAGTGAACTTGGACATACACAAGCACACAGATCAAAAGGGGGACTTGAGGGCTATGGAGGCAGAGAAAAGCACAAAGAGAAAGGAAGGGGGAAAACAAATCACCTCTCCTACATCCTACTATCTCTGCAATACCTACAGCACCACTCCGTTGGTCAAACTAACTGTAACCTTTCAGCTGTTTGAGAGAACATCATCACTCATCATTACATGGCAATCCCATGAGGAAAAACTCAGCAACGATGTTCTTCCCAGCATCCCAGAGGTCAGAAACCATCAATTCCAGCATTTCTGTCAATATCCCACCATTCCTAAACCAACACCTTGAGCCCAGGTAACTTCAGACACAGATGGGGTCCTCTTCTGAAACAGGTATTATTAAAATGCATTTTACATTCTGGAAAGGACAAAGAGACAGCAAGGGCACAAGGGAGCTAACTCTGAGCAGGGCAGGCAACCCTTTCCAACTCCTTATCTCCTTTTAAACAAGTTCTGCCCTAGTCCTTACATAGGGCAAAAAGCCCCCGATGGGTGGTGGTTTCTCCCCATTCCCTTCCTGTAAGAGGCCCAGGCTGCACAAGCACCTGACAGGGTCCCACAGACAGACAGACAGACACCCCAGTGCTGCCCTTTCGCTGGAGCCAGGCGCCACCTCCCGGTACAAGAGGCACTGGGGAAGGGGAGTCCCCTCCCAGCACCAACCCCCCTCCAGATGTGCCCGAGGGCACAATGCCACATCTGGAGCAGCAGTGAAAGAAGCTATTCCAGATGTTACACAGTGTCCTTCCCCCCACCTCCTGACAGACACCTCGTAAAGCAGAGCAGCCCAGAGAGACAAAGAGAGGGCTCCATCTCCACGAGAAGGGCTGATACCAAGCAGCACCCAAGCAGATGCACCCCCCTAAACAGACCTTCTGGAAACACATGAATTGGTATGTGAAGCAGAAACCCCCTTGACCCACAGGCTAGATTATTTCCTCCTCTCACCTCAAGCAAACAACTCGAGTTCTTCTGTTAACACTCAGCTGCCACAGATGTTTACCTGCTCCAGGGACTGCCTGGTGAGGGTCAGTCTGTGCCACAAAGGCTGCCCATGGTCAGGAAGGGGACACTACATATAGGGGAATCAATGTTTTAAAAGGATAGATAATGGCAGGATAAAGGAGAATGGATTAAAGCTGAAGGGGGAAGGTTTAGATTAGATATTAGGGGGAAGTTCTTTACGGAGAGAGTGGTGAGGGGCTGGAACAGGCTGCCCAGAGAAGGGGTGGGTGCCCCATGTCTGGGGGTGTTCAAGGCCAGGTTGGCTGGGGCCCTGGGCAACCTTGTGTAGCTCCAGGCCTGGAGGTTGGTGGCCCTGCCTGTGGCAGGGGGTTGGAGCTCTGTGATCCTTGGGGTCCCTTCCAACCCAGACCAGCCTATGATTATATAGACCAAAGCTCATGGAGCCACATCATTCCCACATCTGCTCACCTACCCACCCTCCTTTACACCCCAGGCACCAGCTTGGCTTAGTAACAAAGCCAGACTGGGAACTATGTTCCCCATCCTAGAACCCAGCTGGTGGGTTCCCAAATCCCTGCAGTTACTATACTTCATGCCAAACAGCCCTGGCCATTGTGGATGCCAACAAATACTATCTGCTGCTCCTGCAGAAATTCACCCCACTCACCTTTCCTCAGCCTCAGACAGCTGATTTATCTGCCTGGACAGGTAGAAAACTGCCTGGATTAGTCTGCAGGACAACTAGAGCTCTACAACAGCAGCTGGAAGCAGCCTGTGTCCATGGGGGATGGGAAGAGGGATGTATGCACAGCCTAACGATCATTTAAATCTGCTTATCTTCATCACCACTTGGGAGTTTTTCAGACCAGGTGGGTGGTGTTTTAAAGCTGAGAATCTGGGTAACAGCACTAACAGGATTTCAAAGATCACCAGAGATTCAGAAATTCCCACAATGCTCATTAGTAACAACCATTTCAAAGCACAAAGTTTCGTCTATCAACTGATGGGGGGGAAGATACATTTATTGTTTTGAGTTTGTGTATCTGCTGAGAATTTGTCCTACTTTTTCAAAAGCTAGAAAATATGCATTAAAAAGTACCTTCTAACTGTATTTACAGAGCTGGGAATGAGGACTGGAGTCTGTACTTAAGCACTAGTGGGTCCTGAAGCAAGTAGGTCCCTTTTTCCTTGCCACTTTGTACAACTGGGAGAATAATCTGTCCAGGTGATTTAGGTTGAACATGGAGCAGAGTTCCATCATCTACCCTGCACACCATCTCAAAAGAGAGCCTTACTACTACATAATGTAAAATTACTGGCTGGTATTAAGAGATCATCTCCCCTTGGTCTCCAATTGAACACACACAATAACACCACTGGGATTCTATGATAACCACTGGGAAAAACTCCATCGTGGTTCAACTTCATTAATGGAACTACTGGAGTTCAGCAAGCTTAAATGCAAACTGCTCTACCTGGCCAATACTCTGGAAAGAAAGGAAGAATCTCAGACCCCTAAAGATACAAAGAAACCCACCCAAAACCCATCCACCCACAAGAGGATAGTGTTGATACTGGCAAAGATACCTGAGCAGGCTTTCCCACTGGTGCATATAATCTGACCACGCTCAGAATCCAAACCCAACTCCTCATCTCCTCCCTCCTTTTTTTCCAAGCAGCTCAGCTCTGAGACACTCAGAAACTGCTATACATGGCACACCTGCACTTGGAAGGTTCTCCATGGAAATACTGAGGCTGCTATAACCTCTTGGAAGGAGCACTCAGCAAACACAGCCATACTACCTGGTGTCTACACATGACAAAGCAGTCTCATGGATGTTAAAGGCTAGGCTTTCTCACTTGGGCTAGTTCTTTATATGAATGTTTGGGAACTACTCAGTTATTTTAAGCTTTTCCCAAAAAAGAGACACTCTCTAGAAACTTCTTGGAGATAGAGTTCTCCAGCAACAGAGGTGTCGTGCTTTTTTAGCACCACAACTGCATTGCTTTGGGTCTCCACAGCTCCCCACTAGATGAGAATAAAAAGTGTTTGTCCTACTACTCAGACACATGCCCAGACCACATAAATCCTGCAAATGTTCTGGACCATAAAGGAAAAGGAATGCAAGAGTATTTTCTGTTCTCGCTGCTGGGCACTTCTTCACTACTACTCAGATTAGCCCAGAAATGGCAGCAGTTTACCAGATTCTCTTTCAACAAGGAAGGACTGGAACTGGACACCAAGTTCTACAGAGCTGAAATTCCTTATACAGACAATTTAGTTGTGGTGTGGGTTTTATCATCTCCAAGGCTTTCTTGTCTCCTAAGCATACAGGTGCTCACAACATCTTCAGCTCAAATACTTCAACCAAAAACAGCTCTCAAGGTAACTCCTTACAAATTCAATTTGTGTAACAGTACACCCCTTGGTAAGTGCTCTGCCACAGCAAGAGAAAGAGGAATTGCCAAAATAAGAAAAACTCCTACTTACTTTATACAGCCAATGATGACCTGTGTCAAAGGGTAGATCAACGGCTCCATGACCTCACTGGGATAGATTGTGCTGAGAACCCGACACCAGAAATACAGGCAGTGGATATACTGCCAGTTATAGACAGACTGGAAGTTCTCCTGCAGAAAAGGGACAAACATGAAAGCAGGGCATTTAAGAGGAGCTTACTCTGGTTTCTCCAAGAGGACACTGTGTATTGTTAAGAGGAATAACTAACACTCTAGCTGTTGCTTTGGTACTAGTGGCTGACCCACCACGCAGCAAGTCCAGATGCTGCACTGGCAATGTTGTGATTTGGTACTAGTTAGTGCCTTAAAGGAAATAAGGACCAACACAGACTGCTTTTCTTCACAAGTATGGCTCATTCAAGAAGGAAGATTTAATGGTCCAGCTCACAGCAGATGGTGGGATGAAGCCAAGTGTTAATAAACCTCTAACTGTTCCACTCACCCACAGTCCTTGGGACAGTCCCTGATGACCCATGGGTAGGGAGGCTGGAAAGTAGTGCCTCTCTGACACTCTTGTGAATTGTCTTTTGGCCTCTGCAGACCAGAGGAGGGGGAAAGGCATGTAAAGCTACACCACAGAATCAAACTAGTAAGAAGTTCACCTGAACTCATATGGATTCCCCTCTCTGCACTCAAATGCCTCTGGCAGCTACATAGCAGCTTTCCTTCCCTCAGCTGTATTGATCAAAACCCTCAACCATCACACCCCTAACTCTAAAAAGTAATGTTAGTCCTCATTTTAAAGATGCTCCTATGAATGTTCACTGTCAAAGCCAGGACCAAATGATCATCCCAGCACTCCTCCCTGCTTCTGGAGAAGACACTACCCAGGGTAGTTTGATGTCTCAGTTGTAGAGTAAAAGTGAGAGACAGCAGAGCTGAGAACAAACCTTCAGCTGTTTCTCAGCCAGTCTTTGTGGTTACCAGCAAAAACAGTGCAACAGGCCAGCAGCATGCCTGACACACAGTGACACACTGAACCAGACTGCAGGATGGGTAGGTGTGGGTCAGGTCTTGCACCAATCCAAGAGACATTGCCTTCAAGAGTAAGGCAAGCCCAAACTCCCTCCCTGACATGTGTTTAAGCAGCCCATAAGGTCAGATGAAATAAAAGCCCAGAAGAGTGTGGAAGTCTCTTAAGGACACCCTTTCCAAAAAGTTCTGCAGGCCCAGAATTACACCAAGACCTCAGGTTACATTTAAGGTGCCTCAGCTTCAACTCCAGACAAACTTTCAAAACCCAGGTCACCTCCTCTTTTGCATGGATGAAGCAAGATGTCCAAGTCCTGACACAAGACCAGAAACCCTCACAACTGCAGCCAATGGGCCCAACCTTGCAGCAGGGACTTGGCCATAGCTGGGAACAGTAGAGCTTTCCCAGCTCCCAACAGGTCACTGTGATGTACCAAGCTCTGTTCTCAGCTTCTCTTGCACTGAAGAGATAAGCAATCTGCTCTTGTAATCACCTTCCACAACCACCCACTGCTTAACTTAAATTAATTGGCTTATTGCTTGGATTTGTACATTTTGGTGGTGGTGTTGTCATTTAAAAGTTCCTACAACCCTCCCCAGCTGTGAAATCAAGCGGATTTAGTTCTTGTCTGGGCCAGGACTGAGGGTGTAAGCAGCCAACACAATCCAATTAGGGTATATGCAGCCCAGACTTCATTTATCTCTGCTCATTTATCCCCATGTCTGAACAGTCAGGAGATTTAACTGGTCACCAATCCCACGATGTTTGGGAGCGGCCGAACAATTAATCTCCAGGGGTCTGTTTTGCTAAACAGGAATAAAGCTAGGATTAGCAATCTGACTCAGATTTCCCAGGTCAGACTGGAGGTGGCTGAAATCAGGGCTGTTCCCAAAGGTCTGAGCTGCTTTGTTCAATTAAGTCTTTTAAATAGCGTGGACTTCACTGGAAAGACACACGCACCAGGGTGGTTCCTAATCTTCTTTACCTTGAGGTTTTGCAACAGAGGCTGCAAACAGCAGTTTCACAGAGTGGAAAAAAGGGTGGTCAAGGCAGAAGACTGAAAGCACAGTACCAATTCTCACAAGCTGGGGAGAGAAAAGTGACTTCCAGCCTGCAGATGTCTTTTCACAGAATCACAGAATGACAGAACCGTAGGGGCTGGAAGGGACCTCCAGAGCTCATCAGGTCCAACCCCCTGCCAAAGCAGGGTCCCTAGGACAGGGCACACAGGTCAGTGTCCAGATGGGGCTGGAATCTCTCCAGAGAAGGAGACTCCACACCCCCCTGGGCAGCCTGTCCCAGGGCTCCCTCACCCTCACCAGGAAGAAATTCTTCTGCATATTGGTGTGGAACTCCCTGTGCTCCAACTTGAGGCCGTCACCCCTTGTCCTGAGGCTGGCCATTTCCCTGTGTCCCACACTTGAGATACTTATAAACATTAATAAAATCCCCTCTTAGCCTTCTTTTCTCAAGGCTGAACAGCCCCAGTTCTTTCAGCCTATCCTCATAGGGGAGATGCTCCAGTCCTTTAATCATCTTCTCCTTTCTTGTTGAAATTCTAGATGGGGGCAGCTACAAGGGGATCTCAAACTCCCAGCCCCTGGCAAAAAAACAACCTCCTTGGCACATTACAAAATGGGTCAGACAAGCACCTTTAGAGAGACTATGAAAAACCCACAGTGGCTAACTATCCTTTTCCCCTCCCCACACATTCCCTGTGTCCTGGTTTCAGTCAGGACAGAGTTAACTTCATCTGTAGCAGCTGATGGGATGCTGTGTTTGGGAGTTACAATGAAAGCAGTGCTGAGAACACCCTGATGTTCTTAGTTGCAGTCAGACAGTCAAGGACTTTCTCAGCTTCTTCTATTTCTCTATCCATGAGAAAGGAGGGGCAAAGCCAGGACAGGTGACCCAGATGGGCCAAAGAGAGTATTCCATGGCAATGACGTCCTGCCCAGGAGAACGGGGGGCTGAGGGGAGGAAGAAGAGGGGCGGTGGCGGGACGCGTGCTGCTTGGGGGGACGGTCGGGTTCCGGGACAGCTCTGGGTGGTACCTGAGTTGTGTGGGTCGGGGAGAAACTGCATTGGGGATCAAGAGCTTCATATTCTTTTGCTCTAAAGTCCTGTTAGCATTGGGATATTTGATCTTTCTGTTCTCTTAGTAAACTCTCCTTATCCCAACCCACGGGCCTCTTAGTTTCTTGGGTTTGGAGTTATTTGCCCCTTCCTTTTCCCTTCCCTTGTTTCCCCCCTTTTTCCCTCGTCCCCTGCTCTTTTACTTTAAGGAGCAGGCAGCTGCGTGGATCTCAGCCCACAGCTGGGGGGAAACCACGCCACCCTGTTAGCAGGATACACTCTTCCCACCCTGATGGGTACCTACCTTCTTCTTGACAGTCATGGCGCTGCGCAAGTGAATGGCGAGCTGGCGGATGTAGATGAAGGCGTGCTGGTAGGAGGTGTGTGTGTCCAGGGCATACATCTCTGTCAGCGTGCGCTGCATGAAGTTTATCATTGGCAGGGCGTTGGGAGAAGTGAACCTGGAGTTCTTCACAAATGCAATGTACATTTGCTGTGCAGGGAAGAAGAGGTGTAACACATCAACCAGGATTAAAAAAAAAACCATGCTTGCATCAGCCTCCACCCAGCTATGCCCAAACCAAGGGGGAAGTGTTCCTTTTGTAAGGCAACTCTCTTCAAAAGAATACACAGAAATAATCTGCCTGCTCCTCCTTCAGAGGAGACAGTAAGAGACAGAGTCTGTTTGTGCTCACACATTGTTTAGCACAGAGCTTGCACATGCCCCTGCCATCGCTTTTCTGCAAGAAGAGAGGAACTGCAGGAGGGCTTTGAGCTCTACGTGCTTACAGTTGGTCCCAGTTCTCTTTCTGTAACAGTGGTACATCAGCAAACTACGTGTGGGAACCTCAGCTGTTACCTCAAAGATCAGAGTAGCACCAAGTAGTGTGGCAGCACTTGATGAAAGCCCTCAAAATTTTGGAAGATGAGTATTTATCCAGCAGACAGAGGAGTACCAGACACCTTCCCTGCTCAGTCCCTGTGTGCCTCCAGCAGGAAGGGCAGGTGTAGGAAGCAGGATATCACTCTGACCTAGCAGAATTTCTTCTCTGCTTCTGCAGTAACAAGCATCATCTCCAGCACCTACCCTGTCTAACAGGCTGCAGCTCATGCTCTAAGGTCCTCACATATAATGAGAAAGAAAAGCTGCAGAGTACAGCAAGTACCAGCCTTACCTTGAGCAAGGGACTTAGGTACACCTCTTTCTTGTAGCGGCAGATCTTGTTCAGCACAAGGAAGGCCAGTACTCTCACTGTTTCCTCACCCGTGCTCCACAAATTAATTGCTTGCTAGAACAGAAAATAAGACACAGATAAGGGACAAAGAACCCCTTCCTTGTTGTAATGTTGGAGTATGAGTTTCCTTCCTTCACACCTTTAGTCTGTGCAAAGCTCTAGGCTAACAGACAGTCCACCAGTGCCATGTAAACACATTAATCTGAGTTTCAAGTATCTCTGCATCATGTAAAGCAGTCATATACTGGTCTCCCCCACCAAGTTCCTAAGAAGCAAATGAATAGATTTTGTTCTTCCCAGGCTTGCCTGCATTTGCCTGTTCAGAATATAGATTCACTTGGACATGGCTGGCCCTATCAGGAAGCATCTGGTACAAAAGGACCATAGTTGCAGTCCATGTCTCCAAAAACTAGTTACCTTACCTGCACTAACAAACTCCATGGGCAATCAGAAAGGTTCCAGCTGCAAGGCTGAAAAGGCCTTCTCAAAAATCCCTACTACAGCAGTGAGCAGGCTGCCACACCTTCAGGTATGAGCTGTACCAGGCTCCCATGGCTGCACATCAGTCGTCTACTATCAAAGGTTCCCAGCCTCATTTAAATGTTGTGTTGCAGCTTTTCATTTAAATGTCACCCTGTTGCTGTCTCCTGCAATTCCACACCTCCTTTGTTGTTCTTAAGAGCTCAGCAGTTGTGACTTCAGTTTCTGCAAAAATATCCCACCCCCGGCTCCGAAGAGGGAAATTCTCTCCCAGCCACACACACAGACTCAGCACACAGGCAGCAATTACTCCATCTGCTCTGAGGAAGCAGACAGCTTCCCCAGAACCCCTCTGTGGCACTCTGTGTGGGGATTAGTAGTAGCTACACGCAGAGCCACATACCCACTCACCTCAGCAAGCAAGCTCTTCACAGCACCTAGAGCAGAAGTGCTTTCCAGGACCAAAAGAAAAGCAAGGGGAGAGAAGGACAAGAGACTGAGGTGTCACAGGATCCAGCCCAAATACCATGAAAGGCTCATCTGAAGGGGTAAAGTGCCTCAGATCCAAGTGACTTATCATATAGCATGTCACCTTACCTTGAGAAGTGCACGGCACTGCTTTGGGAAGGACAGATAATAAGGCACTGTGGAAATTACATGCTGAAGGACTGCTGCACCAACTGAGGCTTCTGTTAAACAAGACAGGAGCTAGAAATGGAAGACAAAAACATGATCTAATTTAGCATGTAGTCCTCATCACCTCTTCCTTTACCATTAAGCATCTATATTTTGCTGTTTACAAGAGCTTCTGCATTACCAAGGGACTGTAAGAGCAACCTCCCCTAGGAAGAAGCTCTATAAAGCCCAAAAGCTGTTCAGGAAAGGAGCAGACATGTGGTAGGTGGAATAACTCCCCCTGCAAGTACATCATCCTGGCAGATGTGAGCTTGGTCTACTGGACTTGGATGGCTAATGGCACCCAAGCTCATTTCATAGAACTTCTTTTGTGTCACAAGTCTATCTACAGTTTAAGACCTTACAGATGGCACAACACCAATGCCCCTGTCACCTCACTACAAATGGTCAAAACATCATGAAGACAACCTCATTCTACACACGGCTCAAACAGACCATCTGAGCCATATGATGACTTACTGGATTTCACTAGGGTTTCTTTAATGGGAAGCTAGAATAGTATCAGGTATCAAAAGGTTAACTCCAGCTCAGGAAAAGGTCAAACAAACTATTTAAGAAACATTTTGGTGTTTCCAGGTTGCCCAGCTTAGTTCACCTGGAACCAAACCCAGAGACTTTTGCAGTTCCCAAAGTGAAGATAACAGCAAGCTCCAAGTGATTTCCAATGGAGACAGGTTCTGCCTGATGCAGTGCCCCTTCCTGCCTGTGATACCACTTACTGGAAGCAGGGACATTTTTTTCTACTTTTAACTTTCCTCCTCATTCTCCTCCTTGAGCTGCAGAGATCCTGGACTGAGCAGGTCTCCTTTGCAAAGTCCTCTACATACAAAAGGAGAAGATACTGTTCAGAAACTACCATGCCAGAAAAAACACTGTAGTGAAGCTGGGACTGAGGGCACTCAGCACAGGACCAGGGATTGCTTCAATGGGACTGCACTGCCAGCTTTTCCTTTTTACTGCAATCTTTAGCTGTGCTGCTGGCGAGCAGCACCACGGCTTGAGGGGAAAAAAGCTCTACTGATCAAAATGCTCTTTCTGCTAAGTCATTCTGCCAGCTTACAGCTAAGAGACATCAATGCTTTCTTTCCTTATATCCCCTTCCCTTGGCCTCTGAAGAATGAGTATTTCAATGTCATTCTTCTGGGTTTGTTAGCCCCAATTTGGGGATGTGTGATGAAGCAATCTCAAAAAGAAAAGGCTTAATGGAGGCAGGGATTTCCTTAAGAATTATCCATGATTTGTCTGGTGTTTGAGACACATCAGCAACTTTGGGCTATCCTAGTGGGATGGAGCACAATTCTACTTGGAGATGTCATATGTGAGGAGCAAAGTTTGTCAACATAATGTCTTCTTAGTATTCATGAGAAGAGAAGGTGAGATCACAGAGCCAAAAATTGAATTCAAGATGCAGAATGCAGGAGCACAGTACTGCAAACTACTTCAGAGCTCAATAAATACTCATTTGTCCAACAAATTAAACCAGAAACAACTGCCAGAATGCTAACCCAGCCCTTTGTTACAGGCTGCCTATACTGTGACCCAAATGTCCTCCAGCCCCCAAGGTGTTAGTTAGACCAAATATTGCCAAAACAAGACAGGGAACTGGGTGGGCATACTGCTTTCTGCTCACTGCAGCCTCACCCAGTAAGTCTTACTTATTCTCCACTACAGGAGGAAGCTTAAAAACCAATATCCAAGGTTCCCCATATTGTGATGGCCAGAAAGCTACCCTCAAACTGGAGTAACTGTCTTTTCAAAAGGAAAAGCACCTGAAGCTCTGTTACCTGCTTCATGAATAATCTTCTTGATCTCTTGACTTTCAGCAGTAGTGTTTACAGATGCAAAAGCCCATCTGCCTCACTCCACAAATCACCCCAAACCAGAGCTCAGCAATGCCCAGAGCAACCCTAGTAACACAAACACCTGAAGTTTCTTACCTGTATAGTACAGCTGAGGTATGCCTTTACATCCAGTCGCAGCTTGCTCCAAAGTGGGCTGGTGGAAGGGAGAACCATTCTGCAAAGAGCAACAGTTGGGTTTAACTTTAAAAAGATAAAAACCCCATTAAATATATTAGATTTCAGCAGCACAACAACCAGCAAGCTCGCTTCCTCAAAGCTGCCAGTGAGAAGAGACAGCTGCTTGCAAAGCAAGGAGTAAAAGTAGTAACAATCTTGTCATGGGGGAAAAGAAGTACTTTTACTCTGTAGAAGTGCTGCCTGAAGGACAGTATTAGAAAAGCCAAGTCAAAGAGCTTCCCAGCAGAGTACCCAGCTCTCCAGAAGCATGATACAGGGAGCTGAGACAGGCTGGTGGAGACCCAAATCCCTCACACTGCTATTACCTTCCAGTCACTGCCCAAGAACAGAGCAGCCTGGCCCACAGCATGAAAACCTATATTGGGGATCAAACGTTAGGAGACATCTGCTCAGACTCATCTAAACTTTTGCCCCTGCACTGGAAGTAATACCCCTAGGCCATCCCAAAACTCTGATGCCATCTGTACAAGTCAGGCCTGGGGAAGAAAGAGGTTGGCATTTACTTCTCAGACTAGGCACCACTGTCTACAAGAGATTTAGAGTTTAGCTCACCTCCCTTTATCTGTGACAGGGAAATTAAAAACAACTGCCACAGAAGTTACCCTGGAACTGAAAGAGCTTCCAAAAGGCGACAAATTCTCATTCTGCCCAACAATGGGAAAAACAGACTAGGAAGAAAGCTGTAAAACTGTGTCCAGCTGAAACTCCAGAGAAGGCTGAGGCTGAAAGCTTCTGTGAATGTCTAGTAGCAAACAGGCACCAGGGCTAAAGAAGGCTGCAGCAGCCTGTAAAACATACTGGGAGCTGTGCAGCTTGTTTTGTGAAACCAGGCTCCTAGTCCCCAGCTGTGGTACCAGTTCATTCAGCAAGAGTTCACACTGGCACTGGCTGAGTTGCCAGCACCTTTTCTGGTTGTTCCTGGGTAAACCACACTGATGCCTATTCAATTATGGGTCAGCCTCACCCTTGAGACTGACCCAATGTAACACCCAAATAATTCCCAGCTCCTAGGCAGCAGCTGAGACTTCAAAACTTGTCATTTTTCCTCTCTAGTCAAATCAAATTGCATCAGCAAATGTGATAGAGATGTGCTGGACCAATGCTGTCATTCTGGAAAAAAAAAAAATTACTTGCCCCATTCCTTGTCCAGTTGCATGCTTGTTTCCATTCCATCCATGCTTTAACACTGAACAGCTCAAACTCAGGTGACCAAGCCCTCAGACTGCCAGACCCTGAGCTGCTAAAGCCCTGGATCAACTGAAGTCACATCCTTGTGACATCCTGCCTATATGCGGGCAGAAGGCTTGGTCCCTTTCTCTGAAAACAACTCATAATGTTTTTAGAGCACTCTTGAGTGCAAGCACATGCAATTCCAGATCTGCTGAAGTCACACATCCTCTGCAAATGGCTGGAGTCTCATACTGCAAGGGATGTGCTTCCAGGGAAGAAAGAATGAACCTAGCTAATATGACTGAACAGGAGACAGCTCTGCTTGTGTTTGGGTAGACCTGCCATCTTTTTCCTGCTTCCCAGCTAAGTGGCAGTTCTGAAACACCCCAACCAGCTCTGTCTCACCTCTCACATCTCCCCAGACTTACTTTTGTTTGTTTTTTGGGGTTTTCAGAAGCAGCACCTTCTGCAGGCAGTGGAAGAGGTCTCGGATGCAGAAGGACACGAGGGCATTGAACACTGGTTAAAAAAACAAAGTCAATAAAGCATTTCCAAATTTTTTTCCACAAATTCCTGGTTTCTCAGCTAATCTAAAGAGAGTTCCACAAGGAACTGAAGCCAGTAATTCCCATAGCAGAGCTACTGCATTTCCACAAGCTTCTGGAAAACATCAGTTTATCTTATGCTACAATATTTTTATCCAAGCAGCAAGATTACAGCTGACAGCCTTCTGGCACAGGGGCCTTCTCTTTGCTCTCTGATTAAAGAGCACCAAGCACAAAAGCAGCCTGACCCATGACTAGGAGTCTATACTACCATGAATCTCCCCCAAACCATAATGAGAATTAAAGTGTGACTTTATTAAAAGAGTCACAGAAAAAGTTATGTAAATTCTATGTAATGTCTTACATTAAAGAATGAAAGAGATATAAAAAACCTTACACTGGGCAAGAAAGGATTTAAGAACATGTGGGTTTAAGCAGTCCCACTCTACAGTGCCAGTTCCAGATGGCACACAGTAACAAGCTCATAAAACACAGCAAGAAAGCACCTGCTAATTCAGTGGTAAAAGTAGGTAGGCTGCAGGTCACGTCCTAGGAGACACTAACAGAGATGTTTCCTGCTCAGCCATGCTGTTGCCAGTCTAAAGCAGGATTGCCTGTAAAGCCTGCCTGGGACTTACACGAAATGGGGCTAGGCTGGAGAAAGAAGCTGTGTCTGCTTTGTTCTCCAGGCATGATAACCCTGGAGAGAAGGAGATCTAGGAATTCAGCATTTTGAGAGGTTCTACAGCAAGAACCGTGCAGCAGTTGCCCAAAAAAGTTCACTATGAGAATACAGACAGTACCTAGCTTCAACTCCACACTAACAGTGCTGGTGAATGAAGCGTGGTACCTCCCTCAGGAGTCAGCAAGCCCAGCTGCTCCAGGCACGCACACCAAGAGGCATGCTTACACACTGGGACACCAGAAGAGACACCACTGCACAGACTCACCCCCAGGAAGAAGATAAGCCGCTTAAGTGAAATGAAGCCTATGAGAGGTTAAGTTCACTCCTGACAGTGCTCATCCCTCCCAACAGCTAAACCTTCCCTACCAAAAGGCTTCCCTTCTCTCACAGAATTAGGATGGCAACCAACTCACCTGCAGCATCAGTGACTTGAAACTTGCTGGGATCAGCCCCACCACTATCTCCTTTGGTGGTTGCTACAGCTGCTTTAAAGGCTTGAGTGATTTCATGGAAAAGCTTTGGTGTTAGCCTTCTCTGGGGAAAGAAGAAAAGGGATTGCTGAGGAGAAAAGGCAAGCAGCATTCTGAAACTCAGAAGCACTTCACAGGGATAGGAGTATCAGAATTCATGGTAAGATTGACTGCAGAAACAGCAGGATGGAATAACGTCAGGACTGGTAAATGCCAGTGGCCTTGACTTGCTTTAAAATGGGCTTCCAGGGCTTTTAATTGGTCAGGGGTTGAGAAGCAATGAATCAGCTGCAAGCAACTATCCAATCTGACTTTGCCCCCCTATCCTTAGTCAGCAGCAAGCTGTTTCATCTCCACTCAAAACGTGACTAAAGAAGTTCTTGGATCTGCCAAAGACACAATACTTAGCAGGAGGATGAATAATCAAAGCTTAATCATTCAGACCTCTTCTGAACCACACAAGCTTCTCCAGCTTCTCCCTCAGATGATGTGCAAGTAATCTAATCTTGCAGCAGCGCAAGCAAAAATATGACCTTGTAGGTAGGACACACATCATCTCTGTAGATTCGTGTGGAAGATGAACAAATTAAAAGTTGGCCTTTTAGCAGCAGCAACACATAGGGAAGAGCATTTAAAGGAGAATGCTCAAGCACCTTGTATTGCAATCCCTGCTCACCTCTGCATCTTTTTTCCATTCTTCAACCATTTTCAAGCTCACAGAGATGAGAGAAACTTTCTTCCGTCTGACTGGTTCCTGTTCTTCATCATCTTCATCCTCATCACTTGCTTCCTAGAGAAGTCAGTACCAAGACTGAGAAAAGGCCTACACAACAGTCCTTTTCTGGCCCCACCTCTTTTGCTGAGTAGCTACTGAAGAGGAAGGCAGCTGAGAATTCTACTAGCACTGCAATCAGCACTTTGCATAAAGCACTAACAGAGTTGCAGGTACTACAAGCTCAAAACAAAGCCACTTAAGCCCCGCAGCTTCAGTACATAAATACAACAGGGAGTAACACAAAACATCAAGGAGAAAGCATATTGCTTGAGGCAAAGCAAATTCTCACTGGGAAAGGAGTCACAAAATCGAAACTACAGAGAAAATACAACTCAAGGCTCCATTTGCAGAGACTTTTGACAAATTCCCTGTGTTCAGTTCCAATCCTCAGCTGATTTAGGCTTTACAAGGCTGTTACACTGTCAGATGGGTCTTTGGGGAAGCTCCTCCCCAGCCACTTGTGCCACTATAAGCCCAAAAGGACCTAGATCTTGCACAGGAACTCAAATACTTAACAGGTAACTAACTGCAATAACTGATCTCAGCACTCCAAAACAGCGCTGTACCTCCAGGGTCTCGGGTGGTATGTGCAACGGCTCCTCCTCAGAGCTGTCTGAATCATCAAAATTCAGCAATGTACGGTCATTTTCCTCCAAAAACTTATAAAATTCAGGATCTCTGTCCTTCAGCCGGGAGAGCTGATCCTTATGTTCGGATGCCTTTCCCTTCTTCCTGGGAGATAAAAATTAATAGTCATTTATTCATCACTCAAGCTTCTGCTGATGCTGTAAGAAAATGAAGCTACTTCTAGGCACTAAAGCACACCTGGGGGTCATTGGAATGGGGATGATTTATCAGGGCTGTGGCTCTGTATCCCGTTTAACACCTGCTCTAGAGGACTTGCAAAAGGTTGTTTTCATTAAGCATTAAGAAGTATTGATTGCAAACTACTGGGTTCTATCAGGATACCAACCACAAATCTTGCAAGCAGAAAAAAAATCCTTTCCTCAATTTTTCAGCATTACTCTTACAAGCTTTTCATAAAGAATAGCAAAAGGTGTATTGCTATAGGAATCACTCGATTGTGGGGGTTGGAAGGGAGCTCCAGAGATCATCAGGTCCAACCCCCTGCCAAAGCAGGGTCCCTAGGACAGGGCACACAGGTCAGTGTCCAGATGGGGCTGGAATCTCTCCAAAGAAGGAGACTCCACACCCCCTGGGCAGCCTGTCCCTTCAAATATTGATACCCATTGATCAGATCCCCTCTCAGTCTCCTTTTCTCAAGGCTGAACAACCCCAGTTCATTCAGCCTTTCCTTATAGGGGAGATGCTCCAGGCCCTTCATCATCTTTGTAGCCCTCCTCTGGACTCCTTCCAGGAGATCCCTGTCTTTTTATACCAGGGAGCCCAGAACTGGACACAATACTCCAGGTGGGGCCTCACCAGGGCAGAGTAGAGGGGGAGAATCACCTCCTTTGACCTGCTGATCAGGCTCCTTTTAATGCACCCCAGGAAGTCAGACAATAAGAGCTCAGTAAAACATTATCCAGTACCAAATAACTGGTTTGGCTTCTAATAACAATGAGTAGTGCCTAAGGACTACTTCATAGTGTTCTAGTTGCACACAATCCAGTGTCTTTCAGTAAGAGCAAGCTTTGCCCAACCCTAATACAACCTGTAAAAGATTAAAAGCACACACAAGCTTTCCTCTACAGGCACGACAGAAACCCAACTGTCCTGTACCCCACACCACGTTGCTGAACACTGCCCCAACCCAGCCTGTCCCAGAACGAGCTCACTGAGTATTTAGCACGTATTTACACAGACTCATCGTGACTGGAAAACAGCTTTAACATCATCAAGTCCAACCGTCGGCACCACACCACCGCAACCTCTAAACCACCCCCCAAAGCACCACATCTGTGCGTTTTTCGAACGGGCCCAGGGATGGCATGTCCACCACATCCCTGGGCAGCCTGTCCCAACGCCTCGCCGCTCTTTCGGTGAAGAGGTTTTGCCTAATATCCAACCCGAACCCACCCCCTCCTGTCCTGTCGCTGGTTGTTAGGGAGAAGAGGCCAACCCCCGCCTCGGAGGATGCCCCAGCCGCTCACCAAAGGCGGTACTAGGGGCCCGCTGCCTGGAGGGGCCGCCCGGCCGGGCAGGACCGGCAGCACACCCTTACCTCCCCGCCGTGCAGGCCTGGCGCGGCCGCCTCTCCTTGCCTCCCTGCCGCCGCTGCGCCGCAGCCCCTCGGCGGGCCTGGCGGCCTCCTCCTGCTCCGAGCCACCGTCTGGCTCCGACTCAGAGCCGGCGGCGAGGAACTCGTCAAGACTCAGCTCCGCCAGCTTCCTGGGGACGGAGAGAAGAGGTGAAGTGAGCTCCGCGGGGGGACAGGCAGCGCCGGGCCTGCCCGCTCGCTTTGGCTCCGGGGCCGGCAGCGCGGGGCTGCCGGGCTGGGCCGGGCCGGGCCGAGCCGAGCCGCGCCTGGGCCACCCCGCAGGCCTCACCGCCACCCAGCGGTACTCCAGCCCGGGGATCCCCCCGGCCTAACCCACCCCTCGCCACCGCTAACCTCTTGCCGGTAGGTGCCATGCCGCCCGCTCGCTGCAACGCGGCCACCGCTTCCGCTCCCAACGTGCCGCGCGGCTCGGCGGGGCGGAGCGGGCCGGGCCGGTCCCACCCCTGCCCGGCCCCCGGCGGCCGGGCCGCGGGGCTGCTTCGGCGGGGCCGGTGCCACGCGTATCCCCGCCCCTCTTCCCCCCTCCTCCCCGCAGGACGGGCCCCCCGCGCCCGGTAAGGGAGCGGCGGGGCGGAGCAAACACCCCTTACACCACCACCCCCTTCCCCCGCAGCCCGGTGACATGTGCGTGGCGGGATTTAGCTGCGGGGAGGCGCGGCGCAGCGGCACGCCGTGCAGCGGACAGCTCTCGCACGGCTCCGTGGCGGGGTTATTCCGGGTGAGGGAGGAAGCCGCAGCCGTGGGGCCGCCCCGTCTCCATCCCCATCCCTGTCCCGCCGCGGCCCGAGGAGGAGCTGTGCACCTGCCCGCCCCCCAGCTCCCGCCGCGTCTCCCCGCCGCGGGGCCGGCGGTAGCGGTGAGGGTGTAGCGGCCCCCGCAGCATCCCGCGGGCCGGGTCGGGCCGGGCCGTCGCTGCGCCGGAGCCGTGAGTACCGCCGGGGCACGGCCCTGCCGCCGCCCCCTCCTCTCTCCCTCTCGCCGCAGCGGCAGGGCCGGCCGCTCGGACGCGGCTGCGGGAGGAGGGCGGGCGGGCCGGAGGGGTTACGGGGAGGGGGGCGGCGGCCGGAGGGTACCCCGGAGGAGCTCTCCATCGCTCCCCCTCGGCTGCTTCCGCGCAAGTTTGCTCGTCGGGGTACGAGGGAGCACGTCCGGAGGAACACCCGGTGCTGTCCCCGAGCGGCTGCCGCTGCTGCCGGCGCTCCGCAGCCGAGGGCCGGCAGCGTTTCTGCGCTCTCCTTTCCCCGTCCTCTGCCAAGTTTGGGGAGCGATCCTCTTTGGTAAAGGAAAAAGCCGCAGCTTCGAGCCTCGCAGGATGCTGGGGCGCGGGGAACAGCGGCACAGAGGTTCTGCCGGTGTTGGTTTGGCTTACCCTCTGTGGGAGCTCAGAGGCTTCTCGGTGCCGTTGGCTGTGGGGGAGCTGAAGGGCACAGGGAGAAACCTTGCCTCGGCTTTTCTGGGAACTTGCAGGGGGAAGAAAGAGGCAGCTTTTTTCCTGGCCTCTGCAGTGACCATAAGGGCAGAGGGCTGTCCTGGAGCTATAGCATCTCTTGGTGGGGGAGTTGGCCCTAAGGAGCAGCAGGGCCGGCAGCTGGCTTGGCTCTGCTGCCCGAGCAAACACCCCCCTCTCCGAGGACTGCAAGGCCTGGGACCTCGGCTTCTCCAGAGCAAGGAAGAAATGCAGTGGTCGGGTGGCTGTCCCTGCTCTTGGTGCGTCAGTGCACAGCCACTGGCTGACCAGGCTTTTGTGCCAAGCTAGGAAAGTGCAGGAACAGCCACCTTGCTTCCTTGGGGTCTGTTTATAAAGGAAGCCTCCCTCAAGATAGCACACCTCGGACAGCAGCCTCTGAAGTCAAAGGAGAACAGTGGAAGCCTCTTCATAATAAAGGAAGCCTTCCACTGTTCTCCTTTGACTTCATGGCTGTTGTCTGAGGTGTGCTACCTTGGGGTGCTCTCTGTTGCTGGAGACCACAGGGGAAGGTGTTAGCTCCAGAGTGATTCAGCAACATGTGGATATGTGGATGCTTTGGATCCTGACAGTTTTCAGGCGTACTAGACTGTTGCAGGTAACTTGTTGCCCCTAGGGCAGGGCACAGCTGAAATGAGCCTCAGAGACCTACGGCCCCATTTCAGTATGGATAGTGTGAAGGCAACACATTTGGGATATCTGTGTGCTAGGGATATGCACCAGGAGGGGCTGGTTTGTTACACGTTCACTGTTACGTGGCTTGCCAGTGCTTCAGTGCACAACAGCCTTCTGGTCACTACAGGCTGGCAATTGCCTCTCTGGAATCTCTCCCCTCTGTACCTCAAGTTTCTCTCCTGACCCATGAGCATCTGCTGGAAAGACTTTATTCGACACGGCAGTGAGTAAGACTCTTGGGAATCTTGGGTGTAAAGATCTGAGTTTCCTTCCTGAGAACTGACTCATTCATGAATCCCAGCAAACAGCATTCAGCTCAGAGCAGACCGGGAGCTGGCAGGTGTAATAGTTGCCTGCTGTCTTGGCTTGGCAATCTGGAATCCAAATGGAGCTGCTTCTTAGCATCTTGGGTAGCTGGGCTGGTCCCTTATGCCTTCTGTCAGCTAAGGTCAGCTTGGTAAGGGTGGCAGTGGAGCCTCTTTGCTCTGCCAGCCCATCTGGTGGCCATCTGCCTTTGCTCTCATCAGCGTCAGTCGGGGTCTCTGTAGATGGAGCAGCATGTGAAAACTGATGCAGGCGTGCTCTGAAGACTGGAGATCTGCTGGGGAAACTGTTCCGAGTTCTGGTCTTGCTCTGCTGCATTTCAGGCTCAGCAGCTAACAAAAAAGAAAAGGAAAGAGAAGAAAGTCAAGGAGCCGTGCTGGTCTCTGTGCCAGTCTCCGTGCTGGTCCCCATGCTGGCTTCTGTATTTCCTCAGGTGCTGGAGCCTTGTCTCCAAACCTGGTACTTGGTAGCAAGAGAGGCTTCACCTTTTCCCCGGCTGCTAGAACTGGCTGCAAACCACACTGCCTTCACTAAAGGGTGTGACTCCTCAGGGACAGGAATTGAAGCTCCTTCAGCTGGAATTCCCATGGTCTGGGACCCACTGGCCCTGGCAGGCCCCTGATGTACCAGCACACTCGAGGCCATTATGTCACATGCTGCTGATAGCTCAGTTTTCACGTACATGGCCTGTGCTGCTGCCTGCAAGAAGACATGAGGGAATTCTCTTAATTGTTTTCTGGCTTGGAAACAGGATCCCACCGCTCCATGAAGCACGGAGCTTGTTCTGAAGTGGAAACTCTGATCTGCTTACACAGCCCAGTACACCTACACTGCCAACGCTCACTATGGCTGGGGCTGGTAGGAGGCGTTGTAGGCCGCAGGCCATGCAGTCTCTGTGGCAGGGATGAGGCCAGGGTGCAGCTGGTGATCTCTGCTGGTTCCCCCCTGGTTTGGAGAGTCGCTTATGAGCAGCACCTCAGAGGATATTGGTGGCAGCACCGTTCCCTGGCTTATCACAGAATCATAGGGGTTGGAAGGGACCTGAAGAGATCATCGAGTCCAACTCCCAACTGTAAAAAGAACCCCATCTGTAAAAGTTCTACTCGTCCATTTGCAGCCAGCAGAACCCCAGCTCTCCCTAGTCTGGAGCCACCAGGTCATGCTGCCTTGCATCATGGCATCAGCTTTCCCTTTAGAAGCCAAGTGGAACCTCACACTGAGTCTCACCAAGTTCATTGCTGTTGTTTGACATCAGGGTGTTGCTGAGAGGTAACGACCGGCTCTGAACTGGCCCCCTGCCACCTACTTGAGACACCATCACCTTGCACAGTGGACAGGTAAAGGGCATGATTCGTCTTTGAATAGCTGCTGCCCAAGGATGATGCAGGCAGAAAGCTCCTGGGCAAGTCTAGGAGCCAGGATTATTGAGCTCCCGTGATATGGGCTGTCTTGAGTGACCTGAGTGCTCTCATCTTGTCTGTTTACCTGTCTGAAAAATGAGTTGGGGACAGAGAATTCTGTCACAGAGAAGGCTAGAGGGAGATCAGGAGTGCCACAGTGATGGATAGCGCAGCTGAAGCTGTTGACTATCACTGTGCCTGGAGAGGAGACCTACTTGGTGCCTACGTGTAGAGGTTTGGCACTGCCTGTGCCATAATATAACACTGGATGCGACAGTAGTTCCTCTCCTTTGTCTGCTGGGGGATGCTGGGGGGGGGGAATTAGGACATGACCCACATTTCCAGCCCTTGTCAGAGGCAAAGGGCTCCTTTGGCTTAGAGTTTGGTGTGCTTTGTGCTGGACTGCAGGAATTGCTGTCTAATCCCAGTACAGCTGGAGAGCTGCATGTTTTGCTGAGTGCCTCAAGGCATCAATTAGTTTCCATTTCTGATTTCTCCCTAACCTGGGAATTCAGCAGTCCCAAACCTATTTGGGTCCTGATCCTTACAACCACTGGTGACTTGGTGACCCAAATGTACACAGATGCCTCTAAATCCCTCAGCCACAGAGTCCTGCTTGGAGCTGCTACCATCCTCTATGTGCAAAATAGGGAAGGTGAAAGCTAGAGCTTAAAGATGTCTGCAGGAAGAGTTGCTGCCTATGCGAGGCGTGCATGGGAGAGGAGGGAGATGGTGTACCCAGCTGGCACTCAGCACACTGGATAGCCTTTACTGCTTTCTGGTATGGGGATGTCCCTGTGCAGGCCTTGGGGCTCTGCCTTGCACTCCCTCCTCTCTCAGCTGAAACACTTTGGAGCGTGAGCTGGGGTAACAGAGAGCAACGTTGAGCTGAGTTTCCAAACAAAACTCCCCACGAGTGATGGGGAGAGAGGCTTTAATTACAAAAGACCTCCAGCCTTCTGTGCTCACCAGAGCCGATTGATGACAACCCACTGAGCTGCTGAAAGACACTGACTAGGTCAATGTGCTGAATGCCCTTCTTGCCTGAAGCCAGCACTGTCTCTGCTGTAGAGCTGGCAACCGTGTGCAGTTCCCCCCACACACGCACATCCTCTCCCTCCCTGCCTTGCTGAGGCTCCACATCCTCTCTGGCAGCTTGTCATTTCTCTGCAGATGTCTAGACAGGAGGATTCGGTGCGTGTCAGTTATGCCTAATTCATTAAAAAAAAAGCCAGCACAACCCCAAACCCTACTGGGAGCTGGGGATTCTCAGTCCTGCAGACTCAGCGCTGTCTGCGGTGCCCTGTGCTGCCTTGAGGCAAGCTCAGAGCAGATTAATTCCACCCATCGCAGCAGCAGCAGCAGCAGCAGCAGCAGTGCATCTCGACCTCCTGTCTGTGATGGGGGGGGGCTTGGGGAATTGAAGGCAGATGTGGTCAGGAGGAGCGCTGGCAGCAGGCTCAGGGAGGGGGTTTGAGGCTGAGGTGTGTGCTTCTTAACCTCTGCTTGCTGCTCACCCCAGCTGTGTGTTCTTGGCATGCTCATGTCCGCTGCCATGTCCACTGGGAGCTGGCAGAAGGGTGTGAAGTGTCAGTCTTCAGCCTGGCTGGCTCAAACTGCCAGCTTCCCAATTCTTCTGTCCCTCCTGCCACCTCTAAAGGCAGAGCCGGTGCCAGCAATGACAGCTCCCCTTGCCACAGTAAGTCACATTACCATCAATATTTGCTGCCCTGACCCCCGTATGGGTGCAGCTGTAAATCCACAATCACAGGACCAGCAGTCCAGAGCAGCTACTTCCTTCTGCTCCTGAACTTTGGGTCCTCACAGTTGCTGCCCCTTCTAGGCTGAGCACACAACTATCCTTATATTAAAAAGACTGAATATGAGCCCTTGCATGCTCTTGGTGTCTGTTTGAATTCCCTGGATGTAGTTAAAATGTTGCAGAGGCTGAGATGGGACTGAGCCCCAAAGTGCATTGGGGGGGCAGAGTTTTCTGTCTCTATCAGTGATGCTAATGGGACAGGTCCCAGTGGGGACAATTGCCAACATTTAGCACCTGGTTTGTATTTGAGCTTTGGGTATATGCAGCTGGATGATTTCCAACCCTCTTTGGTCATGTTTAGTGTGGGGAGGGGAACAGGAAGGTGGGGATGCAATATATTCTGTAATGGGCACTGAAAGAAGCTCAAAAAAAGGAGAAAGAGCTAGTGAAATGGGCTCTGAAAAAAGCAAGAATTTGGGATATCCAAGTTTGAGGTGTAAGGGCAGGTAGTATAGATCTGCTGTAGCTTGTGAGACCAGCCCTGGCATCTTCCACTTGCCTACTGCAAGGGGATGGCTGATGCAAAAATACTCCTGGTTTGTCTGGTAGTTTAAAGCTTCACCCTAGATGTGGGCTTCAGAGCCACGGATGGGGCGCAGGGGAAGGGACAGCTCAGCTGAATTGTTGGGGCCTCCACAGAGCAGCAAGGAAGCTGTGTATTTTGCAGGCCTGATGAGTACTCAGCTGCATCCCTGGATGCTGGTCTGAGCTGTGTTAGTGGTTTTACTTTGCAACAGCACAACAGCAGCTATTGTTACTGCCAGCTCAGCTGTTTGTGTCCCTTGTCTGCTGAAGGGAAAGAACACAGGAGCACATCTTCTTCCCAGCCCTGCTCCCAGGAGGGAAGAAGCTACTCGTGCTTATGTGCACACCCACAGAGCTGGGGCTTGCCTGTGTCCCTTAAGCTGCCCTGGTCTGGTCCTGCCCCAAGCTTTAATGTCCATTGCATGTTTTGGGTTCTTTGGGGGAATTGTGGGAGGCTGCTTACGGGTAAATGTCCTGTGGTTCTTCTCAGAGGGGTTAAAAACAGGATTTATGGTGTCAGGGAGATGGAGATGGACTCAGAAGCAGCAAATCCTGTCCGTGACTCCATTGCCAAGCTCCCTTTTCCCAGGGAAAAGGGACCTTGGCAATGGAGTCACGGACAGGATGCTCTGCCCCAGGATGGGTTTTGCTGTGCCGTTGTGGGGGACACTGCTTTGGCTCCACCATCCCAGCAAAGATCCGCAGCTGCTGGGCACAGTAGAGATGTGTTGCCAGCAGCCCCTTCCTGCCTGGGGACAGAGCCAGAGGAGGTCTGTAGGCAAAGAAAAGGGCTTTATGCCTGAGAGATGGACCCCCAATGCCAAGGAAGGGGGGAAATGCTCTTCTGAAAAAGAAACTGGCAACATGGTGCTACTTCGTTGACCTAGTTTGTGCTGTCCTCTGCTCTGTTACTGCCATGATGTGCTGGGGTGGGGGGAGAGCCAGCAAGGACCCCCTTATCCTGGGTTCCCACTTGTGTGGGAATTGCAGTGCCATGCAAAAGCTGGGCTTTGTAACCCATTTACCACAAAACAGGTACTGGGATGACACCAACACAGGGATAGGGCATGCATGGGAGTGATGGGTTTAAGTATGGTTGTGTGTCAGGCTTTAGGGCATGTCATGCCTTAGTGTAGGGGATGTCACCTTATCCACAGCAGAGGCTCATCCCCCACCATCTGACCAGCTGTACCGGATGTGTCTTTGCAGTCCCCTACCTAGCCTGGCAGGCACAAAAGGTCCATCCAGGCTGTCAACAAAAAGCCATTCTCCAGTGCCTTCCTGAAGAAAGGGCAGGCTCTGAACTTTTCCCCAGAGGATGCTCTGTTCCCTGTTTATTACTCAGCACGGTTCTTTTCCCTCTCAGCAAAATCTGGGGGTTTTTTTTTGTGCAACGAGAACAGATCTCCCTTTGGGCAGGGATCATTTGCATTAATTAAGGGAGCTGTTATGCGTGGCCACGCTCTGTCACACAGGAGCCAAACAAACGCTGCCTTTTCTCTTTTTGTCATAACCTAAGAGTTATTCCAAGTCACCCACCGCCTCCGTGATGGCTGGTGGGTGACACGTGTGGTCACGCTGCTGCGTGCTCCACAAAAGTGAGCCTGTGTTTACTCCCCCCTCACTGGAGCTCTGGACACTGCCTTACTGTCTCATGTGGTCCAGGCACTGTACCCCCTTAATTATATCTTAGCAACGCTCGTAGACCTTCATTTCCTGGGAATGAAGTTTTACAAGGAATATTTAGTGCTGCTCATGAGGCTGAGAGTTCAGGCATGGGGAGCAGCCCAAGCAGCAGTGGGGTGTCATTTGCCTTCCCCCCCCCCCCCCTCGAGTCCTGCTGGATTATATTCTGACCTGTTAAAGCTGTGATGGGAACAAGTTATTGCAGACCGGAAGGGACACTGGGAGGTGGAACTGAGGGTGCTGTACCCACTGCCAGCATCAGAGCGGACCCATGCTAGTGCTCCCTGCGCTGCGGGACCTGTTCCCAGGGTGGTTGGTGGGTGGGGAAGTGCTCCCCAGGGAAGGGACTGCTGGGGCTGTAGTGGAAAACCATCAAGCAGAGTTGGTTGAGGCTGTCTGCAGCCATGAGTCAGGTCAGCTGTGGAGTGTCCCGTGGTACAGGGATGCTTTCGGGAGCCCCACGGCAGGGCAGTGGCTGGGATAGCATCTCCCCATGGTTCTGCTCCCTGCTCAGTCGCATCAGACTGACACAGCAATGGTGTAGCTTAGGGTGCTGCATGGTGAGGGAGGCACTGGTGATGCTTCAGAGCTCTGTGAAGGGGTGTGGGTGTGGTTGAAGAAGGGGATGAGCAATAGCTGGTCTCTGCCTCTTGGCTGTGGGAATCATTGCAAGGAAAGGTAATGTCACCCTTGTCACTCTCTGCATTTGTACTTCCCCAGACTCGTGCAATGACTCAGTGGCAGGGCTGGGAAGAGAGCCCAATGCTTCTGTCCCTCTTTGGAAAAGTGTTTGATTACTGTGATGCCAGCGCATTGGCTGCAGCAACCTTCAGTCTGCTGTGTCCCCACTCTGTGTCTCCCCACTGACTGCTGGAGCCGAGCTGTGTGCTACCTCCCTGCCTGGCCCAGGCAGCACACCTTTCCTTGGAGTCCCCGAAAGCACAGTGAGAAGCAGTCCCATCTTCTCCCTGCTCCTCTGTCCTGTCCTCTCCTGTCCCCTGGTCCTCCCACTGCCATGGAGCTGGGAGCTTCCATCCTTTGGTACCAGCGCCCAGGAGGGATAAGGCAAGAACTCTCATTTAGGTCTGGAGCAAGACTTAAATACTGATGAGGAGCACATATTAAAGAGCTGGAACAGGTGAGGAAAACCCTCAGGCTTGCAGCCGGGGAGGGCAATACAGGTGAGAAAGCACCAACTGCTCTGCCACTAAACCAGATCTGGGAAAGACTCTCGAGCCCAGGTAGAGATGCTGATAACCACAAACCACCTTCATGCAGGCACTTCTCATCCCTCAGTGGTAACTGAAGGTGTCCCGGGGATGCTCCTGCTTTCTGAAAAGCTCAGCTGAGGGGTGTGGGAGGAGAAGTTCACTTAATGCGCTCCTCTTCCCTGTCAAGGGCACAATGGTATCCTCCTGTCATTGCTGGAAAGCATCAACAGGCGTTGCCTTTGTTGTGTGCCCCTGAGTCTTCCCCGCTGACGGGGAGATGAGGAATCTCTCGTATCACGCAGGATGATGCAAATAGAAGAGGGCATTGCAGGCTTCTCTCCTGCTCAGGAAAGATGTTTATTCATCTCTTTTCCTCCCCCAGACTCTAGTACGTGCTACAATTGCTATTTAAAAAATGAAGAGATGGCTGCATTTGTGGCTGAGCAGGCACAGCATGGTGGGTTTCTATTTTTAGGCTCAGCACGGCTGGCGACGTGTAGGTGTCGTGAGGAGCACAGAGGCTGAGGGGATTCTCTCGCCGCAGGGATGCGGGGGCAGGCGCACGAGTGCAGCGCACGGGCTTTTTTTTTCCTTCAAGCTGCCTCTTTCTCCTACTCCCTCCCCCTTCTCCTTCCTGCTGCTCAGTCATTCTTCACTCCCCCACCTTTCCTCCCCATGCTGCTGGCAGGGAGACAGTCAGATGCTGTTAGAAACACCATGAGCAGCCTGGATGCAGCCAGCATGGGAAGAGGAAGCATTTCGGCACAAATCAATGCCCTTGTTCCTTGATAAGGCAATTTTTGTTGTCTGTGAGCCAGTCAAATTTATACCCCTGCACCCTGCCTGGGCTGTCCCAAATGCTGTGGAAGGACTGTCCTGCTCCATTGGTACGGTGTACGTTCTGCATTGGGTCCCTGCTGACCGACCAGCATCTCTGTTCTTCACTGTCTGTCATAGAATCATAAAATCCCAGACTGGTCAGGGTTGGAAGGGACCTCAAGAGATCACGGAGCTCCATCCCCCTGCCACAGGCAGGGCCACCAACCTCCAGGCCTGGAGCTACACAAGGCTGCCCAGGGCCCCATCCAACCTGGCCCTGAACACCCCCAGGGATGGGGCACCCACCCCCTCTCTGGGCAGCCTGTTCCAGCCCCTCACCACTCTCTCTGCAAAGAGCTTCCCCCGAAACTTCCCTCCTTCAGCTTCACTCCATCCCCCTTGTCCTGTCATTGTCTGCCCTTTAACAAGCTGATTCCCCTCCTGTTTCTCTGCTCCCTCCAGGGACTGGAAGGCTGCATCTATGTCTGTGATTCCTCCAGCCCAAGTGCAAGACCTGACACTTTGCTGTGTTGAACCTCATTAGGTTCACCTAAGCCCATCTTTCAAGCCCTGTCCCTCCCGTCAGCCTTGTAAAACAAAAACTACCCAAAGTTCACCTCTTGGAAGGGTAGCCAGGGTCTCTCCCAGGCTGCTTCCAGGGAGATCTGGGAGCTCTGGTTGCCCAAACCACCTGTTAGGCTGGTGCAGGAATGGGAATCTGCAGTGCTGGAGTGGGACTGTCCGGTGCGGCCTTAAGGCTGGGGTGAGGTTGGATGTGCCTGGATGGAGGATTCTGGAGGGAAGTGGAAATCAGGATCCTGTTCCCTGACAACCCAGGAATCCCCAACCTCTGTCCAAAGAGAGGCTGAAAGAGGAAAAGTCAAGTCCCTGTGTGTAGGATTGGCACTGTAGAGCTCTGTGCTGCAATTGCCTTCACCCTCTGCCTTACCCTCCTGAACCTTGTGTGCACAGGAAGCTCTCTGAGCTTTGCTTCTGAAGGCAGGTACACACATCACCAATCTCCTGTCATCCTCTGGAAGCTGGAAGGGACCAGCCACCACTGGAAGAGCTGTGGTCCATAACACCACTTTTGCCTTTCAGGAACTGGGATTCCCTGGTTATTTCTCGTTTAGGCTAATCAGGGTTGTCATGTTCACTGTCTCTGGTTGTCTGTCTGAGCTGTGTTTGATCAATGCAGGACTGGCATGTCCTGGTGAGACTACTAAGATTAATGCTTCTGCTGATACTGCGTGGAAACACACCTTGTTAGGTGGATTTGGAGGCAGGGTAATTTCAAGGGAGCCCAGTGTGTGGTAGAGCAGTACCCTTCTGAAGGCAGGTAAGGAGGGCGTGGATCTGGAGATGAGCGCAGCTGGGAAGCAGCGAGTGTCATGGAACAGAGAAGGGTCTCAGCATCGCTTTGTGCTGCTTATGCTCTTCCAGGGACTGCCTCCTCCCCGTCAGTGGTTTAGGAGCAGGATGATGTTTCCCTGGTTAGATGTGAGCTGCTCTCATGCAGGGTCTTTGAGCAGTGGCTGGTGTACTATGGGAACTGTCTGGAGCTAGAGCAATTCCTGCCTGGGTAACGCTTTGGTTTTCCCCCATGGCAGTGCTGCTGAGAAGGGAAAGCCCACCATTCACCGCCTGCAGCCATGGAAGGGGGTGTGCAGCTCCTCAACCGTGACGGCCACAGCATCTCCCACAACTCCAAGCGACACTACCACGACGCCTTCGTGTGCATGAACCGCATGCGTCAGCGCGGGCTGCTCTGCGACATCGTGCTCCATGTGGGCACCAAGGAGATCAAGGCCCACAAGGTGGTGCTGGCGTCGTGCAGCCCGTACTTCCACGCCATGTTCACAAGCAAGTAGCGTCCTCTCTTCCCCATGGCCAGGGTCTCCTGCTCTTCAAACCCTCTCTCCCCCATGGCCAGGGTCTCCTGCTCTTCAAACCCTCTCTCCCCCATGGCCAGGGTCTCCTGCTCTTCAAACCCTCTCTTCCCTGCACACCCCTCTATCTATCCTGCCCTGCTCCCATTCTTACTGCCCTACCCCATGGAAGTAGGAGGCCTCTGTATCATCTCTCTGAGCAAGTCTCTGGGGTGAGGTGAGGTATTTTGGTGCCCATCCTCAGACAGACCTGTTCCCTAGAGTATACTGCTGCTACTCCTTCGCTAAGAGGTGGGCAGGAGACCTTTGTGGGCTGTGATGCTGGGCTGTGGAGGTGGCTTGTTCCATGCACGGTCAAGTCTTCCCCCAGGGAAACGATCCTGCTGTGGGACTTGGTTCATGTGTAGCTGTCTGTGTTGTCCCAGATGAGATGAGTGAGAGCCGCCAGACCCACGTGACGCTCCACGACATTGACCCACAGGCCCTGGAGCAGCTGGTGCAGTACGCTTACACGGCAGAGATTGTGGTGGGCGAGGGGAACGTGCAGGTAGGAGCTTTCCCCAAATCCCTCCTCTCCACAAAACCCTTATGTACGAGACTTCCCTCCCTGGGGGCTCCTCTCTCCCTCTGCTCAGTGCTTTCAGCTGTTGTTCTGTGATGGTACCTGCATCTCGCAGTGGGCAGGGAGTTCATCTCAGAGGTGCAGGTCCTGTGACTGCGGTGGCTGGGAATGGCCCCTCAGAGTGCTCTGTGATGAGCGTTTGCCATTCTCCTGCCATTCTCTTGTCCTCTGGGGAGTTACAGGTGCCCTTCTCTGCTCTTCTTTACCTTGGTCCTGTTGGAAGCAAAGAATGCTTTGTCCTCTGTGTGCCTGAAGGTGCTCAGTAAGCCTGTTCTGTTACTGACTTGCAGTGAGATAAGGGTGAAAATGGTTTCCTTCCCCTGGAAACTCTCTTTTCCCCCTCTTTCTTTTCCACTGCCAGACACTTCTTCCTGCTGCCAGCCTGCTTCAGCTCAATGGTGTGCGGGATGCTTGCTGCAAGTTCCTCCTCAGCCAGCTCGACCCATCCAACTGCCTGGGGATCCGGGGTTTTGCTGACACGCACTCCTGCAGTGACCTCCTCAAGTCTGCACACAAGTATGTCCTCCAACACTTCGTGGAGGTGTCCAAGACAGAGGAGTTCATGTTGCTGCCTCTTAAACAGGTGAGGTCCTGACAGGAGTGTGAAGGTATGGCTGGGACAAGTCTGTTTGTGTCTGTTTGGGAAGGCACAGTGTTTGTCTTGAGAACCCAAGGAACCTGCCCTGAGGGGCAGGATTTGGCAGGGGAATGTACCCAGACTCTGCTTTGGTCTTCTCTGCTCGATGGAGAGACAATACGTGGAAGAGTGCTGTCAGAGAGTGAGCTTAATCCCTTGTGAAGCGGGGATGGGAGGGTAGCATGGGGGATAATTGCTGTTACCCGACGCTTGCCACGTGAGCTCTGAGCACACCACCCTCCCTTTGGGAGCATGGGCCAAGGAATAAGTCCTGGCTGCCCTGGTCACATAGCTGTGATGTTTAATTCAGAGCTCAGCTAACGTTTCCTGCTGCTTTTCATGTGGTGCCAGTACGGCCCTGGGCTCACACTGTGTGGGGGGTGCTGTGCCCTGGCTGCAGGCATTCCAGTCCTTGCTCTGCATCTCATGACCCTTTGTGGTCCCTCATCAGGAGACAGACGCTTCCCTTCACCCGTTCTTGGGGCAGTGGGGTGTCTGGCAGCAGGAGGAGGGTATGTATCTCCACTTGCTCCAGCTCTGTTGTTCTTGGCAGATGAAGTGAGCACTGGGAACAGCCAGAGCACCTGGCTGTGTCCCATGAAATATTGAAGGGACTCGTGCAAGCTCGTTTGCCTGGTCTTGGTGATGTTGATTGGAATTGTCAGGCATTGCAGCAGCCTCAGATGCAGAAGGGGGGATGAGCCAAGGAGGGTGATGGAGGGCAGAGCTGTCCCCACACCAGTGCTGCACGGAGAGGAGGGGGCACAGCTGCACCTGCCTGGTTTGGGGACCTGGTTTCTCTTTGAATCCTTCTACCTCCATTGAAATCACTAACATCTTCAGGGGACAGGGGTTCTACCTCTGTTCTGCTCGACCTATTATCTGGGTATGTGAACATGTCTGTTCCTCCCAAACCACACCAAACCTCCCTTCCCACCCCACTCTGCAGGTGCTGGACCTCATTTCTAGTGACAGCCTCAATGTGCCATCAGAGGAAGAGGTGTACCGGGCTGTGCTCAGCTGGGTCAAGCATGATGTAGACAGCAGAAGACAGCATGTCCCCAGGGTGAGTCTGCTGCAGAAGGTGGCCTGGTTTTACCCACCAGCTCTGGGTGGGTACAGAGCTGAGGGACGCTGCAGGGTGGCCAGGTTTGTAGAGGAGATGGCGGGGGTGGCACTGGGACGAGCCCTTCCCACCCCACCGGTGGGGCCTAACTCCTTTCCCCTCAGCTTATGAAGTGCGTGCGGCTGCCCCTGCTGAGCCGGGACTTTCTCATGAGCAACGTGGACACGGAGCTGCTGGTGAGGCACCACTCAGAGTGCAAGGACCTGCTGATCGAAGCCCTCAAGTACCACCTCATGCCGGAGCAGAGAGGGGTCCTCAGCAACAGCAGGACGAGGCCGCGGCGCTGCGAAGGGGCCAGCACTGTGCTCTTCGCCGTGGGTAAGGCCCTGCCACGCTCTCGTGTACCTGCAGACCCCTTCCCAGGGCCTGGCACTGTTGTTTGCTCTGTTTGCCATCCCGTGCACAGGTGGGGGGAGCCTGTTCGCCATCCACGGGGACTGCGAGGCCTACGACACACGGACGGACCGGTGGCACATGGTGGCCTCCATGTCAACCCGCAGGGCCAGAGTGGGCGTTGCTGCCATTGGGAACAAGCTGTATGCTGTGGGCGGGTAAGGAGGGCGCCGAGCTGTGTGCAGGCAGCTGGCAGCCGTGTCTTTGGCAGCACAAGCTGCTCTGGGAGCAGAGATGGCCAGCGGTGCCTCCCAGGGCCTGCCTCTGGGTGAAGCCATCCTGTATCTGGGTTACTGGCTGCAGGAACAGCAACTCAAAACTAAAATGATGTCCCTGCCCTCACAGCTCTGAGCAGGGAGTTTGGTGGTGGCCCTGTCCTGGGCTCATGCTGTTTCCTCCTGTTTGCCTTCGCCCTATGCCACAGCCTGTAAGGAGGCTCCTAACTCCCCAGCCCACCTCTGTCCCCATGTGTGGGGCCAGCCAAGCCCTGCTTTCTTTGCAGACCCCCAGGAGAGCTCAGCTATGGGCTCTGCACTTTCCACAAGTGCTTTGGTGCACTCTGCCTTGACAGAGCTGGGCACAGGGAGAGGGGAGGGTTAGTGACAGGGACCTGAGGCTCTTGGTTGACTCCAGAGCTGTAGGACCAGTCCAGAACCTCACCAGCAATTCAGGCTTCCCAGCTCTTACGTGTTTTCCCTTTTGCTCTCTACAGCTACGATGGGACCTCTGATTTGGCCACAGTGGAGTCCTATGATCCTGTCACCAATTCCTGGCAACCTGAGGTGTCCATGGGCACCAGGAGGAGCTGCCTGGGTGTAGCAGCGCTCCATGGGCTTCTCTATGCTGCTGGGGGATACGATGGGGCCTCATGCCTGAACAGGTAGGGGATTGCCTCACTACAGGCTGCTCGGCTGCTTTGCATGCACTGTTCTTGGTGCTGGGTGCCTGCTCCTGACAGACAGACTGGCCCCAGAGTAGATGCCTTGCAATCCAGCTCTGTCTTCCAGTGTCTGGCCTGGGAAATGTTTCTTCAGGGGGAAAAAAACATTGTGTAGCCCTGTGCCACGAGAGAACATAGCCTTTGTCAGTTCTTCCCTCCATTTTCCCTGTCTATTCCCAAGCTTCCTTGGGAGCTGTCCCTGAGGGCCTGTGTCAAAGAGCTTTGACCTGGGCTTTGCCAGTGTCACACCTTATGTTCCTGTGTCCCTGCCTGCTGCAGCGCAGAGCGGTACGACCCTCTGACAGGCACCTGGACATCCATCGCTGCCATGAGCACCAGGAGACGCTACGTCCGGGTGGCAACGCTAGGTGGGTGATGGCATGAGGACCTGACTGACCATGCAGACTGTCTCTTGTGTTTCTGATGGTTCCTTTTGATGTTGTTCTGTTGCAATTCCTGCCCCTTCCCCCTAGATTCCCTAGCTGTGAGTCTGGGTACCCCAGCCATTCCTCTGCCATGTTCTGATGTGCTCCCTGCCTCTGCCTTCCTCCTTGGTCTCCCGAGTAACTGGGTTTCATCACATTCTGGAGGCAAGTCCCAAGGGGACCCACAACTTGTTCCTCAGCTCCTTTATGCCCCTTCTGCTTTGGAGCAAGAAGGCTGGCTGTGGATGATCACCCATCCCTAGAAAGGCAGAGACAACCCCATTACTCCTTTGTTATGGAAGCAGGACTGTCCTTTTAATGATGATCCAAGCAGTAGCGTGGGGTCAAAACTATCTCTACCAGGGTTGTCACAACATTAGGTTCCATGCTGTGTTGTCTCCTGGCTCCACTGAACAAGTTCTGTCCTTAAGGAGGCTGCAGCCTGAAAACTGTCCCCCTCTTTGTTTAGTGCAGCTGTGGGGTTAATGCAAGTACCATCCTAGGAGGTGCTGGACCTCCCTGGGGATGCCACAGCAGCTCCCCATCATCCCAGAAATTGCCATGCAGCATCCCAGTGGTGCATCTCCTTTGCCCTGCTCTCTGGTTTCAGCTCTCAGTGCTGACTCAGAGGTTCCCTCCCCTCGCTCCCCAGTTCTACTCTGCCTGCTACAGCCTTTATTGGCATTCCCCCACTCCAGCCTCCACTGCTAAAAATAACCCGTTCCTCAGGCGGGGAGCTCTTGCAGCTCCCATAATGAGAAGGTCAAGAAGCGGCAGGCGAGCGACCGACCTCTTTGGGGAGCTTGCAGCACGGCAGAGAAATTGCCTGATGAATATTTCACAATGCTCCCTGCTGCGAGGGGAGGGGGAGCTGGGGGAGCCCTGCTGAGAAGAGCGTGGCTGCCTGGGGAGGGAGGCACTGCGGCTGGGGCCTGTACTGACCTGGGCACCCTGTGCAGGAGCTGGGGGAGGCTGTGCTGGGATGGGGCCGTGTGCTTTAGCTAACGCCTCTGTGTGTGTGTGTGTGTGTGTCTGTTTTTGCAGAAGGCAACCTCTATGCCGTTGGGGGATATGACAGCTCATCCCACTTAGCCACAGTAGAAAAGTATGAGCCCCAGGTAAATACATGAGAGCGTGCCTGGGAAACCTTCTCCCCTCCTGATGGGAGCCTGAAAAGGCCCTGCAGAAAGCTGAGGGCCACACGAGTTGCCCAAGAGCTTGGCAGACACTGAGCCATCAGCCACATGTGGTCTTTTAGCAGACTGCTGCTGTAGCTGAAGTTGTGACTGCTTCCTAGCAAAGTATCACACAGGGACAGGAGGGGTGCCCACATGAGCGCTGCCTGCCTCCTCCAGGGCCAAGCTGCCGTGCATGACTCTGAGATGGAGTGGGGTACCAGCCCTCACCCCAGCTCTTCTGCAGGGGTGGAGTATCTGGGCTGCAGTCCAGAGCGAAATGAGCCAAAGCTCATCCGTATCTTCAACCATCAGAGCACTCTGTATCCCTGTTGCCTGCATGCCAGTTCGGATTCTCTGGGAAGAGTGGTACTTGTTCATGCCTGGAGCTGTTTCCAGCTCCCAGCTGAGGTCCTTGCTGCATGGGCATCCAGGATTGGGGCAGGCTGGGGATGTGTGTTGTGCCTGGGGTCTCACAACTCTGTTAGAGCAGGCTAGATCACTGTGAAAAGATCAAAGGGAAGAGCCTGGGGGCATTTCAGGAGCGGTAAAGCCACAGCCCTGAACTTGTACAGATTTGAATATCGACACAGCTCAGCCCCCTGTGACTGGGCTGGGATTCAGCTGTGATGGGACTGGTGGGCTGGCACCGAGACCCCTGTGCTTGGGTCCCCAGGATGGCAGCACTGCTCCCAGCTGTGGCTGTGCTTTTCTGAGCCAGGTTGCAGAGGTCTCTCCTGGGGCTCTTCCCGCAGGCAAGTTAAAGGGAGAGAACAAACACACACCCCCCAAAGTCTTTCTGGGGGAAGGCCATTACAACAGGAGCTGTGTGGTCAGGGCAGGAGTAATTTCACAGCACTGGGTTGGAAGGGCTATGTGAAAAATGACTTCTACATCTGGCTAATGAATAAAACTTTGCCTCTTCCCAGATCAACACCTGGACACCCATTGCCAACATGCTTAGCCGCCGGAGCAGTGCAGGAGTGGCCGTGCTGGAAGGGATGCTCTACGTGGCTGGTGGCAACGATGGGACCAGCTGCCTTAACTCTGTTGAGCGTTACAACCCCAAAACCAACACGTGGGAGAGCGTGGCACCTATGAACATCCGCAGGTAAGGAGCTCTGCCCCTGCCATGCTCCTGAGCTGCAGGAGAGCCTCAGCTGCTGCACTTGGGAATGGGGATCCCATCTCAATGAGAGCTTTGCTTTGCTTGGCACTGTGAGCTGTAAAATGCCCCAGGGCCTGGCTACCGCTGCAGCTGGCTGGCTCTGTGTGCTCCCTGCTGCACTGGTGCCTGTGTGCCAGGAGGGCAGAGCAGGTACCTTCTGCAGCAGGCGTTTTCTGCAGAGGGATCTTTTCTCAGCAGTCTGTGTGGCCGTAAAGAACCAGGTGGTAGAGCTGGCTGAGGGCACTTAGGAGGTGTGGCTCGGCTGCGGGAGGATTTAAGGCTCAGAAGCCCAAGGGTTTGAGGCTTCTAGGACCTCTTATTTAGAGGTGGCACTTCTCCAGTGGGAGAAGGGAATCAGAGTAAAGGGGAAGACCTAAGGCTTTGTGCTGCACTCTGCCATGGACTCTTTGAACCCCAGTAGTTCATTTTTATTGGGCATTTGTGAGGATGGGCGCTCCCTTTTGTGGGTGGCATAGCTCTGGCCAGTTCATCTGAGATGCCCAGCTCCCCCATGCCCCACATACGCTGTGTTTGAGCTTCACACCCCTGTGGTCTCTGCATGGTCGTTCCAGGAGCACCCACGACTTGGTGGCCATGGACGGGTGGCTGTACGCAGTGGGTGGCAACGATGGGAGCTCCAGCCTCAACTCCATCGAGAAGTACAACCCCCGTACCAACAAGTGGGTAGCAGCCTCATGCATGTTCACACGCCGGAGCAGCGTGGGGGTGGCTGTGCTGGAACTCCTCAACTTCCCACCCCCTCCTCGCCCACCCTGTCGGTGTCTTCGACGAGCCTTTGACAAAGGATCAGGACCTACCTTACCTCAAGGGGACAGGGGTGCCTGGCAGAGCCCTAGGCCAGCGTGGCCCGCCCCGCGGGGCAGCCGGTCGCTGTAGGGGAGCGAAGGTACCAGCCCCAGCGCTCCCCTGAACCCCTGAGAGCCATCCCCACTCTTGGTGCACACATCGGATCAGCACGACCACGGCAGTTAGAAAAGTGCTTCCTGGACAAGCCACCCTCCTTCTAGAGGACATGGGGAGGGGGATGCTCCCTGCTCTGTTCAGACCCATCCCACCGCTCACCCAAAGAGCTTATATTTCCTTTGGGGAGGGGAGAGACTTCAAACCATTGCTGCTTCTTGGATTCACGTGATCCAGCTGGTGCCACACATACGAGCACAGCCAGCCTTGGAGGCTTCCAGGAGTCCTGGGGGGTGGCAGAGGTGGACAGCACTCCTCCCAAGGACACGGCTGAATGTGCAACCGCTCCTCTGAATGTCACTGTAGCCAAACTCTTTACCAAGCCTATTGTGCACTGTTAAAGACTCTGAGGCCACTGTATGGTTCTCCTTGGTGTCTAATTGATGCCTTAAAATACACAAACAAAACAAGCCCAGTGAAGGGGCAGGGCCTGGAGGAGGGGAGCTTTGGAGACAAAACTGGACCCAGCATCTCGCACCCTCCCGTGTTTCCATACTCAGCTGGCCCCACCTCATTCACTAAGATCCCAGCTCACCATTGCTCTGGGCAGTCCCCAGCCAGCCAGATGGGTTGAAGGACCTTATCTGCAGCCATGCCACTGCTGTCCCAGGTTCAAGTGACTCTGTGGCTGCCTGCCCTCTGCATGTGGTCCTGGGTCGCAGTGTGGCTGGGGATAGATCGACCTGTTTGCTGTTTCCCTCTCTGCAAAGCAGATCCTGGATTCGTGGAAAGGTGTCAGTTCTTAAAGAAGAACAGTCCAGCCTTCTGACTGAGGAGGATTTCCTGCCATTACTCTTTTTGGTGATACTTTTTTTTTGGCCTTTTTTTATTTTAATGCTAATATTTTAATTTTTAATGACTTCATATCCCTTTATTTTTTATGCTGTCCTGGTATTCCCCATCCCATCTGCTTTTAAGGCAGCAGAAGGGATGCGATTACTCTTCTCACTTCTTGATGAGATGATGACTGTCCTGGAAGACGTTCTCTGTATATGTGTGGGTATGTGTGAAATACCTTATGTACAGCGAAAACAGCATGGAAGGGACCATTTGCAATTAGCAACTCCCTGGCAATTAAGCAACTGCTTTAATTAACAAAAGGGTGAATAAATTAGTACTGTAAGTCACAGGCCTGTCCTAGACCCAACCTGTGCCATGGAACCTCCTGGGTGGTGTTTTCAATGCCTACGCTGTCGGGTATGTGCATGAGCCTTGGACTGAGACACACCGCCAGGTGTTCTCCACATGGTAGAGGAGTGACTCAACCACTGGTACCTCAATAGTGTTCAAATGTAGCATTGGAAATGTGGTCTGTTTGTTCTGAACTAATTCCTTTCTCCTTTTTTTCCCGGCTCCTTCTCAGTTCTCACTTCACAGAGTTCAGGTTTCGCTCGTGACGGTGTTTGTTGGCCCAGATTTGTTGGCTAGAGATTTCTTGTCTCTTTTCTTTGAGGTGAGAGTTTGAGATGAGGTAGAGACTCCCCAACTTAAGACAATTTTTACGGTGATCTGATTTCTCCTGGACAGGTGCCTGCATGCTTTACAAGCCTGTTTACAGTGCCTAATATTGGACGCCTGAAATTACCAGAAGCTTCTGGAAATCTGGGCTGCTTCTCCCCACAAGGATAGTCAGGGCTTCTCAGGCTGTGGATGCCATTTTGGCTGTTAGAACAGACTCTAAATTTGCTTTTCATTCACCTCTCACTTGCCAAGCCCCTGCCTCAGCCTGTCCCAGCTTGGGAGCTCTCCCATTCCTCTGTATTGCAGAGGACCCTGCGAATGGCCAGGCTTTGCTCATGCAGGTTGCCCCTCAGTCAACGTGGCAGTTGGGCTGCTGTAAGTGAATGAATCTGCTTCCTTCCAAGTACTGATGGAATTGGTGAAGTCTGCAAACCCATGAGTGAGGTCTTGATCCTTTCCTCCCCATTCCTACAAGCAACATCAGGATTTCAGTCTTCTGCTGGACTCGTATTGCCCAGCACCTTCAAGGTACCCCTGGCTCTAGGGTCCTTTTTGGAGGAGGACCAGCCAAAAACCCTCATGGCCGTGTCAGAAGTGAAAGGTGCTGGTGCTGAGGGAGGAACAGGGCTGGTTTCAAACAGGGAATGAGTTGTTATAACAGCAGATCAGCTTCTGGTCCAACTGTGGCTGCTGTAGTGCGAAGGTAGGATGCTGCTAGAGTGGGACGGCAGGCTGGTCAAACCAGAGGGGTAGCCAGCAGTGTAGCAGGCTGAGGGGAGTTTTTGTGCCACGTGCCCTTGGCTGTAGTTGTGATCTTTAGCAATTTATACTACAAATGGTGTGCAATGCTGTCCTGCCTTTTGGGGATAAGGGAAACAGGTGGTGTGACTCCTGTCACCCACTGGTCAGGTCCTGAGCAATATCACCACTGAGCCTGTTCTGCAGAAACCAGGGGAGGAGGGAGCCTTTGTGTCTCTGATGTACTAACTATGCAGGTGCTCACTGCTTTCCTGTGAAGGAGAAAGAAGGAAGGAAAGGGAAAAATAGTTCCCCGGCAGCTCACGGGGGTCCAGAGCACCCCAACCCACACTGTGTGGACACGAGGTGTCAGCATCTGCCCTGGGAGATCCCAGGGTGGAATCGCTTCTGGTGCTGCACATCCCTTGCTGAGCAGGAGGCCTCGGAGGGGATGTGCGTCTGTGTCTGTCTGTCTGTCCGTAGTACCCTGTCTGAGGGGAGGAGAACTGTCCCTGTGTGTGGATTCTCTGCCAGTTTTAGTTAGCAGTGTCTCACCCAAAGTGTTTGTGTGATTTCCCATGTGAGCTTTTCCCAGCAGAGGAGCACCCCTGAGCGGGTGGCTCCGGGCTCTGTGTGTTGATGTGTTCTGCCCAGGGACCCCAAGTGTCAGTCTGCAGCAAGGTGGCAAGGCTAGGCAGGAGCCCTCACCCCAGCATGGGGGGAGAGGTTTGCTTGGCCTTACCAGTAGGCAGACTCAGTCTACTCCATGTCAAACCGTTGTCACTTTGATTTCTCTGTAAGTTATCTGACTTATTTATGTGGAACTCTGTTTCTCTGAATTTTTTGCACTACATGGGATCGGGGAAGGGATACAAGCAATAGAAGCCAACATGTACAATAAAGACGTTTTCTTGAATACCTGATCCTGCCTCTTGCATCCTTCCTTTCCTCTTCCCTGGCCCTGCTCCCATGGAGGCAGGGAGCTGCTGTATTGCCTCTGTGCAGAGGTAGGGAAGGAGGTCTGGGCAGAAGGTATATGTAGCAGGCTGCTGGGTTGGAGGGAGACCTATTGTGAATGGAAACAGTTTGCACTGAGTTCTCCAGCACAACTGAGCAGCCAGCGATGGGATCTTGTCTGCCTGGCCACTGCCACTCCAGGCTTTGAGGCTTTTTGTCCAGGAGCAGGGACAAGCACCCATCTTGAGGCCACTGGGGACTGGCCCTGCTGCTGAGCACGCTGGCAGAGGAGCCAAAAAAAACCAGCTTTGAAGGAACTGCTGCACCACAGGTGAGCTAAAAGGAACAACTCAGCACAGCTCCTGGCCCCACGCTCAGTGGGGAGGGTGCTGCCTTTTCAGTAAGGGTGCTGTGCTGGGACTGACTACAGCTCTATGCACCTTCACCCTCTCCCAGAAGAAGAGCAGCAGGGCAAAGATGCTGATGGCATTGGAGACTGCTGAGAAAAGCTGGGGTTTAGGGACAGACTGATTTACGCCTCTCCCCCCATTAAAATTCTAGCTTGGTGTCCCTAGGACTCCCCATCTCCAGGACTCTCTGTCTCCATTACTATTGACAGCTCTCCCCTGCAGTGGAAATGAAAAGCAGGTAAGGAACAGCCTCCTTCACCTCCAGCTGCCCCACACACCTTGCCTGGGGGCAGGCGTTGCCGGGAGGCCAGGCAGAGCTGGTTTATCAGCCAGGAGGTCTGGAGCAGATCCTATCAGCCTTCCCTGGCTGCTGCCAGTCCCTGCTGCCTGTGGGGGAAATACTAAACCCCATTTCACGGTGGTGGGAGTGCAGGGGGTGAAAAGAGCAAGGAGAAGCTGTGTGGCAACATCCCGTGGGGCCTGGGAGGGAACCTTCCCATGTGTGTGTACTCCAGGCCCTGCTGTTAAGGCAGACTTGGCTACAGCCAGGCAGTGTCCCCTTTCTCACTGCTCTCTAGGCTCTTGCTTCTCTTTCAGCTTCTATAAATACCCACTGCGCTGCCAGAGCCTTTCCAAAGTGCAGCCTGGCTGCTTCCCCACCCAGCTCACCCCCCAGGCACAGAGCAGGGGGGCCAAGAAATCAGTTTGCCCTGCAAGCCCAGCACACAGAAGGACCCATCCTCAGCCACCGGTCACGCTCAGCCCTGCCAGCAGAGGTGACATCCCAGCGAGGAAGAGGATGCATATTTGCAGGACCCACAATAAGGGCAGGAGAGAAGCAATTCCATCACTTATCTGGAGCTGTAAGGTTTTGTTTAGAACCATGTTGGAGGAACAGCACAGTTCTGGTCACAGTGCTGCCTGTGTTAGCTACGGCCCTTAAGAGGAATCATATTTTTTCTTGAATAAAACCCAGTTGTTGCTGTTCAGTGTAATGTTTTGGTCTCTGCCAGGAGGAGCTGGGACGTGGATTTGCTGTTGGAAAGTTATCTCACAGCTGTCAGAGCAGCAGCTTTGCAGAAGCACCCAGACATAGATATGGAGTTTCTGATCAGAGCCCTGGGGTGTGAGGGGCGTGGGGGGGTCCTGTTGCTTTGGCTGGCTGTGAAGGGTTAATAGATTATATGAGACCCAAAGGGGAAGGGGACAAAGAGTCTGTTCTTAAAGGTCAAAGATGTGGAAGACTTTGAGATATTTCATGGCATGAATGCTGTTAGCAGCAGCTTCTCTGGGCAAGTGTTGCCTGGCTGTACAATTACCTCTTTGGGGATGTCTTGGTTTTGTTACTACAAGGTGACTTCAGTTCCAAGACAAGGCAGATACAACAGAGAGAGCCTCACAAGTCCAGTATGCCTGTAAGACTTCACAGGGCAAATCCCAGTTTATTTCAAATAGATTTTCTAGGAAAGCATCCTCTCCTGGTTTTAAGAATCCCTTGTTGAAGAAGCCACGAGGTCCTCTGGGAGTTATTTGGGTAAGAAACAACCTCCTCCTTCACAACACATGTTCCTAGGTCCAAATCATCCAGCCTCACGTTCTCAGCATCTCCTCTTGCTGTCTCTTTGCCAGCCCATGTTCACAGCTCCCGTTCCCTGCCCTGCATCCCTGTAGCCTCTCTGCTACCGTAGCAAGATGGAGCTGCTGGACTGTCACTCCAACCAGCCTGGAGACAAAACCTGGAGAAAAACCCTGGAGCAGCTGGAGGAAACTGGCTCTTCCCAGAGAACAGTCACATTTGCTGTTCCCTCTCCCTGGCTGGCAAGTCTACAATAGATCTTGTGGTCTTTGTAGGGTTTCAGAGTCTCACTAAAAGATGTGTGATTCACAGTAGTTTCTTAGATCAGTGCTATTATTTATGTTAACTAAACATCTTTTTTTTTTTTCAAATGTTATAGCAAATTAGCTTGACAAGCTCTAATTCCCATAACCTTGAGTTGTTTGCATTAATTACCTTCTATTCCTTTAATTCTTAATCAAACTCCCTACCAGCTATTGCATCACATTCCTAGGAATCAGTATCCACTGACAGAGCCATAATTACCACCAACAAGGTTGTCTTTACCCACTGAAACATTGGCAGCCCATTAAATTATGGAGTTTCTTTGCAAATTCCATAGTCCTGCAAGGCTTTCTTCTAAAAATATCCCATTTAGTTTTGCTGGGTGTACACACCTCCTTGTGATCTTTGCTTCCTTTATCTAATTTTCCACAATTCCCAGATTTCAATACAAGTTGGCACTAGGTAGAGGGCCACACCTCCATATATCCTCACCAGCTCCATACCACCTTTCTCCTGTTTGTTGTCTTTTTATTCCATTTGTTTCGTTTCACCTCGTTCTTTGTAACTAACTCAACCTTTTGTATTGCAGCTTTTTGAACACCTTGGAGAAACCTGAAACAATAATCACTGGTATTAGCTCTCTGCATCCATTTTTCCTCCAGGTGAGCCATACAGTGACTGATTGCCTTTGGGAAAACGCTCCAGACTCATTTATTAGGGGCTCCAGCTTCATTCTGTTCACTGCTAAGAAGGGTTTGGGTGCTGTGGTGGCACCTAGGCACTGCTGGGTTATTAATCCTGTGGTTAATTCCTCTTTCCAGGGATAATGAGGTCAAAACCAGGATTTGTCCACCTTGAGGGCACCGCTTTGTGAGAGATCCCCAAGCTTGAAGCAGTTCCAGTAAGGAGAGATGGGACTGGGTGTGGAGAGGAGCTCGGGGAGGTGGGGGGAGGGGAGGTGGTGGGGAACCGGCCCGGGTCTCCGAGGGAGGCTGTGGGGACCCAGCCTGGCTTCCCATAGGATGCTGCAGGGACCCAGACCGGGTTTCTGAGGGAGGTGGTGGGGATGCTGCCTGGCTTCCCATGGGAGGCTGTGGGGACCTGGACTGGGTTTTCAAGGGAGGTGGTGGGGATCCTGCCTGGCTTCCCATGGGAGGCGGTGGGGACCCTGCCAGGCTTCCCATGGGAGGCTGTGGGGACCCTGCCTGGCTTCCCATGGGAGGCTGTGGGGACCTGGACTGGGTTTTCAAGGGAGGTGGTGGGGATCCTGCCTGGCTTCCCATGGGAGGCTGTGGGGACCCTGCCTGGCTTCCCATGGGAGGCGGTGGGGACCTGGACTGGGTTTCCAAGGGAGATGGTGGGGACCCTGCCAGGCTTCCCATGGGAGGCGGTGAGGACCCATCCCAGCTGGGTCCCTACCATTTCTCCCACGGGACGCGGCAGTGACCCAGCCTGGCTCCCCACGGGAGGCGGCGGGGCCCCATCCCGGCTCCCCGGGAGCGCTGCCGCCCGCGGCAGGGGGATGCCCTCCGCTCTCCCCGAGGCACCGGCTGCCCGCCCTCCTCCGGGGCCGGGGCCGCTCACCTGGGCTCGCCCCTCCCAGCGCCGGCGCTGCCATTCCCCGGCGGGGCGGGGGAGAGGGGCCGGGACGGGAGCGGGGAACCTCGGCCGAAAGCCACGCAGAGCCCACACCCACACGAGTCACCGCGGGCGGAAGGGGAGCGTCTGCCCGCCCGACACAGGCACAAACCTCGGCGGCTCCCCAGCTGCTCCCGTCGCTACCGGCATGGGGAACATAACTTGTGTGCCTCAGGCCCCGGGCAGGCTCAGGAGCTCCTTCAGAAGGAAGCCTTCGCTGAAGAAAGAGTAAGTAGGCTGGCTTCTCCCTTGGGCTGCTTTACAAGGGGTGCTGAGTCCCCCGCTGCGATGCCCGGAGCAGAGCTGGGCTGGCACCTGAGCCCCACACCCCAGGACCTATTTATCTGTGTAGCAGAATGGGGGTCTGTGTGGGGTTTTGTGGGGTCTGTGTGGGGTTTTGTGGGGTCTTTGTGGTTTTTCTATGGGGTCTGTATGGTTTTCTGTGGGGTCTGTGTGGTTTTCTGTGGGGTCTGCATGGTTTTCTATGGGATCTGTATGGTTTTCTTGTAGGGTCTGTGTGGTTTTCTGTGGGGTCTGTGTGGTTTTCTGTGGGGTCTGTGTGGTTTTCTGTGGGGATCTGTATGGTTTTCTTGTAGGGTCTGTGTGGTTTTCTGTGGGGTCTGTGTGGTTTTCTGTGGGGTCTGTGTGGTTTTCTTGTAGGGTCTGCAGGGTAGTGGTTTTTTTTTTTGTGGGGTGCTGGCCAGTGCTAAATGTGATCAGCCCCACCACAAGTTTCCTGGGAAGGAATCCCAAGGCTCTGCCAGCAGAGTATATCCCAGGGGCACTGTCCCTCCCTGGGAGAAATCATTTCATATTGAAAACTCCAACTCCTTCCTACAGGACAGGCAGGACAAGGTGTGGAATGCCTGACGCTCCTTGTTTTCACTTGCAATCGTTTTGGGGGGTTTCTTCTTTGTATTCACAACACCCAGAGTTGTGGTGCTGGGAGAAAACATTCCCACTCCTCTTCCTTCAGGGAGAAAGCCCCAAATCCCAACACTCTGCTCAGCGTGATTTGATCTGCCTACACAGACCCTGAAGGAAGGCATGATGTGTATGTCTGTGAAACCCTCTGGGGATTTGGGTGCTGGGCTGGCTGGGGCAGTGCTCAGGTACCACAGCGATGGGCAGCTGTCCCAAAATAGAGTGAAATGGGGAGTGTGGAGCAACCTTCTCTGAGTGCTGCCTTTCCCACTGCTCCTGACCCCATCAGCACAGTGACAGTGCTGCTGCTGGTACCCAAGCACACCCGAAACAGAGCCCACCCTGTCCTGAGCAGCCCAGGCTGGAGGGAACTCTGTTGGGAACCACTTTGTTTCCTCGTGAATCCACTGGCCCCATCTACCTTGGATTCAGTATACATGCTGGGCTTTGAGACAAACCTTATAAACTCTGCTGGGCTGAGGGATTCCCAGGCACCAGGAGATGCTGAAACTGTCCCCTTGGTCTCCTGTGCTGCCATAACTCAGGAGTAAACCCACAGGGATCCATGGAGCCGCTGTGGGGTAAAAGAGAGGGGATCATTTGGGCAATTTTGACCCTGGAGGGTGGACATCAGGTAGCTGTAGTGCAGTGGCCAAGCCCCAGAGCACCTCCTGTCCCCACTGACTCCCAGCTTCCCATGCTCGGGGCTCTCTGTGGAGGTGAGGCTGGGTTCTGCTGAGCTAAAACCACCGTAAGCTGGTTGAAAGAGAGTGCAACTGCTGGGAAGTCCCAACAAAGCGATCCTAGCGCTTCCTAAATGGGACTGGTGTTAATGGTGTGCAGGCAAAGGGAAGCTGGGGGCCTTGCTGGGGGGAGGGGTGGGGTGGAAGGAAAGAGAGGAAAGCCACAAAGAGAGAAACGAAACCTGTCTGTGTCCGTTCTGTGTCGTGTGTGTGTGTGTGTGTGTGTGTGTGTGTGTACACATGCATCCCCACACTTGAGAATAGTCATCAGAACTGGATTTGGTTTTTTGTGTTTTACCATGGAACATCTGGTCCCCACGCTGATTTGGAGATAGGGGTGAGCCTAGCTGATGGTTTGGTGAGGCAAAGACATACAGAAAAGCAAAGAAATGCCACAAGTGCATTGCAAACCCCATTCTGATTCTCCCAGGCTGTTTATCAGCCCTTTGCTGGGCTGGGATGATTAGAAAGCCCGTGACAGATTGCTTGCTTAGCTTTCTGGCTTCCTTATTTCTGGGCAGAATTCACTGTGCATCAGCCTAGATCTGTGTTTGTATGTGTGGTTTATTTCTGTTTGGGTTTTTTTTTTTCTCTCTCCCCTCTGTAGACAAAATGGCAAGAAAAAACTGCCCAGCTTTTTTGGGATCGAAGGAGGGCAGGAGAGAGATACGACCACGGACAAAATCCTGCAGTATATTCCAGGAAAGGCAAGTACAAACACATCTAACCCCCATTCCCCACTGCTCCCAGAGGTTATTCCCACAGCTCTTGTGCACGAGGGGATCTGGATCGGGGTGAGTAGCACCATGTCTGGAGGTCCCATCTGCAGCCTAGGAAAGAATGAGCCTTGTGCCCTTCCCAGCAGCAGAACTGGCTGCCCTGGAGCCCCCATGAAGGTGTTGAGGGCACCTGCCACCAGCCAAAATGTTTGTGATGGGGTGAGGGTAGCAGGAAGCGTGGCAGGGGCATCTCACGCACCCCTTCGCTCTTGGGTCTTCTGCCTGTGAGGGAAGGGAAAATGAGAGCAGGCATTCAAAGGTAGGATGATTCATTCCCACGCTGGAATGAGATGGAGCAGGCAGTGTATTAGCAATAAGCCCTGGGAAGGTGGTAATCAGGAAGGGCAGGTCTGTCCCAGGCACGTACCAGCCTTGTGGCCATATGGCCCGTTTCCCAGCACGGCTCGGGGAAAGCAGAGATGGAGCGATGAATCCCAGTGTGTTTGCTCAGTCCCTCTGGGTGGGATGTGGGCTAAGCTTAGGGCTGTGTTGGGCTGTGCTGTGCATCATTCCCCGCATCATGGGAAGTAGGCTGTGTGGGTATGGGAAAATGGGGAAACTGAGGCAGAATGTCGCGGCTAGACAGAGGTAATTTCAGAGAGGGTCAGCAGCAGGATGTTATCTCCTGGGCTTCAAGCTGCTGGTTAGGTGGGTTCCACTGGTGATGAGGTCAAAGGCTTGCTGTAAGGCAGGACCCAGCTCTGAGCAGCCCTGCTAATGTACTTCTGGTTGCTGTGGAAGTTCAAATGTCTGCTCCCCACACGCTGGGACCCTGTGATCCTTTTCCATTCGGTAGCTCCCAGGTCAGCCCTTTCCAACCCAAAGGCCTTTCCTCCTGTGATCCTGAGAGAGGAGTGGGACTGGGATCCTACTCCTGGCTTGTGAGGTGGCCATGGGGGAACGCCATCCCCTCTCTTGGGGAACATGTCCTGGGCTGTACAGGTGGGAAACACAGCAGAACTGGGAGTGTTTCACAGGGTTGCCCATTCTTTATGAACAAGGGTTGTGGGCACATGGTGAGGGCACAGTTCCCTGTAGGACTCAGCTCCATCCAGAAGAGCTGGGTGGTATTTGATGGGACCCTGCCCCAGATGGACCCTGGATGCTTCCCCTTGGGAAGGAGGGAGAGCTGTCATGTTAGCGGATCCTGGAAAATGAATCCTGGAAAACAAATCCTGCAAGCTGACAGATCAAAGGTCACCCAGAGATTATTCATTTGGGAGCACAGGAGAGTGTGGGATCTCTTCAGGGAAAGGAGGAGGGTGGAGCAGTTGTTTAAATGTTACCCTTGCCTGGGGCAGGTGAGATTCAAACTCCCTGCTCAGCCACAAGCTTCTTGTGTGGCCTGGAGAAGGCCTTGGCTTAGTCTCTTTCCCATTCCCCTCTTTCCAGAAGAGACACCTCCAAGAGCAGGAGGTGACCAAATTAAGCAGGAGCTGTCAGCACTGGACTCTTCCAATGCAATCCCAGAGGAGATGGGGTTGTCGAACTGCTGGCCATGGCAGGCAGTTTGGGACTGGGACAAGTGACATCCCTAAAAACCAGTCCTCCTCCCCAGGACCCTGCCACGGGCAGCTGGCACACGAAGCCTTTTGGTCCCACCTGCCTTCTGCCCAGTTTCCCACACTTCCCAGTTAGGGCTCCTGTGAAGGCTTAAAGCAAAAGTGAGGGGAAAGGATGTGCCAGAGGAGTGGTAACTCCCATTACCTTTTTTTATCATTAAACAGCAGTTTTTGGGGCCCCGGGGCACCAGCCCCACAAGGCTGAGCTCTTCCTGCTGCCAGGATCAGTGATTCAGCTGGGAGTCACTGGGGTCTGCAGGGGCTGGGGCAGGTTAATTATTAACTCGCTCTACTTGTAGGATGAGGAATCCAAGACAGAGGGAGAAGAGTGAGAGAACATGTCAGGGCACTTGTAAAGCCCCAGACCTGCTGCTTCTCCAAACCCTGACAGAAACCAGGTTCCCAGAGATCTGCACTGCCTCAAAGCCAGAGGGAGGGCTGAGCTAACGGGAACAGTGCTGAGCAGTACGGGGCTGGGGGAGGAGAGTGCTTCCCACCAGCACAACTCAGCCAGGGGAGCACATGGCTGGCTGGGGAGGGTTTCAAAGGGATGACACAAGCTCGATCCCTTTCATTTTGGCTGCACGCTGAGGCATCCCCATGGTTTTGAGGGGGTATGTTGGCCAGGGATATAAGTGATGCTTGTGGAAGAGACAGTGCTGGTCCCTGACCTTCAAGGACATAGAATCACAGGATCACAGAATCACAGACTGGTCTGGATTGGAAAGGACCCCAAGGATCACAGAGCTCCAACTCCCTGCCACAGGCAGGGACACCAACCTCAAGGCCTGGAGCTACACAAGGTTGCCCAGGGCCCCAGCCAATCTGGCCTTGAACACCCCCAGACACGGGGCACCCACCCCCTCTCTGGGCAGCCTGTTCCAGCCCCTCACCACTCTCTCTGTAAAGAACTTCCCCCTAATATCTAATTCCCAGAATGTGACACTAGTATCTGATGGGAACCATGCTGTCTGATTCCAGAGAGCTGCCCAGGCTGCTGGGGATCCCAGCTAAGCCCCCTGGACACTTCCCTTTGGGGTGCTCCTTGGTGCTCAGTCAGCATCAAAGCAAACCTCTCTGTAGAGAGCTTCTCCCTAAAATCTCATCTAAACCTCCCCTCCCTCAGCTTCAATCCACTCCCCGTTGTCCTGCCATTATCTACCCTTTTAAAAAGCTGATTCCCCTCATCATGGGGTTCCAGTGCTGTTTTGGGGGGATGGCCAGATGCAGGCTGTGCTGGTGGCTATAAACCCATCTCAGGGATGCCCTTGTGGGTCTGAGCCCAGAGGTGTCTGAGATTCAGCAGGAGCTGTTTTCTCCAGAGCTTGGATTTAGGCATGTCTTCCACATCATAGGAAATCGCTGCTGTGCCTAGACAGATGATAAGGCGTTTATGGAAAGTACCAGCAACCTTAAAGAGGCTTGTTGCTCCGCGTGAGAAAGCGTGAGCCAGCCCAGTTCAGCCTGCTTCCCCAAACTGGGGACAAAGAAACCACAGGAATCACCAACGGGAAGCACAGATGAGCTCATGCCCAGCTCCCCAGGCTCCTGCTGTGGCCGGGACAGGCAGGATGGTGTCTCATGCCACCACCCAGCCTGAGAGAAAACCACAGAATTGGAAGGGGCAGATGTGGCACCTTCATCTGCCCTCGCTACCTGCCCTAAAGACCTGAACCATCCTGCTTCCTCCTGTGCAATACTTCACCATGAGCAGTAAGATTTCTGGGGGTCCAAAACCTGGTGTGGCACAAGCGGACAGGGATGCTGAGGGAGCCTGCAGCTGGAAGGATTACTGGAGATTTCAGTGAAATTATCCTGTTTTCTCCATGAGGACCATGGAGATGCCCAAAGCTTAGCCTCTAAATCCAGCTGTCTGCTCAGTCTTGCTGCAAATCTGTGCAAGCTGGGGGTCCTGGATGCTTGCTTGGGAGAGGGAGATATTACCTTAAATTCATTTCTTGCCACACAAACAGTGGCAGTGGAAGTTCTCTTCCTTTCCAACTCTGGGAGGATCCCCGTGGAAGCTGGTGGATAAGCTGAACGCTGCCAAAGCTACAGCTTTGGATTCCCAGCTCCCAGGTTGCTTTTCCTTCATGGGGCCTTATTTATTTCTGGGGAATTTGGCTGCCACATTCCAGGCAGTGACATGGCCCGGGCAGCTGGTAGCCTGGGCACTGCTGCTTATCGCTGTATCTCCATAATTTCATTACTTTATCCTCTTCCCCACTCCCTGTTGCTTGTTGCTGCCCTTATCCAAGCAGTGTTTTGCTTTTGCTGCCGCAGCTGTCAGGTGATCAGTTGCTCTTTGTTCTGACATGGTTTGTAGCACAGATGTAACCTGTCCCTAAGGGAATCGCCTCCCCTGAGTCCACTGATCAGCAGCCCGCAGGTCCCACCTCTGGGTACCTGTTTGTGGGTACAGTGTGGATGGAGCCCGATGGAAAAGCTGGAGGGAGACTGAGCAGGGAAGATGTTGTGTCCTAAAGAGAGTTGTCTAAATTCAGTGGGGACCCCCCTGAGCTTTGCAGGTGGAAGGGTCCCCACAGCATTAGGCTCCCATCACCAGTTCACCAGCTCCCCACTGGTTCACCAGCTCCCCTCTGGCCCCAGCGCTGCTGATGTCCCTGGCATGGCCATGAGGGGTTAATCTCATGCCAGAGGGGTGAGTCACAGATGCCCCAGCAAGACAGATCTGGTTAGCTCTGCTGACTCTTCATTTATCATGGGGCTTATGCAGCTGTTTCCTTGGCACGGTGCACTGGGGGACAGGTTGGGCGGTGGGGAAGCTGGAAGCCCCTGGCTGTGCGGGGTGATGGGCTGTCACTCCATCCCCACCGAACCCTGGCAGCCTGCTCCCTGCTCATTCCTGGAAATGCTGTTTGGACAGGAACAGATGAACCCCAGGGAGGCACATGCCACTGCTACACCCTGCCTCCCAGCCCCAGCACCGCCGTGCCCTTTCCAGGAGCATCCCCAGGAAGTGCAGTCACTGATGCTGGCAGTGGGGTCCCACCAGGATGGCCTTACAGCCTGCAGACAGAGCACCAGGGCAAACTGTGCACCTCCCACCTTCTTTAGGGAGTTAATATCCCAGAGTCTGTGACGTGTCTCACAAAGCTGGCGTGTCAGACTCAGATATGCAAGGGGGGGTGACCTGGGGAAAAATCGGTGGTGTCTATGGCTTTGCTGGGATACAGCCCTTCCCTTCTCCCCAGGGAAGCTGGAGGCAGAGCTTTTCACCCCTGGAATTTATGCTGTATCCGAACAGTGCAACAGCTGCGCCAGGCTGTGTGTGAGCAGCGGGGTGCTGTAGGGAAGAGGGTTTGTGCCATTGCACAGAAGGAAGAATTTCTGTATAGCCAGAGGGAGGAAAGAAGGGAACCCCCAGCCCCAAGTGCCACCTCCCTCTCGCATCACCCCTTGCTCTCCCCGGCTCTTGCTGCAGCTTCAGGACTCGGAGCCTTGCAGCTGCTTCGGTGGCTGTGGAACCACCTGGAATGTGCCTGGGCACCAGACTTCACCTTGAGAAACCAAGGGCTCTGAACAGATGGGAGAGCAAGCAAGCCAGGTGGAACTAGAGCAAAGAAAACCTTTCCACTAACCCTAGTGGAAGGCAAGCTGTGTTTGCTTAGCCTTGGTCAGTCCTTGTTCCAGGCTTAGGATGGCAGGAGGTCATCCATGGAGTTGGGAGATCCTAGGATGTGCTTCTCCACACCCTCTTTCCCAACCTAGAAACCCTCCCTTTGGATCGGTATCTCCCCCTGCCTAGGCAGGACAAGCCTCCCAGCAGTAACCGAATCCCACGCTGGCATAGAGACCCAACAACAAACAGCTTGGCCCAGGACCCTGCCTAGGGCACCTAACCAAGGAAACCCTTCTGGGAAGGTATTATGTGAATACCTTCTAGACATCAGGCCCTGATGTGTTTTTCCCTGAATCCTTTGTACAGAGTATCCATAGCCAGGAAAACCAGAAGGAAAACTCAGACCTGAGCTTGGCCAGCCTGTTCAAGAAGAATGGACGGAGGAAAACGGTTGTCAGGAATCTGGGCCAAATGATCTATTACTCCAAGGTCAAGTTTAAGTTCCAGCACTGCCAGGTAAGCTGCAGCACCTGCTTGTGGGCGTTTCTCTTCCCAGTGACTCTGCAGAACTGGGAAGTAGAGTGTGATTCTGGGAAATGTGACTCACAGACACTTCCTTGGGCTACTGCCTGGCCCAGGCACCTGCTGCCATGGGTGCCATGGTGCCCACCAGCTCCCATCCCAGAGGGGATTGTGCTTCCCTGTGCAGCTGCTACGTGGTCAGAGATGCGGTGGGGGCCACTGGATAAGAGGCTGCTGGCTTTTGTGTGCATGGATCAGTCTGAGATGCAGAGGGAAGATGGGAGGGGAGGAAGGTGTCCTGAAATAACCCCCCAAACACGTCTCTTTTGCAGGAGGTGAATGACTGCTACTTGGAGCTGTTCCAGTCTTACCTGTACTTCCAGTCTGTGGGCTCCAATGGACTCACCTATCAGGTAGGGCATCTCCCGGACACGCCAGGGCACTGGGGAGTCGGGCAGTGCGGCCAAACTGGGGGCACTGAGTGGAAGGAATGGGGCAGGACATAGGGCTTTGCTCCCAGGGCTTCCGCTGTCCTCCCCTCAATGATATCAGCAAGTCCCTTCCCATGGAAGCCAAGCTCAAAGTCCCATTGGCCTCAGTGCCAGTGGTGGCCTCAGACCTGGCTTTGAACTGAGGGGGAGTTCTTCATCTGCAGGACAGAGAGAGATGTGGGAGGGGGTGGAAACAAAAAACTGAGGGCAGCTTTGGGGAGCTCTCCTGGCAAACGGTTCATCACAGTCTTTTAACCTGGTGCAACAGGCTGTTTTGTCTGTACAGCCAAGAAGTCACCACGGAATGAACAGGAAGCCCTGAATGTGCTCTCTCTCCACGTGAGCAAGTAACTAAAACTGGCCATGGATGTTTTGTAGGTGTTTGTAAACCTCCTTCCTTTCAGAAATGATTTATTGTCTTCTAGGTGACTTGAGGTTAATGCAATATACCAGTACAATCTCTCAAGTCATCCAGCAAGTCAGTCTTCAACTGGAAAGACACACGTCAGGATGCAAACAGTGTTAGAAAATCCCCCATCTGCTTTTATAAAAAGCTCCTTATATTATTAATTATACAGGAATTAAAAAGGAATTAATATACTGGTACCAGCCCCTAGACATTACAGCAATTAGCATCTTTTACAGTTCTTGTTTAGAAAGCCCAAGACAGGCAGGACAAACTTGTCATCTCTTCCTGGGACTCTGAAGAACAGGAGTATAGAAACTGGACAGTTTTATTCTGCTTTTGTTTTGGGTCCTTGTCATCTTCTGGGCTTTCTTGCATGAAACCAGCATTGTTTTGCCAAGGTTTCTTTTAGAACTTGAAATACTTGGAATATAAAGGAAGGGTTCTTGCCAGCACAGCAGCTGATTACTGCAGTGTACTGGCACCACAGAGCCCCAGGAGCTGCTGAACCTTCCTCCTCTGGGGATTGAAGCCCCAAATGTTTCCCCACAGAGCAATGATTTGCCTTCTAACGCTGTGAGCCACAGTGACCTGCTGCTGCTGAGCCTGGGCTTCCAGTCACCTAGAGCAAAGGGGCATTAATTGCAGAGCCTGCACCCAAAGTGATGGCATGCTCTTCTTATGCAGGGAACGCTGCCTTTGAAAGAGCTGAATGTGTGTGAAATTGAGACTGGGAAGAGCACTGGGCAAGAGGAGCACGCGTTCCGCATCGCAGGTTGGTGCCTCTTCATTTGCTTTGAACAGAGAACAGAGGGGATTTGAATGTTTGAATCACAGCTGCCTCTGCTCATGATCCTGCTCTGACCTAGTCCCAGAGAAGGAGCACTGTGAAAAGAGGCTGCAGGGAGCCAAAGCTCTTCCTCTCAGCAAGGCTTCCTTGCTTCTAAACACCCGGACAGACAGCGATGCTCAGGGCTGCAGGCAGGGAAGGGACTGGACAGAGAGCTCAGAGGAAGGATGCTCCTGTGCTGGTTAGTGCTCAGGATACATGGTGACAATTCCTAGCTTCGCCCACTCATTTCTCTTTGTGCACTACATTTAAATGAAGGCATGGAAGAAAACTTCTCCCAGCTCTTGTTACCGAATAAAACCCTGAGGCCAGGGAGTGACGCTGAGCAGGTGTGTGTGCAGCACTGTGTATGGCACTGCTCAAGTGTACAGGGTGGGGAATGGTGCTGAGGTGCCTCTACCAGTAATGCCAGGCTGGTGCAAACCCCCAGGAGCATGTTAAAGTTAAAGCATGAGGTCAGTAAATAACCTGGTAACAATTCAGAGTCGAGAAAGCTCATTTGTATCCTGGCCCCACTGCCTACGTGCTCTGGTTTCCCTTGGTTAGAAGGAAGTTATACAATGGCCACTGAAACAAAAAGATTTCATCAATTATAAATTATAAAAAGGAGCTGGTACAAATGACCCATTAATTTTTAAGGGCTGCCCAGTGGTGGTCTCGTTGCACTGTACCAGGCAGGGCTCTCTAATGCTTTTGGGGAGTCTATAAAAGGACAGAAAGCTTCCCCCAGGCAAAACCCATCAGGGGCATCTGACCTGGGGGGTGTGGACTTGTTCTGCTTGTATGAAAACACCCTGGAGAGGGGCTGGGTGGAAAATTGCCTGAAGCTTTGTTGGGTTCATGTCCTGATTAGGGAAAGAAAAAACCCAAGACCTTTCTGCTAGAGAGGGTCATCCACATCAGGGTGGTGCAGATTGCCAGGAGATCAGCACAGCAGTTTTATTTTCCTGCTAGAGGGGGAGAAATCGAGGCACAGAAGGGGTAAGAGCCCTGTCCATGGCTGCACACAGGGTCAGAGTGGAGGTCTTTTGTCTCATGACTCTGAGACACAAAAACACAACCCCGTTCTCTTGTGAAATCCCGTGGCGTCAGTAGTTCCCTATGAGCTGCATTTCCAGGGTGGTTCAGTACATCAGAAGATGCCGGCACCGGTCACTGGATGTGTGGAGGTGAAGTGGGAGGTCAAAGCCCAGCAGCGTCCCTCCATCCACTGCCACGGAGAAGCAGCCAGTGGCTGGTCATCACCAGCAGATGGACTTTGTGGTCCATCTCTTGCACAGCCTCTGATGCTGGGTAACTTGTAGAACACCTTGAGTTACCTCTGCCTGGCCTACAGATGCTGCATGTCTCCAGTCAGCCTCACCTCTGTCCCCGGAAAGGTAATGGAACAGCTTGCTCTGGATGCCATCTCCAAGCAATTGGAAGAGAAGAAGGTCATGAGGAGTAGTCAGCATGGATTCACCAAGGGGAAATCGTGCTCGACCAATCTCATAGCCTTCTACGATCTCATCACCGGCTGGGTAGATGGAGGGAGAGCAGTAGATGTCATCTACCTTGACTTCAGCAAGGCTTTTGATACTGTCTCCCATGACATCCTGATAGCAAAGCTGAGAAAGCATGGGATTGATGAGTGGACAGTGAGGTGGGTTGAGAATTGGCTGTCGGACCGAGCCCAGAGGGTCGTGATTCGTGGAGTGGAATCTGACTGGAGGCCTGTGACTAGCGGTGTTCCCCAGGGCTCGGTGTTGGGTCCAGTCCTGTTTAACATCTTCATTGACGACCTTGATGAGGGAATAGCCTCGACCCTCAGCAAGTACGCCGATGACACAAAGCTGGGAGGAGTGGCGGCTGACACGCAGGAACACTGCGCTGCCATCCAGAGAGACCTGGACAGGCTGGAGAGCTGGGCAGTAAGAAACCAGATGAGGTTCAACAAAAGCAAGTGTAAAGTCTTGCACCTGGGAAGGAACAACCGTTTCTATCAGTACAGGCTGGGGGATGACCTGCTGGAGAAGAGCTCAGTGGAGAAGGACCTGGGGGTCCTGGTGGATGACAGGTTGGCCATGAGCCAGCAGTGTGCCTCGGTGGCTAAGAGAGCCAATGGGATCCTGGGGTGCATCCGGAGGAGTGTAGCCAGCAGGTCAAGGGAGGTGATCCTCCCCCTCTACTCTGCCCTGGTCAGGCCCCACCTGGAGTATTGTGTCCAGTTCTGGGCTCCCTGGTATAAAAAGGACAGGGATCTCCTGGAGAGAGTCCAGAGAAGGGCTACGAAGATGATAAAGGGCCTGGAGCATCTCCCCTATGAGGAAAGGCTGAGAAGATTGGGACTGTTCAGCCTTGAGAAGAGAAGACTAAGGGGGGACCTAATTAATGTTTACAATTATCTTAAGCAAGGGATGCAGGGGAATCAGCCAGCCCCTTTTCAGTGGTCTGTGGAGACAGGACAAGGGGCAATGGCTGCAAGTTGGAGCATAGGAAGTTCCGCACCAACATGCGGAGAAACTTTTTCACAGTGAGGGTGACAGAGCACTGGAATAGGCTGCCCAGGGGGGTGGTGGAGTCTCCTTCTCTGGAGATATTCAAGACCCGTCTGGATGCCTATCTCAGTGAAATGTCCTAGGGAGCCTGCTTCGGCAGGGGGTTGGACCCGATGATCTCTCGAGGTCCCTTCCAACCCCTACAATTCTATGATTCTATGATTCTATGATTTGGGTGGGAATAGACCAAATAGACTGCTGCTGCTGCTCTGGGAAGGGGCTTTCTTGCCTCCCATTTCCCTCAGAGCATTCACAGGGAAAGAGGAAGGACAGGACAGAAGAAGAAAGCACGAGGGAGGGCCGGCACAGGTTGCTGGGTAGGGCTGTGTCACGGCCCTCCCGCAGGTGTGCCCTTGGGGCTAAGGGAAATGGCAGCCACCGAGTCAGCGGCAGCATTTCAGGCTCTGCTCCCCAGCTGCCCCCTTGCACGAGCTTTGGGCCTGTCTCAGGCTTCAGGCAGGAGTTTCCCTTCTCATTTTCTCTTCTTTTGAAGCCCTGCTTCGATGTGACAGCCCTCAGGATACATCCTGACGGCTGGCCTTAGGGGACATGGAGGAGCAGCGCCATGTTACAGGTCATGCCTGTAACCAGACAGATTCCTGACATCTGTGAGGGCTTGGCTGTCCAGGGGAGTGTTCAGAGCTATCGGAGCATGTTTACACCTGCCTAGCAGTTCTGTGACATGGGGAATGGCTTTTTCACAGAGGCAGGAAGGTGAGAGGAGGCCAGAGAACTCCAGGGCCGCGGTGACACAGAGTAGGCCTGACACGTGACACGACGTAGACACTTGGATGCTCAGTCATGCTGGACACCTTATCACTGTAATGGGCCTGAACAGAGTGATTTATGGAAAGTAAGGCAGGGAGTGTCTGCCTCAGTTTCCCCACCTCTGTATTAGCGCATTTCCTGCCCCACAGAGGTGTTTCAAAGTCTTAATTAACTGTTGTTCATAAATTCTACAGGATTTATGAGATGAAGGACTCAACAGAAGGGCAAAGTATCATGCTTATCCGGTGTACTTGCTTATCTGAATCCTTCCAAGTCTCACAAAGCCAGATCTTACTGAGCATTCACCAAGTAAATATGAGTTCACTGGTAAATTATTAATCATAACATACATTCTACAGCCTGACAGAAATTGTTATTAATGTCACTAGGTTATGACTGTAGTGAGTAGCACAGGGTGTGTGAGATCTCTCTTGCTCATGCTATTAAGCAAATGATAGCTGGAAACATTAAAATCAGCAAGATACAGGGGCTGTTCCTCCCTTCAGGAGTATGTCTGAGAGTAGCCTCAGCTTATCTGGCACAGATTATGTTTGTGAAGCGATAAATAAACAATGTCAGAAAGCTCCCAATGTTCCACATCTTGAGGGCCAAAGTGAAACCAAGAAATCCCATGGAAGCTTTGCGTTGAGTTAGACTGCCTGCAGTAGCACATTGTGATGGTCTCTGCCCACAGAGATGTTTTTTGTGAAGTGATGGGGACTTCCAGAGCCAAAATCAACAGATTTTGGTTGGGTTTGGCCTGGGTTTGGGCTGAGAAGTGACTGATGGTCAGGACTAGCTGTGGTGGCATGGGCAGGAGGTGAGAAGGTGCTGAGCAGTCCATGCCAGGGAGCTCCGCAGCAGCCTGATGGGAGGCAATGCATGGAAGGTACTGGAGCACGATATCAACAGAGCAATGTACTCACCAGCAACCCATGGTGTGATGTACCAAGTGTGTAACAGCTCTGGGCAGCTGATTGCTTGTTGATGCTACAATTGGTGCCTTTATCTGCTCAGCTCATCTTGTGTCTGCATACCTAGGTCCTCTGCTGAATCCCCTTATTGTGTTCTGCTCGACTGAGTCAGAGCTGAAGCAGTGGCTTTATCACCTGGAGAAACAGATCCAGCTGAATGGAGGAAGGCTTGGCTTGCCCTTCCTCTCTCAGGTTGGTGTCTTGGGACGGTGAGGGGTGCAGCTATTTCCTGCACTCAGAGCTGAACAACTGGGATCAGTTGGGTGGATGCTGCACTGCTCCTGCTTCGTTCAGGGGGAGGGTGGGGAATAATCTCTGCAGCTAGCCTCTCTCACCCATTTTTGATGCACTTCAGACACTCACCTTCCTCTTCCTGAATCCCACATGCCCCGCAGAGCTCTAGGCACCTCCTCCAGGCTGGAGAGCTTGAGCAGAGGGCTGGGGATGGAAAGAGAGAGGCATGTAGGTAACTCCAGGCTTAATTCCTCCAGGGTCGTGCAGGGGCTATAGTTCAGCCCTGCCAACATGTGGCAATGGCCCCTCTCTACCAGCAGCACCGACCAGCCTCACCGGAGCACTGGCCAGGGCAGCAGCGGGGCAAGATGCTGTGTGTGACCCCGGCTGCTCACTGTCTGTCTGCCAGTGCCTAGAGCTGGCCCTGGACAACACACCTCACTCTCCCTTCCTTTAGTTCTTCCACCTCCCCTAAATAACTGTGGACAGACGTGCAAGTTGCTCACATTGACAGACACGGTGTGTTTGCCCCGTGTATTTGTGTTCAGACGTCCTTAGGGGCTTAGGTCCCTGCAACCAGCACAGGAGGGAATGGAGGATTCCAGTCCGAAAGCAACCCCAGAGGTGCTCAGTACTGCTGAGGCCTGACAACAGCTCGCTGCATTCCTGCTGCGTGTGGGCACGTGCACAGCTTCTAAGGTTGGAGCTTGACGTTTGTGCAGTCCCGTGCGAGGGAAGGGATGCGGTAAGAAAGGGTTTGCAAGGTGGGGGGGCTGTCAGGCTGGTGCTGAAAGGGAGACCAGGGACCCAGAGGCTCCAGCACCACAGCCTCTGAAGGGTCAGGGGTGTGGGTCTGCATCAAGAGTTCTCGTGCAATGGGCTGCTTGTGCAATTATCCAGAGTTTACAAAACATCTGAAAGAGAAGACTGGAACTGAGGCCTGGAAAACAGGGCCAGATTTAAGAGACATGTCTTCTCTTCCAGTCCCTGCAGAGTGTTTCACTTCCCTCCTGTCTCCCTCTCCCCAGTTTTAAACCAGAGGTATTCCCCTTTGAAAGGTGATGTACAGATGATGCTAGGTACCAAGGATGATTATTCACTCCCAGGTGGAAAACTGGTTCCTGCACAGATTTATTTACTCTTTCCTGTTTCTGCCACGCTTGAAAAGTGTCCTGAGATATGGGCCATGTGCTCGCTGAGCTCTGAGGCGAAGCCACCTCTACCCTGCTCATTCTGCTCCTGTCCCTAGGATGACTGGAAGCAGAGCTCCATGGGCAAGGAGGAGCTGCGCTGGTCTGTGCAGAACATGCCCGTTCAGGAGTGGAGAGGGACCCAGCGGGAATCCCTAGGCGATGTCCTCTGTGTTTCCAGAGTGAAGCTTCAGCATCTGCCTTTCCAGGTAGGACACATCTCTGGGGAGGAAACCTCAGTATTGCTTGGAGAAGGTGAGGGATGGAGTGACTGGTGCAGGTCCTGCCTACTTGCTGCCACTAACCCAATGGGGCCCTGAGGGGTCCTTTTACCCCCAGCCTGTTAAATCAAAAAGGGTTTGTTATTGCTCTGTGGCTCAGCGGTGGTGCTTAGGGACAGCAAGTGCCTAAGTTTGCAGAAGGCTGGCAGCTGGAGCTGGCAGGAATCTCCCGTGGAGGCTGACTGCAGGGAAGCAGCTCTGCTGTTAGCAGAGCCCTTGCCTCAGGCTGCTGTCAGAGAAGCAAAGTAAAGGGCTCTCCAAACCTGAGCCCTGTCTGCGTGTTCACAGGGATCCCTCTTCCTCTTTCCTTTCCAAGGAGCAGCACGACCGGCTGCTGGTGCTTTACCCATCCACACTGGTGATAGTATCTGAAGAGCGCAACAGCCTCTGCTTTAAGGTAAGTTCATTTTGGAGCACCTTCCTGCTCTCTCCCACCCATCCCCTCACAGTGGCTGTTTCAGCATCTTTGGCTTGTTGCTCCCCTCCACCCGGGCTCCCTCATGCTCCATGTGTTGGCAAGGGCTTTCCCTGCACGCTGTGCCCTTGCCAGCTGGCAGGTGAGCAGCAGGCGGAGGGATGGTGCAAGCTATCTTCCCATGAGAAACACCTTGCCCTCCTACAAAAGCCGGGTGGGAAAGGAGCTGGCTGCCAAGGAATCTGAGTCTCTGGGAGGAGGGAGGCTGGCATGTTTCTGTGTGGTTATGCTGGCAGAGAGCCTGGCTCGCTTGCTTGAGACAGGAGCTGGAAGAGCCCCAGAGAGCACCCTGGGGGGGCAGGGGGGCTTGGCTTCCCAGGCCCTGCTCTGTGGGACTACTTGAAAGCAGGTAGCATCCAGACATCACATCTGATGCTTGTGGGGAAGGATGAAGGCAGTTAGTTGGCTGGCAGGCAGAAAGGAGAGGCTGCTGCTGGTGCCCTGCGTTTGCTCATGCTCCATGTTTGCAGCTCTTCCCCTCTGGAGCAAGGGCCCTGAGCAACACCTGGGCATGCCAGCGAAAGGGCACAGAGGCCCGAGTGCCCCAGGGGGTGTGAGATGAGCTTCTGTAGCCCACTGGTGTGTTTTTGCTCCAGGAGAAACACTGGGAGCCTCAGCACAGATGTGCAGTGGCACTGTGGGCCCTGGGAGCTGCCTGCAGTCTGAACAGCCCCGAAACTTGATTGCCAACATCCATCTTGGGTATCACTGCGACGCCTGCTTAACAGCCCTGTGCTTCTGGCCCTGTTTTCCCCTGGTAGAACCAGCCTGCCCAAAAGAGCACTGAGCTGTTTCTGCACGTGCAGGTGCAGCACCACTGGCACATGGCAGAGTGCATCCCAGCTGCTCCTTCATCACCAAGAGAGGAGCCAGCAGCAAGGGAGCCCTGCAGGGATCGAGGGCTTTGGAACTCAGTGTGAACTCACCAGGGTGCTTTTTTACGTGATCTCCAGGCCCTGAGCTATGCAGGCTGCTTTTAGTTCAAGGGCAACCCCTGGGAAAACCTGCATAGAGCATCTCCCTGGGCAGAGGAGATGGCTGCGCCAGCCATGGGAAGCGGGGTGAGGAGGGACAGACACCAGTCAGAGTTCCTCCAGCCCCAGCAGGGTGTCTTCCAACAGCTGGTGGCTTGTGTGACACACCTCAGAGAGAGCTTGTTTTCGGGAACATGTTGTTTGCAGTTCCTGGGAATGGGGCACTGCGTAAGGGGGCCTCGGGCTGGGCTCTCAGATTAACTCATCTCTTTTGAAATCTTAAACCAGATTTGTCTGCCCTGTCCATGCAATGTTCCCTTCCCACGGTGCACGAGCGTGGGTCCCCAGGCATCTCGCTCGCTGGGGTAATGGCAGGCTCTGCAGCTGAGGGCAGGAGGAGGTGATTCACCAGCCTGTGACACTGCGGTGGGAACCTGATTTTCCACAAGCATGTCAGGGCACAGGAGCCTTCTCCCAGGGCTTCTGCAAATTAACTTCCCTTCCCTGCAAGCAGATGCTGAGCCCTACGGTTTGTGCGTGAAGGAATAGCCCGGCCCTTTTGTTCTTCAGCTGCACTCAAACCACAGGAGCTGCTGCTGCCAAGTTTGTGTGTGGGACAGGGAAGGGGAAGGCAGGGGCTGAGCTTGCTGGGACGGCGTTCACCCAAAGCAGCGGGCTCTGGCTCACCACTGGTGGGAAAAGGCCCTGGGCAAGGCGTAAATCAGCAAGGGGGAAGCTGCTGGGGTGACGGCAGGTTCCCACCATGCCTGGGGAAAGCTGGAGAGGCTCTCTGTGGCTGATGTACAGTGTTTGTGGGATGCTACTGCGCTTCCTGAGGTGGGACTCTAGCCCCAGGGTGTTTCATGGGACAGGGGGGCTGTTGCCTGAGGGAGGATGGGGCAGCAGGCACCTGGGGGAAGCCCTATGCACTTGTCAGTGGCAGGAGGGCTTGCTGCGATGTGCCGGGGAGCTGAGGAGTGGCAGGAGGAGGTGGTGCTGGCTCCATCCACACGCAGTCTTGCAGCACCTGCACCAACCAAAGTGTCAAAGTCCATTTCTTGGAGCGTGAGCTCTCGCTCCCAAGGTCAGCCTTCCTGTTCTGCTCAACCCATGAATCACTCCTGGTGCAGGAAAACGCCACGGAAGCCGGCGTGTGCCCACAGGCTATTGCAGAGAGGCAGCTGGCCAGCACAAACCACGGACACCTGTCTTAGCTCCACGTTCTCCTCGTGGCAAAACTGGCCTGTTGGCAATATTCCCCGTTTGCAGTGAGGATGTGATGAGGGGTTTCTGCTGGGTGCCTTGTTTTGAAGCCCTTAAGCTCAGGCAAAGGAATTCCAAACCACCGCGCCTCTTGGGAGGACCTTGGGATAAAGGACAGGGCTTTGCTCATGCTTCCTGTGCTCCCTCCCCTGCCAGGCATGGGGGAGTGTGGTGTGAAGTGGAAATTTGCTTCCTGAGCTCTCCCCGGAGCTGTGTTTGCCAGGAGATGCTCCGGGGCTGTTGCCACCAGCTGCCCCCGCAGTGAGGGTTAGGGTCACATCCGGCTGAGGGGAAGGGTGCTCAAAGAGCAAAGAAACTGTGAAACAACCTTGGTTTCCCCTGCTCAGATAAAGAGAGAGATGAGAAATAAAGCAAGGAGCTAACCTGCGAGATGGCTCCAGTGCAAAATCTGCTTCAGCTGGTCTCCTGGGGCCATTCTTGTTCCATTTATGTAAGGAAAATTCAGCTTGGGGAGGTCCTTAGAAAGAAGAGACCTAGATCTGAATTCAGTGTTGACAAGGCCTTCTGCCAGGTTGCCCATCATGGAGAATTAAACTGTCAGCGATGACAGTAAAGGACGTCTGGCAGCAGTCAGCAGAGCAAGGCTCTGGTGCTGAGCTGAGGGTGGGGTGCCAGAGGTTTGGTACAGCTTGTCCCTACTCATCCCGCAGAGGGGGATGGAGACCTGATCCCGGTACAGACTGACACCTGGGCAGAGGCAGGGATGACCAAGGGACACCAGAGTGATGGCAGAGAAGACAGCGGTAGATGCACATGCACAGGCACTATTGCACTTGGGGGTAACAGCACATGGTATCTTCTAACTCGTTTTTCCAGGGACAGGCTGCTTTAAGCTTCTCTGCCTCAGCTCCCTGCTAACAGGAACATCCATGCAGTGCCTGCCAGGAGCAAGCCCCACTCCTGTCACAGGAGTGGCATTCACAAATGGGCTGCACAGCGCAGGAGCTCGAGTTTCACCCACTGGCATTTACAGGGCTCCAGCCCATCTTTGTTAAGACTTTGCAGGGTAGGGATTGTGGGCATTCCTGTGTGCAAGGCTGGAAGTGCCAATCCAGCAACTAAAACCCACTTTGGGACCAGGTCTGCAAAACATCCCAGAGAAATCAGCTGTTAACTGCTGAAAACAGAGCTAGAGAGGAGGGAGTGTCTTTCCAAGCTCAGGTCTCAGGAGGGACTTTGTAAAAACAAAGCTCACAGAAACGGCTTGTGCAGTCACACTGGTTTCTGAGGCATCATCCCTTCCATAAGGCTGATGGTGGGAGAGCGAGCTGTGAGCGGGGAGGCTGAGATTACCAGGACAAGGCTGTCAGTCTGCTGGAGACCGAGCTCTAAACGTGCCTGTGCCCCACGCCTATGAAAGGGCAGAGGTACCCAAGTCCTCACGCAGAACAGCAGCAGCTTGGGTGCCTCTCACCTCCTGCAAACCTAGCCTAGGGGATTTAGGTGCTGAGCTTCCCCTTCCCTGCAGAGGATCCCAAGGGGATTGCTAGCAGGGATGAGCTGCACCTTCCCCTCATGCTGCACCACAAGCAGCCAGGCTCCTGCTAGCATTGCCCTGTCCTCGCCGCTGGCCCTGTGCTGGGGGCTTCCCTCCTCGCCCTTCCAGCTAAGCTAGCAAGACTTTGCAGCAGGCTCCTAAAGCCTCTTGAATCCCCTGATGGGAAAGTCCCTGAAGAAGCAGAGTTTCACCAGCCGGGTGCTGGCAGGGACAGCCCAGGCATCCTCTCCACACGGGCTGTGAGCTGCGCGGTCCTAAGCCTGCTTCTCTCTCGACAGGGCGAGCTGCCACTCAACGCCATCCAAGTGCTTTTTGAAGAGAACGAGAAAACCTCCTTTTTAATAGAAGGTGCGTGTCCGGCATGCCAAGGGGTGTGCTGGCAGCAGCCACGGAGGTCTCTGGGGTTGGGCTAAGCTACTGTGGCCATCTTCCTGGCTCTGCTGGCTCACATCGGCACCCATGCTCGGTGAACTGAACTGCCTGGAAGTCTTGGATCATCTGGGTCTGTCAGGGCTCGGCTTTGCTGGCAAGGAGAGGCTGTGAGCCAGCAGCAGCCCTTGCACCCAGGTGTGCACTAGGTCTGGCCAGTGTTTGTCTGATGTTCAGCCAGGTGCACATGGTCAGCACGGTTCCTGTTGTCCCTGCACCAGTGTCAGGATCTCCAGACCCTGGGAGAAGGTGGGGAGGGGATGGAGCAGGGGGATTCCTGTGGGTGTCTGAAGGAAGCAGCACAGACCAAAGGCAGTGACAGCAGCGAGTGATGTTTTCACAGGCCGGCTTATCAATTCAATCCGGGTGACCTGCCGAAGCTACGATGATTACCGGGAGTGGCTCTACTGTCTCAAAACAGCCCAGTTTCGAAACGCCGACTCCTCCCTCTCTGGATCAGAGAGTTTCTCAGGATCAAAGCTGCCACACCCCGGCCAGGTAAGAGAGATGTGGGTTTGCATGGTCATCAGTAGATGTCTCCCGGGACTCCCATCTGTCTTATCTCTGGCCATGTGTGAGCGCTCTTGTGGCACAACAGGCTTTGCTTCAAGTCCCCCGCTCAGAGGCTGACAGGAAGTTGCTGGTCCCTGTGAAAAAATTTGGGAGCCCTATATTATGTTGTATGGGTAGATACTATGTGAAGCTCCTTCAAAAGCAGAGCCCTGGCCATAGACCCTGACAGCATTGTGCACTGGGCCACTGGCACAAGGACGGTAACAGGGTCCTGCAAGGAAGGGGGACCCACACTGTCAGCACTAAGCCAGGATTGGGTCAGGGTGCCTGAGCACCCTTCTGAGCCCTGCTCATTCACTCTGCAAGCACTGGGTACGGTTCCTGGGGCAGCTGCTGGCCATGCATGTGCAGCCCAGCTCCAGGCCTGACCCGGGTTTGTGGGATGGAGGGCTGGGCTGGCCCAGCGATGCTCGGGGAATATGTGCCTGCAGCCATGCCAAAGGCTGTTCCTAGGTGCTGTTCCTAGGTGCTGTTCTTCTTCTCCATATAGTTTGCCAGCAGCGAGAGAGGGTCGCTGACTTCGGATGGCCGTACAAACTCCTGGGCATCGGGAGGGAGAGTGGCCACCTTAACACACGTCTCCCAGAACAGCAGCTCTCTCCCAGATGGACAGCCCTTCATGCCAATGCCCGAGAGCAGGCTGCTTGAAGAACCCGTCTCCCCTGGCTATTCCCAGCCACTCAATGTAAGTGAGTCCCCAAAAGCCTGGGACACACATGGGACAGACAGGGACACACATGTGACACCTTTGTCCAGGTGCCTGGATGGGCTGAGCTCCTGGGGTCAGTGTTTGCATAGCGAATCCATACCCGGAGCCTGTGTTTGCCCTGGCTCAGCTTTGGCATTGCCGATAAAGGAAAAGTCTGCTGGAGGTGCCGGCTCAGGCCTGCACCCTGCCTAAGGACTGTTTGTGTAGATTGCAAAAGGGCAAACAGGGCTGTTCAAAGGTTAGGAAATCCCACAGTAAAAGCCCATGGGTGGGAGGAGGCGATGGGCTAAGCAAGCCTTTGCTCTGAGCCCACGCAGCATTCATATGTCCAGGGGTACGTGTGTCCACGAGGCACAAGCCCGGCTGAAGGACCATGCTGATGCAGAAGTGTGATGCCCCCAGCATCAGCCATTGCAGGGGAGTGTTCTGCATTGGCTGCAGGTCGGTCTGCATCCCTGGGGCTTGCCCGAGGAGAGCCAGCTCTGGGGTCTGCCGTCTTGTTTTAGTGCCTGGCACAAGCCAACTGGCAGGACCTGCGGAGGGGAGGCAGCGCCAGGAAGTCCAAGGGCAAATGCGGACCCTGTGGCCAGCAGCTGCCCAGCCAGGATACGGAGAGGACCACCTGCAGCCTCATTCCTGAAAACCCCAACAGCGAGCTCCTCTCCTCAGTGTACAACGAGCCGTACTCCGCACGCAGCTTGCAGCATCACCCTCCACCACACCTGGACATGAGCAGTGTAAGGGGGCTGGGACGCAGCGGGGCTGCCCTCCTGCCTGGGAAGTGCCAAGAGGAACTGGTGCACGGTTCGCATCTTCCGTACAGTGCTACTGGCAGGAGTAGCTGTGCTGGTAGCAGGAGATGTGGCACCCCTTTCAGTAGGTCTGAAACCCGTATCTGTTTGAAAACGACCCATGGGAGGTGAGGTTAATGGAGCAACATCTCCTGGAGCCCTGGGAACTGATTCCTGAGGCATCATGGGCTTTGCAAGTAGGAGTGTCCAACCTCATAGGACAGAGCCTCTTCTGAGGGCTTTCCAGCATGTCTCCATCACTAGTTTAGTGTGTGTGATGCCACGTTTCCCTCCCCTCAGCCTCACTGAGTGTGCATCTACCATACGCCCAGGGAAGTCCCCTTGCCAAACGAGTCAGCCCCACCATCCCTCAGGGCTAAAGCAGCATTTGGGACGAATTGCCTGGACTTTCCCCTGCTCTGATCCCTCCCGGAGATGAATCGCAAGTAGATAACGGCATTGTCATGTTCCTGTTTCAATTCTGCCTTTCAGCTGAACAGATGGAGCTTGGTGAGAAGTCAGCCCTCAACAGCTTCCAGCTCCCTGGAGAGGCCGACCATGTCCTGCTCCCCCTGTACGCTGACCCCTATACACCCAGCTCCCCCAGCGCCCGCAGCCTGGCAGGCTCCAGCCGCCTGGAAGAGGTACCCTGCGCCGGGTTATGGCCCTGACTCAGCACACATGCTTTTGGCTCCAGAAATCCTGCCTCAGGCCACTTCTTTTCCTGCTGTCTGCCTAAGTGGGGTTGTGGAAACGCCAGGCGTGTGTTTCGGGGAGGGGCAGGACATAGCATAGTTCTTTCCCTTGTGTTTTTTTCAAGCCAGGACAGAGTCAGAGGAGAACAGGTTTCCCCTGTCTTATCACTAGGTGCCAAAGGCAGAAACAGAGATGTGATCCAGCCTACAGAAACTAGGGATGAGTCAGACACAGAGACAACTTCATCCACCCCCAAAAGTTCCAGCTCTGATAGCCTTTTAAAGGCTAGTTTTGCACATCTCTTGGGAAGAGACTGTTTCTGAGTCTGTGGCTGGCATCCCCCATGCTGCTGAAGTTCTCCCTTCCCTTGGAGGGATCTCCTGGCTATTCTTGCTCCATCTTTGTCCCCTGAGTAGTAGGTTTCACCCTACTACTTTCATATCTGGCCAACTTCCACCCACTGTGGGTCATTGCAAGGACCCGCAGCCATTCTTCCTTCCTTTCCCTTGTCAGGCCTTCAGGGCTGGGATGTAGTAGAGTCTTCTAGGTAGGCAGAAAACGTTGGTTTGCCTCAGTCTGGTAGGCAAACCAAACTGCCTTCTAGTAGCAGGGCTGGCTTAGTCAGTGTTCCCCAACTCCCCATAACGGTATCAAATATGGAGTTTGTTCTGGTTAAGTTCCTGCAGTCTCACAGTCAGATGGGTTCAGCAGAGGCGAACGGGTGTCCAGGCATGCTGGCAGCTCAACATCTCTCTCTGCAGAAGAGGAACTGCCAGCCCCTGCCCAGCAGCCACGGCAGAGAGGTGCCTGTGGCTCCGAGTTACAGCATCCCCAACACCTCTTGCCGCTTCCAGATGCGTCCTCCCGCCAATGCTTCTTACCTTGAGGACGTGAGTTTGTAAATGCAGCCCACACTGTGCAGGCTGCAGGGGAACACACAGGGGTGTGGGGTCCCACCTCGCCTTTCCCTGGGCTGGCAGGGTGGTCAGTAACCACAGGGCTCTGAGCCCTTTGCTCTGTGGTGGGCACTTCCTGGGGAGCTGGGATGGGGGAACCAAGAGAGGACCGATTCCTGGTGTGCAGTATCCCAGGTGTGCAGCGCTAAGGCATCTTCATCAGCACATCTCTCTTTTCAGGTCTCTTCTCTGCAAAATGAACATCTGGGCCCTTTGTCACAGCTGTCAGGTGAGACTCTTGGTAGGGTGCTGGCATGCTGTAGCCCATCCCGCCTTGCTGGTGTCTGTCTCCATAAGCATCCTGCAGCCTCTCTCCATAAGCATCACCCAAAGCAGGACTGAGAGGGTTCGTGGGGACTCGTGTGTGCCCCTCCTTCCTCCTGCTTCCCTGCGATGGGCCTGTGTCTGTTGCCATTCCTGTCTGGTGGAGGCAGTTGCCTTGGCTTCCACTCACTGGCCACTGGCTCTGGCCACCTGTCACCCGTGTGGTTTGTAGTTTCCACTGCTTTGCCTGGGTCTAGTTGCATCTGGGCTGTAAATTTTATTTGCCCTCATGTATTAACTGCTGGTGAAGGGGTCTCCAGCCACCAGCTGGCTTGTGAGCTCTCTGAGTGCATGGACTGTGTCTCTGCAGGTGGGAATGTTGTCACTTACGACCTTCCAGAGGCTGGCTGCTCACACCATGACTCAGAAGCCTACCACGACTATGCTGAGCTCCAGAGCTTCCAGAGCGACTTTAGCTATGACAACCTGTGGGAAGCTGAGGCGAAGGAGCTGGACACCCTGCACACCTCCCCAGCACCTGGCCAGCAGTTTTACCATGCCTGAGGGAAGGACTCCATAGCACAGAAAAGCCCCTGCGCTCTTTTCTTGCTGGGCTTCCCTCCAGGGTGAGGAGCCTGAGGGATAGAAACAAAGGCAGAGGCCCTGCTCTGTGAAAGGCTGGTTTCCATGTCCTGGCAGGTCCAGAGTTCAAACTTCTCCCCTAAATCTGAGGATGGGGTTAAAGCATAAAAATGACAGCCTCTGCAGAGCTGGAGGAGGAGCAGCATGTGTGCTGTGCTAAGGAGCACGCTCTGCAGCTGCCCCGGCTTGGGGAGCCCTGGGTAGGAAACAGCATTGGCCCCCCCAAAAATAAAAGGAAGAACAAAAAGCTGGCCAGGCTCCCTCAGATAACAGGGGCCTGTTGTTCAGACAGGGCAGTCACTCAAAGGCCACCGGAACAGGCTGTTTGGTGGCTGGGTTAGGTTGATCATTTTCCTTTTGACCAGAGCCCTCAGGCTGGTCACTTTGAGGATCCACCGATCCCCAAGAATAGTTGTTAAGCTGAACCTTCTCCCATTGAGCCCCGAAGTCTGCAAAGGCCTGTGAGCCATGCCCCATTGTGGTCTGTGAGGTTGGTAGCAATAGCTGTGCTCAAAGGGTTGTCTTCCTGCAAGAGCAGAGTTACCTGACAGGGACAGAGGGAAATAGCCAGATCTGGGCTGAATGGGATGTTCCTTCCAGTTCATGCAAAAATTCTTTGGTGCCAGTGCTGGCTCCAAACTGTGGTGGTGATCCTGCAGTATTACAAGCCTGACACCTTGGCAGATGGAACCAAGAAATGTGCAGCCAGAAAATATGCCAAGTGGCTTGTGTTTACCAAGGTCTTCCCTGAAAAGGATGCTCTAGATTCCTCTTGGGGGACAGCATCCTATCCCCCCACATCCTTCTGGCACATTACTGGACTCAGACTAAATGCTGCCTGTGAATATCTGGGCAGGGAGGGAAGGAAGAGAATCCACTATGAGCCAAACTCCAGTACAGCTGTAACAAACCAGTGGTCAGAGCAATGCCAGCACAGGCTGCAGGCTCTCTCTTCCCCCTTCCAGAGTGGCAGCAGGACCAGGACACAAACAACCAGAGACTTGGTGCTATCATTTTCCAGCCTCTTAGGCAGATCCTTTAGCACATATAAGGTCAGCCCCAAATCCAAATGTTTTCAACCTGAGGCTCCAAATTCTTAACCTTTGTTCCCTAAAGAGGCTTGAAACCAAACAAAATCTCTATTTCCATTCTTTCACTGGTGCAAACAAAACAATCCAGGAGCTCTTTGTACTTGAATATCTACATATTGCATTGTACTTTTTTGTTTCACAGAAGGTATCCAACAGAGTTTACATGAAAGGTTTGAGTGGATTATATGTATTTAACGTGTAAATGTGGCAGAACTGAAGATCTATTTAATTTTCCAGCTGCAGATGACGTCCAGTACTGTAGAATGGGCGCCTTGTCTGCACGTGTGAGTGTGTGTGTGTTGGTTTGGGTCTTCTAGCTGTTATTGTTTTGTTTTGGGTTTACTTTTATTTTGGGAAGATTTGTATCTAATAACTTAACCACAAAGGATCTATTTATTCAGAACAAAATGGCACTAGGGAACACCAGAAACACATGGTATGCTGGGAGGCAGCCATGCACATGAGCTCCTATCAACACGTTGGCTTTGAAGATGGTCACCATCACCTTTTTAATTGGGCTGGGACAGCGGTATCTGCAGTGTGTGGAAAGGGGAAAGTCCCTCCCTCTCACTGTGAAGGTTCCCTGGTGCTTTTCTCTGAAGAGAATCTCAATACACGTTCTTCTGCAATACTTTTCTTCTCTCTTTCTTCGCCGTCATCCGGTTAAATGCAGGTGGAGTTTCATCCCTCACTGCTATCCTTTCCAAAGCCTTTCCTCCCTTGAGGACTTTGGGTCCAGGAGGATTTCCAGAGTGCTGACTGCCTGTTGGTCGGGTCAGGCACTTGTAAACACCTCATCCCAGAGCAAAGTCTCCCCTGCGTTTGTCGGGCAATGAGACCTGGCTGGAGGTTTAATGCCAAAGCTAATCAGACTTTGCTTCAGCCCTGTGTTCTGGGGGTCTTGGGAAGGTGAATCAGTTGGTGACTCCCAGTTGGTCCGTGCACTCATGCAGCCCATGCTGTGACACAGGGATGGTCCGTGCTGTCTGCTCTGGGGAAAACCTGGGTGAACTGGATGGGATGCACCGGCCTGCACCAGGGTTGGAGGTGGAGCTGAGCCCTGTGTGGCTGCCAGACAGTGCAGGTCGGTTCTGCCTTTGCCCTCCTGTCAGACCTCACTTTGTGGCAGATGCTTTCTAAGAAAGTCGGTTGGGAAGGGGAGCTGGCCACGGCAGGGGCTTGCTCAGCAAGGAAATACCACCCTGAGGACTGCACCCCGTGTCTGAAGGGCACTTCTGTCCCTGCATCCACTCTGGGCAGCAAACTGGGTGTCCTGGTTGCCCCTGCACACTCATTCTGCAGAGACAGCCAGCGAGTTAAGGCACAGCAATCTCTTGGGCCTGGGAGCAGCAGGTGATTCAATGATTGAGGTGATTCAAATTCCAAGGCTTCACAGGGCAGGCACTGGTTTTGCCCTCCCACACGCTCAGCTCTCTGTGAGACACTGACCCCACAGCAGCGGCTGCTGGAAGGTGCTAACACTCAGAAAGGTGGCAGGTGTTGGTGCTGCAGCCAGAGATGCTCAGGACTGAATAACCAGGGAAGACATAAACGTGTTGGCTGCAGGAGCCCAGGGTATCTGCGCCCTGGAGAGCAGCTCTCCGGAGCTGCGATCACATTGATTGGTGACAGTGACACCACCAGTAGCAAGGTGCAAGGTCCTGGATTTCCAAACACCGCAGAGACACGGCATGGCTTCTAAAGTCATTTTAGTCCTGCTTGGAGAGTGGCAGCTTCCCTCCCCGGCTACATCTGGGCTAAATTTGTCACTCTTTCGAACGCTGCCCTTTCGACACGCAGGCTGCTTGTTTCTCACACTTCCAGCACGCCTTTGTGAGCAGCTGCTGTGGTCTGTCTGGCTCTTATTTCGGGTCCTGAACTCTGTCTCTGTGCCTGAGTTACTGCCTTGTTCCAGCAGTACTTCTGGGTGCAGAGCCTCACTGCTTCCAGCTGCCACCCGGCGCAGAACATAGCGTGTCGGGATGGAACGTGAGCCTGCTCGTAGTGAATGGGCACCAGAGAGCAGGGCTGTGGGGGTAACCACAACCCGAGTGCTCCATCCCTGGATGCTCATGTCCAGTTGACTGCTACGGACAGCTCTCTGCCGTGTCTTCCATGCTTCAGGAATTGAGGACTGTGGCAACAAACTGCCACCAAAATGGTTATAGAGCCCCTGCCATGAAAGCAGCTAGAGGAGTTTTACTTATACCCTTTCCCAGCTGGGCTTAGCTCGCCAAGAATAAGCCCTTCTTCTTGCTCTCCCTCCATCAGTCCCTACTTTAGAAGGCTGTACAGCTTTGATAAGTTGGTATAATTAATGCAGAGCAATTTAGCTGTGTGTACAGGCCCTTATGTGTTTCCAAACCAGACCCACACCCCAGCTCCTCTGCACCACCTGGCTTCCCTGCTGGGTCATCAGCTTTGCTGGCCATTTGTTTTCCCCTGATGGTTTCCTACCGGATCCTGAGGAACAGGGTAGGGAGCTGTGTTTGGGAGCTGTGTTCACAGACACATGAAATCCCCACTCTTGATTTTCCTCCAACACTTTTCCCAGCAAATCCAGAGTATGAAAATTGAGTGTTCACTTAAAGTGACACTGTATGTCTCAGTGCAGGTTGCATCAAGATGTGAAGCGTAGCACCTATAAACACACAAAACACCTCTTGTGTCCTGGAAAATGTATTCATCCTTCAAAGCCTGGCTGCAGCAGGGATACATCTGAACCAGGTCCCCCCAAAACCACAGCGCTGGGGCTCTGGAGCCGCTGGCAAGCCTGTACACATCCCACTGCTCTGCCTGGTCACAGGGTAGCAACACCTTTACTCACAGAGGCAGATGAAAGACGTCGGATGATACAAGCTGCCAACAATTCACTCTCTGACAAATGATGTCTCTGTCCATCCCCCATTCCCTCCATGTGCTAAAAGTCCTGAATCACATCCCTCCCTCCCGGTCATAGCTGGAAAACTCGAGCAGCTATTGAAATGCTGTGTTTGTCTCCCTCTGCTTTCTCATTTCCAAGCCACCATGTCAAACTGCTCAAAGAATAACCAGCAGAGAGGCGGCTTTAAAAAAGATAGTGGAACCTGTGACTGTATCATTTGGCTTCAGGAGGTTTGGAGAAGCCCCCATAACTGAAGGTATAGTGCTGAGGTACTGACAGGCTGAGTCCTCTTCTTACCTCTGCCAACAGAGGGGTTCCAAGGGATGTTTATCAATACAGTGATAGGAGCTTTATAGATATAAATATAGCTATAAATATAAATATTATATTTATGTATATCTATGTATCCAGTGCAGCATCAGCAGAGCAGCCCACTCAGCCAGCTCCTGCTCCTTCGTTGTGCATGGACTCGCTGATGGTTTTACTGTATGTACAGAGACACTTGAGGTGGGAATTCCTTGGTGAGCACTTTGTGTGAGCGTGTCTCTTCCTGCCAGCTGCCTGCTGAGGTTGGGGAAGGACCTGCTGGGCAAACCCACACCCCGTTCCTGCTCAGAAAACCCAGCGCCTTCCTTGCAGAACCCTCAGTCCCCACAAGGACTTGAAGATGCGCAGGATTGGATTTGCTCTGTGATGAGCAACTCCCTCACTGCCCTGTGGGTGGGGGAATCCACCCAAATATGTCATGCTCTGACTGCTGGACGCGAAGCAACTGGCATTTCTGCCAGTGTGGGATAAAAGGGAGGTCACTGCTCTGCTGCCTTTCACTCCCGGCTCGGCACAGCACCACGAGCCTCCTGAATTCTCCCTGAAGCATTGGGAGAAGGCAGCCATGAGTCAGAAATATCCACAAGCTTTGGTCTGGCTTTACTACAGAGAGATGAAGGAACAATAAGAGCCAAGGAGCTACCCTGGGAAAACCAATTGCTGCAGAATGGAGGGGCACAGCCCTTTCCCAGGGCAGGAGCCCGGCAGCCGGGCGGCACATGGCGTATCAAGGGGAGATGAAATACGGAGGCAGTCCTGGAGGGGTGCACCTGCCTGACTTTTTCATCTGCTTGGCAAGACAAGGTGTCAGATGTAGGAGCTACGTGCAAGGCAAGGAAGCGGGGTGGGATGGCAGGGCTCCCACCTCCAGCACTGGCACCCGCTCTGGTGAAGTCAAAAGGGTCTCACGGCAGCCAGGATGCACTGAGAAGGTCGTTTCTATTGTGGTGCCTGATGATGATGATGCAAAAGATGGAGCGTTCCTGGCTCCTCCCTCCAGGGTGAGACATGGGTGAGATGACCTCGCTGTGGAGGGAGAGGAGAGAGCTTAAAAGGTCGGGGAATAAACCAAGCATTAAAATTGCAGGCAAGTCCAGGCTGGTTTATTTGAAGGACACTAGAGACACTACTGCTTGACTGAGCACAGCAGACGCTCCCAGAGCTGATCTCCTGATACCAAGAAGATCTTTCAATATTTCCTTTTGCTCCTGCAGTGGACTGAAAACATCTATCATCTTCTGAAGTATTTATCTCTGCCACTTCTTCCAGCAGGGACCAAAAGGCATGCAAACCACACTGATAACCTGACAGATCACCTGGCACTTTGGGGAACTTCTAGCAGGGTCAGGTGCCAAATCACATTTACATCTCCAAGCCCTAAAGGATCAGGCACCAGTTATCACAGATAAGCAAAGGGCACTTTGGGGGTGAGGTGACAGGCACCTCATGTTACCTACAGCATCACATGAGCACTGAACTCCCTTGGGAAGAAACTTAGCAGGAGTTTTTGAACACTAGGATAGAGGCATTGAGAGAGTGGCATACCCCACGTCCCTCGGGGTGGGAAAACAGGTGCTCAGAGCCACCGTGCCTTTCCCAGCTGGAGGGGTCAGGGGCAGCCAGGACTCGTCCTGCCCCGAGGATGGTGGCTTGGCTGTGCATGGCTCACCCACAGACCGGGGCACGGGGACGGCAGAGCGTCACCGACCAGTCCTGCTTCTCACAACAGCTAAGTCTGATTCCTTTCTGGGTCCAATCTGGTATTACCACTCGCACCCAAACCATCCCTAAACTAGTTGTGTGCCCAGCAGCTTTCCTGCAGCCAGCTGTCAGCACCATGCACACCCTGTGCAGGGCAGGAAAACTGATGGTACTCTCTGACTGTAGCCTGATTGTCCACAAGCAGGGGAACAAGTCAGCTTCCTGCAAAAGCAAAGCATGGAGCTGTCAGGCACAAGTCTCTTCCCAGCAGCAACTGAGCAGCTCAGCATTCACTGTGGGGATCTCCAGCTGCCTCGCTCCTCACACGGCGCCCCAGCTGTGAGCTTAACCAGCAGCATCCCCATCGCAGCAAACACCCCCAGCTTTGGCTTGTGGGGCTGAGAACAAAACTGCTTCTCCTGGGGAGATGATGTCCCCAAAGCAAGGACAGTGCTGGACAAGATCCAGCTGACATGGGTCAGCAGACCCCCACATCTCAGCACAGAGCCCTGCCCCATCCAAAGTGCCTTGGAGGGGCTAATGACATCAAAAGTGTCTTCAACGTTATGGTTTCTGGCCAGAAGCTCTCCCAGGTCCAGTGAGATCTTCAGGCCAGCTTTGCAGTCCCTGAGACAAACCAAAGAGCTCTCCAAAACATTTTGCCTGGTATTAAATTCAGCAATTTTTAGCATGATCATTTATTAACTGCCAGCACAGCGCTGGGGAGTACTGTACATGGCAGGGAGGGAAATCAGCTGTTCCTGCACTTGGTTATTTCCTCCAGATTTGTGTGACAAGGCTTAAAAACACAAGAAGAGCCAGAACCCCCCTCAGATAGGAGCTGGCAGCCCCAGAGACCTCTTCCCATCAGCAAACCTGTCTGCTGCCCTCCTCTGACCCTCTTCTGCTTTGCTCTGCTCCGCGTTACAGTCTCCCAGGAAAGCTGGGAATAATGAAACCACCGGATCCCTCCAGCTGTTCCCCCATTACCCACCCACCATGCCAAGGTTGCTGTATTTCCACCTGCCACTGAGAACGCAGAGGGCGCTTAATGGCTTATGGCTGGATAAACAGTAAAACCCAGCATATGTGAACCCTTCAGGCCATCCCTGCGCCGTGCTGCTGCTCGTTGGAGGGAGGGGGGTCTGCTGGGCATTTCTCAGGGCCTGAGGCTGCAGTTCCAGGTGTTTCTGGACGCAGATCAGACTGGAGAGCCTGGCTGTGTCAAGGGGGGCCAGGGAGTGGAGAGGCAATGGATCGAGGGACTGAACCTGCGTGATGCTGTGTGTTGGCTTGTGCTCACTGATCTCTGTTCAGGGTCCCTGGGACATTCTGGCTGGAGGGCTGGCAAGAGCAGGACTCTGCTCAAGTCCTGAGACAGGAAATAGAGCAGGACCCTCTGGATCAGGCCCTCAGCAACAGCCATGATGTGTCCCATAGGGGCAGACATGGGGATGGAGCCGAAGAGGAGGCAAAACGGCCCATCTCCCTGCACGCTCTGTCCCCTGGGGCTCCTCAACCAGCACATCAACACCTACAGTTCTGTATCAGCAAGACAAGTAATGAATTGATTTCTCATTCTTTAAATCTCAGCACTCATTCAGCAGTTACACACACACACAGTGTGGACACAGGAATGTAGACAAATGTATTAAATGAGATAGATCTTTATTAGAAGCTTCCAGCATATTCTATCTGTTCTCCTCCTCCACAAAAAGTTGTTCTGGATATACCACGCCATAGTCCACATAGAGCCTGTATCTCTCTCTCACTATTTACTGCTACATACCTCACTGTACAGTTGCAGTGTGCTCTCTTCCCAGCAATAATACATGGTCTTCAATACACACATTAAAGTTGCATGGCACTCTGCATTACAAGGAAAGAGCTAAACCTCTCCTCTCTGGTTTCCTAGGACAAACATGGCCACAGTGTTCCTCTACAGCTCCCCAGCAGATCCACACAGGTATTCTGGGCAGACTTCTCCCAGTACCTTTGTGGATCTGGACCCTAAGTGCTTAACAAATCTCACGCTCGTGCTGTTATCAGACATGGGAGCAAAGAAAACCCCTCGTGAATAATGCCCTCAAGTGATGGGGAAGGCACTAGAGAGGTGGAAAATAACTGAACTACTTCCTTTTCATTTTTAACCCACCTTCCATTCTAGGTGCCCTCCAGTCCCATGAGATTACACGCTCTGCCATGGCACCTCCTCACCCCACATCTCCTGCCAGCCAGCTTTGTATCTCTAGGATGAGAGGCAGCAGAGGGATCAAACCACATATCCAGACCCTTCATCTGGTGATTGTCAGAGCCAAACATGTACACATGCCTTTTCCTCCTCTCCAACATGCTCCTGATCTGTTCGGGGCTCTCTCCTGAGGCTTCCCTGAGCTCAGCCCCCTCTCTCTGCTGCCCCCAGAGCTCCTTTCCACCCCCATGCAGGCTCTTGCAGGGCCCTTCCTGTCCGCCCTTCCCGTGGCTCTGGCTGTGTGTCACCCGTCCATCCTCTGCTAATGGGAACGAAATGTGTCCTTGCAGTGGGTGCCCCTCACCCTCAGAGACAGACACCACACCCGTAGCCCTGGTGCAGCAGAAACCCCACCTCAGCCTCCCGAACTGTTACGAGAGAGATGTGACTTCTTGGAGTGAAATCCAAGAGGATGAGTCCTCCTGCAGTGAGCCAGACTGGTCATGGGAGACCTGGGCCTTGCCAAGCGAGTGGCCTGTCCGTCCCCCTTAGCTGTGCACAGCCAGCACATCTCAAAGCTTTGGGACAGAGACAGCCTGTCCCAAAGCTCTCTCCTCTCTTCCTTCACAGATAGCCCAGCTCCTTCATTGGAACAAAGAACTTCCCTGGTTTCTTTGGCCCTCTCCTCCCTCCACCACCTCAGGGTCTTCCTTTGCCACCCAGTTACTTCAGTGGGGAGGACAGACAAGCAGCAACCTGGAACAGACACTGTGACTACTCCTAGGAGATAGCACAAGTATGCAAGAAGTGTGCAAAGAAAGAACAGAGCCAGCCCATGCTGGGCTCCTTTTCTGTCCAGTGCAGGTACAATCTGCCTACAGTATCGCAAACGATGGTCACCAGAAGGATCCTGCTTCCTGTGACATCCTGTCCCATTTAGGGATGGGTCCAGAGAAGTCTTGGTGCTGGGATCCAGGCTTCTCACGTTGCCCAAGAACAAAGTCCCCGGCCTTTGCCTACGCCATCCTCACCTGTCCTCGGGAAGCACCTCTGGTGCATGCTGGGCCTAGGACCGGGGGTGTCCTTCTCTGACCTGCCTTCTGAAGTAGCGGATGGCAGAAAGCGTGCCAAAGCTTGCCAGGAACACTGGAAAAGAGCCCAACACATTTCCAGAGTGAGTCTGGGTGCTTCTTCCAAACATTAAGATCTTTTTCCAAACATTAAGATCACCAGCTACTTGGCTCACCCTAGTCTCAGTTCCCTCCTGCCTTTGCTTTCCATCCACACCACTCTGTGCTTGTTCCCAGTGCTTTCAGCCTGGAGCTGCCCACAGCCTGGGCCACCACACCTGGTCCTATGACTTGGGCACATGGATCCCACCACCATTTCCCAAGAAACAGCTGTTTTTAAGGAGAAACATGACATAGACTTCATGAATGTGGTAGAGATGGGTGGTGGTTAGATATACAGGTTGAGGAGGTCTAATGTGTCTAATTTCATATGAGAAACCTACAGTAGGAAATTTCACCAGAGCTTCGGGACAGTCCCTTCCTTTTCTACTTCTGTTTGGACCAGGGAGAGGGTGAAAATGATTTTATTTATCATTTTGTGGGTTATCTGCGAACACCCTGATCCCAGCCAAAAGCAGAAAATAACCAAAGCTCAGAATCAGAAGATGTAGAGATAGTGAAAAAGAACTAATGGAGATTTTACACAGAATCAAGCTCTTCTCTGTACTCTCAGGTAATATTTTTAGCTTGCCTTCTAAGAGAGGTCAAATTCCCCCGATCTGGGCCCAAGCAAAACTGGGAACCCAAGCCATGCCTTTGGACTTTCCCGCTTAAATTCAGACTTAATTTTGATTAAGCCTGAGACAGAGGGAAATTCAACTTGCTAGAAGCTAAAATGCCAAAGGAGAGCTGCTACTCCAGGATGTCCAAGTGCCTCTTGCCTCTCCTCTCACCAGGGTGCTCACTGCAGGCCTCGTTATGCAATTGTGAGGGCACGAGGCCTGTATCCCGCTTTTCACACCCTCTCTGAGGCCAAGTTTACCATCTAATACTAAGAAGGCAAGGAGGAGCAGGCCAAAAGCTCCTTGTGATGATTGCATTGAGCAACTTAGCTAATGGGCTATTCTCAGCCCCGGGTGTCAGCTTCCTGTGTGACCTTAGTGAGGAACATTCCTCCCCTGGACAGACGGAAGGCCTGGGTCCCAGCATCTCGCCCTGTGATGGGAGTTCTGCAGTGCCCAGGGACTGGACCCTACACTCTGCTGCTGCAGCTGCATTTGCTGCCTTATGCCCTGAGCAATCCACATCCCCTGGGCCATGGCTTAGACAGTTTGTGCTTAGACAATTTGTGCTGGCCCAGCTTCTTCTCTCCCCACCAGTTATTCAGATGCTATGGTTGGAGAGGAGAGGAACTGATGGAGCTCTGTTTACTTGCAGGACTCGGTGCAACAGGGTAATACTTCAGCTTAGCTGCATTTGGAAAGATTATACCTTTGCAGTACATTAAAAAAAACAGTGTGTTTCTTCCAGCTGAGATAAAGTAGTATAAAGCTGCATATGTGAGGTCCTGACTCAGCTTCTAGCCAGCACAGGTCCTAAAGAAGCCTCTCTTCCCCTGACATACTGGTACTAGTCTCTGTCAGAGGTTGGATGGAGCAGGGCTAAAGCTAGGAATACAGACTTGTCCTACGTCTGCTCACCCAGCAGTCATCTTGAGTGGGGAAAGGACAACCTAAGTAAATAGAAACATAGAAAATACTGAGTTGGATGGAACCCATAAGGATCATCAAGTCCAATTCCTAGGAAGCATGACTGCCAATTTCATAGGGGAGAGAAAGTATTGGAAAGTATCAGGACACTATGGAAAAGGAGGAAAATTACTGCATTTTCCCACAGGCAACGGTAGGTGGGTTAGCATCCCTGCCTTCCTCTCTGTCTTCATGAGGTCCATCCCAACCCTCTCCCACCAGGCTGGGTACCATACGTACTGGTCTTCCAGGCATCTGGAGCCTGCAGGTCGGAGGTCTTCACTGCCCAGGATGCAAAGGCACAGAAGACGAGACACATGTCTTTGTGGGTCAGCGCCAGCGGAGCCTCGGGCCTCCCTGCGAGAAGAGCATAAGGCTTGGGGTTTCACAATGCTTCCTCTGCCACAGCCAGCTCCAGACCCTCTGGGGCAGCGAGCCCCTTGCACTCCCAGAGACAGACAGCTTTGTCACACCATTTCCCTCTCAGACCTTTTTTCACCATTGGTCAAGTCAAATGTGTCTGATTAGGACTCAGGTACATTTCCTAAGGGGAGGGGCAGCACCTTTTTCACCCCTCTCAGTTTCACACTTTGTTGAGAGCCCAAAGCTCTCAATACCTGTTAATGCTACCCAAAGGCCTGGGAGGCACGGACAGTGGCCATACCACCTCCAGCATCCCTGACTGCCCCACACCTCCCTGCCTTTCTTCCCAGCACACGCCTTTGCGGTGACTGGCAGCAGGGATTTAGCAGAGAGCAGCTCCTGGGCTGGCTGACAGTGCACTGGGGCTGCAGGTGGGTCCAACTGGGCAGGGTCCCCTTCCTGCAAAACAATGCTCTGAGATGCACGCAGCTCTAGGACAACACACACTGCCCCCAGAAGCCCCAGTGCATCTCAGCATCTCTGCACAGATCCCACCTCACTCCTGCCACCTGCTTGGTCCAGGGGGAGGGATCCAGCCCTGAGTGCTCGGCATTTCTTTTCTCTGCTGGAGTTCCAGTCTGGCACAACTTGCAGACGTGTTGCAAGAGTAGGTTATTTTTGCTCCTATGTTTATTTGATCAGGCTTTAAATTAAAGCTGGCTTATTAATTAGCTACGACCATGGCAAAGGGGTTTTTCTCTCTGCAAACAGACTGGAAGCGGTATTTTGAGGCACCCTTTTGGATGACTCATTCATTGTTGGTTTTAATATTAACTGTGAAGCACTGTGGCTGTAAGCATCATTAAAGCTTTAAGATAAATACACTGGCTGTCTTAGTGGGTCAGACTTGCTCAGCCTTTATTCCTGTTTTACTTACCTGCCTCCAGTCACAGCTCACGTACAGGTAACATCTGAGGTCTCTGGAGGGTATTTATCTAATTAGTGTGTGTTTTGAAGTCCCCCTCACCTCTTTCAGCTGGAAGCCCTGGACATGACTGGCTCTGGCAAACCTTTTCCCCTCACCAATATTAGATGGATGAGCAGCTCAGCCTTAAAGCAGGACAGCAGCTCTGCAGCCGTTGCCTTATCTCAGGGCCACGAGTTCTCTGATATGGATTTTGCTCCTGTTTGCTCATCAGAAACACAGGGATGTGGTTCTGCGGGCAGCTGGATGGCTCTGGCACGGGGGGATCCTATTTCTACCTCACAGTAACACCAGCCACGTTCAATGCCACCCGCTTCAGGAGGTTTTTCTTGGTGAGAGTGCAAAAGAACAGATCAGATCCATTTGCTGCAGATCCACACCAGGGGACAACTGAAGGAGCTGAGACTGGGACTTTGGGTCACGCTGAGTTTCAGCATGTTGCATGCATCATGTCATGACTGCGTCTGCCCCAGTGCTGGAGCAAAGCAAGTTATGCAGAGGCTACACCCAGATTCCCCATCCATGCCTCCTGGAGCCCTTGGAGCCAGCCTGAGGGCCTGGCTAGCAGCACTGGCCTGGCACAGGGACAGCGTGAGCATCGCAGGAAAGAGCCGATGCAACCCAGCGTGAAACAGAGGTGGCTTTATACACGCTTCCAGAGATCCCTGCTAAAGCCCAGGGCTGCTGTGAGGCAAGGAAACATGCTGGGAATGTGATGTCAGAGCAGCTCTACCTGGTGGAGCCCACCAAAATTCTCCCCACTGTATGGCGGCCTTAATGCTGCTGCGGTGGGAGTGGAGCTGGCTGCAGGAGGGCTGGGGCTAGCTGCCAGGCTTCCAAGGGGCAGCGGGGGCAAGGGAGACCACACAAGGCAGAGACACATCCCTACATGCAGCAGAAGCACATCCCTGTGAGCAGGGCCACGGGGTGAGGGTCACAGTGCTTTACCTGTCAGTGCAAGGGCCATGTCCAAACCTTCTGGCTGCACCTGGCCTCTTCCCAGCGGAGCCAGCGGGATGAGGGGGAGCTTCTCTCTGGATCCTCTCCGCACGAGAGCCTGGGGGGCTGGGGCTTGGCCTCTGACGAGACGTATTGGCCTTTGCAGAAGGGACTTCAAAGCCCCCACAGCTTTCTTCACCTCGGAGGCTGGAGTGATTGAGAAAATCCCTCTCCAGCCCACCCTGTTTCCAGGCCTGTCTGGAAAGAAGTGTTCATACACCTCAGGGACTGAGATAACCAGGGAGTCTTTGACTGGAGCTGGGTCGGGATCCTTATTTTCCAGCTGAGCCTGGTCCAAGCTGCTGAACTTCTTTCGCTTCCTGTCTTTACCCTTGACTTTATTCCTGTTTCCTTCTGGTTCATTGAAAAAATATTCATACAGTTCAGGCAAGGATATTTCCCTTTCCAAGGGTGTTTTCTCCCCCTCCATTGAGTTCCCCATTCCTTCTTCTTCCCCTTGGGAGTCACAGAACAAATAGTCATACATCTCGGGCCAAGTCACATCCAGGGTGTCTGTCTTTGCGGACGCCCCGACTGCAAAGCAAGGCAGGGGCAGATCCCTGGGGATCTCAGCTGCAGGCTCCCCATGAGCTCCCTCAGCAGCATCCCCTCCAGAAGCCACCATGCTCGTGGGATGGAGAGGCTTCCCTGGAACCTCCTGGCATGCCGCTCCCTGAGGAGCTGTGGCTCCGTTGGCAAGGACCATGGGCACATTGTCACGTACACCCAAGCCACCAGCCTGCCCTGGTTTTGAATGCTTGGTGGCCTTTGCCTTCCCCGGGGACTGTGCCCCCGGCTCCTTCGCCTTCTGCTTTGGGGGAGTGCTCATGGCTGGATCACTCTCCTCTGTGCCAGGGCTGGGCACCAGGCATTTGCTCTCTGCTGCATCCTCGCTCCCCAGCTTCACAAGAGCTGGCTTGGCTGCCTTTTCCTTCCCTTTGCTCTTTCGTGAGGTCAGTGGCGAGTTTAGAGGTGCCTTCGTGGGTACCACAGTGCCCTGTGCCGCAGCACCTGCAGCCTCCCTGTCCCCCTGGGCTGCCTCAGTGGCACTGGCTCCACGTTGCTTGCGGCTCTTTCTTGACTGTCCTGGCACCTTGGGCCTCACAACATCTGGGGACCCAGATGGGGTGCTCGGCTTGGCACCCGCTCTCTCCCCACTTGCCTCCTCCTGTGCTGGGCAGCTGGGTGCTCTGGGCGCAGTCTCCGGGGCTGGGCTCGGTGGGTGGTCACGCAGGGGTCCCCGTAGCCCCGGCTCCAAGCGGGAAGCGCTGCTAGGACTTTTCCTGGCTGAGCTCTCCGGAGAAGCAGCCAGTGCCGGTGAGTTGCCTGGCACCGGGGCTCCTGGCTGTGCCACCGTGGGGCTGCCACGGGGCTGTTCCCCTCCTGCATCCCCTCCCTGTTGAGGGGAGCTTGTTCCAGCTGGGTGGCTGGGAGGGTCCATGGCCTGACTGCTGCTGGCTGCTCCTTTCTCCGGCGCCAATGCCGGCTGCGGTGCTGCTGCTTCACATACTGCGTCCTGCCCCAGGCTGCTCTCGGCTGTGCCGTCAGCCGTGCCGGTGAGGTTGGCTGCAGGTGGACAAGGGGGGTGCCTCCCCTGCACGCTGGGCATTGGAGCAGATGAAGGGCAGCCGGGCTTGTTGCTCTCACACAGAAACCTGCTGACCAAGCCCAGGTCCGCTTCGTCCTCGCTCCCGGAGAGAAGCTCCGTCGGGGCGAGATGCCCACCGTTGGGCCAGCACAGGGAGGCGTCTCCGGGCACCCCACGTGGGGCAGAGCTTCCCATGCCAAGCCCTGGCCTGCTGCCCACCCTTGCTGCGATCTGCCCATTGGCGCTGGCGTGACAGTCCCTCCCCGGCACGCTGTCCCCTTGTTCAATGTCACTGAGACACTGCTCCTCGGCCGTGGCCAGGGCGGCCGGTGCGAGGTTGCATTCCTCCGATGCCAAGAAGAACTCAGCCCACTCCCTGTCGTTCAGCTGGATGCTGTACTCGAAATTATCCATGCCTGCAGCAGCAAAGCAAGGGGAGGGAGGTGGAGAGATCAGGGCATGAGGAAGGGGGCACCAGCATCAGCAGACAAAGCTGAGGTGTGTGCCCCTAATCCTCTTCTCCCAGGTTCCTGCCCTGCCTCCCTGGCATCTGTATCAACTGTTTCCAGCTGAAATCAGTGGGAGGCAAGGGCAGCTCCTGGCAGACTCGGCAGGACAGATATCGCGGTGCTGGACCAGAAACCAGCCAGCAGAGACCACTACTACCCCCTCAGGTCCCTTCTGCCTCTGCTCCCAGAGCATGGCAGGTTTGGGATTCTCTCCACAGCAGCATCGCCCCTCACATGACCCTTTCCTATTCCCTTTGCCTATAGCCCATTTTAAAAAATGGGGGATCTATGGTCATGAGCATTCCCACTGCCATGGCATCGTGCATGAAGCACAGTCCAAACGAGGACAGTTCAGCAAGCCACGGTGCAGCCCCTTCCGTACTCGTGGCTCTGGGGACAGAGATGCACCAGAGCCCAAAACCTGCAGGGGAGATCCAGCAGTAGGAGAAGAAGCAGAGAGAGAGACCACAAAGCTGCATCCTACCTGTACCACAATCTAAGCCGGTGATGGAGCCATTCAAAGAGCCACGCAGAAAAATCCTCCCAGAACAACATGATGCTGTACCCTTGACGGGGGCAGAGAGCTCAGCTCCAGCACAGATCCATTCAGAGGCTAAAAATAGACAGACCCCCCTCCCTCCCCAGTGTGTCACTTGAGATCTGAGGAGTGTGATGGGTTCAGAGAGGGCAGACCCATATATAGAAGCTGGTGGGGAAGATGTGAGGGTGCCAGCCAATGTGTTTCTGTCCCTCTGGGGTCTCTGGGACCACTCCTGATGCCCACTGCTCGCTTCTGCCCTCTGCCTGGGGTTGCTCCGTGGGACAGCCAGCAGAGAAGGGGCCCAGACCCACACTGCAGAGCTTACAGCCTCCAGCAGCAGCTCAGTTTGTAGGTTAAATGTTTCTAGGGTGAATAAAACCATCCTCAGGGGCATAGTTTGCCTATTGATGGCACTCCCAGGGTTCTTACTTGCCACCCTACTGCAGAGCTATATCAAAAGATCGCAGCCAGTGTCATGGTCTTGTGGCAAACCTTGCATGGTGCATGGCACGTCCCCACAACCCAGGGACACGTGGTGCAGGTGGCAGAGGGAGCTTAGGGTCAGGGACTCCGTGTGAGCCTGGCACGAGGGAGTTACAGGGCAAGCGACTGGCTGAGGTGGCCTGGCAGGTCAGCAACCAGAGCCAGAAATAGCCCTCAGCTCCTGCAAGTCCCGGAGGCTGCCTCCCACCGCATGCCCTCCTCTGTCCTGAGGCCAGAAATAGATGCCCTGAAGTAGCTGCCTGCAGCACAGTGCCCCTGAGTAGGAGCCCAAGCCCAGCTCCAGGCCCTGCTGCCCTGGGGGGTAGGGGGTAAGTGCTGCCCCCAGGCTTCAGCACCCCAGGCTGCTGTAGCCCCCAAACTGGAGATGGCTCTCTGTGTAGGTGCTGCGGGGACCGAGAGGGTTGCTCTGCAACCACCCCAGGGTTCCTCGGTGGGGCTGACATCCCACACTGTGTGCTCCAGGGAGCTGGGGTCCTGCACCCAGCTTCTCCCCCGCAGCAGCCCCTTGCCCAGCCCCACCAGCACCCACCATCCTGCGGGAAGGAAGCTCCCTGTCGTGGCTGCCTTCCCACACCGCACTGCCAAGGAGCAAGCCAGAGGTGCCACAGCCCACCCAGAGCTGGAGCTGGAGCGCTCTGCCCCGTGCCATCGGGAAAATATTGACCAGGACACACTTCCTTTCTCCCTGCTCCAGGCTGACGCACACGAGGAGCTTGCTGAGCCAAGAAAATATGGAAGGAAAGAGGTCTGCTGTCTTCCCATCCTATCTCATCTCTGATCTGGCTACACCCTTCTCCCGCTCCCCCCTCACACTCGCTCGCAGACGCAGAAGGGAAACCAACTGGCTTCCTTTTCTTGGCTGCAGTCAACTTCCTTCCCTTTGAGTCCGGCAGCCAGGGTTAGTCAGAGAAACCTTTAAACTCTGCCTTGCAAACCGCAGCAGAGAACATAAAAGGAGACAGAGGCAGCGAGACGGAACTGGAAGCCAGCAGCGGGCTGGCGGCCCGCATTATCAGTGTCACATTTAAAACCAACACCGGGGCAGCCACACACCGAACCCAAGAGGAACTGCAGGCACCCCCGCCACACGCTGCACCCTGGGGCCTCAGAGACACAAACAAGTCTCGGTGCAGGAGACATCCAAGTATTTATTTTAGCTGTCCCGGGGTAGAGCCCACACACCATCCCTGGGGAAATTACACATCTGCTTCCCCGCCTTTCTCTGGGGGGATGAAGCCCAGTGTGGACTTCAAGGGCCAGGCAGGCTGCCCCGAGCCGGGCAGGCTGTGGAAGGGGCAGCACGCCGCCTGCAAAGGACATCCAGAAGTTGCAGCCTGGACAGACGGTCTCTGATTACCTTCTGGCGTGTGATGTGTGACCCTGTGCCTCTCTGGGATACCTGGCTCCACTCTCCTGAGCTCTCTGCAGTGGAGCTGATGCCAGATGCTGGGATGCTCCAGGACCTTCCAACCAACATGAACAGCAGATGCCACCTGCCGAGGCTGCAGGCCGGCGGGCACAGGCATCCCCATCACCTCCCAGCACCCCCAGTAGCGACGCTTTGGTATTAAGGGCATTATATAAATAACTAATGTCACCATGTAATTAGAGAAGGGCCTGATATAAAGCAGCAGATGAGGCCCCTTTCTGCCTGATGACATAGGGCACAGCGTGGGAGAAAGGAGCCAGAATCAAGGGCATGGAAAAAGGGGCTAGGCAAAAAAAACCAACCCCAGGAGTGGTGTGAAGAGGCACTTCCTTTGGCATAAACACCCGTCTGTGGCTTTGGGCTCCACATCCACTACTCCCAGTGCAGAGAGACTTCAACAGACTGACAGGGAGTTGAAGGAGCTATCAGAGCTGAATAGAGTAAGACTCAAAGATAAGTAATTTCCTATGCAGAAAACTCCATGTGGGAAAATTCTACCTTCAGTGAGCTTTTAAAATCAGCACAAACCATCACGAGTGCAGGGTTCTGGCTGGATTCACTGCTGGGACAGCGCAGAGGAGAAATTGCAACATGTTCCTCCCTGCCCTGGTCTAGACCCATCACATGCTGTGTGTTAGGGGATGGAGAGAGCGATGAGTTTGCAGGAAAAACAATGGAACGAGAAATATGTCCCCAGCTTCAGGAGCAAGCTTCCCTTTGGAGGAGTTTGCCCCTTGCTGCTTCTCAGTGCCCTGGGACAGGCAGCTCTCTTTGGGGCCATCTTCTCATCGCTCCATTTTTACTTGATCATCACTCTTCAGCCTTGGTCACTGATACAGCATGGCCTTGGTTGCCCATCTCTGGCTCATCCCTGGACTTTGGTCTTCTGCTCTCACAGCACCAGCCTTTCCAGCTCGTGATCTCCTCCCCGACTTGATTCAATTCTCCCCTTCCATAAATTCCTGTGAGGTACAAACTGCCATATAGATAGCTCAGACCTTTGTGTCCAAGAGCAGGGAATGCTGAGCTGCTTTGACCTTGCAGGACCAACAGCCATGAGGTGTCCCTTGTGACAGAGACAGAGCAAATGAGGGACTTGGATCTACCCCAAAGAAAACCTGGAAGTTAAGGATACTCCATGCTGAGGAAGGGGTTAAGTCTGCATTGAAACTCAGAGTGCAACGAAGCTGTAACCACCAGTCTGGTTTTGCTGGTTTGGGGGCAGGTGAGTGGTTAGGAATTATCACCCCCAAACCATAAGAGGTCTGCATTGTTTTTGCCTAAACCCTTTAACTGTTGTGTTGGGGTTTTTTTTTTCTGCCTGAAACTCCCTCCCCAGGCTCTCTTAAAATTCAGGCCCATGCTTCTCCAGCAGCCAGCAGTGGGCTCACTCAAAGGTCAGCCTGAGCTGACTTGAAACTCAGCCCGCACTTGCCTGAAACTCTGCCAAGCTCTTCCAAAAGGCTCGTATCCTGGACTGAGTTTCGGGTTGCTAATCCAAGTCTCACTGGGTTTCAGGTTTCCATGCAAGCTTTGGCAAGAATAGCCTCAGGCCACATCAATTCTGTTGGCTGGACCCTTCATGCCTGGGGAAGGGGTGGCAGCAAGAGACCCCCTCCAATGCCAAGAGACCAGGAGGCAGGGCAAACAGGGCATGCCCTTGCCGCAGAGCCACAGGACACAGATGAGTCCTGGACTTGGCATCCCTGAGGGACAATGTTCTGCAACTCTCTGGCTTTGCTCCTCTCTGGAAGAGCCAAGGGCTTGTGGGGCCACCACCCCCTGTCCCAGCACGGTGCACAGAAGGACATACAGCCCTATGAGCCACAGGAACAGTTGCCAGCTGTGTGAAGGGGACAGGCAAGACCTGAACTGGCACAATGCTCAGCAGGCTCAAACTTAGCCCACTGCTTTAACTGGTACAGTGACACCAGAGCAGTGTGTTGTCTGGTGTGGCTGTAGTGTGCCTGGCTTGGGACCAGCAGCCAGGTGACTGCTGTCATGTCACAGCCATCTCTGTGTTCCAGCTCAAAGGAATCAAGAGCTTCACCAGCATCAGCGTTTTACCTGTGGAACTCATTTTTCCTGCCGTTTCCACTAGATGTCACTTCCAGCCAGAAAGTTAGCAGTTTCCCTAGATTTTTAACCACCTCCTGACGCACAGGTCTGTGTTAAACCCAAAAAGGGACCTTAGATGTCCAGGATATGAGGACTGTAATGGTATTAGAGCAGTTAGGATTGCAGGCTGCAAGGGAGGGCTGTAGGGGAAGCTAACATCTCCTGAGCATTCCATCCATCTGGTGAGGTCCCTCAAGGGAAAAGGGAAATGTGGTGTTCCATACTGCTGGAGGAGCAGGGTCTGTGCTAACACAGACTCATGCATGTTGGGAAGCTCTACAGCAAGGCTCTCCTGCTTTGTGCTGCATTAGACGCTCAGCGATCCATGCAGGTAGGTCACCAGCTGCCACGTGTGGGTGTCCAAATCCTGGAGCCAGCAAGCAGTCACCAACCAGTCCTAACTGCTTTAGGGTAAGGCCTGTGCACATCACTTCACACATGAGGTGTTTGGCCCGGAGCAGGGGCTCAGAAGTGCTGCTCCAAGGCAAAGCAGCAATACCAGTGGTGTCCTCACTATGGGACATCATGGCATGGCCATGCTGGTGCCAAAGCAGCTGCCTCCCTCACCCCACAGGCAAGGGCTGGCTCAGACCTTCCCTTTGGGGCTCTTCATGCACAAAACTGAGGGGTGCATGAAGCCCAGGGCATTGCTCAGCCACCCCTTACACGTACCCCAGCTGCAGCCAGGACCTGCCTCCCCTCTCCATGGCCCAATCATCCCCTTCGAAAGGCTGAGCTGGGGTGCAGCTCCTCTCCTGGTTTTCCTGGGGTGGCTGCTGGGGGCTCAAGGGCAAGACAAAAAGTCCCTCGTTGTGCTGCTCCTGCTGCTCCAGCACACTCCACCCCCACTTCCTCGGCTGCTGGGGAAGTAGCCCGGGAAGGAGTGAGGGCTGCTGGAGCTCAGGGTGGGAGAGGAAAATTGCACCTCTCACTTCTGGGATCAGTCTCTCTGCAAAACAGATGCCACTGTATCAGCTACTTTCAGCTTGCCCCTAAAGGTTTAACCAGCTGTTTCACCTGTGCTTAGCCCAGAAAAATAGTATTTCTGGCAATCCCATATGGGGATGAGGAGGTCCTTGGAGCAAAACTCGCAGGAGCCTGAGCTGGTGCCTTGGGCAACCTCTTTGATGTTCTTCTCTTGCACCCAGTGTTACGATGTGAGGGATGGAGGCTGCTTTGGACTGGAGCAGTGAAGGGGAAGATGCTGCTGGCTAGCAAGCTGACCCTGGTCCTTGGGAGCACAAGTGAGCTCAGGGATGAGATGCAGAAAGCCAGGAGGACCTGAGTGTCTTCTCACAGAGTGTCAACTTGATGAAGCCCTCCCCTCCCCATTCTGGCTGTGGGCCTGGAAAGGGCAACGGTAGCTGGACCTGCAGCCACAACTCCTTTTTCAGTCCAAGTCACTGATTAATTATGTTTTAGGATGAAAGGGCCTCCTCTCCCACCCCAGCTCCTAATGTGAGCTGCTCCACATCTGCAGGGCTCTGTCAGTCCTCAAAGTCCCGAATCCCTCGCCCCTGTGCTGCCCACCCCCTTCCAAACAGATCCTGTTCCCAGCTGAACAGGGCATGGTGGTTATGTTATTCTAACTCCCGGCAGATCGGCCACTCCACTGATCTCAGCCCACCCACTGTCAGCAGCTTCAAAGAGCAAAGGAGAGGTCAGGTTGCAAGCACAACAGACACCGGTAACTCCTTGCACACAAGCTGCTCCGCTCACCCTCTGTCCCAGGGGGTGGGTAGGGGGTGGCAGAGTCCCCCAGCAAAGGCTCCATCCAGCTCTGGGGGAGGCTGCCTTGTGCAGCACTCCACTCTGGCTTGAATTAAATCAACCGATGACATTAACCCTCTGAAAGCCAGGGCTGTAAAATGAGAATCCCCGAGTATGTGTTTGCTATGGGGAGCTGCACTCCTTTCTGCCCAGGGGAGGTGCCTTCAAAGCTCCTACAGACATGCCAGCACTGCGAGAAGGGACAGTGGAACTTGTGCCAGCTGTTGAGGAGGGAGCGGTGCCAACCAGCAGCACTGCAGAGCATCGCACCACACAGACTGATCCCCAAAGCCCAACACAGACTGATCCCCAAAGCCTGGGGAGTCCAAATGCTACTGTCAGGAAAGGTAAAGCTCTCTGCAAGCTGAAGGCTCCCAAGGACCTGACTATATCCTTCACCTGCTTTTGAAATACACTGCGTGGGTCTCCCTGTGAATTAAAAGACCCAATCCTCTGATTAGCTCTTTCCAGGGAGTTAATTTGTTTCCACATTTTGAATACAAAAGCCCCACGGAGGATCAAGGCCAGGAGAATAACAACCAGTGGTCCTTATCTCCTCAGGTTGAAGATTATTACAGAGGTTTCTCAGACAAAATTAGGATTAGAGCTGGGCCAATACCACAACAACAATTCTTGATTACCCATTCGAGTGCCTAAGGCAGCATGGATGCTTGGAGGCCTCCCAGCAGCCAGGGTAGAGCAGCAAATGTAAAGCCTGAGCCTGGACAAAGGAAGGAGCTTTATTTACATCCCAGTAACACTGAGAGCTCCCGAGGGGCTGATTCTGCTGGGGGAGCCCAGTGCAAGGGAGAAAAGCAGTGTGGGACACGGACACAAGAGGCAAACACGAGGTGACATGTGATACAGGGCCAGGACACAGTGTTCCAGCCATCCCTGGTGTCCCGGTTACGCTCACAAAATCAGAGATCAGAGCCTGGCTGGCTCCAGGGCTCCATGTGCTGCTCTTGTCCATAGGCTGGTATGGCCCAACTGGCCTTCACAAGTCCTGATTGTAGCTGTGGGATGGCTTTGTAGTCCTGCGGTCGGGGAATGGAAACATCTGGGCATGATTCCTCTGCCCTATCTGCCAGGCAATAAACAGTGATTAGGGACAGAGCATTATTTGGGACCATTTAACTGAGCTGTAACCATGCAAGCGGGCACATCCCAGCACAGTACCATCGTAGGGAGAAAACGAGCCCTCCTGCAGCTCTCACCTTCACCCGCTCCCTGGTTCTGACTATTCCAGCCCAAGTCAAGCCAGGGGTGTTCACACTAACGAGTTCTTACTCCCCATAACCAGGTCTGGGAGCTCCCATGCACACGGGCAGCTTGAGCTTCCTTCCAGCAGTCTCCTCTGCCTCCACTCCTGCGCTCATCCCCAGTTGCACCAGTTCAGAACTCCACAATTCCCAGCACAAAGACCAGTGCCCCTCAGGGCACACACATACTGTACATGGGTTTGCTGGCCGTGGATCAATCTGCCTCCGAGCAGAACCAAACAAACCTACCTCCCCTCCACCAGGCTATTGTCTTCTGAGGAAATCTTATTGTTCCAGCCTTTGATATAATGCTTCAGCAAAGCCCTTCCAACCTCAGCGACTTCTTCCCATCTTCCTGTCTCCTTATGTCGCATCTGGGAATCCTGTTTGAACTTGACAGGTCTTTTCCCTCCCTTCCTCACTGAAAGGAAGGTATCTCTTCCCCCAATTCCTTGTGAGTGGGGTGGAGGCGTAGCTCGCATTTGTATTTGCATACCAGTTATTTGGGCTCTGACTGGGGACCGGGTGTTTCTGAGCTGCTGGGTTCCTTTGCATGCTGCAAGAATTCTTGTGCTGCCTTGAAAAGAACTGAAGGTAGCAAAACCTGGCCTGGGGTGATAAGGAAGACTGTGTTTCCCAGCTCTAGTCAGGCTTTTTTCACTTGCAAGGCCACAGAGAAGGCAGTTTGAAGACCCATGCACTGGAAAATAGATGAAGCCTGGGGTGCTTTTTAGGTCATCCCAGTCGTTTTGCATGACCTTGCTGGGGACTCACTCTCTCTACTTGTGTTTCAGTGCCCTGGCAGTAAAAAAAAGGGACGCAATAGCTCCTTTGCCTGTTCAGCACATCAGCACTGGCACTCTTCTCCCCTTCTGCTCTGTGCCAAGCACAACAAAGTGCCACTCTGGACCAGAGCCTCCAGACGCTGCCGTAATAACAGTGCTAATAATAATGACAGCCCAGATGCACGGCACTAATGGAAATCTCCGTGCTACCTGGGGCTGCCAATGACTAATCTCTGGCCATTGATTTAGCAGCTGAGACCAAGCTGAAGAGACAATAACAACTGCAAAGACAGGAGCAGGCACCAGAATTACAGCTGGAGGGAGATGAAAGGCTTGGGAGGAGCATGGTCTATCCCTTCTCCCTTGCAGCAGTGCGTAGGACTCCTCTGTGCTTTGATAGCCAAGATGAGCATAGAAATATGAGATTTCTACCTTGCATCTACCCTATCTGAAGTGAGATGTGACCTGCAGACGTGACCACTACCAGCCCTGGAAGCAGCACCCAGCCTCGAGTCCCCTTCTGAGCCTTTTCTCCAGAGATGCTCTTTCCTCTGCAAGCAAAAGGTTGGCACCACACAGCCCCGTCTCCCCCATCCCCATGGGCACCACGGGCTGGGAGAGGGTACCCAGCTAATCAGCTCCGTGCAGGGCAGCCAGAGGTAATTGCCCAGGCAGCAGCCCGGAGTCGGGAGCGGGCAAGGGGCTGGTGAAAACAGAGGCTGAAACAAGTCAGGCAGCAGCTGACTGTTCCTGCACCTTTTTATTTCTCCCCTGGGGGACAGGGGCTTAGAAAATCCCGGCATGGGACCAGGGCTCCCCTGTTCTGGCATCTTAACAAGAAGCAGCTGCTTGAGGCAGAGTGAGGAATCGCACAAGGAAAAGGCCCCATTGCATTAATTAAAGGTCACGGGGCCATTCCAGAGGCTTCCCAATTACCTCTGGAAGAGTGTCGCTAATGTGAGATAATGATGTCATACAGCCACTAATGAGGCAGGTTATCCAAACCCACGGCCCCCCCGGCCTCCCCCTCCCTGAGAGGATGTGCTATCACCAGCAGACGAGCCGGAGGGAAAATGGCCACTCTTCCCCCCTCACTCCCCTTCCCTGACGACGAGCCTCACGGCGGCCCTGCCAGATAATGGAGCTGGGGGAGGCAGGAGGAGAGGCTAAAGCCCTCTTTGAGGTTTTTGTGCTGAGGAGCGTCTCAGCAAGGCCCCTTCTCCTCTTGCCTGGTGAATTGCTCCTCAGAAGCAATGTCAACAGGATATTGTTCAGCCCTGACCCTGCTCCCTTGTTGCTCAGGCCAAATCCAGCCCCATTAGCACTCCTTAATTGAATGTAATTTGGAGATGAAAATCTGCCTCCTGGTATGAAGGGCTCCAGCACCTCAACTCCTTGTACCCCCAAGAAGGGGCATCTCCAGACAGCTAGCTGGGGAGAAGGGCTCTGCCCTGCCAAGGGACACACCATCCCGATAGGACAGTCCCCTCTGGGGAGCAGCCATATCCTCACCTCCCCTCAGACCTGAGCTCTGGGATGGGGATGGGGATGGGGCAGGGGTGGGGGGGAGAGGGGGGTGTGATCCCAAGAGTGGCTTTGTCTGGTAAAACTTTGACTAAAGCAGCCACACAGGGGTCTTGGGTCAATATTGGTTTTTGGGACAGATGGAAAAAATGTTGAAATGTTCACTTCTATCCACCCTCTGCTGTGCTGCTTGTCTCCAGCCTCAATGCCTGGGCAGCCCAGGAGTGTAAACACCTCTTTGTCTTACAGCTCAGGCACCAGGCAGGAGGTAAGGAGACAAAACGCTGTAATAGAGATTAAAGTAAGCCCACAAGTGGAAAAAAGCCACGGGGCCCCTGAGTTCTTTCAATGGGAAGAGGAAAGGGGACAGGGAGTGAGAGAAGCACCCAACCCAAACCAACCAAACCACGTGTATCTGGAGTTGGCCATGCTGAGCTTGTGTGGAAGGGGGACAGCTCACGAGATGCTGCAGGATCCCTGCTTTCTGCCCTGGTTCCCCACAGCCACTGATGCAGCATCATACAGGCTCTGGGCCCTGCCTGGAGCTTTCAGCTGGTGCCAGCCTCTCTCCTCACAAGGACGGGCTGGAAAGGGCTCAAAGCTGTGTGGTTGCACCAGAGCTGTGGCCTCAGCCCCGGTTGCAGAAGTCAACAGAGGAGCACTGACCCTGTCCCTGAGTGTATTCTCCAGGGTTCTGGCAAACAGGAAGGTTTCTGGTGACGAGGCTTCTGCAAAATCGATGCTTACAAGAAATCACGCTTCAGGGAGAGAGGGAGAGAGGGAGAGAGGGAGGGAGAGAGCGCGTGAGTGCAATTCAGCACCCGCCTGGCTGCTCCCTCTTGAACACAAACCCATCGAGCACTGAATTTACCATGCAGCTCTTGGGAGGTGATTAGAGGTTATCAGCAGCTTCTCCTTGGCCTCTCCCTGCTGTGTTTCCTGCTGTTTGCTCAGGTAGTTTCTGCAGCAGCACTGATTTCTTCCCCCTATGAGGCACTGTCCCAAGCCTCCTCTTCCCTGGGGTCCTGCCTTTTTGCCTTTCCACATAATCCATCTTTCAACACAAAGCACTTATTTCCAGCCGACTCCACAGTAGGAAAGCACAGGAGGAATCCAGGAGCTGGCAGACAAGGAGAGCCCATGCCCTTGCCCGGAGCCTGAATGACCTGCAGAGCTGCTGGAAACCAGCTGGAAGGGGCAGAACAGGAGGGAGAAAGAGGGCAGGAGGAGGAGGGGCGATTCCTGCCAGCTTTGGGGCTAGGGAGATGGGAACTCTGCTACCCCAACATGGCTTTACCCAAGGTCTTGGCAAAGCCCTCACAGCCAGAATGGTAGGGATTTTGAAAGGACCTTCACAAACCATTGAGTCCACAACAACCCACAGCAAGAAGCTGCTTCTGCACATGAGGGCTGCCTTTGGATAAAATGACACCCATCTCCAGAAGACCTGCTAAGCCATCCCCCCTCCTCCCTGGCTCAAAGTGAATCCTTACCCATGAGCACACACATAAAATAAGCCAAGTCTTTTGGAGCAGGAGCTGCCAGCTGCGATTTATCAGGCACTGGGAACAGACAGCACATGACTGGAAGTGAGAGAGCATTTGCAGGGGGAGGCAGAGGTGGAGGGAGCAGGAATCTCTGAGTTCTCCCAGGAAGACAGAGCAGAGAAGTGCTGGGGTTATTAATTATCTGCAGCTTTCATCCCTCCCACATTCTGCAAGGGGGGGAAAAAAAGAAAGAAGGGGAAAAAAAGAAAGAAAGGGGAAAAAAAGGAAAACAAAGTTGTCAGGGCAAAATGAAAATGGGCGGGAGAGAGAAAAGAGATGAAAAGACAAGAAGCAGAGAAAAGGAGGAGCGGGGGGTTATGCTGGGATCGAGGTTTGCTGGAGAGAGGGTGCCAGGACCAGGAGAACACAGCGTTTGCTGATAAGGAGCTTTCTTGCCCATAGGGATCCCATTAATTCCCCTAACACGCTGCAGCAGCCAAGGGGTGGGGTATTTTCCGTTTGCCAGTATGATTACATCTGCTGTAGGAATTCTGCTCCCATGGCTCCCCCAGACTGGGTGGGATTTTTCCATGCACTTACAGATCAGGCTAAATCAACAAAAATTTTCGAGTGTAGCCCTAACCTGCAGTGAAGGAAGAGACTGGGAAGGGCTGGAGCACTAAACCCTGACCTTTGCTAATCCACAGGCAATAACTCCAGGCGAGAAGTATGCTGCAGGCGATGTCAGACTATGCTCTCCCTATGGGCAACATTTTTAACCTTAATAGCAAACGGGTTTTCCTGTCAACTTGTAGGCAGCAGCTGTGGGTCAGGGAGTTACTGCGGAACTGTGAAGCTGTCAGCTGCCCTGTGAGCGATGGGTTTGCTCGTAGGACAATTCCAGCAGTGTCTGGTGGGAAGGCCACGGGGCTGGGACCTTCAGGAAAGCTGTGATGTGCTGCTGGGGCCTCCCAGGAGACCTTATTCAAAACAGCACCTCCCTTTGCTTACTTCTTCATTTCTAAAATGGGGATAATGAGGCTGAGACCCTGGAGATGTTGCTATAAAAAAAACAACCACTGTGTAGGAACTGAAGTTGTTACGGTGGATTGGGAAGATGCTCGAGGTTCCAACCAAAATATGGATGTTCTGAGAAAATTCCTCTAATCATCTGTTAGCATCAGGATCCTTATCAGTGAGCCAAAGCCTCATGTTTGGTTCAAGTTTTTTGGTCCCCAGTGTCCCTCCTCACTCATAATGCAAATATAGACTGTCACCAAGCACCAGTTTTATGCAAAAACATGCCTGTTGCTGCATACAAAATATCTCCCAGCTAAAAAAAAAATAATAAAATTAAATAGACAGCTACAAAGATGAGTAAAACCTGAACACAAATCCATCCTGAGCCCTCCTCCCTTCTTGCCCATCCCCGTCACGGGGCAGCTGGTGGCCCACAGCAGAGTCAGGAGTAGAGATTTCTCCTTTCCACTCTCTGATGGGCACGCTGCTGTCCAGATGCACATTGCTCTGTCGGCACTGGCACATTCCCATGCAGCAGGGAAGGGGTGCAGAGAAGTTTACGTTATAAACAAGAGGCAGATGGAGCGATCTGATGGTGTCCTAGGGCTCGCTCCAGCAGTTCCCCAGCTCTGTGCTGCCTAATGACAAAATCAAAGCCCTTCTCCCAGCTGGGAGTGAGGATGCACAATTCCCACTGGATGCGCTGCAAGTTATGGTCCCTGCCCCCAAATACCTAAAAGGTAAAATGCCAGTCTGTGACAGATGAGCAGATGTGCCTTGCTCATGGAGCTCCAGGACACAGCAAGACCTAACCTGATTTTAGCCATGCCCTGAGATCGCCACATCATAATTGGCACTGCTGCCCTTTATGTGCAGTTCCTGCTCCTGCCAGGCAGGGACAAAGATGGTGACATGACTGGTACAAGGCCTGGGCCAGGTCTGTGCTGATAGGATTGTTTCCTCCATGCCCGTTTCTGCAGACAAGGACCTGGCCTTCAGCTATTCAAACTGTCGCCTTTGTCCCAGGATCTGCCTGGAAGCCCGACTATAAATCTGGGGAAGGGCTGTTTTTCCTTTGGACCCTGCGACTGACTTCTCTTTAGGCAGAAAATAAACACCCAGTCTGTCACCTCTGAGTTATGGGGGGAGTTTAGAGGCTGCAAGTGTGAAAAAGTTAATTGCCTAACACTCCACTTAATCACCCTGAGCCTACCAAAGTGCTTTGGTTCATTTGCAGGGCCCAGCGTGCCACCAAGCACCACTGTGAGCTGTGCCAGGGCCACCCCCGGAGCTGGGGCCAGTGTTAGACCCGGCACGGTCATGACCAAGGGCTGGCTGCCAAGAGATGCCGCTGAAGGATGATAACCCCTGCCCGCCTCTGCGCACCGTGGCACACGCTAACCCGGCTGCACATCCTGATTTTGCAATCCCACCAGGTACAGAGGCTCGCAGGCTTTTGTGCTCGTGTGGATCTGCACGAATAGAGGTGTGGCGGGGGAGGAAAAAACCACTCAGTGGCTCACTCTCAGCTCCTCCCAGATATTAGGGAAGCCATCAGGGCCTGCCAGGGAGCCTGGGCCTAGCGCGGTGCTGGCCGCAGTAATACACCCAGCTCTGGTAGTTCCCATCCATGGGGGGAAAAAGCGAGCGGTTGGTGGCAGTGAGTTGCTCTGGGGTGGATTCCCCCTTCCCAAGCAACACTTTTCATGTGTCCCCTGCATGCCCTCCTTGCACGCAGGGCCCTGGGGACAGGCACAGCAGCGCTTGGGCCTGATTTCATAAGGAGGTTTTTGCCTCACAGTGTCTCCTGACAGAGCCAGGGGCTGGGGGTGGTGCTGGTGGTTGTTTCTGGTTCTCATTCGCATTAAGCAAAGGACTAATGGGATCCATGTGACTCCACTGTTTCTCTGGAGGAAGAGCTCCTTTGCTGATGGGAGAGAGACTGTCAGGGAGCCTGCCTGCAGTTTGTAGCTCCCGGGGAGGCCACGGCTGCGAGTGCCAGACACGCAGAGCCAGCGGTAATGCCTCCGGAGGTAGGCAGCTTATTAACGTCCCTCTGCACGGCACCCCGGGAGAAGGTGCGTCACCGGGAGCTGTCGTGCTCTCTGCTTGCCCTGGGTGGGATTAGCGGCTCCCCGAGGAGCTGCTGAGGTTTTGGAGCCAGGAACGCATCCTTCTTTTGAAGCTCCCCTTTTGCAGGGCGCCTCTGAGCACACGTGAGGGGGAAGCGAGCACGCATTGCAGCTCTGCTAATCACGGAGGCTGGCGGATCACGGATGGGGAGCTGGGGGAGGAGGGCGACTGGAGGAGGGCAGGCAGGACTTGGCTGCTGCCAGGCTCCAGAAAGAGCACATCTGCCTTTTAATCGTGTCGACAAAGCGCCTTTGTACAATGCTGCACGGAGCTAGGCGCTGCCCCATGCAGCTCGAGGCTGGAGGAAAGCAGGGTGAGTCCTTCCACCGGCTTCAGGATGTGATTTTCAGTTGAAACGTTTTACCTGAGCTGGTGTTGGCACAGCACAGCCTGAACCCCAGCAGCTGCAATGCCTGCAGCCTCCCTGCAGACAGCACTGGGATCCGTTGCTCTCCTGAAGGAGACAGCCTACTCCAGGAGCAGATGAGCTGCTCTCACAGAAGGAAGACAGCTTGACTCAGTGTCCCCCATTGATTCCAGGAGCTACCAAGGCTGGACTAGGTGGTCGAGTCATCTGGTCCTTCCTCTCCTTTGAGATCTGGCCACTTAGCCACTGACACTCATCATTTCAGCTGCAGTTTTCCTGGGCCTCTGCTCCTCCATGCTGGAATTTTGCTGCCCAGTTTGCCCAGCTGGATGGCAGGGGCTTGCCCCTGTAGCAGCCCTGGGACAGCATCTGGCACAGCAGGGCTTTCACCCATCAGTGCCAGGAGGAGATGGGAACAGTATCCCCCTGGCAGCGGGGAGGCTGGAAGGAAAATATGCTTATTTCCAGACCTGGTATGGTAGCATCTCCTTAGTGCCACCTTCTCACCCCACCACCTAGGTCTTCTGCTCCACACATGGTCCATGGGGCTTCACCAGGTAACCTGCAAAATGCTTTCAGAAAGGTTCCCAGCCCCTGCATTCACACACATCCTGCTGCAGGTAGCAGGACTGCGAGAGCCTGCCAGCCGGCGTGGTTGGGAACTGGACTTCAGTACTGCCAGCTCCTGATAAAAAGTCTGGCAGTTACAGGAAGAAGATGCCACTTCTGTGGAACCCTAAGGCCCCACCTTCCTAAAATGTTAAGCACCCATTTTTCTTCTCATCACATAAGCGCCAAGCAGGAGCCAGTCAGCCATGGCCCATTGATACTGTCAGAAGCAACAGGAGAACTCTGAAAGCCAAATTTCAACCAGAAGCAACGAATTGCCTTACTGACAGCACATGTTTGCCCTTGCACATAGACCTCCTCTCATGCTGGTTTAGTTGTACCTGCTCCACACTCCCAGGACAGAAAATTGCAGCCCTTTCCTGTTCCTCTGCAAGGCACCCTTCAAGATGGGCTCAGCTCAGCTCTGCCTTAGGTGACTCATGCTAAGCAGCAGCCCGGTTAGCGTGGCTGTAAGAGCACTCCCACAGCCTTTTGCACTGAGCTCACAGCTACATCGGCTTCCCTCTGAAGTGAAGCAGCTTTGCATGGAGCTAAGCACTAATGCCTGGGGCCTCCCCCCACCCTACAGTCAATAACTGCAAAGCAACAAGGGGGGGACACGACACAAGAAAATGTGTGGGATGGAGCATCTTTCCCACCAAGCTGCAAACTTCTCTTGACAAAGCAATGGCATTAGAAGGCATTGTTCTGCTTCCTCCCCTCCTCCCTGTCTGGCACTCTTTCCCAGGCAGCCCAGCACTGCTTGGTTACTTGTGAATGTTTATCCCCCTCTCAGGCCGAGTGTGAAACACTAATTGCTGTTGACACTTGCCAGGCTGGGATATTTAGCTCTTTCCCCCCACCCAACACAGACATGTTGGGTGCTGAAAACTCCCCTGGAAGTGGCAATGCCGGGTGCAAAGTCTGACCCTGCCCTCACCCACTCACACCTCTTGGGCAAGAGCTTGACCTGGTCTCTTCTGCCCCTGTCCAAAGCACGTGGCACTTTTAGTTGGGCTTTTCCCCAGCTAGGCATCTCCCTGGTGCTCCCTGCCACCTCCTCTGGGCAGAGGTACCCAGCAGCACTGGGACTGGTTTGTGTATGAAAGGCTGGCACTTCCCTGGGCCTCCCAGAGCCTGGTGTTTGTCCATACTCCTCCTCAGCTCACAACTTTATGGCACATGGAGAACCTCTGCTTGTGCTTCCCCGAGACAGGCCACACCTTAGGTCATACATGACAAGACACAGCCTTTCCCCTGTCCTGCATATGCCCGGGTAGATGTTCTGCTTTGGATATCCATCCATCTCCATCCAGCCTGTGCTTGGGGTCTGCAGGCACAGCTCAGCCCTGGTTTGGATCGAGCGTTTCTTCTGCAGCCAGAAATGTCATCTGGGGATGTGACAGAAGGGAAAGTGGTGACAGAGTGGATGGGAACATGCTGTAGTAGGACTGGGATGCATGGTGGTGCCAGGGGAAGGAAACAGGCCAGCTGAGGCAAAGGGGCAGAAGACTTAAGCCCCCTCTCTGAGCATCAAGTGTGGAAGGAGCTAGCCCCATCGCTTCACAGCCCTGCACTCAATCCATCAACAAAAAGTCTTCCAGAGCCCTTTAAAGAGGAGCCAAGGGCAGCAGTTGGTGTCTGGAGCCAAAACCCACAGTGTGAGGGTGGCCAGGCGGCCGCTTGAGCTGGACCCATTGTCTCCTTTAGAGACATTGTCCCCTGCTAATAGAAAGCCCAGTCCCAGGAGGGGAGATCAGGGCTCCAAGCAGGCCCCAAGGGATGTGCTTCACTGTGAAAGGTCTGTTCCTCTGCCACATGTCTGGCCATCCCGTCAGACACGGGAGATGCACTTGAAGCCGTGCCAGCGTGCTTCTCCAGCTCTCCAGGGACCAGCCAAGTGCAAGGAGCCTGTTTCTGCAGCAGAGAGGAGGAAGACAGCCAGTCTAGGGAAGCAGAGTGACCTCTGGGACCAGTGGCACTGTCGAGGGCCATCCTATCCGAAACAAAGGGGTGACAGCTCTGCCCTGCCTCCCTGTGCTGCTGCCCTCCCTCCTGTCACTGAAAAGGTTAAGCGCTTGCAGATGAAAGGCATCCTGGGGATAGGAGAAGTGTTATAAACAAATAAATAAAATCTCTGTGTGTGAGAGAGAAAGGGGAGGGGAAGGGGGCTCCCGGGGAACGATGCAGCCTCATAAAGTGATGACGCATGCACTGAGAGCGGTGGAAGGATGCCAAGGGATCTGGAAAACAGGTTCTCTGGAAATAAACCCTCTTGCCTATTCCTCCTGACGTAGGCAGGGGCAGGAGGTGGAGGCACCCAGGCTGACAGTGCTGATGGAGGCCCCCCTGCCCCTTTGGCTACGCCCAGCTGTGGTCTGTGGTGTGGAGCCTCCCCAGCAAGGCTCAAGCTTTTCTTTGCCGCCCAAAGCCTCAAGTTGCCGGCGTGCATCCCGCCGCAGGACCCAACAAGCCTGGTTGCAGGAGAGCCCAAAACACTTCAAAAAGCAGCTCAGGGGGGAGCAAACACCCTTTCTCCACTGCTGTGGACAAAGCTGAGCCCTTTCCCACCCAGCTGTGCCCTCACTGCTGAGGTGCTAATCCCCAAGTGCCTGCTTAAACCTTGAAACAATGACGATAATGACTCCAACTTCCTTCCCACCATTGTCTCCCTGGGTAGGGATGGGGAAATCTTCCCTGAAATGCCTCTATAGGAGGTTTTTCTTTATGAGGCTGCTGCTTTGTTTTTCAGGAGTATCTCCCAGCCCACTGAACATCCCCAAGTCTGGGAGGGAGCATGAACCAGAGCAGGGAGGATGGCAGGCCATGGGCTGATCCTGGCTGGGGCACAGATTACATGTCATGTTGATATTAAGTTGATCCAGATGCAGCAGGCATGTGTGCAGACAAGCCTGGTGTGTCCCTCTCTTCTACTCCAAAATTAACAGAAGAAATGCCTAATAGCTAGAAATCTCTCCCATCAAGTGGAGGGAAGAAGAGAGGTCAGGGAATTGTCATGGCATGTTCTAAACTTCGCCCCATCAGTTTTGGTGTGGCTGTTTTAACTGGGTAGGTCAGACCTGTGGTTCAGCTGGTGCAGCATCCAGCAACCCAAAGTGGGCAGGACTGGGCTGCACAAAAAAAAACCCCAAACCCAAACCCTAAAGAAAATCAGATTTAAACTCCTGCCAGTTACCTGGGAGGAGAGGAGGTTTCTTCCTGAGCCTTGTGAATCACGGCTTGTCTATTCATCTGTTAAGGCCAGATACAGAGAATCTGTCTGAAGGGCTGAAAGGCAGTGAGCAAGTCCCAGAGCTTTCGGTGTTACCATGCACCAGCTGAGCCTTGGCAACTGCCTGCCCATCAGCTCTGCCCCTGCGGCAAGCGCTGTGTAACACAACCCCAGCTTCGGTTTGCTGGGGCTGCCAAGCTGAGCTAAACTGAATTAACCCGCTGAATAAGAGCAATGCACACGCCAGTTACCTCGGTGGATTTATCTCGTGGCAGTAATTTGAGCGTGGATCTGAGCCCTGTCCTGCCTGTGAGATGTTAGAGCAGCAGAAAGGCAGAGTGGAGATGCTGACAGCGTGCGCACGGCTCTCCTCTTGCAGGATCCCAAAGCGCCCGGAGAATTGCTGCATACACGGGGTGAGGATGCGGGTGCTGCCCCAGCCCCTGCAGAACAGGCAGCTCTGAGGCTGGAACGCACCAGTTACGTCTTACTGGAAGGAACTGGATAGCCCAGAGCTGCTCCCAGTCTTTCAAGTGCCCGTGGCAGCCCCACTGGTGCTGATTCCATGGGAAGTCCTGCAGAGCTGGGATTTGCATCTGGGAGGGAGAACTGGTTTTTCAGTTTAGTCCCTGGAGATCTGGGTTTCATCCCTTGCTCCCACTCCAGCTCACCACATGCCCCTGGGCAAAGTCCCTCAGCACCTCGCATGTCAGGAAAATGAGAAGAATAATTATTTATACGTCTGCATTGTCCAAGCTCTTTGGGCTGGGGACTTTTCCTTGTTCTGTATGTGCAGTGCCAGGCACAATGGGGACCTGGCTTTGGATGGGAGCCTGTAATCCAAATAAACCCTTGGAATGAACTCCCAGCACTCTTCCCACGTGGCCCCAAGTTTCCAAGCCCAAAAGGCTGTGTTACTCTGGAACCAGAATGACATTCATAGGGGGTGGGGGATGGGGTTATTCATCGTTATTTAATGAGGACATTAAACCATAGTGTTCAGCCGTGGCCTGTGCATTCGATGGCTCTTTGGGGAGTAATTGTGCTGCGAAATGCTTGCTCCTAGGGACGGACATTTGATATATTAACTTTGGCAATACTTGCAAACCGTGTCATGCCAATAAGGCTACTGAGATTGAAAAAGAGCTGAACTGGAAAGGTGGCGAGAGCGGAAAGTCCTGGAGACAATTGACAGAGACAGGGCAGGGGGAAGGTACCGGTGGTTCCTCACTCTGTCCAGATGACACTGCTTTAGGACTTAAGGAAAACTGACAGCAGCCAAGAAAAAAAAAAAATAAGTCTTCCCTGTCTTCCAGCACCAGCGCCCTGAGAAGTCCTCAACAGAGCCACAACCCAGCTGTAAAAGGCCTTTGTGTTAGAAGCAGTGGGATCAGCATCTCTGAGCCCTATGATGCAAAGCCAAGCAGTGCAGGGGCCGGGACCCACCTGCCTGTTAGCAGTCGATGCAGGCTGGGGACAGCCCCCCATGTCGCTCCTGCCTGGGGCCCAGGGGTCTGTGGCAGGAAATGCTCCCATCTTCCAAAGGCTTTTATCTGCTCACACTGGGGGAACAGCAACTAGTTGCCATTTAACCCCTTCAGAAGCACAACCGATGTTCCTGAAGCAGTCTGGGACGTGCAAGGACTGCATCTGCACTGTACCATCCCTTCTCCTGGCACCAGAGCGAGCCACCCTGGCAGGCAGGCGCTGATCAGCCATCGTTCTGTGATGATTTTCATCACAAATTAGCAGTGGGTTGGCAAAACCCATCCCTATCCCCCTTAGAGAGTAGTAGCCTGTCCTTGCTGTTGATCTTGGCTGCGGGGGAGCTCGCAGTATTTTTTCAGCTGCAGAGTTTGGGGGTTGCTCTTTCTGTCTGTCTTTCCTTTTTTTTTTTTTCCCCTCCTTTTTTCAGGCCAGATTCAGATCAGGTTGTGTCATTCCATATGCAAAGCGTAAACATCATCCCGGGTGCCAAAGGCAACACCACACACGTGCGCACACACACACACACACACACACACAAGGAAATAAGGCACAGGCAGCGTGTGGCAGGGCAGCATGAGCCAAAGGCTGGAATGAGCAGCCACCCTGGCTTCCCTCTTCTCTGGACATGAACCCCCTGACACGGAAACCACTGCTGCTGCATGAGGACATGGCCACAGAGGCTGTCTCTCCTGCGTCTCTCTTCTTCCTCTGCTTACTTCCCCATCCCCTGCAAATCACTGCAGGGGAGTGAGCAGGCATCTGGAGCTCTGAGTGCACTGGGGTTAAGTCTGAAGCACAAGGAACTAAGCAGGGCACTTGTGATTAACCATTCCATTCCTGGATGGGTTTTTTTTTCCTGGGACATCAGCCTGTGTGGTGACAGTGGCAGACAGGGCTTCAGCAAGAAGCAGCCTGAGGGTCTGGCTCCATCCTGACCTACAATCACTCCATGCTCATGTTTCCATCTCAGAAAATACCACAATACTTCACCTTCCCTCTCATAGCTGAGTCCCTCACGCTCTCTAGCAGGAGCTCCAGCAAAGCCCTTGCCCACAGCATGCCACCACAGCAGCAAAGCGAAGCAGATCTTCATGCCCACCCAGAACAGGCTCCATGCAGCAGAGCAGCTGTAGGAACCGGTGTAACCAAACCATCTCTGCCAGTGCCCAGGGACCTGCCAGGCTGGTGGAGGCCTGCTGGGTGAAATCACACCCTGCACCCTTTCCAAGGCAGCATGAGGCAGCCCTGGGAGCTGCAGCACCTCTGTGGCTGCAGACAGGGCTCTGGACCCTGTGCTGCCACCGCCTCCGCTTGCCATCCTTCCACAGAGCCTCTGAGGACCTGTCTCGTGGCATGCTGATTACAGTAAATTAGCAACGCCTGCCACTGCGCTCAGGGTGGAGCACCCAGCCCTTGGGTGGATGTCTTGGAGACAAGCTCGCCTCTATTACTCCATCCTCCTGTTTTTGCCTGGGGACTTAGGGACTGGCCCTGGTGAGCAACACGCATTTTTAAGCAGCTGGAGACGTCCAGAGCCTGAACTTCACCCAGAGTCTGTTGGGATCTCACCGCTGGCACAGTCAGCCCTTGGACTAGGTCCACAGGGTGCAAGGCAGAAACCTCAGGCTGTCTGGCTCATAGAAGAGGGGTCAGCTCTGCAGGCAAAGGTGGTCCGGTCCTCTTATGGCCGCCTTTGGACTGGGGCCACAAAGGATGGAAAAGCTGCATCTTGAAGCACAAGGAAGATTCAGAGATCTTTGTTGCACACCTTGGGTATCTCTGCAGCTGGATGCTCCTCATTTTGGTTTGCAAGGGCATCTAAGGAAGAGCAGGAGAGGAAAAGGAAGGTGAAGGGAGAAGTGTGGCTGTGGGATGCTCCTGGGTCTCTGAGGACCATTTATGGCTTCATGTAGAAATGTGTGTGTGTTCTGTAGCATTTTGAAGGCTGAACCTTGGAGAAACCAGCGGTCCCAGCTGAGTTTGTTTCAAGTGGATTTATGTAGTGTTTGGAGGGTTTTAAAGCCCTGTGGTCACAGTGAAAACACTCCCGTTGATACTCAAAGCTCCAGTTACAAGTTCTCTGTTGCTCTTCGAGATCGCAGCGCTCTCAGCCTGGGACAGGCAGTTCCCATTAGCATCTTCTGCTCTGGCCAGGGCAGCACAAGGACATCTTTGTCATGAGAAAAATACACAGCCACCCTTCACCTCTCATCGCCTGCCACAGCCTTCATCCCCTGCACGTGGCTGCCCCTTCTCCCAGCCCTGTGAGCCTGCCAACGTGCTCCTGCCTCGCTCAGGGCTGACAGCAGCCGACATCACCCCGGAGCGGGTGGATTTCTTTCCCTCTTCACAGAGTTAAGCAACTTCTGCCGGGAGACAGGGCGCTGATAAGAGACAGGGCATAAAATGTGTTTAAGGGCTTCGCACACTCGACTCCCCGGAGCAGTCCCTTTCTTCCCCCCGCCCGCGCTGGCGGGTGCAATTCATTAACCTGGGCATCCGGGTTCGGCCCCAGGACCCACAGGGGAGGTCTGGCAGCATAGAGCAGAGGGGTGGAGAGTTCCCACGACGCGGCCCCACGCCTCCTGGCAGGTGAGGGCCCAGGCAGCCGGTGGTGAGGGTACCACTTGCCGGCGTGTGCGGTGCCGGAGCCCACGGACACAGGTGCAGCCCAGCGAGGAACCGGGGCATTTCCGCCCTCGGCGGCGGCAGCGCCCGCCTCCGCCCTTTGTGCCGGGGAGGACAATTCCCCTTGTGTTAGGTCAGCCAGTCTGCTGGGAAGAAAGGCCCTTTGTTCCACAGATACTCGCCAAAGAAAAAAAAAAAACCCTAAAAAGAAAAAACAAACCAAGAGAGAGCCCAGCACTGCGTTTCCTCTCTGAAACAGCACGACCAGGGCGCTCCGTGGGCCAGTGAAAGCAGATTAGCCATGGTGTGCCAGATGCCTGCTCCACAGCCTGGTTGCAGAGGAAGACCTGTCCCCAACAGGAGCAGCCACGGTGGCAATCTCAGCTCTTTGCTGTGGCTGAGGAGCAGATGCAGGGGAGCAGCTAGGATGCTTCTCCTTCTGCTGTTGCTGCTCAGTGTAGCTGTGTGTGCTGCAGCAGCCTGGCTGGGAAATCAAGCCTGGCTCTCTGGTCATAACCCCACGGGGCTTCGGGGGAGCCGCAGATCCCATCGCATACCAGGCACTGGCAGCAGGTCCTAGCCTAGGGCCATGGTTGCACCGGGGACTGGACGTCACCAGCTGCTTCAGGTTTTCTACCCATTAGTAATATCGCTAATTACTCAGTGACCTGCTCCAGAGAGCTGTAGGCTGCTACAGCAGCCAGACTGCCGATACCTGGAGTATCAACAGCCTCTGCGGTTTTGGCAGCTGGGTAGGCTTTGAGGAGCCAGCAGCACGTGGGCACCCGGGCTCTGTCACCCAACGTCAAACACGCAGGGCCGCCCGGCACCTGGGGTGTTTACAGTAATTATCAGCTTTATTCAGAAAGAGGGACTTACACCTAGACTCCTTTTATTTGTTGTAACAGCCAGATTGATATCTCCACACGGACGCATGCACACGCGCAGGCGGATGGACGCACGGACGCGTGATGCACACAGATTTCACAGGCTGTCTTGGTGAGACACTCTCCTTATTGATGTTCACACATGGAGATGTGTTGTACACACTGCACATCCTTATTGGAAGGGCAGGAATGGAAGAAGGTTGTCATCTGTCCTCCCCTCCTGGTTCAAGAAAGCGCTTAAACAGGCGCTTTGTTTTGTTGAATCTAAAAGCACTTAAGAAAACACTTAAATGCCATCTCAAAGGCGGCGGCTGCTTTCCAGAACTGCAGATAAATGGCTAGAGCTCATGGAGAGGAAGCTGTTGTGTTAAGGTAGAAATTGAATTATTTATTTTGCCTGACTTCAAATGCTCTCCTCTAACATCTGGGATGCTAAGAGCAGAGATACTCTGACTTCCCGAGGATGCCAAACCCCTTACTATTTCCATCTGAGAAATCGAAGCTCCCATCCCCAGCCCAGTTAGGGTGCCTCTCGCTGTGAAGATCATTTACAAAAAGACTCTTTGTTTTGGTGCTGCACCTGAGCAACAGGAGGGAAGTGAAGACTTCAGCAGTCTCTGCTCTTTCCAGAGCTCTCCCATGCTCCAGGAAGGAAAGGGGTTTTACACAGCTGGTTGTTTCCCAGGTGCTCCAAAGGTTTTCCCAGTCGTTTTGCTGCCCTGGTTTATATCATCCCTAATTTGAGATACATTGGTTCAGTTTGTCTAGCCCTCAAGAAAGTGATGCTCATCGTTTGCAACCTGCAAAATGAAGGCTGTGTGGGATGAGCCATGGGGAGAAGGGGTAGAGAAGGAACAGAAGTAGTTGCTAAGGTTGTCAGGGAGGTTGTGCAAACAGGACAGCACCTAAAACCTGGGTTACTTGAAAGTCTGAAGCAGCACAGTAGTCATCCTTTGCCATGTGCTCCACGGTGAGGATGTTTTGCAGGGAGAGCTCTAAAATGCAACAGGCAGCCCTTCAAGGGGTAGAGGCCCTCACTCAAATGCTGTGTGTTGGTTCTTCCCAGCAACAACACCGAGCTCTTGGGAGTGCCCTGGCATCACCCTGCTGGAAATGCTGCTCAGAGCTGCACCCAGAGGCAGCTGGTTGAGGGGATGGGGGCTCAGAGAGGTGCCTGTCAGTCAGAGCATGAGGCAATTCTGCCTTTCTCCTTTCAGAGCCTTCGGGGTGGCATCGATGCCCCTTTACACCATGCATCACCCTGGTGCTGACTGGTTTGTGGCCTGTTTCCAAAAAATCTTTAACAAGAGATGTTCTACCACTTTCTCCAAATAAAGCTGCTCACAGACAATGAGGTCTCAGCGACAGGAGGTTCTTCTGCTCTTCACTAGGGATGTTTCCACATGTAATTTAAAACTCTCAGGGAAAAATGTGACCAGGAGGAATGTGACAAGGAACCTCAAGTGAGGTGATGGAAAGCCTACAGCACACCAGGGAAGCCTGGGGCGCTTAGCAAGGAGTTAAATTGCACAGAAATAATCAGCAAACAAGTGGATAATGGTGGGTTTGGTTGGTGTGTCTCCCCTCCTTCTTCTCCACTGCAAAGTATTCCACCTGCCAGCTCCAGCCATAAAGTCATTCCCAGGGCTGCAAGGAGCACTTGTAAAATCAACAGGGCTTATCGGACCTAAACTTTGGTAAATACTTGGACAATCACTTCCCTTGTGCTTTCATCCTGGGAGTGTGTTAGAAGCCAACAGGCTTGATAAATGCACCAGTAAAGATGAAGTGTCTCAGCAGCACGACCCTTATCCCTTAGCTCCAAGCTCCCAGTGCCGCTCCCTGCTGTCAGCCTGATATTAATGCTGCTGCGTGGGTCTGACCCACGGGGCAGGTGATCCACGAAGCCTGCTGCACCCCTCTCAGCAGCTGAGCCACTCCACAGAGGGATGGAGCTGGCTGGGGAAGGAGAGAGGTGCTGGTGGGTTCCTCTGAGGAGATGATGGAGGGTCACAGCCAGCTGTATGTGACATGGGGGTGACTTTGGCTGTCCTCTGAACTGCAGCATGGACCTCTGCTGCTCAGCTGCCTTGGCTATGGAGAGCAAGGTGGCCTGTGCTAACTCCCAGTTGAGCTTGCTCCCAGAGCTGGGGAGTGTGGGGAACCAGGCTTACATATCCCAGGGCTGCTCCTTTGAGATCCTGCTGCCTTTTCACCACAGATTCCAGGTCCAGTCAGTCCCTGGGAGCAGCCCAGCATTCAGCTGCACAGCTCTGCACACATCCTGTACCAGAGCTTACTCCAGAAGCAAAAACATCTGTACTCACTCCTCAGTGCTATTAGGAGTATTCATGCCATGAGGGGATGTAGAGGATGGAAACATCTGGGACAGGATGGAGTGAGTCCACAGAGCCTGGAAAACGAGGAGGGTGATGTGGAACAGATGCTGAAAAGGCTGGGGATCCAGCAGAGCCTCTGGAAGGGCCAGGCGAGGGGTGCGTGCCTGTGTGCACGTGTGTGCAATATCTCCATGGCTTCTCCTGGGGCAGCGCTGCTGAGTGATCCAGCTGTGTTTGATACCTGCCACCCAGGGAGGAAGTTGCCCTCCCAAAACCAGCTGTGCCAGGCAACAGGGGTTGCTTTGCCAAGAGCACACGTTTCTCAGAGCAACTCATGCCACAGGAAAGAAAGGAGGCTTTGTGGCTGAGCAGACGCTGCACGTGCTGTGCTCAGCCGGCCCCTGGAAAGCTCCAGGAAGACAGCTGGGTGCTCTCCTCAGTCAAACTATGGTTGCTAAAAGAGAAGAGCTCCATCCTGGCTGCGGTTAGCTCTCTTGGAGGATACACTTTGCAGCTGGACAGAGTGCCCGGCTTCTGGGCAGCAGTCATCTGATCTATGACTTGACTGGACTGGCGTCAGCAGGAGAGCTGCATGTTCCAGAGCAACCAGCTTGTTTGTTTGCAGGGCTCCAGACAGGGTTGCATAACGTGGTGAGGTCTGGCTTCGGCTCCAGGGAGGAAGAGACGAGGACAAAGCAGAAGACTCTGCACCTCCTGCTGCCTCCCCTGCTAGGAGCAGGATGCTTACAGAGGGGGGCACATTCACTTTGTGTGCAGATCCCACCTGCAGATTCAGTGTCCCAACTCCTCTGTCCCTTTCACAGGTCCTGGAGCCTGGTCTACGCCAGCCACTGCTTTGGCTGTACTTACCCTAAGGACTGCATTTCCCATTCTAACCAAAGCGTTTCTCTCCTCCCTGCAATCTTTAGGCTTCCCTTCAAACCTGTGTGTGGGTTTGGAACATATCCAGTATAACACTGCAGAGCCACTCTGCATCTTCCCAGTGTTTTTATTGTGGCTCCTGGACGGCTTTCTCATCATTTGGCATCCCCAGCTCTCTGTCCCCCTCTGGGCTGTAATGACTGGGGGTGCAGTACAGCATGGGGTTATATAGAATCACCTGACAGCTCAAATCCTGGCTCTGTTGCCCTTTCCTTTGGGTGCTACCCAGTTCAGAGGAACCTCACTGAACTAATGCCAAAGAGCTGCGGCTGACACAGGACACTGCATCACAACGAGGGGGAGAGGTGGAGCAAGCGCCAAGTCCTTTGAGATTATGGAAGGGCTGCTCCCCCTGAGCAGACCGGTGATGGAGGGCCTTCACAGGCCAAGCAGGATCAAATCAGGACAAAATGTGCTTCTTTAATTGCAGGTGAAACCACAGATGCTGCAATGGCTCAGTATCAGGGTCAGAGAAGGCAGGTTAAGGCTAAGAGCTAAGACTGTTCCTCTGTAACAGCAAAGAGCCAGCTTTCCTTTCCCAGCTGGGACATGGCCTGTAATTGCAATCCTCAATACACCAAACAGCAAGAGCAGGGAAGCTCTACTATGCCAAGGCTTGTATTGTCTGAGGAACGGCTTCCTTCATATACACCAAGCCCAAATGCTAGAGCCAAGTGCAAGCCAGAAGAAGGCAGCAATCCAGACACTTGAATTTGCTCTCTGTTACAAATTACACACGCCCAAACGAGGCAGGGCCTCTGCTCTTTGAAAATTTATCCCCGAGTGTTTATTATAGAAACCAGTTGCCCTCTTTGTTGACAGCCAAATTGCAAAGGGCTGTTGGAGCTGCAAGGTCCATGCAGAGCCACGGCCTCAGCCGAAACACCCGCAAAACTCCCTCTCTGCAGCTAGCAACACGAAGCTCTCATTAGGTCCTGCTGGGATTTGGAAGAACCTAATGCTTGGGAACGTCTAGCTGTTCTGGGCATGAGGCTAAAACCACCCCCTCCAGCACCACAGAGCACTCTCACTATGGAGAAAACCCTTTGTATTAATAGGGGCAGTAAGCTGCCGGGTTCCCAAACGTTTGCCATGCCAGAAAGAACACAGACGGTAATAATTAAATAAGAGTGGCGATGTGAGTTCCCTTTCATCCCAGCAATGCTAGCTGGCCACATTTTTCTATGCCTCTATTGCCTTCAGCTACCTGACTGCCAAGGATAAGAGATACGTGTCTCCCTGGCTGCTGAGCTGGAGACTGAAGGTTATCTTGGGAAGGATTTTCCTTGAAGCATTTTTTTGTTACATTAGTTAAAACAGCAACGATGGCCCTCCCAAGGTAAGCACTGCGCAGCGCCGCACGCAAGGCCCCCAGGCTCTGCCATTAAATGGCTTTGCACCCCAGGTTAAACTGGAGCAGAGCCTCTCAGGGTTTGCAGGAAGGGGGTCCCAGGTCCCTGGTTCCTTGCTGGGCTGAATGTATGTACAAAGCCCGCGGGTTATCGCAGGCAGAGTCAGGAAGGTTGGTTCCTGGCTGTGCTGCTGCCTCGCTGTGTGAGTCACTTCCCTTCTATCTCACCAGTTTCCCACCGGTAAAAGGGACTCGATAACCACAGGTGTGTTTATGGGATTTAACTCCAGAGTGACCACAGAGTCCTGTGGGACAGTGGGAAAACCCAAAATGCCTCCCTGGAGCTGCTGGGCTTTCTCAGGGGTGTGTAGCCCTGGCTGTTCCGTGCGTTTATCTGCCAGGAAGCAGCTGGGGCAACCAGAGTGGCTGGTGACTCAGTGGCCAGTGAAATGGTGCTGCTGGTGGTACAGAGTTCCTTCACGGGGCTTTTCCTTTATCCCTGGGCACCACAAGCTGGGCTGCATGACCTAGACCAGCAGAAGTGACTTTGAGCAAGCCCTCCCGGTGATCACCTTCCTCCAGCCTTTCCATGAAGAACACCACCTGCCCCAGTGCACCCAGCACCACCTGCTAGAAACACCCCAGCGAGCCTCACGCTGCCCTTCCCAGCATAGTGTTTGCTGGGCTGGGGAATTATCCAGCCATAAGCACTCAAAGGGTGCTGGTGGGGAGGGAGGTGAAGCAACTTGCCCTTGGGGGCCAGTGAAGCACAGGCCCCCTGAGGCAGCCATTCCAGGCAGGTGCCTCAGGACAGTCCCTGGGGGGCTGGTACCCAGCTTGTCCCACAGCCACATCCCTACCCAGCCTGTCCCACAGCCACATCCCTGACCTTGCCACGGCCAGGTGAAGAAGCACGCAGGCTTCGCTCCCCAGCAATTCCCACCCCAGAGAGCCCTGCACACCTGCAGGGCACACCCTCTGCTCTGCCTGGCCTGGCTGTGAGCCCAGGCACCGCCAAAAGAGGCCTGAAAACCCATCTCTAGACCATTATAACCAAGGTGCAGACCCCAGCCCACCCCCAGGAAACTGGGAGCCCATTCCCCATCCAGGCGAGGTGCTGAGATCTCTCTTCCCTCCTCTGCGACCTGGGAGTCTCTCTCCCCCTCTCCCCCAGCTTTGCTGGTGTCTGCCTGCTGACTGAAGCTGTCATTATCAGCTCAATAAATCTCTGGCGCGGGTTTTATTGAATCACTGCCTGAGGGGGAACAAGCCTGTAAAGGTTGAGGAGAGCAGAGCTTTCCCACGCCTAAGACACGCTGCCGGAGCTCTTGCACACATTCCGGGCCTGCCAGCGCTCCGCAAATGTTTGGACAGCCTTGAACAAATAACACACCTTTAAAGAGGCCAGCATGAAATTTTTCCTCACCACCCAGCCACCCTCCCACCACCACTTCCCCCTCCACCTCCCCCCACCCCAACATCTCCCCCCTTTCCCAGCCCTGAACATCCTAGTGCTCTGTGTGTGTGTGTGTGTGTGTGCATGCGTGTGCGTGCGTGTTTATTTTAGGCTTGTCTTCCCCTTTGTGTTTAGGTTGAGCAGTTCGTGGCTGTGTTCCAGCTGTATTTTCTGGGGAGGAATTCTGGCCTCCGCTCTGGTGCTTGCGAGCGCTGACTCCGGGCGGTGAGGGGGGAGAGGGGGAAGGGGGGGGGGAAGGCGAGGGCCGGGATGGGACAGAGCATGGAAAAGGGAGGAGGTTTGGCTTTTCTCCTGCACAGATTTCCTTCAGCAGGTAGAAACCAGCCAACAGGGATTTTCTGCTGACAGCGTGCCAGCCTGCAGCGGTCACCTCTGGATGCCAAGGTTTTTCCACTGAGGCCCGTCTGCCTTGCACAGTGTCCCAGCGACAGTCTGCTGGGCCTAGCACGCTCCGCTTACCCACACAACTCCTCTAATTAATGCCGTGGCTCCCTTCACATGGCCCTGCTGATGTGTCTTGACCCTGACCTTAAAGGAACTTCCCTGGGGTGCTAGGGGCTTGTGGGTGGAGATGGATGGTGCTTGGGGTGTCCATGTGGCCTCGGGAGGGGTGCTGTGCTCCAGAGCTTTCTCAGACACAGCCCTTGGGATGCTAGCTTTTGCATGGGGCAAGGAGACCATCCCACGATGTATCCAAGGTTGCTTGGGGGGTCTGGAAAGGATCTTCAGCAGTCGGGCCAAGGAGGAAGAAAAACAAGGATGTAACAGCAGCATCCAGCTGAGAATAGCACGGCGCAGCTCGCTCCAGCTCAGGCAGGGAGGCTTTCCTGTGCCTTCCCGAGGGAAAAAATGGCATCTCCCTCCAAGCTTTTCCCTTGGGCTCCACACAGCCTGACTGCCACGGGAAATCCAGCTGGGAGCAGGGAACCCTGAAACCATGCAGGCTTAATCCAAGCCTGTGGTAGGCAACAGGCACACAGGTCCTGTTCTGCCTCTCGGGCGAGATGGAACACAGCTGCTGGTGTTTCCCCATTGCGGTGTGCGAGGGGATAACGCCGGGATGGGACCGTGCCTTGCGTGTTCCACGGGCATAATAGGAAAGCATTTGTGGGGCAAAAGACAAATTTGGAAAGGATTAATAGACCAGACAGCTGCCTGCCTGCTGAGTTCTGGGAATGTAAAACACTGCAGCCATCTCAACAGCTCCTAAAATTCCCCCTGACTTGTTTCCTGTTGCTGCTTTCCCAATGCTGAAAGGCTTGGGCTCCCGTGGATAAAAAGTTGGAGGGAATCCAGAATTGAGATTTCTGCCTACTCGATCTTTCCTGTCAACGGATCGTTAAATAAGAAGCAGAAACTTTGTATTCGCCATACGCTCATCACCAAAGAGCTAAGTGAAAATCCTGCTTTAGGAAACAAGTGACAATTAGTTTGATGGTTCTGTGCTCCTTAGGTTAGGCTCAACCAAGCCACTGCATGCTCTAGGTAGTGAGGCACCACGATCATGCCTGCTCTGAAGGGAATAGTGGGAGCTGGGGGTAGAAGGAGCTGTCAAGATAAAGGTTTAGCTCTCTCTGGGGAAATAAAGATGAAACGTGGATGCTGCAAGTCACAGTGGCAAGAGGCAAGCTGTTGCATGTACCCGTTGACAGCCCTGCCTTGGACGTGCTGGTGAAGGAGCTGCAAAGGTAACAGGACAAACACCCAAGTGCAGAAGTACGCTAACCAACACGCGGAAAGAGCCAGGACAAGACGGCAGGGACAAGGCAGCGGAGGAAGGAGACATGTGGGAGGCGTGGGGGTGTCCGGGCTGTCTGCTCCCCAGCGGCACGCGGAGCGGAGGGTTGGCTGGGAGCTGTAGCGCCCGGGCACTGCCAGGCGGGAACGAAGGTTGAGGTGTGCCGGCAGAGCGCAATGCACAGCTCCGTGCAAAGTTCATTGCCACCACGCTCATAAAAAAGGTGGATAAGGAAGCTCTGAAAGTCTCTAAAGTGCCCCCAGCTTGGACACTTCTGGCAGGGGGAGTTGAGTTTTCGCAGTCTTTCCCAGCTCCCCTTTGATCCATGGTGGCCTTTACGCACCAGCCGCTCAGGCTGTGCTTAGTCGGGGCCTGCCACAGAGGACAGTATCAACCCGTGCTGCCTTGATAGGCCGTGAATTTGCTCCCTGGCCTTTGCTGTCCCTTTGAATCACACTGGGCACATGGGGCGATGGGAACACATGCGTGTGGCTGCTATTATTAGCATTAAACAAGAAGTTTAACACCACAGGGCACGAGCTGTCACCCAAACACCCCGCAGCTGAGCAGAGGAAGCCGCAGCAGGCCTGAGGACATGGTATGAGAGGGACACAGGGCTGGCCTGGCCATCCCCAAGGCTGCGCCCCTGCAGCTCTCTCTCAGGTGGAGGGACTGGTGGCTCCGGGCTCAGTGCCTGGCCCGCCCTGCGGCAGCGTGCAGGCACACGCCTGGCACGGGGCCGCTGGCCTCACTGTGCTCTGGGCTGTGTGTGCCCTGGCCGGGGCTGCCTGCTTGATGTGTGTTGTCCCTGCAGCACACCATATCCTCGTGTGCTTTGCACTGCTCCACACCACCTCACGCGTGTATGTCACTGCAGCCATGGGCGCTGCCATGTGTGCATTCCCCTGCCTCATGAGGGGGCTGTGCTCACAGCCCCCAGCACTGAATCCCTGAGGGCCTGCATCCCTGGGTAAAGCAGGTGGTGCAGGAAAGCCCCTGGTTGTGTCTCCATGTTTGGGAAGATAGGCTGTGTGGCCAGGTACTGAGGGCTGCAGGCTCTTCTCCAGGACAGCCTGGAGGAACCTGATGCCAAGAACTGGGGCCTCAGGAGCATCTTCCTCCCAGAGGTTTGTGCCCCTGGTGATGCCCAGGCTGGGCCAGTCATGCCAGCAGGTCCCTGGACAAGGACCAGGAGCGATGTGCTGCCAGACAAGGGCTGGCTGCAGGTCTTCTAGAGGTGTTGGTCTTTCTCTCTGGCCCATCACTTGGTGAGCCATGCTGCCTGTCTGTGCTCTGCTTGCAAACTTTGCACACAGGTCTGTTTTTTACAGGTTGCCCTCTCCTCCTCCTTTCCACATCAGCTCTAGAGGACACTGGCCTTCACTGGCAAGGGCTGATTCCCCCATAGGTCTGGTTTCACCATTTAAGCCCCTGTGGAGGACAAGGCACATGCCTCCGTGGGGATGAGGGGGTTAATGTTTCCTTCCTCTGAGAGCATGTGCAGCTTTTAAGTTGCTTTTGAGTGAGGATGCTGAGCTGAGCTGAGGTTGGGCTGCTTCCTTTGGAGCCTGGGGTTTGGAGCATCCCAGAAACTACCCTGGGCTGAAACTTGGAAGGTTCAGACAAGGTCTCGGTCTGGTTAACTGGTGCAGTTGTTCCCAAAAAAGCACAGGAACCAGTAATTTACAACAGGAGGCAGACAAAATCGCCTGTTTACTTTCAAGCCTTAAATTGTCTGTTAGCAAACTGCAGACCACAAAATGGGTGGCCCCTTTCCTGAAGAAACTGTGAAAACCTGCTTAGTTCCTGCGCTAGTAAAGCAAACAAACAAACACGACCAGGAGTTGGGTTTCAGCACGCCTTGCCTCTCACCAGTCCATGGGAGCATCCGAAAACAAACTCAGAAAACCCTGCCTTGCTGATAAGAACCAGCCACGACAACAACCGGTGGGAGAACCCAGCGATGCAATTAGGAATTTGAAATGTTTTAAACAAAGGGCAAAAGCAATCAGCAAAAGGTAATTAAAATGGATTAAATGAAGCAAAATCATCTGAGCAAAATGCTGGGAACCGGTCCAGCCAGGCAGGGTAGATAACCATGTGAAATGTGTGCTCTGAGTTTGTGCATTAATATTACTTTGCGCTTCTGCAAATCTTTGAGGACCTCGGAGCAGTCTGCAAGCAATTAAACCTCACAACACCCCAGGGAAGCAGAGGTTATTGTACGCACTTACAAGGTGGCTGTACAGAGAGGGTAGAAATGATTTATGCTGGGCCCACATGGCAAGTTAGAGACCGAGTGGGAAATAAACCTAGGAGCCCTGAGTTGGAGCAGTTTATTTTACCAGTGAGGCAGAGGGACGGTGCCATCCAAAGAGAGTATTTTGGCTTCCACGGTAGACATGATGTGAGTTCATTCCTCTTGTTTATTTTTAGCCCTGAAGTTTATATCAGGAATGACAAATTTGGCGTTTGCACTCGGATGCGGCTAGGACAGGAGCTGCTTGCAACAATAAAGTCTTCAACACGGTGTGGCTGCCTCTTCCTGTCCCTTTCTGTGGGGCTCAGCACATCGATCACTGCTGGAGCCTGGTGTGACCATTTGCCTCTGCTTAAGAGTAGTGGGAAATCCACTGGAGACCCTTACACGGAGGGATGTGACATTCAGTAGTAACAGATACAAGGGAAGAGTTTTCTTGCTTGTGCTTGGAAAAACCCAAATAAAAATGTGTCTTATACCTGTATTTAAAAAAGCAAACTGGCGTGGCTGGAAAATGAATTGGGTTTCTGGGATACTGGCTGATGTATTCGGTCCGTGGGTTTGTCTTTGGAAAATTAAAGAGGCAATAGGGAAAAAAAAAACCAACCCAACAAGAAACCCCAAGGTTTCTTGTTTTCTTCTTTGACAGAGCCCTGGGACAGGCTGCCCAGGGGGTGTGTGGAGTCTCCTTCTCTGGAGATATTCCAGCCCCATCTGGATGCTGACCTGTGTGACCTGTCCTAGGGACCCTGCTTTGGCAGGGGGTTGGACTCTGTGATCTCTGGAGGTCCCTTCCAACCCCTGTGGTTCTGTGAATTTGTGATTCCCTTTTCTCGGGGGGCAGCACTGAAGCAAAGCAGAAAGACCTCTGCTTGCCACAGGTCTCAGACTCTGTAAACTTTGGGTTTCGCTTCTTCAGGGGGCAGGCTCTTCGAACCCGGGGGTGGGGGGGGGGCGCTGCCAAGAGGCATCACTGTAGAGCCTCTCCTGTCCTTCAGGCCAGCTCCTTGGCTTCTTTTTAAAGGTAATTTGTTTAATTGCTTGTCATTTTTATTTTAACACACCTGCTGAAGTGGAGGGCTGAGCAGTGTCCTGTCTGTTGGGAAGGGAGGATTAGACAGCAATTAAAGGGGCATTCACACTTCGACCTCTTCAGAGTGCAGCCGAAACAGGGGATCCATCAATCACCCGGGGCTGAGGCCACCAGCCTGCTGCTGACCATGCATGAGCTGATCCTTGTGCTGTGTCACACTGGGGCTGATGAGTTTCAGTTCCCCATTCTTTGAGTACCTTGAGGGACAGAGAGATCTGAATCTCCCCTCCCTTTGAAGATAGCCACCGCTATTTGCATCCAGCTCTTTTTAAGAATTAGCTTCCCCAGCCTAGACCCATTATGCCTCATGTTCTCAGTGTAAGACTTGTGTGTTTGGCCTCCATTTCTTGGTCCCCATACACAGCTGAGTGTGCCACTGTGGCACAAGGTGTTTTAAATCCCACAGCAGAAGGGGCACCGTGGCAGTCATTGCTACGTTGTGAGCAAGCAGACTGGACACTTAGCATCCTCATTCTGCATCCCATGGGTACCTGGATGCCTCTGTGAGTCATGAGACGGCAGGGTCTCAGTTGTACAGCACCTCCAGACAGGTGCCCAGAATGAATGGGCCCTGGTGAACGCATCATCCAACATCTAAGAATCCCCTGAAGCAGGATCTGTGCAGGATGCATTTCATGTAGGCCAAGGGGATCCTCTGGGTTTGGTTTCCACATAAAATGCTCCATGTGGGATTACTGAGCACAAGGCAGGCAGTGAGCAGCTGGGATTAGATTGAGCAAGGATTAGACCCTCACATGCAATCGCCAGGATTAGGCATTCGCTTGAATAACAAGGAAAACACCCAGTTACAGACAGCAGGATGAAGCGCTGTGCTTGGGGCATGAACTAATCCAGAACAGTCTGTGTGTAGGGAGACTTTTTGCTCGAGGGCAGTAGGTTATCCAGGAGGAGGCTGCTGTTCTGAGAGGGTGTTTTAGGGGCACTCTATCCTCAGCAGTGACTCGTGCTGCTCGCTGTAGGAGATAGGAGACTGTGCTGAGCAGACCATTAGTCTTATCCAGCCTAGCAGCTCCCTGTGTTTTGGCTAGAGTGTGCAGATAGGAATTAGCGACTGTGCAATGTTTGTTCTCACAGAGCAGGGGGGAGGCTGACAGAGAAAGAAATACAGAGCAAGAGAAAAAAATAGCAAGGGAGAAAAGGAAGGAAGGGGAGGGGATGTGTGCAAACATATAAATATACATCACGCTTTCAGGATGAGCTGGGCACAATGGAGAAGTCCCCCAGCTCCATCCCACACAGAAATTTCAGAGCAAACAGTTTTGGGAAGGGGGATGTGCCCGGCTGTGTGGACCTTGGCAGGTCTTAAGTGCTGGGTAGGTGCTGCAACCTCCCCCTTCCCCCCACCTCCCTTAGGCGTGTGTGCTGCACGAGTGACAGTGATGATGAGGGAGGAGGAGAGCAGGGAGGTGAGGAGCGAGCGGAGGAGGAGGTGGGGTAAGCAGGGAGGTTGACGAGGTTCTCCTCTGACACACGACAGCAGCTCCAGTCCCAGGCTGCGTGGGTGGCAGCGCGGGCGGCGTGCCTGGCTTGCCTTTCCCAGGCACGAAGCAGACAGCCTACCGCACAAAGAAAGTGGTCATTATGTGCCTGGTGCTCCCACCTCTCTCCCCCTGCTCAGCTCCCCTCCCTCTCCCTCCCTCCCCAGAGCAGTCACGGCTCCTCTTTCAGTGCCTTTTCAAAGTGCTGGAGCCACCCGATTCATTACCGCGTTTGGGATGGGACAGGATGGGATGGTGATGGGGGCAGCAGGACAAGGAACATGACATCATTAATTCCCAAGGCACGGATGGGAGCCAGGCCTGCTCAGGAAGAGGTGTCAGGGCAGAGTGTCGGTGATTCAGGCAGTTTTGCTGAGGGAGACTCCTCTCCAATCAACGTGCAAACTGGTGTAACCTCGTCACCTTGGCACTAAGGTGAGGACAAGAAGTCCAAGCCAGGGGTAAACAGTGTGTCTGGCTCACAGGACACTGAATCCAAATGTTCTCTGGATGGCAGGGTGAGGTTAGGTCCTCTACAGTTAATTTAGTTGGGGAGGGGTTAAAGAAACTTCACTCTCCAGATTACAGCCTGTCTGTGACTGCCAGAGGTCAGTTCACTTGGGGTAATGCATTTTTCATGTTGGTCCTGGAGTCCCCTGCATCCCAGACACACCTCATCAGAAGTGGGGTGCAGGATCATCCGAGAGGTAGTGCAGTGACTCTGAAAGCTTTGGCAGCCCCAGGAGAGAGCCCGTTCAAAGTATTGATTTGATAATATAGGTCAGCTTTAGTCATTATGCAGAGGGATCAATCGCACCAACCAGGCTCAGTGCAACTTTCATCAGTGTGACAAAACCAGAGGTGAGGGGGAGTCAGAGCATGGCTTTGCCCTAGATTTTTATTTTTTTTCTCCCTTTATCTCCAGCTCTGCTGCTGTCAGTTGGTGAGACAGGGTACAAGCTGAAGCAGCAAAATGCTTTGGGTTTCTTAACGCTGTAGCACTGGGTGGGCAGGAAAGGACTAGCGATTCCTCCACAGGCTCTGCAACGGATCCCAGTTACTGCAGGAGGAGACTTGGATTCTTAAAGTAAAGGGATTGATTGTTCAAATTGTCTCCCTGTTGCCTGAGGATGGGAATGCCACCTCCTTATCTTTGAGGCGTCAGCTCTGAGGGGCTGGGGGTTTGGGAGGGCTCTGCAAAAGCTGCATCTTGGGTCCCCAGGCTGCACTTTACATCACACATACTCCTTTGGCAGATGCAGAGGGATTTTTTTCCAAACCACAGTTTCTGGAAGCAGCTTGCACTGTAGGGTCTTTCCCTCTTTCTCTGGTGCACAAGCCAGCAGTATATATCCTATAGAGCCTCTGTGAGTGAGCTCTGAGCCAGGCAGACACAAGCTAGCTCCAAACCGCAAGCTCTGTGGCCTCAGTTAGCACAGCGCCAAGCAAAAGACCATGCAGATGTGCTCTCGGAGGGGATGTGTGCTATTCTCATGCAGTTCACACTCTGCCCTGAGTGCTCCTGGAGCAAATAACTCTCAAAAGTTGCACTAGGAGCAACTGCATGTCCCTTCTGTCTCCCCTCCAAGGTTTTTCTGCAGTCTGCTCCAGCTCTGCCACACTGATGGGTAGAGCAGCAGACAAAAACCCTGCTCCTACACACAGACAAGGATGTGCAGCTCTCAATACATGTAATTTCCATGCTTCTCAAGGAGAAAGGTCCAGTTTCCACATAGTCCCTGTGCAAAAGAGAGCTGGTGGGAGAGAGCACGTTTCCTTTGCATGGGGCTTATCATTCCCATTGCTTTTCTGCCCCTCCCTGTCTGGCTGGCAGGCTACCTGGACTGCAAGCAGAGATGGTATCAGGCAGGAGACTGATAAGGGCAGTGGGGATGTGGCAATCAATGGTCAGAACCTCCCCTTTAATCGGCTCTGGTAGGACTGCCCATTGGCAAACAGATCGGTGCAGTTTCGCAGGCTTCCCCGGGCCTGTCTGCCTTGCTTTCTGTGCTGGAACCAGTCATTTCCTTTAGAAGGCTCTGGGCAGGTGACTCATGCCATGTACCTTGACTTCTCCTTTTGCACTGCCAACACTGATGTGAGCGCTCTCTCTCTCTCTCTCTTTTTTTATGGCTGGAATTTGTCCCCTTCGCTGTGACCCTGACACAGACAAACACCATCATCCCCCCCACCCCCCGTGCCCCTGGCTTGCCAGTAATTTTATGGGAGGTCAACTCTTCTCTGCGTGTCGGGACATGGATAAGGAGCAAAGCGGCGGGAGAGTCCACCTGTCTGATCTCAAGGAGGAACTGGCTGTCTCCGAGGAGCAGCCATGGACAGAGCAGCTTGCCCTGGGCAGGAGCTGGACCAAAGGCTATTGCTGCCTGTGTTTGCTGCAGGTAGGAAATGGCCAGGCAGCTGCAGTCCATTGCATGCATGTGTCTTTCTAATGGAGAAGGGTGGTGATGTCCGGGGCTGCCAATGGGCTCCACGATGGACAGTCCCAGCAGAGGAGCCAAAGGCAGAGAGAGATGGAGAGCTGGAGACCTGGCTCTCATCCCTTTTTCACAGCAGGGCTTTGGCTCCCCTTTGCAGATGCTCCTCTGCCTCTGTCCTGCATACAAAGGGACAGCTTGGGTGTCAGCACTGTCAACCCCGCACATCTCCCCAGTCCTTAGACAACACTTTACACAGGTCTTTTTTTCTTTTTCTTACTGTCTTTACAGTACTTCTGGAAATAAACTCCTCCTCCTGCGTTAGATCTGCAGCAAACAGTTGGCAACCTGTAGAAAGTCCTCCCAGTGCCACCACTCTCAGGCTTCATTCATTGTGTTTGAGGTGACCTAACCCAGGGGTACTAGACGCCAGAGGATGGGAATGTGGCTGGGATGGGCAAATAACTATTTTTGAGGCATCTCACCTTCAGCAACACCTTGGTGATGGCTGTGGCTGTTGAGCTGATTTCTCAGTTCGATATTAATTGAAAGAGCACATGCAGAACTCAGAACCGCTGCGATGGAAGTCTGCCTCAGATTTATGGTCCCTCTAACATTAGCTAGTTAAAAAAGTAGTACAAACATTTAAACACCAGTGGCAGTAAAGATAAAAATGTAAGCTCGATTAGATAAAGAATAAAGATACGTGTTTTATGTTTACACCTGGACCATAACCTTTGTTTGCTTCAAGTTAAGGCCACTCAAGTGCACAAGTATTAAGCAGAGATTTCCCGGAGGCCCAAACACCTCCTCGTGTAAATGAACTTTTGGGGTGTGGGTGCACAATCACTTTGAAAACAACCCAAGCGCTTGTGACTTCCCACCTGCAGAAGAGAGGAAGAAAGGAGGATGTGAGCTCTCTTTGGGACAGAGCCAGTGGTGTTAGGGTAAACCTCTCCCAGCGGGAAATTCAACCAAGCTGTGGGGATAGTGTCCTGGAGCAGAGAGGTGGCTTGGGGACAGGGACATCTTTAGCAGGGGACATGTCTCCTGCAGAGCAATGGGATCGTTAGTGAAGTCTGAGGACTCTTTTAACTGAAAATTTCTCAGGAAGAAGCAAGATTGCTGTGCTGCTGGGTCTCCAACGCCATGTCTCTGCCCCTAGGACAAGCAAGTGATCTGGTGTCCCCGCTCCCCGCGAGCTGGGGAAGGTGATAAGAGGCACAGGCCCTCTCCTCGGGGGAAGGTGTGGGTTATCACATGCCCAGAGCTGTGGCAAGACCGGGGCAAAGAGCACTTCCCTTCAGATCCACATCACAGCCTGCCGGGTGCGAAGCTGAGGTCGCATCAGACTCCTCACCCACATAGCAATCTCCTGCGTGCGCTGATGTGCAATTAGCAGTGTCCTCCCTGCTGTCATCGCCACAGCTACCAGAACAACCAGCCAAACCCAAGCTCAGACCCACGGTCTGACAGGTCTGGTGTCCCTGCTATCTGCCGGGACCAGGCGTGTTGTAGGAGGGACAGACCCTTGCGCCCGCTTTCACAATGGCTGCAATCACCACTCGCACCGCAGAAGCCCCAAATTTTTTGGCTCCATCCTCTGTGTTGACATCGAGGTTAAATTAGTGCAGCTCCATGGACTTGGTGGCACTGCCCGCCTCTAAGACACGTGTCAAGGGCATAGAGAAGCAGGCCTTGGGGACACAGTGGCACATACCTCCCTTTTTTCTTTTTTTTTTCTTTTTTTTTTCTTTTTTTTCTTTTTTTAAAATTTTTTTCCCTTCTTGCAGACGTCAATCGAGCAGATTCCATTTTAATGTCACGCCTGTGCGGTGGTGGTGCATTCCTCTGAGCGTTGCCATGTGAGGCCAGGATGGTGTTTGGCTGCGGTTAAAGTGTTTTATCAGTTTCTGAAGTCACTTTGTAAATAGCGGCAGCCAAGAAGCCGGAGGGAGGGTGTTGGGGGGGGAAGAAGGGAGAGATATAAAAGCAGGAAGAAAAAGGGCTTTGTTAATTTTAATAGGGTGTGTTATGTTCCTCCTTCATCTCCCAGCTACGCCACACTTGGCGATGACAACCCAGCTTTATGGAGACCTCGGTCTCCCCTAAACCCCCCCCTGCCTTTCCCCAAGCCTAGTTAAAAATCCCCCACTGCATAGCAGAGAGAATAACTCGCGTTGCACTTCTGGCAGGCGAGGGTGAAGCACGGCTCTGTTTTCATCACGGAAAAGCCTCCGGGCGCATATTTTTGTAATTAGGCTTTTCTGCTCAGCAGTTTTTGCAGCTGTGATGACACTGGGGTGTCGCCCCCTTGTTTCTCACGCTCTCCCTGCCAAGGCGCACAGCGGTTGGGCCCAAGCCAACGCCGAGGTCGGGCCGGCGGGCCGGCCTGCGGCCCCCACGCCGCCTGCACGCGCAGAGGAGAAGGTGCCGTGCTGAAACCCTGCGGCTGGTGGAAACGGGCCATGGTTCCTTCTTGAGGTCACTGCCAACGCCTGCGCTCGCCCTGCTCGGGGTGGCAGTGTGAGGGAGCAAGCTGGGGGCTTTGGGGATGGAGGCTCTGCTCCCCCCACCCCCCTGCCTCTGCCTCAGGATATGCTGCCATTTCTCCCTTTCCTTCCAGCAACCCTTCCTCTTCCGCTGCCTTCCCCCCTTAGCGCCTGGCTTTTAAGCAGGCTTTTCTTAGCCCGGGGAGCCCCTGGGGAGCCTTCCCTCCCCTCTCTGCGTGGGGATGAGGAAAGAGGAGGAGATGGGAGGGCCTGGAGCGTGTCCCACGCTCGCGGGGGTTGAGAGGCTCCTTCCTCCCCACCAGCTCCGGCTCCGGGAAACGGCAGGCGTGAGCTGGACACTGACAGGCTCCGCGCTGCCCGCTCGAGCTCCCTCTCCCCCTCAGCTGCCGCCCGGAAACCTCACTCCAGCTGTGGCTTATTAAAGCCGGAATGTCTCTGCGGGACTGGGGTGAGCCAGAAGGATCATTAATAACAACTAACTATGCTGCCTTGCGTGCCAGCCCAGGCCTGAAACAGCAGCTCCCACACAAGAGGCAAGAAAGGCAGCATCGCACTACCTCCCCAGCCCAGCTGCTAGGCCGCTGTGCCCCCTTCTCATCCAGGGGCAAGACAGACGAAGGTCCTCCTTCCTGCCAGAGCCAAGAGCATGACGGGCATCCCTTGGCTGGGATCTCACACTCGTGAAATGCGTGTGGCTTTAGCAGGAGGTCAAATCTGGTAGGAGCCTGACCCCTCTGTGCTCGCCCTTCCCTGGGGGTAAGGGCTGATCTTTGCAAAGCATCTGGAGCAGCCGAGGCTCTGACCGGATGCACTTTGTGTCCTAAGAAGCTCTTTAGCTTCCAAGCTTGGGCTCTGCACTCAGATGTTGATCTGCCAAGGGATCACAGGCATGCAAATGCAGTTTTCTGGCCTCAGTTTCTCCTCTGCCTCATTTATTTAGTAGCCTGTTACTCAGAGGAGGGATGGCTTCTCTCTATTTGCAGGGGCCCTGATGTTTTACATGTTCCTGACCTCTACCAGCCCATTTAGTAGCGGTCATAAAGCATTCAGTGAATTTGCACTTTTTTCCCCCTCTTTGTGAGTGTGTCAGAACTAAATCTTTAGCTCTGAGATTGCAGACGCTGGCCCAGAGCCAGTCCTCATGTAAGTGGGTGGATGTCATCTCATCGAGGCCACTTAGCTCTGCATTTCAGCATCCACCACAACAACCAACCGCCTGTGCTTTGGCGAGTCAATGGGCTTTTCCATTTGCAAAAAAAAAAAACCAACCCAAAGAGAAACGCAGCAGCTCTCCCTTGTGCAAATACCATATGCCACCCGCAAACTGAGAGCCTGGCCCTCCTTTGCAAGAAAGAAGGGCTTCAGTCGGTGAAGCAGAGCTGAGGATCGCAAACCCAGCTCTTGTTGGGTAGTTTTTCATGCCTCTTGTTGTACAGTTGCCATCTCACCATCCAAATCTGAGGGCAGCAACAAAGAACCAGGTCACAGACTGGACTTTGGGGACCATCGCGATTTCAGCTCCTCTAGCAGAGCATTAATCCCTGAGAATCTTCCTGGTGATCTATCTGCTGTAACTAAGCATCTTTTATATAGGAAAATACAAGTTTTCATTCCTCACAGGACTTTCCTTCCAGTGTAGCTTGCAGAGCAGTAGATTGAGCAGTCAGACACATGAAGGAAACACCTTTAAAGCACAGCACTTAAAAACCAGATCATCTTTTGACACCAGGCAATTTGTTGTAACAAAGAAGGCTCTAGACATGCTTTTTATATATATATACATATACATTTCAAATGAAAGCTGATGTTTCTGCTGAGATCACTTGACTCTGGGAGCTGGCATAAAACCACTTCATGCTGTAAAATGCTCTGCTCAACCCACAGTTAGCAGCAGCATGCTCTCCCTCAAACTCAATCTTCTGATAATAAAGGCAGCAGCAGCAGCTTTGAAAGAGCTTACCAAAGTGCTCTCAGTTACTCTTACTACTAAGCCTTGCATGCCAGCTTCCTTGTAAAACTCTTCTATAAAAAATATCTTGAAGGAAATTAGATTTAAAAAAAAAAAATAAATATATATATATATATATATATATATAAAAACCCTTTCCTACAAGCAAAGCAGCTTGTTCAGAACTAAAGCACCAAGGTGCTTTCTGGCCTTGGTTTTATTATGTGGCAGAGTGGCTTTATTCAGAGCAGAACCAAACAGCAGTTTCTGCTCAGGAGTCACAGGATTTACCCCCTGGGTAGAACTCCATGTGAGACATTGCTGGGTCTAGAGCTCATGCTGTCCTTTGGTGTGAGGGATTTCACCCTCTGAGCTGCATCTCCATGTGTTTGACCACACATTCTCCTCCTTCTCACATGATACCAGCAGCTGGGTCCATCACTGGAGAAGCTAATTCTGCTCACAGCAGAAGCTAATTTGGCCCCTCTGGCTTTTCCCTTCCTATTTTAGTCAGCTGGCTTCAGCTGTAGCTGTTTCCTGCTCTCAGAATGGAGAACTGGGTCTGTGTTTACTGCTGTTAGAAAGCTGTGTTGGCACCATCAGTGGCTGCTATGATTCCTGTAAGATCTGTTTGATACCTGGCTCAAGCCCTCTGAGGTGCTGGAGGTAAGTTTAAACCTGGGGACTGATGAGGGAAGAGTTGATGGTTTTCTTTGGGCTGAAGGATGTTGGTTAGGTCTGTCTTTCACCAGTCTGCTTGTGTGGACCAGTCAAACACTGCTATTTGTGTTGTGGAGTGTGAATCCCAGATGTGTTTTAAGGTCATCTTCACAAACAAGTGTTGTGTGCCCTTGTCCCTCAGGGTCACAGCTGGGCAGCACAGGGACACGTTATTGCCTTGCAGAGCCCCCTGGCCCTGCCATACTGTTGCTTGGATTTTGGGTGGTCATGCAATGTCCTGGTGCCTCAGCTTCCCCGCCTGTCTTATGGCACTGTGTCTGAACATCAAATAGCTTGTGTATACTGAAGTTCTGGGGTTGGGCATAATAAACAGTTTGGGCAGAGAGGGGATGGGGCCAAGGCAACGGGCTTGACTTGATCACAGTGCTCAAACTGGTGGCTTTGCCATCAGGCTTTTGCAAGATCCCTATGTTGCTTCTGCGTGTCTCAGGCAGGGAAGATCGAACTCTGACCACTTTAATAGCTGCTCCTGTTTCCCAGCCCTTGGTGCAGTGTGGGGAAGTCGGTGGTGGAGAGCTGATGAGGACAGGTGCTGTGGCTCCATTGGTGGCTTATGGATAGGATGTATTTTATCCCTTAGGTTGAACACTGCTTACCTTGGTTTGTGCAAATTCATGAGTGTCTTTAAGCCCCAGCAGACCCAGAGCTCTACAAACGAACATGCTGCTCAAAGCTGGCGGCTCCCGACCCCGAGACAATTATGTAAAATTACGTTCCAAATAAATTACAGAGGGAGAGGATGGGGGATCAAGGAAGAGAAGATTTTGGGAAAGCCTGTATAATTGGCCTAGGCCTTTTGACCCTGTCTATTATAGAGGATCTAAGGCTCCTTCATTACCCAGCTCCACGTGCATTGTAAGTGTCAGCTCTCTCCATGAGCAAGCTTTTTGGAGGCATTTAGAATCAGACAAGTGTAGAAAATCCTCTGAGCTCTCCCAGATAAAGTCCCTGGAGGATTCAGGTCTCCAGGCCACTCTTAGGCCTTGCGTTTGGCCTTTTCATTTTGGTGCACAAACCTGCCATTAGTCACTGACCCTTCAATAAAGCTTAGTCAGAGTTCATCGGAGGCGAAGGAAATCGCACAGCCCGCTCGCCGCTCTGCAGCCCTGGGGAGGGTGGGGGCAAAGGGTGCCAGCTCTGGGAGACATTGGGAATTGTCCCCTTACAAAAGGAATATTTAGCTGATGTCATTTCTGCGAAATTCCTTTCTCCCTTTTCTTTGTTGTTGTTGCTTTTTTGGTCAGAGAGCAGTGTTTTTGGGGGAGGGCAGTGCAGGCAGCAGAGGTTCTTCAGCATCCCGCACCTATGAAGTGTTGGCTGTGTGCGGGGTGAGGAGAGCACAGAGCAGGTCCTTCCACTACAAACTTGCTGTAGGGGAATCCAGCCCTTCTGCTGCCAGCGGGGAAATGTGGCATTAAAGAACTCAGATCCCAGACAGCATCCATGCTGCTGAGCTCCAAACTGAGAGCTCAGAATGGTGCTGGCCTGCAGCGCTGTGAGGAAGAGTAGGGTGGTAGCCCTTCTGAGGCTGCCTTAAGCTCCACAAGATATCTTGAAAATCACTCATGTGCTTTGCTTGGGAGTCTGTTGATGGGCAAAGTCTGGAAGGAACCCATCCCAAAGCACACGCCTCTTCCTATTTTGAACCATGCTGTGCCATGGATTGATGGGGATGATGGATGTCTGGCCCAGCACCAGGGATAATGTGATTAGAAAGGAGTAGTAGCACGGGATTCACTGTGGAACAGGGACCAGAAAGAGCATGAATGTGGGGTTGGGTTTTTTTCCCTTAGCCCAGATCTTAAAATACTCTCAGGGTACAGCAATTTTCTCAGAGTCCTTGAGACAGTCTGTCACAATAAGCAGATAGAGCAGGTAATAATACAGGTCAGAATTCCCACATTTCACTCAGTTGTTAGCCAGAGGGTGTCTTCCCTGCTGAAATGGCAGACAGGGACACACTTGTGTTTTCCAGACCAATCCCCACCTGTTAGCAGGTGAGAGCTGGTGTTTGGGAGCAGGTTTAGTTTCCTTCAGCCTTCTCCCCCTTTCTCTTGCGATTGCTAAATATTTCCAAGTGGTTTTTACAACTGACTGATGCTGTTTTTAAAAATAGCCCTTTCATGCATTTAATATCACCTACTTTTGAGGCAGCCTGTGACACAGACCTGTCTGTTCCCAGCTCAGAGTGTTTCTCCAAATTTCTAATAAATCAGCAATCCTGCTGCAGCTGACACCGTTTTAACTCGTTGCCAAATGGGGATGAATTATGATATATCCACATTTAGAAAGAACTTTGAGATCCTCCAGTTACAAATAGCTCCCAGAGAAGGAGAAAGATTCAGTGAACCTGACAGGCACTCTTTATGAAGGTTACAGAAAAGTACTATGGGCTGATCTGGACCATTTTTATGATGATGTATGCTTCTAGGGTATCTTTGTTCTTGCCAGCAGTAGTTTGGGGGTTCCTTCTTTTGGTTTCTTTTTATTTTCTTCTGCCTCTGTGCTTTTCTTGTCTTCACTATTGTGTTTTATTGCTTCTGGTTGAACTCTGTGCTTCAAACTGTGGATGAGCTAACCGGAACATAGCAGAAAGCATCTCTGGATGTTGTGTGTTGGAAAGCATCCGTCACATACACAGTGGTGGGAAATCCCATGCTTGATTAATTTAAAACTAGTGTGGAAACAGCACAGGACTGAACTCAGTAGAGGCTAAACCCCCACTGTTTTGCAGTGGTCTTGCAGGAATTCTACCATTCTGTGTGCTGGCATGTAAAAAGGAGTGACACTGGTGTCCCCAGGCACTCAGAAAATCACGAGTCGGGCTCATCCGTACGCAGACATCGGGAAATGAAATGTAAAGTCGTGAGACTTAGAAGAAAGGAACGTGTGTGAAGGGGGTTTGGTTGGCCTTGCAGTTTTCTTTGCCTCTGATGTTTCCTCACGTTGCGTTTTCAAGCTTTCCTCGTAGCCACAAGGGCCATATTTTGATCACTTTTTAAAAGAAAACTGAGATTCTCACAGTCATTTGACAGCAGAAACCGAGTCTCCACACAGAGTGGAGCATATTCTGTAGTAAAATGTGGGTTTGCCTACCGTGAGAGCTCAATGAGGAGCAGAAATGGGTGATTTAGATGTGCTAGAGCTATAGTAGCAAAGAGGATGAATACGTCCTAGGAAATCTCAAACAAATCTCTTTTAAAAATGAGTGTGTGTTGAAGCCATACCTCCTGCAGAGTCAGTACAGTCTTTGCCAGAACCTGCTAGATGCCACAGAGCGCTCTTTCCGTGTAGGGTTTGAGACCTGATGTCTGTGTGGCTGTCAGGATAAAGGAAAGGAGTCACCTTTCTCTCTGCTGAGCTGTAATGGTTAGCAGGCTTGCAGAGCCCAGCCTTTGTGGTTCAGTGCTTTGGAGTGTTCAGAGCTGCAGAATATTCAGAGATACAGGTCTGGGGCTGTATTTGGATGAAGGCCTCACTTTGGGCCCTTACAGGCCCTTACAAATTCATCTTCCTCATGGAGGTGACTCTAAACAGAGAGCTTTTGGCACAGCCCCTGTGCCTCAGTGTCCCCATCTCAGTAATGATCCTCCACAGTCACAAGAAGCACCTGTTGTAAATTACTCTATGGAAGAGAAAAAGGCTGGATTCTCAGGGTTTTTTGATTGTGGGCTCCTGGTTGCCTTCAGTCAGGAGCTGCCACTTGGCTTATTTACTGTGATGCTTTGAAAGGACGTGTGTTTATCGCTGTCAGACTGACTCGTTCAATAACACTTTTGTTTAGTTTCTTTTCCAAGGTGAAATGTGACACGGTATAAAGGGGTCAAGGCAGCAGGGAACCCCGCTGGAGAGGAGGGTGGGAAAACACAGGCCAGAAGCTGTGGTCATCCATATATTACAAGGGGGAGGGAAAAAAAAAACCAAGGAGAAAACAGGCTGGGTTTTGGTGAGTGCCTCCTCCCTGGCTGCACTACCCTCCCCTAGAAGCAGGTTCTCATGGAGGGAGCATGGAAACCCAGAGATTGGCTTTGCTCTGCCACTGCTGGGTCCCACGGTCTTGGAGAAGCACCCTTCTCTCCGGATGCCTCAGCACCCTCCCTAAAGTGCCTCCAAGCTGCAGCAAGGGCTGTGACACACAGGTATCCTTGGTGGAAAGGGCAGCCAAGGACTGTGCTCTGTGGCATGGGGACCCATGGTGCTGAGGGCACAGAGATTCTCCTTCCTTCATCCGCTCACGGGACAGATGCTCAAGGTCCCTGCCAGCGCTGCTGCTGCATCCAGGGGAGTGCAGCAGGAGGAAGGAGGGAAAGGAGCTGCATGTGTTTCTTCTGGAGCTCTGTTTCAAGGCAAATTTGCCCTTTCACAGTTGCTTAAGCAAAATGTCAGCGAATGCCAAATGCCTGGAGCCACATATGCTCTACACAAGAGAAGCTCCATAAATCAGGGAGCAGTTAGTGGGAAAAAATCAGGTTCCAAGGAGGAAAGCAGTGGGATACGCTTTTTCCCCCTAAAAGCCAGGGCAGCAGCGTTTCAGTTTATTATGTGACCCAGCAGTGAAGGAATTCATCACATTGTCACTCTCCCCCCCCTCCTTTTTTTTTTATCCCAGAAGAAAGTGTGTGTGTGTACGTGTGTGAGGTGGGGGAGGAACAAAGCAGCCGTGCAATCAACTTTGTATAAAATTGGCGCCGTGTCCCGCTCACAATGCGGGACAAAGGCTGGGGGGCTGGTGGCTCAGCTGGGAGTCAAGGCAGCACAGCTGTGACCAATGCCAACACAGTTTCCGTCAATATGGAGTGACCCTGGCTCTTTTTGCAACCTGCTTCCAGGCTCATCTCCAATAATTCTCACAAAAGAGGGGAACAAACAAAACCTTTGTCAGCACTTCCAAGACTCTCCCTCAAAAATCTTAAATATTTCATTAGGATCTTCTCATCCCTCCTTCTTTTTTTTTTTTTCCCACCTGATCTGGGCTTAAAAAGAAGTAGATTTGGACACTAAAACTCTGGGTCAACAGATGATTAAAGGAAAGGCTTAAAAGGCGAAGGGATGGGTTTAGTAGTGGGGGAAGCTACTCGTGCTGCTGTCCTGAGTGAGGCATTACAAAGGCAAGAGAGAAAGAAACTCTCCCACTGGTTAGTTAGCACTTGAGGCAGGTACAGTATTTTTTTAAACCTGTTTGCTTAGAGAGGCTTGGACTGAAATACAGAAGCTGGAGGGAAGCTGGGATGTGCAGTGGTCCAGAGTGAGGGCAGGCTGTGAGGTCAGCCAAGAGCCTGTGCTCTGGGCTCTGCTTCCCTTCGGTTGGTGGGCACTGTGCTGCTGGTAGCCCAGGGAGGCCACCACCACCAAGGCATGATGCTAGCTGTGCTGAGGGAGTGCTCCTGGGGATCCCTCTCTGGAATAAGTCTGCTAGCTGGCAGCAGGTCAAACTCCACCTGGCTTTGACAGCTCCCAAGATGTGCTAAGGAGCTATGGCAATATGTATGCAAACTGGTGCTGGCTTCCCTGCTTTTCCTCTGCCACAGCAGCTCTGAGGAAAACACTGTTCCATTCCTTTGCAACAGGAATAAGCCTGAGACCAGTTGGGTCAGGGGGAAAAAAAAAATTAAAGAAAATGTTGTCCCTCATCTGGGAAGAAGGATTTGGGAAAACAGCATTTGGGCTGTCACCGTTGTGCATCCTCTTTGATATTACAGGGCTGCTCCTCAAGCCAATGCAGAGCAAAGCCAGGGAAACTGTGCATCCAAAACCAATTAGGATGACAGGCCCTAACTGCTTCTGAGGCAGAGCCAGCCAGAAGATGTAAATGCTGCAGAAAGAGGAGGTGGAAAAGGGAAAGAAGTCAAATCCTGCCTCTCCTAACCTTGACCAAGTCTGTAAAATGACCCTGTTCCTAGGTTATGGGGGCTCTGATTTGCTCCACAGGCTCTCCTGGGCATCCCTGAGCTAACAAAAGGCTCTGGTTACAAATATTAAACACTTCTTAATAACTCTGCCATGCCATGAAACAGAGTCCATTCTGGTTCGCTAAATGACTCTGAAAGGACCTTTTCCCTCCCCTGCTTCCCTTCTCTTGCCTGGTTTTAAATAGGCCCTGAGTGGTAGGAGCCGGCACAATGGCATCACTCTGCCTTTGTTTCAGCCTTGATTTAGCCACCCTTTTAAGGACCCTACTGAATAATTCAGTGTTATCATTCAGGATGATGCTGGATTATTACAAGGGTTCCTTCCCTCCCTTCCCCTCCCCTCCTCCTTTCCCTCCCCACATCCCCCCCATAACCTTTAAATTCTTTTCACACGTGAATGGGTTCAAAGGAAGTCGTGTAAGGAAAACACACAACGAGGAGGTTGCCGCTCTCCCCCTCTGCTGTCAGCTTGATAAATATAATGTGTCACCAATTAAAAACTCATTGCCATTCTCCTGCTGCAGCCATTGCCTCGTTAAGGTCCTCCTCCCGGGGTGGCTCCCAGGATCTGCTGCTATCATTGTTGATAACAGAGGGCCTGTTTTTTTCCCATCCTGGGCCATTTCAGTGCTACACATTGGCATGTAAATAAGTTATTCACTCGACATCACTTTCTGATAGAAAAATGACCATGAAAGTCTTTGATTTTGGGTTTGCTCTTGTCACAAGCGCACAATGAAATCAAGAGTTTCAGTTTTGTGTCTGTGGCTTGTGGAGGGCTTTCTCTTTTTTTTTTTTCTTGGCTTTTCTCTTTTGCAACTGCCTCTTTTCAGCATTTGTATGGAAATTGCCCACATTAAGTTGCGTGATGGGACATAGTTTGACCTGGTAGGTGTCCTGACTTCAATCCAGCAGAACCTTGTTTATTTTTTGCCCTCCCCAGGAACATTAAAAAAATAACCCAATCTGAGTCATAAATAAAAAGTTGCTTTCTTTTTTTCTTCCTTTCCCCCTTTTTCTTCCCCTTTTTTCCCCTCTTGCCTTTGAAGAAGTGTGGTTGGCACCAGAGACCCCCCCTGAATCTTTCCCATCAGGGATACATGGAAAGGACCTGACTGGGACAGCCCCACAGCTCTGCTTCGCTGCAGGGTGCAGCAAGGGGGAAGTAGATTCCAGGGAAGTCCAGTGATTATGGAGTGGTACCTCTCCCTGGAATATTAACACAAACCTTTGGTCTCCCTGCCTCTTTTCCTCTTGGTATCTCGTTTCTCACATTCCAGTTTGCTTCTTGGAGCAGTTCCCAAACCAAACACTTTTTTTCTTTCTTTTTTTCACCATTTCCTTCTGTTTTCTCCTCAATTCTTGGCTGCTGGACACCTTCCTCAGCAGCAAGCTCCAGTGGACACCACCAGCTGGTTCCCCAACCACCAAAATCAACTTCCCTCAGGCCAACGCATGGCAGTGAAGACAGGTCTGCTGTCCCATCGTTCCTTCTGGATCCCAATGTGCTCATGAGGTTTTGTGTATAGCAGCTGGGCGAAGAGGATGGGGAGAGTTTTGTAAGAGGTGTTAAATAGCATCCTTCAAATGCCTCAGTCTGGCTGGAAAGTTTCCTTCCAAACTTCTTTGTTCCAGGAGCTGGGGCTGTTACTGGTACCTGTTTGTGCTTCTCCCTCTGTTTCTGTATTGAGATGGTTGAAATCTCCCTCCTTTTCTCCCCCTCTAATCTGTCCAGTTTTCATCTCAATGCCACTGGCTGCCTTTTCATTTGCTCACTTATATTTGGCAACAAGCTACTCCTGTATTGCAGGAAAATTGTCCAAGCTACTGGTCAAAGGCAGAAGGTCTGGATCCTTGGCTGCTGCATGCCTTGATTTCAGGCTGAACACTGGGATTCACCTTTGGGAATCCCTCTATGCAGCTCTGCTGTGGTCATATCTACTCATTTCATCACCTTGAGAGCGTCAGTGCTCTGAGCTGGAGCTGCAGTAGCCTGGCAGGGAAAGCTTCCAGGCAGGGAAAGCATCACCAAGATTTGGGGCTTCTTTTTTTTGCCTCTTTTTTTATTTTTTTTACTTTATTTTTTTATTTTTTCCTTCCCTTCAGCTGAGCTTTTGGAGAGGGATTGGAGAAGCTTTCGTTTTGGGGAGCTGGGACACTGGTTTTAGCAACAAGGATGGTTCTGTGCAGCGTTTGAAGTGGAAATGCATGCAGATTTGAAGCATGTATGCTCCCAGCAACGTTCTGCAAAGCCTTGATTGTTAGAACAATTTAATAAAGCGATGAGCTTCTCCCACCTGCCCCACCCCCTGCTCGCCCATCCTCTCTCCAGGGCTCAGCCTGAAATCTGCTGTGAAGTTCCCCCTCATCTGCCAAGCGCTACCTTCAATAGGGGGAGTTCCCTGGAGCTGAAAGACAAAAGGATTTGTAATCAAAGCTTCAAAATAGGGAAATATAATACAAGGAAAGGCTTTAAGATTTTTTTTTCCTCTGTAGATCCGTGCTGTCTGAGCAGCTGGAGTGGGGACAAGTGTGAATTCTTCTTGCCCCATTTACAGTGAGGATGTGTGGCCACAGCCAGGGGGGCACATTTGCCTCCTGCAATGCTGGATCCCCCAGCTGATAGATCTATTGAGTGTTGGCTGCCAAAGTCTCTTCCTTCCTTCCATGGTCCTGTGATGGGAAGAGGATGATGGAGTTTAATCACGTGGAATGTGAGCTTGCCTTGCAGTGTGCTGCCCTGCCTGCTTGGCTTTCAGGAGAATATCCCTCTAGTTCAGTGCAAAGAAAATAAGGATCAAGCTCTGTGGGTGAAGCAGCTGGGAGGGGAGTGGGATGTGTGTTAGAGGAGGGACTCTTGCTCTGTGTGCCCAGTTTTGGTCTCCTTCTTAAACTAAATGCATTTTAAGAGATTTGAGAGGTAAAAACCATCCTGCAGCTGAAGTCTGTGACTAAAGTCAGCTGTATTTTCAAAAAGCCCTAAAAGTGAAGTGAGGGGGAGGAAGCACCGTAACCTGGAAGAGGAAATGTGATGTAAGAAAAGCGATCTAGAGATCTGCATGAAGAGAGCAGGCCAATCTTGTTTCACTCTCAGGCCTGCAGTGCTGGGGTAACTCTGTGCCTGGCAGCCCAGCCAGGCTTGGGGCATTCCCCAAAATGATTGCAGGGTGTCTTAAAGAAAGCACAGCCCTCGTGGCACCTCTGAAATGCCTTTGTGAGGCTTGTCTCTTTGCATGAAAGGAAGCCTTGGTTGGTTGCTGACACAGCCAAAAAACCACCTCTGTAACCAGCACGATGACTTTTGCCTTTCTCCCTCCTGATATTTACTTCCCTCTTGGTTTGAAGTCCCCAAAGCCAGGATGAAGCCCCACACGTTTCTCCCCACCCCTCCTCCTCCTCCCTCGTTATTCTTTAACTTTCTAAGGCGACTGTCCTCTCTGTTTACCCGGCTTGGGTGCCAAAGGCGAGGGATCCGGGGAGACTGTTTATCTGCTGTCAGTCTATAACGCAGCATCCCTCACCCCTAGGGTCACCCGAGGGATTGACACCTTAACCCAGGGTCCTGGATTCCGCACTGCCCTCCTTAGAGATGCACCAGGCTGTCAGTAACAAGGCCACAGGTTTATTCAACTGAGATCTCTAGATCTCAAAAGATAATCTGGGAATAATTGGGACTTAAGGAACTTGTGGGAATCTGATTTTTTCCCCCCCACCCCTTCTTTGCAGCGCTGCCATTCATGAAACAGATGGACATCTTATTTCTCTCTAATTTGATGGGCTTTCTTGACAAAATGGCAGAGGTTGCACTTTGCTACAATAATAACCTGCCACTCAGACTTTGTAAGGGGGTTTGTGTAGATTTCTTCTTAATCAGACCGTGTCTTGCTATCAGCAAGGAGATGCGTGCGTGTGTGTGGAGCAGGGATATTCTGAGCAGCTTCTCTGCATGAGGGAGCCTAGAAAGGAGTGGAGAAAAATCAGGGGGCTTTCATGTTTGTGTCAGGGTGGGTTTTGGTGGTGTTTTTTGGTTGTTTTTTTTTTAAGTCTCATTTGAAAAAGAAAGATTGGGGTGTGAGCTCATTGTCTAGATGATAATGTATTCATGGATTTGCTCCTTCTCGCCCTGGGACTGAACAACAGTGAGGGACAGCTTTCCATGGGCTGGGGGGCAAGTTGGAAAGCTTTGCAAACTATTGGGATTACTCTCAGGTTTGCAAAACCCACTTTTCACTTGCAAAAATCTTTCCAATGCTGCCATTTAACCCCTGACCTTCTCTTCTGCTTCCCTTTCCCTCCTCTCTCCCACCAAAGTGGATCCTCTGGGCAAAGCATGGGATCTGAGTCTCCTCTTGAGCACACTGGTGTAAGTCAGCAATGTGCCTTCTTACTATCCACAATGCAAGTAAAAAAACAAGGAAAAAGGGAACTTTTTTAATTACTCAGATGTTCAAGCTCCTTAATCAAGCTCCAAGTAGTGATGAATAGGTAAAGAACCAAAGAAAACCTAACCACTACCAAAAAAAAAAATGCATATTTAATGTTATTTTTACCTCATTTCTGTGCCTTTAGAGACTGCTTTTAGTTTTTTCTCTGAAGCCAGATGAATGAGCAATTTACTTGTTGGAAGCTGAGCTTACTGTGCAATTGGTGACTTCAGAAACTGGGATGTGAGAAGGATGCTCAGTACTGTGAGATGGTACCACTGCAAAGTGTAGTCAGTTCTGTACACAAGGAAATGAAGCAACTTCATGCTCAAAGGTGGGGCGGGCGTAACATCAGCTCAACAACTTCACCAGTGTTTCCTTGTGTTCACCACTCAGAAGCAGAACCTAACACTTGCAGGATGCATGAGTCCCTAAGGAAAGAGGAGCCAACAGAGGTGACAACCAAGTCTAATCATATGCTCTGTTAATAACTCTGTGGCATCTCCATCTGACTTATCCTTTATTTTTTCCAGTGTGTTTTGTCAGCAGTTGTAACCAGGTTTCCCACAACACATCCAGTTCCTGGCAGGGCTGACTCTGCTTCCTCCATCCATGGCAAGGATGAGAGGCTTTCTGAAGAACACCTGAAAAGTTCATGTCCCAGGTGTTTTGAGCTGCTTTTTCAGGCAAGTTGGCTAAAGCTGCTTTAGTGAGACACTGTCAGCCCCTGCTTCCAGGGAGCTGTTCCAGCAGGCTAGGATGTGCAGGGTGCAGAGGCACCAGACTTTCACTGAGGCCTCATCTTTCCCCTTATTAATACACAACTGTTCCCATCAAGAATCAATAACCAGGCGGATGCATGCTCTTCTCCCACAACAGGACTTTTAACCAGTGTTGGAATAACATCCCTTTCCCCCTGCTTTGTGCATCTGTGTAGCAGACTGCATGAGGTGAGAGTTCTGGCCAGCATTTGGGGCCTGCTTCCGTGACTGGATGGCCCATGTGCTTTTTGCCACACATCCCTTTCCTTAGCAGAGGATGATACAGTGAATCTAGTAACCATTAGTTGAGTCACCATATCTTAGCAGGACTTAGTTTTATCTTCTTCTGTCTGTCTCAGGGGTCCAATTAATTCCTCCCAGAGCTTGCTTTGGCTGGGATGGTATTCCTGGGAGGATTTTTGGAGGGTGTTTGAGGGGGCTTGGGGTGTGTTTTGTAGAATAAAGGACCTGCCGGTCCCCCATCTTATCTAGCAACTCTTGGCTACTCTGGGCTGCCATTAAGATGTGATGTTTCTTGGTGGGGGCAGCATGTAAGAGCGCACTGAGCACTTTGTGCCTCCCTTGTCTGCTGCCTGTTAGCAGCTTGGGGGACCAAGGGGTGTTGAGCAGCTCCGCTGTGTCTCTTTGCTCCGTGGCCATGCCATGCAGCTCCGCTGTGTCTCTTTGCTCTGTGGCTGTGCCATGCAGCTCCTCCATGCCTCTTTGCTCTGTGGCCATGCCATGCAGACTCTGAGCCTCTACACCGCTTTTCTCACCCCCCTCGGTGCTCACTTCCCCTAAAGAACTATCTATAGCAACAAGCCCACCTCCTCCTCCTCCTCCACTGAGATCATTCCAGCTAAAATAAGTTTTCTCCACGCTTCCCATATAGCTTGGGCTCAAGAAGTTTCCTCTCTCTGGCTCTCAGCCCCTCACAACCCTCTGGGGTGACTGTGTTTAAACAACCCACGGCTCAACTCCACGCTGGAGAGGAGCAAAAGTTTAAAAGGAGGTCAGAGCCCTTGTACCACCTTCTGCAAACATGGCCCTGACGTGCCTAAATGGAGCCACGCTGTGGAACGCCTGCCAGGAGGCTCTTCCAGCCCCTTTCCACGAGCACATGTACCAACCCGAAGGATCTGGGCTTTGATTTATTCCTTCCCAGAGATGAGGTGGCACGGAGGGTTTAAAGAAGCCTATCTAATAGAGTGCTGGAAATTATAAATCAGTGGGGCTTTGTAAAGGTTATTACTTTAAACAAAGAGGGGGCTGAATGGAGCCAATTAAACGGCACCTGAATTGATAAACAAACTGGTTATTGTAGGGGGCTATTCTGCAGCTCTGGCGGTCCCCCTTGGCCAGAGGCTGATGAATACGGAGCAAGGCCTGGGGAGAAATTTACATGTGATTGGAGTTTAATGGGCCGCAACAGGCCTCCCATCCCATCACCATGGAAACGGGCCCTTTCTCAAGATTTTAAACAGTCTGAAATGTCCTTTTATTGTCTGCTTCGAATGTGTCATGTGAGCCCCAACGGGGTGGGCGCTTGTATGTATCAATTTGTTTCTGTCTCCGGGCATGGCATTGCGAGGCCATGAATATATGTGGGGGGACGCGGGGACAAAGGGCCCAGCGGGCCCAGCTGATGGGGCTCCATGGAGACCCTGCCGCCCGCGCACAGGAATGGTGACATATGGTCCGGCCTGACCCCGGGCAGCCCCACAATAGGCAACCACGCTGTCCCGCTCAACCGTGCCATCCGTCCCCCCTTTAACACTGGCTATTCATCCCTTGGCCAAGTCAACTTGCTGGGCCCGCTACTCTGCTCGTTGGGTTGTCGTTGTGTTGTGGGGCGGGTTGTGTTGTTTGAAATCCGGGCTGTTGATCACCAGAGTCTGGCAAAAGAAAGAATGAGAGAGAGAGAAAAGGAGTAGAGGCAGAAAGAAAAGGCTCTCCATGTCCCAGAGATGTTTGCTTTCCACTTGACTGGAAGCTGAATGAAGGTGAATATCAGAGCAGCACAAGAACTGGGCAGGAGTGGGAGAAACGTTCTCCAGTGCTTGAATGGTTAAGATGGAGCAGGCTGAGGGTCCACCTCACCCCTGATCATATCTCTTACAGTAGTTAGCCTTAAGCATGTGTGAGGAGAATGAGGGACCTGCCGGGATGTTCACCCCCACACCCAAATTAGAATTTTTCCAGGTGACTTGCATGTCAAACCGGATTGTTTTGCATTGTTTTACCTCCCTAACAAAAAACGTGAACTGTGTAACTCTGAAACCTGTTTTCTCATGAATGCCCCACCTGTAAGCTCTGCTCAGCTCTTGGCTGTGATGGGCGGTGAGTCCTCCAGCCAACGGTGGACACGTGGACATGTAACCCAGCTGCCTGTTGCCTTCCTCCTGATGGGAACGCTTGTTTGAGGGAGACACACGGGTATGGATTATATACACAATTCCAAAAGTTGGCCACACAAAAGCCATCAGAAGTAGGCAGCCACACTAACATTGTGCAATCACAAGTCAGAACTCAAAGGGGGCTAGGTGAGCAGGCATACCCATTGCAGCCAGTTGAACAGCTTGCTGTCAAGAATACAAGGGGACTGGGCTGTGATCAAACAGGACCTGGTAAAATTGAGAAGAAATACTTTCAAAATAATCTACTGAAGAAAACCTTCCACAAGGAAAAATATCCAGCCATTCACTGCAACTGATTTGCCTGATGTTAACATGATGCTCACAATATAACGTGGTTATCGTGCCTCTTGAGAGAAATTTTTTTCCAAGCATGCCTACGAGACAGGGTGCTGTCTGTGGGATTAAAAGATCAGTCAGTTGTTCTCTGCTTTTCACTCCTAGTCATCTTCTGCTTTCAAAGTCATCCTGTATTCTGCTGTGGACATGCAACTGGTGTTAAAGGGGGACTGGAGATAAGCTGCATTCCCCCTTTCATCTCTGGGGTGTGAGCTTGTCTACAGCTGCATGAGGAGAGGAAGTTATTTCCTGGCAGTTTGGTAGTCTCGCATGCATCGAGTCCATCAGATCTGAGAGAGCAAAAAAATCCGGTGTTCCCTGTACCTCTTGTCTCAGAAAAGCTACAGCAGCAGGAACATAAACTGAGAGGGAATTCCTGATGGTCAGGAACTTTTTGGCCTCAGTCAGGAGACCTGTTGTAACGCCTGCTTGAGCAGGAGCTGGGCTACTGGATAGACCCCAGAGCCGGTCTTTCCAGCTGTGTTTGAGGCACTTGTAAACCAGTTTATTTTACATGGTCTTGGTGTTGTCCTCTCCCACCGTTCTGCTTTTCCCTACCAGAGGGTAAGAGCAGACAGAGTAAGCCAGCAAAGAGGTGATGAGGTGAGCCACAGCAGCACCCACAGCTGATGAATTGAGCTTAGCTGGCCTGGGGGAACTCTGAAAGCCTCTCTACCCCATCCCTTTCAGGTTTCTCTGCATGTCTATGACACAGGTAAATTGCTTGGCATCAGGGTAACCGTATGGTTTTAAGTCTGTTTGAAATGAAACTGGTGTGATCTCCTTAGTTTTAGGGGGAAAGGATTCTTTGGTCTCACTTTTAATTAAATATATTCCAGAGGTGAGCTTATGCTGTGATTTAATGCCTCAGTTTGAAAGCTGCCAGCTTCTCCTGGGGAAAACTAGCTCTTATCCTTGGAAGACCTTACTGAAAAGTCTTTATTCATTACAGCTGCTAGTCCATTTTGATTTATTTCTTTTTTAAAAAAAAATCCCTTTTTAAAGGAGTCTGATCCTGTTCTTAAGCCTGGAGGTCAGGCAATCAGTGATATATCTGCCCCTGCCAGCGAAGCACCCTCTCTTTTGCATGTAAGGGGGTTACCATTTGCTTAGGAGGGGTTTTCCTGCCAAGTTTATTGCCATTCCTTGCATTTGAAAGAAAATTGCTCTTGTTTAGCTGGTGGCTTCCTAGCAAGAGAATAACACAGAGCAAAAGGGAAAGTTAAAATCCTGCAAAAGATGTTCACCTGCAAGATGAAGCTGGAGTATAATGGTAGTATAATAGTAGCTCCTAAATCCAGTGAGTTTAATTTTTAAACAGGATCTGGGTAAGGCACCATGTCCACAGCCCTCTGCAGAATGGCTTAATTGTTGGCTAAAGAGAAAAGGAAGGTTGTAAGGTGAGACTGAAAGAGAGGAAGTGACGCCAATACAACATCACATCCTGACATTTAGCACGCTCCATCGCTTCAAAGTTCAGGAATGAATCCTCTCTTGCTAGCTAATTACCCAAGGTTGGTACTTCCAACATCCCTTCTGCTAATCAAGAGTAGTGCATGCTATAAATGGCTAGCAGGCAGCACGTGGGAATCACAGTTTCGTCTCTTTAGTCTCTGGGATTGCTGCAGACACAGGAGCACCTGGCCAAGCGTAGTCTTTAAGGGATAGATGAAAGGAGACTTTATTTTCTGATGGAAAAGGGATGGAAATGTGTACAGTGAGGAAACTACCATCCTAAGAAACTTCTGCCTTACTAAAGTCTGGTTTACAAAGCCTGCTTGGGAGGCTAAGACTTAGTTTCTCCTTTGCAGGCTGGCTAATTGCTTAATAACGTGGAGTTATAATCAAAGAGATAGGAATAAACCCAAAATTCCTGGTTTATGGCATCCATTTGGTCCTTAATGGATTAATGTTCTCTGTGTTTCTCGCAGCCTTTAACATTTGTGCCCGTCGTAAACTGCATTTTTCTCTCTCCTGCTCTTGTTTTGCTCTCCAAATGGCTGCTGCCCTCACCCTCCCACGCTGGGTCGCAGTCCCTTCAGAAAGTCATTTAACAAAGCTGCTGCCTTGTGGACTCCGTGTCTTGACAATGTCAGCAGAGTTCAAACGCTGCGAACAGGCCTGGGACAGAGAGCACGACTGGAGGATGTGTTCATCCAGGCCTGGACAGACAGAGGTTGACACTGATGCTGCTGAGGGTTATAGCTGAGGGATCAAGACTTATTTATTTTAAAGTCTGTAAGCAGCACAATAGCTCTGGTGGGCCCCAGGCTGCTGAACACATCTCCCCTTGTAGTGAAGAAAGTCATTCTGCACGGCGATGACAATGTGGCCACACAGATGCTTCCTTTCTGTGAGGTCCCCGTCAGCTTGGCTCAGTTTAACACTGAAAATGCACATAGGGGTGGTAGCTCTTAAAGATCACATTGGCCATCTTTCTCTTCCTTATCTCACTGTGTTCCTCAGCTGGGACAGAATGAATCCCAGTTCAGCTCCACTCTCATGGTGGTCAGTCACTGGTGAGTCAGCTTTCTTTCTGGTGGGTGAGGGTGGAAAGTCCCTTGCCCTGCCACAGTCAGGATGGCACGCTGGTGGGTGCTCTTTGGATGCACTTGAGGTTTAGCAAAAGTTCTTTGGTCTGGGTACTTCCGTAGAAGCTGTGAAAACTGCTCAGGATGAGCACCTATGCCGTGATCTGCAGAGCTGGGTGGGAACCCAGAGCATCAAAGAAGCCAGTGCAGGGGCTGGAAGCATCTCCTGCCTCAGTTACTGCAGTGGAAGGCTATCTGCTCCGGCAGCAGGCAGCCCCAACACAGCTCTGTGCTGAGATAGCTGCAGTCGCTTAGCACAGCTCCATGTTTCATTCTGCCTCCCTTTCTGAAGCACCCTTGAGGATGGCAGACCCCATCTTCCTGCCATATTGGGTCAAAAGCTTTGTGAAAAGTCACTTAGCCAAGCTGTTAAACCCTAATAACTCAAGGATTGCTCCTCACAGTAAATAGCAACTCCAATTACCTGCTGGGGGTGGAGAATCTGTTGTTGGTGTTTCTTTGTGAGGCTGTGAGGCTGCAGCATTGCTGGGGATTCTCTGGTGAGCCTTCACACACCCTTACTGACCGTTTTCCCTCCGGTAGAGCTGAGGGAGGCAGCCCTTGAACATGTGTCAGATAGTGGAGAGTGTTTCCAGATCTCAGCTGGGGTGACTGGGTTCATTGCTAAGGAGTGGGCTAACAAAGGTGGGATTCAATGCTTTTACAGCCAACAGCGATGGTGACTGTGCTGGCAAAGAGCTTAAAGCACAAGCCAGGAAGTGGCCCCAGCCCCAAAGGATGGACATACCAAGGAGAAGAAAGGGCTATTCAGAGCGTGTCAGGGCTCCTCTAAAGCAAAGTGTGCACCTTCCCACTCCAGCCTGGCTTTATGGTTTGGTACTTGTGGTGGAGAGCATTGCAAGTGAGAAAACATCTGGGCTGGAGGCAGGAAAGCATTGGTTCAGGTTCTGTGCATGAGGCAGGTGAAGGTGGAGGCAGAGCTGCTGGGGACAGTCAGGCACAGAGGTGCTGAGGCCACTGAATGCAGATCTCCTCTTCCCAGGATGCATTTCTGGAAGAGATGGGTGAAGGTTTGTATTTATTCTGGGCAAAGTGGAGATGGGAAGGGGGGAAGTGAGGTACCCAGTGCTCCATTCCCATGCAGCACCATCAGGTTTGCAGGCAGTGGCAGACTTTATTTTTCAGGTTTGCTTTGATGCTGACTGAGCACCAACAAGCACCCCAAAGGGAAGTGTCCAGGGGGCTTAGCTGGGATCCCCAGCAGCCTGGGCAGCTCTCTGGAATCAGACAGCATGGTTCCCATCAGATACTAGTTTCACATTATGGGAATTAGATCTTAGGGGGAAGTTCTTTACAGAGAGAGTGGTGAGGGGCTGGAACAGGCTGCCCAGAGAGGGGGTGGGTGCCCCGTCCCTGGGGGTGTTCAAGGCCAGGTTGGATGGGGCCCTGGGCAACCTTGTGTAGCTCCAGGCCTAGAGGTTGGTGTCCCTGCCTGTGACAGGGGGTTGGAGCTCTGTGATCCTTGGGGTCCCTTCCAACCCAGACCAGTCTGGGATTCTGTGACTCTATGTATTACACTGACCTCAGCAAACCCGCACCTGATTTACACCGTACTGCTAATTTTCACTCCTCTATCACCATTTCTTCCTGTAATCCAGTAATGGGGACTATGTGCCTAAATGGCTGCAGAGAGCTGCAGCTAACTGGCACTTGCACCAGCGATGAGTGGGAAGGAAAATGCTAAGCCCAGAGTCCTGTTCTTTATCCACAGGAGCATCCTCCTCCTTGAAGCCTCAGTGCAAACCCAGGTTATATTTAGCAAACATTTGGTGAATTCCTGTCACTAGTGCACCCCTTGAATTTGGATGGGTGTGAACAGACCTTGGGGAATCAAACCCAGGGAGGTTTTGCAAAGTTTAAAGCAACCAGCAAGACACAAACATTCTTTTGTCTCCCCCACAGATGGAATAGTGCTGGGTTATTCCCCCCTCACCAAGGAAAGGATGCTGGCAACATATATAGGGGAGGTCCTGGCTATTCCCAGTTGTTGAGATAGGAGATGAAGCAGGAAAAGGGGGAAGGCATCCATCCACCCAGCGTCCTGACACGCTGCCTTTAGGAAGAACTGAGCTGCCCTGGGAGCTGAGAGCTAAGCCAGAAATCCCAGGCATTTCCCAGCTCCCCACTGCATGGCTGCTCCCATTCAGAGAAGAATCCTTTCTCTTTAAAGAGAGGGCTTCAAGTGTGTCTAATTTAGTCTCCAAGGTGGGCACAGGAAATTGTGGATGAAGCAAGGCGAGCTGTTGTCTGTGAAACTCATTTGCAGTCCTCCATAGTCTCAGCAAGATGTGGTGCCGTCGTCTTTGTCCAAACCACCAATTTGAGGGATTAAATACCTACCAATTCCATGGAAAATACTCTCTGATTTGCTTTTGGTCCTGAGAGTGGGACAAATTATTTCTTTCCTTGTGAAAATCAGCTTGGTGCTGTTAAGGGTAATGGGTTTTGTCTCTGAATTGGGGGGGGGCTCTCTCTGTGAGCTGGTTTAATTTAGGAATATCTACATTGCAGGCACTTTAAATGACTCTTCCTCACGCTCTCTTCCTCAGATGCATCCTGCTATCTCCATATCTGTGTAAAAGCTTTAGAGTCCAAATATTTTTAACATATCCCCCAGGACAATTCCTATAGTGAGTGCTCTCTCCAGTAAAAAATGTTTCCAGGTTTAGGCTGAGACCACTGTGTGTGTGCATGCTACAGGAAAAAACAAATCCATACTTGTAAACAGACTGACTTCCTACCCTCTTCTGAGCAAACACCACTTCTGACCCAAATTTACCCTCTTTCCTAGAAAAATCCTTGTTAGTCTAATGTATTTTAAACATAGTGTAAATGTCAGCTTGCTTTCTCTAGGGCTTGAGTGTTCCAGGAGACTTTCCCAGCAAGATCCCCGTGCTATCCCACTTTTGAATTCCCTTTGCTTCAGTGAGGAGGAATAAACTCTCTTACACACCTGAGCTGAGTCTCTGGGGTTCTGAGGATTTGGCATCATGAGGAGTTGGCAGAAGGGCTCTGCAGCCCCTCTCTGCAGCAGCTAAAATGTCCCAAGGTGTTGGGGTACCACACAAGAAGAAGGAAAAGTGGGAAGGAATTGCTGCTGGGGAAGGGTGAAATATCTGGGAGGGGGTGTTTCAAAGGCAAATCTTCCTGCAGAACGCCTGCAAATGAATCTCTGTGAGCTCCATGCCTTGTCCTTCCTCCAGTGTCTGCCTGAAACACAATAAAACCTACATCAAAGGCAGGGAGAAGGGCTGGGTCTCCTTCTACTGTATAATCTTCGTGCTTGGCTGCTGCCTGGCTGCTCGGCAGCATGTGAACAGTATCACAGCCTCTGTCACTCCCATGGCCGGGTCCTGGTGTGTGTCACGCTCAGACACGCAGCCGGCCAGACGTGCGCCCAGGGAGCCTGAGCTTTGCCTCTCCCTCCCATCGCTCAGGCTGCCAGGGTGGGGGGAGGCATTAGGGGTGGTTTAGGGCATGTTTAGGGTTTCTCTGCTGTTCTAAAGCAGAAGCAGGTCTCACTCAGTGGCTGGACCTGAGGGAGTCAATGAAAGCCAGTGCCAGTCAGGGCAGCCAGGCTGGGGAAGGGGCTGGGGGGCAAATCCTCTGAGGAGCAGCTGAGGGAGCTGGGGGTGTTCAGCCTGGAGAAGAGGAGGCTGAGGGGAGACCTTCTCCCCACCTCCACTGCCCTGCCAGGAGGGCGCAGAGAGGTGGGCGCTGGTCTCTTCAGCCAGGGGACAGGAGATGGGACAAGGGGCAATGGGCTCAAGCTGTGCCAGGGCAGGGTCAGAGCAGATGGGAGGGAAAAGTTCTTCCCTGGCAGAGTTGTGAGGCTGTGGCACAGGCTGCCCAGGGAGGGGGCTGAGTCCCCACCCTGGGTTTGTTTAACAGAGGGGAGATGAGGTGCTCAGGGATCTGTTTTAGCACAGGACAGGAATGGTTGCACTTGATGATCTTAAAGGTCTTTTCCAACCTTGTGATTCTTTAGGATGTGTGTTCTCACAGCTCCTACACAAGGAGCTGTACCACCCTAAAAGCTGCTTCCCCAGAAATTTCTCAGGATGTGGGGGGTGGGCATTTAGGCTGCATGATGCTGCTTCCTGAGGATTAAGTGTGCCCAAGCATGCCACCGAGCTTCCTGCTGTTGGCTTTGGTGTTGGGGTTCAGCTCCAAGCTCGCTGGGTCGGGGTGTTGTGTTTATGCAGCACCAAGCACGGCTGCAGCAAGAGCTCTGGACAGGAAAACACAGATGTGCTCTAACGGCTCAGTTCTGTGGCTTAGCCTGTGTGTATGTGGAATATATAGGTTTGAAAAATGTCATGTCTCTTGTTTTTTTTTAGTGGATTTTTTTAACTTAGCTTGCTGGTCTCTCCTGCCCCCTTTTCTAATATAATAGGGGAGATGGAGCCAGGTTTGAGGTAGTGCCTCTGGAACAAGCCTCATCCTTCCTCCACTGTTTTCTCCTTCCTGGCACCACTCTATCAGCTGCACTGGTCACAAACTGAAGCTACCAACCAGGTGTCTGAGCTGCACTCATAAGGGGCTCAGCCCCCCAGCCTGCTCCTTACTTGGACAGAACACTATCCTATAGAGCTCCTCAGAGACATCCCTGACCTGGGAGGAGCCAGTCTGTGGTTCAAACATCAGGGAACTTCCAACCAGGAGTGGAGATGGGAGCTGCATACATGGCAAGGTAGAAGGAGTTGCTTTTAATGTTGGCTTTATTTCTGTAATCACTGAGCAAATAATGCAGCCACACCTGAGCAGGGACTGGATGGGCAAGATGAGCAAGTCCCTTCTGCTGGAGTGCTGGCACAAATGAGTCAGCAGGTCAGAGAGATCAGTATTCGGGTGCTGGCATCATTGTGATCACTTCAAGGAACTGCTCAGGGGCTGCTTGGAGTGACTCTGAAGCAGAGGCAGACCTGGTACCCCACTGTGATACCCCCAAGTTCCCCTTTGCCCCCAGATTTCTGTACCGCTGCATCTTTTGGATGCCAGCCACGCTCTGTATCCGTGGTGGCTTTGTTGTACTGGTGGTCCCACTGCACAGGTGGTAAAGCTCTCTGGGTTATTCCTCCAGGGACTGCGGCATAATGCTGTGATAAGCAGGGTGGATGGGATGGGCCTTGACTGTTGTAAACCAGCAAACCTGTGGCATGGCCCATGAACCTGTGAGGGCTGATACCAGCCTGTGCCCCTTGTGGTACATTGCTTTGTTGAGGGCTGGCTGTGGAGCACTGGAGACAGTATTGTGCAGCTCATAAGCAGAAAAGCCCTTACTCTCTTCAGCCTTGCTCTTCTCTGTGGCTCCTTTCCACTGCTCCCGAGGGGATGCTCATTGAGAGAGCTAAATCATTCCTTTCTCCCTGGGAAACAAATCCCACAGCAGATCAGATTCTGTCTTTTCATCTCTGTGGGTCAGCCAGTGAAGAGAAGCCAGCACATCCCAGCTGCTGGGGGGATAACTTTGGGGTGTCGTGCTTTCCCAGCACCTCCTTTGGTACTCAGATGTGAGCAGAGCTCTCTAGAAAGTTCTGGCTTCATGCAAACCTGTAGGTCTTCTGTGCTTTCCTCATTAATTATCAAGTCCAGCAGTAGCCAGGATCACAGCCTGGCCCCATGATGTCTCACGGGGAGCTGGAAGTTCAGCTCCTTGCTCTCCTCTCTGCTCTGCTGTGTGGGCATGTAGCTGTCACCACGCACCCATTACAAGTCTTGGGTACTGGTGAAGTCTACGGCATTTACTGCACATATCCTCTTTGATATAAAGAGTTTGACTGCTCTAAAGCAGTCACCAATAGAAAAACCCCCACCCCAAACCAAGACCACATCGTTTTCAGTGCTGTCGCCCTTTGAATGAGCCCTGTAGCTGCTTTGGCTGTTCTGTCTCAATGGCTAACACCAAGCAGGGAGGGGGATAAACAACCAAATGAGTGACAAGGAAAATATAAAACCCTGTAAGGGGTGGGGGGGAAGCAACGTGTCTAGAAGACAACTCAAGGGCAGCCAGTGATGGGCAAGAGAAATCCTGCCACTTCCAGTCATATCAGGGGAGAGGAAAGCCATGCAGACATTGTGTTATCATCCTTAAATTACTCAGGTTAGGGCAAATTATGACAGCCGTGTTTGTAATGTGTGTGAGCACAGGCAAAGAGCTGAGGAGGGCTCCAGCTTCTCCTGGCAGAGTGTGCTGGCTGTGGGCAGCAGGCAAGGCAAAGGGAGGAGTGGCTGCTGTATGGACTGTGTCACTCGCCCTGTCCTGCAGCAACGCAGCCCTGGGGTGGGGGGTGGTTGTGTTACCAGCCTGAAGGATGAGTGGGAAGAGCGTTTGTCAGCCCACTGCCTGCATCCCGAGTGGGATGCTCGCCTTCTTGGGGAGTGCAGCAGGTGGGTGGCTGGAAAGCTTGAACACTTCTTGAACACTTCTCTCCTAAGTGACATCCCTCCCTGGGGGCAAAGACCCCTGTAACTGGAGCAGCCTGCTTTGGAAAATCACCCATTTCTGTGCAAATTCAGGGTCTGTTCCTTTTGGTTTTTTTTAGTAGAGTCAGAATAAAATCTATTGTGATTCACTCCTGGGATGGTGAAAGTGAGCTGGGAAAGACATGAGCAACTACTTAATCCCCTCCCCATAGCTCCCAGGCAGCCAGATACCAGAGCTAATAACTGCTCCCAGGCTGGGATGGTGAGCAGGGATGCTGGGCTCTGTCACAGCCTGGCAGCAGCTGGGACACGTGCAAGGGATGTCTAGAGGAAAGAGAGACCCTGCAAGGTGGGAAAGGTGCAGGAGATGTGGGGGTGGCAGCGGATTTCCTAAGATTTCCTGGTAACTCAAGCCATGGCTGCTGTGTATGCACAGCATGGAGTGGCCAGTGACCCAGCAGCACTTGGTCCTGCATGAACAGTCATTCCCTGAATGAAGAGATTTGCAGGAGGTCACCTAGCAGGGCAGAACAGGGGAGTCAGGGAAGAAGAGGGTGCTCCATAGGTGGGCAACGGAAGGAAAAGCCTGGGATGCAGGGAGAGGCAAAGAGTCACAGGACTCTGAATGGGAAGCTGAAGCATCCAGCCAGCAACTGCTGTGTGAGCCCCAGATCTGACTTGCTGGGGAGGAGGGTGAGGGGGAAGCCTCTGCTATCACATGCAAACAATTTAGTTGGAGAAACATGATTTTACTGCCTGCCGAGTGCTTTTCCAAATGGGACCTGGAGCTTTCACACGCTTCTCTGCCTCTCCTGCATTCTCTTATTCCTCAGAGGTAGAAGGATTTTTATCTTCATCCAGCATTTACAAAAAAAAAATAAAAATCCATAAACCCAGCTGCCTTAAAAAATAAAGCCCCTTTCCTAGTCTATGCTAATAATTTACTATTATTCCAGGTTTTATTACAAGCTCTTTCAAGGGCTGCCCAGAGCCCCATCCGTAAATAGCACATAACTCAGGCCATGAGGATTTCCTCCCCGGTGGGACTTTTAATGTCTAAACCAGAGGTGTCAAACAAGCAGCTCAAAGACCCGTTGTGGCCCTGGAGAGTTCTACATCTGGACTGTATCTCAGTGCTTAACACATTAGCTTTTGCCCCAAGCAGCTCCGGATTTCCCTCGTCAGTCTGTGCTGAACCTGAGTTAGGTTTGATTTAAGAGGCTAAGCATTCAAAGGAAAAGAGAAGGTACCTGCTGAAACGTTCAAAGTGCTGCCCTGAAGGCTCCCAGGGTTTTGGAGCAGGGTGCAGGCATGTATCTCCTCTGAAGCGATGCGCATTGCACCCGGACCTGCTTGGAGGGAGGAAGGGCTCCCTGTGCCAGGGGCTGGTCCCACGCACCATCCTTCTCTCTGGCTATTGCTGCATCTCTGAGCATCCCGGAGGCCCTGTGAGCTCGAGGGCTGAGGCTGCCCTTGGAACAGGATCTGTCTTGCTGGCGGAGGGTGACTGTGCCATCCCCAGCTCCCAGCTGTGCAGGCAGGGAGCAGGCAGAAGGGAGAGGAGGGGGTAGCCCCTCTGTCCTGCCCTGGGACAGGGAGCACTGGTGGCTCCATGGCCTCCTTTCCTCTTGCAGGAGATGGAGCGTGACATCAGAGGGGCAACCTGGGAGACTCCCAGTCTTTCTGCCTCTTCTATTACCTTTGTGGTTGGCACCACATCAGTTTCTTGTCTGCTTTCTCTCTTGCTTGGTCTCAGGCCTGTCCCTTTCCCCTGTTCCCATAGTGTCTGGCACAGGAAGGCTCTGATCTCAGCTGGGTGCAACAGTGCAAGGAAGGGAAACGCTCAAGTGCCACTCACTCACAGAGATGGAGACTGTGCTGCACCCCTCTGCCTGCTGCAGAAGTGCCTGTCACTAGGAATAAAAGCTGGTTAAACATTTTGGGACTAGTTCCCTTCTTGGTTAGAGCACTCTTAAGCTTGTTGAATCCAGTCCCAAACTGGGCAACTGGTCTAGTGTGACAGTGAAGAGGGTGCTGGGGTAGGTGATTTGGGTCTCTTGGCACTGCTGTTCAAGGCCCAGCCCAAACTTGGATGCTCAGCCTTGGTGGGATTTGCCCCCACGCTGGGTCCTTTGCAATGCAAAGATCAAGCTTAGGGGACAAAAGAGAAACTCCATTTCTGTGTGGGTTGTTTTTTTCTGTCCTAACTCCTTTTGATGCATTAAATCCATGGCCTGGACCCGTCTGAAGTATGGTATTTCATGAGAGCACGGCAGTGTCATTGTACTGGGTCAGGTTAGAGGATGGGCATTTGGTTGTAGCAGCCTGACCTCATGCAGGCCCTGCAGAAGGAGACTCGGGTGCTCAGCACCTGGCTCATCCCTTGGGGAGGGCGCTCCTGGTTTCACTAGGGCATGGCCCCAAATACCAGTGTGGTGTGGATGGGTTCACCCATCGCAGAGGGGCGGAGGAGAGCGCCCAGCCACCCTATACACCCCAAGGAGGCCTGGTGCCTTTTCCTCTCTTCCCTTGCAGGTTTACATCTCCACGCCTGTGCGCTGGGGAAGCCAGCCCAGCCAACCATCCCGTGCCTCTTCCGCGCAGCACCTGCTGCCTTGCTGGAGCGCTTCTGCCCCGGATGCCTCCATGTGAGGTCCGGGTGGATCCTGTTAGACTACCCAGCAGAAGGCAGGAAGGGCAGACAGCTGCCAGCACCAGGTCTGCTGCCAGCTCCAGGTCTGCAAACTCCCCAGCAACTCGGCCGCCTTTCATCCCCGGATGCTCCCTCATTTCCACCCCCTCTTCCAACTCCCTCCCCGTGCTCCTCCTTGCCTGCCTGCAGCAGGTTGATAGGCGAAACCTGCTGCTCCCGTGTAAGTGTTGTAATGACATTAACAATCTGCCACCGGCAAGTTTCCAGCGTGAGGCGAGCAGCCTCCGCTCCGAGCGTGCAATCTTGGCAGGCTGACACTTTCCCATGCCTTCTGCCCTCTGTCAGCGGGGAGGTGGGCCACTCCCAGCCTGACAGCTCCGACAGGATACCTTCACAATGACTGAAATAATAGGCCGGGCGATGGGAAAATGAGGCCAAGAGAACCCAAGGGTGAGTTACAAGATGAATAACTTCCCCGAAGCCACGTCCCAGAGCATGCCTTGGCCTGCTGTTGATTCACCAGCTGACTTCCCCTCCTTCGCCTTGCTCCACCGCCCTCCGCTCCCCTTCCCTGGGGGACAGACCTGTCTGGATTCCGTCACACGCCTAAAATAACCGAGAGGGTTCAGGGAGGAGAGGAAAAGGCAGTAGAGGGGACAGGCGCAGAGGAGCACAGAGCCCTGCAGAGCCTCAGCCCCAGGGGGGGCTGAAGAAACGGGGTGGGACTTTTACAAGTGAGGATGATGCCAGCAAGGATTGCAAAAATTGCATCCTGGGCCCATCCTTTTTTTGGCCTTACGCTCCCCTGCTTTAACTTAAAGCTTCAGATGGAGTCCCTGAGCTGGGTTTGCTCAGGTACCAGCACTGGTGCTGTGAAGAAGTTGTAGTTTCTGTGCCTCTGCTCTGGAAAATTACATGCTCTCCAAATTGAGAACCCCCAGCCAGGCTCCAGCCCCAGGAGGAGCTGCTGGCAGAGGTGAAGATGCAAAGAAAGGCAGGGCAAAGAGGGCAGCACCTCACCAAATGCCAAGTCGGTGTGGGAGCAGGGGGGTCCCCAGCTCTCCCACCCTGCAGGGAGATGGCTGCTTCTGTTTTCTAGGAAGCAGCCAGTCCCGGGGCTAAGTGGGGAGATTAGGAGACAGCTCATTATCAGTGAGTGACACGAGGAGCCCTGCCTATTGCAGCAGCCTGCAGTGTCAGCACAGGCCTGTCTTACAGCAGCACCGGGCAGGTGCTAGTCTGCTTGCCACCTCCAGCACTTGGACTTCCCACCAGGTTCCTATTAGCAGTGAAACAGCCCTAAGAGAAAGCTTAACCCTTCCCAGCAGGTAATTGGGCCGGTGCAGTAGCATTCTGGCGAGGTGCTCTGCCCACCATACCTCCCAACTCGCTCGCTTCTCGCCCTGGGTTTTAAAATGCACCAGGGCTGAGTCCAGTTGGAGCTGAGTCCTGTTTCTATTCACATTCCATATTCTGCAATTCGTATACACGTCAATCAAAACTGTTGTTAGCCATAGCTGTCACGTCAAGTCCACGTCTAGCAACACGAGTGATTGACAGCAAAGTTTGTTATCTGCGGATGTGTCATCCCATCCAGCACCCAGTGCTGGAGTGCTGCCTGACAGGTCATCAGTGGGAGACTTCCATCATCCATATATTATGAGATGGCTCGAACAAATCATTTTTCAGCTCGTCTCCGACACACGCGCTCCTCTGCATCCCTGGGAAGCTGAGATATAGGATTTGACAGCAGGAAGGGGGCGGAGGCCGATGGACCTCGGTCAGACAAATCCTGGAGGGTCAGCAAATAAAAACAGGCTGTATCCACTTCTGTCCTGACTCCTCTGAAGGAATTTGAGGCAGCAGGTTCACAAAGAAATGGGAAGAAAAATCACTGCAGAACTCTGAGGGCCTTTTGTTAGCCCTACGGTGCAGGGGCGAAGAAATTCTTCCACAGACTGTGAGAGCTCGAGAAGAGCTCTCTGATTTGGTTTCTTGCTCACTGCTTTTCCAGAAGAACCAGCCCAAACCCTCCTTTGCAAAGAGCTGGGTAGGAAAAGGCAGCGATAGATAGAGGGTGACCCTCACCTGTCAGCCAAAAGGAAGTCGGGATGCGGAACGGGAGTCTGTGTTGCCATTTAAATTGCTTTCAGACACTGGTGCACTGGCCTTAGAAACCAGTGGAATGGAAAGACTCCAGTTAATCTTGATAAACTTCAGTGCAACATGATCCCAAGGAGGAATTGTTGCGTTTCAGGACCCAACAGTTAGCGGGCGGTTCACCTCTGAGAGCAGCTGCATGCAAAACAGGGCAAGAACTGGGGGATGAAGTCAGGAGCCAGTGTCTGCAATTAACCTTTCAGGCAATGTGAGAATACAGTGACTTGTTCAATTCATTGTTTTGAAGCTTTTCCTTTTTTCCCCCCTTTCATATTATAAATATTATTTCATACACATGTTTAAATGCTCTTAGACAAAAAGGTTGTTCCCAAATCAATACCTTTCACAACTTTTTTCTTCCCAAGAAGGCCTTTTCTTCCCATGGACCTTGGAAAATCCCTCTGTTTGGAATTAAAATTGCATCTAAATTGTGGTAAAAAGGCTTCATGTCCTCTGGGGTAGAAATTACGTCCTCCACAGAGGCACGGTCACCAGCAGATTCATGGCCTGGAGTCAGTCAGGCTCAGGAAGGGTTGGATCTCAGGTTCCCTGCAAACTTTTCCATCCTTTTTATGACACTAGCAACTCCTGGCAGGATCTTGATTCTTGCTAAAGCCAGTGGAATTATTGCACTAACACATATCAACCTCTTTCCCAGTACTGGGGACTTACCTATTTGCATGCCTGTTTGGGTACTACAGGGAAATCACACCTATATCTGGAGGTTTTTTGTGCCCCCAGGAGTGGGATCGGCTCGCCCAGGTATCATTGGAAGCCAACTGTGTGTTGGTTTGTGAGCATAGAGATCAGCTTGTAACACCAAGTATCAAAGAGATATTAAAGGCAAATCATAAAAATAGCTTCCTCCATCCCACACAACCCTTGTGTTTTGAGTTCCTGGGGAAGAAACCCAAAAGTTTGTTTGGACTGTAATTAGTGAGGTTTAGAGTCACAACTCGCTCGTAACAACTTCAGTTGGCTCAGGGGGAGTTTAAACCCAGCAAACAGAGAATTAAACCCACAAGTGGCTTTATAATTCTGCACTTAAAAATAACACTCTCAAGCACTTTGATCTGCTACATTTTGGAAGCTGCCAAATTTGGATACAGGGCTTTCCAGTGGGGCAGAGGGGAAGGGGAGATGGGGGGAGGGGGAAATGGTATTTGACAGTTCTCCAAACACCAGGGAACAATAAGTCATGGTGAGTTTTGATTAGTATATCTATTAGATAGGTGATTACAGATGGATGGGTAGCTAGGTAGGTAAGTAGATGGACAGATAAAGAGACCGAGTCACAGAATGATGGGGGTTGAAAGGAACCTCTGGAGATCATCAAGTCCAACCCCCTGCCAGAGCAGGATCACCTCCATCAGTCTGCACAAGACAGTGTCCAGGTGAGGTTTGAATGTCTCCAGAGATGGAGATTCCACAGCCTCTCTGGACAGCCTGTCCTGGGGCTCTGCCATCCTCCCAGTAAAGAAGTTCCTCCTCAGGGTTAGATGGAACTGCCTCTTCCAGTTTGTGCCCATGTCCTGTCCCTGGGCAACACTGAAAGTAACACTGACCCCCATCTTCCTGACCCCAAGCCCTCAAGGATTTATCAGCACTGAGAAGATCCTCCACAGTCTTTTCTCCAGGCTAAGCAGCCCCAAGCTTCTCAGCCTCATCGGAGAGATGTTCCAGTCCCCTCATCATCTCCATAGCCCTTTGTTGTCTCCCCTCCAGTAGCTCCAGAGAGGGATGCATGCACAAGTTCCCAGCACAGGTATGCATTTACAGCCTGCTCCTTCTCCAGACCACTCTCCTGCTTTGCAGAGCACACGGGGAGGGTTACCTGGGTAGCACCAGCGTGTCTCAGGCCAGGAGCACACACAGGTGGACCTGCAGAGCAGCTGCACTGCCTCTGACTGCTTGCAGGCAATGAGCTGTTTTGCATCCACACCAGAGCTGCATGTTGCATTATGTAGGGTGTTTTCCCCTCCGGGCAGAGCCGTCCTACCCTCCAAGGCCACATATAAAGAAAAGAATCCCTAGAAACAAATCTTTCTCCTGTGTATTTTTAATTAAGCACCCTCCTTGCTTGCTCGACCTACAGCCATGGGAGCGGGTCGTGCTCCTCTGAGAGCAGACCTCCTCACACTAACACATGCTGTCAGCTGTTTGAACAGTCACAACCCGAATGGCAACAGGAGAAAGAGGGGGAAAAAGGCTTCTAAAGGATGTGGCTGTGTCTCTTGTTAGCGAGCTGACCTTGTGCTTCCAGAATCACATGCGTGCAAGGGGCACAGTCGGCTTCAGCGCTCCTCTAGCCAGGGGCCAGGGCACTTCAAGACGTGTAAAGGCGCTGGGGCTGAAGGGTGGTGCACTTTGGCAGGAGGGAGAAAGACCGTGAGGTCCCTAGCACAGGTCACATTGGTAGGTGAAACAATCACCAGCCAAGATCCTTCCTAACAGCTTCCTCTTTCCAATCAAGCTGAGTTGCTCCGAGGCAGTTGAATTTACCCTCCTCGCAGCTAGGGCACTGCACTTTGGTCCCCACTAAAAATAACCAGGCAATAGATGTGTCTTAGTCTATCTGAATCCAAAAGAGCAGTTGGTGTCATCCCATAGCTGTTGTGTACACTTCTGTGCCACTGTTGTTCCAAAGTCGTTAGGCCAAGAAAGCAACGAAGCTTTTGATGCTCAGTGGTGATGGAAAGATAATTCCTGCTTGGCCTTAGAGTGGAAAAAGCCGTTTCACAAAGCAAAATGTGCTAAGAAATGACTTGCTGGCTGTGGCCATTCTTCACATCCTCTCTAATTTCTTGGGGTGTCAGTGTCTCGCAGAGCAGGGTCCCATTCCTTGGCTGGAGGACACCAACATACTGTGTGCAGGTAACAGCAGCAATGTCACTGCCCTTTGCTATTGGCCTCCGGATTTGTTCCACCTCCTCATCTCCTGCCCTAGGACCTCAGATGCAGAGGGACTAGAAGATGTAAGAGTAGGCCCTACAGCATCTGAGAAGCCTTCAGGGCATCCTTCCCTGCACGGCATCAGTGCAGAACCAAGCAAGCAGAGTGCCAGGAGCAATGAGGGAAGAAGGTTGGAGGGGACATGGATGGGGAATAGCAAGGATGCAAAGCACCCATCTTCTGACTAGCTCTGGGTGGGTCTCATAGCATTGCTCTTGTGAAAAATACAGCCAGCACATCGCAGTGGGCCAGGACTTCATGATTCACAAAGACAAGGTGGAAATTTGGTATCATTTTTGTCCTCCAAGTGAACAGGATCTGAACCCAGTTACATCAACGGCAGGATCCAAATCTGACCCCCTCTCTCCATACTGATGCTTCTTTGTTTTCCCAGAGAAAATCCCTGCTCTAGCAATTTCCCCTTTGTGAGCAGAGTGCTTTGTGCTTGTTTTATCTTCTCCAGATTTGAGGGAGGGGAGGGGGAGAACAAAATCTCTACACGTGTAAACAGCCTTAATGAGAAAAACTATAAACCAAGATCTGCCTGCTTTCAGAAACGGAGTTAAATATAGCTCCTAAATGCTGCTAATTGATTTTAGCTGTCTGGGGAAAGCTTTTGCCTTCACACCATCCCACCCACGCTGCTCAACGGCTCCTCACCTGCCCCTGTCGCTCCATAAGGCCTGGGGAATCGGTAGCAGGGCCCCTGCACTCAATATTTGTCAGCTGTTTTAGCACCCAAGCGCTGTCAGAGAAACATGGGCTGCTCAGAGACCCTGACTTAGGCCTTTGTTGCACCTATGTGGCTCCTCGTGCCTTCTTTCCATCTGCCACACTCTATTTTTAGGTTTTGGCCTTGAAATTTCTCTCTTTTTCTTTTTTTTTCCCCCTTCTCTTTTTCTTTAAGCACAAGTCTGTTTACAAATATTTGCCTCTGAAACGTTCTGCTGCTCAACCAGGCAGGAAGAAGGGGGAAAAACCCACCCACCACACTCATCATCTCATCTCTGCATGGACAACACACGCACCCAGGTGTGTAGGATCTTGCAAGCAGCCAGAAAGGCTGTGTTTGTGAAGGAAAGGATGGCTCCTTTCTTCATGTCCAGGAGACAGGGATCTCCTGGAAAGAGCTGTCTGCTAATAGCTCAGAAAATAAAAAGTGCAAAGGTGGAGGGGAGTTTGTTGCTGTCTGGGGCAGTGAGGAATAACCTGTGGATGTGTGGGCAATAGTGGTTTTGGGTTTTTTACTATGAAGGAGGTGTGAACGGGAGGGTAATTATTGGTAGAAAATGACTGTAGAATGTATTTCCCCCTCTATGCTGCCCTGCTCAGGCCCCACCTGGAGTGTTGTGTCCAGTTCTGGGCTTCCCAGTACAAAAAAGACAGGGATCTCCTGGAGAGTCCAGCGGAGGGATAGAGAGAGGATTAAAGGCCTGGAGCATCTCTCCTGTGAGGAAAGGCTGAGTGAGCTGGGACTGCTCAGCCTGGAGAAAAGGAGACTGAGAGGGGATCTGATCAATGGTTATCAATAGCTGAAGTGTGGGACACAGGGGGAAATGGCCAGCCTCTTCTCAGTGTCTGTGAGGACAGGACAAGGGGTGATGGCCTCAAGTTGGAGCACAGGGAGTTCCACACCAATCTGGGGAAGAACTTCTTCCTGGTGAGGGAGCCCTGGGACAGGCTGCCCAGGGGGGTGTGGAGTCTCCTTCTCTGGAGAGATTCCAGCCCCATTTGGACATCGGCCTGTGTGACCTGTCCTAGGGACCCTGCTTTGGCAGGGTTTGGACCTGATGATCTCTGGAGCTCCCTTCCAACCCCTATGGTTCTGTGATTCTGTGATACATATTGTGCTTCTAATCCCCCCTGGAATTATAAACATCCTGCTGTACAGCAACACAGAGATATGGGCCCCACATCATCTGCTGGGATAAAGAGAGAGATGCAATTACCTTATTATCAATCAATGTGGTCAGATGTAGGAAACATCCTTGTGCTTACAGGGACCGAAGTAGGAAGGGGAGAGGTCCACAGAAGCGTCCGTGCTGATCGGGTATGCAAACCCCTGGCTGATGGGTTATACAATGGACGAGCTTTCAGTGCTTTCAGTGCGTGTGGGATCGGGCTTGTCTGTTGCATAAGAGCTGTGCCGTGGCCATAGAGGAGTGATTTATCTCTGGGTAATATGATGGGCTCTTGAATCGCAATGAAAAACCCTTTCCTTAACAATAGTTCAGGGTAACCTTATAATAACCTCCTCCACCTTCCCCAGAGAAATGCTGCAGCCAGATAAAGGAATTTGTTATCCACACAGAAACATCTGCCCCCTTCCTCTGAAAGGACCAGCTTAGAGTGACAGTTACCCTTTCCACACCGTTCTGCATCGCTTTTTAAAAACAACAGCAATACCAAGCTTGGATGGAGATGTTGTTTGTGGTGGGGTTGAATTTTTTATTACTACTATTATTATTAGTTTTATCATTTGGGGTTTTTTTAAACCTACCAGCTCTGGTTGTGGAAGGATCACCTGAGCTGGATTATGCAGAGTTGGGTTTTTATTTCATAATGATGGATGTGCTGGTTAAATGTAATGGAAGAGGCAAGATAGCAGAGCAGAAATTTGGCGCCAAGTGCCTTGCTTTGAAAGAGCCTGCATTCCAGCCTGCCTAAGAGGGGCTAAATGGAAAGATCTGATTAAGCGTCTCAGTGTTGTGACCCTGACCTCAAAGAACACGCCGATTCTCTGGAGGAACTTCATTTCAATTAATCAACTTAACAGCCTGAGTAAATCTGGCTGCATCCATTGAGCCAGGGGAACCGCTCCCTCTCCTCGGAGGGGCTCGGGGATGCACGACCTGAAAGGATGAGGGGGTGTGTTGCTGGTATGACTGCCCTGGCTGGAGGGAGTTGGGGATTGCCAGCGTCTCCCTCTCCATGACAGGCAGCAGGCTGGCTGTGGAATAATGGGGAGATGACCCCCCGAATCCCCCCACCCTCCCTGTAACACCACACAGCAAATGGCCTTTCCAGTGGGGCTGGGATGGGAAGGGATGGGAATGGGATGGGGATGGGATGGGATGGGGAGGCTAGACCTCATGCAGAAAGGGAGGGGTAGGCAGCTTTCACCCCTCCACCCCATGGGCCATGCCCCCCTCACCCCCAGCTTCTCCTGTGATGCACCGGTGCCCATCCTGCCCAGCGCTGGGTGCTGCATCACTCCCTCCCAGGCAGGGAAGGGGAACAGCGAAGCAACAGCGGAGCAGGAGATGGAAACGTAGTTGAAGGAGGCAGACAGCAAGGAAGCAGCTGCATGGGGCAGGGAGTGGAGTGCAGAAAGGAGGATAACCCAAAAACCCCCTTTCATCTCTGGGGAACTTGCAAGCAGAAGGATGAAAGGCACCAAGGCAGGAGATGGGAAGGGGAAAAGACTTCAGCCGGAGCCTCTGGTGCTTTTTCTGGGTGGTTCTTTGCCAGCTGGTGACCTGGACCAGCCCAGAAGCTGAAAGGGGCTTTGCTTCTTGCCTGGGGTCTTGTGGGAGGCTCTCTCCTTGCACCTAGCAGCCCCTTGTAGGGGATGTCTGCCAGGGCCAGAGCACCATGGAGATGTGGCTGACCTAGTGCTAACCATGTCACCGGGGTGTCCTGCTGGAACTGAATTCCCTGCTCCAGTTCTCCTTCTGCCAGCTCTGGAAACAGGCAGTTAACAGCTATCCCTGTACCTCCCCGCCCTGGAAGAAGGTTGGGCTGTTGCAGTGAAATTCAGATGAAGGAGGCATCACAGTCCAGCTGGGTTCCACCACTGTCTTCCTCCCACCTTGCCTTGCTCCACCACACCTGGATCATGCCATCACACCCATGGACCTCTGGCTGCCCGCGCTCTGCCGAACCATTATCAACTTGGCGCCGTGTCCATCCCTTTGGACTTTTACCTCTCAGCAGCGGCATACTTTGCTCTTTTACTGCACCTTTAAAGGCATAAGACCAAATTTAGCACAATCTGGAAAAGCAGCTGTATAGAAAGCCTTGAAGGAGCATGGCAGCCACCCAGCTGTAGAGGAATACCTGGCAGAGGGAGCAGAGCAGTTGCAGAAGGATGGGGGTCTGGGTATGGCTCAAGGGCAGGCACAGCGATGGCACCCAAGTTGTGCATCTTCTGACATGATCTGGAGTTAAGGGCAGCAATGTTCCCTGCTGCAGAAGGATTAAGTCACTGAATCACAGGATGGTAGGGGTTGGAAGGGACCTCTAGAGCTCATCGAGTCCAACTCCCCTGCCAAAGCAGGGTCCCTAGGACAGGTCACACAGGTCGGTGTCCAGAGGGGGCTGGAATCTCTCCAGAGAAGGAGACTCCACACCCCCCTGGGCAGCCTGTCCCAGGGCTCCCTCACCAGGAAGAAGTTCTTCCCCAGATTGGTGTGGAACTCCCTGTGCTCCAACTTGAGGCCATCGCCCCTTGTCCTGTCCCCACAGACACTGAGAAGAGGCTGGTCATGTCCCTCTGTGTCCCACCCTTCAGATATTGATAACCATTGATCAGATCCCCTCTCAGTCTCCTTTTCTCCAGGCTGAACAGTCCCAGCTCACTCAGCCTTTCCAAGTCTGTTGATGCCACACATCTCATGACCAAGGCACAGAGAAGCCTATGGCTTGGCCAAAAAAAGAAGGAGCAGGTGGTGGTGCCGGACATGGAATCAGGGTGCTGAGCACAGGGGCTCTGCTCCCTCAGTGCAGTGCTTCTCAGGAGGCTGGGAGGACAGCGATGCCCTTCAGTGCCCGCATCTCAGGGTCTCCCTTAAGAGGCAGAGCAGTGACTGACTGCTTCCCTCGCGCTGGGAGATGAACATCCCCAAGGAACGCCACGGCGTGTGTCATGTTTGCACTGCTGCAATCATTCAAAACCCACTCAGAAAAGAGGGTGGGCTCTTTTTTTCCCCCTGTACCTGAGCTTAGCAATTTTTGGCCCCTCTACCTTGTCAATAAAAAAATCTGCTGAATCTAGGGGTGATGTGGAGGGGATGGGGCAGCGAGGGACAGGTCCAGAGACACGGTGCTGCCCCGGGGAGGTATAGAGTTACAGGCAGGCGACAGGCAGGCTTTCATCTGCTCTTCCAAGCCTTCTTCAGACAGAAGAGGAGGGGTGGTAACTGGCTGTGGGGGATTGAAGAGAATTGCTGTAACATGATTTTATGTCTGCGATTGCATAACGAAACCTCCTGGGAACCTCCTGATTCAAATGGATCGCTGGTTGTGGGATGGAGGACTTTCAGCATCGATCCGTTGCCCACGCTTTGGTGCAGAGGGGTTGCTGGGCTGGATGGGTATCAGGCTCCGAGTGGGCTGTGCTCCTACCTCTAACCTCGGCTGCAATCTCAGGAAGGTGTAAGCAAGCCTCCAGAAGGAGATAATCTGCTTTATATACCCACTGACATGCACATCCACAGCGCTTTTGCTCTCATTGCAGCCTGACTGCTGCTAGAACCAGACCTTGGGAGGTGAAAATGTGTTTCCATTCCAAAAAATTAAAAAAAAAGACATTCCCAAGGCCCATTTAATTAATTGGATGTTCTACAACCAGTGCTCCCACCACCACACAACCCACCTAGCCCAGCCACTGGGAAAAACCCCCTGGGAGCCAGGAGGAAAATCAGCTTTGGCTTGTGGGGGATCCCAGGGAGCAGAGCTGGGAAGAAGCCCAGCCAAGATGGGTTATACCTCTGGACGTGGCTTTGGCACGCACGATGTCATCCCCGTTAGGCTGTGAGATTACCCGGATAGCCCCACCTCATAAATTTGGAGCAGAGCACACAAAGCTTTCCCCTTCCATACCCCTGCATTCACTCCTTCCTAATGGTCTTTCTCCCCGCGCCGCAGCCTTATTAATTGGTGACAATTGGAAGTGGTTAATTCTCTGTGTGTGAGGCTGCAATTGCTTCCACTTGGCCAGGATTCAAGTACCGGGGGGTGAGTCAGAATGGGTGGCAAAACTGTCTTTTCCTCAGTTCTTTTGCTTACTGGGGGGAGGTAGGAAAAGAAAAAAAAAAGCAGCCACAACCCCAGAGTTATTCTCTTTTATGAGGTAGGCATTGTGCAGCCAGGCAATTGAATTTACAACAGCATTGAGTATCAGAGTCTATCTGGCCCTGTCAATGAGAGTGGTGAGGAAGAAAAAAAAAAAGACACACATTAACCCTCAGCTCCCAGTTCCCAGGCGTTTCAATAGGGTTCCCAACTTCCCAAAGAGCCCGCTGCATACTCGATGAGACCCTTTATACCTTCTAATTACCCTCCCCACAATAGGGACAGACTCTCTTGGCTCTTTTGTAGGCAAGATAGTAACTTTTGAGCACACCACCCTCCCCTAGATCCCCACAGCAAGGTGGGAAAGATCAGGAGCCCTCCGAGCCAGCAGTGCATCCTCAGGTGCCAGGAACAGATTTGTTTGGGTTTTTTCTTTCTCTAGGAACCTGCTTCCTCTTGCAGAGCTCTCTGGAGACATTTAACACTGCCAGCCTTCCCCTTAACCCCGTCACCTTCCCCCCCAACTCTTCTTTCCCCCAGGAATCCCTTCCAACAGCCATATTTAAAGCCATAAAGTTCACTCTTACTTTTTAGGGGGTTGCACACCCAGGATGAGCTCAGCTCTGCCCACTCTCACCCAACAAAACAAAAAGAAGGGGAGGGGGGAAGAAAAAAAAAGTTAAAATCTATTTCAAAGAGTTTATTTATTTAAACACCTGTATTTTTTTTCTTTTTTCCTTTTTTTTTTTTTGAAGTCTTCACAGGCACACACACACACAGACAAACTCAATACAAACAACTTTGGCATTATACTTTTGAATATTTGTTACAAAACTATTTCTCATTTATTTTATTTTTTTTTTAAAAAAAAAAGTATCTCAAATAAAGGCATTTTTAAGGAGTAAAAATACAAGTTGAGATCCCAACCTCTGAAAATAATAAATAGCACGTTCATGGTGAGGTCCTTTTCTCCTTTCTGTTTAAATCTGCTTTAAAAAAAAACACCCCAAACATAACAGGGCTCCATAGAACGGAGCCAACAGAAGAGTTCTGGTTGGGTTTTTTTGGGGTGGGGGGTGGTGGGTGTGGGGAATGTTTTAGGCAAGTCACCAAGGCCTCCAGACAGATTCACTGCGCTCTCCGATGGGACTTCCCGCTTGGGACGCTGGAACAATGCTGCCCCCAAATGATGTCAAGCCCTGTACCGGGGATGCTGATGGGGTGGCAGCCGCGTTCCCAGATCCGTTGCCGGTGGATACCGGGACGTTGGCGTTGGCATAGAGAGGGATAACTGGTCCGGAGCTGGGAGGAAAGGCCGGGTTTGGGATGAGGAAAGCAAACTGGCCGTCGGTGGCAGGGACGAGCTGGAAGCCCCCGTAGACCTTGGGGGACAGGGCTTCAGCGGGGTTCAGTTTGCAGGGCACGGGCACGGCGCCGGGGGCTGCGGGGGGAGCTGGACGTGCAGGGGTTGCTGCGCCAGATGTGCGGGCTGGCCGGACGGCGGGGGGGCGGCGGGTAGTTCATGGCCACGATCTGACCCAGGCAAGCGGAGAGGTGACTGAGGAGGCGGGTACGGACATCGGTGTTGACGCCCTCGCAGGTGGACAGGAACCGTGTCACCTCGTTCATGCACTCGTTGAATCCAGCCCGGTACTTGCCGAGGACGGTGGGGTCAGCGCTGAGAGCAGCTGGGGGGAGGGGGGAAAGGGGGTGGGCAGAGGTAGGTGAGCATCGAGTCAGGTCAGGAGAGCAGTCCCCAGACCCCGGTGTGGAGCTCTCAACCCCCCCCCCCACTCCACATAACACCCTCCCAACCTCATCACCCCCCACCCCATCACACCCCCCTATCCCATCACCATCACACCACCCCATCCCATCACCACCACACCATACCCCCCCAGCCCCAACACCCCCTACCACATCACACCCCCCCAACCCTTTCCTCTCCCAAACCCCATCACCCCCTTCTTCCCAAGCCCCATCACCCCCCATCACCCCCGCTCGGACGGGACCCTCTTACCCGTCATCTGCGCTCGCTGCAGGTTCCGCAAGTGCTTGACGGTCATCTCCAGGATGTCCGCCTTCTCCAGCTTGGAGTGCCGGGAGCTCTGCGGGACGAGAGCGGCACCGTCAGGGCTACCCGCGGCCGGCACGACCCCCGCATAGCCCACCCCCCCCCCCCAAATCCCCGCACACCCCCCTCCCCGCTTACATCCTTCTTCAGCGCGTCCAGGATGAGGGTCTTCAGCTGCCCCAGGCTCTCGTTGATCCGCGCCCGGCGCCGCTTCTCCATGATAGGTTTGGAGGACTGCGGGGGAAGAGCGGAGCCGCTGAGTCTCCCCCGCCAGCCCGGTTTCCCCGGTTCCCCACCAACCCCCTCCACCCCCGGCACCGACCTCAGCACGGCCGCGGGTTCGCCGCCATCCAGCGCCTCCGCCGTTGCTCCCCGACCGGCACCCGCCATTTACCTTCCGGTGCTCGCTGGCGCTCCGCGGCTTGTCCGGCGTGTGGCTGGCGCTGGCCGGCGCCCCCGCGATGGGCGAGGCGGTCGGTTTCTCCGCGCCCGTGTCTGCGGGCATGGCGCGGCGGCGACGGCTGCGGCGGGGCGCGTGCGGCGGCGGGCGCGGGCGCGTGCGGCGGCGACAGCGCGACGGGACCGGCGGTACCGGCTGACGGCGCCTCGCGCCTTTATACCCGGCGGCGGCTCCCCATTCGTGTGAAACCGCCGCCGCGGCCGTTCCCACACTCCCGGCAGCCAATAGGAACACGACCCGGACCCGGCGGCCTCGCTGAACGCTTTGCTATTGGCCGGCGACACGCCGCCTGTCCGTCACCCGCGCCAACCCGCCCCGCGCCTGGCGCCCGCCGAGAGCGCGGCCACGTGGGGGAGGACGCGGGGAGGGAAGTGTCGCGGAGGTGGGGGGGGGAGTAGAGGCGGGCGGGGCAGCCCCGGGGCACGGCCTCACCCCCCGTCCCGTTTCACCTCCTCACCCCCCTCATACTCCACCGGGGATGCCCCGGGCGGCAGCGCGCAGGGGGAGCGCGGCCCCGTCCGGCCTCTCTCCGTCCCTCCCTCCCTCCTTCCCTCCCAGGCGCTGCTTGCGACACCCGCACCGCCCGGCGCCCCGCCGGGCACGGGCTGGCAGCGGCGGGCCGAGCCTCGGCGGAGGAGGAGGAGGAGGTGGGAAACCCGCGAGTAGCTCCCGCGGCAGCCCCGCCCGCGGTGTCGCCAGGGGCCGAGGCCGCGCCGGGGGCGGCCCGGGCGGAGGCGGTGGCGGCGGCGGCGGCGGGCGGCGCGGCACGCGAGGCCGCGGCCGGCGGGCGGCCAATGGGCGGGGGCCCGCCGGCGGCGCTGTCCTCCTATTGGCTGGCTGCCGCCCCCGCTGTCAATCAGGCGGCGGGCGGGAGGGCGGCGGGCGGCGGCGCTCGTGCCTCCGCCCCCGAGACGCGGCCCCGCCGCGCGCCCCCCCGCCGAAGCACGTGCCGGAGCGCTCGCGGCTCCCCGCGCCTTGGGAAAACCCCGCCCCGCCGCGCCGCGCGCCGGGAAGCGCCCCCCCCCCTTCCCTCCCCGCTCTCCCCCCGCACGGAGCCCCCTCCCGGCTCCCCGCCGCCTCCTCTCCTGGGCCCCGCTCCGCTTCCGCAGGCGGCGGCAGGGAGCGGACGCCGGTGCGGGAGGCCGGAGGCGCGGGTGGGAGCCGCCGGGCTGGGGCGGGGTGAGGGGGGGAAGGTGTTACCCGGGGGGTTCGCCCCACCGGCCCCGGGCGCGGGTGTGTGCGCAGCCCCCGCGGCGTGGGAAAGGCGAAAGCGAAGGGGAACCGGAGCCCCCGGCGCCTTCCCGGTGAGAGCTCGCGGCCCCCCAGCTCCCCGCCACCCCCCACGGGTTGGCCGACCAGGAAAGACCAGGAAGATGGAGACGACCCCCACCCCGGTACCCTCACTTGTCACCCCCCGAGAGGAAGAGTTTCCCTCCCCGATCCCTGCGGAGGCACTGATGTGGCCTGGCAGCTGCGATCCCTGCAGCGGGCTGGGGGGGGGCTTGGTGCTGAGGGGAAAGCCCACCCCTCTCCCCCAATTCTCTTCCTTAAGGGTGATGGAAGCAGCACCCCGCTCCTGTGTGAGCCCGGGATGCTGGGCATGTGCTTTTAAGGACACGGGCTTGAGGACACCATCTACGTGGGGTTAGGCTGTGGTGGGACTTGATCTTAAGGGTCTCTTCCAACCCAGGTGATTCCATGATTCCACGATCCTGTGGGACATCATGCCAACGGAGATCCAAAATCTCCCCTCTTCTTTTCGTTTGGACAGACCACGGGGGCTCCTTCCAGTTCCTCCCACAGACAACACTGGTGGGCAGCTGGGGTGGCCTCTGGCGCAACCCCAACCCGTACGATGCTGGGTGATGCTCCTGGTGACATCACCACTGGCACCCCTTGGCTCCCTACCCAGCCTTTGCCATGGCTGCGTGGGTCCCGGTGCCCACATGCAGCTCCAATGGGGATGGCTGCCGGCTTTGCACGGCTGGGATGGTCTCCCATGATGTGCTGCCTCCGTGCCTGGCGCCGTGCAGCCCCGCATCCCTCCGCTCCACTCCCGCAGCCAAGTCGCTGCTGCCTTTAATGTGGAGCTGGGATCGTTAAGCGGCCTTCAAGCTCTGGGCTAATTTCAACCCCTGCCTATTTAAAGACCTTTTTTAGGGAATGCAGCATTAAATCTCTGTGCTGCTTAATCATAAATTGGGGATTAGCTTCCCGTCTGAAATTGGGCAGGATACATCTCAGCTTGGAAGGTGTGATGCCTTTTCCCCTCTTCCTCACCAATCCTGAAGCAAGAGCGAAGGAGCTGGCTGCTAAAATTTAGAAAGCTCGCCCATGGGACTGTGTTTCCCCCTGGAAACTGAGCAGGAGGCACCTTGGTTTGGGAGGATTTCTTTTGGGGTGTTTTTTTCCCGGGGAGGGAACGTAACCAGGCGCTGCACTACCTTTAATCCCTCTTGTTGGCCTGTCTCGTGCTTTGCTTTTAATTTGCTCTGGTGAATCATCCCAGTTTGCCTTAACCGTTTCTGCAGCCAGGGCTGGAATTTGCTGGGTTCCCAGTGCTGCTGGCGCACTGGGCTGTGGTGATGGTCCCACGCCTGAGCTGTGGAAGCTGGGAATGAGGTTTTTTGGGTCAGCCCTGGAATGCCATGTTCCACTCGCTGCTAGGCAAGCTGGGTCCATGGGGCTGGAAAGAGCTTTTCCCTCTGCTCCAAAAGCACAAGTGTGGTGAGTTTGCCGGCCTCAGCCCACCCTGGGAGGGGGAGGCTGCAGGAGGGTCAGCCAGAGCTGGAGGTGTGAAGCAGTGGGAGAATCCAAACCCTGCGGGTGGCAGGCTCGCCTCCAGCCTCCCCCTGCCGACCCGCTCCTCACAAAGGGATGCCAGAAGCGGCACCAGCGCCTGGAGCGTGTCCCAGATTCCCACCTCCCCGGGGAAGGGGGGAACAAGGGAAGTGGGAGGAGGGTTGTGAGTTCTCCCCTCCTTCCCCCAACAGGGCTTATCCCTGTGTGGGTCTTGCAGGATGCGAGGCATCTGTTCTCCTGCGCTGGGTGCTGCGGCACGGCTGAGAGGGGTGCTGGAGGGACCCAGGTGGCCAGGGAAAAGGAAGAAAGAAGGAAAATAAAAGGAAGCAAAACTCTTGGGAGACATTTCCCCTTCCCATCGCTGCGTTCAATCCCAGGCCTTTCCTTTCAGGTGCGATTCAAGGCGGTCGGTGTGCCACATCCAGGCTGTGAAACACGCGTGGGGGAGGCGACTGGTATGGAGCAGCAGCATCCTCCCACCAACATCACAGGGGCCTTCCTTTCAGGAGCCTTTCCCCCCATCGTGTGACCACGGGGGCAGCAAGGGGTTCTTGCCTGGGTCATGATTCTGGGGTTGTTTTCCCTGGAGCTGTGTACAACACTGCTCAGGGGTGTGCAGGGTGTTGCTGAGGGGTGAGAAGTGGCTTTGCAGGTCCCTCTGGGAAGGTTTGGGGATCTGTTTCCTTATGAGCCCAATAAAATGCAGGACAATGGCCCTTTGTGTGATCTCCCTGACCCATGGGAGAGCTCTGTGAGGAAACAGCTAATGACAAAAGTAGTGTCCCTCCTCTGGCTGTTAATTGGGAATGTGTTAATTATATCAGTCTGGTGATAAATAAATATATATGTGTATATATATGATTTACCTGAACATTCAACAAGCAAGTTTTTCCTGCAGAATCTGTATCCACTGATGTGATTCCCAGGCTGGGAGCAGAATTACTGGCTCTGCTCCTCTCTGGAGGGAATTCTTCTCCATGTGACAGGTTGGGAGGATTTTTGGGGAAGAACAACCCCAGGTACCAGTATAGGCTGGGGACTGGCCCATTGGGGAGCAGCGCAAGGGAGAGGGACCTAGGAGTTCTGGGGAGCAGCAGGATGACCATGACTGGCAATGTGCCCTCTTGGCTAAGGGGGACAATGGCATCCCGGGGCGTGGTTAGGAGGTCAAGAGAGGTCCTTCTCCCCCTCTGCTCTGCCCTGGTGAGACCACACCTGGAATATTGAGTCCAGTTCTGGGCCCCTCAGCTCAAGGAGGACACGGGACTCCTTGAAAGAGCCCAGCGCAGGGCCACCAAGGTGATGGAGTGGAACAGGCTAAAGAGCCCCAGCTCCCTCAGCCTGGGACAGGCCTGTCCCAGGCTGAGGGAGCTGGGGCTCTTTAGCCTGGAGAAGAGGAGACTGAGGGGTGACCTTTTTAATGTTTATAAATATGTAAAGGGTGAGAGTCAGGAGGGCAGAGCCAGGCTCTGCTCAGGGATGGCAGCGACAGGACAAGGGGCAACGGGTGCAAGCTGGAGCAGGGGAAGTTCCATATGGACATAAGGAGAAACTTTGTCACTGTGAGAGTGACAGAGCCCTGGGCCAGGCTGCCCAGAGAGGCTGTGGAGTCTCCTTCTCTGGAGACATTCAAACCTGGCTGGATGTGTTCCTGTGGGATTTAGTCTGGGTGGTCGTGCTCTGGGGGGGGGGTTGGACTGGATGAGCTTTCGAGGTCCCTTCCAACTCCTGATGCTCTGTGATTCTGTGATGACATTTCTGTCCCCAGTATTGCTTGTGCTGGAAGATGCTGCCTGTGGGCAAAATTGGTTCATTCACTGGATTTTGTAGGTGCATCATCAGGCCCCATCCTTGCCCCCTTTAGCTTTGTGACTGTAGGGGGGTGGTTAAAGGAGACAGGGATATTTCCCAGCCTGGCCCCTTCTGCAGTATTTTACATCCCTTTAGCAGCAATTTAACTCACACAATGGTGACAGGATGGCTCAGCTCCGGCCTGACTCTGCCTGGGCTGGTGAGAGATGGAGATGCACAGCTGCAGGCAGCTGGTCTCTCTCAGCTTCCCATCCCTCGGGCAGCCCGGCAGAGAGCACACAGGCACTGGAAAACTCCCCTCCGTGCCCCCCCATTACACCTCCAGCCATGGTGCAAGGAGCACAGGAACTGCCCAGGGGATGAGGGGCAATGGGATGTCCTGTTTGCAGCTCCCTTTGCTTTTGGGACATATGAAAGGGTCACAGACATGTGGAAGAAGAGATCATCGAGTCCAACCCCAGCCTAACCCTGCCCAGCCCACCTCTAGATCATGGCCTTAAGGACTCCATCCACACGCCTTTTAAACCCCTCCAGGGATGGTGACTCCACCACCTCCCTGGGCAGCCTGTGCCAACACCTCACAACCTATCAGGCCTGGCCAAAGCGTGCCACATCCCTGGAGACTTGGGCTGCCTGCGGGGTGGCAGAGAAATAGGGTAAGGGGGTGCTGTTGGGACATGAGGGCAGAGAGTGATGCTGAGCAGGGGGTGGGGAGACTTTCTGCCTCACAGAGGCTTTTCTCCTCATAAGCAGCTTTTCCCCATCACAGGTCACGCGCATCTTGTTTACATCCTGTTTTCTCATGGGTGCCCTTGGCTGGTAAGGTCTGTAGGAGATGCCAGAGGAACAGGAGGCATGGCCAGTGAGCTTGCAGCCCAACTGGAACCACACTTATTCACTTGCAGCTGGTACAGCTCCAGCTTGGTACCATTTGGTTTTATACTTTGTGTCCCCAGCAACCTGCCCTGAATAGGCACTGGGAAAGTGAAAGTCTTTAACCTGTCTTTGGATGGAGACCTGGGATTTTCCTTCTTAAGGCTTATATGAAAAGTCCCTGGGATTCCTCTCTGGGCATGACGCCTACATATTTAACCTTGAACCCTTAAAAACCCATCGTGTTCATACACATCGTGGGTTGTTTGGTTTGGGGTTTGGTTTAAAAAAACCCCAAGCTTAAAAGCTCTTTCTGCCTAAAGACTGGCAACATGAGATGAGTTATTAACCCTAATATTGGTGTTTGGTTAGATGAGAGAGAACAGAGGAGGACAAACTGCTCGTGGCAGCCTCCACTTGTCCTTGCCCAGCCCGGATACGTGCTGGATCTCCAGTTCTCTTTGATCACTAAACCCAATTTTATTACAGCCAGGGCTTCTGAAATTTTGAAGCACAACTCAAAAGCCTGCAGCTGGGGTGAAAAGGCTCATAAAAGGCCCCGGGTCCCAGGGGGCTGAATGCAGGTTTTGTCTCCTTGCTTGCCTGTGCCCCTGGCCGTGCCTTGTTCCCCAGGCACTGTTTGTTCTGGGTATTGTTGGGCAGACAGCTGTGGCTGTGTTCAGCCACTCCAGCGCCTGTTTGCCCAGGGATTGGGCTGTAATCCCTCCTGGATTTCCCTCTGCTTGATCCCATGCAATCATCCCCCCCGCCATACATCACTTTGGATAGTGTGTCAAAGGGAATGCTGAAGGAGAAATTAAGACATTAAGACCTGGCAGATTGTGAGGAGGTTCTTTAGCAGCCTATAATGTGTAACAAATTACAGTACAGCCTTCTGCCCCGAGCATCCTTTTCAAACCTAGCACGGCCTCTTTTGTCCCTCTGGAGCTTGGCACTCTAATCAGCAGAAATTAATTATCAGGGTGGCATGACTTGTGAAATCCCCTGGACAAGCCCAGGGCTGGAAAGGGGTTCAGGGACCCACGAAGCAATGTTTGTGTGTGCCCCATCTCCCCCCAACCCCACAGCCCATTGCTGCTGCTCTCCCCTGCTCCGTTTCTCTCTGGTGCCTCTTCGAGTCATCTCTGAACATCTTCGGGTGGGGAAGAAACCACAGGCTGGGACCTCAGGACAGCCACCTCCCCTTCTCCACAGAGCCAGGCTGGGACCAGGCGCTTCGCAAAAGGGCTTGGGAGTGGAGGTTGGGTCTCACAAGGCGAAACCTCTTCCTCAGCTGTGTCTTGGGGTGTGCAAAAGCTTTTCCTCCCTCCCTGGTCCTCTGCTTGCTTGGCTTCACGCTCACAGATCCCCGTGCACGGCACGTTCCTGGCATCCAACACATGCTGACCGCCCGGGCTGCACCATCCTGTCACACACAGGGACACAATTAGATGTGAACCGAAGGCTGTTCTTTCACTCTGAGGAGCTGCTGGGGCTCTTGCAGCTTCAAGCAAAGAGATTTCAACGAAAATTACCGTCTGTGCTAATAAACTATTACTCATCATGCCTCCTGCCATTGAGGACATCCTTTTCAGGGCTGTGAAACTGGCTGTGGGAGCTCAGCAACGGCAGCGCAGGGGGAATTTTGCCACCTTAGAAATGGAGATGGTTTGGTTTTGGTTTGTTTTGGTTTTTTTCCCCTGGGGCTCTTTTGCTAGGAAGCAAAATGGGGTTTGATTTCTTTTCTCCCCTCCTTTCCTCCTTCCCCGCCCTTGGAAATCTGTAGCGAAAGGAAATTGCAACCACACACACCCAACCCCCAAATAAAACCCCCTTTCTGAAGACGGCGCCCCGGTTTTGTCTCCCCATGCTGAGAGCCTCCGTGGAGCTGCAGCCACAGAATAGACCAGCTGATTGAGACAGATGTTCTCTCCTTTTAAGCCAGCGCCAACGCTTTGCCCAAACACATATTTGCTGACTTACCCTTAACTGGGAAACATCTTGAAAAGGCGGCGGAGATAAAAAGGAAGGGAACGAAGCCGCGTTGTGTCCAGATTTAACACAGCCCAGTGCTCCATTCTCTAAAACCAGTCCTGGTTGAAGAGGTCCCTTTCACTGGATCCTGTTCATTTGTTGATGGATAATAGGGGCTGAGTTGCGGCAATCCGTGTGCAGAAAGCAGAAAATAGAGTCAATTACATCTGTATTAGGTGGCCTTGGGGAGAAAATCTCCTTACATGCCTTCCACTGATACTGTTCTTAATTATATTGGCTAAGGAGCCGCCTGTGTTAAATCCGAGCGCAACTCGAGCTGTTCTAAATATAGAGCCTAAAATAATATCTCCTGAGAAGGTAATGGTGGTGATGTAACTTTCCAGCAGGACTTTAAATTAGGCTTTTTAATTTACCCACAATAAACATCTCCAAATGAGATGGTGTGATGATGCCATCGCCCCCGTTCTGCACCCGGGGTGCCTGACCCTCCTAGGAAGGGATGGAGCTCACGTCAGCCCTGATGCTGAACGCAGGATGCAGCACCGAGCCCCTGGTCCAGGGGCAGCAGCACCAGGTGTTGCCAGTGGCAGGGCAGCAGAGACACGTGCTTGGCCAAAGCATCCTCCCCTAGCCTGAGGAAGAGGAGTCCTGCCGCAGCCCTCCCTATCCCCAGGCAGGCTGGGCTGAGCGAGGATGGAGGGATGGAGCAGCCTTCCAAAGCCTTTCGCTCCCCACAGCTCTCCTCATCCCTGGGCAGGCTGGGCTGGGCCGGGGTGGAGGGATGGAGCAGCCTCTCAAAGCCTTTCACTCCCCTTCACCTGGTTGTGCCATTGGGTTGCTTCTCCAGTCCGCGGTTGGGTGCTGAGCATTGACTGGGGTGGGGGGAATGATGTGTGGAGGCTTCCTAGGGGCCCTAGGAGCATAAATCATACAGAGAAGGGTCTTTTTTCCCCAAGGTTGTATGTAGAGTAGGCAAACTCCACAGGCCTGTGCCATCCTTAGCCTGCTGTGGCAGGGGGGTTGGACTCGATCTCTAGAGGTCCCTTCCAACCCCTGCAATCCTCTGAGCCTGTGATTCTGTGATCCAGGACAAGTATCTGTGGTATTTCACAGCCCCTTTCATTTTGCTTTCCCTTAATCTTATTACGCCTCTGTTCCCATACCTGGGAGGGGATGGGGGCGGGGAGGGGGTGCAGGAAAAACACCACCAAGCCAACCCAACTCAACCCACCACCAAAAAAAAAAAAAAAAAAAACCCATACCCCATCAATTATATTTGCTTTCCCTTTGAAAAGATTTGTCATTTTGCCATCTGTAGGCAAGCATGCTCAGCAACAATAGGTTTTGTTTGACTTCTCTAGTAAAAAGGTCCCAAGGTTGGGGTTGGTTTTTTTTTTTCCTCCTTGGCCCCATCCTAGGCTTTGCTTTCCCTCCTCTCCCCCCCCCCTCATTCTTTTCAGTGGGCCTGTTGATGAGCTTGGCCTAATCAGATTAACTCAACCCAGACACAGCAGTGGCAGTTTATTCTCTTTTAAAAGGACTCCACAGTTTCCTACAAACTTTTTTGTAAACTCTTCATCTCCGGCTAAACTCTTTTGTAAAGCTGTATCCAATGGACTCTTTGAGAGACCCACACTCCCTGTCAATGAAGACCTGTTAGAATGGGTCACTAATCCAAAAGAAGTGGAGAAATGCCTTTAAAGCCGTGCACTGAGGCATTGGGAGCCCTGACTAGCACCCACAGGAAGGGAGAATTGAATCCCCGAAGAGCTGGAACATTTAATTTGATTCCTAAAATAAATATTTGGGGAAAATAGATTAAAAAAAAAAAAAGAAGAAGAAAAAAAGTCTGCCTTGTTTACAACACTAATGAAATAAACTTGGTTTCCTCTGAAGTTCTCCTGGTGTTAAGACACGCTTTGGTGTCTGTTCTTTACCCGTCCCCTCAAAACAAACCCACAAGGAGCTCAGAAGAAGGAGGAAAACAAAGCAACAGCTTCTTGACTGGTTTTTACAGTCCTGGGTGTTCACACCATGTTTCTCTTGGCAGGTTCCTGTCTGGGAGTGAACCAGCCCCTGTTGCTGATGCGGGTGGGAGGCTCCCCGCTGCCTGCGCCAGGCTTGTGTGATGCTGCTGTATATAGGGCTACGGAGATGATGAAAGGCCTGGAGCATCTCCCCTGTGAGGAAAGGCTGAGTGAGCTGGGACTGTTCAGTCTTGAGAAGAGAAGACTAAGGGGGGACCTAATTAATGTTTATAATTATCTTAAGCATGGGATGCAGGGGGAAATGGCCAGCCCCTTTTCAGTGTCTGTGGGGACAGGACAAGGGGCAATGGCTGCAAGTTGGAGCACAGGGAGTTCCACACCAACATGGGGAAGAACTTTTCCCCAGTGAGGGTGAGGGAGCCCTGGGACAGGCTGCCCAGGGGGTTGTGGAGTCTCCATCTCTGGAGAGATTCCAGCCCTGTCTGGACACTGCCCTGTGCAATATGAGCTGGGGAGCTGCTTTGGCAGGGGGTTGGACCCCATGAGCTCTCCAGGTCCCTTCCAACCCCTATGATTCTATGATTATGTAATTCTGTGATTCTATGGGATGTCTCCCTTTGCTTTGGGATTTCCATTGCATCCTGCTGGAACCCTGAGCAGAGGCTCCTCACGTGGTCAGTGGGAGGATGGAGGGGCCCAGACATGCGTGTAACACCCGGCTGTGCACACATGCAGCCCCCGTGTCCTCCAGCACACTGGAGCTGGGGGCACCAGACTGATCTGCTGGGCACAGTTTAGTGGTTCCTGATGCACTGTGGCTGGGAAGAAGAGCTTGAGTGATGGTTTCTTTACTTCTGAACTGGAGGTGAATGTGGCTGCAAAGGTGAGGGTGAACACATGGGGTGCAAAGCACCCTCTTGCCTGGGGCAGGGGGTCTGCGTGGAGGCTGGGTGCAGGTGCAGGGCTGCCTATGGCTGCATGACTCTGGTAGGCACAGTGAGCCCTGTGCAGCATTGCTACCAGCCCTGATGTGGCTCTGCAGCCAGCCCCATGCAGCACCATAGCCAGCCCCATGCAGCACCACAGCCAGCCCCATGCAGCACTGCAGCCAGACCCCATGCAGCATTGCAGCCAGCCCTGATGCCAGCCCTGATGCAGCACTGCAGCCAGACCCATGTAGCACTGCAACCAGCCCTGTGCAGCATCGCATCCAACCTCATGTAGCACTGCAGCCAGCCCCATGCAGAGCTGCAGCCAGCGCCGGTGCAGTGCCAGAGTGCCAGCCAAGGGCCACACACACCATCACAGCCCCTGCTGAGCCCTTCCTGCGCTGCCTGAGTCATCCCCAAGGCTGCTGATGCCTCAGCAACCACTGCAGCTGCAAGAGAAGGGGAAAGGGGCAACCTCTGGTAGCCAACCTGGCAGCATGGCTGGTGGTGCAGAGACCCATCTTCCCTTGCATCCCTAAATGGGGCATCCTGTAACACCAAGAAGAGGAGACACCCCAAAATCTCCTTCTTCCAGCCTCCCATTTCACTGCAGGGATGTGTTGGCACCTGTGTTTGTAAACCAAGCCCATAATCAGCACACCTTTCGACATCCAGAGATCCTCCTGGTAGCATCAGGTCAGGCCTTTCCCTTCCAAGGAGAGCTTCACTCCTGCGGTTGTTGTGAGCTTGTGATTGGCATGTCTGAACAGTTCCATTGTGGGGAGGATTTCATGGCATTCAGTGGAAGTTTCCACTTCTTTAGAGTTCCCCAGAGAAGATTAACGTCGTGACTTCATCCTCCTGCCATTGTCACCGTGACTTTAGAGTCATTTCATGTCTTTGATAGAACTTGCTCCAGTTAAATGTAAGCAAAGCAGATACCACAGTGTATCACACTGTGCACAATGAGCAAAGTGACTCCCAGGAAAACACCCCATTGTCTTCCAGGAGGGAAACCCTAATTTTTCACGGTACCAGCTTTAGATTAAAAATTGCATCAAATGGCAGAAAGAGTTGTCTCAGCTGGGTGGGAGAGATGGGACACCTGATCCTGCACACCTCCCACTCCCCACAAAGCAGTCACAGCCACAGTCCCTCCCTAGCTCATGGTCACAGGACTCGTTTGCTCCCCTAAGCATCATGGAGAGGATGTCATTACCTCCAGACGTTTCTCATGAAGCATTTTCTCTCCATACATTGAACCTGAATGCTCCAAACTTCCTCTGAACCAGCAAGACACTCACTTCTGTTCCAGTTTCCACCTCGTCATTCTTGCTAAACACATTATGATGCCTGGATTAAAACCTGCTTGAACAGAAGATGAGAGAAATGAGCCTGGGATTTGCGTTCTGAAGGATGTAGAAGTCAAATGAATCATTCCTGAGCCTACACTTAACTGCTTGCTCTAAGAAACGGTGTGTGTGAGGGATGGAAGGAAGGAAAAGGGTCAAAGCCAGGATCTTAGTACAAGGTAATGTGTGAGCCTCATGGGAGGCTGTCAGCGGAGCGGTGATGGGCTGTGCTCGGACCAGGGCTGCCCTGCAGCACCATCCCCAGTGTGCAGGACAGGCTCGTGGCGAGGCAGGTTCCCTGAGGCAGCTCAGGAGGGCTGTGCATGCATGGAAACCAGCTCCAGACCCCCCATCCTCCATCAGCACATCACTGACCTCAGCTCACAGCCACCTCAGCACCCTTCTTCCTTGCTGGCTTCCTCAGTGAAGCATTGATATTGCCTCCATGACTTCTCAGTAGAAACCCATTCTGTAGACTACCCCCCATTTCCCAGCTGGATCTCTCCATCCATCTGTCCGTCTGGGAATGCTGGACCAGTTTCTCAGCCCATTCCTTTCCATGTCGTCGTGGATGTGCTGAGCTGAACAGCTTGGTCCCTGCCCCAGCCAGGCCATTGGGCAGGAGGCTCTGGAGCCAGCAGCCTCAAGGTTATGGGTGGATGAAAGGGCTGTGGCTGCAGTCTGGCTGTTGGCAGTGCTCACCCTTTACCGCCCAACATTAACACTCCATGATGAAAGGGAAACTGCTCCAGGTGCTGAGGGCCTTTGCCTGACCCTCTTCCTTTCCTGGGATGGATAAGAAAACCAGCCCCTCCAGAGAACAGGGAGTTTGGCCAGCTCAACAGGATGCTGAGGAAGCTCCACTTGCTTACCAGGCTCTTGCCAAGTGTCCCCATGGCCGCGGCAAGGCCGGCTGGTCAACCCCAAGGCTCCCCAGGCTCCCTATGGGGTGAGCTGTGGCCTTGGGCTCAGGGGGATGCATCTCATCCCCTGCCACTAACCCAAAGCCTTGCTCTTACCCCCCACCCCCACCCCTCTTTTTAACCACAGGAAACCTTTTGTTTCAAGAAGGGAAAGGAAGGGAAGCGGGGGCCCCGTCTGGCTCGGAGCAGTCAGGTTTTGTGCCTAACTTATTATTTGCTAATTGGGATTTCAACAAAGATCATCCCGTCATGTGCAGGTGGCCGGTGACAACGTGTCTGTGACTGAAGAGCAAGTCTTGACATAAGGAGAGTCCGGGAGCTCGCTGGGAGCCAGCTCTTCCTGTCTGATCTTCTGCGCGCCCGTCTGGCGCTCCATGAATAATTAATAAATTAACGATACACCTCGCTGCTGTGTGCTAAATACAATGGCAGCTTGCAGCTGAAACCTGCAAAAAACCTGGCTGAGGGCTGGGCTGTGGGCACGTTGGCTCCTCGCTGAGGATGTGGCACGTGGAAAGCTGCATCTGGATGAGGGGAGGGGGTGTGTGTTTTTGTAGGGACCCCGCTGAGTTTTGTGTAATCCCTTCACCTGTAAGGTTAAACCCCTGTCAACGTGATCTGGCTGCATAGGTGGGACTGGGGTATGTTTAAACCACACTCCTTGGCCACAGAGGGTCTATGGGGGTCCATATGGGGGTCTATACAGGGGTCTACAGGGTCTGTAATGGCTCTTCAGGGAAATGAGCAAGCAAATGACTTCTAACAGGGGGTTGGTCAGGCTTCTCCTCTTGGTTTGCCGAACCCACTCAGGTACTGCAGGCCCTCGCAGCGGGGTTTTTTCCTGGCTGTCTTCAGGAAATAGATGAAGACATCATATTTTACATAATGATGTAAAAGAGCTGATCCTAGAGAATTGCATGTGAAAAAAAAAATAAAATAAAAAGAGGAGTTGGTTAAGGCTGCAAATTCAGGCACACAACGCTTTGGAAATGCTACTTCAGCTCACGTGGGCAGCCCCATCCTGGCACTGTCGTGCCTTGAACGCCGTGGTGGTGAGCTGTGTCTCTGTAGGAGCCTCAGCTCATCTTGTGTGAGGGCTTGGTTGATGTTTGCTGAGCTCCTGGCGCGAGTGCGGGAGGAGCTGGAAGGGAAGTGCAGCAGGGATGCACGGGGTGGGAAAGGAAGATCTCCTCCAGGCAGTTTCATCCCCTCTGAGTTTGCCAGAGGCATCTCCTTCCCTGCAAAAGCTGACACCTAGCACGGAAAATTTCAGCTCAGGCGCTTGAGGTCTGGCAGAGTTACAAGCAACAAAACCTGAGGTCTTATAACAGGATGCTCCAAGCGCTCCCTGATGCAGGCAGCGCTCCAAGCCACCGCTCCAGCACTACCTGCAAGCTTAGGGCAGGCAAACAGCATAGAGCTCACCAGCTGGGACACCGCCGGTACCTGGAAACACGCTGTCCATAAAGGGAACTCGTGGGGATGCTCCCTGCTCCAGCAAATCCTGCTTTAGCTCTGCTTTGGTGTTTGAAACGCAAACCTGGCTGGGGGGGATGTTTGCAGAGGTGGCAAATACCCTCCTGGATCCTGGGTGGGGGGGTGGAGGGGGAGCTTGTGGCTTGGCTCCGTGAGCATCTCTCTCGCGTGCGTTGTGCCGGGAAGCCCTTTGCCCAGGGTGGTGTGAAATCCTCCATCCTCTCCCGAAGACGTGCCAGGCATATAAACACGGCGTTCCCCTGGTCCCTGCAGAAGCCTGCTGCATCGCAGGGGGAAGGAGGAGAAGAAAAAAAAAAGAAAAGAAAAAAAAAAGGTTTAATGAAAAATTTAAAGGCCGGTGTCTTAAAATAAATCCCAATCCTGGCTGAAATTTCACAGCGGCTGCTAAATGTCTCTCGCTCCAGGACGTGTGTGCGGGAAGCGAAACAATTGCTCCCTTCCAAGAGGGAAGGGAAAGAAGGAAAAATGGGCCTTGTTCCCTCGCTGGGCTGGTGAGACACGAATCCAGCTCCACCGGAGGGGTGGGAGGTGATGGATGTAATTAAAAGCCCAGAGGGAGGGAGGGAGGAGGGAGAGAGGGATGAACAATAAATGGAGGCAGCTTATCTTGCGGCTGGAAAGCTGATCTTCGTGGACATGTAACATATGGTATTTTCAATAATGGATAAACAGTTTAAAGGGGACCTGCAAATGTTGTCTTTTAATGAGCTAGCAGCGGGGTTATGCGCTGAATACCCACAACTCACCTTTTATCTCACTCCCAGGTCCACCCCCCCAGTTGTGGCCGGCCGGGCTCCTGCTGGGCCCTGTGGCCCCAGCACACACTATGTCATGTCACAGCTGCCACCGACCCAGCCCGGTGGGGTCGAGGGGGTGAAGATAATTACCCAAGCTGGATTTCGGCCAGGACAGTGGGGCTAGTTCCCTTACTCTTGCAAAAACTGCTGTGGGATCTTTAATTACCACTGCAGGTCAGGACCCTGGGTTTTGCCAGCACGGTTCATCTCCCAGGCAGCACTGCTGGCAGCCCAGGGCCCGCTGCGGCAGCCGCAGGGTGAAGTTCAGAGCCCCAACATAAGGCCTGTTCTACAGGTGCTGCTTCCCCCAAAAATAATCGACAAGGAAGCAGCAAGTGAGCCTTATCTCACAAGCAGGTTTCAGGCCTGCTACTTCAGGCGCCTGTTTCAAGGATCCCTAGAGCAGACAGCCTCAGAAACACCCACGCGGCCCTTGGAGCTGCCCTCTGTGATGGAGCCCTGGGACAGGCTGCCCAGGGGGGTGTGGAGTCTCCTTCCCTGGAGAGATTCCAGACCCGTCTGGACACCGACCTGTGTGCCCTGTCCTAGGGACCCTGCTTTGGCAAGGGGGTTGGACTCGATGAGCTCTGGAGGTCCCTTCCAACCCCTATGATTCTGTGAACTTGCAATGTAAACCCGGCATCCAGAGGAGAGGGCAGCCCTGGCTGGGCAGCAGTGAGGGAACACATCGTATAGGCAGCTGGAGGAGGTGAAATGGGGCTACCAGGGTGCGTGGGGTTTGGAGCTCCTCTGTCCCCACCACTGTAAGGCAATAATAAATGTTTTAAATCACTATTAGCCCTCAGCTGGGTTAGGGTGGAGATGCCAGCTACAGCAATCTGGGAGGGCACAGTGCCTGGTTTATCTCCATTGCCTCACAGCACGTTCCCAGAGGGTTAAACCAAATCCACTTTGGAGGCTAAGCGTTCAGCTGGCATAAATCTGTGCAGATCCTTCAGAGCTCTGGTGCTTTACATCAGCTCAGGCCATGGGCAGCCACGCTCTCTTTTCACGCTGTAATCTCTGCACATGCTCATGCTTGGAATTATCTTCCTCCTCCTTTGACATCCTCTGATGCCCACCAACAGCCCTCCCTCATCCACATCGGCCTAAGCTGTGTGTTTGTGTGAGCTCCTGCTGGACCACGGCCCATGCTCCTTGGGGAAAGCACCCAAGCTCATCACACACTAATGGCAGTGTGGGATAAGGCTGGAGAGCTCTCTCCTGGTCGCCTGAGAGGAACACCAGAGTTGCTTTTAAGAGGTGTCCATCGTGCAGGCAGGGTTCAGAGCTTTTGTTTAATTCCCTTTTTGGATTCATTAGCCCCTGAGAGCAAATGTGGGAAACAGCTCAAGTAACCCTGGTGCTGAGCAAACCACAGGGCAGGACACACTCCCACAGCCCAAGCTCCTCCAGACCCCATTTCCATCTGCCTGGGTTCAGACCCTTCCCATCTTCCAAGCAAAACCCTAGGAGTCTGGGGCATTTTTAGTTAACTGAAAATATACATGTGTTTTGGGAGCCATCTCCTTTTGTACCAGCTCATTAGGGGAAATAAATGGCCCCTGACCATCTGTCATCTTTGTGCAGGTACCTGGCAGAGAGGGGTGGGAAAAAGGCGCGGAGGAGCCTTAATCCACTCCGGCTTCAGCAAAGTGAACGGTGCTTCCCACAATATAATTACAGCAGTCCTGCTGCAAAGTGACAGACCTAGTGAGTGGAAATAGATGAACGTAATTAAAAGCCCAGGGAGAGAGCGACGGAGGCAGAAAAGCAGCAGAGGGAGAAAGAGTAGCGGAGGGCGAGGAACCAAATAGCAGGAGGCAGCTAGTCTTCCAGGATAGGGACCATATGCTGATGGCACTAATGAAGAAAAAGGGTAGGAGCTTATTACTGATAAATTCTTGTGTTTTCCTCTCTTGTCTTTTTTTTTCCCTCAAAAAAAAAAAAACTTCTCAGGGATTTAAAGCCTGAAGGACAAGTAGAACCATTGAGCCTGAGCTGATCCATAAAGCCAGCTCCCATGGGCTTTGCATCCAGACATGAGGTTTTGTGGTCCATGCTGCTGCCCTTGGACTAAGGTAAGTTTTGTCCTCTGAGCATCCCTGGTTTAAGGGGCTGCTGGTGTCTGGTAAGTTGCTGCAGCAAGAAGTCAGCAGGAGATGCGTCCCAAGATCTTCCAGCAGCATCTGTATGGGGAAATACTGGGGTCAGGGGCTTCTTCACAGACAGGAGAGCAAAGCACTTGGGAACCACAGGAAGGTTCCAGCAGAAGCGACTTTGCTGGCATTGGCCCCACATGAAGCAGAACTCCATCCACTTGCAGAAGGCCCCTTGGCAGCAGTGACAGCTTTAGACCTTCTCACACTGTCCTGTTTCTCCTCTCCCTTCAGCTACCACAGGAGTAGCAAGCTCAGCTCTTAAGGGCTCTTCCCTTTGCTCTCAGTCCAGGTGGTACCCCATGTCCCTACCCCTGCCCTCTTGTAAGGAGAGCTGGCCATGTCCTCATCCCTAATCACCTTTTTCTGCCCTGCAGCAGGCTGTCCCCAGCCCTTGCCACCAGAACTGCACAGGGATGCTCAGGGAGGCGAGCTGGTGGTGACTGCCAGCTCCAAAATCCAAACCAAGATTAAAAAAGCTGCCTCAGCTTGCCAGGTGACCAGCCAGAGACAGAAACCTTAGGGAGCTCATTTCCTGGGGTCCTTTTAAAGGTCTTGGGGGCTGGCACACAACCCCTGGGGGTCTTACCTGCTCCTGGGAAGCCTGGGGTGTCCTTAGCAGAGACCCTGCACACTGCTTGATGCTGGGCTCTTGCCTGCTTGTGCTTTAAAGTAGCTCTCTGAAGCAGTGTAATTGTATTGATCGGGAATGGCCGTTTTCCCTCTTCTTTCCTCTTTAAAATGCCTTTTTTCTTCCTGCCATCTCTTTGATGTCTTTTAATTACCTTTCCCCTCCTCCGCGTCCCCCCTTTTAGAGAGCTCTGAATAGGTGGGCGAGGTTTATTTATTGGCTTTGCAATGGATGAGGCTGGGTGTTGAACAGCCTCTTCCTTGAGTAAGTCGTCTTCAGGGGGAATAATGCAGGGCTGGGGCCTGGGACCACATTCCCCATCCCAATGCTGCTCCACGCAGCCCCTGTGTCAGCCCACAGGACCCCCGCAGCCCCCACCTTGGGGCTGGGGTAGTTTGCTGGGATGCTCCAAGGAGGAAGATCTGGTAGATGAGGTGACTGTCATGGAGCATCCCACTCCTGCCATGGGAACAACCAGACTGTCTCCCAGCCACCCCCTGGGGTGGTAGAGGGGAAGGGGTTTGTGTCCCCATCCTGAGGACACCTTCACCTCCCCATCACGCAGGCTTGGCACAGCTCAGGCCTGGGATTAGCAGCCCCCCGTTCTCAGGACAAGTGTTTTGTCCCTCCATATAGGCTCAGCCTCTCTGGGGAGAGAAGCACTTCATCCCCATCCCCCTCCTCCACCCTCCCCTCGCTCGGGATGGATGGGAAATTTGAGGAATGTTCAGATTTTACTCATTAGCCCAACCTCCTGCTGGCCCTGGTTTAAAACAACCTGCGGGGGCTTCCCTTGATCGGTGATGTATGAGTGGCAGCGATGGGGCAAGCCAGACATTGAGCCTGGCTGGAGTCGGGCTACCTCACATTTCACTGCTAGCTTGTCTTCTGCAACTGGACATAATTTAGTCTAATTGTCTTCATGTGGGTTTCTTTCATCATGGCCACGATCCGGTTTAGCCAGCAGCTAAAAGGGACATTTCAATGGGTGTCGGTCTGGTCCATCTCTCTGCTGCATCCTGCTCTTTGGGTTTCTCAGGGCTGGGCTGGGAGCAGCTCGCTGATGGGGCACAGAGGTCCTTCTCAGAGCAGCAGGGCTGAGCACCCAAGGAGTCAGCAAGGGGAGAGGGACTGCTTTTGTCTCTGCAGTGAGTGATCCTGCTTCACTGGAGCAGAGGGGGAAGGATGGCTCTACCTTTTTGACTAGCTGGGAGTAAGGATGCAAATCCTAAGCCCTGGCCAGAAGGTTAAGAAACTGCTGTTAATGTCCTTCCTTGCTGCAACAGAAATAGGGGGGCCACAACCAGAGGTGCTTCCTTGGAGCCCTCTGCTCCCAGCCAACACGGAGTGGTCCTGCCGAGTGCCTCCCATGCTCTCCATCAAGGCAACTGCTGTTGGGCTGTCCTGGGAACCCCTGGATGCCAGCTTGAACCCTAAGTCCCAGAGGTTATCAGACCTCTCAGAGTTTCCTTTGGGAAAGACAGGGTTCCCCAGAAGCTGAAAGGCTGCCAGGTCTGTGACCTGGAGAGCCGAGGGGTTTAGATTTGGCCAGGATGCTGTGCCACGAGCTTCAGCACTTCCAGCAAGACTGATGCCTTTGTTGACACACCCAGAGTTTACCAGCAGCTCTGGGCATCCCGATCCACACACATCCTTCTGCTGCCTGCGCAGTGCCCGGAGCAAGCAGAAGATGCTTCCCCCAGTGCCAGGGCCTGAAGCACAGGACCATACTTGGGTCTGTGTGCTGCCTGCGACCCGCTGCCTGCCCTGGGAGCTGGGGAAGCAGAGAGCTGGGAGCTTTGGGAGGGCCAGGCAGCCACCCAGCCGGAATTATCTTGCCCTTTTGTGCAAGATGTTTGGGTTGGGGGGTTGTTGTTGTCGTTCGGAGGGGTTGTCGCTTCAGTTTTCTTGGAAGCATGTCCCTGGATTTTGACGGGAAGAAGCTGGCGTTTCATGAAAGCCTCTCCCTCATTATTTAATGGTAAAGCACTTCAATTAGTTTCATTTGATTTACTTTGATGCTTTTGTTCCCGGAGGTTTCCAGCACGCAGGGCTGCTCCACCTCTCCGTTGGCTGCTCCACTTTGATCTCCCCAGCGCTGCTAAGGGCCTCCTGCCACTCCCCGGGCACTCAGGACGGAGGCATCTCCATGCACAGCAAAACCCAGTCCTGGTGCTGGCACCAACGGGGCTACAGCTCTGGCTGCTCCGCTTCCCCCAGCCCCTGGCCCCGTCCTGTCGTCACCCCCATCTGTTCCAAAACCAATATTGACTCGGGAGTGGGGGAGCCCCCTGCCAGGCTGTTTTAATCAAAGCTTTCCCCAGCAAATGAAGTTTTTACAAGAAGGTCTCCAGGTGCTCGGGCTAGGGGAGGAGGACACAATGGCTGGCCCGGCAGGGGCTTGCTGCTATGGCAAAGAGGGGGAACCAGAGGGGCCGGGAGCCCCGGGTGAACTCCAAGGGTTAGGCTGTATCTACAGGAGCCAGACAGTGGTTTGAACACAGAGCCAAAACATTTAACATTTGCAAACCAATTAAAAGAAGGGGAGAGGGGCAGGGAGGGGAGGTTGAGGCATTTCAGCACAGGAGCTTGTTCTCATGGGAATGCTGCAGAGGAGCACTCTGCGGCCGGTGCCTCGACCAGAGCCCCCAGCTTGGCCATTAACCTTCCCCTTCCCTTTCCCACTTACCCTGAGCTGGTGTTTGCCTCCTTCTTCCCAGGGTTTGTGTTCCCAGAGACTTGCCATCATGGTTTGCCACGTTGGGGGTGAGCACCGACTGGAAGGGGCTGGCTCTGAGCACCAGAGCAGCCAGTGGGAGAATCCAGGAAGAGGTTCTCCTGCCTCCTCACAAGCATCCTGCCTGTGGTTTGCTGTCAGGTCTGAGGTCTCAGTAACTCTTGTACCTGCATCCAGCCAGGGCTGGAATAAGAAGTGAGGGTGTGCTGCCTGGGCTGCGTTGCTGCACTCATTCAGGGAGCAGGAATGGTTGGGAAGAGCAGTGGGGTGACATCTGCCTGCACCAGGTACCACTGTCACATTCAATGGCAACTCTGGGGCTCACAGATGACACTTTGCCTTCAGGTGCCACTTGAGTTGTGTCCCTTGGGAGGATGCGGGGTCCCCAGTCCCCCTCCCAGCAGCCTGGCTTGCTTGGGGACAGCGCATCTCACCCCTATGTGCCTATGGATGGTACCACAGCATAAGGAATCCACCTCCATCATCCCTTTGCATCCTCTGGAGCAAGTCAGAGTGCAGGACACAGAGGTGAAGGGGCCAGACGAGACGTAATCCAACACAGCAGAGAGATAGCTCAGAGCTTTTTGGGTTCTCCTATCCAAAAGGAGAGGGAAAAATACATATATAAAATCCCAGCAATGAGTTAAAGATGCATGTATTGAAAACAACCAGCTCAGAACAATGGGTGAGGGTGAGGAGAGGGGCTGGCTCAGAGAGCTCAGGCGGACCCAGGGCATGAAAGATTACGTGCTGAAAAGTGGCATTTAAAAGTAAAGCTCAATCTTGACACCACTTTTCATCTGCTGGGAAGATTTTCCCTGCCATGGAGGTCGCTGCCCAAAGGCAGGTTTAGGTAGAGGCAGGGTAAGGAGGGGTTTGTGGCTTGGAGCTCAGTGCTTTGGCAGCGATTGTAAAGTGCTACCAGGCTTCCCAGTAAACGAAGAGCCTTTTATTTTCCTGCTTTAAAGGGAATGTAATTAGTTTAAACCCAGCAGCAGGGAAGCACTGTGGCTCCTTTTCCAGGGACAATGGCAAAATAAGTATATCGACGCCCTGGCCAGCATATTTTGCTTTCCTGATGAGACCAGCTATTGCTTGGAGCCTCTCTTTTCCCCTGAGAACTATCCTGGGCTGCTCTAAATTGTGCACTTTTATTAGGGAGCTCAGGGCTCCGGGGCATGGCATGGCATGGGGCATGGCATGGCATGCTGCCTGGCTCCAGCTCCCCAGGAGCCCACATGCAACTGCCCACGGGGCTCTGACCCTGCAGGTAACCACATCTGGAGGCACTGCCCTTCCAGACCTCAGATCCATTTGCTTTCCAGACCCCGGCTCCATCTTGGGGACCCCACATCTGCAGGAAGAGAGAGCTCAAAACTTATGGCCAAGCTTTCCAGCTGTGTCTCTGATACCTGTCCCCATGCGCTGTCGTCTGTGCGTGGTGACACCACGATGGGCTGTTCCCCCCATCCCAAAAGCAAACAGCCGGTTCCTTTGGTTTCTGCTCACCAATATTTGCCAGTTTCTGCAACAAATTCTCTGGAGAAACTAAAATGAATGATATCTTGGGACTGAGGAGAACCAAAAGCTTTCCAGCCACAACCTTTGTCCCACTCATGAGCCTCAGCCTTGTATGAGCTGCTCGGGGGACCAACTGTCACCCTGAGCCTCTGCATTTTGGGGGAGGTATATTGCATCCCTCCCTCCTGTCTCCAGGCAGGGATCTGGACCCTATGCCAGGGATGTTGCCACTCAGCTGTCCTATTGCTGGATCAGGCTGTGCATTCCTCAGGGATGTCTTTCCCATGCTTCCAGGGAGAACTCCCTGCTCTCTGAGCAGGCTGGAGGGGCAGGAGCTGCTCCTTCAGGAGCAGGAGGCAGCGATCCCAGTCCCAGTCCCGTCCAGCCAGGGATGTGCCTCCTCCATCCCAGCCAGCCTGGGGGACACATTATTATTTCCCTGTTGATAGGGTTCAGTGGGACTGAAAGAGCTACACGCCCTCTGGTAATTTGTAGTTTGTCGATGCTGAGCTGACATTTAACTGAACCCAGGGCAGCAGCAGGCAGTGAGGAGCGAGGAATCGCTCTGCTATTGTCATACCCCAGACACTCAGAGCTTGGCTAATAGGGGACATTCTTTCCTCCCAGGACTTCCTCCACGACTTTAATGCATTCAGGATCAGCCTCAGTTATTTGGACTCGTTAATGTCAGGATTTGGGTGACTGTCTTCCCCCCAACACAAATATCATCCCTATTCTGTGCTGCATTGTTCATAACAAGGTGGGGGGGGGGACACACACACAATTAATCAGAGCAGAAAGGACTTTATTCAGCTGGAATTCCTTCCAGGGCTGCGCCACTGAGAACAAATTAGCAGCTCACACATTGCAATTGGCCTTTTCTGTGGATGCCCAGTCTGGACCATGGTCACCCCTGAGGGGTGCAAGGGAGCCTACACTGTCCCCCAGCACCATGGTGTCACCAGGGGCTGATGGAGCTGTTGGTAGGTGTTCCTGTCCCCCTGGAGAGCATGGCAGGAAGGCCAGGGAGACCATATCTTATCCAGAGAAACCTCAAAAGTCAACTTAACCACTAATGGTCTGCTCCTGATTTAGCAGTAGTGCCTTCACCACCTTTTCCTAACTGCTTTGGGTTTGGGTGTCCAGGAGGTGAAGCGGTACATGGAGAGGCTCTCAGCCTGATCCAGGTGTTCTCTTCCTTGCCATGGCTAGAAGGGAGCACCTCGGAGCAGGTCAGGGCATGTGAGAGCAGTGGCCTTTCTGGAGCCACCCTCTGGGAACTCTGACATCCACCTCTGCTGGCAAACCCCGACCTTCAGGGGCTGAGCAGGGGTGAAGGGTGATTCCTGGTGCTGCCTTGCTCCTTGTTTTAACCGCCACCCTTAGCAGGGTTTGGGTGGCTGCAGCCCTGCACATGCTATGGCCCAGGGAGGGAGAGTGGGTGGAGGGAGACCTGGAGACTAATGGAGTTCAGGGATTCTCTGAGTCAGAGGCTAAACGCAGTTTTATTCATTGGGCAGCCAGTGCTAATTGCTGATTAATAGCTAGTACCTGAGGTTCACCTCTTCCCAGAGGACACACCTATAAAACTGCAGTGACTGAACGTCCTAAGCACACGTTCCTCCCTGCCTGTGAAGTGCAGGGATGTGGAGCCATCCTTTGCCACCAGCTCCAAGCCCTTTGGCAGAGGAGGGAAGCACAGCTCCTTCCTGCTGGCAGCGTGAGAGCCTGGAGCCTTCCACCCTGTCTTAGCCAGATCAGCCCAGGTCACTGGGAGCCAGATGCTATTGCTGCCTGACGTCTGTTTATAAGGGTGCTCGGAACTGGGTGACCTCATCTTGCTCTGTTCAGGCCAAATAAATTCCATCTGCAGCCGTCGCTCTCTCAGCAGCCACTGGACAAGTAGCCCAAGGACTGGACCTTGCAAAGAGCAGCACCCTGAGAACTGTTTCTGTGCTGAGCCCGAGTCTGTGGTGGTTCCTCCTCCTTTCCCCTTTCCCCCTTTTCCTTTCCCTATCCCTGTGCTCCCGATACACGCTCTGCAGACAGTCAATCCCCAGCTGCTGGCCCTGCTCTGTGAACATCTGCGTGGCACTCTTTGCTAATGACGTCTGCACTGGGATGCCCGATGCAAAAATAAACACACCCCCCTCACCCCCCAAATCCAGTTTGCATTTCTTAAATTTTATCAGTCATGGATTCTTTGAGGTTTTCCAAGGCTCCTCTGCTAAGGGCAGCCGTGGGTTTTTGGGTGCAGTGGTCGTTCACCTGGAAGCCCTGTGATGCTCCATCCGTACTGTTAATCAGGATGGTTTGCTGCTACTCTGCTTCTCCCAACTTGAAGGCATGGGAACAAGGAGCTCACCCTCCCCAGCACATCATGGCCTTGCCCAGCAGCACGGGGAGGAGCACCTTCACTTCTGCCTGCAGCAGGGCTCAGCACCTCACTCCATGATGCTCAGCCCAGCATCCCACCTCTGGCTGAAGCCTCTGAGGTGTCGATGTCTCAGCAGAGCAGTAAAGGACCTGCTTGCTCCTCAAGCCCTGAGCTAATGTGGGAGGTGAGCTTGGCCCTTCAGGCTTCGTGGTCTCCAGGCCCTAAACCCTGCAATTCAGGTCTTCCCAACACCCCACACCCTGAGTCTCCCAGGCTACACTTAGCAGTTTGTAAGGTCCCCCCTGCCCTGGGGACACCCGTCCACACGCCCTGCCCTTCGCAATGACTTGTCTGATGGGGTGGAGCGGTGTGGCAGTCACAAAAAGGATAACTTTGGGAGGACAATGAGAGCAAAGATGCTCAGACAAGCCAGGCTGGCTCTGTCCTTGTGCTGCAGATTTGCTTCAGCAGGCATGAAACTAGAAAGAAGTGATTCAGCTGCTGACCTGCAAGGCGGCCCCTGGGGCTTGGCAGGTTTTGTTGGAGAGGAGGACGTGTTCCTGCCTGTGAGCTCCTGAGGTGCAGGTTAGCAGAGGCAAACCCTGCCTGACCCAGGAGGGAAGGGAATGGGCTCTGCAAAGAGCCCTCTCAGGAGCTGTGCCCTGTCTGGGGAGGCTGAGTCTGGGGCTTCATGGCGTTTGGCTCGTGGGTCCCACAGCAGTCTACAGAGGCTGCTCCGGGAGGCAGCACCCATGTCCCCAGAGAGGGTTCAATGAGGGGAGAGAGATGCCCACCACCAGCATCTTCTCCAGTCCCCCTCAGCCATGCTGCTGTGGTCCCTTGTCCCACAACCTCAGCATCCAGCATGAGGCTGGACAGAGGAGACAAGAGGGAGCACAAAAATCACAGCAATAAGACTGTGGCAAAGACAATGAAGACGTGCCAGCCAGCCTACCTGGAGCACGCAAGAGTTTGTGGGCACACAGGCTGCAGGGATGGGGGGCACCAGGCAGCGTGATGGGACTGGGGAGGGAGGGGGGCTGTCTGGGTGCCTCCTGCTAGGCTGCTTCTGCCACCAGAAATGCATTAGGAAGCAATTGAGTTTGGTGAGCAGTCGTTCCTCCGATCGATGAGATGAAATTTGATAAGGAAACAGCAGGAATGTGCTCAGCACATGCAAAAATTCCCATCTTCAGATCTTGCCCTGTGGGGAAAAAGGGCAGGAGGGAGATGGGGCTGTGAATACCAGCCTTCCTGGATGGATTTTCTTGCCAATATCTGCCCGGGGCATCCCAGGGCAGTTCTTGAGCTGGTTGCTGCATCTCAGGAGCTGCAGGCCCACAGAAGGGCATCAAAGGCAGGCTGGTTTCCACAGGGAGAGGTCCAGTGGGAGGCATTACCCCTTGTGAGCAGGTGTAGAAGAACCAATTTGCCAGCAAACCTGCTCCTGATGGTGAGTCAGCCGGTTGCTATCCAAACCTGACTACTTACAGAGCGCTCCTGGAGAGGTGCCACTTTTAGAGCAGCTTACTGGAGAAGGGGAATCCCACCAAGGGGGTCTGTGCTTTCATCAGCTCAGGGATTTCTGCATGCATCTCTCCCTCCTAAGGATGGAAAACTGCGGGGTGGCAGGCAAAGGGCAGCCAGCCCCAGGGCAAACATCCCAGCACCGCGCATAGAAGGGATGCACAGGAACAGAGCTGAGACCCTCCGAAGGGCTGGGAACACGTTGTGGAGCTGCCTTCCCTCCCCTCAGTGATAAATGTCACACAGGGACACACACACCAGCCCTGCCTTGGCCGCACGAATGGAAACAGGGAGGCGGCTGTTTGATCCCCTGGCGCCTGCGCTGCCGCTTGAAATACGGGCTCCTGTCACCATCCATTTGGAAACGTCTCTGTCAGGGGCAGGCACGCTCCCCGGGGCTGCGTGGCGGTGGCAGGCAGCACACCACGGGCTGTGAGAAATCAAATGTACTCATTTACTGAAAGGGGAGCCATCTACCCCGAAACACGCTGCAGGAAGCGTGCCCTCCTCCTCCCCGACGCGCACACCCACCCCCTCCCCCCCCCCCATCCCTCCCACCTCCTCCCCCTCCCTTCCCCACCACGGTGAGTCACTGCAGCTCCCTGAAGTATCAAGATCTGGAAAGCACCCAAGACAACAATCAACCCAATCGGGTCTCTCTGGGAGACATTATCAGGCTCCATCCAGCTGCTGAGTCAGCCCTACCCGCCTTCCCAGCCTGGCAGGCGACCAGTGACTGGGCTGTTGCTGGCGTGATAGGGGATCCGGGCCCCTTCCCCACTCAGTGCAGCTTCCTCAGGAGCTGATAATCCCCCCCACCCCTCCCAGCCGCAGCCGTCTGCTCTCCAAACCCACGCAGATGGGTGGTGAGTGCTGGCATTGAGGGCGATGCGAGGAAGCACAGGGTGAATTTGGTGTGAGGATGGGCTGAGCCAAAGCCTGGCTGCTCTCGCCCTTGCACATGGACACACGTGTGTGGCTTTCCACTGGCTGGCTGGGGCTCTGGATGCATTGATCGCTGCGGCCATCAGCCGGCGGCTGCTCTCCGTGGCACCCTGCCCACTGCCCCGGCTGAACGGTCGGTCCTTCAATCCCACCAGCTGCTGGGATCTGGCAGGGATGGGAGCGGGGTGCAGCGTGGGCAGGATGCCCTGCCATGGCACAGGGGTTCCTCTTTCCTGTGGTTCTCCTTGTCTGTAGGTTGCTGCTTCAGAGCAGAGCTGGGCAGAGTCGCGTGGGGCTGGGAGGAAGCAAAGCAGCAGGAGGGGGAGGCCCTGAGCAGGAGGAAAGCCTGGCTGTCACCCAGTGCAGGGGCACTCTTGGGTGGGCACAGCCCAGCGCTCTGGCAGGGGAGCTGCAGCCTGCCCGTGGACGCTCTCTGAGCAGATCCACTGCTCCCAGTCTGGAGATGATGCTCTGTGACCAGGTACCCCTGCACCTAGAAGACACAGATGCCTTTCCTCCAGCCCTTCAGCTAACTAACCTCCACTAATATTCATCAGGGGGATGCTCTCCTCTCCCCACTGCTCCTCCTCACTCCCAGGGATGCACAGGATGCGGGGGTCCAGTCCTGGCTGGATTTGTGGACAGACTGGGCACACCAGTGCTGCTGGAGATGGAGGAGAGCAGGGCTGCAGCCTCTCATCTGGCTGGCAGGGGGAGCCCCTGCCTTTGCAGCGCTGGGGGGTTGGCTAAACCATCTCTTGGGTGCCTATATCCCAGAGCTGGCAGGAGGCAGGCAGGGAATGCCCAGGAGAGGGAAGTGGGGGTGTTGAGGAGGGCTCAGTGTGCTGGTACCACAGGTGGGAGCTGTGTGCCTCATTTTCCTTGCAATGTCTCAAGTCTCATCTGCCATCACTGTATTGTTCTACTGCAGTGTTATTATCAGTGATGTGCTGCTGTGTTCCCATGTCCTCAAGTTTCCAAATTGCTCCTGGACTCTGATTTAGGGACTGTGACCAACAGTGGTTTGGAACTAAAACAGATCTGGAAAAGGCAGGGTTTTTATAGAGCCCAAACTCAGCTTTGCAGCTCCATTTACTTCCTGCTCAGCTTTCAAACCTGCCCAGGTTCTTCCCCATCAAACTTTGCTCTGAGTCTCACTTTTAAATCTGTCACATCTCCCTTGGTTTAACAGTGAAATGAGAGAGAGACCTGAGCAGTCAAACCCTGGCCCAGAACATTCGGTAGCTTTGCAGCTGGATCCATTCACTTGGGTGGAAATTCCCAGTATATTCAGTACACATGAGCCAGACAGTTTAATAACACCACCCCCACCCCCAATTTTAATAAATAAATAAATAATATTATAAAAAACCCTGCTCAAGAAACCAGTGGGAAAAGCACACAGGATGGTGAGTGTGGAGCTGGGGACTTAGTGCAGCTCATTCCAGGGGATCCCAGCCAGCACCTGCACATCATTCATCTTCTTTTATTGCCCTCTCTCAGCTTCTTGCTGTATTTTAATGCAAAGCTTGATACCCCCCTTTGGAAAGAGACATTCTCCAGTACTTCCCACGTGCTTGTGAACACTGCTGGCCCTGTGTTCTGGTCAGATAAATAGGCAGAACAAGAATTTGGGACCAGGGATGGGATGAAAGTATTTTCACCATCTTAAGCCTTGCTTCCCATCAGACTGGCCCAAGCCAGGCTGGGATCTGGACCCAGCCACCCTGGAAATGCATGTTTGCATCTGTGGTTCCATTCAGCCTCGGAGCAGCACTAGAGTCTAAGTCTAAAATTCAGTTTAATCCCACTTCCAGGATGTTTTCATCCTTCCAGGCTTCACCCTGAGCTGGAAGGGGGTGGGGGAGGAGGCAGCACCTACCCTGCTGTGACAGCCCACCCCAAAAACTCTTTTCTCATTGCCCAGTGGGATGTGCTGGGATGCAATGTCCAGCACCAGAGGTAGGTCGTGCTCCAAAAGCCCTGTGGCATTGCATCCTGCTGTGTATAGTCCTGCAGCACAGGACCCAACAGGGAGGGTGTGGGGGGTGGGAGGATGGGGTAAGGGGCTGGAGCAGGGCAGTCAGTGCTAAGCCTGGTCCCCATTCCCAGCTCCAGCACAGCAGCAGGTGTGATGTGACATGTTCACTCTGGGGCTAATCCCTTGTCCCTATTTTCTTCTCAGCATGGGAAAGCAAATCACTACTTTTAATCTTATTTTCCAGCTCCCACTCTGGGGGTGGGGGTGGGGGGTGGAGGGAGGGTGGGGGCAGGCCCAGGTGAGAATTCCCTGGCCTCCAGGCTCTGTTTGTTTTATCCCCAGACCCATGGAAGGGATTTTCCCATGTACAAGACTTTTGGGGCTGTGGAGGGCTGGGAGGTCACTAGAAAGCCTGGGAGGGGGTGGTGTGCCAGTGAGCTGGGGGCCACTGGAGAAGGGGGAAGAGCAGCTGCTGTGCACAGCTAGGATCCTCTGGGCATGTCCCTCACAGCTCTGGCTTGGACTTTTGCCCACTGGCATAGATCTCTGGGTGCCAAACCCACCCCTTTGCATCACACGGGCTTCCTCTGCATTACTGCACCCCCTCATGCACCACCCCCTTCTCCAGCCCTGATCCCCAGCAGAGCAGGGACCCCAAGCCCCAGGGGGAAGGGAGATCAGCGGGGTTCAGGCAGCTGCCAGCTTTGCCCCAGATCTCTCTCCCTCCCAGCAGCGCTTTGGGCTCCTGTCCCAGATAACCACTGGTGACCCCTGAGCATCTCCCTCCCTCCTCATCCCCGGGAGGTCCTGGGTCAGCAGCCCTCCCTCTCCCAGCTCTGGGTTTGCAGCTATTTAGCAGGCGGCGGCTTCAGACACATTTTGTGGCCACACGCAGAGACAATAATCACTTGTAGTCTGGCCCCGGCATCGCCAGAGGCCTGGATGGCTGCTGCACAGCAGAGGCAGCGAGGAGGAGGGTGTCAGGGCGTGTGGATGGCATTCCTCGCCACCCCAGCCTCGGGCTGCTCCTCTCCCACCCACGGGACATCCCAGGGGGGCTATGTGGACAGCACCCCCCTGGCCTTGGGGTGGCAGGGGTTAAAGAGCAGCCGGGATTTTCCCACCCCGTGCCCCGCAGAGCCCCCACATGGGTTTGCCGGAGGCTGAAACGTGACTCAAGCTGGGTTGTGGTAAGTGGGTGGGATGAGAGTTTCACGACCTGGTTCCAGCAGAGGCGTGGGCAGCATCACTAGAATGATTAATGCTGAGGGGAGGCAGAGAGAGAGACCTAGCAGTGTGCTGATAAGGGAGGGCTGACAGAGACGAACGACAATAACAGAAAGGACCCGCTTGTCAGTCACAGCCAGAAATACCCCCCCAGGAAATGATAAATTGTGCATGCCACCTGCTTCCACCTCTGTTGACTCAAACCATGGGATACCTGGGAGGCCAGCGCTCACGCTACGTGAGATTTCCCCGTGTTATTTATTGGAGCTCGTAATTCAGATGAGAAAATGGAAAATATCAGGCACCTCTCATCCCAGCTGCCTCCCAGGCTGCCCAGCCTGCTCCCTGCTTTCCCCTCCCTCCCTCCCAAGCTCCTGGCAGCTGAGAGGTGAAGCCCACAAGAATCCAGATGATTGCTGAAGCCTTTTGCTTCCCGGGGCTCTGGAGAGCCGGGTCCTTCTGGATTCACTCTGCAGCTGCCAGTGAGAAGGTGGGAGGGGGTGGGGAGGGGCAGGTGTGGGGAAGGGAAAACGTGGCCTGAGAAGAGGAACAGATCCACTTCAGAGAGGGACAGAAAGAGAGCAGCTCCCAGATACTCAGCCCTGGCACTTTGTGATTCTGCCTGCATGGAATCCTGTGTGCTGGTCCACCCTGACAGGATCTGGCAGCAGAATTAAGTGGCATATTAGCCCTTCTTATTACTGTTTATGACTAGATAGCATCAGCTGCTACTGCTGGCCATGAACTGCTTCTAACCTAAGCAGGCTGGGAATCTCTGTGCAGCCGGGGGATCAGCAGAGGAGCTCAGGTTCCCTCTGGGGCCTTTCGGGAGTCGAGGCATCGTGCAGGGTGCGAGCAGGACCCTGAGGTCATCTCCCTCCCGCTGCTGACGGCGTGAGGAGTGCGGGGAGAACACCAGCGGCTCCCGAGCATCCCACACGTGGAAGAGCTGCTCCAGCTCAGCCCGGGGGCCGCGTCCTGGGGGGCTGCCTCTGCAGGCAAGGGTAGAAGCATCCCTCCCCCTCTCTCCGCCTCCCGCCGAGCTCCCGACCGTACCGGCTCCGGTGTGCGCTGCCCTCTCGTGGCCCCGGGGCCGGGATTCCCCCCGGGCACCGGCTGGGATGACTTGCGGGAGAGATCCAGCCCGGGGCATCGGGCTGCTGCCTCTGCTGCTGCTGGGGAGGGCGGAGGGGGATGGCGGGCGGGAGTAAACCTGGGATAAAGCGAGAGGAGCTCGGCGGTGGGCAGGGGCGAGCAGAAACCGGCTGGGAGCGACGGGCGGGTTGTACAGCCGGCTCCACGACCAGCTTCCCGACACCATGGCTCCGGGACTGGGCGGCGGCGGCCAGCCGGGGGCCCGCTGAGTACCGGGCTCGGCTTTGCGGGGTTGCCGGACGCCTCCGAGCTGCTCCCCCCTGCACCGGCTCCCGCTCCGGCGGCGCGGCCGGGCTGCGAGTGCCCCCGCGCGGCGCCGGCTGCCGGCGCTCGGGATGGGGCAGGGACCGGGGCCGGGGATGGAGCCGGGACCGGGGATGGAGCCGGGACCGGGGCCGGGGATAGAGCCGGGACCAGGGCTGGGGATGGAGCCGAGGCCGGGGATAGAGCCGGGACCGGGGATGGAGCCGGGACCGGGGCCGGGGATAGAGCCGGGACCAGGGCTGGGGATGGAACCGGGACCGGGGATGGAGCCAGGACAGGGGATGGAGCCGGGCCCGGGGATGGAGCCGGGGCCGGGACTGAGACCGGAACCGGGGCGAGTGTTTGCACTCGAGAGAACAAAACCAAGGAGAGAAACCCCCTCGGAGGTGAGGAGGACGTGGAAGGGTCACCCAGGCGGAGCGGTTCTCCTGGTCCCTGGCACTGCCTGGGCTCAGCATCTCCCGGGCAAGGAGGGAGCCCCGCTACTGGAACCAGTGCTGCGGTGTGGGACCGTGGGTAGCTCAGGGTATCCAAGCTACATATACTCTGCTGGCAACCGCCTGAGGAGGGTTTTTTTTTTTGCATCTGGGCTTTAATTTTCCAGCTTTTATTCCACAGGGGTAGGAGGGCTGCTGGGGAAATGCCTGTGAAAATCACTCAGCTGGTTTTTAGAAGGGAGGGTTGGGGGAGGACCTCAGGTTTTTGCACAAACTATGAAAAATGAAAGGATTGCTGGCTTTTCTCTGTTGCAGTGTTCCAGCACTCTCCAACTTCACACCGGGATGGGGATAAGGAGGAAGAACCCTGTACCAGAGATATGGCTTTTGCCATCCCTTTGAAAATCCAACCTAATTTGGACAATGCTAAAGCTTTTATGTGTGTGTGTATATATATATATATATGTAAGTAATCTCATGCCACAGCTGTCTAAAGTTGCAATTTTGCAGGATTTTAGTGCTTAAGAAGCTTGAGCATTGTGTACATTCCACCCCGAGTTAAATAGGACTTCCCCGAAGATGTGGGTGAGTGCAGGGTAGAGGGGTTATTAGGTGTACAGAGGGTGACGTGGGAGGGAAAGGCATGAGGCTGGGACCAGTGGCTGTGATGGGGAGCCAGGGGAAGCCCCGACCATCTGCAGGTTCTGCTGTGAGGGAGTGACAGGCTGAGGACAAGGAGACTTGGCTGAGCTGTAGGCTGGGGAAGCCAACCCTTCCTCAGCCTGTCCCCAGACCCAGGAGTGACAGCAGAGGCTTCCAGGTGAAATTCAGTGGCGTGCTCCTTCTGCAGGGCACCCGAGAGCTGGTAGGGTGCGAGGGGAGGTGGTCGATGCTCCTCATCCAAGCCCACCTCCCTCCTCCTTGCAAGGCACAGCTCGCATCCAAGTCCAGCACCAGGACAGGGAAATTCAGGATACTCACCTCCAAATAGCGGGGCAAGAGCAAAGTTTGACCGTGGGAGCCTCTCCCCTGGGCTGGTGGTTTGGGAAGGGGCTGCTCCCCTTCCCCTTGCACCAGGCAGGGTCTGTGCTGGTGAAAAGGCTGGCGGCATGGCCAGCACTCCTGGCCGTGGTACAGTCCGGGAGGGTAATGGGTATTGGATTGCTCCCTTAGGTCTGTTCTTGAACCTAATCCTCATTAGACTGAAACCCATTTCAATCAAGACAGGCTGGGCTACTCCTTTGTCTTTCTTTTAATTGGACCGTTCCTGCTGCTAAATGGGCAGCTTAAGCATCCCAAAGACCCTGAGAAAAGCCCGGCATGTCCCCTAATGGGGTTTGAAAGTGGAGAAATAACAGCATAATCAGTCTCTTCCTCTTTGTGTCAGCCCTTGATTCACACCGCCTGCCCCCTCCCCTTCACACCCTTTCACTGAGTGGCTGCTGACAGATGGGAACAGGACTGCCGCGTCAATGGGGTTTGTCGGGGGCTTTCATGGGCCCTGTTGCCATTCTCTGTCCTCCTCCTTCGTCTACTCTTGGCCTTTGTGCCAAGACTGGGAACAAGCTGGGAAAGCTGAGCCTGCCCTGTAAATACCTGCCTCTGCTGGATCAGCTTAGGGCTTAAAGGACAAGACGTGGAACTTGGCACAGGTCTTTATCCCTTCCTCTGCTCGCCTTACTTCCCTTCCTCCATCCTCTCTTTCTCTTCTTCTTTCTCTTCTTCTTTCTCTTCTTCTTTCTCTTCTTCTTTCTCTTCTTCTTTCTCTTCTTCTTTCTCTTCTTCTTTCTCTTCTTCTTTCTCTTCTTCTTTCTCTTCTTCTTTCTCTTCTTCTTTCTCTTCTTCTTTCTCTTCTTCTTTCTCTTCTTCTTTCTCTTCTTCTTTCTCTTCTTCTTTCTCTTCTTCTTTCTCTTCTTCTTTCTCTTCTTCTTTCTCTTCTTCTTTCTCTTCTTCTTTCTCTTCTTCTTTCTCTTCTTCTTTCTCTTCTTCTTTCTCTTCTTCTTTCTCTTCTTCTTTCTCTTCTTCTTTCTCTTCTTCTTTCTCTTCTTCTTTCTCTTCTTCTTTCTCTTCTTCTTTCTCTTCTTCTTTCTCTTCTTCTTTCTCTTCTTCTTTCTCTTCTTCTTTCTCTTCTTCTTTCTCTTCTTCTTTCTCTTCTTCTTTCTCTTCTTCTTTCTCTTCTTCTTTCTCTTCTTCTTTCTCTTCTTCTTTCTCTTCTTCTTTCTCTTCTTCTTTCTCTTCTTCTTTCTCTTCTTCTTTCTCTTCTTCTTTCTCTTCTTCTTTCTCTTCTTCTTTCTCTTCTTCTTTCTCTTCTTCTTTCTCTTCTTCTTTCTCTTCTTCTTTCTCTTCTTCTTTCTCTTCTTCTTTCTCTTCTTCTTTCTCTTCTTCTTTCTCTTCTTCTTTCTCTTCTTCTTTCTCTTCTTCTTTCTCTTCTTCTTTCTCTTCCCTCCCCTTTCCCTTTCCATTTTTCCTTCTCTTTCCTTTCCTTTTTACCCCAATTTCTCTCTCTGGTGGGCTTCATCTCTCCCATTTTCCCTAGCACCTTTTTCCTCTTGCTCCTTCCCATCATCTCCCTTTGCTCTTGTTCTCTTTCCAGCAAGCCCTTAGGTGACCATCTTCATCCAGCTTTTGGCTCGCCCAGACCTCTCATCCCCAGCCCCTGCTTCATCACCAGGAGCTTGCAGAGGACGTGTGACCTGCTTCCAGTGACCAGCTGAACTTGAGGTAATCACTGGGCAAGCAGCCACTGGGTCTGCCAGCCCTGACACACCTCATGCTTTTCTACCCATTGCCCATGTTTGGAGCAAGCAGCTGGAGAAGTGCATGCTCCTGTGAGTACAGCTGATTTCTCACTGGGCAAACTGGTCCAAACCCTCTTGCAGGGTCTCGTGGGCTTAGCCAAGCCCAGGCTTAGTGGCCCCTGCCAGTTTAAAATCCAGAAGCTCTGCTTAAGCACCTGGGCAGGTCTGTTCAAGCCTAGGCAGCCTTGCCAGCTACCAAGGTAGGCACTGATTCCCAGCGGCTGAGGGGGTTTCTGTTCCCTCTGCCAGGCAGGCTGGGAACCCTTCACTGGGGAAAACCCTTCACATCCAGCAGCTGGGATGGCTGGGGGCTTTTCCTCCTGCTGGCACCACAAGAGAAACTCAACACTGGATTCTTTTTGGGAAGAGATTAGATCAGCGACTTGCTTTGCCCATCAATAATAGCAGTCAGGAGGGTGTCCTAACCACTGTGGGGGGAGCTAAGGGCCCTGAACATGGCCCAACACCTCCTGAGACAAAAAGGGCTTTAATCCCGTGCCTTCTTAAGTCAAAAGGGCTGAAGACTCTTCTCTCCCCCCAGAGCCTCCTGGATACACAGCGAGAAGGAGAAGTTTAGAGGGTCCCCTCATATCTGGGGATGTCCCAAGCACCTCTTGACTCCTTGTGTGGGGAGGTGTCCTGGCCCAGTGGCTCTTCCCAGGTTTCTGGGCTGTGCTATGCACTTAGCTGACTGGCAGCTCCTGCCCTCCCTCCTCTTTGCTGACCCCCAGGCCAGGGTTCCCCTCCAGTTACGTGTGCTGAGCTGTAGGACAAAGCTGGTGGGAGGCACCAGGGATATATATCAACCCGCTTAACGCAGACAGGTCACCTCCAGATTAACTTGCATAAATCCCCACTTCATTAAAGCTGCAATCCCCTTTTCCACAGGGAGCTCTGGCAAGGGAAGATGGGGTGAACATGTGCTGGTTGGGCTGTCTGTCTGACCCCAGGGCAGCTCTGCCCCATGTCGGTCCTGAGGCAGCGAGGAGAAGATAAACCTCATGTCCTCAAAGAAGGAATGAAGTTATAACATCTGCCTGGGAGCTGTGGCCAAGGTGTTTGTTTGGAGGGGAAAGTGAGAAAGCAGAGCAATATAAAAGCAGAATGGAGCTGCTCAGTGGATGCTTGGGGTGCTTTGAACTCTGCCCGCCTGTGGACATCAGGGACTGAGGCCTCATTTATCACTTGGTCACCAGAATATGTTTCCTACCCACAAAGGAGGAAGAAAAGTGAAATACAGAGAAAGCTGGCATCGCTTTTAGCTTGTTTTGCGAAGATGTCTGCCCTTCTTAATTCAACTTTCACCAGGAGTTGCATGCTTGAGTAGGTCTCCTTCACCACCTCTCTCTCTGTGCACCTCCTCCAGCATCTCCCAGCATCTCCTCACGAGCTGCCCCCTGTGATGGCTCACACTCCTCAACCTGTGCTCTGCTGGCTGGCTGTTTCTGGACACGATGGGGCATTGCATTTGTTTCAGAGCTGCCTGGAAGCGACCACGATGGCAGCATGCAGTTCCTGCCTTCCCAAGCTGCTGGAGCCTGTGAGGCAGTGGGGTGCTAACACAGCACCCACGTGTGAATAATAGGTCAGCTATGCAGGTAGCGATGGGGCGTGCATGCACAAAGTGATTGGGCTCCCATGCATGATGCAACTGCACGGCTGGGCAGGGTGCTGCTGAGTGCTCATGCATTAATTAATTGGGTGCTCAGGAGTGATGCAAATGTGTGCTCATATGTGTTCAAATTGGGAGCTCAGATGTGAACTTATTGGGTGCTCAAGTGTGATGCAATCGAGCAACCGAACATAAATGAATTGGGTGTTCTTGCATGAAGCCAATCAGGTGCTGTGTGTGCACTAATTGGGCCCTCATGCATAAATTAGCTGGGCAGTCATGCATGGACACGCAGGGCGCTCATGCCTGCATGGAGCTGGTGCTCATGTGTGAGTTGCTCCAGGAGCTGCCTGGGCGTGCTGGGCTCGTGTTGGGCATGCTGGGTGTTGTAGTTCTTGCCCGTGGCACCTGCAGCAGAGGTGCCCAGGGGTCGATGGTGTGGGTGGGGGCTGCTTGGGATGCTCCTAAAAATGTATCTCCCCTGACATGGGTTCCCCTCTGTGGGTGCCCACACACTTTGCAAGGCTGAGGAGGGTGCACGACATGCAGGAGGTTTCAGGACCCCAAAGCAGCAGCTGGTCCAGCTTCATGCAATGATGATTAAAGGCCTGGAGCATCTCCCCTGTGAGGAAAGGCTGAATGAACTGGGGCTGTTCAGCCTTGAGAAGAGAAGACTGAGAGGGGATTTGATCAATAGTTATCAGTATCTGAAGGGTGGGACACAGGGGGAAATGACCAGCCTCTTCTCAGTGTCTGTGGGGACAGGACAAGGGGTGATGGCCTCAAGTTGCAGCACAGGGAGTTCCACACCAATGTGGGGAAGAACTTTTCCCCAGTGCGGGTGAGGGAGCCCTGGGACAGGCTGCCCAGGGGGTGTGGAGTCTCCTTCTCTGGAGAGATTCCAACCCCGTCTGGACACCGCCCTGTGTGCCCTGTCCTAGGGACCCTGCTTTGGCAGGGGGTTGGTCCCCATGATCTCTGGAGCTCCCTTCCAACCCCTACGGTTCTGTGATTCTGTGATTCCCAAGTGGGGTTGGAGCCGTGCTCTGTGCTTCCCTTCCCCATGGCACGCTCTGGAGCCCCTGTGTGGGCTGAGAAGTCAGATCTCAGCTCTAAGTTTGGGTGTCACTTCTTCATTTAACAGATACATAACCTCATGTGGTCACAGACACATCAGGAGGACTTCACTGTGCTCAGGCATCTGTTAGTAGAAAAGTTCTCACACAGGTCTGGGTGAAGGATACATCAGGCATGTCTCTGCTGCTCTGGTGTGTGTGATCTTACCTCACATCTAAAGCTGAAGCTGCTGTGGCCACAGCCCTACCCAGATGTCCTGCTATGGTCTGGCAAGCATAATCCTCACCAAAGCTATGCCTGGCTCTAGGGTGATGCACCACAGCGGCAGTTCAAACCAGTAAGCTGCCACATGGGGGAATGCAGAGGGAAAAAAAAAACCCACAGCACATTAAATTACATTTAATTAATGTATAATTAATGTGCTTTCTGTGCTTCCATGCAGGATTCGCCTGCCAGACAGGCGCTTGATTGCTGTGGCGGTGACTCAAGCTGCCTAATTCAAAACACAGGTAGGGCTGCACAGGAGATCTGTGATCTCTGTCCATTCATGAGCCCTTCGATATTTTCCAGAGCAGAAGGATGCCCTTTTAAACCTATCACATATGATGATACCTACTCCTCATCCTTGGGCTCCTGGAAGCCTCACCAGCCTTTTCCCGTTCATCCAGAGACATGGAGAGACTCTCTTTGTGTCCATGTAGTGAGGCTGGGAAAGGTAAGAGGCCTCTCAGGTGTTCCAGCTTGGGGCTGCCTGAACCTTTCACTCCCACTGCTGGCTCTGACTTGGTTGCAAGAGGAGCTCTGGCTCAGTGAGGGCAGCTGGCTGCTTCCCATCTCGCCGAAAGAAGCACAGATCACAGCACACGATCCTATCAATGGGCATTTTAGTGACTTCCCATCACAGTCACATCACCCAGCGCTGGAAACACTCTGAGACTTCTCTGCATCACTTCAAAAACCCCTCACACCCCCAGATGATCTGCGTGGAACACTGTCGGTGCGTGTCAGTCCCTCCCAGCTCCTTACAGGCATGAACTCGACCTCCCTTTCCCTCCCAACAGGTCATATGTACTGTGAAGGGGTGTTTCTTTTCTCTTCCATATGGTGTCAAGCCCACCTTGGGCCCGAGACCCTGGGAGAACGCCTGGCAGACAGCTGGGAACAGAGGGAAAGCAGCAGCCGCCTCTACTGTAACTTGCAAAGGGCCACAGCAGGATGGGAGAGGGATGCAGCGCCGGGAGCTGTCTCCCTGGAAACCGCAGCGTAGGAGACATAATGAGGAGTATCCCTCCCCTCCAAGCGCTCTTTAATTCCTTCTTCATCTTTCTTTACAGCCAGGGGAGTGAAGAGCAGAGCGGCAGGGCAGGGTGTTGTGTCCCCCCCTCAGCCCAGCCTATTGTGAGTTGATGACACCTAGCCTTAGAAAAGCACATTTTTAACCCAGCTGCCACTATAACTTATTGCGATGCCGTGTTATAGCCTGGGAGAGGAGGGGGAGGGATGGGAAAGGAGGTCATGCAAAGGGTGCTGCGTGTCCCAGAAGGGACCCTCAAAAAAAAAGTCAGAGAGGGAGAAGAGAAAACAAAAGCGTGGGCTCCCATCTCTTTCTCTTTGGGCTCTTCCCACGAGCATGGCAGTGAAATGATGTGTTAGGGACATCCGAAGGGGACAGCACGATGAGGCACACGTGTTCATACATGCTTCCTAAAAGCAGGCACGTTCCTATGCTCCAAAGGCAGATTCAAATGTAGGCAGCTAAAGGGGAGGGGGATGGATCACAGCCCCAGGGACTCAGGGTCCCCATGTCACGGCATGACAAAGGGGGATGGAGTGAAGCTGAAGGAGGGAAGGGTTAGATGAGAGATTAGGGGGAAGTTCTTTCCAGAGAGAGTGGTGAGGGGCTGGAACAGGCTGCCCAGAGAGGGGTGGGTGCCCCATCCCTGGGGGTGTTCAAGGCCAGGTTGGCTGGGGCCCTGGGCAACCTTGTGTAGCTCCAGGCCTGGAGGTTGGTGTCCCTGCCTGTGGCAGGGGGTTGGAGCTCTGTGATCCTTGGGGTCCCTTCCAACCCAGACCAGTCTGGGATTCTGTGTCACCACTGCCTGCAATCTCAGTGAGTCCCTGGACGCTGCCTGTGTGGGGCTCCAAATGTGCTAAACCCTCACCGCTTGCAGCTGCACCCCGGGGTGTCTGCTCCCACACTGAACTGAGGAAAAGCAAGCTCCATCCCAGGTAGGAGGAGGGTCACCAGGTGCGTTTTCCCCAGGCTCTTGGTGCTCATGCCCGGAGCAGATCCTCAGTTGCTGTGAAGTAAAGCACTGGTGGGGTGTTTCCCCCCATCCTGACCCCATCCCCCAGACATCCTGACTCCAGGGCTGTGTAGCTGAACTCCCTCCTCTCCCAGGTTCTTGCAGCAGGTGGACCAGAGGATGCTGCCTTTTAAATCCTGCTCCAAAGCTCACAGAAGTTGAAGCAAAGGCTCCTGCTGCCTCCTCGTGTGCATCAAAGCTTTAATCTCCATGCCCCTTGGAGCCAGCGTGCCCAGGCAGACAGATTGGTACCTCAGCAAGCAGGCCTTTGTGTCCCTTCACTTGGGGGATGGATACCTGTCCTGCCCTTTGACTGTCACTTTGGTGGCTCCCAGACACTGCGGCATCCAGCAAAAAGAGGAACTGGCCACTGCCTCCCACAGCATCACCCCCAGAAAAGACATCTCAATCCTCCAAAAAAAAGAGAGAAGACTGAAGCGAAGCAAAACATCCCTGGCAAACGAGCAACCCTCTGCTGTCCTCCTGCCAGGGCACAAGGGGAAAGCAACTGCATCATGGCAGTGGCTGGCTCTGCCTTGTGCAGGGCCAGGGCTGGATGCTCTGCCTTCCAACACACTCCTGGGCTGGTGGTGCTCAGAGGAGAAAGCAAGGGAGCTGCTGCTGTTGTGACCCAAATAAAATGCTTGGCAGAGGCTTAGGTCCCTGAGTAACTGGGATGTTTTCTAGACCCGCACTGTCTGGCTGCACAGGACAAACGTCAGCGCTGACCTCCAAAGCTGGAGAACGACCTCACTTAAGCATAGAGATGCTCCTCTCCCTTGTGGTCCCAGGCAGATGAACCCTGGAGGTTCCCAGGAGCTGGCAGAGAGCAGCCAGCCCCTCTGAGCAGGGAGAGGGATTGCTCCCCAGGGATGAGCATCCGGGCAGCGTTCAGCCTTTCTCCTGGCCATGGAGCCACCCCTGCAGGGCAGCTCTCCCCATCCCTGGCCACCTCCCTTTTTGTCCTTCCTCCTCCCCCCCCCCCTTTTTTTTTTTTGTTATTTGAGAAATGAATTTTCAAAAATGGAATCAGTTTTCCCTTTGGGGGGATTAGAGCCCTCAGCATTCAAGCTCCCAGCTCAGGAAACAGTGGCTTTTCTTCTGGTGCAACTTGGAAAGACATGGCTCTCTGTTCTCCCTGAAAGCCCCTCGCACTGAATGACCCACAGGCCCTGAATGAAGTGCCTCTCAATTAAAAGTTTCCCATTGATGCCTGCTGAATGAGACCTTGCTGTGGAATTCACCCTGGCTGAATGGCCCGGGCCTTCATCAAATATTAAGGGGCCAATAGATTTCCCACAATATTTGTACACCTTCCTTTGTGGGGATTTTTCCCTCCATTGAACCAGAAACCGTTAACACATCCGCTCCCGACGTGCCCCCTTCTGCTGCTCATTAGGGGCCGTGGCAGGGACGGCCACTGCTGCGTGCCACCCCCGGGACGGGCCTAGGCCAGCGGGCCCACAGGAGCGGCCACCTGCTTGTATTCATCCCCCGGTGAGAACAAGCCGAGCTTGAAATCCCATGGAGAAACACGGAGAGACAGGAACAGGCCGCGCTCCCAACCGGCCTTCACCCATGCCCACCCTGGGCAAAAATCCCCCCATCCCCCTCACCCCCAGCCGGGGGTCACCTGGCCAGAGAAGGGGGCTTTGGTGGCACCGGGCTTTGCTCTCTCCTGGTGGTCCCAGGGACAGCACAGGGAAAGGAGACTCTCCCCTCCTGCTCCCCCTTCCCAGCACAAAGGGAAAGTGGTCTTAAATCCGGGGCTCCCTTCTGCCTGGGGACAAAAGCTCGGGGACACTTTAACAGCACCGAGGGCCTGGCTGACAGCTCTGATTGTTACAGGCTGTGGCAGCAAGGCTGCCCCACACCTATTAATGATGCTAATTAGAAACCATGCAGGGCAGCCTCTTTGGGGGTGGGGGTGAGGAGACAGGGGTGGGCTCTGCATAATTTATTCTCACTTAATCTCATTAAGTGGAAGAGAAAAGGGAGAGCGAGAAATGAGTGTGGGAATGTAGTGTGTGGGAGGAGAGCCACTGCCCTGTCCTTTTCCAGCAGCTTTCCACCATGGGACTCAATGGAGCCAAGTAGCATCACCTGTGCTTTCCAGGTGGGGAGAAAGAAGCATGAAGGAGGGTAGCTGAGGTTGCACGGGTCAGTGAGAGCTGGGAACTGAACCCAGGGTTTTCACACCTCCTTATGCCTTTTCCCATGCTGTCTTCTCTTCCCACCTTATTCTGAAGAGTGGGATTGCCAGAGGGCTGGAAAGGTGAAGGGGTGTTGCAGCCAATGTGGAGCCAGGCATCAGGCAGGGCAGAGATGGGTGGTGACCTTGTGGCAGCACCCTTTAATCTCAGGTGCTCAGGAGGAAAGTTGGCTGTGTGTTTATCAGCAGGTGATATGAGCCAGAGGTTGGGGACTGTCTGTCCTTGGAATGCCTGGGATCCTGCTGGCATGCAGGCAAGCTCTGCAGAGGCTCTGTGTGCTTGTCCCAGTGCCAGGAGAAGGCTGTCTTTGCCTTTGTGGCTTGCTGGCTTGCAGCCTCAGGCCAGTACAGATGGGAATAACTCCTTATTTCCCCTCCTCCCTGGGCTAAGCACTACATGACTGCAGTCAGAGGGACTCCCCTGTCCTCCCCACCCCGTGCCTGCAGGCTGAGCGGGGGGATGCAGAGCATGAGGAGGGGTGCTACAGTCAAGGCAAATTGAGGGAAGGGATTTGTGGTGCCTGGGGTCACCCTCATCCTGGAGTGGCTCCTTTGAGCCTCTCTGGTCTTTTGCTGCAGCAGTGAAAGCGATTCCATAGTCAGCAGGATAGTGGTGTTTGTGTGTGGCTGCACAGCCATTCTGGCTTAAATCAGGATAAAAGGAAAGGAAAATAAGGAAATATAATAACAGTTGGTTTTATCTTTGGGTTGGGTTTGGTTTGTTATTTTTCACCTTCTCCGAGAAACTTCCTTCTGTGCCTTAGCCCTGAGGAGCTCCTCCTAAAGAAGAAACCAGAGGCAGGAGATGTAAGGACAGAGCTCAGCTCTGGCCTTGCTGCTGTGTGCCAGCTCAGCCGTGAAGGGCCTGTGGAAATGAAAGAGCTTTTTACCAGGGCTCCGTGGGAACGTGACTTGGAGAAATCTGTGACTGCTGCAAGCAGAGGGACAGGGGGTGCTGTACTGACTACAGCAGAATCAGGTGTGTGTCAGAGGGGTGGCCACAGCCTGTGGCCCCATGGGATTGATGCTAACACCAGCCAGTGTCGGGATACAGCCATGGGGTCAGCCCCATGAGGTCTCTGGAGCTGGGGAACAGTGGATCTTGGGCACATGGGGTGCTGGGGAGCATCTCTTTGCACTGCCCCTGCCTTTCCTCTGCCCTGCTCCAGCCAGGAGGAGCAATGGGTGTGCAGGCAGCGTGGGGCCATCCCCACCTTGGGACACGAGTACTCAGGGATGTGGAGGAGCCTGGCTGCCCGGGGGGTGAGGGTGAAGGAAGGCGAGGATAACGTTGCTGTTCCTTGAATCTGCCGTGGGAGCTGTGAAAACCATATCCTGTTATCCTTTGGAGCAGAAAAAATTGCCATTCCTTCCCTCCACTGACCTGGAAATTGTTAACATGTTCCTGCGGCCCGTGGGTCAGCAGCAGCATTGCCTGGGTCACCATGCCGCATTGTGCGGGGGGAATTAGCCACCTGTTCCCCAGCCCTAATCCTGGGCGCGGGGCGAGGGCGGCTCCGCTCCGCTGGCCCCTCGCACCGGCCTCGCCACAGGCACAAAAAGGCCAGTTAACCTGGGAACGCCTTGTTTGAGGAGCAAGGGGAAGGGAAGGGGGTGGGGGTGTGTGTCTCCCTTTGGGAGGGGGATTGGGCTGCGGGGCAGGGCACAGGAGAGGTGAGCCTTGCCTTGGGCAGGAGAGCCAGGCTTGTTCAGCAGCTCTGTTTCCACCCCAAGCATTTTGGCCGTGCTCACATCCATGCTGGGTGCTGGAGCCTGCTTCTCAGCTCATTTTAGGCTTCTACACCACACAGGAGCTTCAGTCGTACCAGCCGGCGTGGACTAAGCATCACCTGAAGCCAGCACTTTCTATGTGAGGTTTGGCAGCAAGGCAAGCCTGCTTGGCTCCCTCAGCACTGCTTGTGGCATGGTGGAACTGTCCCTGCTGTCCTTGAGTCCTCTCCTTCCAGAGCAAATGACTGGAGGAAAGAGAGAAAGAGCAAACCAGAAGCTTGGAGATGGGACCAGGTGGATGGTGAGATCCCTTCAGTGGGACCAGATTCCTAGAGGTGGTGGGTGCCCTGTCCCTGGGGGTGTTCAAGGCCAGGTTGGATGGGGCCCCGGGCAACCTTGTGTAGATCCAGGCCTGGAGGCTGGTGTCCCTGCCTGTGGCAGGGGGTTGGAGCTCTGTGACCCTTGGGGTTCCTTCCAACACTGACCAGTCTAAGATTCACTGATTTTAAGAAATCCTTTGTCTGTAACAAAGGGAACACTGATGAAGTGGCTGCAGGTTCCTGCAAGGACATCTCCTATCCATTAGAGGTGCTGGCTTTTGGCCTGCTCCATGAGTTTCACTCCCCAGCCAGCTTGCCCACAGGGAAGGAGGCTTTAAGCATCTTCTGAACCAGAGCCTCAGCAGCCCAAAGTGCAAAGGAGAGCAGATGGCCAAGTGGAAAACCAGCAGCTCCTTTGGGTGGTAAAATGGGCCATGAATTTCCCACAGAGGCGTGGAGGGCAAGCAGCTGTAGCCCTGCTCAGTAAGTCAAACGGTAGCACTGGCAGAGCTCTCCAACTGTTTCTGGACTGCCCTTTGTTCCCATGGGAGCTCTGGAGCCATCCATGTGGGAAGCATGTGCTGCTTCCCATGCAATGTGCCCTGCACATGCCTTTTGCACATGGAGGGAATGGGTCCAAAGCCAAGGGGCCAAAAAAAAAGGGGGAGGGGGTGGAGGGAGGAGGAATATAATGCCTGTGTTGCAAAGCTTTAATCAGCCCTCGTACTTCCACGCTTTGATGCATTACTCAGCCTAACCTTGGGCTATTGGATGCAGATGGGCTGAAGCTTTGAGGGATCAGACTGTTTCTCAGGAAGGCCCATGGCTTTATCAAATAGATATCCAGACACCCACTGTGGGTGGAAGTGGTGGAGAAGGATGTCAGAGACACTTTGGTATCCCCATCCTAGTGCTCTGGGGCACCCTCAGCTGGAGATCCACAGGTGGGACAGAGACCTTTTTGTTATGAGAAGCCACTGGATTTTGGAGGCTCTTGGAAAACATCTGCTCATTCCTCCCTTGCATCAGCTAGTGAGAACGGCCACCAGGATACAAGGGCAGTGGGGATAAGAGAACACATGACAACATCTGTGTGTGAGGAGCTGCCACAGCTGCTGCGGTGCCCGTGAAAGCGCCCCGTGGCTCCATCTGGTTTGGGGACAATCCCAGGTCTTATGGAAACACATGGCTGACATCTGGGAAAACAGGAAACAGCGGCCAGGGTTGCCCCAGCAACGGCGTGTCCCTCCGTCTGGTCCCCCACTGGGAGAGCCATGGGATCGGCCGCTCGCCCGCTCAGGGAATTCAAAGTAGGAGACCGAGGCGCCTGATTGATGGGTCAGGTTCAATGGGGAGGGATATGATTAATAAGTGTTATGGCCCCATTGTTGCTGCTGTGCGGCTGTCAGTGCCGGTTAGCGCTGATGGACGCTTTGATGACTCTATGCCCATGAGCGAGCCACCGACTTGATGAATCTCAGCCAGTGGAATAATATTTGCTATGAACCCCTTCTCGCCTCCCTTGGACAATAGCAGGGCTGGCCTGCATTGTGAGGGGTTGGGGGGGATCTGTGTTGGGTACCGAGGTCTGATCTCTCTCCAGCATGGCAGTCCCGCAGCACCCGCCTCTTTCCACCACATCACCCCCATTACAGGATCATCCTAGCTGGCAGCTGGCTGTGCCAGGGGAGGGAGGATAAGAAATTGAGGCTCTTTCTTAGAAATGCAAACACAGAGGCTTTCAGGCTGGAATGTCACCGTGGTCTGGAACAGACACCAGAGTGCTTCTTTGTGCCAAACATTTGTGTTTTGCAAAACAGTGTGTTTTCTTTAGGCACTGTGCAGCCCAGCAAGGGGCAGGCACATGCTATGATGATGTCTTGTGAGCTCTGCTTTAACGAGCTCTGCTGCTGCCTTGCTCTGGATGTGCTGAACAGTCACATACCTGCCCTGAGCACTGATCATCCTCCAGCACTGGGTGCTCTCTGGGACAGGAGAATGCCAGGGGGTGTACCCTGTCTCCCTACTGATGGCTGCTGCAACCTGGACCATTCTTGCCAAAGAAGTCTTGCTAAAGACACCCTGCAACAAGCAGTGACTGCACCAGCAGGAACCTTCTTCCCAGAGCGATGTCCTGCTGCTCAGGACAAAGTGATTTCTCAATGCAGAGCTCAGTCAAATTCTCCTTCTGCTCAGACCTAGGCAAAGAAAGAAGTCTGGGAGAGTAGAGGGAGGAGATGCTCAGCCAAGGCTCTCTGCCCAGTACGGCTGGCTCATTGACTCCCCCAGTTTGTCTCCCGCTGGCTGTCTGTCCTTCCTGATGTTTTAATAAGGTCGCTTGCCGCAGAGGGTGAGAGAGCGCTGGAGCTTCGCCTGTGCGAGAGGTGACAAAGTTTGCTTTAGGACTGCTTCTACTTAGGTTGAGGGGAGAAAAGCCTACACCCCAGCTGTGCGTGCCGGGCACACCCCCGAGGTGTTTATAACACCTCCAGCAAAGAGCATCCCCAGCCTGGGCTGCAGCACGGATCGATCCAGCGGCGCTGCCTCGGGAAGGCGGCTCTCCGGGGGTGGGACGAGCCCTGCGAGCCCCCGCGGCTCCGCTCCATCCCTCCGGAGGAGGATGCGACAGCCAGGAGCGGAGACACGCGGCGCGGCGAGGCCGGGAGCCGCTGTCCCCCGCGCTCCCTCCCCCGGCACCGGCCGCACCGCGGGCCGCTCGTGCCCCCTGCCGGTCCCTTCCCGGTGCTGGCGGGCGGGCAGCGCTCGGCCCGGCCTCCGGAGAGAGGCTGCTCGGGAGAGGGGATGCCCCGGACCTCCCCCGTCTGGACCGCATCCCCCCTCGGAGTTCCCCCGCCTGGACAGCATCCCCCCCGGACCTCCCCCGCCTGGACCGCATCCCCCCTCGGAGTTCCCCCCGCTCCCTGCCCCGTCCCGGAGCCGTGCGGGACCCGCCGTGCGCTCCTCCTCGGGATGCGGCTCCGCGGAGGTCGGGGCGATGGCCCCGCGTGTAGTTTGGTCTCTAAAAGCATCCGCTCGGCTTAGCCGTGACCCCTCCGCTACCCGGGGGGCTCTGTTGGAGCCCTCAGAGGAAGCAGGCTAAGGCTCAAAGAGGCGATGGAGAAGAGCGGTGCCCCCGCCGGGAGAGGGATGCAGGTTCACACACAACCCCCAACCCGCTTCCCCACCGCGGGACGCCTTTCCCAGTCGGAAACAACTGAGAGCATCCTTTCCCAGATCCGCTCCTTGCTGCTTTGCAGCCTGGGCGATGCGCAACGTGGGCACCGCAGCGTACTCACCGCACCCCTTGGGCAGGACGTCTGTGTCCCCCCATCTTTCACACCAGCCCCGGGGTGGGGGGCTCCGGCCGGTGCTGCCCCGCGGGATGCGGAGGTGCGGGCCGCGCTCTGCTCAGCGCTGCGGGGCCGCGGTGCATCGCAGCTTCCATCCACGAGAGGCCACCTTCCTCTAGCGTTTGCTGCTGCCGCAAAAGCCTTCCCCAGCCCGGGGGAGCGCTGAGCATGAGGGACATGAGCTCCCTTGGGGAAACGAGCAGAGGACAGCCCGTCCAAGGCCTGGGTTTGGATGTATCTCTTCCAGTACGCGTCTGGCTGCGCTTTCCTGCGCAAGCCCAGCTCCTTCCCAGCTTTTCTCCATCACTTCATGCACACAAGGGAGCAATCAGGAAGAAACTGCACTGGTGTTTTTATGGGGACAATGCCTCTGTCCCAACTGCTTAGGTAAACACCTTAAGCCTTGAGAAAGCTGGGGGGGGGTGTCCAAAGAAGCAGCAGCACAGCTGGTTTTGGGGTTGCATCCCACCTTTGGTGATGCCGTTACTGTCTGTACCACCCAAGCAGCAGCAAGGCAAACTTCCCACTGTACTGCGCAGGAAAAAGACCCACAGGAGAGGAACTGGCTCACCTCACCCCTTCAAGCCCACAAACAAAGTGCCTTTGTGTTTTGGGGGTGCCAAAGGGCAAAGGAGGGCTTTCAGCAGAGGACCCAGTTCGAGGTGAAGAGCACTTCAAAACTCCGGGGCCACTTGTGGCCATGGGCTGCCAGGCAGGCTGCAGGGTCAGCTCTTGGCAAGGAGACAGGCTGCTTAATTGGAAAGGCAAATGGACCAGGGCCCTGTGAGCTTTAGCTCCCTCACAAAGGGATGCTCTGCACTGTCTCTCTCTTCCAGCCATGCAGCTGGATGGCAGCCCAGAAAGGCTTACCCTAGCATAAGGTGCTGGGGCTGGAAAAGCCACCTCTTGCCTGTGGGAAGGGAGCAGGACTGGGTGTGCAGGGCTGCTCCTGGCAGCTGGAGGAGCAAGGCGGTGCAACACCAGCTTTACTCTGATGTCTGGGTCTTGCCAGCCCAAAGCAAGGCCGGGACAGCAAATTGCCTCTGTGCACCCATCTTATCTGTCCCTGAGAAAGGTCTTTGAGCGTGCCATGGACTTTGCTGTCAGGGAACAGGCTGAGACTCACTTAAATGCCTTTCACCATCATGTGTAGCTCCGTGGTGACCCATGGGGAGTTGTGTGTTTGGGAAATCCTTCTCTGAAAAGAAGGAGGTTGGGTTGGTGGTCGGTTGTGTGGAGACTCCTGTCCTCCTGGCTCTTCCCTTCTCCTCTCCTGAGCTTCTCCCCCTACCTGGTGCTGGCATGTTAATTACTTAGGACCAGATTTCCAGAGGTGTTCAAGGCCAGGTTGGATGGGGCCCTGGGCAACCTTGTGTAGATTCAGGCCTGGAGGTTGGTGGCCCTGCCTGTGGCAGGAGGGTTGGAGCTCTGTGACCCTTGGGGTCCCTTCCAACCCAGACCAGTCTATGATTCTATGGTTCCTCCTTTCTGTGGCTGAGGCTGCATTGCCATGGCCAGTCCATAACTCAGTCAGCGTGACTTATATCTGTTCTGCATCTTGGCGTTGTTATTGTTCCCCACTTGGTAGAGGTTTATGGCATTTCATTTCACAGAAGCTTTCTGGCTGCCAAAGCCTCCAGCCAGCCTTTTACTTTAGCTGTATTAATTCCCCTGGGTCAGCCCTGCTTATATTGTGTTTTTAATTGAACATTCTTTTCCTGTCTAGCTTTTGCAAATTCAGCCTTGGTTTTCTTCCAGTTTTGCAAGGAAGGAAAAGAATTAATATGGCATTGGCTGACCCAAGGATAGCACCCACCTCCAGCTGCAACCAGCTCCCTAAGCCAGGAGAGGAACAAACTGGAAGGTCCTGATGAAAACCAGTGGGACAGGAGTGAGGGGGGCTTGGCTTGGAGAGAGCTTTTCTCCTCTGGTCCAGGTAGAGTCAAACTCATGCCAAGGCCTCTGCCCTCAGATCCCAGGGTGCTGGAGTTACACCTGGTTTTTGCTACAACAACCTGTCCTACCTGGCCATGGTGGGCAACAACATGTCTCCTTCCTCATCTGAGACCAGCACTGGGATTAGTTTCCTTCTGAAGCACCTCGCTGGCTTTGGCAGCGTTTGTCTCCGCACTGATGGGAGGTAAGGGGAGAAGGATGTTGCTTCCAGGCTCCACAGCTCCTGTTCTTCCCTCCCAGCCCAGCTGACATTGCCCAGCCTACTTGAGCTGGGAGAAAAGCTTGAAGGTGAACATCAGAGTGATGTGAGAGGATTTCTAAGGCCTGAGATTTGGGAGCCTGCTTCCACACAGGGGCTAGCACCAGCAAGCCCAGTTTGGCCACACTTCTTACACTAAGTACAATTAGTAACAGCACCTAGGGAGAGGTGGATGGGTTACACCAGTCTTCCTCAGACCAAGGCCAGCCCTGCTATTGCTTCTCTTGTAGCTGTCAGCATCCATGAGGAAGGCACCTGCCCGCTGCAGGGATATCCAGGGCACTGGTGGTGTCCTAAAGTGGATTTGGCCAACTGAATTACAAAGCCCAGGCTGAGTAAGTTGCTTGCAACAAATCCTCCTTGGCAAGACTATAAGCAAACCCTGGGCAAATCTCTGGTCTGAGACCTGAACTTTGGTTTGAACTGTTAAACTAAGAGTAAGATTAGCTTCCCTTACCCCTCACAATCCCCTCCCCAAGCCTCTGGACTTAAAACCTGTGGCCATTTCTGCACTGTTCTGCCACATTTTACCTTAGTTTTACCTTATTGACCATCCAATAAATCAGATGGGGTCAACCCCAGTCCTGAGAGCTCTGCAATGCATATCTTATTCCTAATGTTCTTTATAGCTCTGGAAGGGGATGAGAAGAGCTGGGAGCCCTTCTGTTAATGGGGACAACTCCAGCAGCTGCAGTCAGCTTCTCCAGCCCAGACACAGCAGGGGTCTGTTTACCAGGACCTCCTTCCTGCCCCAATTTGCCATTTTCCAGCGGTGCCCAGGCATCCCTGGCAGAGGCTGCTGGCTTCCCCACAGTGCTGGGCCAGGGGTGCTGGCAGCTCCCAGCCTGGCTTACAGCAAGGGAGCTCAGCACTGCTTGGCTGCCCGGGGTGTGAGCACACACACACTGTCCAGTCTGCCTCTGCTTTGGCATCGGGGAGCGTTGATAGGGCTGGGACAGGAGGAGCTGCTTGGCTTTAAGATCCTAACACAGAGCTGTTCACCCTTGTAAAGGGCCCAGCTCCTCAGCAGGGATTATGTGTCTGAACAAGCCCTCAGCTCACCAGCAGCTGTTTTCCAGCTATTGCCTAACAAAGAAAACTTTTATGACGACAGGAAAAGAACAGGACTTGGTTTTTCTGTGCCAGCCATCTAAATTGAGAGCAGCGTGGCTTAGGAATTACACCTCCTCAAACCCACCCACCCAGGGACTGAGTCGCTCCTCATCCCCTTGGCTCAAGCATCGGCCAAAGGACCAGCCGGCCAAGGATGCTGATGGTGCCCACAGAGTGGGGACCCCCCTGAATGAACGTGCAGCACCTTCCCTGCAGCGTGTACATTTGTCTCCCCATCTAACCTGGCTGAAAGCACTGCCAGGTTTCCCCACCGCCTTAATGCATGGCACCAGCCTGCTCCCAGCTGCCTCTGCTGTTCCACAACTGAAAGCACAGCCTTCCCCAGGGATGCAGGATTTGGTTTATCAAGGTAGGGTTATTTCTTTCCCCTTCCACAGACTTCATCCTCTCCTCTTCCTTTCTGCTTTTTTTATTCTCTAAAGGAACCAATCTCCCAAATGAAGCAGAATGGGGAGCAGACAGTCTGTGAGCGCCCGAGTCCAGGGAGCCTAATGGATAAGGCAGCAATTTGCTGAAGCACTTTGTTTAATTGAAAGGCTCTGCCTATTGCTGCCAAAGCAACTTGGAACGTGGTTCCCCTGGCAGGTCCTGAGTAGATGACACAGTGTGTGGAGCTCAGTCCCCACCCCTCCTGAGTTGGGCTCCTTGGCTCGCCTCCCGCTCCCTGCAGCAAGCTGTGTCTCTTGGCAGGAATGCAGTCCCTTGCCTGAGGTCTCTGACTGTCCCATGGCTGGGCATCCCCTGGGCAGGTTTTTGCCCTGCAATGGGAAGGAGTTGACTGCTCCCTACTCCCCCTCACCACCCTGGTGCAGCAGCTTATGAAGAGGGATGGATGGAGACCTGCACAGCTCTCCCTACTCTGCTCTAGGACACCTGCCATGATCTCCTCACCTCACACTGGATTAGCAAAGGAGGTTGGAGGGGAAGGTTGATGCTGGGGAATGCATCTGTCTGGTTGATGCTATGCCTCAGACTCCCTTTATCATTGCTTAGTGTTGCTTTCTAGATGGATGGGAGCAGGTAGAACTAGGCACGAGCTGCTTCATGGAGCAGTTGTGAAGAGAAAGGGGCTGAAGGGAGTTCAGCTCCCAAATGCTGCAGTGTTGTGGGAGCAGCAGTTGCTCTGATCAGGCTGGAATGGAGGAGGCTGCCAAAGCCCAGCCAGTGAGGTGTGCAGGGCGGCCAGTCGCTCCAGGGCTGGGAGCAAGCAGGATCTCTGCTGGGAGTGCTGGGTCCGTCTATCCTCCTGTTCCAACCTAATACATCACATCATGCTGACTCTCCCCTTTTGCTTGGGCATGTGCAGCTGATTTTCCTCTCCCCTTCTTGTCACTTTTGTGATGACACCACTCCTTTTACTTGGATTCAGCTTTTTGCAGTGAATCCAGCAGATGAGTTTGGGGAGAGGAGGATTCTGGAGAGTCTGTTCAGTGCCAGCTGGGCAGCAGCACTTGGAGGACAGGCTGCCTTCCTCCATCCTCTTTGACCACATCACAGCAGGACCTTGGGCTGGCAGTTGCTTGGCAATGTGCTCCAGGTGCTGCTGGGCTTTGCCTGAGGACTCAAAGCCTGGGCTGCTGCGTTACTGGGGAGGGATTCCCACCAGCACTCATCTCCTGCCAGGAGGCAGCCAGCAGCCTCAGCTCTCTGGGTCTCCTGCCCCCTCTCCCTGCATGACCTTCATTAAATCTGGAGGTGTTAAGCTGGGCACGGTTTCCAGTTGGATGGAGAAGGATGCCAAGTGGCATTGGGGATCTTGCTCTATTTGCAAGTCTAGTGTGCAGAGGACTGAAGCAGGACATCCCTGTTGCCTGCAGCGATGCCCAGGGCTGCTTGGCATCGATGCTGGGTAGGGAGGGGGCTGGCAGCTCTGCTTTCGGTGCCCCCCTGCCTGCCTTGCCTTGCCCACACCAGCCAGATGGGTCAGCAAGACTCACACAAAGCTGCAGCATCTCCTTGACCCTCCCTGGGACAGAGTCCTGGGTGGTTTCTCCCATTTTTGCCCAGGAAAGGTAAGGCAAAGAAGAGCAGTGACTTGCCCAGTGCTCAGGGGCTGGGTGGTCCTGCTCTGTCTCAGCAGCATCCCTTCCCTTTGCCCTGGAATAGTGGGCAGCAAGAGGTTAACTCACCCAGAGTCCTGTGGAATAATGAATGCAGAGGGAGAGCATTTGGGAGACTCAATGCCAGGCAGCATCGCCCCAGAGCTGGCTTCTTTCAGCTTGGCACAGAGGGGATGAAATATTTCCCAGTCATTCTCTGTGTGAGCACTAAGGAATTGATTTGCAGACAGAAGAAGAAATCTTTTAAGAGCTGATAGCTTCAATGTCCTTTTTTCTCTTCCTTCCCCTCCCCCCCTTTCTTTTTTGCCCACGCTTATGGCAACAGCAGCAGCTGCATTAACTGTGTTGGCTAAAATTCAACACAATAAGCCTCTATCTCCCTGGTCCAATAAATCCTGCCTTTAACTGTGCTGTGGGTTTGAGGGGGTGTGAAACCACAACCCGGGAAGGCTTGGGTCGGTCTGTCTGTCTGTCTGTCTGTCCCTCACTGCTGGCCTGCCTGTGGGCATCCCAGCCCCTCAGCCTCGCAGGGCACCACGCAGCCCTTTTGTCAGAGGAGCTGGACAGCAGCTCTGTCCCAACAACAGCTTTGCAGGGGTTGCCAAGGGCCCTCTAACTGAGTGCTAAAACCTTGGCTCCTCACTCCTCCAAAAAAAGAGAGGGGGGGATGTGGGGGGTGTGAAAGGAAAAAGCCCGATCCCTGCATGCCTTGAATCTTAATCTCTTCTCTTTCAGCTCCAGCCCTGCTTCCCAGAACCCTCAATGCTTTCCATTAAAGGAGGGCTCCCAAAAGCTCGGCGTCTTTGTGGCGGCTGCCAGCTCGGCTGCCAGCGCTGGGGATGGATGCTGCTGGCTCCAGCCTGCAGCAGGGCACACGGCAGGATGGCATCTGCTGCCACCCTACCTCTCTGGCAGCCCTCAGCACCCGGTGTTTGCAGCTGGGTCACTCTGGCATGATCAGGGCAGTGATGTATGCCGGACAGGGGAGGTGACTGGGGGAACTGGGACTGTCCTGGCTGTGGGAGCTCCTGGAGGCGTGTTATTTAAAGAGCCTGTTGCAGAGGAACATGGGGTGTTTCTCTTGGATAAGATTTTGTGAAAGAAGGAGTTGGGTTATCACAGAATCACCAGGTTGGAAAAGCCCTTTAAGATCATTGAGTCCAACCGCTCCTGTCCTGTGCTGAACCAGATCCCTGAGCACCTCATCTCCCCTCTGTTAAACACACCCAGGGTCAGTGACTCAGCCCCCTCCCTGGGCAGCCTGTGCCACAGCCACACAACTCTGCCAGGGAAGAACTTTTCCCTCCCATCTGCTCTGACCCTGCCCTGGGGCAGCTTGAGCCCATTGCCCCTTGTCCCATCTCCTGTCCCCTGGCTGAAGAGACCATCACCCACCTCTCTGCATCCTCCTGGCAGGGCAGTGGAGGTGGGGAGAAGGTCTCCCCTCAGCCTCATCCAGGCTGAACACCCTCAGCTCCCTCAGCTGCTCCTCAGAGGATTTGCCCTCCAGCCCCTTCCCCAGCCTGGTTGCCCTTCTCTGGATACACTCAAGGACTTGGATGTCCTTCTTGTAGTGAGGGGCCCAGAACTGGACACAGTATTATTAGCATTGTGCATCATGTGTGTTTCTTGCAATAAAGGTCAGGCTAAATTTGATGGGGAGAGAGTTCTGACCTCAAAGGTAGGAACACCAGTTGCCTTGACATAGCATGGCCATCCAGGGCAAGTCAGGCCTTCCTTGGCCTAGGAGATCTAAACCAAAACAGCTGCCCCAGTTCCTGAGTGCACACTGAGGCAACCCAGGGGACTGGTGGGGACCGGGCAAGAGGAGATAAAAAAGGCAAGAGGAGATAAAAAAGGCAAGAGGAGATAAACTGGGTACCTCCAGTTTCAGCTGGACAGAACCGCAGCATCCTTTGTGCAAGAACATGTATCTCTGGTGTCTGAAATGATCTGGTCTTCAAACCAGGGAAAACTCTTTGTGCTTCATTTGGAATTCAATTCTTCAGCTCCCCCTCCTCCTCCATCCTGTGTCCCTGTGTCAAAGCCTGCCCACGGCTTCTACCAGCGGCACTGGCACGGTGCGTGGGGCGGCGCTGTCAGCCAGCATCCCCCAGCCCACCACAGACCTGGGCACTGTCTCTGCATCGGCACCTGAGCATCAGAAGGCTGAAATTTTTGCTTTACAGGAATGAAAAAGAAAGTGCTTTAGTTGCACTTTCTTTCCAGCTAATCCAATTTGTCTCCTTACTGCTATCAAATGCCTTTTAAAGATTCCTAGCGATGTATTAGAGGAATCCATTTGCTGGGATGCAGCAGAGAGGGGCATTTTTATTTTACAGTTATTAGCCAGTGACAAGGTAAGTAACTCGGAGGAGATTGATCACCCAACTAAGCATTTTTACTTTCTCAATTAATCCTGGCATGATTGTAATAAATCCAGGAGTGGGAGTAATTAGATGTGAGCGGACCTCGCTTCCTTTTGCTGCTGCGTGTCAGGGGTAATGGATAGAGACATCTTTCTCTTGGAAGTGGCCTAGGGAGACGTCCGGTTAGATGGGATTTCTGGAAAGAAAGATAGATGTCAGGGGCCACCGTTCACTTTTTCCTCAATGGAGAACAGATTTATGCTATCAATCCACATTAAGGAGGCTTCATGGGTGCATAGAAACCCAGCACGAGTAATTCAATTAGCCCCGTGCACTTTTGAAGATGGGGTTTGATAATGGGGGATCATTTGCCCTCAAGTTCATGCTGAATTTTCTTCCTGCTTCTTTTTTCCTTTCCTTTTTTTTCTTTTTCTTTTAATAGTGAGAGTCATTGTGGTTCACTGGAAGCTTTTCCCCTCTGAGCTGAGAGGTTGCTAGGTTAAATCCCAAACCATGCTGGAGGCTCATGGCCACTGAAACTGCAGTGAGATGACACCTGTGTGTGCCCTGTGCTGATACCCTGTCCCTCTTGGGCTAAACATAGCCCATCCTTGCAAGCTCAGAGCCTGCCCCTTATTCCAAGTGAGGGTTTTGGCTTGAGTTTTGGGCTCTGATGGGGAAAGTCGAGGTGGTTCCAGCACAAGGGAAGAGCACAGCCTGTGCCACAGCCAGCACGTCTCCAGTCCCATCCCCAGCCCTGCCTGCGGATGCAGCCAGTGATACGGAGTGAGACTCAGACTGTGCACCCTGCTGTGTGCTGGGGTCTGACCCGTGGAAGCTCCCAGTCCCTTGCTTTGCCTTCACCACACTCCCTTGGGTCTGGGGGCCCTGGAGACCGACTGCTGCTCTGATCTGCTGCACACAGGCACAACACAACCTCTTCCCTGCATGGCTGCAGCCCTTCATCTCCTCCTCCCCATCCTAAACCTAAACTTCATCTCCACCTGCATCTGAAACCAGGGTGTGGGTGTTGGATGTGCCCAGGCCTAAACCAGGGTTTAGGGTGTGTGTGCCCAGGCTGAATCCCTCATAACCTTTTCCTACACCAGACTGCTGGCAATGCCCAGTGGTTTGGGGGTTGTTCTCTGTCACCCGCAGTCATGGGAATACGCACACACCTCATCGTGCTGCTCTGCTTTAAAGCTGGGGGTTTAGGGCCATGCTGCTGAGCAAAGCTTGGATCCCAGCAGCAGAACTGCCAGACCCCAAGGGCTCACTCTGAATTTCCCCCTCAGCGCTAAGGCTGCTGCCCTGATTCAGAGCTGGAAGAGACAAGACTTCTCAAGTTCATCTCTTGAGTCTCCCTTTGAGCGTGTGGCAGACCCCAGTTTGTTCCTCACTTCCCTCCCCACCCCCTTAACTAAAGGGAAAGGGCTGTGCAGGGCGCTGCTGGGCACTGATGCTGCAGACAGCACCGGACCCGATGTGGGTCTCTTGTGTCCCACCACACCACAGGGACCTCTCCACGACTCCCCCTGCGATGCCGCAGTGCCTATTGCAGCCAAAGCAAACCCTCTGGGGTCTGCTGTGGCACCTAAGCCCCTCTTATGCAGGTCCCTTGGCAGGGAACTGCTCCCCAGGCCCTCAGCCCTGCTCCCTCTGAGATCTCATTAATAGATTTCCTTATTTGAAAATCATTATCCAGGCAGACAGCCTCATAGATGTAGGATCCCAGGGGCGGCTTGTTAGCAGCTGCTCCGTAGCTACATCAAGAGGTTTTCTGACAGTACACAAAAGCCATTTGACAATGTCAGAAACCACCAAGAGGGATTAACTTAAAAGAGGAAAAAAGAGGGGGGAAAAAAACCCCCACCCCACATTAAAACATGTCTTGGAGCTTATCAGAGATGGAGAGGCTTGGAGCAGAAGAGCTGGTCAGCGAGGCATAGAGGCAACCAGTGAAGAGATCAGGGGGCCAGCCCAAAGCACCGTCTTTGGTGCACCCAGAAGCACCCTGTGGCGCTTTCTTCTCAGCAGTGGAGAGCGCAGGCCCCCCCTGTTCCTCCCTGGGGTTCCTACAGGGGTGCAGAGAGGCAGGTTTGGAGGAGTTAAGGCTGGCAAGGTGATGCCAGATTTCCTGCAGGGATGCTTTCTCACCCTGGGACTCTGTTTTGCTTTGCCAGGGTGTTCGCACAGGTCTTTTATTTGCTTTGAAGGCTTGGCCTAAAATCTTGTGGGTTTCCTGCTGTGACGTGAGTGCTATACCATACCAGTGTGAGCAAAGAGCTCCAAGAGCTGGGCTCTGTGCCTCTTGCTGGGCTAAGAGGTGAGCAGACAGAGGTATTTACCCTGCGGTTACTGACACCGTGACTTCGGGATACCTAACCTGAGCGACCTTAAAGGATCTGCTCTCAGCAAGCACTCAGCACCAAGCCACCAGTGCCCAGCCAAGGGAAGCAGCCAGGAAAAATGAAGGTATGACACTTTGTGATAGCCTTGGCTGAGCGCTGTGATAACGAATATCTCGAAAGGGAAGTGCTTCAGGGTCAAACAGCAGAGAGATGCTGGTGTGAAACTGCTGAGCGCAGCAAGAGCGTCGGTACAGTCATTCCATGGAGGCAATAACTTGCAATAAATGAGAGACCTTTACAGAGTTACTCAGCCCAACCTAAAAGAAGCTCGTCTGCCTGCGCCACGAGTTGTTAAAATTGGGAAAAAAAAAAAACCCCAAATCTTCAAAGGACATGGAAAAACACCAAAAAAAATGAAAAAAAAAATTACAACCCTGTTGAAAAATGTGACAGCTGGAGGGAAAAGCCCTGATCAGGCAAAGCCGTGCCCAGGCAGTGAACTTCAGAGGTGTAAGCAATGCTGTGGACATCGCCAAAGCTTGGGAAGGGCTGGGAGTTAAGCAGGTGTCTAAAGGTCAGCGTTGCTCATCGGCGCTGGCGATGGTCTCACAACGCCAGAGGGTTTGGTGAAACCACTGGCTGCTGTAAGCACCTTGTTGGAAGCATGAGAGCTCTCCCCTCTCCTCTCCTCTCCTCTCCTCTCCTCTCCTCTCCCTCTCCTCTCCTCTCCTCTCCTCTCCTCTCCTCTCCTCTCCTCTCCTCTCCTCTCCTCTCCTCTCCTCTCCTCTCCTCTCCTCTCCTCTCCTCTCCTCTCCTCTCCTCTCCTCTCCTCTCCTCTCCTCTCCTCTCCTCTCCTCTCCTCTCCCTCTCCTCTCCTCTCCTCTCCTCTCCTCTCCTCTCCTCTCCTCCTCTCCTCTCCCCTCCCCTCCCCTCCCCTCCCCTCCCCTCCCCTCCCCTCCCCTCCCCTCCCCTCCCCTCCCCTCCCCTCCCCTCCCCTCCCCTCCCCTCCCCTCCCCTCCCCTCCCCTCCCCTCCCCTCCCCTCCCCTCCCCTCCCCTCCCCTCCCCTCCTCTCCTCTCCTCTCCTCTCCTCTCCTCTCCTCTCCTCTCCTCTCCTCTCCTCTCCTCTCCTCTCCTCTCCTCTCCTCTCCTCTCCTCTCCTCTCCTCTCCTCTCCCCAGCAAATCTTGGAAATGCAATCCAAACTCACACAAAACCCCCACCTAAGCCCAGTTTTCCAACATCTCCTGATCTTCCAGGGGTCTTGGCCGATGGACATCACCTGTAAGCTCAGCTCCCAGAAGTTTCTGCAAGCCCCGGGTCTGCGATACAACAGTCTCGTGAGGAGCCTGGACAAACCCCAGGGATCCCTGTACTTTTCCAGTTACACAGTTTATTTATTTCATGCACTGATTTGCCAAATAGTTTGTTTGGGTTTTCTCACGGCTTCTTGGCTGGTTTCTCCTCTCATCAGCGTGAGGATGCAGCACTGCAGTGATAGAGCAGAGCAATACCCTGCTGGTTAGGTATCCCCTAAGAGGGATGCTCAGACTGACCATGCTTCTTCACTTACATGTTTGGGGCTGTCCTTTGGAAGAAGCCAACTGCTTTCTCCTTAAGAACTTTATTAAACCCACACATGGAAAGGAGAGCTAAGATCTGGGGGGGTGGGGGTGGAGGGTTGTGTGGCACCTCCACCCAAAAACCAACAAAGCTGAGGAAACCCACTCCAAGGACTGTCCATATAGGGAGAAATACATCAGAAAAGCTTGTGAAATCCTTTTTTTCCCCTTCCCCTCTTCTTCACAGCTTTGAAAGCAGATGGTGAGGTGGGGCTAGGAGGAGACAACTCGCAGACAGAAAATACTACAAACACAAGTGTAAATACTTCTCCCCTTCTCCTCTGTGCAAAGTGTGGGAGCAGAATATTGTGGCTGGTTCCTTCCACCTTGAACTGGGCTTGGGGTGGGGTTTTTTTGGCTGCTTCCAGTCGAGCAGCGCTCCAGGAATACAATAAAAATGAATAATTAAAAGAGCAAAAAATAATAATAATAATCCACTGGGTGTGGAAATATTTTTAGCTGGTTGCCTGAGTTTATAATAGCAGCAACGTAATAACAGAGTCCTTTGTGCTGAACCTCTGCTGGGTAGCAGTGATGACTGAGAAGCCTGGATTCCACGTTGCTCTTGGCTGGCGATGGAGTCTTCCCTCACCCCTCATCCTGAAACTGTGTGTGTCAGGGAGGTTTTCCAGTTGGCACGGATAGGAAACCTGCTTTGGGTATCCTGCTTTGGGTCCCTGTGCCCTGGGGCACCTTCTTCTCGGCAGCGGAGAGCGCAGGAACCCTCCCTGTTCCTCCCTGGGGTTCCTACAGGGGTGCAGAGAGGCAGGTTTGGAGGAGTAAAGCCCAGCAAGGTGATGCCACGTTTCCTGCAGCATGTTGTGGGCCACTTCCTGGTGAAAATCTTCCCTCTGAAGTCCTCACTGAGGGGATTAAACAGCTCATGCTGGTGAAAAGGCAGCCTTTGGCAGGGAGGTTGGACCCAATGATCTCTCGAGGTCCTTTCCAACCTCTATGATTCTGTGATTCTGTGATTCATCAGTGCTGGGCTGGGACCTTAGTTGTAGGGGCCAGAAATCCAAGCTTTGAGCAGAAGGGGGACCTGGGAAAGGGCACAGGGTTTGCAAGAACAGCCCAAGTGCTGAGGCCAAAGTCACCGTGGAGATGCCAAGTGATACAGCTTCAGACAGAACACGCACTGTACGTCTTCCTTGCAACACCCGTGATACCTCCAGACAGATTTATACCATGGCTGGTATTTCATCCTCTTTGAGGTAGAAAGCAGGCTAGGGCAGCGTTTTGAACACTCAGGGAGATTAATTTATTCCTATCCTGTAGTTAATTCCTGTCTACGTTCCAGGGGGAGAAGAAGGCTTTGGCTTATCAGGCAATTGCAGGAGCACAGAACTTCAAGGATGGGTGGGATGGATGGTCATCTGTGGAGCCTTACCACGTGCTTAACACTGACACTGTGCTCATCAGGCACCCACACGGGGCATGTCCTGTCCTGTGCTGGATTCCTGGCCGTCGGGGGTGGTTAAACTTAACCGGGGGCTTGGTAATTCACCCGCTTGGCCCTGGGTCACGAACAGGACTTGTTTAAGGCCATCAAGTAAAACAGCCTTGTAAAATGCCTCTGGGGGGGCGCGGCTAATTTATGGAGGGGAGAAACAATATCCCTCCCCTGGTGCCACTTAACTTTTCGTTTTATATCTGCGGTAATTGCACATGACATCTGGAAAAACTGCCGTCCAGTCCCTGGGGAAAGCCAGGGCAGGAGGTCACGGTGCTCCGGGGGCAGACACCGGCTGTGCCGGGGCGGGAGGGTGGCCTTGCCGTGCTTGGGATGAGGTGCGGGAGCACCCTGAGCGCCACCTCCCCGTGGGAACAGTGCAGACGGTGAGGGACCAGGAACAGGTGATGGAGGGTGTGGGAGCTCTGCGGAGCCGGGCCAGCTCGGGCCTCAGTTTCCCCAGTGGTAAAACAGGAGCAGCTCTGGTGCCAATTGACCCCACCCCACACCCCCCACTCGGGGGATGCCAAGAGCGAGCGGGGGGGCTGCATACATGAGGGGAAGCGAGGAAGCTCCGGGGCCCGACACCCTCCTTGGCTGCTGCACCGCGCCCGCCGAGCTGCGCGCAGAGCGGGGCTCTCCGCGGCAGAGGTGGGGGGCGGGGAGCCGGGCATCCCCGCGGGTGCGGAGCCCAGGGCGGACCCCGGGACCGGACCGGAGGGGGATTGGGGTGGGACCACGGGCCGGAGGGAGGGGGTGGGACCCAGGGGCCAGGCCACCAGCTGCCGCGCAGGGGGGCGGGCGGTGGAGCCGGCTGCGCTCGGCAGCGGCCCCTACACCTTTAAAAGTCTCCTCACGTTGGCGCGCTGATTATCCATTAACCTGATGCGAGCTCCCTTTCCTGGGGGTGGCGTCCTCGGCAGCGCTGCAATAAGAGCCGGCAGCAGGGCCGGCTGCCTCCCTTCCTCCTTCCTTCCTTCCTTTCCTCTCCTCTCTTCTCCTCTCCCCTACCCCCGCTCCCTCCTTATCAGCAATTCAGATTGCATGCAAATCTGCGGGCTTTCTTACAGGGGCAAGGCAGAGGACCGAGCGCTTCTCCGCGGCCGCCGCTTCGGAGGGGCAGAGAGATCTCTCCTCCCTCCTCCTCCTCCTCCTCCTCTTGGGATTTTCTTCCTTCTCCCCTCCCCTGCTCTCCCCTCCCCTCCCTCCCTCTCTCTTTCTTTCCTCCCTCCCTCCTTTTCACCTCCCCGAACAAAAGTAGCCCTTCTCTCCCTGCGCCAGCCCGGCGAGCGGGGCCGCTTTTGTCTACCGCCTTCACCGGTCGGGGCTGGGAACGGGCCGGGCCGAGCCCTCCCCTTGGGCCGGCGGGCCATGGGGGTCCGAACGGCGGGTGCCCTGGCGCTGCTGGGGCTGCTGGCGGTGGCGCTGGGCGGCGGCAGGGCGACGTGCCCCGAGCGGGAGCTGGAGCGGCGGGAGGAGGAGGCCAACGTGGTGCTCACGGGCACGGTGGAGGAGATCATGAACGTGGACCCCGTGCACCACACCTACTCCTGCAAGGTAAAGGAGGGAGGAGGAGGAGGAGAGGGGTGGGGGGGAGGTTTGTTGTGTACCAAGGAAGGGGAGGAAGGGGGGAAAACTTTGAGGCGCCTTTCCCAGCCGGGCGCATGTGGTTTTTATTGGAGCTTTGGTGGGTAATTAGGTATTTTTAGACTCTCTCCCCTCCTCGGGAGAGCTCCCGCAGCTGGGTCAATGTGTGTGTGTGTGTGTGTCGGGGGGGGGGGGGTGGGTAGGGGGTGGTGGTGGAGAAATCTCTCAATCTCTCCAGGTTGCCTTTTTATGGGCATTTCCCTCCTTCCCGTGATGCGGAGCTGGCTCCCAACTTTCTCCGTGGCAGCGTTTTGGGGCTGCCGGAGGTGCGCGGAGCCGCTTGCTGGCTTCGTTCGGGGCTCCCTGTTTAGTTTAGCAGCATCTTGAGTTCCTCTAGTTCCGAGCTATTGTTTAGCTACCAACCTGGCCTCTGGCTATGTTTTTTTCGTGGCTTTTTTTTTTCCCTTCCCCCCCCTTCCCCCCACTAAGCAGAGTAAAGTACTGATCAACCTGAAATACCATCCTCCCGGGTGTCAGAAAACGTCTTGTATGGCTTAACCCTTCCCGGGGCAGGAATCAGGCTTGTGAGGACATGCAGCAACGCTGCTTTTTCCTCTTTACCCCCCCCATCCCTTCTTCTCCCCATCCTTAAACCTGCTGCGGTTCCTGCCTGTGGTTAGTGCTGAGCTTGGCCCCCCGGGGTGATGCGTTGGTGGGTGTGGAGGTAAGGTTAACTTTATACCCTGGCATCGCCCTCTGTTCTTGGAGCATCTCTCAGGCCTGGAAACTAGTTGACCAGCTCTTGTCTGCCCAGCTGGTGCCCTCTGCTTCACGCTTGCCCCCTCTGCTCTGCCCCTTAGGATGCTGTGTGGTACAATCTGTACCCTGCTCTGGTAAATTAGATCACAGACCCTCCGGGCTAGCGAGGAACAACCGTATGTTTGCAAAGCGTCTGGCACATCCTGGGTGCTATGTGGAAAACTAATAAGCTGCTGCGAGCAGCCGGTGTCCTGCGGCAGCTTGGGACACATATGGCTCAATGGATGCGGGCCACCTGACGCTGGGGCGAGGGGCTGTGGTGTGGCTAAGGCTGGAGGTGGTCCAGTGAAGCTAATGAGGAGGCAGAAAGGCTCATCTAAGAACTGGGGCTGGCTTCTCCTGCTGTGGACACGTAGCAAGGTGTCTGGCTGGCTGGTGTAAAATCCAGGCTTCATCTCACTGCATCAGAGCAAGGCTCTGGGCTGGGAAAGCCGTGCCCTTGTGATGGTTAACCTGCTCTGCCTTTGGAAGGGTGGGATGGAGCTTAACGGGGAGTAGGTAGGGAGCAGCCTGTGGGGAGGAACCCGGTGTGCAGGTGGTGGGTTTATCTGAAGCACAGTTCGCGTTGCTCAGCCTGGGAAAGAGGGTCTATTGCATCCCCCCAGCCTTTCCCTGAGCCATCCCAAGCAACGCTGTGCTGCCTTCTCTGGAGTTAACTGTGGGAGTCTGCTTCTGCTGATGACGAGTGTCATAACAGCTTCTGAAGGCCAGAACCTGTCCCCACGACACCACTCCAGCCCTGGAGTCCTGTAAAAGAAAGTGAAAGGAGAAAAACCTTGTCTCCTACCCTGGATGAAAGTGCTTGTCCTATCTCAATCCCATCGTGGCAGTGCTGCTGGCTCTCCCGGCTACGCTGTGACATGTAGTGATTTTCTGAGAGCAGCAGTTCTTCAGTCCCTTGATCTACACATCAGTGTGTTCCACGTGCTGTTTAATGGTATGTTCATAGTGTGTTTGCAGGGGGGAAAAAAAAAAGCTTTGAAATGGGACCTGGGGTGTCTTAAGGGACCTGAAAGCAGATAAATCTCTCCTGACTGTGACTGAGCAGGGTGTGATGCTCATGACTTGTAAACGTGTGACTCTGCAGCAGCTGTTGGCCTGTTTCACTCCAAGATCTCACAAAGTACTGAAATCACTGTGGGTTCTGCAGCAGTTGCAGGGCTAGATGTACTTTCATTTTGGTTTTGTTTGGTTATTGTCAAGCACCTAGACTCCAGAGGGGCCGTTTGGGTGTTAAACCCGACCCCTGGCTCCTGGTGCCATTGCAGAGATGGAGCAAGCCAGGGTGCAGGAGGGATCTTGCTGTTTGGCTCCTGAGAAAACACATGTCCTACTCACTGTCATCCTCCAGTAACTGTTCCTCACACCCCGGGGCTACCTCCAAATACCAGGTTTATCTCTTGTCTGGCTCTTATCTGAGGAGGAAAGGCAAGGGCCAAGTGTGAGGTAGGAGTTCCCTAGAGCCCACACCCAAAATAGCAAGTGTTACCGGTGCTGGGTGGTCTGTGAGGGAGCAGGCATGGGAATATCTGTGAGTGCTGCAGGAGTGTATTGTTCTTCCCAGTTAAACTCCAAACCCTCCCAGCTGAAGCCTTTGATGGATGAAGATAAGCACATTACAACACATCACATTACAAGAAATGTGAAGTTAATGTTAGATAAACACCCTTAAATAGCTACAGCCCATTCATTTGCTACCAGAGGAGATGAATAATAAGGAAGAGCAGGTTGACAGAACTCCCAAAATCAAAATCCACTCTGAAACTGGCTCATGTGCTGCTTTACAGGGGGGTTGATGCAGGAAAAGGGGGACTGGGCTTGCTCCTCTTCCCAGGCTCGCTGTGATGCTGTTTGCCCTGTGGACAACCCGTGTGCTGGCATTGTCCCTTCCTGCTTTGGCACTGTCCCTTTCAGCTTAGGAGTCCTCTGATGTGCTGTATTCTGGCCTGACCTGGTATTTATGAGTAGAGCGCCTATTTATAGGACAAATACAGGTTCTATATGTGCTATAGGAAGTGTTGCAAAGGATGTGAATCCTGTTCCAAACAATAGAGCCTGTATTTTGGGGGTAACAGTGGCAGTTCTCTAGCCAGGGTCGGGTGTGGAAGTTGCAGGGGGAGGTGTGTTCAGCGATCCACCAGCTCCTGGGGAAGGGGCAGCCAGCTTCTGCCAGGGGAAGAAAGGCACGGAGAGTGACAAGCAAGGGGAGTGGGATGATGTGTGCTTGGGGGGAAGGATTTGGCAGCTTGTGAAGCTGCAAGCAGAGCTGATGCTAGCCCATACCCATCATCTTTAACAACTGCCAAAATCTAGTGGGGACCCTCTTTACTTCATCCTGGAGTGACAGCCCTCTTCCTGTGGACACGGCTGGCTTTCCTCAGAGCATCTTCCTACCAGGAATTTGCCAGCCCTGGTCCTGTTCCCTACTTTGGGATGGACTCCCCCACAGCGTAGTAGAAAATCCTTTTCTGTTCCCATTTTGTGCTACACTTAAAATATATCCTTGCAAGCCTCTGCTTAAATAAAGTCCTTGCTGTTCTTGCTCTGCCTCCCCATAGCTGCCGGGAGCCTTGTAAAACAGTCTTAATCCCAGGTTTTATGTGCTTGCTGGCAAAGAGCAAGGGAGTGAGCCTGCCATAGGGAAGGGACCTCTTGGGTCTAGGTTCCAGTCTAGGTTTCTTTTTCTTTCTCCTTTTTCTTCCCCAGTCCTTGGTGAGGCAGGTGAGTCACCAGCGACAAAGTCTTAATTGTGTGTGATGATGAATGGGATGGCCTGCAGGTAATTGCTTGGTCTTCGGTGCCTTCACATCCATTCATTATGGAGGATAAGGGTGGGGAGAAAGCTGGTGGACTCTGATGTTGCTTACCAATTCTGTGGCCTGGCTTCAAGGTGTATGACTAGAACAGCCGTGCTAATTAACTCAAATTACCATCTGTTTCAGAGGTGGGGGTAGCGTTTAGTCTCCCCCTCCTTGTAGACCTTAGCTGTGAAGATGCTCGACTGCAGCCCCTCTGCAGGTGCCTCGGGCTGTGCTCTCTACCTGCCTCCTGGATTCCCCCCTTTTTATCCCCCTCTTCTTTGTGTTCCTAGGTTTTTTGCCCTGGTTGCTTGTGCACCTCACCTCTCTGCAGCGAGCGCCTGCCCTGCGGGCTGCTGCCGAAGGAGGAGGAGGAGGTGGGGCTGGAGGAAGGTGTCTTAACTTGACTGTGGGCAGAAGCACAATCACGGGGAGCTGTGCTGGTGTGAAGCGCTGGAGAAACAGCTGGGCCCGGCTGGGGAAGCAGGAGGCTTGTGTTAGGCAGGGCTTCTTGCAAAGCTGTGCTCCTTAGCACCCTGCCTCCTCGGCTCACCTGGGGTGCCATGCTCACAGGTGGCCCTGGAATGGTCCTTTGGGGGAGAATGGGAGGGGGGTGTCATGTGGCACCACCTGCATGTGATGGAGCAGATGTCTCTGTGTCTGTATGGGGATTCCTGTGAGATCAGAGGGGAGGAAAAGCTGCCCGTTGCAGCTACCCTTCCTTGCCATCTGAATCTCCCTCTGTTTGCTGGTTGAATGCCATCTCTCTTGAGAAGAGAGCTCAGCGTACAGCCCAGCAGTGGGTGCTCTCTGAGCTCCCTCATGGGCTGCGCAAGTGGCTCCAAAGGCGCTGCTGGCTCAGCCCCTCTCCTTACCCCTGCCTAGGGACTTGGGCTGCATAGGGACCCATAGCATGCAAGCTGTGCTTGTTCTGCACGTGAGTTGTCCTCTGGCTGCTCAGCTCTGTGCTGGAAGGCAGATGAGCATGAGATGCACTTGGGTGCGATGCCTCTAGCTAACCTCTCTGCATCTGGGGACAGGTGAGGCATGTGCAGCTTCTGCAGAGGAGCTGTCACCGTGGTGTTTATACCTGGGGTGGGTTTTGATCTCAGGTATGCAGAAGGACTGGGCTTGCCTCAGGAATACACAGCGACTGCTGTTAGGATCACAGGACCCGATGGGCTGGCTGGGAGCTGAGTGCAGAGTCCTTCTCCACGGAGGAGAAGGTATGGAAAGCAGGAGGGTCTGAGGCTAAAATCCACTCCCAAACTTTGTCTGTATCCTTCAGGTGCACCCGCAGAGCACAGTGTCACTGATTTAATTCGCTGGTTCAGCGTGATGTGTGGGTTTGTGCTGAGCAGGAGGGGCTCCCCCAGGCCTGTCTGCTCCCGTGGTGGTGGGAAGGAATGGTGGCACAGAGGTCTTTGCTGAAGTTTAAGAGTCCATTTGTCCCTGGGTCTCAGAGAACCCCAGAGGGGAATGCAGCACACGAGGTCAGGGCACTGCAGTGGCAGATAGAAAGGGTTAATTCCAGAGTGGGATAATGTCTCCTCTTGTACTTTCTTTGGCGGTTGTAACACATTCCTTGTTGTGACCTGTATGTCAAGCATAGAAGCTGTAGTGTGAACTGCCTGCCTGCCACCCCTGGTGTCCCTAAGGTTGGGAGAGCCCTGGGTGTCCGCTAAGCATCCTTCCTCTGCCCCTTGCACTCCCTTCAGAGCTGTGCTTCTAAAGCCATGTGTGCCTGTTTCAGAGCGGGGGGGTGGGGAGGAATCAAGATCCCCTCTTATCTCTGAGCCACTGCCTCCCCACCTGCTTCAGCGAGGATGTCTGGAGAAGCCAGGTGACTGGGTGCTTGGGCTGCAGTGGGAGGGAGATGCTGGCAGCAAGCATGATAAAGCACGCTCTGAGCATGCCGGGCCAGGGCTGCCTGCGGTCACGGTAATACCCATGTGCACTACAGCGGCCGCCCTTGCTCCCAGCTGTAACCTCAGGCAGCTCTCTGATGAGCCGTTCCTATTACATGCAACTCCCCGGCTGGGCTCCGTGCCCCTCGTGTTTCTCCCACCGCAGGATCGCAGGCAGCAAGAGGCTTTCGAACCCACTGGGGGCAGATGGGGCTGAGTCTCTGGTGTCCTACGTGTGCTAAAGGTTATTTTTTAGGGCTGTTTCTCCCCTCCTGTGCACTGGCAGAGCTTGGCTTGTGGTTGTGTGCAGATTCTCGCCTTTTTTGGGCAGGGGGATGAGCTGGCAGTTGAGGTCCAGGATCTGCTCTAGAACTGCTGGCAGTGTGAGGAGGGAGAGCGGGCTAGCTCCTGTGGCCAGGGCTTATTTTTCTTCTTGAAGTTTGGATGAGTAAAGAGAAATGGGCTCCCCCTGCCAAACCTTCCATGTATTTTAGGGAATCCAGCCTGCTAACGCAGAGGTTTTTCTTGAGTTGCTGAATGGGAACATAAGTGGCCTTTGACACCACTATGTGGAGTGTTACCTGCTTTGCCTGTCATCTTACCAAGGTACCTGTGCCTTGTCATAGCCAGAAGACTCCCTTTCCCTCCCTTGGATGGGGACTTCCAGCTCTTTAACCTCCCCTTCAAAGGGTTTTTGTTGTTTTTTGTTTGTTTGTTCTAATTTGGGAGTGTTTTCTTACCCCTTGATACATCTCACTGCTGAGATTTGAGGTGTCTCCAGGATGATGGCTACTACTAGGGTCTGTCACCTTGGTGGGTGCTGCCTGGGAGCAGAAGGGTGATTCCTCTGGCAAGGAAGAGGCTTACACGCTGCCCTTGACAGGGCTTGAGTCCTGTTCCTGAACCCTGTGTCTGCAGGTGATGGGGTCACAGCTCATGTGCATAGAAAGGGTCAGTGGTGGGTGACCGGGATCTTGCTCGTGTCCAGAAGCGTATCTCCTATGAACTGGGATTCTTTGTTAGTAATGGGCAGGAACAGGTCAGTTCTGAATTATTTTTATAAGTTATTTTTCCTCCTTGAGTCCCTGCTAAGCACAGTATCCCTTGTTGGATCCGTGTTCCCTGCCATAGCTGGTCATGTGGCAACTGGAGCTGCTGCTGTGGGCATAAAGGTTAGGACAAGGCCTGAGGGAAGGGTTCCTTAGCTCACCCTATCTTACTGGTCCAGTGTGGCAGAGGCATCTTTCTGCCAGGGAAAGTCTCCAGCAGCTTTCCAGGTCTGAGCTGAGCCATGCTGCAGAGGCTGTGGGGGTCTGCTCACCCTTCTCCCACCCACCCCACCTCTGCCCCTGCCTGACTGCTCTGCATCCTATGGGACCCCCACCTTGCTGGGTACTCCTGTGATTGCTGGGAAGCTGCATCTTATCTGGAGCCATTGTTCTTGCCCAAACAAAGGGAAGGGATGTGGTTACCCTCTGCCAGCCCCTGTATCCTTTGTGCCAGGGGCTTGTTGGGTGTGTGCACTTAGGGTGGGCAACGCAAGCCCTCCCTGGGGCTAGTGAGGAGAGGAAGAGAGGGTGGGTTGGGTTTGTGGGTCCCTCCAGGGAGGTGAGCCAGGGTTTGGGGCAGGGCGGCTCTTTGTCAGGCTGCTCTGAGCCTCCTGAAGTAGCGACTGGGCTGGTGGCATGCTTGGCCTTGGGCTGGTGGCACGCTTGGCCTTGGGCTAAAGCCTGCTGCCAAGGGAGGAGAAGTGGGATGGGGCTGCAAATCCTGTGCTGGGCACCAAATCCTGCACTGATGCATGCAGGGAGATGAGGTGTCTCCATCCCTTGCTGGAGAGCTGGTGTGGCTGAGGGGCCTGTTGTGACATGAGGCCTGTCCCCCTTTGCTCCCCACAGTGCTGCGTGGGCAAGGGGCCTGGGGGACAAGTACCAGGGCTGGAGAATCAGCTCCAGCTTTGGCAGAAAGATCAGTACATGCGTTAGGCTTTGCCCACACGTTTTGTGCTTGGAGAGGGATGGCTAATGAAATTAGCTCTGCTGGGAGGCTTTGCCAGCCTGCCCCTGCCCCTGCTCATCTTGTGTGATGAGCCAGAAGGTTCTGGTGGCCTGTGGCTGTGAAATGCTCTCACATGTTCTTCCTCCTTCCCGCTCAAGGTGAGAGTCTGGCGTTACCTGAAGGGCAAAGACATCGTCACTCACGAGATCCTCCTGGATGGTGGGAACAAGGTGGTTATCGGTGGCTTTGGGGACCCGTTGATCTGTGACAACCAAGTCTCGACTGGGGACACGCGGATTTTCTTCGTCAACCCTGCCCCGCAGTACATGTGGCCCGCACACCGCAACGAGCTGATGCTGAACTCCAGCCTCATGCGGATAACGCTGCGCAACCTGGAGGAGGTGGAACACTGTGTGGAAGGTGAGGCTGGAGCCTGGGTGCTCTCTCCCCACCCCTTCTCCCCTCCCCTCCCTTCCCTTGCACCCCCGGGTGCTCTGGGCGCGCAGGCTGGGTTGGCTGCCTTGTCCTCTTGGTGTGTAAATGATTGATGGGTAAATGATGGTGCTGGGGACGAGGCGGATCAATCCTGTGTGTGCCTGGGGTAGAGCTGCACTGCTCTGTGGGCTCCAGACAGCACCTGGCATTGACCTTGTTGACAAAGGCAGTGGTTGCAACCAAGGTACAGCTAAGCAAAGATCTCTCGTGTTATATTTGATGCAGGTTCTCAGTCATACAATCCCAGACTGGTCTGGGTTGGAAGGGACCCCAAGGATCACAGAGTTCCAAACCCCCTGCCACAGGCAGGGCCACCAACCTCCAGGCCTGGAGCTACACAAGGTTTCCCAGGGCCCCTTTAAGGGGAGCACGGTGGGGTTAGGAGCATCCCCACTGCAAGCCCTGCTCTAACACAGGCACAGAGCTGGCACTTACCAGGGAATTCAGACGTTTCACACCTCAATTAGATTGTTCCTATAGGCTGAGACTTAATAAGTTAATGGGTTATCCTGTGGTGAAGCTGTGGAGATGTGCCTCTCCAAGGAGAATTAATCTTTCTTCTAGTTGTTGCCCAATCACCTTGCAAGTGTAATTCTGTAAGAACCCATTTGCTGGCTGTCCTGGTTTCTCTCTCCCCCTTTTACGCTTGCCCTGTGTTCCAGTGAGAGCTCTAAGCTCGTGGGGGAATGTGGTGCCCCAAAAAGCCTTTTGCTGGGGTCTGAGTATGTCCAGATGAGTAAACAAGGGAAAGGAATGCAGGAATTCTGCACAGACAACAAATAAACACACAGATTGGCTCCCTCCTCCCCTTGGATGTGCTGGGGCGAGGCCATAACCCCTTTTTCCAGCTGTGAATGTTGACAGAGGTAAATGACCGAGCTCTGGGTCTGGGAGGCTGGAGAGAGCTGGCTCAGCAAAGTGGCTTGCAAGAGGCATCTGTCTCAAGTGGCTTTTGTAAGAGGGATGGATGCTGGAGGTTTTCTGCCTCTCTTTATTAGTATCTCTATGTGTGGGTATGTTCTCTATTGCACCTGAAGGTCTGCTCCATCCTTACACCTAATGGGGAGGGAGGAGAAAGTGCCTGTGTGGTGGTTCCTGTTAAACCTGAGCCAATGTTTGGAAGAATGGTGTCTTCTACCTTGCTGCGTTCTTTGATGTGCTGGATGGGAGCTGGGGTGGCTGAGCTAGGTGGTTCCTATTTGTGCTGAAGGACGTGGTACCTTGAGATCCTTGAGAGATGATGAGAGATGTAGTTTGCCTCTGAATACTAGAGATTCAGTGTAGCATTGATCTTTGGGACCCATCCCTGCTTTTGCTTTTAGAAAGGAAAGAGTCAGCTGTGATGTGGATTGGTGTAATGGTGAGTAGAGGCCCTGATGAGTTGGAGGTGGTTGGTGAGCTGGGACTTGCTGCAGTCAGGGGGACAGCCATGGACAGCTTTCCTTGCTGAGGGCTGGGGTGGTGATGGAACTGTAGTTCCCAGTGTCCTCTACTGCAGGCTGTCCTGGGTGTCTTGGTCCTCTACCGTGAGCTGTACTGGTGTTCCTGGTCCCAGGAGGGCAGAGGGGTGACATGCATGCATGCACCAAGCTGTAGGTGGATGTGTCTGTCTCTAAGCACGTCCTGTCCTCTGACATGGTGCCATTGGGAAGACATGTTTGGTGTTACTCCTGAGCTCTTGCGCAAGGGAGCTGAAGGTGCCAGAGCTGGGCATGCCTGAACTCTTCACTGCATGCTTAAATCGTGGGTCCATGCAGTTACTGGAGGGTTTATCTTTCCTCCCTGCTCTGTTAACCTTTCCTGATGCCAGGGAGCTGATGATTCTTTCTGGGCCTCCCTCTTCTCTGAAGATTGCTTGCTGCATAGCTTGCTTCCCTGGATTCCTCTTCCCAACGGCTCACCTGGATGCTGTTGGCACGCAGAGATAGGGTCAGTCTGGCTGGTGTGGGGAGAGTGGGCTGGAAAACAGCCATTGGACACCTTGCTGGCTGTGACAGACCTGATTTCTCCTCATGGTGTGGCTGAGGCATGACAAAACCAAGGCAGCCTTGAGTTACTGATGGCTCAGGTAGGTCAAAGAGTGTTTGGGGGAGATGCTGCCAAAATAAGCATTGTTTCCCTTCCCTTCCTTGTCATATGGGGTGGACTTGCTTTTCTAATTCCAGCATCTTGGAAGCCTGGTGATGGTGTGAGTATCCTGGGTGCTAGAAGGCTTGCTGTAGAGAGCGTGGAGGGAAAACTTGACCCTGAAGCGCTCAGCTTCCCCTGAGCTCTGTGTAAAGCTCAGGCCTCTCCTGAGGTCCATCAACATCCCTTTGGTTCCTCCAGTACAGCTGCCCTGCTGCCTCCTGGGATGTGATGCACAACCAACCATGAGAACCTGCTCCTGCCACCCTGGGAACTGTTTCTGAGCTCCGAGTCAGAGAGTTTCACTCCAGGACTTGTTTCCCATCAGCTCCCCGCAGGAGGGTTCAAAGCAGAGCTGCCCAGAACTGCTGCTCTTGGAGTTTAAAAACAAACCTTTGGAGTGCTTTTGTAGAAAGAATTGGAAGAATGGTGGCAGCTGAGTGGAAAAACATGAATGTTTTGAGTATCTCTGTCTCCTGTAGCTCCAGCTTGGGAAAAACCTAGACATCAAAATCTTTCCTGTCTTAAAGGGGGGAGTTCAAACTGGGGCATCTCTGTGAAGCAGCTCAGGTTAGGGCAGCTGCATGCTTTGATTATGCTTCATTGGAGGAAAAATGCTTTGAGTGGCTCCAGTTGAGATGCAAGGCTTCAGCAAGCTGGCTCAGCACTCAGGGTACCTGGAGGGAGGGTTTTTGGGGGCTGAATGGCAGAGCAGCAGCTCTGTGGCTCGTGCAGGAGGCTGGGACATGGGCTCAGACCAGGTCCCTGGGTGAGGGAGGATGTTTGCTCTGGTGCCTCTGTGGGGGGGCTGCATGGAAGGGGTCTGGCCAGAGCAGCGCATGATGCTGTGTTAGCACCAGGAGTGGGTTTCCTCTTGTTCTTCAGGACATCTGGATGAGGCATCCTGGGGAAAGAATTAACCATGGCTGTGCTGTTTACGCTCTGGATGCTGGTACTGCATGAGGAGAGCTTGGAGCCAGGTGTTGGAGCATCCCAAGCCAGGGAGCTCTGTGCTAGGTGCAGCGCTGTCCTCTCTTTATCCCTCCCATAACTCCATCAAGCACACTCTTCTGCAGTTCAACAGCTGACTAACCCCTGGGAGATCTTTCCCCTGTGTGTGTGTGCCTCACATTTTGCTTTGATCACAACTGTGCTTGAAGGAAACCAGGATTATTATTATTTCTTCTTTAAACATGTGTGCCTGGCGTGGGAAGGGCTGCGTGGTGACTCCATCCTGAGCTGGCTGGGTGGCAGGAAGTTGGGATCAAACCTTTGTCAGGGCCTTGGTTAATGAGAACCTGGAGCTCCTTTTAAATAGCGCCTTGCCTGTGGCATCATTTGCGTTAATGCTGGGGCAGTCACCCCAGCTGGGGCTGCTTTGCCAGCTTGGGAGGTGTGTGTGGACTTTGAACCTCCTGGGAACAGCTGTGTGCACGTTGGCTTTACGGGCACGTGCTGTGGTACCAGCAGGTCCTGATGTAGGTAGAGATGTGTGTCCAGCATGCCTTCAAGGAACCCTTGGTCTGTGTAGTGTCACAGAGCTGTAGGGGTTGGAAGGGACTTCCAGAGACCATCAAGTCCAACCCCTGCCAAAGCAGGGTCCCTAGGACAGGGCACACAGGTCGGTGTCCAGATGGGGCTGGAATCTCTCCAGAGATGGAGACTCCACACCCCCTGGGCAGCCTGTCCCAGGGCTCCCTCACCCTCACTGGGGAAAAGTTCTTCCCCATGTTGGTGTGGAACTCCCTGTGCTCCAACTTGAGGCCATCACCCCTTGTCCTGTCCCCACAGACACTGAGAAGAGGCTGGTCATGTCCCTCTGTGTCCCACCCTTCAGATATTGATAACCATTGATCAGATCCCCTCTCAGTCTCTTCTCTCCAGGCTGAACAGCCCCAGCTCACTCAGCCTTTCCTCACAGGGGAGATGCTCCAGGCCCTTCATCCCCTTCATAGCCTCCTCTGGACTCTCTCCAGGAGATCCCTGTTGTTTTTATACCAGGGAGCCCAGAACTGGACACAACCTCAGCTTCTCAGGTGACATGGGAAATAGGGCCCGTGAGCTCTGTGGAGAGGGCTGATGAGCCTTTTGGTAAGGACCCATCTGCCTGGCTTGGGGGCAGCAGGCGATATTCTGCCTCCCCAGTGGGACATACTCCAGCAGCAAGTGCAAGGCTGAGGACTGACCCACTCTGTGCACATGGCAGCCATCCCAAAGCCTTTTTGGGGTGCTTGCTAGCTTTGCAGGCTGCTGCCTGTAGTGCCTCAACCACCAACTCCAGCCCTGGTCTGGCTGCAGCTCCGGGGCTGCTCCCTGGGGGTAGGCAGCACTGTGAGCGTGTGTCGTGCTGTGAAACACCTTTGGGTGCTGTGTGTCACCCTGCACACGGACTGGAGGGGGCTGATGGGGTGCCTTGGGGGCTCTGCCATGCAGCCAGCATGCAGCCCCCTGCAACTCTCCCTGTATGGGTGCCCGTGCTGAGCTAGCTGCTCTGGCGCCTGTTCAACACGCAGTGCGCTGCAGATGCTCCATATGTTTAGAGCTGCCACTTAACTCCTATTGAAATCCTGACTCTTGCCAGCCCAGAGCTCTCCTCTGACTCTCTTCATCTCCGTGGCAATCCCATTAATTACTCCTGTGGAAGCACTGCAGCCAGCCCTGCAGCCTCAGTTCTCCCATGTTTCTACCCATGGAGATAACCTGGTGTCTTTCTCTTTCTCTCTTTGATCTCTTCCTGCAAGGTGTGTTCTCCTCTGTACCTCTCGTGCCAGGCTTTCTCCATCACTGTGGACATCCCCCTGTGTGCCTCTTGTCTGCAGAGCCAGAGAGAACCTGGTGCATCCCCTTGCTCCCAGCACCCTCCTGCTCCTTGCAGGAGGTTGAGTCCCAGTGATGCCGTTGAGGAAAGGAGAAGCAGCCTGACTGAACAGTGCAGGGGCTGGGAGGGAAGGTGGGGTGAAGCCTGTCCTTCCTTGAGGCTTTGTGCCTTCTGTTGGGGTCAGGGGGAGGATCATCTGTGGGTCCTGCAGCTGGGGCAATGGGGTGAGTGCCTGGAGGGGTGTAGGAACAGCCAGAGCTGAGGTGACCCTTCCATCCCAGCTCAGCTCATGAGGGCAAGCTCCTGTCTCATGGTAGCCCTGGGCTTCCTCCAGTTTTCTCCACGCTGGTGTGTCTGGTTGACTTGGGAACAGGGCCTCTCTGAAAGCATCTCCCTTGAAGTTACACCACGCATTCTGTTTTGTCTTCTGCCTCTTCACTTGTATTCCATCCTCTCTCTTGTTAGGTCTGTGCCTCCATAGATCTGGGATGTTTTGTTCCTGTAAACCAGCCCATGAAAGATTCTCTTTCCAGGCTCCTTCCAGGGACTGGAAGGCATGCACAGTGGGCTCCTCTCAGCAAGGAAAGCCCTGGCACAGGGCTGTGTTAGGTGATTTGGGCTGTGGTTGCTTCCCATGCTCTGGTCTCTCTGCAGCCCTTCTCCTCCACCCCTGCAACTACTTTTTAATCCATCCCTGGCATCTCTTTGTGCTTCAGAACAGGCAAGGGAGGAGACTGGAAGAGAGTTAGCATGTGGGTTTCTTCTTAAATAAGGTTTTGATTATTTTTTCCCCCCATTCCTGCCTATTCTTGGCTCTCTTTTGAATTGAAGATAATGAGAACAGCATCAACACCTCTGTCTTGGGAGGGTGAGAGATAGCCAGCAGCTGTACAGTGTTGTAAACTGTGAGCTGAGAATCCACCACTGGATGTTGCTGGGGATGGTGGGGCCCTTTCTGCTTCCCTGCCCATGGGCTGGGGCAGCACAGGGTACAGCAGGCAGCTTGGCTGGGGCTGCCACATCCCTGATAGGCATGGAGGAGCATGAGGACTTAAAGGTGAGGTGCTGGTCCTTCAGGGGTGGATGGAGCTGGGTACTATGGCTTATGCCATATGATGGAGCAAGGCTGCCCCAGCTGCAGCGTTGGACCCATGTTTGCAGCAGGCACTTGCATCACTGGTGTGGGGGGCCCTGTGCACAGGCCAAGCATGAGGGGCTGTTTCCTCCCTCTCTTCCATGGCAGTAATGCAAAACATCCCATGGGTTTACAGCAGGAGCTGAGAGTCCATTTGTTTAGCAAATTCCTATGGAATTTTAATCTGGTGTGGGAGGCTACTGGTCTGGGAAGGCTCCTTTGGCCCAGCTTCCCACTCTGGCACATCCTGCTGCATTTCTCTGCAGGATCAGCTGGGGCTCCTTGGTCAGCAGCACAGATGACAAGTCTCTCAGTGGGGCTGGCTGTGCAGTTATGACAAGTGTTGGGCCTTGGCCATGTGCTCTTGGTTCTGCTTTTCCTTTGTTTGCTCCTCTAAGAACTTTGGAGGTGGACTGTGCCTTGCTGGCAGCTCTGCTGTGGAGAGGCTGCTGCGGGCTCTGTGCCTCCTCCTGTAGGTGTGTTTTCCTGCCCATCCGTGCTGTGCTGGGGCTGGTCCATCACCTCCTGGCTGGTGGGAATGCCAAGGGTAGCACCCTTCTTGTTCCATCCTCCTTGTGCAGAAGTGGGGGAGAAAAGAAGGCTGGAGAAAAGGGCAGGAGCATGGGAGTGGGAAGGGTGGTGTGAGTTCCTGTAGTGGACCATTCTGAGACGTGTCCATGTCCTGCTCGTGGTCCCTGCAGCCTCCTTTGGGTGCTTCCCACTCTAGGATGCTTCACCAGCACCCACCTTGCTCTGGGGGACTCCCCAAGAGCTGCTGTGCAGGGAGCTTCTCTGTGGGCACGCAGAGCCTTGGGTGGTGGTGTTGGGGGCTGTGTGCAGGGAAGGAAATGCCACTGCAGGGGCAGCCACCCCCCTGGGGTGCTGGGAGAGGGGGTGGGAGTGGAGTGACCCTTCCTACTGGCAGGCATTGCTGTTCCTCTTGACAAGACTGGCTCTGAACTTCTCCCCCTGAGCATCTCCTAGACTGAATGCCTGTGGATGGGGGCATCTCCTTCATCCTCTGCATCCCCTGGCTCTGCAGAACTGAGTTGCCTTCTCACAAGGTGTGGGACCTGGGTGCAGCTTTTCTGTCTCCTTGCCTCTCCCTGACCCTCCCTTTTACCCCCATCCTGCAGCCAGCATGTAAAATGGGGGGTGGTCTGTGCACATCTCTCCCTCCTCCAGCTGGATGGAGGGCTGGGAGCCAGGACTCACTCAGGGCCTGTGTGCTGGAAGTGCCAGGTGTGTAAATTAAATGCACAGGTATGGCTGCTCCCCAGCTACACGTGTCAAGTGTGTGTGACCAGCAGGTTGAGGGAGGGGGCTCTTGTGGGGACCCCCCTGTAGTGCTGTGTCCAGCTTGGGGGTCCCCAGGACAAGGAGGACATGGAGCTGTTGGAGTGAATCTGGAGAAGGCCATGAAGATGATCCATGAATCTAGAGAGGCTGGAGTCCCTCTGCTCTGGAGCCAGACTGGGAGAGCTGGGCTGGTTCAGCCTGGAGAAGAGAATGCTGCTCCTGGGGAGAGCTCCGAGCCCCTTCCAGTCCCTCAAGGGGCTTCAGGAGAGCTGGAGAGGGGCTGGTGCCAAGGGCAGGGAGGGCCAGGCCCAGGGGAACGGCCTTCAGCTGCAGGAGGGTGATGGAGAGGGGCTGGGAGGCAGAAATCCTTCCCAGGGAGGGGGAGGCCCTGGCACAGGGTGCCCAGAGAAGCTGGGGCTGCCCCTGGATCCCTGGCAGGGCTCAAGGTCAGGTTGGATGGGGCTTGGGGCACCCTGGGCTGGGGAGGGGATGTCCCTGGGTACCCACAGACGCTGTCCTGGCAGAAGGGAGGTGAGGGGAGCTCAGGAGATCCCGGGAGCTGGGCTGTGCTGGTGGGAAGGACAGAGCTGACCTGCCCCAGCCTTCTACCCATCCTGGCAGCACCGGGCAGGCTGGCCTCTGCCCAGGACTGGCCAGGCTTTGCCTGGGAGCCCCATGGGGCTCTGCCTGTCAGAGCTGCTTGCCAGAACTGCTGGGACCTGCCTGGGCTTGCTCCATGCTAATCCTTCCCCAGGAGTGGGACTTTGGTCTGTTTATCTTATTAAACACTCTGCAAAGGTCCTGCATTCCTTCAGGATGACTTCCAGGAGTGGTTGAGCTCTTTGATGTGCTGTGTGGCTGGGCAGGGGATGGACCAGGGGGCAGGGTGGGTCTCACAGCCTGGAACTGAATGGAATAGCCTCCTCTTCTTCATGGGCTGCAGGAGATGCATGCTGCTCCTTACAAAAGCCATTCTAGCAGTTTTTTCCCTTGAAAAACTGCTGCTCTTCCCACATCTTCAGCTCCCTGGAATCACTTTCTTTGATTAAGAGAGGAAATGGGACTCTAGTGCTTTCAATAATTCATACCCAATTTGGCTAATTTCAGTCTGGCTGCAGCACAGGCTGCAAAGTGAATAACAATGTGGTGAGGCTTCAAACCAGGGTGGGTTTTTTTCCTATTTGCTTCTGATTTGTGGTGTTTTTTTTCCTCCTCTTCCTGTGTCCATTGGACTCTGTGGTTCTTCCTAAACTCTGGGGAAGCTGAGCAGCAGGGCTGGGTGTGTGCAGGGCTCCATCCCCTGTCCTGCCTCAAGCCCAGGTCCTCCTCAGCTTGTGCTCTCCTATCTGTTGTCCCTCCTGCTTTCTCTGGTTGCTTGGTGGCTTCACAAATGACCTCCCATCACCACTGCAGCAGAGACCTTGATCTGACCAACACCTCTGTCAGTTCCTGGTGCCTTGACCATACCCCAGCCCTAATAATTCCCTGTGCCTCCCCAGGTCCAGATTGCATCTTGAAAGCTGCTTTCTCTGCTCAGGGAACGTGGTGCCTCTTTGTCACCTGGTGCTGCCATGCAGCCACGTTGTCCCATCCCAAAGGATAGTACCAGGCAGCAGGGATCACATGGAAGGCTGTGGGTGAAAGCCTTCTGCAGCATCCCCTGCTGTAGCAGTGTCTGTAGCTCTGTCTTTGAGCAGCTGGTGGAGTAGGAGCTGTGGCTTGGTGTTTGCCTGGCAGAGGGTCTGTGTGTGTCATTCTTAGAGTAACTAGGCAGGGGGGTGTTTTCTCCTTGAGCTGAGGCCACATGGATTGAATGGGATTTCATGGATTTAGCAGAGTTCTGCCCCAAAACAAGATTGGTGCTCCTACTCACCGTTTCTAGACTAGAGATGCTCTTTCACAGCTGGGCTTCCCATGTAGCTTGCTTATTCCAATATCCCCTCTTGGGCTGCTTTTTTTTTGGGGGGGAGAAGGAGGAAAAACACCTTAAAACAGCTCTGCTGCCCCTCTCCAGATTCTGGAGATAAACATTAACATCTTCCATGACTGACTGTCTCTTCCTATCCCATTTTTCCCCCCTGCCCTGCATAGCAGTGGATGTTGGAAGCTAGCTGCAGGCTCCCAGAGGATGTTGTGTCATCTTGATGGGCTGTAAGTGCATCTTCTGTCTAATATTAGACCACTGCACTTGCTCCAGTCTTGCAGGGATGCTAATTAGCTTAAGTGAACGGGAGGACTGGCTGTGCCTCAGCATCTTTTGATTTGTGGGTGATACTCAATTAAAAGGAGGGGAAAGGGGGGGGGAAGGCTGGGAGGGAGGTTTTTGCTGATCTCAGCACTTGGAAGTGCTTCTCTTCCAGTATTTAGTCCTCAGTTTCTGAGCAGGGCTGGACCAGCGTGGAGGTTGGCTTGCAATGCTCTTTGGGCACTTGGGAGCCCTTTGGATTGGAATTGGGCTCATCCAAACAGTGGCTTCTAGGGAGAGAGGGAAGCACAGAGGCTTAGAACTTGTTGGAGGAGGGTGAAGTGGTTATCTTGCCTCCAAGGGCTTCAGTGCCCATGTTAATGAGCCATTGAACCTGCATTGTGTGCTGCCTGCATTGCTGCAGGGTGAGACAGGCACTGAGTAAGCAGCATGTGGTCCCAGTTTGCAGAACAAGTCTGTGACCAAGCAGGGAGTGGGACCCAGGAGTTTTAACATGATGGGCTGCTCCTGTGGTGGGCAGCTTGGGAACACTGTGCTCCCCCTCCCCCTGCATCTTGATTCTGAATAGATGGGGCAGCTGCTTGATGCTGCAGCTGGAATACCAGAGCTTTGCAGCCAGAATGCTGGCACCTCAGGTGGGAGGAGAGCTGCTGATGGGACATCTCTCTCCCTTGGGATCCTTGCTGCTGTAGCCCTGAGTCGCTGTGGACTCTCCCCTGTTGTGTGTGGGGGTTCCCTCAGACTCCCCCTGCTATGGTGCTCCCCTGGATGCACTGGCTACCTCCACGTGCTCTTGAGTTTCCTCTAGCTGGCTTTTCCTTCAGCCTTCCAGCCTGCCTGGGAGACCTTTGTCTTGCCTGGGTCCTGCCTCCATCTGCAGCAACGGGAGCACAGGGCTGCTGTGAGTGCCACACACTGATCACACGTGTGTGGTACTACTGTGGCTTGTTCTTTTCTCTGCCTAACATCCCAGTGTCCCCCTCATCAGGAGGGGTAAGCAAACAGAAGGGGCATTAAAACTGGATTTCCTCAGCCTTTTAGCTGAGGAGAACATGAGCAGAGCTGGTTCCTCTCTGTTTTATACTATAAAAGCCACCAATGTGATTTATCTTGCACTGAAATCCATCCCTGACACTGAAATAGAGCTGCAGACTGGAAGGACACTGGGGCTGCAGAACCTGAAGGCCAGGAGGGATGCTCAGGGCTTATTTGTAACTCTAAAAGCCCCCCAACCTGAGGCTAAACTTGTGGTCTTCAAACTTCTTCCCAGCCCCTCGTGCTGCAGCGGTATTTGCAGGTGGAGGGTTGTAGCCTCTACCCTGGCAGGGTATGTATTGACTCCTTCCCAAACAGCAACAGGCAGATGCTCAGCTTTGGTAACCAAAGGGTTGAGTAAATTGTGGGATTCCAGCACTTGTAGTACTGCTGAACCCCCAAACTGCAGAAGAGAAGTCACAGGGGTGTGCTGGGGGGTGGGAAATTAACCACTATATTGCTTGCCAGCTCTGATTGAGCTGCCAAATTGTGATTGTCTTGGCTCTGAAGCTGTTCTTGTTGTCCAAGAAGCACTGTTGCTTGCTCAGTTTCTGGGAAAAACCAATGCTCTGGGGCCTTGGGTCACATCAGGCCTTCAAGACTTCTGTAAAATCAAGGGATAACTGCATTTCAGAGGGTGCATCAGCTGCAGAGGGGTGGTGGTGAGGGTGTAAGTGTGATCTGAGTGGACCCTCTGACTGAAGAAGGCAGGCTGGGTCCTGGCTTCCCACCTCAGCCTGGACAGCCCCAAGCCAACTTGCCCCATTCACATGGCTCAGGAAGCAGCTGGCAGTGGGAGGGGGTGGGGGGTGGTCATGGAAAACCAAACTGGTCAGTCAGGGCTGGAAGGTGTGTTTCCAGCTCTCCTGAACATCATCAGACTCCTGGGTTCAAGTGGAAGGTAAAAAACCCCACATCTGAGCTTGGGAAGAAAGGAAAGGAGTGATAAAAGAGGTGAGGACATGTCCTGGGGGCTGTGCCCAGTACCTGGGGCTCCCTCCCTTCATCCAGGCTGTGGGTGGGCTCCTCTGTTGCCTTTCACAGACCCCCAGTGCCTGCAGCAGTACCTCCCCCAGGGCCTGTAACTACCCCTCAGGGTCAGGATGGAATGGGGCTCACCCAGGCCTCATCCCATGGGAGATGTTTCCTGCAGTGGAGGCTGAGTGAGGAACCTCTGGGGGAGGGTGCACATCACCTGTGTGGTGCGATGCAGGGTGGTTTTGGGTCCCTTCCTCTAAGGTCTTTCTGTCCTGGAGGTTGTTTGTCTTGTCCTTCCATGCAGCCAGCCCTGGAGAGAGGCACTTCCCCAGGCTTGGCTGGGTGCTGCCTGCCAGTACCAGCCCTCCCCCTTGCTCTTCTCTGCCAGTAGGCCCTAATCCCCTCCCTGCACTGAGGGGCAGCAGCCGGGCGGGCAGCCAGGGCCAGCATTCCATTCATAGCTCCACCAGGTAGGCTGGCAGGAGGAGAAGCCCTGCTCGGCAGGATCTGTCAGCCAGGTGGAGGAGGAGGAGGAGCAGCAGCCTGCAGGCTGGCTGTGCTGGGAGGATGGCCCCACAGCCATGGAGCTGGCTGCAGGGGGTGCAGGCAGGGCTGGCATCCTCTGGTGTGTGGGGGGTGGTCTCTCATTGCTGATCCTCCCTTGTCTGTCCCTGCGTGCTAAGTCGTGTCACCTGTCTGGTGGTGGATGTCCTGGTGGCAGAGGACAGATGGACAGAGGTGATCCCTATCCATTTTTATGGTGTCTGAGGAGGGTATTTTTCCTGCAGGAGGTGCAGGATGGTGCTGTGGCTCCATCTCTTCTGCCAGCAAGATTTTGGCCACGGGATTTCCTTGGGCTGGTGTTTTTCCTGCCACTTCTCATTCTGGTGGCACCTGAAAACTCATGAGGAGATCTATTAAAGGGTTGGAATTGAGGTCTCTGCCTTGGTTAATTCCCCCCTTGGCTGGGCTGTGGGAGCTATCTGTGTGGCTTGGGACTGAGCAGAGCTGGGCCTGGGATGGGTTTGTAGCTTCATTTGGGGTTGTCCTCTTGGTGAGTCAGCCCTTGAGAAAACAGGTTCTTTATCTCTTCTATTTGTCCATCTCCTGCTTACGGCCAGTTTCCCTCTCAGCTTTCCTTGTTACACTGGGCTGTCTGTTTATGTAGTGATAAAATCCCTGAGCAAATTGTTTTAACTGATGCTGTTTATCTAAGAGATAAACTGGGATCAGTGGAAGCTCCTGGCAGTGGCACGGGGAAGCTGACGTGAGGAGCCATTCGAGCTCCATCTAGGTGAGCTCTTGTGCTGCTTCCAGCATGGCCACTGCCTTAAATGTGTCCCAGCCCCAGCACAGGCACTGAGGCTTGCAGGAATCCCCAGTGACTTGCTGCCTTTGCCTTGCAGTTGGAATACCAACGCAGGGGAAGCGTGCTGGTGGATGCAGGGCTTGGGGAGAGGGGTGTTTGCTGCCAGCCTGCACTAGGGGGGACTCTGCCTGGGGGTGCTGTGGCTGTGTCTCAAGTGGTCTGCAGCCCTGTAACCACTCTGGAGAGTGCTGTTCCTTCCTTCCCCATCCCTCCTTCTATGTTCTTTGGATCTAATGGGTCAGGGGAGCCTGGGGGCTGCTGGCCTCAGTAGCCCGCCCCCCTCCCCCCCCCAAAAGCCATCAAACACAGCTCTGGCAGTTACACGTCCTCTGAGACTTGCAGATGCTGAGCTGACGCTCTGCATGCTGCAGAGATGCCTTGTAACAGCTAAGAGGGGTGGGTGATAGGTGGGGTTTGCTGTGGGGAAGCTCCAAGACCAGGATGTGTGCCAATCTGGCTCCTGCAACTCCACCTGCTCTGATGGTGGGGTCTGGCAGCCTGATGCTGGGGCTGTGGGTGGCTAGCAGCCCTCTCCTCCAGGGCTGGCCGGTGTTTCCTCAGATAAGTAGCTAGGTCACTCGTGGCTTTGTTTAATAGATGTCCTGAGGAGCAAGCTGGAAGCATTTCCTACCCTCTGCTTGTCTCCCTGCCCCCACGGGGCTGCTGCATTCCTGGGCAGTGAGGTTGCCTGCAAACAATGGCACCGAGATGGATGCATGTCCCTATATGGGGACGGGTGATGTAACCCTGGGGAGGGAGAGACCCCCTTCCCCATAGGTTGCCCTTTATCTCTGGCAGCTCTCTGGGATGTGTTTCCCTGCCTTTGGCTAAGGCTTCATCTTGGGTGCCACGTTTCTGGATGCCCCCAAGCTTGGGAAGGGGGTGGAAGTCTCTGGTCGGTCACTGTGGCTTCTTGCCTGGGGATACCAAATGGGCCAAGGGAAGAGGGAGCAGTGGGGCTGCAGTTGGGCTACCTGCTCTGCCATGCCACTGGCAGGTCCTGGGGTTGGTGACTCCCAGCACAAGGGTATGTGGGAAGATCCTGATGGAGGTTCCCAAGGTTCCAGCCTTGCTTTTGAAGAGCAGCATCCCCCCTCTCTGAAGCACCATGCATCTCCCCTGTCACAGTGGGACCAGGCAGCCTGGAGCTCTGCCCATGCAGATGCTGGGGCTTCTTGGCTTGGGCCAGGCTTCCTCTGAGAGAGGTCCCTGTCATGGGGAGCAATGTGGATGGGTGTGTAGGAGGTCAGTGTTCTCTTGCTAAAGGCTGGAGGCAGGGAGGAGCTATGCAGAGGGCTGGAAGGAATGCCACTCAGAGGTGAGCTAAGGAGTTTGCTGGCAACAGAGAGTGTAGCAGGAATTTTAAGGGGCTGAAAAAGGATTAGTCAAAATCCCCATGAGTGGGTCAGGGAGTAACTTGGCAGTTGTGTAAGTTAAGTTCTGGCTGAGGAAGCCTGTGAAGAGCTGATGGCTGGGTGATAGGGTGATGCTGGGGACAGGCAAGCTCAGCCCCCACTTGGCTCTGGGCACCCCACTGGTACAGCATCTGCTATTGGGACATGAACCAGTGGGCTGCTGGTCCTGCTGCAGCGCCCTCTCCTCCAGCACCGTGTCTGAAAGGTTTGGAAGAGGGAGCTGAGCTGCAGTGTGGGAGCAGTGGCTGGCACACACTCATCCCCAGGCACTGGGGAATGAACAGCCAGGCTCTTGTACAGGACTTGCCAAGGCTTTGGTCCCCCCAGTCCCCCAAACACACCCCATCCAAGGGTACCCCAGCCTGAGAGGAGCAGGCAGGCTGCTCACTTGCCTGTGTGTGCTTGGGCACTTGCTGTTTGTAGAGCAGGCATGTGGCTTCCTCAGCACAAGGCTGGGCAGGCCCTTGAGCTGCAGAAACTTGCTTAAGAAGCTGCTTCTCTCCCCCCAGTCCCTTCCTGGCTTGTTTTCCCTTTGCTTGTACCTGTCCTTCCCTGTGCTGCTGCAGGTTTTGGGGTGCATGATGGCTTGGCTGTGTGGACCATGGGTAGTGCCCCATCTGCAGCATCCTTCTCCCTGCTCTGCTCTGTGTTGCAGGTTGGGAGGAAGGAAAAGGGGTGCAGCAGCATCCCAGTGAGTCCCCTTTGAGCTAGTGGCCGTGGTGCCCAGACAAGGATGGCAATGCTGGCAGCTCAGGCCCTCTCCTCTCCTGTCTCTGGGGGACCTTGAGCAAGGTGAGGAGATGAGGTTGAATCTTTTTCCTCCCTCTGCAGCACATGGAAAGGACAGATCTCTGTCACACTGACTTGGGTTGGTGAGCTGGAAGGGTTGGAGTGCTTTGCACCCCAGCTGGAAGGATTTGGCTTGAGGATCCCTGGAATACATATGAAGATGTGTATTCCATCTTTCTCTTTCTCAACCTTTTTTCCCTTTTCCATGCCCAAGGCTGCTTTTCCTTATGGCATGTGCTGTGTTTGTGTAACCTGTTCTGGCATGTGCCTTGCTCAGGTGGATTATAGAGCTCTGCCAGCCTGGAATGCCAGCTATGCATCCCTGAGCACCCTTAGATGCAGAGGCAGACACCAGCTTGTGAGGATGCTGGTAGCTTCCCTGCAGCACTGGCGCCTCTCAGAGAGAATTTGGGTGATGCCAGAGCTTGTCAAAGGATGGGAGAGGTGAAGGCTGGGGAAGGCTCCTGGCTGGAGAGCGGTGCTGATCCAAAGCAGGGTCTGGGGGGCTTAGGGTGCTGGTGTGGTTAGGCTGGATCAGGGTAGTCTGGGGGCTTCTTGTGTGGACTTGCTTGGATGCTGCAAGGCCAGGAGCTATTCTCTGCCCACAGGAGGTGTGGGAGGCTGTGGGATGGGCAGTGGAACTGGAGGTCCGCCTGTGGAGCAAGGAAAGCCAGCGCTGCCCTGGAATGGCTGGGGAAACTGAGGGCAGTGTCTACTGGGAAGACTGGATTCTGCCTTCCTTGGGGGGCGGGGCTGCTGCTGGCTTGGCAGCTCTTGCTTGGAGAGCAGAAGCATGATGTCTAGTGTGCACATGCTTCCCAGAGATCCCCTTCCCTCCCTTGGTGGTGGTTCATGTAGAAAGGTTTCAATCTCTTTATGGAGAGAAGCACTGGTTATTTTCCACTGACACCCAGGTGGGACAGCACCAGGCAGGGCTCAGCACTGTTCTCTGCAGGAAGCTGAGGGGGAACCTCCTAATCCTGTCAAAAAAAGTGGTTTTTCCATTTGAGGCAGTGCTGGGCTAGCCTGCAAATCCCTGTTCCCCCAGTGCCTGCCCCAGAGCAGCGGGTTCCTGGCTCCTGCGTGGTACCAGGGGTGCAGAGGGCAGGAGGAAGCTGATCCCTGTGATGTTCTCACAGGCACTGGGGTTGTTCTTAGAGGGCTGGGCAAACCCTACCATACTATCAGGGTTCCTGCTGTCCTGTTGCCAGGGTTTGTTAGTAACCCCTAGGGACTGAGGTGTATATTTAGCTCTCAGAACAAGCCCTGTTGGCATTGGTGGAGTAGTGTGGTTGGAGGTAGTTCCCTGGGACGATGCTGATGGAGTGCCCCATGCTTACTCCTCATGTAAATCAGAGTTCTGCTCTACCTGGCCAGGTCTCCAGCTTGTGGCTGTGCTCCACTGCTTGGGCCAGATCATCTGGGTTAGGTGGGTCAAGGGCTCACCTTTGCCTCTGGCCTGTGCTGCCACTCCACAGGCAGGAGAAGGGCAAGGGCCAGGTCAGCTGAGGGTCTGAAGCTCAGCTCAGATGTTTTACTTGTTGCCTGGCACAGAAGAGCTCAGCTGGTGAGGTTATTCCTTGTGGGATGAGAGGGATGTGAGGAAGCGGATGGAGGCTTCTATCTCCTGTTGCTGTATGCTGAGCAGGCACTGTAAGGCTGAGCCCCCTGTACACTGTGGGTGGCCAAACCTAATACCTGGGGACATGGTGGTCCTTGGAGCAGTCCTGTGTAAGGCTGGTGGCTAGGCTGTGTGCATCCTTCTCATGACAGGCAAACTATAGCAGTGAACAGCCAACTTGGGAGGGATCCGGATGCTTCCTGGACAAGCCCTGATGTGAAGGACCAGCTGGTGCAGCATCTCTCTTGTGTCTCTGTTGAACAGAGCCCTGGTGCCACCATGGCAAGGCTGGCAGGGCTTTGCCCAAAGCTGCTGCACTGAGCCTTGCTACGTGACAGCTGTTCTTTCAGCTTGAGGGGGGAGCTTCCTATTCTGCCAGTTCTACATGTTTTAATTAGCACACCCATGTGGGGACAGAGGGCCCTGGCTGCAGCCTTAGACAGTAGAGGTGGCATTGCCAGACTGTGAATGAGCCTTGTCACTCATTTGTCCTTTCTTCCCTCCCCACTGCCTTAAGCTGGGCTTTACAGCAGCGAGGTGCCACGTGCTGGGCTCATCTACATCACTGCTGAGCTCCAGGTCCCTCTTTCATGATGAAGAGGATGGGGAGAGGAAATGGGGAGGGGGCAGCCGTGGGAGCTGCAGGAGCTGGGAAGCAAAGCAGCTTTGTGAGGCTGCCCCATCAGCCTGGAAGATGCCTGCATGCAGTGTGGCATCGCTGCAAGGACCACTGTGTCATTGCTGGGCTGCCTGGGAGGGTGGCAGGGCCTGGGCTGCTGGGAAGTGGAGCCAAGCTTGTTAAGCTTCTCAATGCTCTGGATACAGAGATCATTAAAGGTCAGGGATTATGATGCAAACTTGTTTTTTGGGGTGGCCTGTCTGAATGGTAGCAGCTTACACAGAGCATCCTGCTTGTCTGTGCTGATCTGGAGAGCAGCCTGCTTCCTTTTCTGCTGAGGAGCTGCTTGTGTCCTTGGAGGAGCTGATCCCCTCTCCAGAGCCGTTCCTCTGGATTGAGAAGCCACAGCAGTTCTGGCCTGTGCTCACCTGCTGTGGCTTCTGGTTTCTCAGGCTGAAACCCACGTTGTGCCTGTTCTTCAGCTCCTGTTTTTCATCCTGCTTGCCTTGTGCCTGTAGTGCTGCCCCTGAGGATGACGAGCTGGGTAACACCCAACCACAGGGACCTGGGCTGGGCTCTCACTCTCTGGGCAGGCTGAGATAAGGCTGTGGGGGCACTGAGCACGTGTGCAGGGAGCAGTGTTGTTGGGATAGCTTTTCCTGGAGCCCCAACCCAGGCTGTGGGCAGTCTGTACCACCCAGTCAGTGCTCTGCTAGCCATCTCTGTAAAAAGCAGTGGAAAACAGCTGCCAGTTGGCTATTGCAGGGACCACATGCAGTCAGCCTTCCATGGAAATGAAATTCTTTCCCACTTTATCTAACGGATGTGCCCCGTTGTGAGGTTTGTTTTGGTGGGTTTTTATCTCCTGTAGTCCATCTTTGTGTTGGAGCCAGGCAGTGGAACATCAAAAGCTGGGTTTTCCCACCCTCTTACTTGGGGGAAGTACACAGCTGGCTGAGCCTGGGGCAAGGGCTGCTGTAGGGGGAAACAGGAGCAGCCTCCATTGGAGGCAAATGCCCATTTTGCTTCTACATGCACTGAGGGATCTTGAGTAATAACCCTCCAATAACCTCAAAGGCACTGACAGAAAGGCCTGGGCAAGCCTTCAGACCTGAGGGTGTGAGAGGAGGAGCTTCTGCCTGCACAACAATAAGGCCTGAGTTCAGAGCCTGTGTCAAAGGGATGTGATGCTTTTGGCTGCTCTGGGGAAGGTTGAGCCCCTAAAATGCTCCTGGTCCCCAGGTCAAACCGTGCATCCTGATGTCAGGCTGCATGTGCATCCTGTGGGGTGGAGGGTTGAGAGCTGCCAGGTGCCTGGGCATCCCTTGGGATCTGAGGCTGCTTTGCCTGCCTGCCTGGGAAACCATCAGGGCAGGTTCTGCAGGGGCCACAGGGACTGGCAAGGACCAGTGTGGGGAGAAGCTGGAGCTGGTTCCAGCAGTTGGGCTGGGCTCAATGAGCCACATTGGGCTCTCCAGCCCAGCCCAACTGCTGGAACCAGCTCTGAGATTGCCACCTGGATTGAGGGATCATGGGACCTATGTTGGTCTGTCAGCTGGTCTCACCCTGGATGTAGGCAGCAGCTTTCCTACTGCTGGAGAGATGATTTGGGGCGGGGGGTGGGTCTGGACAAAGCTGCTGGGAGCCAGGAGGCTCTGGGTTGTAACTTGTGGCCAGCATCACTGCTGGGCTCAGGGGTTTGGATCCCTGTCCCTCCCACACTTCCCCTGCCGTGAGGTACTCTTCTTGCATCTGCTCCTGAAGCCCTGCCTGGGCTCAGGTTTGCCCTCTTGGTCTTCTCCCTGGCCAGAGCTGAGCTGCAGCTCTGCTGCTGGGGGAGGGCATCACCAGGGCAGTGGGATTCCCTGCTGTAAGCTGCTGCTGCTTCCAGGGGCTGGGAGCTCAGTCCTCTGCCTGAGTTGGGGAGCGAACCCCAAGGCTTGCCAGCCAGCTAATACTGGTGCTACTCTTGTTGTAAGCCTGTGGCTCCAAAACCAAGCACCCTACTACTACTGGCTTGCTCACAGAAGCCTTAGAAGGCTCTCTGTAGGCGCTGGCTGATGTGGCATGGAGTAAACGTGCTTCCCAATGTCAAACAAAGTTGTTTTTCTTTCCAGATTAACTTGATTATTTTTTTATTATTATTATTTCCTTTCCCTGAGCACACTGAACCATCATCCCCAGGGAAAGGAGCTGCCTCACTCCCTCATCCTTCACTGCAGGGTCCTGCCACAGGCTGGGATCTCGCTGGGGCTTTGGCAGCTCCCTGGCTTTTACAGGGTGTTTCTCCCCTCAGCAGGGCAGCATCCAAGACCAGCTCCTGTTCCAAGCTTTATTTGCTAACAGACTGCAGGAGGGATTTCCAAGCTGCCTCGCTGGGATGAAGGGTGTAGATGTACACCTTGAGGTAGCCTGTGGTTTTTCAAGCTGCTGTTCCTTTGCCTGGTCTTGTGTTGGGGTCTGCCCTGGGCACACGTGAAGAAGTGATGTGCTGCAGATGGGCCTGGGTACCAGCTCTGCTTTCTCCAGGGTAGGGCTGTATTTTGCTCAGCAGAGGGGAGAGAGGCAGCAGCTTTTTCCACCCTTGGTCACGCTGTGACACTCGCTGCCTGAGGGCTGTGTTGGAACAGTGAGCATGTAGATCTCAAGGGATCTTTGGGGTAAGGCACTGGGAGTGAGCCTGTTTCTCAGCTGGGTTTCATAGCAGTGGGAGCAGACTGGCTTGGACAGAGCACAGCCCTTCCATTTGAGGGTGAAAGTGAAGCTGGGGGTAGATAGAAATAGCTCAGATTTCTTAGTGGGGGAAATGTTGGTTGCCTGGGAGCATCTCTGCTTTGGATTCAAGTGAGGGGATGGATCTACTGAATTCCTCCTGAACTCTGCCCTCATCCCAAGCTTCCTACTGACACCAGCTGATCTACATCATGCTCATGAGAACCCTTGCCTGCTGAGCTCAGAGCTGCTGGCTGGGACCCAGTTCCCAGGCACTGAAGCAGGAGAGAATCTAAAGAAACCCAGGCTGGAATTGTTTTCCTAGACTGATAATTTCTCCCAGACAGCTCTGTTAGACTCTTAGCCAGCTGGACTTGCACTTTCTTTGCTCTTGGAGACTCTTGAGAAGTCCCTGTGGAAGTGCAGCCTGTCTCCCTTGGGGCTGGGAGTGATGCTCTTGGCAGTGTCCTATCGTGTGGCTCTGCTTGTTGCATCTGGATTTAAATGGCACAGAGGCAGAAGGGAGCAGGCAGGGCTGGTGGGAGCAGCTGTCACTTGAGGGTGTGTGGATGGTGATGTTCAGGCTTACAAAAGCCAGAAGCATCCTCTGCTCAGGGTGCAGGGTGGTGGGAGTACAGGGGGTGCAGAGCTGCCTTCTGTGTTAAGTGTAGCCACTCTGAATACTTCAACTCGACCCTGTGCTCCCAGAGTCCAGCACAGGAATGGCACATCCAGCTGGATTTAGCCCATTTTACTTGCATGCTCATTTTTTCTGCTCATTTCCTTTGTGCTTGGGGCTGGACTTCTACAACCCTGCTTGCAGGAGAGTGGAAGAGACAAAAAGATGCTTTAAGGTGGCAGCTGGACCTCTCCTGGTGATGCAGACAAGCTGCCTCTGAAAGCAGGAGGCTGTGTTTCCCCCCTGCTCCTCTTGCCTTGCTTCTCTTGTGTGCTGCCCAGCTTGGCAGGGCTGGCTGGCAGCAGCACTGAGCTCTTGCACACCCAAGGGGCTTGCACACCCTCTCCCCCATGCCATGTGAGCTGTGTTACGCTGCCTCTGCTGAGTGTGCCCCTCTGGGTGCTGGATGTCCCAGCCCCTCTGGGTGCTGGATGTCCCAGCCCCTCTGCCTGGCCCAAGCGTGGGAACCCTTTGGTGAAGTGCTGCCTTGGATACTGGTCCCCTGGGTGGGATGTGTCTGTGCTGGAGGATGAAGGGCAGCAGCAGCAGCAGTGTGGGCTGCAGCCCCTGCCCTGTGAACCCAGCCAGCAAGCCTCCAGCCCCTGGGGACCCTCTGGCCATTGTATCTGTCACTATAGGACACATCATTGCTCTGGGGCTTCTGTTTCCCTGGCTGAGCTTGGTGGCTGGCTGGCTCCTTTGCACATGTTCTGTGCCTTGTGCTGGGCTTTCCAGCTGGGGTTTCCCCCACCCTTTCCCACCGCAGAGGTCTGCACTCTGACCCCATGCATGCAGATTTGGGAGGACTTTGCTACAAAGGATGGGTGTTCTCTGTGCTGTCATGGGTTAGTGGGTGCAGAGGGCTGCTGGGGGGTGTGGGTCTGGCCTGGAGAGGCAGGAAGGAAGGAGAGGGACTTCCCAGTGGCCAAGGAGATAGGCTACTGGGGCTTCTGTGCCAGGGAGCCAGGTAGGAAGGGAGATTTGGGAGCTCCCTGCTGGGACCATGAACTGGGGGAGGAAAGAGGATGTTGCAGCAGCTCTGGAAGGACAGCAGGGATGTGCATGGGGATGGGCAAAGCATTAGTGGGACCAATGCTGTTTCTGCCTGAACAGGAGGGGTGTGTGGTTTGCACCCTGCAGAGGAGCAACAAATGGAGCCTGGCACCATCAGAGCTTTGTGCTGGGAGCATTGGCTTGTCAGGAGGAGCTTCTCTTCCTCCTCCTGGTCACCCTGCCCTGTGGCTTCTGCACCCCATTGATGGAACCTAAGTGAGGTGGGACTCCAGAGCTCTGCTCCCTGCTCTGCTGGCCAGGCTGGCTGCTCTTGGTCTGGCACATTGCTCTTGGGTGCAGTACATGGCTCACTGAGCCATATGGCTCAAACCTGTGGCGCAGAGCCCTTGGCAGAAGTGGCTTCACCATGCCTGACCCACTTGTGGCTGGTGCACGCCTGCTGCTCTGCACTGTGCCTTTGGAATGGGGTGTGAGGTAGTGTTACATCTGAGCATATCCACGTGTACCCCACAAACTCCAGCATGCACCATTCCTACCCCTATGGCAGTCGGTGGGGCTGGGAATCTGCTGCCATGGTCTTGTAAGTGCTAGCTCCACTGTCCTGCCCCTCCTGAGCAGCAGGCTGTCCTCTATCAGTGTATGGAGAGTTGAAAGGAGCTGGCACTTGCTTGAAGCCTGCCTCAGATGAAAGGCTTTCCCTTCACAGCCGATCTCACATCTCTTACATCTTGACGTGCTACATTCTTTGCCCTGGAGCAGGGCTGGAAACCTGCTGCTGTAACACTGACCTGTTAAGAGGGGTGGCGGCTGCCTAGGACGTGGGAGTTCTTGGGTGTCACACTGGATGCTGCTCCCAGCTGGGGGTGGGAAACCAATTGGTTTTGCTCCCTGGGAGTCCTGGTCAAGGGCAAAGTCCCAGCTCAAGCTGTGGATGGTGAGAGTGTGGGGTCTGCATGGTGCTTAATGCCCATAGGGAACAGATAATTGGCTCTGACCCTTCATTTCAACTGTGGTGTAACTCATGTGTGTGGTTTTGGGGGGGGGGGTATGGTGGTTTGGTGGCTGTTTTGGACTAATTCTGGGGCTTGCTCTGCATCTGCATCTGATGGCAGCTTGATGCCAGCTTAACAGCCTGGCAGCTCGGACAGATGGTCTGACTGTGTGCTACGGGGGTGTCAAAATACAGGAATAATTGTTTACAGGCAGAAAGCTGCCTACGTGGGAATCCACACCCAAAATGGATTGGAATTTGCTCAAAAGGAGCCTGTGGACTCAGTCAAGGAAGGATGTGTGTGGTGGGCTCCCTCCCCTGGGGAAGGGGCTGTCAGAGCAGCTCAGAGATGGAGAATCGTGGGGTTGGAGAAGGGCCAGCCCATCACCTTGTGTCCCAGGCAAGCAGCGTGGCCTGGCCAGGCTGGTGGGCATTGTCCTCTGCTCCCAAGTGCTGGACTCCTGGGAAGCAAGTGCTTAGAGGGCACGATGCTTCATGGTCACAGCTCGCTCCTGGAGGTAGGATGCCACACAGATCCCTGCTTCTGTGAGCCGTGGGGGTGGTCCCAGGCTGGGTGGCAGGTGAAGAGCAGCGAGGTGGCTGTGGGAGCACGGCCTCTCCTGCCTTGGCGGCGAGGAGCAGGGGCACATTCCTCTGCCCTGACTTCAAAGGTTGTTGCTGCATATACAGAGCCCAGCAGCCTTGGCAACCCTAGCTGGCTGGAGGGTTGGCAGCAGCTGTTTGCTGCTGTTCCCTGGCTCTGCTGGGCTCCTGCTGCCCTTTTGGCCTCACTGCTTTGGGAGAGATGCCCGCTCCCTCGCTACAGGAGCCAGGGTATGAGCTCTGGGTATGTGACTTTGCTTTCCCCTGGCCTGCTGCTCCCAACCCCCTTCCAGGCAGTTTGTATTGGCACCGTTTCTACCTGCTCTTTGAGTATGCACTGTCCACTGTTCTGATCTTACGGGAATTTTGGATCACCTCTAACCTATGTTTTGGTCTTGGCACCCTCTTGGAGGGGTATCTCCTCCTTCCATAAGGAAGAACACCCTATGTTAAAATGGAGTGAGATCAGCCAGGTGACAGGTGATGGGACAAGGGGCAATGGGCTCAAGCTGTGCCAGGGCAGGGTCAGAGCAGATGTGAGGGAAAAGCTCTTCCCTGGCAGAGTTGTGGGGCTGTGGCACAGGCTGCCCAGGGAGGGGGGTTGAGTCACTGACCCTGGGTGTGTTTAACAGACGGGGAGATGAGGTGCTCAGGGATCTGGTTTAGCACAGGACAGGGACAGTTGGACTTGATGATCTTAAAGGTCATTTCCAACCTAGTGATTCTGTGAGATCAAGTCCCAAGGGCATGCCTGCCAGTAGGATGGGACATGGCTCCTGGTCTGGAGCATCTTCATGGCACACCATAGCCCAGAGGAATTGGCTGGGCAAGTGTGCTGGTCCCCACCAGCTGCCTGCTGCAGCACAGCCTCCAGGCTCCATGCCTGGGCTGTGGGAACTGTAAAGAGTTAAACATGGGAAGTGCCTACCAGGTTCTTGCTTCCTGGGCTATTTGGGGTCCCAGGTCTTAACCTTTCTCCAGAGGGCAGCGAATCTGGGTCTGTGCCGCCTCTCTGGGGAGTGCGAGCTGCCCATCCTCAGGCACCTTCAGCCAAGCAGAGCAGGGACAAGCCACATCTGTATGGGGGCAGCAGACATAAGCAGCCACCAGGAAGAGAGGTGATAGGCAAGGGTGATACTGGTGTTCATATCTCATTTGTCAGGGCTGGGGCAGGCCCAGCAGATGTAGGCCCAAGTCCTCCTGCTTTGCTGCTCCTCCGCACAGTTAACACAAGACCTGTGTCTGTTCCTGTTGCTTTATGCTGACTCTGGGCAGGGAAGGGGTTATCCTGTGTTGACAGCAAGCTGCTCCCTTCAGCCAGGAGCTCACCTCGTGCAGTTACATCCTTAGGTTGTCTCAGGTGAGACACGGTGTCCTGTGGTTTCTCTCCTGACTCAAGCAGAGCAATATCTGGCAGAGGGAAATGGGCAGCCTCTTCTCAGTGTCTGTGGGGACAGGACAAGGGGCGATGGCCTCAAGTTGGAGCACAGGGAGTTCCACACCAATATGGGGAAGAACTTCTTCATGGTGAGAGTGATGGAGCCCTGGGACAGGCTGCCCAGGGGGTGTGGAGTCTCCTTCTCTGGAGAGATTCCAGCCCCATCTGGACACTGACCTGTGTGACCTGTCCTAGGGACCCTGCTTTGGCAGGGGGTTGGACCTGATGAGCTCTGGAGGACCCTTCCAACCCCTATGATTCTGTGATTCTGTGAATATCCCTCTGCCTTCAGGGGAGGGGGAGTTAGAGTGCTGGGCTGTCCTGAGTGCTGTCGGAGGTATTGGGATTTTCCAGCCCTGGCTCCTTGCCTAGCTTTTCCTGAGCCATCCAGGTGACTTCAGCTGCATAACCCTGTCCCTGTGCTGGGAGGGTTGCTGCAGCCCAACTAGGAGATTAAAACCTGCTATTAGGAGATGAGATAGATGCAGCGTGGGCCAGCACTGGGTTCTTGCTCTCAGCTCCTCCAGCTGCCTGTGGTTCATTGGCTCTGTCAGGTCTCCTGAGCTCTGCTTGCTTCATCTCAGCCCTTGGAGGGGACTGCAGAATAAGGCTCTTGTCACAGATGTGCCTGTATCCCATGGAGAAATTTGGGTGCATCCCTTGTGGCGGTGGAGAGAAGGGGCCCTGTCTGTTGTATGGGATAGATATTGGGGGTGTTCCACACCACTGGGACTCTTCCCAGCCACCAAATTCATTCTCTGTGTCCTCCTCTGGTTGGCTCAAGCACTGTCAGCCATCTCTTTTCCTCAGGGAAAGGCAAATGCCCTTCTGCCACTTAATGTGTTTTCTTTCTCCCTTACTGGTTTAACTGGTGCTGTAGCACACAGAAGAGGAGGTGTGGGTATGCTGTTCTTCCCCCCCACCCCAACCCTGGGACTCATTCTGCAGGGTTGCTCATGTCTGCTCCCAGAGCCATGTCAGGATCTGGGGGCTCTGCTGTCCTCTTGGCCACTGATAAGGCTTATCTGCCTTCTGCTGGAGTCCCTGTGGATCTGCAGGGGTCAGGTTTTCCCCCTTGCTTTTATCCAGGCTGTTTTCATGAGTCTTTGATCTGACTTCTCTGGCTGAGTCTGGGCGAGGGATGATGCTTTGTGGGTCTGCTGAGTAACGGGCTGCTCTTGGGGGGCTGCAGGCTCCCGGGAGGGAGAGTGGGGTGGGAAACCTCCTTCACCCCTAGTCCAGCAAGGCTTTTCTCTGTGGCCAGCACACCCTGCCTGCACTGCCTGGGGAGGAGGAGCGGGACAGGGTTTACTCTGGTCTGACCGACTGTTCTTGCTCTGTGTTTTTTTGCATGTGCTGTCCTCTCCCACGTGGATTCTGGATTGTTCATTCCTAGGTAAGCCCAGTGTTTATCTCCTTTCTTGGATGGGAAGTGGGGCAGGGGGAGGCTGGGATGCATTTGGGCTTGACACACAAGGCCGCCTTCTGTGATGGGAACTCACAGCTTCAAGGGAGCAGAGTACGTGTGTGGGGGAGGCTGATTGCTTGGATCAGCCCGTTCCTGGGCAGTCACTAGCCCAGCCAGCCTGCGTGGGTGCCTGGAGGGCTTCTCCTCAGGGAGGAAGGGGGGGGTTCTTCTGTGCAGGGATGAGCAGTGGAGAGAGGGGGAAGAAAGAGCTGGTCCCATCTCCCTGCTGCCACAGAAGAAACTCCCCTTCTCCTTGTTGTTAGAGGAGTGTGAGTAAAGCGTGGGGTGGGCTGTGTCTGAGCACCAGCTGGGTCAGAAGGCATCTGTGGTTTGGGAGAAAGGGTGAAGATGGAGAGAAGGATACCTGGAACACTTTAAAGTGGGGACAGTCTCTTTTTCTGCACCAGCAACCAGAATTGGTTGCTTTCCATCTCAGGAAAGGTGGCAAGGCTGGCTTCTCTTGATGCTCCCACAATCCCACCACCTGACTGGGACCCACACCAGACATCCCTTGTAGATGGACCAAACCCTTCTTCTCCATTCAGCTCTAAACCTTCTATCAAAAACTAAAGTCTTGGCCACCTCACAGCTTCTTGCTCAGGCTGTTAATGCTCTGTGATCCCAGAGAAGACTGCAGCTTGTCTTCCTGGTCCTTCTCCAGGCAGAAGTGATGCCCTTCAAGTTCTGCAGGGGAGTGTGTTGGGGCTGAGCCAGCGATGCTGAGGGTTGCAGGACTCTGTGCTGTGTGCTACTGCTGTGCTCTTCCTCTTGTCCTACCAGTAGTATGATGGCTTGGAGGAGCAGGGGGGAGGCAGCTTTTCATGAGGTATGGTTTGGTTTTTACCTCATCTTACCCCAAAGGCTTCAGAGTGGGCCGTTATGAGTCCTTCACTGAACCTTGCTGCCAGCTCTGCTGGCCCAGAACTTGTTTGCTTGGAGTGACTGGCTGGTGCCTCCCAGATCCTGCTTTACCTGGCTGTGGCTTTCTGTGCCGTGCCATCTCCCAGCCTCTCTCCTCTCACACTGATGATCCCTTGGAACAGCCTAGTTTGCTCACAGTGTTTTTATGGAGACTGATCTGCATGCTGGCATCTGTCTCTTGGATCCCACTGTGCCCTGAAGTACACAATGGGCCTGGAAAAGGACTATATAAATCCCTTGTGGTTTTCCCTTCCTGGTCCATAAGATCTTGTGGTAGTGGGAGATGTCTATAAAGTGCCTATAAGGAAGCTGGGGAAGAACTGTTTATCAGGGCATGGAGCAATAGGATGAAGGGTAATGGCTTTAAACTAGAAAAGGGGAGATTTAGGTTGGAGATTAGGAAATAGCTCTTCAATATGAAGATGGTGGGTCACTGGCACAGGGTGCCCAGAGGGTTGGTGGAGGCCCCATCCTCCTGACATTCAGGCTCAGGCTTGGTGGGGCTCTGAGTGACCTGATCTAGTGAAGATGTCCCAGCTCACTGCAGGGGTGGGACTAGATGACCTAAAGGTCCCTTCCAACCTAACATATTCTGTGTTCTGCTGGATGTTCTCCTCCCACTGCTGGACCTGGCCTGCCTTGGCGCATCAGGGAGGACGTGCCTTGGGGAGCAGAGTGCCGTGTCCTCACCTTGTGTTCTCTGCCCACCGTAGTCCCCAGCCTCAGCACTAACCACTGCACCCTTGGAGTGAGGGCAGCCCTTGCCTGGGCTCTCCTTGAGCTGGAGGGGCTGGTGGTTTTCCCCATGAGGGATACACAAGGAACTGAACCCCTGATGCTAGCATTGCTGCTGGGGGTTGGTTTTGATACATGTGTCTGTTCCAAAGTGCCAGCTGGTTCCTTCTCTGAGAGAACAGGGTCAGGGTAAGCTTAAAAGGAAAGTGTGAGGTTAATGGTCAGTGTGAGTGCTCTGTTCTCACTCCCTGGGAACTTCCCTGTTATTTCCCTTCTGGAAACAACCCCCCACCCTGGGCTTGACTTCCGTGAAGATCAGTAGAGTCTACAGAAGCTGTCCAAAACCTTCAGGGTCAGTTGGTTAAGTGGGGTAAACTGGGAGAGCTTCGCCAAAGGTTCTAACCCTTAATTGGTAACAGTCCAGAGCTGTGATTTAATAGGAAGCGTGACCTTCCCTGCACAACCTCTGGAGCCCAGCGGCCTGGGAGCACAGCAGCTGCCCAGTGTGCTGCTAAGTGGCTCTCACAGAAAAAGCCTGATAGGATTTGATAGCCTTGGCATCATCTTAAGAGCACTGACACCAGCTCTAGCCTTTCTTTTTGTTCTGGTCTCTGCTCTTTTCTCTGATTGTGTTGAAGCTGTGCAATGGCCTAAGCAGGTGCCACCCCTCCTGCATGGCAGACACTCTGCAGAGGCAGTTTTGGCCTTTTTAAAGACAACTTGGAGCCTTACAGCTTAAAAAAACCCCATATTTCTAAAAAAAAATAAAATAATTACCATTTGTTCTATGTTTCTTGGGCTGGGGTTGCTCTCATCATGAAGAACTTGATGGGATGCAGTAGTTTGCCAGTAGGAAGGATGTGTGGAGCTGTCAGTGAGGCCTAGCAGTGTTCTCAGGCCAAACCCTTCACTGCTGCTCCAGGAACAGAGGGGTTGGGGGGTGCAGGACCCCTTTCACAATGCCCTGTGAATTCCCCTCTCCTCTTCAGCCCAGCTGTGCCCTCCCTGCCAGTTTTGCTCAGGTGCTCCAGTCGTGTCTTCCCACCAAAACCTCAGCTTCCCAGAGCATGAGGTGCTTAGAAAGGACTGGGGCAACCAGCCTCAGGCATCCTGGAAGGATGGTGATAGTAATGCTATGTGTCTACTTCCTGCCTCCTGCTAGAGGCAGGCTGGAGGATGCCTAACACCAGGGAAGGGTTATTTGGGTCCCTACTGGTGGGAGATGCTATGAAGAAGCATAACTTGGTAGTTATGAAGTGCTGTGCCCAGCTGTGGGTAGGTGAAATAGCTAGGGGGTGTGGGGGATGCTGGGGAGGGTGGTAAAGGGGCTCAGTGCTGGAGCATCATGCTGTGGGAGCTGAATGGGTTGGAGGAGATGGAGTAAATACAGGATTTGTGCTGGAATTGGTGGGGGAACGAAGGGGGAGTGATGCTGGGGAGCAGTGAAGGATGTTATTACAGGGTCTCTTACAGGGTGTCCATGAAACAATTAAGAGGGAATTTTCTTTAGCCAGGGAGAATGGAGTTAAATGCTGTGAATGGGGGCAGCTGCTCGTGCTGTCTGCCCTACATGGGACTCAGGCAGTGACAATTCTCCAAAGGGAGAGAGAATGAATTTTAATGAAATCTTGAAAGACTTTAAATTTTCATGTTAACTTCAATTATTCAGGACAGTCAAAAAGCAACTTTAAAGCTTCATAAAAAGAAAGGGGGAAAAAAGGCCAGCTTGATATATTTTTTTTTCCTTTTTTTTTTTTAAGATTAATTGATTTGCATTTTGTTCCACTGCAATGAAACATGGATGTTTGAAAGGCAGTGGTGTTGGTTATTGCATCTGACAGCAGTGCTGAGGAGGAAGGATATTGGGAAATGGCTTAACGTACTGCCTGGGGCATGGTGGAGGTACCAAAAGAGCCTGAGGAGGGAAAAGGCTGCTGTCAGGGTCATGAGGGGGCAGTATCCATGCTGGGCAGCTAATGGATGGGTTGCTGCTCAACCTAGAAAACCACCTGCATGGGAAGGCCCTGGTGCTTTTGGCCTTGGTGGATGGATGCCATGCATCTGTGAGCAGCAGGCGTGTGGGACCACCCCTGCCTGGCTGCCAGCTAGAAGGGGATGTGGTCTGTGCCCCAAGAAATGTGTCCTTGCTTTCTGGGTTGGGCAGGTACAAGCCAGGCGGTGCTTGTGCTGAGTGTGATGCCCGTGGCTCTGTCCCTGCTGCCCCTGGGCTGTTAGCAAAGTGGGGCAGCTGAGGGGGGAGTACCTCTTGCAGTGGGCTTTCTGGCCTGCTGCTGAGGCTGAGCCTGTGAAAGTGGCTGTGATGGAGAAGAGGACAATGTGTGTGGCTTCACTGCCTCCTGCCAACTGTACGTGAGGTGTAGGAGCATTGGAGCTGTGCTCAGGCTCTTGGGTGGGTCTGGACTGCCACTGGGTACCACTAGGTACTGCCACTGCTTGGGTACCATGAGGACACCCAGGGGCCCTGGAGGGTGGGACGCTGCAGGGTCTTCTAGCTGGAGCAGAGGGCCCCTCGTTACCCAGCCCACAGTAAAGGCATTTTGAGTGCTGTGCCGCAAGAAGGAGATCCCCTGGGATATGGTGGGCTCAGGCTTGGCAGCAGTGAGCATGAAGAAATGGCTGGCAAAGCACAGGGCGAGCTCCTGCCTCCTCGTGCCCACTCATCCCTGCTCACACCACGAGCAGCTCCTGCTGAGGCCTCTGCCCGTGCTCGACTGTGACCCGGCTTCGAGCAGCCAGGATGTTCAGAGCATCCTCAATTCCCACCCATTTCAGCAGCCTGATGCTCTGCAGCCTCAGTGCTCTCAGAGATTTGGGGGGGATGCTGTGCATCTGCCTGTGCCCAAGCGCCTGGCTCGCTGCTGCCTCCAACAAGGCGCCTGCTTCTCTCTCAGTCCAGTGGCCTTTCTCACTCTCCTCTCACTAAACCCTGGGCATCTGTCTGCGTTTCTGTTTCGGATCCCCAGCAGGCTGATGCCTTGCCTCCCTTTGAGGGTGCCCCACTGGTGCAGAGGGGCTCCGTAGCACAAACACATCTTTTATTCCCTGCTGCTGAGAGCTGCCAGGCCTGGCTCTCTTCCCAGAAAGCAGCGCTGGTTTAGAACATAAGCAGCTATTGTCTTAGCCCTGGAGACTGCGATCTGAGCTCTGCTGGTGTTGGGGCGGGGGTGGATACAGCATGCTAAAGGGACTTGAGAAAGGAGCCCAAGGAATAGGGGAGGTTTGCAGGCTCTCCATTATGCATCTCACCAAAAATAATGCGGGTGCCTGCTCCTCCTTTGACATTCGAGGCGCTCTTCCCCCTCCCAACCCCATCCCTGGGGCGGCTCTTACTGTTAGTTTATGTCTAGCAAAGACTGGGTCCTTTGTCTTGCGTGGGCTGGAGAAGGAAATGGGGGGGAAGAGGGGGTCCTGCAGTAAGGGTCTCTTCCTGGGAGTATACCCCAGCTGGGTCAGGGTCTCTCACACTGTGCCTGTGGTTGGGACAGGGAAATCACATAGGGCATCACTCCAGCGAGGTGACAAAGCACCTTGCCACTGGTGAGCATTGTGCTTGGGCAGCAGACAGAGCAGGTAGCATCCTCTCCCATTCAGTCTTGTGTCCTCAGCCTGTCTTGCTGGGGGATGCGTGGGGGTGTGTGTGTGATTCTGCTGTGGGCTCAAAGGTGCTGCCTCCCAGGGTTTTCCACCCTGGGATAATAAGCCATGTGTCTGTGTGCCAGCTCAGCACACTGGTAGGGGATGAGACGGGCTGCGGGCAGCAGCGGCTGGGTACGCTGGCTGCTTCCCTCTGTGTTTTCAAGGTGTGATCAGAGCTGGTGCCATGTGGGGCACAGGAAGGCAGGGTGGTGAAGGTAATCTGCCATAAATCAGATATTCTGCCTGTGCTTTTATTTGAAGAAGTTGAAATTCAGCACAAGAACAAAGGGGGGATGTAGTAAAATGAACAGTGGTGAGTTGTCAGCTGGTGCAGGGAGCTTATGTGGCATGGAAAAATAATGGCTCTTGATGCCACAGGGACACAGAGGGGCTGGGGGGCTGAGCAGGAGAAGGGGTCTGGGGTCTCCTCCAGTCCCCGAGGGGCTCATGGCTACCCTGCCTTGTTTTGGGTCCCCTATTCCAGGGAGCAGGAAGAGCTCTGGTTCTCTGTGAGGACCTGACTGACCTGTTCTTATTTGTGTCCCTGGCTGTGATTTGTTCTGGGTTCAGCCCTGTAATCCACAGAAAATCACTCCACAGGTAAAATTACAGGCAGGGATGGCTGGGTATAAGGAAAGCCTGGAGTCCTTGCCCAGACCCTTTAATCAGCCTGGAGTCGTGGGGAAGGAGACAAGTTCCTGGAGTGTCTCGTGCCTGTTTTCCCCCTTAGGAAAGCCAGGAGGGTGCAAGGGAGCTAATCATGAGGCTATTTCACGAATCATTTGGCCATGATGAGCCACACTCAGGAAAGAGGGTTTGAAATGCTGAGCTTTTTCAGCTTAATCTGCTGGAGTGGTGATCCTCTGCCACTCAGCAGGCTGATGCCTGCAGCCAGCCTGCTCTGAGTAAACTTTCCCTGGCTTCAATAAAAATGTTAGTGTAGTAGAGACTCTACCCTGGGGGGTTTCCCCCCTTTTTCCTCCCCCCACCAGTGCATCCTGGTACCCAACCCGCTGCAGCTTCTTAAAAGTGTGTTTGGTGGTGGCACAGAGGGGAAACCTCAAATCCTTGCAAAGCAATTACTGCTAATGAGACACTTCCTACACATCTGGTTTCAATTCTGGCTCTGTTTTGGAGTCAGGACTGTTCTTCAGGGCTTGGGAATGGGGGAAGGTGGGAAAATCCCTGCCTCCTCTTCTCCCTTCAGCAGCACCCTCCTCCCAGGGTGGCAGTGGGGAGGCTCGTTAGCTCCCATCTCGCTTGCCAAACCTGAGCAATTAACACACAGAGAACTGCACCTCTCCAGGGAGGTTGGATTATTGGAGGCTGATCGCCTGCCAATTGATTGATATGTTCTTGAGAGCCAGTGTAATGTGTTTAATTAGTGTGTAATTTACAAGAGTGGGGACGGCTGGATGCCCCAGACTTAGGAACATTTCAGAATTAAGTGCGAACTACAAAGAAAATGAAGATGATTTTCCCCCCCTCGGTGTGTGATCACTTAGGTTTCATGTCTTTGTGTAGGGATTTAATATTAAATTGATGGAAACTGGCTGCTCTGACTCTCTGCAGCCCCTTGGCTCTGTCTCTGGATGCAGAAGGTGCAGCACAGCCGCCTGACGCCAGCTCCAGCCACTGTGACAGGTGCCTACATGCCCCTGGTTTTTGGTTGGACCTTGGTTCCCAGTCCCTGAGCTCCTCTGGTGAGCCAGATCCACGGGGCTTCAGCTCTAGTTTCTGCCTGTTCAGGTCAGGTCTTTGTTTTGATGCAGATTTTAGGGATCCTGGGCCCCTCTGGCTGCTGGTTTTTGGCAGCCCAGCGCCTTGTTATCTCCATGCAGAGCGTGGCCTTGGAGCAGGATGCAGAGGAGCAGGAGGGAGGGTGACAGAGAGGGATTTCAGGAAGTCTGTGTTGCTTTTGTGAGCTGAGCAGCGGGAAGGTGGCGTGGGAACCCTTGGCTCGTTTCCTTGGGAATGAGACAGGCCGACCTGGATCTCGCTGGCAGGCTTATCCAGGGATGGTGGTGTGAGGGCAAGGAAAGCACAGTGCTGTGGGGTTCCTGGTATCCATCAGGGATCCTTCCTGGTCCCTCTGAGCTCAGCTCTTCAGGCTCTGCAGGCTTCCTCCCTTGGGGGGGCGGTTCTTGATGTTTTGAGAAGATGCCTTCTCACCGTGTCTCTCTTCACGGCGTGGTGGCTCAGCCCCTGGCAGGAGCAGGTCAAAAAAGCACAGGATGGGTGCTCCAGGGAGGTAGGTCTGCTTTGTCCTAGCCATGGCTGCACTCCCTGAGCACCCTGCGTCACTTCTCTCCAAAGCTTTGGCATGTTCCCCCTGCTCTGAGTGTGTTTCTGTCCAGGAAGACTTTGTGCAGTCAAGTGCTTGTCCTTGGAACAGAGCATCCTGCTCTCCTCTCTGTAAAATATTTTATTTAGTATATAGTAAAATAAACTCAGTTTTCCCCTTCTTGACGTTAACAGCTGCTTTCCTGAGCCACAGCACGATGAAGGGGAGAAATCAAAGCCCCAGTGAAACTTGCTGGAGTTGAAAGGCAGGTCAGGCTCTGGGGTTACTCATCTCAATTGGACTTTTGTTCCAAAAAATGCGAGGGAGAACCGCCTGCACCCCACCAGGCTGGCGTAATGGCCCCAGCCTTAGGGCAGGAAGATGGAGTGGGAGCTGCCGGGTGGAAGCTCTGCAGGTCAGTGTGTGTGGGAAGGTGCTGGGCCGTCTGGGACTCCATCCGGTGGTGCTGGTGCTGGAGCAGCGCTGCGTGGGTGGGTGGCTGTTGCTGAGCAGAAGAGCAGTCTGGGCTGCCTTTGGCTGGGATGTTTCTGACTCACAGGCGACTTCTGGCTCCGTGGGGTCAGCCTGGCTGTGGCAGTGCCAGCCCTGGTGTGTCTCTATTCCCCTATAACCCTTCTGGGATCCCGCTCCCTGCCTGGGAATGGGAGCTGGCGGCACTCGCAGGGATGCTGACCCTCATCTCATCCCATGGGTGGGTTCCTCCTCCCTGTTGTTCTGCAGCTGGGTGGGATTTGGGCTTGGAGCAGTGCTTGAGCCTCTTGTCCTGGTGCTACAAAGCTGCAGCTCCCCAAGGCTGAGGGCTGCAGCACTGGAGCTGGCAGCTCCATGGGGTCTTGGCCAGGCAACTTCATCTTCTCTTTGTTGCAGCCTCGCTCCTTCTGGTTTTTCCTGGACCTTGAAAAGCAGCTGTTGTGACAATCCCAGTGAACATCAGGTTTGGGCATCTGCATATGAGCAGGCAGGCAGTGACACTTCGTTACCCAGCAAAAAGCCCTGGCTACACCCAGGGGTCTCCACACCCCAGCTGGGCCTACCTGTGGGGTCACTTCAAGCAAAGGTGCTGCCCTGGCCAGGCCCTGCTCTTCCACATGGGAAAGGAGGTCTTTGCTTCCAGCTTGCCTTCTGTTCTGCCCGCACAGTGTACCTCTGCTACAGTTTCTCACTGGTGGCTTTGGGCATGTCACAGAATCACAGAGCTATAGGGGTTGGAGGGGAGCTCCAGAGACCAAGTCTAACCCCCTGCCAAAGCAGGGTCCCTAGGACAGGTCACACAGGGCGGTGTCCAGACAGGGCTGGAATCTCTCCAGAGAAGGAGACTCCACACCCCCTGGGCAGCCTGTCCCAGGGCTCCCTCATCCTCACCAGGAAGAAGTTCTTCCCCAGATTGGTGTGGAACTCCCTGTGCTCCAACTTGAGGCCATTACCCCTTGTCCTGTCCCCACAGACACTGAGAAGAGGCTGGCCATTTCTCCCTGTGTCCCACCCTTCAGCTATTGATACTCATTGATCAGATCCCCTCTCAGTCTCCTTTTCTCCAGGCTGAACAGCCCCAGCTCACTCAGCCTTTCCTCACAGGGAAGATGCTCCAGGCCCTTCACCATCTCTCCAGGAGATCCCTGTCTGTTTTGTACTGGGGAGCCCAGAACTGGGCACAACACTCCAGGTGGGGCCCGAGCATGTCACTTGTCCTGTGCCCGTTAGGCAGTGGGGGCTGGCCCCCCTCATGGGGATGTGGTGGGGTGATGTGGTGCCCTGCCAGGGTGATGGGGGGTGTCCCTTGGGATGCTGGGGCTGTGCCACTTGTGCCAGCAGCAGAGGGACCAGCGTGCTGTGAAGCAGTGGGGTGGGAAGCACTGTGTGTGCAGCAAGGGATGTGTCACTGAGTTTTGCTGCCAGCTGGCTGCTGGCTCTCTGACTGTGCCCAAGGTGACCAGGCTGAGCTGGGTAGAGTTGTTTTGCACCCACACAGCAAAAAAGGGGGCTGAGACATCCCCTGCTCAGCAGGAACCTCTCCTAAAATGCCCAATGCCTGCCCACACTGCCATTCACATCCTTTCCCTTGGCAGGGGACTGCCTTGTGGTGGGCAGGCAGCTTTGTGGAAACCCTGACCAAGCACACCTCATCCCTGGGGCTTCTGTGTCCGACTGTCCCCAGGAGAAGCCTCCAAGCCCCTTCCTGCAGGTTGATTCTGCTGTTCCAAATGCATCTGTTGCTCCTACTCTTGTGCTGCCTTTTCTCCTCGGTGAGAAGGTTCTTTGGGGGTGCTGCTTTGGCAAGAAAGGGCTCTCCCACTCCCTGGGAGTAGCAGAGAGAGAGGAGGTGGGTCTCATTCCCTCTGGCAGTCCCAGCCTGTGCCATCCAGGGGCCTGGAAGAGCCATCCATCTCTTCCATCAGCTCACAAAAGGATGTGATGGAGATAGTGTGATCCATGTAATTCCAGAGGCATTGGAGCAGAGAAAAGGGAGAAGGAATAACACCAGAGCTGGACATTCATGTTTCAGCTGCACCAGAGCTGGCCATGGGGTCCTGGCTTTCATTTGTGTTTTTCTTCCTCTCTATTTTTTTTTTTATTTAATAAATTAAAATCCCAAAATAGCTGTGCTGCTCTGGGATATTTTTAAGCTGTTTTTTCCCCTTTTCCTTTCTTCCCTCCATCTCCCAACAGCTTCTAGCTGACAGGGCTCCCCGGTTGCCAATGGAGAAGGCTGCACGTCACTTCCTTGGCATGGGGCCGTCTCCAGCCCTCAATGCTCACTTTGTTTTTTCCCCCTCACAGTCTCAGTGAGCTGTCAGGACTCTTCACAGCCCCACCTTACCCAAGCCCCACAGCCCATTGTGGGAGGTGCTGCGTGCAGAGCACGGGGGAAGCCTCAGCACCCATCACCCTGGGTACTGGGGTGGTGGGTGAGGTGCTCTGCTCCAGCTGAATCCCCTTCCTCCTCCTCCTTGGTGTCCTCTATGTGGCCCAGCATGCTCCCTTTCCCTAGGAAGTCACCCATCTTCATCCTCTGCATCCCACCTGTCTGGCTGTTCTTCCCCTGGGGCTCCATGTCTGGCTTCTCTTAGCAGCCTTTGAGAGCCCAGCCTGAGGAAACTGTACAAGGACCATGATGTACCTTGCACTCCCTGCTGCTTTTAGCTTACCTAGGAGCTAGTGTGGTCCTGGGAAGAAGCAGAGAGCTCTGGGCAGAATAGATCAGAGGGGCTAAGAGTTGCTAGGAGACACCCATGTCCTGGTGGGACACAGACCAGGCTGTGAGGACAGCTCCTATTCCATAGGCATCTGGAATGAATGCTGTAATGATTACAGGACTTCTGTACTACTGTGGATTTCCTGCAGATAGAGAAGTTGTGCTCAGTAACAACTATTATAGTGCTCAGCTGTTCAACTGTTAACCTCCTCCTTCACCCTGCATGCTGGGGACCTTGTTTCATCTCATGCTCTGGTTTCCTAGACTGCAAAACCAGTTCCCAGCCAGGTGATGTGTTGGGATAGGAGGTGCCAAGCTGTGATGGCAAAGGATGTGTCCCTTTGAGTTGAATGGGAAGCATCTGGGGCTACGAAGATGCTGAAGGGCCTGGAGCATCTCCCCTGTGAGGAAAGGCTGAGCGAGCTGGGACTGTTCAGCCTTGAGAAGAGAAGACTAAGGGGGACCTAATTAATGTTTACAATTATCTCAAGCAGGGGATGCAGGGGGAATCAGCCAGCCCCTTTTCAGTGTCTGTGGGGACAGGACAAGGAGCAATGGCTGCAAGTTGGAGCACAGGGAGTTCCACACCAACATGGGGAAGAACTTTTCCCCAGTGAGGGTGAGGGAGCCCTGGGACAGGCTGCCCAGGGGGGTGTGGAGTCTCCATCTCTGGAGAGATTCCAGCCCCGTCTGGACACCGACCTGTGTGCCCTGTCCTAGGGACCCTGCTTTGGCAGGGGGTTGGACTCCATGAGCTCTCCAGGTCCCTTCCAACCCCTACAGCTCTGTGATTCTATGATCTGATCCTTGGTAGCTTGTACTAGGAGGCTGGGATGACTGCAGGCTTATATGCTGAATGATTCTGCATTGTGAGTCTGGCTTCAGAAGATCATCTATTGACAAGGCAACTGGTGAAGTCTTAACAGTCAATGTGTGAGAGTGGGGAGGGGCTGGAACGGGCTGCCCAGAGAGGGGGTGGGTGCCCCATCCCTGGGGGTGTTCAAAGCCAGGTTGGCTGGGGCCCTGGGCAACCTTGTGTAGCTCCAGGCCTGGAGGTTGGTGTCCCTGCCTGTGGCAGGGGGTTGGAGCTCTGTGATCCTTGGGGTCCCTTCCAACCCAGACCAGTCCATGATTCTATGATGGTTTCTGGTTGCACTTGTGCTCTCCAGGACCTCCTTTAGCCATCCTTGGAAGTAAAAGGCACAGGCTTCTCCTTGGATCGAGTGAGCTGTGGTATCTCATCTGGGATGCTTGGGTTGTGTGGCTGATACACAGCAGTCAGCGCTGAGATCTTCTGAGAGGCTTTTTTCCTGTTGATGTTCACATGTTTAATGTTTTGGATCTGGGGCTCTCTCTTTCTCCCTTGTTGTGCTGTGCATGGTTTGGGCTGCTGCAGTGTGTAGTATCATCAGTAGCATCCTGCCTCTTCCTGCTTACCTGCAGATTTGGGAACCCATTGTGCCAGGCAAAACGTGTTTAAATCAGCAGGCTCAGTGACCCAGCAACGATCTTCTGGGGTGACCTGGGTGCTGGTGCCCCACACTGCCTGGAAAGGGCTGGAAGAGCCAGATGGCATCTACCCAGGGTGTCTGTAGTGGAGTGTTGGAGGTGGGGTTTGGGGGAGGGTAGGAACGCTGTCTATTTTCTTGTTTCTAACTGTTTTCTTCTCTCCTTTTTCTCCTCCCCTGCTTTCTAAAGAACATAGGAAGCTTCTTGCTGGTAAGTGGTGGTGTGTCATGCAAAAAAAATATACCATGTTTTCCATCCACCATCAGAGTCACTGGCTAGTCTGTGTCATTCTTCCATCCACCCAGGATGCGCTGGAGCAATAGAAACCTTCTGGAGGTGGGTACAGGTGCCCCCGTCCCCACAGCCTCAGGGCTGCAGAGCCTGCACTCACCTCAAAAGGAGCTATTGCTTTTAGATCACAGTTTGAAGAACTGCTTCCCCCTCTTGCCTCCACCTTTGCCTAGCCTGATGTTGTCACTCATTTGGATCACTAGTCACCTTGACCAAAGCAAGGGTCAGCTGCTGTGGCACCAAGCCCCTGGAGTGCTGTGGGTACCAAACTGTGATCTAAGGACACTTCTCACCTAGCGCTTGTCTCATATCTGACTCCATCTTCAGCCTCTCACCTTCACTGGCTTCCTGGGGAGGGTGGGGGAGAGCACTGTCCCAGCTCATACTGGAGGTAACACGATGGGTTTGCCTGGTGGCCTGGCCTGGGGGCTTTGTGGCATGTGCTGTAATTAATGAATGAGGGCTGAGCATCGCTGCCAGCAGGTCAAGGGCAGAGGCTGTGTGTGCCCCTGTGCTGGCTGAGCTGTGGAGCTCAAGTTGTGGGGCAAACACCCCGGAGACAAGTCTTCTGGGTGTCTTTCTAGCAAAAAGGAGCTGAAGGGGGGTGTGGATTGAAGCCCCCAAGATGCTCCTGGCCCTGCTCCTCTGCTCCCCTCGCCTGCCCTCCACTGTCCCTGTGGCAGCTCCTATCTTGCCCAGCTGTCACCTGCACAGACAGACAGTTGTTCTACACAGAACCCCAGTCATTAAACCGAGCTGTGTGCGTGCCCTGGCTGATGGAAGCAGCCTGTAGCAGGGAAGGGTGTGGGGTGTACGCGGCGGCAGGCTGGCTGGGTGCCCACTTCCCTGGGATCCCTGATGCTGGGAATCCCGGGAGCCTCCCAAGCCAGCTCCTTTGTTTGGTCGCTGTGGATACAGAGCATATGGAAGGAAGGCTCTGGGCGTGCGGTGGGACCTGGCAGGTCATCTCATGCCCTCCCCTCACACACACAGACCTTTGTGCACATCCACGGGCTGTTTTTGGGGCAGGGATGGGGTAAGCACAGCGCCTGCCTGTGCTGTGCAAGGTCCCAGGTCCGGGTTTGCCATGGATGGGCAGATGCCCTCTGCTTGTACGGACACGTCTGGGTGGGGAGGTATCCAAACTGGGTTTGGTTTTTGGGACTGCTCCTCTGCCCAGGCAGTGTTCATCCTGCAACCTTCAGGCTCGCTGCTGAGTGGGATGGGCAGCTGCCTTTTTGGTATGCTGTGGGGCAGGATGGAGCTGCAGTGGCTCAGCTTTGCCTTGGCCTGGGCATCGTGGCTGGCTGCGTCAAACCCCACTGGAAAAAGGCAGTTACACCAGGACTGGACCAGCTCTGGCTGGGGAGCTGTTTAAAGGTATTGCTGGGCTGTTCCTTCCCTGTTCTGTGCCTTTTGTTACATGTTAAGGTACTGTGAAGATCGGGTAAGGGTTTGCTTGGAAACGTGCCCTTGCTGCAGAGGTGCTGGAGAGAGAACAGAGGCACGTATAAGTTTTATTGAAAGCCACCTACCCCTGGCCTGGACCCAGGTCCTGTCTGGGGCCAGGAGAAGCAGGGAGAGCAGCTATCCGAGCTGACAGCATCCCCTGCCGGCTGCTGCTCCCTGTGCCGCAGCCCTGAGATGCGGAATGCCTCTGAAGAGCCTTCTGCTCGCCTTCTGCTCCTCTCCTGGGCGCTCACAACACTGGTGTAAGCGTTTGCCCTGCAGCTGTGTGGCCGACAGCCTCACGGACCTGGCCAGCGCCTGCTTTTTTACCTCCTAGATAGCAGGTGGGCAGGAGAACAAGGGTCTGGGTTCCCAGGGCTGCCTCACTGTCTCCCCCTCTGCATTGCCTGCGAGCAGTCTCTGCACAGGGATGTAGTTGGCCAGAGGAGAGGGTGTCCCTTCCCTTCCACTCCTTCCCACAGGCTCGTGGAGCTCCCCTTCCCGATCCAAGTGGGTGCACACGCTGTGTGTGGTTTCTGCTTTCTAGGGATGTGCTTGAGCTCTCTCCTTTCACTTCACTGTGTAGCTGGAGGGGGGGCTTTCCTCTCCCTGAGGGAGCAGCCTGTGCTGGGTTTGTCTGAGCACCGTGGAGCTGGGTGACAGGCTGCGTGCCCTCAGCTCTGCGGAGCTGCAGCCTCTCGCCCTGACAGTAGATCTGCCTCTGCTGCATTCCCAGGAGCCCTGTCTCGCCTCGCTCCGTGGCTGTTGAGGTCTGCCTGCTTGGTGGGAAGTGGTTAACAAAGCTCTGCTGTGCCCAGCAGCTTGGATCAGGGCCCAGGGCTGACGCTGGGCTCTGTGGTGGGTGCCGGATGCAGCCAGGACCGAGCGCTGCCTCACGGCCAGGGCTCTGTGGGAGCCTGCACCCGCCTCCGTGGCTGGTGCTGATGCTGATGGGCACTGAGCTGCATCTCTTGAAGATGTGGGTGTGACTTCTGTCCTGTGCAGGCTGTCCTACAGCTGGACTGACTCCTGGGACCGCTGCAGCAGGAGCACTGGTGCAACTCCTGTGATGGGAACAGGATGCAGCATCCAGCTGAACCAAGGGCAACCGGCTGCTCCCCGGAACCCTGGGTGAGGGGTGAACTCTGTGGCATGATGCTGAGCTCTTCGGAGTGGCTCTGGATGAAGGCTGGCAGGCCCTTTCCTGAACGCTGCTCCCAGCACTCCCTCTGCCTGTAGCACTTCGCAGCTGCTGCTGGAGGGATGCTCTTTGTGCAGGGTACGGGTGGTTCACGCTGTCACCATGGATTTTGTGCGGGATACGGGTGTTCCTGCTGCTGCTACCCAGCCCCTTAAGTGCTGGGCTGGGTGTGTAGGCATGGAGAAGGGGTGGTGAGGTACCAACAGAGAGGTTTCATGCTCTCTGCATGCCTGGATCTCACCAGCCTGCTGTGTTTTCTCACTACTCAGGCTCTACTGATGTAGTTTTAGGGCTCTGAGGCCCATGTGAAGTTACAGGCAGTACCCTAACTCCAGCTGATAACCACTCTTTTAGGCAGACCCCCAACTCCTGTTGCTGAAGGATGTCATTCATTGTCTGGAAGCACTCCAGCAGCAGCTGCTTTCTTGGTGGGAAGGTATCCAGAGTGCCAGGAATAGGTGCTAATTTTAGCCTGCTGGGTGCTTGCTCCAGAACTGTGCTGGAGGTTTGTTTCATCCTTTGTTTTCTACTGCTTTTCCCTATTTGTGCCACCCCCGTGTTGCCCTTGGGGAACTCTGCTCAGAGGCTGATCCTCACACCCCCTCACTGAGGAGCAAAGCAACTGGTGTGTGTTTGGAAGAGGGTTGGCAAAGTGATGCCTTGGCCGACTCAGCACGTGGAGAGGCCAGAGGATGGGATGTTTTGCTCAGCTGCTCTGGTAGGGAAGGCTCTTGTTCTGGTGGAGGGAGTTGATGCTGTCTCTGGGAAGGAGCAGGCACTGGTGGAGTGAGTTCTGGCTCCTGGAAGATCACAACAGACTGTAACCCCCACCCCCCCACCCCGTAAAGTTTTTTGACCCCCAGCAAGGCGGGGGCCTCCCCTTCCTACTCCCCTCTATCGCTCCAGCATCATCCCCTCCAGCATCATCCCCTCCCGTGCCCGTGCTGGGGGGATGCAGGGGGCTGGTGGCTCGGCAGCGCAGCCGGGCTGGTGAGAGCGGCAGGTGGCAGTGTGAGCCCGCTGGAGAGGCGCAGGGCTGCGGGCAGGCAGCTCAGGGAGCACCTTCTGCTCCATGGCCGCAGCCTTGGGGCTGTAGTGCTGCTTGCACCCAGCCCTGGGCACCCTCGGAGCGTGAAGCGGGATGGGCGTGAGGGGCCTCTGTGTCCCCCCTCCCCCGGCATCACCCCGGCTCGCCTTGCTCCGGGTTCTGAATGCACATCCCGCAGCACGGCGGCTGTCCCGTGGTGCCCCATGGAATGACAGAGGAGGGAGTGATGGCTGCTGAAGGCACCCAGCACGCTGCCTTGGGCTGGGAAGTCCTCTTGGGCTGGGAAATCCTCTTGGGCTGTGGGTGCAAGCCTGGCTGCGTGGTTTGGAGCTTGCAAGCTGAGCTTGAGAGGGGAGTCAGGGCTGGGACTGGGGGTGCCAGTGGAAGCCCAGCAATTTGTGGGAGCAGACAACCAGTGCAGCAGTGTCTGCCTTTGCAAAGGTAGAGGGGGATGGGGCTGGGCAGAGTGTCATGGGGATGAGCAGAGGAGGACAGGGCTGGGCAGAGGGCTTGGGTTCCTTGGCCAGAACGGTGGGGAGCTGCGTGGCTTGGTGCTTCCCTCATCAGCTTCCCTCCCCTGGGTGGGTTTTGCTTTGCAGCATCACCCTCTGGGGAGCAGCCCTGCACTTTTAGGTCTGGGCACCGTGTTCAGTGTGCAAACCTTGGTTTATTGTTTTTTAAGGAGAAGGGGGAAGAGATGGAATAAAACCTGTTCCCTGCTGCAAACGGGTGGATAGGTGGAAGGGGAGGGGTGGGCTTGGAGCAGTGCATGGGGGGTGACATCTGTGAGAGGAGGGGCTGTCCTGTGGTTGTGGTGCAGACTGGGGTGTGCAGACTGCTGGTTTGGAGAAGGATCTGTGGTACTAGTGACCTGTACTCCCCAGGGTGCCACGGGCATGGTCTGCTCCCACAGTCTCCAGGGATGCTTAGGGATGCATTGCTCCGTGCTCAGGCATCCCTAAGCATCCCTGAAGACTGTTGCATGGTAGGAGGGGGCTGTTTCAGGACAGGGCCATTAAGTGGGGAACCCCCCCCTTCAGAGGAGGCAGCCAGGCACCATTTATTAGGTTTATTACCCCCATTCACTCCCAGCACCCATGCCAACCTAGCCATGAGGCTGGCCACCCCAAGCCCCCCAACCCTCCCGCAGCCTCTCCCCGCCCCCTCTCCTATTGAGAGGGTTTAAAAGCTCTTTATTTCCAAGCACTGCTCAGCAGGAGTCAAGCTGGGTCCTGCCAAGTGTTAAATGAAATAATTAAAATCCCCACTTTCTCCCCCTCCCCGCTCCTTTCTCTGTAATGCTGGTAATTAGCCTGTAAAACTGCAGGAGGGGATGGGGAAGGGAGAACGTGCAAATGCCTTCTGCAGGCTCCCTCCTCCTCTTCCTCCTCCTCCTCCTCCTGCCTCCCCCTCCCTGGAGGAAGCACAGAATGGCTCTCTAGGCATTGGGTGCTGTCAGATAAATCCCAATTAGCTCCCTGCCAAACAGGATTAGCGCAAAGGGAGCCAGGTGGGGAATCAGCCTGGCAACAGCAGGAGCTGGGGGCTTCTGCAAGTCCTTTAGCTCATTGAGGAGGGGAGGATTGACAGCTGTCAGTCACGTCCCAAAGTAGCACCGACTTTTCAGTGTGGCAGGCTGGTATTCTGGCATTCTGGGAGGCAGAAATGAGGAGGTAAAGGAAAGGAAACTGGTGCCTCCTTGCTGGTGGCATCTCTTCCCAAGGAAGTAGTGGTTCAAGGGCGTGGGATCCAAGATGTGGTGTGAGGTCAAGGCATCACGTGTGGGTCATGCTGCTCCCAGCACTGATGTGTCCAGGCTTGCCCAGACCCTGAGATGGGGAGTACTACGTGTGCCTCCTGCCAGCTCCGTGCTTCAGAGGCAGGAGGATAAAATGTCCTGCCACGCTCAGCAGAGCCATCTGCACCCAGCCCAGCCCCTTCTGCCTGTCTGCTGCATTTTGGCAGCAGCTGTGACATCCTTACTGTGAAAGCCCAGAAATAAACCCATTAAGGGCACCCAGCTTTAAACTGGCTGGTGACCACGCCGAGGTCTTAATGTATTGAACGCTTTTATTGAGAAAACTGGGCAGGGGGGAATACAGATGAGCTCCAAGATCATGTTTTTCTTGCCTGTGGTGGAGGGATAGCAGCTGTGTCTGAGGGCACTGAATTGCCTTGCTGTCCCCCATCCTGCTCTTCCTTCCCAGCAGACGTGGTTTCTACCTCTTGCACCCTGCTGGGACTGGTCCTCCTCAGGCTCCTGCATCCTTCACCAGGCTGTTTCCAGTCCCAAAGAGGAGGAAGGGGAGAGATGCTCTCAGTGCAGGCGTGGGGCGTTGCTCAGAGGCAGGGATGATGGGAGGTGGATGGAGCACTGTGGGGCCTCGGTGGGGCTCAGGGATGAATCCCCTCTGCCTGGAGCTCTCTGGGCTGCACTGTCCCAGTGTGGACTGAGCCCTGTATAGAGGTACCAGGGGATACAAACTGTCCCTGTATCTTGGTTGTGTTTGGCTCATGCACAGCCACTTCTTGCTGGCCTGGAGCTGGTGGTGTGTGCTCAGTCTGCTGGGCTTGCTGGCTCTGACAGCTTCTGAGCAAAGAGAACAGGGCAAAAGGCATCTTCTGGGTGCTCTCTTGCCTTGTCAGGTCTCACTGTGTTTTCCTGCGTGGTCCTTCAAGTGTGAAGGGAAGGGCTGAGCGTGGTGAGCACAGTCAGCAGAGGGAGCAGGTGGGAGTCTGGCTGTCCCTGCGCTGTAGCTGGTGTTGAAAGGATGTGTGTGTAACAGTACAGGGATGTATACATGCCACCAGCTCTGGGGAGGGGAGATGATGGACAAAAACATGTCCTGCATGAATGGTCCAGGCAAGCGTAATGCCTCCCGTGTGCCTGTGCCTCTCCTGACTGTAAAGCTCCTCTGAACCACTCATGAGGAGCAAAGGTGGGAGAGTTTTGCTGTCCCAGGAGGGTGATGAGCTGACCTGCCGTGCTGTGGTTTTGAACCCCCCAGGACAGGAGGGCTGGTCAGACCTGAGACAGTGCTGCCCCAGAAGGTGCCCCCCAAAAGGGACAGAGCCCTTGCAGACCTGGGAAGAAAGGAGAACTGCCCAGTTCCCGATTTGCATGTGTAAATGTGCACACAAGAAGGTGCAAGTGTCCTCCCTTCCTTTTTTTATCTCTTTTTATTTGAAGCAAAGCCTCTGCCTTAGCCCACATGCATTGGGATGGCCAGGGGAGCCTGGCTCTGGAGCCATACCTGGGGCAGGGGGGTTGGAGCAGGTCAGGAGGGGAGAGGAGAATGGCTGGGTCAACATCAGTGTGGCAGCACCCTGGTGATGATGTCAGCAAGAGTTTGGTACCTGTGTCCCAGGGCAGAGCTGAAGGATGCAGGACCTGGCCAAGCTGGCCATAGTGGTGAGCAAGCAAAGGAAAGGGCCAGGGCACTCTGCTCACTTTTTGGGAGGGTCTTGGCTTCTAGTGTGATGCTCCAGGAATTTCCAGGAGGGTATGGGAGCTGGGGAGGGTACTGGAAATGAGGCATCAGTGGCAGAGACCTGAGCTTACCCTTTGAGGGAAAGATACTGGGTTGGGGGGCTCCATCCCGTTACCAGGGTGACGTGACCAGTCTTCATCCCTGGTGAAGGGAGGGGTGTTGTGCCATGTCCCAGGGCAGTCTCATGGTCTCTGGTGCTGGCTGAGGAGCTTGTTTTCTACCTGGCTGATCAGCACTCTCCCTGTCAGAGGACTTTGCTTGAGAGAGGTCTCCTGAGATGGGATCGTAGCAGGGGGTCTACGTGGGAGAGACAGCTTGGCAGAGTGTTTCCTGCTGAGCCCTCGTAGCACTTGGGCTCTCAAGGGCTCTCTGCAGCCCCTGTGTGTTTGGGGGGAGGAAAAAGGACCCCTTAGGTGCTGCTGCTTGGATGAGAGGCCATCAGAGACCCTCTCTTGGCAGGGTGCTTAGGATGCAGCTTGTGCCTTGCAGCAAGTTGGGATCGTGTTCTGTATCCCCAGGGAGGGAGTGATGCTGGTTTAAAGAGGAGCAATATCTGGGATGTGACTTGGATATCTTTCCTCCCTTCTCTGCTTTTCTTTGTCCCCTGTGCTGGTCTTGGTAAGTTGCACCTGTGCTACTGGGAGCCCTGGGATGCTACTGGAAGCCCTGGGATGCTCCCAGCCCACGTCTCCAGCAGAGAGGAGCTTGTGCCAAGGAGAATGTGTAACCTGTGGAGTTGAGCCTGAGACGCCCTGCTAAAGGACCACCCAGTCTCCTCAGCATCTCCCTGTAGGAGGGGGAGTAGGTGGATTTAGCTTTAGTGTTTGTATCCCTCGGGCTCCAGGTGAATTGCCAAGGGGAGGGAGAGGCAGCATGGTGAGAGCAGGAGGAGCACACAGTGCCAGCCATGGTTATTCTCCTGTGTCTCAAGTTGTTGTTGCCCTTTGAAGGAGTGTGTGTGTGGGAATGCTGCTGTCCAGCCAGCTGGGCCCCTCCCTGGGGGAGAGGGGGCTGTGCAGTCGTCCCCCCAATCAGAGATGCTGGCAGAATGGGTGTAGCTGCCTTGAGTGGGGCTGTGGCACCCAGCCATCCTGGTAGGAGAGAAGAGCTGTGGGGCCCTGCTGTGCCCTGGTCCTGTGTGGCAGCTGCTTGCAGTGACCTGGAGGAAGCTGTGCTTCTCTTCCTGGCTGCAGCAGCCGTGGGGGAGACAGGAGGAACTTTGAAGTAGCTGATGGTACAGACAGCCACTCCACAGTGCTTGGTGGGCAGGGGAGGCTGAAGAAGACTTCCAGTCCCAGGGCTTCCATGAGGAACCAGCCTCTGGAACTGCAGGGTATGGTCATCCCAGACACGTGCTCAGCTGGCTCTGTAACTGGAGGGCCTTCCTCTTCTCACAGGGCTTCATCTGCAGTCTCCTGGAGCTGCTTTGTTCCTCTGTGGTGAGGAAGAGCTCAGCCTGTTTGCTAAAGGCCACAGTGCCCTAGAAAAGTACCGTGGGCAGGGGCAGGGCTTGGTGGGAGCTGGGTCCTTTGCCAGGGCTGGGGCTTCAGCCTGGAGAGGTGCTGGGGAGAGCAGGTATGGAGTGGAAACCCTGGGCTTGTGGGCACCAGCTATTGCTGCCTCTGGGAGTGCTCAGGCTCTACCTGTCCTGCTTTTGCCCTGTTGCTGAGCCCTTCAGTTAAGAAATCCTGCTTTGGGCCTTGACCTCCCTCTGGCTTTCAGCCCAACTCTCCTCCTGTCAGCTTTGGTGGCACTGTCCCACCCAAGTATGGTGGTGACCAGAGGCTGCTGGAGGGCAGGAATACCCAGCTAGGCAAGGAAGGAGCAGCACAGTTTGGTGCTGCATCTGTGTCCCAGCATCTCTTCCCCCCTCTGTGCTCTCTGGGCATTGGTGACTGGGGGGGGTGGTGGGTAGCGGTCCTTAAAGGCAGGTGGGGGTGTGCAGGTGTGCCTCCCTCCTTCTAGAATACATATCCTGGAACATAGTAAGTGTGAGGGCATGGCTCTGCTGCTGTCCCCGGGGGTCTCAGCCCCCTCCCAGGAGCGATGCTGGGCAAGGCGGGGAGGGCTTCCTCCACCTCTCAGCATCTCTCGCCGGCGAGGCAGGGAGGGGAGGGGAAGGGGGGGCTTTACCCCCCGGGTTCTCCCTGCGGGGACCGGAGCCGCCTCCCGGTGCCGTCCCGGTGCCGCCCCCTCGCCCTCCCAGCGCCCCGGCCCCGGAGGAGCGGCGGCAGCGCGACCCCGCCGCCTGCCGCCCTTTGTCTGCGCCGCGCCGCCCCGTCCGCCTTCGCCTCCCCTTTGTTGGCCGCCGGAGCGCTCGGGAGGGGCTCGCCCCCTCCCCACCCCGCTTGCCCGGGGGTCGAGCCGAGGGGGCGGGAACCGGTAGAGGCGGGGAGGGGTGTGTGTGTGGGGGGGGTGGGGGGAGCCGGGGAGCGGGCGGGGAAACTTGAGGGCGTGGGGCGGGCGCTCCGGCGGTTGCTCGGGCTTCTCCCCTCGGTGCTCTGTTGTCTGATGCTGCGCGGCCCTTTCCCCACGCGTGGGGCCAACCTCGGGCGCTGCAATTAGGTCTCCGAGCTCTGCGCGCCCACCCACCCATCCATCCATCCATCCATCCATCCACCCACCCACCCACCCACCCAGGGCTGCCGCCGCCCCCGTCGCTCTCGCCCGCGTCCGTGCCGCCTCTCGATGCCGGGCTCCGCCGGGAGCTGGAACCTCTCCGGGAAGGACTGGCATGTCACAGCGGCGTGAGGAAGGGAGCTGGCCTGTCCCGGCCGTGGTGCTGACGGTGCCCGTGCTGGGCAGCGTTGCTCTGCGCTGGCGAGGTGGCAGCCCACCGAGGGGGAGAAGCCTGGCTGCCACCCCTTCTTCGTGCTCACCGGAGGGCAGGGAGGGCACCGGAGAGCTGGCACCCGGCTCGCCTAAGGAGAAGCAGCTGCGGGGGAGCGCTGTGTACCGGCTGCCCTGGAGGAAACCGGAGCCGAGCAGGGATGGACGTGCTGCGGCTCTGAAAGGAGCCTCAGGACCCTCGGCGTGGAAGGGGAAGCCCAGGGCGTGGGCCAACTGAGCGGCGTCTGGCTTGCAGGGACCCGAGCCGGGGGGAGTGCCGGCTCCGGAGCATCCACACCCGGAGGAGACGCCTGGAGAGCAGAGGAGGCTCAGCGTTCCTGGAGGGAGGCTGGTGTGGAGCCCGACGGAGAGCTGAGAGGCAGCCACACGCTGCTGGGGCAGCAAGATCTCTCCTCCTGACCCTGCTGAGAGGATACGGATGTTGCCAGGGCTGTGAGCCTGAGAGGTCCCATGCCAGCACCCCTCACACCTTCCCTGTCCCAGCCCCGCTCTCAGGAGCTGCTGCGTGGTGCTGCCAGCGCTGTTTGGGCTCTGGGAGCAGCTTGTTCCCATCCCAGTGGGCTTGGCCGGGGAACTTGAGCTTTCAGCACTTCTGCCAGGGGTGGTTTAGTTTGCTTTGTGCTGGCAGGTGTGGATTGACGCCTCCCAGGCTGGAAGAGGGATTGTGGATTGTGGGTGTTCCTCTGGAGCGGGCTGGGACCTGACTGCTACCTAAGCTGTGCCTCTGAGATGGCAGATGCGGGGACAGACGCTGGGTGCTGAAGGTGCCCCCGGCCCACCCTGCCCTCCTGGAGCAGAGGATGGGAACCTCTGGAGAAACTTAGCTCTTGCAGCTGCTGAAGACGACCAGGGGAGGGGGAAGAAGGGTCTATGTGAGCCTCGTGGCTGCTCTGCCTTGGATGGGTCGGCAGCGGGCTGAGCTTCGGCCCGCAGCATGACGGCTTGTCAGTACCCCATGGCGCCGGGGGCGTTGGAGCGGGACCGGATGTACCAGCACAAGGTCTCCTTGGTGGTGCGGTACTTCATGATCCCCTGCAACATCTGCCTCATCCTCCTGGCCACCTCGACGCTGGGATTTGCCGTGCTGCTCTTCCTCAACAACTGTAGGTGTCCCCGGGCGCGTGGGAGGAGAAGGGGAGGGAGAGGCAGGGGTTAGGTGAGCTGGGGTTCTCATGCAGCCCTCCCCATGCTGCCAGGCTCTTCGCTCTGTGCCCGGGTGCTTGTTGCTCACCTGCTGCTGCCTGGGGAGCAGCCAGGGAGGTGGCAGCCCGTTCTGTGGCTCTACCCTGCTTTTCCCTGTGATGATGTTGGCTTGGAACCTCAGAGTGGAGCTGGGATGGTGGGTGTGTGTTGGCCAGCCCCAGCTGCATCAGTATCCTCTGTGTCCTGTGTCCCATGTCCAGTTTCCCCTCTCCAAAACACTCTGTCTTCTGACCTGCTGCCTGAAGTCTGCATATAGGTGATGCTCCAGGGGGGATGCAGTCAGTGCGTGTGTGAGGCAGGGGTCTCGGCAGGGCTGTGCAGGAGGCGAGGGGTGAAAGGTGGGATCCTGTGAGTCCTGCCCTGTCCAACGGGTTTCTGCTGCACCCTTGTTACAGGCAAAGTGCTGAATGGACTCCTGGGGTGCCATCACTACGTGTGATGGATGGGAGATGTGTCTCCCAGGCTGCTCTGGCATCCCTGCTCTCTGCTCTTGCTTTGAAGGATCACCAGAGGGTTGGGGCAAGGAGTTTTCCCTGTGCTTAGGCTGTTGATCTGGTTTCCCTGATGTGGCTGAGCAGATTGCACCCTTGGGTGTGGGTGCATCCACTGCTCTGGACGCTCTGCTCTGTGGCAGAGGTGCTCACTCTCCCAACAGCGGGCTGTCTCTAGGCACAGCCTGTGGAGGAGGGAATCCATCATGCAAGGGTGCCTTTGACCTCCTTGCTGTTGAAAGCACGAAACACCCACTGTGAGGAAAACCTTTAGATGGCAGGCAAATCCTCCAGTCTGGCTTTGGGTTGTGCTGGTGTGTGTGTGGTTAGGAAAAAACCCCAACTGTGTAAGCATGTAAGCCACACCAATGCATTTAAAGAGCAGTGGTGGGGCCCAGGTGATGGTGGCCCAGGTACGGAGTGGTTGGGACTGTGTGCCCTGTGCCACAGCATAGCTTTGCTGCCCTGGGCATGGTGCTTCATAGAGAGCAGAGCCCAGTTTGACACAGGAGCTTTGAGGTGTTTCCCACTTGGGATGGGTGGAGGGTCTGTGGAGCCTGAGGGGAACTCTTCTTGTGCCTGTGCTTAGTCAGAGGTTACCCAGATGTGGAGGGCTGGCTGGTGGCAGCCTTGCTCTGTGACCTGGGGTAACGTCCATGAGAGCTGCCCTAGGCTGTCTCTTTCTCTGACCTTTGCTGGGAGGCTGCAGTGTTCCCCACTGCTGTCCCACTCAACCCAAATGATCCTGGTGAGTGAGTGCCCAGGTGGATGTGTGTGTGAGCCGTGATACGGGGCACAATTTGCATCACAGCCCTGATGTAGCAGACCTCAAATGGCCTGGGGCTTGCCTCAGCCTGCCAGGCAGAAGAGGGCTGCTGCCAGATCCCAAGCCAGAGATGCTCCATCGATACAAGCAGAGGAGCCAGGGCTCCTGGCTCCCGTTCCTCCCTTCTTGCTGTAGGACCTCCCAGGTGTTCCCTGGGAGATGGTGTCTGCTTGTGCTTAAGGAATGAAACGCTGGCCCAAAAGCTGCTGGGGAGCTGTGGACAGAGGCCTGGCGGGGCGGGGGGAAGGAGGAGGGAAGAGTGTGCCAAAAGATGCTGCTCATGGCCCTGTGTTTTTGTTTCTTTGCAGACAAGCCCAATAGTTACTTTACTCAGACGCCGACACCGCCGCGAGATGGTAAGTACAGTCGCTGGAGCTCGGTTCCTGTGCTCTGGGTGTGCTGGGGAGCAAATTCCCTGAGCCTCTCATGCTCCCCACAGCTGGTGGTGGAGCAGTGTCTCCTGACCTAGTGATCTATTTCACAGCTGACCCTGTGCCTGGAGCAGGACTGCATCACCCCTGTGGTCCTGGGGATGCAGGAGCGTGGTCCTCTAGGGTGAGGAGGGGGCACAGCAGCCCTATCTCTGCAGAGGGTTGCCCCAACAGCCTTGGTGAAGGACTGGAAAGAGAGAGAGAGCATCTTCAGCGTGCTCCAGGAGTTTGCAGAGCTTTACTGGCTCATCTGCTGAGGCTGTGGAAGGGAAGGGACCAGAGAAAGGGACCTTAGCCAGTGTTGAATCCAGTGGCTGTCCTGTGTTTGTCCCTTGAGTGTCTTCCTGGATTTTGGCAAAAGGATGGGGGAAGCAGAAGGGGGTGCAGAAAGGCTTGGTGCTCTGCAAGCACGGTGGGGAAGGCAAATGGCCTGTGTGCCCAGGGTCTGTGTCAGAGTCATGAGTGAGGGAAGGGCCAGGAGAAGGTAATGGGCTGTTAGCACGAGGAAATAGCCAGAAGCAGTGTTACATCTCCGGATTTTTTTTTGGTGTGGTGTGAGAGCAGGCCAGGGCAGGACCCTGGGAGTCCTGGCAGGCACCCAGGGAGGTGACTGGTTTCAGCTTCTGGGTCTGGAGCTTGAGGCTGCATCTCGTGGTGGCCTGGGTAGCAGATGTCCTCCCTGCTGCCCCACACCCAGCAAACACAGGCCAAGCAGAGAGGGATGCCTGCTCAGGGATGTGATGTGGGCACCATGTTCTCCTTGGGACTCTGCGCTGCCTGGTCCAGGTCCTGCTGGGACAGGGCTGGAGTGTGGCTTGTGCTGGCTCCTGGCAGCAGGAGATTAAATGGGCAGAGCAAAGGAACATCTCCAGCATGATGATGTGGGATGTGGGCTGAGCAGCTCAGGGAGAGGTGATTTTTGAGGCTAGCAGAGGTTGCTGAGATGCTGTTGGCTGTTCATTAAGTTACTGCTTCTGCTGTGCAGCCAAAGTTGGATCATCCCAGCCCATCCAGCCCTTGGATCTGTCAGCTACTGATACTGGGTAAATGCTACCAAAAAGTCTGTTGGGCTTGTGCTCCAGCTGGCAAAAGGTTTCAGCTTTATCAGCATCAAGAGCAAAATGGCAGCTGATGTTCAGCTGGGCATCGGGTATTTCCACCACTCTGGCTGGAAAGGGCGTGAAAATTCTGGGGGACCATAACACAGCCCTCCATCCTTTCCTGTCCTCGCTTGGGTCCAACAGGTTTCTGCTTCTGGGCTCTCCCACCGTTCCTTCCCCACCTTCATGTTTTCCCCTTGCTAGTGGTGGGGCAGCACAGTGCTTTCCTCATCCCCTTCCCTGGTCCTTCCCTGGCAGTGCAGGTGGGTCAGCATCCCTGTTTCCTATGGACTTGTATTTCCCCTCGACCTGTGGCACTCTCCTGTGGATCACCTATGGATTCTAGCATGTGATGAGCTGTGTACTCACATGCCTTTTACTCCAGGCTTACTAACACCCTCCTGTTGCCCAAACCCATAGGAACTTTAGGTTCTGAGGCCACGCTGTTATCAGGCAGTGGCTTTAAACACTGTCAGATGCAGGCAAGCACACCCTCAGATAATGTCATCACAGGAGCTTTGTTTTCCCTGAAAATCAGGCTTAAAACCCCCTGCTCTCTGCTGGCAGGCTGCTCAGTCACCTTCCCCATCCTCTGTAGCTTCACGTGCACAGATAAGGACCCAGCAGAAACCAGCAGCCAATTAATAGCAGGTTTGCATGGTTCTTTCTTTCTTTCCTTCTCTGGTGGGGGTGGGGAAGGAGGCGGGGGAGAAACGGATGCGAGATAAAATGTGATTAATCTATAATTGGACCAGAGGAGACATCTAAAGCAAAAATATAAACCAACGTAGGTGTAACTCCTAGCTTAGGGCTCCAAAATATTAGCAGCCCAGCCCAGCCAGATGACATACTCCCAAAAGATCTCTCTCCCTCTGGTCGCCACAGGAGATGGAAAACTACCACCCTTGGTGGGCTGCCAAATGAGGCACCTCCTTTTGCAAGTCTGAGATGGTGTAAATGCCTTGTGGCCTCTTTGGGAAGTGTTTGGGTGCAGGGGGGAGCATGGGGAAGGGTGTTGGACCCGATGATCTCTAGAGGTCCCTTCCAACCCCTATGATTTTGTGATTCTGTGATTTTTTTTTCCCCATGGGTGATGGGGCTGGTCCCTGCTCTGCAGTGTTCATCACCTGGGCTGGCTTGGAGATGTGGCTCTGGTGCTGTGTACAGTCCTGGCAGGGATAGAAGAAGGGTGGGGTGGTGGTGATGCTTGTGCTTGTAAACTGCTGGGATTTGACTGAGGTTTGGTGGGTGAGGGCTGTGGCTCTCCTGTCCTAGGCTTGCTTTGGTGGGACAGGAGGTTGTGTTAGTGGGAGCTGTGCCCAGCTGTCTGAGCTGGGCTGGTTGGGGGGATTGGCAAACCCATCTCCCTTCCCCCGACCAGCCACATCGGAGAGGGACAGGCAGGGGAGGGTCTCTGCCTCACTGCACCACGTTCCTTTCCCTGGGTGGTACCTGGTGGCATCACAAAGGAGCTGGGTGAGGGTTCAGGGGCTCTTGGCAGGTGGTGTATCCTCTGGGGCAGGGGCTGTGTCCCAGCACTGGAGTGTGATGGTGCCAGGGCTGAGCACATCAGGGTCTATCCATCGCTTCTTTTCTAGCTGGGATCCTTGAGGATTGTTGCCTCTTTATCTTCCGGGGCCTGATCCTTCATTCCTACAGCCACGGTGAGCAGCGGGCTGCCACCAGTTGGCAACCAACAGCTCCCTGCCCACTGCTACCAGCTGAACATCAGTAGCTTGGGGTTTCTAGCTGGAAACCCTGCTTCTCAGAGGTTTGCTGTCATCCTTTTCCCTTCCAAACAGCCATGTGAAGCTAGTAAGCAATCACTGCCTGTCCCTGCAATGTCACACCTTGGGTTTTGCCTGAAGGAAGTGGCTTCCCATGCCTGGAGCATCTTGTCTGCAAAGACCTGTCCTGCATACACAAAAGGTGCTGCAGCTGCCACCGTATTCCCAGGTGCTTGGGCATGGCTGGAGGGGAAAGGCTTTGCCAGCCAGGCAGGAGGGATCTCTAATTAGTGCCGGTTTCTCTCTTCCATTTCTTCCAATAGCAATTTCTACCCTAGAAAGCTCTTCAGCCACCCATTGATTTATAGAGTGGTCTCTGCTTCATCTCGAAACAAGACCATTAATGCTGTTAACTCACCGCTTTCTCCCAAATCTCCCATGCTGCTGGCATCCCTGTAGCCAGGGAGGGGATTGTTAAGCTCTGTGGAGTCTCACAGCCTGGCTGACTTCATGCAGGGCTCCAGGAAGGCTGTTTGTTGCCTTTTCCACAGCTGAGGGACTGGCCTGTGGCATCCAAGCTGTCTAATTCTTCCCCTTTCTCATCAGCAGCAAGCAGGGGCTGAGGGGTGTCAGCAGAGGCAGGGGGAGAGCCGAAGAAGGGCGTGGATGTTGGCTCAGCTATGGCCCCCCAGGGCGAGAGCGCTCTGAAGTTGGTGGGGGGGTTGGCAGGTGCAGTGCGGGGTGGGGGCAAGCAGGGTGGGCTGAGCCCTTCCTGCATCCCCTGGGGTGAAAGAAATGGTGGGGGAGGATTTGAAGGGTCCCCTCCCTCCCCTCTCCTTGTTCATGCAACATCTGTGGTGAGAGGTTTGGTTTCTCTGCTTGCAGCATCCCTCGGTGGAGTCGTGTGCGGGAGGCGAGGTCGGTCGTGGTGTTTGCTCTGAGAAGGGATGGGAGAACAATAAACCCTCTCAGAGCCCTAAAGCCAGGCTGGAGAGAGTTACATCAGCAGGATGAGGTGCTGGGCTCTCAGGGTCAGGCCCTTGCCATCCCTTTTCCTGCCACCCTCCTTCCCCCAGGTGCTCGGTAGCAGGAAACCCTCTGGACTGGGGTACTTGCTCGTGAGGTCAGCATGGAGTGTGGTGGCACAGCCAACACCAGACAGCTCCAGAGCCGAGGGCAGCAAGCAGGACACAAAGCTGCCCTGCTCAGGTGGAAGCCAGGGGAGGAGAACAGGGCTCTGCCTTGCTGGTGGTGCTTTTGGCTCTGGCTGTGCCTCTGCACACATTCTGCTCCCATTCCTGGTGTGGGCAAACCTCTTCCCATCCCTCAGTGCAAGGGGCCAAGAGCCGAGCGATGCGGGGTAAGCTGCATCTTGCTTCAGCCTGTCTTGATTGAGCATCCTTCATGGATGCTCATGGGGGTGCCCCATTGCAGATGTGTTAGTGGCTCCAACCAGCCACAGGTGGAAGCCAGTGGAGGAGAACAGGGCTCTGTCCTGTCTCTGCTGGAGCTGGGAAACATCTGAGAGGGCTGGACACGCAGTTCCTTCTGGTGAGTGTGGATAAAGCAATGCTGGCCCAACCCGTTGCACTGAGCCAAGGGAGCAGCAATAACTGCTTATTTATGAATGTATAAAAGCAGCAGTGATGCGTGACGTGAGGGCACCTGAGAAATTAGATCTCAGACAGATGCTTTGTGGTGCCTGGCAGCCCCATAAACAGGTTTGCAGGGCTGGTTCAGGCACAGGGTTAGGCAGAGAAGTGGGCGCTGGTGCAGGTGGCTTTGCAGGTCTGCTTAGGAAATCTGTTAGTGGGTGAATCCTACTCAGTGTGTGCTCCGTCCTGGGTGTTGTCTTTCACCTGGCTGCTGGATGCCCCTTCTTCAGTGCTCTGTTGTGGCTTTACCCCATCCCATCCTGCCTTTGCTCTCCAGTGGCTCCCTCTCCAGGGGAGCGTCGCTGTGAATTGGGATGGTGGCTGTCTCTGCCTTCACCGGTGGTGCCACAAGCTACAGAGCATCTGATCCGTGCCATGGGGATTGTCACTGCCTGCCCATAGATGACTCAATGAGTTTAGGCAGACCCAGTGTCCCCTGCAATGAGAGCTGGAGTGTGGGTGAGCCTTGCTGCCCTGGAAAGGGGTCCATCCTGCTAGGGACAGCCAGGCAGTGCTGGGACGTGGTGCTGGGAGCAATGAGAGCTTGAGTGTGGGTGAGCCTTGCTGCCCTGGAGAGGGGACCATCCTGCTAGGGCCAGCCAGGCAGTGCTGGGATGTGGTGCTGGGAAGTGGTGCTTCATGACTTCTCTGCTCTCTTCCAGCCCTGTGGGAGCTAAGGAAGGGGATGCCTGGGCACAGGGAGAGGCTTTACCCGCCTGCACAGGGCTGTGGTGCTCTTTGGCACGGGATGCCGACTGTGCCCGAGCAGTGTCCACGTATTGAAGGTGCTGGTCTTGCTCCTCCTGTTTGGTACTTCATGTGGAAAAGATGTTCCTTCCTTTGACTTAATTGGTTTTTAATTAACATGGCATAATTCTGATGAACAGCTGCTTCTGGCTGCTGACCTGTTGGCGCTGATGTAGTCAGGGGGAAAAGAATTGCCTTGGGCACGTGAGGTGCTGACTTCCCCTTGCCTGCTCTGCCTAAAGGCAGACCTTGGGGGTGTTGGATGGGGAAGTCTGAGCCTGGCCCATGCCTGGGAGATGTGTGTGCTGTCAGTTCCTTCCTCCTGCTGCCGAATTCATGCTGAGCCCATCCTTCTCCAGTCCTGTACTGGGAAGCAGCTTTGGGTTTCTCCAAGGAGCCGGGTGGATCTCTGACAGCTCTGCGCCTGCTCAGGGGAGCAGGGGAGGGGACACTTGACGGCCCTGGGTAGAGAGCCATGAAAATATCACTTAAAATAAACCGCAGGCTCGTCAGCTTTGTTCCCTTTGTGCGCGGCGGGACTGGAACTCCCTGCTGGCTTTGGCTGCTGCTCCCAGCCTGCTTCTCTTTTGACATGAGCCAATGTGAGGCTGGGATGCTGCAAAATGAATTCGTAGCGCAGGCTTCGTGGCAGGGCTCATCTCAGTAGAATGGGAAGGTGGTGTGGACTTGTCTTCTGGTTTTCCTCCTTCTTGTCTGCCCATGGATGCGTTTTGCAGCCCCTTGTCTTTTCTGACCACCCCCTCTTCCTCCTTTCCCTTTCTCACCCATGCTTTTCCCAGCCCTGACCCTCTCCCATATGGACATCTGAAACATCAGGAGCTGCCATGCAGCAGAGGAGTGGGAAAGGGACCCATTCTGCTGGTAATCCATCCCGCTGTGGCCTGGGGCTGTGATGTGTGTCCCCTCCTCAACCCATGTGAGCTCCCACTCAGCGAACACAGATGGACAGCGAGGTTGATGTTAAGAGATGCACTTCCACTTGCTTGTGCCATCAGCCCCGTTACGCTGAGGGCTCCTTCAGATGGGGGAGAGGTTTGCACCCCCCTGCCCAAACAAGGGGGTCGCCACGGGCTCCAGCAGCGTGGGCACAGGCAGTGTGTCTGCCCCTCTGGCTGTGACAGCGGGTGGGCGACAGGGCCCGAGGCTGGTGGTGCTGAGCGAGGAGGGGCTGGGAGCGCCGGAGCGTGGCGGGAAGTCTTGTCACACATCAGGGAACAGGGAAAGAAATCGCTCTCTCTGCACAAGGTGAAATTTTTGTACCAGGCGTCTCAGCAGCTGCTCGCTTTTAATTACACAGTGCTGCTCCCTCCAGAAGCCTTCAGCGCCGCACAGGCTGAGGCGCCGACACCCTGCACTGCCTGTGCGATGCTTACACACACTGCCTCCGGTGTGGGGGTGACCCAGGGTGTTCTCATGTTTGTCCCAGGGTCAATTTGTGCCTCTGGGGTGAAGCTGGCTGTCCCCACGTGGCTCGGGGCAGGGTGGGGGGTGGGGGGTGTGTGGCATCCCAGATGATTAAAGGCCTGGAGCATCTCCCCTATGAGGAAAGTCTGAGTGAGCTGGGACTGTTCAGCCTTGAGAAGACTGAGGGGGGATCTGATCAATGGTTATCAATATCTGAAGTGTGGGACACAGGGGGAAATGGCAAGCCTCATCTCAGTGTCTGTGGGGACAGGACAAGGGGTGATGGCCTCAAGTTGGAGCACAGGGAGTTCCACACCAATCTGCAGAAGAACTTCTTCCTGGTGAGGGTGAGGGAGCCCTGGGACAGGCTGCCCAGGGGGTGTGGAGTCTCCTTCTCTGGAGATACTCCAGCCCCATCTGGACACCGACCTGTGTGCCCTGTCCTAGGGACCCTGCTTTGGCAGGGGGTTGGACTCAATGGTCTCTGGAGGTCCCTTCCAACCCCTATGATTCTGTGATTTTTCCTGCTCATGTTCACACCCTGTGGCAGTGAGGGAGCAGATTGGGAGCCCAGGACAGGGTTCTGCTTGTGGAGCTTCACCCTCACGCACTCTCCCCGCAGCCCAGCCCAGCTTTCTCACCTGCTGCCGCAGCGGGAGCAGCAGCTTCTCTGTCTGGGGTCTGCCCCCTGAGCACCGCAGTGATGTGTGCTGCAGCCCAGCCAGCTCAGGCTGCTTCAGGGTTGCTCCGGAGAGAGGGAGAGATGCTAAACATAGCTCTTCAAAAGCTGAGAGGTAGATAAGGTACCAGCAGTTATTAGACGCCACTTTTGATCTCTTGAGAGCATTTTCTTCTCCATTTACAGTGAGGTTTGAGCTTTCTCTTGGGGATCAATTTATGCACTTTCATGTTACGTGGCTTAAGTGTTAGAAGAGGGAGTAGGTGGGAGAACTGCTAAGGTATTCCTGGTTTTCCCCACATCAGGTCCTTGCTAAGGTTGCAGGTTGCCCAACCTGCCTTGCTCTCCCCATACCTCCACTGCCTGCCTCCCAAGACACACCCCCCTTCCCGGTGTTGTGACAAAGGGACAGCATGTCTCTTGCTTTGCCTTCTCTTCCTCTTGGCTGTGTTATGCTGAACTCACCTTTCAGGGGGAGCTAGTGCATTGCTACCGCTCCCAAATTCACCCACTGCAAGGGCTGCCTGGCACTGTGCTGCCACCGAGGCTTTCTTGCCAAGCTGATATTGGGGTTGTTTTCTGTAGGAACATGTCCTGAGGTCACGGTGACACAAGGAGCCTTGCTGCTTTGGTGGCAGGAAAGTGTTTGCAGGAACAGGAGTGGCTGTAGTTTTGTGGCTGCGCATGCTCCAGGGATGCTAGTGGTGCTTGGCATCCCCAGCACCTTCTGCCAGAAGCAGGGAGCCTGCTCCTCCTGCGGGGCTGGGCAAGCATGAGAGCGAGCCCATCCTGCATATGGGGGTCCTTTGTCTTCTGGGGACACCGAGGCTGAACGCCAGGGCTCTTAGTGTGGAGCTGGTGCTGAAGCTGGTGAGCTGGGCTGTCCTGTGCCCCGCAGCTCATGTGTGTGGATGCTGTGCCATAGGAACACAATCGCTGTGTTTCACACCTCATACGACATACAGAGGGAGAGTGAAGGACAGCAGGAGGTGCGGAGCTGGCTGAGACCCCCAAGGTTTGAGCAGGAACAGACTTTGAGTAGTGCCTGGCAGCCTGGGGCTGGGCGAAGGTGGTCAGAGGGCTGGTGCTGGCTTTGTCAGCCGTGCAGCTGGGTGCTGCTCTGGACCTGCCGCGGCTTGGGGATGAGCCATCTTTCTCTCCTGGCATCCAGAGACTGCTGCAGCCCTCCTTCCCTTGCTGAGTGAGCTCTGTAATCTCCCTGATTTGTAAACACACTGTTTTGCAGAGCGTGGCCTCCGCAGGCAGGTGGGAGCAGGTTAAAACAATCTGAGTGGTATTTTTTTCCCTCGCCTTTTGCCTCCCTCCCTCCCCTGGGTGGGCTATGTACAGCATCCCACCCCATCAGCTCTGTTTGAGCTGAGCTTTGGGGGTTTTGGCTGCAGTGTGGCTCTTCAGAGCAGGTTCCTGCTCTCTGCTGCATGCTCTGTGGTGAGGGAAGGGGTGTTAGGGTGCACTGGGGTGTGCTGGCAGGGCAGCCGGCCGCTGAGGCTGCCTTCTCGCTCGCATCCCTCGTGGAGCGTGTTTCCAAACCCCTTCGCTCTCTGATGGAGGCTGATGGATCCTTCCCGTGATTAGGAGCCGTGACAGCCGGCTCAGAGCTGCTCTCACAGGGGACTTGTGACAGATTAATGAGAGAGTCTTTTAAGATGATGTTTGATTTGCAAGAGTGACTTTGATGTTTTAGACCCAAGAACACGATGCTCTCCACCCCTCCCCGCTCCGCCCTGCCCTGCCCACCCCCAGCGCCACCTGCGCCTTGCTCAGCACCATCTCTCTGCCTCCAGCACAGGGTTTGCTTTTTGATATAAAACCTGATCAGCTTTTTTCCTTCCTGCCTGTTCCTCCTGACCCCCAATGATAGGCCATGTAGTCAGCTCTCCTCCTGCATCACCCCGTGCTCCCACATCACCGGTGTCACCTTGCGAGGGGCCAGGTTGCCCTTTCCCAGATGGGGATGGGCTGCAGTGCTTGGCTCTGCTCAGATTAGATCCCAGTTGTGATGGCTTTTAGAAGTGAAAAGGATATTTTCAGGCATCTGGGCTCTAAGTTTGTGGCTGGCGATGTCCACCTTTCTGGACTTCCCCTCGCTGTCTCCTCGTGTGACATGGGAGCATAGAGTGTCTTTGGGGGTGCTGAGCTGCTGCACTGTGGTCTCAGGAGGATAGATCTGGTTTTCCAGGGATCTCTGTGACATGTAGAGCTGTGCAAGCAAGGTTCTTTGAAAGCTGAGAGCATTGGAGAGGATCCCAAACTGGGTGGTGGATGCCTGCTGTTCCCTCAGCCCCTGAAGGACCTTCCATCCTTAGAACATCCACTTGAAAGCATCAGTCAATTTGGGGACTTGCTATGGAGAGGTTCTTGTGACCTTGGGGACCACAGGTTTGCAGTCACCGTGTAGCTCAGCTCTGTGGCTCCACCAGTGAGACACAGATGGGCACAATCCTGATGAGCGAGGAGTGGTGCTGCCTTCCCTGTCTCTGGTACCCGTGGGGCTGTATGCAGGGGTGCTGGCAGGGCCTTCAGCCCACCTTTGTCCCTGCTCTGTGGCTGCTCAAGTGCACCTTTCCACATCAGGGGTGTTGCACCGAGTCAGTGTCCCACGTTGTGGGCAGGGACGGGGCACAGAGTGGGTGAAGATGGGCAAAACTGGGGCTTGAGGACTCCCTAATGCTGCCCTGGCTGGGGCAGGGTCAGGCTTTTAAGCCAAAGCACTCGAGTTAAGCAGGATGGTGTTAACAACACGCAACCTGGCGGCTCTGCGTTTCTTTCCTGGGAGAGCTGGTGCTGACCTGGGCATGGCTTGGGAGATGCCAAGCAGCGTTTGGCCCCGGGGCAGTTGGGTGGACACCCTGACTCGCACCCGCTGCCTGCTCGATGCCCTCCCAGCCCTCAGTGTGGGCTTTCGAGCAGGGCAGGCGGCCCCTTCTCCCTCAGCGAGCAAGGCCTGGCTGATGCAATTAATATTGATGGCGGGGAGGGTGGGCCTGGAAAGAGGAGTACATGTGCACAGGCAGAGTCTGGGCTGGAGCGCCAGCCTCGCCGGTCTCCATGGCAACGGGCACGTTGTGCTCATGCAGAATTAATGCCGGCCTTCGCTGTCCTGACACACTCCATCCCTGGACCTCCTGTTTCCCTCGGCCCTTATCTCTGCCCTTCCCTGGCACAAGGGAGCCCCGAAGCAGCTCTGCCCCGAAGCAGCTCTGCCCAGCTCTTTGCCCTCTTGTGCTGCTTGTGACAGTGCTGGCCTGGCAGGCTGGACTGCCGGGTGGCTGTGGTGGGGCCTTGTCCCTTCTCCAGAAGGCAGGCTCCACCACAGACCCCCTGCCCCAGGTTTACCGTGCCTCATCCTTTGCTAACATCGCTACTGTGGGTGCTGCCCAGCAATTTCAGCGTCTTCTCATCCCTAACGTAGATATTTATCCATGACTGCATGATGTGGGATGAGATGAGTGACTCGAGTGGCCTCACTGGTGACCCCCCTCCCCCATCCTTGGGGATCAAGTGAGGGAATGGCAGTAGGTGGGATGCAGGGGCTCCGTGCCCATCAGTGTGTGGGGGGATTGAAGAGATGTACTCAAGCATAATGGCTATCCCCCCTCTGCTGCCCAGCCTAGCAATTTCTGGACTGCTTTCTGCTTTGTATTGCCCAGCCCAGCCCTCTGTAAAGGGGTTTGGCAGGGGAGCACCCTCTGCTTTCCAGAGAGGGGGATTTTTTAGTTGGGTAGCATGACTTTCAACAGCCACTGTGCATGTTTGGCATGGGCATCCTCATTCTTTGATTTCAGGCTCTTCCTAATGGAAAGAATACCCAGTGCCAGTGGTTCAGCAGAGGACCTGCTGGTCCTTGGAGGAGGTGTGGGTCGAGCTAACCTTCCTGGCTGTGCTGCCGGGAAGTGTCTGTCTGTCTGTCTCTTTGCCTGTGGCCCTTGCTGCAGGGTGCCCACATGTGTTGGGAGGGCAGCAGGGTGGCTCATAGCCTTTCCTGTCACTGGAGACAGTTTGAGCCATGAAAGCAGGTACAACCCACCCTCCTATCTCCCACCCACGAGCTGTAATCAAGTTTCCGGCTGTGCTTTTCTGATTGTTTATCTCGGCCTGTTCGGAGAAGGGATGGACTCCCCTGGGATCTGGAGCGGGTCCAGGCTGGCAAATGGAGCATTCTGCCTTCAGCAGACAAGCTTGGCTGGGGAGGGGTGCTGCAGGGAATCACCTGCACATTTTCCTGGTGTCCCCTTCCTCTGTTGGGTGTTCAGGACCCTCTTCCTCCTCTTCCTCCTCTTCCTCCTCTTCCTCCTCTTCCTCCTCTTCCTCCTCTTCCTCCTCTTCCTCCTCTTCCTCCTCTTCCTCCTCTTCCTCCTCTTCCTCCTCTTCCTCCTCTTCCTCCTCTTCCTCCTCTTCCTCCTCTTCCTCCTCAGCAGAATTCCCACTGAGATGAAGGCTTCCCAGGGAGGAACCTGCCAAAACCCCTCTCTGTTGCTGCTCTCAGTATCCTATTGCATGGCTGGGTGCTGTTGGGGAGTGGGGCAGCTGCCACGTGCCGCAGAGGGCCTGGCAGTGGCAGGATGTGGTTAAGCCATCGACAAGCTGCACCAGGAGTGGGTTTTTTCCCTTTTCTGTACAGTGGAAAAGAGCAATTTTGACATTACATTTGTGATTATTGTTATTAAGCTGGGGAAACATTTTAATGTGAATGCTCGGGGCTTATTAAATAGAGCTCTTCACCTCAAGATCTCAAAGCACTTGATGAAGCCAGCTTGTTATTAATCCCTACTCCTTCTATTGAGCTATTTACCTACTGATATCGGGGGCTTGGTGATTATTATTATTGTGGGTTTTTTTCTCTAAATGGGAGGACCAAGGTGCTGAACTGGAGTTGAAGCTGGAAGCAGAAGCTGCTCCCCACCCTCCCTGCCTGCAGCTGGCTGCTGACTCCTTGCTGCCAGTCCTCATTGCTCCAGTCCAGGCTGGGATGAGTTGAGAAGCTGGCCCAGGAGCTCTACCTGGAGCACTTGGTGCCAAGTGGAATGTGGCCAGAACTGGCAGCTGGGAGAGAAGCTGTGAGGGTGCTGGCTCCATGCTGCGGAGGGCAGTGTGCAGCCTGAAGCCTTAGCTGCTGCCGGTTTTTAGGATGCAGGGGATTGAAGAGGGGCACAGCATTAACCCTGTTTTTGGAGCGATGGGGCTTCTGAGGCACAGGGCCAGACCTTTCCCTACCCATGTTGTTGTGGGCTCAATCCATTTGCCGGCTGCAGCCCAGGAGTGCTCCAGGATGAGCTAGTTCCTGTGTGTGCGCTGTGCAGCATCTTTGTTTTGCTCAGTCATTAAGCCCAGCTCAAGCAGGGCCTTTCCTTCAGTGATAGCTTTCTCTTGAGCTGCCTGCAGCCTCACACCATCTCCTGCATCTCCCTGCAGAGCCTCGGTGGCTCCTAGCCCTTCTTGCAGAGGCTCTGTCCATCCCCGTTGGCTGCAGTGGAGCCTGTCCTATTCTCATCTGTCCTTCTTGCCATTTTGGGCATCTGCAGGCACTGTTGGATGCAAGGAGGTGGAGCTGGTGCCATCTGCCCTGGCAGCTACTCATGGAGCATCAGCCACCTGTGCCTGCGCAGCCCGCTCAGGGAAGCGCTGAGCTGAACCTTGGCAGGAGCCTCCTTGGTAATGAAGCATCCTGCTCCCTCCCTGGTGCTAATTAGGGGCTGCCTGAAGAAGTGTCATGGATAGGGTGGGAAGCTTGGATCTGAACCAGTGTCGTCGCACCTGGTGTGATGGGTAGTTGTTCTTTCTGTGAGAGCGGCTTGGTTCTGATGGATGCCTCAGCTCTGGGCCCAGGCTGTGGTAGAAAGCACTCTGCAACCCTCAATCTCCCAATTTTGACTGCCAGCATAGACAGGCTCCCTGAGGCTCCTCTCAGCTTGTCATCTCTCTCCTTTCCCCTTTCCTCCTCTGCAGGCATCCCACCCTGGCCTGCCAAGAGGATGGCTGGCAGGCTGGGGAAGGTGTTCATGGAGGTGGCTCCTGTGGCTCGACTGTGCAGCCCGGCTGATGCCCTTCTGCCTTTTGGCAGGAGCCATCATCCCCTCCTGCCCCAGTGTTTTCTGTCGGCACCTCGCACCGCGAGCTCCCGGGGCCAGGTGAGGTCTGCAGTAAAGGGACACCGTACACAGTGCCACCGAGGTCACTGCCCCATCTGCTTGTCTCTGGGGGCAGAAGACAGCTGGCAGGCAGAGTCCAGCCACAGCTCCAGCTGCTGCGGGCTGGGAGCTGCCCGGCACGTTCCCCTTATCCGCTGGGAGAAGGCAGCTGCACGGCCTGTTTGCCAGGCCGCGGCACTGCCCTGGCCTTCCTCTGCTCTGGGCTGTTCAGAGCAGAGGCCAGAGCCCCTCACCTTCCCCAGTTAACCAGAGGACAAGAAATCCTCATTAGAGTTCCTCTGTGCTCATTACTCTGAACCAGGGAGGAGGGAGGGGGCATCACTGCAGCACACAGGGTAGATCCTCAGGGCGTAGCATGCCTGACCTGGAGCCCAGCATCGGAGCCCAGGCAGGTCTTTCCCTAGCCGTGGTCTCTTCTTAATGCCTTCCTTGCATTTACAGGCTCAGACTGGGGCTTCAGAGGGAGAGAAGTGCTCTGCCTGCCCATGGCATAGTGCCAGCTCGGCTGTGGTGGGAAGCACGTTCCTGTGGATTACTCATAGCACACCTTTGGCTTTGCCTCTCCTCTCTAGCAAGTGGGCTTTTGGGATATTTTTGTTGCTATTTTTGTTGTTGGTGGTGTTGTTATTGTTATTTATTATCCTGTGCCTGCTCCAGCGCTGCTAAGAGACACATAGAAGCTTGGCTGGTATTCAGCATGGTTACAATGAGCCCGAGCCCTCCCTTTTGTTCTGTACAGCTTGCTCAAGTGTTGTGTAGATACCTCACTTTAGCTGTTTCTCTCCCTCGTCTTCGATGGCTCAGGAGGTTTGGGAAAGGTCAGCTCCTAGCCGTAGCTGGTTTTTTTCCTGCTCCAGACAAGTGCTGCTCTCATTGTTTGCCAAAGGCCTTGCTGTGCCTCGGCTCTGCAGCGCTGGGGATGATTTAACCAGCGCTGCGCTCCGCTTTGCATCCGCTCTGCTCTCTGACCTCGCTGCGCAGCCTCGCGATGCGCTGTGTACAGTTTGGAAGTTTGGGCTTGAACGAGTGCTGAGAGATCCCACCTCCCCTCTGCGGCTGGGCAGCGTGCAGGGGCTCCATCTGTTGCAAGCTCAGCCTGGCTTTGGTTCACCACCACCTTCCAGCGTTCTTGCAGAGGTGCCCGTCGTAGCTGGCTTGAAAGCCTCCAACTGCAGTGTGGCTGTAGGTAAGGCAGGCATTGGGCTTGGCCTCGATGAAACCCTGTGTGTTGGAGGAGGTAGAAGGCACGCTGGTTGGAAAACACCACGGTTGCTGTCCTGGTGATGTGCAGATGTCACTAGAGGGGCAGCAGGGAGGCAGAGCCCTGCTCCCTCTGGAAGCCACAGGTCTCTGGTGCTCGTTGCGGTTGGGTGGGCAAGTAGCTGATCTCCTTGCCATCATCTCTGCCCTCCTGTCTGCCCCATCCCATCTCAAGCTCAGGAGTGTGAAGGTAAGGCTGGTCCCTTCGGCATGTCCCAGCCTGATGCCTGGCAGAGCAGGACACAGCCCCATGGCACCTGAAATAGCAGCAGCACTAGGAACACAAAGCTGTCTGCAGCCCCTCATGTCTGGGTGCTTTGGACAGTGTGGTCTTCTCCAGCACTTTCAGGAATGAAATTTAGGAGGCCCTTGCACTTCTGTACGCTTTAGCCACTGCCTGGAGCGTACAAGTATTAGGACAAGAACACTTTGTGCCCCACTTTGTGCTGCCTTCTGCCTGGACTGGGCAAAGTGCTGCTCTGTGTGATGGCTCAGCACAGGGACTGGGATGTGAAAGCTTGGTTGGTGCTGAATACCCTGGAACTGGGCTGATACTCTCTTCTTTTTACTTCTGATTTCTCAACTTCTGTTCCTTCCACGTGAGTGATGGTTACACTTCTCACATCCTCCTGGGTAGAATTAGAGAGACAGAAAGAGATGTTGGGGAGGAAGGAAGCTCCCTCGGAGTTTCATCCTTCGCAGAGTTTGTTGGGTTGAGTCGGTTTAAGAGGCATAACAAAACCTGTTCCATCTCCTGGGGCTGGCAGGGAAATTCAGGTATTTTGTTTTGCTCTTCTTGGTGTGCTGAGTTTCCACCATCCAGCCCCATCCCAGTACTGGATGAGTGACTTCTCCAAATCATCTCCCATGAACAAATAACCTCCTTCACCAGTAGCACCGGCAGGGATTAGAAGTGAAAGAGACTTAAACTACCAATTTGTTTCTAGTTTGAAGCAGTTTTTTGCCCTTTCTTGCTCTGTCTACTTCTGGACATCCTGAGGCTCGGTGAAGCTGGTTCTTCCTCTGCAGGTGGGGTGGGATGAGCTCTGAGGCACCCTGGAGCGCAAGATTCTCTGCCAGGGATGGAGCTTTTTGGTGAGGAGTGAGAAGGTGTCTGTCAAACACTGGTGCTGTACGAGCTCACTCCCATAACATTTGGTTGGAGCAGAATGGGAAGCCAGTAATGGAGGCCATGGTGCTTCATGCCCTCTTTTGCTCACGTACCAGCCTATTATGTCCCTGGTGGGTTTATGATGTATGGTTCTGTGACAATCACAGAATCACTAGGTTGGAAAAGCCCTTTAAGATCATCGAGTCCAACTGTCCCTGTCCTGTGCTAAACCAGATCCCTGAGCACCTCATCTACCCTTTTTTAAACACACCCAGGGTCAGTGACTCAGCCCCCTCCCTGGGCAGCCTGTGCCACAGCCCCACAACTCTGCCAGGGAAGAACTTTTCCCTCCCATCTGCTCTGACCCTGCCCTGGCACAGCTTGAGCCCATTGCCCCTTGTCCCATCTCCTGTCCCCTGGCTGAAGAGACCATCACACACCTGCCCAGACCCTGCTCTGAGCTGGCTCTGCATCCCACATCTGCACACACCAACTGCCTCCCTGTCTGTAGGTCTGGTCTTGAGGATGGCTCCATCTCTGCCTCCCTACCAGATGATGTGCCTGCACAGCCACACTTCTGCTCCACAGACCTGCACCTCGGGGCAGGGGAGGACAGGATGAATTCCTGCTTGTCCTGCATTTTGCATTCCTCCCTTGCACACCTCCCCTGCACCTTCTAATCTCAGAGCTCAACAGGCTCATCTGCATTTAAAAAAAAAAAAAAAAGGGAGAGAGAGAAAGACAGAGAGAGAAGCAGCAGAAAGAGCAGGAGAGACTATCCAGAGCGCTTCATAAAAATGATGAATTACTTCTAGATATTGGGCAGGAGAGAAGGAGAGTTCTTTTTTTTATTTGATGGTATTAAGTCTCTTAGCAGTGCATTGTTGCTGTGCATATGAGCTCTGAATCTCGAGGCAGCCAAAGGCAAACGCCCGGGAATTGAAGTGTAAATGAGCCGCTGTCGAGCGTTTTATTTTTTGCCTTTTATGATCTCTCTTTCTCTCATTATGTAGGTCAGTCTCTGTTTCTAATGTCTGCTCCACACGTAGGAGGGTGTAGGAGGGCGCAGGGCAGTGAGGTGGGCATGGGGGGTGCCCATGGGCGCAGTGGTGGTGTGGTTGGTACCGGGGCAAGGGACTGTGTTGGGTGCGCATCCGTGTCCGCACGCATCCGATGGTGCGTGTTGTGAGTACAGGGCTGTGCCCAAAAGCTCTGGTGCCCCTTGCTCCCACTGTCTCACCCTGAAACCCTCTGAGTTTGGAGATGCCGGTCCTCTCTCCATCCAAAGGATTGCATTTCCTACTGCATTAGCAATTCAGATGCTGAACTGGTCTGTGCTGGCTGCTCTGATTAGTGGATGCGATAGAGAGATTCGCACATCTCCTTTGGAGAGAGACACGGCACCCACGTGGCTCAGCTGCTTTGCATAAAGGGTGAGGGATAAAGCAACGCCTTCCTGGGAGGTGATGTGCCCAGTGCTGGGACAGGGGAGGGTGTTTCTTCCTCCATTCCTTGACTTACCCGGCTCTTGCTGGTTAGTGGAAAACACTTTGTGCTGTGGAGGACTCATAAAGGCTTGAGCAGGGGGGTCCTGGGTAGAGCATGTGTTTTCTGGAGCTCCAGGGTCCTTCCAGGACAAGCTCACTTCAGAGGAGGCTTTCTCCAGGGCTGTGGGTTTACTGGCCCTGCTCTCCATGCTGCCCTTCACCGTGGCCTCTGTCCTTTCTGCTCTGGATCATACTGGAATGATGGAGCAGGCGCTGGGGTTACCCACAGGTGGTTCAATGCCTGTGCAGCAGGAGACGGGTGCTCGGGGTGCAGCAGCCCCAGCCTGGCTGCCCCATGCCAATCTCTGGCCGCACTGGGCACACCCATGTCCAGGCACAGGGCTTTGGGGTGAGGGGGGCTCTGGCAAGGCTGGTTTGCCCCCTCTTGCACCTCAATTGTCCCTTAGCATCCCTGCAGAAGGACCTGACATCAATTCCTGGCCACAGGCATGCTCATGTGATGCCATCCTTGCCTTCAGCCAGGAAAGGACCATGAGCATCCTCCTCCTGCGGCTCACGGGTCTCTGTGTCTGTGCCCACAGCGTGTCGGGGGATGCTGTGCGGGTTCGGGGCAGTGTGTGAGAGGAGCTCCACCGACCCTTCCCAGGCCTCCTGTGTCTGCAAGAAGACAGCTTGCCCTGTCGTGGTGGCTCCTGTCTGCGGCTCTGATTATTCCACCTACAGCAACGAGTGTGAGCTGGAGAAGGCCCAGTGCAACCAGCAGAGACGGATCAAAGTCATCAGCAAAGGACCGTGTGGTGAGTGTGAGGGCTCTCTCCTGCTTCCATGGGGGGACTCTGTGAGGCCAGAGAGACTTACTCTGACCTTGCCATCACTGTCCTCCTAGTAATGCCCTGTGAGATGGGGACAGGTCTGATGGAAAGATGACCAGCTCTACCAGGGCGAGGGTTGAAGTTAAGAGGGACCGGGCGTGTGCACAGGCTGGGTGGGCAGATGAAAGCCCTTCCCCAGCCTGGCATTCACCAGCTGTGAGCAAGGAGCTGTGTAAATGAGACCCCAGTCTCCTCATCTCAGAGTAAATTAACTTGACCTTTCTCTCACGCAGCGCTCTGGCTCGCAGTAAATCTGCGCCCGGCACTCCTGCTGGGGCTCTTGTCAGAGGGGAGATACGTGTCGGGTGATTTATGTAAAGTAATAATCATAAGAAAGTGACAAATAAAGGGGGGAAAAAAGGAAAAAAAAAAAAAAGCTGGCAAATAAATTTTGGCCCTTTCCTGTGGGTGAGGAAATTGCTACTCGAGCTCTTCCTCTAATTACGGTTTGCAGGAGGTGCCTTAAGGACCCTCGTTTTGCTGGAGCAAGAGGCTCTGAGAGCACGTGCAGGGAGGGGGCTGGCAGCAGCGAGTCTGAGAGGTTTAGAGAGGTTTGGTGGGGGGTTCTGCCTGAAGGGCCAGGTGGGGAGTGAGCTCCCTCGCACGCTGTGGGTTTGGGGCAGATCCTACAGCATCACCATCCTGCGTGCCACCACGGACAGCGGGAGGGTGAGCTCGCTGCTGCTGCTGCTGGACCAGGTCCACAGTGCTGGTTCCAGCATCCTCTGAAGCTGGGGGAAGGCCATCCATTGTCACCATACATGTTTCTGGGCACTCAGAGGGGCTGGGACTCTCTAGGTTGATATCATGCTGCGTTGGGCTTATTCATCCCATGAAAGGAGCGAGCGGGAGAGGGCGGTGTGTGAACACAGGGTGCTGCGCTCACTCCAGGGCCATGCCCCGCTCCATCCTCTCTCTCTCTCTCTCCCACAGGCTCCAAGGACCCCTGTGCAGAGGTGACCTGCAGCTTTGGCAGCACGTGTGTCCGCTCTGCCGATGGCCAGTCAGCCAAATGCATCTGCCCGTCGTCCTGCAGCGGCGTGCCCGAGAGCACGGTGTGCGGCAGCGACGGCAAGGACTACCGCAGCGAGTGTGACCTCAATAAGCACGCCTGTGACAAGCAGGAGAACGTGTTCAAGAAGTTTGATGGTGCCTGTGGTAAGTACCCTGCACCCCTCTGCCTCCCTGCTCCCCACCCCATCCCTGGGGTATTGCTTTAAAAACGTTTCCTCCTGTGTCAAGACGCATCCAGGGTGGGAAAGGGCAAGGTTTGGGGAGAAAAACTTCCCCTTGTGCCTGTTGTCATCAGCTCAGACATATGAGCTGGGCAGAAAAATGTCAGCCTGTGGTGACAGCTTCTGAAAATTCAGACCAAGCTGGCATTTCCCCTGAGGCATTTGGCCGTGGGCATCGCTCGCTGCTCAGGACCCACTGACCTAGAGAGCAGCTGCAACATCTGTGCCACCTCCTTCCCTCCCTGCTGGTTCCCCTGGCTGGAAGTCCCCCGGCCAAAGGTTTTGGCAAGCAGCTGGCTCCTCACTGGTGTCCCCGGGCTCGCAGGCAGGCAGCTCCCTTTAATTAAAGATGCCCAACAGGCACGGATCCCAGAGCACAAACACACAGCCCTGCCACTCCGAGGATGCCTTCCTCCTCTTTGGCTAACGATGGCCGTGGATACTTGTAATTAAAAGCAACTGTATTCATTAGGAAAACCATGAGCTCAGGCAGGACACGTGCCAGGCCAGCGCTTTCTCCCTGGGGAAGGAGTGTGGGAGTGTGTTTTGGGCAGGCTGCAAACCTGGGAGAGCTTTAATTATGCTTTCACTGCTCTGGGCCCAAGTAGGGCGAGATGGGTGCAAGTGGGAGGTGAGAAAGAGGTGATGTCACGCTGGGTGCTCCCGGTTTCTAGGGCAGAGAGGAGGCTTTGAGCCTCACTGTGCCTTTGAGGTCCTCCTGGTTTTAGCTGGGCATCAGCAGAAACTCAGGCAGTCCGAGTTGAGAAGCTGGGCTTTAAAACCTGAGATGACTTGAAGGGATTTGGAGTCTATTGGGTGTGCTGTGAGGCTTAAGGATGTGCTGCCAGGTAGGGGAGGGAGCAGGGATGAGCAGTGCAGGCAGAGCACATCTCAAATATCCTCATCACGCAGCTCCTGCAGTAAATCTGTGCATCTTCCTCATCACCAGCCCCTCTGATGCTGAGCCCCCATCTCAGCTGTACCACATCCCCACCCCACTGCAGCAGCTTTATTTACCCACAGCCCCATGGGTCAGTGTGAGATGGTTCTTGTGATTTTGCTGGGGTTTGTAGAGGCCTCCTAGGAGGTAACACATCCCTGTCAGTCTGCTGGTGTGACTGTGGGGCAGCAGTGAGCACGGGTAGCTCTTGCCAGAGGGGGAATAGGAGATGGATTGGGTAGGTCCTGTGGGAGGTCCTCCATCTGCTTTGTCTCCGTGATTACTAACTGCTTGTGCTAAAATAGATAAAGCAGAAGCCTTCAGCAGTGACCCTCTCCTAGGCTGGACTTCTCCAAGGGATGTGGGGGTGGCCAAAAGGGAGGTGTCCCTCATCTACTTGCAAGAGGCTGGGGAACTGGGGGGCAGGGGGGCTGTTTTGTTCCCTCCCCTTGCCAGCCTGGTACTGTGGTCAATGCAGGGATTAAAGGGTGGAAACATTCGATCCTGTTTCTGCAGTTGCAGAGAATGAATCATCCCTCTCCAGGTACCCTGCTTGACCAGGAGGAGAAAAACCTGGGGCTAGAGTAAGGGATTAGTGAAGAGTGGCACCTGCTTTGCCCCTGTCTTTGGTATGCTAATGTGAGCTCAGCTCATCCAAGAGGGTGATGCGGATAAGCCTAGATTACAGCAGTGGGGCAAGGCAGTGTGTGGCCCTGGCTGCCGTTGGGGCTTTCCCAGCACTTGGGAAAGATAGGGAGGGAGAATGGGAGGAGCAGGATGGGAGTACCAAGTATCTTGCAGTGCCCAGGGAAGAGAGAGCTCTGTCTGCTGGGCAGAGGGGAGCGAAGGCAGCTTGGGATCCACTGGGCAGAGGGGAGTGAAGGCACCTCAGGATGGGGACAAAGGCAGAGCTCATCCCTTCCAGTCATTCTGGAAAGTGCACATGTCCTCTGTGTGTGCAGCTCAGTCAAACATGAGCAGAGCAGAGCCCTACGGATGTCTGGTCCCAAGGAAGAGATAAGCACTCGTTGAGTGGTACTGGGGGAGGGTACCAGAGGCATTTTGGGCCAGCTGGGAGGGAGGACGACAAGCCAGGGTGCACCTCTGTGTGCAGGGCATGAGCGTGCCTAACCATCGACTCCACCTCCCTGCACAGACCCTTGTAAAGCCATCCTCAACGACATGAACCGCGTGTGCTGGGTGAACCCCCGCACCCGGAGGGCGGACCTGCTCTCCCGCCCCGAGAACTGCGCCCCGAAACGGGAGCCCGTGTGCGGCGATGACGGGGTGACGTACGACAACGAGTGCGTGATGGGGCGCTCGGGGGCCATCCGAGGACTGGAGATCCAGAAGGTGCGTTCAGGGCAGTGCCAGCATCAGGGTAAGTACCTCTCTGCTTCCTGGGGAGCGTTCGAGTTCCTGGCCTTTCCCACCGCTCCATGCCATGCTTTTGGCCGCCTTCCCCTGTCCCACTGGGTTCTCTCCTCTCTCCTCCCAGACAAATGCAAGGAGGAGTGCAAGTTCAACGCCGTGTGCCTGAACCGCCGCGGCACCGCTCGCTGCTCCTGCGACCGCATCACCTGCGATGGTACCTACCGGCCTGTCTGTGCCCGGGACAGCCGCACCTACAGCAACGACTGTGAGCGCCAGAAAGCAGAGTGCCACCAGAAGGCTGCCATCCCAGTAAAGCACAGTGGACCCTGTGGTAAGCACTGGTGCCGCCGGGCTGGTTGCCCACAGGAACGCTGGTACCCCATCACCTCTCACTTCCCAATCCCAGCGGCCACTTTAAGCCCAGCCTGCGTCAGTCCCTTCTGTGCGGGCAGCCGTGCTCGCGTTGATGCTGGAAAGCTCCAGGTAAGTTGGGCTGGGTGCCCACACCATCTGAGCCAGCCGTAGGCTCTCCTCAGTCTTGCGGCCCACGAGCCCTGAATATCCATCCCTCCCTGTTCTTCTTTTTCCCTTGCAGCAGTCCCCATGTCTTGTGTGTGCATGTGTCCCTCCTCGGTCTTGTCTCTGTCTGATGTGCTCAGTAACACGAGGAAGAATCATTTGTGTTTAAACGGTACCGAAGTGTCTGTGATGTCCAGCTCGTTTCTCCCATTCACTGCTACAGCCAGACACCCACCCATGCCATTCATTTCTCCTCCCAGGGTAGTGCCAGTCGTCCCCCCCACTCCAAGCTCCTTCCATGCTTCCCCCTTCCATGCCTGCCCACTTCTCTCAGCTCCAGGTACTCTCCATAAAGGACTCTTCCCAGCGCTCCTGCTCTCTGGAGGTCTCACCATGCCTTTGTCTCGTCTCTGGGAAAAGCTTTTCACCTTTCTGATGGATGCTTTTTTCAGGCTTACATGATAGGATGGGGCTTTGGGTCCCAAGGATGTGGGGAACATCTGATTTTAAAGTTACTGTGTAGAAAATGAAGGAGGTTAAAGACAGTCACTGGCTTGATTGGTGTGAGTTGGGAGGATTGTTCCTTTCAGCTCAAATTGGCTTTTTCATTAGATCTAGGAATGGGTCCTGTTATTTTAAGCTGATGTTTTAAAAGGTATTCAGTGTATCAAACCTGAAGTACCCAGAAATTAAGCTTCATGTCATGGGGCTGTTTTGATGGCTTTGTGCTCCCACAGTCGATGTTAATGCTGCCAGGCCCAGCTGCTCAGAAACAGGTTGTCAGGCTCCCAATATCCCACTCCATAGAATAACCACTGTTATTTTTAATCCCCTGCACAGGGCTGCTCCTGGTGAGGCAGGCTGCCTCGGCGCAGGGGAGGATTGGGAGGGCACAGCAAGATGCTCCAGGGCTGGGAGGGGGTTATTTGCAGCTGGGTGGTCAGGTTCTGGTGCCCTGGGCTCTCAGCAAACCCTTCCCTGTGCCTCCTTTTAGAGTCAGACCCTCGCTCCAGCTTGCTGGAATGATGGGGTGAGCCAAGAGCTCGTGCTGCTTGTTACCCTGCAGTGGGGGGTACATCACTTCCACCACGCTCAGCGGAGTGTGGACTGGTGGATACACCAGTCCCTGCGCTGCTGCTGGTCCTCTCTCCCATCTTACACTCATTTATTTTAGCTTCCTCCAACTTCTCTTCCTCCAGGCAAGTGTATGTTTGCTTTCAGGAGCCTAGGATTTCCAACTCCACGTGACAGCTCTGGGCCACCCTGTAGCAAGCCACCACTGCGTGTGGGGACAAGCCTTTGGCTTCCCCGTCGGCTTAGGAAAGCGTCTTGTCTCAGAGCTCAGTGCTGCCCTTTGGGAAGAGAACGTGCCCCCTCCCTGTGTCCCCAGCTCAGGCTTACTGTGAGGTGGGAAATGGGTTTAGAAACAGGGCTGGGGGTGGTGTTGCTGGCCAGCTTGTGTTTCAAGGCAGGTCACAGAATCACCAGGTTGGAAAAGCCCTTTAAGGTCATCGAGTCCAACCGTCCCTGTCCTGTGCTAAACCAGATCCCTGAGCACCTCATCTCCCCTCTGTTAAACACCCCCAGGGTCAGTGACTCAGCCCCCTCCCTGGGCAGCCTGTGCCACAGCCCCACAACTCTGCCAGGGAAGAACTTTTCCCTCCCATCTGCTCTGACCCTGCCCTGGCACAGCTTGAGCCCATTGCCCCTTGTCCCAGCTCCTGGCCCCTGGCTGAAGAGACCATCACCCACCTCTCTGCACCCTCCTGGCAGGGCAGTGGAGGTGGGGAGGAGGTCTCCCCTCAGCCTCCTCTTCTCCAGGCTGAACACTCCCAGCTCCCTCAGCTGCTCCTCAGAGGATTTGCCCTCCAGCCCCTTCCCCAGCCTGGTTGCCCTTCTCTGGACTCACTCCAGGACCTCAATGTCCTTCTGATGGTGAGGAGCCCAGAACTGGACCCAGCACTCAAGGTGCAGCCTCACCAGTGCCCAGTCCAGGGGCAGAATCCGCTCCCCAGACCTACTGGCCACCCTATTTCTGACACAAGCCAGGATGCCATTGGCTTTCCTGGCCACCTGGGCACACTGGTGGCTCATGTTCAGTCAGCAGTCACCCAACACCCCCAGGTCCTTCTCTGCCTGACAACTCCTCAGCCAGTGTTCCCCAAGCCTGTAGCACTGCCTACATGAGGTCTTCTCAACATGAGCACTGCTGGAGGTGACGCTAAACTTCTCTCCTGGCCGAGGCTTCCTTGGGATGTGGGATATGCAGTCCAGCAGTGAGGGTGGGACAGGATATACAGGGTGCTGGGGCGAGACTGAGGAAGGAGGGAGCTGCAGGCTCTGTCTTCATCCAGCACTCGGAGTGGGGAGTCCACCCATGCCTCTGTGCTGCGGGGCAGGGGAGGTGTTCAGGGCTGGGGAAGGGAAGGACCTCTAGGGCAGGCTGTTAGTGCAGTCGCAGTGTTTGAATCTCTCACCTGTACCAGTCTAATGAACTCAGCTGCTGTCTTTTCCAGCAGCTAGGCAAAGGAGGCAAAGCCAAACAAAACACCCCCAGGCCTTGGTTTTAATCCTTCTCTGCTTTTACACTGGAGCAGTGGAGGAAGAAGCGGGGGGGACGAGGCCGATGCAGACAGGAGGTGAAGGGAGAGGTGTCTTGTAGTTGCATCTGTCTTTTCCTCCCTGCCTCCCTCTGCTCTCTCCCCCTGCTCTCTTTCTCCCTCCGCTCTCTCTCTTTCCTTTTTCGTCTGTGTCTTGTGTTTTACAGTGTTGCCCGTTTGGAGGAAGGAATTGTGTCCTCGCAGCACCCTTCTGCTCCCTACCCGGACATCTCTGCTAGGAGGTCGGCTTTCTCCCCTTCTCCGTAGCCAGTGACAGTCCTGGCCTCTTCTCACTCCTCCCCTCCTCTAGTTTTGCTTGAGAGCCCCTGGGATGGAGGCATTGCCCCGGTTTTGCTCCCATCCCTCACCCCAAACACTTCCTGCTGGAATGGAAATGCCTTGCAGTGCAGTGGGTCTTGGCCGATGCTTGCTGTGGCTTGACCCTTCGAGGCCAATGAGAAGTGGGAGCAGAGGTGGGTGCTGTGAGCCCCCCCCCCCCCCCGAATCCTTAGCAAGCCCCTCTGTGGCTGATACACCAGTCTGGACTGTTCCTGGTTGATCTTACCTCTCCTTTTGCCCCCAACTAACCCCCCTTTCTTCCCCACCTCCTCTTTCCTGGAGTCTCTGCCTGCCTGGCACTGTGATGCTTGACCCTTTGCTCTCCGTAGTGTGTGTCACGCTTGTCTGTGCAAGTCCAGTGGGCAGGGGCTCTGCAAGGATCACAGCTCCCCATCCCCTTGTCCAGCAAAGCACTGTGTATCTTTTGGAAGCACTGAGGAGCTGTCTGTGCTAGGAATACCCTGGGAATACCCAGCCTGTGTTCCGATGGAGCTGGTGCCAGAGCCCACTGGGTGTCACGGGCACGAATCGGTGGGGTGTGATGGGTTACAAAGCAGCTTCAGTGCCTCTTCTCTGCAGCCATCCGCAGGCAAGGCTTGCAGGAGAGCTCAGTGCCCCCAAGTCCCAGGGCTTGGTTAGGTGTCTGCAGAGCTCAGCAGGAGGTGAGGGGTCGCACCCTTGAATCAGTCAGGGTGCAGAAGGAGTATTTGGCTTCCTCTGTGTCTGCAAAATGGATAAAGGGGCAGGAATCAAAGCAGGTCTTGATTAAAGCACAGCCTATGGTCCTCGTTTAGTAGGTCCTCATTATATCCAGCCACATCAAAACTGGTGCCAGAACCCCAGCTGACTGCTGCAGGTGCCCCAGGGCCGTGTGGGAAATTTCACAGGCTGAGGTTCATCCACAAAGGAGCTTCACGTGCTGCATCTCAGCAGGTTTCCCTCCTTCAGGAGGGCAAGGAACGTCTCCATCCAGCCTGGCACCTCCCTGCCACTCTCACTCACTGCTCCCTTGCCCCCCAAAACCGGAGTGTGAATTTGGATTTCAAAGGAATGAGTTTATTTGCTTCACGCCCAGCTCGTTGCATCCTCCCTGCCTGATTGTCTCCAGCACAGGAGTTTTCTCCATGCAAGCTTGTGTCTCACAATCACAGGGACGTGATTATGGGATATATGCTTAGGGTTTAAGTGAAGCACAAGCAGGGGATGTGAGCAGCATCACAGGGCTAAGCACAACAGCGTTCCTGGTCCTTGGGAACTGCTCATAAACTCTTCAGTTGCCAGCAAGATGGGGACATGGTGGAAAAGGCTGGGTTGAAGTAGCAGCTGTGTGCCTCAACTGTCCCCTTCTTCCTTTGCAGGCCCTTAGATCTAAGTTTTGTCTTAGTAGGCGCTTCCTGAAGGGCCAGATCCAAAATTCAGTCTCACCTGTGCCCACGCTATGAGCTGTACTCCCTTGTTGCCAGCGTGGCAGCTGGGGGGCTCAAGCCTTGCTCTTGGTCAGCAGATAATGCCACCTTGGTCCTAGCAGAGAAAGAAGACGGTCCTGTTGCCCTGACTACTCCCTGTGCCATGCCAGCGGGTTCTGGGGGGCTTTGTCTTTCCCACCATGCTCTGTTGCTGTGCCTGACTCGCTGTTTGGTGTTGGGGGTGTTGGGGGGCTGTGCTGTGTCTGCCTGTTGCATCCATCTCGCCTTGGCCGCACTGTCTGTTCCCACATCCGTGTCGTCACGTGTCTGTGTCAGTGTCCAGCACAGATTAAATCTGTGTCCCTTCCCAGCCCCAGGTCCCCGAGGGCTTTGGTCTTGAGTTGGAAGAAGGGGGGCTCTGAGCAGTGCTGGGTCTCTCCCCAGCATCATGGCATCCCCGGCATCCCTGCCTTTTATCTGCCCATCTTAGCTTCTGGGTGATGGAGGGCATTGCTGGAGGGTGCTGCCCACCTTCAGCAAGTGGGCTGGGAAGGAGGTGGAACCACAGGACTTTCCTGTGAGCAGTTTCAGAGCTGTACCAGGGAGTCAGATGCCTTTTCCTCTTTGTTGTCACCATCAGCCGTTGCTGCTCACCTCCTCGCTGCCGGGCAGCTTGCAGGGAAGATGATGCCACCTGCTCTGCTGACTTTGATTAAGCAGCTCCAGTTTGTGAGCAGGGAGGGCACTGCTGCTGCTCAGCCTCCTGCCTATGTCCTGTGGCACTGCCCGTCCCTAGAGAGCTTCGGGGCTCTGCTTCTGGAGCCAGATGCCCGAGGTCTGGACCGATGCAAGGACACTGTGTCTCTTCATCCTACTGCACAGCAGCTCCCTGGCCAGCTTGATGGAGGAAGGGAAGGGAGCTGAGCTGCTGCAGAGCGGAGGGAGACAGGCTGTGTGGCACAGCCAACTGCCAGCATCCTCTCCAGCCAAGTCTTCCAGGGCATTGTCACAGGGTTATTAGGATGAACTGGGGACACTGTGATTCTGAGGATGTGAGCATCAGTGAAGGGAACTATCCCTCTGTGAGCTTTTTGGGAGCTGGTGCCAGGTGCTGATGATGTAGTGAGTGTCCTGGAGGCAGTGATCCCCAGGGTGAGGAGGGCTTTCTGCTGCCTCCTGCCTTCTGCCCAGCTCTGGTCATTCAGATCCATCTTCACAGGCACGTTCATGCCCAGGAAAAGAAGTTCCAGCTCTTGGCAACAAGGGCCCTCAGTCTATGTTGCCCTCCCTCAGCACATGGTGCTTGTTCTTGATGCTGGTGGGAGCTGTGGGGGAGACCCAGACATGAGGGTTTGGTGCAGAAACCCGCAGAGCAGATCCCATTTCTGGCTGGCCCCTCTGGGCAGAACGTAGCTGGGATGCCACAGAGGAGATGAGGCAGGAGTCCTGTTCGTTGCGTCCGGGGAGAAGATCTTGTGCCTGCTTCCCATCCCTAACCTCTGCCAAGCATGGGGAGATGCTGAGCTGGGCATGTTGGGGTGGCATGGAGGGTGCAGGGGCTGGTGCCAAAGCCAGGAGCTCTGTGCGTTTGCCACGGCTTGGGGGAGGCCGAGGTGGGATGCTGGCATGCGTTGCTGTGCACAGTGCCCCGGGGGAGCGGGGGAAGCGGCTGTGCTGAAACCCATCCCTTTCTCTCCTGTCCCCTCTGCAGACCTGGGCACACCCAGCCCCTGCCTGAGCGTGGAGTGCACCTTTGGGGCCACGTGCGTGGTGAAGAACCAGGAGGCCGTGTGTGAGTGCCAGCAGGTGTGCCAGGGCCGCTACGACCCCGTGTGCGGCACTGACAACCGCACCTACGGCAACCCCTGCGAGCTGGACTCCATGGCCTGTGTCCTCAAGAGAGAGATCAGAGTGAAACACAAGGGACCCTGTGGTAAGAGACGACCTCGGGGGGGGGGTTGCTCCTCCTTGTGCTGCTGGTCACAGCTTGCTGGGCAGCGTGCTGAGCGTGAGTGTGGCCCCAGCCGTGGGGAAATAGGGCTGTTGGGGTGTCTTCATGCTTCAGTTGCCACCACGTAGTGCTTGTAGCTCAGACCCTTGCACAGCAGATCCATCTGCAGTCTCTCCCTCCGTGCCAGCCTGCCTTTGCCAGCCAGTGTTTCCAGGCAGGCTGGGTTTTCCCAGGACAAAATCTGCCAGGCTGGTCAGGTTCCTTGCAATTCTGTCAAAATGCTGCCTGCTCTGTACCTTCCTGGGTGTCAGGAGCACCATGGTGTCTGGTGTTCCACTTAGGGCTGGCGGGCCATAGCAGTGCCCCTGTCAAAACTGGGGTCAGTCCCTTACAGTCATTGCTGTGCTGTGCAGTCCTACCTGGGGGCCATGCCCCTGAGCTGGAAGGGCTTTTGAGCCCACGGAGGAAAGGAAGACCCTTCCTCCAGAAAAGCAAAGCCCCCTCCAACCTGCAGAGCTCACCGCTGCACCATTAGCAGAGGGGCCCAGCTGGATTCAGATCAGAAGATGATGCTGGAACCAACTTCACCTGGTTACAGGAGACACAGTTGAAGGATGCAAATATTTGGTCTGTTAGGCACAGGTACTTGAGTGCCCCATAGGAGAGAGGTGCCGTGGCCTGCACGCTGGCTGCCTGGAGCATCCCCTCTGTGCACCCACAGAGCCCAGGCATTGGCCTCAAGTGTGGTGCTGTAGATAGAAACCTCCTGGCCAGCAGCTTGCACAAACCAAGCAGGGGCTTGTGGCTTCCTCACTCCCCTATACAAAGGCAGCAGCTGCTGCATGAAAGAAAAATAAGGAAAAAAAACTCATCTTTGAGCCAAATTGTGAATTGAATGGTGGGGAAGGGAAGGAGGGGTGTTTGGTTGAAGGAGGGAAAGAAGCCGGGAATCACTGAATACCCAGGAGTTGGGAGAGAGGAGATGTGCTGGCTGGAGCCTGGTCTCTCCTGCAAGAAGGGATGGCTCCTTTGCCCAGTGAGTTGTTACAAAGATAAAGGTTGTCTCTGACCTGATCCTGCGTCCTGTGCTCATGTGTGTGGCAGGCAGGCTGAGGATCCTGCTCCGGAGGTGGCAGGGCGCTGTGGACCAGAGCGATGTTACATGTGGGGCCAGCACTGTGGTGAAGGAGGGGAAGACAGCATCCTCCTTCCCTGCCAACCTCCTCCTCCCCACTGCCTCTCCCCGGGAGACTGGCCTCTTGCTGCCAGGGATGCTGGGGCTGATTTATCACCCCTTGTAATTGCACTCAGCCCCATGCTCTCTCCCACCTCCTGTTAAGCTATAATAGCATACAGCTCCAGTGACATTTCATAATGGTTACTCCTGGCCCTGATGGCTTTCCTAAGTAATTATTGTCTTTCTGCCTCCCAGCCTGTCCTCCCCCTCCTTCCCTCAGCTCCTTCCCTTGCACTGTGCCCTGGGGCTCCTGCCTGGGCGAGGAGGTCACCCTGGGGTTTTCTTCCTGCTCCCCCTCTCCATTAGACAGCGATGCCTGCCCAACCCGTTGCTTTAACCTCCTGGTGTTGTTCTTCCTGTGTGCAGACCGCTGTGGCAAGTGCCAGTTTGGGGCCATCTGCGAGGCGGAGACGGGAAGGTGTGTGTGTCCCACGGAGTGTGTGCCCTCCTCCCAGCCCGTGTGCGGCACAGATGGCAACACGTACGGCAGCGAGTGCGAGCTCCACGTCCGGGCCTGCACGCAGCAGATGAACATTTTGGTGGCTGCCCAAGGAGACTGCAGTGAGTCTGGCAAGGTCCCCTTCTTCCCTTGTCTCACTCCTGCTTGTGGCATTTCTGAGAGAGGATGCTCAGCCCTGCTGAGGTCCCTGACCGTGGCTGTCCCAGGCTCACTGGGCACTTGTAGCCCTTGCAGCCCGCAGGTTTGCCAGCCTTGAGAAGCACCAGAGAAACCCAGGGTCAGGATGTGGGGAGAGTCTCCCCAGTGCTTCTCCCAGTGCCTTTACTGGCTGTTTTCAAGATTTCCCAGATGGATATCAGCGCTAGAGTAACAGGGCTTGTCTGAGGACACCCAGGAATGGGGCTCTGGGCTGCAGCTCCTGGCTGGTCACTTGGGGACTCAGCCTGAGGCTTCTCCCCCTGCATGGAGGGGTCTTCCCTTTCGGCTTCACAAGAGTTGGGTATCTTTACTCTCTTGAGCAGCGTTTCCTTTTTAGCCCCAGCTATCTTAGTTGCCCAGCTGTGCGTCCCAGGTAGTATCTGTGTTATGTTTCCCTTTGTTCCTTGTCAGAGCCAAGCTAAGAAACTGGGCTAAAACCATGTTAATAGCCACCACCAGAACTAAAAGCATCGGGGGTCTATTGGATCACAAGGGTCTATTTTCATCTCAGTAGCTTTCCCATCCCTCCATCCCCTGGGGTTAATTCATCTTTGCTCATGTGTTTCATCCCCACTCCCCAGCCTAGGAAACTGTCTGGACTAATTTCTTAATGAATTAAAAGCCCTGCCTGGGTTTTTCATTAGGACAAATGCTTCACCAGTAAAAGTGAAGCTTTGAGCCTTGTAAAACCTGTCCAGCTGGGTCCAGTATTCCAGAGCTGTGAACTGGGCATGGACATCCTCTTTAAATTTGGGAGAGAAGAGCAGCTGAGTGTGATGGATGACTCTTGAGTGCTCTGCGGGCACTGTGAGCAGCAGGAGGCTGGAGTTACAATACACCATGAGAGTAAATGGGATTTCTCACTGGTGTCCTAGAAAAAGCTGTTGGATGTCACACCTGTGGATGCTGATAGGAATCCAAAATGCTCTGGACTGTCACCTGTCCCTTGCAGAGCCTTTGCATGGTTTAAATAAACAATCACAAACCATTCTGGTTTGGGGTCCTGGTGGATGACAGGTTGGCTATGAGCCAGCAGTGTGCCCTGGGGGCTGAGAGAGACAATGGGATCCTGGGGGGCATCAGGAGGAGTGTGGGCAGCAGGTCACAGGAGGGGATCCTCCCCCTCTGCTCTGCCCTGCTCAGGCCCCACCTGGAGTGTTGTGTCCAGTGCTGGGCTCCCTGGGATAAAAAGGACAGGGATCTCCTGGAGAGAGTCCAGAGGAGGCTGTGGAGATGATGAAGGGCCTGGAGCATCTCCCCTCTGAGGAAAGGCTGAGTGAGCTGGGGCTGTTCAGCCTGGAGAAGAGAAGACTAAGGGGGGACCTAATTAATGTTTAGAATTATCTTAAGCATGGGATGCAGGGGGAAATGGCCAGCCCCTTTTCAGTGTCTGTGGGGACAGGACAAGGGGCAACGGCTGCAAGTTGGAGCACAGGGAGTTCCACACCAACATGGGGAAGAACTTTTCCCCAGTGAGGGTGAGGGAGCCCTGGGGCAGGCTGCCCAGGGGGGTGTGGAGTCTCCTTCACTGGAGAGATTCCAGCCCTGTCTGGACACCGACCTGTGCAATGTGAGCTGGGGAGCTGCTTTGGCAGGGGGTTGGACCCCATGAGCTCTCCAGGTCCCTTCCAACCCCTGCAATTCTATGATTCGAGGGAAGGAGGGCTTCTCTCCTTGCCTCTGAGCGTGGCATTAGTGGTCCCCGTGACCCTGAGCAGATGGCCACAAAGGTCTCTCCAGTGTCCCACTGTGGTCCCTCCCTCTGCCCCTTACAGAGTCCTGCGGCAGCGTGGTGTGCTCCTTCGGCAGCAAGTGTGTGGGTGGGCAGTGCGTGTGCCCGCGCTGCGAGAGGCAGCCCCTGGCTCAGGTGTGCGGCAGCGACGGCCTCACCTACGACAACCAGTGCGAGCTGCAGGTGGCCTCCTGCCAGCAGAAGAAGAGCATCGAGGTTGCCAGGATGGGGCCCTGCGAGGAGGGTAGGTTGCTGACCTTTCTCCGCCTACGCGGATGCGGGAGGTTGGGTGTGGAGGCTGAGGAAGGGTTGAAGCTGCACGCAGTGGGCTCTTCCCATCGCTGCTCGCCGCGTGAGCCCCAGTGCATGGAGCTGGGGCACGGTGCAGGTCCTGTGCCAGCCGTGCTCTCCTTCCCTCCTGGCTGGCTGGCTGCTGTCACCCAGCGCCCTGCCCTGCCCGCCACCCTTTCCCCCTCCATCTTTCCCTGTCCTGCAGTAAGGAGAGATGAGGCCACCCAATCGGCTGGGCAAGGGCTTCATCGCTGCTTGAATTTCACACTTCAGAGAGCCTCGGCCAAGGGAAACAGAGCGGTTCCTGGGGCAGGGAGCCTGCCTGCTGCTTTCCTTCTCTCTGCCCCAGGGGCTGCCTGAGGGCCTGGCCTGTGCCCACTAATGACTCAGGTCATGGGGATGGCTGTTCCTTGCATGATCAGGCCAAGAGCCTGGAACCTGCTGAGTTTTCCTGCTGTAAGCCCTGGGTTAACGCTGTCTGCATCTGAGTGCAGGAGGCATGTAAATCTCCCTGCTCTGGTGTGCTGAGATCCTCCAGCTCGTTGCACGTGTAGCCGAGCTGGAAAGGACCTCAGCGCTACGGCAGAGCTTAGGGAGAGGGGAAGACATAACATGGTGTTTGATCACAGCCTTCCTTGGGGAATTGCAGGTTGACGTCCCTCTGGGAAAAGATCTTAAATAATTCTCTGTGTAATGCCAAATCCCAGCCTTTGATCACTCGATAAAAAGGGCCAGGTTTTCCTTCCCCCACCCCCACCCCTTCCCCTTTAAGAAGCCTTTGAAATCAACATCTCTCTCTAGCTGCTGAAGCTTGGAGCATCTTATGGAGAGGCAGCCAGGCTAGGGACAGAGTTTATATATGGTTAGGAATATCTGCCTAACTGAACTTCAAACTAAACCCAATCCCCATCCCTTCCTCTGCGCCAGCTTCCATGTTTGCATTAGTAGTGTTAATCTCCCAGCTTCACCCTGTGTTTGGGGAGGGCAGGAGAAGGGGAAGGGGCTGGATCAAAGCCTGGGCTTAAGCTGTCCCTAAGTGCAGCCCTTCCTCCTGCGCATGGCTATTAGCTCTCCCATCTCCAGGTAGCCCACAGGGTGCTGGTAGCCGCTTTTGGTCCTGCAGTGATGCTCTAGAGAAGACCTCAAGGCACCTGCTAAAGCATCCCTGGGCTGCTTTCATCATGTAGGTGGTAGTGTAATCTTGTGACAGCAGTGGGAGAAACTGCTTTCTCTAAGGGAGAGGGACCTTCTCTGAGGTCCAGGCGTGAACATCTGATTCTATGTGGGTCCAGGATTCTGGGGTTGCCTGTGCTGAAGAGGTTAAATCTGCAGCGATTTGGATGGGCAGCTCTGGGGCTGCTCCCCCTGCCTTGGGCACAGGTTTGGGTGAGGGGAGAGAACTTTGACCCCATGCTTTCCCCTGACTCTACCCTGCTGCGTGGGAGCCCTTTCTCACCAGGGTCCTCCTTCGCTCCAGAGTGTGGCTCAGGGGGCTCGGGCTCCGGCGACGGTAGTGAGTGTGAACAGGACCGGTGCCGGCAGTATGGGGGCTGGTGGGACGAGGATGCGGAGGATGACCGCTGTGTGTGTGACTTCACCTGCCTGGCAGTGCCACGCAACCCGGTAAGCACGCTGGGCAGTTCTGGGCTGGCTGCTGTAGTCCTTGCTCCCCTCCTCTCTTCTCCTTGGTGGCCTTCCCGCATGTTTCCTGGGCAGGAGAGGGTATCCCATGGCTAGGGAACCTGCCTTCCTGTGCCAGGGATTGCCCTGAGCGGCTTCTCCTCCCTGTCCTGGCAGGTGTGTGGCTCTGATGGTGTGACCTACACCAACGAGTGTGAGCTGAAGAAGACACGGTGTGAAAAACGCCAGGATCTCTATGTCACTAGCCAAGGAGCCTGCCGTGGTGAGTGCCCCAAAAGCAGCTGGCCCCCCCAGGTTGACACAAGCTGTGCATGCTGGTTCCCCTGCAGCAACACGCACCCTTTCCCTGTGGCTAAGCAAGGAAGAGCTTGCTAAGGGACACAGCAGTGTCTGTGTTGGTGTGCTCATCCTTGCTGCTTCATTCCCGTTTCATGCACCGTGCTTTCCCCAGTCCAAGGGTAGGATCTGGCTTCATCACCTGCTCTCAGCATCTCTGCAAGGACAGTGAGGTTCTGCAGGAATGCTGCTAGCTGCTCAGTCCATGCCTGCGTGCCACAGACACCCTGTAACTCTCTGCCTCCCTCTGCAGCCCTTGCCACAACCCTGCCGCCTCTCCTGGTTGTGCACTGCAGCCAGACCATTTATGGATGCTGCCCAGACAACATGACCTTGGCACTCGGAGTGGGAGCAGCTGGATGCCCAAGTGAGTGATGGTTGGGTTCCCACCTGGGGAGGGGTATGAAGGACCTGCAAGGACAGCTGGAAGGTGGGACAGATCAGGTGGAGGGGGTACTTGGGGTTCCCATGCTAGGGGAAATGAAGAAGGGTGGACCCTCCCCATTCTTTAGCTAACTGGTGACCTCTCAGGCTCAAAACCCTTCCATTTATCCTCAGCTGCGGACTCACAGCATGCACACGTGGAGATGTGCATGTGTGCTTTGGCTTGGAACAGGCTGCCTGGAAAGGTTGGGGAGTCTCCTTCTCTGGAGACATTCAAACCTGGCTGGATGTGTTCCTGTGGGATTTAGTCTGGGTGATCCTGCTCTGGCAGGGGAGTTGGACTGGATGATCTTTTGAGGTCCCTTCCAACTCCTAACGTTCTGTGATTCCCTGTCTACTAGTGAGACTTTTGTCCCTTCAAAAGCCCTGAGTCAACTTCCAGGTCTAAGTCCCTCTGAAATGCAGGAAGACAGGATGGCGGCTCAGAACTTGGCTGGTGCTGAGTCCATGCTGGATGCCCCAGAAGATGCCCTTGGGGCCAGACTGTCCCCCTCCCATCTTCAAGCCATCCCTAGAGGCTTTAGGGCTTTTTACCCACCTGAGTGGCAAAAACACTGCTCGTACCCATTCGCTGCAGATGGAGGTGGAACAGAGAGTTTGAGTTCCCCTAGAGACCCTGCGCAGAGCCACCCCAGGACCTGTGCCGAGTGGGTGACTGCACTGTGCAGGAAGCTGAGCTGGCCGGGGTGTCATTAATATTTATTAAATAATCACCAGAGTCAGCACTTCAGCAGAAGGCGTTTTGAAAGGCATTAGCAAGCTCTCACCAGCTGAGGCTGCGACCGCCTGTCCGGGAAGCACGTTACCCCGCGGGGCTGTGACTCACGCCGTGCTCGGGCCTGGCTAATGCCAGCCTGGGGAGGGTGTAGTGCTGTTTAACGTGCCGTGTAATGTAAAAAGCAGCAGCCTTGAGACACTGTCCAGAGATCTCCTGGGGCGGGCTGCGGGCTGAGGTAGGTGCTGGCCAAGGGGCTGGCAGAGCTGGGAGGAGCTGGGCAGGGTGATGCTAGGGAGCAGGCAAGCGTTTCGCCTTCAGCATCGCCCTGCTGTGATGGTTGGTGGTGTTGTTCCTCTGTGTCTCTGATGAAGGTCCCGTCCCCTGCCCTCCAGTCCATGGACACAGCATTCCAACTGGCTGGGATTCAGTATCCCACTGGTTGCTGATCCCAGCTGTGTCCCTGTGCTGGCAGCAAGCATGTGCAGGGGGTAATTGCTGCCCGACCAGCAGCTTGAAGGCACTGGGGCAGATTGCTGCTGTCTCCCTGCCTCTGGCAGTCTGGAGATGAGCGTTTGCGCCCTACTTAGTGTTCCCAAGGCCTCCCAATTCCCTCCAGCTCTGCCCCACATCCCCTTTCTTACCGCTCCCTGTGGATATCACCAGCGTCTCTTTGTCTATCTTCGGATCATTTCCCCCCAATCAATTTCCTAATTAATGAATTAATAATAAACTTCTAATAGCTTCCTCCCCCTTTGATGTTAATGAGAGAGGAGTTCTCGATGACGCCAGAGCAAGTGGGTTAATCCCTGAAGGTTTAGCTCCCCTTTGGAGCTGAGGCAGGGGGAAGTGTTGAGAGCAGCTGGTGAAACCTCCTGAGCAGCTCAGTGGCAGTCAGTCCTTCCACCTTGATGCAGCCAGCGCCCAGCGTCCCTCTGCCTCCTTGCCCAGGACTCAGCCTGATGTTCTCTCTCTTTCTCTCTCTCTCTCTCTTCCTGGCTTGCAGGCACCTGCCAGTGCAACCCCTACGGCTCCTACGGGGGAGCCTGTGACCCTGCGACCGGGCAGTGCTCCTGCAAGCCAGGCGTGGGGGGCCTCAAGTGCGACCGCTGCGAGCCCGGCTTCTGGAACTTCCGCGGCATCGTCACCGACAGCAAGAGCGGCTGCACGCGTGAGTGTGGGCAGGGCTGGCCCCTTGTCCTGTGCAGCTCTGCCCTGCCATGGTGGGGCTGTCGTGCTGTTTAAAGCCATGAGCGTTGATGTCGGTCCAATTCAGCTGGAGGAGGCTGAGGGGGAGACCTTCTCCCCACCTCCACTGACTTGACAGGAGGGTGCAGAGAGGTGGGTGATGGTCTCTTCAGCCAGGGGACAGGAGATGGGACAAGGGGCAATGGGCTCAAGCTGCGCCAGGGCAGGGTCAGAGCAGATGGGAGGGAAAAGTTCTTCCCTGGCAGAGTTGTGGGACTGTGGCACAGGCTGCCCAGGGAGGGGGCTGAGTCACTGACCCTGGGTGTGTTTAACAGAGGGGAGATGAGGTGCTCAGGGATCTGGTTTAGCACAGGACAGGGACGGTTGGACTCGATGATCTTAAAGGTCTTTTCCAACCTTGTGATTCTGTGATTTTAAGGTGCCCCCAGTGTGTGTTTTTGCAGAGCTTGATGATTTGCTTCGTGCAAGAGAGATGGGGAGGGCTGAAGCGTTGCACTGGTGCTGTTGCTCCCCCTGTGGTGCAGCTCAGCCAGGAGATGCTGTCTCCTTTCACGGTGTTATTCCCTGGCCAGATGTTCCGCAGGGCTGCTGGAGCTCTGTGCACCAAGCCCTGCTGTCCCTGCATGTTTCTGCAGAGCAGATGCAGAATCAATGAGCCAGAGGAGAGGGATCAGTAGTGGTGGGGGGAGACAGGGTCCTGATGTGGGGTCAGTCAGTACAGCGTAGCAGCCAGGAGGAGGAACTTTGTCCCTGTGAGGGTGACAGAGCCCTGGGCCAGGCTGCCCAGAGAGGTTGGGGAGTCTTCTTCTCTGGAGACATTCAAACCCACCTGGATGTGTTCCTGTGGGATTTAGTCTGGGTGACCCTGCTCTGGTGGAGGGGTAGACTAGGTGATCTTTCGAGGTTCCTTCCAACTCCTAATGCTCTGTGATTCTGTGATGTTCTGTGATTCACGATCCTGCCCTGGACCATTCTCTCTCCTCTTTTGGATTGCTGGGGGGCCCTGAGCAAGGCTGCTCTTGGTTCCACAAACCCACCACCCAAACAGTGTCTTTTTCCCCCTCCTTGTCCAGCCTGTAACTGTGACCCGGTGGGCTCAGTGCGCGATGACTGTGAGCAGATGACTGGACTGTGCTCCTGCAAGACTGGTATCACTGGCATGAAGTGCAACCAGTGCCCCAATGGCAGCAAACTGGGCATGACTGGCTGTGAGAAAGGTGAGGGAGCTGTGTTGGGACAGCTGCATGGGGTTGTGTGGGACACCGAGAAGTGGGTGTTTTGGATGCTGCTTCCTGGCAACACATAGACCTGTGAAAGAAATACCTCCCTCCCATCCCATGGGCTTTTCTGTTTTGGGGGAAAATGTGCCCTGGCCTCCACGCTGGCTGGGTCTCTGTTGTCTGTGCACCCATGTGGAGCATTAGGGACTCTGTTTGGTGAAAGTCTTGTCCACTGCTCTGCCAAGCCCCTGGGAGAATGAAGACCCAGTGGGAGGAGAGAGGGATTTGAATTTGGCATAGCCTGTTTCTGCACATGCTTTGTTTGTTGGTCAGCTCTTTCCCCCTCTTCTCCCTACCCCAGACCCATCAGCACCAACATCCTGTGAGGAAATGAGCTGCGAGTTTGGGGCCTCCTGTGTGGAAGTGAACGGCTTTGCCCACTGCGAGTGCCCGTCCCCGCTCTGCTCGGAAGCCAACATGACCAAGGTTTGCTGGAGGGGGGACGCACACTGAGTGTGGTGCAGGGATGTGTGGCTGGCTCAGCTACATCAGGCTGGTGCAGGCAGTGCAGGAGTCTGCTGGATCTCCCCCTCCCGGGAAGCATTTGGGCAGGTCCGGGAAAGGGTGATGTGTCCCTGGCAGAGCCGGATGCAGGGCTGTGAAGATGATGAAGGGCCTGGAGCATCTTCCCTGTGAGGAAAGGCTGAGTGAGCTGGGGCTGTTCAGCCTTGAGAAGACAAGACTAAGGGGGGACCTAATTAATGTTTAGAATTATCTTAAGCATGGGATGCAGGGGGAAATGACCAGCCCCTTTTCATTGTCTGTGGGGACAGGACAAGGGGCAATGGCTGCAAGTTGGAGCACAGGGAGTTCCACACCAACATGGGGAAGAACTTTTCCCCAGTGAGGGTGAGGGAGCCCTGGGACAGGCTGCCCAGGGGGGTGTGGAGTCTCCTTCTCTGGAGAGATTCCAGCCCCATCTGGACACCGACCTGTGCAATATGAGCTGGGGAGCTGCTTTGGCAGGGGGTTGGACCCCATGAGCTCTCCAGGTCCCTTCCAACCTCTGTGATTCTATGATTGTGTGATTCTATGCTGTGTGGCACCTCTGAGCTGCTCTGCTCCTGGGCAGTCCTCCCTTGGGTCCCTCTGTGCCTCTCTGCCTCAGAGGGACCCCTGCACTCCCAGTGTTTAGAGACTGGTTTATTTAGCACTGGGCTTGGAGGAGGATGGAGGTGCAGCTCACATTGCCCCTCTGCCTCCCAGGTGTGTGGCTCTGATGGTGTCACTTACGGGGACCAGTGCCAGCTGAAGACCATTGCCTGCCGGCAGGGACAGGTCATCACAGTGAAGCACGTGGGGCAGTGCCATGGTGAGTGTCTGTGCTTTCGGTGCTGGGGCAGCCTCAGTTCTCTGTCCTGACAGCAGATGCAGGGCCCAGGGCAGGTGTCCTAGGATTTGCAAGGTCAGACAGCCTTTCCCTGCCTTTCTCCTCCTTACCTCCCTTGTCTTCCTGCTCCTTTCAGAGTCCATCACTCACATAAGTCACACCTCACCACCCACACCGTTGCCCACGCTGCCCTTGGACAAGCTGATGCTTCCTCCACCACTACGTCTCACCACCCACGCTCCAGAACCCACTGAGCTGGCTACCAGCTCCCCACTGTTGGAAGAGAAGCCTACGGAAAGAGGTCACCCTACAACCAGACGCATCACGACTGCCAGACCAGTCACTACACCATGGATGACCCACGGGGTGTATAAGACCACCGTCCGCCCTCTCTCCACCGCACCAGTGGTCCTGGCCACCACCCAGCCTGCCTACGCAGAATCAGGCAGCGCAGAGGGTAGTGGAGACCAAGAGATGGGCATCAGTGGAGACCAGGAATCTAGTGGGGCAGGCTCTGCCGGTGAGTGGGCGCATCTTCGGCTTGGCAGGTCGGGTTGTGGGCTAAACCATCCCCTGCCTCCCATGAAATGAAGCTGTGTCTCAGCCTTGATCTCTGATGCAGAGGTGAGGTCTTACCTCCTGCTGGTGAATGCTCCTCTTAATGCCCTTCAGGGGAAGAGGAGGTGGAGGAAAGCCAGGTAACTTCCACCCCAGCCGTCGAGAGGGCGACGTGTTACAACACCCCGCTGGGATGCTGCTCCGACGGCAAGACCGCGGCTGCTGATGCAGAAGGCAGCAACTGTCCTGGTGAGTTTGTCCTCAGAGCCGGGCTCTGGGCTCCCTTGTGTGGTCAGGAGTCAGACCAAGCTCTCACAGGTTACAGGAGGAGAGGGTGAGATGCCACCAAGAGCTGCCCAGTGAGGAGACGGCGGCATGATGCTGCGTTTGCCCTGCTGGCGCTGAGCACAGCTCCCATGTCCAGGCTTTGGGGGCTGGCGTGTCCCCAAGGAGGTGTCCATGGGGATGTGCTGAGCCCCGGCAGAGGTTGTGCCCACCTCCCACAGCCCCCAGCAGCCAGCCCTAGTGCTGCTGTTCCCGTGGGGAGCCAGGGCACCCAGGGCTTTGCTTAGGTGACCGCTTTCTTTCCGGACTCCTACAGCCTTAAAACTTTGAGCAGCGTTTTGCCCGGCCTTCTGCAGAGCTCACAACTGGCACTGGGGTGGATGAGGGGATTGCTTGGATTCCTGTTTTATCTTTAGAGGGAGCTGGGCTGACCAGGACCTGTTTGGTGCCAGGACTGGTTGGGAGAGCAGCTCTAGTCCCAGTCTGTGCTCTCCAACTCATGCCGTGGTTCCTGGGGATGGGTGCTGCTCTCGTGACCTAGGTGGGATCCATCCTGCCCCCTTGCAGTCCCTCCCACACTGGCCATGCTGAGGAGATGCAGAGCTGCTTGTGCTCAGGCAGGGTGTTGGTTGCCCTGGATGTTCATCCTTGTTACCTTCAAAATTGTTGCTCTGGGGGTGTCTCCCAGATGTTTCCTCACTGCTCACTGAGGCTGTTCGTAACTCTTCCTGCTCCTTGGGGGTTTCCAGCAGGACATCCCCTGTTCCCCTGGACATGGTGTTCCCCTTTTTTAACCCACAAAAGGACAGCTGCTGGGAACCTCCCTTATGGTGGGGATCTTTCTAGAGCTGCCTCTGCACCCCTACAGCTCCCCTGGAAGGGAACCACACCTTGGGTTCCTGTTGCATTTTCAGTTTGGTTTTACAAGGCTGCCCACAGCCTGTTAGCTGCCGGGGGCTCCACTTCCCTTTCCCAGGACAGGTCTTCTCTGGGTCCAGAGCCTGCATTTCTCCCTCCTCTGCTCCCTGTTTGCATGCACGTGTCTGATCCTGCCTATTGACTGTGTGCTGCTCTGGCTAACGTCTTTCTCTTGTTACTCAGCCGGTGCAGGGGGGCTGCTATCCGGGCCGGAGCTCAGAGGAAACCGTATGGTAAAAGCTGCCATCTCCAGCCTGGTCTTTGCCATCTGCTCCAGCACCCTCTGATACTAATCCTCCATGGCGCTCTCCCAGACCCATCCAGACTAACCCCAACACTGGCACTACCCACACGCTGCCATCACCCTTTCCCCCCAGGGACTCGAACGCTCCTTGCGGCTCTCAGCCACACGCCTGTCCCCAGCCAACAAGGTCGACTAAAGGCATTTGTCTTTGTTTACCCTCCCTCCCCTAGCTACCAAAGTCTTCCAAGGAGTCCTCATCTTGGAGGAGGTGGAAGGCCAGGAGCTGTTTTACACACCTGAGATGGCTGACCCCAAGTCGGAGCTCTTTGGGGAGACGGCCAGGAGCATCGAGAGCGCGGTGAGTCCTCTGCGCTTGACCTAGGGTCTGGCTATGGCTCCTCTGGCCTCAGCAGAGGAAGAGAGGACCCTGACCACCTCTGTCTGGTGGGCAGACAACTGAACCCTTTCCAGAAACATGGTCCTCCCCTTCCCAAGTAAGCAGGCTTGTCCATTCAAGGGGCTGAGTTCCCACAGGGAGCCAGCCTGGGGGGATGCTCACCTGCTTGCATCTGCTTGACCCTCTGAGGTGCCAGTGCTTCGTTCCAGCCACCCTGCCAAAGCAGGGACATGTCTGCTTCCTGAGCACTGCTCCCTGGGAGCATGTTATGGTGCCAGCACCCCCCTCTCTAACTGCAGACACTGTTGTCCAGCCATGGGAACCACTTTGGGTTTCCTTTTGCTTCACCTTCTCCTTCACACCGGCTTCTGGGGAGGCCTGTCACTGCTGTCAGCCAGGTGTGAGCACAGAGACCTGTCTGCAAAGTGCATTGAGTGCCTTGGTAGAGCATCTCCCCATGTTGCAGAGTGGGTAGGGGGTGGTGGTTTTGAGGTGGGCTTAACCTACAGAAGTTGGGAGTGAACATGGCTCGTTGCCAGGACTGGTACTTCCCTGGGGTGGGCATGAAGAGTGCAAGGGGGTGGTACCCTCTGTGGATTTCTCCCATCTCTTTTAAATCAAGGTATGTTAATAGTCTCTACCACATACTGTCTTGTGGGTTCCATCCTTCATTACATGCTAGGTGAGAAGTTCTTCAGCTTGGTCTTGGTGGTGGTACCATTTACATGAGAGGTTCTGCCTTAGTGCCCTGGATTCCCCAAAGTGTCCATCTCTTTTTCTCCATGAAAAGATGCTCAAAACCCCTTTGTGCCTCCAGTTCAGCTACACAACTTGAAAAGCTGCTTGTGTAAATCTGCTCTCCCACCTTTAAGGAGAACCCCCCCCTGCATTGCCAGCTTGTGGGGTGGGCAGCCTTTGCGTGGCAATGTGTACATATGAGCTTGCCAAGGAAGTGATGGGTGGGGTAGCAACATTCTACTGTAGCCTGCAGCGTGGCACAGCAAATACAAAGCATCTTTGCAAGGAGATTAACATATTTAGAGCTGGATCCAAAGCTGTGCTTAGAAGTTGGCAAGCCCTCAGTGCAGTCGTATAAGCAGATGTGTGCCTGGCATATGGACCATATGGTTCATGCAGTTCTGTATCACAATAGCAATATTTCCCCATCCAATGGTGGCTACTATCTGGGGATGCAAACATGCACACAAAAGCTTCATTCACTGCTTCATCCATTCTTTCCCCCATGGGAATACAAGAGATTTTGCTGGCTTCTGGTTTCCCAGGCTGGGGGAAGTGAAGGCATGGCACGCCCCCCTGTCTTGGAGGACAACTGGGCCTGGACTGAGAGTCCCTGCTCCCTGCAGAGACCTGTTGTCCCTGTGCAACCTGCCTACAAGCGCCCATGGGTGTGATGTGCTCCTTTACCCCTCAGAGATCACTGTGCTTGAATTTACAGGGAGCACAATCAACCATGGGACTGTTAGTCAGTTAATTATTTTCTCTTGTCTTTGCCTGAAGTGCAGGGAGGGGAGCGGCGGCCTCTCGCTGTGACACCCGCTGGCCCCACCTAAAGCTGGACAGAGAGCTGTCAGGGGTGTCAGTGGCCTGGTTTGCTCTAGGCCTTGGACAGTCACTGGCTCCTCGTGTGACACCAGACAAATCCTGCAGTGTCTGAGAGCCAAGTTCTGAAAGGCAGGCAGGTACTTAAAGATGCAGAGTGGGGCCTTACGGGATTTTCCTAAGCGCCTAAGCAGGTTTACACAGCTTTAGAAGAGATCAGGAAGACTTAGGTGCCACACAGATGAAGATCCCTGCATGAACAGTGAGGTGTCAGGTCTGGCTCTGGCCTGCTCTTCTCCACCTGCCTGGTGAGGATAGCTATAGCTCGCTTTCCATACTGTGGCTGGATCCTGTTCTTACCTCTGACTGCAGGCCATAAGGAATATGAGTCACCAGTGTGCCCAGGTGGCCAGGAAAGCCACTGGCATCCTGGCTTGTGTCAGAAATAGGGTGGCCAGTAGGTCTGGGGAGGGGATTGTGCCCCTGGACTGGGCACTGGGGAGGCTGCACCTCGAGTGCTGGGTCCAGTTCTGGGCTCCTCACTATCAGAAGGACATTGAGGTCCTGGAGTGAGCCCAGAGAAGGGCAACCAGGCTGGGGAAGGGGCTGGAGGGCAAATCCTCTGAGGAGCAGCTGAGGGAGCTGGGGGTGTTCAGCCTGGAGAAGAGGAGGCTGAGGGGAGACCTTCTCCCCACCTCCACTGACCTGCCAGGAGGGTGCAGAGAGGTGAGCGATGGTCTCTTCAGCCAGGGGCCAGGAGCTGGGACAAGGGGCAATGGGCTCAAGCTGTGCCAGGGCAGGGTCAGAGCAGATGGGAGGGCAAAGTTCTTCCCTGGCAGAGTTGTGGGGCTGTGGCACAGACTGCCCAGGGAGGGGGCTGAGTCACTGACCCTGGGGGTGTTTAACAGAGGGGAGATGAGGTGCTCAGGGATCTGGTTTAGCACAGGACAGGGACGGTTGGACTCGATGACCTTAAAGGGCTTTTCCAACCTGGTGATTCTGTGATGCAGTGAATAGGGACTGTGTGAAAGTACCACCCTGCCCAAAGGAGCCTTGTTCTCTCCATCAGTGGGATGTCTTGCAAAGGTTTGAGTGCAAACCCATATGGGGTGAAACCAAGGAGACTTGCTGAGATTCAGGATCTTTTTACTGTAGGGCCTGTGCCCTAGGATCTCCCTGTTAATCAGTTTATCTGCATCTCTGACCTCCCAGCTGGATGAGCTTTTCCGCAATTCGGATGTTAAGAAGGATTTCAAGAGCATCCGTGTTCGAGACCTGGGGCAGAGCAGCGCTGTCCGTGTCATTGTGGAGTCCCATTTTGACCCAGGTAGGAGCCTTCCCAGTGCCAGCTCACTGTGGCATCACTGGCTGCCTGAGGAGGGAGCAGGCACTGGGGCTGCTGGCCTGAGAAACGCTCATGCAGCAAGGAGCGTGGAAGAACCTTGTTCAGATTTGCTGGGGATAGGTCTGCTGTCCAGTGAAGAGCTGGGAGGAGGGGCACCCTAAGCTGGTGCCTGGATGGCTGGAAGCATTTTCCTAGGGAAAGGAACGATTCAGATGTATCACAGGGAGATCATGAGAGGGAAACTGCAAGATGGGCCCACATCTTCACTCTTACCTTTCTCCTTTCTCCTCCTGGCTACCACCAGCCACTTCCTACACGGCAGCTGATGTCCAAGGGGCCCTGTTAAAGCAGATCAAAGCCTCCAAGAAGAAGACCATCCTGGTGAAGAAGCCCCAGCAGGAGCACGTCAAATTCATGGACTTTGGTGAGTTCTCTCTCTCTCTCTGTGGTCAGTCCCCTGCTCTTGGTTTAGGCTTTCAAACAGGCAGGTGGGCTCTCTGGCCTTGCAGACCTTGCCTGTCATCTGTAGCAGTGACCCATCAAATGTTTCCCCAGATGGTGTCCTACAGAGCCAGGGCTCAGCAGTTAGTCCATGTGCCTGGAGTTGTTCTTGACTCAGGAAGGCTATAAGGGGGGGTGTCACATCGTTCCCCTCTTCCACAGCACGTGTCAAATGGCTGTGCTACACCATGGTGATGTGACAGTGCCCACAGTTCAGGAAGGTGAGACCTTCCTCGTACCTCCCATGGGGTGGCTGGCCTCACCCATGGGATCTCATGCTGGTAAATCCAAAACAGTGATTTTCCAGGGAAAAAAAGCAGCTCTGCCCAGGAGCACAGCTACCTCTATGCCAGGGTGGGGGCACAGGCAGCACCACGGTACCGGGGACCACAGGCAGACACATGCCCTGTGCAGGCAGCAGCCAGGCTGTGCAGGGACCTGGAGAGGGGAGGGAAGAGGGTTTTTTGGGGTGCATGGTGATCTAGGAGGACCGTGTCACCCCAAAAACCCAAGCAGTTTTCCCTGCCCTCCGGAGGAGGTTGCAAAGCACCAGCCTCCAGCTGCGTTTTGCTGTGTTTCAGACTGGATCCCCAGGCTCTTCACCACCACGGTGACCACGACCACAGCCACCACCATGGCACCCGCCACCACCCGCAGGTACACCACAGCCGCCGCCACCACCACGCTCCACGTCCTGCGCCCAGACGCTGCCGGACGACCCAGCACCAAGACAGCAGGAGCTGTGAGCACCAGGAGACCCTCTCCCACCCTCCCTGCCACCACCCGCCGGAAACCCACCCGCCAGCCCCCCACCACCAAGAAACCCTCGCGGCCCTGTGACTCTCACCCTTGCCTGCACGGTGGCACCTGTGAGGATGATGGGAAGGAGTTCACCTGCAGCTGCCCAGCGGGCAAAGGAGGAGCTGTCTGTGAGAAACGTACGTGCCTCTGCCCTGCCTCACTGCTTGCAGGGTGCTGGCAGTGGAGCTCGCCCTTGTAGGAGGGCCAGGGCCAAAAAAGTAGGGACAGCGCAGGCAGGGGGAACACATCTCTTGGAGCTTTGAGTTCCAACTAGAGGCTCCAGCTGAGGAATCTGGGAGGATGCGACTGGGACTGTGTTGCTCTGCAGCCCTCTCTGCTAGGTTCTTGTGTCTGTCCATCCTCCAGCAGGTGAGGACTGTGACAGAGAGACGTGAGGGCATGTGCAATCCCAGCCCTGTAACATGTGCTGGCACCACACACGTACCGAGCAGGAGGTTCTGCAGGGCTGGATTTAACCACCCTTCCTGGCTCTGCCAGGAACAGGGTGTACAAGCACCATGCCTTGGAAAACAGGAGCGTGGCCTGGCTGCTGGGTAACAAGGTGCCTGGAGCAATTCCTTCCTGGCTGCGCTTCCCATGTGCCAGTGCCCTGAATCACAGTGACCGTGAGCATCTGCTTTTTATCTCAGCTTGTGGCCTTGTCACTCGTAGCTCCTGCAGCCAGCAACTGCTAGTTAGAGCCTAGCAGAGACACAGGTACTAACCCATCCTTCTCAAACACCAGGAGATGCCTGCTGATAATCCTTCCCCTGCACTCAGCACTGCAGGCGAACAGCAGCGTGCTCAACCAGAGCTGCTGGTATTTACCATGAGCTCCCACTGGCAGTTTGGTGCCATGCTGGAGGCTCTGTGTGGTTGTGAGCTCTTATTCCCCAAAAGCTTTGTCCTTAAAGCTGTAAGCTGGAGCACTCAAAGCTCCAACTGGATGTGGGTGTCCAGCCCTCTTAATTTGAGTCGGGATTGGCCTTCCACACCCCTTGGGAAATCTCCACTGCAATAAATGAAAGCCCAGGGTGATGAATGTAAATCCATCTGGTGGGATTCTGAGAGGATGGATAAAAATTCTCTAAGGAGCAGGGGCGTTGAGTCACGAGGAGCTGTGTGTGCAGCAGGGCTCAGTGGAGGGCACAGGGGGGTGATGGCTGGACATGGAAGGGACTAGTAGAGAAGGGCACCGCTGAGGCTCGGTGCTGGGAAAGCAGTTCCACAGATCTCTAAAGCCTGGGAGCAATCTTTGGAGGAGCCCCTTCACACAAGGAGCGAGTTGGTAGCAGTTTGAGTGTTTGTGAAGCAGTGACAGGGATAAGTGCTCGGGAGAATGGATCCAGAGGGGAGACTGAGCTGTTTTCTGCCTCTTCAAGAGCTCTCTTTGCTTGTAGATGTTGGAAAGTGTTCACAAGCTCATCTCAGGCCTTTATCCTCTCCCTGCCTTCCTGTTCCCTCCTCCACTTCATCCCCTTTTCTTTTTTCCACCCCCTGACTCTTGCAGCTATCAGGTACTTCATCCCCAGCTTTGGTGGCAAGTCCTACCTGGCCTTCAAGATGATGAAGGCGTACCACACCGTGCGCATCGCCATGGAGTTCAGGACGGTGGAGCTCAGCGGGTTGCTGCTCTACAACGGGCAGAACCGTGGCAAAGATTTCATTTCCCTGGCACTGGTTGGTGGCTTCGTGGAGCTCAGGTGGGTGCCCTTCCCCTCAGCCCGGTGTGGGCTGAACGGTCCTCACAGAACACTGGGAAGATGCTGGGCTTGAAGTTGGCAGGCTGAGCAAATGAACAAGGCAAGGAGGAGGGATTTTTTCCAGTTTAATAGCAATACAAAGGGGACTCATTATTCCCTCTGGCACCCTTCAGCAAAGTTAATTTACTTATTTCAGTTTGAAAAGCTAAAGGGTGTGGGAGGTTGATTTTTTTTGTGGGAGGGCAAGTGAGAGGTCTGGTTTTCTGTGCTTTTTGTGTGCTGGGAAGAGAAATGCAGGGTCAAAAAAGAAAGGGAGAAAGGCCACAGAAATCTGGGCTGAAATTGGTTTTCCACTCCTCAAAGGCTCAGATTTGGAATGAGGTGGAGTGTGGTCCCAGTGCAGCCTGGTCCAGAGCTGGGGAGGGAAAGGGGCTCCTGAGCGTTCCCAGCTTCTCTTCGTGATGCAGCAGCCACTGTGCCGTGGCATGGATGCCACCTCTCTGCAGGTTGACACAGACTCAGGACTCCCCATCTTCTCCAGGTTTAACACCGGCTCCGGCACAGGCATCATCACCAGCAAGGTCCGTGTTGAGCCTGGCAAGTGGCACCAGTTAGTGGTGAACCGCAACCGGCGCAGCGGCATGCTGTCTGTCGATGGGGAGCCCCACGTCAGCGGGGAGAGTCCCACCGGCACCGACGGGCTCAACCTCGACACCGACCTCTTCATCGGGGGAGCACCTGAGGACCAAATGGCTGTGTGAGTGAGCGTGCTGGACCGCTGCTGCGAGGGGCAGAGCATCCGCCGTGGAGGGCAGAGCATCCGTGGAGGGCAGAGCATCCGCGGGGGGCAGAGCATCCGCGGGGGGCAGGGCATCCGTGGAGGGCAGAGCATCCCCCGCGGGCAGAGCATCCCTGGTGGCTGTGGCCCTCTCCATGCTAGCAGGCTTTGGGTGGTGGGTGTGGAGTGGAGTTTTTTCAGCCCTGGGGCAGGGCGGTGGGGTGGGATCTTTTAACACAGCCTGACCCAGATGCTTGGAGGACCTCTGGATTTTTGTCCTAACTATGGGTAGAACCCCCACCCACTCTGTCCTCTGTCCCCTCAGGGTGGCAGATCGTACTGCAGCTACCACTGGCCTGAAGGGCTGCATCCGCCTCCTGGATGTGAACAACCAGATGTACGACCTGCGGGAGAAAGGCAGTGATGTGCTGTACGGCAGCGGGGTGGGCGAGTGTGGCAACGACCCCTGTCACCCCAACCCCTGCCACCATGGTGGTATCTGCCACATCAAGGAGGCAGAGATGTTCCACTGCGAGTGTCTCTACACCTACACCGGTACGGGGAAGGGGCTGCAGGTGGAGTGTTGCTGGGGGGTCCTGGTCCCATTGGCTGGCCCTGAGGGATCCCAGAGCCTCTGGGGCTCACGTTGCGAGCTGGGTGGGGGGTGGGGTGGGGTGGCACCAGGGGGTTAGAGGGAGAAATGTAGGATGAAGCCACATCCAGCCAGGACCATAAATTCAGGATGTAGGTCTATCTGTAAGTGCCTAAGACAAGGGCCAGGATCTGTTCTCACACCCAAAAATGGTTCTCTGTGTGTCTTAGGGGTGTGGTGTGGTGAGGGTATCACCTGCTCTTTATGGGGTCTGCTCTGGGGGGCTTTGTGGGATGGGGGAATTCAACCTGAGACAGGAGAGAATGGCTGTCAGGGCATCAGGAGGCATCATGTCGTACCTGATGGCTGTCGGCTCGAGGCACTGAGGTGACAGGCTGCCTTTTCCACTGCAGGCCCAACGTGTGCTGATGAGAGGAATCCCTGCGACCCTTCGCCCTGCCACATCTCTGCCACCTGCCTGGTGCTGCCAGAGGGAGGTGCCTTGTGCGCCTGTCCCATGGGCCGGGAAGGAGACTTCTGCGAGCTAGGTGGGACGGGAGCTGGCAGAGGAATGGGGCTGGGGAAGGGGGTGGAACTGGAGGTGCTGATTTCCCCAGCCTGGGTGGCTGGGAAGCCTTGCCTGCTGTGGCTCTGGGGCACTGGCTGAAGCTGCTCTGCCTCCTCTTCCTCACCATTCCCTCGTTTGTGCCCAGTGACAGAGCAGGACCACACCATGCCTTTCCTCCCGGAGTTCAATGGCTTCTCCTACCTGGAGCTGAATGGGCTGCAGACCTTCGTTCGTGACCTCCAGTAAGTGCCAGGGAGTGGGAGAAAGACAGGTGAGCAGGCACCTATGTGGGTAATTTGGGGGAGGGAGCTGGCTCTGAGCACCCTCCCCCAACATGCTGGCTCTCCCTTAGAGGTATTCCCTCTTGATGGGTTTTGTCTAGAAGGACCAGTGTCACCAGAGCCCCCACAGCTGCACCAAGCCAACACCATGCCCTGGGTGCCTGGCGTTGCAATGGACTGGGTTAACGGGTGCTGCGGAGTGGCATCCTGAATGTGGCAGATGTACCTCTTACCTGGCATGGGTGCCCAATGGGAGGGATGTGTCTCTGCCATCAGGGCAGGCAAAGATCTTGCAAGTGTTTGGCACACAGGGAGCAAGGAAGAGAGCACGTGGGCAGCTGGATCAGAGGGTATTCCTAATTCTTCTCTCCTCAGGGACAAAATGTCCATGGAAGTTGTGTTCCTGGCCAAGAACCCCAGCGGTATGATCTTCTACAACGGACAGAAGACAGATGGCAAAGGAGACTTTGTCTCTCTGGCCTTGCACGATGGCTACCTGGAGTACAGATACGACCTGGGCAAAGGGGCGGCTGTGCTGAGGTAGGGTGGGCTGCCAGCTGGGGACCCGCTCGTTGGGGTGGTGGTGGCAACGGAGGCAGGAAGGGGACATCGTGGCTTTTAGCATCTAGCACTGGCTTTGAGCTCCCCTCCCTGAAAAAACATAAGGAAGCCAGGAGGGGAGCAGGCTCCATTCTGGCCTTGGCTCTTTGCTGTAACAGCTCTGGGTCAGCTATCCCTGTGTGGAGCAGGCTCTTTCCAAGGCCAGTCTCAGGCTGGGATAGCTCTAACTGCTTGAGCTGCGGTGGCCTGGGCAGCCTAAGCTGGTGAAGGGAGGCTTGCTGCAATGCTTTTGTGGGTGGGGATGGCAGAACTCTCACCCAGGTGCCTTGTCCTCCCTTCTTGTCACCAGGAGCAAAGAGCCTGTTCCCCTCAACACCTGGATCAGTGTCATGTTGGAGAGGAACGGACGCAAAGGGGTGATGAGGATCAACAACGGCGAGAGGGTGATGGGAGAGTCACCGGTATGTTGATGGGCCAGGGAGAGCTCTCTGGGCTTCCATCCAGCTCCTCTCCTGTGTGGAATGAGCTGAGAAGTTAGTTCCCAGGCTCGTGGGCTTTTTAATCCCTGTGATGTGTGGCTTTAAGGCTGGAGGAGGAGCAGGCATGTGGGGAGAAGATGATGGTGCAGGGCAGAGCTTGCCTGCCCCTCTCTGCTGCTCTGCAGCCTGGCTCTGCCGCTGTAGGATGGTGACCACACAACTCTTCTGGCTCTTTCTCCCTCCTTGTCCCTCACCATGCAGAGCTACAGCCCCTTCACCAGTGACACATGTGCCCTTGATACCTGGGGATGCGTTTGAGCCACCCTCACACCCATGCACACACCCCACCCCTTTGTTTTTGCAGGTCCTCGAGTGCCCCTGTACCAGGGCAGGTTCCCAAGGTGCACCTGTGGGTCTCAGCCTGTGCCTGGGGTGCTGGGCGTGGGACCCCCCCACAGTGCTGGTTTGCAGGGAGCTCAGCCAGGGGTGAAGTCATGGAAGAGCAGTAAAATCCCAGTTGTGCTGTCGCTGCTGACTCCCTTAGTGGCTTTTCTGCTCTGTTTCCAAGCTGGCAGCTTACCCCTTGACTTCTCCCATGTCCTGTCCCCTCCCTGCTCCAAGCAGCAGTTCCCCAGGGCTTCACAGCAGTTCCCCAGGGCTTCCTTTCATCTGCCTTTCCAGCTGATAGCACAGGAAAAGCCCCAACCACTGCTGAACTCATCATTAAGCTCCAGGCAGAAACACAGCGTCAAGATGATGCAGCATTCCTGCAAAAGAGAAGGGATCTCTTCCTCCCTTCCCTCTCATCTTTTCTAGCTTCTCTTCAAGCAGAGGTTGCCCCTGGTTGGCAGTGGTCCTTCTGGCAGCCCCCTTCCCCTGCCCTGGCTGTCCTGGGCACTGGTTGCAGCGATGGTCTTGCAGCCCTGCATGTTACGACGTTACCCACTGATGTCCCTTTTCTCTCTCTCTCTCTCCCTTTGATTTTCATTTGTATTTTTCCCTCCCCTGCTGTCTGGATCCCAGAAATCCCGTAAGGTAAAGATAAGTATGACCCACCACACCTCCATCTCATCTGCCATTGGCACGTTGGTGTCTCTCGTTCTCCACCAGTTTCCAACATCTCAGTGTTTCACCCACTCCCCTTCCCATCCGACCGAGCAGCTTTAGGATCTCTGTAGATTAGACACACTCCTTTCTTCTTCCATCATTAATTCCCAGCCAGCTGTGACATTAGTTAGTTAATGATTTATTTATATTTTCAGAAACATTTTAATTAATCCAGTCATGTTTCTTGTGTTAACTCCACAAAGCATTAGCTAGTGATTCATATAACTGCATCTCCACCTCGCTGCCGTGCCTCTGGGTCCACCCCAGATGCATGGAGGGGGACACATCACTCCTGTATGCTCCCAGGGAACTGTGTGGCTGAGGATTCTCCCCAGGACTTGCCGTGCTGGGCAGTTGGAACCACAGGGTGACAGCAAGGAGCAGGGGGTCTTCCTTCTCCAGACTCCCAGCCACGTGAGATGCAGGAGAACCTGCCCCGGAGAAGGGCAGCCAGGCTGGGGAAGGGGCTGGAGGGCAAATCCTCTGAGGAGCAGCTGAGGGAGCTGGGGGTGTTCAGCCTGGAGAAGAGGAGGCTGAGGGGAGACCTTCTCCCCACCTCCACTGACCTGCCAGGAGGGTGCAGAGAGATGGGCGCTGGTCCCTTCAGCCAGGGGACAGGAGATGGGACAAGGGGCAATGGGCTCAAGCTGTGCCAGGGCAGGGTCAGAGCAGATGGGAGGGAAAAGTTCTTCCCTGGCAGAGTTGTGTGGCTGTGGCACAGGCTGCCCAGGGAGGGGGCTGAGTCACTGACCCTGGGGGTGTTTAACAGAGGGGAGATGAGGTGCTCAGGGATCTGGTTTAGCACAGGACAGGGACAGTTGGACTCGATGACCTTAAAGGTCTTTTCCAACCCTGTGATACTGTGATTCTCTAGCCTATTGCTGTAGGGGGCTGTAGCAGCTGGCTGAACCCCAGCTGAATCCCTCTGGTATGAGTTTGGGTTTAAACGTTAGCCCTGGTGAGACTGAGGTGTGGGGTTTTGGGGGCTGCACAGAGCCAAAGGGCTCCAGGCCTCAGGGCGTTGGAACAGCACCTCCCTAGAAATTAAACTTGTAGGAAGATCCTCTCCTTGGTGGCAAGACATCACAGACTGGCACGAGGAGGGCACACTGGAGGCCTGGTTTGGTGCCAGACACACAGAGCTTCTCTGCTCCCCATGCTGCCACGGCTCAGCCTGGCAGTGCTGCAGGTCCCAGGGGCAGGGCAGGGAGGCAGAGGGCAGTGGGGCAGGGGCTGGTGACCCAGCAGCAACAGGAGCAGAGGAGAAGGTGGGAACCCTGTCCTGAGTGAGATGCTGAGCCCAGCCTGTCCCAGAGCTGGGCTGCCCTGCTCGCTCAGCTGCAGCAGAGGCTGTGCTGGGCTCCTGGGATGCTTTCTGAGGGAGTCTCCTGCTCCAGCCTCCACAGAGGTGGCTAGTGGTACCCCCCAACACCATCCCTGCCCCACGACACACCCGTGCCTTGAGGGAGGCAGGTGAGGAGCAGGGGCCAGGCTGGTTTAGCTCCTTTCCTGCTAGCCCAGCTCCTGGCTGTGTGTGTGAGCCTGCTCTGCCCGCAGCCCCACCACGCTCCTTAAATCCCTGTGGAGTTGGGCCAAGTGCCCAGCTTGCAGCTTAGGGGTAGCCTGACGTCTTCTCCATCTCACCTCCCCCAGGTGCCTCACACCTTCCTGAACCTGAAGGAGCCTTTTTACGTGGGGGAGCCCCTGATTTCAGCAAGCTAGCTCGAGCGGCCGCCATCTCCACCAGCTTCGATGGAGCTGTGCAGAGGGTAAGGCCGTACTGGGCAGCTCAGGATGGGAATCTGGGCTGGTACCACTGGAGGAGAGTGAGGACGAGCCTGGGAGTGGGCTGCCCCGGCACGTGGAGCCATCCTCACCAAAAGGAACACTGCCACAGTGAGTGGCTGAAGGGGAGGCAGGGGGGCATCAGAGGAACACGGGGGGCTTTGGGGCTGGATCTCCATCTCCCCCTTCCCTCAAGGCTGCTGCCCCCTTGTCCCCCTGCAAGCCCCACAGTGATATCTGACTCTTGTGCTTCCTCTTGCTTGCATCTGCCAGATCTCTGTCAAGGGGGTGCCCGTGCTGAAAGAGCAGAACATCCGCAGCGCCATCGAGATCTCCACCTTCCGAGGCCACCCCTGTACCCAGAAACCCAACCCCTGCCAGAACGGAGGCACCTGCAGCCCCCGGCTGGAGAGCTATGAGTGTACCTGCCAGAGGGGCTTCTCCGGGGCGCACTGTGAGAGAGGTGAGGCTGCCAGGGTAGGGTTGGACATGGACCCTTGCCCACTAGCCAGATGTGGCAGTGAAGCTGCTTTTGATGGTTGGCTGGTGGCAGCGGGGCAGCGCACGGCTCAGGCCGAGCCTGGGGTCTCGTCCTTGCAGCTGCTGGGAGGGATCCAGGGAACGAGCTGTGGTGGTCTCCGGCTGGCACTGCTGTGACATCAGGGATAGGCCATTGCGGGCATTGCACAGCAAATACTGCTGCCCCTGGGTAGATCAGCCAGCCCTGTCACCCTCTGTCACTGCACTCTGACCCTATCTTCTCTTGCTGTGCTCCCTTGAAACAGCTTGGGGCAGGGAAATGTGGTCTGGTGCTGTAGCAGATTGACCTGGAGAGCCTGAGCGATGCCCAGCTCTCCCCAGAGCGGGGTTTCTTCCCTGCTGCCTCCTGAAATTAGCCCTTGGGCCATCACCAAGCCCAGGTTCCTCCCCAGCTTCAGCCAGGAAAATAACAGGGATGCAGATTTCCTGACAGTTGGCTGTGGAAGAGGGAGATTGTCCAAACTGACAGGCTCTGAAGCCACAGCAGACCTTTCAGGGGGCTTGCTTAGAGTGCCACAGTGCTGACATGCCCCAGAGGACAGGAGGTTTCTGCATGCCTTTGTCCTGTTCTGAATGCTGAGTGTAAAGGGGGATTCTCCTAGTCTCCAAGGACAGACAGGCCATGCTATGTTGCCTGACAGCTCTTCTTTTTCCCACCTCCAGTGATCATTGAGAAGGCTGCTGGAGATGCAGAGGCCATCGCTTTTGATGGTAGGACCTACATGGAGTACCACAATGCCGTGACAAAGAGGTAACTTGGCTGCTGAGCTGAACCAAGGTCAAAACAAAGAGTTAGGGCTGGTGGCAGGAGGAAGAGCCAGAGTTGAAGGGGTCCACGTGCAGTGCTCAGAGGGATGAAACAAACTGAGGGGGTCTCTTGCCTCCAGCCCTGACCTGTGACGCTGCCTTGTTGGCAGAGGGCTTTACCCACAGCAGCAGTGCCTGGCCAGCTTCAGGTCTGGATGCTCTCGCTCCACAGTGTGTGGGCCTCCTTCTGGGTTAGTCCCTTTGGGAGAGGGATGAGAGGGATGTGGATGGCTGGGTGCACCCTGTAGGGATGGTTAGTGTGGCCTGTTCCCTGCCCATGTGCTCAGGAGCTGGTGGTGGGCTGGGTGAGCTGTGCTTGGGGAGAGGTAGCTCTGCCTGTGATTTAACTGGTGCCCATCTGCCAGCTCCTTTGTCTCCCTGGCTACTTGTGTGGCAAGGGTTGGTTCTGCCAGTAAGGATGGGCTGTCACTGCTGCAGGACCTGGTTAGTCCTCTCCATCATCTGCTCCACCCTGACCCCATGGGCTTGGGGGGTACATGTTTGGATGCAGCTGTCTCTGGCTGCACTGGTCCCTGGGGCTTCTGTCTCAAGAGAAGCAGAGCCCAGTGTGCTGACAGCTCCTCCTCAGTCTCTGAACTGGGTATTTCTCCAGCAGGAGCCTCCTGATCACTGCAGTCTGCCTCAGTACCGTCCCCCAGCACTGTGCTCCTACCCCCCTATGGTTAATTCCCAGCTCTGTGGCACCAGGACAGCGTGTCGGATTAGGCTCCATCCATCTGCCTCTTACACCCCGCCTGGGGAACCTGTGTGCGTTGAGCTTTGTTTGTCGGTCTCTGTCTGTCTGTCTCCTCTCAGTGTCCTTGTTTCTTTGTTTTCAAGCCACCTGACCAATGAGATCCCCGCGTAAGTACAGTCCTCCCTACACCCATCTGCCCTCCACCACGTCTCCCATTGTCACCCTGACCCCCAGCCCACCTGCGGGGGAGCGTAGGGCAGCTGTGGGAGGAGGAGGAGTATGGGCACTCTCCCAGAGATCCCATTTCAAGGGGAGGAGGATGCAGGTACTGACCTGCAGCTCTGGCAGGGGCCCAAATGCCACTGAGACGTAGCAGGAGCTAGGCTGCCTGGCTCTGCTGCAGCCAGACCTGGTCCTGTCAGCGGGCTGCAGCTTACCTGTAGTTTGAGTGGGTGAGTGTAGAGGAAGAAAGCTCCTGTGACCTAGCTCTTCCATCAGCAACGGGAGGAAGGGGTGCTCATCCTGCCCTGCCCTTCCCAGTGTGAACGTGGCGCTGCTGCCGTAGCAAGGAGGCCAGGCTGGGTGCTGGGGAGTGTCCCTCAGTCAGGGGTGCGTGGCCTGGGCAGCCCCCCACAATGTTCTAGGGGAGCAAGGGGGGCAGAATCAGGGTCTGGGCAGGCAGACGGTGCGAAGGGCTTCTTTACCAGCTTGACAGCTGTTGGTTTGCTGTCTGTCTGTCTAGCTGAGCAGCAGGAGTGGAAGAGAAACACTGGTTCAAGTTCAGGAAGAATTTCTGTACTGAAAAGGCTGTCAGGTGTTGGCACAGGCTGCCCAGGGAGGTGGTGGAGTCACCATCCCTGGAGGGGTTTAAAAGGCGTGTGGATGGAGTCCTTAAGGCCATGATCTAGAGGTGGGCTGGGCAGGGTTAGGCTGGGCTTGGACTCAGTGATCTAAAGGGTCTCTTCCAGCCCAGGCGATTCTGTGATGCTGTGATTCTGTGCAGCTGAATTCCTCACTGTGTGGGGGAGTGTTTGAGTGATACCTGCCTGTCACATGCCCATTCCACCTCATGTTCTGCAAGCTGGGGGTCCCGCAGGGGCCGGGAGGCTGAGTTGGGTGCATGTGTGCATGTCAACACCCGGGGAGCTGCCGAGCCCGGCGGTGGCACGCTCACAGCAGTTGGAGAGGTGCTCTGGTGTTTTGGGAAGGGCTTTCTAGGAGCCAAGCATCCTCCTAAGCTAGACAGTGCCCTGCAGTGACGATCGGTGGGGGGCCCAGCTGTCCCCCCTGCCCAGGCATGAGCCACATCCCTGCAGATGAGCAGAGATCCGCTGCCTTTGTGCCCTGCCTCTCCCAGCTCTGCAAACAGGAGGTCACCATTGCCAGCCTCCTCTTCCCTGAACCAGCCTATTTTGGCTGCTGTGCCCCATCCCACGCAGGAGCTTATTGCTCCTGCCCAGACCCCTCTGCAGGGATTTGGCAGCAGCAGCCACAAGCCTTGCCAGAGCCAAGGGACCCATGGGGCTGCCCATAAAAAGTAGTTTCTTCTGCCTCCAGGCAGACACCAGGGTGTGCCTTGGGCAGGACTAACACTGCTCCAGCTGCTGCTGGGCTCTGCGGGCCATGGCATGCCCATCTCTTTGTCTTTTTTTAATGTATGTTAGAAGGGCAACCAGGCTGGGGAAGGGGCTGGAGGGCAAATCCTATGAGGAGCAGCTGAGGGAGCTGGGGGTGTTCAGCATGGAGAAGAGGAGGCTGAGGGGAGACCTTATCAAAGCCTACAGTGACCTGACAGGAGGGTGCAGAGATGTGGGTGCTGGTCTCCTCAGCCAGGTGACAGGTGATGGGACAAGGGGCAATGGGCTCAAGCTGTGCCAGGGCAGGGTCAGAGCAGATGGGAGGGAAAAGTTCTTCCCTGGCAGAGTTGTGGGGCTGTGGCACAGGGTGCCCAGGGAGGGGGCTGAGTCACTGACCCTGGGTGTGTTTAACAGACGGGAGATGAGGTGCTCAGGGATCTGGTTTAGCACAGGACAAGGATGGTTGGACCTGATGATCTTAAAGGGCTTTTCCAACCTGGTGATTCTGTGATACGTTTTTAGACATACATCTAATTAGAGCTGATTGTAATCAGCCAGGCCTGTAGCCCCCAATGCTCACAGGCAGTGCCAGCAGGACAGCTGTAGCCCTGGGTTTCCCCTTCCCCATGCATGCTGCCCAAGGACCCTATGGCTGACTTGGAGGCCTGGCGTGTACATGCCGTTCCAGCTCTCTGCCTAGACAGGAGCCTGTTTTGTGGCACCCCAAAGGACCAGCCTGAGACAGACCTGCCCTTCAGTCTCCCCAGGAAAAAGGGTCCTTGTGCTGCGGGGACCAAAAGCTCCCTTCCCCCAGCAGTGCCATCCTCTGTCCTGTCCTGGATGCACATCCCACCAGGGTCATCACTGAACACCAGAGTCCTGACCCAGGAGAGGATGACAGAGTCCCTGCACCGCAGGGACGGGGCCGTGTTTGTCCTGTGCTGTTCCGCTCGCCCTGGCTAAGCAACATCTCGCAGCCTTGTCTCCTTGGCTTGAGGAAGCCCAACCCCAAAGGCGCAGTGGCTGAGGCTTCCCGCTCGTGCAGGGCGGTTTTCTCAGCTTGGGCGTTGTGTAGGGGGAAGAGCTGCTGCTGTTGAGCGGGGCCGAGCCCTGTCCTTGAGCAGGGTGGGAGGGAAGGGTCTCCTCCGCTGTCCCGCGCTTATCGCATGCTCCCCTTTCTTCCTGCATCTAAGTCCCGAAGCGCTGGACTATCCCCTGGAGCCCAGGTGAGTCTGTGCCAGGCTTTCTGCTCTCGTGTCTCGTGCTCTGCTGTTGCTGCCTCAGCATGTTTGTTGTCTCTGAGTGTTCTGTGTGTGTCCCTACCCTTGGCTTTTTATTTGTAAGGGATACGGCTCTGCAGATGATGAGTTAACACCAAGGAAGCCCTGTCCCTCCAGCATAGGAGCAGCAGCTCCAGCTCTGGTCCTTGTTCCTGGGCACCTAGACAGCTACAAGGGAAAGAAAAGGCTGGGTTACCTTGAGGGTACAGTGGGCTTCATGCAGAACCTGCGTCCAGCCCTTTGGGCGCAGTGTCCCTTGGGAATAAAAAGCTGTCTGTGTTGCCCGTGTTGTCTACTCTGTGTGTGCACACGTGTCAGCAGTGTGTCTTGGAGCATCCCAGGAGAGTGGGTGGTGATTCCCCATGGCAACATCACCTGTTCCCAAGAGCCTTTTGCCTGTTCCAGAAGGGCCTGAGCAACGATGGGGATGCCAGTGTGGGGAAAATCTCGTCCTTCCTTTGTTCCTCCCTTGGGAAAAAGACACTTTGCCTAGGAGAAGGGAGCCTTTCTGCCTCTGTGGGCCATCTCCATCCCCTTCAAACTGCAGGGTGCCCATCGCCACACAGTCCCCAGCCTCAGGTTCCCCTTGGGCTGTGGTGAAGCAGAGGCAGCAGAGCAGCTGCCTCCAAGGGTGATGGTTGTGTGGTGCTGGCATGGGGAGCGGTGGTCCCCAGGCACCCCAGCTCTCACACCTCCCCTGCTTGTCGTCAGGGTGGTGAAACGGTGTCAACCCCAGCACAGCAGCTGCCTCCAGCCCTCCCAATCTGTCCAGCAGAGCCCTCTTTGTTCTGACCTCTCCACAGAGCTGCCTTTGATTTGGCAGAAAACCCTTCTGCAGGCCAGATCTGGGCCAGCCTGGTACTGGTCATTAGCCTGTGTAACAGACCTCTTCCTCCAGCAGCTGCATGGGGGGAGGCACAGCCAAGGCCTGTGTGTCACAGCTGCAGGGGTTGATGTAACTGAGCCTGGTGCTCCATGGAGGGCAGAAGCAAGGGGCAGTAGCCCCAGGCTGGGTGGGTCTTTGGAGGTTCAAGCTGTATGCTGGGGAAAGCACTTCATCCCCAGGAGAACTGGGCAGCCCCTGCTCAGGTCATCAGGAGGATGGGGAAGCTCCATTCTTGGTGTTCCCAAGCTCAGGTGGGCAGAGCCTCATCTCACCCTGTGAGTGGGAGCTGGGTTAGAGAGCTCCAGGGGGCCATTCCTTTGATCCTGTGGCCTGGGTCAGAGCTTCCCAGCTGCTCTCCACACCACACACCAGGTCACTTGAGCGGGCTGGGATATCACAGAGGCTGCGAGCCCTCGAATGCAGCGGGTAGGGACTGAGAGCCCTGATGCCAAAGGCAGGTTGAGGGTTATCCTCAGCAGGTGAGCTAGTTGGCTGGGAGCAGACAGCTGCTCTGAGGAGCCCACTGGCTGCCTGTTGCTTTTCTTGCCATGTTTTTAACTCTGCTCTGGCTTCTCCCCTGCCTCCACCTCCCCGTGCAGCGAGAAGGCTTTGCAGTCCAACCACTTTGAACTAAGCATCAAAACAGAAGCCACTCAGGGGCTGATCCTGTGGAGTGGGAAAGGGCTGGAGCGATCGGACTACATCGCCCTTGCCATAGTGGATGGCTTTGTACAAATGACCTACGACCTCGGCTCCAAGCCCGTCGTCCTACGCTCCACAGTGCCGGTCAACACCAACCAGTGGATTCATATCAAAGCTTACAGGTGAGAAGGGGAAGGAGGAGAAGGGGAGGGGAGAGCAGGACCGTGGCGACTGCTCTGGGGTGGGCAGGCTGTGAACCGGGGGAGCCTGAGTCGTGTGATGCCCAAGAGGCTGTGGGCCTGGAGCCTGTGATGCCCAAGGGTCACTCCTCTTCTTGGATAATAATAGAGGAGAGGCACGTGGGCAGTGCTGCGTCGGAGGGGGCGCGTGTTGCGACACGCCTGGGAATGTCCAAGCAGGTTCAAGAGGTCTGTGCCTTTTATTTTAGCTGGCCAAGGGTTTTACATTCTGTTCGGGGCTGAGCCCGAGCTGTCCCTTTTTATTTCTGTTGGTGATGGGAGTGGTGAGCGGATCATGTGGCTGGCATGCTGGGGATTTCTGCTCACGAGGCTGGAGGAAGCTGTGGCCGCTGGCCGGGGCTGGTGGCAAGGCTGGGGGGATGCATGGGGGATGCTGGAGGGGAGCACTTGCACCCCTGGCTGGGCAGTATTCCCATGGAGCACCAACGGCTGCTCCGTGACCAGGGGAGAGCTTTGCTCCCTCTCCTCTCCAGGATTAGGTGCCCAGTGTCTGGGTTTAGCACAGAGGGCAGCTCTGGGGTTCTCTTTTGAGGTTACTAATCATCTTATGTTCCTTCTTTCCTCCCTCTGGGAGCAGGGTGCAGAGAGAAGGCTCCCTTCAAGTTGGGAACGAAGCCCCCATTGCTGGCTCTTCTCCTCTTGGTGCAACACAGCTCGATACAGATGGGGCCCTGTGGCTGGGTAAGTTGGTGTGGGAAGGGTGAACCTCCTCTGCGCCCTTGCTGAGGGGTTCAGAGTGGCACCTGGAACATCAATGCTCCCTCACTTGTCTCAGTGGGACACCTTTGCCTCCCAGGTGGCTTTCATAGAATCATAGAATGGCATGGGTTGGAAGGGACCCCAAGGGTCACAGAGCTCCAACCCCCTGCCACAGGCAGGGACACCAACCTCCAGGCCTGGAGCTACACAAGGTTTCCCAGGGCCCCAGCCAACCTGGCCTTGAACACCCCCAGGGATGGGGCATCCACCCCTCTCTGGGCAGCCTGTTCCAGCCACTCACCACTCTCTCTGTAAAGAACTTCCCCCTAATCTCTCATCTAACCCTTCCCTCCTTCAGCTTCACTCCATCCCCCTTGTCCTGCCAGTCTCTGCCCTTTAACAAGCTGATTCCCCTCCTGTTCCTCTGCTCCCTTCAGGGACTGGCAGGCTGCAATGAGGTCCCCCCACAGCCTTCTCTTCTCCAGGCTGACCCAGCCCAGCTCCCTCAGCCTCTCTTCTTAGTGGAGGCTTTGACAAGGTTGACCTAAAAACATCTCCTGCTCATTCTCTGCCTGCTATAGCAGGATGCCAGTGAGAGCAGAGGGACAAAGGGTTGGCTTTACCAAATGCCACTTCTTTCCCTGTCCCCGTGTCCCATGAGAAAGGGGTATCTGGACTGGGACTTGTGGCATGGAGCACCCTCTCCCTCCTCAAACTGGGAGTGCTCCCACCTGCCAGGTTCCCTTGCATATGGGAGCCTGCCAGAGGTGAAGGGGCTGGATTCAGAGATGAGTGCTTCTCCCTGGAAACCCATAAATACCCAGATTTTTAAAATGCTGCTTTGCAGAATAAGCTGACGTGCCAGCACGCGCCTGTGTGTGCAGCACAGTCTGTTCCATGTGTGCTGATGTAACTATTTTGATCCCACAAACAGAGTTTGGCCCATTGAATCTATCTCACACCACCCATGGCACGTCTGGCAGCCCAGACCAAGGCTGGAATTGTCCTGTAACAGCTTGAACTGGCACCCAAATCCACCCAGAAGTGTAGGATAACTGTGCTTTAAACATAACCAGCAGTAATCTGAGCTAAGAGGCTAGGAAAGTCCTATTTGGAGCCTGAAGGGATGAAAGAAGGATGCCCAATGATAGGGGATGCTGCAGGTCTTGGGTTTGCTCATCTCTTGAGGAACTTGCTCTCCATCTGGAAATTTAAGCTGGGCTCCTCCTTAGGCAGATGCTGTAGCAGTCTGAGCCTTCAGGAGTGCCAGGGGGCACAAGGGCCACAGAAATGGGTGGATGGAAATGGGGATTTTCATCACCTGTAATGAAGAAACCTTTCATTAGATTCTCTTTGCATTTTTTGGAAGCATCTCTTTATCTTCCCTGTCTAAGCCTGTAGTTTCGGGTCTAATCCAACTTAGAAATAGTTCCTATTCAGAAACAGAACCCAGTATCCCAGGCACCAGTTCACATTCTGGAACCAGCCTCAGAGTTAGGAGGAAAGCAGAATTTTTTCCCTGAGAGATCTTTTGCTTGGCTTCCCCACTGGCTCCTCTAAAGGCTTTTGTGTGCAATCAGCCCTTTGTCATTTCAGGGCTGGAACGGAGCCGTGGTTGATATTTCAGTAATGGAAATAAAACCCCCAAAATTCATTCTGAATTTGGGACTGACCTCCAAGGAAACAAAGTATTTTAGGTTGGATCTATGGTTTAGAACACAAGCAACTCTTTCAGGTGTCCTCAGGAAACCCCTGTGCATTGGTTGCAAGTGGCCAATTTCTCAAAAATAAATAGAAAAACTTATAAATAATTTATATTTATACAAAAATAAATAATGACCAGGAAAGAGGGATTTTCCCCCACTGTTGAGGGCAGCATTCCCACCAGTGCCTGCACTGTGTGAGTGTGCATGAGTGTGTGACACCGCTGCCCAGGGCTGGCTGCTGGCTCGCATGGCAGCGTGTCCTTTGTCCTCTCTCCTGACTTTCTGTGCTGTCTCTTGCAGGGGGGATGGAGAAGCTGAGCGTGGCTCACAAGCTGCCCAAGGCCTACAGCACTGGCTTTATTGGCTGCATAAGGGACGTGATTGTCGACCGCCAAGAACTGCATCTGGTGGAGGACGCTTTAAACAACCCCACGATATTACAGTGCTCAGCCAAATAGACCCCCAGGGACCCTTCCTTCTCCTTCCCTCCCTCCTGCCTATTGCTGTAATTATTTTCTATTTTTGTAAACTTATTGCTTTTTATATTTTGGGGGGAGGGGGGAGGGGAAGGGGGGAACGGGAGGGGAGGAACCACCTTTTTCTTTTGGGTTATTTGTTCGGTTGCAGTCTATCCAGGTCAGTCAGACTCTAATCAAACAAGCAGCAACAAAGAACAAACCTTGAACCAAGTCTCCAAGAAGTGACAGAAGAACTTCCCCACTGCACCTGCGTTGTAAATCTTATTCATACTTGAAGCTTCTTTTTATTTTGGGGGTTCTATTCCCCCCCCGCCCCCCCCCCCTTACTTGTGTTCTTGGGTTGTCGTTGACATCGGCGGGGGAAAGGATGCTGGTGCTGGTGGGATGCCTTTTGTGGATTCACCACCTTCCCATCTCGGGCCTGACCCCAAAGTCCCTTTGGCAGCACAGGCCGAGCAGGGAAGCAGCCGCCCGAGAGAAGCGGGAATTGCGGCCCTGCTTCAGGGCCTGGCTAGGCCGAGCCTCCTCCTGGCCCTGTGTTCACCCTTTTGCCTCTTCCCCCCTTTCCTCTCACTATAATTTATGTGTGTAAGGATCTCAAGTGCTTTTCTCCTTTATGCTCTGTTAAAATCAGGGATGCCATGCACTGGAAGAGAGACCAAGGTCTGCTCTGAGCAGGCAGGAAAGCATTGCTCTTTGGTTGTCTTACGACTGTTTGCTGGACTGAGAGGTGCTGGGGAGGGGGAAACGTTGATTTCTCTGTTGGCTCTCCTCCTCCTCCACTTGGACATGTGCAGAAGCAGCTGTGAAACCTCATTTCTATGCTTTGTGTTTATCCAGACATGTCCTAACTGCCTGCTTGCCCTGGCTGCTCTTCCCAAGAGCTTCTGTGTAACCAAGCGTTGCCCTCCTGAGCACCAGCGAGAACTTGCAGCATGGAAGTGCTCTCCCTCTTCCAGTGCTGTCAAACAGGCTGCGAGGGCGTGGAGACTGGGTCCCTTTTCACTTAAAAAAATAATAATATATATATATATTCTGTTGGATGTGTCCTTCTATGCCCCACGTCCGTTTTCCAGCCTCCAGGCGTGACTCACCTTCTGTCTACTATGAGGATGCTTGCAGCTGGCCAGCTGGGAATCTCCATAGAGCTGGTACTAGAGCCTCTCCAGTGAAGAGCTGTTGGAGTTTTACCTTTGACTTCAAGTTTTTGCAATGCCCAGTGTCTTCCAGGGCATTGCAGGGTCTTCCACGCCATGATCAAAGCTCCTCTGGATACTGCCAGCTTGGCAGCAGAAGCTTCAGTGGAAAAGGGAGTTGGGGGCGAGGTAGCTGCCGAGGCAGTCATGTGTGAGAGGAGGCTTTCAAGTCCTTTCCTCCTCCATGCAGCTCTTGGAGGCAAACACTGCAGTGCCAGTTCCAAAGCCCAGCGTGCGTGGTTCTGAATGAATATGTGTGTGGGGTGTGTGTGTGTGAGTGTGTCTGTCCAGCAGCACACCTTGGGATGCAAACACTTGACTCTCCTCTAAGCAGGGGAACAACACCCTGTGACAGAAACGACCCACTCCATTCAGGTTCCTTCTCCATGGGAAGAATTTACTGATGCCGTGCAGCATCCATGTCTCTTTCTACCACTGGGACACAGTGGTGTCCCTTTCCCACCTGCGCTGCTCCGTGTAAGACCTGCTTTACAGAGCGTGCAGAATTAATCTGAAGGATGCCAGGTATCAAGTATTAATTGATACAGCCAGGGTACTGTTTTACTATAAACTTCTAGCACACCCCTTGTAAATGTACGCTGTGGAGTAGCACAGCACCCTTAAATCGTTCCTTGGCACTAAATTTCAAGCCATGAGCAGTCAAATTCCCTTTCTCAGGGTGTGCTCTGCACACAGATGGAACAAAGGGGAAGAATGTCGTGTGAAACCACTTGGGGTTCTTTTTTCTTCTTTATTTTTAATTAAAAAATGGTCTCAACCCCCCTACACCTCCCCACCAAATCTATGCCTAATCTATTGACGTTCCACTAAAAATCCAATGGTTAAATATTTCACAGGGGGCTGAGGGGGTGATGGTTGTACCCTCCATGGGATGGAGCCTCTGGGCTATGGATGTGTGAGGCTGTGGATGTGGCAATATCACATTTTGAGTGGTTACTGTATGTAAGTCGTGGTTCCTGGTAGGGAGTGCTGTGCCTGTGTTGTGAAAGGGATGGACCGCTGTGTTTGATCACAAGGTGTAGCTAGATGGGGTGTGTGGGGGGCTAACTAGGACTGCAGGGTGGGGTGGGATTGGGAGAGAAGAGTGGCACCCTCGTGAGTTTTGGCTTGGGAGACGCAACCACATTGGTGGAGACCAAGGAGAGCCGACTGTGCCGATGCTCAGGGGAGAGAGGGACATGTGGAGAGGAAGCTGCTAATTTTTCTAGGATGCCACTGAAATGAAGCCAGGGTCACTGCAAGGGGGGAAAAATTAAGGATAAAAAGGAAAAAAAAAATCAACAAAAACTCTGTCTGCTTTTGCTGGGGCTTGGAAATGCCTTAAAACAGGACCTTTTGTCCTTGTTGTCAAGCATCTTGAACCAAGGTCAGATTCAGCAGTGCTCCCTAGGGGCTGTGCACTTAACTTTGGCTTTATTTTTAATAGCGTTTATAACATGTATGTACAAAAAAACCAACATTGAGGTTTGGGGTTATTTTTTTTTCCTGTTTTTTTGTTGGTTTTTTGTTGTTTTTTTTTTTTAAAGATGTCCACGTGGCTTCATTTATAGGGTAAATTAATGACCGTTGTGAACTGCTGTATGAATTTTGAAGGGCAATGCACAGTAGAGGAGCATGATATAACCATTACTAACTTGTGTCTTTCGTCAGTCACCATAAAATAAAGTTTGAAAAGTATTAAATACCTTTTTAAGGGGCCTGTTGCTTTTTTCCTTCTTCCTACTGTGTGCTTCACGCTTGCTCACTGGTGTAAATCTGTCTCCTGGGTGGATGCTGTGTGAAGCCAAACTGGTATCTCCCTCCCCTCCTCCCTTAGAGCCAGAGTGGTTTATGCAGGTACCTGCTGCATCGTCTTAAGTGACAGTACAGATGCTGCCCTCAAACAAATCCAGCCAGTGTGTGGACAGAGCACTGGGACAGGCTGCCCAGGGGGGCGTGGAGTATATCCTTGGATATATTCAAGCCCTGTCTGGACACTGACCTGTGCAACCTGTCCTAGGGACCCTGCTTTGGCAGGGGGTTGGATTTAATGATCTCTGGAGGTCCCTTCCAACCCCTATGATTCTGTGATTCTCTGTGCAGGAGGAAGACTCCCATGTATCTTTCTTCCCCTTCTGTGTAGCCATCTGAGTGTGCTCTCAATGGCTTCACCTGCTCAAGCACCCACTAGCTTTTCCTTCTTGCCGGGCATGCTTTTATCAACCCTTCTTAGGGAGGTGGCTTTGGCATCACGCCATGCCAACAAGCCTGAAGTGATGCTGCTGTAGCCTGTTTCTTGCTGATGGCAGTGGTTCTCCCTGAGTTTTACCATGGGAAGTCAGTCTCAAGGGGGTGGGGTTTGAGATGTACCAGGTTTAAGTCCCTGCTCTGAACAGGGACTTAAAGGGGCTATTCCACCTGGCCAGAGCCCTCGCTGCCTGGTCTCTGCAGCTTCATCCTTCTGCAAGAGAAGAGAGTGGGAGGTGGAGAATTTTGTACATCAAGAGCTTGTGTTCATCCAGGTGGTGTGAAGTGAGAAAGTGGAATCCCTGCCATTTGGGAGGCAGCTAATTTAGCAAATAGGGTCATTCCAATATCCCTGTTTGATTGGTATCTGCACCAGCTCAGTGGGAACCTGCTTCTCAATGGACAATGAAACTCTGGAGACTGGCAACAGGGAACAATGAGGCCAGTGTCTGAACAGCCACAGGGGTTGCACAACTCACAACTGGGGCCATGTTTTGCTCAGGATCAGCCTCCTGGTGCAGCATCTTCTCCACAATGACCATATTATGCCACAGCAGGCATGGACTTGCAAAGTCAGTGCCTCTTTCACCGGCGTCTTGCCAGCTTGCTGCAAAGCAGGAGGAGAAAATGCTGTCGTTGTCTTGGCCAGAAGGAAAAGCCAAGCTCTGGCAGCTGGATGGGTTTGGGGTTTGTTGTTTTTTTTTAACTACAGGCTGGAAAAAACCCATTGTGAGGGGAAAGAGGAAGGAAAGGACAGGAGCCACGCTGGGGGCACGCTTGGGCAGGCAGCAAGCATGACTCAGGGGAATGGCCTGGCCAGGCTTTCTGGCAGCCCTTTGCTCCAAAGAGCAGCCTGCTCTGTGCTCCCAGGAGTGCACTGCAAAGCAAAGACAAGCTGGAGCAAAGGCAATCAGGCGGTATCATCAAGAAGGAGACGGCCATTGAGGTTGGATGACCCTACCCATCCTCAGTTTGCTCTGGCTCAGCAGCCTCTGGGAATGGCTAACTGGGACAGCCAGTTGTTACCTTCTCCTGTGCCCAGAAGCTTCAGAATGGGGCTAAAAGCAGCTTACTCCATTCTGAGGCCACCGAGCCGAGGCTTCAGCCGGATGGTGGGGAAGCCAAGGGGGAGAGCTGGGGGAAGCAAAGGGCAGTGGGTGTGTTGCTTTGGTGATGGTGGGAATGGCCTTGCAGGGCTGTCCCATGGGATTTTGATCTGGGGTGTCACAGTTGTAGTAATTAGTGAAGTGAGACCCCCGTTCATTTGCTCCTTCCTGAGGCTGCTGCCGCTCGCCCGCCTGGCAGGGGTTAGTCCTGGAGCATGTCAGACCAGACTTAGGCCCCTGCTGAGTGTTGTCTGTGGCCCCCACTCCTCTCTCCCCTAGCCTGCGGTAGCAGATCTGGACTCCTCAGCTCCGTCGCTGCTTGGCCTTGTCCTGTGGCGGGGGCAGCAGGAGCCAGGGGTTTCTTTCCCTCCTCTGCAGCTGATGCAGCCTGTGTCTTGGCCTAATGGCTCCCAGGGCCTGCACTGCGCTCTCCTCACCTGCCAAGGCAGCACAGTGCCCCATCGCCCTGCTCTGTAATGTACCTCTGTGTCTCTGGCTGGGAAGGTGTGGTTATTTGGAGAGAAAAGGGGATGTGGGATGTCTAAGCAGACAGCCCATGAACACAGTCCTTCTGGCTCTTCATCAGTCACAGGGTCTGCAGTTCAGGACTACATAGACGCCCTGAATTTAAGGGTTTAGGGGGCCCTTGCAACTGTGGCTGGGAGTGCAAACATCTTCCCAAAGCTAAGCTGGGCTGCCTGAGCTTTCATCTCTCAGGATGTAATAGGAGGGTCCTGGCCCTTTCTGTGGTGGACCTGAGGGAATTGGACTTGTTTGCAGCATCTGGCTAAAGTGGAATTTCCATCTGTCAGATAGGATTCCCGTGATGTGGCTGTGTCCTGGTACCCAGCTATCCCTTCCAGCTTGCAGATGGAAGACCGAGCATGTGAACCTGTGCTTATGTCAATAAGCAGCTCAGAAGGATGTTGTAAGTGACTTTGAGTAGCACAGGGTGCTCCTCTGGGTGGCTGATGCAGCTGGAACAGGATCTGCTCTCACTGCAAACTGTAAAGTCACCCAGGAATGTTGTTCCCAGGATTTTGCATGATCGGACACACTCGCTTTGGAGAGTCTAGTGTCTCAACCCAGAGATCAACCTGGACACAAAGGCTCCTGATGAGCTTTCTCCAGAGTCCCCTGTCCCGTAGGACTGCTGCTCTCCTCCGACATTTTGGTGGTAGATCAACCCTGTTCTCACTGGGGACCTTCTGCCCTTGTGCCCTGGGAATTCTACGGTCCAGCCACACGCTCTGTAACTGCAAGACAAACATGATGCCTCCCCAGGAGTGTTCTCACTTCATTCCTAGCCGTGCTGCCAGTATTGTCCTGCCTATTAGCATGTGGCATTTCCACACGCTCTCCCACCCCTGTAGATATTCCCAGGGGAACATACAGATTAGAGCTAAAAATACTCCTTTCTCTGCTGCAGCAGGAAATGCCTCAGGGCTGGGGCAGACTCCAGCGCTCCAGAGTTGGGTGCTGAAAGCCGCTTTCCTCTGCTCCATGGGCCAGTGATGCTGGACACACAGGAGCCTGGCTGCTCCCCCATTCCTGGGGCACATGGTAGAAGAGGTGCCAGAAAAACCTGTCCTTTTTGGAGGGGAGGAGTAGCATGGTAAATCCTGGCCACTATTGAAGCCTCAGAGGCCAGCTGAGAGAAGGCAGGTGGGGTCACACAGACATCTATAGCACCCCCGCTATGGTCATGGTGCGTTTCCGTTGCAGTGGGTCACCTCAGGGATGGGCATCATCCCAGCGCCAACACAATGGGCTGCAGAGAGCTCCCAGGCTGGAGCCTGGATGTCTCTTCTGGGTATTTCCATGGTCTCGAAGTGTTCCACTGGGCAGGAGATGGGAGGGCTAACATCTTGCAGGAATGGACCATTTTTACCAGTTACCTGCATCCCGGATGCACAGTTAGAAACCAGCATATTACAAGAAGGGGGGATCTATAGAGTGGTAAGGTGCTGGAACAGGCTGCCCAGAGAGGGAGTGGGTGCCCCATCCCAGGGGGTGTTCAAGGCCAGGTTGGCTGGAGCCCTGGGCAACCTTGTGTAGCTCCAGGCCTGGAGGTTGGTGGCCCTGCCTGTGGCAGGGGGTTGGAGCTCTGTGATCCTTGGAGTCCCTTCCAACCCAGAGCATTCTATGATTCTATGATTCTCTGTTCCAGGGGTTTCCTTTTGAGCTGTCTTTAACCAAGCAGCTGAAGTCCCTCCCTGACCCTGAGAAAGGGTCTTGTTCCCCCTCCCTGTATGAGACAGACGCGCACAGAAGCCAGTTTGGTCTCTCACAATGAAGCCTCAGTGCTAGGGAAGAAGGGCCCAGTAACTGGGAGCCTCCATGGCAGGGCAGATGAGGAAGGAGAGGACAGGGGTCATTGCTATCAGAGTTGCTATTTGGCCTCTGTGGTCCTTGTTGCCCTGTGAGCTATCCAGTGGCACGCAGGGAAGCTATGCAACCCGCCAGACCTCCTCACGGAGCAATGAGCTGGCTCCCGCTGCCAGCGCTCTGGGTATTCCCCGAATAGACATGGAATTCGCTGAGTCTTATTATAGTTATAAAACTGCTATTTTTGCCACTACGGGTAGACTGGGGGGTGGCTTGCTGGCTGTATCCTGGCTTTTTCCCTCCCTTGGACAGCTGGCTTTGTTTTCTCACCCAGCATTCATGAAAGGTGCCAGATTCAGAGCATTTATTTGGGTTAAATTCTGTCTTTTATGCGAAGGGACATATATTTGACAGGGATTTGTTAAAGGCCTCTGAATTTACACCTCAGATGGCAAACCACACTCTATTTGTATAAAGCATCCCTATGGCACACCTGACCCGAGCTTACCCGAGTGGAAGGTTTGGGTGTCACCATCCCTGTCTCCCCATGGATGCTGGGATGAAAGCAGGGAACCCACCCTGGGGACACTGAGCCCTCCTGGCTCCAAAGCAGCCCCTGAGCTGGGGGCGTTTGGGGATAACAATAAACACTGCTGAGCCTGGCCAGACTCAGGCGCTCAGTGTCTGGTGGCTCGCTTCGTTCCCTCAGCAGCACAACCCCCAAATCTTGGTGAATTCAACACCAAACCCCAGACTTCCAAAGGTGTTTGGGCACCAAGTGTCGCCTGAAACTGCTGCTGGTGGGAAATCTCAGACGCTGACAGGATTTGGAGTGAGGAGTGTGGATCATAAAATCATGGAATCACAGAATCACCTGGGCTGGAAGAGACCCTTTAGATCATCGAGTCCAAGCCCAGCCTAACCCTGCCCAGCCCACCTCTAGATCATGGCCTTAAGGACTCCATCCACACGCCTTTTAAACCCCTCCAGGGATGGTGACTCCACCACCTCCCTGGGCAGCCTGTGCCAACACCTGACAGCCCTTTTGGTAAAGAAATTCTTCCTGATCTCTGAGCTAAATGTCCCAGGTGCCATTCCAAGCCATTCCCTCTCGTCCTGTCGCTTGTCACTCGAAAGACCAACCCTGACATCCTTGCAGGCGGTAGCAGGGAGCGATGAGGTGTCCCCTCAGCCTCCTTTCCTCAAGGCTAAAAAGCCACAGTTCCCCCCCCAAGCCGCTTTCCCCCCATCCCCTCCTTGCGCTCCGGGAGCCGGGCGCTGGCGGTGCGGGGGCAGGGGCAGGGGCAGCACGGCGCTGCTTCCCCGCCGGGCGGGCCGGGCCGGGCAGGGCGGGGCGGGGCGGAGGGCGGGGATTCCCTCGCGTCACAGGGAGGGGTTTCCCCGCCGGCCCGCGGCCCAGGCGCCCCGCCGGGGCGCGGCGGTGCGGGCAGTCGGCGCGGGGCCGGGAGCGGGGCCGCTGTGGTGCGCGGAGCTCCGCGGAGCCATGACCTCCCGCAGGTAAGGGCTGAGCGCCGGCCGAACCGGCGGCGAACGGCTGCGGCGGACAACGCCGGTGCAACCCGCGGCTGCCGGCCGCCGCCTCCTCCTCCGGCACCGGCTCCGTACCGGTTCGGACATGCCCCCTTCCCCCGCCGCGGGGCCGGAGCGGCTGCGCTCGCCCGGCTGTGCCCGCCGCACCGAGGGGAGGTGCGGGGAGGTGTTGCCGCCGGCAGCGTGGCGGGCGGGCGGTGTCTGGGGCCGGGCGGCTGTGGTGAAGTTGCAGCCTGAGCCCTTGTACAGTCACCTGCTGCGAGCCCGACCCTGACCCCGGATCCCGACCCCCGCTCCCAGCCTTTACCCTGCTCCCTAGCCCTGACCCCGGCCGCCTGACCCGGCCCCCTGGCCCTGACCCCAGCCCCGACCACCCTGCCCCACGGGCTGTTTTGGGTCTCCCCGTTCCCCCTTTGCGGAAGAGCCCTCGGTGCCTGCGGAAGGGACCTGCTGCCGTTACGGCATCCTGGCTCAGCCGGCTCTGTAACCTGCGCTGGAGATGCTGAAGAGGGGATGCTCAAACAGGACCAGGCTTTAAAACTTGGTTGAAATATCCCTGTGGGCTGGGAGGTGGAAAAAAAGGAGGTACTTAGGTGCATCTGGTGTGCTGGGGGTGCCTCCCCCGGCTTCCCCTGAAGAAGCTATTTCAAGGCGTCTTTTTCTCGGGGGTGGCAGGAGCCTGTGTGACTTGAGGGCATCGTCCCTGCTCGTTTCCTCCTCCTCTGTTACGGCTCTGAGAGGGGTACATAGCTGTCCCGTGGATGGTCTCTTTCCCCGCCTGTTTGCCAGCCAGCTCAGGGTGCTGTGTTGCACACACATTTCCCCCCGTGCTGCAGGGCAGAGGGGGAGTTTCTTAAGGTTTGGGAGGGGGTGTCTTTATTCTTGTCTGTCCTCTCTGAGACGGCCTTAAAGTGACCCAAAAAAGCGTAATGTTGGTGTTGGAAATCAGTGCTTTGAAAAGCCCTGAGGAGGGTGGTGACTGGGGAGCTGCTGTACAGCTGACGGTCACTTCAAGCTGAGAAATGGGATCGGTTACAGGACAGGGAGTGCTTGTTTGGTGTTGGTGCAGGACCGGACGTGGGCAGGTTTCCTCAACCATCTCTTCAGTGTGTAGTAACTCCAGATCTTCCTCATGCACGTGCCTGCAAAGGCAGGATTTGGGGGGCTGGGTTGGTTTGTGGGGGTTTTTTGGGTCTCTCTTTGCCATCCTGCACTGGCTCTGTCTCCTGGGCGAGTTCTGAGCTGTGTTTGTGTCTGTTTCAAAGCGTGCAGAGGTTTAGGAAGAGGCAGCGTTCATCTGGGCGGTGCCACGGTGAGTTACGAAACGGGCTTGGTGATGGAGTGTAAAGCTGAGGGCTGGAACTTGGGGCCCTGGGATTTCATTCAGGGCTCTGGTAGTGCTCTCTGTGCCTGCAGGCAAGTCAATATTTGTCTACATTGCCTATACCTTGCTTGCTCCACCCTGTCGGGCAGCTACCTAGGGCAGCAGACTGCTAGAGACAGCAAAGTGGTTGTAACGCTGCTGCCAGCTCAGCCCTTGAGAAACCTGGCTAGCTAGTAGTACTGCTGCCAGAGCTGTGTGGATTGGATTTGTGCCGTGGTGTGATTGTTCCCAGCATCTGTTGCCCCCATCCCTTCAGCCTGTCCACTGGAGAGATGGATTTGTGGCTCCTGGTTCTGTAACATGGCTCAGGCTCTTTCTTCCCACACGTTCTAGCAAGGCTGGCTTGGCCCCAGCCCTTCCTCTCTTGCCACGTGTTGGGTGCGTGCCACACTTGTATGGCATCTTCTCTTCTGCCTGAACCCTGGCTGGTGCTCTCTTCCCTCTGGTTCAAAGCATGGTGCTGCCCAGGTGGGTCTACAAAGATTGTGACCTGTGCTGGTGGAGTGTAGAGAGGCTTGAGCATCCCTCAGGAGGGCTGGTCACTGCAACGCCTGGCTGAAGTACTAAATAGTGGATCCTTCGTGTACTGTCAGCATCATTCCCGCATCCTTTCAGGATGGTCAGGTCAGGCTTGCATGGGAATCCTTGGAATTAAAGGCACTTGGCATTAATGGGCTTGCAGGCTGACTCACAAAGGTTGATGGTGTGGAGCTGCTGAAAACCAGAGCACAGTTGGCTTGTGGTGCTGAAAGGGGGTACTGCAAAGGCCGGGGGTCTGTGAGGAAGTGCTGTCTGAGTAGCTCCATCCCAACCAAGGTGCTGGTTCTCTCTTCAGGGACCACTTCCACAGCTGTGTATCTGCTTCGCGTCAGTGGGCTGCAGTGAGGCTGTTGGCGGCCAAATCCTGGGAGCTCGTGTGGATCCAGGTGTAGCTGTGGACTGTCGCTTGGGCTTGGGGTGTGCCTGACCTGCCCTGAGTGTCCCCCTGCCACAGCACTGTCCCACAGCCCCAGGGTAGGATGCTCAGTGCATGCAGTTGAGCTGTCAGGAGCATCTGCTGGGATGGAAGGATGCTGCATTCCCTCTGCCCTGGCACAGGGGTGAGGCAATACAGATGTGTGAGCCAGGGGAATGGCTTTGGGAGCAGGGGTGGTGGGACACGAGCCTGGAGTGAGAGAGCGACGTAAAGCCCAAAGGTTGTATTTGCCCTCACTCCTATTTCTGTGCACTAATTCTTCTCAGGGAACACATGTGGAAGGTGAAATAAGCCTCTTCCTGGGTGTTTGACTTGTTCTGGAAGCTTTCCTCATCGCTGTGTAGTGGAGTACCGAGGCCCTAGGAGATGCTGGTCATGCTGTGGTCTCCTGAAGGGCTGTGCAAGTGGCCGTGGGTCACAGTGGGGGTATGTGCATGTGTGTGTGTGTCTGTGCATGTGTGACATGAGGGGGAATCGAGCCTCATTGTAGAAATAAACCAAATCTGTTGCCGTCAGCCTAAACCACAGAGCTGTTGCTGCCAGGGCTGTGTTGCGTTACTTAAACAGAGCCTGTTGAAAGAATAACCGTTTCTTCCCTTCTCCCAGTGTTGCCAGCCTGGGACCCCTCCACTGCAGGAAAGGTTTGGAGGTTGGGGTGTGCCCCTTTTCCCCTCCCCAGCAAGGACAGAGCAATCACGGTTCTGCTGGAACCTAAGAGTAACTGCTGCTCCTCCTGTGCATCGGTGCTTATGGCTGCTCCAGTGCTGGTAGAGACCTTACGTAGAGACTGCAGCAGATAAACCTCACATCCCCATTGCTGGTGAGCACCTCACAGATCCCAAATGCCCTGTTTCCTTTCCTAGGAAAGAGTCACTTTCCTAGGAAAGGAAAGCACACGAGCCAGCTGCCAGCTACCAAGTGCTCATCCTGGTAGCTGGCAGCTGGCTCGTGTGCTGCCCTTGTCTGCACAGCAGGCTTTTTCTGGGATGCTGTGGCTGGGAGAAAGGGAAAGTTTGGTGGAAACGGGTGGATATGAGCTGCTGGAGCCCAATTGTCCTGCTTCTGCAGGATTGAGAGCTGAGTGATTTTGGAGGCTCTGTCCCTCATTGCTCTTTGTTATTGTAGTTCTGGTACTTTGAGCGTTGCTGCTGCTGGCAAAGCAGGTCCCAGTGCAGAGCAGATGGTGGTTCTTCTTCCCTGCATGCATGGGTATGAGAGTAGCCATCCTTCTCAGGTCCGGGACTGTGACAGCAGTGAAATGGTGCTGTTGGTTCCAGGGCTGTGATGGGACGGGTGTGTTAGCCAGCAGCAGGGACTGGGCAAAATCCCCCTTGGCTACTGATCCCCCGGCACTCGGGGTGGGCTGGAGAGATGCTGGCTTTGGCTCCCAGAGCCCAGTGTGTCCACACACCTCCTGTTGCATTGCAGGATCTTGAGGGTGAAGCTGCCTGGGTAGGGAACACTGAGACCGAAGGGACTGAATTCCCAGTCTCCAGGGCAGTGAATGAGCAGGGGGGCACTGGTACTCTGGTGACGTCCTTCCATTTCTGCAACAGGTGTCACAAAGAGCAGTTAAGGGGCATCCTGCACCCAGTGCTTGGTACTTCATTTGACAGCTTTTCCCCTGCCTCAGATGAACCTTCTTAAAATCTAGCTCACTGCACAGCTGAATTACTTCATCCCTACTGGTGTGAGCAACTGGTTCCCTTGTCAGCCTCAGATCACTTGTAAGGATGAGTGGGAGCAGGGATGCTGCAGCCACACGGGTGGGAAGCCGTGGTTGGTAAGTCAGGATGGGCCAAAGTCCTGCGTGTGCCTTCCCCAGGATGGTTTGTCACCCTCCTGCAGGCCATGTTGCTGTGCATCTGAGGCATGACGCGCATCCAGCTGTACCCTGAAACCCAACTTGCTGCCCAGCCATGAGCATCTGCTGCAGTGACTGGTGAGATAATGCCAGTCCCCTGAGGAACTGAGCAGCCTGCGGTCCTGGCTTTCCCCCTCCCTATCCCAGTGAGAAGACACAGGCTTCCTGTGCTGAATCCAAATGTAAATATTAATCTTAAGTATTTGCAATAGCTGCTTACTTTGGCAACTTGGGTGGTGGTGGGGATGTGGTAATTTCTGGTCCAGGAAGCAAAACCAGGTCAGTGTTTTTGCATCTTGGCTATTCATCACTGACGCCTCATGGGCAGAGCTTAGGGCAGCAGTGCCTGGAACCCAGGGTGACTGCAGGTCTTGCTGGGGAGAGCATGCTGTCGTGTCTCTGAAGTGCAGGTCCTGAGTGGTAAGCTCAGAAATGTCCTCTGGCAGGTTTTTTGGGGGTTGGCTTTGGGTTTTTTGTGAGCTGTTCGTTTCCATCTCCTCAGGCAGCACTTCAGTGCTTGGCTCCAGAGCAGACCATGCTCAGCTCCAGCATGGAAAGGGTCAGCCAGCCTGGGCAGCTGGAGACAGGTCCCAGCAGCTTGAATTCACACCCTGGCTTCCTCTGCAGTGGCTTGTTCACATAAGCAGGCTTCCCGAGACCTTCCCAGCGAGGCAGCTGGTGCCTTTTGCATCCCTCCTTCGCTGTTGTTGTTGCTGCAGCTGAATCTTGGCTCAGATTTCCCCTGATTCTCTCTCTGGGCACAAAGCTGTTTGGGCATGGGCTCTTGTTAGCAGCACTACAGGAGAACCAGAGCTCGAAGGCTTTTGTGCAAATGTATGCTGTGACTGTCTGTGCACCCTGCCTGGACAGTGGGGAGGTGAAGGATGGGATGTGCCAGGAGGGGACTTTTTCACTGGGCTTTGCTATGGCCAGTGAGGACAAGGACATCAGTAGCAACTTAAATCACACTTCAATCTGTTTCCCTGCCTTTTCCAGTGAGGGAATGGGAATAGTTAATGGCCTCTCTCACTGCCTTGCCTAGGAGAGGTTTTTGGATCCAACCCCTCGGTGATTTTTCCAGTATCCTATGGTTTCCCCCAAGGCTGAATGAGCTGCTCTTGTTATGATCCCAAGACAAACGAAGCTCCCTGGGCCCTGGATCGCGTTGCTCGGGTGCAGCTGTATCTCTCTTGCGGGCTGCCAAGGAGAATTCCTCGCCGTCTGCAGCGGCAGGGGAAGGCAAAGCGCACCGGGGAGGCAGCCGATCTTCCAGCTTGCGCTGCCAAGGCTATATTGAGGGCGAGTTTCCTTTGTGGCTGGGTGGTACCAGGGCTGCTTGCTGCTCCTTCCATTGGGGTTTAAATTATTAAATGGGTTTTGAGGAGATGGTTCTTCTTGGGAACCTCGGAGGCACCCGAATGAACGAGCCGGGGCTTTGTTCGGTAGCCGGATGGGCTCTCCCAGGTGTCTGGGTGTGGGTCTTGCTTGGTGTGGAGCTGTACCAAGCAAGAGTAAGCTGGCAGGTGTGGGGAATGCTGCTCCCAGTGCACCCAGTGAGAGCTTTCTGCCCCCAGGATGGCTCAGCCAGCCAAGGCATGCGATGGGTGCCCAGCAGAAGTGTACCCATGGCTGGGAATCACTGCTCCTTGGAAAGTGGGGCAGAACTCAGCACCTCTGGCATTGCCATGGCGAACCTGGTTCGTGTGTCAGCCCCAAAACCTGGCTGAAGGTGTTTCTCTGTGTGCAAGCAGTGGGGATCAGCCTTCCCCTCTGCACAGCAAAGCAAACCCTGCTCTTGCTAAGCTCTTCCTAGAGGGTGGCTTTTCACTGGGGCCATTGCGTGCCGGATCTCTCGCTGACGCCATTTAGGGCAGCTGGAGGGAAAGTTCCTGTTCTCTAATGGGGCTTCAATGTTTTCAACGTTTTTCCACTTGAAAAGGACTGGGCTTGCCAAAGGGCTCCTTCATCCCTAGTGCTGGTCCCCTTCATCACTCTGTGAGCAAAACTCTTGGGGTGGGAAAGGGGGATGTCCCTGCACATGGGGAGCCCAGGGCCAAGAGCTTCTCCTTTCCTTTCCTTTCCCAGCCGGGCCACTGCTGTAATACCTGTATCGCAGTATCTCTGGCATTCGCCCTCCCACCCTTGCAGCATAGATGCCCTTTGATTCCCAGATGACTCATAAAAACTTACTTCCCTAATGCTGATGGAGGAACAGAGGTAATACCTTTCCCAAGCTAAAAACCAGGGGGTATGGAAGGGGAAGGAGTACCCCTAAGGCTGTGGTTCTTTAAGTACTTTTTCTGCAGTAGAAATGGGTTTGTTTTCTTGCTTTTGCATTGCCTTGACCGAAAGCAGCAGCTTGGGCAGGGCTGCGCTTGCTGCCTTGTGAGATGAGGGGTGGGCAGGGATGGAGAGTGGCTCCTGCGGTCCAACTGCGTGTTCCAGGAAACGTGCGTGGGATGGAGCCTAATCAGATTATGGGGCTGGTCTGTTTGCAGGCTTCCTGCATGGGGCTGAAGGGAAGAAGGAAATTCTTCATGATAAACCAGGCTGGAGATCAGGAACTGTGTGCTTCCTGTGTATGCATTTATTTATTTAATTGCTTACTTTCCCAAATAGCTCATGTTGCTGCTTGTAGCAGTGGTACTCTCCAGACACCTCTGCCTGCTTGGCTGAGGGATGTACTTGGGAGAGATGTACTTTGGCATCTCCTCCGGGGTTTTCTGAGCTGCTGCTCTCCTGGAGCAAATGCTGTGGCTGTCTCAGGCAGGTCCCATGTGGAAAGGATGTTGCTGTGATCCAGCTGCAGTGAAAGCATCTGGCAGGTGGTCTGGGGCTGTGTGACTGTGTCAGGCTTTTGGACGCTGGGAGGGGTGGGGGGCTCTACCTTGCAATCCCCACTTGTTTCTGTGTTAGAGGGGAGTTTTCTGCATCAAGCCCCAGACTCATGTGGACAAGAGACACAGATAAGACATCTTTGAGATGCTCTCATGGTTCTTGATGATGGGATGGTCTGAGTGTCTCCCTGCTGTAGCCCCAGCTCTTCTACTCCACTCTGTATGTCCCCATCCCATCCCTCCCTCATCTCTTCTGCAGAACGGGCTGTGGGGAGACAGGCAAGTTCTTCCCCCGTTGTGGGGAGCAACGAGCAGGCACCCTGGTAAGTGCCTGAGGAAGCTTCTACCTGGTCAAGCTGTGGCTGCTGGCAGGGGTGTGTGTGTGCCCCGTGCGAATCACAGGGGCTTAGGGCTGGGGAAACCTCTCGTGGCAAGGAGTGATTAAGTTTATCTCTCTCACTGCAGCTTCTCAGTGTCGAAAGAAGCTCTGGGGAAGGAGAGGGCGAGCTGAGTTTTGCAGTCAGGCTGGTGTTTACTGCAGCTGTCCTGATTGTGTTATCAGGCAAAGAGCCTGTCTCAGAGCAAGCGTCTCCTCCAGGTTTCCCGTGCCCAAAGCTCGTGGGGGTGGTTCCCAGCCAGTACCTGCTGCAGCTGGTGTCTCTCCACCTTCCCGAGGGAAATGCAAACACAGATGTGGGACTGCTTGCTGACCCTGGAGAAAAGACACCAACAGCCAGGAGAAGCATGGGCCAGATGTGGAGTGCACCTCTGCATGGTCCCTCTCGAGCGCAGCGATGGGATGGGGCTGCTGTGCAGGTCCTTCCTGCAGTCCAGACAAACTCTGTGCCTTGGTGTCACCTCTTGTGCTGTCTGGGGGAGTAGATATCTATGCTGGTGATGTCTAGGGGCTTTTTCATGCAAGCCCAGTGTTCTCCTTTTCCCATCCAGCTGAGCAAGAGCCTGCTTGTGTCCTTAGGATAATAAGGACTGGAAATTCTTCCCATTCCCAACGTGCAGTCATTAGATGTATCCAGGCAGTGCCACGATGCTGCTTAGCTGCCTGCTCATCTCCTGGGGGTGCTACAAAAGAGATTTTAAATTTTTTTCCCCTCCATTTAAATAAATTTCAGGCCAGCGCTCACCTGCTGCACCAGAACAGCTAGATGGGAAGAAGCTTCTCCTGGTGAGCAGCTGTGGTCAACAGATGCTGAAGGAGAAATCTGCCACTTGGTACTGGGGTGGAGGAGAGCTGTGTGTGAGCGGAGAACCAGCTGTCTGGAGTCGGCAGGAGGTTTCTGACCTCCCCCTCCATCCGTGTGTGGGGTCAGAAAACCCTTCTTTGTACTGGACCATGCTCCCCATCCCACTGGGCTGCAGATTGCTGCTACACCAGGCTGTTGCCGAGCTCTGTCCTGCAGTTCATGTCTAAGTGATTGTGGCATCCCCCCTTCTCTCCCTCCCCCTCCAAAAAATGATGCATGTGGCAAGTTCCCGTTTTGGTCAGAGTGAATGGAGTCGTTTGCTTTCAAGGGAAATGTTTCCTCCTGGCTGTTTGAACCCAGCCAAGGGAGTGTGGAGCTGATGGAGGGCAGCCTGTGAAGCACCCCACAGACACTGTTCCCTTTCCCTCTCATTGCCCTGTGCTCTCTCTAGGATGACACGACCGGGGTCCTTGGCCACTCCTTCCCACCTGTTTCCTTCTTCCTCGCCTTCTGGGGCGCAGCTCACTTCTGTCAGAGCGTGAGCTAATGAGGGCAGCAGGGCTGAGCAGCTCAGGCTCTCTGGCACGATGCTGAGGTGGGTTTGAGGAGATGGGTGCTGTGGGCACCAAAAAGCAGCGGTTGGGTCAACAGACAAATGGTAAAGGAAGTGCCTTAAAAATACAAGTAGGGGACAGGCAGGAGACTGGAACAGGGAAAATGGCCCCTTCTCCAGTGAGCTTTTGAAGCATTTTAAAAAATGGAATGATTCCCATGGGAAAAGCTAAGGGAAGACCTGCTCAGCAACAAGCAGCAGCACCAGCCCTCGTTCCAGGGGGTCTCTGCTAGGTGCCCCCTCCAGCGTGCCTGTGAGGTTACCCACCAGCTAGCACTGTGGTAGCCCCTCTGGCTGTGCTCTCCCACATCTTGCTGTTCCTCTCTGCAGCCTGTCACGCTGGGCACGTGTGACAGAGGGGCTTGAACAGCCCTGAGAGTTGGGGTAACTCTGAATACCCGACATAGGCAGAGGAGAGCCCATCCCTCGGGCCGTGGCCTTTGGCCTTGGGGATTTCAAGAGGGTGGGAAGGTGACAAAGATTTCATTTCAAAACAACGAAAAAAATCCCCTTTCACACCCTTGAGCAGCATCCCTGCCGTGTAGGGTAGTTGCTGGGGCTATATTGGTCCTTGGTTTGTTTTTCTGGGGTAGTTTTTTTTGTTTGTTTGTTCCTCTCTTCCTCCCACCCTCCTGAAATATTTATATCAGTCTCCTCTCTAAGAAGTGGAAGAAGCCCTGCCACTGATTAAATTCTAAATATAGCCATGGTATTCTTTTTCTCTCCAATTCTTCGTGATGTATCTAGGTAAAAAATAGCCTTGGCGACTCTTCAAAGGGGACATGGGCCTGCTATGAGCTATATTTTTGTCTTGTCACCCAGCCCGGGTCCAAAATAGACCTCCTGATTTTTAATTAGCTCTTCAGGTTATATAATCCTGAAAGCTGAGGATTTCTGGGCTCGGACGGAACGCACGTGATGCTGGGGGTTGCAGGCACACTGCGACAGGCAAAGGTAGTGTGTCAGGGTAGGGATCTCCTGACCTGCTGGCCCTGGTGCCAAGCAGGAGGGAGCGTGGGGAAGCCACAATGCTGTAGCACAAGGGCACCCGTTGGTCCCTCTCATCCCAGGCTCTGCTCTTGCTTCCTTGTTGCCTTCTTTCTGTACTTCACTGCGGTGCTGGGAGAGGATCCTGATGAATGAAGAAGGGGCTGGTTAACCTGAAAGCTCCTGGGCTCCTTGGCTGGCTGTGCTGCCTTGGGAGCTGGCTTTGGTTCTCTTCTTGTGGGAGAATGATTTAGGGTTCTTCTGCCCTTGGCATCTTTCCCCTGTGGAGGTAAACCTGGACCAGAAACCCTGATCTGAATGCTTAGGCATTATCCTAATCCATCATCCAACATGAAAGGTGGGAGCCAAACAATTCCCTCTGTCAGGTGCTTGACTGGGAAGCACCTCTGGCCCCAGGGCTGCTGGTTTCCTTGTTCTCGAAAGCGTTTCTCTGGTATGCCTGCCTGAGGATAGCTGCTGTAGACCATGGCCTTGTGGTGTGCACACCAGAGCCCAACTGACTCCAGGTTCTCATACAGTGACCTGGATGTCCATGGTGGGGGTGATCCCCCAGCACCAATACATTGGGCTCTTTCAAAGTGCTTCCCCATGCTTACCGAAGTGGCTCACGCCAAGCTCCTTTTCCTCCTCTCCACACTGGTAGCCCAGAAGATGACCAGGCCATGCAAAGGAGCACGCCCTGTTTGCTCTAGAGCTTTCAAAGCTTTCTAACCACCAGATGGAGCAAAGGAACTTTAAACAAGCATGGCTGAACGCGTAGGCCGGGGCTGCCACTGGGGCGTAACCCCTGCCCCGTGGGCAGCTGCTGGACCTGCGCCGTGCCAGGCTTGCCATTGACTTCCTTCCCTCCAGCCTGTCACTAGAAGACAGGCCTCAGGGTTGCCCTGGGGGCCTTCTGGGCATGATGGCGCAGCTGCACGTGCATCACAAGCCTGTTCCTCACCCCCTGGTCGTAACTGGCTGTCCAGATTGCAATTCCAACTGCCTGGCATGTCTTTAGCTGGTGCTTATTCCAACCCTTGTAAGAGGAGGGAGTGCTGCAATAGTGACACCCGTTTGCTCAACCCACCACCTACTGTCACCTGTGCTCAGACCAGGGTGTCAGTCCTGCTCTGGGGAGTGGAGTGCCAGTATTCATTGCTGCTATAGCTTCAAAGCAGTGGAAACTGCTGGTATCATCATCTTGGTGGTCAAAGGTTAAAAGGAGCAGGTGAACTTTGAGAAGTGCCATTTAATGAGGAGGGCATCCTTTTCCAGTGTTTGGCTTGAAATCGGCAGGTTTGGGTGTCCCTCCTGACCTGTGGAGGAGGAGGAGGTAGAGGAACTCAATGCATCGCTGGGGTTTGAACAGGCTTCTCCAAACCTTAAACCTCCAGCCTGGTGTTTAGCAGAGCTGGGCCTAAGCCACAGAATCACAGGCCTTCAGACTGGTGCACGGGCTGGTGTTTCCCGGGGCTGGTTTCCAGGTGAGTGTCTCGAAGCAGGCAGCTGGTGGTTTTGGGACAAACCATAATGGAGGCTGTTTGCATATGGTCCCATCTCACGCAGTGGGCCACCCGTGAGCGATCAGTCCCTGCAGCAGGTGCTGTGACATCACCCCAGGCAAGCTTCCCACCTCTTGTTGCTCATGCTGCACACGCTGGTGTTCAGGCAGAGACTGTGGAATATAAAGGCAGACAGCCATGTCCTCCCTGCTCTTTGGCTTTTCCATGTATTCATCCCAGCCTGGGCCACTGCAGGTTTCCTTGGCTCATGGCAGAGGGTCCTGGCAAGCTGAGGGGGGAGAAGGGAACACTGGACAGGTTTCTGTGTGAAGGGATGGCTAAAAGAGTGGTGATAATGTCAGGTAGTGACAACAAGAGAGAGCTGAGCTGCAGTTTGTGAAGAATCCTTTCCACAGCAATGAAATATGTTACCAAAGAGAAGGAGCTGGAGGAAAACAGCCAAGGATCTCCCACAAACAGCCAGCTCTGGCAATCTGGTTTCAAGGAACAGATGTCCTGGGGGTTGTATTCAAGCACAGCCTCTTGAAGGTCTGGTCAGATTTTTCTCTAGCACTGAGTAGACAGGAGACCTTTGAGATCAGCGAATCTGGGTGGTGGTGAAGGAAATAGGTGTCTCCTTGCTCAGTGTTCTCCTCCCAGCCCTGCAGTGGGTATCTCAGGTGATCTCCTCTCCTGTGCTTGCGGCAGGGAAGCGATGGAGCGCAGCATAGGGAATAAAAGGGGATGAAAGCCTGGTCTCTGCATACGGGACTGATGTGGTTTGAATGCTGCAGGATTTCCTGAGACAAAAGGTTCAGTCCCACGTTACTTCACTTCTAGTGCTGAGCTCCAAGGCCATAGTGACAGCAGAGCCCTGGGGACAGAGTACTAAAGTCGTTAGGACGTACCTTGGGTGGAAGGGGAAGGCACAGCTCCACAAAGGGCTGGTGCAGTGGAACTTAGGGGTTTTTTTAATTCCTCTTTCTGCTGTATCACTGTGGCTGTTATCTCAGGCATCTCTGATGTCTGACCATCGGCGGGTAGAGCTGTCTGCCTACACAAGCAGGGGAAAAGTGTGTGTCAAGTAGGAAACTGTGTGTGTTTTAAAGCACAGGTTTACACGGAAGTGCTGGCAGCAAACAAAGGAAAGTCCTGCCCTGGTTGTGAAATCGCTGATGCCCTTGATTCTTAGACGCCAGTTCGGCGCTTCCTTGGCAGAACATGGCTTGTTTTTCAGTGTTGCTTTCATCCTTGGAATGATGACGGGGAGATAGGATGTGATTCTGTTCCTGGGATGTGTTGTTGAGTGCCTTGGGAAGAGTCTGCCTCTTGGCTGTTAAGGCAATCTCAGTAGAAACTCCTGTGTTCTGCTGTATTCCAGGGGTAAGAAGAGTGCCAGCTCCAAGCCATGTCCTTCTCAGAGATAGAAAGGAAGGGGTTTTTTGAGGCTTCATTGCTGTGTAGTCATTCTCCTCCTTCTAGCACAGGTTTCTATGAGAAGAGGTGCAGAAATATCCCTGAAAAAGAGACTGCTGAGCCCTCCTGGATCTACAAGTAACATGCAGGGCTGGCCATGAGCAGTGGTTCACGATTGTTCTTCAGGGACTCCTATCTTAGTAAAAGGGACATTGCTGGGCTTAGGGAATGATCCAGAGAAATGATGTGAGGATGAAAAAGAGCCGGGCACCCCAGAGCCAGCGCTGCCTTGTGCAGAGCAGCCACGCTAAGCCTCCCTGGTACTGTAAGGCCAAAGGAGGGTCTGTAGGAGCTCAAAAGCCATTGCTAGGCGTCAGCCAGGGTTTGCACTGGCACAGCTGTACCCCCACCTGAGCGCTCACTGTCAGGAGTGGGGATGCACTATATGAGTGTGGATTTCGAGGGCGAGCAGCGGCTCCGGCTGTGCAGACATCCCTCCTGCCATTGAGCTGATCTTGCTTCCACCAAGCAGAACTGTGCTTGGTGCAGGCTGTCCCGGGAAAAGCAAGGTGTAAAATCAACCCCCGTGGGCTGTCTGTCTTGTTGAAAACTGTTTGGGTTTGTGTGCAGGCAGGGGAGAAAGCCGGGACGTTGTCAGCCTGGCTGTTGGGGTAGTTCTGATGCTGGTGTGCCTCTTGGCTGAGTGAGCATCTCCTGTGCCCTTCCCCAGCACTTTGTGGGTAGGAGCACGCCAGTACTGTGCTTCCTTGTAGGCTTCAGCTCTGCAAAGCTGGGATGTTGGTGTATCTGGAGATGGCTTTGATGCTCCACACTCAAACATCTCTGCAGTGTGTGTGCTGCTCGTGTTTGCTCTGAGGTGGAGAAGAAGTTGGCTGTTTCTGAACACTGGAATCTCACCCAACCCACTGCAAGCTACAGCAGGGACGCTGCTCATTTGGGGTGGCATTTGGTGGCTGCGGTACAGGGCAGCATGTGTTCAGGATGCAGGCATTGTCAGGATGCTACAATGCTGGCATGAGTAAGTAAGGATGACAGGGTCTGGCTGAACAGATGTCGTACGTCAGTTAACCTAGAAAACACTGAAGCTCTCCCTCTAGACTGGAGACCCCTGTTTTGAGCATCAAAGCAGGTCAAACAGCTTGTGGTGCTGAAGGAGCTGAGGGATGAAGATGGATTGCTGCCATTACCCTGCCACTGAGCCCTGGAGTGAAACGTCCCATCCTTAGCGGTTGCTCCCCAAACTCCACGCTTGGAGGTCCCCTGAGGATGCATCACTTTGGGGGCTGGTCCCACCATTGTGTGGCTGGGGAAGCAAGTGTAGAAGCCTGGCATTACAGGAGGGCTGCCTGGTCTTCTCCATTAGCAGGAATTACATCTCTGAGTCTCCCTCTGGGATGAGCTATTCCTACTTGGAACTGAGCATCCTCCTCGGGTGTAGGAGCTGCCTTTCCTCCTTTAGCAGGGTAAGAAGCCCAGCTCTTGCTCTGCAAGCTTCTTGGGTGGGATAGACCGTAAAAGCAGATCAAACTCAGTGCTGTGCACCCCCCTCTCCCCATCTCCAGCACCAGCCAGGCCCCTTGAGGTCCATCCCTGGTCCTGCCCAGCACTTCCGAGCTCACTGTGGCAAGATGGGGGCTTCCAGAGCACTCGGCTTTGCTCTGCGGTTGAGACTTGCTGATCTCTAATCTCCTCTGTGCCTCAGCTGCTCTGTTGGCACATTAAAGGCTAGCCACAAAGCAACCATAATTGTGCTAAGTGTCTGTGGGATAATGGACTAAATACCCGGGATTGCAGAGGCAGCCGTGTTCCCAGCTATTTAATACCTTGATTGATGTATATTTAGTTGTTTGCCAGCCCACAGGAGGACAGCTTTCTGTGCTCTTGTTTCTCTGATGATCTTAAAGGCCCTTTCAGACTGAAATGATTCTGCAAACCTGGTGAGGGGAGGATGTTAAGGAACCAGGCAGGCATGAGCTATCTGGCCAGTCATGCAGGGCTGCACCTGGGTTTGCTAGGGCTGGGTGCTGTGACATTCCTCCTCAGCTTGCTGAGCAGAGGCTCTTTTTGGAAGAGCAGGGTTGTCCTCTGTCACCACAGCCTTTGCCTTCTGGCAGGACTAAGCACACAAGTTCTTTCTGCCTGGAGAGAGGTCTGTGTGCCTGACACCTTGCCTGGATTTTCAGTTATACCATTTGCCTTGATAAAAGGTGTTACTTCTCCCTTGTAAACCATGGAGATAGCCTATGGCCCCACACTCAACCCCGGACTTGAGCACATTGAGATGCTTGAGCTGTCTGACTTCAGGCACTTATGCTGAGTGGCTGAGATGAGTGTCCCCACCAAGTCAGGGGGAGATGTGGGGTGCGTTCTGTGTCACCCTCATGCAACAGCTCTTTCTCTCCATGCCCAAAGAGGAGGGCTGGACTCTGACTTGGCTGCCGTTGGCTGTCCAGCAGCAGCTTGCTCAGAGGGACTGTACAGAAACTCTTCTGCCTGAGGTCCCGCTGTCTTTGGGGTGCAGCAGGACACGCTGTTTTACACAGTTTGGTTCCTCAAATTGCTCATGGGGCAGAGGGATAAGGTGCAGAAGCGTTCTGAACCCTGCTTTGGGGGAACTGAGTCAGAGCCAAACGAAGGGGCTGCTTTTTAAGCTGAAATTAGGAAGCCCCAAAAGCAAGCAGGGGTGCAGAGATGTTTCTGAGTACCTCAAAGGTGCATAGCTGTCCTGTCCCTGGGGCGCAGAGCTGGTGCTCTCCCCTCTGGGAGGGATAACTGCCGTTGGACAGAGTCTCCTGGAGCACAAATACCTCTTTTTGCCCAGAGGATGACTTCCTGGGCAGTGTTGTTAGAATACAGCAGCTCCAAGGAAGATAACTTTGCCCGTTAGCCATTCTTTTTCCTTTCTCTGTCTCGAGCTCTGGCTGCCCATAAACTGACAGACAGATGTTGTCACGTACCATGTGTGTGTGGTGGTTACCCTCCCCAATCCCCTTCTAAACAATTCACAGCTGCCGGCTTTGTACCGATAAGAGAACGAGATGACTTCCTTTTCTTCTCTCCACCCCCACTCCCTTCCAGAATAAGCTGGGCTGTTTTTTGGTAAATAACGAGCTGTCACTTCTTCACTTGAAACTTTCCAGGCTCAACCACCTTGGCCAACCCTCCTGAAGGATGCTGGAGGCTGGGATGGGCAGCAAACTGCCTTGTGCATCCTAGAGCAAGCTCTCCCCACCTCCCCATCCTATGAATCTTACTGCCTTTTGAGCTGTCCTGTGGTTTCTGTGGACTAACGAATCTCTCTGCGTACTCCGCTGGGTCAGGAGCCCTGACCGGTTATGGGGAGGTAGGATATATCTGTTCTGTGTATGTCTAGCTTCTCATTTTAACGAATCTTGTATTTCAGAGCGGGGACAAAGCGATGGGGAGAAGTCGTGGAGATCACTGGTTGTAGTTTAGACAGCATGGAAAGATCCCGCTTGCGCTGTAGGAGGATGTGAGCTAGTAACAGAGAGCATCTACGAAGGTGTGGGCACTGGTAGGGTGGGAATAGTGATTAACAGGGCTTCTGAGCCACCAACTAGCAAGTTCTCTCCAGAAGTGCAAGATTCTCCAGTGGAAACTACCCTTTGTAGCTCATGGGTGATGGTGACTTTCTCCTTGTGCTGCCTTCAGCACTGGGAAACGGTGCGTTGGCAGTTTCGCTTACACGCTCGCTACAATTGCTGTCAGTGTGATTAGAGGAGAGGCTTTTGGTGCTGACTGCAGCCTGGGAGAGGTTATCCCTGCTGCGAGCGCCGTGCTGTTCCGCGATGCTATTAGATTTTTATCTTGTGTTACCTCGTTGGCGATGCCACCTTCATAGTTACTCGCTTACCTCTTTGCTTGCTGTGCCCGTTGCTGAGCGCTCTGCCCACACCAGTAACGATCTTAGAGCTGTTGGAGTGGTGCAAGTTCAAGGTGATGGACAGGTGTTGGTGAATGTGAGCCACCAGTGTGCCCAGGTGGCCAGGAAAGCCAATGGCATCCTGGCTTGTGTCAGGAATAGTGTGGCCAGTAGGTCTGGGGAGGTGATTCTGTCCGGGTACTGGGCACTGGTGAGGCTGCACCTCGAGTGCTGGGTCCAGTTCTGGTCTCCTCACCATCAGAAGGACATTGAGGTGCTGGAGTGAGTCCAGAGAAGGGCAACCAGGCTGGGGAAGGGGCTGGAGGGCAAATCCTCTGAGAAGCAGCTGAGGGAGCTGGGGGTGTTCAGCCTGGAGAAGAGGAGGCTGAGGGGAGACCTTCTCCCCACCTCCACTGCCCTGCCAGGAGGGTGCAGAGAGGTGGACGCTGGTCTCTTCAGCCAGGGGACGGGAGATGGGACAAGGGGCAATGGGCTCAAGCTGTGCCAGGGCAGGGTCAGAGCAGATGTGAGGGAAAAGCTCTTCCCTGGCAGAGTTGTGGGGCTGTGGCACAGGCTGCCCAGGGAGGGGCTGAGTCACTGACCCTGGGTGTGTTTAAAAAAAAAAAAGGTAGATGTGGTTCTCGGGGATCTGGTTTAGCACAGGACAGGGATGGTTGGACTCAATGATCTTAAAGGTCTTTTTCAACCTGGTGATTCTGTGATTATTGTAATACTGAAACACTGGATGAAACATTGAGTCAGGCGGGCGGTTTGTAAAGCAGCGAGGGTTCTGCTGGGGGCATGAAGTCTGAAAGCAGCAGCATGTGAAGGGGTCTGCTGGAAGAGGAGAACGAAACCATCCCTTTGCCCAGCCACCTGGCAAGCACACGTGTGAAGAAAGCAATCCTGTCTGCTGGAAAAACCGGGAGCAGCACCGGGGTGGGAGCTGGTCTGTGTCTGGGGTTGTTAAGCGCAGCGGGACTGTTGTGCAAGTGGCTGTGGCTCTTTGCCATGGAGCGTAACGCGGCGCATACCTTGGGTTTTCCTTCCTTCCTTCCTTCCTTCCTTGGGCGTGCGGAGGGCGTGGGATGCTCTGCAAGGGTTCAGCTGACGAAAGCTGCTCCAGCCCATCGGGAGTTTACATCCCCTTGGATCTCAAGAGCATCCCAAGGCTTTTGCACCACCCTCATTTCAAGGCCGCGCTCTGGCAGGAGGGACCCGCTTTCTGGGGAGGGGGGTCCTGTCTCTGGGTGTGTTCTGCTCCGCTGGATTGTAGCAAAGCAGCTAAACAAAATACTTTCCTGCTCCAGGAGGAAGCCTGTCAGTCAGACACCAGCTGGGTTGGTTTCAGGGCTGGCTGGTGGTGTGTATTTTTAATGCCCCAACTGTCTGGCAGGTGGGTCTGCTAGTTTAATTTTAACTTGTTTTATGAGAGCAAACCCATTTGAAATATACAGGCCAGGAAATGTCCATTTGCAGAGGGAATTCAGAAGAGATGTCTCCTACTGGTAGACCTTTTGAGGCTAGTAGGTAAGGCCTTCTCTGGCTGGGGTTGGAGCATAGCTTGCTGTTCGTGGTGCTTGGAACCATGGAGTGCCCTCTGAGCAGGACTGAGTCAAAGGAAAGCTCAACACAGGGAATTAATCCTGATAATTTGAGAACTGCAGCTGAAAATAATAAGCTTACACACCCCTGGGGCTAATGCATTCGAAATGCTTTGAGGGACTTATCTACACCTTAATGAGGAGAACAGGGGTGTAAATCCTCTGGGTGACTTGGAAGGGGCCCAGCTCTCAGGTTCCTGCCGGTGCAGGTGAGCGTGGCTAGGTGTTGAAATGCGTGTTGGCCCGATAACACCACGTCTGCCTCTCCTGTTCTGTGGAAACCCAGAGCTGTCAGGAAAAACTTGTCGTCTTTTTTTTTTTTCCCCAGCAGTTTTGGTCTTGGGCTGTACTCCCAGTCCTCTGTGTCGGTGCAGCATGGGCTGAACACTAAACTAGCAGCTGGCTTCTTGCCCGCTGCTGTGCCACCTGAACTGAGGGCCACTCTGGGGTGGGAAAGGGGGTTGTCTGACATCCTGGGGCTTTGGGACCCACCCATCATGCTGCCTGCCCCACGGAGCGATGGGTGCTGGCCGTGCACCCAGTACGGACCGACAGAGCCGTGCCATGGAGCGGGGCCAGCGTGGTGCTGTTAACGTTGTTTCTGGAGTGAGTAAATGTTTGCAGTGCCAATGGGGGAATTTACACGGTGTGTATCCTGTGAGGGGTTTTTACACTTGCTCTGAAAACAAACCCCAGCCCTTGGGGCATCAAGCCCGTAACTCAGAGCAGGGTCAGTGGGATTTGTACTTGTACCCGACTGGTACTGGCCAGAAGTAGGTTTTGCTCCTGAAAGCACCCCCTGGACGTGTGATTTCTTTCCCCCTGGATCTGTGCAGGCCATATGGGCGTTGGGATACCTGTGGATAAATCACCTGGGTAGTGTTAGCAAGTCTAACAGTTCCTCATCCGCTGCACCCTGCAGTCCTCACAGAGCATCCTGCCACCAAGCTACCAGATGGCTGTAGCTCCCAGCTGGAGCCATCTGTAAAGGCGTCCAGCATTTGCAGTCCTCTGCAGCCTGTGAGAATGCTCACCCCTTCCCAGGAGAGCAGCCAGTGCCTGTTCAGCCTCTCATGAGCTTTCCTTCCAGTTCCGCTGGTGCTTCTCTGCAAATCTCCATGTCCTTCCCTCCCCAGCTACTGCAGACCTGGATTTTAACAGCTGTAAGCTCTAGTGACAGGCTGAGTGCCAAATCCTTCCCTGCTCAAATGATTCCAAGAGGGAGGTGGCAAGTTTAGGATTCATCCTTTATCAAAGGCTGAGTGAAAGTGGGAAGATGACTTTGCAGTCTCTGCTCCAAGCCTTTCACTGCACTGGTGAAGGAACTTCAGCTCAGGTTGCCCTAACACCCCTCTTCACAAATCCTGTGGGTATCCTGGAGCTGCCACGTGTTCTTATTTAATTCTCCTCTGTCTTTGAGCCCAACCTCTGTGGGATGGATGCTCCCCAAGCTACTTTCTGGCTTCAGGGTAACTGGAGAGAGAGTGATGCTCAGGCCAAGAGGACGTGTTTGGGAGATGCTACATCCTCCTCCCTCAAACACAAACAAGGGAAACCACAGGGATGCAGAAGTCAGGGTTGGAAATGTGCATCTCCCAGAGTGTGCTCAGACTTTGCTTTCCACAATAGAAGCTGGATTGTGGTGTTGATGGCCCATGCTAGGAAGGCTCCACTATGCCCACAGAAACCGAGCACAGGGAAGCCCTTTCACAGGGCATCCTCTTCTCTTGGCTGTTGCCCAGAACAAGCTCAGCCTCCAGCAGTATCCTTGAGATTTGACAGGAGTTGGTCTGTAAGCAACTGATTCCCTTTGTTACAGCTCAGATGCCGACATTTCTACTGTCACCTTTCTGATGTGACTCCATCCCCAGAGTACTCTGATATGGGTCTGCTGGTAACACATATGAATTGGTGGGGATAGGCCCTTGCAGGATAGGTAACTCTGTGATGCTCTAAAAGAGGAACTCTTGCTCCCAAGCAAGACCATGTAATATTTTGGAAGTGAAAATGAAAGTTTGCACTTGTGGTGGGAGGCCAAGCTCTCTAACAACTCCTCCTTCCTTCCTTCCTGCCCTCAGTGCTTAGGTTGAAACATCTCTTCCTGTGGCTACACAGGATCAGCTGGAGTAGTGTTTGACGGTGTCCTTCCATGGCATGCTGCATATGGTGGGCACAAGAGTACCCTGCCATAAAGGCAAACCAGCATGCTCTGCTTTGCACCAATCCACTTCGTCCCCACAGCAGGGTGGAACAGCAGTTAGATGTTTCTGATGTGTGGTATCCCCTGTACCAGCACTGTCTCCTAACCCTCGCTCTACACCCTTTGGCTAGGCTCTCCTGGGCTGTGTGAGTTGGCCAAAGAGACACCCAGAGCTCCTGCTTCTGCAGCCTGCCTGAACAAGAGCACGGGATGCTGGCTATTAGGGTATTGTTGCATGAAGTCTTTTTAGCCAGGGGAGAGCTTGAGCACCATATGTGCTCGAGTTTTTTACAAGCTGTTGTTCTAAGGAACTGCCAGACCAGGTGTTTGCAAAACACTGGACCGTGAGTGATGGCAGCCCTTCAGAATGACACAGGCATAATCCCTCTCACTTCTTGTAGGTACACACTAGGGTGCACAGCCCCTCCTCGGCTGCTGCCTCCCCAGTGCTGGCTGCGGTGGGGCTGAAACGCCGCCGGTGCTGCAGTACGTGCAGCAGCTGCTCACTGGCATGAGGTGAGGAGGAGATTTCAACCCAGCATGCAGGTGCCAGTCTCATTCACATCCTTCACATGCACCCATGCGAGTGTGCAACCTCGCGCTGCTGGTGACAGCCAGGTCCCACACTCATGCACCGTTGCCTTGCTGTTTGCTCTGGTCCTGGGGAGCATGCTCTCTGTCCTGGCTGTGGATGATGCATTTTGGTGTGCTGGAGCTTCATTTTGTCTGTGGCTTCCTTTCCTTGTCACTGTAGGGTATTTATCTGGGGAATGCAAGGCATGGCACTGAAGGAGGTTTTCCGTATCTGCAGTCTAGGATGGGCTGTGAGGAAGTCCTTGTGATAGAGCCTGAGAGCATGCTGGCTTAATATGTGTGCAGCCTAGGAGGGTGTGGATCAGGCTCCCTGCAGCCATTTGGGCTTGGGTACAGGCTAGACTAAAGCTGGCTGCTGGAAGGATCACGGACACAAGTAGCCTTGAGGTCAGCATCTCCAGTGAGCTGACCTGCTGATCTTCCTCTGTCTTTCCTGGAGCCAGGGTGAGCCGTGTCTCTCAAACCAGAGCTCAGAGATCCACAGCGAAATGTCACCGAAACAGATGTGTGACCAAAGGAGCGTCAGAAATGGGGCAGCTTGTGTGCTAGGGACCCTTGCTGAACCATCAGCAGGAAATCCTCTGAGCTTTCCCATGAGTTGCTGTGTGTGGACACAGGAAGGATGCTCTGATGGGCTGTTCTGCCACTGTCCATCATGTGCTGGCTGGAACAGAGAGCTGTTCTGCGACCACACTGGGCTGAGGTGTCACGGCCTCCCTGGCAGGTGTGTGTTTGAGTCAGAAAGGAGAAAATGAGAAGGTTTTTTTTCTTCTTTTTTCCCCCTTTCTAGCACAGCTGTCATAGACCATGACCTCTTTGTAAAGTTCTCTCAGGCATCCTCAGCACAGGGAGTGAAAATCACACGTGGTGCACTGCAGGATGAAGTATTCCCCATGAAGGGAACATCTGCATTTGCAGTTTCTGGCTGCCCTTCTGGAAGCTGCTGGTTTTGAGCTGATGACCTGACTAACAGTCGTGGGTTTCCCCAGAGAAATAACAGCTGACTGTGTGGTGGCATTTTGGCTCTTCTCATTTTTTAGATCATGCCTCTTCAGAGGAGTGAACTTGTACTCCCAGACTTCTCCCCTGTGCTCACGTTCTGGGATGCACGGAGCGGGTCGTTGGTGATGGAGAGGGTTGTGGGAGCCACGGCAGATGGGGCACCAAGGCTGCTGGCAGGCCCTGGGTCGGCCCGCAAGCTCTGAGCCCTTTTCAGGTTCTTTGTACTGTGTCTTGTCCTTCCAGGCTGGTCAGGCAGAGTGAAAATCACAGAATCACAGCATCACTAGGTTGGAAAAGACCTTCAAGATCATTGAATCCAACCATTCCTGTCCTATGCTAAACTGTATCTGTAAATCAGGCTCAGCTTGGAGCCTGGGTTGAGTAGGAGCATGGAGTGGCAGCCCTGGTCCTGTCTTGGTGGGTGAACATTATCACATGGTGCTGCTTCTGGCCACACTCTTCTTCCAGGCTTCACGTTACAAGATCCAGTTGCAGGGACCACTCTGCTCATGACTGTGCTGTAAAGGGAGGGAGGATGTAGAGAACCTTAACATGCTCAGATGGAGGGCTTCTGTGTCTGCACGTGTCCCCATAGGCCTCTGAACCTGAAGGCAGCTCTCAGAAGGACCTGGATACACCTTTATCAGTCCAGACTGGTAATGAAGGGGAATATTCCTGCAGGCAGCTGGGTCACGTAGCTGCTACAGGGTTACGTGGCCAGTCACTGGGCTTTGGTGGGTACTAGCCAGATAGGAGAAAAGAGCAGGGTCTGTTTCTGAAGTGAAAACGACACAGGGCCAAATGCTAATTTTAGGAGTTTCACAGTGAAGCAGAGAAGCCGAGTGAACCCGCCTTTCAGCCCCTGCAAACCAGGGACTGGGTAGGGCAGAGTTGCCAGCTCCTCCGGATGATGCGTTTGCTGTGCATCCCTCCCAGGCAGAGGAACTGCTGTGCAGCCTGAACGAGCTGCTGTTTGTATTACAGGAGGTTTTTCCTGGTGTTTGTCCTTGGAGTGATTTCCCTCTGTTCTGATGGCAGCCAGATTTAACGAGCTGTCTGGTTTCTTAGGGGAAATCATTGCTTTAGATGCCTAACCAGCTCGAAACCCTTTGCTAAGAGGCTGTGACAGATCGTGGATGCGTTGCTGCTTTTAGGAGGTGGAGGGAACAGGAGGGTGGATGGCTCAGAAGGTGAATGAACGGGACAGCCGTGAAAGGAGGAAGATGTGCCAATGGCAAGCATGGACTGGAATAATTAGATAAAGGCACTGAATCATAGGGAGTAGATGACTGCAGAATCTTGCATGTGTCAGGGAGATGGGACAGATGTGAATTTATATTAATTAACAGTTAATGCCAGATGAGGCTCCAGAGCCAGTAAATGGAAACTGTCTGCACCAGCTCCCTGCCAGGAAGGTGCTGCCCGATCCTATTTCTGTAAGGCTGATGGGAAAGCGCTCCTGGAGTGCTTGTGCTGCTGCCCCTCAGTTTTGTGTGTCTGTACTCCCCTCTTCCTGCATCAGCAAGTTGCCCCCTTTTTCCAGGACGGTGGCTATGGGTCTGTCCAGCTGCCTCGCTCCAGGTCTGCAGGGCCGGGGCTGAGCCTGGAATTAAACGATAAAGTCATAAAACTGGTTTTACCCACGTAGCCAGGCATCGCTGCTGATCTCCAGCTAAAACCAGTTTCTTTGAGTGAAACCGCTCTGCCCAGTGCTCTGCCTCGCCAGTGACATTTATGGAAAAGCTCCTCTGAAGAGCTGCACCTGAAACCCTTTCTGACTGCAGTGTTTGAGTTTCAAACCCAGACGTGGGTGGTGACTTTAAACCCCCTCTTCAGATGAGGTGCGGAGGAGCGTTGGGTACGCGGTGGCTCGGGGCTTTGCCTTTCACAGAGGTCAGCATTTAATAGGCAGGAGACGTGGGCTGAGGTTTTCGTTGCTGCTGCTGAGGCTGTTTAACGCCCACTCCTTGCAAGTGGCATATCCTGCATGAGGGCTGGGAGCTGGGGATGGTTTCGTGAAGGACTGGACCGGAGGCTGCTGAAGGAAAAGGAAAAGCTGCCCTTGGCTTGATACCGAGCTCTAGCTCACTTGAAAAGCTGCTGAGAAGGCGGTGGGTGGTAGGAAGGGTCTCCAGAGACAGAAGAGGGGGTTCCCAGGGTGGGGTTAGGGCTCAGTATCTGAACTGCCAGTTGCTGCAGCATGGTTTCAGTGGTGCAGCCAGGCATGATGGCTGAGCAGTGCTGGTCATCCTTCACAGCAGCATTAGTAGCTGTTGAAAGCAGCACCTGGGTCTCACTGGTGGGTTATCAGCCTGGGCTCCAGCACGCAGGACCAGGCCTCTAGGCTTTAACCTGCCCTTGCGCAGTTACTGAGAGGCTCTGCTACTTCTGTTGAAGGGTCAAGAGGCAGGGACCCAGGTTTCTGTGTCTCTCTGTCCCAGGCTTATCTCTGGATCCTTTCTCTGGGCATCAAAACCTCCTGGGGAAGGACACAGAGCTCTTCCCTGCCAGTGATGAGTGAGTGGGGGAGGTTGTGGGAAGGCTGGAGGCACCGTCCTTCTCTCTGAGACAATTCTGAGAAGCGGGTGAGAACCAGGTCTGTTTATTGGGAGCAATCCTGCCTGTTCAGGGTCAGGGCCCCAGCAGCCAGCCCATCTGCTCTTGGCTATCGCTTGTGCTGTTCTTGTCCTCCAGCGTTGGAGTAAACAGCGTTGCTGGTGGGAGCAGGCCAGGCTTCGTGCACAAACACCTTGTTTGCTTCGTGCTGGTGGTGGGAATGTTTGTGCAAGCGTTGGGGGCTCTAAATGAGCCAGGGGATGCTGGATGCCTGGCTTCTCCTGGAGTTTGGTGAAAACAAGGTGCGTAGCTTCTCAGAGAAAGCAGTGAATGTTTTCCCAGAGATCCACTACAGAATCTCTCTCTTGATGTCCAGCCTCTTCTCATTGTCTGTGGGGACAGGACAAGGGGCGATGGCTGCAAGTTGGAGCACAGAGAGTTCCACACCAATCTGGGAAGAACTTCTTCCGGGTGAGGGAGCCCTGGGACAGGCTGCCCAGGGGGTGTGGAGTCTCCTTCTCTGGAGAGATTCCAGCCCGGTCTGGATGCTGACCTGTGTGACCTGTCCTAGGGACCCTGCTTTGGCAGGGGGTTGGACCTAATGGGCTCTGGAGGTCCCTTCCTACCCCTACAATTCTGTGATTCTGTGAAGTGACTGTTGCACCTCAGAGAACATGACACACAGTTCTGATCCCACTGTGGAAACTGGTGTGCTGGGTTGGAAATGAAGGAAGAACAGTTTGTTTGCTTGTTTTAAAGCAGCTTACAAGGCTCTTGGGGATGCAGGAAGATGTGTGCCAGCACGGTTCCCTGTCGTGATGCTAATTGCTATAGGAAAATGAAAATATTTACCTGTATGTAGAACTGACTAAATGTGTAGGGAATATTTATTTAAAGCACTCCCTGGAGGCTGTGCTTGGGTGTAATGAGTCTTCTGGTGGGATTTGAACTGAACCAGGCTAGAACCAACAAAGGAGGTGGCTGTGGCTTGGTCAGACTCTAGAAATGCGTTTGTTTGCAGCTGTGCCTGTGCAGAGCAGCTTTCAATGAAGATGTGAACACTAATAACTTCGTATGGAAGCCTCTTGAAACCAACAGCAGCCTCACTGTATAGTAACAGCACGGTTTGCTAAGTGAAACCTTAATGGCACTGGACAAGTACGAAGTGTGACCTCTCTCAACTAACACAGAATTGATTATTTCTACCTTTTTAGGCAGGTCTGTCCTTTTTTTTTCCCCTCCCTTTTCCTTCTCCCTGGAAGGTCTGGGAGATGCCATGCCGTGCAAGCACCCCGCTGTGGGTTTGTGCTGAGGGCTGATGTCGTAGCATCGTGACATCCCGCAGGTGGGTCTGGTCTCATGCTGCACCGTTGCTGGCCCTGCTGCAAAATGGAGCGTGGCAGGTATTGGTCTCTTCAGCAGGCACCATTCCTCAGCCAAATGGGTCTAGATATTCCTGTTAGCTCTGTGTCTGCTGTTGGCCAAGTTGCCTGGCAGCCGAGAGGCCACGGCAGCCTTGCTGAGTGCGTGGGCATGGTGTTCCCCAGCCATGGGCAAGCTGCAGAGAGCAAATGGTTCTGCGTGGAGCTCTGCTCTCTGCAGAGGCTGAGTCCCAGACTAAGTAAATCTCCCTCTAATAAAAAAAAGAAAAAGCTGTTCCTTCGTTTTCCAAGCCAAGATCCTGATTCACGTGTGTTGTTCCTCCTCCTCTGTGCCAGAGGTTTCTCACAGGGGTCTGCCAACAGCATTCACTCACACCAGAAGTTTGTACCTACTAGTCTCCCTCTAATTATTAATAACAGAGCAAATCACTTCTCTGACTGTCCCAGCATTGCTTCTGCTTGGATGCTGACATGGCAGCTCCAGTGAGAGCTATGCTTCGCTGATCAGCCCTGAAAGGACTGTCTGCTGTGAACACAAACTGATGGGTCTTTATGCTCCCTTTAAATGGACAGAAACTGTCTGGACCCTCTCAGCAGCTCTGAAGATTCCTTCCCGTTTGCCTACCAGTGCTTTGCAAGGCTAAACGTCCTGCTGTGCCCCAAGTCATGCCTGCTCTCGCAGGTCAGCATTCCTCTGCTGGAAGAAGCTTTGGTTATTTATTTTCTTGGCTGCCCCCAAGCACAGGGTCCATATCCTGCCCACCCTTTGCTGCAGCAGAGGTGGGGTGACTCTGCCTTGGGGAAGCAGGGGCCCTGCATTGGCCTCGTCTGCTGCGCACGCTGTCCCTTGCTCCTGTCCGGTGTCTGTAGCACAGCAGAAGATCATAGAATCATAGAATTGTAGCGGTTGGAAGGGACCTCAAGAGATCATCGGGTCCAACCCCCTGCCAAAGCAGCTCCCTAGGACATTTCACTGAGATAGGCGTCCAGACGGGTCTTGAATATCTCCAGAGAAGGAGACTCCACCACCTCCCTGGGCAGCCTGTCCCAGGGCTCCCTCACCCTCACTGTGAAAAAGTTCTTCCCCATGTTGGTGTGGAACTCCCTGTGCTCCAACTTGCAGCCGTTGCCCCTTGTCCTGTCTCCACAGACCACTGAAAAGGGGCTGGCTGATTCCCCCTGCATCCCATGCCTGGTGGCGGTTGGTTCCCTCCTCCTCCTCCCTCTTCCCAGTCTCTCCAACCAGCTCAGCTTGCTGGGTTGGAGCTTGTGTTGAACCAAGCAGCGCTGAACCGCACACGAAGCGCGTAGGTGGTGTCTCTTGAGCCACGTTGGCTTTGATCCCCTCCAAGACTAACAAAAAAGTTCTGCTGTTACAAACGCTTCAGATTCTCGTGGGCTGAATGGACCCTCAAACCCAGGCACGAGAGGGGCTGCGGTCGAGGTGAGTGTGGTGCTGGCTCCTCTGCACCCGTTTTGGGGCATCCCCAGTGAAACCCTGGGCACATGCTGCTCCCAAGCCCCACAGCAGTCGCTTCAAGAGAAGAGAAGACTGAGGGGGGAACCTAATTAATGCTTATAATTATCTTAAGCATGGGATGCAGGGGGAAATGGCCAGCCCCTTTTCAGTGTCTGTGGGGACAGGACAAGGGGCAATGGCTGCAAGTTGGAGCACAGGGAGTTCCACACCAACATGGGGAAGAACTTTTCCCCAGTGAGGGTGAGGGAGCCCTGGGACAGGCTGCCCAGGGGGTTGTGGAGTCTCCATCTCTGGAGAGATTCCAGCCCTGTCTGGACACCGCCCTGTGCAATATGAGCTGGGAGCTGCTTTGGCAGGGGGTTGGACCCCATGAGCTCTCCAGGTCCCTTCCAACCCCTACAATTCTATGATTCAAGCCTTCAGCAGACACTCTGGCTTTCACATCTGCAGTATGCCAGAGTGGGCATTCTGCTCCTGCCTATCCCTGAGGCACTGGGCAGCTTTCCCTTCCTTGTAAGATGCACCTTGTCCCTTTACTTTGGGCTGTGTGAGAGGAGGGGAAAAGAAAAGGTGCTGGTCTGGAATAACTTGCTTCCACCTCTTTTGGGGCCTCACTTGGGAACTTGGTTGTTTACCTGTAGGTTAAAGGGTCTTAAGCCGTAGTACAGCTGCAGGAGTGTTAGCTGGGAGCTGCATCCCTCTGTGGTACCTCAGATGGTCATCTCCATGAGAGAATCAGGATGCTGGCACCCTGCTTCCTCGATGCCACAGTTGTTTTAGAAGCTCTGTTTTGGCTCTGGTGCTTTTTATCCGTGGGATGTTTGCTGGAGCTGTTTAGAATGCCAGGATTCCCAGCTTGGCTTTTAAAAATGCCTTGTTTTAGAGATTTCTGAGGGCGTCAACAGCGTTGCTCAACTATTTATTCTGTTTGATCCCAAAACAGGAGTTTTGCGCCTCTGAGCACGCACTGATCAGCCTGGCCTGGACCTGACACAGAGCCCTGTCCCACCACACAGGCTTGGTGCCCCTCTGACTGAATCGAACTCCCTTTCCCTCCCACAGTGCTTGCTTTCTGTAGGTCTGGGTTGGGGACTTAGCCCTGCACACCAATCTCCCCTTTTTCTCCCTGTTTATTTTAATAAATCTCTTTGTGTAGCTCTGGTTCCTTGAAAAGCACTCGCAGGCAGCTCTTTAATTTGATTTTTTTTAGATGGATTGAACGATGGAAGGGAAATGCATTTCCCTGCACAAAAGTGGTGTTGCCTGAAGTAGACGGTGTGTGTTTACTTGTAGCAGTGGAGATGAAAAGTTCTTAGATGCCCCCACTCTTACTTAAAGTGATTCTTTAGGGGTGACTCAGTTCTGCAAAAAGAAGCACCAGTAACTGAGCAGTTGCCTCCGTGACCTACTGCACAATAAGAGTGGTCACTTGCTGATAGTGAAACAATGGGGTGATATTAATAGGGCCTTCTCTCTCTCCCTCCTGTTCTTCTTTCTCTGTCTCTCCCCCACCCCGTTCTTCTTTCTCTCTCTCTCTCCCCCCCTCTTTCTTCTTTCTCTCTCTCTTTCCCCCCTTCCTTCTCTCTCTCCCCCCGCCCTTCCTTCTCTCTCCCTCTTCCCCTTCTCTCTCTCTCTCCCTCTTCCCCTTCTCTCTCTCTCTCCCTCTTCCCCTTCTCTCTCTCTCTCCCTCTTCCCCTTCTCTCTCTCTCTCCCTCTTCCCCTTCTCTCTCTCTCTCTCTCTCTTTCTTTCTCTCTTTCTCTCTCCCCCCTTCTTCTTTCTCTCTCCCCCCTTCTTCTTTCTCTCTCCCCCCCTTCTTCTTTCTCTCTCCCCCCCTTCTTCTTTCTCTCTCCCCCCCTTCTTCTTTCTCTCTCCCCCCCTTCTTCTTTCTCTCTCTCCCCCCCCTTCTTCTTTCTCTCTCTCCCCCCCTTTCTTCTTTCCCTCTCTCTCTCCCCCCCTTTCTTCTTTCCCTCTCTCTCTCCCCCCCCTTCTTCTTTCCCTCTCTCTCTCCCCCCCTTCTTCTTTCCCTCTCTCTCTCTCCCCTCCCCCTCCCCTTCTTTCTCTCCCCTCAGCTAGGTCTCTATCTTGGATCCCCTTTATTTCTTCTCCTTGCCAGAATACTACAGATCTCCCAATAACCCATTTGAGTCCAGAAGCTCTGACTTGAAGCCCTGTGTTCACCTACAAGCCAGCACAGCTTGCCCCCCGACACACGGCTCTCTGCAGTCCGTGGGCTGGTCCAAGGCTGCTCACAGGTTTTGGTATTGCTGTTCAGTGAGAGCTGCGTGGGTTGGTGCTTTCTTCTTGCCTGCTCTGTTGTGGGTTGGTTTTGCTTACCAACAAATGTACTTCAGTAACAACCCTAAATGAAAAACAGCTCTAAAAGATGCTTTCTGCAAAGGCAGCTTACTCTGGGTCAAGAGAAAAACAACCTGTATTGATGAAAGCACCTTGGGTGATGTAGTGGCTGGGGCAGTTGTGCCTCTGCTTGCAGGATGAAGCCACAGAGGGCTTTAGAGCAGGCAGGCTCACCAAGAGAGCAGGATGGGGCAACCTTCACGAGCCAGAGCGCCTTGCATTCAGTTAGGGCTGGCTTTGCTGGTATTTCTTTATAAACTCCACTGTTTACAGGAACAGGGAGTGAGCTGGGACCTGGAAATTGCTTTACCAGAATCCCCTGTGAGGATGGATTTTGGTCCCTGTGTGGGAGATGGGGTGTGTGTGGAGTTTTTAGGTCATTTGTAGGTCTGTGAGCTGCATGGGGGGTTGAGGATGGCACCACAACAAACCTCGTGGCTGTAGTCTGCTGCGTAGGCCAGGCAGAAAAGCCTCTGGGGAGCAAGAGCTCAATTTCAGGACCACAGTTCCCAAATGGAGATGACCCTGAATGTGAAAAGGCACCTTCCATGCTGCAGTCTGTAGTGGTTCAGGAAGAGCAGCCTGTGCCAAGCAATGCATCCCCCTCCATGCGCAGCCCTCCAAACGTGGGTGCAAGGAAGTTTTCTTTGTTCTAGGAATCCATGGAAGACATGCCTGAGCTTACAGAGGGATTTTTTTTTCCTTTTTTTTTTTTTTCCTTCCCCTTTTTCTTTATTTTTTTCCCCTGCTGAATTTGGAACCTGCCTTTCCTCCCTCTTCTGTCTGTGAGGTCTGCAGAGGTTTTCTCCTCAGCTCATCCCTTATGCTTCTTGCAAGCTAAATACCAAGCAGTCTGTGTATGTGTGGATGGATTGGGCCCTGTCCAAGGGCTGGGAGTCACAAAGGGAAGGTCTTTAGCATTGAACATTCCTGTTTAGTCACATACAGGCAACATGGAAGCGGGCACATTTGCCCCTGATACACTCCTTCCTTCTCTTGTACAGAGAGCTGTCCCACACTGGAGGGTTTGTAGATTCCCTGCTATTCCCTCACAGTTTTTCCCTGAGAAAAGATGCTGAAAAGGGTTTGGTGTGCATTGATTCTGTAGCTGTGGTCAACAGCTGCTGCAGTGGAAAAGGAAGAAGGTTGTGGTGGTCCCATTCCCAAGCACCCATCCTTCTGTAAGGTCCTTTTGTTCCTTTGTTGCCTTCTTCCTCATCAGTGCTTTGGATGCTTCAAGATTTACAGCCACGGCTCCTCTGCCCTCATCCTGATACCCACAACCTCTGCAGACTTGTGCTCAGCATCGCACGGGTCTGGCTGCAGCATCCCAGGACAATGAGTATTTAGGTGGGACCCTTGTGTGGTAGGAGGATGAGGGGTGGGCTGGAGGTGTGTGGTTCCCAACCTCATGGCATTTGAGGAGCGCACTCCCCTGGGAGAGCACTGCTGTCCCACTGACCAGGCTGCTCCCAGAGCTGGGTGTGGGTCCATGCCCTCAAGAGCTCTTCTCCTGCTTAGGTTTATCCTAACCATGTTCTAGCTAGCGTGGTGGCTTTATCGCTGTTAGGAGCTCAGCAGAAGCGTTACACGTGTCCTCTGGCACCTCCACCCTGTCCCTGAGCTCCATTAACTCCATTAGAGACATCTTTCTTGTGCCAGTAGCTGTTTCATGGAGGATTTAAGTGCTGGCCCAGCAGACAGTGGATTTACAAAAGGGTGTCACTCTTGTGGTGTCAGGAACACAAGGCTTGGAAACACTGGTATTCCTGTTTACCATCCGTTTCCACGGCCCTTCCCTAATAGACCTCTCCTCCTCCAGATTTCAAGGATCTTTAATCAAAACTGTTTGGCTTGTGGTGGGAGGGAGGAAATCCCAGATTGAGGAGGAGATGGTGACATTTCTTGACCTCTCCTGTGTGTACATCGGAGACAAACACACTCTGAGGAGCGTGCGTGTGCTCCTGGCTGTGGGTTCAGCCTTTGGGTGTATTTCCTAAGGGGGGCACTTGGGGAGATGCTAGGTTATGCATTTCTCTGCCACAGAGTGGAACTTGCAAGCTCTTTTGGAGGGGGGGAGATGCTGTGTTAGCTGACCTCACCTGGGGACAGCTGAATATGAGAAATGAGCTTACTAAATAGCTCTCCTCTTGAAGAACCCACATTTCACTTTGTTCATGCTTAGTTTTCCAAGCAGTTTTGAGTGGTTTGGTTCAGAGTGGTGCCATGGACCTGTCCAGCTATGCAGGAACTCTTACAGCATCATCCTTTGCTCTGAAGGGAGTTTCAAGTGTGCAGCCTATCCTCTTCCCCAGAAACACTCAGGAAAACAGCTTTATTATCATACAACCTTGGCTGTGGCTTCTCTCTTTGCTCATGAAAAATATTAGAGTGGTCCCATGCAGAGAGGGTTGCTGGAGCATCATCTAAAACTGAGCAATATTTTCAGAATGGGGAGAGACTCTCAGTTTGGGGTGCTCTCTGTGTGGCTTGAGAGATTACTCAAAAGAGCCTGGCATTTAGAAAGTGGATTTTCAGCAGCTTCTGACAAATCAAGCTATCAAACCAGTGCTGTGTGGGAAATCATTGGTCTCATATGCATATTCTAGCTAAAGCCCAGAGAAAAACCAGTTGTGATTTCATCAAGAAACCTCCATCGAGACCGATAGGGTCAGAAATGAGGTCAGTAGATGGTTGGATGACACTTGCACTACAAAGATGACCTTAAAGCAGCACACAGGACGATGAAGCATTTTTCCCCTCTTGGTGAGCTGCCTCACTGTCCTTCTGCCCTGCTGCATGTGTACACCAGCTGCACGGTGGCTCTCCAGCAGCGTGCACAGCAGCGGTTCCTCTGCTCCCGCCTCCCCAGCTCCACACTGGTTCCCCATGGAGACTTTGGCTTTTGGCTCAGTAGTTTGGGGTCATTTTCTTCAGCACTTTTGGGAAAGGTGGCCGTGGCACTGCAGCATGAGCTGTAGAAATTGGAGTTTAGAAAGCAGCTGCTTTGCTAAGGGATCCTCTTGTAGTGTATGGGCTTGTTGCTACTGAGGTGTCTCTCAGGACAGAGTGTCCCCTTCCCTTCCCAAAGCTCTGAGCATCCCATCTTCCCAACAGGCTTTAAGCAAGAGGCACACCAAGGCTTGTGTTCTTGCTGGGGAGAGCAAGATGGTCAGTGCCCGGGATATCAGAGCTTTGTCTGTTTGGTTTTTGGCTGGGAAGCCCTTAAAGAGATGCCTGAAGTGCCCTCAGGCCTGCAGGTCTTGTCTTGGGTGCAGTTCGTTTGCCAGCTCAGAGCGTTTGAGCCTGGTAGGTGCAGGGTGGGGAGCAGCTGGCCAGGATCAGACCCAGAACCTGAAAAGTCAAATCTATCTTCTCAGCCAGGGGTTTCCTCTGGAGAGGGAATCTCCTGTCTATGCTGCAGGGAGCTTGCAGGGCTTTTGCTTTTCCCTGAGTTGAAGGAGAGGAGGGTGAAGACCTTTGGGAGAGGATCTCTCTTGACAGATGTATTCTTGGAGAGCAACGTAGGGGAGAGGGACCTGGGGGTCCTGGTGGAGAGCAGGATGACCATGACCAGCACTGTGCCCTCGTGGCCAAGAGGGCAGATGGTATCCTGGGGTGTCTTAGAAGGTGGGTGGTTAGTAGGTCAAGAGAGGTCCTTCTTCCCCTCTGCTCTGCCCTGGTGAGACCGCACCTGGAATATTGAGTCCAGTTCTGGGCCCCTCAGCTCAAGGAGGACACGGGACTCCTTGAAAGAGCCCAGCGCAGGGCCACCAAGGTGATGGAGTGGAACACCTTCCTTATGGGGACAGGCTGAGGGAACTGGGGCTCTTTAGCCTGGAGAAGAGGAGACTGAGGGCTGACCTTATTATGTTTATAAATATGTAAAGGGTGAGAGTCAGGAGGGCAGAGCCAGGCTCTGCTCAGGGATGGCAGCGACAGGACAAGGGGCAACGGGTGCAAGCTGGAGCAGGGGAAGTTCCATAGGAGCATGAGGAGAAACTTTGTCACTGTGAGAGTGACAGAGCCCTGGGCCAGGCTGCCCAGAGAGGCTGTGGAGTCTCCTTCTCTGGAGACACTCAAACCTGGCTGGATGTGTTCCTGTGGGATTTAGTCTGAGTGATCCTGCTCTGGCAGGGGGTTGGACTAGATGATCTGTCAAGGTCCTTTCCAACTCCTAACGTTCTGTGATTCTGTGAAGACATTCTCCCCTGTACTGTCTAGACAGAGAGCTTTTCGGGCTGTTCCTGCAGCGTGGTGGAGAGGGCAGTGGGTGTGCTGCTCACAGGGTTGGGGCTCTGCGCCTGGTGTCTGTGCCTCAGGTGGCAGGAAGGTGGCTGGGCAGGCTCAGGCTAACGACTATTCCTCATGTCCCATTTGCACTTTGCAGGTGGTTTCATCCCAACATCAGCGGAATTGAGGCAGAGAAGCTGCTCCTGACCAGGGGTGTCCATGGCAGCTTTCTGGCACGACCCAGTAAGAGCAACCCAGGAGATTTCACCCTCTCGGTCAGGTAAGCAGCCAGCTGCGGACAGGGGTGGGGGAAGGGGCTGTGTCAACCTCTCCCACATGCCCTGCTCTGATCAACCTCCATGCAAGGGGATGTGTGATGCACAGAGGGGACCCCTCTGCAGTGGGAAACTGAACTCTACCCACCGCTGCTGGGCCTGTGCTAAAAGCCACTCACTCCTTCCTCCAGCTTGTTCGAGGGTTGCACCCTGTGCTGTCAGGGTGGACTTTGTTTGTGGCACAGGTTTCCAGAGCTGTTGTTGCCCAAGGAGGGAAGGTAACAAGCCCCACTTATGTTTCGAAGGAGGGGAGAGCATTTCAATCACAGGATGGTAGGGGTTGGAAGGGACCTCCAGATACCATTGAGTCCAACCCCCTGCCAAAGCAGGGTCCCTAGGACAGGGCACACAGGTCAGTGTCCAGATGGGGCTGGAATCTCTCCAGAGAAGGAGACTCCACACCCCCTGGGCAGCCTGTCCCAGGGCTCCTAGCAGGACTTACTCCAGTTTGAAAGGGACTTAATGTCTTTGGGAGACACTTGTGTCCTGTGCCTGTAAGGGGTCTCAGGAGCATCTTGCAAGAGGGTGAGCTTGCTGCCCAGCCTCTCAGCCGAGTACCATGTGCATCACCTTCAAAGGTCTTTGGGACCAAGGCAGCTGCAGAAGGGGAAGCTGCAGTTTCGCTGATGGTCTTTGTGAACCTCATCCCTCACGGGGCGGTGGGGCAGATGCACTGGGTAGAACTCACCAAAGGTGAACGAAAGGGAAGAGACAGAGAGTCACGTTGATGCAATGAGTCCCTGAGATAAGAGGAGCAGGTTGTGGGTTCAAGGCATGAACCTCCCCAAGCCCCATCCAGCTGCTGCCTCGCAGGAAAACAACTCTGCAAAGGTTTCCTCAGGCACTTGTAACTGAGATCTCTTTTTTTCCTTTGTGGTGGCTTCTGTGTAATTTAAACAGCCCTCATTTTGTTTAGGAAACTCCAGAGAGTTTATAAATTCTTTGACCAACGTGGTGTTTAGAGAAACTCTGTGCAAACAACAGACCGGACACAGTGTTTCCACCTGGCAGGGCACGGATATCTTAGCAGGACACAAGCAGCACCGGTGCAGTTTGAGCTGTGGTCCAGCCCTCTGAGGTGCTGGGGCAGCTGTGTGATAAGGCCAACTAGTTTTGGTGAGACTTTAGCACCTCCTTATTGCCTTGACTGCTCTGATTAAACCCTTCTCAGACTTATTTCTTCCTCTCTTGCAATTGCCACTGGATTGGAACCCACGCTCCTCTCTGCCTGGTGCAGCCACTTCTTAGCTTGGCAAGAGGGAGGGTTTGCAGCTGCCTTAACTGATTCTTTTTTTAAAAATGCTTCTGTTTGTGTTGGGAAATGCATCCCTTTGCCTCTGGGGTGGCTCCGCTCGCCCGCAGCCTCTCGGGCTGTGGAGCAACACAGCGGAAGGGAAACGGTCCAGCTTTTCCCATGCGTCGCTGGGCGGGGAGTGCTTGGATCTGACTTCAGTAGCTCCCCAGTAATCTGGTGATCAGAAGTGGCTGTGAGTTAATGAGAGAGGCAGGAAGTTCTGTCTAATTAGAATGGAAAATAAACTCCACAGAGAGCTGTCTTGAGCAAGCTGTGACAGCGAGGGAATACGTGTCAGATGGAGGGTTATCTTCATGTGAGCTTTAGTGTCTCTCTCCGTGTAATTTTGTGAGTCAGGGTGTTGCCTGATCATAAAACGAAGCACTTGACAGCACCCCAGCTTTGCCAGGGAGCCTGCAAGCAGATGCAGGTTGTAGCTGTGCAACCGTGTCCTGATGTGGCAAGATACCCAGCCAGCAGCACAATTACCCTGAAGCAGCGGGGCGCATTGCGTTGCCAGGAGAGCCGGTTCCCACACCTGCCTTACTGCACCCGTGCCTTCTGCTCTGGGGTCGGTCCACAACTTTGCATAAGCTTCCTTCCGTGCCTCCATCCCCAGCTGAAGGCCACGTGCGTTTCTGCTGCTGTGGTTTGTTACCTTCCCCTTGTGCTGGCTCCCTCCTCCACCTGCGGCACGTGTTGAGACTGCGTGGATCAAGGCTTGGCCTCCAGGAGCAGATATGGAGTCCCAGAGCAGGATGGCCTCAATTTTCTTGATCCCTTTCTGCTTTCTCTATGGCAGAAAGCAAAGGAGGGGGCAGGGAGGCAAGGAGCATCCATGGGGTTCAGCCCACTTTCTAGTGTAGGGATGCCTTTGTGTTGGAGTAAATGTTTAATAACAGCAGTATGGTTTTTTTGCCCGTAAGATTGGGCCAGTTAATGTGCTTGATGCATAATTAGTGCCCTGGAGTTTAATGAGATGCAGGTTAAGAGCAGAGCAATGGAGCATGCCTCAATATCATCGTAGTGAAACGATACCACCGCCGCCACGACGCCCACTCACTGGAAAGTCTGACCAGCTCTCACAGATCTGAGGAAACCAAAGCTGTGACACGTACCATGTTTCCAGGAAAGCGCATCGAACGTGACACACAGGCTCGGGGCAACGTGTTGAGCTTTGAGGCACCACAAATTGAAGACAAGGGAACAATTCTTCCCCTGACCGCTTCTACCTGCAAGTCCTCGCTCCTTCCTGGCTCACCCCATCTTTGTTCCGTGAGGCAAGGGTTGTCTGGTTGGCTTGGGGATAGGAAATGTGCTTGGGACGTGGTCACTGGTTAGGTAGACTGGTTTTGGTGATACTGCATCTGAACGATGCTCTCTCTTTCACACTGATGATGGTCCAAAACCACAAGTGTTCTTGGGAGTTGGAGGTGTAACACCTAATAAAATTAGTAGCTCTGAAAGCTGAAAACTCGAGTGGCTGCCTTCCCCTTGTGTCTTTGCCCTTTTCCTGTTAGACTACACACACCCAACCCCCCCACAACGTGTTGTTCTTCTCACCTAGAATTGCATCCTGACAGAGGTGGTTTTTTTTTTTTGGTTGGGTTGTTTTGGTGGGTTTGATATCTGAACTGGACAGGGCTGTGTATTTTTTTACATTTCTGAGCCCTGAAAGGTTCTCAAAGGAAACAAGACAAATATCTTTGAAAAAGTACCTACAGTAAGAGGTGTCAGTGGGAGAACACCTTTAGGAGAACAATCAAAACCTCTTCCTCCTCCTTTCAAACCCCCCCAACTTCAGCTGCTTCAAGGGGTTCAGAAAGCCAGTGAGGGGAAAGGCAGCTCCATTTAATTACAGAGAGGATGTGGGCTGAGCAGAAAGAAGGCAATGGAGTTTTAGCTGACCAGACCACACAGCAAGTGACCGTGTGCTGGTGCGTATCCAGCTGTGTGTCCCTGAAGAGAGGCTAGGAAATCATACTGCAGAAGTTAGGAGGAGGTTTCTGTGAAGCTCTATGGCTGCTTTCCCTTTCTTTCTTTCTTTGCTCTGTGCACTCTTTCAGCCTGTCTTTGCACCCAGTCTTCATGGGGCTTTGAATTGTTTTGGAGCTCTTCAGAGAAAGAGGCAAGTCGAGTGCAGAAGACATGATATGGTTAACAAATGCATGATGTTTGTCCTGGCCTTAAAATAATAGGGAAAAAAAGCCCTCATCAAAAAAAATAGATGACTTTTTGGGACTTTGGGACTCCTCCTCTCTGAGTCCCAACTGCTGGCAGCTTGTCATCAGCCAAACCTGGCTCCTTTCCTCTTCTGAAACATGCTCCTTCTTGGGATGTCTCTGCAGATGGGCTCAAGAGCTTGTTGAGCCCAGAGGAGCAGACACACCTGCCGTAGCCCGGTGCCAAGCGGGCTGTGTTTCTGAGAAGCCTTTGTTTGCTGCGCTGCCGCTGTGTCAGGACTAGATACTGCAGTTGGATTTATTGGCTCATCTCATTCTTTGGGCACTTCAGCAAATATGTGGAGCGCATCAACAGGGAGGAAAGTGGTCTGGCAACTTGAGCTGAAGTGTAGTGATGACAGAGAGTCATTATGAGTAAGGCTGTAGTAATATCCGCTGCTGCCTTGCTCTGCTGCTCTGCAGCACTGCTCTCTGTAGGGATTTCAGCGTTGCCTCAGCCCAGACAATAAGACAGCTCCGTGCCAGTGGGTCACACAAGGTGGGTGATGTTCTTCACTGCAGGGATCAGCTCCTGCAAGCTGTGAGCACTAGGAATCCACAGCAAAACCCACACTGAATGGGACTGCGTGGAGCAACGCCTCAGCGTTGAGCCTGGAGGAGAGGGCTGTAGGATGGGGCTGGGCTTGCAGGAGGGCTGTAGAAGCTGTCCTGGATGGTGGGAGCAGAGCCTGCTAGTTAGGGGGTTTTTTGGAGGATGCAAGTAGAGGTTTATTTGCATGTTGCAGTTCTGACAAGGGGCTGTTAGAAAAGCTGTAGGCTGTGTCACATCCCATTTCCTAGAAGGACGTGGTACTGGGTTTGCTTTTGATACTGAGTCTTCCAATTTTTAATCCTGATTCTTAAGAAAATAGACCTCCTTTTGAAAGTACTCTTGAGGGAGAAATATGGGAGGCCACACAGAAACTACCCAGGGTTTTCAGCCCTCAGTGCTTGCCTGGATCTGCCAGGGCATGTTTCCAGAAGACCAAGTAGATTGCTTCTCAACGAAGTGGAGAGCCTCTTACAGATTTGGCCAGGTCTGGGTAAATAGCTTGAACAAAAGGAAAAGGGGTGTTGAAAGTTTGCCTGAGTGGTCACAACAGTAACACAAATGCTGAAACAATAAGAACCATCAGTTAGCTAACCACCCTGTCAGTTTGGTCATGGGGTCATGTCTTCTAGGAACAGACTTTATCCTCCTTCATGTGATAGAGTGCAAAGTGCTTCTGGGTAACAAATTCTTGTAGAGCTACAATTTTCCTATTAACTCATCCAGTGAGCAGTCGTGTAGGTAACTGACTTCCCCCCACAATGGTGTGCACAAAAACACTCTGAGTACAGGCTAAGACATGCAATCAAGGAGGATTTTATGTCCTATAGAATATGTACTCCATGAAAAGGAATAAATCAAAACCACAGGCATGTTGTGTTGCTGCCTGAGGACAATTCAGTTCCAGCCCAGGAAGAAAGTTTGGGTCTGGGGAAGAATTGGAAGGAGGCTGGAAAGAGGCTTATTTCTAATACAGGTGTCCTGGTGTCTCACCATCATAGCCCTAGCCCTGTGAAGGCTCTGTAACCTAGACACAAATGTTCAGAGAGAGGTATGCTTGATTCTGCTTCTTCCAAGGTAGTCCAGCCAAGCGAGGGAAGCACTGTCATCACGTTACAGCTAGGAAACAAGTGATGGGGCCAGAGTCATCCCAGGAGCGCCTAAGAAGATACTCAACGTCAGAACATCAAATCTTGGCTGTGCTTTTATTACAAGACCCTTTTTCCCTTAAGAAGGCATGTTCTTCTCTGACAGCAGTGCCTGTTATTTGGAAGCAGATTGCTCAGTTAGAGATGTAATGCTAATGGATGGATACTTTTGGCTTACCTGTGCTCGTGTTGGCTGCTACTTACAAGTTTGGCAAGGCAGAGGAGTGTGTTGGAAGCCTTTTGGTGGCCACTGGTTGGCAAAAGATCTGCGCTTCATATCCCTCCCTAGGGGAAAAGGCTGAGTCTCTTTGGAGCTGGAAGCACCTTCAGGAAGGCAAAAAGCATCAATGCCCCATTGGGAAACGGAGACAGAGTCTGGGTTTGATGAGTACCTGGGTGTCCTTGGTCTCTGTGCACTTTCCAGAGCTCCTATGACCCAAAGTGAGCAGCAGGGCTCAGTCAGCTGAATTGCTGCTTCCTAGGAACTGGGTATGAAGACTTTGAAACCCATACCTAATCTCTGGGATTCACTTGGAACTTGCATGCAAACGTTGGTTGGTTTTGTTGTGTTGTGGTGGTGGACAGTGGGTGTCTGAGAGCCCAACCTCTCATTTACATTCAGTGAAGTTTTTAAACCCTGTATGAGAATCTTGGTTGGGGTTTTTTTTTTTCCATAGACAACATTTTGGGGGTTTTTGGGTTGCTTTTTGCAGCTTGTGAGATGGGTCATGTGTATTGTGAAGTTCTAGGCTTTCTCTGTCTGACACAGGCAGGAAAAGCACATGACCCAAAAAGACTTTTGGGGATGCAAATGTATTTCTGCCATTTAAAGTGGTTCTTCTGCCTTCCAGGGCCAAAAAGGGTCTGTCTGAAGACTCATTAAAGCTTGCAAGTTGCACCAGCGGAGGTTTGGGTTAAAAATAAGGAGAAATTTCTTCTGCTAAAGAGTGGTTGGGGATGGGAATGGAGTGTCTGGGGAGGTGGTGGAGTCACCGTCCCTCAGGGTGTTCAAGGAGAGGTTGGATGAAGTACTTAAGAACACGGTTTAGTGAGTGATGTAGGTGGGAGGGAGATGGTTGGACTGGATGGTCTTGGAGGTCTTTTCCAGCCTTAATGATTCTGTGATTCTATGATCTTACTGACTGTGCTCTGCTGCAACAAACAGACTGCATCCACACTGGTGGTCACTGCGGCATGGACATAGGCTCACAAGTTGGAATATTTTGGATCCAGAAACCCTCCTGGATATCTAGTTAAGAAGTTGTGCTAACAGTGTAAAGAAGCTTAGCCTGGAACGGAAGCAATGCTCACTCCCTGACCGTGGGCTCAGAAGCTGCCAGAAAAGCTGGCATCCACTATTAAACAGTGCTGCATCCCTGTAGGAGAGCTGTTAGACAGCAGTAGCCATGCCCTGTGGCACAGGGCAGCTGAAGACTTTTGGGCATGTTCTTTGTGCTTTGTTTCACCAGCCATCGTGTCCAGGGCACAGTTCAATGTCTGCTGCTGCTGTACAGTCCAGTTCTGCTGCCCAGTTTGGAGCTTTAGGAGAAGAAAATGGAAGGAAATTGGGGCCCATCAATGCCCTTTGTGTTTAGCATGACCTTGAGGGCTCATGGGATAAATGTCCCTGATTATCTCTCTGCTTTTCATCCCAGTGCTCAGAGGCCTTGGGGGTGGGTCTCTGAACCCAGCCTTTGTAGGTCTGTAATGGGTCTGGGATGTGGGGATCTAGCTGGGAAGAAGGGAGCTTTTGAGCCTCAGGCCAAGTGGCAAAACCGCAGTTTGGTCTGTAGCCTTCTGTGTGCACAGAGGCTGCTGGGTCCAGCTGCTGGCGTGACTGCCAGGAGCGCTTGGTGTGCCAGCTCCTCTCCAAAATGAAGTGTTGTCATCGAGCGCTGGCTGGGATCTGAATTTCACAGCCAGTCCTCATTCCCACCCGGTGCAGAGCTCAGGCCGTGCTCCTGAGGACGGGGATCAGATCAGACTGGGGAGGGAGGTGGGTTCTCACCTGGCCTCAGCAGCCAGGAGTGATGTGCCTGGCTGGGCTGTTTCCTGCAGCTCCCCTCTGGCGCACACACAGCCTTTCGCTGCCAGATCTTAACACCTCCCTGAAATCAAGGGGTGAAGAGTACCTACGGGCCAGGAAAGCTGAACTGGTGATGATGTTACGGAGCTGGGGCTAGATATCCAGTGCCATCCAGACACCTGGTCTGTCTCTGTATTGCTATGGGGCTGTACCCTGCTGTGGCAAGGTAGCAGAAATGGGGGCAGAACCACTGCTGAGAGCCCCAGAGCCTGCTCCATGGTCCAGCTCTTCCTTGCATTTAACCTCATGCACAGACCACTGTAGCTTTTCCAATCCCCTGCTCCGTGAAATGGCTTTTCTGTCTGACCCAGTAGCTGCTTATACCACCTTGAGTCTCCTCATCTCCCTGTCACGGTTGCTTTGGCAACAAATTGAGAGAGGCTGGGAGCAGCTCAGTGCGGAAAGGAACAAGAAACTTGCCCAGATTTCCAAATCTCTCTCTCACCCAGCTCATCCATCAAGCAGCGGGCTTCCAGCCATGTCTCTCCGGCTCAGAGCGGCTGCTGCTAAGTGCATTTAAAATGCAATTAACCTGCCCCTGGGAGATTAGCCTGGCCTTCTGAGGAAGGAGAGTGGACTTTGCTGGGTTGAGAGGGCTCCTGGAACCTGCTGAGAAAGGCACCCAGCCTTTTTCCCCGAGGGCATCACTGGAAAGAGGAAGGCATTGACCCTTTCAGTGCAGTTGACAGGGTTTACAAATAGCAGGCAATATATTGGTTTGGGTGATGATTATTTTGTTTTAAATGAATTAGATGATAGTGAGTAGCCCTGTGCCTAGAAAAATGTTCACCGTAAACCAGCGTGAGGTCTGAGCCCCGTCCAGCTGAAGAGGGTGAGGAGTGTTGGAAGTGGAAGGGATGGCAGAGGAGGAATTATTCACCTCCCCTGTGAGGTTGTCTGGGGAGCAGAGCAGGCTGGGGGCTCGCATGGTGGAGAAAGTTCTTGCCGGAGTAACCTTGGCCAAGGAGCATCCTTCCCTTCCCCTACTGCAGAAGCGTGGCGTGAGCTCAAGGAGGTGGGTGGTGTTCAGGAGGCAGCTGGACTCTGGAGGCCAGCGCTGGCTTCCCACCCTCTAACGCTCACGGTCGTGTTTGCCTGCCTTCCTCAGAAGACACGACGAGGTGACACACATCAAGATCCAGAACACAGGGGATTACTATGACCTGTATGGAGGGGAGAAGTTTGCCACCCTTGCAGAGCTGGTGCAGTACTACACGGAGCAGCAAGGGCTGCTGAGGGAGAAGAACAGCAACGTCATCGAGCTGAAATACCCACTCAACTGCCAGGACCCTACCTCGGAGAGGTAAGCCATGCTCTCCAACAGCTTCATCCAATGGTGTGATGCTTCCTTCCCAGGTGGCTCAGACCAGACAGTTTGGAAAGGAGCCCAAAACAGAGTATGTTTGGATGGGTTTTAGCTTTCGTTGATCCAAAAGCTGCACATATCTGGGACATGGTTCCCTAGCTGCCCTGCATGCAGATGGGACCAGAAGCTGGCTAGGTAAGGTTAGCAGGGCCCAGAAGCTGATACTTGCTCAGTGTCAGCATGTGTTAATGAACTTTCTGCAGCTTTTAGTCAACTTGGGAACATAAAATCATAGCATAATTTCAGTTGCAGGGGACCTTTAAAAGTCACCTAGTCCAACCACCACTGCAATGAGCCAGGGCATCTTCAACTAGATCAGGTTGCTCAGAGCACCACCCAACGTGAGCAGCATGAGTCCTCCTGCAAATGTTCTGCAGGTATATCCTAGGAGGTGGATCCTAAAGCCTTTGCAGGTTTGCTTTTAAACAAATCAAATGATGTGCAAGTGACTTGTCTGGGTAGAAATGCCCTGTAAAAAGCCTTCCCCATCCTATCTCAGTCTGTAACTGCTCCCCCTCCTCATAGCAGCACACTGTTCCCTTTTGGGGATGGGGATGGCTGACTCTGAGAAGTGACTTGCCTCAGGCCTACTTCAGGATGTTTCCACCAGCCCATTAGTGACTTTCTTTCCTCCCTTTTCTCCGTGACACTCCAGTGACCCCTTTTTTCCTTTTCCTCCCCCTCAGTTTCCCCTGTGTCTCATGCAGCAGCTGACATGGTGGGTTGGAAAGGGGAACGCCTAGCTGGGCTGGCCGTGCCAAGGCAGGCTCCTCGTTAACTCTAACTTTAGCAGCCGCGTTAAGCTGGAGCTGTGACCAGTCTCAGTTCCTGAAACAGAGCAGAGGCGCTCCCTTCCACACCGTCATGTGAGCTGAAGGTGCTGGGAAGTCCCTTCCAGCTCACCTGCTCCCTTGTTGCCCCAAAGGTTTCTTTGCTCATTCCAGATCGCAGGGTGAAAAAGCAGATGGGCAGCAGCTCACATTAGCAGAAGCTCTGGAAAAGTGGAAACCCCCTTCAGCTGGGTTTCCCCTTCTTTTCTCGCCAAGGAAAGTTTGGCTTGGCACGAGGCATCCCTAATGATTTATGTTCCAGACCACAGGCCTGGTGGCGTCAGGAAGGGGGAGGAAAAAGTGTCCCAAGTCTCCTAAATATACCAACTGATGCTGGTGTCAGAATATAGTGGGGTCTGTCAGAGGAGCGGTGTTTCCAAACCCCAGACCTATGTGGGACCTGGCTCTCCTGGCAAAGCAACCTCAACAGCAGGGCTACTGGAGGGCAGATCCTCTGAGGAGCGGCTGAGGGAGCTGGGGGTGTTCAGCCTGGAGAAGAGGAGGCTGAGGAGAGACCTTATCAAAGCCTACAGTGACCTGACAGGAGGGTGCAGAGATGGACAGGAGTGGTGGAGCAACTGGTGGCTGCACAGTGAGGGTCAGAAAGAGCTGAGCACAAACCCCTGCACGTTGCGAGCACCCAGATGTGTGGCTGCTGGCAGGATTGGAGGGGCAGAACCCTCCTGGGCACAGTGGGGTCCTGGGTTTGCCGCTCCAGGCGAGTGTGCAAGATTCTTCTGCCAGCCCTGAGCTGAGTTAGTGACCTGGGATGGGAGCAGCCATGACTATAGCTGGGACAACCCACCTGAAAAGCTCTTGTTCCTGGTTGGTGGAGGCCGTGCTCGTGTCTGGTACTGCCTCATGATTCCAAGTGTTCCTTTTCTTCTGTATAAAAAAACAAAGGAAGACATAGCCACCTTCAAGTAGGACCTGCCAGGATCCTGTGTCTTAGCAGCCACATCAGAGCCCCATCCCTGGGTGACAGTGCTCACCCAAATCCCAGGGCAGTTCAATATACTGATGCAATTTCACGTTCGACTGGAGGATTGAGCAAAGTCCTGATGCTCCCAGGGATTGGTGGGACACTGCAAAGTGTTGGAGGAAAAGCTTTCTAAAACAATTCAAAGCCAGCATCATGCCAGTGGGTTGAGTGGTCAGATTGGGAGCCTTGGCATGGGTTTCCTGTGGATGCCATCCCCAGCAGCACACGTAGCTGTTGTCTAAAGGCAATGCTGTGTATGGTTCTGAGCTGACCTTGCTCCATCACTGTTCCCTAGGTGGTACCATGGGCACCTCACCGGGAAGGAGGCAGAGAAGCTTCTGACAGAGAAGGGGAAAACAGGTAGCTTTCTGGTGCGAGAGAGCCAGAGCAAACCAGGAGACTTTGTGTTGTCAGTGATGACAAATGAGGATAAGATGGAGACTGGGGACCGGAAACCACACGTGACCCACGTGATGATCCACTACCAGGTGGGAAATGGGCTGTGCTCAGCTGAGGTGGGTGCTGGGCAGGTGACCAGCTGGGAGCTCGAGTCTCACTGGGGTTTTGCCATTCTGTCCTGCAGCTGGATGGGAAGTACGATGTGGGGGGAGGAGAGAGGTTCGACACGCTCACAGACCTGGTGGAACACTATAAGAAGAACCCCATGGTGGAGAAATCTGGAGCTGTGGTTCATCTGAAGCAGGTAATAACTGCTTCAGCATGTATTTGTTGATTCTGGGCTTACCTACGCTCCTGGGGGTTGTGTGGATCTACCCCAAAACCATCCTCTCACTCAGGGGCAGACCCAACTCCTGCCAGTACCCCAAGAGATTTGGGAACTGGGGTGGCTTTGGTTTTTTTTTTTTTTCAAGGGGGAAAGTTTTATCTGTCTTGCTGTTATCAGAAGCTATTTCTGTTGTGCCTCTGTCCCAGCCATTCAACGCCACGCGCATCAATGCAGCAAACATTGAAAACAGAGTGAAGGAGCTGAACAAGATGGCAGATCACAGTGAGAAGGCCAAGCAAGGCTTCTGGGAAGAGTTTGAGGTACAGGATGCTCCTGTGCTCTGTCCTATTCGTGCCTGTGGGCCAAGAGCATCGTATTCACTTGGGAGCATGCTGGTTTCTAGCACAGAGGACCTCTTTGCAACACTTGCTTCTTTGCCTGTTTTCTGTGTTCAACTGAGTTACTTCCTGCTCCTTTTTTCCATTCTTTTTCTCATGTCTGAGGCAGTTTCCCCTTCCTCATCCTAGAACTGCATGCCTTTTGCTCACCACAGGGATTTGTGCCTTCTCCCCTATTAACTCTCTCATCAAGCTGCTTCTCTGCTCCCTTTCCCTCTCAGCTCATGCTCCCTCTGCTCTCCTCAGCATGAGGAAGCCAAGCAGCTAGCCAAAAGGGTCCTTCCTCTGCCTCTGCCTCCCTTCATCTGCCCAGAACAGCTTGGTTTTGTGTTCTGTGCTCCACAGATGTTGCAGCAGCAAGAGTGCAAGCTCCTCTACCCCAGGAAGGAGGGACAGCGGCCAGAGAACAAGGCTAAGAATCGCTACAAGAACATCCTTCCCTGTAAGGACCCACCAAATACCAGTTTGGGTTCTCCCACCACAATTTCCACAACCTTCTCTGGGCTAGTTAACACTGAGAGCTTTCTGATTGTAGCTGAGTTGGGATGGGATGTGTCCTAGTGGAGTGGTCCAGCTAGTTCATGACCTTCTCCCTCCCCTTTCTAACCTGGTCCTTCCCTTTCCTGTGGGCAAACTGGTGACTTGCTTGCCCTCTGTCTGTGATGTGGGTCCAGATAAGCTGCAGAGCTCAAGTGTAGGAGCCAGAGCCTCCAAAGGAAACTCTGGAGAACGTGAGCTCAGGTCAGGGTACCGCGTCATGTATCGCTAATATCTATCCCAGTTACTAGACTGGAAGCATAGTGGGAGTCCATACTGCCTGTCCCACAGCTAAGTGTCACCAGGAGAGTGTTTTACACCCTCTTTTGCAGTAGTTGCACATGTGATTTCATGGTAGGAGCCTTGTGGGAGCTCCCTCACTCAGCAGAGCCCGGGGTGGGACTCACTGCTGTGCTCTCTCCCCTTCTCCTTCAGTCGACACCACACGGGTGGCACTCCGGGACGCAGACGAGAGCGTGCCTGGGTCAGACTACATCAACGCCAACTATATCAAGGTACTTGGGAAGGGGGAGACACCATGGAGGGGGTGTGTGTGTTGCCTTCAGCCCAGTGCTGTGTTTCTGGTGTGTAAGTGCAGTAATAGTGTGAGTCTTGAGGGAAGGGCCCATCAGGACCAGTATCTTGCTCTGGGTCCAGGCCAAACACTGGATTTTTCTCCTGGCTCCCAAGGGATGTCATCATTCTACCACGTCCTGTTTGCCTCATAAGAGTTTTTCACTATCCCCTCTTTTCCTTACCTCTTCAGGAGGTCCTAGGGGACTGACCCAGACTTTCTGTCGTTGACCATTATCTCCAAGGTCTAATTATAACTGACAGCTGTAAGCTGAGGGCTGCCTGAAGCTCTGTTTCCAGCAGTGCTGCTCTGGTACTTAAGCACCAGGCTTTGGGAGACCTTCAAGGTGGCTTCATTCCAGCCACGTCCACCCACAACTCTGGCAGCTGCCTTGCTGGCAGGGCTCTGCTGTGGTCTCCAAGTCCCAGGAGGCAGCAGGCAGGCTGTTCTGCTGGTGACTCTGTTGAAGCTGGTCTGATGAGTGGAAGAAAATCAGCTGGCTCAGAGATCCTGCATGGCAAAGTGTGATGACCATGCTGCTAATGGTGCACTCAGGCAGCTCTCCATTCCTCACACTGGTGTTGTTGGCTGTTTTTACCCCTGCCCTCCTTTGTTCCTCAGAGCATCCCTGATGATGAAAGGAACTCAGAGCACTGCAAGATCTATATTGCTACCCAGGGCTGCCTGCAGACAACAGTGAATGACTTCTGGGCCATGGTGTATCAAGAGAACAGTCATGTCATTGTCATGACCACCAAGGAAGTGGAGCGAGGCAGGGTGAGCACCCACAGGGCACTGTCCCTGAGCATGAACATTACCTGCTTCTTGTGCTGGCCTCTTTAGCTGGATACCAGAGCTGTTTGTGAATCTGGGCCTTCCAAACTGGGAGGTTGATGTGGCACCTGCTCTGTGCAGCAAGCTGGGTAGTTACTGGGGGCTTGTGCTGAAGTGTGGAGCAGGGTCAGTGATGAATTAATCCTGAACAGTTGACCTAACTATATTATCCTGCCTGGATGGTTGCAGTTCTTTGTCCATGATAGCAAGGATTCAGGGAACAACCTCTCATTTCAGAATGGACTCTCTTGTAAATCCATGCTGTTTTCCATGCCAGGCTTGGATAGGATGGGGATTCCTGGGAGATTTTCCATCGATTTAGAGAGCCTGACTTTGCTCTGACTATGACAAAGCATAAACCCCAGGAAGCTTCTTGTCCTCACAGGGCTTGGTTATCTCCAGCCAGCTTTCATTTCATTTCTCTTCTGTCTTGTAATGCTGCTTTAGCTCTTCTTCATGAGAGGAACATGCTGCTCTGCTCTGCACAGCCAACCTCCCCAGCCCCATCAATATTAACAGAGTGTCCCTCATGTGACTTGCTTCAGGGCTCTGGGGAATTAGCGGTGGCAGAGAGAGAGAGAGAGAGAGAGCATCCTGCTTGTTACAACCAGGCTGAAAGATGTGGTGAGGAGGAGGGAGAGCATGGCAAGCTGATTGAGTGGAAGGCAGAAGTAATTACACAACCTGCCTGGGTACCACTGGTATCCTTTTCACTAGGAGTGGGGTGGGAGAAGCCAAAGAACACAGTGAAATACTGCACAGAGCTGGATGCTGGAGTGGCCTTCCTGAGGAAAGAGAGATGCTGATCGTGCTGGCTCTGCTTAGGGAGGAGGGGGAGGCTGTGCTGGCAGGGTCTAGGGCAGAGGTGTGATAAAGGCAGCTCTGCTTGCAAGCCTTTTGTGATGCTGAAGTCACTAGACGAAAGGGAGGGGGTGGGCTGGGGGCAGTGGGGGTATAGGCAGACCACGTAGCCCCTTGGGATGGAGGTTTGGCTCAGGAGTCAGGCAGCGACCTGACCAACTGCTCAGGTGCTGTAACCAAAGCAATGCCTCCCTGAGGAATCACATCCTTCCTATGGGAACAGCCCTTTCTGGCTCAAAGGGAATGCTCCATGTGTGTAGCTCTGCACCGGGGCTGCACACAGTTGGAATGCCGCAGCATCCCGGTTCTGGGTTCCTCCCTACAAGAGGGACATGGAGTCCTGGAGCGAATCCAGAGAAGGGCAGCCAGGCTGGGGAAGGGGCTGGAGGGCAAATCCTCTGAGGAGCAGCTGAGGGAGCTGGGGGTGTTCAGCCTGGAGAAGAGGAGGCTGAGGGAAGACCTTCTCCCCACCTCCACTGCCCTGCCAGGAGGGTGCAGAGAGGTGGACGCTGGTCTCTTCAGCCAGGGGACAGGAGATGGGACAAGGGGCAATGGGCTCAAGCTGTGCCAGGGCAGGGTCAGAGCAGATGGGAGGGAAAAGCTCTTCCCTGAAAGAGTTGTGGGGCTGTGGCACAGGCTGCCCAGGGAGGGGGCTGAGTCACTGACCCTGGGTGTGTTTAACAGAGGGGAGATGAGGTGCTCAGGGATCTGGTTTAGCACAGGACAGGGACGGTTGCACTCGATGATCTTAAAGGTCTTTTCCAACCTTGTGATTCTGTGATTTTTGTGATCTCTGAGCAAGGTGCTCATCCTCCAGCTCCTCAGCCTCCACTAATGAACCCATATCTGATGTTGCTGCAGAACAAATGCTTCCGTTACTGGCCTGACAAGGGGAGCAGCAAGGAATACGGGCGCATCAGCGTGCGAAACGTGAGCGAGCGCGAGGCGCAGGGCTACTACCTTCGGGAGCTGGAGATCGTGCGGACTGACAGGGTGAGTCCTCTGCCTGCCTGCTGTGCTGGGAAGAGGCTGGTGCTGGCTCTGCTGGGGAGGGAGCTGGGGCTTCTCTGTACCTTCATGGTCCCGCTGCTGAAGTTCTGGGCCGCTTTGCCCCAGCTTTGATGAAAAAAGAAAGGATGGAGAAGCTTCCTAGTAGGTTTTTGGACTAGGTGGTGAGTCTCTGCTCCCCACAGGACGAGCGCCCGAGGCTGGTGAAGCACTATCAGTATTTTAGCTGGCCAGACCATGGGGTGCCCAATGAACCAGGAGGGGTTCTGAGCTTTCTGGACCAAGTGAACCGTGCGCAGCGAAGCATTCCGGTCACGGGGCCGATCATAGTGCACTGCAGGTATGAACCAGGGGCACTGTGGTGGGGATGGGTCATGAACATCTGGGCCTCTTATTTTGTGTGTTTACAAAGCTAGGTCATCGCTTGAGCTGAGGGTGGGGAAACTGGGAGGTAATGGACACATGGGAAAATACAACCAGAGCCTCACTGGTGATAGCACAGCCCCGCTCTGGAGCTGGGAACTGCTGCAGCCTGCTAGGCTCTGGTCTCCTAAGGGTGGGCGTTTGGCCAGGCTTATCTTACAGCAGCCATTCCAGACCTGTCAGGCATGGACCAGGCATGCAGATGAGCAGAGCTGAGCTACCTCTGGGGAATGTTTCCTACCACAATGATTATTTTTTTTTAAAAATGATTATTATTATTATTTCTTTTCTCTTCCCAGTGCTGGAATAGGCCGCACAGGCACCATCATAGTGATAGATATTCTGGTGGATATTATTCACAGGCAAGGTAAGCATCCCTGTCTGTCTCGTGGCTGTTCCCCTGTTACAGCATAACCCTGACTTGTGCAAGCAGTGGTCTTCAAGCTGTAGATTTGACTTCTCTGGGAAACACTGAGCAGAGGCTTAGGGGGACCCTCATCAGCAATGGTGGGATCAGGAGAGCGGTGGCAGCAGGGACAGGGAGGTGATTGTTCCTCTCTGCTCTGCCCTCATGAGGCCTCAGCTGGAGTCCTGTGTCCAGATCTGGGGCCCCAATACAAGAAAGATGTGGAACTGCTGGAGAGGGTTCAGAGGAGCCACGGAGATGATCAGAGGGCTGGAGCAGCTCCCCTACAGAGAGAGGCTGAGGGAGCTGGGCTGGGTCAGCCTGGAGAGGAGAAGGCTGTGGGGGGACCTCATTGCAGCCTGCCAGTCCCTGAAGGGAGCTGAGGAACAGGAGGGGAATCAGCTTGTTAAATGGGTAGAAAATGGCAGGACAAGGGGGATGGAGTGAAGCTGAAGGAGGGAAGGGTTAGATTTAGGGGGAAGTTTTTCACAGAGAGTGGTGAGTGGCTGGAACAGGCTGCCCAGAGAGGGAGTGGGTGCCCCATCCCTGGAAGTGTTCAAGACCAGGTTGGCTGGGGCCCTGGGCAACCTTGTGTAGCTCCAGGGCTGGAGGTTGGTGGCCCTGCCTGTGGCAGGGGGTTGGAGCTCTGTGATCCTTGGGGTCCCTTCCAACCCATGCCATTCTGTGATCTATCATAAACCTGATAACGTTGGCAAGTCCGCATTGGTAGCAAGTTACTGCCAGGCAGACTTGATTTCCCCTCCTGTTGTTCCAAGCACATCAGCCATTCCCACTCTGGCAGGGGGAAAAATATATATTTTGTGTGTGTGTATATATATATATATATACACACATACATGAATATATGTACCAAATGTGTGTGTGTGTATATATATATACACACATATATATTGCTGTAAAGCTCCCTTGTGTGTATATATTGTGTGTATATATTGGCAGGGGAAATTTTTTTGGTATATATATTCTTATATGTAATTTTATATATAAATATATATTTTGGTATATGAAAATATATACACACAATATATAATACAATATATATATATTTGTGTGTGTATATATAAAAATTTAAATATATATATATATATCTTTTAATCTCCTGGGCACAGAGATGCAGCAAATCCTTTCACATTATTCCAGGACTTTGCTGGCACTGTGCTTGGTGAGATGCTGAGAGCTTTCCAAGTTGTCCTTAAAATAAAGACAAGACATTTTTTGAGCCTGGTTGCCTAAGCCTCACCTTCTCCCTCTGGGCCAGGTTTGGACTGTGACATTGACATCCCCAAAACTATCCAGATGGTCCGCCGGCAGCGCTCAGGCATGGTGCAGACTGAGGCCCAGTACAAGTTTGTTTACATGGCTGTTCAGCAGTACATCGAGGCCGAGCAGAAGAGGTTGGAAGAAGAACAGGTGAGTCCTGGTTGGCTCCGTTGGAAAAGCAAAGGCAGGACTTGGCCCACACCAAACACCGTTTCCACTCCCACCCTCCCCCTGGAACTTCATTACTGCCCCAAACACTGATACTCCCCTGATCCTGTGGGACCTCATAAGGCTTTCTTCTGCATCTGCTCTGCACTGGGAGGTTATTTCTTTGCTTTCTTTTCCAGAGGAGTAAAAGGAAGGAGCGAGACTACTTGAACATCGGCTACTCTCCCATGGAAAAAGGCAGAGCCAAAGCACAGCCGCCGTCCCCACGGACCCAGTCTGGGTAAGCTGAGTGTATTTAGGCCAGGGCTGAGGATTTCTGCAGCACTGGTGAAGAATTAGCCTTTGAGCAGAGGCCCCAGTGTTTGTCCCCTGCCTCTCCCATACCTGAAGCCTGACCAGTCACTGGCTGTCGTGTGGGGAGGTGAAAAAGAACCAGTGATCCCACTAGACTGTCAGCAGAGCTGGTAGCAGCCCACCTTGCTTATTGATTAGATTTCCATGGCTGCTTTGGGAAGGAGAGGAGGAGGCAGATCCCAGCCTTTAGCAAGCAGTACCCCCCATGTCCTTGTCTCTGGTGAATGTCCCTGGAGAACCTGCTAGGGAGGGAAATTCCTGCTGCCACCGAGGGAGCTTTACAGCAAAATCTGAAGGAGGATGCGGAGACAGAGGAGGAAGATGGATTCACACCCATGTGGGGAGGGAGTCTGTGCCAAGTACCATGAGTTCCTTATATAAGCTGAGATAAAATACCCCAAATTGTGCTTTTCCCTCTTGTCCTGAGTACTGGGATAACGGCGAGCCATGCAGGGGGGTTGTACATTGAAGGTTGAGCAGGTAGGGACATAAATTAATCATATAATACTGGAGCTGTTGGACACCTTGAGCTGCTGGACTGGTTTTGAAAGAAGAGATGGCCGGGCTAGGCAGGAGCAGAGCGGTGGGTGTTAAAGGGAAGGCACAAATCCTGCTGCTCAGCTCGCGCGGGCTAGGACGGAGAAATCCATCTGAGGAGAAGAGGGCAAAAAGAGATGTCGCTTGTTCTCTGGGTGTTTGGTCACCACTGGAATGCTGGTTGCTCCTGCTGCCATGCCCAGCAGCACACTGTGCCCAGAGCCACTGCTGCCTGGGAGAGGGGAGCAAAAGGTGGGGAAGGATGGGTGCTGCTTAGCTCCCATGGAACCCCCCAGGCAGGTGGACCCGCTCTGGTCCTGCCATGCATTAGCAACCTTGCTTTCATTCAGATCTGGATCCTTGGCTGGCACTGAGAGCCTTCCGACTCGTGCTGCATCTGGCCAGCTGGAATCTTCCCTGCTGGACTTGGAAATGTTTGTGTCCTGTTTAAAATGCCCAACTTTGAACTTGCAGCTCTGAGTAGGTGAGGGCAGGTAGGACTGTGTGAGACTGCGCAGAGCAAGGCAAGCTCTGTGTGTCTGGTGCTGTCGGCTCCAGCAAGCCCAGGGGTTCAGCTTTGGGGGTTGAACCTGCTTTAGAGGTGCTTGGCTCTTCAGAGCAGCCCTCTCCTTCCATTAGGTTTTGAAAAATCTGGAGAAATTGGGTGTGTGGAGAAAGGAAGAGTAGGAAATAGCAGGAACTCTATGTGCTGGTCCTGTAGAAACTTTGCATCCATGAAAGGCTGGTGTGTGGAGGAAGGTTCAGGGCTCCATCCCCAAACTGTTTGTGAACCCAGGAAGGGCAGCAGAGCCAGAGGGGGAGATGCCAGGGACGGAGAGCAGCGGGTAACCCATTGTCATCCCATCTCTGAGGCTGGGAGGGAAGAAGAGAACTAGGCTGGGCCATCACCCGCTTCCCGCTGGGCACCTGCCTCTGGGAAGAGATCCAGAGCAGAGGCAGTGAATAACAGGGCTTTGTTTCCTGGCAGGGCTGATGATGAGTCAGCTTCCGTCTACGAGAACCTTAACATCAAAAGCCCAAAGGTTTCAGGGATGAGTAACACAGGGCGATAAAGGAGCCGGAGGTGAGGCGTGCGGAGGCTGTGCAGGTAGGAATGTGTCCCGTGATTTACCTGAGAGAGTCACCCCAGCCTGTTTACACTGCGTTTGACCCAGCTCCTCTTCAGCTCAACATTGTGCCTATGGTGATGCTGCCTGCATCCCTGTGATGCTGCGGTGACGCTTGACAGAGCCTAAAGATGGTGGATGGGAAAACGGGGAGGGGGGAGAATGGGGAATGGGATCCCTTACACCACCAGTAGAGGTGTGTGGGGGGGATACCTGCTTTTCAGACTCTCACATCCTGAAGCTATCAGACTTGGTGTAAACAAGTCAGAGAGCATCATGCGCTGGGAGTGCCTCTGCGCCATAACCTTATCGATGCACTTTCCTCCCAGTTGTAAATCACATCATCCTTCCTCCTTCTTGCTTTGGAATGCAGGTTTATCCAGTGTTTACGTCCACCCTCTCCAACTTCTGCAACCACGGACAGTATTTTGCTGCCTGCCTTGCCTTGCCCAAGCACCTGGGACTCAGTGAGGAAGTAAGAACCTGCCTGTAAGAAGCAAGCAGAGTGTCTGCGCCTTAAGAAACATACCTTGACCTAACTTATTCATGGGAAGGATCTTCTCCCATTCTCCCCTGTATCAATAGGTCAATCTCCCTGTGGAAGTGCCTCTGGACATCTGTTAGGGCATCAAGGCTTGGTTTGAATTTTTGTCTTGGTTTTGGGTTGTTGTTGGTTGAGTTTTTTTTTAATTTTAATTTAAGATTCTTATTTTTTACACACCAATTGTCAAATGGAACAGAAATTTCTATTTGCTTAGGAGCTTCCCCAGGGTTGCCCGCTCGGGGCGTTAGTAAAATGTTGAACACACTTGAATGTTTTCCTTAGGTCCATCATTTCTAAGTGAGAAGTGTTTTTAGGCTAAATTCCTGGGGTAGCCTCATGGCCTGTGAGGGTGAGAAATAGAGAGCACTGCCTGGGCCCAGGTATTTGCACTTCCCTTCATCCTTTTTCTTCTCAGCCGCCTTCTTCTTTTGCCTTTATGAGATTTCTATGCAACCCTGCCCAAGCACACCAAGCAACCCCGCTGCTGGGGTGCGTGCGTGGGTGCCTGGGAGTCTGCTAGCTGCTCTGTGTGCGTGGGATGCACGGCAGAGTTGGGAGACAGGGGTGAGCGCCTCCATCCTTGGCTCCGTGGGTCTGTGCGCTGAGCTAAGTGAAATCCCACCTAGCTGATGGGTGTTGAAGAGCAGGAAAGCAGCTTCGATTGTGTGCTGTGCTTTTAGCCACCCCTAGCGAGTAGCAGCCTTAGGGTGCGAATCTGAGCTGAACCTTTTGAGCTGGGCCCCTCTAAGCTTGATGCAGCTCTGCTGTCCCCTTGCCGCACGCCCTCTTCTGTGCCCTGCCACTCGTTAGCAAGGCAAGTGTCGTGTCTGCTGAGTAGGGCTGTTGTAGGAGTGTTTGTGCCTTGACCAGTGCTGTGAAGACGAGTGTGTCACTGAGTGAAGTGTTCCAACTCTGTTGACAAGGCTTGACCTGTGACTGCCAGCGCTTCCTGCTGCACCAGCCTGGAGTCCTGCAAATAACTCCTGCCAAAGAGCCCCTTCCCACAGCACTCAGCCACGTCTGAGAGTGTGTGAGCCTTGGGTCCGAGCGCCAGCGTCCTCTGGGTCTCTGGAACTGGAGGGGCTTTGCTGTGGGTTGGGCTTTCAGTGCCTGGAGGGAGGGCTGGCTCCAAGTGCTTGACAGGAGGGGTTGAACAAAAGCACAATGACATACCTTGGCTGTATTTCCTGGCTGGTTGTTCTGGTCCCTTGTCACAGGGACAGGAGAACTGTTTATTTTTATTGCACTTTTAATAAATGTTGAATATTCTCAATAATAATATATCTTTTTTCCCTTTCTTTTTAAGTAATTTGCTTTTTGGGAGAGTGGCTGGCAGCTGGTGTGGATGGGTGAGGGGGGCATCCCAAATGTTTCAGGGCCCTCCTTTCACTTGCTTTGAATCTTCCTTTGTCTGTGCACAAGCGTGAGGTTCAGCTGTGCATTAGCCAAAGCTTCAACCTGGGTTTCTGGGGATGTGGTTGGAAGGGGACATGCAAAGGGACACGTGCTGCATCTGTGTCCTGGATGTCCTGTGCCCCATGAGGGTGCTGTGACAGACTCCTGGGAAGAGCTGGCGCATCTCTATGTCCCTTCTGCCAGCCTGACAATAGATGTTCTGAGGCTGAAGGTGTTATCCCCCTCTTGCCCTGCCCTTGGGTTTCATCAGTAGGGGGTGGATGGTAACAAAGCTGTAGTGTTAAAGCACTTCATCTCTACTAGTGTCTGTTTTTAAGGCTTAGCCCCACACGTGCCTTGGGTAAAATACAAGTGCTTTCTCTGCCCTAAGTCTGGGTGAGTTGCTTTTTCTGAGAACACACTTAAATTGGTGGCATGAAGATGTCCTTTGAGTGATGAGTGCAGGGGAAAGCACACAGGGGATACCAGTGAGAATGGCTGTGGGGCCCAATGGCTTTGGCAGAAGCTGGTACAGCGCCTGGAGCAGTTTCTGCAGCTGGGTGGCTGACACAGATAACACCAGCCTGCAGCTGAGCAGTGAAGGTGCTGCAGATACAGCACATGCAGCAGCTTTCCACTGAAGTTTTGCATAGCAACAGACTCCAGTTACTTCTTCTGTTGCTTCAGCCTCTTCTATTTGGAAGGAGAATTTCTGGGAAGGGAGATGAAGCGACTTTCCAGCGAGGAAGGAGCAAAGCAGCAGCACTCTGTAGCTTCTCCTTTTCCAGGTCAAATCAGGTAAAACACAGAAGGAACAACACTGCCTAGACGGAGGTAAGTGTGAATATACAGGGGAAATCTGTCCATGTGTGTGGGATTGTACAGCGTGGGGACAGCCAGTGCAGAGACCAGGGTATGCACATGCCCCCTGTGCCATAGCTCCTGGGGTCTGGGAACGCAGCCGACCCCTGGGCTGTGAAGTGAGCACCTGCAACTGTGAGTAAGGAGGGAAATGTGGAGTAATTGCTACAAATGGACACCTTGCATTGTATAAAACATAGTTTAATACATACACGTATGGTACTTGCATACAATACTGTCTTACATCCATGTGTGTGAATAGAAAACGCTTCATTGTAAGGTGCCTTCGTCACGAAGGCTTTTGTTAATCACTGTCAGAAGATCACTGCATTTCAATAAAAATATAGTGTAAGCAACTGGCCTGTGTCTTAATACTGACACACTTGAAGATTAGGAGGGTAGAGCTGTCAAGAGATGGAGCTGCTTTTGGTTTGGCAACAGTTTACCCATGAGAAGGATGAGTGGAGCTCGCTGATTGATGAGGGGGAGGGTTACACTGTGTGTGCCTAACCGAGCTCAGCCCCACGCCCCAAAATCGCTCTCCAGGTTAGGGATGAGTGGGTTTTAAGCATCGTCTTTGGGAAAGCGAGTGGAATGGCTGCTTTTAATTCTGTTCCGAGGATGGAAACCCATCTCTGGTGGGGAGGGGTGGCAGCTCCGGGGTTTGTCAGCAGGAGGCAGCATTTACACCTCCAACCCTGAGTAAATCAACAAAAAGGTTGCAAGCGTGTGGAACAGGAGTTAATTTTCATCTGTGTGTATGGCTTTGACATGTCTTTACCCTCCCAGTCCCAGCTCCTCTTAGGAATAATCATGTAGATCCTTCAGCTTGCAAAAATAGCCCTTTATTCCCTTAGGGAGTTAGAGGAACTGCACCCACTGGCATCTGCTGCCTGGCCTAGACAGCACATGGCCATGTGCCACTCCAGGCAAAGAGTCCTAGAAACCTGCCTGCTGCTTTCCCAGCTCTGGTTTCTATGGAGAGTTTGGCAGCAGGATGCTGAGGCAGCTCCTGGGCTGGGGGCAGCTTGGCAGACACATCTTTCGGAGGAGCATGGACACGTGTGTTCGAGTGCAGGCACAGAGCGAGCATGGGGAGCAGCCACGGGGGCTGCCAGCAGACCAAGGGATGCCATCAGGGCAGCAGGTCCTGGTCCTGCCTCCCTGGCACGCTGCGGGATGGGAGCGAGGGGCTGCCTGGCTGCTACTGGAAAGGGGATTGTGTCACTGGTGTTGCTGGCGTGGTGTGTTTAGGGGGAGATACTCTGGCCTGCTCATCGCGACAGTCCTTGTGAAGCAGCGGAGGTTCCCCGTCTTCAGGGCACACTGGACTGGCCACAGGATGATGCAGAACAGGATAATGATCAATGCAGACAGCAGGACTATGCGTTTCCAGTCATCACACATGTCACAGCGGGACAGCCTCCCAGCTAACCCCGTCGGGGGGCCTCTGGACTTTCCGGCTTGCTCATGGCGACGTCAATGGAGATACAGGAGTCTGGATTCTCGGGGTCATCGGATGACTGACGGCAGCACAGCTTGGTCCCTTCCATCCAGAGCACCTTCTCTTGCTGGAGTTCAGGGGGAAGCGTGGCAAGCAGCTCCTTGCTGGTCTCGAGCGCTGGGGCACCTTCCAGAGGGATGCTGGTCAGCTGCCTGCAGAAAGGACATGGCAGCTGGTCCTCTGGTTGGTTTGGGGGCAGCCCTGTGCTCAGACGGGCCACGCATTCCAGGCAGAAAACATGGGAGCACTGGAGCAGCTTGGGTGTCTTGAAGGTGTTGTCATAGGTGTTGAAGCAAATGGAACACTCCACAGGGGAGGTTGGCTTCGGAGATGTCGGGTTCGGAGAGCCTGGCTTGTCAGTTGGGGACCTCGCCTTCCTCTTGCCATCTCCTGGTGATGTGACAACAATGGGGCTGATGGGGATGGGGATTTCGCTGGGAGATGCGGGGACTGGGCTGGTGGGAGAGTCTGGCGTGTTGGAGTGCCACAGCTGCGTGAAACACGACATGACGGCGCCCCGGGAAACAAAGAGAGCCCTGGGAGACTCTAGAAGAGAACAGAAGCACAGCCTTCATTTCAAACAGTGTGAAGACACCCATCACCACAGCTATGTTTAACCCCTTAAAAGGAACCAAGAGCAAGTTCACAGCTTCCGCTGCATCCTGAACCTGGGATAGATCCCTGCTAGAGGTGAGAACGACACAGGTAGCCTGTTCAAAGCTGCGTACCACAGGTAGAGTTAAACATCCTGCAAAGAAGAAAGCAACCAGCAGAGATCCACCATCCAGCCAAAGCCTCTTCCCCAGAACCACCGTGGTGTTAGAGATGGGCGCACTCTTTCCCCGTACATGCCTCCCTCTGGGCAGAAAAAACAACAACCACCTACCCCAGCTGGTGCTGCCCGACACCTGAGCAGGGAGGAGAGCAGAAGACTCCATGAGGTCAAGTAGGGACCTCACTATGGCAGCCTATTAGTCTGGGAGGCACTCAGATATTATGGTGGCAGCATGGGCAAGGCCTAAGAGACAGATAACACTGTTCAGTTGTGGAGGTAGCAGGGGGATGAATTTCTTCTTGGAGTGCTTGGACAGAGCTTTGTGCGTTGGATCGTGGTTCTGCGTGCTGCCTAGCCGGCAAGCAAGATACCACCCAACGATGCTGCCTGGGTCTGTCCACCTCAGGGGGATCTGAGCTCCCCCATGTCACAGGAGAGCCCAAGAGAGGTGAGGAAATGCTGTTATGTCACAAACTTCACCCCATCCTCAGCCCCCAAGCAGCACACGGATCATCTCTCGTCACCGTGACACAGCAAGAAGGGCAACGCTGGAGGAAATGGCCTTGGTGCCAGCGCGAGGGGAATTCTCCATTATTTCCTTGTTGCTCTGGCTTCCTGAGGGAAACAGTTCTTCCTTGTCTGCGGCCCTGGAGGTGTGCCAGCACAGCCCCAGCCTCACCGTGTGCTGCCATGTGCTCTCTGCTTTGTTGCGGTGCTCAAGCCGGACCCTTGGCCTTGAACGGCTCATACACTGGTTCCACCAAATTGCTTTTCAGCTCAATCCGGCCTTTCCAGCAACCTAAGCACTGCCTTGGATGCCAGCTCTCTTTGGCTGCATACCGACTTCTCAGCTCTGGAGCAGTTTTACCTGAAAGCAAGCATCTAGCTGGAGGAGAATCCCAGCGACGGCTCCGATGCCGTGTGCCTGGGGAGCATTTTTTTAGGGTGTGTAACTGGACTAGCCAGGCTTGATTCTTTGTGCTGGAAGATTTACCGATGACAAGCCAGAATGTTCAGATTGCTGATGTAATTATAGGTCTCCAGCCCATCCAGCAATGGCTCACCACCTGCATGGGCTAGAGACTCCACATCTCGGCGTGAAAGGCTAATTTAAGGTACCTGAAAGACCCTGTATTCCTCACATTGCACAGGAAAAGGCTGTGTTGTTTAGGGATGAAATACTCTCCCCTACGCCATCACAGCAAGCATGGTCAGAGCTGCACCCAGCTTGAAGAACCATCCTTATTTTTCCTTTTCTTGCTCTAAACAGGGACATTTTTCGTTGAAGCCTCTCTAAATTTTCAGTCACAGATCATCTGCCCCTTTCAGGGAGTTGTGATGTGGGAGGGTTGGGGTTTTTTTTAATGTATCTTTTCCTGGCTGCAGGTCTCCATGCACATCTTAACACAATCTGGCAGATGCTGATGAATTACAAACCCAAGCCCAAACTGGCACAGAGATGAGGGAAACCCCTGGTTTGGGTTTTTTTTCCACTAAATCTCCTGTTTTGCAGAACTCCAGCCCCTACACCCAGTTTGTTGCTGCTGCTCAGCTTGGAGTGCGCATCAGAAGCAATGAGCAGCCAAACCAGTGGCAGAAGGTAACTTTGGACACAGAGAGCCTTTACCTGCACACACTGCCGTTTCATAACCTGTGTGAAAAAGCTGTTGGGGGGTTTGCTACTCAGTAATATGACAACTTAGAGCAGCAGCAGCCCATTGAGAGCAGACTTGAGGAAGTTTACTCACAACAGGTGCTTTTAAATGAAGCTACAAGCTTTTGCCCTCGTTTTCCCTTCGTTAGAGATGACTGTGACGCTACAGATGCTCGTTAGTTTGTGATAAATTTCATGTCTATTATTTTTATCATCATCTTGACAGCCATGACGCAGGTAGATACGAAGAGCAAGGCACAGAGTTGAGACGTGGGGAAGGTGCTTTAATTCCTACTCTGCTGCACTGGAGAGGTCAGCCTCTACCCACACCTCGTGTCTTCTGGCGTGTTGCCTTAGAGCTGATGCTCACAGAGTTAAACTGGGTTTGGGCAGCAGCCTGACGCAGGGACCAAGCTCTCTTCTCCTGGGCACTGCTGCTGTGCTACTAAGTGAGATCTGATTGTTAAAGCTGGAAGGTCCTGATGAAGACATGCAGCAGGGACTCTCATTAGAACTAGTTGGGGTGGAGGGTTTGGTTTGGTTGCTTTTCTGCTGGGTTTTTGTTGGTTTCTTTTTTCACTACACAATCACATTAATTTTTTAAAAAGTATTATTAATTCTTTTAATGCAGGCAATATCTTCTACTGTTCAGCCCTCCGAGCTCATACTGTGTTTTCTCAGACCCTGCAGCTGTTTACCTCGCTGACAGCCCGGGGCTTTCCAGAAACTTTGGGAACACGAGTAACTAACTAAACCATTCAGGAGAGACACATAAACTCAGATTTAAAGCTAAGCAGTTAAGTACTTTTTACTTCCTGGCGAGTTCAGGAAAGCTGCTTTCTACACTGTAAAACCAGACAAAGGAGCACACGCAGGAAGGCAGTGGCCAGCACCGCTCCGTAGTGATTCCCTAACGGCATCTTTAACCCTGAGCAACTGAATACACAGCAAGTTAAAAGGTGTACAGGAGATTAAAGTCTATAAATACCTGTTCAGAGTGCCGTTCAGAAGGAGAAAAGCATGGTCTGGGCTCTTGATTTCTACCCCTGAAGGATCTTCTCTCCAGAGGATAGTCTTAGGCTCAGGGTCTTTTGTATTTGTAAGCCGCCTTCTGCTACTCAAGCTCCCCAGTAGCTTCCCAAGTTGTTTCCAGGCACGGTAGGTCTGGCAAGACGAGTAACCTCTACGAGCTCCCCGCGTACAAGTGGCCCTACCGCTGTAATTCAAGTATCTTTTATACCTTCCTGTCTGGAGGTGACTTACCTGCTCCACCTGCCTTTCCCCATTACCCCTGAATCACTCCATTGGCTGCGCGCTCCCGCTCCAGCCAGTTCCTATGACAAACAGGGCAGGCTGGAATGCTCCTGATAAGGGGCAGCGCTGCTGGGGACACCCGCATGGGTCTGCCCTGGGGAAGCCGTGGGAGAAATGTTTATTCCTTCATCTTCTCAGGGCTGGGGAAGGCTGCCTGTGTGCTGGTAAATTCTCACAGTTCTTCCTCTAGCTTTAAGGTTGTTTTTTTAACCTCTCCTCAATCTGGTCCAGGTTGAGCAGGTCGGCTGGGTGCATTTTCACAGGGCAGCAAATTTGCCAAAGGGAAATGTCACAACACCTAAAAATGGCAGACACTCTTCTTTCATTTCTTCATGAAGTAGGAAAAAACAAACCCCTTGAAAAGTGCCTGAGATTAATAACAAAGCCAGGATCCTGGCAGTCAAATTTCTTGTGACTGGGTGAGGAAAAAAGATGTGTTGCAAGAGAAAAATCCAGTACAACTTTGAAAGCCTGAAAGCTGTTTATAAATTGTTTATGCACAATCATGCAGCTGCTTCAGGCTCCTGTGGAATTGTTCAAAATAGTAGGGAACCTGCTTTGGCAGGGGGTTGGACCCGATGATCCCTCAAGGTCCCTTCCAACCCCTGTGATTCTGTGAGGCTGTGGTTGTTACACAGGCAGGATTTCATCCTTTGTGGCTTTTGGTAATAAATTACATAGATAAATATTGTTTGACCTGCAAACCTTTTGTGGTTCAAAGGAACATCAGTCTGTGATCCAGAAAAAAGACCCAGCAAATGTACACTCACAGGTGGATAAGGAAACAAATGTGTGTGGTGGTGGTGATGGTAAGTAACAAACATTTAAAATTTAGTCTGGTCCTTATTTGCTGCAAAATACAACTTTTTATTATTTAGTTTCTCAAAAAAAACCCCCAAAACTGGTGGATTTTTTTTCAGAGTGGCATCAGGAAGCCCCTTCTTCAAAAAAAAAATGGATTGAGAAATTTCATGCTGAAAATGCAGGGAGCAGCACTCATCCCTTGGGACAGAGAAGTGTCTAAACCCCATAGACTTCATGGGCAGCCAGACGCAGCTTGCTTGGCCTCCATGTTTCTCTATTTTGGATCACACCAGGCCGTCCCAGAGAGCTGAAATCTCAGAGGAGGATTTTAATAAGAGAAGCATGTCAAAATGACCAGTTTTAAACCAGTTTTAGGATTAAAACTGAGGTTACCTGACCCTTCCACAGCTAGAAGGATCTGGGTTAGCGTACTGCTCCTTGTGATGTGGTCCACGGGTGGCTCTCAGAGACAAACTCCTCAGTGGAGAATGCAGGTTAAGACTGAACTTTCCCAGATGTGCATCTCACTGGGATTGCTCCCATGGTCATGTACACGTGTGCCTTAGGAGTAACAGCCCTTACCCTAGACTGAGCATGCAACCACGGTGCACCCCATCTATTTATGCTGCTGTTGAGGGCTGAGTGAAGCTGGGAAGCACAGGCCGCTGCCTACAGCTGACAAAGCAGGATGTCTGATGTGTGGATGCAAATCAGATTTTTAAAAGTCTTGCTCCCTTAGTCACTTGTGTGAGCACTTTGGTAAACTGGGCTCAAAATTAAGTGTTTCAGGAGTGTATTGGGACATGTTACGCTTGGTAATGTAAATCCTGGGTTTGGGGCTGGCTGAGACCCTCTCCCCTGTTAGTCAGTGGAGCGATGGAGATTCACAGTTTGATCATGCCCTAAATCAAGGCATGGGCATGTTTTAAGCCCTGATGATTCCAGGAGTGAATCTGCAGTGTGAGCAGCCCACGACCAGGTCAGAGTTTCAGTGTTTCTGAGGCTGTCGACTGGAACGGGGTTGAGTTCGACCCAGCAGCTGAGAGCCTGGGGCAAACTGGGCCGCCCTACACGTGCCCACACGCTCCTCCCTCTGCAAGGATGCACCAGGTACTGTACTGGGATGACAAACTAGGGCTTGGCTTCCAAAAGTGAGTGGGAGGCTTGTTATTATTTTTATCTTCTGCTTGGAGGAATAGAGAATGTCAGGAGCTGCAGCTGGCCTGGGGTGGATCCCAGAGGATTGGGAGCATCAGATGTGGGAGCACAGACCTCCAAGTTGGCACTTAAAGGAACTGTGGTGCTAAGTGGGAACAGTTTCTTTATTAATGCTGTTGTTTCCTGGGCTTGCATGACACACGGGCACCTCGAGTGCTTCTCAAAGGTATTCTCTGTGTGCAGGTGCAGGGGTATGCAAACAGCAGTATGGAAATGCTTCTAAATTGATTCTTGCTAAGCCACACAGGAATGAAAATGATGTGGCTGGAACACTGGGGTGAGATGTGGGAGATACAGGTGTCTGGCATACACACTGTGACCTTGAGCAAAACAATTCTCACAGACTTCTACATCTTGTGTCCTAAATAAATAATTAGATAAAGGAAATAAAGAAACTTAAGAAAAGGAATCATAAGCCTTCCTTTTTGGTCACAGACTTTGTCTGGATTGTGTGGTTAAGTGGAAACCTGGGAGGGATGGGGCTCCAGCCAGACACCTAACGTAGGATCCCATCTGCAGTGACCAGCTGTGATTGAAATCCTGAAGCTTTCAACTGTCAGACCCTTCCCACCGCCACCTCTCCTTATTTTGCCATTGCTATCCCATCCTGGACTGTGGGTGAAGTGATGAGATGTTCTAAAGGGTATGTATTCTTTTTGGGGGGAGGTTAGGAAGGTCTGTAATGACAAAGATTGTTTCTTTTTGGATGTGACCATGAAAAAACTTGCACAGACTGCTGATTGCAGCTTCAGGCTGTTTCCTTGGCCTGTATTTACCTCCACCACTGCCCAAGTATCTAACTCCTCTCATTCTCAGTGTAGTTTGCCTCACTGGATAAACTAAAGCCAGCAAATAAAGAAGGGTGGGGGGGAAAAAAATTCAAAATCAGAAACCACCAAGCAATGAGCAACGAGCCTTGTCTGATCTCTCTCCCTCCATCCCAGGCTAGCTAGTTTCTCCTTGGTATGTACCACTTAGCGTAGCTGGGGTGCTGCCTTTTTGTTCATATTTTGGGTGTTGCTTACGGCTCTGATTTGCTGGGATACATCCTAAGGCTGTATATAAAACCTGGAAGGGCTTTAAAAGTCTGTTTGTGGTGGGAGAAGTCACTACAGAAGGACAAAAGTGTCAAGAGCTGAACTGCTTTGGACTCAGGCCTTTGCAGGCCGAAACTCCAGTGTATGTAGTGTTGTTCCTGCCTACGAAGGATGTGCCTCCTAGGTTCATAGAGCTGCACCTTACCTTCAAATGCAAAAATAAGGCTTAGGACAGACGTGCTGGTTTTAACCGGGTGAGAACAAGGCTGTCTAAATCAAACACCCTTGTGCAGCACGGAACAGAGGTCTCAGCCGGGTTAAACGCTTGCAGCAGGAGGATACTACTTAGATTATGTTTTCTGTTAGCTCAGACATTCACGTGCCTGCTCCCAAGCTACTGAAAGCCAGTGAAAATACACACACAGGCACCCCAAGTGCCTGTGCCTTTTGGCCCAGGTCCAGCTCGGTAACCAAGCTCTCCATCTTCCACTGTTGCTGTTATCATCTCTTAATCGGATGCAGAAGAAGCAGTAAGAGCCAGCACTGCCTGAGTTTTCCTGGCAAACAATTCTTTGGCCTCAAGCTAGCAACACTTCTTGATCCTCGGAGTGAGGAGGCCTGATGCTCTCAGCAATTAATGCTCCAGGGTGGTAAACAGCACCATTAAGTGATGTTTCCCATGCTAGCTCATGGAGCTCTTTTATTTGCCTGGCTTCACGTGAAGCTAGCTGCCCAGCCAGGTGTTCACCGTGAAGTCTTATCATTGCAGCAGTAGTTTGCACCTACGGCTAGACTGGGCTATTTAAATTCCAAAGTATATACTGTGTGCTGTCAGGAAAGAGCCTTGGTGAGTCATCAGATAAGCCAGACTGGAACTCGCTGTGGGATACTTTAATGTAATTACATTTTATCCTTCTCTAACTGTTTCTATCAGCCGATCTCAAGACACTTCACAGACGTAGTGAACTGCACCTTCCAATAACTCTGTTTATGGAGGACGTTATCTCCTCTTGCAGCTGGGGACGTTTCGTGGTGCTCAGGAAGCCCAGGCTGCGCTGGGAAATGCTGCTGTGACCTCTGTACAAGCGGTAGTGCCTGGGCACAGCGTGCCCCTTAGCGTGGCAGAGTCACTTCCCAGAGCAGAGGGGTAAGACTTTAAGGAGATGCTGGAGTGGGAAACACCCTCAGAGCTCTGCATTAAGGTAAGTGTCCACTAAGGTAGCTCGATATGAATCTAGAGGAAAACCATGGTGCTAATGACACAGATTGAGGCCCTCAGGTGGGTCCTGTCCTCTGAGTGATGCCTGCCTAGAAAGACCAGACCCAGACCTGGAACCTCGTGCCTCTGTAGCCAAATCTCATTCAAACCCTGGATCCACCTGGCACCACACTTTGTGCTGGTCTTCGCTTCCTGTAGTCACCAGGAGAGCACCATGATTAGATAATCGTTACAAAGCACAGATGCAACATAGCAATTTTGCTGATACTCTATAACTCATGTGAGCATTACTCTTCAGTGGCTTGAGGCTGTGTGACTCAGCCACTCACGGCTAGATTCTCAAATAACAAGGATAGCATCCATTCCCTGGACATAAGGTCAGGTCGTCTTTTTTTTTCCCAGCCCATTATTTCTGAAGGAGTAAGTGACTTTTGGCTGAACTGGGGTCTATAAATCATTGCTGGTCCATGACACCCCACCTAGGAGAATGTTTGCTTTCCAGATATCCTTGTTGCTTCTGTAGTGGCTTGCAAGGAAAGTTTGATATCAATAAACATAAGCAGTGGCTCGAAGGAAGAGTAAGTCACACCAGAATTAAGGTCCTTGGAATTATTCAGTGAGTGTGGCAGCAGTTTTAGCTAAACTAAACGCAGTTTTAGCTAAATGCAGTTTTAGCTGAACTGTGGCCCATGGAAGGAGCAGGACTACACAAAGTGTAGTTAGATGTTCCCAAGAACTGCAGTGGCAGCTCCTATTGATGCTGTGCGTGGCTCCAGTACAGCTGGAGTTGTGATTAATGCATGTAAAGTGCGTGGGGACCCAAGTTGTCACTCTCCCAAAACACAAACGGGATGCTCTTCCCATGAACCACTAAGGTAGCTGCTGTTGTTGCCGGTCCTTGAATCAGTTCTCCAGGGGCAGCTGCATCCAGAGCATGTTGCTGAAGCGGGAGGCTACCAGCAGGACTAGAGGAACAGCAACAGCAGCAAGGGGAAGCGCAATGGTAGAGAGCTCTCACCAACACATCATTAATTGCCCTCATGATTGTCCACGGAGGTTGTGTTCCAGCAGTGTTACTCACTTCCCGGCCCGGTGTGGTGACATGATGGACTCGGGAAACGGGCTGTGATGTCAGAGCTGAGAAGGGAAGGTCTGCAGGGACACCCTGGTCCTGCTCTCCCGTGACTCGTCCTTATGTAACAAGCCACCTGCCCTCTGCAGGCCAAATCCTGCTCCTCCACGGGTGAACTGGGCTCAGCACCACTTGCATCTGCACAGAATGCCTCAGTTTTGTACCCATCTGAGCACATCCAGCCTGGAAGGGGCGTTGGGATGTTAACTCAGCTGACCAGGAACACCTTCAGGTACACCAGACCTGAACTCTGGCGTGTGGATCACCGTCAGATCACTACAGAAAGGATCTGGTGGTGATGAGGGACAGGCTTCTTTGTGGTGTCTGTGGTGACTACCCGCACCCCCAGAGCTCTCTCCTAGCATTGATCTCTTCTGGTTACCAATGGCATGTTCCGGGTTGATCCCTTTTGCTTTCTTCACCCTGCAGGAATCCACCAACTTGAGAAGGATCAGACAATCACCATACCTTCTCAGCAACCTCCAAGGACAAGTGTGACCCTAAGCTCATTTCTGTGTCATGTCCTCCCCACCCTGAGGGATGACACAGCAGCCTACCCTCTCCTATCCCCACGGGTGTCATCCCACAGTCCCTGTGTATGACCTAAGTAATCACCAGAGACACTTTTCCACAAAGCTCAGCAGGGCAGTTGTGGATGTGGTGACCTCTGTAACTTCCAGCTTGGGTGACACCATCACACCTTGGTCTCAGTGGCACTGTATTTCTCCTGCGCTGAGCAAGCACAGCACTCCACCTACTGTCTCCTTCCCTTTCCCTGAGTCATATCACAGTCCTAAAACTTGGGAAGTATTTCTTCTCTTTGTCTTTCCTTTTTTTTTCTAAAACCTCAGAGAGAAACTGTCCTTCTTTGCACTCTACCCACCCAACAGAGAGACGATGGATGTGATGAATAGACTTAGGACATGCCATCATAGCTGTCCTTTTTAAACATTGATCATTTTATATCCCTGGTTTATAGACACTTTCTATATTTGCTTTTCATTCCTCGAGTTGCTGAAGTATTGATAGAGTTGATCTTCTACAGACAGCAGTTTGAATGCTTTTTCAAGAGTGCCACTTCGTTAGGCCCGATGCATATTAGCTTTAGGTCTTGTAATTGTATCTGCATTGGGTGTTTATTCGTGTCACTAACGTATCCAGTTAATCATTCAGCAGCCTAAGGGTGTGTAGGATGATATTCCAGATGTGAGACCAGCTAGAAATGCAGGAAGGTAAATATCTTGGTGAGGTTTCCATGCTGAAGAGAGCAATTTATACTTCAGTTCTAAAGACTCTGGTGGGACAGGATGCAAACCATACCCTCATGTGGATTTGTTAATACATCAGTAGGTGCAGAGATGTAAACTGAGGTCCTGTAAGATAAGGCAAAGTGAAAAGCAGTCAGTGTTGGCACAAGGGTAAAACGTCCTTCCAGGGCAGCAGATAATTTATCACCATTGCCCTTGTACGGAGGTGGTGAAGGAACATACGGATGTTCTTTGCACCTTCATAAAAGTTTAATTTATAACTTCATCCCTGAGCCTGGTTCTGTCCCCAAACACTTTCTGACAGATGGATCTGAGCTGGAGAGACACGCTCATGCTCGCTGTTACAGCAAGAGACATCATTTCAGTTAATGATTCCAAAGGAAAGAGCAATCATGAGTGATGTTCCTTAAATGTATTTCTACTATTTTCCATATGCATATTTATTATGCTGTTTTAGCAAAGTAGGACACTAGAGCCCTTTGCAGCTCTGGCCCCAGGCTCCAAATCACTTGGCGTTCACTCCAGGGACAGGTAGAGCCACAAAAGCTGGTGTTTCATAAGTGTGTGACTAGAGAGAGCAAAACTAGGGGTTAACTCACCAGATCCTCAGTGGAAGCGAGTGGTTTATCCACTGGGTCATTCAGGAGTTCCCCGGTGTGCTCACAGTCCCCGAGGATGCGGAGTTTGGCTCTTGCAGAGCCTTGGTGTGCTGTCAGCAGTGTGCCCAGGTGGCCAGGAAAGCCAATGGCATCCTGGCTTGTGTCAGAAATAGTGTGGCCAGTAGGTCTGGGAGAGGCCAGGAAAGCCAATGGCATCCTGGCTTGTGTCAGAAATAGTGTGGCCAGTAGGTCTGGGGAGAGGATTGTGCCCCTGTACTGGGCGCTGGTGAGGCTGCACCTCGACTGCTGGGTCCAGTTCTGGGCTCCTCAGCATAAGAAGGACATGGAAGTCCTGGAGTGAGTCCAGAGAAGGGCAACCAGGCTGGGGAAGGGGCTGGAGGGCAAATCCTCTGAGGAGCAGCTGAGGGAGCTGGGGGTGTTCAGCATGGAGAAGAGGAAGCTGAGGGGAGACCTTACCACTGCCTACAACTACCTGACAGGAGGATGCAGAGAGGTGGGTGATGGTCCCTTCAGCCAGGGGACAGGAGATGGGACAAGGGGCAATGGGCTCAAGCTGTGCCAGGGCAGGGTCAGAGCAGATGGGAGGGAAAAGTTCTTCCCTGGCAGAGTTGTGGGGCTGTGGCACAGGCTGCCCAGGGAGGGGCTGAGTCACTGACCCTGGGTGTGTTTAACAGACGGGTGGATGAGGTGCTCAGGGATCTGGTTTAGCACAGGACAGGGACGGTTGGACTTGATGATCTTAAAAGGTCTTTTCCAACCTTGTGATTCAGTGTGCACACAGTTGCACAGGTAAACGCTGCCCTCACTCTGATTACATCCTCTTGCTGCTGTCTTTGCCCATCACATGCTTCAAATGATACGCCCTGTATCCTTTGCTCAGCGCTTCACACAGCACTGCAGTGCTAGCCTAACAACAATATTCCAGTGTCATTACTGGGCAGGAACTCTGTCCAGACATACGCTGTCTGTCCCAGCAGAACGGAAGCAGGAACTTGGAAGAGGGCTGTGTGATTTGGCCCTCTACAAATAATGGAAAGGCAGGATCCCTTTTGAGTGTGATGAAACACAGAGGAACGCTGCAGTATTTATATTCACAGTGCAAAACATTTTCCATCTGTTAATACAGATACTAACTCTCGTTTACATATAAAATGCAAATGTTTGTGGGTTGGGGTATTTTTTTTTAACACTCATTTCCTTCAAGTCTAATCCTGTGCTAAACAGCAACTACTTACAGCGAGTTCAGGGGAGAAGGATGCTCAGCAGCTGCTGGGAACAGACCTTTGGCACCCAGACAAATTCAGCATCGTGTCCTGCCGCTCGACACGCTACGCTCCAACAGAAGAGGAGCTGAAATAGAACTGCTGCAGATTCTCCACAGCAATCCTGTGTCTAGTTAGCAGGATGAAAGATTAAGCTCTAGATTATGGATCTGAGGTAGCAAACCCCCAGGGACCTGAGTCTCAATTCAGCTTCCAAGGATGCGGTGCAGATGCTTGTGCTTTGAGGTACTACGTGAGCTGCACGTCTCAGAGATTCCTCCTACTGCTGCTTCATCTCTTGCTGAAGCAGCATCCTCCTAGAAGGCCAATTCCTGGGTTTAGTTAGTCCACAAGTAAAGAGTTTTCAGTGAGCAGAACGTGAAGGGAGAGCAGAGCTCCTCTGGAGGGGCTTTGATGTATTTTTAATGCACCCAATGCAGACGGTGAGTGTTTTACAAATTGATATGATATTAACAGCTAAACTAATTGTGTACCAATTTGCTTTTCCTAAGTGCAGTCTTAAATATTTGTACAGCCAACATGGAATAAATAATTAAATTTCTGTAATCCTTCTTGCTATTCTTGCTAATGATCAATATTTATGATGTAAAATTATTTTTTTTTTAAGAGCATCAAGCTTCCCTGGGTCTCCTGAGTGCCTTTCTTCCCCACATCTTGTGCTTCCTGATCTGTGAACAGCCCAAGTTAGGCTTAGCACAGTTTTCCCTAGGGAAATAAATATTGGCTATGACGTAGGTGTCACGAGGGCAGCAGGTCTCTGTGTTATAAAAGGGCCTTTGATCAAACAGAGGTGAGGAAAAGACCTAGGAAGGTTTCAGTGAACTGTGACAATGGTGGCAAAAAAATGGAGAAGAAAACAAACCAAGCTCAGGTCTGCTGCTTTGCAGTGGGATTTGTGAGATGTACTGCAACTCCATCAGTTCTGTACCTCTTCTAGCTGTGGCATTTACATGTCTCAGTCCTTCATGGTGTGTAAAACAGTTCCCAAAAGTCTGGCTCTGGTGCTATAAAGGCGTTGGGTCATGGCTCCAGTACTGGACATACTGGCCAGGCTAAATGACTGCTTCATTTGCACTGCTCAGTCCATCATATACCTCTTCCCACAGACAAGGAGACGTAGAATTTAAAAAGCTCAAGAGTCAATTGCTCTTGTTTTTCTTCTGTGACCTGAAAGTGATTCAGATAATATTTAATGGCAACTTTTTGAGTCGCAATTCAGATTAAGCCCAGTATTTCAAATTAATACCCAAATGCAAATCCATACATCAAGGACTGTTCCTATTATTGTCATTGCACACTCTTTACAGAAAGGAAGTTAAATACTGACAGGTCTGGCAGTTCTGAAGGGAGGTGGGAATTTTGGGGCTTCAGTTTCTCAAGCATAAGGAAGATTTGTCTTTCCACTTAGTGCATTTTCACTCTTTTCTATAACCAAAAAAAATAATTCTACAACAAAATATATTGTAACAATTTTTTTCCTTGCCATCCACTTTTTATGTTGTGCATCCTTCATGTTTGGTTTAAATGTTCTTGAGACAGTTCAAATGACATACAGCTGCTTTCCTCACCCAACAATACCTAACTCCTTTCGCCTTTCAAACGCAGTGCAATCATAATGCTGAGTTGATGGGAGAATTATAGTCCTGGAAACAGACTGTGATGCCATAAAAATAAGATCTTGTTGCCTGATCAGTGGGATAGATGGTGCTGCACTGCTTAACAAAAGGAGTCACTTCAGGAAAGATGGATGAAGCATTTGCAGAAGGGACAAGTCACCTCCGTGGTTTGTCATTAGGCTGTGGAACACCTTGTGTAGTCTGATTGTTAGTAACAGAGGGAGAGGGCAGCAGGTTTTCTCTTTTTGTAACTGTGGTGCTCTGGGGTTGGGAGGTGCAAGACCCACAGGAAGCCTTGGCTCATCCTTGTAGTATTTACAGTGAAGGAGGAAGGAAAAGCAAAGCTGTTCAGCGCATGAGCACGAACCCAACAGGCTCCAAGTGCCTTTTGTTTAGGAAATGCCTCTCTTGTGTGTGGAGAGCTGCAACTCAGAGTTTGTGATCCTGTGCTCACCTGCCCAAAGCACCCACCCCCAGGAAAGAAAGATGCTGCTCACTTCTTTCTGCTTTTTTTTCTATGTAACAAGATGCTGCTGGTTCTAAGAAGAGCTCTTTAAACTGACACTGTGTGCTGGGGAGCTTTGCCTCTGCCCTGAAGATGTCATCCCAGCACGGTAGCCTCTGGCAAGAGGGAGATCACAGTGCCACATTCTAGCGCTGTACAGCATGGCTCTTACAGCCACCAGCAGCGTCTAGAAAATTGCTGGTTCCTCTGCTGGCTTCCTGCCTCTGCAAGGATGCAGTTGCCCGCTGGCTTCCCAGCCCCACATAAACATGCACTGCCTCATCTCTCCCATCCCCCCGGGTGATGGGGAAGGAATATCATAGCAGGGAACCAGCACCAGACTGGTTTAGGGGGCTGGGTTCCCAGTGCTCATGATGGCTTTATGGTTCATTGTGTAGGATGGGGAGAGGCAGCTGGCAGAACTCCTCGAAGTGCCAGTACCCACCCAGCTCTCTGGAGCCCTTTTGGAGCTCCAGCCTTGGGCACAGATGAGCGTGTCAGAGCCATGATCAGAACATACCTTCCCCATCACTCATCCCATTCTTGGTTCAGGAGACAAAAATAGTAGAAATTACACTCTGGGGAGCATTAGGCTTCATCCTCTGCAGGATTAAACACGCATTTGCATAAACAGGCAGATGAATTTCTTAATTTTTATTGTGTTATACTGGTTCACTACATCCTTGTTTATGCTTTTCTCTGGGTCTAGTTATTTACTTTTGTTGTAGAATCTTTTATCAACATTAATGGAACATAATTTTTGTTTAATTTACTTATTTATTTGTATTTACTGTGAACAAAGTAGCAGTTAAATACTGATGCCTGTGGAGATGACATCTTGCTTCTGGACCCAGAAAGCTGGAGGTAGGGAATGAGAGATGCAATAGCTGTTAAATAAATTGGGGGAGAGAGAGAGACACACAGATAAATTGTTGTAGCTTTTGCTTAATATGAGGCAAATAGGGTTAAAACCATTGTCAATTAGAGATCTGATTAGTAAGCTTCTGCAGGTGTACCCCTGAGTAGGTGTTACTTTGTGAGGGTTGGAGTATAAATAGGAAAGCCCAAGGCTGGGAAGGATTTCGTCTTTTTTTTCCTTGCCCTTTCCTTTCCTTGTCTTTTTCTTTCACAAACTGAAGATAGGATGCTGCTAATCAAGGGCTGGAAGATTAACTTGAAGAAAGTGGGTTGTAATTATAATTTTGATGTCCATTAATGTCTTATGGGACAGGCTGTGAACTGCAGGATGGAACCTGGTGGTGATTTCTGTTTTATGGAAGCCACGTTGCTCTGCAAAGTCTTATGGAAGATAGCACAAGGTTGTCATGGCTGATGCTTCAAGGGGAATTTCCTTCCTAGTGTGTGTATTGGGTAGCTAAACCTACTGAACAGGTAATTTTCTATAAGCCTCTCTTGCCATAAGCTGAACTAACGTGAATCAAAGTAGAAGTTTTGAAGCTAGCAGTGGATTTCTCCTGTTATTCAAGACAACAGCTTAAGGCTGAGTTTGTGGGAATGCACGAGTGAGGTTTTGTAGGAAGGGGTAATAGCTTTTTCTGGGCAAATTCTGTTAAGCTTTCAGCTGTGAGAATACTGAATGAAAATTGCTCTGAGTTTTAATGGAGAGATCCAGATCAGAACCTGGGTGTTTTGTGCTGCTGTTCCCCAAAACTATGGGAATTACTTTCATAAAAGCAATAAAAAAAGAGATGCCAGACTCCTTCCTCTCTCCACAGCTACATGCATGCCTTCTGAAGTATGCCATGAATTTCCTGGATGTGAGAAAGAGATTTACAAAGCATCAACTTCTTGCTCAGGAATGGAAAACCTGAGCCCTCAGGGAGAGCTGAGTAAATGGCTGAAACCCCATACTCCTGTAGTAGGAGAGCCATCGAATTGCCCAGTTTCAGTGGTGGTGACAGGAGCCTCTGGCAGGAAATCCTGTTGCACAAACCTGTTTCCTTGTTGCTTCCTGTGCTGTAATTTTTTTTTCCAGAAACAATCCATGTCTTGAGTGCTGTGAAGGACTGAGGGAGCTGAGGTTTTGCTGTGTGTGCCTAGATTTGTTCTTTGCTTTACTTTCAGGTCCTTTTGAGAAACCCTAAAGCCAAGCTGGTTTTCTCAAGAGGCTCTAAGTGATCTTTCTGCTCTGGGAAATTTGTAAGTATTGAATTGTGAGCTGATTTTTTTTCCATGATCTGGCAACTGAGTCTTCCATGAACAGAGCAGAGAAGCGAAAGAGGCTCTGATAAAGGAGGAACACACTGAATTGGGACGCTGCACAAGGTAGTGAGAAAAGGCAGGAGATCACATCAGTTGAGATAAAGAAGTTATCTGGGGGCTAGAGCAGATTTCCCTCAACAGCTCTTGAAGTTGTGCTGCTCAGATGTGCCTGGGATGCCTGAGACTCCTTACTTGGGTGGACCAGGAGAGATGAGTTCCTTCTGTCTATGTGACCATATACTTCACATATTGAATTTTTCTGGCTTTACATATGCATGCATGTATAAATGTAAAGATATATATAAAATGACATATATATCTACTTTATATATCTATAAAGTTGCCATCTAATGAATCGTTGCTCCAAGTATCTGCTGGGGAGATAAAAAAATACATGGGGCAGCTGTATGTCCACCTTGTTCAGTAGGTGTGTTCTCCAACAGTACAAACTCCCCAAAGAGCATTGACTTTGGTTGCACACTGGATGCACTGGTCACTTAGCAGCACTTCTGGAAGCTTTAGGGTCAAAGGCAAGTGTTGGTGTGTTGTGAATGGGTTGTATAAGGTTGTGGAGCTGGAGAGTTTGTAAAAACAAAAGCAGCTGTCCAGTTTATCCTGTTAAACAGAGAGTGGAAGATGATTGGACCACATGGAGAGGGAGAGAATATATACAGTGTTCTCTAAGGGACTCAAACCTGTAAAAATGGGGTCCTTAGAGCTGTGGAGCTACTTTTTCTTGAGGAAACTTTTTCTTGCATGTCTGAGCTGCTAAATCCAGTTAGGCCTTCAGAAATGGCCATGAAACAAGAGTGATCTCCCAAGCTTTCCAAGGGCTCACCTGTAAGCTTGCATGGGAATAGCTAGTGAAATGGTAAGTGCAGGTCTGCCATCCTAAGACCACAGTTTACATTTTAGAAAGGTGCTACTCTATAAAGCAGTTCTCCAGGAAATTCATCATTCACCAAGGGAGAAAAAACCCAAACAAAACCAAAACAAACCACCCCAAAAAAGCCCAAGCCAGCAGCACACCCCATAAACTCCAGGGGCTACAGAGATGAAGCCACTGTGCTTTTAATATACAGTAGCAATTCTTCTGATTACTCAGGATTATTATGGTCTTACTCCTGCCCTCAACTTGGTAAGACCCACTGCTCATCTTGCCCAGGTCCTGCTCTTTTGTTCACCAGCCCCTTCCAGTTAATTTTGCAGTGCATGAGGTATGCCAGCACGTGTTACATGCTGGGACACCTAAGCAGTGCACTGATCTCTTCAGGCTGTGAGAATACACATCCACTGACATCGATTTTTGTGCTTATCAAGCCAAATGAAAAATCCTACCAAAGCAGAATGCAATTTACTTTTTAATAAAACTTAAATGGAAGTCAATATATCACTGACAATCTCTTTTGGATGGGATAGTAATTAAAGCTATATATTACTGGAAGTATTAAAATTTTAATGCTGTTTCACGTATATTTATGTAGCTTATGTTTAATCTTTGTGCTCACAGCAAGAGCCTCAAATGTGATTTCCCACCCCTCGTTTTTCCCCCTCCTCCAAAGCCATGGAAATTGAGCAAGATTTAAGCCTTAATAGCTGTAATTCATATAATTATAATATTTGATAAATTTACCTTCTACTAAATATGCAGAAATAAATGTTTCATTAAGAGCAATGAATATTTATGTTGTCCCACCTCCTACCTTTGTAGGTTTTACAAATATTTGCATAGGAAGGCACTGTTTTGTTTTATAACAAAGAGCAAACACCAAAGGGGAGAGAAAAACAAAGCTATAGCATCCTTTGTACAATTTGCAGGTGCAACTTACAGCACTAGAAGAGTTTAGCCAACAGCAACATCCTAAATCATCATGAATATTTAACATGCACATAGAGATAGCTCAAGAGGAAAGCTGGATTATTCTCATACTATAAATCAGCAGATAGTTTTTGAGGGGACAGGGAATACAGTGTAATCTACAGAATTTCCAATCATTATTGCATTAATCTAGACAAACTCTTAGTTCTGCAGAATATTTCTGTACCTTAGTAATTCTTTTTGATACTTTTTTTCCAGGCAAACATCTTTAATGTTCAGTGTGGGACAATCTGCTTTTGAGTTTATAGTCCTTTAGTTACACATAGGTGTTTAGGCTGATTAATATTCATGGTCTTAAATTTCTAAGCTGAAATTACAGTTCCTTACCAAAGAAAACAGAAAAGTTCTGACCTGTCATGTATCAAGCTCCAGCTATTAGGTTTTCTAACACATTTAAAAGCTGCATTTTACACTTGTCATTTATCCAGTGTTGGAATTTCTGAATTGTAGATCAGCATTTACCTGCTCAGAAGGCACATAGGGTCATTGTATCCCAATGTAAGGGGAGTAAAATATGCTAACTTCTAAGGCTCCATCATAAATCTAGACAAAGCTAACAAATAACATTGTCTTTCAGGAATGTGTGGTCCATGTCATGTCATAAAGACATTGAGGTTCCTCCCAGCCTGGTTCTTGTTTTGGAGGTTGCAGGCTGGGCAGTACTTTGCAGTGTGATAGCTGTGCTCAGGCTGGGGGACAAGGGATGCAGGAGCAGTCACAAAGGTATCTGGGCGAGGCAGCAGCTCTTGGGGCCTACTAGCATGCTGTGGGTGTAGGGCAAAGGCAAGATAAAGGTGTTGAGCCATTCCCAGGATGTTTAACTTCCAGATCAAGCCTTAAAATGGTTTTAATTTCATAGAATCCTGGAATGGTTTGGGTTGGAAGGGACCCCAAAGATCATCCAGTTCCAACCCCCTGCCACAAGTAGGCACAACCTTCACTAGGCCAGGTTACCCAAACCTGGCAATGAACGCTTCCAGGGATGGAGCATCCATAATGTCACTGGGCCAGTGCCTCCCCACCCTCACAGGGAAGAATGTCTTCCTTATATCTAGTCTAAATCTACCCTCTTTCAGTTTAAATCTCTGTCATCATCCTGCAACTGTTGCCCAGTGGCAAAATACCTGATGCAACCGAGTAGTTGAATTAGAAATGCTGAATTTTAATATATAGGTGCTCCAAAGTGGTAGGATAGCTCTAGAATCAGCTAGTCCTCAAATACATGTAAAATAGCAGCAGATTAAAAAGGGCTAAAAACCAAACCACACAAGAAAATCATCCATAATAACGCCAGCGCCTTACAGAATAAACATGCGGTGCCTAGGTACTTTATCTGTGTTTTGCAGCTATCTGAGAACGTGTAGATTACTTCCAAGGGATTTACATGCCAGTATTTAGCAAAGAAAAACAAAGGTATTTTCTCCTGTGCAGGAATTTCTCATAAAGGACTCTATACCCCCATTAAAGAAAGAAATAGAAAATCAGGAATGGTTGAAAAGCGCTGTACAAAACAGAAGCTTCTATTCTTCACTCTCCTGTTACAATAGGAGTAGGATAATTACCAAGGCAAAGCCATTTAACTATCTGATAAGCAGCTTGCTCACAGTAACTCCTAGCTTTCCACTGCTGTCAATAAAACCACAAGCCAGAGCTGTAGATTGCTAGTGAGTGTGGCAATACTTTCTATGGTAAACATAGTTACACAGCATTGGTTTCCATATTTCAAACAGAAAGAAGGTCTACCATCAACAAGGACAGTATTGTATGCTTCTGGCCTTCCTGTTTTGGGGGTTTTGTTTATTTTAAACAGGAATTATTTCAGTTTTGATGCAATTGTATTAATACCTCATTGAATTTTCTGGAACTGCTTTTTTGTTCTCCTGTGCTTTTCTCTCCAGTTCTTCCTAGCTGTATTTCTTGGGCTAAAACTCAGATTTCAGCTGGTGTATTGTAAGCATAAAAGATTTGAGATGGGAAGGTGATTCTGAGTTTGCACTGTGAAATTAACAGGCAGGGAGGTAGTACAGGGTGGTTCTAGCTTGGGGAAAAAAAAGGACTTGAATTCTTCTGTCATAAACTGCAGCAACCTTGAACAGAAGAATAATTTCTTGTTGGTTTTGAACACCTTTTGCTCATTATCAGACTGCATGCAGCCTGTGAGTCACTGATCTCATAACCTTTGTAACCCAGACAGCTATTATGCCCATATGTTGTTTTCTTTTGAACTCTGGAAACACCTCCTGGTATATCTGACCGCTCTTCATTCATCTTCCACTTTTAAACTTTCAGGATTTGCCACAGAAACCAGTTGTGATTTCATTTTCCTTTCTAGAGCATTACCTTAAGGGGGAAAAAATGATTTTTAAAGGGAACTTGTAAATAAAATATAGCTGGTAAGTTGTGATGCACATTTTCATCCTGGTAGTAATAAAAATTCCAGCTTAACAGTAATATTTAGAGCAAGTCAATTTGATGGCACTATATTAGCTTCAAATTATCCATGGAAACTGGTCTGGAATTGTCCCCTCCCTGCATTCTCTCCACCCAGAAAAAAAAATGTTAGCACATGAAAGAAGTAAAAGTTGCATTGGGAGCACAAAATCTTAAGGGCTTCTGCTTGATAGGTGCATCCTACATGGCAGTAGATGGATGTTTTAGTTCAAATGGCTAGTGTTGGCAATATCCTTTGGCTTGACTGAAAGGTGTTTCTCAAGGAGGTCTTTAATTCCCGCAAATCATGCAAGGAGAAGTCAGGAATCCTCTTCATATTTCTTAATTAGCAGTTAAGTAATCTCAGAATGACAACTGTTAAACTGCCTCAATCTATCCAATTACCCTGGTAATACAGTTCTCCTGAAGTGCTGCTGTATGTGTCAGGAATACATCAAGATGTTTCCCCAGTTAACAGAAATATTGCTGGTGAATTAGCAGACCATAAAATCATGTCAATGCTAGCAGTCATTCTCTTGACAAGACAGCTAATGTTTTTACTTCTGTTATATAGGTCATATCTGCTCAAGAGCAGTAACTTTCTGCTTGGCTGGCGAGCTGTGTGTCACCCAGGTATTCTTCCAGGTACTCCTTGTAAGAAGGAGTATTGTTGCCATCTGGTATGCATTGGTTGAGTGTTAGCACAAATTTTACAAAGAATTTGTATGTTGTTCTTAAATCCAGAAAGCTTTTGAGCTTTTCCTTAATATTAATGCAAAGCCACTGGTAGACTTCTATCATTAAAAGCTGATTTGAAAGAGAAAAGGCTTAAGCATTCCTATTCCTGCTTTGATCAGCAGCAGACCTTTGAAAATGTCTCTGAAATCAGCGGTGCCTGCTTAGTGAAGAGAAACCCTGCATGTTTGAGATGATGTCATTTAGAGGCACTGGCAGGGCAAGCAGCCTAATAGGTAGAATTCCAGCATATAAAGATCATGACTAATTTGGGGCAGGCTGAATAGGAGCTGGTATGTCTAAGAACCAATGCTTTAATTTGCTAGAAGCATAGGTCAGATCTGGGGAAACTTGTCAGCGTTGGTACAGACAGTGTTATGTTCTACATGAGTCAATATTTCCATGTTTTTCCTTAAGGATATCACAGATTCACATGGTTGGAAAAGACCTTTAAGATCACCAAGTCCAACTGTTCCTGTCCTGTGCTAAACCAGATCCCTAAGTACCTCATCTACCCTTTTTTTAAACACATCCAGGGTGGGTGACTCAGCCCCTCCCTGGGCAGCCTGTGCCAGGCCTCAACAACTCTTTCAGTAAAAAAATTTTCCCTAACATCTAATCTGAACCCAAAATGGCATTCACTGAAAAATGTCATCGATCGAAGAGCTGAGGAATACAGCTCAGAGGCATCCAGCTTTCTACAATAACCTGTAGCCTCATCCCCTTTCCCTCAATCTGTCGAAGCGGCCTTTCAGAGAGCAGCATCAGAAAGCAGTTGGTCCTTGTGAAGTGGATGACAGGAACTGGGTTGGTGTGTCTTTAGTGACTGTACAGAGCACTGCTGTAACAGCAGCCGTGGCAGGGAACGGAAATCTCTCTGAAGCTGAGCATCGCCCGAGTAGCTGCTGCACACCGGGTGTTATCTGCTTTGTTTCACAGCTGCTGTGTCACATGCAAAGTGAGAGTGTTTTCACTTTGTCTCTTTTGTAGGGGAAGTCTTGGTGACTGCCTCAACTTACTGTTAAAAGCCACAAATCAGGAAGTCGGAATGACAGGAGACTTCAGCGGTGGTTTGTGTGCAGAAAGAAATGAGTCGGGGAGGGGAGTACAGAAATCTAATTAATATCATAACCACAGCAGAAGCGAGGCTAGACTTAAGACCTGTGGGATGCTGAGGTACCTCCTAAACACAGCAGAAACCGTGTGGCTTCCTCTCAGCTCTACAAACCTCTGGAGATACCTACAGAGATTAACTGGAAACGCCGGACAGAGAAAATGGATAATAAAATCTGAGAGTATTTTGTTTTCCTTACAGGCTGACAATGGAGTTGATAGATTAGATCTTTCCATTAAGTAACATGCAATAAAAGTTGCTTTGTTTGCTTTGCTGTCTGCTAAGGGAATGTTAATTTCGACACCTTTTCTGCCAAGCTCTCAAAACAACGTGCAACAGTTGAAACCAAAGTTGTTATCTGCCAGCATCACTTTGAAGAGATGCCTGGACATGTTGTGTGAGAAAAACTTAATAAACAGAGCTGAATGGAAAATGCTGTGCTGTAAGAGAGATTTTTAAAGGACTGTTGGGATACAGTAGATGCATTTTGGGAGGATTTCATGAATCCTGTATCTGGGTGTAGTTACTTGTCATGGTGGCTTGTGCTTTTTCATACAATGAAACTTTGCATCGTGTCCCATATCCCCCCCCCCCCCACCTTCAGATTAGAAAGGTCACTGCAAAAAGTGGGTTGAACTGTATGTCCTGATGATTTATTCACTCTTCATTCTGGTAAAATATGTGCTCATGAGCAGCAACCAAAGGACTGAGCTTCAGTTTTAGTGCTGCAGTGGCAATAACTGACTGTGGGACAAGCCAGAAAGAGAGATATTTACTGTATTCAGTTGTTTTGCCAGCATCTACAAATCCTTTTTGGCAATTTTATTTCATAGCAGTGCTGCCCTCTGAATTATGAAGAAAAAAAAATAGGTAAAAAAAACCCCCAACCCACACCAGAAACCTAGCTCTGTCTGTCCATACACAGAACTTTTTTCTTCCTGATAAATTAGGATGTTTGTTGACCCTAAATTCAAACCTCACAATTTCTACCTTTCCTTCCTTCCTTCCATCTATAAACTTGAAAGCAGCATCTCTGGTCCTGCACAGGCACGTTGTAGAGGCAGATACTGAGTTTTATAGCGTAACTATGGTTATGGAGAAAAGTAATAAGTTTGGGTGTCAACTACTAAACTAATCATAGGAGTGAAATCTCAGCCTCTTACATGCAGTGGAAGAAAAATTCTGCTCACATTGTCACACTATGCACCCAGCCAAGTGTCCTGTTTTGTGAAATGCTGGTAGAAGGCTGGGCTGGGATCACAAAAAGCTCAGGAAACTGCAGAACAAATTTCAAGTCACATATTTATGAAGTAAAACAAACCACAATTAGCAGCCAAGAAAAGGCGAGAAATGTTTTTCCTGGCTATGAAGTTGTCTACTTTGTTGCTAGTGAGCAGAGTGAAAAGGCAAGCAGCTTAATTTTTGAAGTGATAAGGATTAATTTAATATTGAGATGTAGTGCTTTTAAGTCAAAAATACTTTGTCATGGTTTAATTTTATGTGTGCTTACACCCAGTAACTCACTGAATCCAGAGCAGCATTTGAGAACTAATTGCTCTGCTAACGTGTGAATGATGCATCTCTGGAAGTTCTGCTAAGTAATCCAATGATAACAATTTGTTCACAGTTTTGGCACTTTAGCTACTCTCTCTAGATATATAGGAAGGTGAATTCTGTGTGTCATTGGGTGCTACACACAAAGAGCAGAAAGCAAACAAGCTTGTCTCCCCCTTCCTCATTTTCATCTCTCTTCAGCCAAGTGTACTGAACTATACCATGTATCTACACTTCGTGGGAGGAACTCTAGGACAGTTCTATCAACAGTTTGGTGAGACCTTTCTCCTGCTCACTTCTTCAGCCTTGAGAATAGGTAATGTGATTAAGTCTTTCTCTGAATTCCTGGTTCTCTTGAAACATTCCTGTGTTGAGGGGAAAAACATCCCAGTAAACTGCAGTCCTTGCCTTTGTTTCTTCTCCGGATATAAGAAACTCTAGACCATATATATAAGAAACTTTGTCACTGTGAGGGTGATGGAGCACTGGGGCAGGCTGCCCAGAGAGGTTGAGGAGTCTCCTTTTCTGGAGACATTCAAACCTGGCTGGATGTGTTCCTGTGGGATTTGGTCTGGGTGCCCCTGCTCTGGCAGGGGGTGGGACTGGATGATCTTTCGAGGTCCCTTCCAACTCCTAACACTCTGTGATTTGTAGAGCTGCATTCAGTTTTCAACTGTTACAAAGCGTACTGCCATCTCCAATTTTACTTCACGTCCCCGAGGCCTAAGTAACTTCTGTCACTGGAAGGCGCAGGCTTCGGATCAGAATGGCCTCAAGCTGCACCAGGGCAGGGTCAGAGCAGATGTTAGGAAAAAGTTCTTCACCAAAAGATGTTGGGATGTCGGACAGGCTGCCCAGGGAGGCGGTTGAGTCATGACCCTGGGTGTTAACAGATGGGTAGATGAAGTGCTCAGGGATCTGTTTTAGCACAGGACAGGAATGGTTGGACTCGATGATCTTAAAGGGCTTTTCCAACCTTGTGATTCTGTAAAGCTTGGCCTTTATCCTGCTGCCCACATCAAGCCTTAGCTTTGCTGGGAGATCCCACCCTTTGCTGCCCCGTTTCAGCTGCAGCTGTTGGTCAGGCTGAGGCGCGAAGGGTTGGGGCGTACATGGGCGCACAGCTCGGTGTGGGGCTGCTTGACACCAGCGCTGCCTCCATTTCTCCGGGGTCCCTGCCTTCCTCCTGAGCCACAGTGCTCGCCAGGCCACCTCTAAGGCCTTCTCTAACCTGTAAGGGCTTGGGAGGAGCTCAGCCATGCCGGAGCCTCCTCTCATCCCCTAGCCCGGCGCTTCTTTAATGGAACACGTCATCCTTTCGTCACGGTGGCTCTTCCTTGGCAGAAGTCTCGAGGGACGGGAGAAGGCCTCTCCGCCTCCCGCCAGACTACCTGCACCTGCCTTCTCCCTCCCGGGCGTCCGCGTCGCCGGGCAACGCTTAAAATGGCCGCTGCCGCGCCGGGAGCTGCCTGTCCCTCAGCCCGTCTCCGGTCGGCGGACTCCCTTTCCCAGGAGGCTCCGCGCCTGGGAGCGCGGCGCTGGCGGAGACGCTCGGGGACCGGGCCGAGGGAGGGGATTTACCTGCGGGGAGGAGGGCACAGGTAGGGCGCGGCGCGGGGCTTGCTGGGACTCGTAGTTCCGAGCCGGTAGGCCCACTGCGGGAACCCGGGTGCCGGGGAACTACAGCTCCCAGGGCACCGTGGGAGGGAGCGGGCAGGGCGCCGCCTGAGGGCGGGGGGTACGAAAGGGAACCTGCCGCCGGTGCTGCCGGTGCCTGTTTCCTCAGGTAAGGAGGCGGCGGGGGAGGGCGGCCAGGCCCCTCGGGCGGCGGCGGAGCGCGGAGCGGCGGCAGGGAAGGAGGGTGGCGAGCCTCCGGGGTGGGCGGTGAGCCCCCGGGCGTTGCCCCATTGTTCGGGGCGGGTGAGGCGCCGCGGGGCAGGTGAAGCGGGCGGTGCGGGCGCTGATGCGGCCCTTAGGGCGGCAGCGGGCCCTGCCGGCGCTGCCGGGCGGGGAGAGGTCCGCTGAGAGGTCCGTTACCCGCGATCCGGCTCCTTCCCACCTCCCGCCGCGGTGTCCCGCCGCCGGCGGAAGCGGCGTTGTGGGAGGAGGTGTCGGGGCCGCTCCCCGAACGGCGTCCCGGGGCCGGCAGCGGCGGCGGACGCGCGTTTACCGAGCCGTGCGGCCGGCGGGAGCGCGGCTCAAGCCCCAGACCCCCTTTCCCTGGGCCGGGGTGGGGCGAGGGAGCGGCGGCAGCCGCTTGCCATCTAGGGTAAAGCCGGGGAAGAGTCGCCCCTCGTTCCTCCTCCTCGCCCGGCTCTCTGCGGGCTCTCCTCTTCCTGGTGCCTTTAACGCCCGAGGCGCGGTTGGGAACGGCCCTTCTCATCCTTCTCCTCACGGCCCGGCAACACTTGGGACGGGGGTTTATTTTTCTTAATAAAATAACTCGATTTCCTAGGAGGGGGCCGGGTTTGGCAGCCTGAGACTTCTTGGGGTTGTGGGCGTTTGATGAGTTGCTTTTGCTGGATAAACTTCCAGCGAATCAATAGTATGTCTGTAACGCGGGTGAAACCCACCTGAGCAGTTCGCATGTGCTCAGTCTCCAAAGCATCGGTCCCTGTAGCGCACAGCTATCCTCCTGGCAACCGAATTGCACCAGGGCTCGTTCCTGCTGGCTGTGAGGAGTGTTGTAACAGCAGAAGGTGTTCCTGCCAAGTTTGTGTTGACTGAACAACAGTAAATGCTGGTGTTAACTAGGCTTTGCTCTAGGCGCGTTCTGCTTTTGAAGCAAAACCTAGCCTAAAGTAGATGACTTTAATTGTTTCCAGCAGAAGGTGTGTGTGTGTTTTTAATTGTTGGGAGCTGGCCTATTGCATAATCATTTTGATGTAGGAATAGTAGTCCTTCACATAGGTGAGTGCTAAAGCTGGAAAAACAAGTCCTCCTTCAGCTTTAATTTAGAAAAGATTGTTTTAAGCACAACCCCTATCTGTTCTTCTCTCATGCAGGCTTATTGTGAAACAGCTGCAGCGTCAATGAGAAATCAGGGGTAAGCCGCGCACCGCCAGCGCTCGTGTTACCTGAGGAAGATGCAGTGCTGTAGCTCATTCCTCTGAAGGAGCCAGGTAAGTGAGAGTCTTAGGCCTTTACAAGTCTGGTGTCTGTGAGACTGTGTTTTGACTTTCTGCTATCGCTGGTTTATCGTGATTAATCCAAGGTCACATCGGAATTAAGCAGAATGGCAGCAGAATGGGTGTGATACAGGTTCAAACCCTGATCTCCTGAGCGAATTATAAAACCACTTGAAATTTAGGCAGTGTTTCTTTTTTACTGCCATCTTCTTCCATGTGCCTGGGAAAATTACCTTGCTGGAAAAAAAAAAAAATGCTCCAGCAACATTTCAAGTGAGAAAGATACTGATAAGACAACAGAAGTAATAGATACATGGCTATACGTAGAGAAAACGTAGGCATGAAGAAGAATTAAAGAGCACTTGCTTCTAAGAGTGGGAGGAAAAAGTCTTCCCGTGCTTAGTGTTTGTGAATTGCTTGCATTTTAAAAGCAACAAGAGGAAGAATTCCCTCAGTGAAACTTGATGTGTTTGGCTTATGTGAATTGTGGCACTTGAGATACAAGTTGACAGTGATTTGAGATTTGTTTCAAATGTGGAACTCTGGTGTGAAATACTTGTTTTAATTACAATGTCTGTGTTCTCAGAACGGTGTTGGCATCTCAAGCATAAATACTTTCTTATTTGGGTTCCAATTTGTGCATGACATTATCTTTTTCTTTTTTTTTTTTTTTTTCCCCCCTGTAATCTAAAGAGAAAATGCTGCCAAACATGCCAAACATATTCTGTGGGCTTGTGAATTGTTGTGCTGTGGGTGTCTCATCCTGATCAAATACACATACTTGACTTAACTAAAACTTCAGCTACCTCATTCAGTGGCATGGTTAGTATTTGTGTGTACCAATGTCTCTGAGGCTCTAGGACTCTGTCCTTTCTAACGTTAAAATTCAGGTTTTTAAATATTGTTCAGGTTAGCAATAGAACAGTTATGATTGACTTGTGGCTGGGAAGTATTAAAATGAGTTGTGTTATTTCTGTGGTTTTATGCAGGGAGACCAATTAGCAGTACAAATCCCTGCTTGCTGTCTTGTTGGAAGTTCTGCACTTGATTTATTCTTTGATTTACAAGTCACAAGCTGCTTCCAACCTTATTGAGGTGTGGCACAACCAGGCTTTAGGAACACTATAGATGTTTTCCATATTGTACACATAAAGAGTGTATATGCTTAAGTCTGTATTTCATGATCATTGCCTTAAAAAAAAAAAGTAGATAACTAGTGTTACCTTCATGGCTTGAATTTCTGCCTTGTTCTGACAGATAATATTTATTTATTATGTTAATAGGCTTCTATTTACTGGCCAATAGAGAATGCATCCCAGTTCTGGAAGCTGAAGCAAAATGTAAATTGAGTGAATACAACATAAGTCTAAAATGGTTGAAAGCTTTAAACCAGCTTGTTTATCTCTGCTTTCCTTTTCCTGCAGTTCAAACAGATTCAAACAGAAAACAACCAACCAAACTCAAATATATATTTATATATCTATGTATAGTATAGATACTGTGTGTCTGTGTGTGTTTCTCTCTCTCAGATAAAAAATATTGGCAGATGATTTGAGGACAAATAGATCTCATGTCCTATTTCTACTGGAACAGCCACAGGGCAGATGTTCTAGTTTAAAATCACTAGTGGCTGGGAACAAATGTCTGCTCATCAATGCAACAGTATCGTTGATTAGTATCCTCATTTATTTCAGAGATGGAAATAGGACCAATATTGAGCTGATGCTGTGTAGCTATTTGCATTCACAAAGCAGAGGTTCAGGCACTTGGAAGTGGCTGGTTTCACAAATGTTTTCTCATTTAAAAAAATACTTATTTTCAGGAACAAGAAGAATATGCTAGTTTAAACAAATGCCTTTTTTTTTTCTATTTCTTAGTATTTATAGATACTATAATAATCAGGTATTGATAAAATCTGTGTGTAGCATCCAAAATTTATCAGCAATTGTCTTTACCAACTGTAACTATTTTCCTCAAAGTCTTTCTCAGCTGAGACATGAGATCCCATTGCTGAAGATAGATTGTAGAAAACTGATAGGTAATAAGGCAAACTAGGTGTATATATTTGTTTAAAATACATCCATCCATATGTGCACCCTAACATCAGGCTCTACTGGGCTGCCTTGAAAACTCCTAAAGCTGTGTTACTCAACTTCTACTGCAATAGAAAGGCATGAAAAGAAACAAGCCCACCAAGCAACCCCCTGGTTTTTATTTGCACATTTAACCTTTTAAAGTTACACCCAAGGGGATCTGACCCCAAATTATTCACAGCATAGTGTGTTCTTACATGCAAGTGGAAAGCTTGCTGTCAAACTAGGTAAGAGCAGTGCCTACACCACTGATCATTTACGGAGCCACAAGTAGTTTCTGTTCTGCCTCAGATGTGCTCAAGAAGCATCTGTTATTGTCAAAGCCATAAGCTAGGTCTTCCTGGCTTTTGGGGGTATGTACTGCACCCTAGAAAGGTTGTCTCCTTTCATCTTCTGTGATGATTTCCCCTTTTTATTAAAAGTGCTTGCATTTCAAGTATCTTGTCACCTCAGGTATTGTTGAAAAACAACTCCAAAGCCTTTTAGTGATTTGGAAGCTTAGCTGTAGATTACAAGTGTCTCTTTTCATCCTTATGTAAAGCTCCCAAAGCTAAATTTCTCCCCACTGTTTTTGGCTGTACCATCACTTTCCAGCAGTTCTGAAAACTGCTGTAATCCATCTTAATTTTCACTCCAGGTAGTGGTACCACTTCCAAACCCAACTAATTCTCGTTATATTGGAGAATCTATGCACAAAGGCTCCTTGCTGCTTGTGTTCCTTGGTTTCTATAAGCTGTGCTGCCATCAGCAAGGCTAATGAGGCACTGTCCTGGCCTCTGTCAGCCAGCATCACACACATTATGCACTGACACTGACTGTCAGCCTTTCAGTTTAGTACAGGTGTCCTTTTATTTATGTGTATGTAAGTGTGACCTGATGAAATCATGGGTGCAGCAGCTTGACTGGTAGACTTGATACCCATTGCTATGTTTATGTTGGAAGGTATGGTGGTACAAGCTTTTCCTGCTCTGCCCCAGTCCTTGCTGACTGTAGAAATGAGTTGTAGTAATAAGACTGGAATTTGGTTTTCAGGATTTTCAGTCCTTGATCTTGGAGCTTTCAGCTGATAGCAGGGGATAATAATAAGTTTTCCCACCAAGCTGAACTAATCTTATTTTGAAGTTCAGGCAACAAGACTATGTGTTAGTGATTTTTAGAAAAAAACTGGGTGGAAATTAATAATAGGAACTGCTCAAAGACTTTGTTCTTCAGAAAAGCTACTTGAGGAGGAGCATGATACATATTTCACAGTAATTAAAAACCTATCCACTGGACTTTCAGTTAACAAAAAGAGTAACAGATTTAGGGTTGTGAGATGAGCCACTAAAGGAGTTCTCTTCTAATGGCTGAAGGCTTTCTTTTGCCCACTTTCCTTTTATTAATTTCTGGTTAGAGGGCATTGTCTGTCCCTATGTTTTATTTATAGTATGAAAGACTTTGTTTTCCTAAAGCTACAAGGCTGCAGGTTTTGAGGACTGGATGTGGCTTCCAACGTGATGTTGACTATAGGCAGATACTCTAATATTGACATAGGGAGTGTCTGAACAGTGCAGATTGAGTATGATGTAGCACCTTTTAGTTTATCCAAACAATTTAATGTAAGAAATGTGGACTTCCTGTAGGTTGTGTGTGGGGGTGGGCAAAAAAAAGCCACCCCAAGGCTTGGTGCAGACTATCCAAAATCTTCTATTCCACATTGACAAAGTCTGTTCTCAGGCAATTGAGAAATACTACTTATTAACAGACTTCATTAACTCTTCACGACTGTGCTGTCATGGGAGAAATTAATTATGGCATTGCCTCTCCAAAGTGGTGTGTGCTCTCTGTCCTGATACAAATCCATCACAGTTCAGTGCTGCAGCTGGAGGAGCCTGTAGCTGTGGGGAGGCTTATCAGTGGTGGTGCCAGGCGGTAACCGCTCTATTGCAATCACATTGATTTTTTTAGATCCTGGGTGTGGAATAGTCTCTGCATGGCCCAGTTTGGAGCAGACTGATAAGGTTCTTTGTTTCTTAGCAACCACAGTCTGCCATAGCCAGAAACCTGCCCCTGTGCAGCTGGAGGGAAAACTCTGAATGTCTCAAATTTGTATCTTGAGCCAAGGTAAGTCATTCCTCCCAGAGTATTTAATTTAAAAGGCTTTTCAGTTCAAATAAAAGGAAGGAGTTGGCAAAAGTTCTTTAACAAAAGGAAAGCAGAACTTCTGTGTCATTAATAAGACATTCTAATTTCTTTCCCTGTTCTTTAGACCTGTGTTTCCCTGGGCATGGAGGTGCCATATGTCCTTCTCTTAACTAGACTTGTAGCAGAAGTTGCAAGCAAATCTACTGAAAGTTTGGTAGGTACTTCACTGGCTTTATCATTCTAGGTGCTATAAAAACAGAAGGATCAGATTCTTCTCCTCTCATTTTGCAGTTTATAGAAAGATTTCTAATTCAACAGAAATGGCCTATTCTGCTGGCAGTCACTAACTGAAACTTTTACAGTGGGCCAGTTGGCTGTGAGGGCTGATTGCCTGTTAATTAAAGTGCTGAATTCTTCATAGCCACCTGCTTGTACAATGCAACTAGTAATGCCTTGAACCATGTGGAAAAAACACCCTGATGCTAAAAAAAATCCCACTTTTCACACTGCTTGACAGTTTAACTTAATTCAAAACATGGGTACCCAAAAGGTCACTTTTCAAGTGACTGAAATGCTCTGAAGCAAACTCTGCTTCACATCATGGAAACAGGGCAGGGTATGAAACTCTGCTTGCAGGAGAGTTTGACTAACAAAGCTTTTTAAGAAACAGCTCTTAAGCATGTTATCTGTATATCTTCTGGTTCTTTGCTGTTGTCTATCACTCCATGATGCACTAACAGTGTGAAGCCAGCCTACTAATTTCAGTTTTCACAGTCCCACCCATTTCTCCCAATAGCTTTGATCTGTCACCCTTGGATTTGATGGGGTTTGCTGATAAGCAGAATAATACAAGCTGTTACATGTTGAGTATATTTAAATTGTTTCTGTGGCTGAATATAGATCAGATCTTGTTACTTTTGACTTCATCCCTTTTCAAGACTGAATTGACTGGCTGTATTCTCTAGGGGAGTATACCTGTGTTGGGGGGATTGTGGTTTATTTTTCTTGTACAGGTTCAGAGAGTGGCTATGCCCAAGTCTACACAGGATGATACTAGTATCCAGAGAACCACAGAGTTTCTAACAAACCACTTATCTCTAAGCCTATGTCATAGCTTGTTGTAATTTGTAAATAATTTTGAAACTGTCTTTTTATATAAACAACCAAAAAAATAAAAATAAGCTGTGTGCCTTCAGGATATTCTCTTGTATTAAATGTTGAAGGAAGAAGCTTTTGTAGTTCTGCTGGGATGCTCTGCTGAGTGTAGATGTTATCATCACTTGTGATCTGGGCATTCAGTGAAAACTAGATTTTGCCAATTATTTTGCTGACTATTTCTGAGCAGATCTGCTGGGATGTTTGTGTGGTGCTGTGGGAAGGTGAACTCCCTCTCTGAACTGTGCTTCACTGAAGAATTTAGAAAGTATATTTCTAAAGCAGGGGTGGTTTTTAGTTTTTTGAGGCTTTGTCCAGTGTCAACAGTAGACTGTGTGTTTGTTCTTAAAAGTGTTCCTTTGGGTAGCAGCTGCCAGGTCAAAATCAGCTTGCTGGTGCATCTAGTTTGTTCTCTCCTTGTAAGTTTGTTTAATGCAAAAATAAAACATTAAAGGAAGTTTGAACTGCAGTTGCTGCTTACTCCTCTACAGCCCCAGTAGGTTTATTTTGTTGCTGTTGAAGCTTTTCAGTAAACTGAAGGACTGTGTGAAATGTGATGTCATTTCTTTTCTTAGGTTTCAGAAACAGAATGCTGCCTGGATATGTTGGATTCAAACAGCTCGTGTCCTGTAACCAACCAGTGCAGTCCAGGTATAGTTTGTATTTTAATAAAACTCCACATTGCTTTTGACAGTTAACACCAAAATATGGTCCCAGATTAAATGGGGAGTGAAAACAAAATAATGAGTCCTGTACTTTCTTCCTCTGTATGCACAAGGTAATGCTTCTTCTGACTCACAGCTGTTGTTCTTGCATGGGAAGGAGAATAGAAAACTATTAATATGGTTATTATTTATCTTTTTCATTTAGTGTGCAGCTAGATTATTTAAGAGCTGTTGTAAATGCTTAGAAGCCCATATAATGAGCATAAAAAGCAAAAATGCTGCAATGAGGGAGCATTAAGAATAACTTTAGTATTGTCTTGTTAGCACAGAATGCCTTGTTCTTCCTTGTGCCACATCTGTCCAGTTGCTTTCTTCTAAATGGAGTCAAAACCTTCTTTTGCCTCTCTCCAGCAGAAAGGTGGCCTCTTTCTTTTGTAATGCCAATTTTCTCTAACTTAAGAGAGTGAAAGCAGGAAAATGGCTTCAGAGCCCACAGTAACAGGAGAATTAGTGACTTAAAAATTGGGTTCCAATTCTGGATTTAGTGATGGTTGTTAAAGCATTCTAAGCCTAGCTATTTTCACTGCTTCGTTAGCTTCTCTAACTGCTGCTTCATTTAATGGGCTCTCTTTTTCCTTCTAAATTATCTTAGATATGTTATAACCAATTGTCTCAAAGTTATGGGATAGTCCTCTCTTAAATTTTATTGGTAACTGATAATCTACCAATATCTTTGGTGTCAGATAAGTGCTTTGATGCTTCCTTCCTATTACTGTAGAAAGCCTTTGCCCTTACATTGGGTCTGTTTGTGTTTAGATTAAATGTCAGATGTAATTTATTACTCTGGGCATCAAACATGCTGCTTCTCTCTAAGGAAAGCGTAGCAGCAGAGCTGTTCTCAAATCAGCACCTTGCTAATGGTTTGCTTTATGGGATAATTGATACCAGTTTGGCTCAAGGCTCTATAGGACTGGATTTTAGCCAGCACAGTAAGTTTTATTTTTTTCCTTAAATGTAGACTGTAATATGATCTAGTAGGAATACCCTTCTCAAGCCTAAGCCTCAAGTGAAACCACCACAGCTCTATTGTATTAAATGAAGTTGTTATTGAAGATGTGCCCTAAATGTTTGGTTGTCTTCTTAACAAAGACAGAGCAGTGAGTGCATTTAAACAGAAATTGGGAGAATTGAACATCAAGGCATAGGCCAGGATGAATGTTTAATCTGTTTCCAGCCTGCATGGTAGGGTGACTGATATAAAACACTCACCATCTGTCACAGGGTAAAGAAGCATGGGCTCTCCTTAAAGTGAAACAAATAGTACAGTACTTGAGAGGGCTGAGGCATGGTAAGAACACTGCATTATGGCAGTGTTTGTATTTTTAGCTTGCCACGCTTCCAGGGATTGACTCTAAGGACACAAGCATCTCTTTTCATCCAAGCCTGCTCTTTCTGGTTGTTAGCATCTTTGTCCCTGCCTACTCCTATTTCCAATGTTCTAGATTATAATGGCATTAAGTTTTGCTTCGACAGTGCACAATCTCTCAAAACTAATGGTAAAACTCTGCTTGCTTGGGGTTTGGGTTTTGTTTTTTTGGAGTACTGTTGAGGGCAGTTGCAGGTGGTTACACACTTCCCTGTTTTTTTTTTCTCAAAACTAAAAACATGTGAAGCTGTGAATGGAGCAATGTTGAAATCTCCCTCTGGGAGTTGTTTGCTTGTAACACTTTCTCCTTTTTGGCTCTTGAAAGGTTGTGTCTTTCCTGGAGTAAACCCTTTGAAGGGAAACCCCTTAACTTGTGTTAGAACAGGAAGCAGGAGATGTTTGTAATCACTAGACCAAGCAGAGGGAGTTTCTGTTGCCTCTACCTCTTTCTGAAGACTCTAGAATATCTCTAGGGTTGCTTCTGTTGTTTTCAAACCTCTGTGTGTCTTCTTCTTGTGCAGGTTGTTACAGAAGATGGAATGAGGATGGCAGCAGCAGCTGCATTAAATGCAAAAATGAAACCCTTCCTGTTTCCTCTGTTTACAATCTGACTGAATGCAGAACTAGTGAGTCATTTACCACCCCTTTATTTTGATGGGGTGGGTTTTTCTTTTAGGGCTGAGATCTCCCCATGCATGGGTGGTCTAGCAAAGATTGTTAAAGGAGGCATGAAATGTTGCAGACTTCCCCACCACCTTGTAACACTTCCAACCTTTTCTATTGTCCTGAATGAAATGCAGGTTGCAGAAGCTGCTCAGAGTCCTGTGGGAACCATTCCAGAGGCTGGGAGGGGAAAACTCCAAGTCTTGTTATGTATTAGAGTACCTAGTCTGCAAAGCCAAATGTAACATTATAAAAAAAAAAACCAAAACCAAACAATTAAATTCTTTCTGCCTGATGGAAGTTCTTAAAATAAATCTAAACACCAAAATGACTAAACTTACAGGGTGAGACTTGTATCAGACATACAGTGAGCACTGAATTTCATGGCTGCTTTAATCTCTGCTGTAAGAAAAAGGCATTTGCTGTGGGTGTTTGCTAGGGACTTCTCTAAAGCACAAAATAGCTCAGGCTGTACTTGAGTTCTCTGAAAAATCTATATTAAGAAAGCTAGGTTAAATTTGCACATGTGCTGTGAGAGGTGAGAACCATCCAATTCCTTGTAGATCTTTTAATGAAAGACAGAAACTTTATCAAAGTTTCTGGGAAATGCACTAGTGAATTATCATCTTTTTCTGGCCAAATTATGATGTTTGCTCTTTGCTTCCTTTTGGAAAATCTCAAAAGTGATACAAGGAATGCTATATTTTTTTAAAGGAAAAAATCAGAATTCTTATACAATTTCAAATAATTATGGAGAAGTAGAATAGCCTTTTACTAAGATAGTCAACAAAACTGTATTTTTTATTTTTAAAAATAAAATCTCTCTGATTACAGCTGGTGTCAGAGGAATGCCTTTCCAAATGAATATAAGCACCATAACTCCTTTCATACAGAACATAGGTGAGTAAATGGAAATAGCTATTGAGCACAGGCTTTGTGATTATTCACTGTACCAGCCCCTTGGTGACATGGCATTTGAAACAGGTTGTGAAATGTATCTTTCTGTAGCATAGGTTTTATTCTAAAAGTAGCAGCCATTTATTTTTCTTCTGGCTTGTTCTCAACAAGAGTCTTTTCTAAGTCTCAGAGTTGAATGGTGAGGTGACTGTATTTTACTGAATGGTTCTTTCATCTTGTCTTATGACCTTGTGTGTGGGATTTTTCTGGTACAGGTTTCTGAAACTCCATAACTTGAGGTTTCAAACCTTATGCTGCAAGAGTTTTGAGTTTTTAGGGGTGAGACAACACATTACACATCTGTTACATATGGGTTAGCATTTCCATAGGTTGATTTTTATCACTGCTGGCCAGTCCTTTCTGTTTAATCTCATGAAGATACCTATTTGAGGCTTGTAAATATTCTCAGCTTGTATTATTTTCAGATAGCAGCATTGCATGCTTTTTGCAAGAGAGAGGATGCTAAATGGAGTGATTTAGTGTTAGAGGGGAGTGATGATCATCAGTGCCCTTCAAAAGGAAAGCTAAACAGCTATCTCAAACCTGGGGGCTGCTCACCCCTTTCTACCACTTGTTCTGTGTATACTTGAAGTATCAAGTGCTCCATGGAACGTGGACTTTTCAAGCAGAGCTTGTTTGATAGATCTGTTGTCCTCATTTCATAGAATCCCAGCCTGGTCTGGGTTGGAAGGGACCCCAAGGGTCACAGAGCTCCGACCCCCTGCCACAAGCAGGGCCACCAACCTCCAGGCCTGGAGCTACACAAGGTTGCCCAGGGCCCCAGCCAACCTGGCCTTGAACACCCCCAGGGATGGGGCACCCACCCCCTCTCTGGGCAGCCTGTTCCAGCCCCTCACCACTCTCTCTGTAGAATTTGTCTCCAACAAGATCATAAACAACTTTTGGTTCTTAAAATACCTGTTCTTTGGGATCATAATCTTAAATAAAAGAGCAAAATAAGTATGCTGGGCAGTTTTTGTTTGTGGTAGGGAAAGCAGGATAGAGGAGAGGGAGGACACCTTCTGTTCATGTCTGACTCCTTGGGATGGCTTCTATATCAGTGTCTTGTGGAAAACATAATACTGGGTGTATTCTACCAGGGCTGTATTGTCTGTTGGCAAGCTCTGTCTTCAGGAGAATTCATTTAAGGAATAAAAGAACAATATTAGTGTTGACCTCCTCCCAGCACTGGCTTTGAAGGTTATATAAAAGCAGCAATACGATGGGTTTCAATATGTGGCTAGCTTCAGGAAAGGAGAGTCTGAGGCTTCACTGACACTTGGCAATCTGGGCTGGGGAAGTTGCTCATATAATGAAATGAGTATTGAAAGATCTTTGTGAATGTTTGTGATGTCTGTCTATTAAAAAAAACAACACTTTTTCCTCCTACAACTATCAGGAAGTTGGTCTTTCTTTTATTTAACCTTTATTAGAAGAGATTTCTAGGGAATAACAGTGTGATTTTATTTTTCCCCCTCTGTTTTTATATGTTTCTTTACAGGTGGCCCAGAAGTGGCAGCTTCTCTCATCTTAGGGACATTTTTCATCAGTTTATTCCTGATTCTGTCTGTTGCTTCTTTCTTCTACCTCAAACGTGCCAATAAACTTCCTAATATTTTCTACAGGAGAAACAAAGGTAAAATACCTCTCATTGCCTATTTAATACCTAAAATTTTGGCCTTTGCTCAGATTCTTAACTTAAAACTCCATATTTCTTTGTGTCAGTGTTCTAATTTAACTTAGCTGCTGCTATCTCTTTTGATCATCAGTGAATTTTTTCCCTGCTATGTGTTTATCCTATTGTGTTTTCATGGCAGCACAGAGGATGTCTGCTCTCAGTGTAAGTGTGCTTAGGTGTATGTTACACAATCTCTCACTGACTCAGCTATTTTTGAAGCCTTCAGATATTTGCAGGAGTGCAATACTTGATGTTAGTTGTCACTGAACATACCTGATTTCAACAAGGGAAAAAATCAGTCTGCTCTTTGCACAGGGGGCATTTTTGTAGAACTTAATAATACTTGTTTATTTTGTTGCACAAAATGCCAGGTGCTTATAAAGCCATACAAAAAGCAGTTGTTTGCTCTTGGTTTAGAGAGAAGGGAACTGTAGTACTAAAGGGCAGTGTATTTACCATGGATGTGTCAGCAGCAGGAGAAAGGGAATGGAATTTGAGGGTCCTCATTACTGCACTACTTATTCAACTGTGCTTGCCCTTTGAATGCAAGGTTTACTGGGGCTTGGAAGGACTGACTGCTTGATTATCTTTTATTTTTTTAAAGGAAAGACCTTTTAGTTTTTCACTTTATCATGAAATTCATTCTTCATTTCTGCCATCCCTGTTACTGAGAAATGAAGCCATGTAACTGAACTGCACTGCCCTGACTTCATGCTAAAGCAATTCCAGAAAACCTAGGGAAAGAACACCTGGGGTGTGCTTGGCCACAGGACACCAAGACTTTATGTAGACATCTGGCTCTTTCAGATGCTTCAGTTTCTGTGAAGTTGTCCTATGTGTCCACAGTTTACTGGCCTTCAGTCCTGAAAGGTGGTGAGCAAAATACATGGAAGATGGCTGCATTTTGCCTGGTGTCTTGTGTGATGCTGAGGCTGATCTATAAGTCTGTCTCACCCCTTCTATGCAGTCACTTTGAATGATTCCCATGACAACCTGTAGCACAGGATTTGCTGTGTTAGAGCTCCTTCTGTTGAAAGCAAGCTGTTTACTGGTTAGGTCTGCTGAACAAATAGACCTGTTATTTTCATTCATGTCTTGCAGGACCAAGCTCAAGCTAGACTATCACAAGGGAAATAAGCTTAAAAAGAGGAAAAGGGGTTGAGTGTAGCAATGCAATTCCATTATTTGGCTAACAGTGGTGTATCTAGTCACAGTAACTCCATGGAACACCACATTTGCAGTCTCTGTGGTATCATTTAATGTAAAAGTATACAGCAGTACCTACCTAAGGTCTAAATCGATCAGTGTCACAGGAACTGCTGGTATCCTAATCCCAACTGCCCTATTGGAAGCTCAAGGTTGCTTTTGAAAGTATCTTCAAGTAAGTATAGCACACAGTTCTCCTTCAGTTTAAGTGGGTCAAGAGCTGTTGGGCTATGACATTTCTAAGCTGGCAGGACACCAGACCTCTGAGGCATTTGTGATACTAGTCTGACTTCCACATTCTGTGCTGATAGTTCACTCTGGCCAAGGCCTTGATGTCCTCCTTTGAAGGAGAAGCATCAGAAACATTTCTCTGGCTTATTATCACGTTAGCTTTCATTCTGTCTGGATGATGATTATCATGTGGCCAATAAAGGCAGCAACCCCTTACATAAAAGGGTTGCTTCTTTTACTGCTCAATTGTTTCCTATTTCTACTGCTCTTTTTTTTTTCTGGTAGTTGGCTCAAAGTGCCATTTTTCCCATTGAAGCTTCTTCATATTAAAGACATACTGCTGTGGCTACCTTCTTTGAAAGCAAAAATAAGTCATTCTTTGGAGACCTTTGCAACCCTTTATCTGTAATCTTGAAAAGAGTCCTACAGACAATGTGTTCTGCTAATGGGATTTCTGAATGTTCTGATCTGGTTTTGGTAGTCTTTGACAAAACTATTTTTTAACAATAGAACTATTCTGTCATAAGTGTGTATTTTTAGGAAACTAGCAGCTCTAGCCTTCTAGATTAATGATGGTTAGTCTCTCTCTTTCTCTTTCTTTTAGCATCTGTTCTCCAGCCTAGTGAAACAGTAAGTAAATTCTGACCTTCCAGTAGGAACAAGCAAGCATAAAACACCTTATACATAATAACTTAAAGTTTTCACAGTTCTCTAGGGAGTTACTTAATCTCATGTATGAGAGACTGAAATCAAAATAAAAGATGTTTTGGGGTTCTTTTTCCCAACTGGAAAAAAAAAGGTGAAAAGATGAATACTGACTATATGGATTGTATTGAATTACTTTCTCCAAGAAAGACTATGTACACAGTAAATATTATGGGAACCCTAAAATATTCCTGCATTTTTGGTAGTGAAAGACACTGAAGACAAGAAATGCTTTGTTTGACATGATTGTTCTTCCTTTATGCAGGCATCCATGATACCTCCCCCAGCTTCTTCAGGTGAGGAACTGTTCTCTGGGGCATGATGCTCCAAATATTTTACCTGTTGGCTTCCCTCTTATGTATCTCATTGAAAAGCAAGAGAACTACCTCAAAGTAGATATGCTGAGAACACATGTCAAGTCAAAACAATTACCTGTCAAGCCTGGCTTAGAACTGTAGAATCTGTTAAGGGGACAGAAATCCAATGAAGTCTTTCTAGTAGACCTTTTTGGTAGGATTTATTGCTTTAATTAATGTAGGCATGCAGTATTGATGGTGTGCTTTATGTTAAAATAGATCTTTGTCAGTTCCTAAAATAGATCTTTGACTTCTCTGTCCTAACAGAGAAGCCTTACAAGTAGATGCAGTATTTTTTTTAAGTGGTCAAAAATACTTTTTAAAATCTGGGACCTCTTTTTAAGATTAGAATCTTCTTTCCAATGCCAGGCTGGCTCATTTTCAGGCTCTTTCATTTAATTTTTATCAGCTTCTTGAAAGAAATAACGCAGACTGTTTGGAATATCCAGGTGTGTGTGTGTATATATATATATTTTTGCAAGGCAGCCTTTGAATGTGTTTGAAACTGGAAGAGAACTTTAGTTCTTGTGGAAGATTTTCTCTAATTGGCTTGTCTTAATTTTCCTTCATAATTTCAATCTAATGTCATAATTCTTACTGAAGTTCCTACTCTAATCTGTTGTCTCAGATCAGATCTGGGTAATCCAGGAGCAAAAACTCACTTTTTTGATGGACCTCTAAATTTGTGCTGTTCTTGTATTAATGAGCCAGTGAGAGCCTAATAAGGCATGAAATATCTAAATATTTCTTCCCTAAAATATGTATTTTAAAGGGCAATAGGCTACACCTAATCAAATCAAGCCAGTCTTTTAAGTGTCTCTGACCATGCAACAAAGTTCAAAAAGAAGTAGGTAGGAGGGGATCTATTTTGGAAATGATAGGAAGTTTTATATGTATACCTGAAACTAATTTAGAGTGGCTAGGAAAATGGTTTGGTTTTGCCAGGGTAATATAGTAAAATATCTTGTCTCTGTGCTTGACCCATGTACATTTAGGACAATGACTTAAGAGTGAGACAGACCAAATCTTCCAAAAACTTGAGGAATAGTGACTTTCTAAGCTTAGCAAAACTTCTGGTCTCACTTCTCATGTGCACATGGTTGGTTATTTTTTATCAAGAAGGTATAAAATTTGGTTCTTATTAATTCAATCTTTAGTTTTTAAACATTTTTCTTAGCTGTGTTCCAAACTTGGTCTGGGTTTGGCTGGTAAACTGACAGCCAGTGCTGCTTGTGAAAAGGCTTGCTTTCTTGACTGTAACTTACATGTCTGTTTAAAAAGAATGTACAGCTGTCAGGGGTGTGTGGAGTGTTAGGGCTGAAAATGGAAAGCTACATGTTCTGTAGACACTTGGGAATAATGGAAGTGCCAGTTTGTAATGAGCATCTTACTTATTAGGCCATTAAAGCTTGTTTAAAGAGTTCGTTTTGCTCTATCAGCTATGTGTTGGGGGGGTTGTGGTTTGGGCTTGTTTTGTGGGGTTTTTCTTAAAGTCCAGAGTGGTTTTGGTTCCTCAGGAATTCTTGTATGGCATGTGGAGTTAGGAAGTAATGATAAAGCCATGCTTACATGGCAGATGCTAACGATGCTTCTGTGCCCCCTCTTTCAGTTCGGAAGCCGCGATACGTCAGGCGAGAACGGTCACTAGTGACATCTTCATCTGCTGCTATGATCCCTTCTTCTGAAACCAGGGTCAGCAATGTTTAGCCTTCCTTCTTGACTGAGGACTTTATAAATGTACACAGTGTTGAAGAAACTCTTTCTGAATCCCACTGAAGTGCCAGGAAAACATCGCAAGCAGCTGACCTAAGTGGAAGCCAAATGACTGTGTCAAAGGGTTTGTGCCAAATGTTAACAGAGAAATGAACTAATGCAGAGATGCTGTTGGCAGGCTACATCCAGCTGGGTGAACTGCTTTGGTGATCTTGAAATGCACTATTCCAGCTCTGTGGTTTCATTTGTCTCCTACAGATGCTGTGTTTAAAAACCTTGAAAGAATCTGCCTTTCTTTGGTACACTTTTTGGGTTTTGCCAAGTTCTTCCTGTGTTGTGATGTGTTCTGTGTCCCTAGAGCTGAATGTCTCAGTGCTGCAGGCCAACACAAAATACTGGGATTACTCAAGGACGTGGACTTGTTTGAAGGACCCACTTGTAAATGCTAACACTAAGTGCCACTGCTTTCACCTTGTAGGACAACATAACAATACTTAGCTTGCAGTATCCTTTTGAAGCAAAAAGAATATGATGCCTCCTGGAGCATCCTCTTCAGCCTACCTATGACCTAGCTGACCCTGTTTTTTAACTGTGAATACAGACCTGCTACCTAGATACTGTTTTCTTGGTGCTTTTGAAGGCTGTGGTTAGTGTGGGTCCAATCCCCAGTGTGGGAATTTGCTGGGAAGTTCTTTCTGATGGTTTCAGCCTGGTCCTTAGGTAAAGAGCTGTTTGCAATGGCTTGGTAACCAATAGGTTGCTATTTCTGTCCTGCAAAGACTCTCTCTGCTAGCTTCCTTGAAGCAGCAGTTGAAGGGAAACTGAAATGCCACAACTGATAGATGTGCATCTGTTGGACGTGTCAATGAGTAGTGAGATAAACTGGAGAGGTCAGGTGAATTTCTGTTGTTGCAATAAGGGTTTCTTTGGCCAAGCCCTTCACTAACACACCTGATGTCTGCAAGCCAGCACCTTATGACAGAGCTCAACAAGCATTTCCTTGTTGCAGATGGCCTCAGATGCTTGTTCTTGCCCATCTTGGACCAGTCGTGTGGCAGAGTAGTCACTTTGTTGGAAAATTAAAGTAGCTGTAAAATAACTGGGTTATGTGCTAGGTTATCCTTCACCAGTCTTTTTTTTTTCCTGGCATGGTTGACTCTGTTGCCATATGAACACATACATCAACAGAAGGGACACAGTGGTATGGGCATAGGAGTGGGAGAGAGGGAAACAAGTGAAAAACCTGAGGTTGCTAAATTGGTTTGAGTGTCACTGTCACCATATGTGAAACTGTAACTATGCAGCTTGTGCTTTCCCACCTACCTGTGTTGCTATTGCCTATTTTGGTTTAGCTGGCACCCCCTTATGGGTCTAAGCTCCAAAAATAAATTACTTGGAAGCTTCTCATCAGCATCCTCTGGCATGAGCATAAACTGGAACAGTCAGTTCTCTTTTCCAGGAAAATGTGAACATAACTGTCTTGAGCTGACACGACACCCATATGGGGAGTCCAGACCTTAGGATCCAGGTTCCCTTTTGTTTGTGGTTAAAAGCTTATTCAAAGCTAAAAGATGAGAACTGGGATGGAGGAGACAAGGCTTTTTAATAAGAAAAATACGTTTTATGTATGTTTCAGTGCAGTTGGATTTACATTTCTCTCTCCTCACAAGCTAATGCTCGGATGCTGCAAGCGAGGGTGAAGAATAGGGATAAAGAACAAACCATAGACACCCCTGTGCCAAAATAAAAAGCCTGAATTTCTGTGTGGAGAAACTCAAGGTTTTCTTTCTGTCAGTGTTAAAATACTTTTTGTTCAATGGGACAAAACAAAAGACAGTGGGCAGTGCCATTTGGAGACCCCTCAGCTTTCAATATGAAATACAAAGTGCATTTCATATGTTCCAAGTTCAGGAAGTGGCAGTTTTGTTTCTGTCTTTTGATCTTTGTGCTGCTGCAGTTTTCCCCAGGTAGAATTTATGTCTGGAGTTCATAGGGTTTGGGTTATTTTTTTCCTGAACTTAGTTGCTGAATATTTTCCTAACCACTAAGGAAAAGGAGTAACTATGCAAATAATGCCAAGGAACTGCACCTTTTGAAAGCAGGGAGTTTCTGCTTGCAAATCTGTTGATAGTGCATTCTTGTATTGCTTAGTTGCTAATATGTTCTTTCTACATGTAACTTATTGAAGGATCATTCATGTCATTGTGCTGTTTGAACTGTCTTGTCCTCAAGTGCACATTGTAACTTAGAGCATTAACTTCTGTGCAGTCAGGTTTCTCTCAACAATAACACCTCTCTTCCCCTTCCCATACCCCACTCCCCCCAAAAAAACCCCTCTCTTCAGTGCAGCAGATGTTCTTACTATTTTTTTGTGTTTCAGAAACTGTTCAGCTCTTGTTACTGCTGTCTGACACAGTGGACTCCTACTCTAAACAGTTTCTCATTCGTTTGCACTGTCAAATTAAATACATAACGTTGTGTTTTGGTTCCTGTCTCCCTTCAAAGTGATGACACATACCTATATATATTTTTTAAAATTGGCTTTAATGAACCCTGATATTTAATGTATTTGTATATTTTTAAATCGTGCCAAAATAAACATATTTGAGCTTTTTTAATGACTGTGGAGGTTGTTCATGTGATTCCTCTTCAAGCACAGAATAAAGGGAGCAAAATCTGCACCCAAAGTGGATTGTTGTTTTAGCTCATGTGGCATGTTACCCCCATCAGAGCTAAAGTTGCTGAAGGGAAGTCTCCTGTATGATCCTGCCCACTTCTTCAGTAGGATAGCCAGGCTGTTCCCCTGCAGCTGTATCTTCAAACCTTCAAACCATGATGGTTTTACCTGTAGTGGTGTGAGAGTAACTCCTGAGAGAATGTAGCTCTAGTAAGAGACAGAAGGTTTACATTAGTGGATGTTTACTTAAATCTCATTGAAAAAAGATAGCAATAGCAACAAAATTCTGAAAGATGAAGCTGCTCAACAGTGCCAAATGTGCCAGAAGCTGAGATAAGCAGGATAATTTCTTATTATGGGCTTGAGTTTGGGGGTTTGGATATCTTCCTCCATCTGATCTCAGATCAATTTTTAACTGTTCTTTTCTTTTCCCCCTTTCCTATTCATCCCTGGGTACTCCTCTTGGATCTCTGCCTCTCAAAAGCATCTTGTGTTCTTAATTCCAGTTGCCAAAACCATCCCCAATAGCAAGAGGTGAGCTAAAGGAAATCAGGACACTGAGCCATATGCTCTGAAATACTGGTAGTTTAAACTTAGCAGTGTTCCTTTCCCTCACAAACTTAGCTGGAGCAGTGTGACATATGACAAAGATGCTGCTCCCAGTGAAGCAGAGTGATGAGGAAGGCTAAGCCAAATGCTTTTAATGACTGCTGTGCATGCACTGTGGAAAGCCTAATAAACTTTGTTGTCAAAGCCAAGGTGACAGTGTCGCATACAAAGGGAAACTGGCCTGGAAAATGATCCCCCTGGGAGAGGATTTGTCAGTTAAATGGACTCTGACCACTGTGCACACCAAAACATTGCAGCCTTTGGGAAGAGGAAATGCTATGTGTCCTTGCCATTAGTCACCCAACTGAATTTGGCAGGTGAAGCTGGTGGGAAGTGAGCTGGGGAGAGCTGGATGTGCAATGGCAGGGACTGTTTTACACACCTGAGAGGAGCAGTCTCCCTTATCCATATGACACCACCTGAAGGTGAACATGTCATAGATAGAAGACTGACAATTGTTCCTTAAAATTGTAAGTCTAAAACCTTGTGTGTCACTGAAATCTGTTATCCAGTAGCAGGCTCTCCAGAAGGCTGGTGTCATAGGCTTAAAAATGAAACAGAAATGAGATTGCACCAAGTATTCTGCTGCAGGAAACTGCATGAAGTTTGCCAGGTTAAGTGAAAGCTTTGAGCAAACATCATTGCATAGGTTTGACCTACCTTCCCCTAGGTATTAATCAAGGTTCACAAAAACTGTGTCCTGAGGTTGGTTCTCTTGTGTCTTTGTGCTTTGGTTTGTTGAGGTTTTGGTTTGGGGGTTGGTTTTTTTTCCCTTCTTTTCTCCCCTGCTTCCATCAAAAGCTTCTTGGGAACATTGCTTGGGAATACACCTGGCATTTCAGGCATGAGTCTGTAACTTCCTGCCAGTAAGATTTGAAGGCTGAAAGCTGTTGAACCAGGTAAGGAGGGGAGTGGAAAAAGAAGCTGGGGGGAATTGATGCTAACTGGAGGAAAAGGAACAATAAGGGTTTTGTTCTTGTCCCTCTAGTTACCCAAGTTGTGTGGGCAAAGAGAATGGCAGAGTAGAAAAGAATCCTGAAGCTGATCCAATCCCTGGAGCGAGGTGCTCTCCTCTACTTGAGTTCTGTAGGTGGGTGGGGGTGGGGGGAGAGGTTTGGGGTACATGACTCTGCAGAGACACAGCCTGCTACAAAAGGCTGAGCCAGGCAGGAAAGCATAGCTGTGCTCTGCCAGGCTGGTGCCTACGTGGTGTGATAGTAACTCTGGTTGAGTAGGAAAACAAACAAACAGAAGTCATATCTGTGTGTGTGTGTGCTCAGAATTCATTTGTTTGTTGGTTTATGACGTCTGAAAGAATGGGCTCAAGATCCAGGCAGTATCAGAAACGTGCTCCTGTGCCTCCTGCTACCAACACACTGAAGGCTGTTGAAATGTCTAAAGGCTGCTTTGCATTTTTGTCATTTATTTTTAATGCTCCCTGGTGAGGAGAGAGGGGAAAAAAAAAAAAAGGAAATGATATTGTGCTTATCACTTTAATAGCCTTGACATATTTTTATTGCTAACTGATTAGAAGCAACGGTATTCAGATAATTGCACTTCCTGTGTCAGAGCCAGGTGATTTATGTTCTTCAGTAAAGCACTAAGTGTTTTAAAATGAAAATGATAGTTTCAATAAGATGTGATGCAGCTCTGAGGTATTTGCTCCAAATTATTAGGCCTTTACCATTAAGGTTGCTGTGTTCTCTAACAGGACTAATATGGAAGGCTGACATTAGGTTTCAGGCATGTCATACCAATTTTATGAGTGTTGTTTATAAATAAGTCATCTTTTTTCTTTTTGGGGTTTTTCTTTTGCAATTTTACATCCATTAAATGGCAATGTTCTCTTCTGCTTCCCAACCCCAGTCCCCACAGGAATGCAGTAGTTTGGAGCACAGCTCGGCCTGTTTCCCAGTGCTCCAGTATTGTGCTCATCAAATTACTATCACTCGGTGTCAAGGCACGTACAGCTCCAATGATTTTTCTGATGGCAGCTACTCCTCTTTAAATACCAACTGTTCTTTCCCAGAGCACGATCTTTTCTTACAAACTTCAGCTCATTCTGCTGCTTTCCCTCTGTTATCTCTGTCGTGTTCATGCCGTGTGTCCCCCAAGATAGAATCTACAAAGGACAGGAGGTGGCATTGACATTTCTGTGTGCTCCTTAAGGCACTAAAAATCCCTAGGCCTGTGAAACCTCCAACTTTCTGTGGGGGTAAGGAAAAGGGAGACCTGCAAAGAGAGTTAATTTTATGTATATGTAGACACACACACATGTGTGTATATATATATACACATATGTGTGTGTGTGTATATATATGTATATTTATATATTTATACATGTGTGTATATATATGTACACACACAAAATGAATATATATATACACACACAAAATGTATATATATATACACATACACAAAATGAAGCTCACTTCATATGCTGCTCAAACTATTTCTGGCAGAGCTTAAAACAGCTATGGAAATGTGTTTAATGGTAACTCTGCTGAAGGTGATGATGTAAGAATAAGTTAACCATGAGAAGGCTGTCTTGTTTGCATGCAACTTTACCTATTGCATCAGGAACTGCTGGTTTACAGCATACTGAGAAACGAGCTGTAAGAAGTCAGGTTCAGGAGCTGTGCTTGACTGAGGGCATTTGTAAAAAGGTATGTTACGATGAGGAGAAGAATCTTCATCAGCATCCACTGCCAACCCACAGCAGGCCCAAATCACTATCAGGCCCAAATCACTACTGACTGCACGTTTCTGCAGTCGGGCTGCTGTGAAATGAGGTTGGCAGTCTGCTTCCCAGCATACCACTGACTGCATGCCAGGCCTCTGGAATGGGGGCACTGGGTGGTTTGGTTGATGTTGCTGCCGCCCTCCTAGCAGAAACGCATCGTGTCTTCTGCATCCAAGAATAAGGGTGGGAGATTCTTTTAGAGAAAAAACCAGCAAGCAGTCATGCTTCCAGATATTGGCTGGACCATGACCTTTCAAATCAGCAGCAAGCTTACCTATCTGTGGTGGCAGAGCAGACGTTATGGATGAGAGCAAAGATTCTTGAGGCCTTGGGAAGAATAAATCCCCACAGAACTATTTTTAGCACGACCTTATCTGATAAGAGCAAGTTTACATTAGGTAGGTGCAAACAGCCCTTCAGTAGCTTTGCTGCTGTTAGCAGGGTTTGAACAACTTCTCCTCCAAAACCCCTGCAGCCCTGATAGCGTGGAAGTGTGCCCATGCGAACGCATCCATCTGAGAGACTTGGGTTCTTATTAGCTCTGTGGGTAAACAGTTCCTGAATCAGTGTTGGCTCCTGTCCTGCTGGCTCTGAGAGCTGGCAGGACCTAATACCCAGTTCTCCATGTCTGCCTAAAGAGAGCTCTGTGCGTACAGCCCCGACTCCCCGTATCGCACTCCTTCACATACCTATTGAAATTAAACCTGTCTAATTAAACCACTGGGAACCTTCTCCACATTCAGGAGAAGTCAAAAAGGCAGAAGGTATGATTAGCTTAATGCTGTGCTTTGGATCCAGGCAGCAGAGGAAAAACATGCTCTACGGCACGCTGCTCTCTCCCTGAGTCTTTAGCATCCACGTTGGTTTTGCTCGTGACACGTGGTGCAGACAAAAGCTCAGGTTTAGTTATGGAACAGTTGACACTAATTGTGATAATCTATTTGTATAAATGTGCCATTGACTGGATGAAGTAAGCCATGTCTTCACCCTCACAGGAACAGGTCGAACCTGCAGTTCTAGTGGTTAAATAGCTGCCAAAATGCAAAGAGCACCAGTGTGAAGGTTAAGCGTTGCTTGAACTGGACTCTCCTTTGATGAGAGTTTATGGTCTGTGTCTTAACGGAAGAGCTGGCATAAAGCAGGGCAGGGAGAGATTTTGCTTGACCCAGGAGTGATAAAGACAATTATGGAGGTGGAATATGGTGTTACACACGGCCATCGAGTATGAGATTAAACCCTGCGTCTTGACTTTGATCGTGCCCTGATTCCTTGGCATGGTTTGTGCTCCATAAGTCAGTGGGTGTTGTCACAAACCCAGTGCTGATATTTCTGTAGGTTTTAAAGTATTATTTATATGACACTAATTTCCTCAGACTCTTTTGACATTTGTAGTTGGGTGGCATGGGAGTGGTGTGTTGTCTTTTGTGTTTTGTTTGGGGTTTGGCGGGTTTTTTAATATTCTGGGTCATTGTCTTTTATATCCCCAAGCAAGATGAACCAGAAAAATAGCTCTGGCTTTTCTCTTGAGGTTGCACAGGCTATTCTGAGTCTTGAAGAGTTTGAAGCATCCTATGTGCAGATTTCAACAACGTGGGTACAGAAGTTGATCTTCCCAAACTGTGGGACATCCCCTTCCTGCCAGCAGAAGTCCAAGCAGAGGAGGATCCAGGATGCTGAACACCCTAGACTTGCCCAAACACAGGCAGGCTGAGTGTTCCACGTGTTGCCTGTTTGATGTGTGTGACTTCATCAGGCAGCATGGTGGAGCTTCAGCAGGATCCCCAGGGGCTGGGGGGGGGGGTCCAGGCTGCGGAGGGCTCCTCAGGCAGCACAGCTTCTGGAGATGGAGGGGGTCAGGTAAAACTGCTCAGCACATTTGGCTTGTTGGGTGTAAGAGTGACACTGCCAATGGTGTCTGGGTCACCTGCAAGGCTGGGGAGCGGTGGGAGATACTTGGGAGGCTGCAAAGAACCTGAGCAGAGACCACGGTGACTTGCCAGCAGCTGTGAAAGCACCCGTGTGCCTGTCCCTTCACCCGTGGGGTGGTTTAGCCCTGTGGAACCAGCCTCACTGTGTTCCCTTGGCCTGAGCTCACCCCGAGCTTCCCTTGGCTTTGCCCAAGCTGGAAGCAGCGGCAGATCGAGGTGACGAGGTGGCAGTGAAGCCCAGTCATCCCTAGGTGAGCCAGGCAGCTCTGCTCCCTGCCGTGCTCCAGTTTCTCTGTAGGTTTGCTCCTGGGCCGTGTTAACAGCTTGTCCCACCACGGTGAAGCCAGGCTGGGAAGCTGTGAATTCACCCAGGCCAACATGGGTTTGGGTTGGAGCACTATCCCCTTTTCTCCCCTCCACTAAAAGAAACAGCAGCAGGCTTTAAACCCTCATTCCCCTTGTGTTTAGCTGTGCTCCCTACACAACCTCTTGTGTGCACTGGTGTCTTGTAGGGACTGCAGAGAGACCAGAGGAAGCTCCATGGGTCAGTACTCTTAACGCATTGCTGATGGGTGGCAGCAAGAAAATGACTGCTGGGTGATATCACTGCTTGGTTTGGGCTTCCTTTCGGGTTTGGATCCATCTCCAGCTGGGTGGTGGCTTTGTGTGGGTGGCTTTGTGGGGGCCTGGCTCTGTGCAGCACAGTTCCTGGGCAAAACGGCTTGGGGCTTCTCTCCAATTCCAGGAAAGCACGACTTGCTGACTGTAAACCCTTTTCAAATGTATTTGCTTTGGCAATCCTGAATCTGAAAGGGTTGCTGGGTTTGCTGTTAGACTTCCCTTACGTTTTACATAATTAGGAAGACAGGTTATAGTGAAAGAAAGCAGGGCCATGCTTTCTTAAGAAACTCCCTAGGAAGTTCAGTCAGCCTGATGCCCGGGATGGTTTTATGATCCTGGTAAGGTCAACTCACAGAAAATAATGGTGTAATTCTGTGTCTGGGTTTAACATTCTCAATCTTGAAGATGGGAAGTGAAAAAGCAGTGAAAAAGCATAAGAAAGCTTAATGGAGAAGTGCATCCTGTTGCAAACACAGGCCTGTGGAGGAGCTGACTTCATTTTCACTGCCCAGTCTGATTTTGGTAAGGCAGCAAAGAGCAGAACTCCCTAGTGCCAGGAGTTGTATATGTCAGTTCTTCAGATATCAATATTCTAGCTCTTCAGGTTAGGTGAAGGGGATGTGGGTTACTTAGAGGTAGTAAATTTAATGCTCATTACAAAAGAAGGGAATAAAAATGAATCCCTGGCACAATGAGTTGGGGTCCTGGGTGTCACCTGCAGCCAGGCAGTGCTGTCTGAAGGCAGCTGGAAGCTCTGGTTTAGGCTCTTTTGACTTGAGGACTTAGTGTTGAAATCTTTACCTTGCCTTTTTTCCTTCTCCAGGGTTTGTGATGAAGGTGCTGTTAGTGGTTCTGCCTGCCCTGCAACACGCTGTGAATGTGGTGTAGAAAGGAGCAGCGAGTGTCTCTTCATTCCTGCAAGTCCCTGACAGTGCTGGAGGGGTTACCAGCCCAAGCTGGGCTGGGCCAGTGTAATGTTCCTGGTTGGTATCTCTGCAGGTATCAGATCTGAGAGTCTCAGTGAGGATCCAGATCCACGTGCCAAGAAAATGAGAACCAGGAGGAACTTGCTCCTGTCTTAGTGCTCTCAGCCACGGGCAAAGACCAGGTAGGCTACCAAGTGGGATGGGAACGAGTTTGTGTGTTCATATTGTTGCTGCTCTCTACACAGAACCACTTCCCTTCTTTACAGGCTGTCAATCACTCTGGCAGCTGTAAGCAAGCATTCATTGTTAATTACTTTTCCATCCATTTCTGAGGAGGATGGCAAGGATCCTACCAAAGTTAATTGCCTGGCAGATTAGGGTGTGCTCTGAACCACTCAGAACACTTCACTGCTGAAAACCTTTGGAGCATAGCTTTTTTTCCCCCTCCTTTTTATTAAAAAAAAATTTAAAAATTATAAATCAACGTACACTACAACCCAAAAGAAGCACTGTGGTTTGGTTTGTTTATTTTTAAAACTACTTGGAGAAACCAAGAAATTCCAAAAGGAAGCTGATGTTCCAGTCTACTAGGCATACAGCTGTGGTTCTGCTTTCCTAATGTAGGAGACCTTTTAATTGCTGTCTCCTGAAAGACACAGCTTAAACCTGCTCTCAACGATCCTTTCCACGTGTGTGTTTGCATGGGTGAAGTTTTTATTGCTTTAACAGCCCCCTGGACGTGGGGTGAGGGTTTAGGCTGAGGAGGAGATGTGGAAAGAGCTGCGTGAGGCAGTCTGCACTCAGATAGCACCTATCCCAGTTGCTTTCGTGAGCTGATGGATTCAGACTGTGCCTTCAAGTGCCTGTTGGTGCGAATATTGTCTTGAAACTCTTGTTTGTGTTGGAATTTGCCTTCAGGTCAGGGTTGGGAAATGAAGCCTGTGAGCTTCACCCCCTTTCTCTCCTATCCCCTCTGCTGTGCTTCAGTGCTAGAGTCGCTGTGCTCAGAGCAGCACCCACATTACTGCTGTTCTGCAGAGATCCACGGTGAGCAGCAGGCTAGTGCTAGGACTGAGAGCCTTTTCTTCAGGCTTTCCTCACTGACCTCCAGCTAGTTATGGAGAACAAAAAAGGCAGCATTATTTTCAGACTTGCTGGAGAGCCCATTAAGGGCTGAGAAGTGCTGGGGCTCTGTGTAAGTGTGTGATGTGGTACCTAGGCTTTCTAGCCGTGTGGTGTTACCAAGTGCAATGCAAACACAGAATGTAAGCACCACTTGAGGACTCAGGGAGCGAGGAGTATACGGGAATGGCTTCAGGTGTGTGTGCCCCAGAGTCATCTCACAAGAGCTCTGTCTGTGAGCCCATGTCCCTGCCCTCCTTGACATACCCCAGTCCTTGTTTAGCTGCAAAGGAATGCTGAAGTACTGGTGAAGAGAGAGTGTGAGCAGGGAAGGTCTGTTAACAGAGTAACTTACGCTGAAGCTTGCTAAATCCAGTGCTGGGCCAGCAATAGGACCCAGGGGAGTGGGAGAGAAAAATAGTGCTCCATGGGGAGCTGGGTCACCAGGCAAACTCTTGATGGAGGTGGCTTTTTACTGGGAGGGGGATTGTAGTTGCTTGTTACTCTACAGAGGACTCGGTGACAGAGGTTCCTGTTGGCAGAAGGGGCTGTGGTGCTGGTCTGAAAAAGGGGCAGGAGGTTGGATAACACGAGGTACCACATCTCATCCACCCCAAGGCCCATGGGTTGCGTGTTTCAACCAGGACTTCACAAATAACTATTTTGAGAGAGAAACCAGATTTTTTACTCTCCATAATCTCCAGTGTGGTTGCTTTGATTTTCTCTCTAAAGCACAAAAAGCCATACCCCTTGCTTATGAGATGCTCCAGCCTGAATTCTCAGTAGATCTCTGGTCAGTAGGGCTACGATGACGGACTAACAAGGAGCTCTTTAATCTGCTGTGCCTTGCCACCCTACTCCTGTCTCGTACGAGGCGGTTCCCGCTGCCTCAGGCACTATCTGTGAGGCCAGGCTGATTATTCTTGCTTTTACCAGCATCCCAGTAAATACTGTTTGAAGACAAGGTATATCTTACTGATGTACCATATCACAGTGCTCCACACAGCTCTTTATTGCTGGGTGACATGAAGTCCAGGGCCGTGACCTTTGGAAAAGCTCTCACTCTCCCCTAAGGAATTTCATGAGTAAATCACTGACTTTTCTTGCTGGTTATTGCAGTTAAGCAGTAGGGAACAAGTCCCCTGCCTAATTTATTTGCTTTATAACATTCTCTCCAGTGAAGTAGCAGGTATCTGGCAGTGGCTGTTACTTGATCTGTGTGTATCAAAGGTTAGTTTAAAAACCTCTATACTGGTGGCTTCCATTTCTTTCAAACCTGACTTGGAGGAATTGTCAAACTGTGCTAAGTTTGATTTGTGAAAGCCATGATGCACACCAGCTACAAGATCCCCTTTATGCCCCTCTATCTCCCATGTGATATGTATGCTTTTCCTAAATTCTTTCTTCCTTGTCTCCTTTGAAAGACAAGGAGGTGAATGAGAATTTCACCTCTCCAAAGCAAAATTTGATTTCCAGAGTCCTCATGCAGGAGAAAATTGAAAAAAACCCTGCACTGAATGCCTGCTGGAAGGGCAGTTTCTGCCCCTTTCTGGGGGCAAGAATCATGTTGTAATGTCTAACTAGAAATAGCTCAAAGCAAACACTAGTCCCGCTCACAAGTGCTCTCACTCATGACTTCTTTCTAAGAATGCTCCTCTTGTTAAAAGAGCTAAATCAGTCTGAAAACAAGTTTTACAGCTAAATCCCAGGGAAGAGATGGCTGGCCATACTTGTTCTTGTTTACATTTCAAACCGCTTTGTGACTGCGTCAGTTCTTGAATGAATTTCCCTTAACAATGATGCCTTGAAGAGATAAGTGCTTTCTTTATAACCCCTGCCTCACACAAGTAAACAAAAAGCTGGTTGTGACCAGTATGGAAACAGGACCTGTCCTGTCGCAGCGAAATCATGTTCCAGCCAGATCTGCAGTTCTTGGGCTCTAAGAACAATCTGCCTCAAAGGGCAGGTGGGTAGGCACAGGGAGAGTGTGTGTGTGTGTTTGTTCACACCTGCCTAAAGAGCAGAGGTTCTGATAAGCTCCTGGTGCTAATGGTGTTTACTGTAACTAAAAGGAAAGGATCTTTCATTAGGGTTTATGTTACATGCAGACTGGAGGAAGGCCATGCTGGTGAGCGCATAAAAGCTGTGAGGTGTGCAAGAAACCATCTAGTGATTGTAGTTTGCACCACTTAGTGCTTTTATTTGTGTGGTTTGGCATCTCTTTTAAAGGGAAAGCTGTAGCCTGACACCGATAGGCAACTGTCTCTAATGTGTAGTGTAGTAGGAACCCACATTTGTGGCAGGCAGGTGATGGTCCATGCAAGCAGGGTGTCAGGTACAGAGGGCTGGGTGCAGCGTGGGTTTTTTCCTCTAGGTTCCTGGTGCTCTTCATCAGGCCGTGGAAGAGAGTTAATTCCCATTTTTACAGAGCCAGGAGGCTTTTTATCCCTCTGCCTTAGACCAAGCCAGTTTGATCTCCAGTATCCGTTGAGCAGAAGTTGGATGATACTCTGAGGTACTTCCACGAGCTGGGCAGAGCTTCCTCCCAGGGCTCCTCCATCTACATCTGTGCAGCAGGAGGTGGAGCGTATTGTAAAGGAGAAGCTCTCTCTTTATTTGATGCTCCCATGGCTGTTGCTCCACCCCTTCCCCATTGTTCTGCCAGCACATACCAGGGTTTGTCTTTGGTGTGCAGCTCAAGGCCTGCCTTCGAGGCCTCTGCCTTTCCTGGGAGGTGTGGAGTCATATTTATCCTCAGGAAGAAAGGGAAGGCTGTTCAGCCACACAAAGCTGGCATTGTGCTCTAACAGGGACTTGTCAAAGGCTTCGGGCTCTAAACATCCCCTGGGCAGTGCTCCTCCAGCCCCAGGCAGCCGAGTGGAGTGAGTGCCATTTACAAGCGGGTGAGGCTTCTTTGTCTCCAAGGGAAGGAGAAGGCAGTCTACTCCACTACCTGATGGAGTTGGTGGCTAGTGTTGCTCAAGAGTGCTGCAAGCACACCAAGGCAGAGAGGAGGATGTGATAGGAAACAACCACAGAGAAGCAAAAACAGCAGTAAAGGACCACTGTCCCTACTCCCAGCCCATGGAGACTCTGGCCAAAACCAGGCAGAGGGGCCCTAAAGCTTGTTCTGCTGAAGCTGTACAAGACTTGCTCCATTCCCTGCCTGTGTGATTGCACAAACTATCTTTATTTCAAATATCTCCTTGTAAACTTCTGGGGATGTAGAACAGCCTTGTAATTGGTGTAGAGCAGCTACCAGAGGTTTTTCTTCTCCAGGAACAGCTAGGCAGCTTCACCAGCTCTCAACCATTAGTGCAGCCTTAATATATCCCTCTGGTGTGTTTTGGAGAAGCAAATCAAACGTCCTTACAGGCTACTCAAAAGGCAGCAATGTGGTATATAGTGCTTTCCTTCTACACTTGTTGGCGTGTGTTTGCATCACAACAGCTGTTGGAGGAGCAAATCTTTTGTAGAAGCTTTTCCTGAGAGTTGCAGGACAACTGCAAGGTTGTTTTAATTCTTTTGGACCATTAGTAGCACTGGTCAGGTACACTGAAACCTTCCAGTGTTGTTTTGAGGGGGTTTTGGTGGGGATGTGACCCAAGTTTAGCACGCTTCTGATGGCAGCGGGGTATCTGTCATCGCCACTGAGTAAAGCAGGGATCCTGTGGGGTTCTGGACCACCCTTCCTTAAAAATATATGTCTCCTTGGCAAAGCTTGGATGTGCTTGGAAGAGAGGTCCCGTCCTCAGCGGTGGGACAGCAGCGGTATAGGAGTGACACCTTGTGGCACGCTCCATAATCCCAGATTCGAGCTCGGTCCTGCACATCTGCAGAAGGGATGCTGGACCACTCCGCAGCTCTGCTCTGCCACATCACGCCTGATGTCTTTGTTGCCGTGATTTCATTGTCTGGTCGCTCTCTGAAGGCCAGAGTAGGAGTCTATGGGGTTTTGCCAGTCCAGAAATTGTTAAAAATAAAATCTTGGCTTTGGGATGTGCTTGGGTGTGATGCTGGAGCTGGTTCTTTACACACTCTAGCAGCTCACAGCAGTGAGATGGCCAGACACAGAGTATTAAACATCGAAAAGAATCAGGTCTCTTGGAGTAGCCTCCAAGTTAAATTTCTCTATTAGATCAAGAAATGAGCTCAGCAGAATTATTTGATACCTTAACTGGCTTGGTTGGGAATAATTTTGAGTATGTACATCACAGATGTAAAATAATGGTGGCTGCTTTATTTTCCATTAGACATTGTCTCCTCATTCTATAGTACAATTTCAGTAAGAACATTGCTTTCTGATTAAGAGAGCTGAATGGTGAAGAGAATCTTATCTGCCATGGGTAAAGGAGAAGGGCTTGTGTTGGATGGGGCAAGAAGCCCTAACGTTGCATTTCATTTCAGTCTGCAAAAATCTTTTGCTCCCTGAGACACTCTCACCTGGCAAATACAACAAAGAGGACAAGCTAATATTTGAAAATCTAATGCAAGGCATGTGCTGCCCTCAGATAACGCAGCAAGAGCTAATCTGGTTCTACAGGTAAATATCCTTTCAGGAGATTCAGAGCTGAACAGTGATTAAGATGAACTGAGTGTGTAATTTCATGAATTATCCCCGTTCCCACTTCAGATTCAGCAGGGAGAGTGCTTTATCTAATTGCAAGAGGGAGACAAGTGTCTGAACTACTCTCTGGTGGAACCTACGTTACTTCCAGTGTTGATTTTTTTTTTAAAACAAATTTTAATTCTCACTAACAGTGTCAGATGAAGGCAGAGCCCTGAAAGTATAGGTATTAACAGTGTGAATACATGGTTTTTTTAGTCTATGAATCTGTGTTCTCCTGCAATGTGACTCTGCCTCCCCCAGGACTAGAGGCCAGCTAAACAGTGAATATAAGTTACCAAAGAGTTGCCAGAACTAATTTTTTTCAGCAGAGAAGAGTGACATGAGCAAATCAAGGTGTGTGATGTGAAATGCATCGAATTTTAACCTCAAAACCAAAAAAGAAGAGTATTTGGAAGGAAATTGAGTGTGCTTTGCTGTGGAAAATGGGATTTTTGTACAGAAATTTGGACTATCCTTCCTTAAAAAAATCCTTCCTTCCCAAAACTTGGACATGCTCTGAGCAGTGGCTCATCCCTCATTTAGCATTGATTAACATGCAGAGAATTCTGCTGCAGCTTGGGGTCACAGAATCGTAGGGGGTTGGAAGGGACCTGGCTATGGTATTGCCAGATCTTGCTGGGGAAACCACTTAAAAACCTTTCCTGTGGACCTTTTCCTGGCTGGTGAATCCATGCTGATGTATCCTCTGTGTGTGCTGCTGGGAATTTTGCAGAATATGAAATAGTTAATGTTTGTGGGCTCTCACAATTAATAATCTAAATGAGTAAGTGAAGGTGGGAGAACAAGGACAGCCCTCTACCGTGTGGGTATTCATACAGAACAGGGAGCAGGTAGCTCTTAGTCTGCCTCAAAACCAAGACCAACCAATCTGTGGTGGAGCTGGTCTTGTCCTGAATCTTGGCAGCTAATCCATCTTCCTCAGAGGGTGAATGCAGCTGCAGCTTGAAAACCAGAACAGGGAACAGATAAGAGGCACTTTGTCCTGCAGACCTGGTCAGGGTTGGGTCTTGGGGATGGTTTAGCAAAGCAGGGTCATTCCATTCTCTGAGGATTCCCTGTAGCAGCCTGAGGGTAAAGGCTTGGGGAAAGCATCTCCTTGGGTCTGTGCCTGAGGTTAAAGGCTTGGGGAAAGCATCTCTCCTTGGGTCTGTGCCTGAGCAGCGGTTGGAGGAAGAGGACTGTGAGCTTTTGAGAGGTGTTTTTCAGTTGCTGTACTGAAATAGGCCTTATGGGTTTGCTGCTCCAGTTCTATTGCAGTGCTGGGCCCCGTACGCTCTATTTATGACCAAATGCCTGTGCTTACTGGACAGGAAAACCTTTGTTAACTTCTTATTATAAAACATCACTCCTTTGAATTCTCTTTCTACTCTCAAGAAGTCTCAAACCCCATCTTGGAAGATTATTATTGGTGTTATAACCTTAACTAGCTGGGGGCCTTTCTCATGAAGGATTTTTCACTCCAGTGCTGTGTGATGCATAAAGCTGCTTGGAAAAGGGAAAATACAGCACCAAACCAAAATGTGCTCCTGCAAATCCCATTTCACATCTGTTTCCTTAACCCCATGGAGACCCACTGGTCATTAACTCTTTCAGTAATGCCTGTACTGGAGAGGGCAGCGCTTAGAGATGCAGGGTAACAATGCTGATGGGGAAGTGGGGGATGCCTAGAAGTCAGACTAATGACCAGGTAAGGGGATTAGCAACTCTCCCCAAGTCAACTCCAGCGATCTGTCGGGAGGCTGTAATAATGTGGGGCTTGTAGTTCAGAGAGTGGTTCAATTAGGCAGTATACAGTACAATTAACTGCCTGCAATTAGAATGAGTGCCTTAATTACCATGTTTACATTTTGGAACCTCTCTGCTCTGATCAGACAAAGCCTCCTCTGCATATAAAGCTGGGCATAAACATTTTGCTTTTCACTCTTGTTTCCCTACCATATGCTAATTTAAAGATCTAAGATTGAGTTTTGGCATATGATTCTCTCTCTCCAATAACTTAACAGAAAGCAACAGAGGCAGCAAAGTTTTGACAGTTGTTTTGGTCTGCCTTTTGCCTTTATCCTTAATAGCTCTGGGTGTTTGCTAATCACTTCACATTCATAACTATTCCAACTGCAAGTGTACATAAAATGGACTTTAAAGCCTCTTAAAAGAAATTTTGTCTGGAGTGCTTTCTGTTCCCTAAGCACTTAGGTTAAACAGGGATGCTTGCTGTTACAGGCAGGAGGATATTTCCACCCCCCTCCTCCTCCCCATCCCAAGTGGCTGCAGTCTGAGGCTTGTTTCAGAAGTTACCACCACAAGATCCTCATCCCCTTTGTGGTGTTAGATGTGGCTTTTGAAAATCCAGACCTCCCACACTATCTAAACCTGGCTTGCTCCATAGCTTCAAGACCAGTCTCCAGCTATGGCTGTCCAAACATATCTAGCATGAGGTGAAGGGACCAGAGTGCCCCAGGATGCTATATTGTAAAATTAATTGCTTACATTATTAATTCAGCTGTGTAGATGAGAGAAACTGAGCTCACATATTAAATCTGAAGCACCTGATGAAGCAGTCTGGTAGATCAGAATGTCTATTCCCTGTGTACAGAACAGTGGAAAGAGCCACAAAGGTCATTCAACATTGAGGTGATGATGTGTAAAGAAGGTGCACCATTCCTTCCAAAGGAAGTGTCAGGCATGGCAAGTTTTTAAAAGTCAGATTTACTTAAAGCTGTGGTATTGCCAGATAACAGGTCTGCAGGCCATCTTTCAGCAGGAATTTTTGCTAAGAGCCCTGCCTGTGGCAGGGGGTTGGAGCTCTGTGATCCTTGGGGTCCCTTCCAACCCAGACCAGTCTGTGATTCTAAGAACCTGGAATGGCTCTTCCACTTCCCAGTTGGATCCTGCTGCGTACAGGTGAGCAGCTGAGGCACAGCCTGGCCTTGGAAGCCTCTTGCTGGGCTGACCTCCCCTGGGGTGTCACAAGCATGCCAGAACTGCAAGCAGGGGGATGCCCCTGGGCTGGCCCTGAGCAGCTCTGCCGTCTCCTGCCAGAACAACCAGAAAGGAAAAGCTCCCACTAAGCTCACCAAGGAGCAGGTGGTAGAAAATGGGCCTTGGGGCAGCTATCCTGTTTAATATCTTCATATCTTCATTGATGACCTTGATGAGGGAACAGACCCTCAGCAAGTGCTGATGATCCAGAGCTGGGAGGAGTGGCTGACACACAGGACACTGCGCTGCCACCCAGAGAGACCTGGCCAGGCTGGAGAGCTGGGCAGGGAGAAACCAGATGAGGTTCAACAAAAGCAAGTGGAGAGTCTGGCACCTGGGAAGGAACAACTGTTTCTATCAGTACAGGCTGGGGGATGAGCTGCTGGAGAAGAGCTCAGTGGAGAAGGACCTGGGGGTCCTGGTGGATGACAGGGTGGCCATGAGCCAGCAGTGTGCCCTGGGGCTGAGAGAGACAATGGGATCCTGGGGGGCATCAGGAGGAGTGTGGCCAGCAGGTCACAGGAGGGGATCCTCCCCCTCTGCTCTGCCCTGCTCAGGCCCCACCTGGAGTGTTGTGTCCAGTGCTGGGCTCCCTGGGATAAAAAGGACAGGGATCTCCTGGAGAGAGTCCAGAGGAAGCTACAGAGATGATGAAGGGCCTGGAGCATCTCCCCTCTGAGGAAAGGCTGAGTGAGCTGGGGCTGTTCAGCCTTGAGAAGAGAAGACTAAGGGGGGACCTAATTAATGTTTATAATTATCTTAAGCATGGGATGCATGGGGAATTGGCCAGCCCCTTTTCAGTGTCTGTGGAGACAGGACAAGGGGCAATGGCTGCAAGTTGGAGCACAGGGAGTTCCACACCAACATGGGGAAGAACTTTTCCCCAGTGAGGGTGAGGGAGCCCTGGGACAGGCTGCCCAGGGGGTTGTGGAGTCTCCATCTCTGGAGAGATTCCAGCCCTGTCTGGACACCGCCCTGTGCAATAGGAGCTGGGAGCTGCTTTGGCAGGGGGTTGGACCCCATGAGCTCTCCAGGTCCCTTCCAACCCCTGGGATTCTATGATTCCTTCTCCTCATCTACAGAACATTAGTGATCTCATTCTGGCCCAAGAACTGCACCTTCACAGATGTTACTTTAGTTACCTGGTTTGCTGGCTGTGGCTCTTTCAAGCAAGCTGCCTGCTTTTGGGGAGCAATGTTGGTTTTAGACCTGCGTGATTTAATTGCTCTTTGTGTTGCATAAGAGCCCTTGTGTGTTCCTATTCTGGTTCCCTCTTCTTTGCTGTATTACTACGTGGACAGAATGTGCTCCAAAAGTGTTTGTGCTGTGAGTGGTGTCATTTTTAGCCTTGAGGAAAGGAGGCTGAGGGGACACCTCATCGCTCTCTACAGCTACCTGCAAGGTGGCTGCAGAGATATCGGGGTTGGTCTCTTCTCTCAGGTGGTAAGTGACAGGACAAGAGGGAATGGCTTGAAATGGCACCTGGGGACATTTAGCTCAGAGATCAGGAAGAATTTCTTTACCAAAAGCGCTGTCAGGCGTTGGCACAGGCTGCCCAGGTAGGTGGTGGAGTCACCATCCCTGGAGGGGTTTAAAAGGCGTGTGGATGGAGTCCTTAAGGCCATGATCTAGAGGTGGGCTGGGCAGGGTTAGGCTGGGCTTGGACTCAGTGATCTAAAGGGTCTCTTCCAGCCCAGGTGATTCCGTGATTGTGAGAAGCAGGAAATCAACGACTGCAAATCAGTAAGTGGTGTTGTCTGGAGAACAGATGTACAAACCAGTATTGAAAACCAGTGGGGACTAGTTACCAGAGCTGGCCAGGTCTCTTCCCTTTGGAAGCTAATGGCACTTGCAGGTGGGTGGGCCAGCTAAATGCAGACGTAATACTGAGATTGTCTTTTCTTTGTTCAGAGGTTCTGCTCCAAACATGAAATCACTTCAAGCTCAAGGATATTTACATCTAGGATTATCTGAGGGCCTGTGTTTGCTCTAGTTATTTTATAATATTTGTAAATATTGTTTCTCTGGGTTCTTTATTGTAAAATCTCTGCTGGCAGCAGTGGTCTCTTCTGTAGCTGTTCGACCCTCAGCTGATTGGCAGCTGGTACAGCAGGAGTTCTGTGACACTTCAAGGTTTTGGGTGGGAGAGGAAGAGCAGTGTACATATAATGCATCTCATGGCCATCATATTAGGAAATAAAAACTGGTGTCATCAACATGGAGCAGGTGACATCCTGTGTCACCCCTTCCATACCCATCCTAGCTTCAGACATTTTGCATGGGTCTTGTCCTCTTGCCAAGCGTCCTGTAAAACCATGATATACACCTGTTCTATGAAGACCCATCATCTTGGTCACTTGAGCCTCTTCCTCCTGCCAGCTCTGCTCACTGCTGGAGTCTGGGAAGGCTGGAATTCCTTAATCTGAGGGAAACACAATGATCATCTTAGTCTGGTGAACAAGCAGCCCTAACCCTGAACTAGTGACACCCACTTAACTTCCCGTTGCATTAGGATATGATGTTCTAGAAGACACCTAGCTTTGATTTCAAAGATGACAAAAGGGGGAACCCACTGGAAACTGCTCCCAGGCTTTAATTTCTCTTGTGATGACTGATTTCTGCAGCACGTTGCATTTTCAGGCCACTTTCAAATTAAAGCAAGATGAAGGATGATCTGTTTATTGATGTCTCTCCTGTACTGTCCCAGTGCCCTCAGCAATAGGAGCTACCACCAGGTAAATGTTTACTTTACAATTTGGGTTAAACAGGATGGGGAGACTGAAGTATTTTGTGCTCTAATTGGAGCAGATTATCAGATTATGTGAGTAAATCTGTGTGGGAGAGGTTACTTATCTGTTTGCCTTATCTTAATGCATGCTCCAAAGTAGGAAGGCAGTGATAAGGGTGGTTTGTGAAGGGTGGGAAAAGGCTGAAGGGACAGAGGGATGAAAGTGAAGCAGCTTCTATGTGACTATCCCAAACCTCAGGGACTTAACTCAGGGTTCTGCTGGTGATGGAGGGGGCTCAGACACCCAAGGCTTGCATGCCCCAGGGTAGGTAGAGCTGAATGCTGTAGGCTACTGTTGCCCCTGTGCTGTATAAGACTCTGTACCCCTAAATGGCTAAGTCCCTCTTCATACCAAACCTTTGTCAAGGGTATTTCAGAAGCAGCATGTTGGCTCCATGGTCAAATGATTCTGAAAAATACAGGTTAGAGTTTCCTCTGCTGTGTAATCACAGAATCCCAGACTGGTCTGGGTTGGAAGGGACCCCAAGGATCACAGAGCTCCAACCCCCTGTCACAGGCAGGGCCACCAACCTCCAGGCCTGGAGCTACACAAGGTTGCCCAGGGCCCCATCCAACCTGGCCTTGAACACCCCCAGGGATGGGGCACCCACCCCCTCTCTGGGCAGCCTGTTCCAGCAATTGTGGAGTCACAGGCAGCAGAAGTGTGTGTTACTTTACTTATGCCATTCTCTTTTCTGGTGATGTCATCTATTTTAAAGGTATCTCTATTTTACTGGGTGGTAATGGGCCTTGGGATGGAATGCAAAAATAGAAGCTGGTAGAGAGATCTGTGAACGTGCAAGTTGACTCCCTGAGCTGTGTTTGATGATTTGATTAGCTGGTTGTAGACTGGTGAGCTCTGGGACAGTGTGCACTCTGGCCACGTTGCTGGTAACAGGCTGCTTCTTTTTTAAACTGGGCAAACACGTTGTGAGTGCAACCCTGTAGTAGAATTAGAAGCACAAATGCACTCTTAACTGCTCTCCTCTTTGGATAAGGGTCTGTGGTTACTCCAGCAGATGGATGGGATTTATACTTCCACTGGTATGGTGGTGGTCTTTCAGGCTTCAAATGGGATGAGGGTCATGCTGGATGTATGCAGTACTGTAGCTGAAATTGCCAATGGAGGGAAGAAATGGAGTGGGAGAAGGTGGAACACCGGGTGTTGTTCCTAATGGGTGGTAGGACCAACCTATTTGTTCTTTTCCTAGTGAAAAGCATTTTCATTCAAGAAAAGTAAACTGCTACAGCACCTCTACATTTCACCCCACAACTTCAGTGCCAATTTGCCTTGATGTCCCTCAATACCTGAAGTACTCTAGGAGCCATTTATCCCAGGACAGATATAGGTTAAATAGATTTTCAAGCCAAAAGTTCCCTCTTCAGGTACTTTTCAGGTACCTGGACAGGTATTTGCATGCACAAGTGGCAATAACTACAAGTGTTAAATAGATGTACACCAGTGTGCCCATTTATTTTGTGAGAAATGCAGCACCCCAACTGAGAAGGGACTAACCTCACTGGACTCAGAGCATGGCTTTGGGTTAATCTGGTCTCCCAGGGAGGTGCACAGGAGTGGTGAGCTGTTAAATCCCCTCCTTCCTCTTCCCTCCCCATCAACCTTGGGGAATTTTTTAGCAGTTAATTGCTAATTTTCTTGATGTGTGTGGAATATGGCATGGCTGCTGGGGTAAGCTGACTCAGAGATACCAACTGCTGCAGCTGGATTTAGCTTCACTGAATGCTTCCAGCGATTCTGTGTGGAGCTGTAGGTGGACCTGGGGTAAATGTGGCATTGTCATGCACTTGCTATGAGCTTTTCATAGCTTCCAACACGTCGTACCTTTATTGTACTCAGGGGTAGGAGGCTGTGTGGTTTTCAGACGTGTCTTTGATGAGATGTGGGATTCTCAGTTGTAATGAACTCAACGCTCGGTCTTGAGGAGCATTTCTGCCAGAAAAAGCAGTGTCTAGCTGAAGAGGGGAAGGAGATGTAGTCTATCTATTGCCCTGGACATGGTGTAAGAGGGCATCACTAATTTGCTGAAGTAGACTGAACTGTGTTGGATGTACCTTTCCAGGTGACTGTTCTTCCCTTTGTTTTATGTTGGTACAAATCTTGAGTTTCAAGACCTCTGTTTCAAGACCTTCCCACTGCTTTCCCTAGTTCTGCCTCTGCCTTAGAAACCTGGGCTTTCTGCTGTGAAAAGTCTGTGTTTCCCCCTGTCCTCCCTTAGTTTTCCCCTTATTTTAGTCTCCCCTGTGCAGTCACGGCATAATCAGCCCCTTTTCAGTGGTCTCCAGCCCCTTTTCAGTGGTCTCCAGCCCCTTTTCAGTGGCCTGTGGGGACAGGACAAGGGGCAATGGCTGCAAGTTGGAGCACAGGGAGTTCCACACCAACATGGGGAAGAACTTTTTCACAGTGAGAGTGACAGAGCCCTGGGCCAGGCTGCCCAGGGGGTTGTGGAGTCTCCTTCTCTGGAGAGATTCCAGCCCCATCTGGATGCCTATCTCAGTGAAATGTCCTAGGGAGCTGCTTTGGCAGAGGGGTTGGACCCGATGATCTCTCGAGGTCCCTTCCAACCCCTACAATTCTATGATTCTATGATAATCTTTCTGCCCCACTGACGTTTGGGCAGTGGACCTGAGCTCCCTGTCGCTGTGGCCACTTGGGGGGGTGAGATGCAAGGCACAGGGCCCTCCTCCTGCCAGGAAGCACTTGACCTTCCAGCAAAACACTGGGCTGACAAAAACAGGGGAAACCCATCTTCCAGGAGATACTTGTCGGCCTCATCAAGTTCCTGAGTGTTAGTTGGTGGTTGATGGCCAACACAAACCGGTAGCAAGTCAAAAAAACCAAACCACCCACCACCACCCCCAAAAAACAAACCACCAAACTGAAACACAAAGCCAAAAACACCACAAAACAAACAAAACGCCTCTAAAAAACCCCAACCAGCTCATCCTAGCAAGAGAAATGAGGCTTTAAGGAAGCCTTTCTCCTTCTACAAGGTTGGGTTTTCTCCAAAGTCTTTAACTTTTGGCTCTTGCAGCAATTAACTCTTCTTGGAATAAGAAACAAAGGGCCCCACCTGGACTGCAGCCCCGGGAGTCCCTTCTCTTAGTGGTGTCATGCCTGGCACCCAGCATTGCCCAGTTCCATCTGGGTGTCCCAACAGTAACTCCCAGCACTAGCTTCGTTGATGAGTTGGCTTTCAGCTGGTGACTTGGTCTGACTGCTGCTTCATCCCAAGGTTACAGAAGGCTGAATGTGGGCATTTCACTTTGCTGTTCCCGTGTCGTGTTTGTGTGCTACTGAAAAATACAGGTGCTACCTCGGGGGTGCTCCTCTAAGAGGAACAAAAAACACCCCAACAACTTAATTTCTGAAATACTCTGATTAAACTTTGGACTAGAAATATAGGTATGGGTGGGAGGAGCATGGCAAGCTCTTCATCCTCACGGGAGCTTTGGAGTGTTTCAGGATCATAAAGAAGGTGGACTTTTAGAACATAGTGGTTGTGTTGTAACCAGAATTTTCATATAATCACCACCAGCAGGTTAATCCTCCCCTCTCGACACACACCTACTCCTGCAAGCTGTTCATTTCTACCGGTTGCCTCTTTGCTAATAAGCTTTGAAAAGCAAGTTCGTTAATGTGCTGACTGCCAGACTGTGCTTTAATGAGCCTTTCTCAATGCCTCCTATCTTATCTTGAGCCTGATAAGTACAAAACGTTCCTGTGACATTGCTATAAATCACATTTTATTGATGCATCTCAATATGAAATGCCTGCTGCAGTTTGATGGTGTCTGTTTGCTTTGGAAGGGGGAGCATTGTACAAATACAGGTCTGAGGTTTTCTTCTGACATGGAGATTGCTGGGGAATGATTTTTTGGGGGGGTACCTGGGAGGTTTTGCATATATTTGAAAAAGGTGGATAGCAAACGGCAACATCCTTGTCCATCTTTTCTTGGGTTGTGCAAGGTTATTGTTAACTCTGAGCACTGATTTTACCTCAAAATAGGACTTTTTTCTTTTTTTTTTCTTCTTTTTCCTTTTTTTTTCCCCCTAGGGCTGCACAAAACTGCTGGGTTGCCTTTGCTGTGTACATTAAGTAGGCTATCTGCTGCCTGTGATTCAGCCTGCTGAAGACCTGAGCTGATGGTTGTTGGGTACTTCTCCTTTATTGACACATGAATGCATTTAAGATGGAGTAGTTGAGAAGGCATATGTAATAAACACACTATCCAGTGCAAGCTGTACAATCCTAGTAGTGAATGTGAGCTGTGCTCGATGTGAGGAACCTACAGACAAAGGTAATCCATGCTGGACCTGTTTGTTTCCCAGCTTTAAGGCTGCTCTCATGGCTAATAGCATCAGTCTGTGGGAGAGAGAGCATTGTGGCTGAGCATCGCTAGAGGACAAAGCAGTCTGGCTGCACCTTCTCGTCTGCTACAGATGGGAAGGTGGAAAATTGCTTTCATTAATGTTCCTTAGCTGCTTTTTCCAATGACGGTTCCCTATCACAGAATTTCAGGGGTTGGAAGGGACCTCAAGAGATCATCGGGGCCAACCCCCTGCCAAAGCAGGGTCCCTGTCTGCTGATGCTGCATGAAGTTGCCCTGCTCTGGGACATGCAGAGCAGGAAATTCATCACCTCTAATGAATCTTGTAAGCATGATTTTAAATCCCTCCATGCCTTCTCTATCCATACAAGAAACACAAGGATTTTTTTTTTGTCCTTCATCAGCTCTGGGGAGGAGGAGGAGGGGGGAAGGAAGCGAGCTGTGACTTTGAACTCGGGTGATGGATGTTGCTTAGCGATAGTTTCCAATTGCTGTGGGCAGCATCTGTTTCCGAAACATCCCTGTGCGTGTTACTGAGTCGCCCAGACCTGGGTGTGATTCAGTTTACCTTCAGCAGGGCCGCTCACGGATGTTCTGCAGGGCTTTTATTTCAGCCCTTTCAGCCTGGCTGCCTTGTTATTCATGCTGCTGTTTGTCTACCTGCAAAACAGGCCAGCCCGTCCTGCAGCCCTTCCCCAGCAGGCCTTTATTTGCAGTGGATGCAAATTTTTAATGGCTATCAGGAAGTGGAATTTTGGGGTAGTTTATTGGTTTCGGGTTTAAACGGTAAAATCTTGGCAGTTTTCCTTGAGCTGAACTCAACCTTCATCTGTACTTGCAGGTGAGAGTGTCTTTGAAGTCGCACTTCAATACTAGTATGAAATAACTTTAAAAACATATAAAAGCTGTCTATAGGCTCAAATTTTAATGTTCCTGTTAGTGCTGGGTTTGAGATGGAAATTACCTGTTTTTCTAAGCTGTTTTATTTGTGCTTTGTTCAAACTCTATTTCTACATCTTAGTTTGGTCAAATCATAGAATCACAGAATGCTTTGGGCTGGAAGGGACCCCAAGGATCACAGAGCTCCAACCCCCTGCCACACGCAGGGCCACCAACCTCCAGGCCTGGAGCTACACAAGGTTGCCCAGGGTCCCAGCCAACCTGGCCTTGAACACCCCCAGGGATGGGGCACCCACCCCCTCTCTGGGCAGCCTGTTCCAGCCCCTCACCACTCTCTCTGTAAAGAACCTATTTCTACATGTTACTTACCTGTTAATTGTGGTGCTGAGTGCTTTGAAAAGAAGGCTTCAGATCTCCTTGGGCTGGATGGAGCCTTCTGAAGCATTTGAGACTCACACATTGTGCTGCCTATTGCCATTACAGTGAGCTTCTGGTTGTTCATTAGATATCATAAGCCCAGACCTGAGTTTAGGAGCAAGCCAAGCCCTTCCCCACCCCGTTCCACCAACAGAAGAGCTGAGAGTCTTGCTGCTATCCACCTCCTAGCCAATATTAACCTTTTCCTAACAATTCCCTTTCCAGAACCATGACACCATCCACCTGCAAGGTTCCCCTTTGGGTTTTTTTTCCATCCAGCTCCTTGCTCTTGGTGCAGCTCAGCACTGAGGCCCATCAGCCCCTATTATCCCTGCACGCGTACCTGTTTATACGTCCCAGGCAAGTGTTTGCTTAGCTGTGTTGTGCAACAAATGATGTGTGGGACAATAGGTAGATGGAAACATTCTTTTGAGTGGAGAACATTGACAATTTGTTTTAAGAGAGCATTTCCCCTCTTGTCTCAAATATACCTGGCTATGTTATGCTTCCAGCTCACTAAGGAGGACGGGTACTTAACGAATTACACGTGTTCACTATATTCACTGCAGAGTAAGATGAGAATGAAGCAGGGAATTTTGTTTGCTTCTCCCTGACCAGCTCAGAAGCTTTATTCAACTGATTTTTCTGGTCTAACAACGGGTAATCAACAGAGACAGCAATTTTAAATGTCTCTTCTAATGAAGCTTTAATTGTGCAGGTGCTCGGCAACTATATTAGTAAGTCTACAGCTCTCGGTGTGGAAAGGGCAGCTGCTGTACTGAAGAAAAGCAATCAAACCTGGGCATAACAATGATGTACACAATAATGACAGGGTGCCTCAGGAAGGGACTGAGGTATTTGTAATGGGCCTCAGTTGGCGTTGCCAGGCCTGTGGTTTAGCGTGACTGCATGTCCTCCTGCCTGCAGGAAAGGAGGCAGTTCCTATGTCAGCCTTTGTTGTGAGAATAGAGATAGAATCATAGACTAGTCTGGGTTGGAAGGGACCCCAAGGGTCACAGAGCTCCAACTCCCCTGCCACAGGCAGGGCCACCAACCTCCGGGCATGACCTAGATGAAGTTGCCCAGGGCCCCATCCAACCTGGCCTTGAACACCCCCAGACACGGGGCACCCACCCCCTCTCTGGGCAGCCTGTTCCAGCCCCTCACCACTCTCTCTGGAAAGAACTTCCCCCTAATATCTAATTTAAACCTTCCTTCCTTCAGCTTTAGTCCATTCCCCCTTGTCCTGCCATTCCTTACCCTATTAAAAAGAAGAGACATCTCTTACCAGAGTCCTGGTAAAATGTATTCGAGGCCAAAAACAGAGTTGATGAAATAGATTCTTACAGCATGAATGAGGTGCTCTGTTCTGCACGTGCACTGGATCAGGTTGGGATCATTTGCTGTGGACTCCTTTGCTCTGGAAGAAGAAAAGCATCACTTGGAAGTGTCTCAGACTAGAGGAATGAGCAGGGTTCAGTGACTTCTTACCGAATGATGTGGTTTCCTATATCTCTTTCTCAATTTCCTGGCCCTCACTGCCAGATGGAAGGGGGCTTAAATAATTCACATGGCACTAAGTTATTTTTTAACACCAGCCCACGTGAAAATCTGGTCTTTTAAGTGTGTTCAGGAGATGGGGTCTGTCCCCAGCTCTCCCCTTTTTGACACCGAACATCTTCCCAGAGCTGAGGTGACTTGTTCCTTTGTTCCTTCTCCTAGATTTTTGCATATTTATTCTGTGACTTAAGGTAGGCTCTCCTGGTTTGTGTTGGTAACGTGCCTGGCGCAGTGGGGCCTGAATTACAGCTGGCCCTCTACAGAGGTAACATAATACAAATAACAATATAGCTGATTAGAATTGCTAATTACTGTTGTTTTAGCGGCTCTTTGCAGATTAGTATTAGCCACAGATCCACAAAGTTACATTATTATTAAAATAATAATAAAGTAGGGAATCTTGAAAGATACAGACTCCCAGCTATGTGGAAATCTCTCTCTGTTCCCAGAAAAGTTCATCATCTCTGTGCTACCTTCTTCCCCCTGTTCCCTCCACCCCAGGGTAGCAGCTGGAAGGGATAGTGCCTGCGTTTCCCCCCTCCTCCTCCCCCAATTAGGAGTTCTCTTTCCACGAAATAAATAAATAAAACCTAATCAAGCAGGCAGAGAGTGTATGAGCCCCTGTTTTGCCTCCCAGAGCTGAAGTTAAAAATTATTCAATGTAAAATTCCTGGCCTGTGAAACAGAGGCTCTGTACTGTACCAGGCAAAGATTTTCACCAGCATTCTCGTGCTTAGCCAAGGCTGAGATAACAGACACTGTGAAGCGCTTGGTGGGATAAATCTACGCTTCCGAGATTCCATTGGGGTGTTCGCCTACCACCTTGTTTTTCCTTTGCCTAAAATAAGGTATTTTGGGAAGCTTAGAGATGATATTTCACTTTTTTTCCTTAATATGAACAATGCCAAATGAAGCTAGATGATTTTTTTTGTGCTGGTTTGTTGTTTTGGGGTGTTTTTTTCCTTCACATTTAGATGACAACAGCTGGAGAGAACAAGTAAGTGGTCAGACTTTATCTTCTCTTAATGAAAGGTTTTCTTAAGGGCCTGTTGCATTGTGCTTTGTGGTGTTTTGATGCAGTTTTGAAAGTGGTTTAGGAAGAGGAGGGTAAAAAAATCCCTGAATTTTGAAGACAAATGAAATAAGGCTGCAAGGCAGCAGTTCTCTGGTGCAAGGGGACTTCTTGAGGCGCAGCGGTTTGTAGCACGGGGGTTCTCCATGCTCACCTCTCTATCAAAATCGCTACCTGCATGTTATTTCCAAGCTTTCCAATGATTTCTGAAAATACTCAGCTGGTTGAGAAGCAGGAGGGAAACTACCAGTGAAGGAATCCCCACCACCACCTTTTTTGTTTGTAGACACCAGGGATATGTTATGATTGACACTGTTTTTAATCCTATCTTGGATATTTACTTGTGGCTGTGAACTTCCATGGCTGGCTTATTACTGTAACCATCAGTCCATCTCTGAAAGCCATTTCCTACTTGGAGGATCCTAGATTTAAGTACAGGTATTGGCAATGAAGTCAGGAGATGTGGGCTGTGTAGGCTTTGTGGAAATAGGGATGTGGGGAAACTTCCACCAACGAGGCCTAAGGCGAAATCTGTGCTCTTTCTGATCAGGGGAGAGTTAAAAACCAATGTGCCTGGCTAGAGGGATACAGCTCTTGGGCAGACATGCAAAGCATGCAGAGGTTAAGCTGTAGGAGTATTTCCAGCTTGCAGCCTGAAAATGAAGTAGCTACTACTATTTTCTTAGTATTATGGGATACATCTACAAGAGTCCAACGTCTGCGGGGAAGGGAACTAGTTATTTTTTAAAAAAAAGATATAGAAATCCTAGCTAAACAGATATTGTAAGCTGCAAATTCTGGTTCACACGATGGCAGAATGTGGGAGAAAAATGTGCATTTAGGCTTGAAATGCAATCATGGAAAAGAGCACAGCAGCAATAATTTGCAGCCCCCATTGATGTGATGCCAAGCGTTCAGCGCGACTCAAAAAAATCAGTGAAAGCCCTAAGGTCACTTCAGATTGCTCCAAGGGGAAATTTTCAGGAGCCCAGGTGTCTGTCCCCTCCTTTTGGGAATCTCTGTAGAAAAAATTTCTGGGCTTCATTAGGTGATTTCTACTACAGTGCTTTTGCTTGACATTCTAGCAGGGAAATTTGTGCCTAACGGGCTTCCTGTTGTTCCACAGATATTGTGGAGGCAAATCACAGTGTCAAAGGAGCCAGGACTTTTGAGGACATGTTTGCTTATTGCTAATGATTGTGTGTATTTATTTTGAAGACAACAACGTAGATAAACGACGTGCTGGGCTTACAGGACTCTTTGTTTCCATTCTTTCCTTCCTATATGCTCTTCTGCTGCTGGGTCTCCACGTTATTCCTGGGCAGCCTGTGCCCCAACCTGCCTTTGGGTGTCTTTACCTTCCTCTTTAGCCTTGTGGTCTTTGGTTGAACTGGCCTGGTAATAATGAAAAGAGCATCAGCGATGCCATCTGTGCTGTGACATCAGAGATATTTGCCTGAATGTGCAGGGCCAGAGCCAGTGGCAGGGGGTAAAACTTTGCTTTGGACTACTGAAGTCTACAACCCTCTATGTAACATCACCCCCAGGACTCTGGGCTTTGTGTAATCTGTACGTAAAGGCTCAATGGAATAAAAGCCTCAAAAAACCCCCACAGTGGATCCAAAGCCCGTAGAGGGCAATGGAAAAGCTCTGAGCCACCACTCTGGAATTTGGATCAGGATTTTGATTAACATCTACTGTCTCTTTTCTAACAAAAAACAAGTGGCTTGTTTTCATTTTGGCTCAAGTGAAAAGGATAATTTTTGCTAATGATTTATAGGGCAGTGAGAGGTAAAATGAGAACATCTTTCAAAAGAAAGGCAAAAGGTTTTCTGGGAGAAATTGCACTCAGGAGCTTTCTGACCTTGGTGGTCTGGGGGGGCAGGAGGGGCACACAGGGACATGGCTGTTTTTAAGTTTAAAGGCAACAGAAATGGTTCCTGGGCCAGCATCTGGGACTACACCATGAGCCAAAAACCTGGAGTCAAGGGCAGGATCTTCTAATCCTCAGCTCCTAGCTGGAGTTCAATCCATACATCAGAAATGACTCTTGGTGCAAACATTGCTATGCTGTTGGTGTGCCAAGGAGTGGTGGGAGAGACCTGATGGCCTACAAAACACCTCCAGCAGTCGTGTGCAGTGGTGGCAGGGTATGAAAACAGGTTGCTGCTGCTTGTCCATCAGGGGTTAAAGAAACTATGTGAAAACTGCCTTAAAAGGTACTCTCTTCAGGCAGTCCTCCACCCTGGTTGCTAGATCACAGGTGAGGTTCATGTTTCCCAGAGACCAGCCAACAGTGGGGGGGCCACAGCTCTGAGTCAGCAGCCTTGGTGCGAAACCTGGCGCTGGCCTGGGTGTGCAGGTAGCACTCATCATTTCCTCTTAACTACTACTCCTTCCCTTGGAAGAAAACATACACATTTCTTCTGTCAGTGTTTGCAACCCGTAGCTTTTCCCTGATTGATATTTATTATTAAAATTCAGCTGTAGGGCTTTTTCTTCTCCCTTCAGAGCAGAGGCTCGCCTCTCAGCACCTAAAGCTCTCATGGCTTCTTGGCCAATGCAAATCAGGGTAGTTATGTGGTGTGCACTCAGCTGAGCAGTTCCTTGGCCTGAGTCCTCCAGAATTAGAAACCTGAGAACTCTCTCTTCTGTGCACAAATGGGAATTTGGCTATTCCATAGGCCCTCTGCCTTTATTTACTGCTCAGGGCTCCCCATTAAAGCCATAGCCAGCCCTTCCTGTGTGGAAGGAGGGTTTGTGATGTTTTAAGCTGATGTTTGCCTACTCCATGGGACATGTGAGTAACAGATGCCCCATGAAAAGAAAAGGGAGAATGTCCATTGTGAGAGATAACAGCATGAATCTTGCCATATGATTCATCATAAACCAAAGTAACTAGAAATTAAAATGCAAGTAGATGCCAAGAGAAGCTTTAGAAGTTCCCCTATGAAACACTGCTTTATCAACTCAGAGATATTATAAAGTATTGCAGCAGCATATGAAGTAACTCTAATCTGCACCCAAGCAGTTAAAAACAAAGTAGTCCTTCATTTTACAAGCTCAAGTAATATAATGAAGAGCAAGATTTAAGGATGTTTTTGCTTCTTGGATGTAGTTACGTGTAGTAGGATGGGACTTTGCAATTGCAAATAAAAGCAGCATGGGTTTCAGAACCACTCATGTGACTGTTTAAGTTACATGTGTGTTATCTGTTTCTTCAGACTCTCATCAGCCTTTGAGAGGAATTTCCAGCTCATACTGCTAACAAACAAGGGCTCATCTTTATAAAAAGATGCTCCATTCTTGAGCGATATGGGGCGTTGCACAGGACAAGGATGGTAAAAGCTGTACTGCTAAGGGGCAAATCTGGAGCATGTGTAGAGATTCCCCATTAAAGTAAGACCTGGGAAACAGCAATATTTAAATAACATGTGTGTGCTCTTGTTTTGCAGACAGGGCCCTGTGAAACTAAGTTGTGTGTGTAAGTATCCTGGATTGGCAGCTTGCATGGGCTGCCAGTTGGGCATGGCTTCTTTTACCCAGGAAGTCTTGGTGGCATCAAAGCTTGAAAGTTCTCCATTGTGTATCTATTGATCTCAACTTCGAGCAGCCTGATTCTGGTGCTGTATTAACAGAACAGTTACTGTTACAGTGACTACTGTAAATTACTCCTAGGTTTCAAGTGATGTAGATTGAGGGATGCTTTTGTGCTGGTCGTGTAAGTCTGGGGGTGGAGAAATAGAGTGAGGGAGAAGGGGCTGGATGTGGTAACCACTGATCTGAATCTCTGGTGATTCAAGCCAGGGATGTGCATTTCAGAGCTTTAGCTCACTTGGTTTCTTCTTCCTGGTGGTGTAGAGCTGCTCTCCTGTGAGGTTACTGGATTCAGGTGGCTCTTGCGTTATCCTGGTGGGACTGGCCCTGTTGATAGGTTGCAGTGACTCACATGGAACCTCAGTGTTTGCATTCAGGTGAGCAGGCAAACAAATGTTGTAAAGGCATCTCTTCCCTACCCTAGTGCCTGTTTCTAGACTTCCACTTAGTAGCAGGACTGAGTTAGGCAAAGATTGCATCATGCAATTAATCCTTATGTATCTTCTTCTACCTTTGGGACTGCTTTTTAATGCAGCCTTTGCTGAAAGGACTGAGACCTCGTTAAGGAAAATACACTGTAGGTTTGCTACCAGGTCTGGCGGTGTTGAACAGCCCCCAAACAATTGCTTTGCCTCCTGTCAGCCTGCTTTGAACCATCTAAGTTTGTTCTGCATGTTAGTAAGGAGCCAAAATTCAAGATAACAAGGCGGTTGAAGCACTTTATTGATTCCCTGCAGCCTGTGATGGACGTAGGCATTCCCTCTGAAAGGTCTGGTCTCATCAGCACGCAGACAAATCAGGGTTGGCTCAAGGGTTTGGGTGAAAATGTAGATTTTTATAGCTGAAACAGGAAAAAAAAACCCAAAACCAAACATCTTTTCTTATTCCCAGTTAGTCCATCTATGGGGAGAGGTTCTGCAGGACTCAGGGAAAGAACCTGCCATGGAAGGCTGTATTCTTGGCTTTGATCAGCCTTGGAAGCTCTCTGCCAAGCTGTCTGGTGGTTAAAAAGGCAGAAGTGTGAGAACTGGTTCCAGTGCTCAGGGACACGCTCAAGCTCCCAACCTTTTTGTTCTCTTGCCCAGGTGTCTTTTCTTCCAACTTCAGTTTTCAATAGCTTTTAACACCAAATCAGTTAGCCTAAAACAAAAGAGGGTTTGGCTCTTGAGAAAATGGCCCTTGTACCTTCTGAAGGTGCTAAACAAGTGCAGAACTCAGTAGCAGAATAAAACATGTTCTGCAGAACTCCCAGGAAGACAACGGAGCTAAACAAACTCACAGAAGGTTCCCTTATAGTCTTCTCCATTGAATTGTTCCCTGAAGAAGAGGAGGGGAGAAGGGGGAGCGGCTGACAGAGGATTTGTCTTTTTCTCCTTTCCCTCTCCTTCCTTTCCCTCTCCTTCCTTTCCCTCTCCTTCCTTTCCCTCTCCTTCCTTTCCCTCTCCTTCCTTTCCCTCTCCTTCCTTTCCCTCTCCTTCCTTTCCCTCTCCTTCCTTTCCCTCTCCTTCCATGGTGCATGGTTGCAGTGTTCATAAAATTTCTATGCTGATTCTCACATAAACCAACAATTACAACAGGGAGCTGAGGAACTCTAGGCTATATTAGTCCTTAAGTGGTGTTAAGAATAGAGATCAAGAGACTGTGTGTAACCTATCTGTTATGGAGATGTAGGCAGGGTATATAAACAAGTACATGAGGGAAATTTATGCAGGCTTTCAAGAATCCTTAGCTAAAAAACTTCCTGGAATGAGAACAGAAGACATGAAGTATCTACTCAGTCCCTCCCAATTAAATGACACTTCAATAGGCTTAAAGTTTACTCTCAGTTGTACATAGAAAGAAGAAAAGTGAAGGAAGGTTTTACGCTGTTTCTTATCTTTTCCCAGTCTCTACTACCAGGACACACACTTGAAATCCTCCCCCTTTTAGAGTTTCAGGCAATTTGTAGTTTTCTTTAAAGATTAGCTATAAAGACAGCACACTTTAACCTTCCTGCCCTGATTAGGATGGAATGTTAATTAATACTTATTCACTACTTAATGTCAAGTGCTGTTGAATGTGCAAAAGAGCAACATGAACGTAGTTCAGAAATTATGGTAATGAGTTTTTTCAGATGGAACCTTTGATTTTACTACCGTTATAATTCCCTAGATTTCTGTTAATATTCTAACTCATTAGGGACATATTTGATTTTTCCAGGCAATTGCTTTGCTTTGAATATATGTGCTAATGCTCTTTCTTAGCAAGTTAAGCTTTCTGGTGAGTTAATCACGTCAGACTTGTTCAATCATTGGCCACCCACTTCAGCTCTCAGTGCTGCTCATACAAAGGATGCTGTAGTCACCCTCAAGTTGAATGTTTGGCTCAGTTAGTTAAGAAATTTAACTTCCAGTTTTCCACCTAGCTAGAGGTTTGCCAGAACATCCCCGTTGTGGTTAGCATTACCTCTGCTGTCCTGAACTCTCAGGTGCAGATACAGCTGTCTGCCTCAGTTCTTGCATTGACTATACCTGGTACCTTCTTCCTGTCCTCATCAAGCTCTCTGGAAGGACTGTGTTCCTGGTCTAAAGCAGTTCTGTTTTCTCCTGCTCAGCTTCAAGTACATCTCTGAATCTGATAGACACTTCAAATGAGTTTATCATGCGTTAGTCCTTGGTGTCTCCTTAACCCATCTTGGCAAAGGGCTGGCTGCCTCTATGGGTGAATGTAAGCTTAGAATTGTGGTGTAAAAATGAGAAAACAGATCCCACGTGTCACATGTGAAGGGCCAAGCCTTTGGCAGTACTGCTCTGGGAAAGGCAGCGAGACATTCTGCATGCCAACCTCCAGTCAAGCAAAGACAGGAGTCCAGTACAGACAGAAACTAGGGGATGGGTAAATGATTCTGTAGTGATTCATGTATCCCGTTTCTGCCAGTGCATTAGATCTCAGAAGACTGTTCCTCGAATCAAGAGTGAAACAGCTCACCCAACTGAGGGGAGGTGTCAGCTGACTTAGCTTCAGTTGAGAAAAGTTCCCAGAATTATCCAAACTCTACCCAGATTATCCAAACTCTCCATGCAAGCCTGACCCTTGATCCCTTGTTGATGTTTATCCAGACTCTGTACCATTAGGACAGTAAATCCAGTCAGTTGGAGACATGGCCAGCAGATATAACTGGTGATTGTGGGGTAAACCTTTCAAATGAGGCTGAAATCACAAAGTGAGGGGTTAATGTGCTGTAGGTCAATTTTCTTCCCCCCCACCTAGTTCAACCCAAACTGCCAGTGGATCCGGTTCCAAAGCTTAGTTAAGTTCCTGTACAACCCCTGATTAAACAGGAAAAACCTGTGAATTGTTGGCTTTGAATCCTGGACTGAGGACAGGGTGCACTTGAGTAACATGCATGCTTGGGGGTTTCATTTAAATTTCTAAAGCTTCAGAGGAAAGGGGAAAAAAATCTAGGTCTTTATATAAGGGGGGGAGATCTAATCTGTTTACACACCCTGCATTCCTTACGTTCCTTTGATAGTCTGCTACTATAAAAGCCCTCAGTCCCACCTACACTATGAGTTTAGTGCAGCTACAGAAAAGCTAAATCTTTCTGTAGAGACAGATATGACATAATGTATCTAGAGGTCCTGTCGTCTTTAGACATCAGCACATCTAAAGAGTGTTTGTGATTATTTAATGCCCTGGACAGACCTTGGTGGTCCTTCAGAGGAGGAGATGGGGATGTACCCACCTTAATTTAAAGATGCTCCTTTCCCTGGTAAGAACTTGAAAGTGTCCTGAGAGGAGAATGCCCTTTTTGCAATATGAAGCTTGGGGGGTTTTTGTGTTGTTTCATTTTTTTCCCTCTCCTGTTTGAACGTGATGACTCAAACTTGGTGCAAATCCAAGGCAAATAAAAGGTGCAGGCGCCTACACTCGGTTAACTCCTGAGTTGCTGGGAATAGAGATTGCAAAGCAGGCTAAAACTGCTTCCCATGGCGTGGGCTCTCCCTTCCCAAACCTTTTCAGGTTGCTGTGGCCTGGGCACTCCTATGACTATAACACTGAAGGACTAGATGGGGGTTGAAGATTTCATATCTTCTGCTGCTTCGGTGATTAAATTGTCCCCTTTGCCACCATTTATTACAGCAGTGGAGTTAACAGTACCTGGCTTACCTAGGTTTACTTTCCCATGTGCACTCTTTTAGAACAGAGCCAAATGTTTGGTTATTTTTGTTCATGTCATGCTGTTGTGTTGGGCCACTGGAATCAATCAGCAGCGGTGTGCAGGGAGAAGTTGGATCAGGACCCATGATATGCAAACGTGGGATGATTACTTCTGCCACTTTCAAACCATGATAGACTTTTAAAGGGTGAAGCAGAATATTTAGAAGCTGTTTTGGTGTGTAGGAAAGGGGCAGCTGAACCTACACTGGAGCTGTAGCCAGGACTTACAGTGCAGATCCAAATATTTGGATCAGGAAGTCACCAGGGATTGGAAGAAAGTGATTTAAAGACTGGGAGCTAGCTATTGTTAGTGAACTTTTAAAATACATGATCTCCATTTTCAGTGAATTTCACTTCTCTTGCTCCCCTTGAAGGCTAACCAAAAGATAGGAGTGAAAAGCCCCCAAACCAACCCCTGAAAGGCCCCATCTGCCCACCTAACACCACCTCCTTCATAAGATGAGTCTGGATGTGTAACACTAGGCTGTTGTACATATGTAATCGCTTCAGAAGGCATTGCTCTAGGACAGAATAAACAGGACCTGGGATGCTGAGAAGGGCATATGGTACAGCAGAATAAGGCAAATCTCTCTGAAGGGGAACCCTTGGTACATTCGGTCCAGCTTTGGCAAGCAATGCACCGAAGCATTGGTCTCTGAGGTGGAATTTAGTGGCTTCCATCAGACCCCACGCCACTAACAGAAAACAGAGGCTCTTTTTCAGGTGGTTGAAGGGAAAGAGAACCTTAGCAGCAGTGCCATAAATGCAAAGTGAAATGTCTCCAGGGGGTATAGTAAGGCCACAGCTTTCAAGTTCTGCAGTATTTAACTCCTTGCTTTAAAAGTCAATAGCACATTTTGTCTGTGTTTAAACTCACAGGGGCAGAGAGATTAACTTTTGCCTTCCATGAAAGGACATAAACCTCACACATTTCACTTCTCTCCCCCTGAATATCTTTCCCTAGCTTTGCTTTGAGAAGTCATTGAAGAAATCAGTGGCTCTAATAATTAACATTGGAAATAAGGGTGCGCTTTGCATAACTAAGCATTAATATCCTGTCAGGTGTCTCCTGAAACAAAGATAGTATGTGGAAAAAATGGAAATGGAATATCAACAGCTCCCATCAGGACTAATCTAAGCTCAATGATCAGTATTTCATAACCCCAAAGTGATTTGAATCTCGTAGCCTTGAATCAGAGCTTCCTTCTGCGATTTACGGTAGGGCTGATTTTATTTGCAAGTGCAGGCACAAGCACAGCAATATTTGTTTTAATATTAAAATATTTTCTGGAAAATAGTCTGAATATAATGGAACAAATCCTCAAGGTGTTAAAAAAAACCCCAAATCTCAAAGAAAATAAACAAAAATCCCCAGCATCCTCTCTTGAATTCTTCTGTGCAGCTCAATCTTCTGGTGCATGTTTCTCCCTGTTACCTGCCTTTCCCCTGGCCCTCCCACTATCCCCCCTCAAAAACCAAACAGAAAACATGCAATCTTGCGTGGTCTGAAGTAGAGACACTGGTTCCTTTTGTGTGAATCCTCACCCAAATTCCAGCCAGGCCCCAGCGTTGTTTTCCACCCTAGCAGAGCAGGGGAAGGACCCACTGACTTGTGACCTGTTGCAACAGTTTCTTATCTTCTGCTTCAGGGAAAGGAAAATGCCTGGTCATTTTGAAGGGCTGCATGGTTTTCCACGATTAAGGATGTGGAACTGGCTTTGTGCTATGTCTTCTGCATGGAGGATGAAAGTTTGGGGCTGCTTCCCCTGGGCCAGCTTTCCCACCCAAGATGCTAAGTGGGTGGTAGGGGTGGTCGCAGCCGTGAAGCTGCTGTAGGAAGCTCTTGATAAAGCTATGCTGGGATTGGGTCAATACTTCCTAGGCTAGATACAGAGAGAAGCAATGAGAAAAAGAATCTTCTCCTGCACCAGTTGTTCAAGAAGTGCTTGGGAAGTGTTTTATTCACCAGGCTGAGTCCTGCAGCACAGTGGAGCTCTGCTGACGCGAGAGAGCAGTGCTGGTTTACACCAGACAGGAACCTTTGACTGAAAGCATGGCAGTAAATTAACGTGTCTGTAGCTGGGAGTGCTCCCAGTGATGCAGATTTGGTTTTATCTGTTCCACTTACACTCTTATGCTTTGGGGTTTGCTCTTCCTTTGGGTGTCTGTGCTGCAGCATTCGACCCGTTCTCGCATCTTGAGTATTGTGTCCAGTTCTGGGCTCCCTGGGATAAAATAGACAGGGATCTCCTGGAGAGAGTCCAAAGAAGGGCTACGAAGATGATGAAGGGCCTGGAGCATCTCCCCTGTGAGGAAAGGCTGAGAAGATTGGGACTGTTCAGCCTTGAGAAGAGAAGACTAAGGGGGGACCTAATTAATGTTTACAATTATCTTAAGCAGGGGATGCAGGGGGAATCAGCCAGCCCCTTTTCAGTGTCTGTGGAGACAGGACAAGGGGCAATGGCTGCAAGTTGGAGCACAGGGAGTTCCACACCAACATGGGGAAGAACTTTTTCACAGTGAGGGTGACAGAGCACTGGAATAGGCTGCCCAGGGGGTGGTGGAGTCTTCTTCTCTGGAGAGATTCAAGACCCGTCTGGATGCCTATCTCAGTGAAATGTCCTAGGGAGCTGCTTTGGCAGGGGGTTGGACCCCATGAGCTCTCGAGGTCCCTTCCAACCCCTACAATTCTATGATTCTATGATCTTCTGCGTCAGAGCAGGGTCAGCACTCAGGGCAGCTGCTGCTTGTGGTGCTGCTAAAAGGTTTTGGGTCTGTGAGACTCCTCCAAGGAAGGGGTGATGGACATCAGGTAGCCCTGATGGGCATCAGGTAGCCCTGACACAGCCCCGGGCTGTTGTGTTTCCCCATTCAGCCGTGCCTGGCACATCCTGCTCAGCCTGGTGAATATTATGGGAGAACACACTGCCTGGCATCAGAAAGGGCTGGAGAGATAAGCTGCAGGTTAATGAGTTATAGAGGCAGTGAGAGATGACGTCACCGACCACAGGAGACGAGCTCACTTAACACATTACTGCAGAAATGTATTTGTCAGTCTGAATCAAGAGACACTTCCCAGAACCCTCTGACTCCCTGTAGGCTGGGAGGGGGAGGAGGTGGGTGTTTTTTTGGATATGGTTTTTTTGGGAGGCTGTCATCCACATTTTTTTTTTGCAGGCGATTCACAATCCCCTCAGCTGATAGTTCCTGCTTTGGCTGAGGGCTGGCTGCTCACCACCCATCCCACCCAACTTCCAGGACTAACCTGTGCCTTTTCCACCCCACATGTAAGGGCTTAATGCTCTAACAGAGGGTGCAAGGACAAACGGGAGTGTCAGCCCCCTCAAAGCAGGGGGGACTGTGGCAGGTAGTTTACCAGCACTGTGTTTGGTGCCTCTCCTCTGGGCAGGGCACCAGTGGGTTTTGTTGGCCTGCTCCTATGTGGAAATGGTGTAGAAAAAGGTATTCAGAGCCAGGTTTCCTAGTACCATGGCTGAAGAGCTGGGGAGGGGTGGGATTTGGGTGCTTCAGGATGAGCCGTTTGAGGGTGTTGTCTCAGGATTTCTGGCTTCATCTCTGAGTTGGGCTTCTGTTCCTCACAGTGAGGTATATTAATGGCACTTCTGTGGGCTTCACGTTGACTGTGGGCTCAATTTGCTCCTCAAGAAATGCCCAGGCAGAGACTTGGTGCTCCTATTGCCTCTCCTGTGTGTTCTGTGCAGGTTTCAGAATCTTGCATGGCATGTGTGGATATTCCCTACTTCTTACTGAACACGAACGTTTGTAGGCAGGACTGGAGCAACAAATGGTGACGGTATCAAGGCCTGCAGGGTATTCCCAGTTCTGTGTTGCACTGTGCTCCCAGTGTGTGACAGCCCCCTGACCCAATATTGTCAGGTAAAAAAGAAAAAAATAACATTTCCAGTAAAAAAGCTTAGATGGACCTGTCTAAGGGCTTGCTGTGCTCAGGGGTGGATACTGTACAAAACAAAAGCCTGGTCTTCAAATACTGTTTAACTTTTTTATGGTGTTCTTCTTGTTTCATCATTTGCATCCCTTGGCTTCCACTTGTCATTTGTTTTGCTGCTTCTGCTTCCCCAAAGATACCTCATCTCAAAGGAATGAGATGTTCTGAGCCAATGCCTGGAGGCCCTGTGTTAATTGGTTTTATGGCCCTTCTCCCCAACCTCATCCCTCCTATTTTCTGCAAAGAGAAATTCCTTTTTCATCTAGTGTAGCTGTTTGAATCAGCCAGCTGAAAACACTGTCATCAATCAAGCTCATGTTCAAATTTTCAAGTGTCCAAGTGATTTAGAAACTTGGGTTTTATTTGTAGAGGTGATCAAAGCCCATATGCCAGATTTGAAGGCATTTCAGTGCTTACATCCATTGATTTGAAGGAGACTTCAGCTCCTAGACACATGCCACACTGATTTCCTGCCTCAGGGCTGACATCCTCCAAGGTTTGTAGCTTCCCAGCATCTACTGAAGTCATGGATGCTCTGAAAAAAGAGTCTAGGAGTGCCAAAATACACTTGTCAACATTATGGGCTTTATTCAGTATCTGAGACATTTTTAAGGTCCCAGGATCTTCAGTTACATTACATAAATGTTAGCGTAGACAGAAATTTCATCTCTTTCTTTACCTTTGGTCTCTTCTACCTCCCTCCCCATGCTGCCCAACTCTCCTTGTTTAGGAAGGATTCAGATCATGGGGTACATCATGGGGAAATAATGTCTCCTGACATCTTATTTCAGACACTAGCTTGAACGAGCTTGTGTTTTCTACTTGAAGCACGTGGACTCCAACAATCCAAGTCAATCTCCCTGCCCCCCAGCATAAAATCTGTACCTTCACCTAGGAGCTCTTTACAAAACAACATTGTGTGGCTTCTTGACAATAATTTCTGAGCATCCTGCACTGGTTGCACTTCTCTCCAGTGGCTCAGCACGCAGCTCCTCTCAGGGAGTGCTGTTTAATTGCTTCTCAGTTTCACACAAGGTTTGGAAAAGTCTCAGGGTATGGTAGGCAGGCTGTTTGTAAGCGGCTCAGGCAGCTGTGCACCCCACCTCAATTAAAACAACCTTCTTAATGATGGGTTGATGCCCTGTAATACAGGGAATGTCTGCAGCTGCCTACAGCGGGCTGTGAGGGGTAGCAAAGGGGCCATGGTGCTGCTTGCCTACCCCAATTCTGCTATTGCCCTGCAGAATTAGACTGGCAGGAGCTGCTCCAGAGGAGTCAGGGCATCAAGCTCTGAGAGGAAGAAGGGAGACGGGGTGTAGGAGGAGGCCAGGCCTTCCTCAAAGTGAAAACTCCCCCTAAATGCCCCTACCCTGGGTGCATCCAGGGCAGCAAACCCATTCTCCAGTTCCAGCTGTTTCTCCTTCACTCTGTGCCTTCCCTCTGAAGAACAGCTCTTCTCATTTCCTTTCATCTACCCTTCTGAGAAGACCTGAGGTAGCTCAGCCATGGGATACCCGACAGTCCCAGCCTACCTTTGTTTGTGACAAACATCTATCTACTTTGCTGCTTCTCCAGAGTAAAAGGAACAGCATCACCTGAAGGCACCTGGGGCCACAATAACAAACATGCCGGCCTTACCAAAACCATTGACCTTGGTGTTTTGACTACAGTCATGTTGAGTTTGAATATTTGTCCAAAAGATAGTGAATACAGTCATGCTCTAAATGATTAATAGAGTAAATCTTCTCCTGCAGCTTTGAACTGTAGATTAGCTCATCTGTCACTTCAAAGTTTTATTTTGTTCTTATCAATAAATGTCAGCTTAGAAGGAGGAGGGTCTGAACCTATCAGAGCTCTTCTATTTGATCTGAATCACAGTTCTTAACCCTTTCAGCAGCATGGAAATAAAATGGGGCACAAACTGGAATTGAAGTGGTATGAGACAGCATATCATTGGGGCAGCAGATCAAAAACTGGATTTCTTAAGATGCAACATACACAAACCTCATCTTTAAATATGTGATTTTAACTGCTAGATTAATAGGAAAAGTGAGAACACACTTTCTCAAAAAAACCCAAACCTGAGAAAGTGTGTTATTGGGCCAATTTCCCCACTTAGGGAAACATATCAGCAATTGGTTAAAAAGAAAACAAGCAGAATGAGTTATGTTTTATTTATGTCCTACTTCCTCCTTTTGTTTCTTTGAAGGGGACAGGGAATCAGATGAAGTAGTGAAAGAGAAATCTAGGTATTTCATCATGTTTTAATAATCCTGCAGCATGACCCTTAAGGAAAGCATTGCTTTACAAAGAAAACATAATAATCCCAGTGCATGGCAAAGAGAACAGCCAGAAAAAAGATGCAGTCCCCTTGGTGACCCCATTTACAGCTCCTGTTGTGGTGGGAATTCTGCATGCTACATGTCAGACCATGTTTGGGTTCCTTTGCAGCAACGTGCTGTAAGCAGCTAAAGAAGCGTGGGGTAGAAAGTAGCAAGATGGCTTGGTGATAGCTCTTGGCAAATTAATTAATCAGCAGCATTATTACTCATTTATACGTTGCCATCAGCTAGCATAGCAAAATACAGCAAGTAAAACGTGCCTGAGATGTGATAGATTCTTTGCTTGAAAGGGTCAAGTCCAGAGTGGTGCAATAAGCTATCACAAAACAGCAAAGCAGTGCAGGAAAAGGATCAGAAAGCCATGGAGTGAATGACAAAAAGGACAGGAGAACCTTGGGAGGTCACCTAGTCCTTTCCTCTGCCCCAGGTAGGGTGAACTATGAAAGCATCCCTAGCAGACCTTTGTTGATGCCACTGACATCTTTCAGTGATGGGTGTTTTGCAAGATGACATGTCTAGGTGATCCTGCTCTGGCAGGGGGGTTGGTCTAGATGATCTTTCCATGTCCCTTCCAACTCCTGGCGTTCTGTGATTCTGTGTACAGTCAGCGTGCTTTCAAAGCAGGTGAGTTTCCTCTGCTTTCTGAGGCATGCACAGAGAGATACTTGCCCATCCTCTACAAGGCCGTTGCAGGTGAAAACACAATGCCCACGGGGTCAGCATGGCTGAAGAACTGTGGAGGCTGTTGAGATGATGGAGTGGGCCAGGCTTCAGCTGGCTTCAGCGCTATCATTGCCTTCTGTCCCAGCCTGAAGTTAGAGTGATGGAAACTAAAGAAAGAAACCCTGGAGTGACGTTGCAGGGAAATATTTCAGCTTGTGTGTGGGGAGAAGAATAGGAACAGAGGACACATACTTTTATGTTTTGTAAACATCTTGGGGCTTTGATGCTCATGCATACCTCCAGTCACCTGTGAAGGCAGCAGCTTTGGGAAGTGGAGTCGGTTCATCCTTCAGACTGAAATCTTTTGCCTTTAGTTGCAGATAGTCTTGGAACGGGCCATTGATGGGAGGGAAAGCTTTCCAAAGGAATACCTGCATGTTTGACCTTCTCTGGTCCAGGACATGGCTGCAGTGTCTCATGCTACTTCCATTGTGCTCTCCTGCCCTTGGAGAGGTGAACGGGCAGCCCTCTGCTACTTGTCCCTTTCTCACTGATTCTGAGGAATTCCAGGAAAAAGAAGAAGAAAAACCTTCAGACAACCCCATGGCGTTTTGCTCTTGTAGGATTTTCCCTGTAGCTTACTACTGGTGTGTGAGTTGGACTGGGATTTTGAGAAAGCTGCTTTTAAAAGTTACTTCTATTTATCAAACACCACACTAAAGCCAGCTAAAGGTTAATCACGCCCTAGTCACGCTTTCCATTTGATAGTCAGCAATTAATAATCACCGTGACCAAGACCACCTCAGATTAAGCAATCAAGAGGGCCTAAAGTGATATCTAATTAGTCATTAACATTTTAGCAAATTTACTCACAAGTGTGGAAAGTCAGCACTCCCAAGTCGAACTGGGCTTAGAGGTCAGGGCCACCCGGTGCTAAGTGACCTTGCAGCACAGACAGCAGGTCACCTGCCTCTTGCACGCTGCAGTAGCTGTCATGCATGTTTCTATCCCAAAAGAGTTCTCTCTCCTTTATGATAGCTGTGCTAATATTTCTCTGTGATACATGACAGATTCCTGTATGCAGAGAGCTCTGTGCAGCCAAGTGCAGGACCTCTTCACTGGTGTCTTCTGCAAATTCAATATATGGACTGGGGGATATAGTTGACCAAAACTGCCAGAATGTGATTTTTTTGGTCCAGACAGGTGGAAAATATTCCTTATACTCTCTGTTGGTTTTCAATCCGTTTATTTTTCATTATAAGGATCCCCTGCTCTTTAAATGGAACCGGTCATAGAATCACAGAATCATAGGGGTTGGAAGGGATCTCAAGAGATCATCGGGTCCAACCCCTGGTCATCTCTTGACTTTCAGTTTTAAAATCTCTGTGTTCAATTATCTGAGTAGTTCCTGCCATCAGTAGACAGTATTCAAAAAGAAGGAAGATGGGAGGAGTAGCAGCACCGAGTTTGTCTAATGAACCAAGCCAAGCAAGGCCATGCCAAGGTTATCTAGGTATGGTTCTATTTGATAATGACTCATCCAGGGAGCTTCCTGGCTGGTCAACACCCTTTCCTACTAACAGCTCTGGTGGGAAGGATGACTCAGAGGTGTTCAGCAGCACGCTGCTTGCTGCTCTGCTGGGAACAGTGCTCCGGTGCCCTTTCTGTAGGGGTTGTTGTGGAGGCTGCCAAGAGAGAAAGAGACATGTTCTAACTAGCTGGTTTGTCATGAGAGAGGTACCTTTTCAATAGAGATTGCTTTGTTCAGAGTTGGAAAGTAAACCAGGAAATTCAGAGCTAAGGACAGCACTTTCTTCTGATCTGAACCACCCAAGTATCTGTTGGATCACACCAAAACGTTATCGTTCCCAGCAGGTTCAGTGGTGATGTACTCTCCTTGTACTGTTAGCACAGTGTGGACTGTCTCACATGGTCAGCAAGGCAATCCTGACTGCTCAGGAGCAGGGAAAGGGATGGGTTTTTTCCCCCCACACGCTTCCTTTGGATTCACCTTGCACTTGAGCATTGTCTGTCTGCATTTGCATAGGGCAAATCTTAATTCAGAAGCTGAAGTCTTGTCTCTGTATGTCTGACAGTGAGAGGGTGTGTAATTTAAGGGTAAGAGCACCTGGCCTTTTGCCCAAAGGAGTCACGTAAGGGGAGCTGCTATTCCTCTGCACCTCCACCTAAGAATGTTGATTTCCTCCATGAAATGATTTGAGCTCTACTGATGACAGCGAGAGGTGGATGTTTCCATAGCTGATGATGGTCATCCCACCACAGTACACAAGCAACTCTCTGGAAATATTCAGTTGCAATTGTACCTTCCTGCAGGAAAAATAGTGGTTTCAAGGCAACCAGGTTTCATTTCAGCTGAACTTGAATGATGGTTTAAGAATTTGATGGTTGGGGTCCATGGGTGTAATCAACTCAACAAGCAGAAGAATGTATTTTTTCTAGAAAAATGTTCTAGAAATATGCAGAATTAGATGAGAGCATTTTCAGACTCAGGGACATTTCAGTCCAGTTCCTATTGGCCCCACACTATTGGGTTCAGCAAATCAAATGAAGTATTTTTAGAAGTCCCAGGCACTAAGTACTGGTTTTAGCTGTGCTGTTTAAATCAACAAAAATCTGGACACAAACCTTCCTCCCTTCAGAGTTAGCTGCTTGTGGCTTTTCTCCCTTATATTTTTCTGTTTGATCTTTTCCCAGATTTTTCTCAGTTTGATTTCCCCCACATACCCCAACCAGATGCTCATGAAGTTTGCTATAACCATACTTCTGTGGAATTTGCTCGTACCATCTGCTTTATTAACTTGGCAAGTTAATGAAAAATCAGATGAAAACAGACTCTGTATCTTGGCCTGGCATATAAAGTGATCAGTGCTGCTCTACACCCCTATTTTTATTTTTTTTCCTGGCTAGAGAATTTCTAGAGTTTCAGAACTGTTGCAGTATTAATAGTGACATGTTTTGGAGCCCACTGGTATCCTTGTTTATGTGCCTGCTCAAATCTAATTAGGGCAGAAGGGAAAACACACTCAAGATGCACTTGTATTCTGGGAAATTTGGTAATGCTTATGAGAAACACTATTAATCTTAAATACTCCACGTCTGTGAAGAGATCTTTCAGTATGTATGGAAATTAGAAGTTGCCCTGAATAGTGAGAGCACTGGAATAATTTGTTTAATTGATACTTGCATGGGCTGAACATGGAGCCTGGAGTAAAAGCTTACAGGCAATGCAACAGCAGCTTCAATGGTGATGGTTTTATACTAGAAAAGGGGAGATTTGGGTTGGATATTAGGGAAAAAATTTCAATGTGAGGGTGGTGGATCACTGGCACAGGTTACCCAGAGAGGTGGTGGAGGCCCCATCCCTGGAGCTATTCAAGGTCAGGCTTGATGGGGCTCTGGGCAACCTGATCTAGTGAAGATGTCCCTGCTCACTGCAGGGGTAGAACTAGATGACCTAAAGGTCCCTTCCAACCTAACACATTCTATTCTGTGATTCAACCAAAGACTGGTGTTTGGACGTGTTCACTCACTGGGAGTGGGTTTGGGTGCAATGTGTGAAAGGAAGGGCTGGAAACAAAAAAGGTTTTGAATTGAGACCCTCTGCAAGCAAGGACAGGACTGACCATAAACATCTGGGAGCAGTTTTGATGAGTGGTTCAGAAGAAAACGTTCACAAAAGGAATCCTTTCCCCTTTCTTCCCTTCAGGAAGCAGTAACCTAAACATTTGTGGTAGAAGGATACAAAAGGCAAGTTAAGACAGCAGGTCTAACTTCTTCTGAAAGTGAATGTGTGCTGGGGTACCGCAACTCCTCCCCCACACACCAAAGAGCAAAGCTGACCCCGTGCTGTCAGGACAGTAAGATGCTGCACTGATGAGCCTGTCTTCTCAAGTAGTTCTCATAAGAAACACATGGCTCCATGCAAGAGTATCCTAGTCTGGAATAAGCCATGGCTTATGGAAGGTTGTTTACACCTCAGCCAGTGAGACTCAAAACAAAACAATATGGAAGTGGTAATTATTAGCTAATTGGAAAAAAAAAGGATGTGTTGTAACTGACTGGTTCACTTCTGCCATGATATTCTGCCTGGCTATTGTCTAGAATGTCCTGTCTCAACCTGCCAGCATCACTTGGGGTTATGCTGCTGCTGCTGATGATTTCCTAGAGAGTTTTTTGGTGAATTTTTTATTTCTTAAACAAGAGTGCTGATGATTTAAGTACCACGTTACTTAACTCTTTTATTGGCTAAAGCTGCTGTGATACACGTTTGTGTGGAGCAGGCTGTGAATTTAATGCTCTCCCCATCTGTTTGTTTTCAAAGGGGAAAAAAAAAACCCAACCCAAACCACAAGCCAAAAGCCCATCTCACAGATGATGTAAGGCTTAGCCCATCTCCCCTCCTCCTCTCCCTCCCCAGTAATCACATTATTCACTGGGATGGAAAAAAGGGTTGGTGTTAATTTCCTCTGTTCCCACACCTTGCAACCCAGAGCAAGTCACTGCCATTCCTTGTCCTTCAGAGACCAATTATTGCAGGTGAAGTCAGACGCAGAAGGAGCGTTGCTAGGAGTGGGAAATGGGGACTGGGGCTTTATGCAACTCTTCAAGACTGGGAAGATGCAAAAATCAGGGTTGACCCTTTGTAAGCCTTGTAGAATGGAAACCTTGGGGTTCCATGAAAACAGCCTGTACAGCAGCTGCTAGGAAACTGCCTAGGATGTATATGAAGTCCTACAGATGTCAACCTGGAAGGCACCTAAGGGGTGATGTCTGGATGGGGCCCTGAGATGGCACAGCTCGTGCTGTGCTCCAGGTTCTGACACAGCTTTGAAGAGGAATGCTGGGGGCGGTGCTGTGTAATGCTAAGGTTCTCCATACTTTATTCTTGAAAGCTGAAGGAGGGAAGGTTTAGACTAGATATTAGGGGGAAGTTCTTTACAGAGAGAGTGGTGAGGGGCTGGAACAGGCTGCCCAGAGAGGGGGTGGCTGCCCCATCCCTGGGGTTGTTCAAGGCCAGGTTGGCTGGGACCCTGGGCAACCTTGTGTAGCTCCAGGCCTGGAGGTTGGTGGCCCTGCCTGTGGCAGGGGGTTGGAGCTCTGTGACCCTTGGGGTCCCTTCCAACCCAGACCAGTCTGGGATTCTATGATCTTTAAGTTCTGTTGTATTGTTTTGCATCCACAGTAGGCTCTTAGTCCCACCATGTACATGGCAGGTGCCTGTCTGTTTGGGTCCAAGCACCCTGGCTGGTGGTGGGTACCTTGCTGATGGTCTAGGGTGCACATTCCTCCTCCAGGTACACAAGAGGCCTCCAGAAAACAAACCTGGGGCTTGGGGAAGCAACAGAGCAGAATCTCCCAGGGCAAGATACCTCTGGTGTGGGAAGAGGATTCAGTGAGAGTCCTGAAGAGGTTAGAACCAAAAATGATTTTGCTTTAATTGTATGCAAGGGTTTTTCTGCTAAGTGCTTGGCAGCACATGAGGAGGTGTCTGTCATTTCTCAGGTTTTTCTGTCAACAGCTCTCTTCCACTTTCAGAGCTGGATTAACTCTGCTTGTACTCCAAGTTCAAATTCTACAGAAGGAAAATGCTGATACTGGAGGAGCCTGTCCCTTCCACTCCTTGCACCAACCAAGACAGCCCCTGCCATCCCATGGTAGTGCTCTGCAGCTCTGCTAAAGGTCCTGATCATGCAACAGAACAAAACAGTGGAGTGGTTTTGCTGTGTCCCAAGGCTGCAGTCTGTCAGAATTTGGGCAGGTGCTGGAGTTAGTTATAGGTAATAAAAGATAGGATTAACTAAATGCATTGATTAAATCCATTGACTTCAGTGTATTTAAGCTTCCAGATGATGTGCTCATGCAGTGACAGAGTGACATGGATTCTTCCTTTCATGCCTCTGCCCCTCCTGTTTCCTCTCAGTTCGGAGGAAGAGAAGAGTGATATGTAGTTCTAAAAACTGTCTAAAAAGTAAAGGAGCATCTTTCTTCCTGCTTCTTTATTTTTCTTGTCTGGTTTTCTCTGCCTTTTGGCTTAGACAGCGTGGGCACTGCTGCTGCTGTCTGCAAGCACGTTCTGGATTTTGCTCTCCTGTGTCTGCATCCCAGCATCTTTCTTGAGAAAAGGCCCCTTTCCCAGCTTTGTTCTTGTAATTACAGTGCAGTGCAGGATAGACTTGGGAGAGAAGGACTGTAATTAGAATTTTATTTAAAAACATTTCCTGTGCTGACTCTGAATCTCCTACCAGTCCTTGCCATTGCTGTCTCCTGAATACCTGCCTCCTTTCTGTACGTAATGCTGCTGATGAGGCTGGCTGTCAGGAAGGCACAGTTTGCCTCCTGTTTTGCTTTGTAAAAAGCTTTTTTCCCCCCTTTTTCTTCCTTTTTCCTCCTGCTCCTCTCCCTGATGGTGCTGTCAGATGAAGCTCACTGTGCTGCTCTACCATGTTTCATCTCAAGCCGTGATGCGCTGAGCAAACATTCAGTATGAACCAGCCATGGCTTTATTTTTATTCAATTTCTGCATGGGCAGACACAGGTTTCTTAGGTTTAAATTAAGGTTACCACACCTTCCTCAAGGGTTTTTTTCTTCAGCTACATCTTTGGAAACTTTAGGCACAGTTCTCTTTCTGAATAGCTATCACTTGGGGGTGAGGGATGGTGGGAAATATGGTATTTAGACCCCTTGGGGAATCCCAGTGCTAAAACATTGTGGCAGTGGTATCTGCCTGAAGATACTGCTTCCAGAAAAGATTTCCCATGTTGGCAGACAAATGAGCATTCTCATTTTCACAGCAGTTTCCAATTGAGAACAGCAAGCATGCAGTGGGGTCCAGAACCAAGCCCAGTAAGTAGGGCTGAATGATTCCTTTCTCCATGTAGGAAAAGGTTTCTAAAATGACAAATGACAAGTCAGTGTTATGACAAGAGGAGCTGTGAGGTTTTCCTCAAGTGTAATGTTTTTAGGACAAGTTGACATTTGGGATTTATAAAGCTGGTGTACCATTTCCCATGGAATGATAAATTGGTTTAATGGGAAAGAAAACTTAGTGTTTGTTGGTGAGCTGGAAAGTGTAACTTGCTCTTCTTGCTAACCACATCTCTAATAATGAACGTGTGATTTGTAGAATGATACTTTTATGTTAATGAAAAATATTTTTAAAGTACACTTGGATACAAGTTTTGTTGTTTGGGGCTTGGGGTTTTTTTTACTGCTTATTTTAAGCAGATGCCCAGCTCTCTGGGGTTTCATTTTAGATTCTTACTGCTCTGATTAATAACATAAAAAGAATCCTTTCTATTTACTTCTACTTTGGCTCTAGCAGTATATAGACCTAAAGGTCAAATAGCCACTATTCCTGTTATTCCTTGTACAGAGTATTTGGGGATTTTTTTCCAGTCCAGATTTATTTATTTTTATTTCCAGGAAGATATTAACCAGGATGCTGGAGCTGCCCCTTGCTTTCCAGGAAGACAACAAAGATTCTTGCCCTCCATCAGGACAGGTAGTCTAAGCCAAAAAGAGCAGAGCTGTCTGGGGAGTGGCTGGGAACTCTCTCTCTCTGCTCTGTTGGCCTCCCATCAACACCACTGCCGTGTGACTTGCCTGTCTGGGCAGGTCTGGAAGCACCCTGTGCTGCCTGATAGAGTATGAAACTGCTGCTTGCGCTCAGACCAAGGCTATCCTGGTATCACGGGTGCTTTTTTGGCTCTGCCAGTTGCTGTCTTGTCTTGGACAGTAAATAAGGTCTTTGGTAGAGGTGCTCACATGCCTCAAAAGGCTGTGAAGACATGGCTGCAACCTCATCTTTGCTGATCCCCTCCTTAGATCTGGTCAGATGAAGTGCTAAGTGGTTCAAACAATCAGAGAAACAGTGGGATACCAGATCTCAGTGGGAGGGGAGCCCAGCCAGCAGTTAGGTAGGAGTGCCTGTTCCCCACCTTGGAGCAGCAGGAAGGAAAGCCATCTCTTCTGGAGTGTAAAATTTGATTAAACTAAAAGCTTTTCTGTCCTGACCAATTTTACCGTTAAACACTCGAGGAAGACTCTGTAGCAGGGTCACTGCACATCAGTGTGCTATTGCTGAGTCTTTGGTGATGATTTGTGGTATTTTTCCTTTAGAGCCTCCTAGGGTCTGCTCAGTTGAGTTACTTTGTGTTTTAATTGTTGTATTATTTGCCATTCAAACACGTGCACTCAGCGAAGCACAACTCAGTTTCCTCATTTGAATTATCCATGCAAAGCTGATGTCTGTTTTTGAAATGTCATTTTCATCCCTGGCTTGTTGGCTGTTGAGGGTCCAGATCTACTGGAACTGCAGGGCTAAACCACGTCACCACTGAAGTGGTACCACAACTCATTTCGTAGGCATCATCCGCACTTTTTTGGGGAAGGAAGCAGGAGGAGTTGGTCACCAAGTATAAATGTCCATAGCAGAAGCACTATTGATGTGCCAGCTTTTGAAATCTTGTTTTAATACCATATGGTTTTATAAGGATTGAGGAAGCTGGGCATGTTCTTGACATCCTGTTTTCACTGTGTAGCACATTTATAGCCGTGATTTTGGTCTTCTTTCTAGTCCTTTAGCTGCTTGGGTTTTTTTCTTAATCACCTGGCTGAGGATGAGACTTCGTACTTCTTGGCCCAGTGGTGTGCTCAACACCTTAAGCCAGCATGAAACACATATAAAAGGCACCATGTCAGGGAGCAGCTTTGTCATGTTGTATTGCTGCCTTGCTAGTACTGCTCATGGTCTGCAGTCAGGCCTCTATCAAAGATCAGAGATAAGTTATGAAGATCACTGACTGCCCATTCAAAATTTTGGGGAGTTTTGCCACATCTGACAGTGGGCATTTGATCAGTTTGCTATTGGTTTATTAGCTTGGATTATGTATTTTAGTCTCTTGAATACCACTTTGCAATGGTCTGAGTCTGCTTAGCTTACTGAGTGCCAGTATAAATTGCTTGTGTGGGGTGGATTGGCTTCAGTTCTGTATGACAAATCAGTACATAAGTGGCATTCCCACTAACTTTAAAATTTAGCTGGGACAGGTAGAGGTAACTGGTAGCTCTTCCATCTCTCCTGTTAAAATTTCACCTTGCTGCCACCTCAGCCCTCCAAGACCTAACAAAATACCACATCCATGTCACCTTTCAGCCCCTTCTTCTCACCGTGTCATTCTGTTCTGTTTGCCCTCTGTGTTAGTGAAACTCCTTGAGACTGTTTAGGGAAACCAGTGAATTTGTATCATAGGTGGGATGGCAGGAAGGAAACCCACCCCATCACATCCACCTTCCCTTTGCATTTTCTCACACAAACTTATAGTTACTCAGGCCCTGGCTCCAGCCTTTGAAACAACTCATATCTGCTGCTGAAAACAAGGTAAATGCTTGCAGGTACTGAAATGTGCTTGGGTACTCATCAGTCGCATCCCTACCTGCCTTGGGGATGCATCTAGCAAGCAGGGACTGTCTTACAGCATTCTGAAATTGGTTGGGCTCACCCAAGCCTACTGTACCTACTGAAACAGATGCAGTTGCCAACAGTATGGGTAGTAGCAGGTAAATGGATGTATCACATCTGAGATTAGGGAAATTGGTTTAAAGTTGGTTGGAGTTGAAACAATCCCAGTGGAAATAATCTCCTATGTGCCAGACAAGTCTACAACAGGGGATGTTCTAGAGCTAACAGTGGCCCTGATATGCTACAGCTGCACTCAGAAGTTTTGCCAGGGAAGTGATTTTGTTGGCACTGGGGACAGCGTTTCTGGGTGGTGCTGGTGGGAGATAGCTGCCTATGAAAGTAGCAAAGTCGAGGCACAGCAAAATTTGCACTCCCTGAAGCTACTGAGAGTCGTCCCCCCACCCCCAAACTTTACATTTCACAGGATCAAGGCTGTTAATCCCTGGATGCCTGCACACATCACTCCAAGGGTCAGCCCCCTGTACCTTGCTGCTCACCTGATCTAACACAACGCTTTGCTATCGCTCCTGACCCCCTAAAAGAAAAACCCCAGAGCTCCAAGCCTTGCTATAGCTGTAGCTGGGATCTACCCCTTGCTGGCATGAGGTAAAGCAGATACCTTCTCATCTTTTGCATATATTTGATGCTATATGGGGTGGTAATGGGACTTTGTTTAGGCCTGGCATCTCCTTTGTGATTTCACGCTTACCATCACTCACATCCTTGCCACTTGCGATTTGAATGAGTAATTCCTGACATCTGCTTTCAGGCAGGTGGCTCTGACACACCCTGACGCCTACATTCAAATTCAGGAGGAGTATACATACAGGAAGGGATGAGGACATCACCTCATGTCATGGAGCCAAACAGGAACATCACTCCATGGGGTAAATGTAAGAATGACACTGCAGGGATGTGTCTTGGGGTGCAGCAGACTCAAGGGATATATGCAATCGAGCATGATTGCTGTGGAAAGAATAGGACTTCCCAGATCCTTGTTTTTTCACATTAAAGCCAGGTTCAAATCAAAACTCACATCAGACTCTTGAGAATGTTCAGGAAGTTTTGTCACCTGCCACAAAAACAGCATCCAGGCTTGATGCTCCTGAACATTCCTACCTTAAACCCTCTGCCTGTGTCACATGAGTGGCACGGGCATGTAGGGGCTTCAGGCTGAAGGTGTGTGGGTTCTTTGGAACAATTCTGAGTGAAACTGCTGAGCTTCTGAGCATGCAAGTAGGTGACTATATGCTGTGGAGGAAAGCTGAGTTGTTCCAGACCATGAAACAGTCTCATGATGGTGCAATGCTCTCCAGTCAAATTGATATGTGTTTCTCAGAGTAAAATGCTACCCTGGAATACAGTGACCCATGGCTGACCCTCACAGAAATCGTCTCTCTATCGTTTATATCCATGTGCTTGATGACTCTTTCAGTGTAGAAGATGGATGTGGGGCTGGTACTTCTGTATATGCTGATGGCTTCTTGGGGCATGTTGCATCCAAGCCGTAGAGCAGGTGAGACCCGTGGGGTGGGGTTTGGCCCAGCCCGAAGATGAGGGCAGAAAGCATGAGGCCTACCCATTCCATTTAGTGCTAGGACAGTTCTGCTTAGCCCAGCCAAAATCAGGAGGTTTAAATTAAGCTGCCTGTTAATCTTGCGGGCCAAAGACTTCTTCAAAGCTCATGAGGCAGAGGGTCTTTCTGCCCCCAACAGCTGAAGACACAGCACACTAAGTACACACAACAAAACCCCACCTCAGCACGAAGGCCCCTTTCTTCACCAGAGACTGGGTAATCAAACACTCTGTGTGTGTATTCAGCCCAACCCAGAGAAATAACTTGTACAAAATAAAGCAGCAGCATTGCCTGCCCCATAAGGCAAGGCAAATTTCTTGGCTTATTTTTGAATTATACAGGGTTTCTTAGCAGTCAGTGCTAAACGCAGCTGATCCTCGCCGCTCAAAGCATGACGCTAATCAGAGTGTTAGATCTGTTTGTGCTACACAGGAGCCTGTTGCTTTAAACAACAGTCTGTTGTATCAGACACGGGTAAAAATATACCAGGAAACTAGAATTTTTTTTTAAAAGCTGCTCTGGAAGACAATCTTATGTTTGCTCAGCACTGGATGGGTTTGTATGTTGGAGCTGATGGTTGCATAAATTAAGAAGGAAATGAGGCTGGGGTTTTGTTTCTTTTGCCTCATCATTTTATCTTTGGAGAAGCCATAGGGTCAGAGCTCTGAAGGTATCGGCGACATTGTTTGATTCCTTCCCTTTTTTGCAAGCACAGAGGCAAGGCGTATTTCCATCAGGAGATGCAGCTGGCTTCTGCCTCTCCTGGAACACAAATACTGGTGCCGCAGGAGCCATGTGTGAGTCTGCCTGCTGTGTTAGCTGGAGCTGAAAAGCTAACAGCAAAGCCTGTGTTTCCTGTAGTGGTGTGGCCACTGGGCCTAAGATGGGGAGCAATCAAAAGCTTTGTCATCCTGGCAACACAGACTGAAAGCTTTGGTTGCATCCTTAAGGACCTGATGTGGCAGAAAGATGCCAGTTCTTTCTCCCAGTTTGTTTCTAAGTATTTAAAGGTAGGAAACATACCATGAACTGCTTACAACTCACCATTTCAGTTGTCTGTCTTGGTGTGAACCCAGATTTAACCACACGCAGGACATTTGCTTATCCACAAGTACGTGCTCTTGGGAGAAGAGCAGGCAACTTGTCATAACCAAGCACAGTAGGTTTTTAAGCATCTGTCTTGGTTGTTTTAACACTGTGCTTGTAGTTCAGTAGAGCTTTTGAAGGGGAGGTATGGCCCATCAGAACATTTGTCCTACCCCAGTTTCCAAACCAATAAGCTATTGGCCTCAACAAAAAATCAATGGAAGCAGTAGTAAAGCTCAAGTTACTCATATAAATATATATAAGTGTGTGTATATATATATATATAAAAATATATATATTCACATATTAATATGAGAATAGGCAAGTGACCTTCTGTGTATGCTCTGCTGCTTTTGTTATGATAGAGCTGAACCTGCACAAGAGAGATGGATATGAGGAGGGCAGTTTCATACCTTGGAAGCAGAAAAATGTTTATATCACATGAAGAAAATGTGAGTCACTGTAAAAAATTAGCGGGTTATTGAAACAGACAGATTGGACAGAGATAGGCTGGAATGTCAGCAGCACACGGTGGGCTGGAATAGATGCTCAGTGGAAGTGAGAGTAAGAGGAGAGGAGAGGAGAGAGGTGAAGTCAAGTCTCTGTTTCTCCAAAGGGTATCCCTTCCTATAAAGCCACGGGCTTTGTTTCAGGGTGCAATGCCTAAGAAAACACTGCAGTACAAGTGTCAGAAGTCAGTACCTCCCAGGGCACTGCGTGCACTTTTAGGACTGCCTTGAGAGAGAGAACTATTTGAGGACCTGGGCATCCTAGGAGAGGAAGGCTCAGCAAGGCTTTTAACTTCACAGAAGGGAGAAAAAAGGGCTATGAAGAGCCGAGCAGTGCTGTGGCTGCAAACCAAGATTGAATTTACAGGGAAGGAAGTGGCCGGCATAAGCCGTACCGGAGGTGGATGCCTCAGAGGGCTTACGGGTTCTTTCATGAGGTCAGGGACAATATCCTTGCTGCCCTCAGGTCTGAGTAAGTAATGTAGCCACCATCATCTGAAGCGAGTGAGCTTTCAGATGGGTGAATTTTTTCGCCACTAATCTAAACACTGGGTCTTCTGTGGTATGTTCTGACTGTTAGGGTCTTTTAGAATATAGCCTGGGTCCTGCACCTGCCACTGCACAACAGCATTCTGCTCCCTGTAGTTGGTGTATCCCTACTCTTGCTGTAATCTGCACTTTGCATGCTCTTAGGAGCGAAAATTATGCCCATTGTTCCAGTTTTTGTGGGTGTTTATGCTGTAATTCACTGACTTGATCTGCAGCAAACCTGTTTTTAACTGCAGATCTAATGTGGGAGATTGTTCAAAAGGCAAGGTGTGTCTGCGATTAGCTGAGTTGAAGTCACCTGACCCTAAACAAATAGTTCCTGACCTGAATTTTATGTTAGCTTTATTTACTTAATATAGAAACGTTAAAATTGGGCTGCAGTGACTCTGTCTTTAACCGTTTCCTTTCTGTAGCTTTACAAAATCAGTGTTAGGCGTTGAATCGTGCTGGGGGTTGGATGATTTTTGCTGTTGGGTCCTTTTCCCTTCCGTGGATTCATCGCCTTCCCAGGTGCAGGATTTGAAGAAGCAGGTACTTACAAAGTTGTTACAACATGTAATGGAAGTGTGATGGGAGGGGTGAGGGAAGGAAGAAACTTTCCCGAGGTGTGCGGCGGGGCTGGTGATTCAGCCTCTTGTGTGCCATTAGCTGCAGTTCAGAGGCAGCAGAAACCAGAGTGCTGACTCTCCCGTTCACACTCACTCCTGGCACGAGATGGTGGTGAAGTCAGGGCTGGATTTGCAGTGTCACGCGATGCGACGAGGGAAGATCTGCTCCCTTGGTGACTGCTGTCTGAACCAGGGAGTGTGTATGAGGATTGAAACCGTCCCTTGCGTGGGCAGAGGTGTTGTCAATGCTCCTTTGTTGCTCAATAGGTTCCTGATTACATATTAAGCAGGTCTGAAGGGAAAGGGAATTCTGCTTGCCCTAACAAAAAGATACAGTTTGTGGGCGGGGAGGAGAAAGCTGGATGGATGTTTTGGGGGGTGCTTTGCTGGGCTGTGGTAGCTGGAAAATGCTTGAAGTTTGGAAAAGTCAGTCAATCGTTCCAGCAGAATACCGTGGTCTTCCCAGCTATTGCCTTTATTTAGATCTCAGTACAGTGCCCATCTCCAAATGCCCTTTGCAGCTTCATGAGCATCTTGACCCTCCTAACAGAAACTACTTCAGTGTGTAACTTCACTGACCACTGACCAGACTGTGGCCTGGTACCACCAGCCCACCTGCACCTACTCAACAGCCTCTTTAACCTCATGTGCCAGCTGCTCTGGGAACTGCCTCGTGCCAGCCACCCTCATGTCGTCAGCGAGAAAGGGCTTCATGTTTGAATTGTGATTAGATTGGATCTTTGTGGGGGGTCTGTCTGTAAAGCTTAAAATCCAGGGGGCTGGAGGCATTTGAAAATGTGTGCTGCTAAAATAAGCACGATGGCATTTTGTGACGCAGCGTGTTCCATGAGCTGTGCTGGACTGATCATCTGCAGGGCTATGAAATAGTGCAAGAAGACAGAATTATTGCCATGGCCTTCATTGGCATTGCATTCAGGACCCTGCTGCGTTCCATGGATGGATGGATTAGCTTTCAGAACTTCCAAAAGCAGCTCAAAAGCCTCTCTTCCCTGTAGAAATCCTCATGTCAAGAACACAGTGTAAGGATGGACTGTGAAGGGGGAACACGAAAGGAAAAGCACATAACAGGGCTGCGGCACGGAGCCATTAACATAGCTACCTTCCACAGCAACCGAGTGCCTGGCTCCGTTTACCTGTCTGGGACACGGGAGCGGTTGCTGGACTTGTCTGAATGTACCAGGGATTAGCAGGGTAGGAAAACACCTGCTTCCACTTAACCGATCCGAGAGGAAACAAAGGGCAAGAAAAGCGAGGGCCTGAACAACACAGGGTTGGATGAAAACTAATATGTAGCTTCAGATTGGCAATTGGCAGCCATAAACCCTCAATTTAAAGCAGCTGAGAGTCCCAACTCTTTAGATCTGAAATCTTGCTGCTATGAAGATGAAAGACTTTGTTCCACACACCCCTCCTCCTTTTTTTTTTTTCTTTCTTCTTTTCCCTTTTTCTTTTCACTCAACCGTGTCCAAATGGGGAGTAGGCAGATGGGAGTGCAGGCAAACCCAGATGCCAAGCTGCTGCAGCTTCTAAGAGGCAGTGAGGAGTGGCAGGCAACTCAGCCAGAAGAAGGTGGAAACTTTCTGGTCATTGTTTAGGAGCTCCGTGACCCCCCTTGGTTTTCCCTCGGAGGAAGGTGGGGTTGGCTGGGGCTCACTGATGACCACAGTATAGAGTTCAATTCAGACCTGGGATTGAAGTTCTGGTGATAGAAAAGAGGGGAATGTGGTACTTTCATTGACTTCAGTGAGGGCTGCTGCTCAGCATCTCTGCAAGAAAGGTCTTTTTAAAGTTGGACTCTCAATAATTACGTGCCAACTCTGACACCATTTAAAAGGTGAGCAAAAAGACCGGACAATCATCTTCTGAGGCTCAGTTTCATTGCCTGACCCTGAGCTGTGATTCACTCTGAAATTGGACTTGGCATCATGTTAAATGTGCTGTCGTTAGGCTCTTCCTCCCCCTGTGCTCTGTTTGCCTTGATTGGCACAGGAACAGTTCTACCTGTTAGCAAGCAGAGACACAACATGGCACAGTGGCCCCTTCCAGGCAGCTGGGCATGGATCAGTGGGACAGAAATGGCCTCTAACAGGGCTTTCTTCAATTTTATCTTCTGCTGGTCACCAGCTTGGCCCCGTGGAACTGTAGCTCAAGCCTGGCAGATTGGGTGGCCAGCCTTAAGTCAGTATGTTTGCAAAGAGTGGGGCAAGGAGAAGGTAGTGCTTGGTAAGATTATAAAACTCTCTTTCTGTGTTCAAATAAACACAGCTTAGCCTGGCTTGCCCGCCTGCCGCTTGTGTCATCCTCAGAGCAGTAAAGAAACAGTGAAACGTGCCTGTGACCTTACACACTAACACTGGCAAAACGTGTTTGAGCTGTGGACTGTTTGATTGCATGCAAGCTATCCCTCCAGGTCATTGTACCTCTCTGAACGCTGCGAAGAGCAACAGACTTCTCCCCTCCTCCTTTGCTTGCTTAACTTGTTAAGACATGGGAGGTTACTCCTGCTATGACTCCTAGTCCTGACCTGACAGGTGGTGCCTTGAACTGAACTTTGCTCGCACAAACACGGTTGGGTTTCGTGTATCAACCTTCCCTGTAGTGGACTCGCCCATCTGCACAGGATTTAGTAATCCTGGGACGATCATGCCAGGCGCTGGGTTAGGGAGCGCTGCTGAGCGGGGGGCTCGCTGCCCAGGGAAGGAGGTCCAAGGCTTCCACGTGTTTCTTCTCATGCCTTTAGCTCTACTGATGGTGTGAGGAGTTGCTGAGCGTGGGGAAGGAGATGAAAGAGATTGAGGTGATGCAGGAAGTGATACTAATGGCTCTAGCCCTCAGATGAAAGAAAGGAATGCCCTTATGGGCCTGAACTGATGTGACCTGTTACTGCAAGCTGCACTAGGGGCAAAGAATTGTAATACTGGATCAGGCGATCCGAGAGCTGCAGCGCTTATCCTGTGGAGCCACGCTGGGAGAGCTGGGCTGGTTCAGCCCAGAGAAGAGAAAGCTGCTTCTGGGAAAAGCTCTGAATCCCTTCCTGGAAAGCTGGAGAGAGGCTGGTGCCAAGGGCAGGGAGGGCCAGGCCCAGGGGAACGGCCTTCAGGTGCAGGAGGGTGATGGAGAGGGGCTGGGAGGCAGAAATCCTTCCCAGGGAGGGGGAGGCCCTGGCACAGGGTGCCCAGAGAAGCTGGGGCTGCCCCTGGATCCCTGGCAGGGCTCAAGGTCAGGTTGGATGAGGCACCCTGGGCTAGGGGGTGTCCCTGCCCATGGCAGGGGACTCACTGGGGGGCTCTGAGTTCTCTTCCCACCCAAACCACTCTGGAATTCGATGTGTTTTGTAGCCTGTTTTGAAGAGCTACTCTGTAGAAGCTTTTTGGAACAAGATGCATGAACTGCCATGAAGAGTGGCTGCAAAACGATTTGTTAATGGATGTTTATTTTTGACACAAGCAATGCTACAGTTGACCTGTGTGGCAAGGAGTGTTGGCATCCTTTCTTTCTCTAGCCAGCCTAGAGCCATGGCCCTTCTCCTATAGCTGTATTCAGTGGTTCCTTTTGATCATTTGTCTACCAAACTTTTGGTGTCAGTGACATCCTGTGGTGTAGTTATGTTAACCAAGTCTGGGTTTGGTCTTTTTTTATTTCTTCCCCCTTGACTCCCCCTTCTTCACATATAATCATCCCAGTTTTTAATACCTCACCACTCTATGCTAGCCCATCCCCTCATTTTTGTATTGTGAAAGTACAATTAGCTACACTGCTGGGTACCTGTCACCAAGTACTCCAGGACACAGTATTTCTATTAGCTCTTCTAACTCCGCTCTTGTATATTTGTATTTCTTGGGTTAAATCCTGCAGTTTTTGCCCAACTGCCATTTGGGAAAGATTCCAGCTCACATTAGCTTATCTGCATTTACCTGAGGAAGGATTATTAATGTAGGGATTTGGTTGCCTGTTCAGTGTTGAAGACCCAGCTACAGCTGAATTGTTTTGATAACCACAAAAGTGAACGCTTCGTTATTAAGTGTAATAAGTGGCACGCTATTCTTTTCAAAGATTAAAAAAAAAAAAAGGCTTAATAAGGTCTTCTCTGCTGCACTACATGAAGCTTTGTAAAGCACAGAGCCAACACCTTCAGCAGTAACACATCATTACAGTATTCCATGAATGACATGTCAATTGGCAGCATAATCCCCTGGCTGTCAATGGAAAAAACTGAGTGAAATAGGGTAGGAAGGCATGAGAAATCAAAGTACTGGGCTGGAATGTAACAGGTTGGATATTCTGGCTCTGCCACAGATTCTTCTATATGATCTTGACATAGTCACCTCACCTCTCTCTTAATCCCTCCCTGAAATATAAAATGATGTACTCATTTGTTTTAATACACATTTTCAAGCTAACGTCATGACTTCTGTAAGGCACAAAGACACCATGCTGCTGGGCTGGAAAATATCCAGCCACTAAATTGAGACTTCACAAAGACAGATCAGCAGTCAGTCGCTGATGTTACCATACATGAGGTTTTCAAGTGGGAGTGTTAGAGACATCAAAGAACTTCAGAGAAAAAATTATCATAACACTTTTGATACAGACACCAGATAAGTTTTCCTGACCTGTACCTTATAGTTTGTAAAAGATGGGGTGCTGTTCTTGGCTTGGAACAAGGTACAATAGCCACATAGAGATGGGATTGATATGGCAGAGAAGTGTTTAGGATTATCATCAAAGAAGTATGTCATATGTAACATGCTGTCTTTGCAGTCAGATGGATGGTTCCTGTGTACTAACCCAGGACAGAGTGCAGTTTATTGTTGATAATTAATATTTTGTTGGTGGTGTTGATAACAGAGGGAGTCATTTGCAGTCATTTTGTGACTCTTTTTCTGAGGAAAGGTATGATTGCATTATTCTGTCACAATAACTCAGTTCTTTGTGCGCTGTCCCTCAAGGCCAGCTAGACAATGATAAATGGACAGAGGGTAGAAAAGGGCAGTTGTGGGGAAGTGGGGTTCAGTTGGAAGAGTTCCTAGGGATCCTGAGGCTGCTACTTTGTGGGTTATAATTACTGTTGCTCAAACTTAGGGGGTGGCTGAATAGGACACAGAAAAAAAGTCAGAATGGGGGTGGCTTCAGGTAGGGGCCTGTGTAACGGGCAGGATGGAGATGGTGGCCTGTGGTGGTTCGTGAAAGGAGGAGGTGACTTCTGTAGTACAGAAGAGGAAAAATGTGAATTTCTTGTGGCCAGCCTCAGGGAGATCAGAGATCCAGGTTTTGTTCAGACAGGCAGAGAGGTGAGGAACAGATGTAGGCCTGAGAGAGTGGCTGAATCAGAATATAATTTATGTAGCTGAACCATGTCCTAGCCTTTTCCTGATGCAAGAGAAAATAGGTCTGTTTGTGCCTCAACTGAGTATTGTTGATCATTTGGGTTGGCTGAGTATTCATGAATTGTCTCAAAATTTTTAGTGATGGGTGCCTCAGAGAGCAAAACAGGAGGATGATTTCTAAGAGATCAAAGCAGCTAGTGTCAAAACAGGTTAAAATCTCAAATAAATGTCCTAACTGTCGAGGTGGCTTGGCCTAGTGTGGATTCAGGCTGTATCTATACTGCAAAACAGGATGGTGTTGCAGCACATGCTGACCCACTTGTGCTGGTTTTATTCATTTGGGTGTTGAATCACTGTCAAGACACAGCCGAAAAGATCAACGAGACCTAATCCTTTAAGACATGTCGAACAGCGGCCCCAGGATTTTACCACCTATGTTGTGGCCAACATCACTATGCCTCCACAGATTCCCATCATATCGCCTGGTTGAGGCGTGTGTATCCCAGTGGGATACATCTTTAGGAGGTCAGTAGTTTTCTACAATTTATAGATCTTACTTATCCTAACTGTGCCTGCACAGAAACCCTGTATTTAGAGAGCTACATATTAACTTTGACTTTTAAATTCTTTTGAGGGTACACAAATGGAGAGTCAGTTATTTCTCCTCCAAAATACTGTGGGTTAGACTTGTCCTTGGAAAAAAAAAAAAGTTATGTCTTGAAGCTACAGCTCTAGCAAGTAGGAGATGAAAAGGAAAAAGCCAGCTTGCTCAGAAATGCAGCTGACAGCATCATCGAACTGCAAACTGTATAATGCCCTTGCAGGGGAAATCAGTCTTTGGCAACTAAAGGTTTCCAAGGTTTCTCTTGAGTTAGTTAGGAGGATAACTTGTGTCTTAGGGGAATTCTTCTGCCAGTTGGGTTAATTAACATGATAATTTGTTGTTTCATTAGCTACATCTTTCAGGGGAAATATGAGTGTGTTTCCTTCATAACAAGGAGAAAACATTTTACTTGGCTTCCTTTTTTCATGACACTGATGAGAATTTTCTGAAAACTTCCTTGAAAGGGGATGAAAAGAGTATTTAGAAAGCCACAGTTTTAATTTTGTTTTCTTTTAAGTGCTCTCTTACTAAGCATACTTAGAACTGAGCATCGGTTCTGTCTGAACCACTTTTCCACATCTTTGAATACTTTCAAAACTAGGTCATGTCACTGAAGAGATTCCACTGGTCAGCACCCAAGAAGCATGGCTCATGGTAGTGCATCATGTGGCCAAAATAGGGACGGGACCTTTTTCTTTTTTTCAGTCTTCCTGTATAACCACATCAAAGATGGAACATCCACCTGACTAATCTAGGAATAAATACTGCAAAGATCTGGGCTGTAATCATTGTGTTGGCTGGCCCTGTGTGGAGCCAGGAGTTGGACTTGATGGCCCTTATGGATCTCTTCCAATTCAGAATATTCTATGATTTTATCTTTTCAAGCATGATGCCTATGAATGGACGTAGGAGTCTGATTGTAGGCCTCTGCTTTTCTTAGCTTATATACTGGGTGACCTGAGTTCTAGCTGTTACACTTTTTACTAGCTTCTGAAACTATGTCAGGACCAGATGGCAATGGGATTCAAGCTTCTGCTAAGTTTTGGAAAAAATCAGCTGTTGTGAATTTACTGGCAAAACTGCATGGGTGTCCTCCAGCAAGGCCTTGCCTCTGTCTGTGCCTTGTGCCATCTCTGTATACGTTACACCTTTTGTTTGGAAAAGCGATCGTCAGCCCATTGATGTCCCTGCTCTTCTGTGGCAGGTTAGATGACCTAGGAGAGTTCCAGGTAAATAATCTAATCTCTGATTCAACAGAAGTCACATTCTGATTGGATGAACAATGAGTTGGCTTTTCAAATATCAGCATGGTAGTCATGGCAGTGGGCAGATGGCAAATGGTTGGCAATGGAACAGTGGCCAGAGGTTGATTTTAAAGTGGGAGAAGAATACCCTGTCATCCTGAACTCTTGGTAGCCTGTAGACCTCTGCTCCTGAGCAGATCCTAAGGATGTAGAGCAGGACATACTGTGGCACAGCAGCACCAAATCTGAATCTGCACCTGGGAAATAATTCAGTCTTTGTTAAAACCTGGCCGAGGTGGCCAGGCCAGCAAGCCCCTCGAGAGGCCGATCCCCCCGCGCAGCACGTCTGCAGCGCACAGTTTGGTTTCGCCCTGGCCGCTCCCAAAAGCCGAGGACACACCTGTTAGTAGCTAGAGGCAAGGAGATTGGTTGGAGGGGAGGAATGCACCTGCGCAGGGAGGGGTGAAGGACTACATGTAAGACGAGCCTTAGACACCCGCCGTCTCTTCTCAATTCCAGCTTAAACAAGCAACATCGCTCTGGGCTGCGAAGAAAACCACGCACGATTTAATCCTTTGCTTTCCTTTTTTTTTTTCCTTTTTTTTTTTTTTTTAAGAAATTTGGTTTTATTTCAGTAGTCTAATACAATTTAGGAGTGTGTTGCTTTTCCAGGTACAGTTATATTTTTGCCATCTGAACTTTTCGTGTGAATTTCACTGCGAAACCATCTCGCTCCGAGTTCGTCTTTTCCAGGACACGGAAAGATCGGAAGATGAAAACTCTTGTGCGTGCTCTCCTGATGATCATGATGTCCCTTTTTGTTACCCACTTTGAAGGCTGATGATCTTGGTTTGGGAAAAGGCGGTTGTGCTTCCAGCACTGAAGTTGCTTGCGTGTGTTGTGTGTTCATGGTCCTGGTAAGCCGTAGTGTCCAGGTACCGCGGTAAAAAGTGATCTGATGTCTTCTTTAACACCTTTTGTAACTTTGTTCATCAATATTCTCCTCTCAACTTAACTTTCTATAGGACTCTGTCCTCTTTTCTCTTCCTTCTTCTTTCCCCAGGTAGATTAAAGAGGGTTTTGTTATACGTATCAGGTTTTAGTCTGCTCAGTTATGGGGGAGGGGAGAGAACAGCACATGAATTCAAACGTTCATTTTCCAACTAGCCAAACCAGTCAGGGCAGGTAAAAGCAGAACTGAGAAATTCAATAGGAGGGAGCTAGTGGGGGAAAGCTAGTTTCACCGCGATGGCATGGCGAGCTCAGGGGAAAGAAAAAAAAAAGGCGTCTTTGGAAAAGGTGTATTGTGACTAAAGGAAAAATGAGGATAAAATTTGAGGGAGCTCTCTCAAAAGGCAGTCTTTGCATTTCAAAGAGGATCTAGCTTCGGTACTAACAACAGCGACGTTTCTAAATGCATTCCCTTTATAATTTCTGTGTAATGATTTCCATTTTTCAATTAGTTTTTAAATTGACTGGCACTTTAACGCCTTTTCTTGCAATTGCAAGATGCGCGATCCTCTACTTGGAGTTTCTCTACTTCTTTGGAGCTAAAAGTGACTCCTCAGGTAGGCTGCTGGAAGTGAAGGAAACAGATTTGGAATTTTCCAAACACCACTTTTGTTTAAAACCCAGTGGAAGCCAAGGAAAGATCTCTTTCTGCTGTAGTCACCAGTTTCCGCTCATGGCACGGAGGAGCCATTTTGGGTTCGTTTTGTTTATTCTTTTCTCACCTGAGGCTTTTTTTTTGTGTGTGTGTGTGTGTGTGTGTGCATGACAAAACGAGCATAATTAAGTCTTCTCTTTACTCTCATGTTAGTTCACTCTCATCGTGGAGCTCCCAGCGCGGGCTGTGACGAGCCTTTACTTGCGCTGGCGAGTTGGACCCCAAAGAGACAAAAGAGAAAACAAAGCGGTTCGCTTCATTTTTGAAGTGTGAAGTCTAGCTGTGGGTTGGATGCACTAGCTGTGCTGCTTTCTCAGACTGGAAGATCGAGGTACCTAAAAGCCCCTCTTCTTGTCTTTTATAGCTTGGTTGGCAGCTGGTAGGTGATACTGTTGATGTGATAATTTTGGATGAGAGGTAAGAGGTGTTTTGTAAGCAAGCGGGCTTCTTGTATAATCCATCTGCCCAGATTCAGGAAGAACCATCAGGCTGGCTTGGTAGGCACTGAGGGAGTCAGCAGAAAATGTTTGCTCACTCGTTCCCTCCACCCCTTTAGTAAAACAGCCTTCTAGAAAGTTCTGCCAGGCACAAAGCTTGAAATAATTTCAGCTTTCGGCTGAAACGATTTCAGGGTATCCAACTTTCCAGAGATAAAGAGGCAAAGCTTGTCCTGATCTAAATGCTGTTTGATTTATTTAGTTTCATGAAACTCTTCAGCAGCTCTTTTCTGCTAAACACAAAATATTGCTAGTTTATTTACCTCCTCATTTTCCCTGAGGTTAATGCTTGATTTTTTTTTTCTGCTGATGCTTTCTTCTTGTAGTTGGGAGTATTTAAATTCAGCTGACTTAACTTTTTTAATTGAAAAAAACTACCATTTAAGGATTATTTTTACTTTATTCTAGACTCCTCTGTAACAGAAGATAATCTTATGCTTCCTTGAATCCCAGAGAACAACATTAATACTGACAAATTGTATGCTTTGCCACCTGTACACAAATACCCAATCACTCCAGCCAGCTAAAAGGTTTTGTCAGCAGGACTAAACATTTAATTTTGACTTTGCAAATTCATGCACTATCTCAGTCTTTTTAATGGTTTTTGATACCTTTCTTTAATTTGAACCGATGCTGCAGCTTGCAAGCGTGGGTGTCTGAAGTTAAGTGCCTACACAGAGCTGGAGGTGCTATGTGACAAGGCTTTTGAAGGCATTTTTGCTCTCTGGGCCTCTAAATGCATTAAATAATAATAATAATAATAATAATAATAATAATAATAATAATAATAATAATAATAATTAATAATAATAAAATAAAATAAATAAATATTATTATTTAATGATAAAACGGGCTGTTAAAAGACACTGGTGTATGGGCAAGTAATTTAAGGTGACCAAAATGTTGCAGAATTGCAGAAAATCCTCTCAACACTCAGGTTTTGGAAAGCTTTATCTAAATAAACCCTGAGTTCTGCCTGCTCTTCTCATCCTGCACAGCAAGTGCTGATCCATTCTGCACGTGAACTAATGTACTCGCAGTTGTAACCCTAAACAAAACCTTGGCTGTTTTAATCCATTTTGGGAATGTTAACAATCAGAACTTGAAAACCTGGTGTTTTAGAGAAGTCCCTGAGATCTGGGGGTCACCAGCCTGAAGCTCTAAATGCTGGATACACTGGTGCCGTACTGGGCAGTCCTGGTTGTGCTCGTGGTTGTACTGGGCAGTCCTGGCCTGGAGTTATTGTTGCACACTCACTGAAGTGAATGAGTCCGAAGGAGTGTGAATCCTGAAGCTGACCTGGTGACACAGTTTCACCAAGGTGTAATGCTGGATAAAAACCGAGCAGCATTTCTTAATTTCAGAAAGATAAGGGAAATCCTGCCAAAAAAACCCCAATGCTTTTAATTTAACCAGACTCTGAATGAAAGGACACATTGAAATATATATGTAAATTCAGCATTTGAGAATTGTTTCAACATGATATTTCTAAAACTCCTTGGCTGCCCTTTTCCTGCCGTGGTTTACTCACGTAGGAACCAGGGGTTTGTTAGTGTCCTTATAGCCCAAAAACCACAGGGGAAGGCCGCAGTGATCCTTGTCTGCACTTCTACTACGAGCTTTAAACCTACAGGGCTGCAAACTGGACACAAAAGATCCGTGTGATCAGATGTTTGTTGGTTAGAAGGTTTGTTTTGCAAAACAAGGCCGAGCGTTCTCTGTATTCCGAGCAGGGGAAAGGGGGGAAATGACATTTTGGAATTTGGGGTGCACGCTGCCCTTTCACGCGGGGTCTTTGAACGGCTCCGTCGCTAAGGGGGGTAAGTCAATTTTAAGGGTTTCCTTTTATTTAATCTTAGGTTCTGGTGGAAGTCACCGCCAATCAATAAGCAGCCTGAACTCTAACGCAGCCCTTAGCTTGCACTGATGCTTTTAAGCTTTCAAATAAGCCTGCCTGGCCTTTCAAACTCCAGGTATAGCTTTTATCTGATGGAGCTTGAAGATATAAAGGCTTAAGTTTCACACGCTTTGTTCTTTTCATCGCCGTTGACTATTGATTAAGGCTCAGCCCTACAGGTTAACTAACGAGTTATTCCCCCCCCACACCCCATACCCCCTTCCCCCTCCCACCAGAGCTGCATTCTTTTTCAGACCTGCAGCTACCTGGGTAAAAACGGTCACCTCTGTATTCCCACTCACAGGATAATTGATAACCGATTGTTTTAAGGCCCCTGGAACTTTGTCCTGTACTTGAGCAGTGAGTGGGGGAGGCAGGTAAGGAAGTAGAAGAGGGGAGGAGAAAGAAAGGTAATATAGGTACAAAGCTAATTACTAGTGCTGTTTAAAAAAGAAAAAGAAAAACGTGGGGGTGGGGTTCATTCGAGTTCCTTGTTTTCCACTCCTCTTCAGTCATTCTTTCCTTTTTTCTCAAGGCCTGAACATTGGTAAAAATGGTGATGATTAACTAAATGAAGTCGGTAACCTGGGCGACCATAAGGGCGGTTTTATATTTCATGGGTACCGAATCGCTGGAGAAAGCACACTGTTGAGGACTTGGACAAATGAGATGGGGTGTTTGAGGGGCTTGGTGCTGGGGTGGGGTTTTTTTTTTACTTTGCACTGTGTTTTTTTTGGCTTTGCATTTTGGGCCTTGGTGTTTCACAACGGTAAGGTTATAACCACCTTCTTCCACGTCTCCCTTCTCCTGTCTTTTTTCCTTCCTTCTCTTCTTGACTCGCCCCTTTTGAAAGCTCCTGAGTATTACTGAAGTTTAGTTTCCCCCCTTTGCTGACCTACATGTAAAATACTTTCTTGAGGAGAAGAAAGTGGTGAAGGGAAGGATTTCTTTCTCAATATATTCAGTGTATGCTTGATTAATTGGTTTGGAGGTTGTATTTTATTTTTATGATGTGTCTTAGACTGCTCCTGCTTCTGCCATAATAACTTAGTGTTGCTCTCTCCAGACAGAGCATTTAATTGCTTTTAATTGCATGCTATCACCACATTTGTATTGAGCACACAAAAAGCAAACACCACCTTCTATGGAACCAGAAATTCTCCTCATTCTCAGGCCTGTGAGCTGTGTGTTTCACTGGCAATGGCAACGGAAGCAGCAAGCTTGTTGGATAGTCAGCAATTTATTTTTCTCTTAAAATACTGATCATTCATATGCTTGCTAAGTATTAAATAATCTCACTTGAGCTGAAATTGTTTGTTAGTCCAAGGGCAAGTAAGAGTGCTATCAGTTTCTAGCTAACTCATTTTGTTTGCTGCACTGGATAGAAACAAACACGTGGGATTTAGTATGGAAAAAGCAAAACACCTAGAATGCCTGATGGGTGGGAAATGGGGATTCAGCTGAGAAATGCATGTGTTAAAAGTGAATGCTTCCATCTGACCTGTCTTTGTGCAGGTCGAGCTGGTTAATAGCGTCCCTAATTTATTTGTACAGGACGCTGTGCATTTGGGGGTGGGTGTGTGTCTGTGCCGCAGAGTTTGTCATTGCTAGCTGGTGGCTATGGCATATGATTGCATGGTATTGCCTGTGTCTCTGAATAACCTTCCTGGGGAACGCTGGGCAAAACATTCCTTAGTTTAGGAAATTATTGGCAGCTCCTGTAGTAAAGAAAAGACCAAAAAAAATTGTGGAAGTTCTTTCCATCCCGTGTAGAGAGCTGCACGTGCTAAGGGGAAGATCAAAATGCATTTCTCAAATAAAATATCACAAAATTAGGCTTTACCATTTAAGCCAAGTTTTACAAAACCATTTCCCTAACTCATAGTTGCTATTAAACTTTTAAAGCAGCAGCTACTTCCACCTACTAAACCCACAATAAGAGAAAATTCAATTTCCAGTCTCGGTTCTGTGATGAACTTTGTTTAACTTTATTTGATATTGTAGATGTATAAAGCAGAGATCAAGGTTTGCCTTTGGTCTTTTTGACTGCTAATAGCAGCACAGTATTGCCACATTACTGTATGTAGTGTAAGTTCCCCATTTCCCTTGAATTTGGTACCTATAATTCACTCCTGAAATGACTGGTTTTATTTTATATAGAAAGTACCTGCTGTAGCACTAGAGGGAAAAGAAGTTAAAAAGATCCAGTATGGTGCAGAAGATGACATGAAGGCTTTTTCTCTGTGTTCTATTCTTGAGAGCAATGCAAACAGATGATTATAATTATTTATTATTATTATTTTGGTGGATTAGCTCTAAAAGAGTCCCAAAAAGAGCCCTGTGAAGGACTTACATTGTCTTGGAAACTATTTCACAGGGGGGTTTGTCTGTTACAATGTTAGATTCTAAATTTTATTTTTCCCCCCTGCAGAAGACACCATTTTAATTGGATGATAATGATGGATAGGCCCTAAGTTATACATATTTTTTTGAAAAGCAAATTCACCAGCCATTGTTAATCAATAATGATTAACACAACAGCAGGGTATAAGGATTGCTTATTAGAACTGCACCGTGCAGCTAAGAAATCTGTGCTTTTGTAATCACTGTGGCATGCCACCATGTCCCAGCTTGGCCATGAAACCTGGGCAGAAGTGGGGTTTTATGGTTTGGTTTTGCAGTGGAGCTTTTGTTGGGTTTGGGTTTTTTTTTTTTCTTGGTTGGGGTTTGGGTTTTGGGGGTTTGTTTTGGATTTTAACTCCAGATGCAGGATCTGCTGGTTGATTTAATCTCTGGGGATTCAGCTCTCATGGAAGCCATGTGAGGCTGTATGAATTGGCAGTTGAAGCTCTGGAAGCCAGTGTAGCACTGGGATGAGTGCTGATAGGTTTGTGCAGGAGGTGTTTGGAACTCCTCTGGAAGCAGGAGCTCAATCCATGGTGTGCTAACCCCACTCCTGTGATACACTGTGCACCGAAAGTCCCTGTTTTCCTGGGAAACAGCTTTGGAGGACGTTGCAGAGGAGGGTGTTGATGCAACAGCTTCCAGAGCCCGGGCTGGGTCAGACCTGATGCACTGGAATCTTTTGAGAACAGTTTTCTCCAGGGCTAGATACAGAAGAAGGACTGGATGACTTAGCAGGTCTGCTCCAACTTCTGCTTGCATAACACCACAGCATTGTCTTCTCATCCTGTGAGTCAAGTCCTGCTCAGGGCAGATATACCTGGCATGGCAATGACTTGTGTTTCACATGGTCACTAGCTGTGGGGAGCAGAGGCAGGATGAATTAGCCTGCACCTCTACCCCCAAGAATTCTGATTCCTGGGATACTCCCATGGTGTGGAGGTTGTAAATGATGTTTAATGTGCAGTCTGCAATGAGAGTCAGGACAGAGCAGGGTGGGTGAATTGTAAAAATTGTCAGCAGAGGAGATGCTCTATTAAGAATAGGATTTTAATTAAAACCACTTTTTTTTTCCCCCTGGCTGTTTTCTTTCTGTGTGTGCAGGGAATCAGTTAATCCAATTTAATTTCTTTCAGAACTGGTGTATTTATAGCAGCACACCCCCTCATAGATTTATTAGCCTTTTATTTGCAATTGCAAAAGGTGAGGGGAGAAAAGAAGGAGCCTTAAATTAAGATGGACAAGGGTGTTTCTCTCCAGGTCTTGGAGAAGTGCCCGAAGACCTGTGTGGAGGGGTGCTGACAGGGGATGCCAGGCTGATGTGCAGTGCTGAGGAGAAATGTCCATTGCCCCCTTCACGTACCCTGTGGGCTTTGCAATGAACCCATCTCATGTACTCACCTCTCTTTATAGAACTTCGACCTTCTAAGCAGCATTTAGTAGAAGGAAGGGCATTTCTAGTGAGAGCCACAGTTACGCTTAGAGCTAATTTGACCTCAAGGCTTTGTCTCCATCACAAAACTGTCAAAGTCAGGAGGGAGAAAGAATTATTAAAAGTCCCTATAAAAATTCCTCCTTTCCCATCCCTTTTGCCTACACCTACTGTAGAGAACCAAGGCTTACCTTTCCTATTGAAATCCCTCCCTGTTCTAGGTGTTCTCCACTGGTGAGCAGGAGTGGCGTGAGTGGTAGTATAATGCTGCTTGCTAGGTATTGGAGCACTGCACTGTGTTGTACATTCTGGACACAGAAAGAGGTCTCCTGTTGAATCTCATGGAAATATTTGGATTTTATACCTTTTAGGTGGTAGTTTGTAGCATTTATGTACCCTTTTTTTTTGGCTTGAACGTGCATCTGGGGTGGTGCAACAGCTCTGAAACTGTTGAAAGGTTCTAATAGAAAGAAACTGGTGTAGGGAAAGATCCACTGAGACCCAGGAGGGGCAGGATTGCTGCTGAATGCCTTCAGGCAATGATTTGTTAGCTTAGAGTATGTTTCACAGGGTTTTTTTCCTCCTGTTTGTAAAAGCAGGAGATGTCACCTTCTAGCTGGGCCACAGGGGAAAATGCTTTGCATTAGACTGAAATATTCCTGCAGCATTGGAAAACAGCAGGATCATGCCAACACCTGTTCCTATTGGGTTGGTTCCTGGTGCACCAGAAACTACAGGGTGATTGCCTTGAGTTGCCCTCATGGCATCTCTGAGAAGTCATCAGAAATACTAGTGCAGAGAAAATTTAGTTGGTGAAGGTCATCCACTCTGATGTAAAGGTAGAGTTGGTAGCTGAGGGTATTTAATGAGTCCAGAAAAATCAGCAAGGATGCAGGTTTCACAGCTTCCCATCACACACTAGGTCTGCGACACGCTTAGCATCACCCCCTCCTGTGTCGTGAGAAGGTGGGGCAATGACAGCACACTTGAATGCCAATGTAAAATATTTATTAAGTTTTCCTTTTGCAGTCGTTATTTTAAGTGAGAAAGCAGTTTCCTGGCAGTTTTCCAAGGTGGATAAAATGTTAAGATTAAGCAAATGCCCTTTCATCAGCTGAACATCTTAAAAAAAACCCCCAAGCCCTCTGCATTCTCTATAAGCACTGCCACCTCAGGTATTTTTCTACTCCCAGTTCAAGGGAGAAACTCTATGCTCACAGCAGTTGGTTTTAGGGCAGAACTAGATTGGTAAATTCAAATATATGATCCCACGCTCACGCTAAAGTGATGGGATGTATTGTATTATAGTGCATAGGCAAGGGACTGAGTTTCATGACTTCAGACAGATCTATGAATGGCTTTTTGAAGTGGTGGCTTATGTGGAACAGCATCCTTTGCTGTGAGTCTGTGGTGTAACAACTCTCATTTTGGCAACTCGGATCGATGTCCAAACCAAGGAGCTAAAACAAAAAGCCTTTTTGTTACTTTGCAGTGAAAGGGATGGCAAGGGTTCAAGTGTGGCAGCTGTAAAACTGATACCTACTCTGACCCCTCCCGAAAATATCTTCCCTGAACCGTAAAAATCAAACAGGACACCACCATCCACAGGTAGAACCTCTCAACAAGCCACTAGATTTCAGACTAAAAGGATAAAATAATCCAGACTCTTGGCTTATCCCTACATTGGTCTTGGCAGTTGGCTATCATTTCCAGTCAGTCATGTGCAAGTGAGTGTTTTCACTTTAATTATAACTGACCAGCATGGGGATTTTGTAAGCTGTAGTCATCCTAGCCCGTGATTATTACCCATATTAAATGGATATCAGATCTCATTGCTGTGTGTCAAAACAGAGTTGAACTCAGCCTGGGGTTTTATTGTTTAGAAAGCCTCCATGCTACCTGCTTTCATTTCAGCTACAGCTATTGCATCTAACATGTTGGGTACTTCAGACAAAGCCCTATTGTCTAATTCTCCTTCACAGAATCATAGAATCATAGAATGGCACAGGTTGGAAGGGACCCCAAGGATCACAGAGCTCCAACCGCCTGCCACAGGCAGGGCCACCGACCTCCAGGCCTGGAGCTACACAAGGTTGCCCAGGGCCCCAGCCAACCTGGCCTTGAACACCCCCAGGGATGGGGCACCCACCCCCTCTCTGGGCAGCCTGTTCCAGCCCCTCACCACTCTCTCAGGAAAGAACTTCCCCCTAATATCTAATCTGAACCTTCCCTCCTTCAGCTTTAATCCATCCCCCCTTGTCCTGTCATTGTCCTTCGTGTTGACTTTCTTTATTCCACATTACTGCTGTAGGAAAGACACTCTCTGTTGTAGCAGTGAAGTGGAGCATGTCTACTGGTTAGTGTCTTTGGAGGCACTGCTGAGGTTCAGTAGCATCTTGATCAAAAAGGCCAGAACCCATAATGCAAAAAGCAGCTTTTCTTTGTTGTGACCACGCTTTGCAAGATCTTTGGACTCCCCAAATATAAATCTGATAAAAAAATGTCTGAAGGAATCAGCAAGCATGAATTGCCTGTATGAAAAATAGATAAAGCTTAAATGGTTGGAGGTGCTGGAAGAAAGGTAAGATACGGGTCTTCAAACATGTGTTGCTTCCTGGATTTTGCATTTCCCCCTGGTTTTAGTTTGCATTAGAGCACAGGGTGTAAGGTGGGCTGTAACAGTCCACGCCTCAACCACATTTTCCAGTTGATAAGTGTGTTTCATTAGGTGTAAGTATAAATAAGACCACTTCTGGGTAAGTGACAAATCTGAAGGTGTGTATGGGGAGGTGGGGGATGGTGGGAAGAGCCAGGACTATATTTCTAATATACAAATATTTCTGGGGTAATATTTCAGAAGGATGTTGCTTCCACCTCTCCCAATTGAATAGCACTTGCTAATTCCTGAAATCACAAAGCTACAGGTTGGGATTCTTCCCATTCCAAATAGCCAGGCTTTCTAGCCTGTGGTGTATCTGCTGTTTGTAGATCATGATCCTGAGATGCCATTACCATCTTACTGGGCAGCATTGGATGTTTTCTGCTTTTCTAATACTGCCTGGTAATGATGATTATGGTGTTTCGTGTACAACGTGGAAAAGGTCAACAGCGAATTTGGAAACAGAGGCTAGTGGGCAGGAGAGAAATCCACGCTCAGCTGTCAGATCTCCCCAAGCATAAGTAAAGTGAAAATGAAATGCTTTGGGCTCTAGGATAAAGCATAAAAGCAAACATAAGAAAAAGCTTATCCTTATTCTAGAGTGATAAAATAACCTTAGAGTGAGCCTGTAAACAGAAAACTGTGCTGAGTGTGGGACAGAGCATGGATTTGGTACCTATTTGATGGCATACACTCAAATGAAAATGTTCCACTTTGTAGCAGGAAGATGAACATTTTTACATGTC